>JAEOAD010000008.1:13732500-16422500 GCA_036365145.1 Orientallactaga sibirica
CACTACCTACACAAGACCATCATAATAGGAAGAAAAGATCATGACATCAAACTGAAAAGAGAGACTGATTGAGAGGAGGAGGGGATATCATGGAGAGTGGAGTTTCAAAGGGGAAGGTGGGGGGAGGGAGAGAAGTACCATGGGATATTGTCTACAAAAGGAAGTTGTCAATAAAAAATAAAATAAAAGAAAGAGAGAGAGAAGAGGAAAAAGAGGGAAAGTTCACACTAGTCATAGCCTGGTGTTCCCAAATGAAAAGAATAATGATGTCTCTAGAAACTTTTATTTTTTTTCCTAGCAGACATGCTTTATCCATGAAATCCCAACTCTATATTTAACTACAAAGTTCTTTTGACATGCATCAAGTTCAAAGGGAGCAGTCTGTGCCAGACACAGCAGATTTAAAAACATCCCTTGTGATATTAAACAATAATGATTGGGTTCTGAAAGCTCAGTCAACTTAAATCACCACATGAATTACATCTAGTTGTCTTTTAAGAGCATGATAGGCAGCATATAGCATATTTTCCTACCTGAATCTCTACCCACATACTAAACGGTGTTTAGTGAACAGAACTATGTGAATATATGCCTCCATGTCTACTGACTTCCTACTTTAAAACAATTGCCTTGATTTTTGTATTTAAAGTCTAACTCTCTTCAAATAGAGCTATGTGAAAATGCATTCAAATAGAACATTAAAATATTTACTTTTATGAATTATAATAGGATTGTGGAAGGTAAAGGATGATGTAATGACAGGAATGTTCCAGGATGACTTTTTGACATTATGGCAGAATTCCCTAAGAGCACAATTTTTAATTGAGGTCTTTTAACACATTTAAAAGGGAACTGTAAAGAAGGAAAAGGTAGAATTTTCCTTTCAAAAGAGAGATTGTAAAAAAAAGATTTAAAAAACCTAGAGATTATTTTTCATATATATATAAAAGTAATAAATTTAACTAATGAAACAATATAATTAATTAAAATGCCTCACCACATAGCATATTTTCGAACTGAATCTAAATAGTGCTTGTACAACATTAAAAATGTGTTGTCCCTATATTATTCATTTTGAATTGGTAAATGTCATCTTATATAAATGCAGCCTTTTTCTTAAAGGATAATATAATAAATATTATGTTTTAATTTGAAAAATAGATGAATTATATAGAGATATAATGTGCTATTAAGCCAAGGTTTCAGAATTATATATCTGATGGGTACATCTTGTATGAAATAGATACCATATTGTCCTCTCAACCATAAACAACAGCCTTCATGTCCCTCCATCTGCCTTGCTCTGAGAGTTTTATTAGCATTTCACCTTCTTGTGTGCTCAGGTAGGCCATTCCCCACCTGATCTCAGGAAAGGGAAATTAGGGTCATGACAGATACAATTCAAAGACAAGTATTCTCATTCCCTTTAAAGATGAAAGTGTAGGTATTGGGAATAAGTTTTTGTCCCCAGTGAAAAAAGACACAAGGGAAGAAATGTCTCTCTGGCCTTTGCTGGATAGTGTGATGTCTATGAGTGACCTTAGACTTGCTTCAATCATGCTGAGTGTAAATGGGGGGCAATGTGTCATGCTGAGGAAATCATAGCAGTGAAGACATCATTGTGCCAGTTATTGGACCATTATATTGCTGAAAGATTTTTGTTACATGAATTATATTTTTTCAGTCAAAATCACCTTTAATTTTATATATTTTTTATTACTTGTATCTAAAGGCATCCTACTTGACACAGTATGTTTATACTTTCCCATTTTATGGTAAAATAACATAGAACTATATAATAAACATTATATAATTATATAGGTGTAATAGATTTATTAGAATGTATCCAAATGCCTTCAAAATTAACAAAAATGGGCAAACATTCATTCCATGGGGAATGGGGACTGAGACATATGATAAAGGGTAATAATTCTTTGTTTGTAGAGTTCTGGTTGGAAGTTATGTTAGTTGTGTGACTTTAATAATACAAGCAAAATAAAAAAAAATAACTGTTCATTATAGAAAAAACACTTTGATCCTTTTTAAAAAGATTTTATTTATTTATTTGAAAGTACAGAGAGGGCTGGAGACATGGCTTAGTGGTTAAGGCACATGCCTGTGAAACCTAAGGACCCCGGTTCGATTCTCCAGGTCCCATGTAAGCAAGATGCACGTGGTGGCGCATGCATCTGAAGTTCGTTTGCAGTGGCTGGAGGCCCTGGCACGCCCATTCTCACTCTCTCTCTCTCTCTCTGTTCCTCTCTCTGTCTCTAATAAATAAATAAATAAAAATAAAATATTAAAAAAAGAAAGTAGAAGCCGGGCGTGGTGGCGCACGCCTTTAATCTGAGCACTTGGGAGGCAGAGGTAGGAGGATCGCCATGAGTTCAAGGCCACCCTGAGACTACATAGTTAATTCCAGGTCAGCCTAGACCAGAGTGAAACCCTACCTCGAAAAACAAAAAAAAAAAAAAAAAAAAAAAAAAAAAAAAAAAAAGAAAGAAAGAAAAGAAAGTAGAGAGAGGAAGACAGAGAGAGAATGGGAACATCAGGACCTCTAGCCACTGCAAACAAACTTCAGATGCATGTGCTCCTTGTGCATCTGTCTTATGTAGGTCCTGCAGAATCGAACCATGATCCTTTGGCTTCACAAGCAAGTACCTTAACTGCTAAGCCATTTCTCCAGCCCCACTTTGATCCTTTTTAATTACCTGTTGATTTGAATCTAGATTTACATTTTCAATAAATTGCCTACCTATTATTTTTGTTAAGATTTTCTTGATTGCACTGAAGTATGTCTATGTTAAAATAACCAAGCCAAGAAGAGTAGGATTAGAGCTTGTTTTTTGAGAGGCTGAAAATGAAATCATGAAATTTGCAGAAAATAGATGAAACTCTCAGACAAATACCACCTACTTTCTCTTATATGTACATCCTACTTCTAGTTGTTATGTATGTGTATTCATGTGATGGGGAGTGTGGGTAGATACTAAAAATAAAAAGGATCCCATGAGATGGAGAAAAAAAGGGGTTGAGGAATAGAATTATTAAACTTGTGATTCGAACATGAAAACAGAAACAAATGCTGGAGGAAGAAGGGAAGAACAGGGACAGGGGAGGGGACAAACTGAGGGAAGGTAGAAGTGAGAAGGGATTAGGCAACATCTATGTATGAAAATACTATGAAGCAACCTGTTACTTCACATAGAAATGAATAATAAATGAGGAAATCCTGTATTTTTAAAAAGTTAAAGGCAACTCTCACTTTTTAATACTCTCAGAACTCTAGAAATATAGAGGACTATTATATCCAACACCAATTTGAAAATGTCTTTTAAACTTGAGTGCCCATTTCCTTACTCTGTAGCAGATGATCATTCCACATTGAGATTTGGACTTTAGCATATAAGCCAGATGCACAAGGTGGCGCATGCATCTGGAGTTCGTTTGCAGTGGCTGAAGGCCATGCTGTGCCCATTGTCTCTATTTGCCTCTCTCTCTCTCAAATAAAAATAAATATATATTTTTAAAAAGTTATATAGCTAAATGACAAGGCATGTGTCTCCCTGCCTCCTCTGGATGCATTTCATCTCATCTCCCCAATACCAAAGAGCATGATTAGGAATTTATAACATCATTTTTAGCTAAATTATAGTTATCATTTGATGTTAATACACATTAAACTAATATGACTTCTGTAAGAACTAGGTAGCAAAATACAGACTTGCCATCATTTTTTCAAAATGGTTTTCTGAGATACATCTATTTTGTACCTGTCCATCAAAAGGTATAATTTCTGCTGTCAATTTCCTTTTTTTCTTGTTTACAGTGTATTAAGATATGCTCTGTTATACTGAGGCTAAGACATTTTCATTGAAACCACCATGCACCATTATCATATTTGAGTCACATCAATTTTGTGAAGTTGTGTAAGCCATACTTTGTCATCTGAACCTATAACAACTCAGTTGGGAATTACATAAAAAGGAAATTGCAGAGTTAGTGTCATGCTAGGATTGGCTGATATCATTGTCAAGTCTGGACTTTCCTGGAGACATTTCAAGGCAGGAAGGAATGTTGGGATTGATGGTGAGCTGTTGGTACTAATGATCTCTTCTAGAGTCTGTTAGTATACATGATTCTTCTTTTACATTATTTCAAATGTTCTACACACAAATTCTACAGTCTATAAAGATGACCGAAACACTCGAGTAAGAACTAATATGATAAACAACTTTGTTGCATCTTTTCCCACCGAAATCACAGAATATACATGGGTACAAATAAAGTGCATAGAAACTGAAATAGCAATGGTCCTGACTCACCCAGCTAAGTGAAGAAATCTGATAAAGATTTTCAGTAGAAATTTTTAGTAGAAATGCATATTCACTCTTTTCTAAACTGATTAGGATATCAGATATTTTCAACTTTAATTTGCATGACATTTTCACCTGTTTCTCCACATCAGTGTCCCTTATTGCATCAGAAATTACATTTGTTATATATAGAGATGGTACACTGTAAAATGTATTGGAAAGTGATTTTATAAAAATCATTACATTTCTCATTAATTTCCAACATATTGTGAGCAAATTAAAAACACTGAACTACTATCTCTAGTCTTTTTTTTCAGATAAATATATAAGAGCATTTTTACTAACAAAGAATGGGATGTGCACTTTTAAAATACTCTTTTGGGGTTATTCTAGTGATCTGGAAGGTTTGGAAGCACTCTTACAGACCATCAATATTCACTGCGGAAAACATTTTTAGACTCATTACAGGGTAATTTAGTATCAAAGAAATATTCTCTTCTTGTATCCAAAATCACATTTGGAAAGACTGACATGTCTAGGTCTTTGCTAACCATAACACTATGAGAGTGGATTATACTTAAAACTAATATCAGATTGGATTCTGGAAGCAGTTTTCAAATGCACCAACCCTGACCACTTGTAACAATTATGATTTATCACTTAAATGTCCTGATACTCCATGTTTCTCATTTGCAAGGTGAACAATGTTAACTATGAGATGTACATAAGAATTCAACAGGCTATAAAGGTGCATACATATCCTTTATCCCCAAACCTTGTGAATTCTCATATTGTCAACTCAAAATACATAATCTACCACCTCTTTGAAGTATCTGAAGTGCTCTCCAGTCATGCCTAAACTGTGCCTGGCATTCTCCCTTCATGTCTAAGTTCTCTACACTATAACTTCACCTTCTATTTGCAGGCAGTCATTTGTATAGTCAGCCCCAGAAGATTTTAAGCATTATGGACATGGAAGCTTTTCTTTATCATCTTGGTAACTCTTGGTATAGTACTTACCTTCTCTTCTTTTGTAACAAAAAATAAGTTTATGGAAGGAAGAATTTATTTCAGCTTACAGTTCTAAGTTGTAGTACATCATTGTGGGGAAGACATGACAGCAAGAGCTTTGAGGCAGCTGATGACACTGAGCACAGTAAAGAAGCAGAAAGCACTGAATGTCAGTGCTTAGCCAAGAATCTCCTTTTTATACAGCCCAGGACCTCACACACACTTGTGGGGTTTTCCTACCTCAATTATCCTAATCAAGACAACTCACAGGCATGTCCCTCTAGTTAATTTCTCAAGGTGATTCAATGGCTTGTCACAATTGACAATCAATATAAATGATCACCCTTCTTGTCTAGCATCATAGTGCTTTGGAACAGACATATAGTGTATGTATTCAACAAATTGAACACCATTAAGGAAGGCCTCACCTAATAAAAATATAGAAAATATCACTTTTTGTTACTATCAGTAGTATGTTTTTTTGTTTGTTTTTTTACTTTACCTAGTAGAGAGAACAATATATTTGCGATACAGTGTAAAACAATATGCCCTCATTTGCCTATAATAGACCTGGTGTGGGAGGAAAATCCAGCACAAAGTAAAAGAATTTAGTAAGCTCATGGAAGATGTTATCATTTTTTCTAACTAGTGTCAATACAAAGGACACAGCACAGTTCTCACCTCAAAGAGGTAAGAGATAGTTTATTGTGGAGTCAATATGAGTGACCAGGCACTGGCACAAAGATTTAGGTTACCCCAAATTTGATGTTCCCGTATTAACAATTTCATGAAGCTTTTATAGTTACAGAACAAAAGAAAATCCATAAATCAAGGCACTTTTCAAACACACTGGCTGACCATCAGGTAGGCAGGTTATAGCAAAGCAGGAAATCTCCACCATGCTATCTGATGACCTTCTTAGCCCTTGGGTTAGTTGAAGCTGGGCTCTGTGGTCATAGGAGCTTTATCAGTCCATCAGCCTTGCTAGAAGTAGGTGCAGCAGATAGAGTTGTTTTCTGGGAACTTTTGTTCACACTAACATATATTCACAATGTAATAACATTAATGAAAACTTTATAATTTTCTTTAACATGTCAAAAAGATCACCTTAATCTGCTAGTTGCTAAACATTCATTTTTTCTTAATTTGGCTTCTTCTCTAAATGCTAGAAATGTGTGACATAAAAGCAACAGAAATCCTTTAGTATTTATATTTGCAATCATTGCCAATATTTTCTTTTAAACTATATTTATGATTGCTTCATTTTCTAACTACTTTAAAAACCCGACCTTTTAATTTTAGAGTTGTAAAGCCACAAGGAAATTTATAAAAATAGATGTTGTTTCTTTTGCTGACAATTTTCATTTCTTTGATGTTCCCCTTGTAGTTATACCCATAACATATAATCACACAAAAAAGTCAACATTTCCTTTTAAGAAACCAACTGATTACAAATTACATGGAAGATAGCCAATACCAAGTTAAAATGAGAAATGATAAAAAGTTTTTCATGAAACCTGCTTCCTGCAGCAGCTGGAGGACAGTACAAAGATTCATAAGCTAATGTCCATCACTCTCATGAGCAAATCAATGCTTATTATTGTACTTGGAATTGATATGTCTACATGCATGGAAATACTCTCTCTGGTACAGGCACTAGTTATTACAAGCACATGACCTTTGGTTTAAATGTCAGGATGCTGAAAGTAGGAATAGACACAATAAGTTCCTTTAGAAAGTAAAGGAACCTCAGAATCAAACATAAGGGCAACAAAGCAATCTAAGGACCAAGGACCAAAAAGAATTGCCAAGGACACAAAGGGCACACCGAACATGATGGTATGACCAGTCAGTGCCAGGGCTTATTAACTGTCCCCCAACACACACACACACACACACACACACACACGGAATCATTAGTAAAAATAAGTGATGGAACATCAATCAAGTTTGGATTTGTGGAAAACTACAATAAGGTAAGATCCTAGTGAAGGACATAAGAGACCCAATTAACTAAATAAAACCTAAGACCATATGGTATACTTTTGACTCCATAGTAAAACAAAATTCACATTTTGTGATAATGAAAATCTGTCAACATGGGATTAAACAAAGATGCGGTACAACTATATTTCAAGGATAAAAGGGATATCTCTGTGTGTATTTGTGTTTAAACATGATGAATGATAAATGAGAACAAAATTTTAATATGTAATTAAAATTGTCAAATAGAAGAAACAAGAAGAAAAACAACTCAGACTGAAAAAAATTAAGAAGTAGTGGAATTATTTTGAATAATAATAATGCCCATAAGAATGGAGTGGCTCAGTGGATAAAATGTTTGCCTGTAATTCAACTGTGAATACCTGAGGTCCTATCCCAAACTATCCCATAAAAGGTGGAAGCTGTGCCAGGCTCCTGTCACCCTGGTGAACCTATGGTAAGGCAGAGACAGGAGAATTTCTTGTAAGAGAGAGACCCTACTTAAATCATATGGAGGGCAAGGACTGACCCAAAAGTTGTCCTCTAACCAGTGTGTGTGTACTCCCACTGACATACATGAATGCACACAGAGTAAATAGAAGATAATTTCAATTTTTTTTTAAATAAAAATAATTAATGGTTACAAGACTTCAAAATGGTGGTCAGTGACACAGGGCTAGGAAGCAATCCATTTCTGTTGCATCCACTGCTGCTTCATTTTTTTAGCTAAATATGTTTAAAAATAAATTTTGTAAGGAAAGCATAGGAGAAATGCAAGAAAGAACAGCGGATTTGATCTCTACAGCTAGAATGTTTACTGAGAGAAAATAGAGAGGGACCTTAGCTTTCCCGTGGCATGAAGGCTGAGGCATTGAGTCAGGCTGGGGTTCAAACTTATAAGGAGGATCCTAAGGCAAACATACTGAATTAGCTATAGGTCAAAGGGAAGTAGATAAGGCATCAAAGTTATTTGCTCATGATAGGCTCTTTAGCAGAGTTGTCTAGGGAGGACTGGATGTCTCCATTCTTTATGGCCTTCTCATCTTAAGGTTAGTTATTAACTCTTTAGTTCCCTCTAGTTTTCAGGGAAGGCTATTAACCCTTCAGTCCAGACTCTCAAAGGATAAAAAAGATTGGGAATAACTGGAGATGAGTGGGGCATTTAGGTGAGGACTGCATGGGTCAGCATTGGGGTGAAGAGCTCTCTTGGACTACTTCCTGCTGGAGGGGGACAGTAGATTTCTTGGGGTGTCCCACACAGTCCTGTGGAGGTTGGATGTCCAGGGGTTGATATCTAGTGGCCATGAAGAATTCAGTGACTCTCTGTGAAGTGAAGGCATATATTCTGTCTTGGAGAAATCCAGTAAGGCATCTGAGTATGTAAGGACCAAAAGAAATAGTGAATATTATCATAATCAGGGGAATAAAGTATATGTCAGAGACAGGATAGATTTAACTTAAAGGTAGTAGAGTTGTGAGATTTTTTAAAATTTAAAACAGTAGATATTTTAGCTGGTCACAGAGATGTCAAGTCACATGTGGAGAAATAATATTATTGACCATCAAAAAGGCTAGTACAGCCCAAGATATTATTACCTCTGGATTGGTATCATTTATTTCTCCCCAATTGCCTCAGTCTAATGTTGGCATTCTAGCCAAAAGGTATGGCTTTTGAGAGTCTCAGCTTTTGTTTTTTTTATTTGATTTTGTACCTTGTGTACACAGCAGGTTGTGGTTTTACAATGGCTTTTATGAACAGGCAAGGTGGCAGCTCTTCAGAAGAGTGATAATTATCTGAGCCATTAGGAAAGAAACTCCCAGATCATATTAAATCTATTAGCCATTATGATATGGTTAATACCTATGTATGAATTTTCTTATATGTGACATGACATTTACAGGTGACATGAATATATCTAAGATTGAAAAATAATATCATAGGTGGTAGGTAAGAAAACAGGGGTGCTGTCTGTAGGAAAGAATTAATTGTTAACTTGGATGGTGAGTTAATTGGAATTTTTGTAATTATAAAGATTTGGCTTAGGTAAGGTAAAAAGTATAAGAGATTAGTATTGAGGCAATATTTGAAACATTTTAAACAATTTCAAATTTAAATATGGTAGAGATTAAGAAATTAACTAAATTTGAAGTTTAGTTATTTGAGAGAAAGAGAGAGAGAGAGATAGGGAGGGAGGGAGGGAGGGAGGGAGGGAGGGAGGGAGAGAATGGGCATGCCAAGGCCTCCAGCCCCTGTAAAAAAAAAAAAAAAACTCCAGATGCATGTGCCCCCTTGTGCATCTGGCTTATGTGGGTTCTGGAGAGTCAAACTGGGATCCTTTGGTTTTGCAAGCAAATACCTTAACTGCTAAGCCATCTCTCCAGTCCTGATGTTTAGTTATTAGGTTTAAAGGTTTTTTTGTAAGTTCTTAATATAGAAAGCTTATAGTTTTTACTTACTTAGTCCAGAGATCAAAAGATCTGACTCAGCTTTGGAGAAACTCATGGAGGAATGGTAGGCTGAAAAAGTTTAAAGTTTGATTAATTTTACAGGCATAATAAGTTTTATACAATTCAGTCCAGGTTTTTTGTGTTTTTTGTGTTTTTTTTTTGGAATAAGTTTATAGCAAACAAGTAGAAGTTTTACTTAATGGGGAAACATATAAGATCAGAACACTTAAGAAACCTATTGTTGTAAACAGGTATTTATGCAACAAAATACAGGCTTTATCAGAATGAAAACATATAAGCTAAGCACTTGGATATAACTTATTTATCTTAATCAGAGATACTTTTGCAACTCTTTTAATATATCAGCACATATTATATATTTTCTGTCTTTGTTTAGGATCAAGAGGATTTTTTTTTTTTTAATTTTACCAGGTACAAAGGAAATTGGGTCCGTATTCTAATGACCTCCGAGTCTAATGTCAGTGGAGAGACACCCCAAATTTTTGGAAGATGGATGGTGGGTTTAAGCTGAAGTGGGATGGCAAAAGGGGAAGTCTCTACTCCTGTTGATTTTTAGGCCTTGGAAAACTATCAAAAGGGGCCCAGATAGATGGAGTTAGTCTGTTATAGGGCCCTCTGAGGTGAACTGGTAGAACTCCAAAGATCCAGAAGGTTATGTATATCAATTTTCTAAGAAGAAACACAAGATGATTTTCAGTACAGGTCAGAAGTTGTAAAACAGATTATGGTCTTGATACAGTACAAAAGCTACAGTGTCAATACAAAAGTCCATGCAGTATGGAACATTATCAATACAAAAGTCTGTTACAATACAGCACATAACTTAGGGTCAAGGGCGTTTACATTTTCTAACCCCATTTTTTTTTTGTTGTTGTTGTTTTTGAGGTAGGGTCTTCACTCTAGCCCAGGCTGACCTGGAATTCACTCTGTATTCTCAGGGTGGCCTTGAACTCATGGCAATCCTCCTACCTCTGCCTCCAAAGTGCTGGGATTAAAGGCATGCACCACCACGCCTGGCTCGAACCCAATTTTTTATCTCAATATAAGACATGGCACTATAAATAAATTTATCACCATTACAAAGAGTTAAGTTTAAATTAGATAAACAATTAAGGCGAAAATTACAGAGAAACAACTTTTAATGTTAACCCATTTTAAAACACTTTAACTGAAGATACACTTTTAGGCACAATTTAATTCAGAGAGAGGGAGAGAGCTTTCACTGAGACTTCATGTACAGAGTTCCCAAACACTGATTGTGTCAGAGTTTTACATCCTTAACAATCCTCTGTTTTAATTTTCCTGTGTTTGTAGAGGAAAGAGATATGGTTTGTGAGGGTTACAACATTGCTTTCTTTCTAATAGGATAGGTTACTATCTCTTGAGATAAGGTATATTAAGATGAGGTATTGTCTAAAGGGACCAGGCCCAGGAGTCAATTCCTATTTGTTTAACTTTAGTGGTAAATTGTTACAGAATTTTTTGTTATCTATTAGCTATCATAAAGAAATCTTCCTTGCAGCAGTTTCAGAAGAAGGAAGTGCAATATCTATGGTTTTATTGAAAGTCTTAGATGCACCCACACATTTTAATAGATACATTGATTATACTCTATCCAGAATGCTATAGGCTAGGAACATTAGAAATATAATAATATTTTTTAATAATTTTATTTAATGGAAAGCATATCTTAATATTGATAAATATAGGTGAAGCATATCAATACATTTGTATTTTGTCAGTAAACCCAAATTAATCATTTCTCTAAAGATTTAAGTCATAAACATTTAGAAGGCATTGTTAGAGGCAGGATCAAACCCTGGAATATAAACATGTAGTAAGCATGAACAAGCATAAAGTCAGAAATATATCAAGGACCAGGTTTTAGTAATTTAACGTTATCTAATAATATATCTATTAGCATCAGAATGCTTAATTACCATAAGCATTGGAATAAGTAGTGATCATAAATTTAGTTACACATAAAGACAGACTACATAAAACATAGAACACATGACATGGCTGGCCAACAGTAGACATGACAAAGAACATGAAACATGAAGAGACATCTTTTTCTGAAGATTATAGTTTTACTTTTTTTTTTTTTTTGGGGGAGGTACAAGGGGGAAGGAAGAGTCTAACATGTGGGAGAGGCCTCCATGCCCTCTGGGAAGGCATGCAGTTGATGAGCAGGTCCAATTGATTTTATCAGGAGTCATAAAGAACAATCTGTGTGGCCATTGTTTATGATGGGTACAGGATAGCCCATCTTATCCTGTGGCTGTTGTTCATAGGCAAATATTTCTAGAACAAGAGGCACAATAAAACGAGTGGAATCTGGAGAGTGGACTGGAGGCCATTTTGAAAAGTCAGTTTTATAGTTTTACTTTGAAAAGTAACAGGTTAAGTAAACAACTGCAGTTTAGGATGAGAGAGAGAGAGAGATTGTCACTTGTAGTGACATAGTAAAGGAGGGCTTGTGGTCATCTTTTTGGGTTAAGGAAGGGTGGTTAATTAATTAGGAACTGTTTAATGGGATGGAAGGAAGATTGGTTCTTCAGGAGGGCCTGAGTCAGAGAGCAGACCTGACAGAGAAGGGATCAGGGGTAGAAGAACAGAACCAGTTGTCAATCCAGTTTACAAAATTATCAAGATCTTTAAGAATTTGGAAACCTAATGTGGCATTTCAGCCAAAGAGAATCATTGTCCCATTTTTTTTTTCTTTTTTTATGGCTGAAGGGACCAAACTGATGCCATGGCAAGCTTCAATAAGATGCCACCCTAGCTAGGCCTAAGTTTCAATTCCCTGGAGGGACAGACAATATTCCTGGGAAACCTAAAACAAAGGGCCATTAATCAATGGCTGCCCTGACCAGAAAAAAGGCTGAGTCAGTTCCTGTAAAGTCACCAGACTTGTACCTTTTGACCCAACCAATCAAAAGTATACAAATGTAACTGCCACTTGCTTAGCCAATCACGTTAGGAGATTACCTCAACCCTAAGAATTCCCCTAGACCTAGCTGCCAAAACCCTAAGACCAATAAAAACACAGAAAAAAAACACACAAGTACATTTACTGGTCAAATTAGCCAATCATGTTAAAAGACTAAAAGCCCACCAAAATTTCTTTAGCTGTGCTTAAAAGGAGCCTGTGAGTTCCTCCTGGGGTTGCCATTTTGTATGAATGGTTGAACCCTGCATGCTGGCTGATTCTGCAGAACTACCACTCTTTGCTTTTGCATGCTATTTGACTCTGGCATCTTTCTTCAGCGATTTTTGGACCCTTACATTTGGGGGATCATCTGGGATCACTGGGGACCCCCCAGACTTGATAGTTGAGCATTTCTAGGGGAACAATTGGTTCTCCACCGATTGGTGAGTCGGGGTGCCCCTCTGTGCTGTTTTTTTTTTTTTTTTTTCCGCTCTGTTCTTTGTTCTGTTTTCAGTAATTCTGGAGTCTGGGCACAATCTGGAGGCTCACCCAGGTAAGGCTGATGAGCCACATATTACCTCAGGGTGGGAGGGTTCTGAAGACACTCTGGACTCCCTTCTGGTGGAGCTGGAGGGCTCCCATCTGGAGGAGCTGGAGGGATCCCATCTGACTCTGGTTTTAATCCACACTGATGGGTCATGCCCATCTGGTGGAGCCCATTCACAGGATAGGCTGCCATCAGCAGCATTTGAGTGTCTTTTTTGCTTCCTGGAAATTTGTTTTTGCATCTGTGTGTCTGTGTCTTGTTTGTCCTTTTCTACTTTCATGAAAGTTTTCTTGAAAGGCACTGTGGGACAGGCAACAAGTTCCACCCCACTGGACCTAGTCCAGTCACACTTTAAGGAAAGTCAGCATTTAACACTACAGTTGGGAAAATGAACCATCTTTTGCAGGAATAAGTGGCCAGCTTTCAATGTGGGATGGCTGGAGGGAAGCACCTTTCACCTCCCACCATTTACAAGGTTAAAGATATTGTGTATAGGAATCCTGGGCATGCTGAACAGGTTCTATATGTCATGGTCAAGCAATATCTTCTGGAGAACCCCCCTTCTTGGCTGAGCCCATTTTTGCCACCATCCCCAGTAATCTTGTCAGTTAAGGAGTCAGGGACACTGAAGGACCATAAGCCAGTGGTCCTGCCCCCTTCTGTCCCCAAAGAGGACCTCTACCCACCTACCTATATACCTGCCCCTGTGTCAGAACCTGTACCACAGGTGGTAGCTGACAATCTGGGCTCAGGAGAAGAAGGAGGAAAGATAATAAGTCTCCTCCATACAGGGGTCTGGACCACAAGACAGGCAGACTCCTCAACGTTTGTGCTGTCTCTATTGGCAACTGGCCTGCCCAATCAGGATGGCCAACAGTTTTTGACTCCTATCCCTTTTTCTACCAGTGACTTATATAATTGGAAGTTGCAGAACCCAAAGTTTTCTGAGAAACCTCAGCCCTCCTAGACTTGTTAGACTCCATAATGATAACCCATCAGCCCACTTGGGATGATTGTCAACAGCTCTTACAGGTTCTTTTTACTGCAGAGGAAAGGGAACAAATTCTAGACACTGCCTGCAAGCTTGTTCCTGGACCTAACAGTCAGCCCACAATTGTTCAGGCTGACATGGATGCAGCCTTTCCCTTAACCCACCCAGAATGGGACCCCAACAGCCCTGCAGGTAAGGACAGACTGAAAATCTATCACCAGATTCTGAAGGGAGGTCTCCAAGAGGCTGAAAGAAAGCCCACAAATTGATCTAAGGTAGGACAGGTTATACAAGGTAAGGAGGAAAGCTCAGAGCCCTTTTTGAGAGACTATTAGAAGCATACTGGACTTATATGTCCCTGGACCTGGAAGCAAGAGAAAACCTATCTGCTGTAAACATGGCCTTTGTCAACCAGGCAGCACCAGACATCCACAGGAAGCTCCAGCAACTGGACAGTTTCAAGGGTAAGCAGATGTCAGAACTTGTAACTATAGCATAAAAAGTTTATAATAATAGAGAAACTCCAGAAGACAAACAGACCAGAGGCTTAGCCAAAATACTGCTGGCTGCCACAGGAAAATCTGACCCAAGGGAATTAAAAGCCATGGCTTATGGAGAGACAGGAGCAAATCAGGTCCACAATTGAGAGGGGAAGGACAATACTGATCTTGTCTCCAAAAGGACCAATATACTTATTGTAAAGAAATGGGACATTGGCAAGATAAATGTCCAAAAAGACAAAAATCCAAAAGTTTTAGAAGTAGGAGATCTCAGTGACTGAGGATGTCAGGGCTCAACTCCTCTCCATGAGCCCTGGGTAACCTTAAAGCTGGAGGGTAATCCAGTTGACTTCCTGGTTGATAATGGGGCTACACATTCTATCCTAAAATAACCTATGGGACCACTGTCCACCAAAAGGACATGGGTCCAGGGATCCACTGGGACTAATAAATATTCATGGACTAGCCAAAGAGAAGTGGACTTAGGAATGAGAAGGGTAACCCATTCATTCATGGTCATCCCTGGGTGCCCATATCAATACATGGGGTGAGACTTCTTGACTAAAATGGGGGCACAAATCCACTTTAGCCCAAGGGAGTGCAGGTTCTCAATCAGAATGGCCCCATACATGTATTAACCATATCCCTGGAGGAAGAGGACAAACTCTATACTTCACCCTCCCAAGCTATCCCTGAGAGCCCATATCTGAGGAAACTCTGGGAAAAGATTCCAGGTGTATGGGCAGAAAATATCAGACTGGGCTGGCCAAACATTGGGTCCCAATCATGGTCCAATTGTGGACTAATGCCGGCCCAATCTGAGTCCACCAATACCCTATGCTCCAAGAAGCGAAACTTGGTATAACACCTCACATAAACTGACTTTGGGAACAAGGGATATTAATCCCTTGTCAGTCCACCTGGAATACCCTCCTGCCAGTAAAACTCCCTACTCCAAATGAATACTGGCCTGTGCAGGATTTGAGAGAAAGCAATAAATGGGTGGAGGACATACATCCCATGGTGGCGAATCCATACACTCTGCTAAGCACTGTGTCACCTGAATGTGATGTGTACACAGTGTTGGACCACAAGGATGCATTCTTCATCTGCTGCTGGCCCCTGCCAGCCAACCCCTGTTTGCCTTTGAATGGAGAGATCCAGAACATGGATTCAATGGACAATTAACATGGACTAGATTACCACAACGATTTCAGAACTCACCCACCATTTTTGAGGAAGCACTCCATGAGGATTTGGGTGAGTACAATCAGGCCCATCACCAAATAACCCTCTTGCAGTACACAGATGACCTCCTTATAGTGGCCCCAGATGAGAAAGCCTGCCACTCAACCACAGACACCTTGCTGAAAGAATTGGACCACATGGGATACTGAGTCTCAGCCAAAAAGGTAAAACTCTTCCAGAAGGAGGTAATGTACCTTGGGTACATATTCAAAGAGGCCAACGCCTGTGGTCTCAAGCCCGCAAAGAGACAATCCTCAATATCCCCCACCCCAAAACCCAGCAACTTGTTCATGAGTTCTTGGGTTCAACGGGGTTTTGTAGACTTTGGATACACCAATTTGCAGAAATTTCCAAGCCTCTCTATGAGGCCACAAGGGGCAAGAAAACTACCTACAATGGACTCCAGAAATGGAAAAGACCTTCCTCCAATTAAAAGAGGCCCTCCTAGAAGCCCCAGCATTGGCCTTTTCATCTTTACATTGATGAAAACAAAGGCATAGCTAACAGGTTATTGACTCAAACCCTCAGCCCCTGAAAGAGGCCAATTGCCTATCTGTCAAAGAAACTAGACCCAGTGGCAATGGGATGGCCCCCATGCCTCCAAATAATAGCAACCACCACCTTGTTGGTTAAAGACTCAGATAAACTAACTTTGGCCCAGACCCTGAGAATGACTACTCCTCATGCTATGAGAAGAGTGCTAAAACAGCCCTTTGACAGATGGCTGACCAATGCCAGACTAATTATCAAACTCTTCTTCTCAACCCTCCACAAGTCCAATTTGCCACTAGTCAAGCCCTCAATCCTGCCACCCTGCTACCAGACCCGGACCTAGACAGTCCCATACATGACTGCATGGAGATCTTGAGCAGTTTACAAGGGACCCAAACAGGTCTTAAAGGGGCAGAACTAACATGGTATACAGATGGAAGCAGCTTCCTTAAGGATGGTGTCTGGTACATGGGAAATGCAGTGACAACTGAAGAGACAACTGTATGGGTGGAAGCCCTCCCTCCAGGTATGTCTGCCCAAAGAGCTGAATTGATAGCCCTAACCAAGGCACTACAACTAGGCCAAGGGAAAATAATTAATATCTATACTGATAGCTCGTATGCTTTTGCCACAGTACATGTCCATGGTGCTATCTATAAAGAAAGAGGACAATTGACAGCTGAAGGAAAAACTATTAAAAATAAACAGGAGATTCTGAACCTCCTGCAAGCCATATGGATACCTAGACAGGTAGCAATTATGCATTGCCCTGGGCACCATGAAGGGGATGAACTTACCTCTAAGGGAAATAATAGGGCTGACAAGGCAGCATGAGAGGCACCCCTTCAGGTCTCTACTGCACTGATGACAAAACTACCTCCAATGAGAGTGCCAACCTTGCCGGAAACACTAAACTATACTGAATCAGAACTATGGAGGGTCCATACCTGCACAGTGGCCTATGAAGAACAAGGAGGATCATTCTCCCATCTGACTTTGCTAGTCAACTTATTCGACAAATATTCCAAAGCACACACCTGGGTCAACAAAAGTTTGAGGACTTACTTGTGCGAGTTCACCTCAAGGTTTTTGACTTAAGATGAAAAACAGCAGAAGCCTTAGCCTGGTGTTATACTTGCTATCTGGTAAATGCAAAAAGTGGTGTTTCCTGGTCGGGGGGCCAGAGAAAGAGGAACCCAAAGAGGAGTAAATTGGGAAATTGACTTCACAGAGATAAAACCTGGTTTGTACGGATACAAGTATTTACTGGTATTTATAGACACCTTTTCAGGATGGACTGATGCTTCTCCAACCATGGCTAAGAAATTACTGGATGACATCTACTTATTCTTTTGGGGTCAGACAATGGAGCAGCCTTCAACTAACAGGTAACCCAGGCTATAGTTAAAATTGTGGGGACAAATTGGAAACATTGTGTATATTGTCCCCAGAGTTCAGGACAGGTAGAAAGAATGAATCAGACACTTGAAACTGGTGGTGACTGGATGTCTCTCCTTCCTTTTGCTCTTTTCTGAGTTCCAAACTCCCCTTATCCCATGGGACTGACTCCCTTTGAAATTATGTATGTAAGACTCTCACCCTTGTTACCTAATATAAAAGCAGAAATGTTAACTGAATTTTATGATGAGAGATCTCTCTCCTCCCTACAAGCTTTATTTCTGGTGCAAGAATGTCTCTGGCCTCAGCTACAGGCCATCTATGACAAGGCACTACCACCTACTCCCATGGATTCAGACCATGAGACCTAGAGCTCATCAAAAGACTCTCAAAAGAGAGTTGAATCCTGCTTAAGGGATTCCACACTGTGATCCTGATCACCCCAACTGCAGTCAAGGTGGATGGCGTCCCTGCCTGGATACATCATTCACAAGTAAAGCCTGTTGACCCACACACAGATCCAGATGACTATGCTCCTGAGGAAAAACCAGGATTGTGGTGAGCTATTGCAAACCCACAGGACCACTTAATCTGAGAATTCATAAGTTAGAGACTCAGTGATGGCCAGATTATTTTGTGATGTAACTGTCTTCTGTTGTCTGTTGACCTTAACTGCCTCAAACCCACATCGGCCCTACAATCTTACGTGGGTAATTACTAATATGGACACAGGGTTAGTAGTTAATTCCATGTCCCATTTAGCAACCACTGGAACCTGGTTCCCTGATTGGATATTTGTTTTATGTGACCTAGTGGGACAGTCATGGGGCTTTGCTTCTACAGAGGCTGAAATGGGCAGCCCATGCCAGTGCAACCCATCCTTTGGGTGTACTTTCCTTGAGGCCTGAGCCAAAACAAAACAAAACAAAACAAAAAAAAAAAAAAAAAAAAAAACAGGCCTTTTACGTGTGTCCTAGTCATGAGAGGACCCCAGGACAACAAGCAAAATGTTTTGGCCTGGAGTCATATTACTGTGCAGCATGGGGATGTGAATCCATGGGAGCTATTTCGTGGGCCCCCCTACCAAAACAGATTACATCACTGTCACCAGATCTGGGGGGGTCACCCTCCTGTGAATCATCCCGACGATGTAATCAGCTACTAATTAAGTTTACTAACAGAGGAAAAGCTTCCACTAAATAGGAAATTGGTAAAAGTTGGGGACTAAGACTATATACAACAGGAATAGACCCAGGAGTAATATTTACCATATGACTCCATGTGTAACCACAGGGGCCTAACCATGCAGTACCCATTGGACCCAACCCCATATTAGCCTTACCCCTGTCACACCATGGCCCACAGCACCAACTTCAGTCTCAGGCAACTCCCCAACCAGGGGCACAACCATATCCATGGCTGTGTCTCCCCCTGAGTCCCAGATACATCCCTTGTATTTGAGTTGCAGCTACTTAATTTCACCTATGGGTTTCTTAACACTATCACTAACCTTAGTAGAGAAGACTACTGGCTCTGCTTAGACCCATGTCCCCCATATTATACTGGCTGGGCTACTGCAGGGAGTCTGTCAGCCCCATCAAAAATCCCACTGAGATGCTCTTGGATAAAGTCTCCAGTTCTTACCCTTCAATGCATAACTGAAAAAGGGTTATGTGTAATAGGAATAGGGACACAGCTAAATAACATCTTTGTAACCATACTATCACCACAAATGCTAGTAATTCCTACCTTGTGCCCCCTAATGGAACTTGGTTTGTGTGCACCACAGGCATTACACCTTGCATCCACCCCCAAATCCTTTAGAACACCACCAGTTTATGTGTTCTAGTTACTCTGTTCCCTCAATTTTACTACCTTCCTTTAAACACCTATATGGAAGCCCTAGAGTATGACCACTATAGACAAAAAAGAGACTTTGGAATCTCAGAAATCCTCCTCACAACCTTAACAGGGATTGGCATAACTGCAAGAATTGGCACTGGTACAATGGCCTTAATTAAGGCAGATCAGACATATCAGTCTTTGACTAACCTTATAGACTCAGATCTCGCCCTGTTGGAAAAGTCTGTCCATCACCTAGAGCGGTCACTGTACTCATTAGCTGATGTAGTACTACAAAATAGAAGTTAGACCTGCTCTTTCTACCACAATGAGGGCTTTGTCAAGCCTTAGGAGAACAATGCTGTTTTTATGTCAACAACTCAGGCGTTATCAGAGACAGCCTGGCCGTAGTCCACAAAAGGTTAGAAGAAAGGGCCAAAATTAGACAAGAAAATCAAAGCTGGTATGAATCTTTGTTCAATTGGTCCCCCTGGTTAACAACCCTAATTTCTTCCCTGGCAGGCCCCCTTGTCCTCTTGTTGCTTGACCTCATTTGTGGACCCTGCATTATTATATGCCTTAATCAGATTTGTTAAGGATCATGTAGGCACCATACAACTAATGGTTCTAAGACAACAAAACCAACCTTTAAATACATCTCAAGGATTCAAGATGAGGCCGTACTCAAGGGGGGAATGAAGGGGCCAAAGTGATGCCATGACAGGCTTCAATAAGGCACCACCCTAGCTAGGCCTAAGTTTCAATTTCTTGGAGGGACAGACAAGATTTCTGGGAAACATAAAACAAAGGGCCATTAATCAATGGCTGCCCTGACCAGAAAAAGGGTAAGTCAGTTCCTGTAAAGTCAGCAGACTTGTCCCTTTCTCCCCAACCAATCAGAGGTATGTAACTGTCACTTGCTTAGCCAATCATGTTAGGAGATTACCTCACCCCTTAGAATTCCCCTAGACCTAGCCCTAGCCCAGCCAAAACCCTAAGACCAGTCAAAAAAGAAAAAGAAAAAAGAAAAAAGAAAAGGCTGCCAAAATTCCTTTAGCTGTGTTTAAAAGGAGCCTGCAAGCTCCTCCTGGGGTCTCCATTTTGTACGAATGGTTGACCCCTGCATGCAGGCTGATTCTGCAGAATAAATGCTCTTTTCTTTTACATTCTATTTGACTCTGGGGTCTTTCTTCAGCAATTTTCAGACACTTACAGTGGCCAAAACATATTGTAATAAAAAATGAGGCTCTTGGACTTTATGTCTCCTTTTAGGCCAAGAATTTTAAGATTGGTCAGGAGACAACCCAGCAGGGATGCCAGTGGAGTTTTGGAAATTTGGGAACCCACAGAGGGGTGAGAAGTGCGAGGGTGTCTGTCTGAGGACCAGGAGTCCCTGATCTGAAGACAGAGGTCAGAGACCTTCTCCTGGAGAAAGACAAGGATTCAGAAGGCAAGCAGGCATTTTGACTGGAGGTTTTCAGGACAATCCTCTGAGCACAAGACAAGGAAGCCAGGTCTGTCTTCCTTGTACCTTAGGAAGACAGGCAGATGGAGGCTTACTCACCCCTTCTTAGGGCTCAAATGAAGTGGATATGGCAAAGGGCCTCTTATGGTTGGAGGTAGGCAGGTGAATTATTCTATCCATCTATTGGAGATATGTTCCAATATTCTGGGAGTTTTGAGAGCCCAGGAGTGTTGGAATTTTCAAGCAATTTATCGTGATGAAAGGAGAGAGAGAGAGAGAGAGAGAGAGAGAGAGAGAGGATACCAGAAACTGTATGGGATTTGGATTTGGACCTGGTACAGGCAGCAACAATAACAACAGGGCAATAGCTGTCCTTAGTGTGAATTTTAAAACTGACTTTTTTTTTTTCTTTCTACTAGCCATTAGCCACAGGCAAGGACCTCCCCAAGTGCCTGTGTTTGTTTATTTTATCTAACTGTGAGGAGTTGCTGGTTTACTGTGACTGTCGCATCTCCCCTACAGGTCTCTGGTAGGAAAAGGGAAAAGCAAGGCAAGAGAAATTAGGTGTCCATATGCAGGAGTTAAGGAAACCCAGTAAAGACAGGAGTATTTTTCTTTTAAGAAGGCAGATATTGTACTTGATTTAGTGAGATGGCTTGAATTTGGTGTGAAAAGGGAGAGACCCTGGCAACCATGGCTGGCTGATAGAACTGTGTGAGAGACAGAGTTTTAGGAGGGGCAGGAACAGGGGAGGGAACCTTGCATACCTTTTGCCATGTCATCAGAGAAAGTTATCAAGACCAAAGAAAATGTTGAAATCCAAAATGTCAAATTTATGGCAGAATTTGCCATTATTTAGAGAATATTGTGGCCAAATTTGGATACAGAGTTGGAGTAATTTGGCAAGCAAGAGTACAGAAAGTTTGAGCGCCTTTAAATTAGCCTGACACATGCCAGTGGAGTATTTTTGGAGGGCAAGGACTACAGTGGCCAATCCTACCACCCAGGATGTCTCCCAGGCTCAGGGAAGGCAAACAAAACCCAAGGGTATGGAGGGAGCATCCTCGTAGTCCTAATGCTTGGGTGTCCAGTGGAATGACATGTGGGAGGCTCCCTGAGTCTCTGATCATCCACAGACCAAAGATTGTGAAACTCCCAGAGTTTATAAGGTCTGGAACAGGATGCCTCTGCCACAGACAGAGAACAAATACCTTGTCCTGAAGCTGTAATCTGATGAGGGTGTGGATGCAGTGGATCACAAGGTGAGAGGCCTTAAGAGGCCTCTATTAGGGAGTTCAAAATCTGGTGGGAGAGGTAAGGGAGAAGAAGAGGGAGATATGACTCGATGGATTACCCAAAGGGCTGTCAGAGACTGGGCTGAGCTCAGAGAGGAATTTTGGACATTCACCAGGGAGTAGCCCTGGCCAGAACTCCTCAGTTTCCAGATGAGCTGCTGAGATCACACAATCTGAGGGTTAGAGTGAGAGGGAGAAGAGAAGGAGAAAGCTACCAGGTGTCAGGCTGGGTTTACACAGAGCACCAATAAAGATCCCTGAGCCTCGAGGCTGAACAGAACTTATACCACTCATGCAGACAAAAGCCACAAAAGACCAGAGGTCTCAGGTGAGACTGGTGACTGTTTAGTCCAATAGTGAGCTTGGTGAGTGTCCATGTTCCAGAAGGAGAGATACACTGGCAGGGAGGTGGGGAAAAGGAGAGGGAAAGAAAAGGGTAGGGTGTGTGGCCTGAAAGCCCCAAAGGGATCTGAATTGCCGCACCAAAATGTAAGGAAAGCGTAGGAGAAAAACAGGAAAGAACAGCGGGATTTGATCTCTACAGATAGACTGTTTATTGATAGAAAACAGTGAGGGACCTCAGCTTTCCCGCGGGATGAAGGCTGAGGCACCGAGTCAGGCTGGGGTTCAAACTTGTAAGGAGGATCCTAAGGCAAACATACTGAATTAGCTATAGGTCAAAGGGAAGTAGATAAGGCTTCAAAGTTATTTGCTCATGATAGGCTCTTTAGCAGAGTTGACTAGGGAGACTGGATGTCTCCATTCTTTATGGCCTTTTCATTTTAAGGTTAGTTATTAACTCTTTAGTTCCCTCTAGTTTTCAGGGAAGGCTATTAACCCTTCAAATTTAAATATTGATACAGGGATTTGGGAGTTCCTTGTATGTCAATTTGAGATGTTCCTCTATCTTTGTCTTATAAATTTGAATAATGAAATCGACAGGTCAAAAGATAAGGTTCAGAATGGTTTTATTGAAGCTTAAAGCTTTAGGAGGGGTGATAAACCCAGGGTACAAGAGAAGGAAGCAAGGTGATGACTCTCTTACCCAGAGAGGCAAGAGGGGATTAGGAAGCCCCATGACAGAAGGCAGAGCTCTTCCTCAGAGACACAAGGGGACAGGTGTGAAAGCCCTCCTCAAGGCTCAGGTTGTGGTATTTTATGAGGAGGACCAGTTTTAAAGTTTTCTTTATTTTTTATTAACCCCATGGATGGGTGGCTGATTTAGTCAGTTTGCTCCTGATGCCAGGAATCTGGGGTCCAGAGTTTTGGAAAAGGCCAAACTTCTCAGAATGTTAAATCTTTAGGAAGAGACTGGAAGGACTTGCTAAGGGAGCAGAGATAAGGAAAGGACAGATACTTCTGACATGTCTGAATGTCTGACCTATAGTAAAGTGTAATGACCAAGTTTTTTTCCTATAGGCACAAGGAAAATTCCTGCACTTAGCCATGACAAAGTTATTCACTTTAGGGCTCATTACTCCTAAGCTGCCTAGCCAATTTTTGCCTCCTATCAACATGAATAAATGAATTTATAAAGTCAAAGAATTTCAAACTACTTAAGTGTAGACACTCCTCAAAGCCAGCTTGGGTGTTTAACAAAAAGGCAGTACTGGGCTAGAGAGATGGCTTAGTGGTTAAGACACTTGCCCATGAAGCCTAACGACTCAGGTTCAGTTTCCCAGAACCCATGTAAGCCAGATGCACAAGGTGGTACATGCGTCTGGAGGTCATTTGCAGTGGCTCATTAAAGGCAGTGCTCATTAAAACAAGACCCATACCATATATTCAACTTGTTCATATGTCTGGATTCTCATCCTTCATGTAGTTCATGGTGCATGCATGATACTCCTATGCACATACAACAGAACTCACCAACACCAGCACTCTGAACAGTTACCCATTTGGGCCACCAGCATTGATCACTGCCAAGAACCATGAGTAAAAAAGGAAATGGTATGACAGAAAAATCAATCTGTAAAATCATCATTTTCAGACATTTGAATGAGGGCAATTCTCCATACGCTCCTCATAAGATAGATTTCATTATCCCAATTTTCCCTGTGTCATAGGTGAGGCAGAAACAAATTAACCCATTTGGATAAGATCACACAACCCAGAAAGATTAAGATCCTGAAATTCAACTGACAAGCTTTACCCAGTGAAAGAATCATGCTCAGTGAGGTTTGTCAGAGGCATGAGTATTGCTAATTGAAGTTCAACTGATTTCAGATACCAAGTCCTTGACTTTGCCTTGAACAAAGGCCTCTTCATGAGAGACGGGAAGACCTTTTTCACCAAGGGACCTCTGGTAGTAACCTGCTCATACAAGGGATGAAATCCCATGTATTTGAAGACCTTTTGACAATGACTTTTGTTCCATGATAATCTTGAGTGTGACAGTGTTTTATATAATCTGTAAAAGAGGAAGCAGAGAGCTGCTCGAGGTTTATTGCTAGCTATGAGTACAGTTAAGAGTACAGACAAAGCTTATTCAAGAGCTTCTGGAGTTAGAGAAATCACTTCCAATAGGAGCAAAGGACCTAATAGCCTTGAACTGGACCAAACATAATGTTCCACGTTAGTATAGTAGTTAAGAAACATTCTAGCTTTAATTATTGTATTTGAAAAGTTCCGAATGTAAATCTATTTCTTTTTCTTTTTCTCTCTTTGCAATGAAAATCAAGTTAAAATTTGAAAAACTAAATTAAGCTTTTATTTCTTAGTGATTTTCACATATAATGCACAAATGAGTCTAAGGACTCCCTGAGATGAAAATTAATAAATAGAGATTCAGAGGGGCTAAATACCTCTTTATGCTACAATGTACACAGGTCATTAGGGTGACATGCATTAAAATATGTTTTGTTAATCTGTACTGCTATAAGAATTGAATTTAACACTCAAGTTAAAAAGAAGAAACTGATAGATACAAGAGCTTAAGAAAGTCAAGAAATTTATATTTGGCTCCTCAATTTAAAATATAAACTAACCAACCACTCTATTTAATTTTTCAATTCACTGGCAATGAATTGAACCCTTCTTGGACATGTGTTTATGCAATCTACACAAGAGTACATACAATATTACAGAAAAATTCCAAAAGTATTATGTTTATAAAATTTTCTTAGTTATCAAGGCCCTATGTTGCAGCTATCAACATTTTTTTCATGAAGAACCTAAGTATATTAAAAGACAAGTTAGTTAACTTCCAAGTTTTCCTTGGATGGCAATAGTTGAACCAAAGTTCAGCCCCAGGTTCAGAAAGAATACGTACAAACTGGACCCTCTCTCACTTTTCTATATGGTGTATGTTAAACGCATCTGCAAAGTTCCCTCTAAATTGCTTTTCATATTTATTTATTTTTCTTTCTTTTTGGATTAGTTTCACTTTACTTCAAGACAGCAGTGGTAGAACCTTTCTAAAACACAGATCTGGACACACAACTGTCCAAAAGTAGTCCCCTGATCTTCCATAACCACCTCTAATATATGAGCAATTCTTTTCACACCCTGACCCTATTTCCCTGCCCTTTTGACCCATGGGAGAAGTAACAGTTACCTTCTTGTGCTAGGGAACACCCAGCCAGAAGTAGCTGATGTGATGAAAGGGTGTATTTCAGGTTCACTCTTCCTAGGGGAAGTTGCATTATGGAAGAGAATGCATGGCTCACATATTCATATATCTGTTAATAGCAAGAGTAAACTAGCATTAACAAGTAGCCTGGACTATAAAATTTCAAGGCCTACCTGCAGTGACACAGCACCTCCCAAAGGCTCCACCAGCCACGGACTAAATAGGAAGCTTACTCACAAACACTTCAGGCTATGGGAAACATTTTACATTCAAATCTTAACATTCCACCCTTATTCTCCATAACTTCATGGTCTTTTCATGATGAAAAATGCATTTCCTCTAACTTTAATAGTGCCCATAGTATTTACTAGTTCTAACGCTGTTGAAAATCCAGTCTCATCAGAGACTCAAGACAGTAAAAATCAAACACAAGTTACATACTTCCAATATAAAATGCCACAGAATTAAACTTCCCATTCCAAAACAGGAAAAGCAAGAAAGGCCTGGAACAATGGAAGATGCAATATAAGCAGGTCAAATATAAAATTCAGAAGCTCAATTTCTGGTATTTGGAATTCCTGGTGAAATATACTGAGCTCTAAAAGCTAAGGCCAAATTTCCATCCCATCCAGCTTTATTGCTGCTTTCCAGACAAAATCTACTAGATCCAGCAATGTTCCTTGGCATTTATCTCAGAGTCCTGGAATCTACAAAATCCCGGGGTCTCCACAGCAACACAAGGTTTATTTCACAATTCCACGATGAGGCCTCTGTGCAGTAAGCACAACCCTGCTTCCATGTCACTTCATCAGCTCCCATTACTGTCAGCATTCAGTGACACTGTTCCTTGTATTTGTCATACTTCTAAAACCAGTACCTGGTAGGTATTGTTGTCAAATTTATAAATCCCATATGAAACTTGATGTTGAGGAATAGGAAACTCCTTTAGCATTCTTCTGTTATTCCCCTTCTTTCAAAAGAATCTGTACTCTTAGTAGTTTAAGCCTTCCAGTGTGTTAGGTTTCACCCTTGGCCATTTTCCCATTGCCTGAGAGTAGAACCAGCAGACCCATCCTCAATGGCGTTAATCTTTTTAACAATCAAACCTTAAGCACTTTGAAGTCAGTCCTTATGTCTGGAACTTCATACTTGTTTATACACCTTTCTTTTCCAAACTTTGGGTTTCGCAACTTGCCCTAAGCTTCCTTCTGCCATACATACCAGTCTATCGCTTCTGAATTCTACTTTACTCAAGTTCTTGGTACACAGGCAGAATGAAGGTATATTATCACATGAACTGCTTATAGCCCAGGTCCTGACAAAGTCCTTTTTCTACCACTCTGAAATCTCATGAGCTAAGCCTTCATAGTCCACAAGTCTGAATTTACATGTTACAAATTCTCACCAGAATGGCCCATCAAGCTCTGCTGACAGTACTACAACCCTTCTCCAGTCCAGTGTTCCAAAGCCTTCCATATTCTTTCCTTAAACCAATACCAAAAATCAAAAGTGACATCGTCAAGTTCATTGCTACAATATCCACTAGGTTCCCCATTTTTAATTTATTTTCTTTTTTAAATATTTTATTTATTTATTTTAG
The DNA here is from genome assembly GCA_036365145.1 of Orientallactaga sibirica. Lineage (NCBI taxonomy): Eukaryota > Metazoa > Chordata > Mammalia > Rodentia > Dipodidae > Orientallactaga > Orientallactaga sibirica. The sequence goes on from JAEOAD010000008.1 coordinate 13,760,164, forward strand.
AGAGACATAGAGAAAGAGGTGGCTTCAGAAAGATAGAGAATGGGCACACCAGCGTCTCTATCCACTGCAAACAAACTCCAGATGTATGTGCCACCTTGTGTATCTGGCTTATGTGGATACTGGGTAGAACCAGGGTACTTAGGCTTTCCAGCAAGTGCCTTAACCTCTAAGCTAATCTCTCCAGGTGAGTTCCCCAAGTTTTGATAGCAATTGCCTTTTTGTTGTTGAAATAAATTACCTGATGACAAATTGCTTATTGCATCAAAGGTTTTTTTTTCAGGCTTACAGTTTTGAGGGGAAGTTTCATTATGATGGAGAAAGCATGGCAGACATTCAACCAGTTCACATTGTCTTACACAGTGGCAAGCTGCATGAACAGTAAAGTAGCACTGTCTAGTGGGCTTGGAATAAAATCCCAAAGCCCTCCCCCAGTGACCCAGAACCTCTAGCAATGCTCCACTTCCCAAAGGCCCCAGGAGCTGAGAACTAAATAGGAGGATAAATCAAAACACTTAAGGTTATGGGAGAGGGATTTTATTTTCAAACCTGCACAGAAGTGTTGCTATTTCCTATAGCAGAAGAAATGAGAGCAGCCAACAATGTATGGTCCCAATATATTGTCAATTTGAGGATATTCTAACATTGAAACTTGACATTGATTATGCTATGAAGGTATTTCCCCTCATTCCCACCAACATGGTATATGTTTGTTGTTTCTGTTATACAATTTTATCCCAATGATTGTAACTCTTAGAATGAAACTGCCTCCTCATGCAATGAATTCCTACCAAGATTTTCTTTGATCGAGTTTCAAAATGGTGTGTGTGTGTGTGTGTGTGTGTGTGTGTGTGTGTACAGAAAAAGAAAGAAAAAACAAAGAAATAGAGGAAGAAAGAAAGAAGAAAAGAAAGTAGGAAATAGAGAAAGAAGGAATGAGAGAAAGATGATGAGAGAGGGAAAGAGAGAGAAAGCAAGAGTGAGTGAGCAAAAGGGAGAGAGACAGAGAGTAAGACTAGGTGCACCAACTATGGAGTTCTTACCACTTTCCACATTTTATGGACACAGGATAGCTTAACCTGTGTTATATAGTCGCACAACTCAATGAAGTAGAAATCAGTTTCCCATTATGTGGATGTAAGAAAATTAAATCTGTATTTTTAATAAAATAAATTCACAAGTGAACATATGAGTATCTGTTGATAGCAGGTGTTGCGGTGCTGCTGCAGAAATCACCCGACCAGGAACAGCTTTTGGGGAAAAGGGGTTTATTTTGACTAATAAACTCAAGGGGAAGATCCATGATAGCAGGGAAAATGATGGCATGAGCAGAGGGTGGACAAAACCCTCTGGCCAACATAAAGTGGACAATAGCAACAGGAGAGTGTGCCAAACACTGGTAAGGGGACACTGGCTATAACACCCATAAGCCCACCCCCAACAATACACTGCCTCCAGGAGGCCTTAATTCCCAAATTTCCATTAGCTGGGAACCTACCATTCAGAACCCCTAAGTTTATGGGGGACATCTCAATCAAACCACCATAGGTACCTTACCTGTACTTCTAGCTCTCAAGAGGCTGAGGCAAGAGATTGCAAGTTGGAGGCAAGTGTGAGCTGTGAACAGTGAGATTCTGCCTCAAACCTCTTTCAATATTGTTGTTATTGTTTTTCTTTAAAATATATACAGATTCCTTAGTGATGACTAAAAATGTCAACCCAACTAGCAACTAACTAGTCTTTTAGAGATGTTCTTTCATGTTAAATAGAAACATTTGTATCACAAATTCTAATAATGAAGCCTTGAGCAGTATACAATATCCAAACAGAAGGCATCTAAAGTTGCTGAGGTAAACATCTATATTTAAGAAAAGCATGAGGTTAGCCATTAATAATTGGCAAGGCAATTGAATTGCTCAACAATTTAATTTAAATTTGCTTTGAGAATTTCTATTTTGACACACAGTTCTGTACTCTTTAAAAAAAATTAAATTATTTTTTTGGAGAGAGACACACACAGAGAGAGAGAGAGAGAGAGAGAGGAAGACAGAGATGGGCACACCAGCAGTGTCTCAGCTGCTGTGAACGAAATCCAGATGTGTGTGCCCCCTTGTGGTCAAGTGCGGCATTGCACCCTTGCGTCACTTTGCATCTGGCTAAACGTGGGACCTGGAGATTGGAACCGCTGGAGATTGGAACCAGTGTTCTTAGGCTTAGGAGGCAGGCGCCTTAACCCCTAAGCTATCTCTCCAGCCCAGTTCTGTACTCTTTTAAAGACTAGCATCAATACTAGTTTTGTGCACACAATGAGCATGGATTTTTTTTTTTTTTTTTCCAAAATGTGTAAGGGAAAGTACCCTTTTACCTGTTGTTAAACCTCTGAGTTACAAAGCACCTCTCACTCTCTTTAATGCTACAGTGCGGTGCATCTCATAGAACAACCTTTTTCAAACCTTCAGTTTCTGTGGTCAGAGATTAGAGCATTTGATGTCATATATGGACAATAAAATCCTTTCTATCTCAGTGGTATTTCATTATGCTTTGTGAGTTAGAAACAAAATGAGCTTAAAGTCAAGCCAAGACACATCTTTAAGATTGTTACGATAATGCTAATATGCCCTTTAAAATTGAGGCCATCTGGGAAATTGAAAGGGTGACAAGTGGAACCAACTTGCATCAAACTGGCATGACACCAGACACTGGCATGGCTTAAGTGACAGCTGCAGCATCTGGAGAGAGCTCGATAAGAAATCCTGTTATAATACTGAGCTGGTTTCCCTTAAATTAATCTTACATGATTTCATAGGTACTGTATTTTATTTCAGAACAAAATACATTCCTTTCTGAAACCAAATTACCCTTGTCCTTAAGCAATGTGAAGGAAGCAGTATTTGGCGGTCCTTTGGCCAAAGGAAAACCTATGTATATTTAATTACCCCTCCTACCTGAGGGATTTTCTGATATTATGAGAACAGAGTGTGAGACTATAACATTGAAGAGCACACAAATGCTATCAGAGTACTCAGAGCAATGAGTTTAACAAAAGAGCTGCTGCCTGTGGCTGGTTATGACACACCTGTCCTGGATGTGGATCAAGGAGGATTCAGGTTCAGTTTCCCTCCCAATTGAGTAGCATCTTTGGACAAAAAAAAAAAAAAAAAAAAAAAAAAAAAAAAAAAAAAAGTCAACTGCTTAACTATACAGGTGTTCTGGCTTAGAAAACAAGATAAGAAGGCCCCCCACAGGTTAGCTTCATTGCAGCTGGAAAAAAAAAAAAAAAAAAAAAAACTTAGCTATGGCTGCTCTCCACAGTCATCTCCATCTGTGGTTTTGGGCTGAGTCTCTGCTGAAATAAATGTTCATCTTTTTTGCAAAGCATTCCCCTCAGAACTAGAACAAATTATTTATTGCTCTTCATTTGTCCAATGAATACTTATTAAATAACTGCTCTATGGCAGGCACTGTTTCTATCATTTGACTTACTGAAATACAAAATTCAAAATACATTTAGAACTCACCCTCAGTTCACAGGCCAGTGAAACTGTCAATTATATAAACGCACAATGGTAACATTGTACGGTAATAATGCTGATAGACACTTGAGTAAAGTATTGCTAACATCACAATTCTTGGCTTTGTTTTTCCACATCTGAGTTATCTTTTTGAACATTTTAGTATCTCTTCTAATTTTAGACTCCTCCTTAAAGCATGTAATTATCTCTGGTTTTTGATCCTTTGGAATTTTGACTGATCTTCTAAAAAATATTAATATTGGATCTGTCACTTCGATAAAGCAGTCCAATCTCAGAAATTAGGTGAAGTGTAATCTCAAAATAAAAGGAAATAAGCCAGACAAACCTCCAGCCAGTGATATGATATCATGATATGTTTTTTAAATTATAAACCTAAGCCAAAGGAAAGAAGTTTTACTGTTTAGAATATACCAATTTATTATGTTGGCTTTTATGTCTGTTCTGTGAAAAGGTGGAGTGTTTGAAGACAGACAATGGCTACCAGGTTAAGATGTTCTCACAGCACTCCTAGAGAGATAATAAGCAAGGAAAAGATTGCAATGGGAAAGAAAACTAAGTTATTTTTGGAGATGGCATGTCTGATCTGGGGAAAAATATTATTAGCCACTTGCAGCAGACTTTCCCCAAACCAGAATGATAATAATCTCTGATACACATAGAGATAATACTTTCTGACACCAATATTTTTGTTCAAAAATCATGAGTGTAGACAGCCACTATTGGGATAGTAATTTATAAAATCCAAGTGAGAATCCCAGACAATTCCAGTTTCTGAAGTTCACATCCACCTCTCTCCTTAGTTTATATCCCCCTCAATTATCTTGACAAAACTGAGATCAAGGTTTAAACACCATTCCTTCACACCATCCTCCATTTCAAGCCTGTTAATGATGCTTGCCCAATTCATTATTGACCAAAAGGATAACACAGCATCAGAAACAAAATGAAGGCAAAATTCCTCTGTGAGCTACTCCCTCCTCACCTACCTGAGGAGACCTCTCTGTACTGAAATTTTATACTGTACTGAAAAAATATAAAGCATTTTTGAGACATTTTACTCACAAACCTAATATTTAAACCTAGTACATTAAGTACCACCTAGGAATACTTACTTTTAAAGTATTCCTCACCTACTGTGGGAACTTCTTAATCTTTGTATGTCATGAATGCATGACAATTAGGCATTTTTCTTTTCACTTAAACTTTCTGTCCCAACCTCCCCCCCTTCAACCTCTGGTTTTGTAAAGAAAGCCAGATAAAAAGAGAGAAATAAAGAGACTTTTGTCATGCCAATTGTCATAAGTTTCTGAGTGCAAATTTTGTATCTGACTGTAATTAAGGTGTCTGGAAGTCCTCACACTGTCAGCTGGCCAAAGAGGCCTCTGCTCTCTGCCACTAGGGGGTCAAAATGCATCCTGGTGCTCTTATTAAAATGCATGCTGAGAAAATGAAATTCCTGGCACCTGAATTTATCTTTTGTTCTCTCATTTGCTCCCATACCCAGGCTATTTTTATTATCGAATTATCTTCTTATACCAACCACTGGAATTGCTATATTATAGCAACAAAGAAGGACCATAAGGTATTACATGTTATCCAAGACTGACACAAAGCATTCAGGAAGTTGGGTGTACTACCCGGATCCTATACTGTGACCTAGTCTCATCAATTCTTTTTTCCTAAGCCAATTACACCCTGCCTGAGCTTATGACCAACTTCCTCTCTTGGCCAAGCTCAATGCATATTACATGACTACAACCAATTTTAGCTGGTTGTATCCCCAGGCAGATTCACATGTTATTTGTTCCTTTGGATGAATGGCCATTCAGCAACCATTACCCAGTGCTTTAGTAGAGCCTCAGGACAGGAATCATATCCAGAAATAAGCAAGAACACCACACACTGCCAGCTGTTCACTCACTACGTGATTACAGTGCTGCTGCTCCAGTCTACCATGCAGTTCTAAAATAGTTCAGACTTTTTTATGGGGTAAAATCCGAGTTGGTTGAATTAGATGCATAGGTAGATGATAGATAGATAGATAGATAGATAGACAGACAGACAGACAGACAGACAGACAGACAGATAGATAGATAGATAGATAGATGATAGATGGATGTAGGTAGAAATGTAAATGTAGATCATAGAATATAAACATATATAACCTTTGTTTTTATATATGTATATTTCCCAGTTTGAAAGACATTATTTACTGCCTATTTAACAAGTACTTTCATTCTTCTTTTTAATTTTAACCTTTTTAATTTTTATTTATTTATTAGCAACAGACAGAGAAAGAGGCGAGAGAGAGGGAGAGAGAAAGAGAGGAAAAGAGAGAGAATGGGTGCACCAAGGCCTCCAACCACTGCAAACGAACTCCTGATGCATGTGCCACCTTGTGCATCTGACTTACGTGGGTATTTACGTGGGGGAACTGGGGTCCTTAGGCTTCACAGGCAAGTGCTTAACCACTAAGCCATCTCTCCAGCCCCTACTTTCATTCCTCTAACAGGCCCAGATTCACTTCTATTATCCCAGAGATATGACCGTAGAATACTGAATTCAAAATCCTAATGCAGGAATTTGATTGGCCTATGCATCATGGTTAGCTCTTTAATTGAAAGTAGTTGAGCAATGGCTGTATGTCCCAATTTCTGGCTAAGGGAAACAAAGAGATCTTCCAATTTTGGAAAGAGTTCCTGCCTAAGGGGAAAAAAGTCTCAGAGGAAAAGTTTCTCTAAGTATATGCTTTCAGGTCTGTCTGGTCTGACTGAAGTGCAACAACCATTCATGTAACCATGAGGGAAGCTCCCTGACCTGCTGAAGTAGAAAATGTGGAAATACAGTTGTAGAACCCCTGGTTGACTGCTTAATAAATTGGGGATAAGGTTTACCTTTGTATTTCTTATCATATTAGATTGAGAGATTTAAACAATAGAAATTTATTTCTGGGGCTGGGGAGATGGCTCAGCAGTTAAGGCACATTTCCTGAAAAGCTTAAGGATATGAGTTCAATTCTCCAGTACCCATGTAAAGCCAGATGAACAAGGTGGCACATGTATCTGGAGTTCAACTGCAGTGACTAGAGGCATTGGAATGTCCACTCTCTTTTTCTGTCTCTCTTAAATGAATGAATAAATAAAATATTTTAAAAAAGAAATTCATTTCCTTACAGTTCTAGAAGTTAGAAATCTAAAGTCAGCAGATTGGCAAAGTTGTTTTCTCTTTGTTTTGTTTTTATGTTTATATTTATTTAATTCCTAATGGCTGAGAGTGGAGGGCCTGTCCCAGTCCACACCCCTTGAATTGGCTGCTGTCGTACTCGAAGTTTTTCATATGCATGTCTGAGCCCACATTCTCACTTTTTAGGAAGACATCAGCCATAATATTAGGGTCGAACCTTCTCAATCACCAAGGTGAAAATGCCAATTACTTTACATTCTAAATGAAGAGTGCAGTACGATTTCAATGTGTGCATTTTCAGGTGGGAAGGGACACATATGTAGCCCACATAATCATTAACCCTAAGATAAAATATGATTTTTCATTATATATTTTCACTGTCCAAAGCTCATTTAATTTAAAAATCAACATAAGGGCTGGGGAGATTACTTAGTGCATAAAGGGGCTTGCTTGGAAAGCCTACCAGCCCTGGTTCACCTCCTTAGCACCCACATAAAGCCAGATGCAAACAGTGGTACATGCATCTGGAGTTTATTTGCAGTGGCAAAAGGCCCTGGTGCACCCATACTCACTCAAACTCTCTCTCTCCTATAAATAAATAAATAAATAAATAAATAAATAAATAAATAAATAAATAAATAAATAAATACTTTCAAAAATCTATTCAAAAAGTTATGACAATATAGAGAAAATAATGCTTTAAATTATAGGGTAAAAATAATAAGATAATGAACTAATTATAACAGAAACATCATTATGAGAAACTATAAAAATAACAAATGATGTTTGGGAAGAGTCTGTATCATGTCATAAAAATTCTATTTGAAAAAAAAAAAAAGAAAAAATATTCTATTTGAACCTAATTATATAAGTAGTCTCTTGGAGTCATGAATTTCCACTTACCTGGATGATTAATCCAGGATTCCAGCTTTAGATACAAAACTTTACCACAAACCCACATATAACTAAGTGAACCCAGCAGGAGCAAAAGACATCCTCATGCTCTGACCAGTCTGACTAGCAGCACAAACACTCATTTAGAAGTATAGTTTACTCTCTTATACATGCTAAGAGTCCCAAATGCATACATTTTCTCTTGGGATTTCTGGAACTGCAAGGACTGCTACTTTGGAAATTTAGTGAACAATATTGTAGTGTACCTTTCAAAAACACATAACGGAGAGATTCCTGGGTGTCTTCACCAAGAAGAAATGATAAAGGTATGAAGTGATGAATATGTCAAATCCTATAATTATTCTATGTATGCATACAGTAAAGGAGCCCATTGCATGTACTGCGTGAAATTATTTTGTGCTAATTAAAAGTTTTCATGAGAAAATGCCTGTTGTATTTCGTTATTTCTATTTTTATATCCACTTCATAAAACATTAATGACTCGGGTCTGGAGAGATGGCTTAGTGGTTAAGGCGCTTGCCTGTGAAGCCTAAGGATCCAGGTTTGATTCTCCAGGTCCCCCATAAGCCAGATGCACAAGGTGGCACATGCATCTGGAGTTTGTTTTCAGTGGCTAGAGACCCTGGCACACCCATTCTCTCTGTGTGTGTCTCTAATAATAATTAAATAAATAAATAAATAAATAAATAGAGAATATTTCCTTCAAGTCTTTTAAAAAACATTAATGACTCACTATATGTATGATGTAATATAGGATATGTATACTCATGGGTGCCTAAGTATGACAATTTGTTATAAATATAAGGTAATAACTCAATTGTAAAGATTGATAAGGGAAGTAATGAAGCTTTGCTCTATTCCTTTCATTCACACTCTATCACATCCCATTTGACCCAGAAGAATCTGGGGAAACAGACATGACCCAAGAATATCAACTACTTGAACAACTATCTGAAACAATCATCAGAATAATTTATCACATGGCTATAGATACCAAGCAAATAAATTTCAACAAATTCCAGAATCACAAAAATAGCATTTGGGATCCATTTCAAAAGAAGTTACAAGTACATGTCACTTGTCAAAACTGAAACACTTAGCTGTCACCAAAATTTCACAAGACAAATTGGAGCTGCCAAAGCTTTTTGAAATTTCATCCCCTTCAAAGATGAATATTGTCTTTGCAATTCTCTTCATCAAATAACAAAGTATAGATGGAAATTATAACACAAAGTTACACTCTTATAAGGGCTTAATTGCTCCACATTATGACTTTTGTAGCTATGATTATATATTTTAGCTGACATTGACAACAGCTTGTTTCAAATTGACGTTCATAGTACAAAACAGCAGTTACACCTGTACATATCATCTACTAAATCATGTCCTGATGATTCCAAGTTTGTTAATTTGATTGTCATTATGGAAAATGGTGTTTGCTTATTATATATTTCAAAAATATGATGTGAGGGATAAATATTCCTTATTCCAATGTGGTAATGTAGAGATATATTCTCTATAGCATTTCAATATTTATAAAGTAAAAAAAAAAGTTACTGTTTTTAAGAGTCTGAAGTTTTCTAATATATTCATGCTGAATCCATGGCATTTACCTTGCAGTAGAAGCTTGGATATCTAGTAAGTATTAGCTATGCTTTTAAGCTGATGTGTGCACTTCTCATAATACTTCATGAATTAAAATTTATAGACCATCATTACTCTTATAAAACAATGGTCTAACATAGATATAGGAAATTTATGTTACCATATATATTATGTAACTATTATGAAACTGATTCAACATGAGCATGCAGATTGAAGAACATGTTGTGAAGTACAGTGGTTGAGGAATGCTTCAAACACAAAGTACTGCCTTTAAAGATGTTCAGGATTTTCACAGAGGTCCTGGCAAATAACTCTGCACTAATGGGTTATTTCTAGGCCATTCAAAAGTGGAACACAGTACTAAAACACTGGAAATTAATTAGGATTCTAACTGGAGTAGAAAGGAAGGAGGCTTGAAATCAGAAAGAGGTAGTAAAGGAACAAGGGAAAGATGAGATAGACAAATATTGGTTTCCCAAAAGGAATTTTCTAGTGTTTGATATTTAGCTTCTTAGTTTTCAAATGGAACTGGGCTTGTTTGTAAGAAGTATTATTGACAATTACTTATGTCATGTGTGTGTGTGTGTGTGTGTGTGTGTGTGTGTGTGTATACACACACATATATGCATTCTTTTAATTTTACAAAAAAAAAAAGAGTTCACATGAATGTACTCAAAACTTTCCACAGGTGTCTTTCTCAGCAATATAGATTCATGAAATTCCTTCCCCCTGCCCCATCTTGAAAATATTCCATCTATGTAGAGAGTGGTGATGACTGCGGGCAGAGCTTAAAATTTCTCAAAGTGCTCAGAATAAGTGGATGCTGACTGCTCAGTGCTAAATGTAATATCTCTATCACACCCTCCATGGCTTGGGGAACACTGTAGAAGAGGGGACAGGAAGAGTGCTTCGGGACACTATATGGAAGATATCACTTCCTCCACAAAATCTGCCAATATAGAACTCTTCAACATTCTTAAATAGATAATGGAGGAAGGGAAACGATCAAAATAGAGGAATGGGGCTGGAGAGATGGCTTAGTGGTTAAGGCACTCACCTGTGAACCCTAAGAATTCAGGTTCCATTCCCCAGGACTCCCATAAACCAAGTAGGAAGTGGGGAATGTGTCTGGAGTTTGTTTGCAGTGGCTGGAGGCCCTTCATGCAAATTCTCTCTCTTTCTCTTCCTCTTTCTCTCCCCCCACTCTCAAATAAAGATATCAAATAAAATTTAAAAATATAGGAATGACTGGCTAAAAAGAAGGGGTTCAGTGGAAGGGGCATAGGTTCAAAAGAATGAAATAGAAGGGGATTATGATTAAAATACATTATGTACATCAAATTGTTAGTAAAAAGTTTAAAAAAGAAAATAATATTATCAGTAGTGGTATTGCTGAAAACGAGCTTACCAACTGTTTTTTGAAACAAATGTGATTTTTTTAAAAATATAGGTTATAAATAAGTGATGATGATTGAACATAAATTTTAAAAGTTTTCTTTTATTAATTCAGATTTTAGATAAAACTTGTTTTCAACATTCAAAATTCAGATTTGGGGCTTATTAATCAATTACATTGGTGCACATGGACACATACACATGTTTTTATTAATTAGTCTTGAAGTTGCAAGGATCTTCATATTCCCCACTAATAATATGTAGTTCTGAGTATCAGTGGAAGGCCACCATTTTCACGCTTACGTTCTGTCCTATTTAAATGACAAAATGGCCTTTTAAAAATATTATATTTATTTATTTTATTTGCAAGCAGACACAAATACAGAGAAGAGAAACAGACAGAGAGAATGGGCATCCCAGGACCTCTAGCCACTGCAAACAAATTCCACATGCATGTGCCCCTTTGTGCATCTGCCTTTACATGAGTACTGGTGACTCAAACTATGGTCATTAGGCTTTGCAGGCAAGTGCCTTAAAAACTGCCATTTCTCCAGCCCCAAAATAACCCTTTTATGCTTATACGTAATTCAATATTTTCAAATAAGAGCAGACCAAACTTACTATTGAGATCTATTTTTTCTCAAAAAATGTTTACATTTTGTCAAATTTCCTTATGTTCCATTCCTATCAGATATCAGGCTTCCTATATAAAATTAATGAAATCAAAGTGAACACTCATATGATTTTATATTCTTGGTACTATCTGTCTAATACTGAATTGCTTTATTATAGTAATATTATGGCTTTTTGAACTATAGTTCTTCATTTGAAAAAAAAATAGTACTAACTACTTCTGTGAGCCATGTACCATTTCATGTTTATGAGTTTCCATACTTTTATTTTCTTCCAAAAACACTGAGATTTTTAGTGTCTCCTTTGGATACAAGATTTTTCACTTATATGCTGTGATAACATAATGATCAGAGACTGTACTTGCAAGTGATTTTATTGTTGTGAAGACATTTCTCAGTCCTCGGCTGCTGGCTTGGTAGGACACATCAGCACATACGCCAGCAACTGAGGTAAGGGTGCCATCTGCCTGCAAAGATGCCGTATTTTCCATCTCAATGGCTTTATCAGTTTTTACAGCTGCCAGATAATACCAGATCCTCTGTGACTCTTAGAGACTCTTAGACATCTGTCAAACCAAGTGCCCCGGGGCAGCAACTGGCTACAAATATTCATGATGGCATGATACCAGCTCCTGCTCCACACCCTCCAACATTATCAAGGTAAGTAAATAAATAAATAAAACCATAAAATACAAACATGGTCATATTTAAGTAATATAGCTCACCCCCAGCCCCACAGACACAGCTTTGCAGGCATTGAAAATACAGAAAATTACATTTTAAGAATGTGAAACAAGGCAACTGGAGAGATGGCTTAGTGGTTAAGGTGTTTGCCTGCAAAGCCAAGGGATCCCAGTTCGATTCTCCAGGACCCATGTAACCCAGATACATGAGGGGGCACACGTGTCTGGAGTTTGTTTGCAGTGGTTGGAGGCCCTGGCATGCCCCTTCTGTCCCTCTCTGTCCCTCTCCCTTCCCTGCTTCTTTCTCTCTTAAATCAATAAATAAAATATATTTTAAAAAAATAGAATGTGAAGCAAGGCTCAGTGAGAATGCAAAGATGGAGCTGACTCGGCCTTTTCTGAAATGTTACCTCATTGTTAATCATTCATGAGACACTGAATTTATGAAGTGAAACAGAAGTCTTGGGCTTTCATTTGAATTAACATTCTGGCAGGGTAAGAACAGTGCAGTAAGTAGGACTGCCGGCTGCTGGGGCTACCTCAGGGCATCACTGTTGTTCTGTAAAACCATACTGTATCATCATCACACATGTACACAGGGGAGATAAAAACATTAGACTGTAAGATAATTGTCAAACAGAGAAAATAAAACACACCCTCAGACATCCCATTTGGAATTCCCATGAATCTATGTTCTCAAGATTTTCTTTCCTGTATAATCCCTCAAGTTAATTCAGACCATTTTGTGTAGTCACCACAATATCCCAGATTCCTGATGTTTTGCATAAGTAATTTATGGCCAGCAAAACAAAATGCTTGAGAGTAGACAATTATAATTGTTCCTTTCATAATGTCTTCATGTGTTGCATTACAGACATGGGCATAGAGCTCGAGTGATTGGTTTGCTCTCGAGCCTGACAAGAAAGGAGTCAGCAAGCACTTTGGCTGCGAATAGTTTGAACTAACTAAGTGCACACTTCTAACACAGAGGACCAAAGTTATTATCTACTGAATCAAATGTCTCACTTTCCTTTATCTGCACGAACTGTGCTGGCAGGTATTCACAACTGAGTGAAGAAAGACTTCAGGACATAAATCTTCACCTAAGCTTTTTCTTTTCTTTCTTTCTTTCTTTCTTTCTTTCTTTCTTTCTTTCTTTCTTTCTTTCTTTCTTTCTTTCTTTCTTTCTTTTTTTTTTTTTCTTTCACCTAAGCTTTTAATGGCATTGCCAGTCAGTTCTTCACAAGCCTGGATGGCAATTCAGTACTCATCAGAAAATATAGCCAGATATTCCAACATACTTAGTTCCTCTTCATTTACATTAATGCCCATCTACGTTCATGGAGCCACAGCTTTCTCACCAACACCAACAGGCCTTGGTTGAACAAATAACAGTTATAACCTGGTGATGCCATTACCTTCACATTGCTGGCACCAGACCGGTAGTAGCTTGTGGGAGGAAAGTTCTTTATTTTTGCTCATAGTCTTGAGGGGAAGCTTCATGATAGCAAGTAAAAGGAGGCTGGATGTGACCTGTCACAGCAGGTGAAAACAACAGCAAGAGAGTCAGCAGAGCTCTGGCAAGGGGGAGCTGGGTATAACACCCTTAACCTGCCCTCAACCTCAAACCTCCTCCAGTAAGGCTCTGATTGTCACCAGCTGGAGACCAAGCATTCAGAGCACATGAGTTTATAGGGGACACTTAATTCAAACCACCACACATGGTATTTATTAGTTTTAATAATTTGTGTTTATAATTGACAAGTAACATGTAATTGTTTTAAATATTTTATACATATTAATTATGTCCCTAGGGTTATAATCAATATGATTTTTAAAAATTAGGTAATAAACCTACATATTTGGGTGTTATGGTTTTACCTTTGGTTCAAGTGTAATCAGTGAAACTTTATATCTCGTTTAGCATAGTACCTAGAAACATCCCTATTAGAATGTCTTCCTTAAAACTTAACCATATTACTTAGAGTCAATAGAGAAACTATGGATAACCTAGGAAACATATATTTGCTTACACATAGCTCTCAGGGACACTGTGATAGTTTGATTGTATGCCCCACTGTAGACTCAGATGTTTTATTAAAGCATATAACTTGGGTCTTCAGCCACCTGGCTAGAGGAAATGTCACTGGAGTCTAGCCCAAAGGTGTATTTCAAGGTGGATCTGAATTATAGTCCAAAGGTATGCAGAAAGGTGTGAGTTCTTACAGGATCCCTGCTGTTTGCTGCTTTTTGGTTTTCTGGATGCTGGTGGTTTTATCTCTCTGCTTGGATTTATGAATGAGACTCAGCATCTTCCACCAAAGATGGAACTCCCCCTGGATCTGTGATCTTGAAATAAATCCCTTCCTTTCATACAAGTGTGTTTGGTTGGATGTTCATCCCAGTATATTGTAGAACTGAATACTATAGACACTATGTTAGCCAGCTTATATAATACCTGGGAAAAGCAGCTCAAAGGAGGAAAGAAGTAATAATTTAGCTCATAATTTTAGAGGTTACAATACATGGCTACTTAGTCTTATCCCTTCAGGCCAGAGATTATTCTGAAGATCATGAGTAGTATGTGGTAGAGCAAAATATCCTCATAACATCAGGAAAGCAGAGAGGCAGAAGGACAGGGGTCAAAATATACCCTTCCAGTCACTCCTCTAGTCAGCCATGTTCCTTAAACAGGCTCTAACTCCTAATGTTCACACTCCTTTCAATGGCCTATCAGTCTGGGAGGCAGCCTTCAGCATGAGACTTTAGGACATTTTGGGTCCATGTGATAAACCACATTAAGTTATTTGGGTAACTTCACAATCCTTAAAAATAATTTATGTCTAGCATTTGCAAGGATATCTTCATATCTAAGTCATTGTATTTAGATGATTTATACTATAAAATAAAATATAGATTGTATAATTTTAATTTGTTTAAAATATCCATTATCTTTGACTTAATCTTAAAAATATGACATATTTCATATTAGAATTTACAAAATAATCTTTATGACTGATATAAAGGATCACCCAGAAACAAGGCTCTTAGTTTAAAAATATTGTAATAATTTATAACTCAGTTGAAAAAGGGAAAAAGTCAACTATTCACTTAAATCAGGATTTAAATAAGAGATTTATAAATAAGAAAAAGAAGAATACATGTATCCATAAACTGTAAGTTGTAAACATTTTTACACATAGAGTTTTTAGTTTATTCTGAAAAATTTTTGATCACTTAGTAAAAGACCCCTGATATATAATTATTAAAGTGGCATTACATTCATAGAATCCAGAAAATCATAAGTGAGGGTGAATGGTTAATTATTACATTTTATTGCATTTAAAGGCACTTGTTTGCAAAAAATTCTTCAGATGCCACATAAAGCCAGATGTACACAGTAGAATATGTATCTGGAGTTCATTTGCAGTTGCAGGAGGCCCTGGCATGCCCATTCTGTGTGTGTGTGTGTGTGTGTGTGTGTGTGTCTATCTTGTACTCTATGTGTCTCTCTCAAATAAATAAAGAAAATAATTTTTTTAGAAAAGAAATAAAGTTAAACTTACATAGACAAATATGTCCAAATTTGAAAAAAAAATCTTAATTGTCTCCTTGGTTCTTTCCTTTACCCTATAAACAAATCTATATAATTCTCCGCACAGATTCCCTTTTTTTTTTTTTTTTTTTCCCGAGGTAGGGTTTCACTCTAGTCCAGGCTGACCTGGAATTCACTCTGTCTTCTCAGGGTGGCCTTGAACTTACAGTGATCCTCCTACCTCTGCCTCCCGAGTGCTGTGATTAAAGGCGTGCGCCACCACGCCCGGCTTCAGATTCCCTTTTTAAAAAAAATATTTTATTTTTATTTATTTATTTGGCAGTGAGAAAGAGGGAGGGAGAGAGAGAGAGAGAGAGAGAGAGAAAGTGAGTGAGAAAATGGGAGTGCCAGGGCCTCCAGCCACTGCAAATGAACTCCAGTTGCATGTGCTACCTTGTGCATCTGACTAACATGTGTCCTGGGGAATTAAACCTGAGTCTTTTGGCTTTGTAGGCAAATGCCTTAACCCCTAAGCCATCCCTCCAGCCCAGATTCCCACTTTTTATTAAAAATATGGCCTCTTGAGTCAGCCTCAAATGTTGCCCATTTTTCCAGTAAACAATACATAATACAGTTGCAATCAAAATTTCAACTCTCATATAGACAAGTAAACAACTTTTCATCATTGTAAATATATTGTGTTTTATTTTCAGTTATTAAAATTACACATTTTCAGTTTTGTCATTTTATCACTCTGTAAGTTTATAGATAATCTTTCAAACTCTGTAGGAAGTTAAATTCTACCAGATAGAAAGATTATTTTAGGATGTCATGCACTATTTTGGTCAATGCACTGACCCACCATTTTATTAATGTTAAATCTTCTTTCACCATGCCCCAAATTAATATATTTTCCTTATATTAAAAATGGGGGGCTGGAGAGATGGCTTAGTGGTTAAGGCACATGCCTGCAAAGCCTAAGGACCCCGGTTTGATTCTCCAGGTCCCACGTAAGCCAGATGCACAAGAGGGTGCATGTGACTGGAGTTCGTTTGCAGTGGCTAGAGGCACTGGCACGCCCATTCTCACTCTCCCTCTCTCTCTTTCCCTCTCTCTGTCTCAAATAAATAAATAAATACTTAAAATGGGAAAGTTTCATTTTACTTCTGGAATAAATATGATGTTGTCATTTAAAGTATATATGGAATATATAATTTAATTTTATTCTTCATGGTAGAAAGAATAATGCATCATGAATAGTACCATATCAAATTTATTTCTTCACTGGAGTTATAACTAAGAGGCATTGTGAAAGATTAAAAGGCAGAAAGTAATAACAATAATATCAATATAATAATAATGATATGATGACTTAACTTTGTTATTTATTAATCTAGAATCAAAATTAACCTCACTTCAGAGTACTATTACTATTCTCAAAGAAACAAAACCTGGTGATAGATTAGATACTCTGGAAAAGGTTAAAATGACTGTAGCTCTGAGCAGAGCAAAAAAAAAAAAAAGACGCAGCTTTGTCTTTGTATAATAATGTCATATATCTGAATATCCCTGAAGCCTTCCAGTTTTCTGCAGTGTGCAATAGTGTGAAAGTACTGATTTGTCTCACTCTAACTGCTACTTGTGTTTAGTACATAATAGGAGGCTGATGGCATCTCAAAATCCTGCCTATTTTAAGAGCTCCATTTTTGAAATTTCAAAGCTTGTCACACTCTTTAAAATGGTAATATTTTAACAGGCAGTTTTGACTGGAAGAAAAATCTTAGTCTGTGAACACAAAGCTCCTGTGGCAACATCTGGCTTTTCCACTCTGAAAAGAAATATGATGCACAGTTCACTCTTTCACTAGATTGTGTTTGAGTCCCCCAAACTCTGCCAGTATTCCTGAAGTGCTTGAAGGAAATCTTGCCACTGTTCTGAGAACACTCAACTTTATGAGAGGCAAGGCCTATACAAATTATCCTTTAAAATTAGGTTAAAATTGAATTGTTAAATGAAGTCCTTTACCACCACACAGAAGTGTCCTAGCGGACTTTGATCAGAAATGTGAGGAAAATGGAGTCTACTCTCAAAATAACTTGAAGTACAGAGACTAAGTCACAGCTTTGTTTTCTTAGTAGATCATATTTAAGGTTTTGTGTGACTCAATGGGAATGAATGAATCAAATCTCTCCTGAAATCATGAGAGACTGAGAAATCCTGGAGTTATTGTTCAACTTTCTCCAATATCATTGATACAAAAAAGTGACAGCTATGTATAATTCTCAGTGTCAAAAGGGAGTTTCTGACACAGTGATGTGTAAGGTTGCAAAGCTGTTTCCTCACAAGTACTGTTCAGCACTATATACAAATAATGAAGAAATTTTCCCTGTACCCAGAAGAAATCAAACTATGAATTTATAATCATGTAATTGATTTAAACTTATATTAGTGAGATATGCCTTTCCAAGCATAGAATCACTGGTTTGTAGACAATGAGTATTAACTTATTACATCATGATTGAGAATTAAAGTGAAATATTCTTTAATTAACAAAGTGGATTACATGAAATGAAATTCAGGATTTTTCCTATATGTGCAAGAGTTTTCAGTAGTACTGTGATCAAAATTTTAACAAAGATAAATTATATTAGATTTCAAAAATACCCAGGTGTCTACTGTCTTCTCTCTAAAGAGTATGACTGCCAAATCTCCTCTACAAATTCGTTTCCAGGGATATTGATGTTGAAAAAGCTTCATTTATTTGCACTGAAAAAGCAAAATGAACATATTTAAATCATGTCTGGTTCTCTTCACCAGCTTTCTCCCAACTCTCTCCATGCTATCTCATTATGCTTTAAGAGTTCATCTCCCCATATCCAAATTGTATCTGTAAGCTTTTTCCATTGTCAATACGTGACCAAAAATGAAGAACAGTTTGCTATTTTTTATTTTCTTTTTAGACAAAGACTTACTATGTAGCTCAGGCTGGCTTGAACTCTTGGCAATACCCCCTTGCCTTAACCTCCCATGTGCTTGGCTTGGAAGTGTAGGTTTCTGTCTTTCTAGGTTTTGTTTGGTGCCCTTCCATAAGCCAAAACAATAACAGTAAAGATGTGCAATTCACTTTTCAATTTATTTATTTTTCCCAAGGATGTAAATAGCATGTTGGTTTTACTTGCAATACATAGTTAAATTCAAAGGTCATTTATCATTTAAATGTAAATATGAGCTGGTGATTATGGCCTGGATACAAGGTGTATGTTTTGAAGATTTGTTTAACCAAATGATGAGGTTCAGATGACTTTGAGTAAAAGCTTAGAGTGAAAACACTGACTCTCTCCATGGATTAGTCTCCTGATGGTTTCATACTAAGAAGACATTACTGGAAGGTGGTTGAAAATTATTCAGACTCACATCCTGGTACAATATGCTTTGTTCTGGCCATTCCTGTCTCTCTCTACTTTCTGCTTCCACAAGAGGAAATGTTCTCTCCCACCATGGCCATATACCTGCTTTACCACTGACCAAGCAGCATTGGAATGAGCCAACAGTAGATTGAGAACATGATGCCAAATACACTGTTCTCAAATAGATAATGAGAACATGGTGCATATACACAATCAACTTCTATTTGTCAGCACAAAAAACTGAAATTATGAAAATTGCAGGAAATAGACAGATCTGGAAGAGTCATATTAAATAAAGTGACCAAAACTCGGGTAGACCAAAACCACAAGTTTTCTCTGATATGTGATACTAGTGTTCAATATCCATCCATGTATGTATGTATGTATGTATGTATGTATGTATGTATGTATGTATAATGTATCTATCTATATATGTGTATATATAGGAGGCAAATGTGGGTAAAATCTATAAAGGTAGAATGATAATAAAGAGTGAACATATCTTATAGAGGTGGATAAGGTTATGCTATATATGGTTAATAGAAAAATTTCAGGGCCAGAGATGGGGTACCTTTCAGTGACTTATTGCCCAAGGAGCTCCCTGATGCCCCCAAATCACTACAGGCTACAGCCAAGGCTCTTTTTTGCCCAGTAGAACTAATTGGTGAGACCCTATTCACCACATGCTTAGGCTACAGGTCACTAAATCAAGCTGGAGCTATGCTGGAAGCCTCCTCACTGTCAGGATGCTGAAATGGCCTATGCAGCCTGTTGGATGAGAAATATCAATGGTGTTAACCAGCAGAGGACCCGTGCAAGCTTTATGGCTGTCCAACCAGGCCAAAGTGCCAACTGTACAATTTTGCATGTCTGCTGTGGGGGAAACCAGCTACTTTCTGATTGGACTTGAAGCCTGTCTACTAAAGATAATTCCTGTTGGGTACTGAAACACCTAATGAAAAGTCTATGGGTTGGGAGGTCATAAGCCCTAGGGAGGAAACTACTACTGTTGTCCAGCTAAATAGATTTATTTTGGCCACCAAATGGACCTCTAAATACTTATATTTATGCCACATGCTTATTCTACTTTCACTTTTGGTTAGAGAAGCTTCTCTTTTCAAATGGTGGTGACCACTGGGGTGAACAAAACTCACCAAAGTGCTGTGAGGAAGGGAGAGTTCAGCACCGAGTGAGACATCTCACCCTGCAAAGCTCAGGAACTTTGGTGGAAGAGGTGATGAATGAATGTAAGAAAGAGCTCAAGGAAGAGGAGTGAATCAATCTTTCTTTCTTCTTTCTTTCTTGCTTGCTTGCTTGCTTCTTTCTTTCTTTCTTCTTTCTTTCTTTCTTTCTTTCTTTCTTTCTTTCTTTCTTTCTTTCTTCCTTCCTTCCTTCCTTCTTTATTCTTTCTTTCTTTCCTTCTTTCTTTCTTCCTTCCTTCCTTCCTTCCTTTCTTTCTTTCTTTCTTTTTTTTTTTTTTGCTTGCTATCTTCCAGACACAAAGTGGCATAGGTATTCATGACCTCATGGTGGCTGATGTTAGCTACACAAGACATGAATAATAGCAGGAAAAGCAAATGATGACATAAAACTAGACGGGAGACTATTTGGAAAGAAGAAGGATGGATTCAGTCAAGGGGGACTTGTAAGGGGCAATGAAGGGTGGTGAGAGAGGATTATGATCATGGTATATTGATCAGTGGTATATTGTTCATAGTTATGGAAATTGTCAAGTAAAAAATTAAAATAAAGAGTGAGTATGATGAGATGAACAGGATGAGGGATAAGGAAATGGCAAAGGACATATATGAAATGTAAATAGAAGGGAGGAGGATGTGGGGGAGAGAGGGGAAATAGGGATAGTAGGGGTAAGAAAATGCCAGAGTGAATGATACCTAAATCTCTACAGGCTAATTTAAAATAAATTATATTAAATAGTAAATCTCTCCACTTCTAAGTTGCTCAGGTATTTATCATAGTGATAAAATTCTGACTAATAAAAGTTATTTATTTTAATTTTACATAATAGACAACAGTGTTTAACCAACCTACTTATTTCTTTTCTCCCTTATACTTATAGTTGTGATAGTTTATTTTATGGTTTAAGTAACACACAGAGCTTTAAATATCATCATGGCATCTTCAAACACAATTTGTTTCAGGTGATTCTCATGCCAAATCCCTCTGTGCCTCTTATGTCATTCCCCACTCCTTTCTGCATTCATGTCCTATGTGTCCTTTTGCCTCCACTAGTTCCCACTCATCATAATTTTACCCTCTTTTGGTCACCTTTCTAGATATTTTTGGTTACCCATGCCACCTGTTATATACATACACACATGGCAAGACCCTTGGAAATGTTAGTCAATGAAAGTCCACTTCATTTTGCTGAATTGAAATTTCAAATATTTCATACTAAATAATTGTATATTTACTATTGTCCTTTAATTTTGAACAGAAGTAAACCTTAGAATTCATTTATTTCATGATTAGAATGGTTTGAGTTTCACTTTATTCAAGATACTTCCAATTGTCTTTTACTTGAAAGTGAGTGAAAGATTAATTTTTTTACCTTACCTATATGAAGGAAATAATTTTGGTGGTATTTGTTATGAAAACTTTATAATCAAATCTGTGGCAGATTTGTCACTGTTTTTAGAATTTAAAGTTTTAGTGGGTCCAAGTTTTAATCCTCTTAGAAAAGGCTAGTTCCCTCTAGTGGTATATACATTTGTTATTATTTATGAACTTTACTGTATAAACACATTGCATGTTGGTCATAATCCCATTGTGTTATACTCTTATAGCCCCTTTCCCCTGTCTTATTTCCACTGAGGGCCCTCCTCAGTGGGGTTATTGGTATTCACTATGTGGTAACAAATTCATCAGTAAGTCTTTGTGGGCAGGTGACAGTGCCTCAGCATTCTCCTCCCCATGCTGTGGCTGTTATAATCTTTCTGCCCCCTTTTCTACAATGTTTTCTGAACCTTGACTGTGTGTTATAAGTCTCCTTTGGTATTAAGCTCTCTGAATTTCTGCTTTGATGAGTTTTGAGTGTCCTCAGTGTGTACTACCATTATATCCTGGAGCAGGTTGTCTGGCTAGCAGTGAGAGCAGCATTTGTATTTAAATAGCCACTTCCTCCCTAATGCAGACGTGATTAAGATGATTTGTCTCTTCCTAGGCAGTCAGCTATCTTTTCTTGTCATATTAATGAATCTTGGTGCTCTTTAGTATTTGCTAGCATCTATCGGGGAGGAGGGGTGGAGATTTTCCAACCAAGAGTGAGAAAGTATGAAATAAAGGGAATAAACATGGTTATTAAGAGATCTTTTCATGTTTCTACCTACTTCTCTTAGCAATGAACAAGAGAAGTTTTCTCTCTAAGTCTATAACTTTTATTCCATATGATTCTGACTTAGTTCTCAGCACCCTGTTATGAATTCTCTTTCACTTAACAAGCCTCATATCTGATCAGAAAGCAGTATGGACTTTTTTAAAGATAACTTCAGTCGATACTGACAGGAAATCTACAGCAAACAACAACCTTTCACTCCCAATTGCCTTCCCTGCTTCCCAGTATGCCATTTATGTCACAAAATTAATGCAATTGCAAACTTGTTTGTGGGTACATGGCTACTACAAGAGGGTTTAAGACTAATGTTTATCTGTCTATGTCTTAATCCCCACAACACTTTATTATTATGAAAAAAGGGTAGGATGGGATTCATTATTCATCACCTTATAAGCATATTAAGTATTTCTTCAGAATTAGGAATTCAATTATGATACGGACTAATAATCTGTCAATATAACAAATCTAAGACCTAGAGGTATCTTTTTATTTTTATAGAAATCATAAAGTAGTTCATACAAGAAATAAAATCAAATTTCTTAATTTCCCATGCTTTTCCCTAAAGATAAAATCTAGTTTGCATTTAAATTATAAAAATGATTTAAAAAACTTTATTTCCCTAGTCTCCTCATATGAGTCAGCTAAGATAACATTACAGCCAGAAACATGTTATCTAGATAATTTATCTGATTTAAAGTGTTTTATTGAATCTTAAACTTCAAAATCATTGAAGATCAAGCCTAGAATATCATTGTAAGAAGCTGTGAAAATTTCTGTTTTCATACTGAGGTCACATTTTGCTTCTGTTGATAATTAATAATACTGCATGGTTGTATGTAACTCATTCACACAATATATTTTGTTTTCTTTGTCTGAGAGGAACTGTTGGTTTACTCTATTCGTTCACTTAGCTTAGCTCATGGAATGGGAAGTTCAAAGACCTTTAGCCTGTATTTTATACTTACCTTAATTACCTTAATGAAGAATGACCCAGAGGTCTCTAGACCTTTCCTGTAAACAGTGGTGAATACTTTGGAAAGAGAAAGAGAAAGATATTATTAAGTACTTACAGCTGTTTAAATGTAGTCATGTATAAAAAAATAAAGTCCATTCTTCACTTTCATATAAAAAACTCATAGTAAACTGGATTTAGTTCTAGGTCAAGGCTTATAGGCCTTCATTATAGACAATACATTAAATCACTCTGATTGCCAATTTACTAATTATTACTAATTTAGTAAATAAGCTGATAAAGGCACTATTGATTTCTTTTTTCTTTTTTTCGTCTGTGTGACAAAATGCCTGACAATAATTCACTTAAAGGAGGGTTTATTTTGGTTCATGGTTGCAGGAGAAGAAGTATACTGTGGCAGAATTCATGGTGGTAGATGCAAAGGCTGGGATTTCTCCCATCTGGGAGGACCAGGAAGCTTAGAGATCCTGAATCCTGAAGTGGATATTGGGCTATAACCCTCAAGGCTACCACCAAGAAAGATCCACTTTCTCTAACTAGGTCCTGCCTCTTAAAGGATCATAACTCCAAAATCAGGACCACAAATTGGGGGCTAAATGTTGAAATACATGACCTTGTGCAGGAGCCATTTGACATCAAACCTAAACAGACCCTTCTGAGAGGAAGACAGAATTTAACATGAGGAGCATTACAATTGAATCCAACTTCTGCAGCTTATTTGAGAAGTGACTTCTAACAGAGATTCCCAGATTGTCTTGTTACTAAATCCAGTGTTTTCTTCCAGTCTTTGTGTATACACTTTTCTTCTACATTTATAGGAACAGGCCACCCCTCCCAAGTACCCAGCCCTTAAGCTGGATATTGTGCACAGCTAATGTTTATCCCTTCGCATTTCCTCCCTTGCTGGTGCCTTCAGCTTCTCCTCTCAGCTGCAGTCCTCAAGTTCATATATCAGTGATGATTGCTTTTCAGTCCTGGTCTCATGTGCCTGACAAACATTGTGTCCCACAAATACATCAAGTTCTGTTTGATTTGAGGATTGAGAATGAACTCCTGGTTCCTGAATAATTTACTGCTGGTTCCTCAAGTGGAAAATTTCACTTCTTTATGGAACCTTTCCTTAATCATTAGGCTCCCTCATTTTTCAAATATTTATTTATTTATTTGCAAACAGAGACAGACAGAGAAAGAGAGAGAGAGAGGAGAGAGAGAGGGAGAATTGGCACACCAGAGCCTCTAGCTTCTGCAAACGAACTCCATATGCATGCACCACTTTATGTATCTTACTTTACATGGGTACTGAGCAATCAGACCTGTGTCATTAGGTCTCACAGGCCAGCACCTTAATCACTGGAGCAATCTCTCCAGCCCTTCATTCCCTCAATTCAAATATCCAGCCAATCAACAAATCTGGGAGTTATTCTTCCTAAGTATAACTTTATTTTAATATTTCTATAAGACAGCATAAACTGCAGGTTAAATCTTAATTTGTAAATTTAATCTCCAGTCTCCTTTCACTTTCTTAGACAAAGACATCTAGGGTCTCTCTTTCTGTCTTCCAGGATACACAGTAGAGGGAGCAGTGATATTTCTTTTCTTTTCTTTTTTTTTTTTTTTTTTTTTTTTTGAGATATGTCGTGTCCAATTGTCAAAAACAGAATCTTGATATTAATTACAGAGTCACTACGATTGGTTACATATAAACTACTGATAGCATTTTCACCATATGGAATCCACATTTTTCTTATTTATTTGGTAGTTTCAAAGAAAGTTCAAAAGGAGTCCTCTATTTAACATTAACCTAACTCTTAGGAAAACTAATAGCTACGACAATGCAACCTGAAGAGGTGAAGTGTGGGCTTCTCCTCCTCCCCTCCTCTCTTTGTCTCTCTCTCTACCCTCCTTCCCTCTTTCCCTTTCTATCCCTTCTTCCCTCTTCTCTTCAGGCTGCCATTATAGGACTATTCCAAATGATATGAAAGATGAAGGAATTCAGCTTCCAAATACAAGTATGTGTACTGTTTTTTTTTTTCTTCTAAAATACCTCTAGGTCTATCCTGACAGTAATGAGAATCAGGTGTGCATTGCAATGTATTTTAAATTTTGACTCTCCTTCTGGCAGATGCAGGTACTAGAGGAGTATCCAATACATTTCTCCTCCTAACAATTTTCTTTGACAAAACCTCAGGTCTATGAATTTCTAAACTTCTCCAATCTAAGCTAATAACAGCCTAACAATTCAGTACCTATCTGATCTTTGAGAATATCACATGGAGAATCCCATGGCAATCAAGACCCTGTGTCTCACTTTTATAAGTGAAGAATGAAAATATCTTTATATGCCACTGGATAGTTACATCTTGTTATAAAAGGAGCATCATGTTCTCATTACTGTTATTGATGGATGCTCAAATATCAGTAGAGAGGTTTGCATGCCCGCTCAGTAGCCTGACATCTAATTTTGCTTGTCATTAACCAATTGCCTGTTATCTTTAACGTAGCCATGTAACACTACTTGGGCTGGGATTCTGCCATCTGTGTTTGTATTTGTCCTGCTTGCTTTCTGTTCGGTTCTGACAGCAAAGGACGCTAGGGAGACAGGAAGACGGCAGCAACATCTATTGGCAGTCCTGAGCTCTTTTGGTATTCTCAGAGCCAGCCCCATTGCATTCTCTTATTTAGCCACAACAGCCACTGACAGGTCTGCTTCTCAGAGATGTGAGATTTAGCTCCATTCAGACTCTTCCCATAAGTTCCTAGGCGCCTAGAATTGCAGTCTGTTCCCTAGGAGTAACAGCTCTGTTTGGCTACTATTCCAATGTTTTCAATTTACACTTTCAGTCCACCATACCTATATTTCTACAGCATAGGTGTTTTCTGTTGAAAACAACAGTAATGTTTCTAGGTTATCAGAACCCTAGCTGATATAAAACAAAGTCTAGGCTTTATTTCTATATATATTGAAAAGTGATTTTCAAAAAAAAAGTGAAAAGTGGAAATTTAAGATCAGAGTAAAATTTCTTTCAAAGTAAAGAAGGATTAGAAAACTAACCATGATTTCAAAACCAAGGGCTCTGATATTGTGCTAAGAGCTGTATGTGTAAAAAGGAATACCACTGTGACCTACACTTCCAATGTTAGGATGCAGATCAAGAGTCACATGGCTTCTACAAGTCAGAAGGCAGGTGACAGAGTAAAATGTGAAGAGTCACTCTATCTGACTCCATATCATGCCACTCTGTCTCCCAAAGAACGTGACATTGGGAAAGAGAAAGGAGCTATGTTTATGCCTCATAAATTATGAAAATTATCCAAGAATTAATGGAAAGCTAGAGAGACATGCTTTCCCAAGTCAGATGTATCAAAATGGTAATGAAAGGGCTATAGAGATGGCTTAGCAGTTAAGGCGCTTGACTGCTAATCCAAAGGACCCAGGTTCAGTTCCCCAGGACCCACATAAGCCAGCTCCACAGGTGCTACATGTGTCTGGAGTTTGCAGTGGCTGAAGGCCCTAGTGTGCCCATTCTCTCTCTCTTTCAAACAAATAAAACAAAATAAAAAGTTTAAAAAAAAGGAAATGAATGAAGAAGAACTTTAGGAGATGATAGATGAAATTGTCTTAAAAATAGTGATGGTTTTACAGGCATGCTCATGTCCTCAAATGTTCACATGAACTATTTTCAGGTTTTTTTTATGTCATTAATGCCTCCATACATCTACTTTTTAAATGAAAATAACATGTATTATTTTATTTTGTTATACTAGTTTATATAAGCTATTTTATGAAAGCATATAATGTACTTTGAGCAATATTTTACAACAAAATTGTTTTCTTATATAAAAAGTTAGTGCATATAAGATTAGGTATATAGAGCAAGCACATAGATAGCAATAAAGAATCAATGAATTCAGAATGTGAGAAGAAATCTGAAATGCAAATAATACACTTGAAGGTTAAGGAATATCTTCTACTTGGGACACCTATTTGAGTAGATTTAAGGAAGCACATTGCTTTTAACATTGGTGAGCTCAGGTAAATCCTTTCAAAATTAATGCTTCTTGTTCTTCTGCAAAAAGTAATGAAGTTGATACAATTATAAAATTTGTGATTTATTTCCCCAATTATACAAAGTTCAGAATTGATAATTGATCAAGTCATCAAGAGAAGAACATAATTCCTTACTTTGGGATCAGAATCATACATGTTTAGAACGTAGCACTCATTACAGTGACAATGGAAGGACAACTTGTGGGGACAGCACTTAGAGCAATAGTGGCTCTGGATATGCCATGGCAGGCTCCATAGAAGTGACTAGAATGGAGGCATTTTTATCATTAGGATGGCATTGTGTTGCAGCACTTGTAAAATTTTATAGTAGCTCTGCCCTGGGTGGTGTACCCAGACTTACAGAAGTAAGGGGTTAGTTCATTGATGACTTCAATTCATTTTCTTTAAGGTGAGTTTTTAACAATTCTAAGGTCAAATCTGTTCTGCATGTACTACTTCTTTGAGTTGTGACTGACTTCTTTCTAATATACCAATGAACCCTGGGCTCACCTTAAGCACTATCTGAATAGAGAGCTGCTACCAAATCCTCCATCTGAAAATCATTCACTTAACCTTAACGACAATTCAAATTACCTCTTTGATCAAAGTCTTCTAAAAACTATCATTAGAAGTTTATCAGGTTCCCTGTATTCCACTTACCCTTTCGCTCATACTCAATTATTCATTTGACTTCTTCAAACACATTAGATATCAAAAGGAAATTTTTTATTTTTATTTATTATTATTATTATTTGGGTTTTCAAGGTAGGGTCTCACTCTAGCTCAGGCTGACCTGGAATTTACTATGTAGTCGTAGGGTGGCCACGAACTCACGGTAATCCTACCTCTGCCTCCCGAGTGCTAGGATTAAAGGAATGTGTCACCATGCCCGAAAGGAAATTTATCTTTCTGATTTTCCACATTCATCTAAAATGGTGGCCTAAAAATATTCGAAATGAAATAGAACTCTTCCCTGTAAACAATTGTGAGCAAATTATGGGAATAAATTATTTAAATGTAAATTTATTTATTGCTTATTGGATAACAAAGAATAAATTATTCTATTGTTAATTAAATGTAAAGTCAAATGGATAATCACAAAAATGCAGAAACAATTACTCTAAATGCCACAATTTTATAATGTAAAATATGCCAATTATAGCAGTGTTTACATTAATGATTGCTGGTAAATTAAGCAACCTGGGTATTCAGCCATGATGTTTAATTGCATTTGTCCTTAAGTGTTACCAATTGTCTATCTCCTTTTTATGAAAAGATGTGCTATAAGTCAGTAATACCTCACTCCTGGACAAGTAAAGTGAGCACTTAATTACTGGGGAAGAAGAAGACATTTCCTTTGGAAAAGCAAAGTGTAATTTTGCATCACCATTAGCATGGAGTAAGAAATAAATAATTTTAGGTCCAAAAGGTCTTGGATTAATGACTTTTACAAATTTTTAATAAAAAGGAGGACAATATATACCATGTGTTTGGGACACAATGTAGGAAACTAGAAAATACTCAACAAAATGTGATTGTGTGTGTTAATCACAACTGAATGCCATCTGTCTCAAGTTTTGTTTTCAGTGTTTCAATCACAATTGGACTGGTAGGCCAGTATTCTGATTTTTCCATCTAAGTAATGTATCTGAACTATGACACTTCTTCAGTAACACTTTCTCACTTAATCCTTCTTCAATTTTGAGTGTTCTGGTCATACTCACATATGTAATTGAGCAGTAGCTTCCCTTTTTTTTTTTTTTTTTTTTTTTTTTTTTTTTTTTTTTTTTTTTGAGGTAGGGTTTCACTCTAGTCCATACTAACCTGAAATTCACTATGTAGTCTCAGGGTGGCCTCAAATTCAAGGCAATCCTCTTATCTCTGCCTCCTGAGTGCTGGGATTAAAGGCATGTGCCACCATGCTCACCAGCTTCCCTTTCTTAAAAGATAAAACTGTGAAGCTTTTCAAAATAAAAAAGTTCAAAAATAATCTGTCTATTGGCATTAACAAACCTAAATAAACTTTTTATGTGTGTAGTATGTGTGGTGGTATGTGTGGTGTACATGTATGTGCTCATCCATCATCCTATGCACTCCCTTGTAGTGACCGGAGAAGGAGTTTGGGGGTCCCCCTCCAATATTTCCCATCTATCTCCCTTTGCAAGGGAGTTTACCACTGATTCCAGAGCTTTCCCTTTGTGAGGCATGCCAATGCCCCATTCTCAGGTCCCCATGGGACCAGGGTTCCACATGTACAATGCCATACTCAGCTGTTTGTGTGGGTTTTTGAGATTTGAACTTGGGAATCTCACGCCTCTTCAGGCCTTCATGCTGTGCTGAAGTACACTGGCTATGGATTCATCTCTCAAGCCTCCAGATAAGTTTTAAACTCCCAATTCTTTCATATTCTACTTCCAATAAACTAAGTCGTATGACTTGACAGCTGATGATGAGGTATATCAAATGCATTACTTTCAAAACAATGACGTTTGAGCAAAACAGTAAATATTCTGACAACTAGTTACTTGATATTTGTTACTTGATACAAGGTTCTGGTAATATTAATCTCTTCTTTATTCTTAAGCAATGATGGACCATTCATCAAGATTTTTCTTGGCATGGATAATGCTTAGGAGATGGTCTTGCCAAAAAAGAGTTAATGTGGTGATGCAAAAGGTAGCACATTGATGTAAAAGGCAGTAAGTGTTGAAAGGTAGCAACTTAAAGCTATTTAGCCTCTCTAAGATTTTTTTTATGCTCTAAACAAGAGAATATTAATATCAACTTTACATTGCATATTGTAAGTGCTGAACATGGTAATTTCTATAGCGTGTTTTTTTTTTTTTTTTTTTGTCCCAGGGGGTGAAAATTGCAGTATATACTTGTGGTCCTTTG
Organism: Orientallactaga sibirica; assembly: GCA_036365145.1. Taxonomy (NCBI): domain Eukaryota; kingdom Metazoa; phylum Chordata; class Mammalia; order Rodentia; family Dipodidae; genus Orientallactaga; species Orientallactaga sibirica. Next base: position 13,790,320 of record JAEOAD010000008.1, read on the forward strand.
TTCCAGATCAGTCTTCATTGGAAAGTATTCTCTGGATCTCATTATGGCCAGGTGCCTATGTGCTAGCCAATCATGTAAGCATAATTATTGTACTGTGTGGATTTCCAAAAACATTCTCACATTTATTCCTTTATTCTTTTCCTCATTTTATTATACTTGTTTATTTGCAAGCAGAGATATAGAGATAGAGATAGACAGACAGAGAGAGAATAGGCCTGCCAGGGCTTCTATCCACTGCAAACAATTGCAAAATATGGATATTAATATGCCCTTGATCATCTGGCATATGTGGGTCCTGGGGAATCAAACCTCAGTCCCTTGGCTTCACAGCAAATGCTTTAACCACTAAGCCATTTCTCCAGCCCCATATTCATTTATTCTTGATACTAGAATTAATGTAGCCATGTTTGAGATAGCTCATGTGGTCATTTCAGATCATGAAGGAAATACAGCCAGACTCTGGAAAGAATTTTGTACTCTGAAAGCATAAGATTGATGTGTAATTCCAGTACACCTTACTTCTAGATTTCTTATGTTTAAAACATGCAAACAAAAAAGCCCTCTATACTCATTTTGCATGTTTTTTTTGGTTTCTGTGTTCTAGGACATACAGCATAACCTAGTCTAAATCAATTGAACTGTACTCGTCCAAAGTACCATCATTAAGCATTCTCACAAGAGCTTTTAATCACATAGCCATCTCCTAAGTCCATCCTCCTTATTTTTAGAGATGGTGTCTCACTGGAATGAGAAATCACTGATTTGGCTAGAAAAATTAACCCGCAAACTCTAGGGGTAATTTTATCTCTGTTCTCCAGTGTTGAGATAATGGGCATGGATCACTTGCTCCAGTGTTTAATTTGGTCTTAGGGGGTCCTAACTCAAGTCCTCGTGCTTTCATAATAAGCACTTTGACTATCTCCCCAACATCAAGTACCTTCTTTATACCAGACACTTCTTTGAGTGACTCCTAGGTATACAGCACAGAAAAATACAGAGTCCTTGCTCTCAAAAATCTCTTTCTAATAAAGTACATTTTCCTCTCTTCTGGAGAATGAAAAAGACAACTTAATTTTGCAAAATATTTCATTGTTATAATAGCAATGTAATGGTATTGATACCTTACCATTATCTAGTATCTACTCCAAACTTCACTTTTTAATGTAAGTACAATTTTATTGTATTATATCATGAAAGAGCTAGCTGCTTACCCTTGAAATTTCCAATATGAAAGAGTAATTGAGGTAAGGTACAAGACAGAAACTAGAGGAAAACAGTCTTACACATTCGAGTGGTTTTAAGCAATAATTTCCTGGGTAAAATCTGGAGCAGCACTTTGAAATTGTAGACATTAATAAACCTATCTCTTCCCCTTGCTAGCAATTTGGAGAGTGTACCTGTATTATTGCCGGCATAAATTCAGCTACAGAGCCATGTAAACAGCTCTATTAATATTTATGACCTTCTTTCTTTGTTTCATGAGGTTTCAGAAAAGGTCTTCATTTTGGTCAAGGGAAAAATATTAAAAGCATATTCTTGTGAGCCTGCTAAAATGTAAATGATATTTAGATAAAATGAACGTGTTTATATTGATGTTTTTAAACACCTTCAATAATTTTCATATTATTTAGCTATATGGAATTACTCAAACTAAGAATCATTATTACTTATTTGCTGCAATTGTACAATAGAAATATTAGGCTATAGTTGGGATGATATTCATGTTAGATAAATGGTTTTGAACCAAGCTATAAACTTCAGATGACTGAGCAGCTCAGCTCACTAAAATATTTATGTATGGCTTTAAACATTCTATAAAAAAACCAACTTTGGTTCCCTGGACTATCCTAACATTTTAAAGGTTTACATACCAGTTGCTTTGAGATTCTTTAGTAAACTTTTATTTTTATAACTACCTAAGTTGCTTATTTCACGTAGGAACCATAGGTCACAAGGACATTTATATTAATATATCACTGCTTATATACTAGTAAATTGCTTACTGTGGCTTTAAATAATTAGGGTAGAAGTAACAGCTTAAGAAATGTATAGTCAACAATCTCATTATTTATTTGAAGGTCATAAAATCATTTTAAGAAAAAATACTCATTGTAATACCTACTATAAAAATGTCTAGAGTAGGAAATATGGATAAGAACTTCAATCTAAACAAACTGTAGGATAAAACTTACCATATGATATTTCATATTATTTATGAGATTAAGAATGTGGAACCTACAATTGTGAATATAAAAATATTTTCCTAGAAAATTATTGGAATATTCTTTTATGTCTACTAGAAATATCCATTTGGTAGTTAGCAGCTTTAGGCAAATCTATAAATATGCATAGAAATATAAACATTTTAATAAATTTAAAAAAATAACAACAAAAGTGTGATGGCATGTGGTAGTTTGAAGAGATATCCCCCAATATATTCAATGTTTTATTAGTTTGTAGTTTGCATTTGCAGCCACCTAGCTGGAGGCAGTGTCACTGGGCAGATCTCAAGGTATGGTGGTGGCTTTGAGATTTCAATCTAAAGATATGCAACATATACCTAGCTAGATTTTCTGAAGTGTGCTATGCTGTGTGGCTTTTGGATTCTCTCTCCATCTATCTCTCTCTCTCTGCCTGGTCTTCTAAGAGCAGTCCAGCCTCTTCTGCCATTATGGAACTTCCCCTGGATCTGTAAGCTTCAATAAATCTATTCCTCCATAACTGTGCCTGGTCTGGAAGTTTATCTCAGCCGACCTGAAGCTATCTGCTAAAGAAGTTGGTACCAAGGAGTGGGCTGAGATGAACCTGACCATGTGGATTTGGTCTTTTGGAACTTTTGTTTTAGAGGAATGGGAATGGACTTGGTGCTTACAACTGAAGATGCCTTCTGGAGTGGTAAGCCAAGTTTTATGGACTATTCTGATGAGAGTTTGAGAATGCTAAGTGCACACAATATTGAACTTCAAGGCTTGGCTTATGAACTTTCTAAGGGGTAGGACAGACTGCATAAGACTTTGTTGGAACTGGGCTATGGGCATAAGGGCTGGCTACATTCTGTTGCCCAGGCTCATAGGGGTTGATCAAGGTTAAATTTGTAATGGACTGATGTGCTTGGCTAAAATATTGGACTGAGAGGTTTAAGATTTTAAGTTGGAAAACCTAAAACAAGTTAAAATTAGAGGCACTGAGACTGGTTTTAGATTATTGAAGCTCCTATTGTTAAGATTAGCAATCTTAAGGAAGATGGCCCAACTACTTTACATTAAAAAAATGGAGAAGATGCCTGAAGAAATACTGTTAGAAATGCAAATGCTTTTGGAAAGAGGTTACTGGAGAAGGAGCCTGCTTTTCAAGTTTATATTTATTTCATCCCTGAATTAAGAATATGGCTGTGTCTTACACACCTGGTATTAGTTTTGGAAGCATGAAAAACGAGTTAAATGGTTATGAATTGCACAAGGTTCCAGGAGCTGCTGTGAGATGTGACATGAGGCAGGGCATGATGCCCTAATAGGCTGGGAGCCTTTGGAAGATGGACCGTGGTTTGCATGAAGACCCCAAGATGTTTTGGATATGCCAGGACTGTGCAAGGACTACCATGAAGCATACTATTGGCCTGGGATGGAAGTTTTCCCTGGCTACTCTGCCCAGCTGGAGGGGTGGAATTGGAAAATTTTGAGACTGTCAGTCTCTGGTTGTATTGGACTTGAACTGCAGAAGTTTGATGATTACTTGATGTTGGTTATGCCTTATACCAGTTGAAAATGTTTACTCTGTGCCTTCATATGTCAAAAGTATATAACTTGTTTGATTTTACAGGACTCACAGCTTAGAGACAATCTTAAATCTCAGATGAGACTTGGGACTTTGGAACTATCCTTGGTAAAGAGTGGGGGTACCTTTGAAATTGGACTGAGTATAATTTACAATGTGTGATGGTTGTGAATCTACTGGGGCCAGGGACAGAATGTGGTAGTTTGAATAGATGACCCCAATATATTCAATGTTTTATTAGTTTGTAGTTTACATTTGCAGCCACCTGGCTAGAGACAGTGTCACTGGGAAGATCTTAAATGGTGGTGGTGGGTTTGAGATTTCAATCTAAAGATGCAAAGTGTGCATAGCTGGAGTTTATGAAGTGTGCTGTGCTGTGTGGCTTTTGGCTTCTCTCTCCATCTTCTCTCTCTCTGCCTGGTCTTCTAAGAGCAGTCCAGCCTCTTCTGCCATTATGGAACTTCCCTGGATCTGTAAGCTTCAATAAATCTATTCCTCCATAACTGTGCCTGGTCTGGAAGTTTATCTCAGCCGACCTGAAGCTATCTGCTAAAGAAGTTGGTACCAAGGAGTGGGCTGAGATGAACCTGACCATGTGGATTTGGTCTTTTGGAACTTTTGTTTTAGAGGAATGGGAATGGACTTGGTGCTTACAACTGAAGATGCCTTCTGGAGTGGTAAGCCAAGTTTTATGGACTATTCTGATGAGAGTTTGAGAATGCTAAGTGCACACAATATTGAACTTCAAGGCTTGGCTTATGAACTTTCTAAGGGGTAGGACAGACTGCATAAGACTTTGTTGGAACTGGGCTATGGGCATAAGGGCTGGCTACATTCTGTTGCCCAGGCTCATAGGGGTTGATCAAGGTTAAATTTGTAATGGACTGATGTGCTTGGCTAAAATATTGGACTGAGAGGTTTAAGATTTTAAGTTGGAAAACCTAAAACAAGTTAAAATTAGAGGCACTGAGACTGGTTTTAGATTATTGAAGCTCCTATTGTTAAGATTAGCAATCTTAAGGAAGATGGCCCAACTACTTTACATTAAAAAAATGGAGAAGATGCCTGAAGAAATACTGTTAGAAATGCAAATGCTTTTGGAAAGAGGTTACTGGAGAAGGAGCCTGCTTTTCAAGTTTATATTTATTTCATCCCTGAATTAAGAATATGGCTGTGTCTTACACACCTGGTATTAGTTTTGGAAGCATGAAAACGAGTTAAATGGTTATGAATTGCACAAGGTTCCAGGAGCTGCTGTGAGATGTGACATGAGGCAGGGCATGATGCCCTAATAGGCTGGGAGCCTTTGGAAGATGGACCGTGGTTTGCATGAAGACCCCAAGATGTTTTGGATATGCCAGGACTGTGCAAGGACTACCATGAAGCATACTATTGGCCTGGGATGGAAGTTTTCCTGGCTACTCTGCCCAGCTGGAGGGGTGGAATTGGAAAATTTTGAGACTGTCAGTCTCTGGTTGTATTGGACTTGAACTGCAGAAGTTTGATGATTACTTGATGTTGGTTATGCCTTATACCAGTTGAAAATGTTTACTCTGTGCCTTCATATGTCAAAAGTATATAACTTGTTTGATTTTACAGGACTCACAGCTTAGAGACAATCTTAAATCTCAGATGAGACTTGGGACTTTGGAACTATCCTTGGTAAAGAGTGGGGGTACCTTTGAAATTGGACTGAGTATAATTTACAATGTGTGATGGTTGTGAATCTACTGGGGGCCAGGGACAGAATGTGGTAGTTTGAATAGATGACCCCAATATATTCAATGTTTTATTAGTTTGTAGTTTACATTTGCAGCCACCTGGCTAGAGACAGTGTCACTGGGAAGATCTTAAATGGTGGTGGTGGGTTTGAGATTTCAATCTAAAGAAATGCAAAGTGTGCATAGCTGGAGTTTATGAAGTGTGCTGTGCTGTGTGGCTTTTGGCTTCGCTGTCTTTCTTTCTCTGCCTTGGTCCTCTAAGAGCAGGCCAGCGTCTTCTGCCATTATGGAACTTCCCTTGGATCTGTAAGCTTCAATAAATCCCTTCATCCATAACTGTGCCTGGTCTGGAAATTTATCTCAGTGAACCTGTAGCTGTCTGCTACATGGCACAAGCCTTTAGAGGTAGAGATAGGAGGCCACCCTGGGACTACATGGTGAATTCCAGGTCAGCCTGGGCTAGAGTGAGACCCTACATCAAAAAATCAAAAAACAAACAAGCAAACAAACAAACAAAAAACCACAAATAATTTATATATATTTATTTGCTTAAGGTTGATTTTATTTCTAATAATTTACTAAATTTGACAGGTATTATTATAATGAAATAGGTAATGTGTTTTTCAAAGTCTGAAAAAATATCAGGCTTAATCATGAAGGCAATTAATAAGTAAAGCACTAGATGAAGGGCTGAGAAGTTTGGGTAAAGTTCTATCTTTACCATTTATTAGATAAATGATTTGAACAATCTGTCAACATTTAGAGGCTTAAATTTTCTTCTGTGAAGATAGAATCCTGTCTACATCACAAGAAAAAAAAGATGTGATTGAAATATGGTAATTTTTTCAGGCTTTATATTTCAAACACAAGGGGAAATAATTTACTAATACTGATACTGTTATTACTACATTCTCATGCATTTACTGGAAAGAGGTCCCCTATTCCATAAAATCAAGCTCATCTTTGCTTTGTATACTGAATTTTCTCAGCCATAATATCTGATTCTATTTGTCTCACACACTTGTGACCTTAGTATTGTCAGGGCAATAAGTAAGTTGACTTTCACCATTCCAAATGGAGATTTTACACAAAATTTCCATCTTGAGAATTTGGGTGAAATACCTCGAGCTATTTTCTAGAATATATTCTCAACCTTCCTACCAAGGGAATAACATGTATCTTTAGCAAGTGGCATGGAGCTCACCATCTGGCTGTGATTTCCCACTTCATTTGTCTTTGCTGCCCTCCTCTACCATTGTTGGCACTCCTTGATATATACCTCTGCTGCATTAATCCTGAAGACAAAGTCAAGAATTTTAAACATTCTAAAGATGTGTTTTTCCTCATTAGTCTTGCCACTTCTACTAAAGGGAAAAATAATTGGAAGGGATTAGCCAACATGGCTAAACCTTGTGATTAATATTATATTTATATAATATACACATGCAACTTTGCTCAATTTTCTTTGCCCACATCTTTCTGGTTGAAGAAATATTATACTTTAAGGCCACATGCTTTGGATTTAGATGTTAGATTTTCTGTTTTCATTGTTAAAATAAATTTTATTTATTTGCAAGTTTAGGAATCCACATACCAGAATCCCTTGCCACTGCAAACAAATGTCAGATGAATGCCCTCCTTGTATAGCTGACTTTATGTGAGTCATGAGAAATTTGACCCATGCTATCAGTCTTTAGCCAATGAACTATCTCCTAAACCTTAGATCTTAGATTTTTCAAAGTACCCATGTTCAGATTTTTTTTTCTGAAAGACTGTCACATTAACTAATTATATTAAAATAAAATAGTAAATTGTGATATAAACAACCAAATAATATTTTCAGTTGATTTTGTTATTCAGTAACAATATGCTTTGACATTTAGGTATACTTTTAAATAATTTTTTTTTGCTTGTCTCAACTTTTACCTACTCATTCTTTCCTGAATGTATTACACTGCCTCTAACATTGATCATTTTCATTATGACATTTTTTTTTTTTTTTTGGAGAGAGACAGAGAGAGAGGGAGAGGAAAACAGATAGAGATGGGTGTGCCAGCAGCCTCTCAACTACTGCAAACAAAAGCCAGATGAATGTGCCCCCTTGTGGTCAAGTGTGGCATTGCACCCTTGTGTCACTTTGCATCTGGCTAAACGTGGGACCTGGAGATTGGAACCGGCATTCTTAGGCTTAGGAGGCAGACGCCTTAACCGCTAAGCCATCTCTCCAGCCCTCATTATGACTTTTGTTCAAGATGTAAACAACCATTTAAAATGGATACAATTTCATTTAAAATGAATAAAAAGCTCTAAAAGAAATCTTTCCTTTGTTAACAGTAAAATAATTTGGTGGTACTGAAAGACTGGTTTAAGAAAAATCAAAGAGTTAAATTCATATCTGCTTTCATATTCTTTTGTTAAAATGTTTTATTTATTATTTGACACACACAGAGAGAGAGAGAGAGAGAGAGAGAGAGAGAGAATGAGAGAGAGAGAATGGGCACGCCTTTAGTCACTGCAAATGAACTCCAAATGCATGTACCACCTTGTATATCTGGCTTTAAATGGCTACTGGGGAATCAAACCTGGGTCCTTTGGCTTTGCTTGCAAGTGCTTTGACTATTAAGCCATCTCTCCAATACTGTGTGTTCATATTCTTGAACTAAACATATTTGCTTGGTCTATATCAATTTCAAAGGAAATCTGAAAGGCATTAATTCAATCATTTTCTGTACATATATGGTACAATTTTATTTTGAAATAAATGGGCCCAATAAAACAAAAAATACAATCTTTGGCACTTATAATGTGCAAAATGAATGACAGGGCTGTACAAATAGATGGACTCAACAATACAGCAAGAATTTCAATGTCTTTACCAATTCTCAGTGCAGTACATTACACACAATGAGCAAACAGTAAGGCTGTTGAATAAATAAAATGTAAACATAACACATTAAAAAATAGTAATTTTGTGTTCTCTACAAAGGAAAATATAGCTAGAGGAGAAGACCTTAAAGATAGATCTCGCAAATACACATAGGGTAGTATTCGAAGAAATGGACATTTAAATCATTTTAATTTCATTATGATCCATGGTATACTTGGAACTTTATATGATAATGCTCCCATAAATAAGTACAAATTATATATATATTAAAGTCCTTCAGCAAAGTGGCAGGATACAAAATCAACTCACAAAAACGAGTAGTCCTCAGATGCAAAAGACAAATATGCCGAGAAAGAAATCAATGAGGTGGTCCCATTTTCAATGGTAGCAAAAAATTAAGTACCTTGGAATAACACTAACCAACGATGTGAAAGACTTGTATAATGAAAACATAAAAACACTCTAGAAATAAAGTGATGCAAAAATTAGAAGGTGGAAAGACTTCACATGTTCCTGAACAATTTTAACTAATATGGTGAAAATGACAATTCTCTTAAAATTAATATACAGATTTAATACAATATCAATAAAAATTCCAGCATCATTCTTCACAAAGATAGAAAAAAAATCAAAATTCATATGGAATGGCAGAAGGTCTTGAATATCCAAAAATATCCTCAGTGAAAGGAACACATCTCTAGGTATCATCACACAAGATATAAAGCCATAGTGAGAAAAGCAGCATAGTACTGGCATAAAACAGATACACAGGCCAATGGAGCAGAATTGAAGACACATCTGCATGATCTTTGACAAAGGTGCCAATAACACACACTGGAGAAAAGAGAGCATCTTCAACAAATGGTGCTAGAAAAATTGGACACCCACATGAAGAAATGTGAAACTAGACACACTCCTCTCACCATACACAAAAATCAACTCCAAGTGGATTAAAGACCTTAATGTAAGACTTTAATTTTTTTTTAACTACTGGATGAAAAAAATGGGGGGGGATTCTCTACAATATAGGAGTGAGGAAAGTCTTCCTGAACAATACCCCAGTAGTCCAGAAAATTTAAACAATCATTCAATCAGTGGGATATCATGAAACTAAAAAGCTTTTGTACAGACAAACACATAAACAGAGCTAACACAGAATGGGAGAAATATCTTCACCAGTTATGGTACTGACAGAGGACTAATATCTAGAACCAACAAAGAACTCAAAAACTAAACCAGAAAAAAAATCAAATAATCCATTTTAAAATGGGGCAGAGATTTGCCGGGCATGGTGGCGCATGCCTTTAATCCCAGCACTCGGGAGGCAGAGGTAGGAGGATCGCTGAGAGTTCAAGGCCACCCTGAGACTACATAGTTAATTCCAGGTCAGCCTAGACCAGAGTGAGACCCTACCTCGCAAAAACAAAAAAAAAAAAAAAAAATTGGGGCAGAGATTTGTGATTTTTGTTTCTGTACAGGTTATAAACACTGGGGGGAAATTCTCTGAGGTTAAAGGATAGAACCAACCAACTACTCACTGGAGATAAAACATGTTTCTGCCCAGTTCCAAACTGGGGACCTTTCACATGTTAGATGAATGTGATAACCACAACACTACAGACTGGACTTCTATGTGAGTAGGAATAAAACTCAGTAGCAGAAGCCAGTAAGCTAGAAAAGGGATATACAGGGAATAGAAAGAGGGGGAGGGCAGACATAATAGGATGACATTTTATATATGTAGGTAGAAGAACAGATTAATGGGGGTGAAAAGGCCTAAGTAAGGTCAGGAGAAGAGACTGAGTAAAGGAAAGGTGGAGGGAGGGCTAATCAAAATCTGAGAGGATATAAATAAGCCATATGGAAACCTACTTTTCTGGATAATGGAACACTCAGAAGCCATAGATTGTTACTAGAAAATTTTTAGTGCAAGGGATGGGATACCTACCAGTGAGCTGTTGGCCAGGTAGGTCCCTCATAACCTCCAAACATTACAGGCCATTGCCGAGGCCCTTGGTTTCCCACCAGGAATAGATTGCAAGAGCCTATTGCTGAAGACTCCACATACTTGGACTGAAAGGTCACTGCTGGAACTGAACTGAAAACCTCCTCCATGTGGGTTAGCTGACAGAAAGCTGGAAAAGGCTATGCTGCGTGCAATTCAATGGGAGAGAGAGAAATCACCAGTGAAGATATTCAACTGTGGACAATGTAAGCCTTAAATTTGGTCAGCCAGGCAAAATGATCCAAGATACAACAGTGGCATGTCTCTTATGGGGGAAACCAACCGCTCTCTACTTGGACTGGAGGTATGCCCTATGGAAGGGAATACATCCCTGATACTGAAAATCTACAACAGGGTATTCATGAGCCCTAGGGGTGTAACATCTGATAGTGTTTGGCTAAATGTATATACTATGCTCACCAAACTGCCCAGTAAACACTTCTCTTAATGTTCATACCCATATATTAATGCTACTCTCACTTTTCGTTAGAGAAGCTTCTCTTTTCAGATGGTGGCAACCTTGGGATGACTCAGAAGGCACCATGGTGCTGAGAAGAAGTGACAGAGGAGTGCTCAGTACTGAAATATCTCTAACACACCTTCTAAGGCTCAGGATCCATTGTGGAAGATATGGCGGAAAGAATGTAAGAGCCAAAGGAAGGGTAGGACTCCTTACAATGTGCTCCTCCAGACACAAAATGGCCTGGATATCCATGACCTCACAGTGCCTGACACTACCTACACAAGACCATCATAGTAGGAGGAAAAGAGCATGATATCGAAATAAAAGAAAGACTGATTGAGCGAGGGATATGATGGAGAGTGGAGTTTCAAAGGGGAAAGTTGGGGGGGGGGAGGGAATTACCATGGGATATTGCCTACAATTATGGAAGTTGTCAATAAAAATATAAAAATTAAAAAAATAATTTTTAAAAAGATTCCCTGCCCCCCAAAAAAGATGGGACAGAGAACTGAGTAGGGTATTTGCAAAGTAATAGATACAAATGGCTAACACTCACCTAACAAAATGTTCAATACCCTTACACATCAGGGAAATGCAAATTAAAACAATTATGAGATTTCACTTTATTCCAGAATGTTGGCAATCACTAAAATATCAAATGATAATAAATGTTGGTGAGGATATGTGGAAAGAGGAACACTCCTTCACTGTTGGTGGGAATGTAAACTTGTACAACCACTAAGGAAATCAATATGGAGACTCCTGAAAAAGATGAAAATAGAGCTACCAAGTGAACCAGCCATTCCTGTTCTGGGCGTCTACCCTAAAGGCTCCACTCTGCACTGCAGAGGGATTTGCTCAACCATGTTTACATGTGCTCAGTTCAAATAGCTAAAAACTGGAATCACTACAGATGCCCATCCTTAGACAAAAGAATAATGAAGATGTGGTGCATATATCCAATGGAATTATACTGAGCACTAAGGAAAAATGGTATGCTTAAATTTGTTGGGAAAGAGTGGATTGAAACAGGTCACAGTAGGTGAACTCACACAAGCACAGAAAGATAAACACTGCATGTACTCCATCATCTGTCTCTAAACTAGAACAGCTTGAGTTGAAGTCATACCTTACAGACAATTCAAGGGACAAATAAGAGGGTGGAAGGCTTTGGGGAAAGGGGACTGGGAGGGGGAGATATAAACAGAACCAAATTCAAAAATGAATGGGTACTATAGAAACTTTCCTCCTGTATAGTAGACTAAAAGATATAATCAATAGAAGTGTGGATTGTCTGATAAGAATGTCAGATTATCTGGTAAGAATGGAGAGGGTGGGATGAAGTCTAACCTTAAAACATTTGGCTATGGTTTAAAATTCCAGAAATTGATTACAATCCATGTTGAGCTGTTGATTGGAGAGACATAAGAGGTTCCCAAAACAAGACAGACTTCTGACAAAGCACTTGATTACCTAGCTGAGGTCAAAGGTAAGACTCATTAGAATCATCACAGCTCTAGCTATAATGCTGAGCATTGTACATGAGCTAACTAAATTGAATATGATCAATGATGCAAGGAAGCATATACATTATTTATATTCCCACTTTACTTGAGGGGAAAATAAAATTTGGGAATGTCATTTACCAAGATCACAAAGGTCATTGGTGGTGAAACTAGGATGGAAATAGAAGCTGTCAGTCTTCAGAGCACATGCATTATAGCCAACAGTAAACAATTGGAATATTTCTGTTGTAGAATTCATGACATCAGACTTCAATTAATTATTAGTATGGCTATTTCAATTGGAAAGTGCCTGAACTGACTATAAATCCTTAAGGTCAAAAAACAAAGCAAAAAAGAAAAAGAGAAAGAGAAAGAAAGAAGAAAGAAAGAAAGAGAAAGAAAGAAAGAAAGAAAGAAAGAAAGAAAGAAAGAAGGAAAGAAAAAAAGAAATGTAAGACTATTGCTAAAGACACCATACGATGCCTAAATAGAACACTGAGTGATCTGGCTTAATGTGGAAGGTAGCAAGATGGCTAATCCATATATGGTGAAAAGTGCTATGTGATCAGCTGGGGGGAAATAGTAAAAAATGCTGTGAGCAAGCAGGGGACACTGCTATATGAAAGCACCTGAAAAGATGTACACACCTGCATACTGGTGACACACAGTGTAGGGGGGTAACCAATGGCTATTGCATTGGCTATGAGATCTGCTCAGTGGAAAGGAATCCATAACTGGAAATGGTAACCAGATCAGAATCCTATGGAGATCAAGACCATGGGCACCAATGAGAAGCTCCCACTAATCTTTATCCATGAAGATGTCTCTAAATAAATGATGCTTATCCTCTTTAACCTATCCTGCTCTCACTCTCCGTTGGAGAATCTGTTTTTGTTTTTCTTTTTCAGAAAGCAGTGAGAACTGAGGACAATAAAAATCTTTCAACAAGACAAGGATAGCTGATTCTCTGGGAGGGAATGAATCACTCCTCATACAGCAGCTTGGGCGGAGGTGAAACCACAGAGGAACTGGCGAGATGAGTAAGAATGCAGCTTCCACAGTGAGCCTGACAACCTGGGCCACGGTGATGCAGACAGACACTGAGGATACTCAAAGCAGAAATCCAGAGGTTCTGAGAGGCCAACATTAATACAGACTTAAAGCACACCCTCCAAGGCACAGGAAATTTTGTGGGAGACTAGGAATGTAAGAGATGCAGGATGGGAAGGAATATCCAGAGACATTGCCGCCTCCCAATGACTGATTGCTGTTCTCACAAGTCATAACCTCCACTCTATGGTGAATACCAGCAACCTGTTAAGGAAGATCCTCAGTATAGTGGAGAGGGGATAAGGAGGAGGGAAATGATGGTACCAACGTATGATGTGTTCATACAAATTTTCTACTTAATGAAAAAAATCCAGTAAAAAATATGAAAGTGAATGTTCTCTTGCCTTTAACCAAAACCTGGATTTCCAAACTCATTGCCTAGAGGCTACATCTGGTGTTTGCTGATAATTTACATCACTAATACCACTGAGGTTGGAAATGGACTCCATTCTTTCTTGCTCCTCATTGCTATTCCCAGATCTTCTTGTAAGATTGATTAAAAGGGTTTCAATGTGATATCGCTTATCATATGACCACAGCTGCTTTTTACATAATCACCTCTAGGCACCTTAGGTCATACTCATTAAGATTTTCTCCTTTGAGGCCACAGTTAGTTTTTGACACAATTCTCATAGTTCTTGCTGATTTTAATATCCATGTAAATTGTAATTCCTGTACACTGAGTTCTCAGTTCACCAAGAACGTCAAAATAAATTAGTTCTCCAGTTTTAGAGTGTCTTACTCTCATCACCCTACACTCTATTTTGTGATGAAGGAAAAAGCTAATATTTTGCATATTCAATTTTCTCAATCATCCCATTTTATCCTCACTGTCTAATCTTTCTCAGTTTCTTTTGTGACTGAGCCTCACTTGCTTGACCTCTCCCAGGTCACACTAGCCAGAGATTGGTCGTCATACATATCATCTTTTCTGATGTTAAATTTCTGGTGTTTTAAAGTAATCTCATAGTATCAAAATCTACTCTGAATTCTAGAACCAAATGCCCAAAGAACTATCTGATATCGTCTGTCATATGAAAGCTTAAAAGATGTTATAATATCAAGATTTCCAGAACATATTAACATCTAGTCTTGCATTAACTCAGATACTCCCCATTTGTTTGTTTTTCATTATTTCACTAATCATTTTCCTCATTTAGGGTTTCCTACCTCAGTAAATATCATTGTAACCTTCTGGTTGTTCAAGCAAATGTCATTGTGATTTTTCCTGATTTAGCTTGTTCTTTCAAAATACATGTTCAAGCTATCACAAAATATTCCAGACATGGAAGCAATGTGCTTGTAATCCCAGGACTGAGAAGGTAGAGATAGTTGAGTAATTAGTGTTTATGGTCTAGCTAAAATAGCCACATGAGTAAGGTCTAGGTTCAATAAGAGACACTATCTTAAAAAGAAACATCTCTGTCACACCCTCCAAGGCTCAGGGACCATTGCGGAAGAGGGGGAGGATAGAATGGAAGAGCCAAAGGAAGGGTACGACTCCTTACAATGTAACTGCCCAGACAGAAATTGGCCTTGATATCCATGACCTTGCAGTGCCTAGCAATACCTTCGCAAGACCCTCATAGTAGGAGAAAAGGATGATGACATCAAATTAAAAGAGAGACTAATGGAGAAAGGGAGGGGCTATGAAGGAGATTGGAGTTCTAAAGAGGAATGGGGGGAGGAGAGGGAAATATCATGCATTTTTTGTATGTAAGTATAGAAGTTGTCAATAAAAAAAAAGGAAACAAAAAATAATAATAAAAGGGCATTGAGTCTTCCGAATGTCACACTCCCAGTGTCACCTGGTGCGAGAAGGACCTGATGGAGCCGCGCTGCCAGCTCTGTGTGCGCAAGGCCTGGGATTCCGCAGAACAGACCCCAGAACCCCAAACGCTGAATGTCCCATGTCCACGGTGTTCCGGTCCCTGGGCACTTGCTTTGTATCCAAAGTTGGGCCACCTCTCTGAAGACCACTGGGAGGTCCACAGGGAACTGCTTGCTGATCCCTGCGGTCTTCTGCGTTGGGCCTGTCCGAAACACAAACCCAGAGTGCAGAAGGAGCTGCAGGAGTCTTCAGGCGCGCAGAGCCCGCCCAGCCCGCCTGCCTCCAGCCTTCAGCCTTCAGCCAGCCACAGCTCGCCTCTTCCACATCTCCCTGCTTCAGCGATAGTCCGCCGGAACCGAGAAGTCTCTTGTTGGAGACGCAGAGAGAGGCCTTTCTTCCTCTCGAGCTGGGACATCCATCACCTTAAGTATCCAGTCTGGCTGTCAGACAACCCTTCTTCGAGGGTCTGGCAGACAGCAATTTTTGTCTTCCACCTTCCCCCAGGTGAGCAAGGTCCGCAGATTTCTTCAACTACGATGCCCAGTTGAATGATCCTCTGGAGACAGATGTCTGTACCTAGGCCGGGTGCTTGTTCCCGTGCCATGGCAAGTCTTGTGTATTTAGTAAATACGTTGTAGTACTCATTGTCTCAGTAAAATAACCTCAAACAAAAAAAAAAAAAAAAAGAAAGAAAGAAGATGGAAAATGTCAGAGAAAACACCTGATATGGATCTGTCCTCCACAAATGTGCACACATTCATCAGTAAGCACCTCTCCCTGCCCACATGCACACATATTCAAACACATACACACACAAATTAATAAACAGGCACTTTACAAACTTGTTCACCATCTGCATTGCTTGTTTTCTAATCATTTCTCATTCCAAAAAAGGTGCCAAGACATTTTTTTTCAGCCACACAAATTAACACATACTTTACTCCTAAAATGAAATTTTGTCCAAATCCCTGACATTATTAAACACTTGCTTTGGTTTCCTATTTTCTAGAGGATCAAATCCAAATTATTGTCAGTGTCCTAGAAAAACAAAAGAAATGGCACAAAGATTGTAAGAACTACAGAGTGAGAAGGACTAACCAGAGACACCTGCCTCCTTGACTGACTGCTGCTCTCATAACTCATAACGCACAACCCCATGGTGAATACCAGTAACCCCACTGAGGAGGGGCCTCAGTAGAATGAGGGCATGGAGGAGGGGAATGGTATCAACACATGATTTTCCCATTCACAATTTTTACTTAATGAAACAAAGGAATGAAAGAAAGTAGCAATGCAATGAAAGTGAATTCACTAATATAGCAATTCCCTGAAAAATACTCCATTAGTACATGCTATAGAGAAGACCTCATACATAGTTCAGAGTTTGTCTTCTAGACTTAACTAAAGAGAATAATTTCTTATAAAATCTTCATAGGAATTCAAGCCCATGTAAATTTAATATCATACAAGACCATGTGTCTATTTTTGATCATTATTCATTCATATTTTGTGATGTCATTAGCTATTATTTTGGCTTATTATGAGAAATATTTAAAGGAATTTATTATTTAATGTATGTTTGGAAAATAAAATATCATAAGTAAGTGATTTCATCCAGGTAAGGGTCATATTATTTTATAAGGTATATCTGCATAAGTCAACTTTAAAAAAATGGACTACTTAGTAAGATATAACTCATGATTAAAACCAAATCTGTTAGTTAACTCAATTCTTGTATTTAGTAATGCATTAATTGATACTGGCATTATGGAATCAGAGTTCTATGTAAATTTATATTGCTAAATTCACAATTCTAACCAATCACTTGTACTGCACAATATAATTCTAATTTTAAATGTAAGAAGTATATAGCATACTGTCACTATGGAAAGGATCTCTTATCGTTTTCCTTTTCCTTTATTTTTTGCTATGTTATTTTTCTTCTTCTAATTTTCCTTTTCTTTTGGTCATTCTTCAATCTATTCTATCATCTTCTCATTCCCTGTCTAGAGGCTTCTTCTTTGTACCAGTAGTCTTATATCAATTTGGAAGGTAATCTCAATATTGGCTACAACACAGCCTTTCATATAGTTTTGCTGAGAAGAATTTGATTTTTTTGCAGATGGAAATGTATTATTTCTAACAACAATTTTACTGCCCACCAAGCTGCAGACCTTAAAATGCATATTATCATCATACTTATTTTTCTCTTTAATCTGAATTCATATTTCCCTCAGATATATTCTTATCAACCCTGATAGAACTGTTATGAGACATTCATTTTTCTCCAAATCATAGAGCACTACATATTTTATTGTCTTTACAAGTGATTTTTTAAACTCTTAACATACCTAGTTCTTTATGATACAATTCTATTACCAAAAATATGGTTCAATGCATCTCACATTCTTATATTTTATGTGTATATATAATTTAAAATATAACATTCTGGTACTATTATTGTTTATACAAATCAATATTAAGCATTTGGAGGTATTACAAAGGGATAATATGAACCTCAGAAATACTTCTGAATTATTCAATGGGTAGTAAGAAATGTATAGTTTCTGCTGCCAGTAATGGAGGACAACGTAACTGAGGTTTACATTCCTACTGAGAACAATTAGGAAAGGTCTTCAAATGAAAAAGCTAATCTGGACAGTATTTTGAGAGAACTAACAAGAGCATTAAGAACAAGCCCAGCCATTTCTAGACTGGGCCAGAGATTTATAATGCTGTTTTTTCCTTTAAGACATATACTAACTCAGGAAGGTGAAGGTGATAGCCAAGACGATTAGGGAAGCAAAAAACAATGTGAGTCCTGAAGCAGTATACAGAGATACCCTGGAGAAAATGCAGAAATAGCCACAAAAGAATGTCATAGAAGAAATTTATTCAGCTTTCCAATAAAATACTAAAAGCACAATTAGCTACAAATACATTGTCTCCATTGTCCAATATTAAAAAATACATCAAAACCAAAATCACTGATAAGAATGTGTATCAAAGAATCTTGAACATTGCTTCTTAGG
The DNA here is from genome assembly GCA_036365145.1 of Orientallactaga sibirica. Classification (NCBI taxonomy): domain Eukaryota; kingdom Metazoa; phylum Chordata; class Mammalia; order Rodentia; family Dipodidae; genus Orientallactaga; species Orientallactaga sibirica. The sequence continues at coordinate 13,808,648 of JAEOAD010000008.1, forward strand.
TGTAAATTTCCATAAGTACTTTTTATATAGCTCATACTAGCCTCCAACTCAATACACACATACATTAGCAAATAAAAATATCAAATAATATTCATAATAGTATCATGTATTCTAGTCTCAAATTAAAAATAATATTAATATCTTCTCGGCATATGATGGATGAACAAATTCTCCGAGTGATAAAGTAAACTATTATATATCAGTGGAAATAATTGGACTATGGAAACATAAACACATGAAAAATCACAAAATTATATATGTACTATTATTTCATTTATGGATGTTTCAAACAATAGACAAAACTGAACTATATAGTGTTTAGGAAATTAATCAAATTGGCTGGTCAAAAAAGAGTGCAGATTGCAAGATTACTGCAGCATGGAATTCAGAGAAGACAGATAAGCTTTAAATTTCTAATTATATGTTGGTTATAGGACTGAGATTTTTTTATTTGCTTTTCTTACTAAGATAGGTTTTATACCACAATTATTTATTATTTATTTAGTTATTATTTATTTATTCTTTGGCGATAAATCAATTAATTGAAATACTTTATCAAAGCAAATATTTGATGTGTGTTATCCCCAAGGGACAAACATCTATTCATCCTATATAGGGCCTTAGTGACAGGTCAAAGTAACAAGTCCACTCAAGTGAACCAGTGAGTTTAGCTAAGTTTATTGTCAGAGAATGGCTGGGGTGTCTACTTACAGGAGCGTAAGTGAGGGTTGTTTACTAGAGCAGGGGCAACTAACAAGAGGTATACTGCTGAAAATAATGCTTCTCTCCTCCTCCAGGCAACATTAACTGCCTATAAATGATGAGGCTTTGTGAGTGCTATTCCCATGATGGAATGTTAATTGGCCCAATCTTGTGCAGTTCCTCTGCAGGCAAGCCCAGTTTCTGTGAGTTCCAGAGAGAACTAGCCTAACAAATCCTGATGATAGCATTCCATATCAATATTACAAAGATTAAAGATTTAATTATGGTTGTAAAATTTGTGCCACAATGATAATAGCTTTATTTTTTGTATTTCATACTCTTCTTATAATGAGTATGGAAGGAAAAATTAAGGAAGGAATGAAGAGAGGACAGATGTAAGGAATATAAGAATGACTAGAAAGGTATTCCTAAAGAACATGAAATCCTTTTTATTAGTCATACATTTGGTGCCAGTGAGGCATCAGAATGGAAAACATGATATTCACAATATGTGGGAACTGTTAACAAAAAGATATGAGCCACAATGTGAAACTGAAGTTATGTTTCTGCATTATATTGCAGTGATAAAATCACTATTCACTCTTTAAATTATCACATTTCAAAGAAATATCACTGTGGAGGAGGTACCTGAGAGGTACCATTTTGCATTGGCACAACATAGATGACACTGCACTTCCTATATTGATCCATAGCATCCCTACAAAATACTTTTTTGTTGTTGCGGTTTTTGTTTGTTTGTTTGTTTTTTGAGGTAAGGGCTCACTCTGGCCCAGGCTGACCTGGAATTCACTATGTAGTCTCAGGGTGGCTTTGAACTCATGGTGATCCTCCTACTTCTGCCTCCCAAGTACTGGGATTAAAAGTGTGCACCATCACACCCGGCCCTACAAAATACTTTTAAAAATAAGTGCTGTGCCTGAATCTCAAACCATGATGGTAGCAAGTCTTCCCACTTACAACCCACATAACATCCTGGTTAAAACCCAATGGAGATTTTGTTAGGAGCTCTCATGATCAAATCACTTCCCCCAAGCCCTACTTATGAAATTGCATGCGAATCAAGGCTTCAACACTAGAGGTTTAGGGGGACATTTGATTTCATAACCAAGCCATAATAGGACAGGGAAAAATCATGGATTAACTAAGAAAAGTATTTAAGGGTTTTATTTAGCTATGCCAAGGGAATATAGATACATAAGTAGTTCAAAGAAATAAAGTATTGGGATATACATATGAAGTTAATTTGGGCATAAATAACATCACTTATCATTACCTACCTTTCTCATCTTATTCATAATGTCATGACTTGCATATTACATGGGTCATTAACTATTGCAGGAAGTGAATGTTGGGGCCTAAAGGGGCTACTTCAGCCAATCCCTTAACATAAGTTATCCAAAATTTCCTTAGAATCAATTTATTTTACCCTTTCCTAAGAATGGGGACATTGAACAGGCATCTCTCTGAGGAATTTAAAGTTCAACAGAAAGTTTTTTCTAGCTTTGATGGTGGTACCTGGATAACTTTAACTAAAGATACATTAAAAAGGCAGCTATTCTGTTTGAACTCTCTTTATAGAATGTATCTTGTCATCTGACTTTACTAATTAATTGCAATCTTTTATAAATCCTCAGACACACTCACAAACCTGTCCAAACCTGCTAATTAGGAGCCAAGCAATGTTCTATTAGATTTTTATGCAGGACTTTCTCTGAGGGACTGTTTAGTGTCCAATTTCTCCCTTGGAATGGTGTGGTAGTTTGAATAGATGGCCCTCAATATATTCAGTGTTTTATTAGTTTGTAGTTTAAATCTGTTTGCACCTGGCTGGAGGCAGTGCCACTGGGCAGATGTTAAGGTGTGGTTGTGGGTTTGAGATTTGAGATTTCAATTTAAAGATATGCAAAGTATGCCTAGCTTGAGTTCCTCAAGTATGCTGTGTCCTGTGGCTTTTGGCTTGTGGTCTTTCTCTCTGTGTTTGGTCCTGTGAAAGCAGGCCAACTTCTGCCATTATGGAACTTCCCCTGGATCTGTAAGCTATAATAAATCCCTTCCTCCATAATTGTGCCTGGTCTGGAAGTTCATCTCAGCAAACCTGAAGCTGTCTGCTACAGAAGTTGGCACCGAGGAGTGGGCTGAGATGAAACTAACCATGTGGATGTTGGTCTTTTGGAACTTTTGTTTTAGAGGAATAGGCATCGCCTTGGTGCTTGCAACTGAAGGCACCTTCTGGAGTGGTAAGCCAAGTTTTATGGGCTATTCTGATAAGAGTTTGAGAATGCTAAGTGCAGACAGTATTGAACTTGGAGGCTTGACTTATGAGCTTTCTAAGGGGAAGAAAGACTGCAGAAGAGTTGTTGGAACTGGGCTACTGGCATAAAGGATGGCTGCATTCTGCTGCCCAGGCCCAGAGAGTTTGATCAAGGTTAAATTTGTAATGGACTGATGTGCTTGTCTAAAGATATTGGACTGAAAGATTTAAGATTTTAAGCTGGAAAATCTCAAGCAAGTTAAAATTAGAGGCACTGAGACTGGTTTTAGGTTACTGAAGCTCTTATTGTCAAACACATTAGCATTCTTAAGGAAGGTGGCCCAACTGCTTTACATTAAAACAATGGAGAAGATGCCTGAGGAAAGACTGTTAGAAATGCAAACACTTTTGGGAAGGAGTTGAATGGAGAAGGAGCCTGCTTTTCAAGGTTATAATTTATTTTGTCCCTGAATTAAGAATATGATTGTGTCCTGCACACCTGGTATTAGTTTTGGAAGCATGAAAAATGCATGGAGTACTCATGAATTGCACAAGGTTCCAGGAGCCACTGCTGAGATGTGGCCTAAGGCAGGGCATGATGCCCTAATAGGCTGGAAGAGCCTTTGGAAGATGGACCATGGTTTGTATGGAGACCTGAAGATATTTTGGATATATCAGGATATATCAGACTATGCAATGTCTACCATGGAGTGTACTGTTGGCTTGGGGTGGAAGTTTTCCATGGCTACACTGCCCAGCTGGAGGGGTGGAATTGGAAAAGCTGGAGACTATTAGTCTCTGGTTATATTGAACTTGAACTGCAGAAGTTTGATGATTGCTGGTGGTGGTTTACTTTGCATTGTTCTAGTCTCTCCTTGCTATGCCTTATAACAGTTAAAAATGTTTAGTCTGTGCCTTTATATGTTGGAAGTATATAACTTGTTTGATTTAACAGGACTCACAGCTAAGAGACAATCTTAAATCTTAGATGAGACTTGGGACTTTGGAACTATCTTAAGTTGGTAAAGACTGTGGGGACCTTTGAAATTGGACTGAGTACAATTTACAATGTGTGATGGTTATAAATCTATTGGGGGCTGGGGTGGAATGTGGTAGTTTGAATAGATGTCCCCCAATATATTCTGTGTTTTGTTAGTTTGTAGTTTACATATGCTTCCACCTGACTGGAGGCAGTGTCACTGGGCAGATGTTAAGGTGTGGTTGAGGGTTTGAGATTTGAGATTTGAATCTAAAGATATACAAAGTGTGCCTAGCTGGAGTTCCTCAAGTGTTCTGTGCTCTGTGGCTTTTGGCTTGTGGTCTTTCTCTCTGTGTTTGCTCCTGTGAAAGCAGGCCACTTCTTCTGCCATTATGGAACTTCCCCTGGATCTGTAAGCTATAATAAATACCTTCCTCCTTAACTGTGCCTGGTCTGGATGTTCATCTCAGCAAACCTGAAACTGTCTGCTACAGATAGGTATCTAATTAAAAAAAATATTTTAGAAAGAGAGAGGGGCAAAGGGGAGAGAGAGAGAGAGAGTTGGTGCTCCAGAGCCTAAAAATATGGAATGCTTCACAAATTTGTGTGCCATCCTTATGCAGGGGCCATTGTAATCTTCACTGTATTGTTCCAATTTTAGTATATGTGCTATAATTGTTAATGAGCAAAGTATCAGTCATAATGTTTTTCTGGATACATGAGGAACCCCAATATAACTTAGGAAAAAAGTGTACTTCAGACCTGGGGAGATGGGCTCAATCAGTAAAGTGCTTGCCCCACAAGCTTGAAGGCCTGAGTTCAGTTCCTCACCATTTACACAAAAGTCAGGTGCGGCAATAAATGCCTATAATCTCATTGCTGTTGAAGCAGTGAAGGGGGATCCCCAAGGTACAATGGATTGCTAGTTTAGTGTAATTTTTGTGTTCCAGATTCAGCAAGAGAGTGCCACAAAGATGTAAGGAGCTGTTGAGGAAGACAACAGATATTAGCCTCTAGCCTCCCACATGAATGTGTATGTACAAATCCACACACACTAATGTACTCACACACATATGAACAAACACTCATGTATACTGCACAAACACACACACACACAAAATGAAAACAATGAATTTTAATTGATGAACTATGAATATGATATAGAAAAGGAGCAAAAACCCTATATGTAAATTTGTGCTAATATAAGTTTAATTCTTCCACTATGACATTTTAGTTTCTTTAAAACTGAATGTTCTTATAGGTAAAATGGAAGAACTGCACTAATATTAATTGATAAACTGGAATCCTTGAGTTTATGTGATCTATATGGGCATTTGCAATGATCTGGGACTTATGTACAGCCTGACACAGAGAAGAACTTAGATTTGTTTGCAAGCTCATATGAGCACTATTTAAGTATAATATCTTATCATGTGCATTATTGCTAAAATGCTCAAAAGAAATAAGTAGAAGTCAGCTATAGGAATTTATTCTGGGCACACGCTCATTGCCTAGAAACAGAATTATTTTTCCCTCTATTTTTAGCAAGACAGACAAGATAAAAATTTGGGCCAAAAAAAGCTGGAGTCAGAAACTATCTGTACAACTGTACATTTCTATATTGTAGTTTTGAGTTACTTAAATTGTATATGTATTTATAGATACAAGTGAAGAAATCATATTAGTTAGTGTTACCAAAATGGTTACCCAAAACAGTGTTCATCACAGTTTTATTTAGAGTAGTAAACAAGATAGACCCACTTGTTTAGCATAACAAAATCAGTTCAATAATTTATGCTCCACCCACAAAAAATATAGTTTTAAAAAAAATATGACATCAAAAATAAACTGGTAAGAGTAGAAATGAGACTGCAGTATGTCTGAATTAGGTCATTTTAACTTAAAAAATGGGTTATTAAAAGCCAGGCATGGTGGCACATGCCTTTAATCCCAGCACTAGGGAGACAGAGGTAGGTAGATTGCAGTGAGTTCAAGGCCACCCTGAGATTACACAGTGAATTCCAGGTCAGCCTGGGCCAGAATGAGACCCTACCTCAAAAAGCAAAACAAAACAAACAAAAAACAAAACAAAACAAAAAGCGTTCTTAAAAGTACAAACAAAGAAAGAAGTTAGTATACATAAAATTACTATAATAAGCATGCTTCCCCAGAGCCAAAAATCAAAAACAATGTGAAATGGAAATCACTGTCTTTAATTCTTATTGTGGGGATATTTTTGAAAAACCTAATTTATGAAAGACATTATATTCCCACCCTAAATAAAGTGTTTCATTAAAAAGTAAAGGAAGAAACACTCTAGCTTTGCATGACTGCAGTATCTTTACCTTTAAAAAATCATACTAGCCTGTTTTCTATAGCTTCTGAGAAAATCTTATCCTCTAGGGACATATCATGACCCAGTGGGAGTAACTTCAGTTATAATAAGGGACAGATGGCAAATCCAAATATAGTCACTGGAGATAAGTTGATTAAGGGACTCTATCAAAGTGGGACAAGGCTGTCAAGAAATGGAAAAGAAATACTGTAATGAAGTGTAATGAAGAACTAATGAAAAATTGAGTAGGGTTATCTCCCAGAAGTACAAAGGAAGTTGGCAAATCTGTGAAGAGACTTATCTGAGATGGGAATGAATTCACCAGTTGTCAAGGATAAAACTCAGGATATAGAAACCAATGAGAAAAAAAAAAAATCACCCCATACCCTTCCTTCCTTCTCTCCTGTAGGAGTAAAATAGAAGAAGGCTCAACGGAGAATTGCCGAGAAGTTTCAGAGGATTTTTCTCTTTCCTATCCATTCTCACCCTTCAACCCAATTGCATAATCTGTGTTTCTGACACAAAGGCCATAAAAGATCCTATTGGTTCTTTAACCAACACAGAGTTTCACTGACTGAGTTCCAAAGTGAGAGAAGAGATGTTCTGAATGGTTACGAATGGTTATTGCAGAAGAACATGATCGTCAGAAAAGGAAATTACATACCTGAAATACAAATTTATCCCAAGAACAGATGTGGAGGGGTCTGTTATATCAATGTCCCAGTTGTTGAAAAGAAGAAAGCTAGATCAAAAAGTGATAAGATCTGAAACACAGAGAAGAGGAAGATGTCCTGACTACCTACAAGAGTGGCCATAGCAAGGTTGAAGATCTCACCAGTTCCTTTCATAAATTCTCATGACTTAATATTCTTGACTTTCACAGCCCCAAATCATTCTCTCTTCTTCTTGCCTCATTTGTAGAAACAGAGTGAATAACCTCAGTGCTTTCTAAACACCATGTTTATATAATAGTCAATATACATTTCATTACACCTTCCTCAAATTAAGCAATTTGAATTTTACAATTGATTCCTTTTGTATCATAGATTCATAAAAATTGCAACTAAGAGTAGCTTTGGGAAATAGATTATTAAAATTAAATTATGAGATGTGATTGCTTATATATTTGTATTGTATAGCAATAATTTTTCACAGCACCAGGAAATACACAGAAGGCATAGTATCATATTATTTTAACCTACCATTTGTGGTTACTTATAACAACACCTAGCTTGCCATAGAAACATGCCACAAGTTGATTGGCTTAGGCAATGAAATTTAATTTTTCACAAATCTAGAGATAGGACACTACAAGATTGAGTTGACAACATGGCGGGTTTTAAATTAGGCTCTCATTCTGGTCGGTAAACACCTATTTTTATAGTATGTATCCCCATAGCCTTTCCTTGGTATTTTGTACAGTACAAAAGAGGGTATTTTTCTTATGTTTTTTTGTACAAGGGTATAATACCTATTTATTTTCTTCACTCTCTCATAGGTGCTATCCAAAACCTGCTGAACCTTTGTGTTTATATTGCTATAATGAAACAACTGTAGGTGCATGACTTTCTAGGAAGAGAGCCTAGTTCATAGTTCTGAAAGTTCCAGGGTCTGTTTCTGCTGATGGCATCTAGAGTCTTACAGTGTACACAGCATCTCAGAGCAAGAGATAGGAAGTAATTTATGTCAGTATTCAGGTTTCTCTGTCTTGTATGAGGACATAGGAATTCCATTCTATGTGATGAATTCATGCAGTGCTACCATCTTCCAAAGATCAGCCTGTCAACACAATAATAAGATTGTTTCCATCCTTTTAATAAAAAACAATGAGTATTAAATTTTGACACTTGACCCTGGAGGAACATATTTTGATCACACTTGTATCACAGCAGACTTCATCATAGGTTATGGAGAGGAGATAGAGTGTGGGAGACACAAATATTCAATCCATAACCATGGAAGAAAGTGCAGTGAAGTCAAGATCAGATTTCGCCTAGCTGAGACATGGAGCTACTTATAGCTAGAGTACTTAAAGTGCCCACGTAGATGATGGAATTGTCTAATATTTAAAGGCCCAAAGAATAACAAGACGTAAAGAGGAAGTTGAGAAAAGGCAGAAAGCTTCTCTGGGAGCTTTGAGGAACTCTCTTCTCCTACATTGGAAAGAAGACTTAGCGGAGAACCAAGCCAAAAGTTGGAAAATAATGGTTATATTGTCAATGCAAATCAAATGTTCCATTCAGCCAGTGAAGGGCATTGGGGGGAATTACTAAAGTACTGGCCCATGAATACACATGAGCAGTTGTGGCCAGCACAAAATCTATTAAATTAAAATGTGTTAAATTACCTTGAATTTTCCTTGTCAATTATGAGATAACCCCCCTTTGTATGTAAGGAACTAGCATTTTTTAATAAAATTAATCTTTAACCATTATAATTAGAAAATTAGACGACTTCTAAACCCATATGGAATTAGATAGAAGAAAGCCTCCAATATAGGAGTACAAAGCATGACATAGGAAGAGATCTCCCACTTTGAGAAAAAGTGTAGGCCTTCATTAATCTGTGTGAGCAGGAACACAAAGGATGCATATTAGGATGGGTGCTAAGTGCTCAATAAAGTAAGAAGTAGAATAAAAACTTGATGAATATAATTTATTTGACAAGAGTGAGATTGCCTAGGGTTCCAGGGTTATTGTATGTGTTTGAGCATCAAAAATCTATTAGGATTTTTAAGTCTGAATGTCACGAGGCTGGCATGTCAGACTTTTTGTGTGCACTGTAGTCATTCTGTGCTCTCTGTACAAAGTAGTAGTGTTTTCTAAAATCAACTTTAAGATGCAGAATCTTTCCTTCCCGACTCCATCTACTAAATATAAAGCTTCATTCTAACAGGATTCCCATGTAACCTGTACGAACATCAGCTAAGGAAAGCACCCAAAGAGCTCAACCTTGGCAAACTGATCAGCTAACTCCTTTAGGCACTATCACGTTTCCCTTTTTATCTCTATTTCTGCAGAAAAATGTCATCTGAACTCAGGCACTGACTGCCTTCATCCCTCAATTTTTCTTTTCTGTGTCCACACAGATATTTCTATATTGCATTGCCTTGGGGGATAGACAAATTTCCTTCTAGAGGAAAAGTCAGGGAGGCTCACTACCCAATATAATAAAGTTAATGATTCCTACTAGAGTAAAAATAAGACAAATTTGCTGTCATGTATGATTTGGGTTCCCTAGACTTAAAGTTCCTCTCTCTCTTAGACTTCAAACCACTGCATAGTCAAGTCTCAGCTATTTTTCCTCACACCATCAAAGGATTCAAACAAGAAAATGCTGACCACCTGACTATTGTTATTACTGTGAGGAATAATGACTTTTGCGTCTCACAAAGGAGTCTCATACCTTCTGTCAACATCCACTAACTTGTTAACATGAAAGTATCATAAAAATTTTAGACTTAGACTTGGGGAAATGGTTCAATGGATGAAATGCTTATGGTGTAAGCATGAGGACCTGAGTTTGGATCCACAGCACCCATGTAAAATACTGGCATGACATTAATCTAGCAATCCTATCATTGGGGAGGTAGAAACAGGAGAAAGTGATTATGGAAGACACCTATCATTAACATGTGGCCTCCACATGGCACCTGTGTGCATGAATGCTTAAATACACCCTTTGTGACCATACACATACAAACATGCACACACACACACAATCTCAGCCCTGGAGTCAAGCATAGTGATGGTGCACAGCTTTAATCCCAATACTCAGAAGGCTGATGTAGGAGGATTGCTATGAGGTCGAGGCCAGCCTAGAGCTATAGAGTTCCAGGTCAGTTTGGGCTGGATAGAGTGAGACCCTATCTGAAAAAAAATCTCAGCCCTTTCATACTTCTCAATAAGTATATCAACAAGCATGGGGTAGTAAAATAGGCATGATTTTCTGGAAGAGGAAAGTGAAATCTTCTCAAATCAATAAATGGCATTTTAGGCAAGCCTATGGGAATTAGTAATGAAGATATTGATTAAATCATATAAACAAACAGGACATAAATCATGTTCCAATTTACTGTTTGTTATTATGGAAAAATCAGAGTTGTGGGTATAGGTCAAGTACAAGTCTATAGGTTCAAAGACAGCTAGCTATCTGTTTGGAGTCCTAGTTGTGTAAAATGACATGCAGGTGACTGCTCTCTTTTGAAAATATGGACATTCACCTCAGGCAAGTCCTCCCTGCTAAAAAATCAAGTATTAGGTGTATCTTGAGTGCCAGAAATTTTGGCCTAATACAGATAGTTATCTACACTGAAAATGACTAGGAAGAGGGTTTGACACAATCCTTTCCCAAAGGAAGCAGAGGTTACAATTTCCTATTTAGATATTATGATGGTTTATATGATTACCAAATTGACAGGGTCTAAAATCTCCTAGTAAGTTAACCAACTGGTGATACAATGAGGGATTTTGGAAATGAGGTTAGCCTCTTGACATGCCTGTGAGATTATTTTGATTAGGCTAATTAATTCAGAAAGATCCACCTTAACTTCAGAGGGTACCATTTCATTGGTCATGGGCTTGGGTGCTATAAAAAGGAGAAGATATTTCTAAGCACCAAGACTCACTCCACTCTCTGCTTCCTCACTGAACATTGAATGTGACCAGCTACATAAGCACCTGTCAATATGCATTACCTACTATGATGGACTTTAACTTTGAAACTGTAAGCAAAAATAAACATACCGTCACTTAAACTGATTTTAATCAGGTAGTTTGTTCGAACAGCAACAAAGATCACTGACATAAATATGCTTGGAAACTTTGCTAAAAGGAAGGATTCACTCTTGACTTTTAATTACAATATAGTTCTTGATACTTAAAATAGAATTAAAACTTTTGGTTTGCTCTAAGATTTTTTTAATACATTGTGTACAATACTTTTTATAGTTTCAGTTTTTGTAATATATTTAAATATTACATACAGATAGCATTAATTATGCGTACTTTATAAGAATAGTGTGAAAATTAAATGTGATAATAGATATGAATTTAAAATATTGTCTAACACACAGTCAAGGCTGATCTTGAGAATTTACAACCATCTTCATCCTGAAAATTAATGTTCTATTTTTACAACATCATAACAATTTTGTCATTGGTATGTTATGATAGGCAATGTCTGTTATAGTAAAAATAGAGTTTGTAATGTAAAAATCCTACCATAAAAATAGTATTGAAAATACATAAAAATAGTGCTGAGTTGTGTATAAATGGACTTGTTTGAGCAGGAGAATATAATACACAAGGAACTGAGTGTTCTAGGCTGGAGACATCCCATTTTCAGGTATGATTGAGAGATTACCACCATTGAGACTGGGCCAGCTGTTTTGCATTGGGGCATCAGAAAGAATCTAACACTTCAAAGTAAGAGGATGGTGTGTTAAAGGAGTTTTCCTCTCTCTCTTCAAAGTCATCTTTATTCCCCCAGTGGATTACCATTTTGGTAGCCCAGGTGCTACTATGAAATATAACTAATGCAGTAAAGAAAAGAATGCTGGATTTTAGATTTGGAACATATAGTACTTTTTCTTTGATTTTGACCTAGACAATGTGAAGCAGACATGTTGTGTTCCCTGTATGGAGACCCAATGGGGCCATAGCATGGTTGAACTGTGGGTTGCAATATAGTTCCTAGGACTTTTTGAAATGTCAGGATTGTGAGATGGCCACCAAGAGAACTTCCAGTTCAGGATACATTGTTCCCAGGGATGAGCAGCCCACCTGGAGGGACAGAACTAGAACTGCAGGAACTTCCATCACTGGCTGGAATTGGAGCTACATTGATGTTTTATATTTTTGTTTTAGATTTTGAATTGATTCAATATTTCCTTCAAATTCACAATGATATTTTTTGCCATGTAAACCTTTATTCTGATCCATGATGTTCTTTTGATTTTATAGGCTAACAGGAAAAAGACTTTAGACAATGGGGGTGTTTGAACAGTATTAGGATTGAAAAGGACAGAATGAGGTGGCTTGAATTCAGTATCCCCCACAAACTCCAGTGTTCTGAATGGTTGGTTCCCAGCTTTTGACGCCTTGGAAATTGGAGTCTTGGAAGAGGTGTGTTTGGGGGGTGGGGTTTTAGGTATTATGGTCAGCTTCCCCTTGTCAGTGTTTGGCACACACACCAGTCACTATTGAACACCTGATTTTGGCCAGGAGGTGATGACCAGCCTCTGTTCATAACACATTTTCTCCTGCTATCATGGTGCTTACCCTCAAGTCTGTAAGCCAAAATAACCCCTTTTCTTCCGCAAGCTGTTTCTGGTCAGGTGTGTTATGTCAGCAATGAGAAGGTAACTGCTATACCTGTTGTATCATGAAAACCTCCTATAAGAATAATTTAAAGTCACAACGAGAATAATTAGAAATATAGGCCCATGTTTATTAGTTGGTATATTAAAAGTACATTCAAGCTGGGCATGGTGGTACATGTCTTTAATCCCAGCACTTGGAAGGCTGAGGAAGGAGGAGTGCTATGATTTCAAGGCCAGCTTGGTCCTATAGCATGAGTTCCATGTCAGCCTGGGCTAGAGTGAGATCTTATCTCAAAAAACAAAACCAAAGCAAAAAAAAAAAAAAAAAAAAAAAAATAAAAAAGGGGATAAAAGGGTTGGAGAAATAACAACAGTTAAGGCACTTGCCTAAGCCAAAGGACACAGGTTCCATTCCCCAGGTCCTACATAAACCAGATGCACAAGGTGGCACATGTGTCTGGAGTTTGTTGCAGCAGCTGGAGGTCCTGGCATGCTCTCTCTCTCTCTCTCTCTCTCTGTCTTTCTCTCAGATAAATAAATAAAAATAAAATATTAAAAAGGGGATAAGAGAGAAAGAATAACCAGTTATATTAATATGAAATAAAAATTAATATTAAGAGCTGGAGAGATGGCTATATGATAACTGTTTGTGTTACTGCTCTGTTGCTTTTGGTGAGTTTAATGTTTTTATATTTAAAAATCCAGGTAGTACACAAATATGTTCCTAAGAGTAGCTTAGGGATAGAGAGATGGCTTAGTGGTTAAGGTACTTGCCTATGAAGCCTAAGGCCCCAGTTTTGATTCCCTAGTACCCACTTAAGCCAGAAGCACAAGGTGACACATGGAGTTTGTTTGTAGTGGCTGGAGGCCCTGCCATGCCCATTCTCCCCCCCCTCATATATATATATATATATATATATATATATATATATATATATATATATATATATATGATAAATAAAATATAAATAAAATAAATTAATATTAAAAAACACGTTATGGAGCATAAGAAGGTTAAACACCTATGATCCCTCCATCCTTGTTTGCTGGTAGTTATTCCTATGGGAAAGAAAAGTTGTCTAGCCCTATGTCATCGTCAGTAATTTTCAAACTTCTAGGTAAATAGAGTTGGAATATTTACTAAGGCAAAGTTCATTTTCAGTAGAATGATTTTTTATGGGATGCCCTTGCCTTAGGATGACTTACAGTCAATAAATCTGGAATTACAGATTTATGAAACTTGGCTCTATAAATAGGATAAGATATAGTATAAAACAGTAATAGCTAAAATTCTCCTCCGGCTGTGTCGGGAAATAATCTTTCACTTGAAGACCATGTAATACTTGCCAAGAATGCTCATGTCCTATGAGGAAAGAATGGTAACCTCACCCGGATATCTCAGGCCACACTCCCTTTTCTTTGAGCCATCAAAATCCCTTTAGAATTAATGGGAGACATTGTCCTTGATTCAACTAGTCAGATTTGAACACACATTGCTTGTATTCTCTTTAAAAAGGAAAAAGAGGGCTGGAGGGATGGCTTAGTGGTTAAGGCATTTGCCTGCAAAGGCTAAGGACCCAGGTTTGATTCCCCAGGACCCATGTTAGCCAGATGCACAAGGTGGCACATGCATCTGGAGTTTGTTTACAGTAGCTGGAGGCCCTGGCATACCCATTCTCTCTCTCTCTCTCTCTCTCTCTCTCTCTCTCTCCCTCTTTCTTTCTGTCAGATAAATAAACGAATAAAAAATTTTTAAAAAGGGAACAAAGAAAAAAGGGAAAAAATGAAACAAAATTCATTCTTCTTAATGCGTTTCTCCAAACAAATAGATGCCCATTAACAAAGCAAATATAGAAATTACCATGTGGTCTATGTCTATGCATGGTATATACTACATACCATGTAATGCACTTAGAACTGTTCCTGTCTTTGTGTAGCTTTGCTGACATGAAGAGCACTTGTAAATGTGCAAGCTCACTTAGCTAAATTTAGCACTTGACCTAAACCACCTTTGCTTACTTACTCTTGCTTTGTTGTTTGTTTTGGTATGAATTCAAGAAAAAAGTTCTCTATTTTGGAATGAGATATGAAATCCCAGTGAGTTAGCAAAAGTACTTTCAGACTTTATAGCCCTGTTCTTATCTCCTTCCAACAAAATAACCTCATTGACTTTGGATAGCTGTTTGACATTAGGGTCTGGGAGTTGGTGAGATGAAATGATTCTTCTTCTAATAAAATTTCTTTGATGTCACTCAGGAACCACTCTTCAAAAGTCACTTTTAATTACACATTGACATTTATTTTACTTTACACGAAAGAAATACATAAATAAACCCCATCACTTTTAATGAAATGGATATGGGCTATGCCCTGGTAGTAGGTCAAAATTGACAGAAGTCATCTACAAAGACTTTGAAAGAATTGGAAATAAATTACTTCTGGTTTTCATCTAAAAATAAAGTGATACTTCTATGCCATTGGTAGAAATATTTCTCCTTTTTGACACATGATTTTGTGGAATTTAGATCTTTGTGGGAAAATAAACTCTAGAGAGGATTCTAAGATGATGTACAAGAAAGACTTCTCTTCTTTTGATTTTATTTCCAGGTATTTCTAATTCTGAATAAGTAAATATGGCAAGGAACAGAGGGGCATGGAGAGACAGGCACAGTTAGGAATATGGTATGATGCTGTACAGCTGGAGGTACACTTGAGTTCCATGCCGTGAAATTTAAATCCACAGCAAGCTTGTGGAACAACCCATAATTAAGGTAATTCAAACTACATTTTGATAATCATACTCAACTATGAAACAAGAAAAAGGAATCCTCATGTTGTCACATTACTTTCACGTCACAGAGCACCTGTACAACAGAAGAAATAATATCAAAATTTCATAATGACAGATAATTAAAGCATAAAAAATCAAACATACAAAATCGGGATGACACAGGCAAAACTCTTAGAAGAAATGTTTCTCATATAGCCAAATTGATTTGAGTGCATTTTTAAAATAAATTAATAGTGTGAAACCAGTCATTTCATCCTTAACAAGCTAATGTGATTATTAGTGTGGTTCTTTTAGTATGAAAAGTGATTTAAAAAAAATGGTGCTAAAGCTTTCAAAGTGATGGGAAGCAGTCATGTGCTAAAAATCATTTGGGAGAGATGAAAGAAATTGACTCATTTATTGATTATTATATGTATAAATTTTATTCATAGGACAATGTTCCCCTAATATTGAGTGCACAATCTGGTGAACACACAGGGCTCTGCTATCTGCCCTGTGATCTTCCGTCGATAGTTTTTTTTTTTTCCTTTATATAGTCCCTTATAGAGTATAAGATTTATAACAAAATGTTACTTTCATAACCCATTTGGAATTTCATATGACAAGGTAAAATGCTGGAGACATAGAGAAAGAGAGAGAAAAAGAGAGGAGAGAGAGAGATAAAGAGAAAGACAGATACAGAGTCCATGAAACATTTGGTAAAACAGAATTATACAGTGTTTCTAGGTGATGTTTTTCTTGAAGTGATGTTAGCCAATTGCCCAACATGCTTTTATTCCTTAATTCCAAACTTTCTGGCTGCCTCAATTCAAATTTGCAAATCAAATTAGCTATGCAATTGAATATAATTATCATAAAGTAATCAGGTCTTTCCAGGTGTTTTTGAGGACCCATTTTACAACAAATTCTTCCTGTAGGAAAAAAAAAAAATGTTACAAATATTTAAATAAGGTTCTCACTAAAGACCACAGACCAAAGAAAGAAAATTATGTAAGCAATATTTTAATGTGTCAAGAATGAAGGAACTAAACTTCTATGTTTGAGATGGAAGAACCAAAATACAAAAACAGACTCCAGGGCAGTCCTTCTGATCAGTCCAATCACCAGAGCCAACTCCATGGCAGACAGAATCATAACTTCACATAAGGCTGTACAGTTTCTCACATCAAATGCCACTAAATAGCCAGCTATCGACAGCTGCATGCTCAGCCAGGGTTCAGCCTCCCTGGTACAGAACAAAGACCCGGAAATGTCTTACCCAAGGCTCCTTCAGAACATAACCTCATGCTTTTCTTCATGTAGAGGAGAGAAAACGTTCAGGTTCCTGGAGGAGAGACAGAGTTTCCGGTGAGGGTGTCCTGAGGCCCTCTATCCAGGTTCCTCCAACAGTGGACTCCTGCAAATCTCTACCACCTGGGACTGAGATCCCTAGCACACCCACCAACATCTACAGAGTGACCCAGGTGCTTCCTGACAAAAGCTGGGCAGTGAACATGATAAACAAGCACGCGGTTGGGGTGTTGGAAGCCCTGAGCTGCTTGGCTATTGACAGGCAGTTGTCCTCCCTCAACTTCCACTGGGCTATGCTTGAGGAGCTGAGCACAGTGGGATCCTTTAGTGGGCAAGAGTTCTGTATTCTTCCAGCCTTAAAACAGTCCTGTCAGTGGTAAATCTAATTTCAGTACCACAGAAGGCTGTATTTCACGCGGACTAGGGCACTGAACAACTCAGCCTGAGAACACACAACAAAAAGTAGTTTGTTGTTATTCTTGCTTAGTGATGCAGGGTCTACATCTAGCCTGGATTGTTCTGGAAACCACTCTGTAGCCCAGGCTGGCCTTGGATTCAATAGCCACCTCTAACATCTCAACCTCTAGAGTTTGAGGATTGGGTGCATCAGCCACCATGGCCAGCTAAAAAATAAAAATAAAAACAAACAAACAAAAACCAGAAAATAAACATCTTTGCACAATTTTGCTGAATGACCTACACACATATGTAATCTGGCTAATTTGGTCTGCCACCATTACAAAGTGTCACCTGAGTCTTGAGAGGCAGAGAAACCATATGTAACTAATCCCCTGGTGTTGCTTTCTACTCTTTCATTTTTTTTAAAAAAAATTGTTTTGGCTGTTTTTGTTGTTGGACTTTGTTATACTTTTTCTTTTTCTTATTTTCTTCTTCCTTTTCTCACATTCTCTCACTTTTATATTTTCTGTTAAGTCCTACTGATTTTGCTTTGGTAATTCTTTTGTTCTTTTTCTATTGATATTGCTTTTATTGATTATGGCTATCAATGCCCTCATAACCTAGCTAGTCTTTTATTAACATTTTATTTATTTATTTAGTTAGTTAGTTGAGTGAGAGAGAAAGAGAGGCAGATGGGGGTAGGGGCAGATAACAGGCATGCCAGGGCCTCCGACCACTGCAAATAACTCCAGATGCAGGTGCCACCTTGTGTATCTGGCTCACATAGATTCTGGGGAATCAAACCTGGGTTCTTAGGCTTCACAAGCAAGTGCCTTAACTACAAAGCCATCTCTCCAGCCCCTAGCTACTCTTAGGAACATATTAGTATACTACCTGAATTTTTAAATATAAAAACATTAAACTAACCAAAGGCCACAGAGCAGTAACACAAACAGTTATCATATAGCTGAGAAAAACCAGAACTACCAGCAAATCTATGGACTCCACACTGGGCTTCCCCACTTAAAACCTCACAGAAACCCACCTTTGGATGAAACTAAAAGAATCTACACATTACAAAAGAAACAATCAAATTGCATAGGGGATGGGAGTATAGGAAAGAGGATAAATAAAACTGTGAGGAAAAAGCATTCATATCCTCAAATTCCTAAGACAATGAAACACAGAGTAAGGGACAACAAGCCAGGGCATATACTTCCAAGCCCCTATTTTCCCCAGAAAATGAGATAAAATGTCAGGAAAAGAATTTCGAGCTATACTTTTAAAAACAGTTTACTACCATCCAGATTCCCCAAATATGCAGAGTGACCTAAAAACATATCCTCAAGACCTCAACAAGACACTCTTCAAAGTTAATGCAACAGTGAGCAAATTGAGGGGGAGAAACCCCTACATGTGGAGGAAAAAATTAGCAAGGGCATTGAAATGCTGAAAAGGAATCAACCAGAAATTATGCAAATGAAAGCCAAGATACATCATATAAAACACATAAAAAACATAATCCTCACAGACAAGATCATGCAGAAGAAAAACTCAAAGGGATGAAGGTAAAACCGACACAATAATACACAGACTCATATAAAGAAAACAAAATAAAGAACATGACCAATATTTCAGCTGCTAGTTTCAGGGTATAGATTGTGAAGGCAGGTTACAGAATTTGTTATTTCCCAAGCTTTCAAGAACAGGACTTTCAGAGAGCACTTAGGAAACTGAAACATCCTTGTCCTTTCTTCTTTGGTCAATGTCAGTACTATCATCTCACTCCATTATAGCTCTCCACAGGAAACTTTTGGCAACAGTTGATGTTTCTTTTTGAAGAACAAATTCTAGTCAATATTTAAAACTTATTTTGTGTTGACTTTGTGGTGGTTATACATGTTATATTCTGATAATTATCAATATTAGCAATTGTAGCAGACAGGTTCAGGTTCGCTGAGATGAACTTCCAGAGCAGGCACAGTTATGGACGAAAGGATTTATTGAAGC
Organism: Orientallactaga sibirica; assembly: GCA_036365145.1. Lineage (NCBI taxonomy): Eukaryota > Metazoa > Chordata > Mammalia > Rodentia > Dipodidae > Orientallactaga > Orientallactaga sibirica. The sequence goes on from JAEOAD010000008.1 coordinate 13,827,748, forward strand.
TTACAGATCCAGGGGAAGTTCCATAATGGAAGAAGAAGGTGGCCTGCTCTTACAGGAGAGAAAGAGAGAGACAGAGAGAGAGAGAGCCAAAAAGCCAAAAGCCAAAAATCACACAGCACAGCACACTTCAGGAACTCCAGCTAGGCACACTTTGCATATCTTTAGATTGAAATCTCAAACCAACCACCTCACCTTAAGATCCACCCAGTGACATTGCCTCCAGCCAGGTGCCTGCAGATGTAAACTACAAACTAATAAAACATTGAATATATTGGGGGGCATTTATTCAAACCACCATAGCAATATTATCTAATTATCCTGCACCTTTAAATTAAATGAAATTTGGATCCAAATAGAATTACTTGCCATTCATAAGTTAAGCCATCCACATTGACAAATATAGATTGCAGTGAACAGTGATAGATGACTGTGAAAAAAAAGTATGAATGAAGGAAGCCTCCCCCCAACACACATATAGCCTTTCACAAAGTGGGGATGATAGTTACTAGAACTGTAAGGACTAGAAGAGAAAAAGATCCTTCTTTGAACCAATATGCCAAAACAAAACAAGTATAATGGGATCACTGCAGTAACTGAATTTTAGAGAAGCAGAATTTGTGTGCTGAGTTTTTAAATTTCTAAAATCAAAGCTGTCATAATATTCTTATATTTTTAGGTCAAGAAAAAAGATACTTGTATTTTTCAATCTCAATACTCATAATACAAGATATATTTGTATCACAAAATGTGATTTATATGTGTTTGGTCATCTCTTTACTGTCTTTATATGCTTTTTTTCTCTGATTCTCTGCTAGTTACTTTCCTGGAACAAAAAAAAAAAAAAAGAGAGAGAGAGAGAGAGAGAGAGAGAAATAATTTTCAGACTATGGGGCCGTCCTTAGCTTCACATCCCTTTCCATATTTCTTAACCAAGATCTTCAAAAGCATGGTCTACAAGTTGATAGACTGAGTTTTCTTCCTACCCTCCTGATTAGTAAAATCAGAATTCTAACCAAAGTACTATGATGGACTAATTCGCAAATTAGTTAAACTTCTCTTCTTATTTTACTTCTGTACTAATTCAGTAATAGAATGCACCTGTAAACACAGTTTCACATACATAATTATTGGAAAAGCATACAATACTGGGAATTTAAGTTTCATTCATGAACCATTAAAATGTTTTATGTCAGTAAATAAATGTAAGGGCTAGGGAGATATCTCAAACAATAATGTGTCTGTTTCACAAATTGGGGATCAAAGTATGATCCCTTGTAACCACATAAAAATTCCAGACATAGTAGTGCATGCCTGTAATTTCTGTTCTTGGGAGGCATAGATAGGATTATCTCCGGGGCTCAGTGGTCAGCCAGTCTAGTCTAATTGGTTAGACTCATAGAAAGGAGAAAGCCAGTCTCAAAAATAAATAAAAAGGGCTGGATAGATGGCTTAGTGGTTAAGCGCTTGCCTGAGAAGCCTTTTGAGGCTCAATTCCTCAGTACCCACATAAGCAGATGCAGAAGGTGGCACATGCATCTGGAGTTCATTTGCATTCCCATTCTCTCCCTCCCTCTCTCTCTCTCTCTCTCTGCATTTTTCTCTTTCTGACTGTCACTCTCAAACAAATAAATAAAAATAAAAATAAATAAAAATAAAAAATAAATCATAGGTATGACATTCCTAAGGATGACACACCATATTGTTTTCTGGTTTTCTGGGGTAGGGCTTGAATGTGAAATGCCCTCTCTGCATATTCTCAGGTATTTTGGTCCAGAGGTAGTGGGAATTTGAAGGGTGTAGCCTTGTTGGAGCAGGTTTGTCACTGGGGAGGAAATTTGAGTTTTCTTAGTTTAGGCTACTACGTGTTCAGGACTAGCTCACTTAAACTACTTCTTACCTGTAACTCTGGGGATGTGACACAGGCTTCTTGCTCAGACCTTCATGATTTCCCCACCATGATAAAACTTTCTACCCAAATTGCAAGCTTCTCCTTTCATAAATGTCTTCTGATTTGCTGTTTTGTCCCAGAAATGAGAAGGTAATTAACCCTAGCCTCCACATGCACACACATATATCAAAAGAAAATGAATAAATAAAATAGCAATTCAAATCCCAAGCTTCAGAAAAATTTTGTGAACATGTGTTCTCAACAAGGTAGTTTATTACCCTGAGTCTGATCTCCATATCTTTCATAATTACAGCAAACTTTCCAAAGAGCCTGAATCACAGTCCATGATGATACAAAAGGGAAACTTGGTACATTTGATACTGTGAACTTAGAAAATTGTATTCACTCTGCAGATCACTGGTGAAAGGCCTAAAACAGAAAGCATGAATGAGAAGAAAAGCAAGCCACTAACTAGAGCACCTTCATGCTGGCTCCCAGCAGTCCAGGACTCTCCAGTTTGATGTACCTCCCTGATGTTATTTTGGGCTAGTTACTAGGCAACACTGTCTGTGAGTCATGGAGAGCATTCAGCAGCACCATCAGCTGTGTCATCTTTCAATTGATGTACTACAATAGCTCACCATCAGTCACTTTTTCTCTCAAAGGCACAAGTCAGGAATCAGGGTGGTTTGCATAAGATGGTTTCATACTGGAGGACCCATAATGGGCTTTCATGTACTTCAGAAGTCAATATCAGTAGGACCATGTCTGTAAATAATGGCTTATTTAAAAGGAGTTTATAATAAGCAATATGGCATAATAAATATAATCACAAAGGTAGGATAGTCAATATATCAGACAAAGAAAATTGAGGTATAATTGTCTACAAGGACACTGGGATATAGCTTGAAAAGTCGGGTCATCTTTCCAGTGTACTAAAATAGAAAACTTGCTTTTTCCCTGCCCAGCATTTTCGACAACATGTCCTATAATCTGAGTGGAGACAAAATCTTCTCTCTTTTACACTCAAGCAGATGTGATTATTCTGTGAGACCAAAACATTGCTTCATCTCAAATCTAAAAGGTGCTGGAGATGACAAGCATGAGCTCTAAGTGCCTGCAGCTTGGCACTGAAGAAAACAAGATGTCTGACAGTGAGATAAGCTCCTGCTTACTGAACACTTCCTGAGCAAGGGACTATGCGTCACTAAATTACATCATTTCCAAATGTGCCTAACTATACTCCTCTTTCTTTTCTTTTTTCCCCCTTTCATTCATAGAAAGATCAACAAGACTCCTTCCACAGACTTTTTTACAACCATTCATTATAGTCTAATCAACTAAGTCATTCTTTCCCCACCCTCAAAACCTAAATTGCACATGAAAGACTTTCTTTCTCTTGTCCAAAACAAATCATTACAATAGGTAAGCTGTTCTAAATTAGGAATTTAGATGTATAACTAAATAGTACCTCAAAATAAAATGTAGTAAATGTTCTCAATAAAACATTATAATTACATGTTATGTAATCTTATTAAAATATGAAAGAAAATAATTTTATTTTTCATTTATTATTTTCATTGGTATTTATTTGTATTACTATTCATTTTTTTCTTTATTACTTACTTTCTATGAATGAAAACCTATGAAATCCCACAGGAAAAAATATAGAAAAGATAAGACAATCACTTCTCTCCATAATCCATTCAAGCCTTTCTCTGAATTTATAAACAAATAATATGTGATATTAATATTTGATATCAGTAATAACATCTGGCTTCCATTATTTTACTGCTTTCCTTTGTATCTCTAATTCATTTTCAATATTTTTTTTTCTCATTTATCTCTCCTACTAAGGTCCAACTCTCATTTCCAATTTTCTCTTACTTTTCTAGCAAGGCTATTTTTTAAATTTATAATTCTTGACATTTTTGTGGAAGATAAGTATATAAATCCAGCAGTCAGTTTTACCATGTAGACATAAAGGAACATAGTTATTATAAAACAAATGAAAGGGAAAAAGGATTTGGATAATACTTTCATTTGTTTCTAATAGTCATATCTCCCTTGACAAAGAAGGGGGTGTTTAAGTACAAGTGGACTTGCAGTGTGCAACATGATTAATATTAGAAGTAGCACTATCTTCATCAGTAAAACCAATAGCTTTTGCAGCCTTCTTCACAGTTAACTCATAAAAGCAACATTTGTAGAGGAAATATGCACACTATCTTTAATAGCATCTATACAGAACAATTGAAACAAACTCCCCATCTAATCCTCAGTATCTATGGAGCCTGCCTTGCATTATCTCCTGTCTCCTCTGTGTAGAGCAACCTAACATCTATAGAGTCTCCTAAAATTAATAATTTACTTAATGATAGCTTAATTATCTGTAAAAGGCTATCTTTTACATAGATATTATAGAAATATTTATTTGGGGCTGGGGAAATTGCTCACTATGCAAGACTTCTTATTGTACAAGCATGATGGTATGAGAGGTTGAGACTTGTGATCAATGCTTAGCACTGTTGTTAAAAGATGGCTACAATCACTTGTAACTAGCCCTTTGCAGGTAGAGACAGGATAATCACTAAAGCTTAAAGCTCAACCAATCTCACTGAAAACAGCACCTCTGCGTTCAATGAGACTCAGCCTCAAGAAATAAAACGTGGAAGAGTGATAGAGCACAACATTGATGTCTTCCTCTGGCCTCTGTATGCATATGTATGGGGAGCACACATCTACATACACACACGCTTACACAATACACATCACACGTATAGCATACCACATATACTGCACACAAATGCAAAAAAGGAACATTTAACAAAATTAAAATATACTGTTTATATCCTTTTTCTACCTTACACTTTTGTACCAAAAAATCAACTTAATTTTATTGATTTCTTTATTATTAGTGCGTATTCAAGCCTATTTGAAGTGTCTTATGCCCAAAAGATGATGTAATTGTGCTTTCAATTACCTTATAAACACATTGATGAAATTGAAGTATAGAAATAAGTTGATGGTCCTACTAAAGGTATGAGCTATTCTGGCACTTCAAATTTGATAGAATATTAGCAATGGTTAGTTAGTACATGGGATGACAAGTCCTGCTATCATTTATATGGTGGATTAAAGTCTCAACATAAGATCTGAAAGACTTAAATGACTGGAAGAAAAAAATAGGAGGAACTCTCTATGATATAGGAGTAGGGAAAGACTTCCTAAATAATACCATAGTAACCCCGGAAATTAAAGAATCACTCAACTAGTGAGATCTCTCAAGGCTAAAAAGCTTTTGTATGGACAAATATACCACAAACAGAGCCAATAGACTACTCACAGAATGGGAGAAAATCGTCACCATCTACACTACTGACAGAGGCCTAATATCTAGAATCTAAAAAGAACCCACAAAGCTAAGCAATAAAAAAATCAAACAATCCACTCAAAAAATGGGGCACAGAGCTGAACAGGGAATTTTCAAAGGAAGGAATACAAATAACAAATACTCACTAAAGAAAATGTTCAACTTTCAAGGAAACACAGATTAAAACAACTATGAAGCTGGGCATAGTGGTACACGCCCTTAATCCCAGCGTTCGGGAGGATTGCCATGAGTTCAAGGTCACCCTGAGAATACATAGTGAATTCCAGGTCAGCCTGGGCTAGAGCAAGACACAACCTCGAAAAACCACCCCCCCAAAAAAAAACCCAAAAAACAAAACAACTATGAGATTCCACCTTACTCAAGTCAGGATAGCAATCATTAAAAAAAATCAAACAACAGAGGGCTGGAGTGATGGCTTAGTGGGTAAGGCATTTGTCTGCAAAGCCAAAGGACCCAGGTTCAATTCCCCAGGACCCACATAAGCCAGATGCACAAGGGGCACATGCATCTGGAGTTCATTTGCAGTGACCTGAGACCATGTCTGTCTCTCTTCTCTCTCTCTCTCTCTTTCTCTACTTGTAAATAAATAAATAAAATTTTAAAAATATCAAACAACAACAAATTTTGGCAAGAAAAGAGAAACCTTCATTCAGTGCTGGTGGGAGGGCAACCTTGTACCACCACTACGGAAATAGATATGAAGACTCCTGAAAAAGATAAAAGTAAAGTTAACACTGACCCAGTTATTCCTCTGCTGGGCAACTACCCTAAAGGCTCCACTGTACACTGCAGATATTTGCTCAACCATATCTATGGCAGCTCAATTCACAATAGCTAAGTATTAGAATCAACCTAGATGCTCCTCATTAGACAAACGGATAATGAAGATGTGGTACATATACCCAATGGAATTCTACTCAGCAGTAAGGAAAAATGATATAATGAAATTTGTAAGAAGGAGGATGGACTTGGAACAGATCATACTATGTCAACTTGCACAGCATAGAAAGACAAATGCTGCATGCTCTCCCTCTCTGTCTTTTTTAAACAGTCTAGGACCACAGCCCATGAAATGGTTCTACCCACAATTAAGCCTTCCCACCTTAATTAATTTAATCAAGATAATTATACACAGACATTCACAGTGACTAATCTAGTATACATAATCACTCGCAGGTAATTTTAGGCAAAGTCAAATACTTTTATAAACCATCACAAGTACCATAATATAGGAATAATTTATTAAAGTTTCCATCACCTTGGAATTTGTTGTATTTGATTATTTCCATGGAATGAATATGCCTAACATAGTTGAATCTGAACTATTTATGATAAATTATAGAATGGTGAGTTAAAAACACATAAAGAAAATTGAATTTCATCAAATATACATCACATCTAACACACCATTGTTAATTGTAAAGGAAGGGGATGTACTGAATAATTTAGAAGTCTCTCCTCTCTCTCTCTGTCTCTCTCTGTCTCTCTATCTCCATATATATATATATATATATATATATATATATATATATATATATACATACATACATACATACATACATATATATACTATAAATATTTGCTTATGGTCAGAAATCTGCATAGATATCACTATTTAAGGTATTGAAATTACATTAAAATGTACTGCATTTGAGATAGTGACTCTATCAAGGCAAGAAGGTGTCATCAATTCATTTAGAATATAGGTACTATTCTGTTATTTGTAAATGAATTGATGATACCTTCTTGCCTTGATAGGTCACTATCTCAAATGCAGTACATTTTAATGTAATTTCAATTCCTTAAATAGTAATATCTATGCGGAATAGAATATCACCTATATTATACAGAAGAGATTATTATTTTATTAACTACATACTACATGTTAACCATAATGTTAGTTATTTCTACATATATGGCCATGATGGAATTTTATCTTACCTCCAATTTATAGGTGAGACAAACTAACAAGAAATATAAAAAGTACTTGAATCTAGGGTCAACAAAATGACCCTTGATAATATGAAATAGTCTCCACAATAAAGGTGACTAAGTGTAACTGAGGGAAATAAAATTTTTTCTTCTTAATAATTTCACGCTAAAGTCAATTATTCAAAGTTGATTGACATCAGGAAAGTGCAATTAAGTATTTTGAGTTTTTTCATATATCTTCCCAAATTCTGAGCATTTACTATCTAAGAAGTTCAGACATTATTCATTCTCCTTGTGATAACTCTCAACAAATGTATAGTCAACTATACAATGTAAGATATGCAGAATGAAGATTAAAAAATGATCAAGTATTAGAAAATCTCCATTTATTCTTTTGTTATTCCTATACACATGGGTTTCTAATGCCTACAAAAGGGAGAGTTGTTTGTTAAATGTAAAGTGTTAATAATCTTGCGAGTTATGTATTCCTAATTATAAAAATTTGAAATTCTAATTTGTAAATCAGTCTTTTAAAAGATGATTTTATTGATGTCATCCAAAAATATATACTATGTAGAATACTATATACAATAGATTTTTCCCCCCATGCTATAAACATAGGAGTCAATTTCTAGACATAAAGTGACCTACTGAAAGTTCCTGTCTCCTTCTCTTTAAATCTCATTGGCAGTAACTAAAGTTTGAGCATGCTTAATTATAAATGTATGATAAAAGCTAATTTAATTGTAAGTAAATTTATTTATTTTTAACTTAAACATAGTCAAACATTGAGTTGACAACTGAATTAAATTTTGGGGTCAAATAGCTGATTATATTCATCTATGGTATTAGAAACATTTTCACATCTACCAGGAGCATCTTATTTCAATTGACAGAAGCTCTCTGAATTACTTTCATTTTCAAAAGCAAACAGAGGGAGGTTTCTAATTCCCAAAGCTCGTTTTCACTTCAGAACACCAAACAGAAAATTAGTCTCACCTGTAGGTAAGAAGACAGAATAAGCAGTAGAAAGTTCATTAAGTTGTTCTTTTTGAAGTTCTTCATGGTAAAGATTATATAAGGCTGTCTGAAAATGGGCTGACTTGGCATCAGGCTGAAAATGCATTTAACAATAGAGTGGAAAATTCCTTCTGCCTTCTATGTAGAGTTTGTATAAAATGTTGCTTGCCAGTTTTCTTTCTGAAAAATTTCTCAGACATTATGCATGACAGTCTAAAATACTTAGCAGAGGTTTACTATTCTAATCGAATGTTTTACTTATATTTAAATTTTTATTATTGCTTATTATTTTTATTTATTTGGTGTGTTGGTATATTTGTGTGTTCCACAGTGGAGGTCAGAGGATAAATTTTCAGATTGGTTCTTGCCTTCCACGTCATTTTGAAAGCAGGATCTCTTGTTTATGTCTAAATTCAAGAGCTTCTGGGAAAGTCTTTTGTATTCTACCTGATTCCCTTCTCACAAGGTGCACTGGTGGTGTATAGCTAATTCCTCCAGAATTGAAATAGTCCCTCCTGAAGAGAGGAGGGTGTCCAGATGTCAACAAGTCTGGGAGAACTGAAACTTACAAGGTCACAAGCCAACTCCCCAAGGTCATGGAAGTTTGTAACAACTGTGGAGGGACAGACACTGACCAGTGTTGTGTAACTTCACTTCTTATTAGGAGGAGGAAAGCTCAGGAGACTAAGACAGTGAACAAGCCTGGGGAGAAATTTGCGAGAACCCACCCTACAAATGCATTAAGGGGAAACAGCTGCTTGGGGAGAGAACCTGTAACCTGCTAAGCTGTGGGCAGCTTGTGCAGTGAGCTCCAGAGATGCAACTTCTGTGAGTCGTCACCTGTGTACTTCCAGTGATGGAGCTGCCTTTGAGTCATCTATGTTCCTGTAAGTAACCATGAACACTGCTTTGTAAGTAACCTCAGTAGACCCAAACTCTGGTCCTCAGAGCTGCACAGCAAGCCCTTTCACAGTCCTTCCTTCCTTTCTTCCTTCCTCCCTCTCTTCTCTTCTCTTCTCTTCTCTTCTCTTCTCTTCTCTTCTCTTCTCTTCTTTCTTTCCTTTTTCCTCCTTTCTTTCTTTCTTTCTTTCTCTCTTTCTTTCTTTCTTCTTTCTTTGTTTCTTCTTTCTTTCTTTCTTTCTTTCATTTCTTTCTCTTTCTTTGTTTCTGTAACTTCTTCCTTCCTTCCTTTCTTCTTTCTTTCTCTCTCTCTCCTTCCTTTCCTTTCCTTTCCTTTCCTTTCCTTTCCTTTCCTTTCCTTTTCCTTTCCTCTCTTTCCTTCCTTCCTTTCCTCCTTCCTTCCTTCCCTCCCTCCCTCCCTCCTTCCCTCCCTTCCTTCCTTCCTTCATTCCTTCCTTCCTTCTTTTGTTTTTCTCTAGCTCAGACATCCCTTGAACTCGTGCCAATCCTCCTATCTCAGTCTCCCAAGTACTGGGCTTGCAGCAAGTACTTAAAAATCCACTAAAAATGTCCTTAATCCCTATTTTACTTGAGATGGTCACTTACCCTCTGTCCCTTTTCGGACTGAAAATTAAGTGATCTTGAACAGGACTTATACTGATAACAGTCCCTGTTCACATATAGCCTAGTACTCTCCTATTTTGAGCAGAGAGCTTTAATCTTCAAATAGCTTTGTGAAATACCTAATGAAATTAAAGCAATAGTTGTGCTGTGAACAAGATTTGCTAGAAGGTTTTATATGGATGAAGACATAATGTACTTTTAAAATAAGGCTGAAATCTTAAAGCTGTTGAAAAATTTTGAATTAACAATCAGGAGCCCTTTATTTTTAACTAAGCCTTAGCTTTTCCATCACTCATTCTGAGAGGTTATGCAATTCAGTCATCTCTAGGACTCTATTTATTGACATTAAGAATATGGATCCTGAACTGAAGTTTCTTTTCATAGTTGAAATACCAGCAGTTGTAAAACAATGAAGCTAGAGCAAATGATTTCTCTGGGAATGCAATACACCCAACAATGCCAGTTCATTTGACAGTTGAGAGCTGGTACCAACCTGCTCCTTCACTATGCATCTCAGGGAAGATGACACCTGCTAGTTTCCTCTGGTAATGTTTTACACAGATGCATGTACACATGCATATACTACATGGACATACAAGCACACTAGAATAAATATGCAGAAGATACTTGCTTATTCATGGTTATTGTAGTACAAACCTGGAATTCCAGCATTCATTGCCCAACTTTTACATGGACCTTTGGGATTCAAACTCAGCTACCCCTGCTTGTACAGCCAACACTTTATTTACAGAGCCATCATCATGGCCCCAAAGTTCTTTTGCTTTTTTCATTTTGTTTTGTTTTGTTTTGTTTTGTTTGAGACATTCTCATGCAACCCAGATTGGTCTTGATCAAGGGATATAGCAAGAAAGCAACCTCCAACTTCTGATCTTCTTGCTTCCACCTCCTGAGTGTTGAGATTACAGGTTTGTACTGGCATTCCAAGTTCATGTGGTGCTTGGGATTGAACCTAGCACTGCACATGCCAGGGAAAACACTCTACTACCTAAACTGAATCTCCAACTAAACTGAATCTCTAGTGATTTTTATTTCCATTTTAATTTTAATCTGATAAGTGACATTAAATTAGTTATTTTGGGGTGGAGAGATGGCTAAACAGTTAAGGCGCTTGCCTGCTAAGCCTAAGAATGCAGGTTCCAATCTCCAGGTCCCATATTCAGCCAGATACAAAGTGACGCAAGGGTGCAATGCCACACTTGCCCACAAGGGGGCACACACATTTGGATTTTGTTCACAGCAGCTGAGAGGCTGCTGGCGTGCCCACTCTCTATCTGTCTTCCTCTCCCTCTCTCTCTCTGTCTCTCTCCAAAAAAAAATTTAAAAAATAGTTATTTTACTGTAGTTATTGTTCTATTTAACTTTTTTTTCAAGAATACAGTTAATATACAGAAGTTTCTTGGGAAGTTTGAGAACATTGCATGGCCATTAAGAAGCTGAGATAGAGGGAATGGCAAGAAAATGAAGTATGAATTATCAATCAACTTATTTCTATGGGAAACTAGGGAATTAAGAATCTAGAAAAGTGGCAAAATTTGCACCCCAAGTTTTTCCACCTAAGAAGCAATTGTTGGATAAAAGTACTGTGATCTGAAATTCTCTCTGTTCATGCATTATGTAAGATTTTAATACTATAGTGTGTATGCTCTATTTCCCCTTTCGATGCCTGTATGTTCCTCTTATTTTCGTTTTACATTTCTGAGAATTTTTCAGGGTGTTTATATGTTATATAAATGTATTTTAATTAAAATCATACTACATTAACATGTAAATACTATAGTTAGAGGTATATGAGCTATTTTATAAAATTTTTATGTACTGAAATTATCCTATGGGCAAGCTTCCAAACTTCAAATGGCCTTAAGGTCAATTTCACAAGGTAAAGAAATTATCAGAACCTTCAAAAACAATTCTATTTACTGTGTGATTAACTGTATTTATATAACATGAAATAAATACATTATTTTTTAAAGATATATATATGCATACATGCATATATGGAATGATGATGTGCAAAATCAAGCATATACTATTTTGGGAACTATCTTTGTTATGTATGTGGTCTTAAAATCTAGTGTATACAAATTAAAATAGCCGTATTGTGTAAGTATAAGTAGATAGTAAGTGACTATGAATGTTTATGAGATCATGTTCTCATTGTCTCTTTAAAACAATGCCCTTTCATATTAAAAACAGTTCTCACATTCCTCACTCTTCTGTAAATAATTGAAATTATATATAGTTTATTTTTATTCACCTAATAAGACTTAAGTAATATGAAAATTGAAAACAAGTGAGTAGCAACAACCTGCACGATGTTTGGAATCTTGTAGATTTCCTAGAGGCATCTGTGAGTGTTAAAACCAGGAACATACAGATAACAAGGGATCTCATCACAAGGCTCTAGTCAAATGCAGCAGACATAGCTAGACATCTGCACAAAAACTTCAAAATAATGTATGACCTCTATATAACAGATGTGGTGATAATGTCTTAACATCCAGGAAAACAGAGTCTGACTGTGCTTAAGAGGGGCATGCTCAGAGTCTCGTCTCAATGTGTGGTCAATAGTGTTCATTCATTACTTAGCACTTTTTCTCATCTTTCAGCTATTCTGTTTCTAAACTTCCCAGATATACTATTTCTTCAAATTTACCACATTTCTATAATTTGCTAATCATTAAGGGCTTATGACTTGGCAACTTTGTCTGTTTGTAATTCAGGTGCCTGGCCTCTGTCTACCTAATGGTTAGTATTTCCTATGAACTCTTGCAAAAACATCACTACCTTAGAACAACATCACTGATGCCTGTCATATGATAACATGTATACATATGTCCCAGTATGGCCTTGCTCGTGTGGGGCTACAGGATCCTCCATCATTATGAGTCCTTTTGCAACACCATCAAAAATTTTTAATTATCTCCCTATTACTTAGTGCAAAAGATTAAGATTTAGAGTCCATTTAGTTTTAAAATAATGTATCTTTAAAACCACAAAAGGTACTTAAATAAATAGATATTTCTTATGAATATTCTAATAAGAAATTATGCTAATATCATTTGCTAAAGCTAAAAATGGTTGAGATTAATTACTTCTAATATGTCATGAGAAACATGAAGCAAAAATAGATGATTATTCGATCTCAAATGCTCATATATTTTGTGGATATACTCTGGGTAAGCAAGGAAACAAAGATTAACCATGTGAAGTTTAGGAATTTAAAGACAAATTATAGAATGTTTCAATATGTGTATAAGAGTTATTGTTGATCTTTAACAAAGAGCAATATGATCTATGAGTGCTTTTCTAGAAAATAATGATTGGGTTGTAAGACATTAAGATGAAACTGGAGGCTTACCTCTACCATGTATCAATATTTATTAGAAAGGCAAAGTGATATGTATGATCGTTACAGCACAATAATTAATTATACAAACAGACTCACATACAAATATTGATAACAGACATTGCTTGACTTAGAGATAATAGCAAAGAATGATGTTTCATCAGACAGTGTTGCATTACTCATATATACACATGTAATAAAAGTAAAATTGAAATAAATAATACACTTAAGTACCTGATTTTGAGCATGTATAAATATTAATTCCATGTGGAATTACCAGTTTTTTTTTTATTTTAGTTTTTCAATGTAGGTCTCACTCTAGCCCTAGGCTGATCTGGAATTCATTATGTAGTTTCAGGGTGGCCTCGAACTCACCAAGATCCTCCTCCTTCTACCTCCTGAGTGCTGGGAATAAAGGTATGCACCACCACCCCCAACAAGAAATTATCATTAAACCTAATGGAAAAGATTGATAATTGATGCCATTAAATGAGATTTTTTTCTTCTACAAAACAAAATCAACAATGAGAAGGGTGAAAGAAAGAGAAAAAGAAAATTAAAAAAAGAAAAAAATTATAAAATAAGCAAAATGATTTAATATGTGTTCACATACATAGATAAGTATATTCACAAACACATTATTATTCATACTAGATATAGATAAATATATACAAATATGGATATGATAGCTATTAAGTATAAGTCATAATCTTACACTGATGTTGCATGTTATTTCTTTTGTTTTGTGATGTTGGGAATGATAATTAGGGGCCCAGTGCCTGCTAGAGATGCACTCTAACATGGAGCCATTCCTCTACTTTGCATGGCTATTTCATAGAAGATGATGGCTAGTAAGCATATAAAATGGTGTTTGACATCATCAATGGTCACAAATATAAAAATGAAAATCACAATTACATTCCATGTATGTGAACACCAGAATGGCTACACTTGAAACAAGCAATACTACTTAATTTTTAGAATTTTCATATGTTGCTTGTAAATAGAGACAGGGGAATATGAATTCTTACAACCTCTATGTAAAATTGTTTAGTAATAGTAAGTAAGGTTCAATATCTATAAACCCAGGGACCAAAAATTCTATACCAAAATAAGTGCTGAGATCATCCGCATGTAAATAAGAAAGGCAATATATTTCAAATTACAGTATCTTGATTTGTTATATTCAAAATTAGGAATAATTACAGCATCTTCCATTTGAAAATACATGAGTTCCATCATATTTATAAGGTGAAATACAGGAATTAAAATATATGAATTGCTATATACAGCATAGATGCATTACAGGCATAATGTTGAACAAAGGAAGTTGATAAAAAGAAGAGTCATGTATGCTTATTCATTTGTAGAAAGTTACCATACTAGAACTGAGAGTGTTTTGATCCTAGTCCACTTTGAGGGAAGAGAAGGGCAGGAGCCGGAGTTGGTAATGTGCTTTATTTTGACTTGACCTTGTGCATGTAATTATATAATAGCACATGGAGATACAGTTCACATTTTACAATTCTCTGAATGCATTTTTGTTCTGACAGTGAATTTTGTTTTTAAAACTAAACCTTGACTTCTATCTCTGGCAAAAATATAGCAATGGGATGGTATTTACTTTTCCAACTGAAATGGACAAAGAGCAACAAATTATGCAAAACCACGGTTTTTAAGACTCTGTGCATTTGGCAATGAAGGTCAGGTGACATAAGAATACAACAAACAATATAAGATGACTCTGGCAGTTGCTCCAGGTTACTGGTTCAAAGGAGAAATCCAGTAGATGCTCTGAGTTGAAGAAACAAAATGCAAGATTGGGGAATTCAAGATGACAGGAGCTTGCATCCCGAATAGAGAAGAGGCAACAGAAACAACAAAAAATCAGAATGTAGATCTCTGCAAAGGATTCCACTGGAGTCATTAATAAAGTGTAGATAGTATGTGTTCATAAAATAACCCCAGGCCATGAAACGAATCAGCTGTAAAGAGAAGAGTTAGCACATAGAAAGTCCAAAGCCACATATTCTCTGACTTGCAGGTCTTAGCCAGTCCTATCCATGGCTATGTACACACAGGGAAAAAACCTTTAAAGGTAGAACCATAACCAAAAGTGAGTATCAAGAGAGGAGCTGGAAGAGGGTGAGGGAAGGACAAAAGGACACATGTGAACTGCAAACGGAAGTGGGGAGATATTGGGGAAGGGAAGCTTAGGCAAAGGAAAGGTTGTGGGTAGGAGTGGGGAAGGGAATCAACAAAACCAAACTGGATTCTGAATACATACGTACGGTCGCTAAATGAAAGCAAACACCTTTCAGCACTGAGCCATCTCTCTAGACTTATGGTTCGTCATAACAATGTAACAGACATGGCAATACAAATATCACTAAAATTGAAATGCCAAACTGCATAAGCAGTTAAGGTCATACCAACAGTGCTTTAGAATAACTTAAAATAACTACCATAATTACTTAAGGGTTCATAGAAAATGCTATTTAGGAACTTCTTAAGATACTAAAACTTTTCCTAGTATTTATTTTTGTGCTTTTCAGGAGAAGTTATATAGGATATATATTTTTTAAATATTGAAACATTCTCCCAAGCAGCATTTCTAAAACTATATGCCATCCACAAAACATACCAATATATATACACATACACAAACACAGAGACATACATACTCAAACATAATTTACCAAACTTATATTTTCTGAAGAGAATGTATAATACTTTGAATAGCAATGGGCTCTAAATACCATTCTGTCTTAATGTTCTCATCTTAAAGGTAGGGAAACATACTAAGTCCCAAAGGTATTAACTAAAGAATCATAGGCACCCTGCTATAGCAGAACCTGCTGTGATATTCTAATATAGATATAACTAATAGAGAAATAAAACTTATCTGTTCTAAGGAACTATCTAGTAAATATATTCCATTGTTATGACTTCTAAAATAATTATTTTACTGTACTGATCTGCATCAACTTCTTCCTATAGCCATTTTTTCCCATTCAATAATGATTCACAATTAAAAGATATAGTCTAATATAGTGTCTGAACATCTATAGCAGTTCTGTCCTAAAGGTTTTCTTTTATGTTTCTCACTGTAAATTGTTAGGACATTGTTATCTATGAGAACAGAGAGACATTACCTAAATCAATCTGAGGAAGGCAGATAATCTTTTAAACTAATATCCTACTTTTGTGTCTAATACTGTTTCATATGTTTTCTAGGAGCTATTAATAATTACAGTTTTTAATCTGTCACATTGGGAAAGGCATTTAATAAAACAGTAAATGTGTTAATGTGCAGTAAAATGCTTTGATTGAAAGTAAGTTCACTTTTCCAAGAATATGCTAATATTTATGATTCATACCTCTAAGCTCATTAGTATTGAATGTCTTAGTGGAATGAACAGAGATAATGTAATCATACATATCCATTAATTGCTCTGTTGCTTTTAAGTCAAAAAGAAGTAATTAAGTCAAAAATGAAGTAAATTGAGGGCCAGGCATGGTGGCGCATGCCTTTAATCCTAGCACTTGGGAGGCAGAGGTAGGAGGATCACTGTGAGTTCGAGGCCACCCTGAGACTACATAGTGAATTCCAGGTCAGCCTGGACTGGAGTCAAACCCTACCTCAAAAAAAAAAAAAAAAAAAAAAAAAAAAAAAAAAAAAAAAAGGAAGTAAGTTGAATCATTGTCATGAATTTTATTCAGTCAAAAAGTCTACCATAGGTGTGCTGAGAAGAACGGACAGAGAGGTGCATAGCACTGGAATATCTCAAACACACCTTCCAAGGCTCAGGGTCCATTAAGGAAGAGGGGACAGAAAGAATGTAAGTGTAAGAGCCAAAGGACTAGTAGGATTCCTTACAAGGTGCTCCACCAGACACAAAATGGCATGGATATCCATGACCTCACAGTGCCTGACATTACCTACACAAGACCATCATGATAGGAGGAAAATATCATGACATCAAAATGAAAAGAGAGACTGATTGAGAGGGGAGGGGATATGATGGAGAGTGGAGTTTCAAAGGGGAAAGTGGGGGGAGGAAGGGAAGTACCATGGGATATTGTCTACAATTAAGGAAGTTGTCAATAAAAAATAAATTAAAAAAAAGAAAAATGTCTACCATAGGTGGAAAACAGGACTCATTATCTTTTCTTGCACTGGCATGTAGGGAAGTTCCAACACCTGGGTCCTTTTAGAAATCATCTCACCTTAACCCTACTTACAGGCACACAGGACATAGGACCTGGCATCTTGCTGGGCCCATGTGCTTTTAAGTTTCAAGTGACAGATCCCTCTAAAATTAGTTTCTCCTTCAGCTTGAAGGGCAGACAGGTCCCAACACCTTGAGTCAATCCTAATTGGTACCAGGATTCTCAAGTTCCAGCAGTTGTATTCTTAGTAATCCTATTCCCTTCCACTTTTGGGCATAGTCTACCCAACGGCGTTTTGAATTAGGTTTTGCCCATAAACTCCTGTGTTCTAAATGCAGAATCCCCATCTTTGTTTGGGAACTGGAGCCTGGATAGAAGATATGTGATGCTAGAGGAAGACTTATGGGTGTTATAGCAAGCTTCCCCTTGCTAGTGATGGGCACACTCTCCTGCTACTGTTGCCCACCTGATGTTGGCCAGGAGGTGATGTCCATCCTATGTTCTTGCCATGGTTTTCCCCTGCCATCATGGAATTTCCTGAGTATGTAAGACAAAATAAACCCTTTCTCCAAAAAGCTCTTTTTGTTGGGTGCTTTGTGCCAGCAACCCAAACTGCAAAACCCATATTGCTGCAATGGTTCAAGCTGAGCATGAGCATTCTGATTTCCTTCAGCAGACCTCTTCCCCACACCCTAGCAGTGTGAGGGCATGCATCACAGATGTCCTGTTTGGGCAGGGATCCAAGTGTAATTTCTAGCACAGCTGTAAGTGAATTGAGACCACTTTATCTATGAAACAGTACCAAGTACCTGCAAGACTGAAATCTAAGCATGGTAAAGCAAAGACTAGAGAACACAAAGAGAAAAAAAAAAATTCTCTTTAGTATACTCAATTAACACTTATTTGCCAGACAGAGCTGACAAAAATACCATCTGCAGGTTAAGTCTTAATATAACAGGAAAAACTAAGCCAGTAGAAACCCTGTCCTCTTAACCATGTATGGTGCACTGACCTGTCATCTTCACTTGGACAGGCTTGTGTAGTGAGGTTCAGCAGCTGGACCCCTTTAGAATCCCAGTCCCCTTCACTCTGTGTGGTGCACCTAATTTTGTAAAACAAAAATGATTTGTTATAAAATCAGAAATAAAGCCCAAAAACATGAATGATGTCAATGCCCCACTATCATGAATAGACAAGTCACTTAGAAAGACACTAGATACAGGAACACAAATGGACTTAAAAGATATTATAGGTCAAGTCATAGTAGGTATTCACAGAACATTCTTTCCAAGTTGTGCAGAATACACATTCTTCTCACCAACTCATAGAACTTTATCTAAAATAGATCACATATTAGTACACAAAGCAAGTCTCAAGAAATTTAGGAAAACTGAAATAAATCCTTGTACTTTATCAGACTACAATGCAATTAAGCTAGAACAATTAAGAGAAACAAAAGTAAATACACAAATTCCTGGAGATTATTACACTATTGAACAATGAATGAATTATGGGAGAAACTAAAATGAAATAGAAAACACAACATACCGAAACCTAGGGAGCACAATGAAGGCAGTTCTAAGATGGAAATGTATAACTCTAAATGCCTCTAATACAAAAAACAGCAAGACTTCATATAAATAACTTACTAATATACCTGAATGCCTTGGAAAAGCAAGAATAAACCCAAACATAACAGACAGAAAGAAATAATTAAGATCAAGGCAGAAAAAATGCAATAGAAATGAAAAATAACTAGAATACATGAAACAAAGGGTTGGTTCATTGAAAAGATAAACAGGGGCTGGAAAGATGGCTTAGTGGTTAAGGCGCCTGCCTGCTAAGCCTAAGAACCCGGTTCCAATCTCCAGGTCCCACGTTTAGCCAGATGCAAAGTGATGCAAGGGCGCAATGCCACACTTGCCCACAAGGGGCACACGCATCTGGATTTTGTTCACAGCAGCTGAGAGACTGCTGGCTCGCCCATCTCTATCTGTCTCCCTCTCCCTCTCTGTCTGTCTCTCCCCAAAAAAATAAAAAAAAAAAACTCTTTTAAAAAGATAAACAGGATCATAAAGCCTTAACCAAGGTACAGCACAAAAATAAACATATAGCCCCATAGAATAATCAAGAAGATCCAGCTATTATAAGTCTAGGGAACTGTTTTTTGACAAAGATGCCCAAAACACACATTAGTGAATAGACAGCATTTTCTACAAATGGTGCTGAGAAATTCATATATCACCCTGTGGAAGAATTAAAACATACATTTATATCTCATCATGGGCAAAAATCTACTCCATCTCAAACAGGGAGCCCTAGGTATGATCTGAAAACCTAAAAAAAATATAAAGGAAATATTAGGGAGAACAGTTCAAGATATAGGTGTAGGGAAAGACTTTCTGAACAAAGACATTGATAGCCCAAGAAATAATGCAAGCCATAAAAAAACAAAAACAGGACCACATAAAGCTTAAAAGTATTATACAGCTAAAGAAACCATCAAGTGAGTTAAACCCCAACCTACAGAATGAGACAAAACTATTTCCCAGCTTTATGTATGAAAGAGAATTAATATCCAGAATATACAAAGAATTTAGAATCTAAGTAATAAAATTTCAAATCATCCAATCAAAAATGGCCATGGAACTGAACAAAGAGTTTGCAACAGGAAAAAAAAAACAATGGCCAATACATGTATTTTTTTAATGTTCAACATCTTTAGCCATCAGGTAAATGCTACATAGAACTGCTTTGTGATTCTTTCACCTACGTCACAGTGGCTATCATTAAAAAAAATCAAAGAAAAACTAATGCTGGCACATGAAGGGGGAAAGAGTTGCACTTATTCACTGTTGATGGGGATGCAAACTAGTGTACCCAGTATAGAGTTTTCTCAAAAAACTAAAAATAGACCTCACATATGACCCAGCTATACCACCCCTGGGCATATCCCAAAAGCTTCTACAATCTACTTCAGAGATAGCTTCCCAATCATATTTATCCCTGCTCTATTTACAATAGCTAAGAAATGGAATCTGCCAGTGAATGGATAATGAAAATATGGTATCTATACACAATGGAATTTTATTCAGCTGTGAAAAAAAGAAAAGTATGAGATTCACAGGAAAATTGATGGATATGGAAATTATTACACTAAGTGAGGTTTTATAGGTTCAGAAAGACAGATGGCAACATATTCTCTTTCTTATATGGAACCTAGCACTGAATTCATAGAT
The DNA here is from genome assembly GCA_036365145.1 of Orientallactaga sibirica. Classification (NCBI taxonomy): domain Eukaryota; kingdom Metazoa; phylum Chordata; class Mammalia; order Rodentia; family Dipodidae; genus Orientallactaga; species Orientallactaga sibirica. Next base: position 13,848,285 of record JAEOAD010000008.1, read on the forward strand.
TTGTAGGTAAGTCCCTGTAATAGTTAGCAGTGGAGGCCAGGAAATTAGAAATAGAGGAGGTCTGAGAGATTAAAGGTAGAGGATAGAAGATATGTATGTAGAGGGGTAGCATCTTGGCAAAGGAAAGGTCTAAGTGGGGCAGATAAAGGAGTATCTAAGAGGGGAGGTGTTTGGGATAGGGTTAACCAAATCTAAAGACAATATAAATAAGACATATGAAAATCCACTATTTTGTTAGCCAACTAAATATATATATACATATATTAAGAAACACAGAGAGCTGCCGGGCGTGGTGGCGCACGCGTTTAATCCCAGCACTCGGGAGGCAGAGGTAGGAGGATCGCCAAGAGTTCGAGGCCACCCTGAGACTACATAGTTAATTCCAGGTCAGCCTGGACCAGAGTGAGACCCTACCTCTCAAAACCAAAAAAAAAAAAAAAAAAAAAAAGAAGAAGAAGAAGAAGAAACACAGAGAGAAAAATTTGGGGCAAAAGTACCCTGAGTGAGCCCTGAGTGAGTGAAGAAACCTGTGCTTAAATGCCATAGGTAGTTAAAGGAAAGTCCCTGTGACAGAGGTAATATACCTTCAAAAACACTGATCTTGAGGCCTGTTGTAAATTATTTTGTCAATTACACACTGTAGTGAAACAGTGGACACCACCAATCTTTGTTGAATCAAGAGGCAAGTGTGTCACCTGACTGTAGTCGGAGACTAGATAAATCTGCATGACAAAATCAAATCTAACTCAACATAACTAATTTAATAACATGCATGGACATCTTCAGAAATAATAGATACATTTTATATTGACAAAGTTTTACCAATATAAAAAGGAATTTCCTAGGCCAGATACTTTTCCCTATGGGAAGGTTACATTTTTCTGAAAATATTCTATCCTAGTGTGCATTAACACAAAACTCAAGCACGAATTTCATGTTTGTTCTTTACTATTTGTTTTCAAGTATTTATTTACCACATCAATATCAAGAGGTTTTTAATGATGCATATTCATTCTGGATAGTCTTGTGTTTCATATAGATAATTTATTTCAAACATATCATGTTCTTTATCAATATCCATCTCTCTCCCATTCATCTTCTTTGCCCTGTCTTTTTTTAACCACACTCTTTCTGTCAGTCTCACTTCTGCTTTTACATCATATCAAAATCCATGTGCATGTAAGGGGTGTAAATTTATGTGTGCTCATGCTTCGTCTTCCAGCCATACAACTAGAGCTTGACTAATTCATCAATGTGGAAATGCATATGTCTTATTCTGAAAGGACTTCTGAAGGAAGGAATGATTCCACCAAGATATGTTGTATTGAACTCAAAATAAGCTCCTGGCATAGGGGTATTTCAGGTAAGATGTATTCTTCCTCATTTTCAAAGGAGTTCTGCAGAACTGACAGTGAAAACACCTTCCACTATCTACACTAAGATAATGTCCATACCCTGGTTGGAAATAACTTCTTTGAAAAAAATCATGTGAGAGCAGAGAGATGTGTGACTTGATCACTTAGTGCTCTAGCTCCAACAGAAAAGATACTCAAAAGTCACTGTTGACTCAAGCAAGGAAAAATCAACAGAAAGACTAATAAACCCATAATTATTATTGAGCTAGCACCAGTAATGTGCATTTAATTATATACTATATATGTGTGTGACACCAAATGTAACTGAAATTTGCATTTTACACATGAGTAAATTGACATGGAAGCCTCCTGTGGTTCAGTCCAAGCTGTCAAGCAGACCCTTTCTGGGTCCATTTCCACTAAGGATCTATCTATAGGCAGCTTGTTTACTAACAATCTCTAAGAGCCTTAGTAAGAAATATAAACTGAGATCTCCCTTCACAAGTTCAACAAAATAAATATGAAGGTTTAGTAATTTATGAGGGATGCATAATAAACAAAAATAAAGAAGGATACATTATACATGGTGACCAAATGCTATTCATGCTCAGATACCAGCATAACTGCTCACAGTTTCAGACTCCTAATGCTGCATGAAGTCAAGTTGCATGGTTTTCTGTTGTGCCAAGGTACAATTGTTAGGTAATACAGTATTTCCAGGAAATAAACTATAAACTGCTTCAGGGGAGGAGCACTAAATTTTACTTACTGAAATTTTACTTTCTCTACCTATTACAATTGAACACAATGGTAATTATATAGTTTAAAAATTATTGAACAGATGAATTGATAAATGTACTTCAATAAATTAGGCCATGTCAAACAGAAAGATAAATCAGAGTATATTGTTCCAAATTGCTTTTACAAGTGAAGGGATTTTAAAAAAAAATCTAGGTATTCAATTATTCAAATAAATTAAGTAATTAATTATAATTAGGTAAACACTGCATCTGCTTCAAAATACATTATATGATTTATTTCAGTTTTTCCAGATCAATCCTATACAAATCAAGCTCCACTTCTTGACAGAAGCAAAAAATGCCTAAAGAGAGCTGGACGTGGTGGTGCATACCTCTAATCCCCTTGGGAGTCAGAGGGAGGAGGATTACTGTGAGTTCAAGGCCACACTGAGACTACATAGTGAATTCCAGGTCAGCCCAGGCCAGAGTGAGACCCTACCTCCAAAAACAAAACAAAACAAAACAAAACAAAACAAAACAAAACAAAACAAAACAAAACAAAACAAAACAGCACAAATCATCATTGCTACATTTCTAAAATTCATACTTGCATAATTTCCAAAGAAAACTTTACAAAATTTCTTAAAAGGTGATCTGGTATATCAGAAGATCAATCTGAGAGACCCAAAGTCTTAGACATAAAATAAACTATGTAACTATCAAAATGATGGCTGTTGGATGCATTTTTCAACACCGCACAATAGGCTTCAATAGCAAAACATCACTACCTGGATCACTCTGCTTTAGAGTTCCTCAATGGAGTCTTCTCAACTTAGATACACCTCATTCATGATATTTATCTTACATCTTTGTTCCCACTCACCACAATCCTGTCTTCCTGCCAACATGACTCATGATACTACATGACCCTGGTGCCTGGCTCTGTTATTCACTATGAGGAATGAACTTGCCATCCTAGAAATACTAATCTCTTATTAAACATTTTTAAACTAAGACTGTGTTTCAGTTAGTGTAAATGGACAGATAACATCCATTACATTTCCTTGGATACAATATCCTAAGAAATTCCACCTAGCATAGTCACAGGCATTTCTATTTTATCTGGTGAAATTGTCCCTACTGACCAACCAAAACTTCTTGAAAGCTATACACACTGAAAAACAAGGGAGTCAGATGGTCTTTGCCTAAGCATAGCAAAAGTGAGCCAAGCAAACAGAAATAGAATAAACAAAACATTACATATGAGGTAAGGAGTCCATCTATAGCAGATTTTCTTCCATAGCAGATTCTCCTCAGTTCAGGACTTTTGTTTTTCCCTTTTATTGAAATAGCAGAGTTTCCTTTAGGTCACTGACAATAGCATTTATGTTTTGAAATGACTGCTTTTCTCTGCCAGCAAAATGAATCATCAAGGAAAATTAATTTCTGCACTATCAATGTTGAATCCCATCTGCTTTATTGCATCTATTTTACTATTGAAAAGCACTTATTAAAATGTAACAATGAATTCTCCTTGCTAAAATATGCCTCTCCTTGCAATCAAATAGTTTATGATTACTCTAAGATTAATTTGCTTATTTTTCCTAAATGTCTACCTCTGGGACTAAAGGAAAATGATAGGCTGATCTTCAAAAGTATTCTATGTTAATTTCTTCAATGCCAATTTTGTTGATGAAACAACCTAGCAATTTCCATGGTGAGAAAACAATCTTCATCCACCTGTATAGAGAAGGAAAGCAGAGAGTGCTGCTAAGCAGAGGAAGACTGGTCTAACCCACCACGATGCATCCTGAACAGGAGACCACACCCTTTCATGTCTTGGAACGCTGAAGTTCTAAGTTGGGCAATAAAGTGACAGGCAGCCTTCAGTACATGATCTCACTCAGTGCACCAGGATTCATCTTCTTTATCTTCAAGGAAGGCTGTTCTAAGACCAGGCTGTACAGTACATACTGTGCAGACCAGCACCACAGGCACCATCTTAGAGCTGGTTGAACAAGCTTGTTTCAGGTACTAAACCCATCCCAGGCCTATAAAGTTAGAACATACCATGTAACAAGAACTGAAAAGATTTGTACATATATTTCCATTTCATAACCACTGGTCAGGAGGGTTGCCTCCAGACCAAGCTAAATATGTCCCTTATTTTCTACAGTAAATAATGGGGTGGGAGTAAAGGATTTTTCCCACAGTATTTGGAACTCTTTCATCTATTTTTACCACAGTAATTCTAGAGCTCAATGACCATTGACAAAAAAGAAAAGAAAAGAAAAGAAAAGAAAAGAAAAGAAAAGAAAAGAAAAGAAAAGAAAAGAAAAGAAAAGAATATGTGATCATCTCTGATTTCAGTTAACAAACAGAAATATGATATAAAAAAGCAAAAAGCAAATGCATATTAGACAGAGGACATTCTTGGGAAAATCTATTGGTTTTCCATGAAAAGAGAAGATGCAACTCTATTGACTTAGAACACAGTTAGGAGCACTTGGGTAAGAACATGCTACTGAGAAGATCCCAAGCCATGGAGTGGAGTGTTGACAGGTAACAAAAACACAAGCAGTGTGGAGAAGGGTGCTTAGTGTCAAGCCTGGGAATGTGCAATAATGTCATGTTTCCCGGTGACATGAGAAAATTAATTAATCAACTAAAAGGGAGGAAGTTCTTATAGCTTGGATAGGACAGAAGCATGGAAGAAGTTAGTACTACTTGGCCGCTGTGTTATGAAAGTATTATGACATATCTGAACTGCTTAGAGACGTAAGAAAGATGTGGGTAATAAGCATGATATAGCTTCACAGTCTGAGACAATGTCTAACAAAATATAGCAGGGAAAATTATAGTCATATTTTTATAAAATATTTCAAATAGGAAAATTCAGCTGAATGCTAGAGTTTACTTAATATTGTGGTTGAATGTGAACTGTCTCCCACAGCTGATGTGTTTGAACACTTGGTTCCTAGATTGTGGTCTTTTTCTTTTTTCTTTTTTTTTTTTTGACATTTTTGGAAGCCTTAGGAAGTGGAGCTTTGCTAAAGGAAGAAGGTCAGCTTGAGGCTTAAAGCCTGGCCTCACATCCTGTTTTCTCTCTGCTTCCTGACTGAAGCATGAGTGTCCTGCTGTACCTTCTCCTGGGTGATGACCATATCCTTTCAAACCATAGGCCTAAAATGAACCCTTTCCTTACTTTAGTTGCTACTGACCAGCTGAGAATGAGAAGGCAACTGAAGCACTTAGTAATTTTTTAATACAAGTATTTTTTCCTAAAGTTTTTTGGCTATGTAAAAACTCTAGAGATGTGGAAGAAAAGTTGCCAGAAGAACCCAAAAATGTAAGAAGGAACATGCTTGTCAAAGCCAGGGAAATTGATGCTTCCTGTGAGTGCTAAGACTTTTCCTGACTAGCAAATGTGTTTGAGGTAGATGGATACAAAATACAAGTCCCAGAACAGCTTACAAATTTGTTCTTCTTTTTAATAAGATGATAAGTTTGGTATATATCATATATTACCAGCTATCCATGGAAATAAAAAGTGTGAAAGAAAATTCCAATAAATGGAAAGGGGGAAAAAGACCAGCTCTACTACATTCAGGTCATGCTTTTTGCAAGAAGAAACATAAGCAGCACTTCAAAAATAGCAATGAAATGTTTAAGCTACACAAGGATGTTTGGGGAATATGGACTGTGAATGACTAACAAGTTTCTAACATCCCCAGGGAAATTACATAAAAAAATCAATGCTTCAGTTCCTAATATGTTCAGTAAGTTTTTAGCAGTCTTTTTAAGGACTGGCACAGGCCATTTGCATAAGTACAGGATTCTCAGTGCTATGTCTAATAGAATGAGCACCACGGTTCTGCAAGGAGGTCATTTTGAAGAGTGTTTAAAGGGCACAGCAGTGAGAGCTGCATATGTTAGCTTCTTTGAAGAGCAAAATTGGAACAACTCTGAGTGAATCATCAGTGTAGACCCTGGAAACCAATTATTGAAAAAATATAAACATAAAACAACAAAGCTTCCCTGTAAGCAGCAAATCTTCATTAAGTCTTTTGGCATTGATTATATTCACATGGTTCATTTTGAACTCTTCTTAGTAATGTGAATTTAATGCATAATTTCTGCATAATGACTTTTTTTAATTACCACATAATCATGGGTGGAAAAAAGTGTCTTCCATTTGGTCCATTTTATGAGGCTAAGCAAATAAATCTATAAAATAATTTATTCTGCTAGTTGCTTGGAAACCGTATTGTTGATATGACAACTCTGGCATAATAAATCCAATCACCACTTTCTTTCATTTGCATGTAGAAGTTACATATTTCCAGAGTAAAAGAGGGCTTTTTTTTCCTTATGCTACAGTGACATCTACAGAAAGGAATGAAGAAATATTGAGAAGAAAAACTTTCTTTCCTTATTTTTTTTTTAACTACTCATAAAGTGCACTCAAGTTCCTGGCTTTAAAAATAGGCTCCAATGTGGAGACTTTTTAAAATGTCCTAGACATCAATTATACTTCCTGAAAATCTAAAAGCACTTTTCAAAAAAAAAAAAAAAACTCACAACTTCCCTTATGGTGATCAGTGAATGCTTATATTATCAAAGGGTCAGTCATTGTGGATAAAGAGAAACAATCACTCATCCTCATGTCTTAGTTAAAAACAGCTCATCATACATCTTGCAACACATTCTGAATAGGACTATAGATTTTTAAAAATATTTTTCATCTCTGATATAATTTTAACAAGAAAGCATTTGCTCTTGGAAGGGCAAAATGATAAAAATATCAAACTATTCTTGGTGACCTTTGTATCGAGTAAGTTATAAATGAAACCTTTCATTTTTCCTTCACCAAATGCCTATACACATTCTGACTACAAAGAATAATGTGAGAGAGAAGAGAGCGTACTGGTATCTTCTAGTCTCTGTAATATAATCCACCTGCACCTTACTAAAAGAAGAAAAGCTAATCCTTTTGTGGCAGTGTCACTGCCACTATCGAGACCTTTAAGAGACAAACTTTCTCTTTGAATAGAAATTACTGAATCATCTGCCTTTTTCACAAGGCTTCAGCTAAAGATTACAACTTGACTTCTAAGAGGTAGTGAAGTCATGCAAAGCTGTATTTCATAGTCATTGGATTAATGGAAAGGAAACACTGAAAGATTCCATGACTTGGATACTTTTTCTACTTACTGTATTTCTTTTATAAACAAAAGAGAAGGCCTTCATTGTCATGAAGCTATTACTCATGGGAAGGAAGGTACCTACAGTGTATAGTGGGGTTTTATTCTTCTAAAAATATTATGAGGTAGTGAAAAGGCTGGTAATGTATGAGGAGAATCAGAAGAAAATGGAAAGAAATTTAGTCCAAAAAAGTTAATTTAATGATCTCATAGTGCATAATGATAATCCTGCAATAGGGGGATGTTAGTAGAATAGGGTGTGGGGAGAGGGAGCATAAAAGTAAAACCTGATGGAAACATGACCAATATGCGCTATGTTTGCATAGTAAAGCTCACAATGAATAAAAATAAAATTAAAAACTATTGATAGATGTTTATTAAATGCTTGCCATGTTCTAAGCACCACATTCAATGAAAAAAGGTAAAATAAAAGTGTAAATATGACATTAAAAGTCATTAAAATTATTCTAAGATGCTGTGATATCCTAAAAGATTACCCAGTAACCCAGATTTCTTTTAAAGATGAGATAAATGATATAGCTTATAGATGGATATATAATTGCTAGATAGATAACAAATAGCCAATAGAATATTTTTTCCACTTCCCAAACAGCACTATTTTTGTGTTGAGTGTTGCAGGCATGGATTCAATTCTCAGAGAAAAAACTATGCATCATATTGTTTCATTATTTTAAGTGGATGGAATTGTTGTTTCTTAGGAAGGATATTATGTTACCAAAATGATGCCCTTGCTTTTTTTGCCTCCAGCACCACTCATTTCAAAAGGATGTGATTTAATATGTGGGATCTTTTCTTTTGAAGAAAATCCCTTAATCCTGCCTTCATCTAAGAGGCGATGTGCTCATTTCAGTAAACCCCTCAGGAGCATTCTGCACAGTGTAGGAAGTCTCTCACAGGGCTTCTTCACTGCAGTTAGCATTGGTCATAACAAATAGTCAATGCTTGATAGAAAATACTAATCAAAATATTTAATGAGGCACAAATGACAGAATGTTGTCAAGTGTTAAAGTTGAGGATGGTTATGCAAGAGATTAATTGCATTATAACTTACATTATACTATGACAAAAATTTTAAAGGAATAATAACCTCATAAAAATGCCAAGGATTAAAACTATATGCCATATATATATATATATATATATATATATATATATATATATATATATATATATATATATTACAAAATTTAAAACCTATTTACAATTCTTTTTTATTGTTTGTTGTTTGTTTGTTTATTGAGGTAGAGTCTCGATCTAGCTGAGGCTGACCTGGAATCCAATATGTAGTCTCAAGATGGCCTTGAACTCACGGCAATCCCTAACCCTACTTCTGTATCCCAAGTGCTGGGATTAAAGGCCTGTGCCACCATGTATGGCTAAAAAAAATTTGAGTGATTTTTTTTTTTTATTTTAGAGAGAGAGAGAGAGAATGGGCATACCAGTGACCTCTCAGCCCCTGTGAATGAACTCCAGACATGTTCGCCCCCTCATGGGTAAGTGTGGCATTGTGCTCTTGAGTCACTTTTGCATCTGGAGAATCGAATGGGCATTCTTAGGCTTAGGAGGCAGGTGCCTTTACCACTAAGCTATCTCTCTAGACCTAAAATTCTTTTATAACATTTCTCAGATCGCTGAATTATAAGTTCTGAATCATAATTTCAACCTGAGACTCTATGTTAGATCTTAGCTTGTGAGAGAAAAGCTGGAAAATCATTCTGCAAGTAAGAATTATTAATGCTATTTAACTTCTTTTTCAATTACTATTGCATATAAGCCCCCAAAGGAGTTCCGCTGTGTAGTTAGAATCTTCATAATGTAGGCTTGGTACAGATGTCTAATATATCTAGACTCAGGTTAATCAATAGCATGATTCTTGGGACATAAATCAAAATTTTATACTGAAAACCTTTCCCAAACCTGCCCGTGCCTACTTCTTTTCTGCAGGTACTGCACAGACTCCTACTCCTTCCTTTGATCTCCACCTGCTCAGACCTGCTTATTTGGCTTCCCTGAGGATCTCTTCCACCCTTGAGTCTTCTGCTCATTTCTAGTTCTGACCCTGCATCTTTGCCTCAGGTTTGTACTTTCCTTGGGCTTCCCTGGAGCCTCATTTGGCATTTTCCTAGTACTGTGCCCTACATTCTGGGATACCCCCCAATCCTGTCTCATGCCACAGTGGTGGGCCTATTGCCTGGAGTTTTGTTTGTTTTTTGTTTCCCCCCTCACTTTCCTGGGCAATACATGACCAGAAAAACTGATATTAGGAAATATATTTTTGTTGATTTACTTTAAAAAGTTAGCAAACACATCAATATAGGACTTTCACTTGTAATCCCTCAAACCAATTTCATTGACATTTCTTAAACGTAAATACAAATCACCAACAGTAGGCATTATGTGTAGAAAACCACTGCTGACCTAGAGTTCCTGATTTGTGAAACAGTTGAGGCCTCTTTCTTAACTTCCTTATTCTTCAATTTGACAATTTAAGTACATAAATACATTGTGATACTGTACTAAGGAATCATAGTGATGCAGGATCTGGGGGTTCCAGAAGGGTCCCCCACACTTATAAACCCCAAATTTAGATCCTGCCATATTTTAACAAAGAATTGATAAAAATGAACTCAAGGAGGATAAATTATGAACTATTAAGTTTATTTAGGGAGGAATCTAAAGTTTTGGAGCTTGTTTAAGGGAAATTGAGATCTAGAAAGAAGGCTAGAAGAGTCATGGGGAAAGTAGGAAACACGTGCTCATGTATTAAAGTCTGTGAGGTTCACTTAAGCCGAATTGAGAATTGTAAGGAAGGACTGGAGTGGAGCCATGAGCATGTGGAAGAAAGACTCTAGGAGCTCATGTTGGGAGATATAGAAGGAACACACAAGCATCTGCCCTGAGCTTCCATATGGAAGAAAGTTAAAAGGGCAAATGGGGCTGGAGAGATGGCTTAGCAGTTAAGGCGCCTGCCTCCTGAGCCTGAGAACGCTGGTTCCAATCTCCAGTGGTTCCAATCTCCAGGTCCCACGTTTAGCCAGATGCAAAGTGACGGAAGGGCGCAATGCCACACTTGACCACAAGGGGGTGCAAACATCTGGATTTCATTTGCAGCAGCTGAGAGGCTGCTGGCGTGCCCATCTCTGTCTTCCTCTCCCTCTCTCTCTGTCTCTCTCCAAAAAAAATAAAAGAGGGCAAATGATGGTGGCTTAAGGAAGAGCAGAAGGAAAATATCAAAGCAGAGACCAAAAAGTTCAGATGAAGTGAGTGTAGCAGACAGCTTCAAGTTCGCTGAGATGAACTTCCAGACCAGGCACAGTTATGGAGGAAGGGATATTATTTATTGAAGCTTACAGATCCAGGGGAAGTTCCATAATGGCAAGAGAAACGGCTTGCCCTTCACAGGACCAGGCAAGAGAGAGAAAAGCCAACCAGCCACCACAGCACACAGAGCAAAACTATAGCCAAAAGGTCACACAGCACACCTCAGGAACTCCTGCTAGGCACATTTGCATATCTTCACAATGGAATCTCAAACCAACACCATTAACACCTTAAGATCGGCCCCCAGTGACATTGCCTCTAGCATGGTGACTGCAGATGCAAACTATAACTGGTAAAACACTGAATATATTGGGGGACATATATTCAAACTACCACAGTGAGTTATACCAATGGTTACCCCTAATTTAGAGAAAGTACACAAGTAACAGGTCCATAGTTAGAAAAAGCACATATGTGGCAGATCTAGAGTAGAAGTGAAACAAGTATGCATATGGTAATTCAGAGACCAGAGGAAAAACATACATGTGGTTAAAACGAGAAGTTAGCCAAAAGTATAAAGCAGAGGTAAGCAGACCAAGAAACAGTTCTCTGCTCTCCCCAACCTAGCTAGTCTGGCTTGGGTAGGAAGCCAGATTCATATGCATCCAAGCAGAGATTACAGAAGAGAACAAGAGAATGAAGACAAAGGGAAAAAAAGGCCATAAAAAACAATCTATGGTAAATTGAAAATGATTTCGGCAAATTCAGGTATCTAAAGGGGCAGACCTCTTTAGTTTGTAGATTTGAGGGGGCAGGCTTCAGGGCCAGGCCTCCAGGGTAGTGAAGGCCTCCCATCTAGGTAGCATGATAGACTGTGGGCGTTAGAGGGCACTGTAGCTGTTGAAGATGAGTTTCAATCAGACAGAAGTTCCATTGCTGCCAAGAGTTCCATTCATGATAGGCTGAAGTGGCATCAGTTCTCTGTGGGCCTCAGTTCCTAACTGAAACTGCCTAAAAGAAACTAGTATCCTTCTATTTCCCCATTAGTATTTTCAGAAAGAGGTATCATGGTTTGAATTCTAGTAAACTCACACAATAATGATGAGGCATTCTATGACAGGCATCTTGGAATACCAGCTGAGCAAGGCACACTGCCCCACTACAGTTTTATGCTTTACATTGAACAATAGGAAGTAGATGGATCATCAGATATATACTTAAAGATAATCACTAGGAAGAAAATTATAAGAAGCTATAGGATGTGGCCTGATCTGGGGTTCTCCTGTAAAGGATTTTTAAGGAAGTAGCAGTTTTGAAAAGATTTGGAAGGTGAATAAGGTTTAATTAGATAGTCAGAATGATTATGGGCTAGAGAGATTCCTAGTAGGGAAGATTAATCTTTGTGAAAGGACTGAAGCAACAAAAAGCCTGGGCAAAACAAAGACTACTGTGACTGGGCCACCGCCTGAAGAGTGTATCCTGGTGCCTACACATTCCCAGAGAGGTGGCAGCAAACATGGCTGATCAGAAAAAAAGCCCTGCTTGTATGTCACTGGGGTCTGTGAGTAGTTTCTAAATGTATGATGTGCAGCTCCTATTCTAGAATGTACCAGGTCAAATTAAATTGTATATTTCTAACGTTGCACTCAGGTTTGCTGTGCTCGCAGAAATCACTCAACCAAGAACAGCTTTTAAGAAAAGTGGGCTTATTTTGTTTTATAGACTCCAGGGAAAGCTCCATGATGCCATGAGCAGAGGGTGGACATCATCCCCTGGCCAACATAAGGTGGACAATGGCAACAGGAGAATTGCCAAACACTGGCAAGGGGACACTTCCTATAGCACCCATAAGCCTGCCACCAACAATACACTGCCTCCAAGAGGTGTTAATTCCCAAATTTCCATCACCTGGGAATCTAGCATTCAGAATGCCTAAGTTTACTGGGTCTGATGGTTAAGTTTGTGTCACTTGATCTGTTTAGGAATCCACAGACATTCCTCATAAGTATGTCTCTGAGGTTGCTTCTAGGAAGGATTAACTAAAGGAAGAATCCTTCCCCCAGGGTGAGCCCTTCCTCCAGAGTGGGCAGCCCCTTGGAGGATGGGGCTGGTTTATCTAAAGAAGCTCTGCTCGTTTTCCTCTGCTTGGTGCTTGCTGCTTTCCAGCATGGACTGAAGAGCAGCATTTCTTCAGGATACCTCCAGGCCTTCCGTGCCAGATTGGGACTGCTGAGGTATCCAGCCTCGTGGACTGAGCAGCTAACAGTTTCCTTGACTCTCAGGCCTGCAACCTGCTATTGCTGGACTGTTATAAACTAATTCAATAAATTCCCTTTTTTAAAAAAATATTTTATTTTATTTATTTAATTTATTTGAGAGAGAGATACAGAAATAGGCAGAGAGAGAGATAGAGAGAATGGGCGCGCCAGGGCCTACAGCCACTGCAAACGAACTCCAGATGTGTGCCCCCCCCTTGTGCATCTGGCTTACGTGGGTCCTGGGGAATTGAGCCTTGAACTGGGGTCCTTAGGCTTCACAGGCAAGTGTTTAACCACTAAGCCATCTCTCCAGCCCAATAAATTCCCTTTTAATACAATTCATTCTATTGGTTCTGTTCCTCTAGAACTCTGACCCATACACTGGGGAAACCTGAATCAAACCACCACATTCCATCCCTGACTCCCATAAACTGATAACCATCCATGATGTAAAATGCAATGTACTCAGTCCAACTTCAAAAGTCCCCATAATTTTTAATCAATCCTCATGATGTTCAGACATCCCCATTAATCCATGGCCTTTTAACTGAGCCATGATACAAAAAAAAAACAACAACAAAAAAAAAAAAAAAAACCACAAAACCCATATTGGCATAGAATAAATACACTGAGCATAGCAAAGAAATATTTAACCACTACAAGATTTAAAACAACCAGGGCAAACATCAAACTCTGTAGTTCTAAGCCCAACAACTCTAGTCAGTGACACATCTCCAAGTCTGATAATTATAACCAGCAACAAGTCTCCACAGTTCCAATTCTGCCCCTCCAGCTAAGCTACTCACACTCCTGGCAAACTTCATCCAGGGCTGGCAGCTTTCCTTACCTGCTGTCTCGTGGTCGTGGCATCATTACTGGGTCTCCACTGCAACTCACAGTTCATCTTCAAGGCTCCATCAGGTCTCCATGCAGGCATCCAGCAAACCTGCTTCACACTGCCCATGGCCGTTTCCAAAACACAAGACCACATTGCAAACTCAATGACCCTCTCTTTGTTGCATTTCTTATACTCCACAATACCATGTAGGCTGCCAATTTGTTAATACAGGTGGGAATAAAGAACAGGACACTCCTTGAGCATTTAGGCCCCTTCAAAAGACTGCATTCTTTTGTCCCAGTGCAGGTCAGCTGGCCGAATATCAATGGCTGTAATCTCTCATACAATTGCAGCTGAATGGGCAGCAGTTTCAGCCCAAAGATTTCACTTATGTGCCATATCTCTCTATTCACACCAGTCCATTTGTATGCACTGCAACACTGCACAAGTTCTCAGGAAACAGGTAAGCCTCTCACATAAACTGCTTCTAGCCCAGTCTGGACAAAGCTCTTTCTCACTCTCATAAGCCAAACCTCACAGTCCTTAGAAATTATTTTTATTTTTTATTTTTGTTGTTTTTTGTTTTTTTGAGGTAGGGTCTCACTCTAGGTCACGCTGACCTGGATTTCATTCTGTAGTCTCAGGGTGGCCACGGACTCATGGCGATCCTCCTACCTCTGCCTCCCAAGTGCTGGGATTAAAGGTGTGCACCACCATGCCTGGCTTTAAATTTATTTATTTATTTATTTATTTATTTATTTATTTATTTATTTATTTATTTATTTATTTAAGAGAAAGAGGGAGAGAGAGAATGGGCATGCCAGGGCCTCCAGCCACTGCAAACTAACTCCAGATGCATGTGCCCCCTTGTGCATCTGGCTTATGTGGGTCTTGGGAATTGAACCAGGATCATTTGGCTTTGCAGACAAGCACTTTAACTGATAAGCCATCTCTCCAGTCCCCTTAGTTCTTAATGCATTCAGGTCTTTCAACTCTAACCAGAATAGTGCATCAAACTGTACTTACAGGACTGCAAGGTGTCTCTTAGGCCAAGGTTTCAAGTCCTTCCACATTCTTCTAGAAAATAAGCTGAAAAAAGCCAAAGCCACACAGTCAGGTGTTTAGCACCAAATGACACCACTCCTCAGTACCAACTGTACCGTTGCAGTCAGGTTCTCATTGCTGGCAGAAATCACCTGACCAAGAGCAGCTTTGGGGGAAAAAGGGTTTATTTTAGCTTACAGACTTGAGAGGAAGCTCCATGATGGCAGGGGGAAATGATGGCATGAGCAGAGGGTGGACATCACCCACTGCCCAACATAAGGTAGACAATATCAACAGGAGAGTGAGCCAAACACTGGCAAGGGGACAGTGGCTACAACACACATAAGCTTGCCTCCAACAATACACTGCCTCCAAGAGGTGTTAATTACCAAATCTCCATCAGCTGGGAACCTAGCATTCAGAATACCTAAGTTTATGGGGGACACCTGAGTCAAACCACCACACCTAATTTAATTTTTGTCATTATTATTGATTGTCAATCACATTGAAATGATTTAAAAGTGCTTCATCATTTGTAACTTGATAGTAAGTTGATTTACTCTAGCTGTCAAGCTCACCACTGCCCCCCCCTGATTTCTTATATACTCTTTGAAATATTGACAAAGCTTTCCATAATTTATTCATTGAATATTTTCATTATCTAGATATATAATAACAAAATTTTCTTTTTTGTATGGCTTTGTATGTGCTGTGTAAGCACATGTGTGTCACTTTATGCATGGAGAAGTTGCACATGCACAAGTCTGCTCATGCATGTGGATGGAGATGTTAATGTCAAATAGTTTTATAAACATGGTTCACCTTATTTTTTGACACAACTTCTCATACTGAACATGGGGCTTACCAATTCTATGTAAGGCCACATCTCCCAGCTCTATAGAAGAACCAAATTCAGGTCTTCAAGCTTGCCTGGCAAGGTCTTTACAAACTGAGCCTTTGCCCTAGCCCAGAGCACACAAGTAAAATAGAAAAAATCATTGCTTATTCATTGTCTCAACAGGCATAAGTAGGTTGTTTATTTGACCCTTTCAAAACCCAGACCACAACCCAACCCAGCCTTTGTGTTGCTCCCATTTCCGCAGTAATCTCTTCTGTCTGTATCAGCCACAATGATACATTTGTTATTTAGGAAATGTGTGCCATTCACAAGAAATTGTTTAACACCCATTGAAATGAAGCTCAGGTTTAAAGCCGAGCCACAAGAGCTGAACTTGCATAATAGGAAAGTTTCCCTGATCCTTGGACATGGCTGCTGGGTTTCATGGTCAGGACTATTGAAAAGACTTATGCAAGGATGAAGAAAATGCACGTCTAAGAAAACAAAATTAAATTATACTATTGCTATCAGGTCAAATAATCTTTTGAGGTACAATGCATTCATTTCGAAAGGGAAAAATCATTATTCAAAAGTGATTAATTCAATAAATCCCATCATCTGTGCATTTATGGCAAACAGCTATCTATTGCTATGACATAATAATAGAGAAAAACAATTTGAAGGGGGAAAAGAAATGTTTTGATTCATGGTTTCAGACATTTCAGTCTCTGTCACTTGGCTCTGCTCTTTCAGGTCCATGATGAGGCAGAAGCTTATGGTGGGAAGTTTTTCATGAAGCAAAAACCACTCACCTCATGGCAGCCAGTAACCAAGGATAAGGAACAAAATAGATCTTCAAAGTCACCTCTTTCCATACATCCCTAATGACTTGCTTCTTCCATTTAGTCTCTTTCTTCTGATAGATCTTTCAGTTATGAACTTGTCAATAGATAGCCCACTGATGAAGTTTGTGCCCTTACAATCAGCAATTAATTGTACTAGCTAGATAAGAGTCTTCGCCACATGAATTGAACATTTCATATCCAAAACTCACCAGTATGTTTCAGACTAGGTTGGCTTCAAGAATTTAAAAGGAGAAATGTTAATGGAAGCAAATAATACCTCTCTCTGCAAGGAGATTGGAAATGTGGTTCTTGGTGGTGACATTAGTTTTATTTTTTACTGTTAGTTTAAAATGATTTTATATGTGTGTGTGTATTCAAGGTTATTTTTTTAATCTTATTTATTTACTTAGGAGGGGTGGAGGGAGAGAATGCATGCACCAGGGCCTCCAGCCACCGCAAGTGAACTGCAGATGCATGCACCCCCTTGTGTATATGGCTTATGTGGGGCCTGGAGAATCGAACTGGATTCTTTGGCCTTGCAGGCAAATGCCTTAACTGCTAAGCCATCTCTCCAGCCCCTACAAGGTGGTATTTTTTTTTCAAGGTAGGGTCTTATATGGCACAATGCAGGTGGGCCCTAGCCAGGCCGCCTGCTAGAAGAAACCAGAACCAGGAAGTGGCTTCTGTGGACGTGGCATCCTGCACAGGCCTGGCACGACAACAGCTACAGTCCCATGCTCACAAGCAACCTGTTGCGAGATGATCTGCCCAGAGACAGGCTGTCATTGGTAACAAGAAGGGAATGACCCCATACAATTATTGGCCAGCCAAACCCTTAAAACCCCCTATACTTTCTTGAATAAACGAGTTTGCAGCAGCTCGCTCTCTGCCTGCTTCTACCCAACTCCCAGTGTCTGTGTCATGACTCCGCATCTCTCATCCCCTACTCGGCGGAGACCCTGCCGTCCCTCCTGGGCTGGCCCTAGGAGGGACCCCAACAGGGTCTCACTCCAGCTGTACATGAATCCATTGCAGAACAATTAAATCAAGCCAATGAACCTATACATCACTTACCTAGTTACCATTTTTTTTCCTTTTTTTTTTTTTTTTTTTTTTTTTTTTTTTTCGAGGTAGGGTTTCACTCTGGTCCAGGCTGACCTGGAATTAACTATGTAGTCTCAGGGTGGCCTTGAACTCTCAGCGATCCTCCTACCTCTGCCTCCCGAGGGCTGGGATTAAAGGCGTGCGCCACCACGCCCGGCTCCTAGTTACCATTTTTTATGATGGCTTTGCCATGCAATTTTTCTTTGCCATGTAATACATAGGAAGAAAATCAGTGTTATCTAGTCTCTGTGACAAACTTGACTTAAGAAAAGACTGCATTTATTCAAAAAAGAAAATAAATATAACTTTTATTGATAGAAGACATTTTAAACTTGGATATCTGTATTGACATGTGTTTTTTTAGATATAATAGAAATACATTTCCCACAATACAGAACCACAAAAAATGAAGTGTTTTCTGTTTCCTCTACTTGGCATAGTCTAGAGAGAAGATGAAAAGTGGATGTAATCTTGTCATAAACCTACAGAAAGCTTTTGAAAGGAGAGGAGGCTTTAAAAAAATCTAACATTTTCAGTAGATGTTAGCTGATAATCAAATACCTTACCATTTCTCTCCTATACTAGTCCTAAGTCAGCATGGAGACAGTAAAAGAAGGCGAGGCAAGGTTTGTTTCTCATGTTGACAGGATTTCATGTACTTGATGGGAAGCAGAGGAATAACTCAATCTGATTTTTAGAACTTCACACATCTGCATGTAGGGTATAAATTTAACACAGTACATAATGTATGCAAGAAGCACTGGAACATGAGCTGGAATGGTTTTTCCCATGAGGAAAGACTGGAAACTAGGGGACAAGCATAGGTTTTCTCATCTGGGACACTTTTCCTTTTTTACATTATCATTTTTCACTTTAGTAAATTAATGTCTTCCTTTAGGTGTTTTGACAATGACTTTGTGAATTAAAGCCATCACTAATATTTTTTCCTGAATTTATTATTTTTATTTTCTCTATATTATTTTCCCCTAAATTTTTGAGGGCTGTGGACTGCAGGAATATGGCACACTTTTTTTCCCAGGTTTGGAACCCAGTGAACTGGTGCTTCCATTACTGGGAAACCTGGCCTTCAAAATGACATAATTCTATCCCAGGAGAAGCCTGTAGTTCTTCCTCCCTTTTTCCAGTTTGTGCGACCCATGGACACGCAGAACAGTAAGTTGCTAAATAAAACTGGCATCCTGGGTCCTTCTGTGCCTGTCCCCCTTTCTTCTACAGACACAATTGTGAACATGATGTACGCAAGGAGCATTGTGGGTCTGTACTCCATGACACCGGGCTATTGTCTATGTAGGTGATGGCACAGCCAGCTGCACTGCTTTCCATAGGCATTTCTACCTGGCTGTGTGGGCCATGTGATGGTCGATCACCTTAGAGCTTCCAGGGCTACAGAATTATGGCCATCAACGCCAACCACTTTGATGCTGGCCTGTATCTGGTCTTTCTATACAAAGTAACAATTAATAGACATTTGCCTTTTTTGGCCAGGCGTGGTGGTGCATGCATTTAATCCCAGCACTTGGGAGGCAGAGGTAGGAGGATTGCCATGAGTTCAAGGCCATCCTGAGACTACATGGTGAATTCCAGGTCAGCCTGGGCTACAGTGAGACCCTACCTTGAAAAACCCTAAAAAAAAAAAAAAAAAATAGACATTTGCCTTTTTCTAGACTTGCAAGTGTAGGTATCATGTGAATTTCATGACCAGTAAAGGCTACTTTTCCATTGCCCTAAAATAATGCACACATTTCCATACTGTCCCAACACTTCCTGAAAAAGTCCAGTACTTCACCTTTGTCCTCGCCCCATAAAAAACATATTTTTCGGGCTGGAGAGATGGTTTAGTGGTTAAGGCACCTGCCTCCTAAGCCTAAGAACCCGGTTCCAATCTCCAGGTCCCACGTTTAGCCAGATGCAAAAGTGACACAAGGGCACAATGCCACACTTGACCACAAGGGGGCGCACACATCTGGATTTCGTTCACAGCAGCTGAGAGATTGCTGGCGCTCCCATTCTCTATCTGTCTCCCTCTCCCTCTCTCTCTCTGTCTCTCTCTGTGTCTCTCTCCAAAAAAAAAAAAAAAATTAAAAAAAAAAACATATATTTTTCTTTCAGGCTATGCTGGTAGTGAAAGCCATGGCCTCACACATGCTAAACACTCTAACACTAAACCCCACCCCCAGCCTAAAAGCTACATTTTTTGCAAAATAAGAAAGGCACATAACTTTGTGTGTTTCCTGATAAATGTATATCTTTTGTCTTCTTTCTTATTTTTGTTTTTATTTTATTTCTTATTTTTATTATATATATACAGCCCCATGACGGTACCATCATAAGCCTTCTCCCTGTCCACCCCCCATTGGTTATGGGTTATGTGGGTCTTGCCTTACGTGGGTAGCCATCAGTTATGCGGGAGAGGCAATGACTCTGTGTATAATAACCCAAGTGCAAGATACATGGATAACCATTATTATTTTAGGGAGAATTTAGTAGGTTTAGGCCCTCTTGTATCCCACTGTTGGTGGGAGCTTGACATTGGAGAGTGGGCTCAGTTTTGGATATGGTTCTGACTCTTATTAATACTTCTAAGCAGTTCTACAGTTTACTAAGGGCAAATGCTTATGTGGAAATGGGGATAAAGTTTTGAGTAAATCAAAGTCACAGCATCTTGGAATGGGAAGATGGCTCAGTGGTTAAAGGGCTTGCTTTCAAAGTCTGCTGGCCTGTGTTCAATTCCTCAGTACCCAGGTAAAGCTAGATGTACAAAGGGGGAGTTTGTTTGCAGTGGCAAGAATCCCTGGTAAATCCATTTTTCTCTTTCTGCATATATACATAAAAAATAAAGCCAGGTGTGGTGGCACACCCCTTTAATCCCAGAACTTGGGAGGCAGAATTAGGAGGATTACACTGGATTCGAGGCCAGAGTGAGACCCAACATCAAAACATTCAAATAAATAAATAAATAAATATAAAGAAAACATTTTAGGATTAAGAGTAATGAGTCCACAGGGGGAAGACATACAAGAGGACTCAAAATGTGAGGATGATGTAGAAAAATAAATGGGTTTCTTGATGGTTTAGTAGGATGCAGAGCAGAATTTAAAAATATGTCATTTGATGATATCACAGATTGCTTGCTGGGCAAGCCAGGTATGCAGTGACATATAACTATAGGATAACACATGATAGAGATGTTCAAATATTTATTTTGTACTTGTGTTCTTTCTCTTAACATAGCTTATGACTATTATGCTGTTAAACACAGGAAAAAATAAATAATTAAAAAGCTAAGCTATTTAGCATAATATAATGATACAGTCCTATAATCCTAGCACTTGGGAGGCTGAGGCAAGAGGATTTCTGGAATTGCTATGGGCCCTACCTAGTAAGTACCTGACCAAAAGAGACTAAATAGTAAGAGCCTATCTCAAAACTAAATAAAAATAGGCCAGGAGTTGTGGTGCACACCTTTAATCCCAGCACTCCGGAGGTACAGGTAGGAGGATCCAGGATCTCTCTGATATACAAAGTAGAAAGTCCCCTTGGAATATCATGTATAAATTTCTCTTGCAAGATTAGTTAATTTTTTTTCTAAATAATACAATTACTTTAACACTTATAAAAGAACATTACTAATATACTTGATTGTAAGGTAAATGTCATAAAAGTGAATTCCATTTAGATAATACATTCTGATTAGAGCATGTACAATAAAAATGGGAACTCCTGAAAAAAAAATAAAGACTACAAACTAACAGAATTGTGTCCTTGTGATTGAAGAATTTGTATATCATGTTAATTTCAACAATTAAACTTTCAACAAGGGATCTGTTAAGTCCTATGAGAGGTTTCCTTACCTCCCCTATTTGCCCAGTTCTAGAGTAGAATTCTGAGACCAAAGGCATACTGTTTTGAGAATAAATTATCTCCAGCTATTCCCTTTAGTTAATCCCAGCTATAATTGTATATTTCAAACTGTGGGTCCTCTGGTGCTAGTGTTCATTATGTGATTTCACCATCAAAGCTCTTGGACTTTGCCCACTAAGCAGTTATAATTCCTCAAACAAACTAAAATTAATTACTTCTCACATAGAAAAATGTTGAAATACACTTTAATGACTAAATCTGTTTAGTACTCAATCCTAAATACTACTCTGTTTACTAATATACAATACTGGGCAAGTCCTAAGCAGTCCAAAGTGGTAACAAGAAACTAATGACAAAAGGTAATGCCATAACATATGGAAAAATTTATTTTTATTTTACAGTCAACGTTTTGAAAGTCTTGGTTATTTTAATACATTTTTCTCTCAACTCTATGAGTAAATAGTCCAGCTAGTTGACACCTATCATAAACTATGAGCTTAAAGATATTGATCCTCCAAAATATTCCACAATTTAAATTTTCTTTTTTTTAATTATTATTTTTTATTGACAAGTTCTATACTTACATACAAAAAAAAAAAAACACCTGCTATTTCCCTCCCCTCTCCCCATTCCACTTTAGAACTCCAATCTCCATCATATCCCCTCCCCCTCTCCATTAGTCTCTCTTTTAATTTGATGTCATCATCTTTTTCTTCTATTTTGAGGGTCTTGCGGGGGTACTGCTAGGCACTGCAAGGTCATGGATATCGAGGCCAATTTCTGTCTGGGCAGTTGCATTGTAAGAAGTCGTACCCTTCCTTTGGCTCTTCCATTCTATCCACCCCCCTCTTCCGCAATGGTCCCTGAGCCTTGGAGGGTGTGACAGAGGTGTTTCAGTGCTAGAAATACCTTATATTGTATTATCTGCTAAAACCAGTCAGACCTTCTTGCAAAACTTTGAGGACCTGCATGGGCTGCATGGCTCTAATGCAGGTCCTCCTTGTGTTCTTTGAAAAGATAGAGATCCATTGTGTCACCGTGGGAATGCTGATCACTAAGGAGCAAAGGAGCATTACATAGAATAAAGTATCCTTTTTTTTTTTTTTTCTACCTGGGAAACCAACATGTAAGTTTGAAATGTATGTTATTTGAATATCCATTGCTCCAGCTATTTTTTCTGCAATTCCATCTATTAGTCTATTATTCTAAAACAAACCCATTAAAACAGTTATTTTTCAGTATCACTGAAACTATGTCCTGTCATTTCTCATAAGTACAACATAAATATGTTTCTGTAAATGAGAGTTTTCTTTTTTTTCTAATTATTTACTTGTCTTTTTCTTTCTAACAAATTTACTGTTTTATCTTCAGTATATGTGTATGATACATACCACATGTTCATGTGTGTGTGAACATGGGTTGGTGCATTTCACACTATGCATGTGGAGGCTAGACAACGATATTTGGTGTTAGTACTTATCTTGCAATTTGTTTGAGGAAGGGGCTCTCATTGTTCCCCACTGCATTTGTCGAGCTAGCTAGTCCATGAGCTCCTGGGAATTTATCCTCTCCCTACCTCCCATCAAACTATAGGCATGCTAGTATTACAGAAGCCAACCATAGCTTCCAATTCTTCTACAGGGTCTGGGGATCTACTCATGCTTGCTCAGTAAGCACTTTGTCCACTAAACCATCTTATAATTTCTTTCACATAATGCACCATATATATAGAAATATATGTAAAATATCTCCCACATAGCAGTTTCCAGTGACATGAAATTACTTCCCTCACAATAAAATATTAAAAGACAGCTTTCTCACTAAAGAATCTTAATAAACAGGAGTCATTTAGCCAGTTTTATAGAATTGACAATCTTTATTTTTTTAACATGGGACAAGTCAATATCCAATATCTTTCTAGGACACCCCGAGTGCAAACACTCTTCAACAATATTTGTGATTCATTTACTCAGAAAAATCACTGTGCAGATGCTGCATCTGGTTTTCAGTGAGATCTGGATATTCCTCCATTTTTCTGTCTGGATTGACTGAGATACAAATTAATCAATTGTGGAGCCGAAGGTCTCACAGCAAGATGAAGGGTGGTCCAGAATAAAGTAGTGGAGTTATCTTTTCAAGCAATGTGCTGTAAACCTTCTTCATATATTTATATTATTTTAAGCCTACTTTTGAAATATGGGCTATTTTAGCATGGCTGTTGTTAGGATTCTACATTTGACAAAAGTTTGCAGTCATAATCACCATCATTTAGAGCATCTGTCATCCCACACGTCCAAGTTAGCAGCTTTAATATGCAGCAGCTTTGCTTTCTTTAGTCAGCATACATCCTGTTTGGAAACCTCACTGTGCAATCTACCACTGAGAAGTTCAACCAGCAAAATGTTCCATTCACGAAGCATAAAACATGTGATTCTTGAGGAAGAAGGTGCAATCTAAGATCCAAGTCTGCTGCTACCAGCCTTGTCATCTTATCTGGATCTTGGCCACCTCCAGACTTGGTCAATATCTACAAATATATTAAAAAATCACACTGACTCAAAGTAGTGCTATGAGAGGATAACATCTACATGGTAGTGTACTAACTGACAGAAAAATGCTTTGCCATATGCAGATAATGGTCATTAGACTAAATTAACTTTGTAATATTGCTGCAAATAGAGGGAAAATAAATGATTGGCTAGAGATTACATCCTACTTAAAACACTTACATATGGAGTGAAGATTGGACTTGGATGTATCCATTTAAAATTCCATTCATATAGTGTTTTTGTTGTTAATCTATAGCAGAGAAGGTACTGAATGCAAGAGATTATGCTACTCCCTTATGCCCTATCCTTCCTGCAATTAGATGAGTCTTAGTGAGTGGTTCTGGAAAAAGAGCTTTTGGCAGACATGATATTGTGGTGTCTGCTGATGGAAACAGCTAAGGCCTAGAATTCAATATTCCATCAATCTTTTCTTATTTGATTATTCACCCTTGTGTATATAACAAATTATCCTAAAATCTAGCAGCTTGAATAAAGCACTACACATTTATTACGTCCTAGTTTCTGTAGATATAAATCCCCATGAAGCTTCAGTCTCTGCTTAAGGGTTCTACTCAAGGCTTCAGTGAAGTGTTCAGTGGAGGCTGGGATTATCTGAAAATTCACACAGTATCAGATTCAGTTGTAATCACACATCTACATGAAAGTTTTAAAAATATGATGATTGCCAGGCATGGTGGCTCACACCTTTGATACCTGCACTCGGAAGGCAGAGGTAGGAAGATCACCATGAGTTTGAGGCCAGCTTGAGACTACATAATGATTTCCAGGTCAGCCTAGGCTAGAGTGGGACCCTATATCAAAAAAATAAATAAATTGATTGATTGACAACTTCTGCACACATACACAGATTACCCTGATGACAATGCCCTGCAGCCAGCCTCCTTGGTTTCCCTCTGCCATCTTCTCTCTTCTATTTTTATGTAATGAGAATATCAAAAGCCCTGAAGGAGAAGAAGACAGACCAGCTGAGAAGCTCCAAAACTACTTCAGACAACTTTTCACAACCTCCCCTCCCCCATACACCAGCACAAGGAACACCACATGAGATCTCTAGACCTCGAAATCTGAGCAATCCCTTCACCACACAGAATACAGCACATCTGCTCTGAAGAGAGACCGACTATTTTCATGTCATCATTTTTTGGTCCTCCCATAAAATCCTCCATGACAACCTGTTTAGGGACCCAATTTTATGTAGGTCTTGAACAAGTAAATGCAGTTGCATCCCAACGTGGTCCTCCCTATGTCTGGCTCTTGCATTTTTTTCTGTCACCACTTGCTCAGTGGTCCTTGAAACTTTGGGGGTGTCATAGAGATATCTCAGTGCTGAACACTCCACTGTCACTTCTTTTCAGCACTCTGACAAGTCTAGTCTCCCCTTGAGTCAACACCGTGTTGAGCTGTGAAACCTGGTTCCTCTTGTGTGTCCTATAGGTTTTGTCTCAGATGACTAGGTCAGTCAGTGATTCAGATCTGCTGGTGTGGATGCTGTGCGCATGAGTGTGGGGGGAGGGGCTTCATATGAGACCCCCCTTGGCTTCCTGTAATCTCATTGTGTCCCTATTGCTGGCATCTGAGGGAAGCCAGGCTTTGGAATGCTGTGTGGACAAACTTTGGAGCTGCTCAGCTGATTTTGCAGAGCAGGTGTGAGTGGACAGGATATCCCTGCTCAGTAGGTTCCGAGGTTCTTGCAGGCTCAGGCAGGGCTTGGGGAGGGGAATCACTTTCCAGAGACAGCAAGCTGAAGCTGGATTCAGGCTGATTAGCAGCAGCATCCCCCAACCCCTATTCTTCTCCAAGGGTCTCATCTTGCTTAACAAATTACAGATCTTAGCTTTGACCCCAAACTACTTATGAGATCTTTTCTTGACTCTTTTTTGTTTTCATCCAGGTTTCTTTGGCAAGGCTCTTAACATGATGTCCTAAACAATGAAATCACATTCACTCATAAAGAGACATACAAATTATGCAATTTTGATAAAACCACTGCAACTGGAAATTACTATATTAAGTGAATTAAGTCAGACTCAGATAAATGTCACATGTTTTCTCCTGTCTGGATCCTAAATTTTATATAAACATATAAAATCATGAGTATAAATGATAGGTAAGTATATTCAAAGCTATGGAAACAGAGGAGGCTCTACCAAGGAAAAAGGGCAGGATACAATAGTTGACGAAATTATAAACTTGTATGAACATGTCCTATGTCCAATGAAGATAACCAATAAAATAAATAAATTAAAACCACGTATTAAATACCTACCTCTTGACACACAAGAATCTACCTCTTTTTAAAAACTCTCTGTAGACTTTGATACTCTTCGAGGTAAACATGCATTTCTTATTCAACTGCTCGAATGAGGGCTCATGATTTCCTTTTCAATATTTAACAAAGTCTGAATATGCTTAACATCCTTACATCACATTCTTTCATAACTGGTGATGTAAATTGTAATGTTAAATGACATTATAAATGAATAATAGCTCACACTTACTGAGTGCTCATTGTTTGACAGGCACTGGGCAAAAACATATATATATATATATATATATATATATATATATATATATATATATATGGCCTCACTTCATCTCCATAATGTATTCTGAAGATAGATAGTTACCTATTCAGTCTTTCAAATAACAGGCAAGAAAAGTTATATAACTTTCCAGAGGTCAAAAATATATCTCAGATAAAATATGATTGCATCATTGGCTGTCATATTCCATGTCTCAGAAATTAAAATGGTATATTAGTTCTGTTTTCCAACTAAAATACACATTCCAATTTCATGCTATTTCCAAACTATTTCTGTGAGTTTAGAGATCACATGGGAAAGAAAGAATCGACATTCTCCTTATCAGTGTCTCTGCTTTGTTCATTGTAATCTGTAGGTTTTGTTTACTCAGCAGCTGGATTGATTCTTTTGCATATGCTGGATGATAGCATTTTTCTAACTAAAACACTTCCAATGCCTTCAAAATAAAAGGCAAGGCATCATTACACTGTCCTATAGTGCTCTATGCTGATGGCTTCCTGCCTCCAACTACTGTTTCTATCCTCCTCCCTCAGATCCAGAAAGCTGGTCTGTCCTGCTGGTTAATTGCAAACACACACACTCCTCAGGCCCTTTGAGGTTACTATTCCGTTCTCATGATCACATGACTTCATCTTAAAACTCCTTGAGGTTTTGGCTCAAATATGACTTTTTCAGTGAGAACTTTTCTGATTCTATCTATGGTATTCAGTGCTCCACTTCCACATCAATGACAGTCATGTGACATATTTCAATTAGTACCTCTAAGAACTATAATCCATATAAAAAGAAGTTATTTTGTCCACTTCATTTGTTATTGAATCTTTAGTGCCTAGAACAGTGTGCTGAATACAGTAGATACTACATAAAAGTGAACAGAGAATAAATGGCAGAATGTTTTATAAAGACCAGGATATACATTGTAAGATTACTCTGTACTATAGTCTACTGGCAAACTGGGAAATACATATATATTTTAGCTATAAATTTGAAATATACATACAAATCTATGTACCACTGAAAATTAAGTTGAAGACAATGTTAAATGAAAATGACAGGAAGCTTTCATAAGTCTACCTTTTTAAATTATTAACAGCACACATTGAAACTTTGCAGAACAAAGATCAGAGATCAACCACCTGAATATCTCAAATGTGAATTGCTGCAAATAGAGTAGCTGATAAAGTTACCAACACAAAATGTCATGTTCAGAAAAGCCAAGATTACAGTACTCTGGCTCCATTGTTCCTGTCAGCTGAGAAGTGTAGGAAATAAGGTAAAGTTAACAGTGACACCGATGAACAGACTGACAAGAAGATAGGGGAATAATAGCTCCACAGTAATGACTCACGCACATTTTAATTCACGATTGCTCTTTGCCAGCTTTGCATTGAAACCTGAAAGAGAAGGATAAGGCAGGAAAATGAAGTCACATCAGGCCTTGATGAGCTTTTAACATGAACATCTGAGAAATCAAAAGTCAATGTCAGAAAGGAGAGTGATCCTTAAATAATTCTGAACAGTCATTAAATCCTTACACTGCCAGATAGGGAAAGGAAGGCAAGCACAAAAAAAAAAAAAAAAAAAAAAAAAAAAAAAAAAAAAAAAAAACCTAATAAAAAGGAAAGAAAAGAAAAGGTGAACTGGGGTTGAAAAAAACATTTCTGAAGAAGCTTTATGTTCCCAAGCACTCATAGACTTGCTTTCAATCACCTTTACTTGACACTCAAAACAACCACAACACGTTGTGAACTTGGCTCTCTCACCAGATGGAGGGTCCCTCAAGTTCCTTGCTCCAACTTTCTTCAAGTGTGGTTGAATGTGAGGGTAGGAAGAGTTTTGAAAATTTCAGACGCTGGGTAGCCATTCACTGTGGTTGGCAGTGCTGAACTGCTCTTTGGCAGGCAGTGTTGTTGGTTAACATTGTTAGTGCTTTGGAATCATTCATGACTTTTGTTGTCTGTTTAAGCAGATTAGCCCCTTGGGTGACTTTGGCTTCCAAAGCAGCATTTCTTCTCTCAGCTTGCTGTGGGTACTGATGTCTGGACAACAGATAAAGTTCTTAACACTTATTTCTCATTTGGTTTCTGCTGAACTGTTTTAATAGCGCCTTGCAGACTTATACACCGAAGGCAATGGCCTATGGTGTTTTCAGATGTCTATCAACGAAACACTGCTGGTACGCTTGCATCCATAGTCTCTTCCTTCACTGTCTCTGTTCACTTGTAAACTTCTTTAGATTCACTCTCCACAATCTTACATATAAACCTGCCTGTCCATCCACACTGCTACTATCCTTCCCTGTATGGCACAATGCAGGTCTGGCCCTAGCCAGACCACATGTCAGAAGAAACCAGGAAGTGGCTTCTGTGAACATGGCATCCTGCACAGGCCTGGAGTGACAACAGCTACAGTCCCATGCTCAAGAGAAACCTGCTACGAGATGATCTGTCTGGAGACAGGCTGTCATTGGTCACAAAAGGGGGACCACCCCATACAATGATTGGCCAGCCAAACCCCTCAAAACCCCTACACTTCCTTGAATAAACAAGTTTGCAGCAGCTCGCCCTCTGCTGCTTCCACTCAACTCCCTGAGTCCGTGTTGTGACTCCACGCCTCTCACCCCCAACTCCGCAGAGACCCTGCCGTCCCGCCTGGGCTGGCCCTATGGGGGACCCCAATACCTGGCGCCTGAACAGGGACCCTCTGCCCCCTCAGTATTGGTGAGATGCCCCCTTCTTGATCATCCAGTGAGTAGGCCCCTGCTGTTCTGTGTGCTGATGGTTGCCCAAGGGTGAGTGGGCAGTCCCTTCCTCCCTCCTTTTCCTTTCGTTGGTCCTTTTCCCCTGTAGGAAGGCACACATGTCCACATGGTCCCGAAGCCCATGTTGGCCCCTCCCCTCTAGGTTCATCCTGGCGAAATTACATAAGGGTCTGACTCATCCAATTTCGGAACCAAGGTGAGGCCTTTAGCTGAGCTTCCCTGGAGACACCATGTGGGCATACGGCCATGGAGTAATGACCCACAGAAGTCCCCCACTGAGCACAAGATACATGGGTCCTAAGCATTCTATCCATATCAGCTGGCCCCAGCATTAGGAGTTGTGGTTTGCATGATTATCCTTTGGGCTATCATTTTGGATCTGGGTTATCATTTTCTCAGTCTCCTTGATTCAGGAGTGTCCAAGCCTAACCCCCTGTAACAGACAGCTTCAGGTTCGCTGAGATGAACTTCCAGACCAGGCACAATTATGGAGGAAGGGATATTATTTATTGAAGCTTACAGATCCAGGGGAAGTTCCATAAAGGCAGGAGAAATGGCCTGCTCTCACAGGACCAGTCAAGAGAGCAAAGCCAACCAGCCACCACAGCACACAGAGCAAAACTACAGCCAAAAGGTCACACAGCACACTTCAGGAACTCCTGCTAGGCACATTTGCATATCTTTACAATGGAATCTCAAACCCACACCAATAACACCTTAAGATCAGCCCCCAGTGACATTGCCTCTAGCAAGGTGATTGCAGATGCAAACTATAACTAGTAAAACACTGAATATATTGGGGGACATATATTCAAACTACCACACCCCCCCTCAAACATCACCATGCCAAAACAGGCAACCTCCCTCCCAATCAGAGGATGCCACAATTGCAGGCTCTTAAGGCCCTCTTCCTGCAACATGGCTTAAAAGTGAAACAAAAGGACCTCCATGGCTTTTGGGATGAAACTCTTAATTTAGCCCATGGATTAGTCCCATCCTCCTTGCCATAATTGCCAGCTTTAAAGGCTCCTCCATGGAGGAAGTCATTTCCTCCCATAACAAAAGCTGTAAGGAAAAACTGAAACTGGCTCTTAAAATCTTGTCCCTCCCAAGAATGCCACCCAAAGCGCTGCCTGCCTGCTGCCTTTTCAGCCCACAACTGCCACCTGGGGCAGCCGTGCTCACAACCACTCCTCCCCCTCTTTACCCTTGGAAGAACCTCTGCCCGATCCATCCTGGACACACCCAAGCAGCTGCCAGTACACTAACACACACCATTGCCCCACCCTTCACCACCTTCCCTGTTGACTTAGGGCTGGAGGCAACAGCCAGGCCCTGGTACCCCTCCCCCCTCTCTGATCTGGCTCTCATCCACAAGGCAGCCCAGGAATCTGGCATTGACTCTTACTTTGAACAAGTCCTTTTACATACAAGGTGGGCCATCCACCTTCAGACTTATTGAGCACATTCACTCACACACTGGTCTACCTGGCTTTATTGCTGATGGGAATTCACACGTAGATAAGTTTATTGCTGTCTCATTCTTGCCACCTTTAGAACAAGCTAGATGTTTACACCAAAGGTTCCATCTATCTCCCACTAACCTAAGAACCCTATACCCCGAGTTCTCACTTAGTGCAAACATTTAATCTGTACCTGTAAGGCATGTGCCCCCCTAACCCCCTTAGGATCCCTATAGCCTCAAGGAGTCAATCCTAGAGGCCTTACCCCAAATTCTATCTGGTTGATGGATGTTACCCACATACCTTCCTTTGGTAACCTCAAATATGTCCATGTCATCATGAACACTTACTCTAAGCTTACTTTTGCTATTGCTCTCTTGGGGGAGCAGGCTTCCCATATCATTAAGGTGACAAAAACTGCCATGTTGGTCATGGGCATACTCTGGTCAATTAAAACTGATAATGGCCCTACATACACATTTCCCTATTGCACATCCTTCATGGAATCTTAGGGAATCAAACACTCCCTTGGGATCCCCTACAACCCACTAGGACAAGCCATACTGGAGAGAACTAACCAGACCCTAAAGGAACTAATTATAAAACAAAAGTTTTAACACAGGGCTGAAGGTATGCGTCTGCCTTTCCAGAAACTTTACAGATCCCTGTCAGGAACATCCATCCAGCCACTGACTCAGGGATTGACCTTGATGAAGAGGATGATTCCAAACCTCTCAGGCCAGATATGGGACTATAAACTTATTTCCCCCTTTTCTCCTTTTATCTCCTTTTATCTTTTATCCTTTTATCTCCTTTTCTTCCTACTACCACGTCCCGCAAATCATTTTGGACAATTCTTCTTAGTCCATACTTGTTTGGTGCAGTGAGCCCAGATTCCCATGCTTTTCCTAGGCTTCATTTTAGCCACTCTCTTTCACTGCATTCCTCCTCTTCGAGCAAGTATTTCTCCTTAGCCATACCTTTGCCTTTTTTTGCTTATTAATGCCTCTTATGGTAATGCTACCCTCCAACCAGCCATAAATTCCTCTTGAACTCCTTTGATTACATTGATCTACTACCATTAATGACACTCAATGCTACTAATTATGACGCCAAAGGTGAGCTCACGACAGTCACCCAACAACCTGTACTACACCAGTCTTTTTCAGGTTCTAAAGTTAATTCTTGCTCTCGGGGACAGTTCGCGCGCCACAGAGCCATCACCACTTGGCCCTCCCATGCCTCCTAGGCAACAGCCACAGCCCTCAGGTTTTCTCACCAGGATGGCAGGTAGTCAATGATGGGTAAGACCCCAGGAGATGGGGCAACCTAAGACAGGCACTGTCACATGTGATGATCCCTTGGGGCCTGGGTTTAAGAATGGCTTGGCAAAGAACCATGCCTCCCAGGGTTGCCAATAATAAAAACAAAAAGGAGGATATATATGGCACAATACAGGTCTGACCCTAGCCAGACCGCATGTCAGAAGAAACCAGGAAGTGGCTTCTGTGAACATGGCATCCTGCACAGGCCTGGTGTGACAACAGCTACAGTCCCATGCTCACGAGAAACCTGCTATTAGATGATCTGTGTGCAGACAGGCTGTCATTGGTCACAAAAGGGGGACTACCCCATACAATGATTGGCCACCCAAACCCTTTAAAACCCCCTACACTTTCTTGAATAAACGAGTTTGTGGCAGCTCGCCCTCTGCTGCTTCCACCCAACTCCCTGAGTCTGTGTTGTGACTCTGCACCTCTCACCCTCAACTGGCTCTAGGGGGACCCCAACACTTGCCAATCGTCTTTAGGCCTGAAAATGGAAGCAACCAGCCTCATTCATGACCTGAGCTTAACTCCAGCTTTATTTCCTGAAATGTCCTTCTATTTTCTCAGTGCTAGTGTTTACTTCCTGGTCACTCCCAATGTATTCCTACTTTATGCCTTCACTCATGATCTATTCACCTTTCAACATTTATATGTATGTTCCAAATAAATATTTAGCCACTATTACCCTTTGTGATGTGTATGTAGGTATGAATATATATATATATATATATATATATATATATATATATATATATATATGCATAATTTAACTTCATAATTTTCCCAATTATGACATATCAACACTTAGTCTGGTTTTTTAGACACATAAATTATTTAAACTATATAGCTTTCATCAAATGAATTCTGTTCTTTACCAAGAAAAGTTTTGCTGAGTGCAGTGGCATGGACCCATAATAATAGCACTCAGAAGGAAAAGGCTAGTATGTAGTGAGATTGTGTTTCCAAAAAATGTTCTTCCTGGGTGAGCAGTACTGACAAATCTCACCAACATTCACATAGGCATTAATCACAATAACAACATTTTATTTACATAATGTATATGGTGGTTTTGTTTTCCTAACTGAGTTATGACTGATACAACATCCAGAGTTTAAAAGCACAGATTCTTCAGTACAATCTTTTCTTTTTTATTTATCTATCATAGAATATTTGGAAAAAGGATTTGGCATGAAAGCATGAGCACTGAAGTTCAAATCCTTATAATCTCTATGAAGCGAAACATAGCAACTCATATTTGCAAGCCTGTGGTGAAATGAGAAGTGGAGTGGGGAGAATCCCTGTAAACTGGCAGACTGGCAAGTCTGATGAATGCAGCAGTAATAAATAAAGAGATCCTGTCTCAATCAAAATGGGATGAAAACCACCACCTGAGGTTGTCCACTGATTTCCACACACATACTGCGGCACACATGTACACACACACACACACACACACACACACACACACACGACAAATTAAAAACAATTCTCCATGCACATAAAGAATGAAATGGCAATGTTTAATGCTCTACTATGACAGAAAAAAATCAGAATTAATGAAAATATCTATATAAATAATATACTAAATATGCTTTGAAATATTTCTCTATTTCTACATATTATACAATATTGCATTCAGGTTCACATTGCTGGCAGAAATCACCCAACCAAGAGAAGCTTTTGAGGGAAAAAAAAAAAGGATTTATTTTGGTTTACAGATTCAAGGGGAAGTTTCCATGATGGCAGGGGAAAACGATGGCATGAGCAGAGGGTGGACATCACCCCTGGCCAACATAAGGTAGACAATAGCAACAGGAGAGTGTGCCAAGAGCTAGAAAAGGGACACTGGCTATAATATGCATAAGCCTACCCCCAACAATACACTGCCCCCAGGAGTTCTTTTTTATAATTTATTTTTTATTTATATTATTCTGATTTTACATGGGTAATGTGGGTCATGCATTGTGGGGGTAGTCAAGAGTTCTGGGGGATAGGCCAAGTCTCTATGCATAATACGGACGCCATTTTGATGTCCCCCAGGAGTTCTTAATTCTCAAATCTCCATCAACTGAGAACCTTGTATTCAGAACACCTATGTTTATGGGAAACCACCACATTCTGCCCCTGGCCCCCATAAACTGATAACCATACATGACATAAAATGCAATGCATTCATACAAGTTTAAAAGTCCCATTAAAAAAAAATCAATCCTAATGATGTTCAAACATCCCCCTAATTCAAGGTCTTTTAACTGAACCATAATAAAAAAAAAAAAAAAAAAAAAAAAAAAAAAAACATAATGGCACAGAATAAACACTCACACTTCAAAAGATGGCACTGGGCATAGCAAAGAAATATTCAACCAGTACAAAATTTAAAACAACCAGAGCAAATATCAAAATCTGTAGCTCCAAGTCCAACAACTCTAGTCAATGACAAATCTCCAAGTCTGATAATTCTAATGACTGACAAGTCCCTGGAATTCCAATTCCACCCCTCCAGCTAGGCTACTCACAGTCCTGGAAAAAATTATCTGGGCCTGGCAGCTTTCCTTAGCAGCAATCTTGTGGTCCCAGCATCTCCACTGGGTCTCCATTGCAACTCACAGTCCATCTACATGGATCCTTTGGGTCTCCATGCAGGCATCCAGCAAAACTGCTTCACACTGCCCATAGACATTTCCAAAACACAAAACTGTGTTCAAATCCAATGACCCACTTTTCTTATACTCCACAATACCAGGTAGGGTGCCAATTTGTTAATCCAGGGGGGAACAAAGCTGACTTTGAAGAACAGGACACTCTTTGAGCACTCGGGACCCTTCAAAAGAGTATATGTTCTTCCTGTTGCCCCAGTGCAGGTCAGCTGGCCCAGTCT
Source organism: Orientallactaga sibirica (assembly GCA_036365145.1). NCBI lineage: Eukaryota > Metazoa > Chordata > Mammalia > Rodentia > Dipodidae > Orientallactaga > Orientallactaga sibirica. The sequence goes on from JAEOAD010000008.1 coordinate 13,883,218, forward strand.
CAAAGATTGTAATCTCTCAAATTCAGCTCAATGCAGCCGTTTCAGCCTAAAGATTTCATTTCTGTGCCATATCCCTCTGTTCACACCAGTCAGTTTCTATGCACTGCAACCCTATACAAGTTCTCAGGACATGGGCATAGCAGCAAGCCTCTCAAACAAACTGCTTGTAGTCCAGTCCAAGGAAAGATCTTTCTTACCCTCATAAGCCAAACCTCACAGTACACATTTCTTACTGTATTCAGGTCTTTCAACTCTGACCAGAATAGTCCATCAAGCTGTACTTACAGCACTGGCATCTCCTAGGCCAATGTTTCAAACCCTCCCATGTTCCTCTTGAAAATCAGCTCCAAAAGGCCAAAGCCACACAGTCCGGTCACTAGAAGCAAATGAGAATACTTGATAGTACCAACATTAATGTTGCAGTCAGATTTGCATTGCTGGCAGAAATCACCTGACCAAGAGCAGTTTGGGGGAAGAAAAGGACTTATTTGGCCTATAGATTAGATGGGAAGCTCCATGATGGCAAGGGAAAGTGATGGCATGAGCAGACAGTGGACATCACCCCCAGGCCAACACAAGGTGGACCATAACCACAGAAGAGTATGCCAAACACTGTCAAGGAGACACTGGCTATAATACCCCAACAATACATTGCCTCCAAGAGGCATTAATTCCCAAATCTTCATCAGCTGGGAACCTAGCATTCAGAATACCTAAGTTTATGGAGGACACCTGAATCAAACCACCACATACAACAACCAGAAATATATGTCCTTCTGTCAGTGACAGTCATTAATATTGAAATTTTGTCAGTTTATGTCTTTAAAGAAAAGAAATAAATTGGGGCTGGAGAGATGGCTTAGCAGTTGAAGGGCATGACTGCGAAGCAAAAGGATCCTGGTTCAACTCTCCAGGTCCCATGTAAGTCAGATGCACAAGGGGGTGCACACATCTGGAGTTTGTTTGCAGTGGTTAGAGGCCCTGGAGCACCCATTCTCACTCTCCCCCACTCTCTTTCCCTTCTCTGCCTCAAATAAATAAATAAATATTTAAAAAGAAAAGAAATAAATTACAAAAATACACAATGTAATATAACACTTAATGAAAATAAATGCATGAAAAATCAGGGGGGATTTTCCATTTCTTGGGATCTCTTGGTAAGAAGATATATTTAAGCTATGGAGATAAAGAGATCCAATCTTTGCACATATATCACTTGCTTATTGTGTAGATTTTTACAGAAATAATGCAAAAAATTTATCTTCTCATTTTATCTGTTCATTGTAAGCTATGTTGGCCTTATAACATAATGTATTATGAAGACCTGACCTATATTATTTATGTTTATTTAATTTTTACTTAATCATGTTAGAAGAAATAAATTTAAAAGCTTCATCCTAAAATGCAGATGAATTGTATAGTGTAACAAATGTAGATCTTTGCCAAAAGTACCTGTAAGAATCCTGTATAGGATCTAATCATCATCTTAGGGTACCATATGTAATGAGAGAAATTCATATCTAGTGTGACTCAGGACGTGAATATTTGGAATATAGAATCTGTGAGTTAATCAATACTTTAAGCACTGACAACATATTACTCAGTACACAAGAAAGGCTGGCTCCATTTAGGATAATGTTGGCTGAAAGCATCAGCTAAGTTGCTTTAACAAACTACACATAATGTGATCACCTGGAAGGCAATTTCAGGATGTGCTAATTCAGCTAATTCTGTGATTATTTCATGTTATCTACTCATACTTTCAAAATGACCCTAAGTATTATGTGCCTTCATAGAAGAATCAGAAGGAGGAAAACAGGGAAGGATCAATTTTCCTACATCATTGGCTAAATTTCATCAAACATAACCTCTGCCTGCCTATCTGGCAGACGTCACAATGGGAAAATGGCCACATGGTAACTCTGTATGACCTGATAGTTTCACCAAGGACCTGCACAAATAATCCTCAGCCACACAAGAAGAGTAACTATTTGATATGATTAAAAGAAAACAGCTTCAAATTTAAAGATTCAAAGTACATTGGTATCTAGCTAGGAAAAATATATGTTATATAGACACAGAACCAAATTATATCAACCTGCCCCTTAAAGTAGTGTTGCTACATTCAAAGTAAACAAAAACATTATGTGTGGCTATAAATATAATGTAGTAATAAGAAAATTACTATAGTATTTTATAAGTAAAATTTGAAAATATGCTAATATTGTTCTAGGAACATACTGTGTACATCATTATAAAAAATTATGCAGTAAGAAGACAACACGAAAAGTAGCCATGTTACAGTTCTTCGGTACACAATGCAGTACTTCTAACTATAGGTTAGTGCTGCACAGCAGCTCCCTAGAATAGTTTTGTCTTGCTATTATGTTAGATTAACATCTTTAAAATTCAGCACCACATCCCCCAGTTCTGTTGCTTCTGTATGTGCTCCCTACAATTCATTTCTGTCACCATTATCCACTAAGTCTCCTCAGTATATGGAGCTCATTATGACCTCCAATTCATATCTACTGGCAGGACAGATTTAGAACTGATAATTATACCACAGTAATTTGTAAAGGTCTACTTAGAATTGGTCCATTTTGCATGTGCTAATGGCTGGACCACTGAGTGTTACATTACCCACTATTACTAAACCTGCCCAGCTGCTTCACAGGGCTTCTGTCTTAATAACAGTGGAGAAGCAGATGGAAACTCCTATCTACAAAACTTCATCATCTAGTTTATTTACAAAGCAGGAAGTACTTATCATCACATTGATTCAGGATACTTCACTTTACAAAGCTACCAAAGCTATTTAATAGCTTCCTTGTCATTCTCTTATTCAGCTTAAATTCAATTAGTAGGTTTATATTGTATTATCACCATCCCTTAAATCTAAAATGTTAAGTTTATTTCTTTTTATACTCTCCATCGATATACATATTGTCTATCAGTTATAAATGATCATCAGGTTTGATTAGTTTTCTTGTAGCAGACATAAAATGCATGTGTCCTTCAGACATTAACAGTAATCAAACAGCAGTCTAGGCCAAGAAATTTCACTTAAATGAAATTTTGAATAATATGTACAGGAGGGTAACTTGGGATGAAAACCATTCCTTTCATATCTAATGAAGGTCTTCCTAACAAAGTATGATTCATATCCTTATTTAATTTTTCTGAAAAATAAAGTAATTTTACTGAATTGTATAAATATTACCCAAGACCTGATATTGAAGAACATAGGTTTATTTTGAGTTTTTTTCTTTCAAAGATTGGTATTAGGGTATGCAATAATTTTTTTATATCAATCTTCCAATATGAGGCCACAGTTCTCAGGTTAAGGACAAAGTTAAGAGACTTGATGCATGTTTGGAGTTCCTCAATCTCACCTTATTTCCTACCCACTAATTACTAATTCAGGAGTTCCCATAGCTCACTTGGCTTTAATAATTCACCATAACTATTCACAGAATTCATTAAAGCTCAACACCTAATGATTATAAAGAACAGAAATTTTACAAACCAAAGCATTACAGGGACAGATGTGCAGATTCAAGTTGACCCCAATCTAGTACTATATACTTGACCCTGCTATGTTTCTTTCCAGCCCTAACCTTACTTTTATTTTGGAACAAGCTGTCTGTGGCCGGAAGCCCCTTTCCGATGGGATAACAGAAACTGGGTATATCTATGATGAGTGCCACACACTGACCACCTCATAAACTCTATCTTCATTATAATTCCTTGTTAGTGCTACACGGCACTACCAGCACCAGGACAGCTAACACTTCCCATGAAAATGACCACAAAGAACCCCCCCCAAAGAAGGGGTGACTAATCTTCTGCATTCACCCATTACTCCCCTTATTTCTGTTACTCTGAATGTAAAATGTATAATCTTCTAACCCTCAACAAACCAAGAAGTTGACATTCAATCTTTTTTAATTTTATTTTTTATTAGTTATGTACATACTCAGTGTGTAAACAGCACATGTTGGTACCATGCTTAGCCTCAACCCTGTCCTCTCCCCTCCAAAGGGACCCTCCTCATTGGGGATGCCAGTTATCCCCATGTGGATTGTGGATCATGCATAGTGGTGGTATTGATCAGTTATGGGGAAGACACAATGCAAAATGTCCCAACTTGTGGCTGTAACATACTTTCTGGCCCCTCTACTGTGAATTTCCCTAAACCATGTTGGGTTTGTTTTAGTTCTGCTTCAGTGATGAGGTCTTGGGAGCCTCTGTGTCTCTATATCTCTGGTTTGGTAGGAGTTGAGTGTTCTTTGTGTCTATCTCCTATACCCTTGTACTGATACCATGTTTACCAAGAAAGCAGCGCTCTTGCTCATTTCCCCAATTACTCTATGGTTACAGCTGGGGCCCTGGTGAGATGTGATGGGCTAATTCTCTCCTCTGATTCTGCATCCATCTGAAAAAGAGAAGCAGATTCTCCAATGGAGAGTGAAGTCAGCACTGGATAAATGGGATAACCATTATTAGTTTAGATAGAATTTAATAGGTGTAGACCCTCTTGTAGCCCAAGATTGGTGGGAGCTTGATATTGGAGAGCAAACTCATTTTTTTATATGATTCTGACTTGTTTCCCAGTTCCAGCTATGGGTTCCATTCCACTGAGCAGATTCATTAGCCAAATCAAGAGCAGTTGGTTACTTACCATGGCTGTGTGCCACTACTGCACTTGGGTGAGCATCATGTCAGGTTGTTTGCTGCTGAGTAGCTTTGACCATGCATTTCTTGGACAGATGTTGGTCATTTTCCCCAAGTAGCTTATGTAGCACCTCTGGCACTAGACAAGCTAACTGTCTGGGGACTGATTCTCTTCCAAATTCCAACCAGGTTTCCCATGTTCCATCCCAACAGCATATGGTGTATTTGGCAGTAGGGTCTTACCATGAACCTTTGGTGAGTAATCAAGTGCTCTGACAGAAGTCTGTATTCTTATGGGAGACATTGTAGGTCTCTCTGATTAATAGCTCATTGTGGGTGTTAGCCTCACCCTAGTACTGGGAGTTACAGGCCAGTGCCAAGGAAAATGAAGGAAGAAAAAGAAGGTAATATGAAATATAAAGACAGAAAAGAGAAAGAGAGAGAGAAACAGAAGAAGATTAAAGTTAGTTTTCATCATACCCTCTCTAGGGCCCTTTGATTCATGTGTTCCCTCTAAAGACCTGATGAAGGTTCAACCTTTTAGTCTGTCTTTCAGGATACAGAATTTTATGGTACCAGTTCTATTTGGGTACAGTTTTGTGCCCCCCTCCACCCTTACCCTCCCCTCCCACCTCACCCTCCCAATTGTCCAGTCCTCAAGATACCTATTAAGCATTAACATTCAATCTCATTTACCATTAATTCTATTCTCAGCCAATAATAATAGTCCTGTTTACTCTCTAAAGAGTGCTTGATCTTATTGGTTCCATAATATAAAATGGAATAATGAACTCAGTGTAAGTTAAAAAAAATCATTTTCAGAGATATGTTACAATTCTTGTACTTGGATGTTTAAAAATATGTAGTTTCAGCAAGTACAGAAGTTGACCTAAATTCAGTGGGCAGATGTTGTATTACGGTTTCATTATGCAAGAGTAATTGATTGAATAACTGGTCAACTTGTCATACTCAGTATCTCAAAAGGATAAGCTGCAGAGCCTGATTTGATAGAATATGGCTTAAGCTCTCTACTTTCTAATCACATGGTTGTTCTTTCTGACATGGCTAACTCGGAGCCTCAGGTATCTTTTGGGGGTGAGTAATCTAGAAGTCTTCCATGAGTGACTTCAGTAAACTAAACTCTCATATATGGTACAAAACGGCTCCAAAGAATAACAAACTCTGCATCGGGATATTCTAAGGATTTAGAAAGACTTTCCCAGATCTGGATGAAGACCTGTAAAATTTGCTCCACAAGTTTAGACAGGGTTACTTCTCAGGAACCAGGGGAAAAAGCCAAACAAATTCTTCATTACCAACAGAAGAAAACTTTTAGAGAATATTGGAGATATTTTGTCATACAATAATTATTGTAACAATATTTCTCTATTTCATATCAAATATAATAAATCTGGAGAATGTAAAGAGAACCATCAAGGAAAGAGTTAGAACTAGAACTTGCTGGGTATGATGGCACACACCTTTAATCCTAGCACTTGGAAGGCAGAGGTAGGCGGATTAATGTGAGTTCCAGGCCAGCCTGGGACTACATAGTGAATTCCAGGTCAACCTGGTCTACAGTGAGATCCTACCTTGGAAAAACTCTAAAAGAGCGGAGGGGTTGGAGGGATGGCTTAGCAGTTAAGGTACTTGCTTGCAAAGCCTAAGGACCTAAGTTTGATTCCCCAGGTCCCAGGTTTGATTCCCCAGGACCCAAGTAAGCCAGATGCACAAGGTAGCACATTCATCTGGAGTTCCTTTGTGATGGTTGGAGGCCCTGGCATATCCATTCTCTCTCTGTGTCTGCCTCTTTCTCTTTCTCTCTCTAATAAATAAATAAAACTAAAATACACAATACCATTCTTAAAAAGTCTTAAAAATAAAATAGAACTAGAACTTTTCAAGATGTGTATATTGATAAAATCTAAAGCTTATGAAGATTTATGTCTTCTGTAATGGCAGACTTCTTAATTTTTATTTTTATTCAGTTTATTTTTCACTTTATGAGTATTGGAAGCATGCCTAGCCTAGCTGTAAAAGCCCCTTTATGCTAGAGTAGTCCCAATGATACACCATAAAATATCTCAAAAAAGATATACTTAAATAAAAGAAAATACAGTTCCATAAAATATATTTGCATACATTTTTTTCATGAATAGTATGGAATTATTTTTTTATGTATTACAAATTGTTTCTGAAAAGTACACCCTACATTTTGAACCAAGCTTTCGTGGGGCTATGACATAGATATGAGAAGCCTAGACATCAGTTTATTTTGACAAATGCTTTTAGTGACCAAGCTGAGCGAACTAATAAGCACTGTACTCTCTATCATCTCAGGGATGGGGAAGACAAGAGTCAACAAATAATGAATCCATTTTTTTCACTGCAATAGAACTTGGAGACATACTCAACACTGACATTAACACTATATGAGTCTTCTAACATGATGTATAAGACACAGGGAACAGTGCAGAAGAGGGCATGGAAAGAATGTAAGAAGCACGGAGTAGGAAAGTGTACTGGTTCATTCAGGGCCCACAAAAATTATGAATACCCCTAGTGAAGAAGACTTCCAGAGGCTCTCAGTGGAATGGGGACAGGGAAAGGGGGACTAAAGAAAATAAATCCAATCAGACTATAGCCAATTTTCAGTAGACTCACATACTATAATTCCCAATAAAAATCGTAAAATAAAACAAAACAAAAAACATTAGTTCAATTAATAATGTTAAATGGACTTTCTATTTAAACCCAGTCACATTCAAGAAAATAATGTTAACTCCTGTATTTTTTTTTTTTTTTTTGAGGTAGAGTATTGCTCTAGCCGAGACTGACCTGGAATTCATTATGTAGTCTCAGGTGGGCCTCAAACTCATAGCTGTCCTTCTACCTCTGCCTCCCAAGTGCTGGGATTAAAGGTGTGTGTCACCATGCCTGGCATACCGTCTTCATTTTTTTTTTTTTCTTAGAAACTGAAACTCAACTCCAAGAACGTCAGGAAGAGTGATTCAAATTCAGAGCAACTATGAGACCTCTCTTTCTTTCTCTCCTCTTCTCTTCTCTTGCTCTCCCCTCCCTTTCCTCTTTCTTCTTCCTGTCAAACAGGTAGAAATACATTAATACAATACCCCAAGTGGCCATTTTATATGTAGTAGTCATTTTTAATGTTATTGTCAGTAATGATGTCATCTTATATAATTCCCTAAATAAAGTCAATAACAAATAAAATTCATGTTTCTTGTATGAAATTTGAATGCAGGACAATATTCCACAAAGATAATTAAGGGTAAGCATCTTTTCTATAACCAATAAACCCATTGCCAGCATATAAGAACATAAAATATATAGGATAATATATTTGTTAAGTCAATCAAAGAATTCTAATAGAAGACAAATTATATAAATATGGTCATCACCAACATAGTTATGTAATGAAACAGTTTTCCAGATGGAAAAAAATTCATCTTGGAACTGCACACTGGCTAACAGTTCTGACTTTCCAATGGACAAGTCATGGAGCCCATGAAATCTAACTAGGTGTGTCTTATCTAACACACTGAGAATATTTGAAACTTGCATTCAGTTTAATTTGTGTTAAGTTAAAATGACAAGGGCCAGAAAGATGTCTCCTTGGTTAATGCTCTTGCCTGCAAAGCCTAACAACCTGGATTCAGTTCTCCAGTATGCATGTAAAGCCAGATGCATAATGGTACATGGAGTTCATTAGCAGCTGGTAGTCCTGGCATGCCCGTTCTCTCCCTTTCTCTCTCTCTCTCCCCATCTCCTTTTCTTCTCTTTCTGCTTGCAAATACGTAATTTTTTAAAATTAAAAACCAGTGCCATTGTATATGAAAGTCTTGAAAATCACACCTGTCATATAAATAGTCAGAAATGTACTTTTGACCAACATGACTGTTAATTTCTGCATAATGCTAACTCACCATGGTCTAGAAATGTTAAACTTTTTTTTTTTGCATTTGTACAGGAGTTACACACTGTATCAAATATATAAGGTCTTATCTACATGGGTTTGATTACAGAAACTAATATTCTCTAAATAAAAAAAGAAATGTACTTTTGATAACCACTCAAAGCAATGTGTAACAATCACCTTTGTTTTATGCTTTGACCAATTCTACATCATATTTCCCCAAAACTATTTGTCATAAAGAAAAGCCTTAAACAAAGGCAATACCTAAAAATATTTTATTACATTTGCAATTACCAAGGAAAATAAAAAAAAATAATTCATTTGTTTTTCATTACTTCACATTCAGGTGATTTTTGATAAACTCATTTCTGCATCATCTCTAAAGCAATATAATTGAGCATTGCTTAATGGTTTGCTTAATTCCTGCAGTATAAAGGCTTTACATACTGAAAACAGGTAGGTAATTAAACATATATTTTCAACATTTTGTCCAAAATCATGTTTAGACATGAATTCTTGTTACAAACAGTAGTCTGGTGGCATACTGTTTTCTTTTTATTAAATAACAGTGTGATTTAAGTTAGAGTTTATGATAAGCATATGTATAATAATATCATCTCTCATTTTTTCTCAGCTAAACTAGCAACAAAATACCTCAGTTGTGTACAGAGTAGAAATTGTGACCAGGACAAAGGAACCAATTTAGTTTCTTCTATAATCTAAGCAACTTTGGAAAGATGGAGCTTAAAAAGTACAATATCAAAAAATATAATATTAGGCAAAAGAAGGGGTAAATGAAGATCCTTAAAACTTAATATGCTTTAGCTTTGAGGTGAATTCATCCTGTCCATTGCAAGCACAGGCAATACTGCCAAATCCACATCAAATCTTCCATTACATTTTAATGTATTAAATATTATGGAATTCAACAAATTACAACATGAAAAGTAGGTCAAGTTCCAAAAACAGTGTTGAAAATAGTCTTGTTATGTACAACAAAATTTTAAAGCATTGGATAAACTTGATCATCCTAAAAATTTAATCGCCATCTTCTTGCTTGTAATCCTGAGGTAAGGGAAGAACACATGGCAACTTTTCTTTCCTCCCTTTTATTCTTTTTGTTTTATTTTAAATAAATCTGAGGGAAATAAAATCCACTGACCCACTCAACTATCAAATGTATATATTATATAATTATATGTATTATATAATTTTATATTATATATTATAGTAAAATCTAGATTATATAAAATTATATGAAATTTAAAAACTAAAAAGATTTGTAATGGAGTAAACTAAATAGAGTCAAATTATTCTTTCGCTCTCACTGTCACTGTCTTCATGACCTAGGGATGTATTTAATCTTTCTCAGATTGAGTTTGCTCTTCTGGAGAAGACAGGTAATAACTTCAACTTGAAAGTACTGTTGCAAAAGTTAAGAGCCTGTATTGTATTCAAGTTGAAGCATGGAAGAGTAAAATGTGGTTTCTGACAAATAAATTGTAAATAATAGTGTACTTTAACAATGGCCTTTATGTTATGAACAACTGCCCAGAGATACTGGATACAGCTCACTGTTACCATGAGTATTATAGAACTGTGCAGATAATTGTGTGTGGCATGATTTTGTTCCTGAGTCCAGACAGTGTAGCTATAATCTATAACAAAATAATCCAAAAAGCATACTCAAGACAAAGTTGGGATTATACTCCCATTTTTCCATATCCTAGAAGAAGCTAGAGACTTCTAACTTCCATTTGTTGCAACAATTTCACAAATGCTCTTATACCTATCCAACTCAAGTGTCTAAAGTCTGAGAAAAGCCCCCTCCAAGAAATAAAATCAAATGAGCACTTGGCTTAACTTGAGAAGCTACCTGCAGCCAAAGAGTAAATGAAGAATCTCAGAAAAATTTTAATTTATTTCTAACCATCATGTGTGTACAGGGATGGGATAGCCCCTGACATAGATAGGCACTGGATGAATTCACATTTGCCCAGGGACTATTCTGCTAAGACATCAGGTAATGCAAACCTAAAGCTAATGGCCATGAGTTCATAGAAAAGCTCTGTCACAGGGTAGGGATGAAGGGAAGGAAAACAACAGAACTCTGGGAGAAAAAGTGTCCTGCCCAGCCTATTCTTGCATGCCTCCCTAGGAAAGACTGATGGCAAGGTGAAGTGAGGCATCTGGATTCAGGTAACAAAATATTTTTACCTTTAGGATAACAATGAATCATCTCTTCAGTTAGGAGAAGAAAATAACAACAATCCTGCATTGTTGATACTCTATCCACAGACTACACAATTATTTATCAGCAAACCTTTTTCATATTTTGAAATAAAACCTGACAAGATCATCTTAAAATTTATTATAGGGCTGGAGGGATTGTGTAGTGGTTAAAGCATTTGGTTACAAAGCCAAAGGACTCAGGTTCGACTCCCCAGGACTCATGTTAACCAGATGCACAAGGTGGCACATGCATCTGGAGTTCATCTGCAGTGGCTGGAGTCCCTGGCGTGCCCAATCTCTCTCTCCCTCTTTCTCCCCACCTCATTCTATCTGTCAAATAAATACAATTTTTAAAAATTGTTTTAAACACCAGTGGGCTAAATTAGCTAAAATAATTTTAGTAAAGAAAAATAAGTTTTGGGAAACCACACTATTTCCTGAACATATAATTATTCTTTAATAGTCAAGACACTTATGTGTGAGAAAAAGGACATACCAATAGACCAATGGAGCTGAATAGTGAATGCGGAAATATTTTTTCAGTCAACTGTCACAAAGAATATGAGTCAATACAGTGGGAAAGGGAAGGCTCGTTCAATATAGAGAACTTTAAACTTTAGGTGGACCTATGAAAAATAATAAAAACTCTTTTATTCATGTACTTTACCTTAGTTATAATTCAAACTTTAAAAGCATATATAGGATCCATTACAGAATCCATGGATAAATTAGAATCCATCAAATTTATATTTATTCTTTAAATTATAAACCTAAAGTGGGCAGTGTTTGACAGCTGGGATCATGAACTTTGATATCTGTGTGGTTGTGATTAGATAACTTTATATTTTTTCAAACTTTTTAAACTATAAAATGAAAAGAGTAAATGTTGCTGTATGTGAATGTTACACTAATTAAATAAACAAAATTAAGAAAAGAGCAACATTAGTTTGTTTCTGAATATTTAAGACACATTAAGACCATAAAACATAGGTTATATTCCTCTGTTTTATAGCCCATAAAAATTAAAAATTAAAATTAATATCTTCACTATTCCTACCATTTCACAACATTACATTCATTCACATTTTTCATTTACTCTACCTCTATCACCGAAGTCCACACATATTCTGCTTTCTCTACTTGAAAGGACATGTTTTTAATGGAAACATCCCAAGTGACCATTTCCTATCTACATATGGGTCTCTTATGTTAAGGTATGACTCATTTAATTGTATTTGTTAGTAAACATTTAGCTATATTTCCCATTGAAGACTGATACATTTTTTCTCTTGATCTTTCATGCTTGTGATAAATTCACTGCATGAAAGAGGTTAAACAATTTTTCTTTATAAATATTGCTCATAATTTACCCCTAGCCAAAATTTTTATTAGTTTCTACCCACAGTAAAAAATGCATAATTTGAGCTGGAGAGATGGCTTAGTAGTTAAGCACTTGTTTGTGAAGCCTAAGGACCCTGGTTCAAGGATCAGTCCCCTAGTATTCATGTAAACCACAGGCACAAGGTGGCACATGCATCTGGATTTCATTTACAGTGGCTGTAGGCCCTGGTGCACCCATTCTATTTCTCTCTCTGCTTCTTTCTCTCTCTCTGTCACTCTCAAATAAATAAAAATAAATATTTTTTTTAAAAATCAAATTTCATATTTCCATTTAGGTAGTGATATATAGAGATAAATATAGATATATAGACGTATATGTACATATATATGTATGTGTATATATATATATATATATATATATATATATATATATATATATACACATTACACAGTATATCTTATCTAATATCTGTGAGGTAGTATATTTTATGTTACTCTTAATTTTGCCTCAATATTCTCAGTCATATTATTGCAAAACTATGTTTTTAATTTCATATCAACCTGAGGCATGTTCTCTCCCATCATTTGTCTGTAGACAATTTCAACATAAGAAAATCACTTTTTTCATATATAAGTATTTTTTTTCATAAATATTCCCTTCTACAGTGATGAGAAGTTGTCTTGGAAAATTCTACTTAGTAAAGTGCAGATAGAAATATGCATTTGTTTATCAGGAGCATAGTGACTACAACAATATAAGAGGTACTCGGAAAGTATGTTTTAGGGGTGCTGAACAGTCCACTGGATAAACCCTTGCCAAACAAAGTGAGTACATGAGTTTGGATCCCTAGAACACACATAAAGCCAGATGTTATAGTGCAAGCATCTATAATCTGGTATGCCCATAGCAAGAAGCAGAAACAGGGCAGTCTCCTGAAATCTCATTGGTGAATGAGAGACCTTGCTCCAAACAAGGTAGAAGCTGAGGACTGACAGCCAAAATTGTCCTCACCTCCACACATGTTCCATGGTATGCATGTGTCTTCTACATCCACATATTCATGTGTATGAACACATGAACATGAACAACATACACTCACACAAATATATTTTAAAATTTAGTGAAAAAAGGGAAAGGAAGGAGAGTGGGAGGGAGTTGGCAAGGAATGAAAGGAAGGGAATTCATTACCCAAAAAAGTAATTATAAACAATGAATAATATCATTAACAGGCAGTTCTAGAGAAGACATTCTGATATATTCTTTAATATCGATAAGACTTATGGTCCTTATTCTCTCTTGGATCCCCTAGTTTGAATCAGATTATATATATACATATACATATACATATACATATACATATACATACACACACACACACACACACACACACACACACACACACACACACATATATATATCTCCAATGTAGGGTCTCACTCATGCCCAGGCTGACCTAGAACTCATTCTGTAATTCCAGGCTGGCATTCAAGAACTCATAGCAATCCTCTTATCTCTGCCTCCAGAGTGCTTGGCTTAAAGACATATGGTACCACACCTGGCTTCAAATCATACTTCTGGGCTGGAGAGATGGCTTAGCAGTTAAGGCATTTGCCTGCAAAGCCAAACAATTGCGGTTTGACTCTCCAGGACTCACATTAGTCAGATGCAATGTGTGAGAAAAGGACATACCAATAGACCAATGGAGCTGAATAGTGAATGCGGAAATATTTTTCAGTCAACTGTCACAAAGAATATGAGTCAATACAGTGGGAAAGGAAGGCTCGTTCAATATAGAGAACTTTAAACTTTAGGTGGACCTATGAAAAATAATAAAAACTCTTTTATTCATGTACTTTACCTTAGTTATAATTCAAACTTTAAAAGCATATATAGGATCCATTACAGAATCCATGGATAAATTAGAATCCATCAAATTTATATTTATTCTTTAAATTATAAACCTAAAGTGGGCAGTGTTTGACAGCTGGGATCATGAACTTTGATATCTGTGGTTGTGATTAGATAACTTTATATTTTTTCAAACTTTTTAAACTATAAAATGAAAAGAGTAAATGTTGCTGTATGTGAATGTTACACTAATTAAATAAACAAAATTAAGAAAAGAGCAACATTAGTTTGTTTCTGAATATTTAAGACACATTAAGACCATAAAACATAGGTTATATTCCTCTGTTTTATAGCCCATAAAAATTAAAAATTAAAATTAATATCTTCACTATTCCTACCATTTCACAACATTACATTCATTCACATTTTTCATTTACTCTGCCTCTATCACCGAAGTCCACACATATTCTGCTTTCTCTTACTTGAAAGGACATGTTTTTAATGGAAACATCCCAAGTGACCATTTCCTATCTACATATGGGTCTCTTATGTTAAGGTATGACTCATTTAATTGTATTTGTTAGTAAACATTTAGCTATATTTCCATTGAAGACTGATACATTTTTCTCTTGATCTTTCATGCTTGTGATAAATTCACTGCATGAAAGAGGTTAAACAATTTTTCTTTATAAATATTGCTCATAATTTACCCCTAGCCAAAATTTTTATTAGTTTCTACCCACAGTAAAAATGCATAATTTGAGCTGGAGAGATGGCTTAGCAGTTAAGGCATTTGCCTGCAAAGCCAAACAATTGCAGTTTGACTCTCAGGACTCACATTAGTCAGATGCACAAGGTGGCACATGCATCTGGATTTCATTTACAGTGGCTGTAGGCCCTGGTGCACCCATTCTATTTCTCTCTCTGCTTCTTTCTCTCTCTCTGTCACTCTCAAATAAATAAATAAATATTTTTTTAAAATCAAATTTCATATTTCCATTTAGGTAGTGATATATAGAGATAAATATAGATATATAGACGTATATGTACATATATATGTATGTATATATATATATATATATATATACACACATTACACAGTATATCTTATCTAATATCTGTGAGGTAGTATATTTTATGTTACTCTTAATTTTGCCTCAATATTCTCAGTCATATTATTGCAAAACTATGTTTTTAATTTCATATCAACCTGAGGCATGTTCTCTCCCATCATTTGTCTGTAGACAATTTCAACATAAGAAAATCACTTTTTCATATATAAGTATTTTTTCATAAATATTCCCTTCTACAGTGATGAGAAGTTGTCTTGGAAAATTCTACTTAGTAAAGTGCAGATAGAAATATGCATTTGTTTATCAGGAGCATAGTGACTACAACAATATAAGAGGTACTGAAAGTATGTTTTAGGGGTGCTGAACAGTCCACTGGATAAACCCTTGCCAAACAAAGTGAGTACATGAGTTTGGATCCTAGAACACACATAAAGCCAGATGTTATAGTGCAAGCATCTATAATCTGGTATGCCCATAGCAAGAAGCAGAAACAGGGCAGTCTCCTGAAATCTCATTGGTGAATGAGAGACCTTGCTCCAAACAAGGTAGAAGCTGAGGACTGACAGCCAAAATTGTCCTCACCTCCACACATGTTCCATGGTATGCATGTGTCTTCTACATCCACATATTCATGTGTATGAACACATGAACATGAACAACATACACTCACACAAATATATTTTAAAATTTAGTGAAAAAGGAAAGGAAGGAGAGTGGGAGGGAGTTGGCAGGAATGAAAGGAAGGGAATTCATTACCCAAAAAGTAATTATAAATAATGAATTAAAAATCCTAAGACAAGAAATAAATTGGAAAACTCCTTACAATTTAGGAGATAAAAAGATATTTGCTAATAATTCTTTCTCAAAATTAACTCTGGGCTGGAGAGTTAGCTCAGCTTGGTGAGTCTTTATTAGAGTTAGTTACTGAAGGATGTGTGACTCAGGAACCTGCTTCACTAAAAACCCCAGCATGTGATGACTCAGAAAAGCTATCAGTAGCATTTCCTGTCCAACTTGCAGGCAGCTCCACTGATGGTCTCCCCATCCATAATTACTCCTTGCTTACGGGAAGGACCTTTGCAAATAACTTTCTGAGCTTCAGGAGCCTGCTTCTTAGAAAGTTTCAATCCACAGAAAATAGTATACAACACCTCATCAGAACAAGATATTTTCTACAACAGTTGGCCACACCTTACCATAGTCTGAACCAAAATCCATACTATGCATTAGGTTTACTCTTGACATCCCTCATATTTTGGAAAATAAATATGATGAAACATGCTCATCATTATAGCATGCTAGCACTTTAAGATATTTGTATTTTTCACTGTTTTGTGACTGTTTTTTTAATGTTGTTGCTTGTTTTTTGTTTAATTTTTCTGAGATAGTTTTTGACTGTGTTTGCCAGGTTGGTTTCAAACTGTGGATTTCCAGTGATCTTTCCATCTCAGTCTGCAAAGCAGGTGGGAATATAGTCATGTGTCATTGTACTTGCCTTTATTTGGAAGTACATCATTAATGACACTTTTCTACTTTATCTTTAAAACTCATGTTTTAAAACTTGAGCTGAGCTGCTAAACACAAAGCTAATACATTCTTGTTGGATTGCCAACCCCATCCCTGGTGCCAGGCACTGTGGGCCGTGCTGTGGTATCTGGGTGCTTGATGATGAGAGACCATCTGAAATGCCTTATCCTTGCTGCAGTCCATTCTGGCTATTGGTGAGAATATCGCCCGGCATATTTACCAGGACATTTTGTTAATTTTTAAAAATGTTTTATTTATTAGACACAGAGAGAGAGAGAATGAGAATGGGTGCACCAGGGCCACTAGCCACTGGAAATGAATTCTGGAAGCATGATCCACCATGTGTATCTGGCTTACATGGATTCTGGGGAGTCAGACCTACATCCTTAGGCTTCACAGACAAGTGCCTTAACAGCTGAGGCATCTCTCCAACCCTCACAAAGACATTTTGTACATGGGCTCCCCATGTGTTTTGGGTTCTCACCTTGTGGATTCTAGACTCTAAGGGGTATCTCAAGAGAGATTATTCTAAAGTGAGACATCAACAGAAGATGTACTCACTAAATTTAGGCTTAGGACAGACATAGCATTACTTTTGTCATATTCTAGTGATTAAAGCATTCATGGAGAGATCTAGAATTGAAGGAGGAAGATAAGTCAGGTTCTTACTGAAAAAAATGAAAAGAAATCTAGATCTATCTGTAATCTAGCATACAAGGATATATAGCAGCCAAGCACTCAGAACTGAACATTTTAAGACTTAGTACTTATGATATAAGTTGGGTATTTGAGTGAAAATCTTGTCCTATTCATATTTGTGTGATTAAATAATACCTGAAATTGCATAATCAAGAGATTTCTGAATGGGTTTCCTTATGAAGAAAAACTTAGTGAGTTATTTTCCTCCTAGCATCTATTTCCACCATGAAACTTTTAATTATCTTTGGATTATTTTAGCAATTATAAATGTGTTCAGAAAAAGTTGTTCTGTATCACTGTTTATAAATTAATTACTAAATCTTAGGGTGGTCATTGAAATTGACTCATATCCCAGCAATGAGTTTGAGGCAATTTATGTGCAATTATAAATGGATTCCTTGTTATCTAATGTAAAAATTAAGAATAAAAGGCAACAAATATGTTATTTAGTAACCAGCACATAAACCTCTAACAAACTAGCATCTTCAAACACTATACTCTACATAGAAATTTATGACAGGTGGCTCTATTGAGAGCATGTGTGCACAATCTGTACCCAATTGTAATTTAATAAAATGATTTTTCTTCATGGCTAATGAAGCAATTCTATTATTTTGCTAACTGTAGTGACATAAACATTTTCAGTTTCTTAGAGAATGCATTTACAAAATTGTCAGATATGCTGTTAAAATTGAAACCAAAGATAGCCTTCAAATGCATCAATTTTGATGTGTATAATAGCCTAAAGAAGCCCCAAGCTATCTCCACATGCCACAAAATCTAAAGTCATGATTCCAATGATAAACTAAGCAAGAACTGCCACATGAGTTTATCCCATCTGTCATCCCTATGACACAAGCCTTACCTGACACTGAGTCAGGGGTGTCACAAAGTCAGTATTAAACTATCTCAGACTTCCATGATGTCATAAAATAGCAAATGACATACCATATGCACCACAACATTTGAGGAATGTCTGAAATGAATGCAGTTATTTTCAAGTACATTTTCATTGCATTAATTATCAAAGTTACTAGTACGACTGGGCATTCTATGTAATGTTTATTAGCAATGTCACTGATAGATATAATAAGCATTGCCATCCCTCAGCTAATTATTTTAGCCCTCACAGTATTCTTTGAAAGTGACCGCTGAATATCTGTCATACAATCAAAAGAATTATTAGAACAAAATCCTAGAGAATGAAATGGAAACTTCCATACAACTCCAATTCTACTCCAGCAAGATTTAGATATCAAAACTAATTAAGATTGTGATAAATGTAATTTCTAGAGAAAAATAAAACTATACTATGTGGAATTATCTTCCAAAATGCCTTTTAACTAAAGAAATAGTAAAATATATCAATTTACCAGAATTAGAGACATTTCTTAAATATGAGCCCATCCTGCTTTTATATAGGGCTAGGTAGATGGTTCAGCAGTAAAACATGCTTGGTTGTACATCAGACTAAGTGGGTTCCATTCCCTAGCACCCACATCACATAAGTTGGACATCAAAGTGGCATCTGGTATCATTTGCCATGGCAAATGATGTTTGTATGTGTATGCACACATGACACACATGCACATACACATATATGTGCAAGTAAATCAACACAAATGTGTATATATATATATATACACATTACACAGTATATCTTATCTAATATCTGTGAGGTAGTATATTTTATGTTACTCTTAATTTTGCCTCAATATTCTCAGTCATATTATTGCAAAACTATGTTTTTAATTTCATATCAACCTGAGGCATGTTCTCTCCCATCATTTGTCTGTAGACAATTTCAACATAAGAAAATCACTTTTTCATATATAAGTATTTTTTCATAAATATTCCCTTCTACAGTGATGAGAAGTTGTCTTGGAAAATTCTACTTAGTAAAGTGCAGATAGAAATATGCATTTGTTTATCAGGAGCATAGTGACTACAACAATATAAGAGGTACTGAAAGTATGTTTTAGGGGTGCTGAACAGTCCACTGGATAAACCCTTGCCAAACAAAGTGAGTACATGAGTTTGGATCCTAGAACACACATAAAGCCAGATGTTATAGTGCAAGCATCTATAATCTGGTATGCCCATAGCAAGAAGCAGAAACAGGGCAGTCTCCTGAAATCTCATTGGTGAATGAGAGACCTTGCTCCAAACAAGGTAGAAGCTGAGGACTGACAGCCAAAATTGTCCTCACCTCCACACATGTTCCATGGTATGCATGTGTCTTCTACATCCACATATTCATGTGTATGAACACATGAACATGAACAACATACACTCACACAAATATATTTTAAAATTTAGTGAAAAAGGAAAGGAAGGAGAGTGGGAGGGAGTTGGCAAGGAATGAAAGGAAGGGAATTCATTACCCAAAAAGTAATTATAAACAATGAATAATATCATTAACAGGCAGTTCTAGAGAAGACATTCTGATATATTCTTTAATATCGAGCAAGACTTATGGTCCTTATTCTCTCTTAGATCCCTAGTTTGAATCAGATTATATATACATATACATATACATATACATATACATATACATATACATATACATATACATATACATATACATATACATATACATATACATATACATATACATATACATATACATATACATATACATATACATATACATATACATATACATATACATATACATATACATATACATATACATATACATATACATATACATACACACACACACACACAGAGACACACACACACACATATATATATCTCCAATGTAGGGTCTCACTCATGCCCAGGCTGACCTAGAACTCATTCTGTAATTCCAGGCTGGCATTCAAGAACTCATAGCAATCCTCTTATCTCTGCCTCCAGAGTGCTTGGCTTAAAGACATATGGTACCACACCTGGCTTCAAATCATACTTCTGGGCTGGAGAGATGGCTTAGTAGTTAAGCACTTGTTTGTGAAGCCTAAGGACCCTGGTTCAAGGATCAGTCCCTAGTATTCATGTAAACCACAGGCACAAGGTGGCACATGCATCTGGATTTCATTTACAGTGGCTGTAGGCCCTGGTGCACCCATTCTATTTCTCTCTCTGCTTCTTTCTCTCTCTCTGTCACTCTCAAATAAATAAAAATAAATATTTTTTTAAAATCAAATTTCATATTTCCATTTAGGTAGTGATATATAGAGATAAATATAGATATATAGACGTATATGTACATATATATGTATGTGTATATATATATATATACACATTACACAGTATATCTTATCTAATATCTGTGAGGTAGTATATTTTATGTTACTCTTAATTTTGCCTCAATATTCTCAGTCATATTATTGCAAAACTATGTTTTTAATTTCATATCAACCTGAGGCATGTTCTCTCCCATCATTTGTCTGTAGACAATTTCAACATAAGAAAATCACTTTTTCATATATAAGTATTTTTTCATAAATATTCCCTTCTACAGTGATGAGAAGTTGTCTTGGAAAATTCTACTTAGTAAAGTGCAGATAGAAATATGCATTTGTTTATCAGGAGCATAGTGACTACAACAATATAAGAGGTACTGAAAGTATGTTTTAGGGGTGCTGAACAGTCCACTGGATAAACCCTTGCCAAACAAAGTGAGTACATGAGTTTGGATCCTAGAACACACATAAAGCCAGATGTTATAGTGCAAGCATCTATAATCTGGTATGCCCATAGCAAGAAGCAGAAACAGGGCAGTCTCCTGAAATCTCATTGGTGAATGAGAGACCTTGCTCCAAACAAGGTAGAAGCTGAGGACTGACAGCCAAAATTGTCCTCACCTCCACACATGTTCCATGGTATGCATGTGTCTTCTACATCCACATATTCATGTGTATGAACACATGAACATGAACAACATACACTCACACAAATATATTTTAAAATTTAGTGAAAAAGGAAAGGAAGGAGAGTGGGAGGGAGTTGGCAAGGAATGAAAGGAAGGGAATTCATTACCCAAAAAGTAATTATAAACAATGAATAATATCATTAACAGGCAGATGAGAGACCATCTGAAATGCCTTATCCTTGCTGCAGTCCATTCTGGCTATTGGTGAGAATATCGCCCGGCATATTTACCAGGACATTTTGTTAATTTTTAAAAATGTTTTATTTATTAGACACAGAGAGAGAGAGAGAGAGAATGAGAATGGGTGCACCAGGGCCACTAGCCACTGGAAATGAATTCTGGAAGCATGATCCACCATGTGTATCTGGCTTACATGGATTCTGGGGAGTCAGACCTACATCCTTAGGCTTCACAGACAAGTGCCTTAACAGCTGAGGCATCTCTCCAACCCTCACAAAGACATTTTGTACATGGGCTCCCCATGTGTTTTGGGTTCTCACCTTGTGGATTCTAGACTCTAAGGGGTATCTCAAGAGAGATTATTCTAAAGTGAGACATCAACAGAAGATGTACTCACTAAATTTAGGCTTAGGACAGACATAGCATTACTTT
The DNA here is from genome assembly GCA_036365145.1 of Orientallactaga sibirica. Classification (NCBI taxonomy): domain Eukaryota; kingdom Metazoa; phylum Chordata; class Mammalia; order Rodentia; family Dipodidae; genus Orientallactaga; species Orientallactaga sibirica. The sequence continues at coordinate 13,905,039 of JAEOAD010000008.1, forward strand.
TGTCATATTCTAGTGATTAAAGCATTCATGGAGAGATCTAGAATTGAAGGAGGGAAGATAAGTCAGGTTCTTACTGAAAAAAAAAATGAAAAGAAATCTAGATCTATCTGTAATCTAGCATACAAGGATATATAGCAGCCAAGCACTCAGCAGCCAAGCACTCAGAACTGAACATTTTAAGACTTAGTACTTATGATATAAGTTGGGTATTTGAGTGAAAATCTTGTCCTATTCATATTTGTGTGATTAAATAATACCTGAAATTGCATAATCAAGAGATTTCTGGAATGGGTTTCCTTATGAAGAAAAACTTAGTGAGTTATTTTCCTCCTAGCATCTATTTCCACCATGAAACTTTTAATTATCTTTGGATTATTTTAGCAATTATAAATGTGTTCAGAAAAAGTTGTTCTGTATCACTGTTTATAAATTAATTACTAAATCTTAGGGTGGTCATTGAAATTGACTCATATCCCAGCAATGAGTTTGAGGCAATTTATGTGCAATTATAAATGGATTCCTTGTTATCTAATGTAAAAATTAAGAATAAAAGGCAACAAATATGTTATTTAGTAACCAGCACATAAACCTCTAACAAACTAGCATCTTCAAACACTATACTCTACATAGAAATTTATGACAGGTGGCTCTATTGAGAGCATGTGTGCACAATCTGTACCCAATTGTAATTTAATAAAATGATTTTTCTTCATGGCTAATGAAGCAATTCTATTATTTTGCTAACTGTAGTGACATAAACATTTTCAGTTTCTTAGAGAATGCATTTACAAAATTGTCAGATATGCTGTTAAAATTGAAACCAAAGATAGCCTTCAAATGCATCAATTTTGATGTGTATAATAGCCTAAAGGAAGCCCCAAGCTATCTCCACATGCCACAAAATCTAAAGTCATGATTCCAATGATAAACTAAGCAAGAACTGCCACATGAGTTTATCCCATCTGTCATCCCTATGACACAAGCCTTACCTGACACTGAGTCAGGGGTGTCACAAAGTCAGTATTAAACTATCTCAGACTTCCATGATGTCATAAAATAGCAAATGACATACCATATGCACCACAACATTTGAGGAATGTCTGAAATGAATGCAGTTATTTTCAAGTACATTTTCATTGCATTAATTATCAAAGTTACTAGTACGACTGGGCATTCTATGTAATGTTTATTAGCAATGTCACTGATAGATATAATAAGCATTGCCATCCCTCAGCTAATTATTTTAGCCCTCACAGTATTCTTTTGAAAGTGACCGCTGAATATCTGTCATACAATCAAAAGAATTATTAGAACAAAATCCTAGAGAATGAAATGGAAACTTCCATACAACTCAATTCTACTCCAGCAAGATTTAGATATCAAAACTAATTAAGATTGTGATAAATGTAATTTCTAGAGAAAAATAAAAACTATACTATGTGGAATTATCTTCCAAAATGCCTTTTAACTAAAGAAATAGTAAAATATATCAATTTACCAGAATTAGAGACATTTCTTAAATATGAGCCCATCCTGCTTTTATATAGGGCTAGGTAGATGGTTCAGCAGTAAAACATGCTTGGTTGTACATCAGACTAAGTGGGTTCCATTCCCTAGCACCCACATCACATAAGTTGGACACTCAAAGTGGCATCTGGTATCATTTGCCATGGCAAATGATGTTTGTATGTGTATGCACACATGACACACATGCACATACACATATATGTGCAAGTAAATCAACACAAATGTGTATATATATACAGTGTTAGCAGTGTGAGGTAGTACAGGCCTTTAATCCCAGCAGCACTCAGGAGGCAGAGGTAGGAGGATCACTGTGAGTTTGAGGCTGTCTTGGATCTACACAGTGAGTTCAAGTTCCAAGTTCAGCCTAGGCTAAAGTGTGACCTTACCTCAAAAATAAACAAATAAAGAGCACTGGAAACATATCTCAGAAGTTAAGGTGCTTGCCTGTAAAGCCTGGGGACCCAGTTTTGATTCCCCAGTACCCATGTAAAGCCAGGTGTAACAAGTGGCACATGAATCTGGAGTTTGCAGTGGCTAGGGGCCCTGGCACACCCAGTCCATTCTCTCTATATCTGCTTCTCTCTCTCTCTCTCTCTCTCTCTCTCTCTAAAAGAAATAAATAAATAAAATATTTCTTTACAAAATAGTTGAACTTGGGGTTCTTAGTTTCTTTTGGCCAAATTAATAATTATTCTACTCAGTATCTCTTTCTAAAGCTAAGGTACACATGCTATTGGATAGACTCAGTGAAATGAATGTTGGATAAAATAGCTTCAAAATGAGAATCAAAACAAAACTTCCTTAGGTCTCATAATTCCTACTAATATTTCTTTTCTTTAAGGACAAATGTAGCACAGCTATACATTATAAGAAAAATGATAAAATATCAAACAGGAGTTGACAATGATGTGAACAGACACTGCTGTATATTGAAATTAAGGCAATGGCATTATTAAAAAGAAAAAGTGGTGATGCTTGCTTTCCTTCTGGTATGCAAGGACCACTAAACCAATTATTGTGCAATGATATCAACTGCTTACCACTTTAGGAAAATGTCTTCAAAATAAAATTACACAAGTCTAACAAAATCTGTCCTTCATAGGGAGTTTAAAATTTCCAGTTAGCTCCAGTTAGCTTTGTCTGTAGTTTGGAATTCAAGCTTCTTGGGGACTTTATGACATCACTTTTACACTGCCATGTTACATGCTTTTCCCAAGTGGCCAGACTGAAATCATGATGCTTCCACCACAGCTCTTTCTAGATGATGTTATAGAAACTTCCTTAGAATTTTCTTTATATCACCTCAGCTTATGAAATTACATAATTAGCTACAGGAACTCTAGATTAGCAGATATCTTTTAAAATATATGAAATAAGGACTTTTTGACACATAGGACAGGAAACATTTTCTTTATGAACATTTTTCCCAGACTCATAAAAGTCACACATAATTTAAAAGGTAGCTGTGGTAGTTTGAATATATGTCCCCCAATATATTCAGTGTTTTATTAGTTATAGTTTGCATCTGCAATCACCTTGCTAGAGGCAATGTCACTGGGGGCTGGTCTTAAGGTGTGGGTTTGAGATTCCATTGTAAAGATATGCAAATGTGCCTAGCAGGAGTTCCTGAAGTGCGCTGTGTGACCTTTTTTTTTTTTTTTTTTTTTTTTTGCTCTGTGTGCTGTGGTGGCTGGCTGGTTTTTTCTCTCTCTGCTTGGCCCTGTGGAGAGCAGGCCGCTTCTCTTGCTATTATGGAACTTCCCCTGGATCTGTAAGCTTCAATAAATAATATCCCTTCCTCCATAACTGTGCCCGGTCTGGAAGTTCATCTCAGCGAACCTGAAGCTGTCTGCAACAGTAGCCTTAAAAAATGTGCTATTGGGCTGGAGAGATGGCTTGGCGGCTAAGGCATTTGCCTGCAAAGACAAAGGACCCCAGTTTGATTCTCCAGGATCCATGTAAGCTAGATACACAAGTTGGCAAAAACATCTGGAGTTCTTTTGCAGTGGCTGGATGCCCTGGAACACCTATTCTCTCTCTGTCTGTCTCTCTCTCTCTCTTTGTCTCTCCCTCCCTCTTTCTCTCTCTCAAATAAATAAATAAATAAATATTTTTAAAAATTGGTATTGACAAGCTGTCAAAATGAATCTAAAAGGTGGTTATTTTATTTTGAAAAGTTGTAAGCAAGCATAAGTCACTACATTTTGACATATTTGCTATTACATAACAAAATTACAAATACAAAAAAATTACAAAATTACAATTATATAACAAAAATTACAATAGTATTACCACAAAACTGTATGAAATAATGTTGACATATAAGAGATATATCAATGTCCAGATATTTATACAGCAAGTTCTATTACCCACTTTTGTGCATTACAGATAGGTTTAAAAAAAACTTGGGCATATATCCATATTGATGTTAGAAGGTCATTATCAAAGAAAAAATACTGAGTCCCATAAACTTGTAAGTTCTAGGCAGTGTAATTTCTAATAACATCTCTTTTCCAATATTTAAAATAAAGAGATTTTTTTGTTTGCTTGGTTGTTCATTTGAGGCAGGGTGTTACTCTAGCTCAGTGTGTCTTGGAACTTACTGTATAACCCCAGGCTGGCCTTGAACTCACAAAGATCACCCTACCTAAGTTTTCTGAGTGCTGAAATTAAAGGAGTGTGTCACCATGCCCTGCTAAATAAGGACCTTAACATAAAAATCTTACCTGGTGTGGGAACCTGAGAAAATGGCTCAGTAACTAAATATTTCCCATGCAACCCTGAACACCTGAGTCTGGATCCTCCAAACCTACATATGAGCAAGAAATTGTGACAGTGGCAGGCTTTGGTAATCTCAGTACAGCTATGGTGAGAAGAGAAGTGGAGATGAAGACTTTCCTGGAAAGTCTAGAAAAGAGCAGCGAGCAGCTATGAAAGACTGTGCCTCAAAACAAGGGGGAAGATGGGACCAAGAGTAAATTGTCCTCTGACATACGCTCATGCACATGGCATGTGCACAACCACAAACATATCCACAAGAAATAAAGATGTATAGGCAATTTAAAACATCTTACTATTACCATCAAGCCTAAATTACCGAAAATAGTGTCTAAACCCATAGTACATTGTTGGTTGAAAGAGGCAACTGAGAGTTATCATTTCTAGCATTTCTCAACAGATTCTTAATTATGCTACTGAAATCAAGTATATGTAATTACTCCTTGGGTGAAACCTTGATACTTAATAATTTTTACCCTAGATGAACTGGGTTTTGGAAGCACACATGTATGTACATGCACACATATGAACATGTACAATGTTTCTTGCCCTTATCACCTGGTTGTAATCACTTTTACTACAGAGTTAATCTTTCCCTGCCATCGTAGGTCTTTTAGAGATGGGTCAAGGTGGATATATGTATTCATGATACAATAATAACAATCTGATTACGGTGCATATAATTTGTAATGGTAGGTTATTTAAGAAAAATCTTCTTGATTGATCATGAAAGAATTATTCACCAGATGTATGATCAAATATAGCTCATGAACACATGCATTACTTTATGTAGTTATCATTTTATGGAGAGAATAATTTACACTCACACATCATTTTCAAGAATAGGTTATTGTCTATAACCTATCTCCATGATTTATAATCATCATCTTAATCATTTCTTCAATTGAACTAAAATTTTATTGCCTATGAGCAATAACACATTCCTAACTTTTTTCCCAACTACACCACTTGTTCTACTCTCCACTTCAAAATCAACTTTTAGATTCCATATATAAATGTGATCATTTCTCCATGACTAGGATTCAGTAGTTAATCAAAACAACACCATTAGGAAGATTGTTTAGAAGATTCAATACTGGTTTTGTTCTACAATATAATTTGATTATTAACCAACACCTAAAAGAAAATGAAAAATAATAACCCTTCTCCAGATATCTCAGTCAGTTGGAGAGGGTGTCTAGGTATCATTCCATCAAGTATAACAAAAAACAATTCCTCAGAATTATACCTGTACATGCTTCTTTTTATCTCCTTTTGGCTTACTTTATTTTCCACTTGCTTGAATGCATTTGAGTAGAATTGGGTAGAACTTTATTAAACTTAAGGAGACGTTCCTTTTTTAAATTGTGCTATTGTCATGACCTCATAGATATTCCAATATAGTAATGGAAAAACAGCATTTGTAATATTCTTGAAACATATTTTATGGAGCAAAAAGAAAAACAGCAGCACTTTCACCTTTAACACATCTTTAAAAAGTCAATTAAAGCCATTAGCCTCAATCCTGTGGCTATTTGAAAAGAGGGATATTAAACCTAGAAGTCCTATAAAAGGAGTGGTTGTGTCTTGGGAATTGAAAGATTATATGGAGAGTCTTTGCTAAATGATCTCATTTAAAATTGTGCCAGAGTTTTAGTCAGATGAAAATATTTATCAGACCTGAATGAAAACATAAAGCATGAAAAACCACTAGGTAAAAACTAGCTGATTTTGTGGGCAATATTCTGAACTTCAACTTCAGCCACTAGATCTGTTCTGACATAATCTGGTCAGTTGTCCTCTGTTCCTATGAGGCCTCCACACAGGATTCAGGAGTTTGGGGCAAGACTTGAATTTAATTGAAAGAATGAAATTAAAAGTCATGTGTAAGAGTACCATGTAGATTTAACCTTTCTGAGAAGCAATTTAATGATATTCATTTTAAAGTGTAAAATTCTGAAATGTGCTTGAATTTTGGTTTTTGCGATGATTATCTCAAAAGAAGAGAAAGGAAAATAATGGAAGAAATGAGAAATGAGAAAGGAAAAGAGGAAAACAAATACTCCAGACAAAGTTTTCATGAATGTTCTATTAGAAGGTGATTTCAAAAAGCACAGAAGAGAGTAAAGAAGTGATATGAGAAAGCAAGGGAATTCAACAGCTGGTAACATGATCAGTAACTCACCTCTGTGAGCATCTGGGGCTCAGTCCTATGGAGGACTTCTAAAAAAGTGTAATGAGTCTCAAAATTAGCCACTGAGAGCCAGGGGGAGGGCTAGGGGTAGAGCCCCAAGCCAGAGTACTTGCCTAGCCATGTGAGATCATCTGTTCAATCCCCAGCACAGCACTGACAAAATGAACTAATAGATGTTGAATGTACCTAATGTCATCTGCTCTTGGCTAACCTTGTGAGCTTTCTGTTTTTTCTGGCCCTAGAATGCCTAGAATGCCCACCACAATGACAAGAGAACATGGTCAGAATTGTACACAGGCAACTTCTCTCCTGGAAAGTATACACAAGTGTGTACAAGCATATAAATGCACACACATGACCATGAAATTACATGTAGAAACGTAGTTTTTTATTGTTTTCATAGTAGAATGCTTGCAGCAGAATTTCCAAGATATTTACACACACACACACACACACACACACACACACACACTTACTTTGCCATTGAGTTTTTTGTTTCATATTGAATTGTATCTTAGCCTGGTGTGGTGGTGCACATCTTTAATCCCAGCACTCAGGAGGCAGAGGTAGGAGGACTGAGGATTTCCATGAATTCAAGGCCACCCTAAGACTACAGAGTGAAATCCAGGTCAGCCTGGTCCAGAGTGAGACCCTACCTTGAAAAAAAAAAAAAAAAAAAAAAAAAAAGGCCTTCTCTCAAAATGGATATAATGTCTATGAATTCATAATCTTTTCCATTATTTGTATATACAGCTATTTTGCCTGAATCATTTTAATTCTTTATTATTTTTAGTTAGCGTACATACATATAGGTATCATTCATCCTGATATTTTAAAGTGCATTGTTTTTGATTCCATTCCCCTCTCATATCACCCAACTCTCTATATTCCTACCCCAGCTCCTCCTTCCCTTGCATCACATGCATTCTTTTATTCTTTCCCACTCCATCCCCATATTGCAACTCATGTCTTTATATTTACTTTTGAATATGGTTTCACAGTTTAGGTAAGGTGTTGTGAATTAAGTGTCCCATATAAACTCATGTGTTCTGAATTGTAGGTCCCCAGCTCTTGGCAATTTGGGAATTTGACCCTTGCTAGAGGAGGTGTGCAACGTTGGGAGTGGGCTTATGGGTGTTACAGCTAACTTCTCCTTCGCAGTGTTCAACCCACTCTTTTGTTGCTGTTTTCTACCTGTTACAACATCAGGTGTTAATTCTCAAATCACCATCAGCTAGGAACCTAGCATTCAAAGCACCTAAGTTTATGGGGGACACCTGAATCAAATCACTTACGGCTGCCAGAGAGAGCTACTGACTAAGGATGGAGTTTACCCTTGATTTTGAGTAGCCTACCTGGAGGGGCAGAATTGAAATTCCAGAGACTTTGTCATTGATTAGATACATCAGAAATTAAGCAACAGGATGTGATGTTTGCCCCATTTGTTCTAGATCTTGTATTGGTTCAATCTTTCCTTTCTATGCCCAATGCCATCTTTTGCAGTATAAATTTTCACTCTGTGCATTATGTCTTTTTGGTTTTACTCCTCACAGTTAAGAGACTTTGGACTATGGGGATGTTTGAACAGTGTTAGTACTGAAAAAACTATGGTGATATTTAAAAATTAAGTAAATGCATTTTATTTTACATCATGGATGGTTATCATTTTATGGGGGTCAGCAGTGGAATGTGGTTGTTTGAATTACATGTCCCCCATGAACTCATGTGTCTGAAATCTAGGCACCCATCTGGTAGCAATTTGGGAATTGGAGTTTTGCTAGAAAAGGTGAGTTGTTGGCAGACTTAAGGGTATTTTAGCCAATGTCCTTTTGTCAGTGTTCAGCTTACTCTTATGCTATTGTTGTCAACCTGTTGTGGCAAAGAGGTGTTGTCCAGCCTCTGCTCCTTCATGTTTTCCCTGCCATCATGGAGCACCCCCCCCCCTTGAAACTGTAAGCCAAAGTACACCCTTTCATCCCACAAGCTACTTCTGGTCAAGACCTTTGTGCCAGCAATGAGAAGGTAACTACAGCAATAGTTTTAATTCGCATTTACCTTCCTATATACATATTCATAGATATTAAACCTCAGACCTAGATATCAAATAAAACATATGGTTTTGTTTGTTCTGAGTTTGAGTTGCTTCACTTAAGATTCTTGCTAAAACCACCCATTTCTTGCTAATTCCATAATTGCATATGTTAGAATTCTACTGTGTTTATGTACCACATTTTCATTAGACACTCATCTGTCAATGGACATCTTAACTGGTTCCAATTCTTAAGTGTTGTAAATAAAGCCACAATAAACATGGATGCACAAGTAGTAGTGTAGACTCCCTACAGTATATGCCCGGGAGTAGTATAACTGGGTCATATGGGAGATCTATTTATAACTTTTAAGTTACCTCCATATCGACTTCCATAATAGCTATACTACTTGGCACTCTTACCAACAGTGGAGGAGGGTTCTTCTTTGCCTGTTTTCCTGCTAGCATTTGTTGTCTGTTTTGATGGTGTTAGCCATTCTGATTTGGGTAAGATGGTATCTCAAAGTTGTTTTGATTTGCTTTTCCCTGAAGCACTCAGTAGGTCAGACATTTTCTAAGTACTTGTTAGCCATATATGTTTCTATTTTTGTTAACTGCTTGTTCATTTCATTCGCCCATTTGGTGATTAGCACATTTTTTAAAGATTATTTATTCTGTGTGTGTGTGAGAGAGAGAAAAATGAAAAAGAAGAGGATAAAGAGGAGAAGAGATAAAGAATGGGCACAACAGATCCTTCTACCACTACAAATGAACTCCAGATACATGATCATTTTGTGCATCTGGTTTACATGGGTACTGGGGAACTGAATTCAGGCTGTCAGGCTTTGGCAGCAAGTCCCTTTAATTGCAGAGCCATGTTTCCAGAAAGACCGGTAGATTTTTATTATTTTTTTTAAAATTAGTGTTTAATTTTTTTTTTTTTTTTTTTTTTTTTTTTTGGTTTTGCAAAGTAGGGGTCTCACTCTGGTCCAGGCTGACCTGGAATTAACTATGTAGTCTCAGGGTGGCCTCGAACTCTCGGCGATCCTCCTACCTCTGCCTCCTGAGTGCTGGGATTAAAGGCGTGAGCCACCATGCCCAGCTAGTGTTTAATTTTTGAAGATCTCTGTAAGCTCTGATTTTATTAGCCTTTTGTTTGAGTATATGTGGCAAAGATTTTCTTCCATTCTCTAGACTGTCTGTTCACTATGTTGAAAGTTTCTCTTGCTGTGCAGAAAAAAAAAATTAATTTAATGTCATCCAACTTGTTGATTTTCATGCTATTTCCTGTGCTATTGGAGTCTGATTCAGAAAGTTCTTGCCTATTCATATATCCTGGTGGGTGTTCCTAATTTTTCCCTTTAACATTTTATGTGTTTCAGGTTACCCCAATTGATCTACTTTGAATTGAGATCTTCATAGGGAGAGAGATAAGGATGTAAGTTCATGCTTTTGCAGGTGTATGTCCAGTTTTGCCAGCACCATTTGTTCAATAAGCTGTTTATTTTCCTCTTGAGTGGTTTTTAAATTGTAAAATAGTCAGTCAAAAGCAACATGGATTTATTTCTGACTCCTCTCTTCTATTCCATTGGTCTATTAATTTGTTTTGGTGCCAATGCTGTGCATTCTTCATCACTATTGCACTGTAGTACGATTCAAGATCAGGTATTGTTATACCTCCAACTATGTACTTTCTCCTTCAGATTCCTTTGGGTATGCATGGCCATTTGTGGTTCTATGTGAAATCCTTGATTTTTCTTTTTTTTAGCTCAGTAAAGAACATCATTGGAATTTTCATATGAATTACATTGAATCTGTAGATTACCTTTTTTTTTTTAATTTTTGGAGAGAGACATAGAGACAGACAGAGAGAGAGGGAGAGAGAGACAGATAGAGAATGGGTGCTCCTGCAGCCTCTCAGCTGCTGTGAACGAAATCCAGATGTGTGCACCCCCTTGTGGTAAAATGAGGCATTGCACCCTTGTATCACTTTACATCTGGCTAAACGTGGGACCTGGAGATTGGAACCAGCTTCTTAGGCTTAGCAGGCAGGCGCCTTAACCGCTAAGCCATCTCTCCAGCCCTGTAGATTACTTTTGTAGGAAATAAACTTAACAAAAGCTGTGACATGCTTCAAAATGCTAAAAATAAGTAAATAAACAAACAAAAAAATAAATCAGTAAGATGCTAAGTGATGGAAATACCTTCCATGCTCCTGGACTGGAAGAATTAACATTGTGAAAATCACAAATATATTGCTATAATCACAAACTAATATCCCACTAATACTTGAATCCAGGATGATTTTATGAAAAAGCTTTAGAGTTGAGCCTTAGAAGATGAAGAGATTGAAATTTGAAATTGGTTTGGGAAAAATAAATTAATTTGACCCAAGGAAGGAATCATGGGCCTATAAAAGAATGAATAGGTTATATCATTCAGTTGTTTTCAATTTCACTGTCTTTTACAATCACAACCCTTGTGTGTTGAATTCTATAGTTCACCACCAAGGCTTTTGTTCAGTAGGACCAGGATGGTTTTTGTTTTGGCAAAAGATCCACTTTACTGCACAGCTAAATGTCCCTGTGATTCAAGCATGGCTTAAGTTTATATGTTGTTCAAATAACAGAACAAGGGCAATGCCTTAGGTCAGTTGGGGAAGGAGTATATTGAAAGAGAAGATATGTCTTGTGTTTATAATATAGAAGTTAATTTTAGATCTACTCATAATCTGAAAATTTTATATCCAATATATTTTGTTTTCATTAACATAAGTCCCTCATATGTTTCCTTCTACAAATACTAAAATGCTTTCTTGTTAGCTATTCCTCATTAACAGTTAAAAAGTTAGGGCATAATTCCCTTGTACAAGGTAATTTGTAAATGCCCCATTGTTGATGGTTTCCAATTTGAAAACTAAAATGAAGAATACTGACTATCCCTGTCCAGGAAATGACCAATTCTACACTAATAGGCTATTTCTTTTTGGTTACTGATGTAAATAAGTTGGGAACACATGAAGTAAATTGCACTAAGATAGAGAAAATGGCTTTTTATGTAAATTGCAAAAATGAAACTAAAAATAACAGTTTGAATGACTAAAAATAACAGTGTGAATCAAACTCCAGGAAATGTAAATTTAGATTGCTGCTTGTTGTGTCTGTACTCTTCAAATATTAAAATAATAAACTTCTCAAAGCAGACTAAACAGCAATGTAAGCTTTCAGGGACCTTCCATCACACAATGAAAAGTGCTTAAAGTCTTAGACTGGAAAAAACTCTTAATCAATTTATAAAGAACTTCACAACATTTTCATGCCCTGCACTCTCTTTTCCCAAAGACACTGCACATATATGCATTTTCTATTTGACAAAGCTCACCCTCCACATGAAGAGAAAACTGCCATGTTCAACCCACACACACCTATACAAGCTGTCTCTTCCTTTGGGCCCAGGAGCTGTGGTGGGAGGTGAGTGGCTGTGTAGCCAGCATTAGTTGATGATATAAGTAATGTTAATAATGTTATTGGAGATTTCCAATGTCCTTCTGTGTCTCAGTCACCAAAGTAATGTGGGAGCTTTCCTAACGTGTAATGAATTCTTTACTTTCAATAAAAAATTATTCTCATAAAACAAAACATGAGAGCAAAGTGCAGGAAAAGTCTTTTCTTCACCCCAGATTTGTGAAATTATTATCTGGACAGGAATTAAATAGCTGTGAAACAGCCTTGAGGGTACATAACCTTTATTACAATTTGGTTGCTCTCCAGTTTTGTTTTTAAACAATTTAAAGGCTGAACTAATCAATATGGTCAATAATGGTCTATGAGATTCTATTTGAAGAGCAATGATGTTAGAATTTAAGAATCCAAAGACACAAGCAGAAACTAGAAAGCTCCTGCTAGGAATCCCCTTTATCACTTTAATGAAATTCAGATGAAAACAGTGGAAGCTCAAGAGCGAAATGTTTAAAAAAATAGAATGTTAAAATTGATTCTGCAGTGTTTCATTTCAGATAAAAAGCCTTAATGACTGTGATTCTAAACTCTGAGAATGAAGGTCCATCCCAAGCCAGCTAGCAGGCCTTCAACTGTCACTGCAATTTTGAAGTAGAACTGCCATGAAGCAAAGTTGGTTGTCATAGAAAATGTGATGCCTGCATTACCACTGTTGGGTGGAATAAGCATGAGCATAAGTAGACCCCAGATAATCACCCCAATAGCTTCCTATTTAGACCATCATTAAAGAATCCATGAATTCATTAATATTCAACTTTAATAGTTATTTCAGCAAAGAACAAAACCCAAATGTCTTAAAATATGAAATAGTTAATTAAATTGTGATGTTTCCCTAAAGGTACATATTACTTAACAAGGATTATTACACACCTATAAAATGGTCTTGATCTAAAATAAAATATGGAAAACATATAATAACAATTGTGCTAGCTTCCTGAGGCATCTATAATAGAAAGCACAGATTAGATGTCTTAAATGAGGTTTTTATTTTCTTCACAGGTGTGAAGGATAGAAATCTAAGCTCCAAGGGTCAGCCCTCCCACTCTGGCTTATAGACAGCAATGCTGCAGTGTCCCTATGTGGCCTTCCCTTGGTGTGTGCTCACTTCTGGTATCTCTTCCTCATTCTAGAAGGACATCAGCCATATTAAAATGGGGACCTATCTTGGCCTCATTTTAATTAATCACCTTTTTAAAGTCCTTATCACCAAATATAGTTATGTTCTGAGATATTGAGTTTTGGGATAATGCTACACAAATTTTGAAATGACTTTATGCTGATTATGTGTAATAAGATGTGTTTTTCTTTGAGTACATGGTATGTGTTATGACAACTAAAAGGAAGTATCACAAAAATTACAAATGGACAAACACAGAAGATTTTACTTAAATATCTATGAATAAAATTATGAGCCATGAAATTTCAAGGAAGTACTAAGAATGTATAATAATTATAAGTGAAAGGGATTCTATGATAAGCTATATTAATAGTTAGCTTCCCCTTTCCTCTCATTTTCTTTCCTTTTTTATTTGTAAACTAATTATTCAATAGGAATCTTAAATCTTAGTCCAAAATATCCGCAAGAACAGAATAATACTATTTAATGCAAGGCTTTTTCCTTATAAACTATAGGGATGTATGTGCTCAGAGTAAATTTTTAAGTACTTTGAGAACAGACTTCTAGTAAGACTTAATCATCTTTGAAACTTTTAATCTCTGGCATAGTGTCTTCAGCTGAACACAATTTCAACATATATGTCAAAAGACAAGACGGGAAGTATTTCAAAACTGTTCCTCATGTAAGAAGACAACAGAAAGGCATTGGTTTGAGTTCCAGTGACTCAGTTCAAGTGTCTGTTGTATTGAGTCTGAATCACATGGCAAATATCAAGTCACATAAGCTCTCTGTGATTTGATTTAATCATGTCATTATAATGCTAAAGAAAACTCACTTTTCTTAACAGTTCTAGATTTTTGCAGGTCCTAAGAAGGAATTATCTTTGTTTAGGAAAATCTATGAAGATAAGATACTTTAGATATTTAGAGACAAGATAAATACTGAGGATTAGATTCAAGAGGAAAAAAGGGAAAGCTTTGTTTCTTGGCATGAAAAGGATATATTTTTCTTACTATTGATGGGGAAAGCAAAGGAGAGAGAGAGAGAAAGAAAGCAAGACATAGAGCATATGGAGGCTCATGAGACAGCCCAGGTACATTAAATGTCTATGATACACAGGATAAAATATGATTTTTTGTCAATGAAAACACTCTATAATTAAATATAAAGTATCACGCACTCCCTGGCAGTTATATCTGAAAGTCAGAGTAAGAAAAAAGTGAGAAGTATATATTATTCCACTTCTCTTTGTTTCTCCAAGGATTTTGTATATATTTGAGGTATATAATATGTTACTTTTTCATAATTTTAAAATAAATTTATTGAAAACTTCCATACATATCTACAATATGCCCTGGGCATAATGCCCCCCTCCCACCACTTTCCTTCAACCCTCCTACTTAAACCCCTTCCACTAACCCCCCTGTTCTTTCCAACTAGCCCTCCTTCTATTTCAATGTCATCATTTTTTTTAATTTTTATTTTTCCCACTCCATCATCCATAAAAATGGGTTCACTGTTATATATGTATTCTACAAGTAACTATACTTGCTATGAGATCATAAATGCACTGGCTACTTTGTGCCTTAAACTCAAAACCCTGAGTTTGTGCCTGTTTTACCAAAGAATTGAAATAAAACAAAACTGAGGAGGATAATTATCAAATTATTACATTTATTCAGAGAATGATGGAACTAAGAGAAGGGAAAACTGATATACCGACCTGTTCTGAAAGATCATGTGGAAAGTGAACATGAGCCCAAAACATGAAAAGGGATTTAAAGAGGAAAGAGAAAAAAGTGCAGAGAGCTCCTGCTCCTGCCTTGTGGGAGGCAAAAGGGGGTCAAGAACCCATGTGGGAGTATGAGACGAGGTCTTCCCTCATCTCAGCCCCAGGACAGGAACCTGGAAGAGATGAACAGCCAACAAAGAGGGCTTGCCCACCTTGTAAGGATGTATATATCATCTTATTGTAGTGTGCTTTACCCTCAGACTCAGTTGAGAGACAAATGATTGGTGTAGATTCAGGGCTGGCTCAGGAAGAGGCCCACCATAATGCCCAGTTTTGAGGATAAGCTTAACCAACCACAATGCCAGGAACATATTTAAATTCTAGGAAAGGGGGTTTCTCTCCCAGGGAGGAGCTCAGGTTGTTTATGAAAAACGCAAATCTAGTTAACTCTTTTAGGGAAGCTGTAAGGAGAGGAGAGATCCTTCTCTGATCTCTAATAAAGTGGAGATTACAAGAACATACTTAAGGACATTTCTTCTTTTTACTTTTGGAGCTCAGTCTCCCTAAACTACCTAACAAAACTACCTGACTCCCTCTCAGAAGACAGCATTACAAAGCACTCCTCCCCATCCTTTGGCTCTTACATTCTTTCCCACACCTCCTCTGTAATGGTTCCTGAGATTTGGAGCATGTGATAGAGATGTTTATTTAATGCTATCTCCTCTTTGTGTACTTTGAGCCTTGAATCCCCCAATTATTCTCAACCACATGAAAAAAGTTATTCTAACCAAAAGTGAGAACAGAATTAATCAATGGGCGTAAACATATATTTAGAGGGCAATTTGATGGGTTTGACATATCCATTCAGCCAAAGAACACTGGTACCTTCCCTCTAGTTCCTATGTCCTTCCAAGCCCTAGGCTTTTTTGTTTGTTTTTGTTTTTGTTTGTTTGTTTTTGAGGTAGGGTCTCACTCTGGCCCAGGCTGACCTGGAATTAACTATGTAGTCTCAGGGTGGCCTCAAACTCACTGCAATCCTCCTACCTCTGCCTCTTGAGTGCTGGGATTAAAGGTGTGCGCCACCATGCTCAGCTAAGCCATAGGCTTTTAACTCCTTTTCAGTACCAGGACAGAGTGTGAAGTTGGCTTTACTCTTTATCTTTGCTTTGGTAATCAATGATATTTTAGATGAAGAATTGTCATCAATAACATTGAAAGATGATTATGGTAAACAACAGCCCAATGAACCAGCAACAGAGACATGGTACAAGCTATATCAACTCACTAATTTTAGGGAGACATTTGCTATGTCAGCAGAATTTAGACTGTCTGAATTAATATAATCTCAGGACCCTGCTTATTTCATTTATATCATTAATTACCATTTTTTCCATAGTTGGACTATCTTACTAAAAAGTACACAGGTTCTAAGGCATTTCAGGTTCTACATAAGCAGATGAATGTAGGAATGAATCTGAATCCCACATTTAACCAGTACTTTGTAGTGGACAGGAAGCACACTGGTTGCCACAGATAAGGCTAGATATGGTTTTGCTTCTTCATTTCCCCATTGCATTGTAAGGGCTGTGGAGGAATAATTACATCATGAGTGTTTCTGTCTCTGACCGAATCTGAGGTCCTGTACTTGGCTCTTGTACTTGGCTTCTCTTTCTTGGAAGGCAATTAACTCTTCAGATCTCTCAGCAAACCTACCATTGTGATTTTAAGCCAATGTAGCTTTAGCTCCTGTGCAGCAATACTGAAATTTTTTCATTAGGTGTACTTCTCCAAAGCTTCACAAAGCAATGGATGTGTTCCACCACACAAAATCATGCAAGTTTAGAGTGTCAAGAGTCTATAAACCCCTTGAAACATAAAAAGGGGCTCCTTTCCTTTTGTTTCCGAGTCCTTACACTAAGAATTACAGTTTAATTCTATGCTGCTTTGCATCCCACTTGTCCTCATTCCTGTTTCCATGAGCTGCTCATGACCACTCATCTTAACAAGATGCACCTCTCCCTTGATCTTTATTTGCTGTACCAAATACCTGGCATGAAGCAGCGGCTCAGTTAACCCATCAGCACCATCAATTTGAGTGTTGCCTGTGTGGTAGACTACTCCCTTGCCAAAGCTGCACAATGACTGTTTCCTTAGCCTTAATGATTGTCTTCGTCAGGAGACATGCCTTACTAGATCCTGGATACTTCCTTTCTCTGCTTTTCCACCTTTAAAACGTCTTCAGACACAAAAGTACTTTAAAGTTTCTCCTGCTTGTTCAGTTTCCTACAAAAAAATGAAATGATTGTGGAATCATTGAAGTGTTTCCTCAAATTCCTTTTTAGCAGGCAGTGAAGAGTAGAGTTAAAATGCTTCTTAAATGGATGAAAGTGCATTGTCAGGAGTATTACTCAGCTCTGAGTCAACCTTAGGAGCTCTGTAATCTTGGAGGCATTGTGAATTAAGCTATACTCCTCATGTGACAGAATACTCCATTCAATTAAAGTAATTGTCATAATAAGAAGCCATTTCACATACAGCAGTGTCCTTTAACATTTGTAGATGATAAAATTTTAGCTGAAAGAAATCTTACCAAAATGAGCAACAGGAAAGAGACTAAAGCTAGGATAAAACTTCAGAAGCCTGCCAACTGATACCCTCTACCCTAGAAGGACTTTTCAAATTCATGCTCTCTGGAGTGTTGTTTGGAAAGCATTGACATAAACCATTTTATCTTTATTGAACTCTAAGTTGCCTATGACCATGTTGTAAATACATGTCTCAGAAAGTGTTTAGATAATGTGTTCCATCTCTGACAAAAGTCAAAAAGGAAGACAATGACCTCATCAATCATTTTGCTAGAGGCTCCTGGTGATGACAGTTTTTCCAGAATTTTTTAAAAGCAAATAAGCTCATTGCTGTTATGTGTATGACATAGCCCCTACCACATCATAAGTTTGGCTTCAGCTTTTCCATATCAGTGTGTCATTGATGTACCCCTTTAATATTTTTGCATACTGTCATGTCTACTGAATATATAGCTTGAAACAGACTACACACACACACACACACACACACACACACACACACACACACATATATTCCTGATGGCAAATGTAATTACCTAAATATAGAAACAAATGGTTATTAATGAATTTACCTAATAATAACCCTAAGAGATAATTCCACATTCGATACATTTGGGATATAACAGACATACAAATTTGTCAGGAATAGTTTTAAGCTATACCCACCATCTTAGTTGAAAATTTAAAATCTAACTCATTTTTAAAATGGAAATTTAAGGTCTAGGGAGATGGCTCAGCAGTTGTAGGTATATGATTACAAAGCCTGCCAGCCTAGGTTCAAATCATCAGCTATGTACAAAAAACTTCATGGGCATTCATTTGCAATGTTTAGAGACTCTCCCCCACCACCCGTAAATTATTTTAAAAACTATATTCAACATCACTTATTCTATTCACATAGATGAAGTCTATGTTCATCCTTCAGTCATTTGTCATCCTCCTGGAGGCAGATTCATGTTTTATTCATTTATGCCCCAAAGCCTTCTTCAGGGCCTATCACATAATAGAGTGTCAAAAATGGATGACAATGATTATAACTATAAATGAAGGGCCTCACAGGATTACTTTGTAGGGAGACATACATAGCAAAATGTGATCAAGTGTTATCTGTGCCTCCAAGCATACAAAGGCTGCATGCTTCCTTTTTAGTCTTCTCACCCACCCCACCCACAAGTCTAGGAAACCACTTATTTTACCTTTGAAAGAAAACAGTCTACCATATGCTAAGAGTATAAAAGTTATAATGTACCTAGAGTTTGCTTCAGATATTTTATTCAACCAAATACACATGAAGCCCAAGAAAATGGAAAATACTCATTTTTTTCAAAGAAATACATTTTAAAGATTTAAACTACAGTTCCCAGGCAATAAACCATTATGAGGATATTTTACTAGGAAAATTGTAAATTCAGTCCTAGAAACTGACATTGAGATCTCGAACTGAAATTATAGTGAATATATTCTAAAACAACTATAAACCCTAGAATTGGAATGACTATATTTTTCAGCCACCATTCCCACTTAATGGCTTAGTCATATTCTATGCATTATTTATCCATTTGGTGACCAAATTTTCTCCTATGCACCATAGTAAGTGCAATAGTATGTACCATATGGAGCAGGTGGAAATGAGATGCAGGGAAAATTCTCAGAGCCACAAGAGGCACACAGCAGAGGGGATGAAGCTATGGGAAAAGGTACTTTATCAACTTCCCTCCCTGCAGATCTTTGTGAAAAACTAAAAGTTCCTTTATTCATTCAATATTATTTGAATACCTTGTCCATATCAGACACACACATGTGAGATGGTTATGCACAAGACTACTTGTGCTGTCATGCAGTTGATATTATGATGCAGGGCACTAGTAAAAAGATGAACAAATGACTTTCATAGTAATATTGAGAAATATCAACCTGCAGGGGTAAAGATGTTTATGAGCCTTTAGATCTTGTGGCCCCTGAAAGCCTCTGATACAGGAACAATGTGAAGTAGGAGTCATCTCAGGCTTCAGGGGGAAAGTGTGAAAGTAAAGAAAGTAAACATAAAACTCCTGATGCTAAAATCATTTTGAGTTAAAATATAACAACAAACCATTATTCTTGATTTCAGGTGAGCTGAAGGGAAGGATGAGACCTTAGAGTTAGGAAGGGTTTTCATTACACAGGACCACTTAGTGGCCACTGGGAAAGGGCAACTTTATTTCCAACATAATGTGAGGCTTGCCATGGAATTTGTGTGAGTGAAGGATGTGAATTCACTTTCATTTGAAAGACAAATGACTATTTTATGAGGTAAAGGTATTTGGCCAGGTGTTAGAAGAATGTGGATTAGAAGTGGTGTGAGCAAATATGATTAAGTTAGTGAGACTCAGAAGAATGCATATGGGTTTATGAGAAGGGAAAATGGCTCCAAGATGAAACCTAAATTAGTTGGCTTGAACAGTTAGGCACATGACCACATAATTTACCAAAAGAAATAATAATAATAAAAAACACTGAGATTAAAAGTCCACCCTGAAATACACTCTGTAAGTATACAAAGGGTAAGACTATGCCTTAAACAGCCCAATAGTCAATGACTAGGAAAAGGAAGGAATTTGAGACATTACACAGGAGCATGCAAGAGACAGGAAAAGGAAATTAGGAGAGTTCTGTGACCCCAACAATATGTGAAAATAATTTCAAAGTTAAAATGAGGTTAGGCTCATCAGATGATGCTGTGGGGCTCACATGGCTGGTGAGACATAAAGAGGTTGTTAATGGGAATATGGCAATTATTTTGGGGGAAGGTAAGCCTAATGTGAGTGGGTCAAAGAGAACTCAGAAGGTGAGAAAATACAGCTGTGCCTAGTCATGTCTATGGAGAAATTATACCAAAGAAAGGAGCAAAAGCATTTGTGAGGGAAACAGATAAAGAGAATCAGAACTCAGAGAAGCTACTTTGCAGTGAATGCTGTGACAGTGTATGCTCCCTTTTCCCAGAAGGGCACTTTAAATTAAGCAGCATGAGCTTCTTTCACACAGAATCCCTGCAGACCTGTGGAGGGTAGTCCAAAGAGTGAGTCTTCCAAGCAAATCTCATGTTTAACCTGACTTTCAACCTTTAGCAGTCGAGGCTCCCTAAGGAAAACCATCAAACACTTTTCTTCTAAAACAGCATTGCTGTTGACTGATAGTACAAAATAAAGTAGCACGACTTTGCTTAATCTCATCTTTAAAACTGAAATGACTTAGGGCTGGGCAGGTTGCACAATAGTCAAAGATGCTGCATTATAAAGTCGGCCAGCCCAGGTTCAATTTCCCAACCACCCACATAAAGACCAGATTTGGGGGCGGGGGGATGTGGTGCACGTGCAAGTATCTGGTGTTTGTTTGCAGCAGCAAAATGTCCAAACCCACCACACGCACACACACACACACACACACACACACACACACACACACGGAGAGAGAGAGAAAGAAAGAGAGGGAGAAATTTGAGAAATTTGTTTTTTAATCTGAAAGGTTTTCATTTCTATTTATTTTTGGAATATATATATATATATATATTTGTATATAAAACATTGAGCATGCACTCCTGCAGTACCAGTACATGATGCAAACTAATAACAAAAAAAGAAAGGGCTGAGGGAGGGGCAACATTCATACTTTGTTCTGTTAACTTCATCCAGTTAAAAAATTACTGAGGGACAGCACTCACACTTCATCCTCTTAATGCACAATAAGAAAGTAAGCTCAGCTCAAAATTCATGACAGGAAATAGAAAAGAATTTAGCATTTTGTGACTGCTTAATTTGGCACTTGGAGGAACTTCCTCTACACACCAAGACCCCAAATGCACTACTTTCTTTCTTTTTCTTTTACTTATATTTTTTTCCTCTTTGTGGCTTTTTTTTTGAGATAGAATCTTATATAGCCCAGGCTGGACTTGAACTTCTTATCCTTCTCCTGCCAATTGCTGGGATTAGACACTTCACTCAAAAAAACTTTTTTCTAGATCAAAAAAGAAATATGCACATGTACAAGTGAGGTGTAAGATTGCAGCACACAAAGGTTATTTCAGTGAAAAAGGATTTCCTGCTGGGTGTGGTGGTACACGCCTTTAATTCTCAGCACTTGGGAGGCAGAGGTAAAAGGGTCACTGTGAGTTCAAGGCCACCCTAAGACTACATAGTGACCTCCAGGTCAGCCTGAGCTACAGCAAGACTCTACCTTTAAAAACCCAAAGCAACAGGGCTGGAGAGATGGCTTAGCGGTTAAGACGCCTGCCTCCTAAGCCTAAGAACGCTGGTTCCAATCTCCAGGTCCCACGTTTAGCCAGATGCAGTGACGCAAGGGCACAATGCCACACTTGACCACAAGGGGATGCACGCATCTGAATTTCATTCTCAGCAGCTGAGAGACTGCTGGCACGCCCATCTCTGTCTTCCTCTCCCTCTCTCTCTCTCTCTCTGTCTCTCTCTCAAAAAAAAAAAAAAAAAAACACAACAAAAATATTGCCTTAAATAAGTAGCATGTCTTGCCCTTAAAATATGTACATTAGAAAGCTTGTAAAATTTTAGGTTAAGAAGGCAACTTGGAGTTTCAAGTTTTATCACCCATAAGCCAAGTACTAAACAGAATATATTTTTTAAGTGGTCACTTGTGAGTTTTACTAGTGGGTACACAAACTTGTTTTCACATTTAATAAATTGAAGATGGATTTTTATTTATTTATTATTGTTTGGTTTTTCGAGGTAGGGTCTCACTCTAGCCCAGGTTGACCTGGAATTCACTATGTAGTCTCAGGGTGGCCTCGAACTCATGGCGATCCTCCTACCTCTGCCTACTGAGTGCTAAGATTAAAGGTGTGAGCCACCACACCCTGCGAAGATGGAATTTTCGAAAGCTGCTGTAACTGAGTTATAGAGCAAAATGATTCAGGCTCAGCAAGAGAAAATACAGCAGACAGTACTATGTGCTCTCCCTACTTGCCCCTACTCACAGCACATGGAATTTTCTTTTAATCTAATGTCACAATTTAATATGAAGCTAAGGCAAGAATTAAGATAAAGCCATCAGTGAGGCCTACATAAAGAGATGCTATACCAAAACATAGGGAAAAAAAGAGACAAGAAGTCATTTCATGAAGGCATTCACATAGCTGAACCTTTCAGAACCTTCTTAGAAATTCTACAAACATGTTATATTTCCATCATGTTGCTTTCATTTGAAGCTTGCTGACATCAATAGTTTCAAGCTAATTTTGGTGAAAGCACTGCTTGTATTTATTTTATGTTTTGTTTTTGAGGCAGGGTCTTACTTTAGCCAAAGCTGACCTGTAACTCACTCTGTAGCCCAGGCTGGACTCAAATTCACAGCAATCCTTCTACCCCAGCCTTCCAAGTGATGGGATTAAAGGTCTGAGCCACCACTCTTGGCTATTTTTATTTATGATATGAGGTCTGGCTAGGCCTCAAACGCTTGTACTGGAGTCATCCTCCTGCCTCTCTTCCCATGTTACTTGGACTACAGATGCATACCCCTGTTCCCAGCTTGGAAGTACAATATAACATATGTGACGATTCTAATAGATCCTGGAAAGGGTGTTTTATCAGTCTGTTATACTGCCTAGTGATAAAGTTTAACCACTTTCTGCAAACAAACATGAATGACAGTGAGTGAGAAGAGCTCTAATTCCATCTTGTGGGAAAACTGTTTTTCCTAGTGTTTTCAACAGTAAATGTGTATGTGTGTGTGTGTGTGTAGGTTTTTGAGACAGTGTTTCACGCTGTAGCCCAGGCAGGCCTTGAACTTGTACCAATCCTCCTGCCTAGCCTCCTGAGTGCAGGGATCACAGGTATGAGCAACTTTTATTTTTAAAGATGAGTTACCCGGTTCCTCCACATTCAAATAGTATTTGAAACTCAAGAAGTGTATGGACAGAGGAAAGATTTGAATGTCCAAATCATCCCCTTGGATGAACTTTTGCCCTATCATTGCTGTCACTCTGCGACAGGCCGCTGGTAAGGTCCCCTTGCTCAGCACTCTATCTCCTCCATGACTTCCATGACAATTGTCCGCGGGCCCGTCAGAATCAGATTGCTCACGGTCGACGCGCAGCAAGTTGAGTCTGTTGACAGACACGACACATAGACAGACCTTCATCCCTGCTCAGCTGCAGGGCTGGGATCCATGGCCTCGTGTGGATGTGGCATGGCTGACTTCCTCGCACCACAAAGCCCCATGCAAAGGCGTCACCAACAATCCCGAATGTCTTCCTTGCAAGCGGAGCCCCAGGAGTCAGGAGTTCCTCCGAAGTGACAGGTCTCTTTAGCATGGACTTGGGGTTGCAGAGCACTGGGTGCTGCTGCTGCGCTCGGCAGACATGATCTTGATCCTCGCTGGGGCTCACCGACATGGGCTGGGCTGGCCTGGGCGATTTCCGGTTATCCTTCTCCGCTTCGGCAAGCAGAAGGGACTGTCATTGTCTCCTGGGAGGATGCGGACTTCTCATTGAGCGGCTCCATCAGTCTTCTCCTCCCACGGAAGTTCATTCTAAACTGGTAGAGGAAGTTGCTGTCCACAAATGGATGGATGTTTGTTGGCCACAGGACCTGGAGGCTCGGGAGCAATGAACCAGCAACCAAGAACTCATTTCTATATTTAAGTGCAAAGAATACCATCTAATGTAAAAGTTGCCATATAGTATAATTATAGGCAATTTATTTATAGAAAATGAAAATAAAATTTCATTTATTCCAACAAGTATCATCAAATCAGATACCTTAATTTTTGAAAAGCCATATATTTTTAGAAATACTAAAACTTAAATTGAGACTGTTTTTATACTTTTTGCCAGATTTGTCTGTTGTACAGCAATATCGATAACTGTTTCACTAATACCAACTAAATGTGTTTTTAATTATGTTATAATAAACCTAAAAATCTTGAGGGAAGAGTGATGCTGTCAAAATATAATTGTTTCAAACTTGGAAAATCAACAATTTACCCCCAGTGCAATGTTTATTGGCTGATAAATAGTTTATTTTCACCTTCATCTGAGAGCACGAGGAGATATAACCTGAGTAAGAAGTTCTATTATCATTATCTGTTATTTTAATCACAAACATCTGCTTGGGGTTTAGTTCCTCATTTAAGAAGAAAATGGAGCCATTTCAAGAGCCAATAAAGAGGAACCTGTGTGGCTTAAGCTTCCTCCAGAATCCTCAGGCCCTGCCAGCAGGCATGCTGAGGAAGAGCATCTACCACAATGGGCTGTCGCTTTTGAAAATTTGCTTGGGGTAGAGGGGTCTCCGGAGAATTCTTTGCCCAGAAGAGAAATAGTTGTCAAGTTTCAGCTCATAGTTTATCACGGAGATCAGTCCTGGAAATGAGGAAGTATCTGTGATGAGAACTAGAGAAGAAAGTTAAAATGGATCTAAGGATTACACATATCCAGCTACAGCTCTGTGTGAACACAGGGAATTTATACTTGAATTCCATGTATAAGTATGACCTTGAAGACACCTATGAAGAACATCACCACCTTGGGCTGGATAGATGGCTCAGCAGTTAAACTGCTGGATTGCAAAGCCCAAGGGCCTGAGGTGAATTCACTAGGGCCTACGTAAAGACTGATGCACAAAGTGGCTCATGCATCTAAAGTTTACAGTAGCTAGCATTCTTGGTGTACCCATTCTATCTATGTATCTATGTATCTATGTATCTATGTATCTATGTATCTATCTATCTATCTATCTATCTATCTATCCTTTTATCTTTCTCCATATCCCTCCATCCATCTCTCTATCCCCTTGCAAATAGTTTTTGATTTATTTTTATTAGTTATGGACATACTTAGTATGGTACTATCCTTTCCCTCATCCCTGCCCCTTTACTCAAGATGCCCTCCTCATTGGGGATGCAGGTCATCCCAATGGGGATTGTAGGTCATGCAATGTGGGGGCAGCAGTTAGTTATGGGGGAGAGACAATGTCTCTGTGCATAATGTCCCAACTTGTGGCTCTATCTTTCTGCCCCCTCTTCTGCAAAAATTCTTGAGCCATGTTGGGTGCACTTTAAATCTACTTCAGTGATGGACTCTTAGGCTCTTAGGTGTTGAGTGTCCTCATTGTCTATCTCTGTCACCCTTGTGTTGATAACAGGTCCACTGAGAAAGCAGCACTCTTGCTCATTTCCCCTTATTCCTCTGTGGTTTCAGCTGAGGCCCAGGTGACGTGCTCTGGGTCATTTATCTCCTCAGGTCCCACTGCCATCTGAAAAAGAGAAGCAGAATCTTCAACGTAGAGTGAAGTCAACACCAGTTAAATGGGATAACCAATATTAATTTAGAGAGAATTTAAAGGGTTAGACCCTCTATAGCCCAAGATTAGTGGGAGCTTGACAATGGAAAGCAAAATCATTATCTGGATATGATTCTGACTTGTTTCCCAGTTCCAGATATGGTTTCCTTTCCACTGAGAGGCTATGTTAGCCAGTCCAGGAGCAGTTGGTTACCCACCATGGCTGTGTTTCACTATTGCACTTGTGTGAGCATCATGTCAGGTTGTTTGCTTCTGAGTAGTTTAGATCTCGAGTTGCTCAGACAGATGTTGGCCACATTCTCCCAGTAGCTCATGTAATGCCTTCTAGCACCAGATGGGCTCACTGTCTGGGAACTGGTTGCCTTCCAGATTCCAACCAGGTCTCTCCATGGTTCTTGTCAAAAGCATACGGTGTCTTCAGCAGTAGGGTCTTACCATTAACCTCTGATGGATAATCGAGTGCTCTGACAGAAATCTGTCTTGTTTTGGGAGACCTTGTAGGTCTCTCAGATCAACACCTCCTCCTGGGTGTTAACCACATGCTCATAATGAAAGTTACAGACTAGCACCAAGGGAAAAGAAAAAGAAAGAAAAATGAAAAGGAGAAAAACAGGAGAACAGGAGAAATTTAAGGTTAGGCTTCATTGCACCCTCTCCAGGGTCCTTCGATTCAGTTGCTTCCCCTAAGGTCCTGTTAAGGGTTCAACCTTTCAGTCTATCTTCCAGAATATAGTATTCTATGGATCCAGTTCAATTTTGGTTCAGTTTTGTGTCCCTGCCCCACCCTTCCCCTTCCACCAAGCCCTACCCTCCCTATTGTCCAAGCCTCACGATGCAGATCAGGTATGTAAGCAACTAGAGCTTATCTGGGTTAGAAATTGCAGATGATGTTATCATGTGATGATTGTCTTTCTGTGATTGTGTGAGTTCTCTGAATATGATCTGTTCCAAGTTGGACCATTTTTTCTACAAATTTCACTGTGCAATTTTTTTTTTTTTTACTGCTGAGTAAAATTCCATTGTGTAAATATACTACATCTTCATTATCCATTTGTTCAATGATGGGAACCTGGGTTGATTCCAGTTCTTAGCTATTATGCATTGAACAGCTATAAACATGGATGAACAAATATCTCTGAACTGAGGTGTGAGCTTATAGGGTAAATGCCCAGGAAGGGAATAACTGGGTCTGTTGGTAACTCTATATTCATCCTTTCAGGAGTCTCCATATTGATTTCCATAGTGGTTGTACCAGTTTATATTCCCATCAATAATGAATGAGGATTCCTATTTCTCCACAGTCCTAAGGGGAAAATTCATAGCACTAAATGCCTTTATAACAAAGACAGAGAGAGCCCAAATTCATAACCTAGCAGTGCACCTAAAGTCACTGGAAAAACAAGAAGAATCCAACCCGAAGAGCTCCAGTTAGAAATCAAGGTCAGTGCAGAAATTAATCAATTAGAAACTAAGCAAATTTAAAAGCAAAGAACATTGCCCTCTTTGGTTAATTCTTGTTTGAGACCACCACTGTACCATCTACTTTGATCCTTTCTTACCACCTGCTTTTAATATCTCTTTCTCTTACTATGTCCCTCTGTAGCAGACAGCTTCAGGTTCACTGAGATGAACTTCCAGATCAGGCACAGTTATGGAGGAAGGGATATTATTTATTGAAGCTTACAGATCCAGGGGAAGTTCCAATAATGGCAGAAGAAGCTGGCCTGCCTTCACAGGGCCAAGCAGAGATAGAAAAAGCCAACCAGGCACACAGCACACTGAGCAAAACTACAGCCAAAAAGTCACACAGCACACTTCAGGAACTCCTGCTAGGCACGCTTTGCATATCTTTACAATGGAATCTCAAACCCACCACCAACACCTTAAGACCAGCCCCCAGTGACATTGCCTCTAGCAAGGTGATTGCAGATGCAAACTATAACTAATAAAATACTGAATATATTGGGGGACATATATTCAAACTACCACACCCTCCTAACATTCACCTAAGGGTTAATAACTGTTCTATAAACCTTCTCCTTTGATAGTGAGCCACTTCCCCTACAGTGTCTTTGAGACGTATATATGATATACCAGACCACTTCACTGGTTAACAATTGCCTTAAAACATCATGTGGGCCTATTGAAATGTGGAAGCCATGCCATAGCAAATTGTTGCCCTCTTCCCCTTCCTCATCACATCCTGGTAAGAATTCATTAGGTTTGACCCCATTCCAGGTCCTCATTAGTCTACCATATTGTTTGGGCTGAAAATTTAAGCTGGGCCAATTCAACTCCTCTCTTTTCTTTTAGAATTAAAAAGCCAATTGAGGAGATGAAAATAGATGTCTGATTAGAGTGAAAGGAAGGCTCTTTGGTAAAGTAGAAGAACTGAATGAGCCTAGAGAAATTAAACTCTTGTCATGTACAGAAAGTAAGAGTGAGAAATTAAACAGTGAGGAAAAGAAGACTAGCAAGCCAAGAATTCATCCTTCACCACCTATGACTCCCTAAGGGAGAAATATCTTGGGCTCCACCATCCCTTCATTCTCCTCAAAACCAGCATTTTCTTCTCTTCTCTTCTTTTCTCTTCTCTTCTCTTCTCTTTCTTTTTTTGAGATAGGGTCTCACTCTAGCCCAAGCTAGACACCACTATGTGGTGTCACGCTAGCCTCAAACTCACAGTGATCCTCCTGCCTCTGCCTCCCAAGTGCTGGGATTAAAGGTGTGAGCCACCATGACTAGCTTTTTCTTAAAAAAAAAAAAAAAACACTTTACTTGTTATTCATAGCTTTCAATAAAAGTCCATGTATCATTACAACATTTTATGTTTGCTTTCAATATCTTGAGTGGGTTCCTATAAATAATAAATAATTTCAAATTGAATTAGCACAAAATATGATTTTCAGTGACCTGAAGAACTATCATCTATTCGTTATTCTCTGGCATTTGAGATGACAGTAAAAGGATCTAAATCCAGTCACATGTTTTAACAATTCTGTGACAATGGGAATCCTGGCATAGTAGCAAAAGCTTGAGTCCCAGGTATCTTTTGGGGTGCTAGACACATATCTCAAATTGGAGGGCAGAATTTTTCTTCAGAATTAAAAATCTCCTGTATGTAAAATAATTCTGGGCATATGTGTGGTTGTTGAGCCCTTCAGACACCTTCCCAATCAAGGGATTCTGAGTTTCCCAGAACTCAGCTTGAACAAGCCCTTGTTGCATATGTGGTAATATATGGTATGTGAAGACTTGAAGAATTGATTGACAGGAGCAAAACAATGAGATTTTTATCTCTGGCACCATCTGGAAATCTGAGCTCTACTACAATAATATCCAACTCTCTATAAGATATTATATTTGTTCTCTGTGTTTACTTGTGGAGATTTCCAACATATTCAAAATATCTTGATATTGGAATACTCACAACAAATATTTCATATCATAATGTTTTCAACACAGTGCATTGGAATTCTTTGCCAAAACACATTAGATTTGTCCATTCACCCAAAGTGTGAACTTTAAAGAGATATGAAATATATTTCAAGAAGTCTTAAGGAAATAAATGTAATCTGAATAATGATGGATTCTCTGCGTACATGTGTTTGTATTGGTATTAAAAAGACAAAAAGAGGTGTGGTGTAATATAATAGGGTCTCTTAAGTATGATCGTGCCTCTAACTGTGATTTTTACTTATATAAGCACTGGTTGTGTCACATATTTAAAGTACACTAGCTATAAAATCCATATCTCATGAAAAACCATCAGCTATATGTCAGCTATATGTTAGAATCAATAAAAGGATTACCATTACCTTTAGTGCCTCATCTTGTCACTTTCCCTAGTACCACACCTCAGGTGTATTCTGAACAGCAATGTACTCAATTAACCACCTTTCCACTTCTTTGTGTCTAAATAGTACTATATTTTGGCCAATAAAATGCAAGCAGAAAAGTTGTAAAGAATTCTAGGAAGAAGTAGTTTACAGAAAGCAACATCAGTTAGTAGGTTGTTAATCTGTTTTTGTCAACCTCATTCTGAAGCCTGGGACTTGGATCACAGTGGCTGAAAATCTATAGCTGTCTTGCATAATGAAATGACCTTCAGGATGAAAACAACATAGTAAGATATAGTTGCCACGGGAACTCTGACTGCCAGCTACCACACTTCATTTCCATGTAAGACAGAGAATCCTCTAATTCATTGCATTGTTACTTGATATTTCTTATAATATATAATTGAATATAAATCCAGTATCTAAGTTAGGACCCAGTATCCTAACTTGTATAACCTTCTGATGAAATGGCAGAGGAGGTCAAAGGAGAAGGTAAATGTGACAAATATTTCTGCAAAATAAAATGCAGAAACATTATCTCCTACTGGCACTTCTAGCTCTCACTTTCTAAGTCCAGAGCCATTTTAAAATGAGCAACAAAATTTTTACTTTATAGAAAACATGAAATGACTTGAAAGCGTGAAATTATATAAAGACTAACTTTAAAACATTCCTTCCGGAATTATGTTGAATGTGTGGTTGAATTAATTGGAAATAAGTATGAAAAATACACTTCCCCCTTGAAAACTTTTAAAGAAATTTATATCTTCCTTCCTCCTCCAAAAAAATAGCATAGACAGTGTTCTCAGCACCATTTTCATGGCTGGTGTTGTGTATCATATGCATTTGTAGAAGAAAGCCTATCAATCAATTAATATTTTTTAAATTAAACCTGTCACCTTATAGAGAATTGTAAAAATGTCATCTTCTTTTCCTTACCTATGGAAGACATTTGTGTTTAAAAAGGAGGTTCTTTATCTCCCCACAATTCATCTCTGCCTGCTGCTTATTCCCCAGCTAAAGTCATAATCTTATTTGCAGGCTCATAATCATTTACCCAGTGAACAATCAGGGTGTCATTTACAAAGAATTATGACTTTAGGTAGGGGATAAACTACAGGCACAGATGAACTCTGAGGAAATAAAGATTGTTTTCATGCAAATGTATCTACTAATAAATAACCAGGCATGATAATTATGATGAAACAGAATACCCTATAAAGCAAGGTTGGGGATGTTTTAAATTTATTCCTCTCTAGAAATATGATGTGTAGGACATTTATAATGTGCTGGTACAACTTACTAGTTAAAACTTGTAAGAATAAATTTTATTAATGTGTGTGTGTGTGTGTGTGTGTGTGTGTGTGTATGGGTATGCATGCCACACATGTGGACATCAGAGGACAACTTCAAGGTATCTGTGCTCCACCTTCTTTGAGACAGTCTTTGCCACTTTGGAATATCTGGAACTCTCTCAATTTCTCAGTGATAATTAGGTGCAGTCCTTTAAAAGTAATTTGAAGCTTGAACTTTCAAATGAGTGAATGAGTGCATTGAGTCTGCTTTAGGCAAAGACTCTTATCTAATTTTCATATCATCATTAGACTAATATCAGTGGAATTAAGGACATTTTCTAGTTGTGTGCTTATGGAAAGCAAATAAGGACTCTAGTGAAGGTTCAGCTGTAAAATGTCTCCATAAGTTCATGTGTTAGGACACTTTATTCCCCAGACAATGAGGCTGGACTAGAAATTTATAGAACTGTGACATGTGCCCTGTCTTGAAGATGTGGACCATTAGCAAAAGGTCTTTGGAGGCTGTGTCCATCTCTGGTTTCTGTCTGCTGCTGTGATGTGAGAGGTCACATTCTCCTACCTCTATGAATTTTAACATGTCGCTCTACCATGAAAGATAGTATCCTCTGAAACTATAAGTCAAATCATATCCCTCCTCCCTTAAATTGTTTCTGTCAAGTACTTGTCACAGCAATAAGAAAAGGAATTCAAAACTAAGAATTCAAGTGACAAAGTCTGTGCAGAACAATAGTATTTCATTTTTTTTACTGTTATTTGTTCAAATTGTACTTTATATACATGTCTAAATTTTTCTATAGATTTTAATTATTCCACAGAAAACATTTATATTTATTTGAGAGAGAGAAAGAGGAAGAGAGGGAGAATGGGTGCACCAGGGTCTCCCGCCACTGCAAACAAACTCCAGATGCATGTGCCCCCTTGTGCACCTGGCTTACATGGGTCCTGCAGGCAAATGCCTTAACCACTAAGCCACCTTTACAGCCCCTGTAACACTAGTATTTAAAATGTTTTAAATATTTTTTTTATT
This sequence comes from Orientallactaga sibirica, assembly GCA_036365145.1. NCBI lineage: Eukaryota > Metazoa > Chordata > Mammalia > Rodentia > Dipodidae > Orientallactaga > Orientallactaga sibirica. The sequence goes on from JAEOAD010000008.1 coordinate 13,937,007, forward strand.
TATCTATTTGTGTGTGTGTGTGAAAGAGAGAGAAAGAAAGAGAGAGAGAGAGAGAGAGAGAGAGAGAATGGGCATGTCAGGGCCTCTAGCCACTGCAAACAAACTCCAGATGCATGTGCCCCCATGTGCATCTGGCTTACGTGGGTACTAGGGAATTAAACCTGGGTCCTTCTGCTTCTCAGGCAAAGTGTCTTAATCATTAAGCCATCTCTCCAACCCCTAGTCTTTAAAATTTTGCCTGTATCTCTGTTAATGATAGTTCACAACTTAATATTTATTTCAGAATTCTAACCTTTGAAGTGTTTATTTTATTTATTTTTTTGAGACAGTGTTTTACTCTATGGCCCCTGCTTGCTTGACACTCACTATGAAACCCACAGTGGCACCAAATTTACATTGTGAAAAGTAATGGCATCATAGAAAATCATATCTAGTTCATAGGATTGAAACCATGTGAACACACAGAAGAAACAGTAGCAGCTGAATCCTTCTGAACAAGAAAACATCTTTTCCTTCCACATGTTTGGAGAAAAGCACTTGAATGTTACGAGTCACATCCAGAGAAATAATCTGCTTCTTCATTAGAAAGGAAGGCATTTTTGGACAAGAAAGTGCAAGGAGAGTCAGATACTTATGTCTGAGTAGATATGCTGACAATAAATAATTTCTATGTTAACAATGAAATGCAGCCTGTATTTAACTATGACAGTAAAATTTGGATAGCCAGAATCCTCAGAACATGATGCCAAAAGGGCTTTTGACACAAACTGTGATGACTAAGGAATGACTCATTGTTGTGTCTGTGGGGTTTTAAAAGAGGAAATGCTAAGAGGAAAGTTAAAGTGTCTGAGAAGCCACTTTTTTTTGAAATTATTTCTTTTCTATATCTTTTTATGATAATATGGCTGTCAGTTTTATTTCTTAGTTTCTATTTTTATTTATTTTAATTACTTTCAATAAAGGGCATTTTATATTAAAAAGTAATAAAAATTACAGAAGTCTCTGTACCATTGTTTTCTGACTTGTAGAGACTGAGTGGATTCCAGTTCAATTTATTGACACTATGGAAATGGGAACAATCACAGAAGATGATTTTACAGTGAGCAACTATAGGTCCTATAGAAAGAGTTACTACCCATTCTCACAGAGAAGACAAGAGTTTGAATCATATAGCATGGTATGTTTTGGTGAAAGTATAGCCTACTGGGGATGGGATGATAGCTCCATGATGAAATGCTTGCTACATAAGTGTGAGGACTTGAGTTTGGATCACTAGAACCCACATGAAATGCTAGGCATGGGGGTGCACATCTGTAATCCCAGTGCAAGGGAGGCAGAGACAATCAGATTCCTAAGGCTTACTGGCTACCTAGTCTAGCTGAATTGATCAGCTCCAGGCTCAGCAGAGACTCTGCGTCAAACAGCAAATTTAAGAATGACTGAGGAGGAAACCTAATGTCAATGTCTAGTTTCCACAGGCAGGTACAAATATGTGCATTAGTACACACACCTATGCTGTCACATATATGAATGTTTACCTATGCACACACATCACATATACACATGAAAAAATGTGTAGGCCAATCTTCAGAACAATTTTTTTTGTTGTTGTTGTTTTTGTTTTTGTTTTTCGAGGTAGGGTTTCACTCTGGTCCAGGCTGACCTGGAATTAACTATGTAGTCTCAGGGTGGCCTCGAACTCATGGCGATCCTCCTGCCTCTGCCTCCCTAGTGCTGGGATTAAAGGCATGCGCCACCATGCCCGGCTTCAGAACAATTTTTATAAGACAGAAACTTCTATTTATAAGGTAAAACTACTATGATAAGTCACAAAAAATAAAAATCACTAAACTACTTTCCAGGTCTTTGCTTGCACTTTCTTAAATCCTTATATTACAAGATTATGTAAAATCTCAAAAACCAATCAATGCCAGAATCTCAGGCTAGTTAACACCAGCAAGACATGGGCACTCACTGCTTGATTTGCTTTGACAATCGCAGTAGTCCAATCACAACATCCTGTGTTACAGTTGTCAATAGAAATAAAAATAATGAGGGTGTGGTATATGCATGTGTTTGTTTTAGTTTCTTTGATTTTTTTGTTTTTGTTTTTGTTTTTTTCAAGGCAGGGTATCACTCTAGCCCAGGCTGACCAGGAATTTACTATGTAATCTCAGGGTGAATTTGAACTGACAGAGATCCTCCTGACTTAGCCTCCTGAGTGCTGGGATGAGAGGCATGTGCCACCATGCCCAACTTGTATGTTTGCTTTTGTGTATGTATATGAGAGAGAGAGAGAGAGAGAGAGAGAGAGAGAGAGAGAGAGAGAGAGAGAGAGAGAGGAGTGTTATTTGAAGTAATCAGTTCAGATAGTTGTAAAACCACACGCTACATCTCTAGTACAGATTGGTAGGTGGTCACAAGGAAGGTATAGCTCCTGCTGGGAGACCAAGTCCCGCAAGATGGAGAAAAATCTGCTCTACTCAATAGCTAATGATTTAAATGTTAGCCTCATGGAGAAAATATCTTCCCAGAAACATCTGTGATGATGTCTGAGAAAACATCTGGGCACTGCAGGAAAGCCACATGGCATATGGAACTTACAATTACACAGGCTACATTGCTTTCAGGTTTTTTTTTTTTTTTCTGTGATTTACTAAATCTCTGCCAAGTATTTTGCACATTCTATTTTGGGTGTTTCTTTCTCCTTCCATCATCCTTTAAAACAACTAGAGCTTCTATAATGTCAAAAACCCCAAAAGATATAAACCACTGCATTCTCAGGCTAACTGATGATACTGACTACAGTGATATGGTAATCAAGTGGACACCTTTATTATGACATAAGTACTTCAAATATAATTGGCTAATGAAATAGTGCCTTAAACATACTTATGTTATGTCCTCTGGTAGCCTTCTTGTATAAGAAATTTGTATTTTATTTTTATCTATGATAAATTTTGTTTAATCTTTCACCCCGAGCTTCTATTCAGCTGCCTGAAATAAAGAACACTCAACTTGAATGGAACTTGGAACATAGAATATCACCATAGTAGCTTTTATACATAAAGTTATAACACTTATTTTCAATATCATTAGTGTTGGCCACACAATATGACATCTGAAAATTAAAGTCCTTACACTGATGATTTCAATAATCTTTATTGTTTACAAGCCTTGAAATACCATACATTAATTATCTCCAGCATCTGCATAATTAATCACTTAGTTGTTTGCTTGATTCTAGGTACAAAATGGAAAAGTGATGATCAAATTATTGTTAACTACTCTTTGACCATGGTAGTATCATGACTTGTTGCTTGTCAAGAAAATTTTCCTCATCCTCATCTGTACTGTAATCAGAAAGTGACAACACAGAATGCATCCCGGTATCTTTTCCAGAAGAGCTGCAAATACATTAAAAGATCAATACACAATATACAGAACCAAGTTTGGGCTTTCATTTATCCTCTGATCAATACTGCATGTGTTGAAAACATAGCAAACAGGCAGATGTGAGAGGGCTATAGCAGACTGGGACTATAACTTTCAATGCACACAGTGAAATAAGCTTTTTTAAATAAGAAATTCTCAATTTTCCCTCTCCCAAGAAATGAAGCTACAATGAAATGAAAGTGAGAAGATGTTATGGTCTCTGGTAATATCTTTCATTGATGCTTCAGAAAGCATTCCAGTCATTACCAGGAACATTCATCATTACATTGGCTGTTTGATAGAATCCCAATGAACAGATTGCCAGATAAATCACCTTCTTGGTGTGTAGTGAGTTAGGAGTATGTGAACAGCCAGTCAAATTTTAATGAGAGTAATGGTTTGCAATTTTCTTTTTGTATTTTATCTGAGGCAGATGTACACCAACAGAAACTCTAACACATAGGTATTTGAGGCTGGGGGACAAAGTGAGGCCCAAATCACTTAGATTTTATTTGGCCTGAAGTTACTTAGATTTCTAGCTCTAGTATGGCACCAAATATAAAAGTTTCATTCTGTGATTGGTATAAATCTTTTTAAAATTATTTCCAAAGTTAAATATAGGTTAAACTAGCAGTTTCATCAAACCTAGTCTATGGACCAAAGTAGACATATTTTTAAAAAAAATTTCTACTCATCTGAGAATATAAGGAAAAGATGATTTAAAAAATTAAAGTAAGACATTATATTGTTTATTGGTCATATTTTTATTTACATTTTTAGTTTTATTTATTCATTTTAGAGCGAGAAGCAGGCAGAGAGAGAGAGAGGGAGAGAGAAAGAGAAAATGGGCATACAAGAGCCCCCAGCCACTGCAAAGGAACTCCAGATGCATGTACCACCTTGTACATCTGGCTTACATAGATCCTGGAGAATTGTACCTGGGTCCTTTGGCTTTCAAGCAAGTGACTTAACCACTAAGCCATCTCTCCAGCCCTCTCTTATATTTTTAGATTTAAGTGCTTTGAGTATTATGAATTGATGAGAGAACATGTAGATTTAGCTAGGTTTTGAATAATTTCAGGGAAAAATGAAAATTTTGTATTGATCCTTTTTACAAAGCCATATTAGAATTAAAATGCAAAAATTTAATAACTACAGGTAAATGATTTCTTCTTTGAGAAAGAGTAACAAACTTGTAATTCCTTTTCACTAAAGCCTCACATTTAAAACAAATGGAGACTTTACAATTCCAGGTTCATTTACTTTATACTTATCTTCATCTTTCTAAAAATAACCATCCTCCTACAAAAACTCAAGTTGTCAAGAAATGGACAATCTGACAGACTGGTGTTCTGAAGAATTTAGTAGTATGCTTTATGTTCCTACAACCTAGTCCTCATCTCTGTCATTACCTTATAGGAGAAAGCATAAAATAATACAAATTAAAATATTGTTAATATTTCTAGACTGGATTTCAAGAAAGTAACTTCTCAATATTCTATTCTTAAAAGTTTACATTAAGGTTGTATTAATATGAATTTTAAAATTTTATAAGTTTAATTCAAGCAAGACAACTATTTTTAATATAAAAAGTTATTAATTTCTAAATGTATTTTCATTTTTATAATACACATGTACAGCAAACATCTATCTCATCACATTAAAGTAACAATTTTTAACACTTTCATTAATTCTGATAATAAGTCAGCAAACGAACAAAAGTCTTATAAACAACAGACATGTTAATTACCAAAGTGAGGGCAATTTTTCTTCATTTGGTAAAAATAACTAATCCAGGCTTGTCTAGATTTTACTATGAACTGTCATTGTATATAAAGTCAAAGGCTTAACTTACCTTAATTCCTCAGCTCCACATGGACCCCTTACATCTGAGGTAATAGGGAAATCTGAAGAAATCTGACTCATATTCAGCCAGTTGTGTTTGAAGGCTGGTAACTCCTCTGTGCTTAGACTGGAAAGTTTTTCTGAAGAATCTGAAAGATATTATTTTGTGTATTGTCAACAGAGAAATTCAGGAAACAAATGAAGTGCATATGGTACTAGAATTTACCCAGAATGAACTACAAGCAGCACAAGGAGGGTCAGCACATAATCACTCCTCAATTTTCTCAAGTTTTTGGGATCCTTCAGTGTAAAGTCTCATGTGAGATTCCAAAAAAGTACACGGGAAGTGCTGTAGTGCTTGTTTAGCATGTGTGAGGTTCTGGGTTTAATCCCTAGTGCCATAAGGAAGGAGAGGAGAGAGAAGGAAGGAAATAAACCAGGGAATGGTATCAAGTCACCATAATCATACCAATATTTTTCATTAATGTACAGCATATGTGCAGAACAACAAAGCATTCACATAATTCTACATTTTTACAAAGTGAATGTACTTACTTAAAGAAAAAAGAAATAGAACCAGTCCTGTCTATGTCCTTTACAACACTTTCTCCCTCCCTCTTTTCTAGTGAGCACTCAGATTTTAAGAGCTAACTTCTATCAATTTTGCATTTTATTTTTGGAAGTTTTTAAAGTGGTAAAAATAGTAATTGGTTTTATTGTAACATTTTCATACTTCTTGGTGATCCCTCTTCCCACTCCCCCTTTTTGTCCCCTAACCTAACCTAAGATTTATTATGACAATGGATAAAGCTGTCAAAACCACAGGATGCTCTATTCCCATAACTTTTACCAAAATTGCTAAATAGCTACAAATAAACTTAGATTGGACTGAACAGATTTTTTTCTTGGTTAGTAATAACTTGAAGGTTTTGATCAGATTTCTCTTTTTTAAAATATTTATTTGCAAGGAGAGAGAATGAATGAATGAATGCATATGGGTGTGCCAGGGCCTCTAGCCACTGCAAACAAACTCCAGATGCATGTACCAATTTGTGTATCTGGCATTGTGTTGGTACTGGGGACTCAAACCAGGGTCATTAGGCATTATAGGCAAGAACCTTAATCACTGAGCCATCTTTCTAGGCCTCGATCAGATTTCTCTATACAAAGTAAATTGCATTATCCCTGTTGAATAATAGACCACAATATATTTACAGATGGAAATATCCTTAAAGTTTTTTAGATCTGTGGTTTTCAAACTATGATTGAAGTATAAATTAAATAGGCTTGAGATGAAATTTCTTTATCCATCATCCCCCAGCAATCAGGACAGCTTTATCTAATCTAGTTTATATTTGCGGACTCTAGATAAGATTTGATTTGAAGTAATCATCTTAAATGTTCTGGGGCTACATTTGAAGAAAAAAAAATCCTTGGGCTAGAGAGATTGCTTAGTGGTTATTGCACTTGCCTGTGAAGTCTAAGGACCCAGGTTTGATTTCCCATTACCCACATAAGCCAGATGCACAAGGTGGTGCATACAATTGGGATTTGTTTGCAATGGCTATAGGCCCTCTTGTGCCCATTCTCTTTCTCTGTAACAGCATCTCCTGTCTCATAAATAAATAAATAAATAAATAAATAAATAAATAAATAAATAAATAAATAACTCACTCTTCACCCTCACTTGTTGGATTTGAAAATTACGGGCCCATAGAGAAATAGTAACTTGCTGAAATTCACACAAGTACATAGTGAAATGAACTGGAACTCGATACATGTCTCTTTAGTTCACCAATGATACAAGTGACCAGGTTCTACTGATTATTCTTTAGCTTCAAGATTTTTTTCCTCTTCTATTTTCCACGGGGCAAAAGAAGATAGATACCATTCACAGGTCTCAGCGAATGGGATAGTTCCCTCAGGTCAGTAATCAACTCTGGATTTGGAATGAGAAATATTATTTACTAAAGCCAGCCCTAAAGCATAGATCTAAGGGATTCCACCAGAAGATTGAGTCAAACTTTGTTAGATATTTAAATTCTATTTGGATGAGTACAGAACCAATTCCAAACTTCAAATAAAATGAGCTTATTTTGTAGAATTTTAAATCTCAAAGTATGTTTCAGAATACCTAATAAAGTTAACAGAAACAAAGGTGACATCATTTGATTTTAGGTAGTGGAAAAATAAAAACAAAACAAAAAGAAACAATTTACAGAAATTACTGAAAGTGATGTTAAGCCACAAAAAATGGTTAATTACAAAAATCTTTTTTAAAAATTGTTTTGTTTTTCAGTATCTTGATTTTTCTAACACAGGACTAAATAAGGTTGGGTTGATATCTATATTGGAAAATTTATAACTAAAACATTACTGATTGTCTTTAGTGCCTGGAAGAGTTTAGATTTTCTGATCATTGAAGAATCTCTTAAACACAGTGAGCAATTAGACTAAGGAAATAAATTGACTAAATATAGTTTCTAGAACTAAAGTCATATAAAACATTCATAAACAAACTAATTCCACAGGGAAAACAAACAGTTATTTGAATAAAAGAAGAAACAGATCTAAGGAACAAAGAAAACATTCAAAGAATGGGACCAAATCAGATATATGATTCTCAATAAGGACTAATAAGAATAACAGCGAGAAAAATTCCAAAATACTATCTAGCACAAATATGTATCCCAACCTTTGAGAACATCTGACAAGCACAAACATACTCCTGTAGCCTGTGAGTCTCATATCTAGCTCATCAGCTTACTTATTTCCCATCATTGTTCCATGTCTCCTTACCCCATCATGTCCTGCTTGCTTATCTCTCCTTTTCTTATACATTCTATCCCATGCTTTCAGCCATTTGCCTTTACTCTGTGACATCTTCTCATTCTTAAGAGTTCCCAATACCAATTTAAAGGATTTCAGATTATCTTCTGGCACTGTGGTGTGATACTGGGCAGATTCGCCTGGGCTTGTGTCTTGCCTCTGTCTACAGGTACATGGTGACCAGTTGTTACTACACTGCACTACCTAATGCTCCAAATCAGAACAAAGAGAAGTTTAGACAAGGATCTGCCTCATCATATCACTGAATAGCTACTAAGGTGATATGAAGGATAAGGAATGGTAGTGTCTGCAGTGTAATCCCAGTGCTTGAGAAGCTGAAGCAAGGAAGTAGGAAGTTCAGGGCCAGCCTATAGTAGTGGGAGCTTCCATTGAGTCAGCAGTCTTCTGGGATCATGTCTTATGAGTTTCAGTGAACGAGACCCACAGACTAGAGGTTTTATTATAGAGATAGAGCTTAAGAAGAAGAAAGAATACAGAACTCATGCCCAAGACAGAGTGGGAGTGGGGTTTGTAGAAAACAGGGAAGCCCATCTAGAGGTTCAGATTGGGGTCGTTAAGGGAGTTAGGATTGAACTGGTGTCTGAATGCTGCCAGGTCTTCATGAGAGGAATAATGTCTTTACATTTCTTTGTCCTCTAAGGAAGGGTTACAGACTGGGAGCAGCTATTCAACTCATCTGATGAGATATTAGGAGAAAGGAGATAAGGAAAACAAATATATTCTCCCTTACACAACCCAAAGTCATTCTTCACTGTCTATCACCTTGAAACTGTGTCACAAGATGTCTGCTCCTGCCATTCTTTCCTCACCATTACAGACTCTACTTTCTGACTATAAACTGAATTAAACACTTTTATTTCTTTAAGTTGCTTCTGATGGGGTATTTTTCTCCAGCAAGTAACTCATACACTTTTGAAGACACCCTGGCACTATCTGTATATAACTACAGCCTGGAAAAATTTCAAAAAATGTACTGTGTGTGTGTGTGTGTGTGTGTGCGCGTGCACATGCGCATGTGTGTGTATCTGTGACTGAGCATGTTAAACTATATATATATTCCCTTGGTGGTGTTAGGCAAATGTGCTACAACTGAACTATATCCTGAGCCCGAATTTTTACTTCTTTAGTAGTTGAAAACTCAGGAAAGGAAGTCGAAAAGGAGAGGGAGAATGCAAATGGGGTTGATCTAGAACACCTCAAGGCTGACACCCAGTGACACACTTCATCCAGCAAGGCTTTACCTTCTAAATGTTCATACACTTTCAGAACAGTGTCACCCACTATGAAGTATTCAAACACATGGTGACATTTTATATGACATTTTGCATTCAAGACAACACATTTCACCCCTGGATCCTATAGACTCATGGCTATCTCATGAGGCAAAATGTTTTTAGTCCAACTTTAAAAGTTCCAATAGACTTTATAAGTCCCAACACTGTTCAGAAATCCAAATTCCAAAGTCTCATCTGAGACTGAAGGCAGTCTCTTAACTGTAAACTCTGTTAAATCAAAACACCAGTTACACACTTCCAACATATAATGGTGCAGAGTTGCTTTCTCATTCCATAAGGGATAAACAAGGGCATATCAAGGAAAGACTGAACTAAAGTATGACCATATACCAAGAGGGCAAACATCAAATCCTGTAGCTCCATGTCTGTTACCTAGGACTTATAATGAAGTTCTCTGGGATCCAAAATACTTGGGTAATTCTGCACGTACATCTTTGCAACCCATAGCCTCTCTACTGGGCAGGATCTTCCCTGAGCACAACATTTTTTTTGGTGGCTTTCCCATAGCCCTGGTGTCGCCAAAATCTTTGGATTTCATTGTAACTTCAGGTTCACTTTCACATCTTCATACTGTGGCTTCACACAATCTTGTGACAGGACTTCAAACCTGCCTTGCATTGCTTAACATCAGATGCTCTCTGCAACTCTGCAATAACACGCTTACATTTTCCATTCTTCCAAAACCAGTATTACATGGGTAAAGATGTCATGTTCTCTTGTCAGATTGGTATGAATTCTGTCCTAGCCTTGGATCACAATTGTGACATACTCTGAAGAACAGAGACCTCCTTCAGAATGTTTCCTTCATGCTTTTTTTTTTTTTTTTTCCAAAAGAGTATACATCCTTACTATCTAATCTTCAGAAGGTTGAATCTTGACCTAAGGGCATCTTTCCTATTGTCCTAGTGCATAGAAGTTGTCTTATCTTAAATGTGGATGACCTCTTTAACAATTACAGCCTTCAATCCTAGGACATTAAATTTGTGTGCATTTCTTTCTTTGTCATACTTTTACATTTTCTTTATCTGTCTGCTCTGCATTGGTCTCTTTCACTGTAGATTTGAATCAGAGTAGATAAAAGAAACCATGCCATAGAATCAATGATTTTCTGACTTTAAATTTCCTTTGTCAAATACATTAGTACATTACTTTTAAATTCAACTTCACTGAAGTTCTCTGGACACAGAATGCAGTTAGATTCTTTTAAATAATATTATATGATCTGCCTCTTGCCAAGTTCCCAATAGAGACTATATTCCCCTTCTCAAGTTTCATGAGCAAAGCCTCCATTGTCTACATTTCTCTCAGCATTCTGGTCTTCCAAATTCCTATCAGAATGGTCCATTCAGTTCTGCTTACATCATTGTAAGGCTTTTCTAGACCAAAGTTGCAAATCTTTCCATATCCCTCCTGGAAAACATTTTCAAAAAGCTAAGAACTACATGATCATTTTTTTTTTCACAGCATCATTTTCATTTCTGGTACTAATTTTTCATAGTAGTTACTTTTTTCATTGCTGGAACAAAATACTTGACCAGATATAGCTTAAGAAAAGAAACAAGGCTTAATTCAGCTTATAGTTCCACAGAGTAGAGTCTATCATGGTGGGGAAAGTATAGCAGGAACATACAACTGGAGTTACATAGTCACATAAGCATGGAAGAAGTTGTGCCGGAGTGTGTGTTGTTGTGGCCATGTAAGCCCAAACTTCCAAAATAGCGATTTCAGATGTGTTGTGAGAATGAAAAAGCAAGTGGGATTTTTCTGTCCATTGATGCTGAGCAGAGGAGAAAGGCCTTGTGCAGAATCAGAGATCCTTCCTCCATGGGTTGTATTCTGTTGCACCTGTAACCACACTAACTGATGGTTTCTTTAGGCAGACATGTCATCTTGTACCTTCAGCTGAACTCCGTGTGTGTGTGTGTGTGTGTGTGTGTGTGTGTGTGTGAGAGAGAGAGAGAGAGAGAGAGAGAGAGAATAAAATAGGGAAGGGGAAGAGCTGGTGTGCCAGGACCTCCAGCCACTATAACTTCAAAACCTGTGCCTCATCCAAAATAAATCTTCCCAAGGAAGAAAGAGCCAGTCCTGGAAGAAGTTTGGGATCATGATTGACAAGTGTATGAACATGTATTTTAAGAATGTGAACGTGATTGATAAGTGTGTAAATATGGTTAGTAAGAGTGCAAACATGGTTGTTAATGGGTGAACATAGTTAAGAGTGTTGTTGTTTATAAATTATCTTGGTTGTTCACAATGTGAATGTGAGACTGGGGAGAGCTCTTGTCTCTTGTTAGTAACAAGATTTCAAACCCCAGCACCCACATAAAAATCCAGGTGTGGCTGTGTTCTTTTGTCGCACTAGAACTGAAGGAATGAACAGGAAGATCACTGGGGCTCATTGCTCAGTCTGACTAACCAACAACAACCATCAAGAAGGGAGCTCCAGGTTCAGTGAGAAAGTCTATCTCAAGGTAATAAGGTGGACAGCCATAGAGAAGGACACTTGAGGACATCCTCCTGCCTTGCACATGTGCTCATGGAATATGCACATCTGTATATGCATGTGCATATAACACACCCACATCAAACATTAAATGCATAAACATGATTGCTGACAGTGTGAACATGTTAAGTGTGTGAATATGGTGAATGTGGTTAAGTGTGTGGGTGTGGCTAAGTGTGCAAACAAGTATGAATGCAAACGTGATTGTTAGGAGTGTGAATGCTGTTCCTGGTACATCAGAAATGTCCAGCAATATTCAGGCTACTTGCTTTCATATATGAAAAGTTACCTATTCTGGAGAAAATATTGCTACTATCATACAGGAAAAGGACTCAAAAGAGTATGTAAAATGTACATTGCCAAACAAAAAAATAAAGTGAAGGAATTGGAAAAAAGACTCCTACTGTTAAATTACTATATTTCATCCATAAATAATGGTACTTATCTCCCTATGTGTGATGACATTTATTATTTTCTGATTGCAAACTATATAATTATCAATTGAGATTAAGTTCAGCATTGGCTATTAATGTGAGGGTCACTTACAAGGAGATTTTATCATTAGATTTTTTTTTTTTAGCGTCCTGCTCTAGCCCAGGCTGATCTGGAATTCACTCTGTGGTTTCAGGTGGCCTTGAACTCCTGGCTATCCTCCTACCTCTGCCTTCCAAGTACTGGGATTAAAGGCGAGAGCCACCAAGCCTGTCTCTAGAGTTTTGTAATAAGTAAAGAATCATAACTTTTTTTCTTGCAACTTCTCATGAAATAAGTAAATAAGGCAGAAGAATAAAACTAAATTACAAAGAGACCACAAAAAAGGGATACAAACTCACATGACAAACTTTGACAAAGGACTATGAGAGGAATACAGGTTTACTGAGGTGAGGTGATGTGCCATTCCTGTCCTGATCATTCACTGCAGATACCAAGCTACATAATGGAAAGGAAAATGCAAGAATCTCACCAATTCCACCCTTATTTAGGGGAAATAATTGGAGGACCAGGGGGAGACATCCTTTTATATCTTCTTAAAATTTGCCATGGCTCTTGGCAGATGTGAGGAAACCATGAGCCTGCAGGTGTCCCCTTAGCAACAGAACATACCTGAAGAAAATCCAGGAAAAGAAAAGCAAGCTCAGATGTTCCAGCACTGGAGACTGAACTACCTCTTCCTATTCTCTTTGCTGAGATTTTAAGCTTAAAGGACACCGCGGAGACTTCAGCACCACAAACAGAGGAACCAAAGGAAAGATTGATCTCAGGGCAGGAGGAGGACTTCAGAGGTAATGTCATCTCCCAACGACCAGAAAAGACATGCACAAGATCATCTCCAATAAACGGCATCAAGTGAAATACCAAGAAATAACACATAACTAATTACGCCAACACAACAGATTCTAAGAGTTCAAGGTACTCATAAGATGATTCAATAGAAAACTAAACTTAGCCTGAATGTGCCTGAGACTCCCTAAATTTGATTCCCCAGAAGAGAGCAGAGAATTGCTGTGACTTGTGAAAACTGTAGGTCCATTTTAGAGATAATTTCTATCCCAAGCAAATACACAGTGTGACAGATCAAGGGCACCCTACAGTCTCCTCTGGTCTCTGTGAGCACACCCAGGCAGTCACATTTGCACACACATGCACATATACCACCCACACACACAACATGACATATACCAAACACTAGGAAAAGACAACAACAATTAATTAACCTGGAGCCAGGCATTATGGCACAGTCCTATACCTCCAGCACAAGGAAGGAAGAGAAGGGAGGAAGAGGAAGGAGGATCATGAGTTCTCAGCCAGACAGAAAAATATATACCAAGTGCAGGAGAAACAAAAGAAAGCTAGTTTTTTATTTTTTTAAAGCTCTTTTAGTTAGAAACCAAAGGCCAGAGAGAGCTGGTGCCACTTTGCCCTGGCATGAATGGAATTCTTGGCAGGAAGGGAATTTATGTCTGATCCCAGACTCATCTATAACAGCTACCATGCCCCCTGCTGCCCACAGTCTAGCATACTATCTAGGTGGGCTGCCCTCTGGGATCCCCTTTAAATTTACAAACCAGTTGGGTCTTCCCCTTGCATACCTGAATCTGAAGAAAGAATCCATTTTTAATGGACTACAGAGGCCTGCCTGTGCTGTTTTCCAGTCTATTTGCCTCTCCTCACTCTGGTCACAGGGATACATGTGAGTTTAGCTCCCATCCGCCCATCTGGTTCTTGGGGCAGAGGGAGAGCGAGCACTGTTGCTTGGCCTGAGTGTTTTTTCTGCTTACTTCTGCTTCATACTTTGAGGTAGCTTCTCACTTTAATTACATGTATGATGTTCCTCTGGTCTCTGAATCTACCACATAAGCATTTCCCTTACACTCAAGAGCTACCACGTGGGTGTTTTCTAACTCTGGGCCTATTACCCATGTAGTTTAAATCCCTGGCAATCATGAATGTAGCTCTCTTTGCTACTCATTGTTCATCTGATACTTTCCCTCTGCTGTTCTTTCTCAAACCACCACCATTTGCCCTCTTAACATTCTTTCATGGGGAAGCTCAATGTGAGTGCTATGTGTGCTCTTTGTAAGTCTCCCTACACAAACATCTGGTTTCTCTCTTCCACATGTTTGCAGCTTCACTCTACTCTTTCTCTAAAAACTTCAATTTCTCCTAAATGAGCCTTATGAACTCTGCTGTGTTTTCCAATTAGTGACTATTTCCTACTTTGAACATGCTTATGACTCTGCTCTAGCCTTCTTCCCAGATACCAGTTTCCCTTAAACAAACTCCACAATTTGTGATTCATCCCTAAATAAACTTATTAATTCATAATTTGTCCTCCTTGAGTCCATTTTCATGAATTCTTTCTTAAAAATAGGACAGGACCCCAAATTGGTCCAGCATCACAAGTTTAAGGCAGTCTGCACTGCATAACAAGCCTGTGTCTCAATAATAATAAGTAGAGTAATAATAATAACAATGAGGAAAAATAAAAGGCAAATCTAGTAGAAAACATGCATCAAGATCACAAGAATATTTTACACAAATCCTTTGTATACAAAAGAAGTAATGCAAACAAAAACTTTAAAAAAAAATAAAAAAAAACCCATACCTAACCATAAAAACCAAACATCAGAAAGGAAATAATTAAATGGTTACCTATTCACAGCTGCATCTTACACAAGAAAAACAGTAACTCATAACAGACACCATCAGGACAGAGCATGTGAAATTAAATATGCTTTTAGCATGGAAGCTCATGCTGTGTCATGATAACAGTCCCTCTTCTGAGCACTAGAATGCAGACATATAAAACATGTCCTTTTTCGGAGAAATACACACTGCAGTAATTTCTGATCAAACTACAGTATATATAACTCCTTTCAAATAGTTCCACCAAGTACCATAATAAAAATCTATGTGTTGCTGGTGTGTGTGTGTGTGTGTGTGTGTGTGTGTGTGTGTGTCTTGAAATGTGCAAACTGCATACATGTATAGAGGGTTTTTGCTTTATTCTATTTCTTTGCAAAATTTTCAAATCATTTCAAAACAAAAAGCTACCAAAAATATCAAAGAACTGTTAAACCAATATCTTTGGAGAAACGCTTCTTGAAAAGTGAGATGAGTTGCCCAGCCAGATGTGGCGGCACACACCTTTAATCCCAGCACTTGAGAGGGAAAGGTAGGATTGCCGTGAGTTTAAGGCCACCCTGAGTCTACATAGTGGGTCCCAGGTCAGCCTGGGGTAGATCAAGACACTACCTCGAAAAACAAAATAACAAAACAAACACAACTGTGAGATGAAAAGGAGTAGATTGTAACCAGGTAAATCCTGAAATCCTGACTCAGAATACAAGGCCGAGATAATGACAGTGGCCATGCAAAGGGAAATGAAGACTAATTAAAAGAACTGGAGGGAATATAGGTGATGCATTGTACAGAGAGGACCCAATATAAGAAAACTGGTTTCTCTGTAGGAGAAAGGCAAATGGAACAAAAAAAAAAATCAATTCAAAAATACAAAAGCTAAATTTTATTTTTCTCTGAAAATGAAGACTTTATTCTATAGACAGGAAGAGAAGCTGTCATTGACAGAAATGCTGAATTACTGACAAGAAACACCCCCATCCTGTCACCGAAGAACCAAAAATGCTTCATCACTTGTGGGAAGTTTGAGGTGATTGCAGGCACTGACTCTCAGCCCAACCATGCCCCCAATATTACAATACCTGGGATTTTCAGGTAGGGCAAGTCTTAGTCAGCAGAGCCAACTAAGCCAGACCTGCAGAGGAAAAACTATTTGACAATTAGGTCCATCAGCAGACAGTGCAGAAAGGTTTGCTAAGTGTAACTGAAAATAAATTCCAGTCTAATCGAGAAATCCAACTAATATGCAGATTAGCCATAATTACCAGATGAGTCAAAACATAATGGTCAAAAAAATTACAAGACAAAATTGCTCTTCTTAAATATAATACATATTAATTTTTCACCAAGAAAAAGAAAATGAAAAGAACACATGACAAAATAATAAATTATAACAACTGAGATGTATTCACCATCATCTAGCTTAACATGGAATAAATAAACTGAGCAAACAAGAGGGTCATCTTTTATTACAGAAATTGTTAGTGTCAAAAGCTAAAACATATAGTAAGAAATGGCCTCAATTACTTACTATTATTTGTAGATTTTTTAAACCATTTAAAAATTATTTTATTTATTTGCAAGTGGAGAGACTCAGACAGAGTGAAAGACAGAGACAGAATGGGCACACGAGGGCCTTTAGCTACTGCAAATGAAATCCAGATGCATGCACCACTTTGTGCATCTGGTTTTACGTGGGTACTGGGGAATCAATCAAGCAAGTGCCTTGAGCATTGACCCATCTACCCACCCATGTGCATTTTTTCTTATTAGTTAAAAGTTAGAGGGCTAGAGAGATGGCTTAGCAGTTAAGCTGCTTGCCTGCGAAACCTAAGGCCATGGGTTCAACTCTGCAGAACCCATGTAAGCCAGATACATATAGTAAGGCATGCATCTGGAGTTTGTTTGCAGTTGGTAGAGGTCCTGGTGCATCCATTCTCTCTTTCTCTCTCTTTTTCTCTCTCACTCTCTTTCTAATAAATAAATTAAAAAGTTACTTTAAAAAAGTTAGAATAAACTATATTAAACTGACAATATTCTATTATTTGGGGATTATAAAAGGTAACTAATTTAGCAGTACTGTTAGGATGAAAAATACTTCTCTGATAGGGGGGCTGGGGAGACAACTCAAAGTTTAAGGGTGTTTGCTTGCAAACCTAATGGTCTAGGTTCGAATCCCCAGTGCTTCTATAAAGCCAGATATATAAAGTGCTGCATGCATCTGGAGTTCCTTTGCAGTGGCGGGAGGCCCTGGTATTCCCATTTTCTTTCTCTCTCTTTTATTCTGTCACTCAAAATAAATGAATAAATCCATTTATAATTTAAAAAATCTCTGATATATACACTCCCATGACCTAGCTATATACGATTTTAAAGAAATATCATGCAGAATAGCATATTTTTTTATGAAAGTATTATTTCCTTCCCTTCAATCTGTTATTCCTCTTTAGCTCTTTCCTCAGAATTAAAGTATTCCCTTCTGAAGTGAAGAGAGAGGCTCATCAAACTCACAAGAAAGTTACACCTCTCAGGAACGCTCTCCCCATGGCTACATAAGCAGTCAACAAGTACTGGGGATGGGGCAGAAGATTCTTAGGTGGAGATAACTACAAGTTGTGCAGAGAAGTCCTGTGGTAGAGCTTCTGTGAACTCATGACCCATGTCAGTGTGGGTTTTTTTTTTTTTTTTTTTTGAGATGCAAGGATGCCTGTCACCCATATTCTATAACCCCTGTAATGTTATTGATGTCCCAAGGCAGTCTTGGTTGGAATTCTTTCTTTGGTTTGTCATTGCCTAGTCTACTCTGGGTGAGCAGAATGGATTCCCCACCTATAGCAATGCACTTTCCTCTAAATATTTGTGTACTTATAATACACACATGTTTAAATGGTGCTCATTAGTCATGGCTGCTTTATGAGAAATAATTTCTTTCTGGTATCAATACTGGGTAGGCAAGGAGTTAGATATGGGGAAACTAAGGAAAATTGCAGCAGCCTCTTGCTAGGTGTCTCATGATCATCAGATGCCCCTCTTTGATTCATCATCCTTGAAGCTGCAGTTGGCAGTTAGGCTGTCGTACTTTACTATAAACCAAGGTCCTAGAGCACATTTCCATACATGTGCACTAACATGGGTCTGAATCCTTCAAATATCCTGATGTCATCACTCCTAGAGTTACAGTTTTTTTATGTGTTTTGATACACCCTCTTGGTGGACTTTTGTAGAAGGTCATAAGGAGAAATACCCTAATAGGCAAATCTGGTCCACCAAAATTCTACAGTTGAAAAGGCTCACCTTACCCTATAAATCTGCCATCCACCTCATATATATTCCTAAGAACTTCTTTAAAATCTGCAATGCAAAGCTGACACAGAGGCTCTGTGGCTCCTTCTCCCTATCATTGCAACAGCCCACTCCAATCTGTCTTTGGAGTGGTTGTTTTTTTTTTTTTTTTTTTTTTTTTGCTACATAAGCATCTTAAATCAACTGTGTCACTGTACTGAATTTTAACTTTTAGAAGCCAGATGTTTTGGATGTTAATCCACTGTCCTCTCCAATTTGGTGCTTTCTGAATAAAACAGCCTTAGAGATTTATTTCCTGTCCCTGAATAGTGACACCTAAAGTGATACACAGCATTGAACTCGGATTCTGGTTAGCATTTTTTTTTTCATTTTCCTTTTGCTTTTTCTGCATTTTGTTTGTTACTTTTAGAAGAAATGTGTCACTTGTTTGTTTGTTTTTTTAGCTTATTAAAGGAGAAGGTCACTAACAATAAGGTAATAAAAATAAATCAATAGAACCAGAAAATTTTCTCTTCTCTTGCTCTACATTTGGTTTCAAATTGCGTGAATGACTTTCTGATGAAAGTGAGAAGCTTGCTTCACTGATATTGTCACAAACAGACATTTTTATGTTGAAAAATAGCATGGTCATTTGCCACACTATATCCACTGAAGTTGGAAACAGAAATCACAGGTATAACTTATTTTCCAACTGTGGTTTTCTATCTAGCAGCACCCACACCACCTTGGTCCTTGTGAGATATGCAGGCATCCTGAATCAGTATCTGCATTTTAAGAAGATCCCAGCGGATCTGCCCTGAATCTAAGGTTGTGAATCACTATCTTCAAAGACCTAGCAGCTCAGTTTCCCAACAAGCGTGAATTACAGCAGCTTCCAGAAAGCTGAATAACACTTTTTTGGAGTTGGAGAAAGAAGAAAAAAATTTTTTTTCTGTGCATGAATATGATTCTGTTACCATTTGTCTGTGCACAGTGTGGTTAACAGGGAAACTCTCTGTTGTGGTTCTACAACCACACATTCTGTAACTATTTCAGCATCATATCCAGGATACCCAAGGGAATAGTCAATGAAAAGGGAAAACCTTTTACTGTTTGTTGTTTGTGTAAGAGGAAGTTTGAAATGAGGACAGGCAGAGGGCAAGAGTTTACAATATGGAAGTGAAAAAATAAATAGCATTTACCTGTGAGATTTATCAGGACCTTTAATTCTTTCTCCAAACTGTCTAAAGTTTGTTGGTCAGCAGTGTGGTCTAAGGAAGGCTCATGCTGGTCAGTATTATCAATATATTCAATTTCTGAAATCTCGGAGGCAGCTCTAGACAAAGATTGGGCAGCCACACTTCTTGATCGTCCATGAGGAGATGGAAGGCAACTGGAGTGTTTTTTAACAGAGCTGGAAAGTGGTAAGTTTGCAGTTGAAGGTCTCTGTGATTTCTGGCCTAAGGGAAAATGAAAAGCAAAGTTGTCAATTGTTTTGAAGATTCCAACTGTGTGTTTAACAATACAAAGAGCTAGCCTCCAAAACAGCAGAGTTCATGTAGCAGAATTTATGAGAATACCAACTTTTGATTGTCACTTTTCTAGCTATCCATAACGAGATCACCTAAAATTACTTACCCAATATTTACACAATGGAGTTCTATTCAGCGGTAAAGAAAAATGAAATTATGCAATTTGGAGGGAAATGGAAGGAACTGGAAAGGATTATACTAAGTAAGGTAACCCAGGCCCAGAAAGCCAACTGTCTCATGTTGTCTCTCATATGTGTATCCTAGCTACAAACCTATAGACTTGTGTGTGAGCTGGAACCAAAAATTAGTAGCAGAGGCCAGTAAGCTAGAAAAAGGTTATAAGGGAGGGAGGAGAGAGAAGACTTAAGGAGGTAGTATTGTATAGGAAGAACAGATTACAGGCAGGGGAATGTCCTAAGCAAGGCCATGGGAAAAGAATGTGTAAAAGAAGGGTCGGGGGAGGGTCAATCAAAATTCAAGATATTCTGACTAAGACATGTGTAAACCTACTTTTCTGAATAATGGCACATCCAGAAGCCATAGATTGTGACTAGAAAATTTTCAGTGCCAGGGATGGGATGGATACCTTCCAGTCAGTTGTCCAGGGAGGTCCTTGTTGCCTCCAAAACATTACAGTCCCTTGGTTTCCCTTGAGAAATAAAGGCTAAGACCCTATTGCTGAAGACTTCACTTGCCTGAGTGGCAAAGTCACTGAGAAATCAAGCTTATGCTAAGCAGAAAACCTTCTCCCTGTAGACCAGCCAAGTGAAAGCTGGAAAAAAGCTGCATTGCATGCAGCCCTATGGGAGACAGAAGTCATCAACGGTGAAAACAGTCAACACTGGAAACCTCAAGTTTGGCCAGACAGGCCAAATGACCAAACAGGTGCAATAGTGGCATGTCTGCTCTGGGAAAACCAATTGCTCTCTAATTTGATTGCAGGCTCACTCTATGGGAGGGAATACATGCCTGGTACTGGCAGGTGAGGACATGAGCCTTAGGGGTATAAAGCCTGCTCTTGTCTGGCTAAATATATATATATATATTATTCCCAACAAACTTCCCTGAAAGCACTACACTTAATGTTCATATTCATATATTAATGCTACTCTCACTTCTGGTTAGAGAAGCTTCTCTTTTAAGATGGTGATGACCACTGGGATGACCCAAAAGGTAACATAGTGCTGAGGAGAAGAGATGGAAGCGTGTCCAGCACTGAAACATCTCTGTCACATCCTCCAATGCTCAGGGTCCATTGCAGAAGTGGTGGTGGAAAGAATGCAAGAGACAAAGGAAGGGTACCACTCCTTACAATGCAACTGTCCACATAGAAATTGGCCTCGATATCCATGACCTTGCAGTGCCTAGCAATAACTTCACAAGACTAGAAAGAAAAGATGATGACATCAATTAAAAAGAGACTAATGGAGAGAGGGAGGAGATATGATGGAGAGTGGAGTTCTGAAAGAGAAAGGGGGAGGGGAGGGAAAATCATGTTTATTGTCTGTAAGTATAGAACTTATCAATAAAAAATAAATGTTAAAAAAGTTTTAAAAAGTTACTGACCCAGTCACATATAGAATATATCACGTCATTCTTTTTTTTTACATTCAGTCACACAAATTCAAGGCTCACTAAAACAAATTATTCGTAAAAAGGTGAAATTCAGACAAGTACACCACATAATGTTCCAGTCTGTTCAACAACAATGTGCTTTGAAATGCTTACTAAATTCCAGGACAATATTACCCTGTGCTTTGTGAATGTAATGTACAACAAACTCAGTGCCACCTCTAGGGAACCAAGTTTACTTTCTCAGGAGCTTATGTTAAAAAAATTATGGAGACCAATAGGCAAATTCTAATGAATTTTTATAAAAACAAAGGATTTAAAAAATTGAGATCACACGTGTAATTATCCTATGTAAAAGTTGACTCTCTGCTTTGTGTGCAGCCCTCCAGAGCAGCTATCCTAGAAGTCATGTACTACACTATGTAAAGCAGTGAGGTCTATGTCTTGAGGCAAGTCTAAGGATGGATTCACTGGTTTCTCCAACATGTAAGTTTTTGAGACAGTAGGTATAGGAATCATTTCCAATCCTACATAACAGAACAAACATAATTTCCTATGGCTCACAAAATACTCTTTAATAAAGGTC
Organism: Orientallactaga sibirica; assembly: GCA_036365145.1. Classification (NCBI taxonomy): domain Eukaryota; kingdom Metazoa; phylum Chordata; class Mammalia; order Rodentia; family Dipodidae; genus Orientallactaga; species Orientallactaga sibirica. The sequence continues at coordinate 13,959,048 of JAEOAD010000008.1, forward strand.
TAGAGGATTTTAATGAGTATTTTAAAAAAATCATAGCACAGATAAAAGTTTAAATGAACTGAAACATTTTCATGATTTAAATAAATACATTCTTCCCAAATACAAGTAATTTAAAAAGAAAAAATTGTATCCCTTTGGCACAAACTGGCTATGGTTACTGGATGCTTTATACATGTGCAAAAAACCATAATTTGCCTGAACTGATATTATCTAATGTTATATAAGTCCACTCTATTGATACCAAAGAAAGTATGAATCTTAAAAGGTGGCTACAGACAGTCATACTGTATGAAACAAAACTGTTGAGACAGTCTCTTTTCCTTTTAAGTTAAAAAAAAAAAGTCTATTTTGAATGTAGCTAATATGCTAAGAAACATCTGAAGGCAATATGTAATTATTCAAGCAATTAAACTTGACTGAGGGGAGACCCAAAGGGCACCAATTTTAATGAACATTGTAGAAAACATTTTTTTAAATAATTTTTGTTAGAATGTAATTATGAATAAATTAGAATAATATTCTGACCCTTTTATGTCTATTTGTGCTTAGGAATAATTCTAAGAAAAATAACTGTCAGACATATACCTGTGTGTTAATTCATGTGAAGTATTTTGATGACCAAGATTTGAAACTGGTTTACCATTTTACCTATAGTATGTCATTCATAGCTTGTAACCCTGCATCATGCCACCACAGTTGAACGCCAGGAGAAACATGGCCAGCCAGTGACCTCACCATGAATGCTCTACAGAACTCATCCATCCTAGCCCCACTGTGAACTGTCTTCTTTTTCTGTATCATGATGTCTTGGTAAAGGTAAAAGCTAAAGGATTTTAGAACTCTCATTAAAACAAAACAAAAGAAGATGTCATTTTTGAGCACTGGATTTCTGCCAACCAAGAAAAAAATGAAGTATGAAAACTAAAGAAATGTAGATGCCCTTCAGAAAACTCAGGAGGGTAGAACACTAACTGATCTCTTTCAGCAACATCTGGTTACCAAGGTATTTGGAGCTAACTGATCTCAACTGAGAGAAAAAGTGCCCATGGGATGGGCCAGACTTATGCTTAGCACACAGCAAAGAGACAGACCATCTCACCTATTGGAAAATACACTCCGATATAACTTAATACCCAAAAGATGAAAAGAGACTTTATATATTGTTCATTTACATACATATATCATTCTCTGTAGTATTTAAATTTATTTGTTATTAATATTATTGCTAAGATTAAGATTTGATACAACATTAAAAATGCCACTAATGAAACATGTCACAGCTGAAGTCATCACTCAATATTTTATAAAATCTTCCAGTGTATAGAGTATACTCTACCATATTACACACTGCCTATAAGAAGTGGACTCTGGAGAAATTGGTACCTTTTCTTGGTGGTGTAATCTTAGAAAACAAGTAAAATGTAAGGTTTGGGAGTGACCAAGACCATATAAACCACTCTGAGGCAAAGATGAAAGCTTTTATTTGGGAAAAGCATGAGCTGCCAGGGCTGACAATCAAGAGTAGAGCACAGCTAACCTGAGTTTTCAGATAGTGGGCTTTATAGGGATTCTTCAGTTGGGGGAAGGTGAGGAAGGGGAAAAGCTGAATGAAAAAGGTCCCTTGGGCTGGAGAGATGGCTTAGCGGTTAAGGTGCCTGCTTCCTAAGCCTAAAAAGGCTGGATCCAATCTCCAGGTCCCACTTTTAGCCAGACGCAAAGTGACGCAAGGGTGCAATGCCACACTTGACCACAAGGGGCGCATGCATCTGGATTTTGTTTGCAGCAGCCGAGAGGCTGCTGGCACACCCATCTCTATCTGTCTTTCTTTCCCTCTCTCTCTATCTCTCTTTCCCCCCCAAAAAAATGGTTCCTTTGAGGGAGATCTAAGATAGCCAGGTTGTGACACCAGAAGAGTGACCAGACAACTTATGAGAAAGGGGGGCAGGGAAACCATGACCTGGGGGCATTGTTAGGCAAGGAAGGGATAGTGGCTGGGCAATTTCTTGAGGAATATGGATAATCTAATTCCTTATGTCTCTGTTGCCCTTCTGCTGTCATTGGTGAGTGCATTTTGTGACACTGACCTGACTTAACATTCCAGCCTTTTGTTAATGATAAGAGATGAAGGTTAATTTCTTCATGCTGACTGTAAGGGGTGATGAGTTCTTGGAAAGTCTAGATAATGTGGTCCATGGGACTCCCTTCAGGGAAGGTGATGAGGAGGCAGTTCCATGGTGGCTAGATGTGGCAGAGGGTTGAGATTGATAGTAAGCACTCTCCATCAGCACCAGTGTAGTATACTCTTACAACTTGGTCCTGAATGAAACAGACATCTCTTGTATCATTCCTATATTGAGCTGGCTTTGGGGCAGTTGCTGGTGACATCTCTTATACAGAAGGTGAGGGAGATGGGCTCTGTGTGCCCCATGAGAGGACAGAAGGAAGAATTAAGGAACTAGTTACCCTTGTCAACAGTTACAACATCAAAACACCAGGCACAAGGGGAGGATGAGTACTCAGAAGTGAGGGACAGAGGGCTTGGGGCAAGAGAGAGGAGGCAGAGGGACGTCAGGTTATTCAAGAGGAGCATTTTGGGATCAGGGGAGGAGTAGAAACATGGGAGGGTTTAAGTTTGAGAGTGTCCATTAGAGTGGCAGTGTACTTATCCCTGAATGGGTAGAGTAAGGGCTAAGGAAGGAGGGAGCCCAAGAAATAGCTCTGATTCTGGCTAAGGCAAGTGGGAGGAGCTGGGCCCAGGGTCAGTGAAGTTTAGAAGTAATCAGGGACAGACAGAGGCAGAAGGCATGAGTTAATGTTAGAGTTTAGTATTATAAGCAGCATCAGGCAGGGGAGCCTGTTAGTCTGAATCATTGTTTATACTGTAGTTATATTTTTCTTATTGGGTGATTAAGACCATGTAGGCTGCCAGAACTAACTGTATATTTTGGAGGCCAATAATGGTGCTGTAGGAAAGAGTCTTAGGGATGTGTGAGGAGTTCTGTGACTCTTAGCATTGTCATCTGCTAGGATAAGCCAAGGCCATGCTGACCAAGTGGCCCTCCCTCTTTTGGGAAGCCTGGAGGACTGATTTTCCTCCAATGTGACTTTCCTGTTGCAGATACACTGACTTGGAGTTTATCTCTGCATCTCCTCATCCTCGCTGATCAAGAACATAGGTAACTTACCAGAGGTTAGAAGTTAGCAAGTGTCCTATTATTTCCTGTGGCCTTCTGACCTGGGAGCAGGAACCAAATCATTGGTTATCCTTTTAACTCCAATGTTTCCAACTGATTTTGCCTTTTACATATGGTTATTAATCACTCACAGAGACTGTACATATCTGATTAGCAAACAGATTAATTAAAAAGGTATAGAACATATCTGGTTAGCAAAGCAGATCTGGTTAGAGAATGGCACAATAATTTAAAATCATTTTGATTAATATTTAAGTTTAGTTGTCAGGTGACAATGTAAGCTACATTTGGAATATAGAATGCATACACATTTTATCTTTTAAATATCAGTCAGTTATAAGTATAGACAAAACATTTTAGTAGTCCTGAAAATAATATTTTACCAATTATTTTATCAATAATGTTAAGCTAATTGATTTAATCTAGAAATTGTATGCCAGGAAAAGACAAGACAGTAAAAAGTTAGCATCAGTGTTTGAAAATAACTTTGGTTAGTCTGTATACCAATGCAAGTACCAATTACTCCCCAACCTGGAAACAGAAGCGCAATTTAAGATTATTTTTCCAGGGCAGGAAACATGTCTTAAATATCAATATCTCTATATGCAATGAACTTAAGATATGAGAAATGAGACAATTAGTTAAGTGAAATCTTGTTTGAGACTGATTATACATAGCTTAAGAATAAAATAGTATCTGGTCATTGTTGAGTCAAGCAAGCCTGATTTTAACATATAATAGAGACAATATGTGTAGCCCAGGCTGGCCTTGAACTCCTGATCCTCCTGCCTCCGCCTCTTCAGCAATATCCTACCTGCGTGCGCCACCACAACTGGCGGGAGACAATATGACAGACATAAAGTAATTTCCTAAATAAGTACCTTTTACTATTGAATAATTTTAAGGTTTGCCTAAAGAAATATTTATGATTCTTATATGAAGCTTAGACAAACTATATTAACATTGTTGGTACACAGTGTATTTTCCTAAGACATGGGGAGCTTTTTCAGTTTTCCTAAGAATAAAACCACAATAAGTCATTTTTTATAAGACTTAGATTATAACCTCACTGATAATCACTCAGAAAAACCCGCATGAAGAAGACATGAACCATCTTAAAATTACAGATATTTTAGCCAGGCATGGTGATATATGCTTATTGATAGCAAAATATTATGCACTTTGTGTAAATTACAATATTTTAATATCTGGAAAAGTCTGATATTAACAAAAAGTAGAGTTCACATATTTAAGGTACATGAGGCTACAGAGAACAAACTATCAATAAAAGGTCTGCTAACAGAATTTTAAATAAACAAGAAATCTATATTATATAGTAACATTTTGGCTTAAACATGAAGACATGAAAATTTTTACAATTTTTAAAGTTCAATAGAATTAGGATACCCTTATAATGTGTGTGTGTGTGTGTGTGTGTGTGTGTGTGTGTGTAAATAATTAGGAAGTTTAGCACTTTTAAAAGTTCAATAAGATGTCCACCCAATCTATAATTCAGTTTCTGAAATTAATTCAGCTATATCTAATGTACCCAAAGATTAGAGGAACTGGATTAAACTGCCATAATCTAATGAAAAAAGAGATAAGTGCTCAATTTGGCAGCACATATACTAAATTGGAATGATACAGAGAAGATTAGCATGGTTCCTGAGCAAGGATGACATGCAAATTTGTGAAGCATTCTATGTTTTTTTCTAGTTTGTATGCCCATCCCAGTGGAGGGAAAAGGGTGTTTCAAGGCAATCCATTCTGCACTTTGCTGAGAAAGGCAAAGGGCCTTCTATGAAGGACAAAACCTGCAGAACTGGGTGTGGGGGAGAGCAAAAAAGATACTGTTACTTTTCAAAGCGCATCTCCACAACCCACAGCCTTCTTCCCAATAGTGTTAACTGCATTTTTACAGAGTAGCATGTGTGTAGTTTTGGGCTATTATTGGTGTATTAAATGGGGGGGGGGAGGGGCAGGGAGATGAGATGGACAACATGATTGTGGTTAAAATTAGGGGCCTGATTAGGGAAAATGGTGAAGCAATGGAAAGAACAGCTAACCAATGATTTAGTTCTAGGTTCCAGAATACTTTTATCTTTTCAAAATAATTTAATTGGCACCAGAAAGCTGGACTCTGGGAAACTGCCTCAAAGCTGTGATGTTCCCTACCTGAGAGTCATGTTGCCCATAAAGGACAAAGCCAGTTCCTAAGTTAACCAAAGCTGATATTCTAAAGATGGAAACTGGAGCAGGAAAGTCATTAATTGGAGAGTATATTCAGGCAGATCATTTTGCTTCAGGTGCTAATATTGAAGTTAGGAGAGAAAAAAAAAAAAAAGACCCTTTCTTTTCCAGTCATGGAGTTATAAATACCAATTTGTCCATCCAAACCACCGGCTGAAGCATTATGGGAAGGGCAGAGGGTGGCATAGAAGATAGAAGAGGCTGGTCTTAAGGTGGAAAACTCTTGGAGCCTTTTTTTTTTTTTTTTTTTTTTTTTTTTTTTTTTTTTCAACTTTGAACTCTGAAACTCAGTGGCAGGGTTCAGTCACTAACAGCACAAATTTCATTGAGTCAATTCAAGGGTTGAATACTTTAAAAGCCCTGGTCTCAGGAGACAATTAGATTTCATATTGGGGTAAAGTTTGACTTGAAAACACAAAATAAAACCTTCAGATTAACATACCCAAAATGCTCTGTCTTGAATCATAATACCCATCAGTTCTTGGTATTGTCTAGACCTGCGTGTAGAACTACATTGTTACCATTGTTCAGTCATTTTAGGCATATGTTAGATGTCTGAAAATTTTGTTTAAATGAAACTTCATACCATAATGTCAGTTTTTTTCTTAATAAAACTATAGATTTATATTTTATAAAATGAGAGAGAGAGAGAGAGACAAGTCTCATGGAAAAGAGAGGCAATGGGCATGTCAGGGCCACTTGCCACTGCAGTCTCCACATGCATGCTCCATTATGTGCATCTGGCTTTGCAAACAAGAACCTTTAACTACTGAGACAAAAAGAAATATTTTTGATCTCCTCCAAATCAATTTTGTAGAACTATATTGAATTCCAAACATACACAAAATTTCATGACACAATGTATAACTATTTGAACCTTAACCAACTCTATAATTCTGCCTGTGGTCCTTCGGTAAACTTGCTCAATAATGAAGTAAGTTAAATCTAAAGTGACTAAGATTGTGAGGGTTGGAGGAACTGAATTACATCACAATCTAACTTTGTTTAGATTTTTTTTTTTTTACTGCTCACCAATGAAGTAAATAGTTTCCCAGTGTATGACAGATAGTGTTCATTGTCTCCAAATGTGGTCTATTTACCTTATAAAATAGGGGGGAAAAGAGCAAGTAATTCCTCTGACATTTTTTTCAAGGCAGGGTTTTAGATATAATAACCTTCGGAGAGAATTAAATATTAATGAGTCAATTTTAACCTTAGAATTTAGTTAAAATGTTGACAAATAGAGGAACCTAGTTAACTTGGTTGGGTAGTCTAAATTCAGTCTTTCATGACCATTATTATCACCAGATTAACATCAATGAGTTAAAGTTTTAAGTTTGCCGCCTGAATATCATAGTAGCCTGCTATCAGCCAGGGCCTTCCTTCGTGAGTCTGATGTAAGTCCTAGACTAATAGTCATTTTATATCTCAAGATGTCTGTAATCTGATAAAGTACTTTGTTTTTAACCTTATTCATACCTTCATTTACATACTTTACTCATGCCTTCATCTATGTACTTTTACTCTACAATCTATGTAACTACTACATGATCTTTTTTATCAAACATTTATGACTGCCAACAAAAACTTTCATTATTCTTACCATAAGACTTTTAATAAAAGGCCTTTTGAAATAACTTTTTTATAAAAGAGTAGACTAGACTTGACTTATACTACTTATCCAGAATAAACATATAGATTTTATCATTTATTGATTTTGGAACTTTGGTTCTTATAACTTTCCTAAAACATATTTTTTAAAAATATGAAAGTAGATTTGAGCATTAGAAATTTTCTTACAAATTCAGTATTGAGCACTTCTAAATTTAAACAAAAATCTTGATACTTTTTCTTTTAGTAGTCCCACAGAAGCATAGAGACATAAAGTAAACTTAAAAATAGTTGCAAATTTCTTATAGGAAGTCCCCTACTTTTGTCCTTGCTATGGAGAGCTGCCCCAGCCACAGCAGTTTTTTTTCCCAGGTTCTGGCATCCCGCTCCTGTGGAACACAGTGGGACAGCATAACCTTTTTTTTTTTTTTTTTTTAACTACAGGGATAGTTTTGGACTTCCCTCAGGGCTACAAGGCAGCTTTCTGATCCTGCCATTTTACAACTATTTCAGAGTAGGAGAGATTTTTTTTTTTTTTTTTTTTTTTGTATGGCACAATGCAGGTCTGGCCCTAGCCAAACCGCATGTCAAAAGAAACTGGGAAGTGGCTTCTGTGAACATGGCGTCCTGCGCAGGCCTGGCGTGACAACAGCTACAGTCCCATGCTCACATGAAACCTGCTACGAGATGATCTATCCGGAGACAGGCTGTCATTGGTCACAAAAAGGGGACCACCCCATACAATGATTGGCCAGCCAAGCCCCTTTAAAACCCCTACACTTCTTTGAATAAATAAGTTTGTGGCAGCTCGCCCTCTGCTGCTTCTACTCAACTCCTGGAGTCTGTGTCGTGATTCTGCGCCTCTCAACCCCTACTCGACAGAGACCCTGCCGTCACTCCTGGGCTGGCACTAGGGGGCCCCCAACATTTTTTCTTGCCTATAATCTTAATTACTTTCAGTGCTTATTCTGGGGGACACAGTAAATGTTGGCTATGCTTTCTAGTGCAGTGGGCTTGGTGGAGAACATCCCCCATAATGAAATGGCACTGCTCAGAACAGAAATCATTCTATAGCGTTAGGGCTGTGATTCACATACATACTCACATCTCCACACTCATTTCAAGTGCACTTTTCATACAGACTCCAGACAACCATTTTCCCCTTACACATTCATTCAGAAGCTATGAATTTAGATTTTAAATTTCTATTCTATTTATAACTCCTGAGACAAAAACCAAGCCTTGTTAGTGAGAGCATAATAGAGCAGATTTAAGGCCATGCACAGAGAGTGAAAAATGCTTGAATATAGGGTATTTCAGACTGTTAGCCTGTACGTTGGCAGAAGTTTTTTTTTTTTTGTTTGTTTTTTTTTTTTTTTTTTTTAATCAGTGAGAATTTAGAAATCAAAAGCACCATGTTCAAGCCAGTTGGATCCATTGTCCAGCTTATATTGTGGCCAGGCAGAGCTGCAAAGAAAAACCAGACGACGAGGTCTGATGTTGTCCAAGAGTTGTAGAGGCTTTAAGTTAAGGAAATAATGAAAGAGCAAAACAAGGCTGAGAGGAAGGAACCAGGGCTCAAGCAGAGTTTACACAGATTATCAATATGACCCCCTGACCCATTAGGTTGAAAGAGGTCTGCACCTCCCACATGGGCAGAGTCTGTACAGGTTGCAACTGTTGGCTTTTTAGCCTGTTAGTGTGAAAGGTGGGCATCTGTGCTCCTGATGGCGAAAGTGGCTGGCAGTGAAAGATGAGACCTCAGGAGGGAGAGGAGGAAGTAGGAGAATGTCCTTGGATGGTGCAACTGAACTGAAAGGCATCCCCTAGGGTACAATAAACCAGAGAGTGAGAGACCCAGAGGTGTTGAGAGTGTGTCTTTCTCAAGACCTGGGGTTGGGGCCCAGAAGTGGCTGAGGAATATAGCCTGGAATGTCAGCATGGCTTCCATGAGGAGGGATTAAGCCCAAGAGCAGGCCAACCTGAGAGGCACACTTACCATGAAGGAGGGAGGAGATGAAGAAGCAAGAAGAATGAGGCCGAATTGTGGTGGGTGTGAAAGCTGGTATCATTCAGAGGGTAATGGCAGCTTAGAGGTCTGGTCAGGGGAAAGGAGGTCCAGCCATACAAGAGGGCAATTCGAAGCCTTTTATCTGAGTCAGAGCACCAGATGTAAGGTTCGGGAGTGACCACAGCCACACAAATCACTCTGAGGCAAAGATGAACGCTTTTATTTGGGAAGAGCATGAGCTACCAGGGATGACTCTCAAGAGTGGAGCACAGCCCACCTGCGTTTTCGGATAGTGGGCTTTATAGGGCTTCTTCAGTTAGGGGAAGGTGAGGAATGGAAAAAGCTGAATAAAAAAAAGTTCCTTTAGGGGAGATCTAAGATAGCCAGGGTGTGACACCAGAACAGTGACCAGGCAAGTTATGAGATAAGGGGGCAGGAAACCATGACCTGGGAGCATTGTTAGGCAAAGAAGGGATAATGGCTGGGCAGTTTTTTGAGGAATGTTGATAACCTACTTCCTTATGCCTCTGTCACCCTTCTGCTGTCGTTGATAATTCCATTTTGGGACCCTGTCCAGACCTAACATAAAACTGGTGTTATACTCAAAATATAAATAAATTTTATTTGTTGGAAGTTAATGGTTACATTCTATATGCTTATAATTGTAACTGTGACAAATATTGAGAACTTAAAATGCAGTGGTATTCATAAGCACAAAAATACTGATAAGGATATAAAAAAACACAAATCACTCATTGGATGTTTTTATACAATAATGACATTGCTATTTCGCTACATAATATTAGAATTTGATGAAAACTACCTCCCTGAAATGCTGTTGGGTAATTTTTGGTAATAAATAATATCCACAGCAAAGGATCCAACATTTTAATCCTAAATAAAGTTTGTAAAATATCATTATCTATTGACCTTTTATTACTATCTAAACTACTGAGAATTCTTATTTTAAAATTATGAATGTATTTTTCTAAGAATTCTTGAAACATTATATGAAATGTTTGAGCAGTATGATTGAGTGGAGAAAGTTCCTCTGCTGTGTTGCTATGAAACTCATTCTCTCATTGCACTGAGTTGGAGATCATCTCATGTCAAAATGTGGAAATACACATCAACCTTGGACAACTGCAGAAGTGGACAGTACCATGTCTAATATTCCCTCAAACTCTGAGGACTTGTAAATTCATACTCAATCCAATTTCTATTATAAAACCATTCATTAACTAATTAACTCATAGAAACCATTCATTATGTCATTAACACTGCCATACACTGTGTCTCAATTATTGTGTGCAAGTGAGTGTGTCATTAAATTGCACTTCAAACTACCAGTTTCTCTACCCTACTTCATTTGTAAACACTTGCAAGACTCAAATGCCAGATACAGTCCTTTCAAGGAGGAGAAACCGAAGAACAGGGACATACTAGTACTTACTCTCTTTCTAGCCATGGTGGGAGACCACAAAAAATAAATAAGGTAATGATAGACTATGATGGGTTCTGTGAGAAAAATGAAAGATTCTCAGAGGCTTCTCTATGGAGCTAGCATGTAGATTGACAGTGAAACCAACCGTGGCAGGAAGAACGGGAGGCTGCAGAGAATACTGTATAAGGAAGATGGGGATGGACCATCCTTCTTAGTAATATGTAAGTGTATGATTTAAGAGGAGGAACAGCAAGTACAATATACAAGAAGTGTTTAAGAGAGATGGATAACCCACAATGGTACCATGTGATATATTGAAAGTCAAATTTTCCTTCCTTTCCACAGGAAGCTGTGATATGCTTTTAGGCCACAAAATGGTATAATATTTATGGGTTAAATTTATACAAAGTATATTTACCTTTATGTAACTGTGAACAAACACCTGACCCAAAGCAGCTGTTGGAAGGAATTTATTTTGGCTTATGGCCTTGACAGGAAGCATTGTCATATCAGGGAAATGAAGGTAGAGCACAGGTTGGACATCACACCTTACCAAGCAGTTGGCAAAAAGCATCAAGAGTGAGTTGAGCTCTGGCACAGGGATGATGTTTATAACATACCAAAGCCATTTCCCAGCAACAACATACTCCAGCAAGGCTCCACCTCCCAAATTGCCACCAGCTGAATATGAAGCATTCAATACACATGAGGCCATGGGAGACATCTCATTCAAACCAGCACAAAAAGTATGATTCACACCCCCAAAACTATAAACATAAATGATTTTATGACTATAAATATTGAAAATATACTCAGTGCCTATAAGCATAGAAATTAATTGTAGCAAGTAGGTTTGGAAAGGAGTAACACTAGACAATTAGAGAGAGTTAATGGTGATACTGGATTTGGGTTTTGCAGCTGAGGTCAGCAGAGCTCACAGATGAGTATGGTGTGGCTAGTGTAAACCTACCTGACTGTGACTTAATGTGTTTGGACAGTGTTGCCACTTGAAGTGTCAGGAAGTTTTGGGGGTTAGTGCAAGGATAAGTAGACTTCCTGGTAAACACATAAGCATTACATAGTGCTTGTGTTTTTAAATACATATTTTACAACTTTATAGGAATTAACATTCTTACATGTTCCAGCATTGGTTCAAAATACATTTCTATGTCTTGTTGCATAACCAAAAACATTTTAGTTTATTTCAGGCCACTACCTCTGTCCTAAAGCTATTTTTCCAACTCCCTTAACCATTACTTTTAAAATATTCAACTGAAATGTCCTAATCTCTATCATCTTTTTGTTGTTTATTTTTATTTATTTATTTGAGAGCTACAGACAGAAAGGGAAAGAAGCAGATAGATAGAGAGAGAGTGGGCAGGCCAGGGCCTCCAGCTACTTCAAGTGAACTCCAGATGCATATACCACTTTATGTATCTGGCTTGCGTGGGTCCTGGTAATTGAGCCTCAAACTTGTGGTCCTTAGGCTTCACAGGCAAGAGCTTAACCACTAAGCCATCTCTCCAGCCCATAATCTCTATCACATTGTTTACCTATTTTATCAACTTAATATACCCTAAAACATGCAAATATACTGACTCTAGCAGACAGCTTCAGGTTTGCTGAGATGCACTTCCAGATGAGACACAGTTATGGAGGAAGGAATTTATTAAAGCTTACAGATCCAGGGGAAGTTCCATAATGGCAGAAGGTCCAAGCAGAGAGAGAGAAGAAAAACCAAAAGCCACACCACATAACCCATTTCAGGAACTCCAGCTCAGCACACTTTGCATATCTTTAGATTAGAATTTCAAACCCACCTCCACACCTCCTCCAGCCAAGTGGTTGCAGATCTAAACTATAAACTAATAAAACACTGAATATATTGGGAATCATCTATTCAAACTACCAACTGACCTCTATTATAACTGATAGAATACACTATGCTTAATTATCTATCAATTTCCAAAGGTACATTATGCATGGTCCTTTTATAAAATGTTCATATTATAGATGGTAGAATTAATACATTTGCATGTTTGTTTAGCAGTTTTCTCACAATATGATTTTTAAATGTTTAACAATTTCATTTCATTTTTATTTATTTATTTGAGAGCGAAAGACAAACAGACAGACACAAAGAAACTGACTATGGGCATGCTAGGGCTTACTGCCACTGCAAACAAACTCCACACAAATATACTACTTTGTGCCTCTGACATGAGCACTGGGGAATTGAACTTGAGCTCTTAGGCTTGGTAAGCAAGCACCTTTAACTGCTGAGCCATCTTTCCATCACATTATATGAATTTTGAAAAATCTATGTTAACACCATGTGGTAGTTTGAGTATATGACCCAAGTATATTCAGTGTTTTATTAGTTTGGAAGTTCATCTCAGTGAACCTGAAGCTGCCTGCTACAGAAGTTGGTACCAGAAGGTGGGGTGAGATGAGCGTGACCATGTGGATGTTGGTCTTTTGAAACCTTTGTTTTGGAGGAATGAGCATGGACTTGTTGCTTGCAACCGAAGACACCTTCTGGAGTGGTAAGCCAAGTTTTATGGGCTATACTGATGAGAGTTTGAGAATGCTAATTTCAGACAGTATTGAACTTGCAGGCTTGGCTTATGAGCATTCTAAAGGGAAGGAAAGACTACAGAGGACTTTGTTGGAACTGAGCTACTGGCACAAGGGATGGCTGTGTTCTGCTGCCCAGAGTTAGAGAGTTTGATCAAGGTTAAATTTGTAATGGACTGATGTGCTTGGCTAAAGATAATGGCCTGAAAGATTTAATATTTTAAGTTGGAAAACCCCAAGCAAGTTAAAATTAGAGGCACTGAGACTGGTTTTAGGTTCCTGAAGCAGCTAGTGTCAACACATTAGAAATCTTAAGGAAGATGGCCCAACTGCTTTATATTAAAACAATGAGAAGATGCCTGAGGAAAGACTGTTAGAAATGCCAACTCTTTTGGAAAGGATTTACTGGAGAAGGAACCTGCTTTTCAAGGTTACAATATATTTCATCCCTGAATTAAGAATATGGCTGTGTCCTGCACACCTGGTATTGGTTTGAGAAGCAAGAAAATGTATAGAATGGTCATGAATTGCACATGGTTCCTGGAGCCACTGCTGAGGTGTGGCATGAGGCAGGGCATGATGCCCTGATAGGCTGATGGCCTTTGGAAGATGGACTGTGGTTGGCATGGAGACTTGAAGACGCTTTGGATATATCAGAACTGTGCAAGGGCTACCATGGAGTGCACTGTTGGCTTGGGATGGATCTTTTCCCTGGATACTCTGCCCAGCTGGGGGGTCAGAATTGGAAAATCTGGAGACTGTCAGTCTCTGGTTGTATTGAACTTGAACTGCAGAAGTTTGATGATTGCTTGATGTTGGTTGACTTTGCATTATTCTAGTCTCTCCTTGCTATGCCTTATACCAGTTGAAAATGTTTACTCTGTGCCTTTATATGTTGGAAGTATTTAACTTGTTTGATTTTACAGGACTCACTATCTTAAGTTGGACAAGACCAGAGAACCTTTGAAATTGGACGGAATATAATTTACAATGTGTGATGGTTTTAAATCTATTGGGGGTCAGGGGTGTAATGTGGTAGTTTGAATATATGGTCCCCAATATATTCAGTGTTTTATTAGTTTATAGTTTGCATGTGCAGCCACCTGGCTGGAGGCAGATATTAAGGTGTGATGATGGGTTTGAGATTTCAATGTAAAGATATGTGAAATGTGCCTAGCTGGAGTTCCTGAAGTGTGCTGTTCTATGTGGCTTTGGCTCTCTCTCTCTCTCTTGCCTGGTCCTATAAGAGCAGGCCAGCTTCTTCTGCCATTATGGAACTTCCCCTCTATCTGTAAGCTTCAATAAATGTCCCTTCTTCAATAACTGTGCCTGGTTTGGAAGTTCATCTCAGCAAACCTAAAGCTTTCTGCTACATACTATATAGAAGCATGTGTAAATGCAGATTCCCAGGCCTTATCCAGCACTATGTAAGTCAACCTAAGAGAAGCATCCATAAATCTACCTTTCAGCATGTTTCCCAGTTGACTATACTGACACCTGCCTCTAAGAACCATGCATTGGACTCCAAACTTTTGGGCCGCAGTAATAAGAATTTATTTTACATCCATAGTTTCTGGCAGTGTCTGGCCTATAACATGTGCTCCAACAATTTTTTGACATGATACATTATTGACCCTGATGGATCTGCCTAAATTGATGCTTACAAGCCTTTGGCAATTTATTTATGAAGATTACTCTTAGTAGAAAATTTCTCACACCATGCCTTTGAATTTATTTTCAGCAGTGCACAGTGACTTAAAACAGATCTTTCTGACTGTCTCAGAAGGAAGGAGCCAGAGTGTTTGAATTTGATGTGAGAACAGGTATCTAATTATAGAGCCACAAAAATCGTTTGCCACAAATGAATGTTTTTTTCTACTGATTTTTTTTATCTGACAGTTTCTCAACATAAATGCATACAGAAAAGATCTAAGCTAGCCAAGAAGGCATAATCATAGAGTTTAGGGCAAGAGAGACATAAATTTTACATCCGGACAACTCATATATAATTAAATTTCTGACTTAAGAGAGGCTTTAAACCAAAGCAAATAACCCATTTTGTCAAGTATTCCTCCTAAAATAAGATCAGGGAACATGGCTTATATTTCATTTATCACCAGTGTTAACATACTCAGTGTTAGGTAGGGATGGCCTTGCAAGATTGAGTCATGATGGTCAGCAGAATGGTGACATACCACCTGGTCATTTATCCCCTCTTTACCTAACAATGTCCCAGGTCATGGTTTCTTGCCCCCCTATCTCATAAGTCACCTGGTCACCATTCTAGTGTCATACCCTAGCTATTTTAAATAGTTAATGTAATGCTCTCCCCTAAAGGAACTTTCCTATTCAACTTAACAAATGAGATTTTTTTTCCCTTCCTCACCTTCCCCCAATTGAAAAAGCCCTATAAAACCCACTACCTGAAAACTCAGGTTGGCTGTGCTCCTCTCTTATGAGTCAGCCCTGGTAGCTCATCCTTTTTCCAAAAAACAAGCTTTCATCTTTACCTCAGAGTGGTTTGTGTGGTCTTGGTCACTCCCAAACCTTACATCGGGTGCTATGACCCAGATACGAGGCTTCCAGTTGCCCTCTTGGGTGGCAAGACCTCCTTTCCCCTGACCAGACCACTGAGCTGTCATTGACCCTTTGAAGGCCTTGGACTATCTGTCAGGTACTGACTCCTCCACTCACCATGATTTAGCCACATTCTTCTCCCTTCCTTCATCTCCTCCCTCTCCTTGGTAAGTTTCCTTCTCAGTTTGGTCTGCTCTTGGGTTTACACCTTTCTTGTGTAAGCTGTGCTGACATGCCAGGCTACACCCCTCAACCCCTTTTGGGCCCCAACCTCAGGTCTCAAGCAAGATGCACTCTCAACAACTTAGGTCTCTCACTCTCTGGTCTACCGTGCCCTAAGAGGTGTCTTTTCCTTCAGTTGCACTGGTCTCTGGACACGTCCTCCTCCTCCATCCTCCTCCCTCCTCTCACTCCACCTCTTGAGGTCTCATCTTGCACTGCCAGCTTCTTATTCTTTTGGGATCACAGTCACCCACCTTGCCTACTAACAGACTAAACAGCTGACAGTTGTGACCTGTACAGCCTCTGCCCATGTGGGAAGTGCAGGCCCCATTCACCCTAATGCGCCAGGGCATCACAATGGTATTCTATGTAAACCCAGCTTAAGCCCTGGTTCTTTTCTGTTACCTTTGTTTTGCTTGTTCTCTATCTCCTCTCACTAGCCCTTTTTCTATATTTTCACACTTCCATGGGCTAAACAAATTTCTATTAAGACTCTTGGAGCACATCAAACCTTGTCATCTGCTCTTTCTCTACAACACTGCCTGGACACAATATAAGCTGGATAATGGGTTCAAATGGCCTGAAAATGGTACCTTTGATTTCCAAATTCTCACTGATTTAGAAAACTTCTGCCAATGTACAGACAAGTGGTCTGAAATGCCCTATATCCCTTCACTTATCACTCTGTGTATATAGCCCTCTCTCTCTCTCTCTCTGCTCTTCTCATCAGGTCCTTCTAGACAAGGTCTCAGGAATGCACTCTAATTCAACCCCTTTCTCCATACCTGCCCTCTCCCTTTGCTTTTGACCTGAACGCCATAAATGACCTGGTGCCAACAGCTTCATCTGTCTTCAACTATCTCCTGTTCTGCTTCCATGCCCCCTGCCACCACCATCTCCCTTCTCCTTTCCTCCTCTTTCCCCTCCTGCCCAACATACTTGTTCGCACAGGGATGGAATGTACCCTTTATGTGAGGTTGCGGGTGCTGAAGGAATTGTTCACATTCATGTTCCTTTTTCCATGTCTGATTTATCCCACATTGAGAAACATCTAGGGTCCACTGATCCAACACATTATACCAAAATTTTTCCCTTTCTCACCTAGGCCTGTAACCTAACCTGACAGGATCTATTTGTGGTTCTTTCTTCCACCCTCACTCCTGATGAATGAAAGCACATCTCTGTGGCCACTCAGGCCCATGCTGATGAGGCTCAATTAACTGATAACACTTTCTCCATGGGGATGGATGCTTGCTGTCCCCAGAGAGGACCCTAACTGAAAATACCCTGCTCTCACTAACTCCCCCAGATGGGTGGCCCATGTTAGGATGGTTCTTTTCCTCCTGGATGGCCTCCAAAGACATCCCATAAGTTTGTCAGCTTTGACAAACTCCGGATGCTTACCCAGAGGCCTAATGAAACTCCAGCTAAGTTTAAGGGACACCTAACTGAGACACTTACTCAATACACTCTCCTTGACTCCACTTCCCAAGAAGGTGTGGTAGTTCTCAATACCCATTTCCTGTCCAAAACTGCCCCTGACATCAGAAAAAATAAATAAATGCCTAGAAAGGGGCCCTCAAGCCCCTAAGGGAGACCTGCTTGACCTGGCATGTAAATTTTTTAATAACAGAGAGGACTAGGAATAGACTGAAAGGGTGGCCAGAGACAGACAGCAGTTCTAGTTCCTGGCTGAGGCCCTGAGGCCTCCTCCAAAGAAGATGATGAAGCAGCAATGCTCACCATCAGAACTCTGCTTCAAGTGTGGACACACTGGTTACTGGACAAAAGACTGCTGCAACCCATGCCCACCGCTAGGACCCTGTCCCCACTGTGGACTTGCTGGACACTGGAAGGTTGACTGTCCTCCTTTGCCTCGACAAGGTAGGCCAGCTCCTTCCCCTCATCCCCCATGAGAGCCATTTGTTGATGTTCTGGGCCTGGTGGCCAAAGATTGATGGTGCCCTGAGACCTCAGCCCCCAACAGCACTCTCCATATCACAATGGAGGAGCGCAGTGCCACAGTCCAGCTAGCAGAAAGGTCTCTCTCATTTGTTAAGGGGGCCAGTTGGTCAGTCCTGCCATTCTACTCTGGGAAGACTTTTCCCTCAAAGTTCTCTGAGTTGGGTTTTGATGGCCTGTCCTGCTCTCCAAGCACCACCCTCCCCACTTACCTGTGTAGTCCGGGACACCCCCCTCTCCCATTCATTTTTCACAATACCCTCTTATCCTGTTCTCCTTCTGGGTTAAGATCTTATGTAAAATCTTTCTCTCTCTCTGACTTACCACTCACACTCTATCTTCCTCCTCATGCCAGCATCCTCCCTTAAAAAAGATCCAAGTTTCACTTCCCTGTCTCCGAGGTTTATCTCAGAATGTAGGATGCTTCCTTGCTGGCACTAGACTCTCATCACACACCTGTCCTCATCAGACTCAAAGACCCCCACATCCTTTTCCTGCCATCCTCAATACCTATTCTCACTTAAATATTGCCAAGAACTCAAACCCATTATTTCTTGCTTGCTCCAAGCCGGCCTCCTTCGCCCCACTCATTCCCCTTGCAATATTCCAATCTTGCCTGTCATCAAACCTAATGGGACCTGCTACTTATTCCAAGACTTGCGCCTAGTCAATGCCGCTGTTATGCCCATTCATCCAGTAGTCCCAAACCCCTATACTCTCCTCTCTCCTATCCCCTCCTCCACTACTCATTTTTCCATTCTTGACCTCAAGGATACCTTATTCTCCATCCCCCTCCACCCTGATTCTTACAATCTCTTTGCCTTCACCTGGGAGGACACTAATACTCACACTGCCTCTCAGCTCACCTAGACTGTCATTGCCCTGGGTTTTAGAGACAGCCCCCACTTATTTGGTCAAGATCTCTCCACTGACCTCTTGTCCCTGGATCTGTCGCCCAGCATTCTTTTACAATATTAGATGTTCTTTTGCTCTGCTTACCCTCTCTTTCTTTATGAAAACTACATACTAACACACTTCTTAACTTTCTTGGATCCAAGGGATATTGAATTTCCCCCCAAAAAAAGCCCAACTTTCTATAAATCAAGTTAGGTATCTAGGATTTCTCTTTACCCCAACCTCATAACAACCGATCCTGCCTGCAAGCAACATCTTCACTCTCTATCCCTGCCTACCTCTAAGAAAAAAAAAAAATCCTCTCTTTTCTTGGCTTGACTGAGTTCCTTTAGATTCCAAAGTTTGCCCTCCTGGCAAAGCCCCTTTATGACAAAGCTGAGAGAGACCCTCATGAAACCCTAGACCCTAAGTCAGAGACAGATGCTGCCTTCTCCCACCTGTGCAATGCCCTTTTGGAATCTCCAGCCCTCGTACTTCCAGACCTTCAGCAGCCTTTTCTTCTTTATTCTATGGGAAAAGGGGGCACGGCATTGGGAGTTCTGGGTCAAATGAAGGATCCATTCTTTGTCCCTGTAGCTTATCTTTCTAAACAACTAGGAACCTCTGTTTGGGGTTGGCAACCATACCTATGTGCTCTTGCTGCAGCTGCTCTTCTGGCCCAAGAGGCACAGAAATACACTTTTGAGTAACAACTCACTTCCCCCTCGCCCACAGGCTTAAAGATCTACTCTCCAACTCTTGCGTACACAGGCTTGCTCACTCTGCCAAGGCCTCTCCACAAAGTGGAGTCCACCGCGCCCCTCCTTCTTTCAAACCCAACCAACACAGGGGCTCACTTCCCAGAGTGGACTGGTAGATAAATTTTACTCACACGCCTCCTCACAAAAAGATTAAATACCTTCTTACTATGGTGGGTGCTTTCTCAAACTGGGTTGAAGCTTTTCCTACAACAGGAAAGCTACAAACATAGTTGCCTCCCAGATTTTTGAGTCTGTTCTGCCTTGCTTTGGCCTTCCCTTTAGCAATCAATCAGACAATGGCCCAGCCATCATTTTCAAGGTAAGCCAGGAGGCATCCAGAGCCCTGGGAATAGATTGGAAACTTCATATTCCATAGAGGTCTCAGTCCTCAGACAAGGTGAAAAGCCTGTCTAAGTTGACTTCTGAACTTCACCTATCCTGGCCCCAGATCCTTCCACTTGCCTTAGCCTGAATCAGAGATACCCCTCGAGTCCCCTTATACCTCATCCCTTTTAGACTCATTTATGGGCACCCCTTCCTGTTAAACAACCTTCCCCTAGCACCAAAAAATCCTCTCCATAGGAACTTACCAACTTTTATCTGGGGCTTTGTTTTGCTCAGGACCCAGTTATAACAGTATGCCACACTGGCATTGTCTGAGAGTGCTCACCATCAATCTTACCACTCTGTTGCCTGTAGCGACCATGAACTGTGTCCTCATCACCTGCCCTGAAGGGAGAACCATTGTCCACATTATCCAGCCTCTCCCATAAGAACTCATCGCCCCTACAGTCAGCATGAGGACATTACAAAAGAGAAATCACTGTCCCTTATCATTAATAAAAGGCTGGAATGTTATATCAGGACAGGCTCCCAAGATAGAGTCACCATGGTCAGCAGAATGGTGACAGAGACATAGGAAAGTGGACTATCCACATTCTTCAAGAAACCACCAGTCATTATCCCCTCTTTACCTAACAGTGCCCCAGGTCATGGTTTTCTGCCCCCCATCTCATAAATCAACTGGTAACTATTCTGGTGGTGTCATGCCCTAGCTCTTTTAAATGGTTAATGTAATGATCTCCCCTAAAGGAATTTTCCTATTCAACTTAACAAATGAGTTTTTTTTTTTTCCTTCTTCACCTTCCCCCAACTGTAAAAGCCCTATAAATCCCACTACCTGAAAACTCATGTTGGCTGTGCTCCTCTCTTGTGAGTCAACCCTGGCAACTTGTGCTTTTCCTCAATAAAAGCTTTCATCTTTGCCTCAGAGTGGTTTGCGTGGTTGTGGTCACTCCTGAACCTTACACTCAACACATACATGTTGTATTGCCTTATTTTTTTTAAGCTATTCACTGCAACCTCATATAAAATGCACAAGGATAATGGAATAAGAATAATGATGCTAGAGTCACATGCATTAGGAAAGAATTATAGTGGACACTCAGTGGGCCAAAGAGTTATCTAATGGAATATTATGCACTTATTTTGGTTGAAGAGTGGAGTTAATAGTCAGTATTTAAGACCAAGACCACAGCTCCAGATGGCCATCTCATTTCATCCACTCCTTTCATGTATGAGTACCTTTGAACACATTTGAATCAAGTAGAAGTGTGTATAAGTTTTCTATGAACATACTGTTAAATTTGTGTGGAACATATGTGTGGAATCTGAACATGTAGTCCACAAGTTTTTCAAATGCACCATTGTTCAAATACACCATATCCTGAGTTAAATTTTACAAATAGTCCCTAGTATGTTGTTTTGGAAAATAAACTAAGACTGTAAATTATTTTTTTGAGAAAGCTAATGAGTACACTTCATTCAGGACATTTAATTAAAATAGATTATAATTGCAAAAATTAATTTTCAGATAACAATACTAGTAAGTAACAAATCACTAATGAAAGTGAGCCAGCAACCTATACTGTGGACTTCCAGCTCTCCTACCCTTCTTTTGCTGTCTAACACGTGGTGATGGATTCTCCATACTCTTCAGAACATCAAAAGCATCTGTATCATCAACATGTCCACCAACACTGTGGTCTGGAATGCATTCGCTGTCTCCTGGAATATAAAAAATTGGTAAGATAATACAAAGTATACAATAAGATAAATCCATACTTTTGGGTTTTTGTATGTATTATTTTATAGAACAACATTTAGCTGAATTAACTAATATTTATAACAATGAGATATATTATGAAATACATAATCATGTAATTATAATAAAACCCACTAAATTTATATATCATGATTATAAAAAATAAGCTATAGATTGAAGAGATGATACACAAATGTATTTACAAATAAAAATCAATAATTTAAAAGTATGTAACAAAACAGGAGAGGATACAAAAATCTGCACATATGAAACCATTTGTATGTGGCACTGTTATCTAGCCTAGGGACTTGTGCATGCTATGCAAGTGCTCTACTGCTGAGCTACAACCCCAGCCACCGGTCACTTAATTATATAAATGATGCCAAGCCTTTATAAGCAAAATTATATGTTAGAAACAAGTAAGAAATCTGAATATACATACAAATTTAAGAACATTGAGTTGCTAATCTCTTAACAAAGAAAAGCTGTGGAATTATGGACTTCATTAATGAGCTCTATCAATCCTTTAAAGAACAACTAATATCACTACTTCTCAAACATTTTCAAAAAGCATTCTGTGATACCAGACCGGATATTATATTAAAATTACAGAAAGTTGGCTGGAGAGATGGCTTAGTGGTTAAACACTAGCCTATGAAGCCTAAGGACCCTGGTTCGAGGCTTGATTCTCCAGGACCCACGTAAGCCACATGCACAAGGGGGTGCATGCATCTGGAGTTCGTTTGCAGTGGCTGGAGGCCCTGGTGCACCCATTCTCTCTCTCTCTCTCTCTACCTGCCTATTTCTATACCTCTCTCTCAAATAAATAAATAATAAAGTATTTAAAGAAATAAAAAAATAAAAAAATAAAATTACAGAAAGATACTAAAAGAAAAATTTTTAATAGATGACCCATATAGACAATAATTCCAAAAATCTTAATGAAAAGAAACACAGACAAAACTCAGCAGAGTATTAAAACGTGTATATTATTACCCATTTGGATTTGTTCTTGGAATCCAAGAATGATTTAACACATAAAACTCTGCCCATGTATCAGGGTACCTTGTGTATATGAAAGGAGGCTTTCAATCAAATTAAAAAAAATTCACCAGTGTAAACACCTAACTAAATAATGTCTTCCATTGATGCTGAAAATATTGTAAAACTCAATACCACTTCATAAGATCTCTCAACACTTTAGGCAGAGAAAGAACCTACTTCCACCTATTAAAAGCAGTGAAAGTCCCCAAGTTATTTACAATGACCAAAGGTTATTGGATTTCTCTTTAAGACCAGGAACAAGGACAGGATGCCCACCTTCATGATTTTTTTTCAAAACAATTACTGGAATATCTTGCCAGAAAAGCATAGCAGTTGTGCAAATTAGAAAAGAAGAAGTAAAATCCCGTCCATTTGACAATGATAATATTTGTGTGTAGAAAAGCATAAAATGCACAAAATTACTTAGAAATAATAAATTTAGTTAAGTAGCAAGATTGAAAAAATCAGAAAAGAATAAACTATATTTCTTTACATTGTCAATTTACTTTCCAAAGCAGGCATTATAAAAATTTCAGGTATGCTACCATCAAGAGAATAAAATACCTAGAAAATAACTTAATCAAGAACATAAAAGATATTATACAATGAAACCTATAAAACACAGCTGAAGTAAATTAAAGAAGATATAGGTAACTGGAAAAAAATAAAAAGTCATGGAAACAAAATTATTCTTATGACACCAATAGGTCTAAAGCAATTTGTAGACAAAACACAATCCCTACCAAAAAGCCAGCAAGCATTTTCATATGACTAGAAAAACACATCCTAAAATTTGTATGAGATCATTAGTAACCCTGAAAAGCCAAAATTATGTCGTAAAACAATATGAAAGTCAAAAGATTCACATTTCCTTTGTCTTGTAATGTACCACAAAGTTACAGCAATCCACACAGTGAAGTACCCACAGAAAGGAATATGCAAAGCCAGAAATAAGCTGTAGCAAACATGACTAAGGTGGTGGTGGTGGTCCATAGAATTTTCGAGACTTATGATGCAGAACATGGTGTTTTGAGAATCTTATATATTGTGAAATGACTTAAGTGTAGCTAAATAGCATATACCTTACTTTGTGTGTGTGTGTGTGTGTGTGTGTGTGTGTGTGTGTGTGTGTGTGTGTATGCATACTGATGGGGGTACAACCTAGGGCATGGTGCATGCTAAGCTCCAATGAGCTATATTCCCAGCCATACCACATGTTTTCACGTGTGTGTGCTGAGAATGGTCAACATCTACTTTGTCAAATGACTTTTATTCATTTAATAGAGAAGGCAGTCTTTTCAACAGATAGTGGTAGAAAAGTAGAAATCCATATTCAAATAAGTGAATGTAGACCTTTCTATGACAACACGTTGGTGGTTTGACTCAGGTGTCTCCCATAATCTTAGGCATTCTGAATGCTAGGTTCCCAGCTTTTGACGATTTGGGAATGGACGCCTCCTGGAGGCAGTGTATTGTTGGGGGTGGGCTTATGGGTACCATAGCCAGCTTCCTCTTGCCAGTGTTTGGCACACTCTTCTGATGCTGTTGTCTACCTGATATTGGCCAGGAGGTAATGTCCACCCTATGGTCATGCCATCATGTCCCCCTGCATCTTGGTGCTTCCCCTCGAGTCTGTAAGCCAAAATAAACCCCACAGCTGCTGTTGGACGGGTGTTTTCTGCCAGCAATGCGAACCTGACTATAACACCACATTACAAAAAAAAAAAAAAAATCAACTAAAGTTGGATCAAAGATGTAAATGCCATACTTTAAAAGTTTAGAACTTTACAGAAGAAAATATAAGGTGGAAGCTTCACAACACAGGGTCCAAAAATTACTTCATGGATATAGCACAAAAAGCACAGTCAGCAAAATATAAAGCAGGCTAACTTAGATTTTTTTAAAAAAACTTTTACTTTAAAAAATAATTTCTTTGCAAGGGGAGAGAAAGAGAGAGAGAGAGGATACTCCAGGGCCTCAAGCCTCTGCCAACTACTCCAGAAGCATGAGCCACTTTGTGCATCCAACTTTACTTGGGTACTGGGGAATTGAACCCTGATCACTAAGCTCTGCAAGCAAGCACATTAATCACTGACCCTTCTATCTATCCTACAACGTAGATTTTTAAGAAATGTGAAAAAAACTATATCAAAGAAAAGCTCACAGAATGAGAGAAAATATTCAGAAGCCATTTATATTGAAACAAATATTAGTCAGAATCCAGTAATGAACTTCCACCCCCCCAAAGAAACATATTGAAATAAATAAAGGACACTGCAAACCCTCACAGGAGACAGAGAAATAGATGGCTGAGAAAATGCAAATCTACACCATAGTATCTACCTGCTCAGACTCTTGAAGTTGACTAGCTCTCAGGCAAACAGAAAGTAACCAGAGTACATCGGAGTGCTTAGTACACCTGTACTCTGCTAGTGAGAAGGTAAATGTCACAAACACTGTGGGAACACAGTATGGTGGGCATACTGCTGGGTGAAATGCCAAAGAATTGTCAGCAGCCATGAAGAGACACTTACATAAACTTATGTATATAGAAGCATCATCTACAGTGGCTAAGATGTACAATCAACCTGAATATCCACAGTAGGGTCACTATCCATGCAAATGTGGTAAATCCATCCAATGGACTATTATCCAGCTTTAAAAAGAAAGGAGTAGTTTTCTTTATAAAATCTTTTTCTTTTAATTTTTATTTATTTATTTGGAAGCATAGAGAAAGAATATGAATGGGAGCACCAGGGCCTCTAGCCACTGCAAATGAACTCCAAATGCATGTGCCACTTTGGGCATTTGGCTTTATGTTGGTACTGGGGAAGTGAAACTGGGCCATTAGGCTTTGCAGGCACCGGTCTTAATTGCTGAATCATCTTTCCAGTCCCCCAAACCTCTTTCTCTTTTAATAGTAAGGTTCAAACTATGTTCCTTAGAGTCCTTGAAGTTTGAGGAGATGCAAAAGAGATGAACAGGCCGTCACCCTGTCTATGCTCACATCCATAAACGTTAAAGTAAAGTGTGACACATGCTATAGGAACTAAACTTAGGACGTGGTTCTAAGGGTAATAGGCCAGTCCACTTGTATGAATGAGGCACTAATGTAAGAAAAATAATACATGGATAATGTATAATGGTGTTTCTTTGGGGTTATAGGAAGGAGAGACAGTTGGCTACTGTTGGATGAGAACAAGACAGATAGTTCTGGAGATGATTGTTAAAGTTTGCAACACAAGAATAGATTTAATACCAGTGGATGATGCACTTAACAATGGTAAAAAATGTGAGTTGTAAGTTTCATGTACTTTGCAATAAGAAAATTTTGAAAGAGCAAATGAAATTATAGATATACCTTAGAAATTGAGGAGATCCTAAGATTTTTATCATTTGTCTTTAAGATGAAATTTAAGGATCATCATATAATTGTTGATGAAGCAATTCAAAGAGTTTATACTGTTTTAAAACTAAGGGTAACACTTCTAAATTCTAATGATAAAGTTTCTTGAATCTGTTATACCCATGTTTTCCCATTCTGAAAGTACCCTTAAATATAAACATATGGTTGCTTACACACCTTTAACAAGTTCAGCGAGACAAGATGATTGTATTCACTGAACAGAACTGTGCAGTTTTGTTCTAAGATGATGATAATTTGTAAAGAATTAGATAACTCAATGAGAATGTGACAAATATTTAATGTTAAAAATCATATTATTAATTTAAAAATATTGTCACATTCTTCTGTGACACATTTTGTTCTCAGAACATTTTATTACTGCCTATGGCATTTAGCATTTATGGGAAAAAATTAGGACATGAGGTATGCTTCTGGAGCCAATGGAATTTGTGTGTGTGTGTGTGTGTGTGTGTGTGTGTGTGTGTTGACTTTTACAAGTAACACATATGTTGCTTAGAAAAAAAAATGAGTTAGAAGCTGACTAGATCATCCCATCCCATTACTGATGTTACCTGCCAATGGCATCCTTGAATTGGAACAGCTGGATTCTAAGCTTTGTGAAGGAACTAAGTTCAGTTTTTCATTTTGATTAAAAGTAAAGAACCTCTCAAGTCCTTGATATTGTTCATTTGCAGGTTTATTTCTGAGGACTATTTCTTGTAACAACTAGAAAAAATACAAAAAAAAAGTTCATTTTTTAACCCATGAAAACAAAGAGGTATATACATTTACTCAGTACCTTGCCATCTTCTCATAAGATTTAAATTGCAATAGTAAATACATAATAATTCAGCACTGAGGTACAATAAAATCTAAAATGATGTGTAAATCTTAATTATAATCTGAACATTTTCATTACTACAAGAAAGAGAAAAAAATACTAAATAAAACAAAATTTTCATTTCTTCTTTCTTTTGTTTTCTTCCTTCAATGACTGTGTACATAAGTTATCCTGGAATTCAGATTTTAACATACCTCGTACCTAACATTTTTGTCATGCATAAAATATTTCAAAAATGAAAGAAAAATACCACTGAGAATAAATCTGATATGAAAATCGACATAAAGTCCAATTAACAAAATACTTAGCATGAAGCAAATACCAGAAAGTGAGGCAAGAGGGAAAGAAGTAATTTATGAAATTTATGGAGCTAGAACCTAGCAAAGATTTTAATCCATAGTCCTATTAATTCATATTTTACATCTTTTTATTATAGGATACAATATTATTGGAATTAAATGCACACACACACATATGCATACATACACACACCAGCTCATAATTATGATCCTAGCACTAAGGAGGGTGAAGAAGGAAGATTACGAAGAGTTTGAGGCCAGCCTGAGCTACAGTGAATTAAAAGTCAACTTGGACCTAAGTATACTCATTTTAAAAAAGAAAAAAAAAATCTAATCTAATAGAAAAGAAGTAAGCAGAAGGAAAAGTGCTAGATGTACTTAAAATATAGTGAGTTTATTAGTGTTTAACAATTTCTTATTCATCTAATTAAAGCCTAGATATAGTTATCTTTGCAAGCAGAGAGAGAGAGAGAGAGAGAGAGAGAGAGACAGAAGAGAGGCAGACAGAGAGAGAATAGGCATGCCAGGGCCTCTAGCCACTGCAAAAGAACTCCAGATGCATGTGCCCTTGTGCATCTGGCTTATGTGGGTCCTGGAGAACGAACTGGGATCCTTTGGCTTCACAGGCAAATGCCTTAATTGTTAACCTATTTCTCCAGCCCAAATCTGTACAATTTTATCAATCATGTAAATGTGGTAAACACTTGTAAAACAAAACTAACAACAACTAATGCCTGCCATTCAGGAAGGAATTCAATGTAGCTCTCCAGGTCAGCATGCTTGGTGGTAACAAAGAGAATTCCTATAGTCCCAGTGAAGCTCATTCTGGCATTAAGCAATTGGAACCTCAGAAGAGTTTTTCAATTCTCAGTTTGCAGTTCAGGAACTTTACCATGGGTAGATTTTGTTTTTTATCTTTTTTTTTTTTTTTTTTTTTTTTCCAAATCAGAACCAAAGACCCTAGGTGATATCCTGTTCTTCCCAAATACTTCCTGTCCTTTAGTGGATAATACACCAGGAAGGCCCACCTCATAAGACTGAAGTGGAAAGTGACCAATCTTACACTTAGTTTGGGTTGCAGGAATCACTGTTTCTGAAAATGTCCTCTGCTTCCTGAGCAGGACATTTCTCCTAGAACACAATAGATTTTTCTAAGTGATTCCTGCTTAGGGAATGATTTCTACTAGGGCAAGAGGTGAATAAAATCTGTTCAGGTCTCATCATTAGTGATGCAAAGAGATTGGATTCAACCACTTGATCATTAAAAAGAAAGAATTAAGCCTTCAAATTGTGAAGGACCAACCCCCCTGATGCCCCTGTGGAAACCTCTTCTAACTCTTCATTCTCTCTCGTTACCTGGCAGAATCACTCATCCTGGAGAATGGACTAGCCATTTCCTGGAGGAAGTTATTTAAGTAGAATCCGGACCACTTAGCATGAGCCTTAGGCAGATAGATATAATTAATTACTATTTCTTTTTTGTGAAATCACACTTTTATTTCTCAGGTATTATTACACTAGAATGTATTAAATCCCATTTATTTTATTTGTATAAAGATCACTTCTCAATTTATAACCCTATTGATTTTGTTAGTCTTTTTTTATTTTTTTATTTTTAGAGAGAGGGAGAGAGAAAGAGAGAGAGAGAAAATCAGCCTGCCAGGGCCTCAGCCACTGAGTTGAACTCCAGAAGCTTACACCACCTGGTGGGCATGTGTGACATTGCACTTGCCTCGCCTTTGTGTGTCTGGCTTACATGGGAGCTGGAGTGTTAAACATGGCTCTTTAGGCTTCGCAGGCAAGCCTTAACCATTAAGCCATCTATCCAGACATTGTTAGTCTTTTAAAATTCTGTGAACATTCAGTCTCTCAACCCAACATGCCTCAACGGAAAAAGAAAGGCTCTACATACAGCTACTTTACTACCACCCAGACCTACATTTAGCTGGAATTTAATCACCATGTCAACATTCTACAACAGCCACCGCACTTGAGTTATTCAGCAGGCTCACACTGAGCAAAACTATGGAAACAGATGTTTAAATGCTCTTTTAGTTTGTTAGTAGAACACCAGAATGATTACAAACACATACCTTTATATTAATAAGCACCAGATATTAGTGCTAACCTAATAACATGGATTGGACAGCATGCATGCCCATACAAAAGAAGTAATGGAATGCAGCTGGGAATTAGGTGTGCTACTTAATTCACAGTTCTCTGACAGAACCGGACAGATTGAGACTAGATCAGAATGTCAAGATTGGGAATATGTGCCTGGATTAACCACCAGTAGAAGCCTTACCTAAGCTGCCTCTGAACCTTGAGTGGAAAAAGGTAGTGCCCAAGGATGGGAATTCCTCTCCTACTGAACTGAGGAGACAAGTGGGGAGATTTTCCTGGGAGTTTATCACATGAAGGCTTGAAGAAAAGAAGCAGAGATGGAATAATGGTGCATTGAAAGCTTACTGTTAGAGATCAAAAGAAAATTCAATCAGAAAAAAAAGAATGTAAATAGGTATATGCATGCAAAAAGATAATGCTAGATGGGAGGGAGGGAAGGAGGAATAGAAGATAGGAGAGAGAAAGAAACATCAAGAGTACAGAAATACCATAGCAGAATGAGTAGAAATTCTCTCCAGTTGGACTGGGGAGAAGACTCAGCAGTTAAAGACACTTGTTTGCAAAGCCTATGGGCCTTGCCTGGGTTTGATTCCCACTACCCATAGAGGAATGTAGACGTATGAGAGTGCAACACAGGGCTCTGCTTACTTTGATAACAAATTCCCTCTCTAAATAATAGAACCATTCTTCATGACCCCACCAATATTTTACAGCTCCTCCTCTTAACATTATTGCTTGGGAATTAAGTTTCCACCATGAACTCTGTAAGAACCATTCTAATTATAGCAAAAGACCATCGATCTTGAGACTGTTTAATTCATCTACAATCAGTTTTCATTAATTCTTATTTGTAGAATATACATTTTAAAATTTTTTCACATTTTTTAATAATACATTGATATTATAGCACATCTCACTTTTGATTCAAAATATACTGCTTATTTGTACTTTCTTGGTCTTTTGAACAATAAGTCCATAATTAGGTCTTATTTTTTACTTTTTAAATAAATAATGGATTCTGGTTTCGTTATTTCTTACTTTTTCAGCCATTTATTTCTATTCTAATCATTATTTCTTCCTAAACCATTTTCATTTCATTATTTATGGTTCATTACTTTTGAGTCAGGCTTATAATTCATTAATGTGGACTCTGTTTTCTTTTATTTATGATTACATATACTCTTTACTTATGGTATGGTTATGTACCAGTAAATCCATGGTTAAATTAAAAATAGTTCAGGCTGAAAATGTATCTAATATAACTATTCCACCATAATATCTAGGTATCATAAGAAACTAGAAGCTCAGCTCAATGTCACTGCCTAATATTATGAAAGAGTTATCCTACAGAAAATTCTAAGACAAGGAAAAATATCAAAATTCAAAACTCAAGCTGGGTGTGGTGGCACACGCCTTTAATCCCAACACTCGGGAGGAGGCAGAGGTAGGAGGATCGCCATGAGGTCAAGGCCACCCTGAGACTATATAGTGA
Source organism: Orientallactaga sibirica (assembly GCA_036365145.1). Classification (NCBI taxonomy): domain Eukaryota; kingdom Metazoa; phylum Chordata; class Mammalia; order Rodentia; family Dipodidae; genus Orientallactaga; species Orientallactaga sibirica. The sequence goes on from JAEOAD010000008.1 coordinate 13,989,861, forward strand.
ATTCCAGGTCAGCCTGGGCTAGAGCAAGACCCTACCTTGAAAAACCACACACACACACACACACACACACACACACACACACATAAATTCAAAACTCAAAACTCAAAAGTATGGTTCTAGGGCTGGAGAGATGGCTTAGAGGTTAAGGCGCCTGCCTGCTAAGCCTAAGAACCGGGTTCCAATCTCCAGGTCCCACATTTAGCCAGATGCAAAGTGACGGAAGGGCGCAATGCCGCACTTGCCCACAAGGGGGCGCACACATCTGGATTTCAATCTCAGCAGCTGAGACTGCTGGCACGCCCATTCTGTCTCCTTCTCCCTCTCTGTCTGTCTTTTTCTGTGTCTCTCTCCAAAAATAAATAAATTTAAAAAAATTTTGAAGTATGGTTCTAATAAATGCATATCAATTTCATAGAATGAGGCAAAAAATTGTATTGTGAACTACTGTAAGTCACAGATCACCTACATAAATTTTTCAAGAAGTAGTATTTTTCATTCAACTTCTTTATTTTTATATGTGGCAGTTTTCTCTTAGTCAGCTCTAAATATCTAGAAGTTATTTACTGATTTCTTTATCTAAATTTACTTGAATTGCATTTAATTCTATTATTATTGAGTGTGGTATTACACACAGTATGTGATGGCATGGTCTGTGATGTCAAGGTATGTAATGTCACAATCCTCTAAGTGAGCATATGGTTCACATTTACATTGTGAGCTTACTTGTGTTATTTACATCTTTTCTATTTCCTCTAACACAAAATGATGTGGGGCAATCTGATCTGACAATAATACCATATAATTTTCTGCATGACATTTGAAACTATACTATTATGCACAATTTCATTTCTTACTTCACAATATCAGAACACTCCTGACAAAATAGGTGCTGAAAGTAGCAAGAAGTCAATTACTCATTTTCCTGGTTCTTTGGTTATCTTTTGGGTTTACCATAATTGAAATGAACTTTAAATTACTTAACGATTGTTTAAAAAAGGTTGACAACTGCGCTGGAGAGATGGCTTAGCGGTTAAGGCGCCTGCCTCCTAAGCCTAAGAATGCTGGTTCCAATCTCCAGCGGTTCCAATCTCCAGGCCCCATGTTTAGCCAGATGCAAAGTGGCGCAAGGGTGCAATGCCGCACTTGACCACAAGGGGGTGCACACATCTGGATTTCGTTCGCAGCAGCTAAGAGGTTGCTGACGTGCCCATCTCTATCTGTCTTCCTCTCCCTCTCTCTTTCTCTCTCTCTCTCTCTCTCAAAAAAAAAGTTGACATCCAAACTGAACATAATTTATCAAAATAATCATAATTATAGATGGCTTCAGTGTAACCCGTCCCCCCCATGGGCTCATATGTTTGAGCACCTGGTCAGGCAGCTGTTGGCATTGTTTGTTTTGGATGCTGTGGTACCTTTTGGAGGTAGAGACTAGATGGAAGAAGTGAGTCAGGCCATAAGGCTTTATAGCCTGGCACCACCTTCTCTTCATCTCCTGGCTTTCTGACTCTGGTTGGCTTGACTCACACCATAATGAATGCATCCCCTTCTAAAGTGTAAGGCAGAATAATGTCTTTACTTCTTCAAGTTCCTTTTGGTCAGATTTTGGTCACAGCAATAAAAAGTAACTGATATAACAGAGATCTCAATATAGTTTTAAAATTGGCAACAATATAAGAATGAGCTACTATTTTTTCCTCACTATTTCTTCCTTGGCCACATTCCTGAAAGAATTACTTTATCCTATACATATATTACACCATAGAAACTGGTTTTATGTACAAATTGACAATGTTTCAGTTTTACTACTTGTAATTATTGTAAAAGGAAGTCATAGTATTTATTATACTATATTATTCATAAGAAGGAATTTCTTTGGGAAATGTAATAACACCCTTTCTAGGTACAGTTAATGGTTCTGTATTATCTGCCACAGAAAACAGTTTGTTAAAATGTGCTGTAAGTCATCAGTGTTTTTTTTTTCTCATATGAATCACCCTACAGGACATCTATCTTCAGCAGAACGTAACCTTCAAAAATAAAATGTGGCAAATTGATATTTTCTTAACAATTTCCTAATAAAATAGTTAATGCAATAAAATTAAGAGGTATTTACCAGGGATGACTGTACAGTTTTAGGGTCTTTAGGGCATGGCTTCTCAGGCAGATTGGTAAAGTCGAAGGATTTTTTTTTAGAAAATATCTCTTTAATGAAAATTGTATCTAAATTTGTAGTTGGCAAGAAATCCTTGCTCCCAAGTGACATGCAGGAATCATCAGTGTTTTTGATGCTTTCTGTATTTATATTTTTCTCTTTTAAATGTCCCTCAGAAGAACTGTTTTCCCCTATTTTTTCCGTGTCAGGAGAATCAGTATTAAAATCCACAATGTTGTCACAATCTGTATTTGAAGTTTCTGCTGTAGAAGATATAGAAGACATGTTTACAAGAAGAAAATACAGTTAAATATATGATTAAATTGTTTGTAAACCAAATGTTCAGTAGTTTAAAAAGCTTTATTCATAAATTCTATTTTATCAAAAATTTGTTTACTTTTTTCTATATTTTACCTCCATTTTCCAAAATGTACAATGAGGACACAGCAAAGGGAATTTGTGACATAAAAGACCAGCAACAGGTCTGGAGAGATGGCTCCACAATTAACGTTCTTGCCTGTGAAACCTAATGACGAGTTTGATTACCCAGTCCCCATGTAGGCCAGATGCACAGAGTGGAATGTGCACCTAGAGTTCCCTTAGTGTGGCGAGAGATCCTGGCATACCCATTCTCTCTCTCTCCCTCTCTCTCTGTCTTTCTCTGCTTGCAAATAAATAAAAAAATATATTTTTAATAAAAAAGACCAGTGATGGTAAAAAATGTGTTATAGGGACATCTGTCTCTAGAAAGCTGCAAAATTATCATGATTATATTTTTCACTACTTCATTATGTCTGCTTTGAACACATCTGTTGTGGGGGTACTGACGACAACTAATCAGACACAGAAATGAAACTTAGGTCCTGGCTTTTTCCCACCAACCTCATCAAACCCTACAGGAGATTTTTGTGTTGCAGCAAAATGCTGAAACACAGGTCAAGATATTTGAGGAGTGAATATTTCCTAAGAATGTGCTACATGGTTTCATCTTAAATAAAAGTATGTAAATTACTCTGTATCAAACAGTGGTTCATCTATTCAGATCTTATTGGCTTTCCAAAATAAATTTCTCTAAAAATGTACTCCATAACATAGTATGGAATGAACACAATAGTCTCCATTGGTGTATGTTCTATTTTACAGTCCTAAAGACTCACATATTGAGAACAAACCTATAAGCAGTTTGAGAATGTACACACAGTACGTTGAAATTCTACTTCAAATTGCTGCTGCTTTTACAATCATAAGTATTGTGAAAATGGAATAACTTGTGTATCAGAGATATGCCTTCTGGGGAAAGTTTAAGAAGCTAGAATCATAGCAAAACTTGTACAATAATTCTACAGTACCTCCTTAGAATGTGCTAAGTATAAAATATACAATTTATTAGAAAAATATGGTATTACATATGATGAAATATTTATAACTAACTTCAATATAATTAAAAGGTTGAAAAATTCTACTACTAAAATTGATTATTGTTGAAAAGGTAAAAACATATTTCAATAATTCTCTTTGAAAAATAATATCAAGATTACAATAATACAAGCCACACAGAAAATGTTTGGAAGATACATATCTGAGAAATGGAATATAGTCCAAAACATAGAAAGACTTTTTAAATGAAAAAAATAACATAGTAAGCAACCTAAATAAAATAGGCAAAGATGTATACAGGAATTTTAACAAAATAACAGAAAGAGTACATGTAAAGGCAAATGCAGGACACTTATATTAGAGCACGTGCCTAGCATATGCAAAGGTCTGGCTTAAATCCTAGCACTCTCACACAAAATCACAAAAAGGAAAGAAAAGGAAGGAAGAAAGGAAAGAAGGAGGAAAAAAGAAAGAGAGAGGGAGAGAGAAAAGGAGAAGGGAGGCAGGGAGGATATAAGGAAAGGAGAGGAAAAGAAGGGGAAAAAAGGTGGGGCAGTTATCTTCTCATTGCTGGGCAAAGCACCTGACCAAAAGCAGCTGGAGGGAGGAAAGTTTTTGTTTGGTTTATACTCTCAAAGTGAAACTTCATGATGGCAGGGGAGATCATGGCATGAGCAAAGGCTGAATATCACCTTTGCCACAAAGATGGAAAACAGCTGCAGGAGATTGAGTCAACGTCTTTCAAGGGAGAGTTGGCTATAACACTCCTAAGCTGTCTCCAGTGATATACCTCCTCCAGCAAGGTTCCACATCCCCTACTGACATCAGCTATATGCCAAGCATTAAGAAAACACTAGTTATGTAGGGGACATCTAATTTAAGCGACCACAAAAAGGAGAGATATACAAGTAAAAATAAGTGCAACAAGTATACAAAGGTTGCATTTCATTAGAAAACTGAAAATTGAACAATGAAATACCACCACACAATTATTTGGATGACAAATCTCTAAAACTGGCAAGTTCAAATGCTAGTAAGTACTACAACAGGAAATTTTTCTTTATGTGATAACATGAAATGGTATGTTCTCACTGTCAGACACTTTGGCAATTTCTTACAGAAGTACCTTATTCCCTAGATGAGCTAAATTATGTCTGTTCAAAAATCCACACATGAGCATTAGTATCAGCTATATTCATATTTACCATAGGTTGGAAGCATTAACATATCCTTTCATAGCCAACTGGATAAATAAACTATAGTATTTCCAAATAATGAAATACTATTAAACACTAAAAAATTGAAATATTAGTGTGGAAGGAGCCAATGCACAAACATAAGCACACACACATAAGCACACACCACCCACACTCATGGATGCACCCCCCCACACACATAAACAAGTATATACACATACACTTATCCCCCCCCCACACAACACATAAAAACAACAAATGTGAAAAATAAGCCCAGACATTAACACAGAGTATTCTAATCTATAGATTCAAAGGTAGCAACTAGGAATAACAACACAGAAATAAAAACAGGTGAATTTCTTAATTTTTTCTCTTATATTAACTTTATATAATAAATATTGTGGGACAATTTAATTCTATGGTTGAACCACAGGTGCTAATCAGACCTTCATCAATTAAAGCTATTCCATGCAACATGTAAAATGCTATTTAGGCCACAATAACTTCACAGAGCTTCCCTACATTTTTTTCTTTAATTTTCATTGATTAAAGTGTTTCCTAGAAAATTACATATTTTCAGTTCTTATACTTCTAAATACTAAAACTTCTGGTTTTATAGTAAACAAAGTAATTTATATAGACCAAGACACTTGTTAGCTTTATTAAATTGCCCATATTCATTACTAATAATATTAAACAAGTAAAATGCTACCTTTTAAGTCATCATTATAATACGTAGGGCTGCTTCTTAGATACAAATATGAGAGGTCCAGTCTTCCCTTGTTGAAAACACGATGCTGACAGATGTCACTTTCACATAGAAAGCAATTCTTCTGATAGGCAGGAAATGCATTACTAACATGTTTATGAAAAAGCACAAAACAGAGTAGAAGGAAATTAAATTTGTAAGTTCTAGTGTACTGACAGCAAGTGTTATAAAAGTTTAATAGAATGGGGCTATTTATATAAAGTTAATGTTAGTTTTAACCTTCTGTAGGCATATTCTACATCATATAAACTAAATTGCATTATGTAAAAGGAAAATATAACCCAATAAAATTCAAGTTAGTTATAAGATTTCAATTGATAATTTCTATTTTATAACATGTTGATTTGTCTGGTCTCTTACATTTTCAAGGCCATAAAAAGTGATGAGATTCAGGGTTGGAGAGATGGCTTAGCGGTTAAGGCGCCGGCCTGCTAAGCCTAAGAACCCGGTTCCAATCTCTAGGTCCCACGTTTAGCCAGATGCAGTGACGCAAGGGCGCAATGCCGCACTTGCCCACAAGGGGGTGCACACATCTGGATTTCGTTCACAGCAGCTGAGAGACTGCTGGCACACCCATTCTCTGTCTCCTTCTCCCTCTCTGTCTCTCTCTGTGTCTCTCTCCAAAAATAAATAAAATAATTTAAAAAAAATTTTTTTTAAGTGATGAGATTCAGGTTGTTCTATTATATGAACATATATCATTTGTTCATGAAGGAACTTAAAAGAGTTAAAAGTAATAGGTAGTATTTATTTGGTTAATTTTTAGCAGTCTATCTGAAAGCACAATTTAAGTAATATAAAGTTATGTATCTAATAATATATGATATTTATGTAACATCTACGTTGTTGTATCAGAGATTTATGGTTTATACTTAACAAAAAGTCCTCCTGTATCACTCATGATCCCCAGGGTAGAAAGAAATTCAGTATAATTCTGAAGGCACCACTGAACCAAAACTGTAAGGCTATTGTCAGTCTATGATAAGTGTTATTCTTCATTTCCTCTAACACTGTACATAGAAATCAAAGGACAGGCATGTGATAATGGGTGTAAAGGAACAAAAATGGCAGAAATGCTATTAATTCCCTTGTGCATCTACATTAGTAGTTATGAACTTCTCATCCACTGATCAGGAAGTTGTCTCCTGTCAAAACCCTGATGCCTACAGCATTCAGTGTTCCATATCTGGCTCCATGTGTTCAGACTTGGCACCCTCTTCATCCCAAGGCATTATGTAGGCTCATAATTGTTATATTATGCTATAAGGGGCCTGACATGATTTGAGTGAAGAATTGGTATAGGGACTGTTTAATAGGAAATTAATTCTATTATTACATCAGGGGTCAAACTTACAAAATCCTGAAGTTTTAATAAAAAAGGGGAATTTCCACTAATTTTTAAAATTAATTATAGAAAAAAAAACTGAACACTGTTTTTCATTTGGAAGTAGCAAAATTCTACAAAATAATTATAATAATAAACTTCATTAACTTATCCTATATTAAATTTTACCTATCTTCTCCTCCCTCCACCTTTATTTTAACTAGAGACAGACAGGTTTGTGAAGGACACTAATCCTCCCTGCCCCACTTTTGAACCTGTGCGTATCCTCACCACTGGCCATTGCTATACGAATCTTTTCTCCACCCCTTTCCCCCTCCACCTGGCATTATATACACTGCTACAATGTGCCATTGTGACAAGATGGGACACATTGATTCAGGATTGGGATGAATTCTCTGCACCTACCCAGTATTGTAATCTGGACCTTATTGGGATCTGCACAAATTCTCTTTCCTCCACCCTACAAGGGTGCATGTAATGCACTATTGTTATTAGGTCAGGAATTTAGTTCCAACACTCAGAATTTCCTCAGAAATCCTCCTAACTGTATGTAGGCATGGCCACCCATTGCAGCTTGGGACTGCACTGGGTTTCAGCACTGAGATTTCTTTTAGCACTCCACTCTACCACCCCCACAGGAATCCTAACCATCTCACATTTAGACAGAGATCCAACTGTACATTTGATCTCATTGGAAACCAAATTTAGACCACTGTAACTGCCTCATGTATGAAGCAACATCAAGGACATACAAAAGAAAACCTCCAGAATCACAAGGCAGAACAAAGAATAGTGACCACAAAGAAACATCAAACAATGTTCCAAGCACTCATTCAACATAGGTGTGCCAGGAAAACCTGCCCAGTGTACCAGTTTTAAGTAGACAGTCTCAGTGTAATTTGAAAAGTCAAACCAATAGCTACCCACAAGAATTACCAAGCCCATAGCAGAGGATTCCCAGGTAGTTTCTCAGAGGAAATTTAAAACAAAATTCTCAAAAGAATGATTATAAATATGCACAAAAATATCAAAAAAAGACATGATACATGCACAAATGTAATCCTGAACAAATTCAAAGTTAATTCATGAATGTAATTCTGAATAGATTTAAAGATGATGCAAATAATTACTTACATGATTTCCAAGGGAACTTAAACCAAAGAGCAGGATGAAATGAGATCAAAGCAAGATATGAACATGAGACTCAATAAAGAAATAGAAACTCCAAAGAAAAACAAACTGAAATAAAGCTGGAGATGAGAAGTCCTAGTCAAACAAAAAGCTCCATGGAAAGCTGCACCAATAGGATGGATCAAATGTAAGGCATAATGTGAGGCCCGGAAGATAAGGAAGAGGAATTGAATAATTAGTCAAAACTACCAAGAGGTTCAAATACATATGTGAATGAAATACTAGGGAAATATGCAAAACCTTGATAAGACCAAATGTCTGAATTATGGGGATATAAGAAGGAGAATTTCAGGCCAATGACAAAGAAAATACTTTTAATAAAATTATAGAAAAGTTCCCAAATCAAAGAAAAGAGGTTCCCATACAGGTACAAGAGAACCAAATCGATCAGGCAAGAAAAGAAAGTCCCCATTTGATATTATACTTATAAAACTGAATAAATAGATCAAAGAAAGCATACTTGAAGGCTAGAAGGAAGAAACATTTCATCACCTACAAAGGCAAACTAATCAGAATAATAGCTGCATTCCCCCCTCCCATCCCACCGGAAACACTAAACAACAGAAGGGATTGGAATGATGTCTTCCAAAGTATTGAAAGACCACAGCTGATAACCCAGACTACTATACCCTGCAAAATCATCTCTCATAATAGAGGAAGAAATAAAAATGTTCTGTGATTTTACAAAAGAAGAAGAAGAACAGGGTAAAAGGGGGCTAGAGAGATGGCACAGCTGTTAGAGGCCCTTGTTTACAAAACCAACAGGCCCAGCCAGGTTGTCTCTCAGTACCTATGTAAACCCAGATAGATGCAAATGCCACATACATACACTCACACACACTCACATACACTCACATGCACAGTCACACACACACACACACACTCACTCACTTGCACAACCAATAAAATAAAAATAAATAAAAATTTGGGCTGGAGAGATGTCTTAGCGGTTAAACGCTTGCCTATGAAGCCTAACGACCCCGGTTCGAGGCTTGATTCTCCAGGACCCACGTCAGCCAGATGCACAAGGGGGTGCATGCATCTGGAGTTCGTTTGCAGTGGCTGCAGGCCCTGGTGCACCCATTCTCTCTCTCTCTCTCTCTCTCTCTCTCTCTACCTGCCTATTTCTGTATCTCTCTCTCTCAAATAAATAAATAAATAATAAAATATTTAAAAATAAATAAATAAATAAAAATTTAAAAGCATTCTAAAGGAACTTATGAAAACTATGTGAGCTTTACAGAGGATATTGAATATAATTCTCCACATTGAAGAGAAGAATAAGCATATTCAAAAATCTATAGGAGGAAAAAACAGTAACTAATGCTAGGACAATTGTTAAGTAAATGAAGCAAAAAAAAAAAAAAAAAAACCACTGAACTCCACAAAATCAATGTAACAGGGATAAAATCACAAGTTTCAATAATAACACTGAATATTAATTATTTCAGCTTTCCATTCAAAAGACATGGGTTAATAGCTTGGATAAAAAACAAAAAATGATTGCATTAATTTGCTGCCTTAAAGAAACTCGCCTTACTGTTAAAGACAGACACTGCCTTAGGGTTAAAGACTAAGAAAAGATTTTCCAAGAAAATATAGAACTAAGAAATAAATGAAAATACAATATACCAAAGCCATTGGTTCTAAATACCTTCATGTTAAAAACAGGGAGCTCTTAAATAATTATCTTGGTACCTGAAGGCCTTGGAAAAGAAGAACAAAGCAAATCCAAAAGTACTAAAGACAAAGAAATAATGAAGATAATGGCAGAAATAAATGAAATAGAAACAAAAAATACTTTGAAAAAGAATTGATAATGGCTAAAGAGATAGCTTAGTGATTAAGGCACTTGCTGTGAAGCATAAGGACTCCCCAGAACCCATGCAAGCCAGATGCACATGGTGACATATGCATCTGGAGTTCATTTGCAGTGGTTAGAGGCCCTGACCCACCCATTCTTTATCTTTCTCTCTCTCTCTCTCTCTCTCTCTCTCTTTGTCTCTGTAATAAATAAATAAAAATAAAATGTTAAAAAAAATAAAGCCGGGTGTGGTGGCACACGCCTTTAATCCCAGCACTCGGGAGGCAGAGGTGGGAGGACTGCCATGAGTTCGAGGCCGCCCTGAGACTACAGAGTGAATTCCAGGTCAGCCTGGGCTAGAGTGAGACCCTACTTCGAAAAACCAAAAATAAAATAAAATAAAATAAAATAAAATAAAATAAAATAAAATAAAATAAAATAAAATAAAATAAAATAAAATAAAATAAAATAAAATAAAAATAAATAATAAAGAATTGGCAAAACAAAAGAATCAGTTTTTTGAAAAGATAAACAAGATGGACAATCCATAACAAAATGAATTAAAAGAAAAGACATTAACTAAAATTATTAGATGTGAAAAAGGAGACATCAAAACAATACAAGCTTCTGTCAAAGCACTTGATTCCCACCCCTACCCCACCCCCCGACATAAATGTACATAAAATGTAAGGCCCTATTGCTGAAGACACTACATGCTGTCAACACAGAACATCAAGAGATCCAGCTGGAAACTGGAAGAAAGCCAGTTCCCAGATGGTCTGCCCAGATAGTGCTGGAAAGTACTACATTAGCTGCTGGGGGAAAATGGCCAACAACCTTGTGTAGCAGGGGACACTGCCATATGATAGCAATCAGCCTGACAAGGTGCATACACACCTGTGTGATAGTGGCATCCAGCCCAGGCAGGTAAGCAAAGGTTCTCAGAGAGATGGGCTATGAGGGCTGCTCAGTGGAAGGGAACCCATAGCTGGAATTGGGAACCAGGTCCTAATGCTATGGAGACAAAGATTATGGTGTCCAGGGCTGGAGAGATGGGTAACTGGTTAAGGTGCCTGCCTGTCAAGCCTAAGAATGCCCATTCTATCTCCAGGTCCTAGGTTTAGCCAGATGTAAAGTGACAAGCACTCAATGCCGTGCTTGCCCACAAGGGGGTACATTCATCTGGAATTCATTCACAGCAGCTGAGAGGCCATTGGCATGCCCACTCTCTCTCTCTTTCTGCCTCTTCCTCTCTGTCTCTCTGTCTCTCTTAATAATAATAATAATAATAATAATAATAATAATAATAATGAAAAGATCATGGTCTCCAAGGATAAGCTCCCACTAGTCTTTGACCAAAAGTTAAGCTACACCCATCAAAATCTTCCTTAATTAACAATGTGTATCACATTTAATCTATGCTGACCTCATTCCTGACCTCATTCTCCATGGGGGAATCTGTTTTTCTTTTTCAGAAGTCAGTGAGAACTGAGGAGATAAACCACCCCTCACATATTAGCCAGGACCCAGGTGAAACCACAGAGGAATAGGCAGATGAGCAAGTGTGCTGCTTCAATAGCAAGTCTGATAACCTGCATCAGGGTGATGGAGACAGACAGTGAGGATACTCAAAACATATCTAAGCACTAATCCAGAAGCTGTTGAGAGCACAACACTAAAACAGACTTCAAACACATGCACCATGGCTCAGGGAATTTTGCTAAAGAGGGGGAGGAAGACTGTAAGAGCCACAAAGTAGAAGGCAACATCCAGAGGCACTACTCCATCCCCTACAATGACTGACTGCACCTCTCACATCTCATTACCCCCTAACCTAGGGATAATAGAGCAATCCCAGTTAGATGGGCCCTCAGTGGAGTAGGGGCAGGGGGAAGGGAAGTGATGGTACTAATACATGATGTGTCCATACAATGTTTTTACATAATAAAAATAAAAAAGAATATCATTGTGTATATGTGCCTGCCATATCTTCAGTATCCATTCATCAGATGATGGGCATCTGGGTTGATTCCAATTCTTAACTATTGTGAATTGAGCAGTTATAAACATGGTTTATATTCCTGTTTGTTTAAGTGGATATATGGTGCTCATCAAACTGCCCTATAAATGTTCATATTCTAGCTCATATTGTTGTTCTCACTTTTTATTAGGGAGGCTTCCTTTTTCATATGGTGGTAACTACAGAAGAGACATAGATTCATCAAAAGTGCATAGAAGTGCTCAGCTTTAAAAGAGACATTCTTGTCATACCAACTGAGGCTTAGGGAATATTGTAGAAGAGGTTGCAGAAAGGATGTAACAGGCAGAGGATGGGGAGGGGTGCTCTGGAACGCTGCACTCTGGACATGTGTTGGCTGCTACATTCATGACCTCACAACAACTGTCATTACCTGTACAATATTGGGCCTATTAGCATGTCTTTATGAGTTATGTAGGAAAGCAAAAATGAAAGAAAGTTACCAAAACAGGGTTGCAGGGAGGAAGGTGCTTGGAGAAGAGGGGATGGAGGATAAGAACAAGAGAGAGTGACACAAGAGAACAATGGTAAAATTGCATTTTGTGCAGACATGAAAATTGAAAATAAACTTTTTAAAATATAAGCACACCTTTTCAAAAAAAAACTTTATTTTTATTTATTCAAGAGGGAAAGAGAGAGAAAGAGAGAGAGAGAGAGAGAGAGAGAATGTGGGCATGCCAGGGCTTCTAGCAGCTGCAAATGAACTCCTGGTACATGTGCCATCTTGTGAATCTGGTTTACATGGGTCCTGGGGAATCAAACCTAGATCCTTTGGCTTTGTAGACAAGCACCTTTACCACTAAGTCATCTCTCCAGCCCCTGATAAAAAAGTTTTAAAAAACTTACCTAAGTGGGCTGGAGAGATAGCCTAGCAGTTTAGGCACTTGCCTGTGAAGACTAAGGACTCATGTTCAACTCTCCCAGGTCTCATGTAAGCCAGATGCAGTGATGCAAGCACATGAGGTCCCACATGCATACAAGGAGGTGCACACACCTGGAGTTTGCAGTGGCTAGAGGTTCTGGCACACTAATTCTCTCCCCCCCCCCCTTTCTCACTCTTGCATAACACAAGGGCTTGCCTCAAAAAATTTTAAAATAAAAAATAAAATAAAAGTTACCTAAGAAGCCATCAGTACTAAGGGAGTTCCTTTCATTTTTCAACATCATCATTTATGTAATTTTATTTTAGAGTTAGTTTCAAAGTATTGTAAAAGTTCATATGAAATCTATCAGACTAGACCAGCCACTTGAAATAATGACAACTCCTAAACTCAAAAGAAGTTACAAAGTAAGCTAAATACTAGGCAAGAGCACAAACACTATTTTCCCTCCCTTTAATGTTTTCAAGTGTGTATTATATTGTGTGAACACACTGTGTGCAGTCATGCATCCACATGTAAATGCAATGTTGGGAGTCATCATTGTTCATTATTTTATTGAGAAGAGGTTTCTGACTGAGTCTGGAGTTCATCAATGTTTCTAGAGTAGCTAATCAGCAAGTCCTGTGGATCCTCTGTTCTTTGCCTCCAGCACTGAGATACAGCTGGGCTCTACCACACCAAGCTTTTACCTGATACTGGAGATGAAAACCCAGGTCTTCATGTTTGCAAGGCAGCACTTTCCCCCTTAGCTATTCCACAGCCTCTTTAGTCAATTTTCTAATTTGGAATATTGATACACATTAATACTACCATACTAAAATTTAAACATGACTGAAATAAAATTAACATTAAAGTCATATGCTTTAACACCATGCATTTCTTATATAAAGAGATAGATAATATTTGTGTGGTTAGCTTTGATTATGTATCTAAATTGAAAAAAAATAATGTTACCTTAGTTGACTCTCTGAATCAGCTAATTCAACTTTATAAGGTACAATGTTTCCAGTTTCTTCACATTCCTCTTCATAAGTCTTATTAATACATGTAAGATAAAATATTAGTATCTCTTATAAACAAATTAATTATACAATAACAAGCTAATTATGGGTAATATTTAGACTACTTATCATGACAAACGAGGCTCTAATTATATCATGTAAAACATGTGTTCTATTAAAACCAAGCAAAATCAACTAATATTTGTTGAGGGAATTTATATTATAAATGTCACACTTGGGACCAGCCATGACAGTTTATATTTTACTATGTAACTATTGACTGAAGTAAATTAATAACTATAAAGTTTCCTATTCTTTGACTGGAAACTCATATATGTATTCTATGTATCAACAATTTAATGAAGAGCACAGTGTGTGTATCTATGTATACATCATATATTTTTGTATATGACCAATATCTAAAAGATATCCAAGAGAGAATCAAAACACAACAAAGCTGAAAATAAAAGGCTGTCTAAAGCTTAACATGAAATAAGGCATCTCTATCACTCACTCCAAGGCTCAGGGAAAATTGGGGAAGTGGAGACAGGAAGAATGGTTAAGAGCTACAGTGTGAGAAGGAGTATGTTGGGGCACTGTCCTCCCAGCACAAATGGACTGGTACATTCATGCCCATAAGCATTTTGTTAAAGGGAACATAGAAGTACAAATAGAATGAGACATCAAGACAGAGAAAGCACTACGTAGAAAGAAGGCAGTCCTCAGTGAAATGAGAGTAGTAGTGAGGGGACAAAAGAAGATAGTGGAATTGGAATATGAGCAAATTATATTTTGCTCATGTATTACAGTTATCAATAAAATGAATTGATAAGAAAACGCAAAGTTATCAGTCTAACAACCTAAAGAAGAGAAAGCAGTTTTGAAAGAGGTGTTCATTACATTCCGGTCATTTTCTGAAACAACTATTTTAAGAGAAATATTATGGACAAAGTGATACATTCAGGTACTAGATGACCAGGAAGTCAGAAATGCAGTGATATGATAGTATCCTAGACCTTTAGCCAGGGCTTGCCTTTGCTGACTCTGCTCCAGCTGGTTCTGTGTGTATGTGTGTGTCTTCCAAGGATGTATGTTCATATAATAATATTATTATTAAATATCTCATAACTTATAAGTACCTTTTCTGCCTTTAAACAGGTTATAGTACTAATACTATTCAAGAAACTACATTTGTCCCAAATTTTATTAAATGAATACTATCTAGTGTAACTCATCTTTTTTTTTAAAACCTGATAAAATACAAGACTAATTAAATGGAACACTAAACTCTGCCCTTGTAGCAGACAGCTACAGGTTCGCTGAGATGAAATTCCAGACCAGATACAGTTATGGAGGAAGGGATATTTATTGTAGCTTACAGATCCAGAGGAAGTTACATAATGGCAGGAGAAGTGGCCTGCTCTCACAGGACCAGGCAAGAGAGAGAAAATCCACCAGCCACACAGCATAGCACACTTCAGGAACTCCTACTAGGCACACTTTGCATATCTTTACAATGGAATCCTCAACCCATCACCACACCTTAAGATCCACCCAGTGGCATTGCCTCCAGCAAGGTGGCTGCAGATGCAAACTATAAACTAATAAAACACTGAATATATTGGGGGACATATATTTAAACTACCACAGCCCAATAAGTTCACACAGTTAATACTTGCTCACTTTCCATGCAGCCTGTGTCCCAAATTGTGCAAGAACAATTTAGCTTATACATTTACTTTTAACATTAAAGGTTATGATTTTTATCGGCATTTCTAAATTCAAATATGTGTGCATTTCTCTTTAAATTCCAGAAGTATGAAAAATAACATTATTGATAATAACACGTGGACAGTACTATATGTTTAGGATTTTCTGGGTTGTTTAATGAATTTGAATGTTCATTATATACTTACATCATCCAATTCCATTATTGTTAAAGATGGTTCAGGTCTCTCTATATTTAATTCTTCTACTGGCATAAAAAGAGGTGGATATTTCACTTTGATCTCCTCAACTAGAAAATAATATTGGGATAATTACCAAAGAATATGTCAGATAATTTCCTTTCTTGACATAATATTGCCAATAATAACAGCGTATATGGTCTATAGTGCATCTAACATCAAGATGTAAGCACAGCTCATTTTCCCAGCTCAAATGAAACATGTATTGTTGTCTGACATTTCACTTTTAAATAAAACTAATTAAGTGAATGCAAAGTAATCTAGTAATAAAAAGAAGATGGTGCTCGCTGTTGTGGAAGCACCAGACCATGTCATCTAATTGAGTCAGCAGCCCCTGCACAGCAGTAACAGCATCTTTGAGGAAGGGGAGCAGCCTTGACACCCCCCTACACAGACACCAGCCACTGTTCCCCATATACAGCAGCAATAACGATGGAAGAATGTGTGGCTGAAACATGTTCCTTCTTCATGCTCCATCCACAAAGGGGACATAAAAAGATCCTTTTGGATGCATATCATGAATCAGGACAGAGCAGCTCTAGGGGCTGTTCTCAGTGTGACAGTTCTTTGCCACAGAGGGGCAGATCATGTTAGATGTCAACAGGCACACCTAGGGACCTCTCGGTCAGATGGAGAGCTTGGAGAAGCAGACCAAAAGGTTAAGTCTGAAGAAGAGTGCAGACTGGCTGTGAGGTTGGCCCAGTAGACCTGAAAACATTCCTGCGGGATCTCTGAGCATGTGAAAAATGGAACCATGAAGACAGGGGCATGTTCTCTGCAGGATCTGAAGGTGTTCATCCCAACTCTCTTCCTTTCCCCCCATCTTGGCTGTGAAGCTAGAAATCTATATTGAAAAGTGACCAAGCACACCTTCTGCCAGCACCTGCTGAGGGAAGGAAAAGTCCTGGACGTGGACGTGTCTGCAAAGTGGTATACTGCAGTTTATTTGAAGTTGAGATCATTGCATGACCCAAGCAGTCACCTGATTTGTACATACCCAATTCCACTTACTTTCAAATCCAGCATTTTACTCAAATTCTGTTGAAGCATTTTGCTAATAGTTTTTGGCTTGTATTGTAAGAAAGAATAGAATTTCCTAACAAAGTTTATTGTTTAGAAATTTACAAGGGTTTCTTTTCCTCAAACACCAACAAGCAGACTGCAGCTTCATCAACTTCTGTCTCCCCCGAGCACCAGCAGTCTCAAGCTGGATCATCAACCATGTGGCTAACTTCTCAGTCTAACATCAAGTTAGCAAACTGTTACAAAAGCATTGTTTAGTTTTAGTTTTGTTTTCCAAGACAGATAAGAACTTCCCTAAGCTCAACTTTACAATTATTAAAAAGAAAACAAAAATGATAAAAGAAACAAAAGAAGAAAGACACAAGAAAAAACAATATCCTTGGCAATAAATTATTTTAAACAAGTGTTGGAGCCTCTATTTTTTCCAAGCCTCTTGATAGTGCTTTTAGTTTTAGGAGAGAGCCTACATAATTAAGGAAATAGAATAATTGAACTTCATGCACAAATTTTAATACTTGTATATTGTCATACTGTCTTTTTTATGATATGGAATCCTTATTTCTAATTAGGAACATCTCAGGCATAGACATACATGAAATTGCTTTTGAAAATTAAAAAAAAAAAGATGTTATTGTCGGGTTTTGAGCTGGAGATAAAGTATTGCATGTTATAGTTGAAATTGACACTGATTAAGGAATGATACATTGTATTAATGCTTGTTGCATATAATATTAAATATTACACTGTTAAAGATTTAATCGAAGCTTAACTGACTGTCACTGTCATCCCCACTTCCATCCTGTGAGGCCTGGACATCAGCAGTAGATGCTGTAGCTGCAGGTGGGTATAGGGATATATCTGGTTGCTCCTGTAAAGTCCTACAAAACAATAAAGGTACAATTACTACAAGGGTAAAATGAATTAACTGAAACTTGCCCAGACAAAATGCTGATTTACTTGTCAAATGGGTGAGCATACAAAATTAATGATGAAACCATACCTGTGCCTTTAATTCTCAAAAGAAAATAACGATTAACAGAAATTTAATATAGTACAACTTTGTAAATCAACTGGTCCTCACACAAGACTTTCAAGCTGCATACTGTATTTTTTTTTTAAATCAAAACCAAAGTTATGATACATGTCAGCATTCTCTTAAAAGCCACATGGAGTCTGTGAAACATACCATGCTGTTTCTATAGCTAACTTAAAAGTGTGTGCTTTGCCTCATAGATATGGCATTATGTTGAGTTCTAAGGGAACCTGACGGGCATTGATTCAGCACACCTATAGTGTGCCAATGTTGGCCTCCATTACAAAAATGTGAGGAATGAGGGCTGTGGCATCTATTGCCTAATTGAGGTTTAAGACTGATGTAGCCCATTTCCAATGGAAAGCAGTGAGTCCCAGGGATCCTCAGAAGTTAAGGGTATGTACTTGGTTCTAGAGGATGTTCCCAGATTTTGGGGGAGAGAACTCATCTTTCAGCTAAGAGTATAAATGTCTGCATGGGCCTTAGACCTTACAAAATCATGAGTTTCCCCATGTGAGGGGAAGGACTGTCTTACCAGTTTTTCCAGTCAATACAAAACTTAAACCTTACCAGGTTCTGTTCTATTTTGGTACGTTAATTATAAAGGTATTATATTACATGATCTCTAATACTAATATAATTTTACAAATGATGAAATTGAGAAAATGGGGAGAACTTAACCATTACAAATTTTCTTCCATATCACAAAGGGAAATTGGAATCCAAGAAGACTGCTTCCGCAACACTATGTTCACAACTATGTTTTTACTTTGTAATGTTTTTGTGCAACTTGCAAAAGCACTAAATTTTGATTCTGGTAATCCATGGCTCTATGCATGAAATCAGTATGATATATTTCTATATTACTCAGCTTTGTGTTTGAAGGAATTTGATGGTGATCTCTTGCTCCCACAGTTTAAGTGATATCTAAGAATATTAGAGTATAACTTCAAAAACAGGCATCTGGTCACCAAAAACTGCTTTCTAGTTGAATACATACTGTTTTAATAAGTCTTCATGCAGATACATAAATATAAACAGTATTTTGTCCTGATACTTCTTCATGAAGCAAAATTATCTTGAAAATGAGGATAGAATTTGGGGGTACAATATATTGCCTATTATAAATTCAATATACTGCTAATGAGGAAACTTGGACCAATACAACTTAAGTGATTTGTCCATGAATAAACAAGCTGTCAACAGTGAACTAACTCTTGATTCTGGATATTCACACCAAGCACCAATGTTGTGTTTTTTGTTTTTTAGAAAAATAAGATAATAAACATAAATAATACTAAAAATAATATTCACCTCACTTATTTTTCTCTTTAGAAATTGCCAAGTGTCTTGAACAGTGACCAATTCAATTGGCCAAATGTATGGAAAGTTATTCTAAATCTATTCTGAGAATGAAGTTGTACTGTTTACATCAAAATTGCTGGCTAGAGAAGATTACTAAATGGTGAATCTCATACTCTTTCTTAAGGACACTGAGTTTTGTACCAGCTTGGGTTGAGGTAAGGAATAACTTGTGTAAAACTCACCTTAGTGAATAGATGCAATGAAAATAGAAGGATATTAAAATGTTAACTGCTAATATTTGAGAGAATCTCTTGGCCATGCAAAAAATGAATCACAAAATAGTGTCAGATATTAATCAAAACAAAATAAAATAAATATTCATGAACTCAGATAAAATATCAGATAGATGAAAGTTGGAGAGATAACAATCTTCCTGGAGGAATTCCATGTAATAAATTTTAAAGAAACAAAAGAAATAGAAAATAATTGATAGGACAACAGAATAGAAAGCAAGCTAAGTTTTGAACCTAGCTAGTAGTGGATTACGCTTCACAAGAAATATGACGTGGCCAAAGATGGAATGCACCTCCTCAAGAACAGGCTTCTACAGTGAAATAAAGGTTTTATATCTGCTACTCACTCTGCATGCTAGAGACTTCCCTCTTCACAATGTGTTTCACAGATTGGCATCATAGACAAAAGGGCTATTCAAGACATATTTGAAATTGAGGAATCAGAAACTTTGGACCTATCATCAAAAATACTAAAGAAGAATTTTGTATTTTCCCATATTCTATAAGAACTGGTACAATGAAATGTGGGCAGCTTTGCAATAGGACAAACTGAACTTATGACCTATGACCTGTAAATCTACTTCTAAAATTAGAAATTTGATGGGCTAATATTATGGTAAAATTATGAATGATTAAAAAAGGTACTCCTTCAAAATTTTAGTTTATCATTTTGTTTGATTTTAAACAATTTATAAAAATGCAAGCAAGCATAGTCTTTGAATAAAACCCAATGATTATTACTAGTAAATTATAAAATTTAAGGGCTAGTTAACTTAAAAACAAATTCTTACAGTGAAACTTTAAATGCTTATGCTAATTTTTTAAAGTAGTGTGTTTTCAAAATAAATTTTCAGTTTTTTGTTATTATTCTTAAATTCACTACTTCATTTGTGCCTTTTCCCCCATGTAAGCATTTTTCCTCAAGCAAAAATCTAAGCCAATGATTCACCATATATATAAAATCATAACTAAAATTATTGTTTAGACAATCAAAGCTTCAGAGGGATTTACTGCAACATTAAGAATACATATGCAGGAATGGAGAGATGGCTAGTGGTTAAGGTGCTTGCCTGCAAAGCCAAAAGACTCATGTTTGGCTCCCCAGGACCCACGTAAGCCAGATGCACAAGGTGGCACATGCATCTGATGTTCATTTGCAGCAGCTGGATGCCCTGGCATGCCCATTCTCTCTCTCTTTCTCTTTCTCTCTCTCTCTCTCTTTCAGATAAATAAGTAAAAACAATAAATTTAAAATTACATATGCAAATATGAAAGAAGCATACATATAAAATTACTACTGAAAATCATTTTTAAAGAGGAAAAATGGCTTATATTTTCTAATGAATAACAATATTAAAAATTCAGACAGTACCTCCTGTGTTTTTTAAGCCATAATTTCTCCATATAGGAAAGACTGTCTTCTGTAAATTCAATTTTAATTGGTTCTGCCCAAATTTTCAGATTAGTCTGCACTTCACATTCTTCGAGGGTGTCTATAGAAACAAATACTGCACATAATTAATGCAGCCAAGCCTCAAAATTAGCATACCTTTTCAGACCAAGATACAGAATGTATAATTTCTGAAGTGTATGTGGTTTAATATTTGTCAATATAATCAATTAGCTAAAGATTAAATAACATTAATATTTTAACATACTAGTAATTTAATAAATGACTATGTAGGCAGTTTCTTCAACAATCCTTGAAGTGAAAAACTCTTATGATTCACAAGCTTTATTAAGGCAACTAATTCTCTTCAATGAAAAATGCAAATGCAAACAGATTAATTCATTATTATACACACACAAACACACATACACTCACACATATTATAGTCATTGTTACCATTAGTCATACTTTATGGGGAATAGTAAATAATTAGTTCAGAATGACACAGTCCTCATGAACTGATGTTTTTGGAGTAATTTACTCAAGATGCTTGTGTTTGATATTCTAAACTTAAGTCACTCCTCAGAATTGTTTGAAACTGAAGCTTTCTGAGAATGAAGCAGTGTAGTCCAGGACAACTAGTGTCTTCCTCCTCCAGAAAGAGCTTGCTTTCCTGGCTATGACATCACTATGGAAATGGAGACAGAGAAGACAGAAGTGGTGACTAGGAAAGACCATGTGTTTATGGACTCTAAAACTAGAAGATGGAACCAAATTTATTTCTCAGACTTTAGTGATTAGCTCTAGCCTTAGCTAAATGTCAGCAATGAAAATAAATCAAAATAATGAAGTTATCTAGCATCTCTTTTCCCAAAAGAGAAGAGCAGTATTGAAGAAAGCAATTGAAGGACATTTTGAGAAATAACTAGAATCCGTTAAATGAAAGAGGAAGAATTAATAATATGGACACATTATTGGAAAAAAATTGTAAGATTATGACCTTAGCACAGTTAAACAAAAGATTTTTTAACAGAAAACTCAGGGTGGAGAGGAGACAGACAAAGAGAAAAGAGAGAGAGAGAGAGAGAGAGAGAGAGAGAGAGAAAGAGAGATTGATTCATTCTTTTATCTATCTAGGTTCAGAGAAAATTCACCATGTTTGTTGAGAGATACCTGCAAATCTAGAAAAGGGCTAAGAGGAAGGAGGTAAAGTGAATAGTCTGCAATTCACTTTTCTCCTTTTACCAATGGCATTATCTAAGGAAATCAAGATGAAAAGTGTCCTGGGTAAATATGCTTGTGAATATCTTTGATAATGATGCCTTCTAACAAATCGGTAGTTGTTGCCTAGGAAGATGACTCTCCAGTCAAAAGGACTTGCTTGCAAAGCCTGCCTGCCCAGGTTCAATTCCCCAGTGCACACATAAAGCCTGACCACAAAAGGTGATGATGCCGTGCATCTGTGCATCTGGCATTCTTTGGAGTAATGAGAAACCATGGTGAAATCCAACCCCTACCCACACACATAAATTAATAAATAAAAATATTTTTGAAATAGGTAAATTGCTTGGGGAGACTCTAGCTATATAATTTATTTAGCAAGACAGATATTGTTTAAGGTTGTTACTAGTAAATAGTCTATAACATATAGATTTAAGAGGTATAGTTCCTTGAAACTGGCATGTGAGCTATGCAACTTTGGTGTTGATTTGCTCCATTGATTACAGCTCATTGCCTTTCTTTTGTGACTGTGCATGACATTCTGTGTCACCCATCTTAATGGGACTGTACTTGTCTTAGTACACAATGAAAAAGTCCTAAGGTAAAAAGGAAGCCTGAGGTGTTTGAGACACAGCCAGGAGATCAGTGTGGAGACTATGAAGACTGCAAAGTTGAGCTTAGTTATAACCTTGGAGAAGAAGGAAGAAGATGGGAAAAGCAGAGAGGTGCTGTCTAACTTTTTTACTATGAGCACTGTAAAAACTATGAAGGTTCATTTCAATTTAATATATAAAGCATACTATGAAAAGAAAAATATTTGTTAATATACCCATAATATAGACATAAAATATTCATGTACCAATACAATTAAATATTTCAAGAATATTGTTCATCATGACAATAATGATAATATCATAAGGATAACAATCTCATAATAGCCACAATCCCTTCAGAGCAGCCACATTGCCAGCTTTACTTCTCTAATCAAAGCACTGATGGGAACTGTCTCAGTAAAGAAAGTGCTTGTTTGCTCAAGCTTGAGGATGTGAGTTCAGATCCCTGATACCCATGTAAACTGCGAGGCATGGCAGCACATGCTACAGAGGAAAATACAGGTTGATGTCTAAGGTTTGCTGGATAGCTGGGCTAGCCACATTGGTGAGCTCTAGTTTGAAAAAGTCATCAAAGCTGGTCTCTGTTCTTCATAAACACATTCACACAC
Source organism: Orientallactaga sibirica (assembly GCA_036365145.1). Lineage (NCBI taxonomy): Eukaryota > Metazoa > Chordata > Mammalia > Rodentia > Dipodidae > Orientallactaga > Orientallactaga sibirica. The sequence goes on from JAEOAD010000008.1 coordinate 14,013,069, forward strand.
ACACACACACACACACACACACACACACATACACACACACACAGTAAATAAATAAATAATAAATAATAAATAAAATTTTAAAAGTCACTGTCCTTCAATATTCTATCGGTATCTCCAGTTGGTCCCAGCCAATCAGAATCCAAAGGTCAATGTTTTGGACACAGAATACAGCAATATTGGTTGAAGACTGATCTGGATGGAAAAGCTAAGAATGACTATGAATGAATGGTCCACACATTTTCCATCAAAATATCTATTTTTTTCCTCCAAAATTTTTCTGCAAAATAACTCTTCCTATAAAAGATTGAGAACAAAGTTCTCTAGTCCCTGTGTGTCATTAGTTCCAACTTAGTGACAGCTCACACTTAATCCTAAATTATGTTTGGTAGCAATCATGACTAATCATCATCATAAGGCAGCAGAAAAGTGGAAGAAGTCAAAATAATCACTAAGAACAAAATATAGATAGCACTATCTAAATTGTTCCAGGTTATTTGGAAGAATAATTTGATTTGTTTATCATAGCTTCTCTCTTCCACCACCTATTCAATGTTAGCCTAACTCTCCGCTAGGAATTTACAGTTATTTCTCCATCCTCATGCCCGAGGCCTGGAGTAGTTAACTATGCACGCATTCCAAAAGACATAAGATTACATACACCTCTTCACTTGGATTCTAGTTTCTTCTTGGACATTATTATTGGACTCTGTAAGTCTAGTGAACTACTTGACATCCGTGGTCTCATCCCATCAGGGCATTCCATGCTTGGCAGGTTGTGAACTATGGAAATAGACCCTCTCAGTGCTGTGGTTGCCACCTCCACTCCAATGCACAAAGATGTTCTCTTGGACAGAACATTAGCCACCTCTGAGTGAATGAAATGGTGATTTTCAGAAGAGACAGAGAACCTGCTCCACCCATAGGCTGCAAGGTTTAATGTGGTTGATGGCATGTACAAAAGGAAAGCTACTAAGTGAAGATAACCCTGTCAGACATCTCATACTGTCTGGTGCAAGTTGAGTACCAGCCCCCATTGTTAGAAAAATAAAACTTTCCAGGGTCAACTTATTGTCGCTCTCTCTACCTCCACCTGACAGATGCTAATTTTAGAGAAATCAGAAATAATTTATCTTTATTTTTGTCCCTTGTGTATATTTCTCTATATTTTATTTTAGTAATATTTTGACTTTTTTTTTTCAAAAAGCTCTTATGGGTAGAGATGGTGATTCTATGGTTAATGGACCTCGCTTGCAAAGCATGATGGTTTAGGATCAATTCCCAAGCCACCCACATAAGACAAATGTAAAACGGTGGTGCGTAGCGCACGCACACACACACACACACACACACACACACATTCAAATAAATAAATAGTTTTAAATACTATTTTTGTTGTGGAGTTTGCTGCTGCCATGACTTCCACATCTTGGTTGACTATCTTCCCTCACAATTTGAGCTAAATAAATATATCCTTCCTGCCTTCAGTTACTTTGGCAAGTATTTGCTCACAGTGATGAGTAAAGTAACAGATACAATGAGTTCATTGCTTCTAATTCTTACAGACACCCCCATATTTGTTTTGCAACATTGATTCTGCAAGGGAATAATTTTCCTAACATGTATACCTTGCTAGGAGAACAGAAGCTGAGAATCCAATCCTTCATTCTTTCCATACTCTGAATTTACATTAGAAGAATAAAGTAAACACCCCTCATCTCTGATGAAGAGTATATATACACAAGCTCCCTTGAGATGTGCACGCAAATTGCTGCTTGTAATTTTAAGCATTGCCTTTGTATTCCCAGAAAATGGAGATACATAAAATAATGCCATCTTCATCTTGTAGCATGCATCATATAAAACTATCCACACCTGCTTTGGCTGAGTGGAAGTTCTGTTCCTTGCTGTCCTCCTGAGTTTCAGCTCTCCACTGAGTCAGAGCTTCCTGAAATGAGCGGGCAGAAGCTGCTTCATCAAACATCCCTTCACATAGGCGCCCAACTCTTGGATTTGAGCATTCACCAATTTTTGTTGTAATTTCTACCTAAACCAATTGAAATGTATGAACAAATGTTTATTGAAATCTTTGCATATTAAAATATGGTTATGACTATTTGTCATTACAAACCAAACATATTTAACCTTGGAATAATCATACTCATTTAAATATTTTACAGTTTTCTTTAAAACTCTACTGTAACTCTAAATGGTCTGTTCAAAAGTTAACAATGCAAAATCCTACACATCTGATATGATTTCCTAGTACTCTGCTCACGCTATTCTCCCTGTAAAGCCGCAAAAGCCTTGTGCCCATTGTCTGTTCCTTCTACTTCCCCCATTTCCTGCTCCCTACAATAATAAAGCAATTCTGTTTTATTTTTATTTTTAAATATTTCTTTGGAATTTTGATATGGGATCTTGGCCTCATATGGACCAAATTAGCTTCAAACTTGAGCTCCTCCATCCTGTCTTGGTCTCCGGCTAAGCACTAGGAATATAGTCATGCCACCATGACAGTGAAAATGAGTGAGTTTTCTTTGTAAATATATATCTCACTGTATTGCTGATTTCAAAACCTTAATTTGAATCTGAAATTTTCAGTTTCTTCCAAATTTCCCAAGGCTCTACAGGAAAGACTGCGTACTCTGTCCTGGATTTTGTCACTTCCTTTCCTCCCCTTATTTGTCCTGCTGAGCAAAACTCACATTGTTGGAGTTCACATAACCCTCCAGGTAATTCCCTTTTCAGAGTCTTGTATTAGGTATATACAAATTCTTGAACAAGCCCTGTCTCATTTTTCACACCACCATTCCATCATGTCATTTGATTTCACAAGCATCATAGAGTTCCTTAGTGGCACTGCTGAAATAATAAAACACCTCTCCCCACATGCGTGAATCCTTAACTATTCTATTTTTCTCCCCATAACTTAACTCTATGTCAGCCCATTCTAAATATCCTATTTGAATAAACCAAGTGAGGTTATGTTCCTTTTTTTTCAAGTACCAAAAGCAACAGTACCTGGTTAAACACGTGCATGCACAAACACACACACACACACACACACACACACACACACACACCATCCCTTTATGTGCTCATTACAAATGAGACAAGTTAGAATTATTCATCAGATTTGTCTATAGCTATAAAACCCTGTTTTGCTTCTCAGCTTAACAGTGGCAGGAGGAGAGGGGAGACGGTGGACTTCAGTATAACATAGAGACATACTCTGACCATACACAAAAGAATTAAATTTTCCAGATAATCAGTCAATCATATACAAACACTCAAATTAGGAAAGTCAAGTTAAATTACTGAATTTCCTAATGTGAATTGTTTATATTAATCAAATTATTAAATCTTCTCTGTGCATTTTGTCTTTTAGACAAAACAGTAGATATTCATCTCTTGCAAAATAATGGGGGAGACAAGGTACACTGTAAGGTATAGTATTAAAGATTTGCATGCAGACATCTGAGCTCACCTCAGACAGTGCACCACAGAAACACAAGTTACTTAATATGTCTCCAATAAAAATAGACCTGTAAAAGTTATTCCCAACCTATATTGTTTGAAGACTCATCAGGTAATAATTTAAACAACACTTGGTCATATACCACCTACAAAAGATCAATCCTAGGTATTTCTTTTATGTTTCTGGAGTTGATTTTAAATATATAGCCCCAGATGACATGACTAAATTAATTATTGATATGTTAATATTAAGAGATGATTTGTATAAAATATGTAACTAACAATTATTTACTGAAACAAGGAGTATTTCAAAGGCACATAGGCATTTATGCAACAGTTTTCTAGCAAGGAGAAGGTTTTTCATCTGGAAATAGGAATTTAGGGAAAAAGTAAACAGAAATACACTGATTGTGATCATTTCATATAATCAGACAAATAATGCTTTAAACATAATGCCTAGCATAAAGTGATCAATAAACATGAGGTGAGAATTTATTCTTTTGATAGGGTAAATTAAAGGGGAGCCATAAAGAACCCTTTGAAAGAAACCTTTAAATCCCCACTTTCTGTGTAATTATTAAAAGTGAATAATTTGGAGTCAGAAGATCTAAGATCAAATATAAGATCCTCTGTCAATACCTTGAGCAATTTGTAAAAACTCCATCACTTCTCTCCCATCTAAATCAACCAATATTTAATAAAGACAAAAGGAGAGATAAACATAAAATATTTGCAATAGCCCCTGCTTCTTGATACAATATTTTAATTATGAGGCTGATATTCATCTGGTACATTCCTAACGTACCCTTGCCTGGTCTAGGAGAAAGTGAAATCCATGAATTTGTACCCACTTTCTCAGTAAATTCAAGCATAACTGCTCTGCAGGAAAGAAATCCTGCTAGCAAAGAACACATTTTCTACGGACATGAGTTTGAAATTCAATTGACTTATGTTCAACCCCAACTTTACAAAGTTTTATGACAAGCCAAGTAACCCAGTCTCTAAACTGAAGGAAAAAGATGTAACTGACCTGTAAAGGAAGGAGGATTTGTAGTTTGTTTCTTGCTTAAGCATTAATATAAGTCTATTATAAAATGGTTAGCATTGTGTGGGATAAGTTGTTAATTGAAGTAAATGATAAAATTTGATATAAACTCTTTAAATGGTGAAATTGTCTATCACCTAATAAACTTGGCAATTTTTTACATTTTCAGCCTCTTTGAAGTCCTAATATGAAATTGTTATAGTGCATCAAAACTTCTATTTTAATGTTTCCCTCAAGTACTCATTCAATTTCTGATGGGGTGAAAATGTACAGAAAGTCATATGGCCAAAACTCTATTCATCAAAACACCAATTTTCAATGGCACCCGGGTAATCTTAAAAATATCTTTAGAGTCAAAAAATCTTCAAATCTGTAGTTACTTATGTGAATGAGGGTTACCATGGTCATGTAAGAAGGAAAAAGATTTCCTTATTCCATGCCCCTCACCTTACCTCAGAATTGCTCCCCTGTAGTAGTACAGACTTGGGTTTATGTTGACTTTTATTGGATTCTTTTGTTGAATTATTCCCTCCCTTGCATTCATCTGGATTAACTTCTTTTATGAATTGATGAGCAACATCTAATACACTTGATATTGTTTGAGATTTTGCCTATTGAAAAAGAAATCAAGTATTACTGAAAAGCTTAATATGTCAGCATGTTTTATAAACTACAAATCATTTCAGCATTCTACAACTAAATGCATTCAATACATTTTAGTTAATTTTTAAAATGGTAGACTGACATTTTTATCACCCATCACAATGATGACAGCTGTCATCTACTGAGGACACCAGCTTGGACTCGTACTATTCTAAGCAGTTTTAAAGCATATCATTTAGTCACTTGGGTGACTAGTACATAACTATTTTTTAACACTGTTTCAGAGATTATGAAACTGGATCTCAGAGAGTTTAAATAACTTGCCCTTAGTCACAAGGTGAGTGGGTGGCTGGGCTGGGAAGTGGCCCAGGCGTTTATAATGAATTAGTTTTGGCCTTTCCAATATGCCAGCCCCAAATAGATAGGTGTGTTACTTTATGCTTTCAATTGCTGTTTTATCAAATAGGAGCCTAGATAAGCAGTAATGAGTACACCTGGTAATAAAACATCTTTAGAAATATATACTCTTCAAAAGAACATCAGGAAATGCCTCTAGCTATAGTTCCTTGGTGTGTCCAATGTGTTCCTTCACTTAATGCCAGTGTTTATGAGGTTCTCTTACTGAAAACCCTTCCCTCATCCATCCTCATCATTGCCTTGCATGATCCTGCTTCTTCTGAAATCTCTCCATATTCCTTTCACAGAGCCATGGACCTTATTCTTCCTGACTATAAAGTATCTGTCCTTTGTGTGGCTTTGACAACCTAAACAGCACCAATAGTTACTGTGTGGATTTTGAACCATCTTTTAGTATTTGTCTATCTCATCATACCATGTATGCTGAAATGGTTAACTCCATGGGATCTGGAATTACTTAGGAGACACACCTCTGGGCATGTCTGTCCTCTCAGACAAGTTGGAATTCCAAATTGGATTACTTAAGGAGGGAAGACCTTCCCTGAATGTAGACAGACAATGAAGGAAATGAGCTGAGCACCAGCATTTATCTTTTGATGCTTCTTGGCTGTAAGTAGCACCACCTGTTTCTGTCATCTTTTGCCTTCCCTTCAATGATGCCTGTGTCACCCCAGAGGAATCCTTTCCTCCTTTAAGTTGTCTCTGTCAGATGTTCAATAGTTAGCAACAAGAAAAGCAACTCATACAGAAGGTCACAAAAAGAAATATGCTTTTTAAAACCGTGGATGCCTTTGTAATGACTAGAAAATAGTGCATGATTTAAAAAAAAAAAAAAAACTAACTGGGCGTGGTGGTGCACACCTTTAATTCAAGCACTCGGGAGGCAGAGGTAGGAGGATCACCCTGAATCCAGGTCAGCCTGAACCAGAGTGAGACCTACACCGAAAAACAAACAAACAACAACAACAACAACAACAAAAAGTATGTGAAAACACAGAAGAGAATCAGAATTGAAAAAAATAATAAAAAGAAATTTAAAAATAACTTTGCATGGGCCTTCATAGAGTATGTCTCCAGACAAGCACAACTTGGGAAAACCCCATTCTCTGAACACTCTCTCACCAGCTAGTAGGCTAATCTGTCTGTGGTAGTTTGAATATATGTCCCCTAATATATTCAGTGTTTTATTAGTTATAGTTTGCATCTGCAATCACCTTGCTAGAGGCAATGTCACTGGGGGCCGGTCTTAAGGTGTGGTGGTGGGTTTGAGATACCATTGTAGAGATATGCAAAGTGTGCCTAATAGGAGTTCCTGAAGCTTGCTGTGGTTTGGCTGTAGTTTTGCTCTGTGTGCTGTGTGTCTGGCGTGGCTTTCTCTCTCTTGCCTGGTCCTGTGAAAAGCAAGCCACTTCTCCTGCCATTATGGAACTTCCCCTGGATCTGTAAGCTTCAATAAATAATATCCCTTTCTCCATAACTGTGCCTGGTCTGGAAGTTCATCTCAGCGAACCTGAAGCTGTCTGCTACACTTTCCAATGACCCTTCTGGATTACAGACCCCATATGAGCTTAAATAAATGCCAGGGGCAGGGAAACTTAGGGTTTTCAGAGGCTGTATAAGAACCTGCCATCAGGAAGACAAAAACAGTTGTATTTCTCAGAAAATGTCATCAAGCATGATGAGGAATTCAGTAGGGATCAGAAGTCACTATTTTTTTCTCTCTCATGGAAATATTCCTATTTTAAACTTACCACATGGTAAGTAACCAATTTAAGTAGCTAAGATTACACTGAAACTTCTAAGTTATAACCTTTTTATAAGTCTATTAGATTTACTGCAGCCTGAATCTGTAACTAATCAGTGAACATCAAATTAGCTGGTGTTATTTCATACTGAATTTAAAAATTGCTTCTGAAAATATGACAAATGTATCCTACACACCTTTATTGCTGTCTATATTATGTATAGACCTGTGGAATTTGCTTGAGATTCTCTCAGTGATTATCAAAAATCACATAGAGACCTAAGAAGTCCTTTTTACAATAAATTTAAGTCAATGCTAATAAAAAGCCTTATAGGTGCACCAGTATTTGGACTTTGTTTCTTTTAAGAATCAGAGTGAGCAAGCATATTCCTGATTTTAAATTTCTTAGAATAAATGTCTGAGAATTTAAAAAGCTATTATAGCATATAGCTTTTATTTAATATTTATAAAATATCACAATCATAGTATTAATTTTACATAGAATGATGATCATGATGGGATTATCATTCAAAAATATAGATTCATTTAAATAATGAAAAACAATAATTCTTCTCCAGGCAGCATATCAAAACATAAATGTCAAACAAATGATTTTCAATTTATTATTAATGAAACAATATCATAAGTTTTTCAAAACATGATAGCACACAGACATGGTCCACTAGAATGTCTGGGGAATCAATCATAGAAAGTTCTAGAACAATTCTCATAGGAGGTGGATGATGGCAGAAAATATCTAGGTCATTAGTAAAATAATACAGAAAAGTCTACAGAATGAGCCACAGGAGAAAGTATAGTCAGTTCTGTTTGTGGAGTCAGAAAACAAACTGCAGACAGCTGGAAGCACTGGCTTAAGACAGAGAGTCTCAGGATATCTACTCGGTACTTCTGACAACAAGATTTTTTTTTTTTTTTGGTGTGAATGTATGATGCATATGTATACGGTGTGTAGCCATGACATATGTATGGAGCTTAGATAACAACCTCAGGATGTTATCTCTTGCCTTCTACCTTTTTTTGGGACAGGATCTCTCTTGTTTTGCCACTGAAAATGCCAAATTAGATGCCTTTCAAGCTTTGGGATTATTGTGAGTCAGAGTACTACTGCTATAGCATCGAGATTATGGACTGCCCAGATATATGTGGGTTCTGAAATTCTCAGCTCTTCTCTGTAAGCTTGTACAACAAGTATTTTCAACCACTGAGCCATATCCACAACCCCTCATTAGCATAAATGTTGGAGAACAGAAAAAAGATGCAGGAAGAGAGAGAAGGAGAGAGAAAGATAGAGAGAGAAAGAGATACAGAGATGGGAGAGAAAAAACACGAGTGGCATCTGAGCCATCAAAACAAAGAGAAGCATCAGAATAACACTTTCTGCTCAGAAACCTACAGGAATACAAACAAGAATCCATTAATAAAAATCCTTTCTGAGTTGGCAGCTTAGAAGATCCTCTCTGAACAAATGTCTCTGAACCACACTCTGAAATCTGGACTGTGGTATACCTCCACACAGCTGACATCATGACACATTGTCTTTGTGAATATTTGGTTTGAGCCATAGTCTGGAATGTACATGCCTTGATCCTGATCTAGGGAAGGACTACCTAAAATTAGGACAAACATCTGTTATATAAACTTACAAAAATTCACCAGCATTCCCAACCCAACCAGTGAAAGACCAGTGTGTGTGTGACCAGCATCACCCAACTGGTTGGGGAAAGACTGCACCAGGATATGTCTTCCAGCCATGGCAGGAAGTCCTAATGACTAGACTGGCACCAGCACCCAGATAAGAGACACCATTCAGGCCCTATACTCTCATCCAACTCCCTTTCTTCACTTCTCTATTTCTTACTTATTATCTAATGTCAGTTTAGTGGGAAAGCTTTCCCTTTCTTGTTTCTCTGACTCTGTATCTCTACATATTGGTCTCTTCTCTCCTCTTCCTCTTTTATTTTATTTATTTTCATTTTGATAAGTTTTCCAAAGAATTCAGGATGACCTGAGGTTTGGTGTTCTCTTCCCCACCCTCTTAATAATGGGACTGTTTTAGGTTGTATGATTTTATTTCTTTTGCTATTACTCTTTTCATTTGTCCTTAGACAGAGCTGCTTCATCACCTCTGATGTTTCCACTGTCCAAATTTCCATTTTATTTTCTTCCTCTAATACTTACCATACTAATAATAATTGCTAGTCTTACTCTGCTCATTTCTATCCATACCCTCAGTAACTAATATCCTAGTCCACATTATACTATTCTTGTTCTTTTACTTCCTAAGACAACTAAAGTTGATAAGGTAGTTTTCACTGACTATTACAATGTTCTCATAATGTGCCTATTCTTTGGATGTGATTCTTTCTTTGAATAGTATTTGACTCCCATAGCTATAGTGAGTATCAAATCTAATATCCTGAACACATAGGCTAAGTCTCTAACTACTAAGGAACAAACACCATCAGAGTTGAATGATATCTCAAACTTACTATAACTTAGCCATACTTAAGCATTTCAAACATACTTAAAATATGGGCTAGAGATATAGCTTAGCAGTAAGGTGCATGTCTACAAAGCCTGAGGTTCTAGATTCAATTCCCCAGTACCGACATAAAGCCAGATGCACACAATGTCACATGTTTCTGGAGTTTGTTTACTGTGGCTAGAAGTCCTGGAGTGTCCATTCTCTCACTCTATCTGCTCTCTCTCTCTCTCTCTCTCATAGATAATTAAAATATTTTAAAAATGTAAATGTTTATAATATCAAAACCCATAAGTCCCAATGCAAAATACACACACACACACACACACACACACAAATATGAAAAACAATCAGAGTGCCTCCTCCAAAAAATTACTAATTCCACAGTGATAGACTCCAGTAGAGATGAATCTTAGACAAAGAATTTCAGAATAATGATAAGAATTTTCACTAAAATCAAGGAAGACAAGAATGTGTTCCTGAATGAATGCAAAGAGAACAAACAACTAAATCAAATAAAGAAATCAAAACCAGATATGAAGGTAGAAATCAATAATGACATAGAAACATGGGGGAAACATCATACTGAAACACTGTAAAGAAAAAGAACAATAAGTAAAAATAAAGCCCTCAATAGAAAGCCTCATCCATAGAATGGATCAAATGAAAGACTTCAGAATATCAGGATTTTAAATCAAGGTACATGGGAAAGTTACATTTATAAGAAGGTATAAACAAAACATATGAGAAACATGGGAAACAATTTACCATTGAAAGAACAAACCTACACATTATAGGGAAAAAAGAGAGAAATGGTTTCATTATAAGGCATTACAAAGGTACTAGAAATTATGCCTTAAAAATTCTTTAAATCCAGGAAAATAGAGAACAAACTGTTGCAGTTACTGATTTGTCACTGGGATAAAGCACCTGGACAAAAGCAGCTGATGGGATGGAGGTCCTCTGGCTTGCAGTCTTGAGGGAAAGCTTTATGATGTCATGGGGAAAGCATGGTGCAAACAGAGGCTGGACATCACCTGTGCTACAGCAGTGGAAAATAGCAGGAGGAAAGGGGGAGCTGGGTATAGCACCCCTAATACTACCCCAATGACACATCTCCTCCAGCAAGTCTCCACCTACAAAACTACCATCAGCTGAAGACCAAGTAATCAAAACACATGAGTTTATGGGGAAATCTGATCCAAACTACTGCATGATTCAAGTAAAGAAGGCACTTAGAACAACAAACACAGAAGACCAGCAAAGAACGTCCCTGCATTAAATTAGAGGTCAAGTACTAAATAGATAGAAGGAAGAAAATATACTGAAGATCCTACTCACACATTAAGGAAACCAATCCAAAACTCTAAAAGCAAGGAGGACACTGTTCCTCACACTCTGAATGACTACTATTGCCAATGCAGATGACTAGATCCCCACAAATCTGTCCTTCATAATTGAAGAAACTTCCCATACTAAACAAAAAGTAAAGGGATACATGACCACAAAGACAGCAATACAGAAAATACACAAAAAATCTGATGCAGAAAAGCTAAATATTAGCACATCCACAAGGCCACTGGAAAGAGTAAATTGTCTAGAATGGTAAACAAGGAAATGCAGATTAAGGAAGTTTCAAACATTTGAAAAAGTACAAAATGGAGGGGATAAAAACATACCTTTCTATAATTGCTCTAAATGGTTTTTTTTTTTGTTTTTTTTTTTTCTGATAGAGTCTCAGTAAGCCTAAGCTGCCCTTGAACTTCTTAACTAGCGAAGGACAGCTTTGTGCTCTTGATAGACTTGTCTCTACATCTTGAGTGCAGAAATTGCAGGAATGTACCAACATTTCCAAATATAACTCTAAATGCTAATGTTCTCTTATTCCCAATTAAAGGACACAGAAAAGCATAGTGGATTAAAAAGTATGACCCAGGGCTGGAGAGCTGGCTCAGTAGTTAAGTGATTGCCTTCAAGACCTAATGACCCGAGTTCAATTCCCCAGTGCCCATATAAAGCCAGATGCACAGGGTGGTGCATGCATCTGGAGTTTGTTTGCAGTGGTTAGAGGCCCTGGCATGCCCATACTCTCTCTGTCTCTACCTGTGTCTGTCTCTCTCTGCTTAAAAATATATATATATATATATTTAAAAAGCATGACACATACAAGAAACAAAACTGACTGATAAAGGAAACTGCTACCATAGTGTGAAAGGAGGGGAAATAATACTGCAGGCTAGTAGAAAGTGAAAAAAATAATTATAAACCAAAATTAGCCTAATTAAAGGGAGTCTTTATATATTGATTAGGAGAAAAATAATCCATCAAAAGATAGTATAATTCTAAGCACTGACTTATAACTCCAAGTACCAGCATGGGGTTAACTTTCACGATGAGCTGTTGATCCCTACAAGGATTCCCCAAAAGACAGATTTCTGTCAGAGTTCTTGATGACCCACCGAAAGTTAAGGGTAAGACCCTACTGTTGAAGACAAAATACATGGGTGAGACAAAACATGGAGAGACCTGGTCAGAATCTGGAAGAGGGTCAGTCCCCAGACAGTTAGCTAGTGTAGTGCCAGAGGGTGCTACAAGAGTGACTGGGAGAAAATGACTGACATCTGTCCAAACAACTCGCAGTTTAAGCTACCCAGCAAGAAACAACATGATACAATGCTCAAACAAGTGCAGTAGTGGCACACAGCCATGGTGGGTATCCAACAGCTCTTGATTTGGCTAATTGATCCACTCAGTGGAATGGAACTCATTGCTAGAACTGGGAAATAAGTCAAAACCATGTACAAAAAATAAGCCCAGTCTCCAAGATCAAGCTCCCACCAAATGTGGGCTAGAAGAGGGCCTATGCATATAAAATTCTCTATAAAATAACTATGGCCATTCCATCTATCTAGTACTAACTTCTCTCTCCGTGGGAGAATTTGCTTATCTTTTTCAGATGGACGACAAACCTGAAGGAAGGATCAGCCTATCACATCTCACCAGGGCCCCAGCTGAAACCATAAAGTAATGTGGGGAAAGGACAAGAGTACAGCTTTCTTGATGAACATGACACCAGAAAAAGGCTGAAGATAAACACAGAGAACTTCCAACTCCTACTAAGCCAGATATCCAGAGACACAGAGGCTCATAAAACCTCCCCACTGAAGTAGAACTAAAATGTTCCCAATGTGGCTCAGGGAAATTCGTGGAAAAGGGGGTGGAAAGAGTGTTAGAGCCACAAGTTGGGGCATTATTATGGCCTATCCCCCATAACTGTTGGCTACCCCCACAGTGCAAGACCCACATTCCCCATTGACGAGGGTCCCTTTGGAGGGGGGAGGACAGGGAGAAGGATAATGGAGTCATCAATATGAATGTAAAATTAGAATAATATAAACAAAATAATAAATTATTAAAAATATATACAAACTCATAAAGATTGAACAACAAATAGGTCACTGAAGAACTCAGGAGAAAAATTTAAAAATTCTTAAGAGTTTAAAAATAATGAAAACATAAATACAAAAAAAAGAAAAGAAAACTGCACATATGTGAGAACCTATTGTATACAAAGAGAGTTCTAACATGACAGTTAATAACTATGAATGCTTATGTTAAAAAGTCAGAGGTTTCGGGCTGGAGAGATGGTTTAATGGTTAAGGCGCCTGCCTGCTAAGCCTAAAGAACCAGGTTCCAATCTCCAGGTCCCACGTTTAGCCAGATGCAAAGTGACACAAGGGCACAATACCGCACTTGCCCACAAGGGGGCACACACATCTGGATTTTGTTCACAGCAGCTGAGAGACTGCTGGTGCACCCATTCTCTGTCTCCTTCTCCCTCTCTGTCCTCTCTCTGTCTCTCTCCAAAAATAAATAACAATAAAATTTAAAAAAAAAAAGTCAGAGGTTTCAAACAAGTTACTATGTGATACACTTCAAGGTCTTAGAAAAACAAGAAAAATAAATTAAAAATCAGAACATGGAAAGAAATAATAAAAATCAGAGCAGAAATTGAAATTGAAACAAGAAGTACAGTACCAAGAACAGATAAAAGACAAAAAGCATTGGTTCTTTGAAAAGATAAACTAGTAAGAAGAGAAAGAAAGAGAGAGAAAGTGGGCCCAAATTAATCAAAAAGAAAACTAAAGCTCCTCAAACTGCATCATAAAACAAAAAAGGAGGGAACACTCTCAATTTCATCTTGTGAAGCCAAACTAGCACTTATATAAAAACCAAGCACGGTCACAAGAAAGTAAAACGTTATTGATCCATCTCCCCAATAAACATGGATGCTAAATCCTCAACAAACATTTGCACATTGAATTCAACTACATATCAAAATGATCCTTCACCATGATAAGTTAGATGCTCTTCATTCTAGAATGTCAGGATGGTTCAACATGAAATGTAATATAACACATTATTAGACTCAAGGTCATAAATCACATAATCATCTTGAAAGATACAAAAAAGTACTAAGAAGGTCAAATATCTATTCGTGATAAAATCTTTGAAGAAACTAAGAGTATATGAAACAAGCCTTAACATAATAAAGGGCATGTACAACAAAACCTTATCCAATACTATATGAAGAAGAGCTCAGAAAATTGTTACTAAAATGATGAATGAGACAAGAGTGCCCATATCCTCCAGTCTTATTTAATAGTCCTTGAAATCTTAGCTAAATCAATAAGATACATGAGAAAATTAAAAGTGTAGAAATAGGAAATACAGAAGTAAAAATGTCCTTAGTTAAAGAAGATATGATTCTATATATAATATACCCTAAAGACTCCAACAGAAAATTCTCAGAACTCATAAACATCTTTAGCCAGGTATAGGATATAAAATCAACATACAAAATTCAGTACTTTTCTACATACGAAGAATGACCACACCGAGAAATAAATCAGGAAAGTAATCCCATTCAAAATGCCCTAAAATGATGACTGGGAATAAGTCTAACCAAGGAAGAAGACCTCTACAAGGAAAATTTTGAAACACTGAAAAAATCATTGAAGACTAGAAGATGGAAAGATTGCCTACGATAATAGATCAGCATAATGGATAATAGAAAAATAACTCTATAACCAAAAGAGATCTATAGATACCCTGAAGGCCTCATCAAAATTCTAATGATATTCCTCACATTAATAGAAAAGCATCCTAAAATTCATATAGAAGTGCAAAAGACCCCAGAGAGCCAAAGCAATCTTGAGCAAAAAGAGCAATGTTATAAATATCTCATACCTGATGTCAGTTACACTGTAGGTCAATGATAACAAAACAGCATGTTACCAGCACAAAACAGACATGTAGTTCAGCAGAGTAAACTCCAAAGTAAATCCACAAAGGTACAGGTGCCTGAGTTTGGACAAAGATGCCGAAAACACATTATGAAAAAGACTGGATAGGCATGTGCAAAAGAACGAAATTAGATCCCTTTCATCCTTTACAAATAAAATATTTAAAATGTATCAAAGAGCTTAATGTAGGCCTCAAGCACTGAAACCATTAGAGGAAACCATGAAGAAACACTCCAACAGCTCAGGATATTGATCGTAAGAACTGACAAATGGTGTACACGAAATTATAAAGCTTCTGTATAGTGAAGGAAACAATTAATTTAGCTAAGAGAAAGGCTACAGAATTGAAAATCTTTCTAGCTATGATACTACAAAGGTATAATCTCTAGAATATATAAAGAAATCAGTGTAAAATACTAAGGAATGAAGCAAACCAATAAATTGGCTAATGAAAAGAAGAGACAGTGCATGAAATATGAAGCACCAAAGACAAGCAAACATGAAATCCTTCCTCATCAGGGAAATGAAAATTAAAACTAGTTTAAGAATCCATCTTACCCTAGTCAGAATGGCTATCAGTAAGAAAGCAAACCACAAAAATACTGACAAGGATATGGGAAAAAGGGAATCTTTTATATGGTATTAGTGGAAATGTAGACTGGTTCAATCACTATGGAAATCAGGATGAAGTCTCACAAAAAATTAAAAAAGAATTATGGGCCAGAGAGAAGGCTCAGCTAGTAAAGCACTTGCTCCACAAGTCTGAGGACCTACATTTGGATCCCCAGAACCTATTTATTAGACAGAGAGTTGCACATCCATAACCCTTCTGACCCAAGTAGGGGGCAGAGACCAGAGAATCCCTGAAAGCTCATGAACGAACTAGCATCATGTATGCAGTGAGGAACAATCAGAAACCATGCCTCAAGCAAAGGTGGAATGCTATGACTAACACCCAAGGTTGTCCTCTGACTTCCACACATGAGCCATGACACATGTGCAGCCACTCTCGCATACATAAATGCATACACATACACACATAAGCACACATATACACATAGAGATTTAAAAGAACTACTCTATGTCCCAACTATACCATGTCTGGCCATGTACCCAAAGGATTCAACTTCAACATAGCACAGAGGCACCTACACACCAACACTGATTGCAGTACTATTCACAGTAACCTAGTGAAATAATGATCCTTGATATTCACCAGCATATGCATGGATTAAGAGCAACACACACACACACAATGGAGTTTGATTGAGCCACAAAAAATTGTCATTTGATAGAAAATGGATTTGAGTTGAGAACATCCTATTAAGTGAAATAAGTCTGATACAGAAAGACAAATATTACATTTCTCTCATATGTGGATCCAAGAATTATAATTAAAATCACACACACTAAAATCACACACACACACACACACACACACACACACACACACTTTGTGTGTATGGGTGTGTGCATGTGTGATGAAGGAAGAAGGATTAAGGGGGAAGGATGGAGACTTGTGTAAGGGGGACTAAAGGGAGGGGATGCATGAGGTAAACATACAAGAAATATTAGAGAGAAATGATATGAAATCCAACACTGTGTACAATGGAAATACACCAACAAAAAAATAACCCTGGATAAAAAAATGTTGTAACTAATGATGTAAGGTCTTGCTGTACCCCAGGCTGGCATGGAATTCATTATGTAGTCTCAGGCTGGCCTTGAACTTACAATGATCCTCCTACCTCAGCCTTTCCAGTGGTGGAATTAAAGGCATGCACCACCAAGTTCGGCTTTATCTGAACATTTTAAGGCCTTGTTAATTTGTCAGAGAGCTGAAATAAATAATATTCTCATAATTAGGAATTTTCATTACTAGACATGATACAAATTTTAAATATTTCTTTTCTTCAGTGCAAGACTTGTTAATTTATATTCTATTTATCTTCATCATATAAGGACAGAGCGTACATATTTAAGTTTCCTATTATGTGGCCAATGGAATCCAAATTCAGAAAGCCTTGATAAAGTCAAGTGGTCACAAAAATATTCATATTTGAATGGAATCAAAGTCTCCTATAGCTTAGCTTCTTTTCCCTTCACAACACTAACCATGTATTTTAGATTTGGTTTCCTGATATTGAATGAGATAAATTTTATTTCTAGTTGATCTTCACATTATTTCTTCCTTTAAAAACTCCACAAAATTGGGTTGGAGAGATGGATTAGATGGTTAAGGCGCCTGCCTGCCAAAGCCTAAGAACTCCTGTTCGATTCTCTAGATCCTACATTTAGCCAGATGCAAAGTGATGCAAGGGCACTTGCCCACAAGGGGACGCACGTGTCCAAAGTTCCTTCACAGCAGCTGAGAAGCTGCTGGCACACCCATTCTCTATCTGTCTCTCTGTTCTTCAGTCTTTCTCAAAAAAAAAAAAAAAAAAAAAAAAAAAAAAACTCCACAAAATCACGAAGCTAAATCCAATGACTATGCAAAATTCAGATTTACCTTTCAATTATACTAACCTGTTCATTTGTATATATGGACAAGTATATAAAAATAAATTATAATTCCATCATATTAATATGTAAAAATTGTAAATTCTTTCCAGGAATAAAAATTAGTTAACATTTTGAAACATATTGCTGAAAATGTTTGTCTTTATTTAGAAAAAAACACATAAAGACCTAGAGAGATGACTTAGCAGTTAAGGCACTTGCTTGTAAAACCCAAGGACCCAGGTTTGATTTCCCCAGAACCCATGTAAACCATAAGTACATGGTTGGCGCATGCTTCTGGAATTCGTTTTCAGTGGCTGGAGACCCTGGTATGCCCATTCTCTTTCTTTCTTTTTGCTTCTTTCTCTTTCTCTCTATCTCTCTCTCTCATAAAAAAAATTAAAAAGAAGGAAAAAAATAAAAACATCTAAACCTGCAACATGAAATGCATTAACTTGTACTTGACAATCTAACAATTATCAGATTAAGTCACAAGCATTCAATGATCAAGTACATTATGATTATTATACTTAAACAGACAAATATATATAGTATAAAATTGCACTTTAATGAAATATGCTCATACTTTAAAACTCAATTTTCTTTTGATCTTCTGAATATGAAAATTTAAATATGGCAGTAGTAATAGGTGGGATCAAGTAAAGAGGACAGAAATTGGATAAAATTTCCCTGGTAGCTGTTCTATGTGTTAAAACTGTTTTAAGATCAAACTAAAACAGCCTTCAGGGCTCACAGTAAATCATATGTTTCACTCTAGGAAGGAAGTTTAAATTCGAGCCAGAGAATGTGATTTACTGAAGGTATTTGCAGAATCACCCACATCCTTCACTACATGGTGTGCTGGTGGAGTTTCATCTGGTAACTCCTCTAAATTCTCCCCTGAACTTCTCCCCCCACCAGTATGATATTATCTTTCAAATTACACTCTAGAAGAATTCATCACTCTGACAATGTGTCATTAATCAAAGTAAAAAGAGTTGATATTTTATAGCATTTTGGGATGGATGGCACCTTGTAAAAGTTAAGGTCCAAGTGTAAAAGTTTTAGTTTAAAAAATGATATGGTTTATAATAGTGCAAGCACTTCAAAACTGTACCTACTATCATCCAATAGACCTCGGGCTTCCCGGTAATGAACATTGATCGCCATGTTGACATAGCCTCCATAAATGAGTAGGAAGTCCTCTAAAGTGAGCCCACATATAGCTCGCACCTAATTTATTTTGAAAGTTTGCAAAAAGAAATAAGACTATCTCCTTTGTTGAGATTTAGTGTGGACTGGTGACAGGATCTTACTATGTACTCCAGGCTGGCCTTGAAAGTGTGATCCTCCTGCTTCAGTCTACAGTGTTAGGACTATGGGCATTCACCACCACATGCAGCCCATATCTCCTTTCAGAGAGGGTCCACTGAATTTCTATTTGCAACATTTTAAAAGACATTTATTGTAAATACAGCCTTCTATTAAAAACTGACCTCCAGGGTTGTGGATGTAACTCTCCAAGGTACACCTATCAGAGTGTGGATGTAAGCACTCTACCATCTGAGGCTTGACCCTTAACACCACATAAACTGGGCACGGTGACGTAAGAATGTAATCCTAATATTCAGGAAGATAGGAGGATTTAAAGTCAAGATCATACTCAGCTACAAAGTGAGTTTAAGGCCAACCTGGATTACATAAGACTCTTATCCCCAAAAAAGTAAAAAAGTAACTATAAATTTTAAAATATATTAAAAATAAAACTCGTCTGGAGGGATGGTTTAGCAGTTAAGGCACTTGCCTGCAAAGCCAAAGGACCCACATAAACCAGATGCACAAGATGCATCTAGATTTCAGTTGCAGTGTCTGGAGGACCTGGCATGCCCACTCTCTCTCTCTCTCTCTCTCTCTCTCTTTCTTTCTCTCTCTCTATCTTTCCTCTCTCTCTCAAATACATAACTAAAAATTTAAGAAAGTAAAGCTGACAATTCTAATCTCTATAGAAGAGTTATTTCATTTGAATTTTCTAAAATAGATCTAGCAGTATAAATAAAATAAGTAAGCTCAAGTCGATCTAGAAGTAGAAAGACATAACCATCCACATAAAATTGTATTACTGAATGACTTAGGAAAAATTATGAGTCTATAGGTTATAGTGATTGGTAAATATGATTGGACTTAGTTTTCACTGTGCCATAAGTTTAAGATGAGTACATTTATGTCTTAAATTTATACATTAAAATGTACAATTTCAAGTTAAAATCTTGAAAAACTTTTAAAATAAATTTTATCTAAAATTTTTAAACACTATGTATATATAAATAATTAACTTTCATGATGTGGCTTTTAATTTTTTTAGGTGTACATAAGTATATGTGTATATAGGCACACATGTGCAGGTCAGAAGACAACCTCAAGGTTTCTAGGTTTTTCCTCCACCTTCTTTGAGACAGGGTCTCCTGCTGCTGCAAAGGAACATAAGTCTTTCCAACCCAAGAGCTTTGGATTATCCTGGCTCCACCTGCCATCATGGTCAATACATTGGGAGCACAGAGGCATGCTCCACTTGTAGTCCAGCATTACACAGATGATGGAAAAGACTGAACTCAGGTTAGCAGGCTTTGCAAACAAGTGTCTTTAACCACTTACTAATCTCTCCAGCCTCAAAATATGACTTTTGAGGAAACGTTCCATTGTCTTTAGAAATATTCCCCCAGCATGTTGTTTATCTGGTCCCTTTGAGGGAATTGCTTCAGGTATAACTGATAAGGAGGGGAATCATGTCAATATAGCTCTGAAGTTTTATTTGTTCTTATGTTTTCTTGTCTAAAACATTGGTATTGTTAAGCAAACAGCAACTAGCTTTCTTATAATGAAATCTAAAAATCATAGCAATATATAAGACTGTTTAAAAAGATGAAAATCTATAGGCATGCATCCCATTAGTGAAATTTTTGTTTTGATGGCTTTGAAAACCTTGCATTCCACTGATGTTAAAGCTATCTAAGAAAACAACAAATGTTGATTGAGTAACTGTAAAGACATACTCCTTAGTTTTAAACGACTGATTGATTATAAAGAGACTACACCATAGTGCGTGTTTTACTATGATGAAAATGGCATGTGTTAGGAGCAGATTGCTCCACAGTGCACATCACAGAGGCCCTCATGGTGTACGCTAGCAACATAAGGAGGATGCTGCCTGAGAGATCTGGTTTCAAGGTGCCATGGAATCTGAGTGGCCTTCCCTCAACCATAATTTTTCTTAAGTCTTGTTAATTGAATAGGGAGTTTTCCAAAATAGGATGGTTTTAACCAATCATATGTTATTTTAAGCAATAGCACATGTTCATTAAAGAATGTATTTTAGTAAAATAAACCATTTCTTTAAGATTTACTTATCCTATAACTCACTGCAGGTTGTTTTGCCAATATTCTTCTGTTTCTGCTTCCATTGGTTGGCTACATGGCAGTGTGATAGGATAAGGATCCTGTTATCTAAAATCAACATTAAAACCTTGGCTAAGTCTCTCTGCGTTGGATGCCTCATGGAAAAGGAGTGTGGAGGGGGTATACTTGCTACAGAAACCGACACAATTTTCCAGTTAGTATGACCTATAATAGTATGTAATAAGTTCATTAAATTTCTATTTGGTAAAAATATCTTTGCAAAGAAATAAATCATTTGTTTAAAGAATACATAATTTTAACATCCTAACCCACTAAATAAAGATTCAAAGATGATCATTGTCCAGCCAGGCGAGGTGGCACATGCCTTTAATCCCAGCACTTGGGAGGCAGAGGTAGGAGGATCACCGTGAGTTTGAGGCCACCCTGAGAATACAGAGTGAATTCCAGGTCAGCCTGAGTGAGAGAGTGAGACCCTACCTAAAAAAAAAAAAAAACTGATCATTGTCTCTCAATTTTCTAGATTATAAAAATATATCTTCTATTCTTAGAGCAGATTAGTTTGCTTTGCTCATAAATTCATTTATACAGATTATTGTCATACAAATTTATTCCCCCAAAATAGGTTTTATCACTCTCAGCTGAGTTCTCCATCAAAGTTTAAGAAAAAAGATATCCATAAATTACTCTATTGTTATGATCCAAAGAAAAAAGAACAAAATGCCTGTAGGCCCGTTAGAGAGAGAACATGTTAGAGAGAGAACATGTCAACAGGCACTAGGCAGGAATTTGAATACAGGAGACAATTAGAAAAGAAAAACAGAATTTGAGAAAAAAAAATCCTACTTGAGTATGTAAACAACAAGAGACAATTAAATATTCAGAGTGAAAGAAACTGCAATAGCGGACTCAGCATAATCTGCATTTTGAAATACAGTGTGCTCATCATATTTCTGAAAACAGATGTAGCATTTGCATGAGTGTGCAACACTATCAGTGATTTAAAAAATTGTACTTGTCACAAGCTAGATAGGAATCCAATCCTGCAAATGTAAAATTCATGGGCCAAAAGTTTCTTGCTCATTCCGGCAACACATAACTTTTATCAGAACATAGGAAACTCTTAGATCTACCTTTCCTGTAAAGTATGATCTCTATCAGGCTTTATTAATCAGATTTATACATTTTTATTTTACCCCTTTATATATAATAAGATGAAAAAGGGCCTAGGCATATGGCATATGTAACTTATTATTAATATATTTTTCATCCAAAATATAAATGATACCAAACAAAATCATTTGGACCCGGTATTTAAAATATTATCATAAAATCATATGAGAAAATCAAGTCATGAAATCAAATTGCATCTAATCTACCTAAAATATTTTAAAACATGTCAAAATGTTAAACCACCTGGTTTCAAAAAAAATCATTATTTATGTCTAAATAATTGTGGCTTTCATATCTTGTTACATCAAGAAATTCTATTTAAAGTGCAACCTTAGAAATGAGCCAGAATAACAAGAAAGTGACAAGAAATTCACACCTGCAATCTTGCCTTCATTGCAGTTTTTATGCCATGTAATTATGTACTATATCAATTATCTTATTGAGTTCTCACTATTGTTTCACCTAATATTACACAAATAATGGATGCATCCAGATGAGTTAACTGCTTTCAGCTATTACTCATATTTCAGCTCCATGAGGGACAGATGCTTTCATATTCAAGGATTTTAATGACAGATTTTTAGACACAGCAGAGTAAATGCACTAACAAGCCATAGTCAAAAATGTGTCATACTTGGTTTTTAAATATAGTATCATGTTTGCAATTGAATATTTTTTATCCCATGCAGACTAATAGGCATAAAATAGAGGAACCAATACAATACTAATGTAAAACATGTCAAACTCCATAAGACATCAATAAATATCTGCAGCCAGGCATGGTGGTACACTCCTTTAATCCCAGCACTAGGGAAGCAGAGGTAAGAGCATCACTATGAATTTGAGGCCAGCCTGGGCTAGTGTGATATCCTACCTTAAAAATAAATAATTAATAAACACCTCACATATCCAGCATCAATGTGACTAAGTAAATGTTTGACATTTGGTCATTTTTTAAGATCCCCACCAAAATTAATATTTTATTAAATATATTTTGAATGAAGAAGAAATGTGTAACTAAAAAAATATTACTATAAATTGAACTCTGAAATTGTAATGCATTGTTTTATAAGAAAATCTTAGTATATTCTTGTGCAAACAGTCTGCAGGGAAAAAATACCCTATTGCTACCAAAAGTGTTATACTGAACAGAAAATCCCTTGGGCTGGCTCCTCATTTTAACTCTATCTAATTTCACACCCACTGAGCAGGTTCAACCCACTTCCCCTTCCTTCATACCATTAGCAATTACATTTCTGCTTCTAAAAAGTTGGCTGCTTTAGATACCATATATATATGGAATTATAGAATATTTGCCCTTCTGTGTTTTATTTCACTTAACACATATTTCTCTAGCTCCATGAGATATATCCTCATTCCTTTGTCTCATAGACATATACAGGCATGCATGCATTGCAAGGATGCACAAATCAAACAAGGAACAGGAAATATTTGGAACAGATGTGGTCACTGTTTGGATGACACCAGGGGTGTATAATCTATGTCAAAATCTAACAAGTTTTGTACATTAAGTATATGCAGTTTTGTATTTCAATCATACTTCAACAAAAGTATGAAAATTGACACTAAACACAAAGGCCACCTTTTCAATAATTCTTTGAACATGTTGTCAGTAACAGTACTTTGTTTCCTAGGCTTTAAATGTGAATAGCATAAGGAATTGGGTTAGATTTCTAGTAATACCATAACCTCACTAATAAAGACCAATACATATAGCATGTGTTCCAAGGGAATACTCTTGTTCTTTGTGTACCACTTAATCCAGTCCTTTCACTAGTCCAAAGCCCCGAGTTTGCCTATATGACTTAATATCTTAAGGATTCCCTTAGCATAAACATTAAAGAAGACTGACTCTAGGCCTTGTCTTCATTAAACGCTTCTGCTACAGGTAACCTTTCTGCAGTATTCCCAGATCCACCTATGTTCTTACTCTTTACTGAGGCATAAAGAAGCCTGACTTTTCCTTCTTCCTTTGTCTTCCAATTGTCTTCATTCCCCTTCCCTGAGTTTCTCTCAACTTTGGCATCTAAAAGTTATCAAGGTGTAATTTCACTGATATATATGTGATTAAACTATCCTCTAAAAAATCTTGTTAACCTTTCTCCAAAAAGAATATATATATATATGCCTATTAAGTCACATGGAAAGATATTCAACACTTTCAGTCATCAGAAACATGCAAGTTGATACCATAATGAATTAATTGCTCGTTCATACTCCCTGGAGTGCTAGAATCAAGAATAGGGGACAGAGAATAAGAGTAAATATATACTTAAAGACAGATAATCACAAGTGTTGCCCAGAATGTGAAGTCACAACCTCTGTATGTGGCTAATGGGAATGGAATGATTTATACAGTTAGAAAGTAATCAGTAGTTGCCAGGGAAGAGGTTGTGGATTTTAGCCAAATGAGAGTAGCAGCAAAAGAATGGGGGGGGGTCTTTCTAAAGTGATTAAAATGCCCCAAAATCAAATTATACCAACAGTTATACATATATGCAAATATAGGACAAGCCACTGAGTTATACACTTTAAATGAATGCATTTGGGTTATACCAATTGTATCTCAATATATTTTCAAAAAATAATCCTGTCAATTATATTCAGACAAATAATTTTCATTTACCTCTTTCGTATGTCTGTTGTTTTGAAATTCTGATGGCTCAATCACTGAAATGAAATGCTGTCCCAGGAACCTACCTGAGTTAGGCTGTCAGACTTTTAAAAGTCTCCCCAACCACTCAGAGGCAGGAACATCCATTTTCCAGCAGGGCAGAATCAATTGTCTAGAAGTTTTTTCTTCAGGGAAGGCCAAATTCTGACATGTAAGAATGAAGGCTTTTGTTAACTGTTCACCACAGCTCAGATTTGGGTTGATTCTGATTTTCTACCCACCTCAGAGCTTCTGGAACTGCACAGGGATGCATGGTTGCAAACTTAGCGCACCCAGGAGCCTCCAATTCACACTTAGGGCTGATAGTTTCCTTGTTTAAAACCAACTTGACAATCAAATTTATATTTACCATGCATCCATTGTCTAGAAGTTTTTTTTCTCTTTCTCAAAGAAACATGGGATGTTAAAGTACAAATTCTGACATGTAAGAATGAAGGCTTTTGTTAACTGTTCACCTATGGGCCATAGGACCATATTTTACTTTCATTATCCAATTTGTCTCATAAATTCTTTGTCTCTGTTTTTTATTTTTAAAGGTTATATTAATGAAGAAGTAGGTCTCCATAAGGCTTGTGCATAGCATCTTTAGTTTTTATAAAAAATTTATTTATGTGAGAAAAAGAGGTAGAGAAAGAAAGAGAGAGAGAGAGAGAGAATGGGTGTGCTGAGGAAAGGCATGCAAACCAGCCACTGAGAAAACGAACTCCCAGATGTGTGCACCTGGTATTAGTTTTGGAAATTGAAAAATGCATCTGGATTACTGAGATGGGTCCTTGAGAATTGAAGCCTTTGGGGTCCGGTTTTTGGACCTGAAGATGTTTTGCAGGCAAATGCCTTGCAGTGTTGGCATGGGAAGCCATCTCTCCGGCCCACTTTTTAAAAATTTATTTGTTTGAGAGAAAGAGGTAAAGAGAGAGAGAGAGAGAATGGGCAGCATCTTTAGTTTTGGTTTAACCTTCCTCACATCCTCTCTTCTCCTCCATCCCTCTGCCCTGACCTGGAGTTTTGCTCTGTGTGCTGTGGTGGCTGGTTGGCTTTCTCTCTCTTGCCTGGTCCCCTGCCACCTGGAAGTTCATCCAGAGTTTAACCTTCCTCACATCCTCTCTTCTCCTCCATCCCTCTGCCCTGACCACTTAGACCCTGCCACCCCCAGAATTCTGCCCCTGTACTTATATATCTACTATCCACTTCCCTAAGCTGATTTGTCTTACCATCTATGGGATACCCCAAATTCATACTTTATCTGTAATACAGCTGGTGGTTCTATTTATAACTCTTTGTCTCCAACATATACTTTTCAATTTTTATGTGCTGATATTAAATAATTCCAACATACTCGAATATTAAACCAGAAATTATCTATGATTTTACTCTGAGCTTCATACTGTCATGGATCAAATTCACCCCAAAATATGACTTTGTGGTTTGTCACTGTGAGTTTTACTAGCATGCTCTGAAATCACCAACTATGGGTGAGGAAGAGACGGAAGACAGGGTGAGAATGGAGAGGAGCTCTACTGACTCATCACAGGTGCCCAAAATGAGGCAGGAAGGCTGTATGGATTTCACTGGACTACCCTCTGATTCAGATATCCCCTTCAAATATTATTAGGTATTGACAGGTTAGACAAGGTGAGATTCTTAAAAGATGGGTAGGACCAATCTTGGTGGGTCACCAGATTAATGGATTTATCTTGACAGTAACAGCTTATCTTGAGAACTTGTCTCTGTGCCTGTCACCATTCATTGTCCTGTACCATCCCAGGATCCTGCATAGGCCCTGCCATCAAGAAGGACCACCCCAGATGGACCTACCAGCCTCCAAGACTGTTAACTGAATGAATAAGTCTCTTTTCTTTACAAATTAGCCAGTCTGTGGTATTCTGTTATAGGAACAGAAAACAGGTCAAGCCAGGTAAGTGATGGAAGGTAACTTAAACAGGCAGTTCCCCGGGGGAAAGGCAAAAGGCTCAACTGTGATCGGTCAGCAGGTAGTGTTTCTGCACTAGGGATGAGTATTAATGTTCTAAATAGAAAAATCTGAGAGGCACATAGTCACATCTGCCATGTGTACCTACACAGCACTGAAAACTGGTCTTGGCAGAACCATCCAAGTAATCACAGTCACCTCCACAGTGGCTACATCTGAAAATGCTGTATTAACCTCAAGGTTAACAGGATGGTGACAGCATGAGCCTAAAATACCATTGGTGTCTATTTAAATTAGATAGATAGATAGATAGATAGATAGATAGATAGATAGATAGATAGATAGATGATAGATATGATAGATAGATAGATAGATAGATAGATAGATAGATAGATATAGATAGATAGATATTCAAGTTATTAAGCATAAATTGTATTCTGATATTAACTGAAGTTCTCTTAGGCCAGTAATTCTTTCCCTCTAAGTACATTCAGGAAGAAATACGTTCCCAACTATACCCAAATTAATGCATGTACTTCTTTCTTTAGATGCAAAGAGCCTCATAGCAGAAAATGTGAAATCTTCACCTTGATTTTCTCTTCATTCTTTACCACCCATTACTCTTCCCTGTGATTCTTTCTTACTATTAAGAAAATATTCATTCCAAGTAACTAAGATTTTATCATAACCTAGTAGTGAGCTACTTAATCTAACCTCCCTTGTGTATGTCATACTTCACAGAAGAATGCCTTCTACTTGTCACTTCAGCCCTCTATATTCTATGATTAGCAGGGTCTCTGTTGTCTGAGCATTGATTGTAAAAAGGAAATATGAATGCCTGATTATTGAGACCTTACTTTTATCTTGAAAAAAGAATGTCAATTCTTAGTGTTGACAACCTTCCTAAATGTAGAAATAGAATTTTCATAGTTTATAATTCCTCTCTTGTATTACTTATGCTTTATTTTGCACATAATTAACCATTTAACAGAGGCTAGAGAAGGCAGGGGAATTGAAGTGTTTTGAATCACTGCCAATTCTGAATTAGTCATAAGTCAAAAGAAATACCCTTTGAAATTACAACCTCAGTCAACATTAGAATAGTAACAAATAGCTTGACTTCAACTTGTTAGGGACTTACCTTGTAAATAATATAAGTTGTGATGGTATGAGATGGCCCATAGTGACCTAATCACACAACTCATTAGCTGTATCTTATACAAACCATAAATAATTCCATAGGTTAAAGAACAGAAAGTTTAATACACATTGGGCTGGAAGGCTCTTTACACGGTGATATTCTTTGCATATTAGTGTGTAATAATTCCCCTCAGCTGCCTGTCCTATTTTTCAGATTAGGGATGAATTCAAAAGTCAACAAAATTTCATGCCTTAAGGAGTTATCAGAAGGGCTGGAGACATGGCTTAGCAGTTAAGGTACTTACCTGCAAAGCCAAAGGACCTCGGTTTGATTCCCCAGGACCCACGTAAGCCAGATGCACAAGGTGGCGCATGCATCTGGAGTTCATTTGCAGTGGCTGGAAGCCCTGGTGTGCCCTTTCTCACCCCCTCCCTCTCTCTCTCTCTCTCTCTCTCTCTCTCTCTCTCTCAAATAAATAAAAATAAAATATTTTTAAAAAGAGTTATCAAAATGGTGAAAAACCACAGACACAATATACCTGATTATTAAGGTTTTGAGTAAAGAGGTATTTATTATTCCTAACCAAGTGGCTGCCAAGGCCAATGCATGGAAAGAAAAATGTGAAAGTATCAGGGATAATAGGGGAGATGGGTGGAACTAAGCAGGGAGAAAAGGCAAGGTAAGAAGAGAATGATAGACACATAGTTTTCACAAGAGACTGTGTACTCTGCTAAACATAAACACCACAATTCCACTTCCTTCATAGAAAATACACTTTCCAGGACTCACACCAACATAGTACCAGTATCCACAGACTGGAAAACAACACAGATAAAAACATGTTTATGAAAGAGATATATTTCTTCATAATTAACATGAATGTGATATCTTTGAAAGGACCCCTACATCTGAAGAAACCTGCCACGGAGTCAGGGCTACATTATTTGCTCTTTGATTGGTATAACATATGAAATGCATCCATGCTATTTTAAAAACATAACTGTTTCTTATATAATTTCAAATTCCTTACCAGCTTAAATACCAATTTACTATTTGTGGCTTACCAACCTTTCCTCTTCAGTACTGAAAACTAGAAAATGTGATACTTTCAGTGTCCTTTGTGTTCTTATCATGAAAAAAAGAAGAAAAGAAAATTGTGATCTGAAGAGACTGCCATGTCCATTGGCTTGACTTGGGGACTCTCTGTCAAGACATGTATATATCAAAGCATATTGTACACTGTTATGACATACAGTGACTGTCCATTTTACATTAACATGAATGGGAACAGTTGCCTATATGTTGCTACCAGTGCTATGTGAATAATACCACCTAGCCCATGGGAAGTTTCCTTTGCAAAATAAGCATAATCTAATTGTAAAATATATTATAGTTAATATACACCAGTAAACTTTTTATCATTTAATTATTCATTTAGAATTTTGTAAGATTCTCATATGCAAAGATAGTATTCTTCTGGATTCATTTTAATGATGTCAGTAAGGAATAGAATAATGCTTAGAAAACTCCCTAGGGTCCAGGCTAGGTTGCTGGGAGCATAGCTTGATTCATATTACATATCCATTTGGAAAAGAGTGAGTCACATTATGGCAAAGTTGTGTGTGTGTGTGTGTGTGTGTGAGAGAGAGAGAGAGAGAGAGAGAAGAAAAATCAAATTTAGACACACCAAGAAGCTTAACCCTTGAGAGTCTTCTGGATCAGCCAGCATGATACTCATATTCACCAAGTGGAAGCATAGAAAATGTACTGAATAAAAAATCACTGAGTGAGAACTTCTTTACAGGAGTCCACAGTGGAAGAGGTGCACTGTAGTGCCTTCCCCATATTTAATTCTGCAGTAGTTATAGCTTAACAATTAGAATCACTTTTATGGAGATTAATTCTCTTTATTATGATGTTCAATTATAATAACCTGAGGGAGGGAAGGCATGAGTTTTTTCATGCTCATCTCCATCTTTTCTGTCTGGGAGCTGAGTAGCAATTAACGAGTAACCGACTTCAGCAAATAGGAGGGAGGTCTATTAGACATTCTGTGTTCACCACGATAATGTGTGTCCTTAACATTTTGAGAGCTAACCATATTTACATTGAAGAAATATGTAAAGATGGAAATCTCACAGTGGTCTTTCTAAATACAGATCTAGTAACTTGCTTTGCTTTGCCTGTGACCTATTAAAATCCTTAACCCCTTAGAGGAGGCCTTTGGCTGGCATGTTATTTTTGGGTTCCGAGGAGCAGGAGCAGGATGCTGGCAATGCTCAGCTGCATGTGGTCACTGCTCAGCACACACCCAGCTTCCTAGGAAGTGCTCAATAATTTTTGCTGATAAATTCTGCAAAAGGAATTGAATTGACGACAGATCAATGCAGCATTAAATGTAAACAGTCTGTCATCTTGTATCTAGCCATAATGATTTTTAAGAGTTAGAATTTTAAAGCCATACAACAGCATTAGAGCTTAGGCATTTGAAAGGGCAGTAATTTTTATAAATTTGATTTTATAAATGTTGTGTGTGTGTGTCTATACTTATGTATATGTATTTACACATGTTCATTCTCCTGTATGTACCTGCCCACCACTGGATCATAGGAATATCATCATGCCAGCTTTTATATAGGTGAGAGGAATACAAACTTGTGTCTTCATACTTGCAAGGTATGTGTGTATGTGTGTACATTATTGTGTACATGTGTATACATATATACATGCACACATATATACATAGAAACTATATATACATTTATATCTGAGTAAATAAAATATCTTAACATATGGGAGAGAAGAAGATACCTTAGCAATGAGTTTATCTGAATGATGATGAATGAATATGTTTTTAAAAATAAACATGTAAGAGATTTCTATTCATACACTAAATAGAAATAACACTTAAAATAAACACGTGTTAATTTAAACCCACATTGGATAAAAATATTTTCAAATTTTAAATGTAAAGTTCACAGGCAGAATGCATAATCTAAAAGCTCTAATCAAGCTGTTTGAGGAGCTATGTTAAACCCAGTTTAAGTAGCATAATAGAAACTAGTGTGCAGTAAAATATTTTTAAAACATATGTCAAAACTGTCTATAAATAATAGAAGTTTATAAATTAATGTAAATTATCTTGATTTCTTGATAATATATGTTTTAAATATCTTTAGGTTGAAACCTTGTTTCACTTCAAGGAGACCATTTTTGGAAAGTCATACCTGTAAGAGGGTTGTTCTGTGGAGCCTCAGCGCCCCCTTCTGGTGGATTTTAGCAAAGCATCTGGAACAATAATCTTCCCCACATTCCAGGCATACCTTTAAAGATATGCATAGATATAATCATACACATCACACTATGATTTTTTCAAAAGTTTACATAACAATACCATTGTCTTCATATTTTTACCAAGTTTCAAATACATGTCACAGATTTCAGAGGGAAAGACAAAATGAACTCTGAAAACTAATCTGTAAATTCTAATTACTTTAATCTGAAAATGAATGCAATTGCAGCAGTATAGGTTCTCTGTTTGTACAAGACGTGTGCATTTATGTTCTGTCTCTGAAGAAATATCAAACAGTTAGTAACTTCAGGTCAAACTTAGTGACCTGCTGAAAATGAAACAACATTATCTCTGGGTCCAAATTCTCATTTTTTATGACTTATCATTATGCATAGATTAACATGATATTCTTAGCTTTTAACAATACATGTACTATACCTGATAAAGTCTCTATAATACATTTTATGTATTATAGTTCCTCTGTTCGTGATCCTCAAAGTACAGTTTTGAAGTTTTTTTTCAACATTTATGGACACCTCCATACACATGCACAGTGTACCCTGATCATAATCCTCCCACCACCCTCCCTTGGCCCTTTCTCTTATTCCAGGCTCCAGTAACCCTGTTCTTCTTTCCAGCTTCTCCCTCTTCTATTTTGAAGTCATAATTTTCCCCTCATATTATGCAAGCCTGGTGTAGATTGGAACAGCTCTAATGAGAACATGAATGCAAGGGCCACTTTTTTTTTTTTTTTCAAAAGACATAATTTCAAAGGACTCCTTCCCATCCTTTGGTTCTTACTTTCTTAGGGTCTCCAAACAAAAGGAAATACAAAGGAATAGGCCTGGGTGGAGCTGCATCACAATGCCATTTATGACTAGTGAAGTGAATCCCAGGTTCTCTATCATGTTAAGATGTATTTTTTTTGTGTGATTTGTATGTGTGTCCATATTCCCATGTGTGTGACAAGTATGCATGAATATGTGTGCGTGTGAAGGCCAGAAGGTGATACCAGGTGTCTTCCTCAATGGTTGTCCACCTTATTTAGTGAGATTGGGTCTCTCAGTTGAAACTGGAGCTCACTGAGGCAATTACTCTAGCTAGTCAGCTTGCCCTGGGGATCCAGAGCCTCCTATGCTCTGGAATTGCAGGTGAGCCACTATGTCTGCCTTGCATTTGTGTGGGTGCTGGGGATCTGAACTCAGGTCATCAGACTTTTGTAACAAGCATTTTACCAACTAAAGCCATCTCCCAGCCTTATGATGTAGATGTAATTTTTATGACATATCAACCTTGGCATGTAATATACCTGTACCCTTGATGCTGTCAGGCAACACTGAAAGAGAAAAGGAATGACACTTTTTCTACATGTGGAATGAGTCTAAGCAGTTGTGCCATTGCTGCATCACCTTTACATGATTGGATAAGATGGAGTGCAACTGACCCAGAGCCCAGGGGGAAAAGAATGGCCAGGGATGAGGGCTTTGGAAGATGGTGTCAGAAGGATTGTGTTAAGGACCTCATTGTTCTCTGGCCCTCTTTCATTTCCTGTCTGAGTGTCCATCACTGTTCTCAACCGCTGCTTCTTTCTGTGGATCAGGAAGCAGTGAGGATAAAGCAGTTGGGTGTGGAGGACAAGAGTGCCATCTGTACCTTGCTCTTGTCAATGGAAGACTGCAACATGAATTTGTGATTCTTCACTGTCAAGGTAAATGTGAGCCACATGGGACATTGTTATGACAATGACTCTGGGTTTGCAGGTGTGTGAGAGCACCTGCTGTCTTGGACTCTTTGTTGGTACTGCTACAGCTGACAGTCCACACACAGAGTGACAAAGACCAAGCATACCTCCTGTATGACACAGGAAGGGAGATGTTTCCACCCATTAGTTTCTTTTAAAATCATATCAAAAGTCTCCGTGTAAAGGCATGGTAATGTAGACTATGTTAACCTGGCTTATTAAATATTAAATGATTAGGACAACACTTTTATATAAAAAGTGTCGTATAGCTAAAATGAAATGTACCTGCATGACGGAATGAAGGAACAGCAGTAGTAGCCACAACACTTAGTGAACTATTTACTCCAGGCACTTAGATGTTCAGTCTAGATCCTTACAGAAGCCCTGCCACATCAAAACAACTGCATCTCCATTATAAAGACAAAGTAACAAAGGAATGTACTGATTGGGAATCTGCCCAGTCATACAAGCTATTAGAGGAGCCTGAATTCCAAACCGAGCTGCAAGCTCAAGCTCTGAACCATGGCAGACATCAATGGTCAATAAGCCAATTACTGTTTGTTTAACTGCAGTGCCGATCATTTATTGAAATACATTAATGATCTCAGCAATAAAAAAATCTAGTACTTCAAATTCTTAATGCAGTTTTTCAAAGGTGATTAAGTATTCAAAACTATTTTTATTATTCGAGCAGAAGAAATGGAAATACTATCCCTAGAGTATGGGAACCAATCTGACCCTCCTTCTCTTGAGTCATGGTTTTAAAAATCTGTAATTACATTATTTTAAGTAAAAAAATAAAATTTTAAGTTATAACTTCACATAATATAAAGAAGCATCATATTATACTAATATAGACTTCAAAATGTATTCTATTTAATTGTATTCAACATACATGAGAAAAAAACATGAGAATGTGTTGTTGAAAAAGTTTTCTATGTCATGACATAGTATAGGGAAATGAAAACTCAGTTCCAGCATAAAATCCTAAGCCAAGTATATAGTAAGAGATTTTTAATGAAAGTAGCTCAATAGTTATCTGTAGACTGGAAGATCAAAGCTGAAGTTGCAGAGTAAGCTCACATATTTTGTTATACAAGCATATTTAGATTTAAATTGAGTGGAAATGATTGCCAACTGGAAAATCGTTTTAGGCAGTTTGTACAACTGGCAGAAACACACTAAAGCTGGAGATAAGGACACTCTTTGTAGCAGACAGCTTCAGGTTCGCTGAGATGAACTTCCAGACCAGGCACAGTTATGGAGGAAGGGATATTATTTATTGAAGCTTACAGATCCAGGGGAAGTTCCATAATGGCAAGAGAAGCAGCCTGCTCTCCACAGGGCCACCAGAGAGAGCAAAGCCAACCATCCACCACAGCACACAGAGCAAAACTACAGCCAAAAGGTCACACAGCACACTTCAGGAACTCCTGCTAGGCACATTTGCATATCTTTACAATGGAATCTCAAACCCACCATTAACACCTTAAGACCAGCCCCCAGTGACATTGCCTCTAGCAAGGTGATTGCAAATGCAAACTATAACTAATAAAATACTGAATATATTGGGGGACATATATTCAAACTACCACATTCCGCCCCTGGCCCCCAATATATTTAGCTCCTGGCCCCCAATAGATTTATAACCATCACACATTGTAAATTGTACTCAGTCCAATTTCAAAGGTTCTCACAGTCTTGATCAACTTAAGATAGCAAGTCCTGTAAAATCAAACAAGTTAAATACTTTCAACATGTAAAGGCACAGAGTAAACATTTTTAACTGGTAAAAGGCATAGCAAGGAGAGACTAGAATAATGCAAACTCAGCCATCATCAGCCGTCATCAAACTTCTGCAGTTCAAGTTCAATATAACCAGAGACTGCCAGTCTCCAGGTTTTCCAATTCCGCCCCTCCAGCTGGGCAGAATCGCCAGGGAAAACTTTCATCCTATGCCAACACTGCACTCCATGGTAGCCCTTTTGCACAGTCCTGGTATATCCAAAACATCTTCAGGTCTCCATGCAAACCACGGTCCATCTTCCAAAGGCTCTTTCAGCCTATTCCTGAGGGTCTTCATGCCCTGCCTCATGCCGCATCTCAGCAACGGCTCCTGGAACCATGTGCAATTCATGACCACTCCATGCATTTTTCATGCTTCCAAAACTAATACCAGGTGTGCAGGACACAGCCATATTCTTAATCCAGGGATGAAATAAATCACAGCCTTGAAAAGCAGGTTCCTTCTCCAGTCAGCTCTTTCCAAGAATTTGCAATTTTAACAGACTTTCCTCAGGCATCCTCTCCATTGTTTTAATGTAAATCAAGTCAGGCCACCTTCCTTCCACCTTCCTTAATATTGCTAATGTGTTAACAATAGCAGCTCCAATAACCTAAAACCAGTCTCAGTGCCTCTGCTTTTAACTTGCTTGAGGTTTTCCAACTTAAAATCTTAAAATCTCAATCCGATATCTTTAGCCAAGCACATCAGTCCATTACAAATTTAAGTTTGATCAAACTTTCTGGGCCTGGATAGCAGAACGTAGCCATCCCTTATGCCAGTAGCCCAGTTCCAACAAAGTCCTTTGCAGTCTTTCCTTCCCCTTAGAAAGCTCATAAGCCAAGCCTCGAAGTTCAATACTGTCTGCACTCAGCATTCTCAAACTCTCATCAGAATAGTCCATAAAACTTGGCTTACCACTCCAGAGGGCACCTTCTGTTGCAAGCACCAACTCCATGCCCATTCCTCCAAAACAAAAGTTCCAAAAGACGAATATCCACACGGTCAGGTTCATCTCACCCCACACTACTCGGTACCACTTTACTGTAGCAGACAGCTTCAGGTTCGCTGAGATGAACTTCCAGACCAGGCACAGTTATGGAGGAAGGGATATTATTTATTGAAGCTTACAGATCCAGGGGAAGTTCCATAATGGCAAGAGAAGCAGCCTGCTCTCCACAGGGCCACCAGAGAGAGCAAAGCCAACCATCCACCACAGCACACAGAGCAAAACTACAGCCAAAAGGTCACACAGCACACTTCAGGAACTCCTGCTAGGCACATTTGCATATCTTTACAATGGAATCTCAAACCCACCATTAACACCTTAAGACCAGCCCCCAGTGACATTGCCTCTAGCAAGGTGATTGCAAATGCAAACTATAACTAATAAAATACTGAATATATTGGGGGACATATATTCAAACTACCACACTCTTCTACCACATAGCTTCTTCAATGATGGAATTTCCAATTGCACTTTTAAAAAGTATCCTATAGATTTGATGGATTGCACGTCAGTAGTGCCAATTCTTCAGAATCCATGGGAGTTTAATTAAGCCATCCACACGTGCCAAATTAATACAAAACACTTCATGTCACTTTTGGCATATAGAAACAGCCTAAAGCCATTGAAATTGTTGGAATTTATCTTTGTTGTTAATATTTGTGAAGGTATCAAGTTATTCCTTTTATCCTGAGATTGGCTTCTCCACCCCACAAGAAAATAGTCCTCATTTCCAGGTCCAGATCTACTTATTTTTTACTATGGTGATTAAATTTTATTTATTTAGAGGTGGAGTCTCACTACATAGCACAGCCTCACCTGAGACTTGCTGTATAACAAAACCTCTTCAAATTTGTAATACACTTGTCTCAGCTTCCCAAGTGCTGAGATTACAGGTGTGTGCCTCCAAACTTAGCCCAGTTCCATAAACTAAGAAGGATTCAGCAAGACTAACAAGAAAAAACTAGAAAATACTCAACTAGATAATACTATTCATTTGATGATGAGTCATCTGAAATAAAAGACCCCAGTCTTCTTCAAAGAAGGAAAAGATGATGTTTTCCACTGATACCACAGGAATAAAAAAGTCCCTTCAAGATTATAATGACCAAAAAATGTAGCAACCTATAAGAGATTGAAGATTTCTTAGATACATACACCTCACTCAGATTGGATCACATATGCCAATATATTATTTAATTTAAAAATATTGGAACACAAAGAAACAGAAAAACTGAAAAGATCCAGAAAATATAATGAGATTCAAATCAGTGATAAAAAAAGTCTCCCATTAAAGAAAAAACACAAAACAAACAAATAAACAAAGAAAAAACAGGATTTGACTGCTAAAACTATTGAGTTTCACTGAACTTTTTTTTTTTTTTTTGGAGAGAGACACAGAGACAGACAAAGAGGGAGAGGGAGACAGATAGAGAATTGGTGCACCAGCAGTCTCTCAGCCGCTGTGAACGAAATCCAGATGTGTTCGCCCCCTTGTGGGCAAGTGCGGCATTGTGTGCTTGCATCACTTTGCATCTGGCTCAACGTGGGATCTGGAGATTGGCACCGGGTTCTTAGGCTTAGCAGGCAGGCGCCTTAACTTCTAAGCCATCTCTCCAGCCCACATTTTTTAATTTACTACAAATTTCTAAATTATTCAAAACATAAGGAGGAAGAATTCTTACAAACTCATACTATGAAACTAGCATCATCTTATGCCAAATATAGACAAGAACACACAGAAAAACAAAGAAATCTGCAACTACTACCCCTCTTTAACATAGAGCAAAAATCCTCAACAAGATTCTAGCAACTAAACAAATCACATTAAAAAGTCTATTCACCATGATTAAAGCAGATTCATCCCAGGGTACAAAGAAGGTACCTCATGTGCAGATCAATAAACAAGGTGATCTACTCCAGTACAATGAAGTAAAAAAAAAAAAAAAAAAAAAAAAAGTCACTTGAAATACAAAGGAAAAAAGATTAACACTTAAAAGTTCATCGCCACCTTAAACATGGAAGAAAAATCCTGACATACACAAATATTATTCAACATGCTAACAGATAACCAAATTGTCATGCAACTATACAGTTGAACACTCATCAGTCACACAATGAAGCAATGGATTAATGCAATGGCATGGATTAAGTTCCATGCAGAGCCAGCCAAACAGGACGAGACAAGCATATGCAGCATCATCCCATAAAGACATGATATAAAGTCCATAGTAGACACCATTAAATCTGTCCTAGTTGGAAAGGTAGATAGATGCCTGCATGTTGGACATAGGTTGTGAGAAACATATGAAAAATTTCTGTGGTTAAAGTAATGCATTATGCCTTGGTTTAGATATCTTAAACTAGAAAAAAAAGATACCTATTGCACTATTTCATAGTAAGTAAACTGTACACAACGTATGTAGAATAGAACGGGAGAATAAGGAGAAGAGCCCCCAGAACTCTTGACTACCCCCACTATGCATGACCCACATTCCCCATTGATGAGGGTCCCTTTGGAAGAGGGAGGATAAGGAGGATAATAATGGAGTCACCATAATGAATGTAAAATTAGAATAATATAAATAAAAATAAATTATAAAAAAAGAATAGACACATTTTTCAGAACAAGTCTTATTATAACGGGGGGCCAAGGGAGATTTTTAAGATTTTATTTATTTATTTAAGAGAGAGTAGCAGATATATATAGAGAGAGCGATAATTGGTGCACTAGGGCCTACGGCAATGCAAATGAACTCCAGATGTATGCACCATCTTGTGCATCTGGCTTTACAAGGATAGTGGGTCATTGAATCTGGGTCCTTTGCCTTTGTTAGCAAGAACCTTAACCACTAAGTCATCTCTCCACCCCACAAAGTTATTTTTGTTGTAGGCTTATTTTGAGTTCAAATTTTAGATGGGAGATTTTGCATGTTGGTGTGTAGTAGACAGGATATGACAAAAATGATGGAAGATTAGATTCAATGATATCATTAAACAAGAATGAGAGGACAAGATTTCCTTAAAAAGTATGGATGTGGCTCTCATCTACCAGCACACATCACCCACTGTGAGAGCAATGAGAAAGATTAAGCTGGGAACAAATGAGGGAGTTAGTCCTCCTGAAAGTGCTACTCCACTGGTATTATCACACACATACTAGGAAAGCTGCATTCTTCTCACACTGTCCACAAACCTTCCCTTTGATCTTAGGTTTTTCATTTTCTCTAGAATCTGCCATTGTATGATTAACTGCTTGTTGTATTGGTTCTGGAAGACAAAAAAAAAGGGGGGGGAGGGCAGACCAATCACTCTGGAATATAATGTTCAGTTTTTTTTATCAACAAATTGACAAAAGCATGCACATATCTAAATTCTCAAACAGTATCTAGACATGCATTGCCCATCAAAATGGTACATAATCAAGACTAATCTTCCAATTAACTGCACCACCAGCCCCTTCCAGCAACCAGAGCACAGGACCACCCATATGCATCCATGTCCACTATGATTCAAATTAACTTAGGTGGAAAACACCAAATTACAGAACTCTGAAAGCCTTACTTGTCACAGAACAGAATTCCTATGGCTTTCCCCACCTACAAACATAGCTTGCATCTGCATAAAACAAGTTCTAAACATATAATATCTTATGTTTATAAGAAATAAACATTTATGTTTAGTAATAACTTGTATATATATTTCTAGAACTAATTGTATCCAGTTAATGTTAACATTCACAAACAAATTTGTTTATCTTCCAGGAAAAATGATAATGCATTTCCTTTGGAATCACTGTAAATTTTACTATTTTAAAATAATTCATTAATGTGTAAATGAATTTTTCAATATTCTTTCAATTTACAGTGATATCTTCATTTATAATTTTACATTACTAACTTTTCCTCACTGGTTTAATGGTTGTATTGCTACTTTAAGGAGTAGTGATTGTATTCATATAACAGTGATATATCTAAGATGTTAATTGTGAAATAAAATAAGCTCCTGCAAAAAAAACTGTTAGAAATTATTTTACAAATCAAAATGCCATCCTCTGGTGGCTTAGAATGTTTATTCTGCATGAAAAACATAGCCCTTTATATGTAGTACATGAGAAAAGCAAAGGACTCCACCATTATCATCTGATAATACCATGCTAAACAGCTTACCTTGAATCTGTTGCTTTAGTAATTTCAGTTTCACTTTTCCAGAGGAAAGCTGTATTAATAAAATGATACGCTTTCAGATATACATCCTCTACTTCAAAGAAAGTATAATTAAATCACTTACAAAACATTGGAAAGTGCTATCAATTTTGGCAAACCTGGTATACAAATTTATTACAAAAGAGTAAAACAAAGAATATTAAAATATATATGAACTTTTATATCAAGTTCATTAAAAGAACATAATTTTGTATACATTGCATATATAAACCAGCTTTGCAATTATTATTTTTTTGAGACATGATTTCACTATATGACCCAGGCTGACCTCTAACTCAAGATCTTTCTTCTCTCACCCAATCCTGGGATTAAAGTAGTATGTTACCATGCCCACCTTACAGACCAATTTTAACAAAGTACCAAAAAATATTTTAAAATAAATATTATTATATACATATGTTATCATGAAATGATTTTAAGAAAATGTCAGTATTCAAATATTAGAAAGGTTCAATGATGATTTCTGTTCTTTCTGAAACACACAGTCTGGTGCTTGTATAGACTGAACCTAAATTGAATTCTGACAGGGCTACTCAACTTGCTGAACTACAAAAGCCAATATTATCTTATTTGCACAACTTAGAAAATGACATGTTTCAGCATCATATTCATATATTTTATGGGTGATCATTAACATTCCTTTATGGTAAGCAAAAAAAAAAAATGTGTGAGATTAACTACTACGTCTTTAAAATAAACAAAACTTAAAATTATTGCATCTTAACATTGCATGCAGCAAAGAAATGTACCCACTGAATGTGTTCACTTGGGTCTTATTAAAACCAAGAATCAAAGTAAACAAACGAACACAGAGGATGCTGTGCATTTACATAGACACTGTCATTCCGTGCCCAGTTTTCAATTTGAAATTTGCATGCTCAATTGCCCAATTTGTACATGAAGATATGA
Source organism: Orientallactaga sibirica (assembly GCA_036365145.1). Classification (NCBI taxonomy): domain Eukaryota; kingdom Metazoa; phylum Chordata; class Mammalia; order Rodentia; family Dipodidae; genus Orientallactaga; species Orientallactaga sibirica. Next base: position 14,053,970 of record JAEOAD010000008.1, read on the forward strand.
GAACAATGGATTCCTCTATATCTATGGCTGTACCAACTGCAGTCATCTTTGAAATTTAGGCCTAATTATTCTCTGTGGTTTTGCTTCAAAGAGTCAGTTATTGTTCATATTCTTTGAAGTAGCTGCTCAGATATTTTCTATACCCACATAGCAGAAAAGAAAATAGAAGAGAAATAATCAACTTTTATATGAATCAACTTTTATTTTTAAACTGGTAATGTTATACAAGTTACAGATAATTTAATCTTTTTCATAACCAAATTATCCAATACGATTACCTTAATGAAGTAACTGAATTATAATGTGATCAGTATGGCTATAAGCTTCTTGGACAAAAGGGGTAGATATGTCAGCAAAATAAAACAATTATTAGAGAATTTTATAATTTCTTTTTTTATTACTATGAGTAATATTTTTTTCTGTTCTATGAATATAGTTGTATTTAATTCAAATTATCCAAATTGCATAAAAATATTTCAGTAAGCAAGTTGCTAACTGCTATTTTAGGCAAATAAAATTACTTCATTAAGTCTGATTTTATCTGTTTGAAAAAGGGTGGGTTGTACAGTTAGAACAAGAATACACAAGTATATCCACACAAATACATTCATACATATTTGAAGATCCAGACCATCAGAAATTTAAAATGCTAAAATGCCACCCTTACTGCCCCACTTGAGTCTGCAGCAGTAGGTGTTGAAGAAGAGCTGAAAGGAGACCAGGCAGTTTGGTTGAATTCTCCACTGAAACAACTTGAGAGCCACTGGGATGCAACTATACTAAGATCTCCACTACATGACAAATGCCTGTAAACTACAAACAATGACTTTATCTGCCCAGAGTTCCCCCATAAGCCACACTTCAGCTATTTTCATGCCACAATCACCTCCTAAAACTTTACTATATTCTACCATCTGCCCATTTCACTCGCCCAACCATTCCATAGAACCCAAGGAAATACTCGTCTAAATATTTGTATTGCAAATCTTTCCTAAATCTGTTTCATCCCCAAATTGCCGTTAACAGTAGCCTGCCTTTCCTTAAAAATAGATTCCCTAAAACACTATCCAAAGGAGCTAGTCTATTTTTTTTTTCTTTTGAGATGGTCTCATGTAACAGAGGCTGGCTTGCAACTCACTATGTAGGTAAGTTTGGCCATGAACTTCTGATCCTCCAATCCCCACCTGCCAAGTTCTGGGATGACAGTTATGTGCCATCACTCCCTGTTTGTGGGGGTACTAGGGACTAAAGCTAGGTCTTTGTGCACATTAGGCAAGTACTCTGCTTACTGAGCTCATCCCCAGCCCAACTTGTGGTTTTTCTTTCACTCACTTTCAGTCACCAAAATAGAAGAAACAAATCCTCTCTTTCTTCTCCTAAGTGCCAGAGTTCTCAAGTTCCATTGTGATCACTCACCGAAGTCACCTCTTCAGAACATCTTCACCATCTGCTTACTGCCTTTATCAATGTCCAGGATGTATACTGCCTGAACCTCAGAATTCTACACAGAATTTCTCATTACATTTCCAGCTTGTCAGTGTAGATACTTCAGTGCCCATGTATCTGACATCCTGATACTGAAGACCCCCACCAAACTGGTTACTGTGAGCATCTAAAGGCTTCTTCATTATGACCAAACCTTGCACAAAGGCAGCATTCTGAATGTCCACACCTTCAAAATCCCAAACTAAGTTCTTACTAATAACCTTAATAACTTTATCTCCTCTTTTGCAGACTTCTCATTCTACCTATGATTTTTTTCCTTGGTTAAAAAAAAAAAAATCCAAGTTCAATAACCCTAATGGAAATGCATAGTTTTCCAGCAATTCATCCAGTCATTTTCTGCTAAACACCAACTGTAATTTCTTGTGGCTACTCCAAGCTGTCTCCATTCCAAAAATTTCCTTGTCATCATTATTTCTTTTCTTCCATCTAAGCAGATGCCATGCTCAACAGTATCAAGAATATTGAAATCTTATTTCAATCTTATATATCATCTTACTTTACTACCTATCAAACCCAAACCTCTCACATTTGTTTTAATTTCCACCTGCATGCTCATCTTTCTCACTTCAGAGAAAATGTGTTCTTCTTTCGTTGGCAAAGGCTTCCTTAATGTGTCTCCTCCTCCAGGACCACATCCACAGCCACTGGGACCCCCACCATGTGCTTCTTAAAGTTCTCCTCCACTAGATTTTCCACTCTTCTGCCTATAAACTAATCCACCTCATTTCCCCAATGTTGATCCTATTTCCTTGATCCTATTACCCCTTATGCTGTATTATCTGCTCTTATGTTTGTACAACAGCTTTTATTCACTGTGTCCAATACTTTCCAATAACTTGGAATCTACTTTCCCATCCAATGATAAGCTAATCATCTTCCTTTGTCCTCTTAATATTGTTTTTCATAAGCATTGTGATGTAATTTCAAGCAATATTACAGAGTGATTTAGTGATGCATCAAAACTGAAATAGTTACAAATGTGATATATTTACAAATGTGGCAGAGGTTCAGAGTACTTAAATAACTTGCCTGTTATCACAGAGTTAACTAAATGAGCCAGAATTCAAACCTATATAAGGGTTCTCAACCTCACCATACTGACATTTAGAGCCAAATAATCCCTTGTCGGGAAGCCATCCTGTATATTGTTCCACATTCAGCAGCATCTTTAGTCTATACCAACTACATACATTCACCAAAAAAACCTCAGAAAACCTATCTGATCTGTAACAAGTAGAAGTATCTTCAGTCATTGCAAGTTTCTCCTGGGAAGCAAAATTGCCCCACTGAGAAACACTGTTCTAAATTGAAGCTTTTTTGACACAATATATGGACAACAATGACATCTATATGTACTGAATGAAGAATATGGTTTGGAGCTTACTTGCTCATGTATATATATATATATATATATATATACTAACAAACTGGGCACTTGTACAGTATGAACTAACACAAATTATTGTCTTAATCTCGTTATCCTACTGCTGAAGATGCTAAGTTCAGGGAATTCCACTCATCAAGTGTAACACATCAAGAGTTTTGAGTCTAGGCTCTTGGCATGTATCCTTTATCTATTTCCTACTTATTGTATTGAAAACTATTCCTTTCAACTTTTGCCTTTCTTCTCTTTTTTTGTTTGCTTTTTGGTTTTTCAAGGCAGGGTCTCACTCTGGGCCCCAGCTGACCTGGAATTAACTATGTAGTCTCAGGGTGACCTTGAATTAATGGCAATCCTCCTACCTTTGCCTCCCAAGTGCTGGGATAGGTGTGTGCCACCATGCCCGGCTTCACCTTCCTTCTTAATTGTGATGTTTATATACACAGGAATTTTGATTTATTCTTCAACTTTTTCCTTACAAATTTACTTAATGAACTCTCAAACATTTTTACAACTCTTTTTGCTCAATCATATATTATTCATAGCTAAATAATTATAGCAAAATTTGTATATTGACTTTTTTTTTTTTTTTTTTTTGGTTTTTCAAGGTAGGCTCTGACCCCAGACTTAACTAGAATTCATTATGTAGTCTCTGGCAGGCTTTGAACTCACAGTGATCCTCCTACCTCTGCCTTCCAAATGCTGAGATTAAAGGCATGCACTACCATGCCTTGCTGTTCATTGATTTTTACTAAAATATTTCAATGCACGTTATAGTTTATATTAAATGAGACCCTCTTTGAGAACAAAGCTAACTTACTAACAGCCCAAAATCACTTAATAACACAAACACATATGCCAGTAATTCCAAATTCAATAATCACAGTTACTATTTTGTGTGTGTGTGTGTTGGATGTATATATGCATACATGTGCGGATGGGTGGACATATATGTGTGCATGAGTGTGAAAGTAAAAGGTTGACATTAATTACCTTCCTCAATCACGCTTCACTTTGTTGTTTTGAGACAAGATCTCTCACTAAGCCTGGAGCTCACTGATTCTGCTAGACTAGTCAGTGAGCCCCAGGGATCTTCAGTGGTAGAATTTACAGACATCCACTAACTACCAAGCCTAACTTTTTTTAAAATTTTAAAACTCTTTTTTTATTTTTTTGTTGTTTTTTAATAAAACAAAAAGCTATACTCCTATATCCCCTCTCCCTCACTCCCATTCTATTAGTATTCATTGTGGGATCCTAAAGCCTCAGTAAGTCTCTGTGGAGGGACTGTGCTTCAGGTTAATCCCACCCAGTTTATATGGGTATTGGGTATCTGACCTCAGGTCCTTGTGATGTTTACAGGACAAGAACTTTACCAACTGTGCCATGTCTTCGTCCTTCCGTTTTTAGTTTGGTTTTCTACTATAGCTTGGGATGGCCTCAAACTCATGCCAATCCTTCTGTCTTGGCTTTACTAGTACTGGGTTACAGATGTGAGCCACTACACCTGACCACAGTGAGAATTTTGGCATATTTAGAGTAATAGCTGAACCACAAAGACTATCCCAGAAGGATGATAATATAGTCAAAGTGGCTTATAAATTTTTAAGCCCAGAATGAAAGAACATATGTCACTAAAGGTATGACACTCTAGAATGAAATACTTTTTCTGAAGCCAAAGTCTTAAAAGTGTGAAGGAAGAGGTCTGTAGATGCCAAATGATTCAATGGCAGTTTATTGATAGTAAGTAGAAGATAAAAGGGTATGTAAGTTAAAATGCGCTAAGTTATGAATCTTGTACCAAGAAAACCAGAAAAAGAATCAGTTTTCTTTATGTAATGACACTAATTTCAGTCTAAATATGATGCAGTGTTATATGTAGTAATGCACAGGAAAGAGAAAGCCAATCTCCTGCTTGAGAACTGAGATGTGGTATTTTTTTCTTTTGGGTGTCTTTATACATATAACCCATAGTATACACATAGTTATTGTTCAAGTAGAAAATAAAAACATTAAAAGACTGAGAAATAATGTAAAATTAAGAATAGTCTATAATTTATTATATCAAATAATTCACTTAATATAGAACTGTGTAGTTCTGTTTCACATAACTTTAAGCCAGAACTGAATGGGAAGATTCTCTTTAGAATTTTGATAAAGTCAGAATTGAAAAAATATCCTACAAGATAATTTTTTCAAAGAATTTTATTACAAATACAAAAATATACCTAAATAATGAAAGCTACATTGGCTTAGAAAAAATGAAACAAAATCAAATATTACATAAAGTCATTAAAATAAGAATAGTGGACTCATATTTATGGAAGAGAATGCAACTCCCCCAATAATTTATATCTTTTTGCTGAGCAAATTGCCCGAGAACCAAATGTTATCTGCGTACCTTAATAGCATTTCCTTTATTTTGTGACATTATGTGTGATTGATTACCCAATTTGCAGACATTTCCAGATTTCCAATGATATCCATTTGACCTTCAAAGATATAAAGAAAGCAAAATATAATTACAGAAAACATTTCTCCTATTTAATGAACACAAATGTATTTCTCTGCTTCTGGGAATACAAATTCAGATGTTAACATATAAAGAAACCATCAGAAGATGGAAATGAAATATCAGTAATGTTCTAATATACCATCAGTAATTTTAAACTATGAGTCATCTCTAACTGTGGAGAAGTGAATGAAAGTAAAATGTATAAAAACAGATTAAGAATTCATTTTTTAGTATTTTTAGTAGCTGAAGATATTTTAATTATTACAGGAAAGCAAATGAACTCTGACGCATGCATCTAGCTTATGTGGGTATTGAGGAATGGAACCCAGGTCAATAGGCTTTCTAGGCAAGACCTTTCAAGACCTATCTCACGAGCCCTGTCAAACAGTTTTACAACCTAAGCAGCCATGAGGAAAAGAACTCAGAGAGTGCTCCCAAAGGTCCAGCATATCAACTTAGAGATAAATTTCTTCAAACTTCAAATGAGCCTCCACACTGAGAGGAGCCACTAAGTGCAAAGAAGGCTAGTTTCATTTTTATAGTTTTCACAGTGCTTTTTGTTGAGCCTCAGAAAATTTTTTGAAGCTATCAGGATAAGGAATCCAATTCCCAATTAAAAAATAATGAGACAACTTGCCCAGTGTCACAGAGATAATAAATAATAAAGTCCAAGTTGGAACGCTCAACATATCTTCCTGACCAGAGTGCAAGTTCTCATTTTGGCTGTGACATTTACTTAAAAAATAGTGTAACTCTTCTAAAATCTCAGTCAAGTCATAGAATATTTTAAAAAACATTCAAAGAAGTTTGCACAACCAAGGAAAAAAAAATCACTCTTGCAGTTTTGATTCCAGGACCTGTGATATCAAAAGACAATCAGGAATCATCAAAAAGATCAAACTAGGGCTGGAAAGATGGCTTATCAGTTAAGCCACTTGACTTCAAAGTCTAATGACTTGGTATGATTCCCCAGTACCCACATAAAGCCAGATGCACAAAGGGGCTCATGCAATTGGAGTTCATCTGCAGAGGCTGGAGGCACTGGGATGCCCATATTCTCTCTCTCTTTATTTCTCTTTTTCTGTCTCTGCTTTTAAATAAATAAATATTTATTTTTTAAAAGATGAAACCAAATACTAATCAGGAAAGGAACAGGAAGTGAACACCTTATCATTAAGAAAAAAGAAGGAAGACACATATTAAACTTGGCCTTCTGGGTGGTAGGCAATATGAGATGCCTTGAAGTGACCAAAACTCTAGTCATCAATATTACTGAGACATTAATAAACATACTTGAATTGTCATCAATGGTTTAGAGTTTACTTCATGGGTATTTGATAGTTTTTTCACTGCATGTAAATTTAATATACAAGAATCTGGTTGTATTTAATATCAGTAATTGCTTATCAACCTTGTATCTCATACTTATTAAAGGTTTTAAGCTTCTGAAAACCACTTAGCAGGAAGGCAAACTATTAGTGATTATCACAATATAAAATGCTCATATACCTGCACCTAAAATTACAGTAGGAATATGCTTGCTTATACACAAAGGTCTATGTTGAAGTGTGTCCATACCAGTATTGATAGATCCCAAATACTAAAAAGTTTAACAACTAAACAATTACAACCATTCAATGTGTGTCAACATGCCCATTATGCAAAGATATTTTAATCAAAATAGTTAGATAAGAATTAGTCTTCCAGGCTCAGAAAGCCAAATGTCACATGTTCTCTCTCATATGTGGATCCTAGCTACAAAGGTATAGACTTATGTGTGAACTGGAACCAAAAATAGGTACCAGAAAACAGAAAGGTGGTAAAAGGCTATAAGGAAGGCAGGAGAGGGAAGGATTTAAGTGTATGGTATTGCACATATGTAAGTAGAAGAACAGATTACAGGGAGAGGAATGGCCTAAGCGAGGCCATGGGAAAAAAATGAGTAAATGAAGGGCGGGGGAGGGTCAATCAAAATTCAAGATAGTCTGAAGAAGACTTATGTAAACCTACTTTTTTGAATAATGGCACATCTAGAAGCTGCAGACTGTTACTAGAAAAATTTCAGTGACTGGGATGGGGTACCTTCCAGTGAGTTGTTGGCCAAGGAGGTCCCAGTAGCTTCCAAAACATTAAAGGCTATTGTCAAAGCCCTTGGTTGCCCTTGAGAAACAAATGGTAAAACCCTATTGCTGAAGACATCTCTTGCCTGAGAAGCAAGGTCACTGAGAAAGCAAGCTGGTGCTGAGCAGAAAACCTTCTCCCTGTAGACCAGCCAACTGAAAGCTGGAAAAAAGCTGCACTGCATGCAGCCATATGGGAGACAGAAGTCATCAGAAGTGAAAACAGTGGACACTGAAAATTCAAGTTTGGCCATACAGGCTCAATGACTGAATGGGTGCAATAGTGGCATGTCTGCTCTTGGGGTAACCAACTGCTCCATAATTGGACTGAAGGCCCTTCTCTATGGGAGGGAATACATACCTGGTATTGAAAAACCTAAGCAAAAGTCTATGGCAGGGGAGGTCATGAGCCTTAGGGGTATAAAGCCTGCTCTTGTCTGGTTAAGTGTATATATTATTCCCACCAAGCTGCCCTGAAAGCACTACGCTTAATGTTCATATTCACATATTAACGCTAATCTCACTTCTGGTTAGAGAAGTTTCTCTTTTCAGATGGCGATGACCACTGGGATGACCCAAAAGGCAACATAGTGCTGAGAAGAAGGGATGGAGGGGTGCACCGCACTGAAACACCTCTGTCATGCCCTCCAAGGCTCAGGGCCCATTGTAGAAGAGGGGGTGGATAGAATGGTAGAGCCAAAGGAAGGGTACGACTCCTTACAATGCAACTGTCCAGATAGAAATTGGCCTCGATATCCATGACCTTGCAGTGCCTAGCAATACCTTTGCAAGACCCTCATAATAGAAGAAAAAGATAATGACATCAAACTAAAAGAGAGACTAATGGAGAGAGGGAGGGGATATGATGGAGATTGGAGTTCTAAAGGGGAATGGGGAGAGGGGAGGGAAATATCATGCATTTTTGTATGTAAGTATAGAAGTTGTCAATAAAAAAAGAATTAGTCTTTCTAAGTTATAGATGATATCATTTGTAAAATGTTAAAGAACAGCTACACATAACATACGTATTTATACACTTGGACTTGTACAAAGAAAAAACATTTGTTTGGAAAATAATTTTACTCACTAAAGTGTTATTAGGAAATGATCTGGTTCAGAGGTGGGGGGATAGCTTAGTGGTTAAGGCACTTGCTTATAAAGCCAAAGGACCCTGGTTTGATTCCCCAGGACCCATGTATGTCAGATGCACAAAGTGGCACATGTATCTGGAGTTCATTTGCAGTGGCTGGAGACCCTAGGACACCCATTCTATCTCCCTTTCTGTCTCTCTCCCAAATAAATAAAAATAATTTTTTTTTTGTTTTTTGGTTTTTCGAAGTAGGGTCTCACTCTAGCCCAGGCTGACCTGGAATTCACTATGTAGTCTCAGGGTGGCCTTGAACTCATTGCAATCCTCCTACCTCTGCCTCCCCAGGGCTGGGATTAAAGGTGTGCACCACCATGCCCAGCTTAATAAAAATAATTTTTTAAAGAAAGAAAATGATCTGGGAGTCAGCCTGGAACTGAGAGGTTAAATTTGTCAGTTCTATTCAACTTATATCAGCTTAAATCATCATATAATCATCTTAACTAATAATAAATCTGTATTTCAGTAAGTGTCAATAGTAGTTTACTATTAGGGTCTTCTCATTAACAAAATATTAGCTAGCAGACTTAAATGAGTCTGATGTATAATAAATGAAAAATCCAGCCCCAAGTCTTAAATTAAGCAATTTTTTCATATGCTGCCAGCTGAAATCTTTGAGAGAAGAGGGTAAGTTTTTGTTTCTGTCCAAATCATTCCAGGGTATAAACCATTGAGAACCCTCAAGTGAGAAGATAATTATGAATAGATAAGACCAAATAAAGTCAAAGGAATGAAAATGCTCTTTATTTTCAAAAACAATGTGCCTCAGATAAGTGGCACAGTAACAAAACTTAGAGGATGTTCCTTACTCATTAAGGAAAGTTAAAAATTATTAATCCACTAAAGGTTTTATCAGAAATAAAACATAGTGGTTTACAAAATTAAGTTAAATCAGCACAATTAGTAACACATTTAAATTAGTGTGATTTTAGAAATATTCATCTATTCCCCTCACAATTCCATGTATTATTCTAAAATACTCTAGAAACTTCACTCACTTTATTTTTTCTTTCTCTTTCTTCCATGTTGATTGGAATTCTTGTAGTTTTTTTTCCATCTCTTGGTTCTCCAATTCTAATTGTACTTTCTCCATCCGCAGTTCTTGAGCTTGCCTGAAGACAGACAGGAGTTTTAAATGAAACTCAAGGTAAGGAAATGTCACAGTATCTTTTGATTCTAAATTAAAATAATTCTTAAATGATGACATATTTAAACTACTTCATATGATTTTTGAAGTATGACTTATAAAGTTACCATTTGTATATCCTTAATATTCTCCTTATGCAAGGTATTTCTTCAAATATTAGACTTTTGCTGGGCATGGTGGTGCACGCCTTTAATCCCAGTACTCAGGAGGCAGAGGTAGGAGGATTGCTGTGAGTTTGAGGCCACCCTGAGACTCCATAGAGAATTCCAGGTCAGCCTGGGCTAGAGTGAGACCCTACCTTGAAAAAAAAAAAAAAAAATTAGACTTTGCTTTTCCTAGCCCATTGCCAGAAAAGTTGAGAAGCCTTATTTCCTTCATGCATGTGCCATGTGTTTGTATGTTTGTTTGTGTCTGTTTTCAAACAGTTTGAAGCACAGTGCTTAAGTCTAGTATTATTTATTTAGTTATTTTTACATATTTCCTTACTAACATACTTCTTGATTTAGAGATTCCTTTTGGAAAGAGCTAGAAGGGAGCTTTTAGGAGAAGCTAGAACTATACCTAAAGACTATATCAACACAACATAGATAAAGAAGAGAGACAAATGGGATGAAGTTTGGGAAAGAGTTATAGATCAGAAAGCAACAGAATGTCAAACCATGTCAAATAAAGTAAGATTTTTTTGGGGGGGGAGACACAGAGAGAGACAGAAAGAGAGAGGGAGAGGAAGACAGATAGAGATGGGCGTGCCAGCAGCCTCTCAGCTGCTGCGAACGAAATCCAGATGTGTGCACCCCCTTGTGGTCAAGTGCGGCATTGCACCCCTTTGCATCTGGCTAAACGTGGGACCTGGAGATTGAAACCACTGGAGATTGGAACTGGCATTCTTAGGCTTAGCAGGCAGGCGCCTTAACCACTAGGCCATCTCTCCAGCCCAGATTTTTTTTTTTTGGAGAGAGACAGAGAAAGAGAGAGAGAGGGAGAGGAAGACAGAGATGGGCGCGCCAGCAGCATCTCATCTGCTGCAAACGAAATCCAGATGCGTGCCCCCTTGTGGTCAAGTGTGGCATTGTGCCCTTGCATCACTTTGCATCTGGCTAAACGTGGGACCTGAGATTGGAACCAGCGTTCTTAGGCTTAGGAGGCAGGCGCCTTAACCTGCTAAGCCATCTCTCCAGCCTGAGTAAGATTGTTTTGAATAAAGGGTGAGAAAGGAATTTCATGCCTGTTAGTATATAGCTGGTCTTTCTGTTCTACTTTTTCTGATTTATGGGACATAGATAGGTCCATTAGACATACAGGCCAGAAAATAATATTGCCCTCATTTTAAAGATAAATTGTCATGTCTTTTATCAGGTCATACTTTGACCCTTCTTTTCAATGTTGTTCTATCAACCTCGGCCACTTGACTATGTCTAAAACCCCCAAAATGTATGGTGATTTTACCATTGCAAACGTTTTACTCAACAGCTACAATATAACTGTATTTGTTCTACACAATTTGGATAACAGGGCTGGAGAGATGGCTTATCAGTTAAAGGGCTTGCCGGCAAAGGCAACTGACCCAGGTTCTATTCCCCAGGACCCATATAAGCCAGAAGCACAAGGTGGTACATGTGTATGGCATTCATTTGCAGTATCTAGAGGCCCTGCCACACCCATTCTCTCTATATATCTGCCTCTTTCTATTGCTTTCAAATAAATAAATAAATAATTCAAAACCTTAGATAACACCTCACTGCTGCCCAGGTCTATGTTCTGGGAGTCCCTGTGTTTATACCACATATCCTATGACACAACCATAGATCTTCATATCTTCTCCAAGCTACTTGAAGGAAAATATGGCTTCTTGTTTTCTTGCAGCCACTATGCCTTTTTACTGTGTGTATTACACATGCACCTGATGAATGCTTAAAAGGTGAAGGTTTACAGGTTTAGAAACAGAAAGGAAATATGTCAATGAAATAAAATATTGCACAACCCTTTCTTCTTCAACAAACAAAGACAAGAAGGTAACACTAGAAATTTGATAACTTCTTTTATGAACAAAATAATAGTACATTTAGAAGTGCACCATCACTTCTAAATATTCAATTTCAATACTCAATGTCTCTGAAGTAAAGAAACAATTATGAAAGTTCTTAGGACACTGAATAACCAGGACCACTGAGCCCAATCAGGGAACTCAGAAAGTAGAATTAAAAATGGACAGTGTGCCTCCAACTGATCCTTACTAGCATCTTGATGATATTTAAGAAGATGCTTCAAGAGATTTCTGATGACTCTAGCTAATCTCTATAGAAAACTGTGAATGCATTCCTTTCAGATCTCCACCAAGTCATGGAATTCTGACAAAACCTAGAATTTGCTTAGCTCAGCTGGAATCATTTCCCAATCAATACAAATTTCTTTCCATTCCTGGACTGATGTATTCGACATAATATCCTGTATGTGGAATGCTAGGGTAAGTAGTACCTTCTAATATATATTTAAAGATCCTATACTGTAATTAAATCCCTAATTTTAAATTCTGCATAAATTTGTAATTATGAATAAAAGTTAAAGAAATACTTTAACCTTCAATTACACTACTTCTATAGCTAATGAACCCTTCAATTGTTGTGGAATAAATATTTGGAATTCTCATATTAAAACTATTATAAATAATAATATTTTAAACATACTCTCCTGTATATAAATACATACAAATGTGAAGATGGAGAAAAGAATTTATAAAAATTTGGCTTTGTTCAGTCTAGTGTAAAAATAACAATTAAATTTATTATAGAAATGTTAGCAATTACTTCTACTTAAGAATATGGACTTACTTATATTTTAGTTTTACAGAATGTCCAGGTTTTCCCCAGGGAAGAACTACAAAATCTTTGGTGTTCATGATTATTTGTCTTAATATTCCCTTAAAATTATTCCATTTTGCAAAATTTCTGAAAAAAACATGAAAGACAAAATGATATATCAAGATAAAGCAATATTAAGTCAAAAATTTAAAACTTCATACCCAATACAGAACAACTTTTGGTGATAATGTCAATCAAACCTAGAGACTCACATAATAGGCAAGCACTCTACCACTGAACTGTGTTATACTCCATCCCTCAGGAGAACTTTTAAAGCAGAAATTTTAAGACAAGAAAGTCTCAAAGATGAAACAGCAAATAATCATCATCTGAGCAAACTATGCTTTATAAAATATAACATTTAGTGATATTGAAATTCCATTGATAACTAAATCATGAGTTCAATTTTCCTTGAGCTACATAGTCAGTTCATGGCTACCCTAGGCTACATAGTAAGACCCTGTTCTGCTCCTCCCCAAAAGTTGGTAAAATATTTAATAGAAAGTGAGTAATTCAATCAAAGAAACAAGTTAAATCAAACATTTGGGTTCTTTACAAGGTTAATGTTATAAAAATGTATACAGTTACATGTCTTATACAATGTTTTGGTTAAGAACAGACCCCATGTATAACCACAGCCCATTAAAGTCATATGATTGATTGATATCATAGTCATATTTGTTTGTGTGTGATGCTTCCATAATGGCCAAATCATATTATATATCATATGCATTACTCAAGATGCATTTCCATTATTTCACACCTCCTCATTGTATATAAGATATTTAATCCTATTTAAAAATAACACATAAAGCTAAGAATAAAAGGAGCCTTGAGGTACAAGTGAAACTTAATATCTTTATATGTGTGTATATATATTAGCATGTAAAATGACAACTAAGTATGTGGTAATGAATTATCCAAAGGCATTTTAATATCCTCTTTAGCTTAGATCAGAAATTAGTATATTTCAGAAAGAATGTTCTAATAAAAAATGAAAGAAAAAATTTTCTGCTTAACACTGATTTAACCAGAAAATTAAATTATTCAGGATGCCCTCTTTCCTTAGTGTCCCAATTATTCATGGTTCTATAATAATTTACTCTGCAATGTTGAATCATGGAATCATATGCACACCTACTAGAGTTATGTATGAATAAAAATCTATGATTTCTAAAATCTCTTTGAGAAATAGTTTAGTCACCATAGTCTTAAATGCCTAAACTATTTAATGCTGTTAGTTTATATATAGGTTTCTACGTGACCCCAGTAAATATGCATTCAGGCTCTGATATAAGCAAAGTACTTTGTGCTGAGAGGCAGGGAAGAGTCAAGGCCCAAGGAGAATTGTTTTCTGAGCTGAGATGCCCTAGAGTAAAATAGGGCATATAGACCTGCACATAAAAGCCATAAAACAAGGTTGAAATTATAAGGGCCATAAAACTTATAAATTCAATAAGGAAGGAACTGAAAAGAGGAGAGAATTCAAGCTGGCTAACTTTTAAGTGAGCTTTGAAGGAGAAGGGATTATAGCTGAGGATGTGGGTTATATAAATATTCCACAGTATGGTCAAAAAGAGTTCTGGGATGGGATCCCTGTCTAGTCTTTGCTTGCAATGCAGAGCAAATGGAGGGGGAATGTAAGCCTATGTTTAGATGGAGATCAAACCCAAGCTCTTGTGTGTGCTAGGCAAGCAGTCTACAAACCCTGACCAATGGGTGGCTTTCATTGCCAAATTTAAGCATGTGGTATTTATCTCATAGCATGTAAGAATCAGTGAAAGTTTCAGAAAGACAGAAGTCTGAAAACTTTACACAAAGACTTAAGGAGGACAGCACCAACACCAGAGTAACCACATGGAAGTCTACATGTGTGGGCAGCTCTTCATCTTGGTTCTCTGAAGAAGTATCTCAGAACCCTCAGTTGTGATGCCTCATCAAAACACTTTCAGAATGCTTCTTTGAATGTTATCTGAATGTTATCTGAGTGTAGTGGTGCACGCTTTTAATCCCAGCACTTGGGAGGCAGAGGTAGGAGAATCGCTGTGATTTCGAGGCCACCCTGACACTTCATAGTGATTTCCATGTCAGCCTGAGCTAGAGTGAGACCCTACTTCAAAAAACCTAAATAAATAAATAAATAAGAAAGTTGTCTTCAGACTCCATCCCTCTCATATCCAACAAATATACAGACTACTTGATTGTGCCCCATTCAAAAATGGGGAAAATATATTTGCAAACTGCTCACCTAACCAGGGAATACATAGAAAATTAGCAAGCTCATATATATATATATATATATATATATATATATATATATATATATATATATATGTTCTGATTAGACATTTCTGAAAAGAAGATAGACAACTAACAAACACATGAAAAGAAAGAAAGCCCTTTATTTAATATACATTGTAAGGGAAGGATGGGATAGATCGATCAGTGGGTACAGAGGCATTGTTAAATAAGAGAAATAGATTCTGGTTTTATGTTACATGGCAAGGTCAATATTGTACTATATATTTTTAAGAGCACTAAACAAAGGATTTTGAATGTTTGAGCTAAAATAAATTGTAAGACATATAATTTATAGTGATTTGATTTGAACAGAATATAATTTATACAAGTTCCAAAAAAAATATGATACCCATAAGTATGTGGTTTGTCAGTTGAAAATAAGGAAATGTCCAATATCACTAATCACCAAGGGAATGCAAATCACAAAAGCATAATTAAGTACACATTATACAAATTTGGTGGACCGAAACAAAAATACAAACAGTAAGAGATACTAACAGGATTCAAAAACAGAAGGCCTTCTATTGTACAGACACTATGAAAAACAATATGTGTTTTTTTCAGGAAAACAATAATACAACCATATAATGCACCAGTCTCACTACTGGATATCCAAAGGAAATAGAATTGTCATATTGAAAAGATACCTGCATGATCACATATATTGTAGCACTATTGCCAGTGCCCAAAATATTCAATCAACCAGTGACCACTGAATGCTGAATGGAAACATAAAATGTGATATATATAACATTTGTTAAGCCATAAATAAGAATGAATATATATTAAGGGACATTAACTGAAATATTGTATATTCTTACTCATTTCTGGAATCTTCAATCCCATAGAAGAAACAGGGAAAGGGATAAAATGGAGACGGATGGAGAGATATAATAGGTACCAAACAAAAGTAGATAGAAGGAATTGGATCTGATACTCTGTAGCACAGTGGAGTTACTGTACTCTACAACAGTGGGTTATATGTTTTAAAATAACTAGAAAAGTTAAAATGTTCTTAATTCATAAAATAGTAAATGTTTGAGAAATAAAATGCTAATTACCCAGAAATGATCATTGTACTTGGTCTCATTGGTATGTATCAAGTTGTCATATGTCATCATACAAATATGTTACAAATATTATGTATTAATATTAAAGCTCTGCCTTGGAAAATAAAGATCAAAGAAAACTAAAAGTAACCATGCAACAGAAGCAAATATTTTAGGCTCTGAAATCAATACTAAAATTTTTGCACTAACTCAAAAAATTAATCTTACCTTAGAGAGCAAGTAGATTTTTATATTCTTGGAGGAAATTCTAAAGGAACTTATTCTCTGAAGGTGATTGCAAAATAAAATTTTAAAAAATAAATTTTTGTATGTTAAACAATGTAGTGGGTACACCATGAGGCTAAATATGTTTGCATCTCCAATCAACAAAAACATTTTGGAGAGATGGCTTAACGGTTAAGGCATTTGCCTTCAAAGCCAAAAGACCCATGTTGGATTCCGCAAGACCCACGTTAGCCAGATGCACAAAGGGGCACACATGTTTGGAGTTCATTTGCAGTCGCCAGAGGCCCTGGAGCATGCATTCTCTCTCTCTTCCTCCCCCTCCCTCTTTCTCTGTCAAATAAATACATATAAAATATTTTAAGAACATTTTGGCTGTTCCTTAAAGGATTCTATTATACGTCATGAAGCCTCACTAGCAAGTAAGCCATGACTTCTTCCCTTGAACACACAGTCAATGCAAAACTCCTATGAGCCATTATAATAGTTCAGGACATTCTGGTGAAAAGAAGATCCTAGAAAAGACATCCATCTCATAATCAGCCACCATGTCATGTCTCTCCAAGCTAAAAGTGTGTCAAAATAAACAAAGATACCCTAGAAAAAGAAAACTAAGAATTTGTTTGCCTTTTAGGTAAGAAATGACAGCATTTTCAAACAAAACACCTTTCTATTTCCCCACCTTTAGGAATTATCTCTGTAGGAGATACATTTGTCTATTTTTTATCAAACATGAACTTAGATACTACCCTTGAAAAGCTCCTGGAATACTCCCCTGTTACAAAGAGTTTTTTCCCTTCTATGATCTCATTCAGCAAATCCAGTTGCTGCCCTTGGATCTCCAACTCTAATCTTTCTGATTAATCTAGATAATCTCAATTGTTCCTATTTCATTCACCAGTTGAGATTATATAGTAGTTGTGTATGTCCATATGCACAAATTCAAACTTATACACAATTGAGTTTACCCTGAGAAGAATGAAGGAAAAGTCTGTAAATCTCCTTAGAATGAGATGAGCCAGATTAATATCCCTGCTGGTAATATGATTTTTGCCAATAAATGGTCTTATTCAGAGGACATTTCACTTCGCTGAATACAATTAGCAAGGCTTCTTCTCAATTAAATGCTTTGTCAAGTCACGAACATAAACCAATTTGTTGTATTAAAAAAAAGGAAGATTACAGCGATGAGTCATGCTGCTCTGTTTCTTTTAGTAAAGTCAGCAGAGAATTAGTCACCTTTTTTGGGGACAGCAAAGCTGTAGCAGTGTCAGCAGTATGAAGAGGAAAGAACAAAATTTGAGTTACCTCATAAAGTAAGTGGACATGGATAACTTCCTCTTATATAACCCCTAAAGTTCCCAATGTTCTTCCATTACTCAATTTTCTTTTATAAGTAAATATCAAAAGTTTATTATTTGTCAGATCTTCTTGTTATGTGGTTTATTAGCTTGCATCATTTCCTGTCCCTCAATCCCAATTTTGTCCACCCATATGCATCCCAGTCTTAATCAAAATTGTCCAAGATTGCTTCATGATGCTTTTATGCATGCTCCCATATGGGGAAAGAAATTCATCAAGGCCCCTGCTATAGAATACAAAGAAAGGTCTTAGGATGACCTATGTTTCTAGAAGCTGAGAGTATTCACAAAAATGAGTTACCCTGTATCACTGGCAGTATAAGTGATTTAGGAAACCATTGTTTACAGGATGGACAACTTACTGCCATTGAAAGTATTTCTAAGGCTAGTTGAATCTTCTAATGACTCAAGTAACCTTAGAGGCTACATCTTAAGAACCACATCAAGGATTTGTTTTCTTACTTTAACATATATTTTGTCAAGGGTCTAATTAGAAGTTCGTTTGGACAGATTCACACTCTTGGGACATCTGTACTGTAATACTTAGAAATCAGAGACCCAAGAAAGAAATGTTAAAAAAAAATTAATTTAAGGCACTTCAAACTATTACAATAATGTTAGTTTTAGCATTTTCTCTGTCTTATAGGAACATCTTCCCACATATTGTTATTTTAAACCTAAGAAAATTATAAGGAACAAGCTGATGATATCCATGATTCCTTAACATAAAGATCTTGTGTGTGAGTGGCCAACTGTAACCAATCAATGTTCTCCTAGCAAAGGGCCTGATAGGAGTCAGTCAAGTTTCTTTCAGTCATTCAACCAACCAAACTATCTGATAATGAGGTATTATTTTATGGTACTCAAGTAGCCTGATTTTTCACCCTCTGTACACTAATTCCTTACAGAACAATTGAGAAAGTTTGGCATTGCACATCAAATGGTAACATTTGTGCAGCAGTTACCTTTTCATTATTGGAACAAAACACTTGACCTAAAGCAGCTTATGGAAAAAGTGTTTATTGATCACTTACTGCTTGGAGGGGAAACTTCATCACATCTAGGAAAGCATGACAGGTAAAGACAGCTGGGCATCATATCTCCACGGCATCAGAGAGAGGAGAGCACCGTGAGTGAGCTAGCTAGTCATAAGCACCCAGTGATTCTGGACTAATAAACATCAAAGTCCACCCCAGTGACCAGTGACACACCTCCTCCAGGAAGGCTCCATTTCCCAAAGACTCCACCCACTGGGGGTTAAGTACCAGACATAATCATAAACACATAAAACAATGAGGGAAACTTTACTTTCAAACCATCACAATGCCCTTGTAGTATATTTTCACATTAAAAAGGATAAGACAAATGATACGGAATTTTAAGTCAGAAGACGTGGGTGTCTTAAATTTGACCAGAGTTCGAGTCAAAAGGATTTTTGTCAGACAATTCTGAACTTAAGTTTGTCCATGAATAAAATAATTTAATAAATGTTAATCTGCAGGATATCAAATGAAAGTTCACTGATCTGTAAGCCTTGTGCTACTGACAGGCCCTTTGAAAGCTCAGAGTCTAGGGAAAGATGCAGCTTAAAAGACTAAATAGAGAATGGATGAAGGAGTGTGACAGCTCTATGTTGTTGATAGTATCTCTGCTTTCACCTCTTTTAAGCAACAACTACTTAGTATAAATAAACTCTTCTAACACTACCTTTAAAGGCATGAAAGACACAGTGCAAAAGAAATATGCAGTAACGAGATATATATATATATATATATAATGTCAATTAAAACTTTACATGACAGCAAACAGTGAAAAGTATTCTATTTTTAATTCAATCACACCTTTCAAAACACTAACCCTTTTAATACCTTATTAATACCACCAATTTTTGTAGGATCCACTATTGCTCTGGGTACTTTTCCATGAATATTTTAGGCATCAGAAAATTAAGTATCTAAGAAAAATGAGAAAACCAAAATTAAAGATTTTATTTCCTAGTTCTATTAGCTACACTGAAGAATTTAAATATAAATATGTTATACATACATAGAATCCTTAATTCATATCATTGAGGAAATTTATTGGCAAATATCTGTCCCTATTTCATAAATTTCAC
Organism: Orientallactaga sibirica; assembly: GCA_036365145.1. Classification (NCBI taxonomy): domain Eukaryota; kingdom Metazoa; phylum Chordata; class Mammalia; order Rodentia; family Dipodidae; genus Orientallactaga; species Orientallactaga sibirica. The sequence goes on from JAEOAD010000008.1 coordinate 14,073,714, forward strand.
CTGTACATTAAAAGGAAATTTAGAGGAATAAGTTTGATTTTTCATGTTTTCCAATTTTTATAGCAATATATCTAAACAGTTCAGAAAATCTTTTGGATATTAGATTGGTCTCAAGTATAGAAGGTTACTTTTTTGTATTAAAAGGGTTTTTTTTCCAGATAATCTGCTTGGTCCTTAAGACCTTCCACTATGCATCCCAATCTTCCTAGGTCTTGTGCTGCATTTTCCAACTCTCTGCTTACCACTTGTTATATTTCTATTCAATACCCAGTTTGAAGGGCGCCTCTCTCATTATTTCCTCCATCAGAAAGCTTCTCTTTCTGTAAGAATATTGTGTGAAAGAAACTTATTAACTACCAGATGCTGTTTTCTAACTTTCCTCTTTTTTAAAAACATATTTTATTTATTTCAGAAAGAGAGAGAGAAGTAAGGAGGGAGAGAGAGAGAAAACTGGCCCATCAGGGCCTCTAGCCATAGCAACGGAACTCCAGACATATGAGCCACCTTGTACAGTTGGTTTTACATGGGTATGGGGAATTGAACCTGGGTCCTTTGGCTTTGCTGGCTAGTGCCTTAACCTCTAACCCATTTCTTCAGCCCTTTGCTACTTTTTTGCATCAGTGTTTATAACTTATTTCCTAAGTAGCCCAAATCCTTTCTTTCACTGATCTTTGTATTTACTAACAACTATCATATTATCTGCAATCCTGAGCCACTGATAATGAAGTAATTAATTTTAAATATTTTATTTATACACTTTTAATTTATTGCACAATATGCCCTATGAAGAAAAAAATAAACCCCTTTCTTACAAAAACTGTATAGTTTTCATGTTTCTGGCAAGAGTTTGAATAGAAATCAACAAATATGCATAGACCACATCCCCATGTATAGTATCAAGTTAAATACTCAAGAACAAGTTGAACTAGAAAGCTACAATACCACTCTGCACTGAATTTACACTCTGATAATGGGAGAAAAATGTAAATTGAAATAAAATAATTTCAAGAAACATTAAGTGTCCTGGAGGTAAGAAGGAAACAGAGGAGCTAATTTCATGTAGCTTACTTCTGATAAGGCTGGTAGTTATGAACAGGCTTCTCTGTAGATAGGAGAGCAGAGGTTAGATGTCTACTTGCATAGTGTTCCCCTTAACTTTACCTTCATTGTTGTTAATGGCTCCTCTGTTTATTTCAGTTAAAAAAATAATAAGAAAGAAAACAAACAAAAACACCTCCACAGCTTCAGAGTTTTCTGGAATTAGGAAATTGCATCATAGCCTTTACTTGGGAGGGAAATGACTCTGTACGTGAAGACCAGCAGATGGAAGGTACAGAAGAGAATATGAGATCCTTTCTCTGGGAACCAATGTTTCATCTGGGACCAAAACATCAAAGGTTCAAATAAGATAACATTTGAAAGGAAGGGGCCAACAGGATGGTGCAAGTGATGTAGACTCCGCTGTCTCTACCTGAGGGTCATCTCAGCATGCTTCTGTGTAGACTCCACGGACCCAGAGGACTTGAGTTTATCTAAACAAAATTCCTGGACCAGGGCCGCTAGGTACAAGCACAGGGCAGGGCGCCTGTTGAGGTGACATTCCCATCCCCACTCTCAGCTGTTTCCTACCTGTAGCCTCTCACACCCTTCTCTTGCCAGAACCAACAGTCACTCACGTAAGACTACTCACCTGAGGCCAAGCTGCCTTCACTTTGGCGGCTCACTGCAGCGGACCACAGAAGCGCAGAGCTTCCGCCTTGGTCTCCTAGGTTACCGCGTCATCTCGGTACCCATAGCAACCAGAACGCTTGGCCCGGAGGCAGTCACCTTTAGAGGGAGGAAGAGAGCCAGGGAATGTACGTAGGAGCAGGATGGACCAGGAAGAAAGTGCAGGGACTTTGAACAGACCTCCGCCATCAGACACCCAACTCCTGATGATCGCCTTCCAAATGAAAGCACTAGTCAGAACTTAACTTCCAGTCATAGTCATAGCTACCTGATTTACCGGGAAGAAAACCAAACCTCAGAAAATTAGATTAATTTAACACAAAATTACAAAATGAGCCAACACAAACTAACTCTAGCTGTGTACCTTCAGAAACACACCACCCAATACACACACTATATTTTATTACTTATCAAAGACTTCACAAAGTTAGGATATGAATCCAGGTCTCTTGGAAAGTCCAGAACTCTTTATATCAAGTGTGTGATTCATACTTTCTTTCTTTCTTTTTTTCTTTTTCTTTCTTTTTTTTTTTTTTTCCTGAGCAAGGAGGCTACAGCAGTGAGCTTATTCTACTTTTGGCTTCCTAAATATTTTCCCCAAATCTCTGTCTTTATACACTGTGGATGAGCAAGCAGTTTATGCTGCAGTTTTTCTATAAAGTTGGATGTGTAACCAATCATGTGCATCTCAGTACTGGAAGAATACTATTGACTATGATAGTTCATATGCTACATTTTGTACCCGTGTTTTCCATATTAATGTGCCTACCATTATTCATTCAGGGGAGCACTTAATGTCTTCTCTGGTCAGATTCAATTGCATGAATTTAAGTATCCTGGATAGGAGAGGCAATAACACACTTTATGTATGAAGGTGGGTTTGAGAATCAGGCAAACTTGAATTTCAGTTCTTATCCTGACAAACTCTCTCACTGTGAGGTCTGATGGACTAATAGAGTTCAGTCTAACCGGTGAATCGAAGCAACAGTACAGCTAGTTCATCATGCTGTACTGTATGAAACAAAGAGCAAAGGTGATGAGGACTTTCTCCTAAGCCAGGTGCATAGTAACTGCTTTATAAATAGTAAGAGATGTTGTCAGAGGAGTAGCTTTGAAGGTTGTTACCAAGTGGTTGTATTTAAATCTAATAAAATAACAAATTTTATTTTATTTTTATAAGACGACAAATTTTAAATGAATGTCTAATACTTCTAGTTTGCTTGTGTACATTGTGTTTCCCAGACCCTTGTGGTCTTTCCATCATAAGGAAAATTTCCCTTCCTTTATTCATGTGTCTCATTCCTTTATTTGTGTGTTCAGCTTGAACTTGACAAAAGACCAGGTTTTAGGTCTCAAAATACTGCCTTGTAAAAAAAAAAAAAAATACTTTAGTGAAGAAAGTCTTTCCTACTGTTGCACATTTGAATGTGGATAAAAAAACAATTGATGAGGGTGGAGAGATGGCTTAGTGGTTGAAGTGCTTGTCTGAGAAGCCTAAGGATCCAGGTTTGATTCTCCAATACCCATGTAAACCAGATAGCCTGATGCACAAGGTGGCACATGTGTCTGGATTTTGTTTGTAGTGGCTAGAGGCCCTGGAGTGCCCTCTCTCTTTATCTCGCTGTTTCTCTCATTCTCTCTCTCTCTGCCTCTCTCTCAAATAAATAAAATAGTTTTAAAAGGCTCCAGGAAGATAACTGGAATAAAGAATACAAAATAGCTAAAGAGTCTTATACCAGGAGAAGTTCTGCCTGTGAGAAAGAGGAAGACAAGGGCTCTCACAGCAAGAACACTCCAGACAAGGAAAACAATAAGCAAGCTTTGATTCTGTCCCAACACAGAACAGAATTTTGTATAAAAATACTTACCACATTTGTACTGTTTTTTATTTCAAGTAGAATTTTTACAATACATTTACTAATTGTGCAGTAAAATCAAACTCATAAAAATAATGTATAAAGTATTCTGGAGATTTTAAAAAACAAGAAAAAATCCTACCTTTGTTTCCTGAGCTCCTCAACACCACACCTATTTTTGATTCTCCATTTTTTTTTTTTTTGTTGTTTTTTTTTTTGGGTTTTTGAGGTAGGGTTTCACTCTGGTCCAGGCTGACCTGGAATTGACTATGTAGCCTCAGAGTGGCCTCGAACTCTCAGCGATCCTCCTACCTCTGCCTCCCGAGTGCTGGGATTAAAGGCGTGCGCCAGCATGCCCGGCTCCATTGGTTTATTTACAGTTCTCCTGGGCAGTATTTATACTGGCCCACTTTCTCTCACATTCTTACATTTCTGACCTTCAGAAAATTCTCTTTCCTTCTTTGCTCTTCTTTGTTTTCTTTGTAGGCAACCAACATTGGCTTCATTCTGGCTGCTAAGATGGGAGCCTTTGCTCCTCCCAACTGCAAAGATTTGTTTTACCTTTAATGGAGCATGCCCGGCTCCATTGGCAACTGGGCAGTATTTAACTGGCCCACTTTCTACATTCTTACATTTCTGACCTTCAGAAAATTCTCTTGCCTTCTTTGCTCTTCTTTGTTTTCTTTGTAGGCAACCAACATTGGCTTCATTCTCACTGCTAAGATGGGAGCCTAAAAACAAGTCCGCTCCTCCCAACTTCAAAGATACGTATATGTATATATGACTACCTTTAAAAATAAGGTCAAAGTCAGTCAAAAACATTATTGAAAACTTGGAATTAAGATAAAAAAAACAACTACACATATTTTTAATGCTATATTAGGACACTAAGATAATATCTCTTTGTGGATGAATATCACTGTTCATAAGACATCTAATTATATAAATTTATATGCTTATTTGTAGATTTTCATGTGTAAGTTTTCATATCATATATATAAATATGCAGATTTCTTCCTTTAAATGAAATTATTCTAAAAACAATCTAGTTGTCTATCTATTCCATCAAATAAACATTCCTTCCCAGAGTAAGGAAAAAGAGAGGAGAAAAACTGACACTAAGGAAGTAATTAAGATAGAGAAGACATGACTCAGGATGTAGTCCTAAAGGTTATGAAAGCAACAAGCTCTGCTGTGGTATTATTTTTATTATATTTCATCCTGGAGGATAGGCTTAGACAGTTCCAAATTGGAACAGTTAAGACTCAGGATGGTCCTGAGGTAAGGCTCAGAAAGTAAACAAAGCTCAGGATACAAAGCTCTCACAATTTTCTAGAAGCTCCTGACACAATATCCATAAGGCCCCATTGCAAGGTTATGGAAGGAATGAGAACTGCTTGGAAGAAGAGAGTTGTCACCTGTGCTAGGTGGTATTTTCATGATGCAGCTGTTTTTGAGTTGCACATGCTTCGCTAAGTGACCCTTCATCCATTCTCCTGTAATAAACACAATATACTCTTTGGTTCACCAAGCTGGGCTTTGGTATAACTTACTTCGGTCTCTTGTTGTTGCCCTCTTTGGGAGTGAGTAGATGTTTGTCATGTCTTCCTAGGAAATGCTTCATAACACATCGGGAAAGGAGACTGCAAAAGGCTGAGTTGCCTGCAAGTTATGTAGGAAGTTCCACAGATGCAGCTTTTGTAATTTGTCACCCAGTGTGGGAGTGGACTTTTCAGTAGCACAGCTGCCTTTGAGTCACCCATGCACCTATAAGCAACCCTTACCTATGCTCCTATGAGGAACCTCAGTAAACTGGCTGGTTCATTAAGTTAGACTTGGGAGAAATTGTCTCTTTGTTTCCTGGTTTGTGCCCCATGTGCTGGAGTGGATAGACATTTGATCATGTCTCTTTAGGAAAAGACAGAAAACTAATGCTTTGCTTTGTATGACATAATATGAACCAGTGTGTGTGTGTGTGTGTGTGTGTGTGTGTGTGTGTGTGTGGTTAGATGCGTAGTTTTTCAATGAACTGTTTTGGTCAGGCTGCCTGTCTAGGGAGAACAGATAGTTTCTTGTCTCTACCCTCTTCAGGACTAAGGTACAGGCAGTTGTGGCCATGCCAGACTTTTACATGGGTGCTCAGAGTCAAATTCAGGACCCCATACATGTGCATCAAGTGTTTTAACTACAGGGCCTACTTTCCAATCCCTGAGATTATATTTTGATAGTATCATGTCTTCCCTATTTGGAAGAGTTTGCAACTTTCCAAAAGTACCCAATCAACATAAATTCATTTCATAGCCATTTGAACCTCTTTTACCAGAAGAAACAGGTGTTCATTGTGGGATGGAAAAACTCATATACTGCCTTATTCATGTTTCTAAGTACTTCAGTGTAGTCTAACATTTAAATGGAATATCTACTTTATTTCTTAATGCATGATATTATATATGTATGGGCTTTCTTAACTTATCAAGGATAAATTAGCTATAGAGGTACGATGATTAATCTTGACTTTCAACTGGGTGGACTTGTAACTTGTAATGCAAACACTGGTATGACCTCTGGGTGTGCTAGTGAGGGTGTTTCTAGATTAGGTTAATTGAAGTAAGAAGATATACTTTAAATGGGGGCTACATTATTACATGGGCTGGATTCCTGCGTGGAATAAGAGAAAAAGTGAACTGAGCATCAGCACCCATCAATTTCTGCTTGCTGACTGCAGATGGACTATGACCAGCTGCTTCATGCTCCTACCACCATGCATTCTCAGCATGATGGACTGTAACCTTGAACTCCAAGTTAAAGTAAACTTTTCCTCCCTAAACCACTTCTTCTCAGGTATTTGGTCACAGTATTTAGGAAAGTAACTAATGCAAGCAGCAACATAAAATTATAAACAAGATTTCTCAAAAACCTAAATTACTGTGACATAAGTATTCTGGGTGGATAAACTTAAGAAGGATGAAAATCCCATTATAATTGGGAAGTGACATTGTCCTTTTATAATTTTTCTCACCCTTGTAAATTTTGACTTGCATCCATGCCATAGATTACTTCAGCAAAAATGTTTCATAACACAAGGCAATCATCACCAGTGTTTGACAAATACAGGAGAATAGTCAGAGCATACGATAAACTTTCAATGCCTGAGTGTACAAGTTGAAAAGTAAGTGTGTAGGTATGTTGGATGGGCACAGCTTTGTTTAAGCAACATTTAGACCACACCTGTTCTATTCCAGGAATGGCACTTTGATGGGTAAAATGGTAATTACACACCATTTCTGTCACTGAGGAACTCAATGAGAGCTCCCAAACAGTAGGAGCTATATCAAGTTCTCTGCATACAAAAAAAAGAAAGCAATATATAGTTCTATTATATGGATTTTATAACTAAATAACTTAATGAAGTATAAGTATTATATGGGATTTACAGATGGTTCCAAAATGGTACATCTGCTAAATAAACAAGAACAACAATATATGCTGTGGTCAAATTTAAAAGCTCTTGAGTTGTTACCCTGTTGACAAAGGAAAGCCCCAAACTTTATTAAAGCAGTGAGTGAAACATCTCAATTTCCTTACAGAAGACCATTTCAAAGGTGATTATGTTAACATAGTCACAATACAGACAGACAAAGGGAGAAGAGACAGACATACAGACAAGCTTCAAAGACAGGTTAGTCCAAGATAAAAATGATCAGTCCATAATACATCTATACAGATGACATAGGCCAAGTAAAATAGATCTAAGGAGACTTTTTTACACTTTGATCAGAACTTGGAGACCAGAGAAATGTGGTTGGCCAGAACATGGAGAAGAGCTACATATCTCTATATTTAATAGCTGGCATAGCTGAGAAGATAGTATTGACACCCAGACCGAAGATGGAAGAAGAACAAACCAGTTCTAAGAATGGGCCAAAGTAGGTGGGGCAGAATGATTCAAATTGAATGATATTCCTTTGATGATATCAATATGGAATATAACTCTACTTGTAGGAGAATGATAGGGGTTTGCCTTGTGTATCAGGTTATCATCAGGGAACTCAAGTTTGAGAAAGATTTGAAATTATCATACAAAACTTTAAAAAATATATGGGGGCCGGGGGGTATGGCTTAATCCCAGCCCTCGGGAGGCAGAGGTAGGAGGATTCATCGAGGCCACCCAGGTTAATTCCAGGTCAGCCTAGACCAGAGTGAAACAAAAACCTCATTTGCTTAAGGAGAGTATTCATCCAGGTTTCCCAAAACAGACTCATTTGTAGCCCTTCCTTGACTTTTACCCAAGAGGGTTTGTTGCAAGGCCCTCACTGTTAAATAAGACTCAAAATCTGGCAGAATTTGTGAGTAGCTATGTGTGGCAAGTGCTCTTAGAGGAAGACTCCTCTATCAATACACCTGTGAAGTGACCTTTCCTTCAATTTGGTGAAAACTGCTCGGGATGAAAGAACTTGAACATGCCCACAAGTTTTCCTCCCCAGCATCTTTATGACACACCCTCAGCATGCCTACAAGCACTCCTGTCCACCATTTAACCTTTTAGACATGTGTTCCATGACCTTGGGCTAAGCATGCTCAAAATGTATCCTTCCACCAAAGTGTTTTTCCATATGTGTATGGATTCCCTGGACAAAATCCTTATTCTTTCCTCTTCTGCTCCATTTCTTTCTATTCTGACTGTATATGCTGACTTTGCAGTCACCAAGAGGTGAGTGTTCAGTTAAAATTTATTACTGTAATCCTCAAGTCTTTTCAGTATCATACACATACTTTTACCATGGACAGTATACACATCCCTCAGGCACTAATCCCTGGAGCTTCTGGTATCAATACTAATACTGTTCAAAGCAAAACTATTTCAATTGTTTGTATAAATGAGACTAGAAAATGTAAAAGTGGAATCCCTATGACAATGTCTTCAGAAAGAAATCAATTGTAAAATAAAACACTTTATTTCAATATTAGTAGCACCATTTTATCTTTCATTATAGATTTAACTTTAATATAAAGTTAGTCTTTCTTGCTTCCATTCAAAACTGGGCAAACAACTCCCATGGACACTCATCATGCAATGATTGGCAGCCAGGTCATATTGCATGATACAGCCTGTGCTCACTTTCTCCACCACTTGGATTCATCTAAAAATGTACAATTGAGACTGGGAGAAATGCTACAAAACTAGCAATATCCTGATATGTTGACCACAGAGATTAAAATATATTATAAAAATGAATTTATAAAGCAGGAAAAAAGAGAAGAAGGGAGGGTAGGAGAAAAGCAATGATGAAAGATTTTATGAAAACTTTTCTTTTCCTGAGGATTAACTACATCCTATGCAATGCATTCCCAGCAGTGGCTGGTTTGGGTTAAGCAGAATAAAGACCCATGAGTGTGGTAGTTGGAATGGATGTCCCACAATAGATTCAGGAGTTTTATTCAACCTTGTAACTTGGTGTCACTGTGAGCAGATTCTAGGGTCCAGCCCTAAGGTGTGTTTGGGGGCAGATCTGGAAATTCTAGCCTAAAATCTGCACAGTGCTTGATCTCTGCCTGGAGTTCCTGGAGCATGCTTGTTTATGGTGCTGGTGGTCATATCTCTCTCTGCGTGGACTTGTGAAAGGAGGCCAGCTTCTTCCTTTATTATGGAACTTCCCCTAGATTTATAAGCTTCAACAAACCCCTTCCTCTCATAACTTATGCCTGGTTGGAACTTCGTCCCAGCAGTGTGAGGCTGACTGTGACAATGAGTAAAATGACTATAAGGAGAATTGTGAAAAAAAAAAAAAAAAAAACATTCTGTATGAGACAATAGAGCTTCTAGAATATTCTTTTATCAGAGGCCATTAATCTATGACTATAGTAATTTTAAATTAATATTGCTGCATACAGCATACAGTTAAACTGAAAAATAAACTATTTGGGATACTTTGGAAGTCATCTCCTTAAAAAAAAAAAAAAAAAAAAACTAAAATCTCTTCTTTAAAAAATAAGTTTAATTTTCCAGTTTATTTGTTTTAAGCTTAGTTGGGCTAGCAATTATTTATAATTGATGTAGCTTTAGGGAAAAGCTAATCTTATAAAAGGAAAAATCTGGCATTTTGGAGAAAAGACATTCATTTCTGATCTTTGCCAAGTTTTAATAAGTGCATCTTACTGTCTTCTTGAGATTTATGCACTGTTAGCTATAGTTCATTTAGAAAATTTGCATTTTTCTCTTATGTACCCAAGCTGGGAGGCAAAAAGCAAGAGTTACAAGGTTTCTTTGACGTAAGATGTCTAACAGTAAATTTCTTTCATCAACTTTATTGTTCTATAGTTCAGATCGCCAAAGGCATGTTTCTCATTAGATTTTGTGAAACATTTTATAAAACAGCTTCACCTTCATGGAAGTTTCTCACAAAATATTCCAAAGGAGTTGTCATCACTCATTACACTGAAGAATATTGCTAATGTATAAACTGCTTTGCCTACCTTTGTGTTAAAATTTTCCATGCACCTATATTCATGTTAACTCAAAACTATAATCCATCTCACCTTCAGTAAAGACCATGATCACTCACACATTCATCAAATACTAAAGTTCTACTGTATTCCAAGAATTCTGAAATACAATGTCTGTAAGAAGTATAGCAAGAAATTTACATTTTTTCTTAAAAATATATTTTATTTTTATTTATTTGACAGAGAGACAGAGGGAGAGAAAAGAGTGGGAGAGAGAGAGAGAATGGGTGTGCCAGGAACTGCAGCTTCTGCAAATGAACTCGAGAAGCATGTGCCACTTTGTGCATCTGGCTTATATGAGTCCTGAGAATCAAACCTGGGTCCTTTGGCTTTGCAAGCAAGTGCCTTAACAGGTAAGCCATCCCTCCAGCCCAAGAAATTTGTATTTTTTTTTCTTGAAGAAAACAGGATAGATGAGGCTAAAAACAATAATTCAAAATAATAGAACTGTGAGGACATGAAGAGGAAGGACACTGACTCAATTCTTGAGCTAAAGAAAGATCCCTTAGCATAAAAGAGGACCTGCTAATTTTGACCCAGATGGTTGAGTAGGAGCAGCAGACTGTTTTCAGTGATGGGGGATGAAAGTAGTGAATGTTCTGAGTAGATGAAACATATGTAAGCTTTTCTACAGTCAATTAACAGATGGTAAAAATCAGGTTTGAGTGTATTTTGGTGGTAGAGTAAGGCTTACCATGTGAAAGACACACAGAGTTAAGCATATAACATACCCAAAATTCACTCCCCCATAAACATCCCAAATTTGTTAAATGTAGAGTGTGTAAAAAAAAAATTCCTGCACTACTGAAGCATTGGCGTCTTAGGGTTAGTGGACAAGAACTGAAGAGCTGGAAGGAAATCATAATCATACAACTCTAGAGAAAGGAGACTGAGTAAGACTTGACTGCTGCAGGATATCAACTGCCTAGTCCAAGATAAATCAATCAAGGATGAAGGCAAGTGAAAGAATCATTACTAAACCAGGCGTGGTGGTGCATGCCTTTAATCCCAGCACTCAGGAGGCAGAGGTAGGAGGATCACAGTGAGTTCAAGGCCACCCTGAGACTACATAGTGAATTCTAGGTCAGCCTGGACTAGAGTGAAACCTTACCTCAAAAAACCAAAAAACAAACAAAGAAAAAAAGAATCTTTACTTATGAACAAAATTCATCAGGAGATTTAGAATTTATTGTATGAGAGGCCTATGAAGAATGACCACCATTACTCTGAAATATGTATCTTTATGAGACATACTATTGAATAAAATCAACAAATGCTTTACTTCATTGAATTTATTTATTTTAAAGAAAAGCATGATATGCTAATGCATTAATCTTGTTTGATTCCATACAAAGAATTAAACAGGTCAACCAGATAGACACTGACCTTGGATAGAATTTATTTTATGCTATACAGATATAGGAAAATATTTCTGAGAAAGTTGTGTTTATTATGAGCTCATGCTTAATTGTGAGACTGCAGGGAGAAAAATATGACACTTTTTTCAAAAAGAGAAACCAATATCCTGGGGTAGGAGAAATAAAATTGGGATTCAAGTGTGATGAGTAAAGAAAAAGAGATGAGCTATAACTGTGAACAATAGACAATCAAGTTTGAGATGACAGACAAAATGAGGTGTTTGACATTTCAATATGTAGGCATAGGCAAGGACTTTATGAAAAGGGACTCCAACAGCATACAAAATAAGAGAAAAAATTTGTCAACTATATACCCATGATGATTAATTTTTATTGTCAATTTGATGAGAGTTAGAATCACCAAGAAGATACATGATTAGGCGTGTCTGTTAGGATGTTTTCAAAGAGGTTTAACTGAGGAAAGATCCACCCTGAATTTGAGTAGCACCATGCCACAGACTGGCTGAGGACCTGAACCAAATAAGAAGGAGAAAGTGAGCTACACACCATCTTTTATTTCCCTCCTTCTTCCTTGTTGTGGGGATCAAACTCAGGAAGGACAATGAATAGAAAGCAACAAGAGAGACTGTCTCAAACAAGGTAGAAGGTGGGAGTCAACACCTAAAAGATGTCATCTGACTTCCTCCACACAAAATGTGTGATTCTGATAATGAGATTGAGCTTTGTAGTAAACATTTTCATTTCTGTTTTGAGAAATGCTTATTGTTAAAATCCTTTCCCGAGAAAAAGAAGAGGAGGAAGAGGAAGTGGAGAGAGAAATAAAATCATCTCACCATTTCAATACCATCACGACATGGAGGATGTTACACAGTAGAGCATTGCACATCATGGCAGTCAGGAAGCAGAACAAGGCAGCAATAGGAAAGACCAGGACAAGATATAGTGCATGGGAACACATCCCCAAGGCTTATTTTCCATAATTATATTGCTTTCTCACACTTCATTCGAATTATGAACCAATGAATATGGTCACACCTTTTGTGATCCAGTCTTCTCTGGAAAAGCCCTCACAAACATACACAGAAAGGTAAAGTGTGATTTTACTTATCCCTAGTCATTTCTCAATCCAATCAAGTTAACAAGATTAACTATCACCTATATACCCCTTGTCAACCTGATATCCAAATTTAATACCACAACAATCCAAACCGAGTCCCCAAATGTTTCATGCCTATCTTATAAAGCAAAATGCATGCAGTTCATCTCAAATATTTCCCATAACCTAAGCAGTTTCAACACTGTTTGAAATTCCAAGTGTAAAATCTAAGATTCAAGAAATTCTCTTTTTTAGCCTTTTTTTCTCTTTTTTATGACAACTTCTATACTTACAGACAATATACCATGATATTGCCCTCCCCTTCCCTACTCCCCTTCAGAACTCTACTCTCCATCATATCCCCTTCCTCTCTCCATTAGTCTCTCTTTTAATTTGATGTCATCATCGTTTTCTCCTATTATCAGGGTCTTGTGAAGGTATTGCTAGGCACTGCAAAGTCATGGGTATTGAGGCCAATTTCTGTCTGGACAGTTGCATTGTAAGGAGTCATACCCTTCCTTAAGAAATTCTCTTATGTGTAAGTTCCTGTCAATCAGAAAGAAAATGATACACTTTTGAGGTATGATGACACATTTATACATTCCTATCCTCATAGGAATCCAAAAGAATTGCAAGGAAGAAAACAAGATGAAACCCAGGACAAATATTAGCAAGGTAAACATTAAATTCTCTGGTTAAAACCTCTATTTCCAGGTCTGACATTAGGGGGCACTTGATGACATGATTTAAGTCACATCTATTGGACAGCCCTCCTGGTATGGCCTTTACAGATGCAGTGCACATGGTCTCTCCTTGGTCTGGCTCTGCTCACTGCCATAGGGTGTATTCTGTAGATCTTACATATTCTGCATCTCTAACATCCTAGGCTCTTCATTGCATCTTCAGATTCTCACTGAGAACTTCACACATCGTCCTTTCAGAGGCTGTGAAGATTCTGGCCCTGCCACTCACCATCCTAGGGCTTCCATTAAAATACAGATGGAAACTTCTATGCTCCTTCCTCTTGCATTCTGTATCCCTGAAGATATGATGTTATCTGCCACATGTTAGTAGCTATGACCACAGCCTGGACCATAGCTGTGAGTGCTTGGGTGAATGGCCATTTGTAGGAGGAGGGGCTGACTTACCTAGCAGTATCCTTGTACAATTGGTGTGACTCAGAGCTCTCTATTAAAGTGTAGCTTTTGAAAATGAGGGTTGAAGATATGGCTCAGCAGTTGAGGTGAGGTGCATATCTAAAGTGAGTTAAAATGTTATGCCCGGTGCCTGGGATGGGCAGGGTCAGGCCAATTCCTAAAATATCTTCAGGCCTCTTTCCCATCATTTTAGTGTGAAGCACCTGCCTTCATTTTGATGAACCTCATCTCTTAAATAATCAAGCTCTCTTAGCCTCAGCTTTACACAGTGATTTCTAGTGAAACTATATGTTTTCCTATTCTTTCTTCTCTGCTTCTTGTTCCTACTTCTCACTCCCAACCTGGCTAAAAGTAGCCTTAATAACCTTGCCACAGAATGAAGACTGCTGCCTTGGAACTTCCCCCACTACCTTATTATCTTGTCACCTTTAAACTCATCCATAAAATCAGAAATCATGGACAAAAATGAAGACACATTGTTTGACAGAATGTATCATAAATTGTTTGTTTCTAGTCCAGTTCCCAGTAGACATCTTGTTTCCACCCAAGACCTCCTGAGCACCAATTTTCTGTCCACATTTCTGTAAGAATTCTGGTTTTGTAGGTGCCATGAGAATTGCCCAATAAATTTAGTTAAGCACATTCTAATTTTTCTATAGCTCACAGCTCCAAACTTTTTCAAATTCCATCCCAAAACGAGTTGCAAAGGCTGAAGACAGATAGATTTAATCATAATAGTGACCACACTTTTCTGGTATCATCTTTCTATAGTGGTCCATTTTCTCTTTTCTTACTGTGACCAACATTTACAAGGTCAAGTGATTTATTTTGACATACAACATCTCTCAGGAGTTCTATTTGCCCTTCTGTGGCTAACCCCCTACTTGGCAGAAGCCCAGACAACTACTGATCTGGTTTCTGCCACCACAGAAGTGACTTTTCCTGTTGCAGAGTTCATTAGAAGTAGAGTAATAGTTTCTAATCTTCTGTTTGGGCTTCGTTCACCCATGATAGATTTTCACATTCTATACAAGCACTAGTTTGTGAGTACTAGCTCATTGGACAGATATGTCACAAATTGTTTTCACACTCACCTTTTAATTTACAGTTGATTGTATTCACACTTATCTACTATGAGTAAACCAGCCATAAAATATTTATATTCCAGTCTTTGTGCGAACAAACATTTTCATTTTCCTTAAGTGAATATTGTTAATTCCCTTGAATAAACATAGAAGTAAAATGGTTGGGTCAAATGATAAATTTATAGTTAAGTTGAGAAGGAATTTCCAAGCTGTTTTTTTAAAGCATTCTTACCAGAATGGCATGAGAATTCTAGCAGCTGGCCCATTTCTTTCATGGGCATGACCTGGAAGTTACATTATGAATTCAGGCTACATCCCATTGGGGAAATTCTTTAGCACTGGACCATACTTGGTTGCCTAGGAAGCTCTAAATACAGCATGCCACTGGGATGGCATGCCAGGATTTTTTTTCACACATAAGTAAAACACCAAGAAAATAGGACTTGATACTTTCATTTGAAGTGGAATAATTAAAACTGGCTTTGAGATTTTGAGTTAATATTGCTGTCACTAACTGATAAGAAATGTTGCATTTGAGATGTTTGGTATTTCAGTGAGTGAGTAATGTTTTCACTGTACCAATTTGTAGTTCAAGAAAAAAAAAAAAAGCTGTTAGCATAAACCTAAGAATCATTAGTATTTGGATGGGATTTAAAGCCATTGACTATATCAAATGGAGAGAAGGGATGTCATATAGTTTCCTTCACACTCTCCTCCCTGTGTAGAGCTAGAAGGATGATCAAATAAACCAATACCCCTTTGCTTTCATGTTCCCTTACAATACAGTATACAACTAAAGGATTGCATTTCCCAGCCTTCTTTAGAGTAAGTATAGCTCATCTGTCCAAATTGTTATTATGAAGTGACACCATCTTGGTCCATATCTGGATACCTCCTACAGATACATCTCATGAAAAAGGAAAAAAATAATGTATATCTTATGGTACTATATCTAGGTCTCATTTTTTATGATAGCTTAAGACTTACTGTAACTGATTTGTGAAGTGTATCCAGTTATTTCATATGTTGAAGTAAACATATTCCCACTGCCACTTTCTTTCTTTTTATTGACTTGTTTATTTTGAGTACTGCTTGTTTGGCTTTATTTTCAAAAAAAAGATGTTAGGCTGGTATTATTTCTAAATTTCTTCAACAAATTGTCATGTTATAATGCTGCAGAAAATTAATGAATATTTTCTTTAGACACTTGTGATTCCAGATATTGTGTCAGTGAATTATTGACTCTAGAGCAAGATTAAAAATAAAATAAAAATCTAGCCAGGCATGGTGGCACACAGCTTTAATCCTAGCACTCTCGGGGCAGTGAGGGGGATTGTTATGAGTTTGAAATCAGTCTGTGACTACATAGTGAATTCCAAGTCAGCCTGGACTAGAGCAAGACACTACCTCAAAAAAATGTGGCTATCTGTAATTACCCTTAAGAGGAAACTGAAATAGATATATTAAATTATTTTCCATAATACCAAGCCCAGTTAATGGAAAAGGTGGACTTAAAATGAAGTTACCTCACTTATGGTTTTACTCACCTCTTAGAATACAAGTCACAACCAATTATTAACATGTTTCAAGAAGTAAAGCAGTATATATCCTTTTTATAATGTAGATAGCTACAAACCTGCTTTCCAGCATTTCATAACTGTTTCTTATAAAATGATATTTATTAACTGTTTTCAATAAGTTCATAAAAGCACCAGTCATGACATAAAAATTTATGAAAAAATTTGAAAACAGAAAATATAGTCTCCTCACATGTTCTGTCCTTATGAAGATCTATTTACATCTGAATGTATTATATTCCAGCCATTTATATGTCCACAACACTAACCATGTTTTCCACATGATTGTGATTCAATGATCATGAGCTCAGATGGCATTGGGTAAACACAGAACAGGGCTTTTCATTGCAAGTGAAGTTCAAGAGAATTCCATTGGGTGGAGTTGTCCTATAACGTAAAATTTAAAAATATTTCCCAACTTCTTTCATTTAATTTTTTTACATTTCCTCTCATTTTTACACAACTAGTAGCTCAGCATCATTTCTGCCTGACAACTTTAAAATAATTTATACATACTGCCAGGCTAGGTGGTACATGTCTTTGATTTCATAACTTGGGAAGCAGAGGTAGGAGGATTGAATTTGTGGCCACCTTCAGACTACATAGTGAATTCCAGGTCAGCCTGGGCTAGAGTAAAACCCTACCTCAAAAAAAAAAAATAAGTAAAGAAATAGAAATAAAACTAATTTATACATACACTGTTCAGTGATTTTTAATTTTGATTTTTTTCTTGAGGACATTAAGTACAAACCAAAAACACATAGATACAATTTAGAATTTAACAATCCTGTTGAAAAATATATTTTCTTAATTCCTACCCACAAGCATGTAGATTAATTACTTAGTGAGTCAACCCAGGCCCAGAAAACCAAACATCACATGTTCTCTCTCATATGTGGATCCTAGCTACAAATGATTGTACTTCTATGTGAGTAAAAATAAAACTCAGTAGCAGAAGCCAGTGAGATAGAAAGGGGATATAAAAGGAATAGAAAGGGAGGGAGGGGGACTTAATAGGATGGTATTGTATATAGGTAAGTAGAAGAACAGATTGATGGGGTGAGAAAGCCTAAATGAGGTCAGGGGAAGAGATTGAGTAAAGGAACAGTGGAGGGAGAGCTAATCAAAATCTAAGAGTATATAAATAAGTCATAGGAAAACCTACTTTTCTGGACAATGGAACACTCAGAAGCCATAGATTGTTACAAGAAAATTTTCAGTGCCAGGGAGAAGATACATTCCATGGAGTTGTTGGCCAGGGAGGTCACAGATACCCCCAAAACATTATAGGCCATTGCCGAGGCCCTTGGTTTCCCACCAGGAATTGATGGTAAGACCCTATTGCTGAAGACTCCACATACTTGGGTGACAAGGTCACTGAGAAATCCTATTGGAGCTGACCTGAAAACCTCCTCCAGGTGGGCCAGCTGACAGAAAGATGGAAAATGCTATGCTGCATACAGTTCAATGGGAAAGAGAAAACACCAGTGAAGGTACTCAGCAGTGCAATAGTGCAATAGTGGCATGTCTGTTATGGGGGAAACCAACTGCTCTGTAATTGGACTGGAGACCCACTCCATGGGAGGAAATATATCCTTGATACTGAAAACCTATTACAGAGGTAGTCATGAGCCTTAGGGGTATCGTCTGCTGGTGTCACGTTAAATGTATATACTATGCTCACAAAACTGCCCAGTAAGCACTTCTCTTAATGTCCACACCTATACATTGATGCTACTCTCACTTTTGGTTAGAGAAGCTTCTCATTTCAGATGTTGGTGATATTGGGATGACTCAGAAGGCACCATGGTGATGAGAAGAAATGACAGAGGAGTGCTCAGCACTGAAACATCTCAAACACACCTTCCAAGGCTCAGGGTCTATTGCAGAAGAAGGGATGTAAAGAAAGTAAGCACCAAAGGAAGAGTAGGACTCCTTACAACATGTTCCTCCAAACACAAAATGGCCTGGATATCCATGACCTCATGGTGCCTGACACTACCTGCATAAGACCATCATAATAGGAGGAAAAGATCGTGGCATCAAACTGAAAAGAGAGACTAATTGAGAGGGGGAGGGAATATGATGGAGAGTGAAGTTTCAAAGAGGCAAGTGGGGGGAGGGAGGGAAGTACCATGGGATATTGTCTACAATTAAAGAAGCTGTCAATAAAATTAATTAATTAATTAAAAATAAAGAAAAATTAATGATCAAGTTTGGAGAGATGGATTGAAAGTTAAAGGTACTTGCTTACAAAACTTGGCAGCCTGGTTTTGACTCCTCAGTGCCCAGGTAAAGCCAGAAACACAAAGTGGTTCATGCATCTGGAGTTCCCTGCAGTGGGAGGAGGCACTGGCATCATGCCTTACATATTCTCTCTCTCTCCAAATAAATAAGTAAAATATTTTAAAGTAATTATTAATTTGTCAAAAATG
This sequence comes from Orientallactaga sibirica, assembly GCA_036365145.1. Lineage (NCBI taxonomy): Eukaryota > Metazoa > Chordata > Mammalia > Rodentia > Dipodidae > Orientallactaga > Orientallactaga sibirica. The sequence continues at coordinate 14,092,531 of JAEOAD010000008.1, forward strand.
TTATTCTGCCCTTTACTTCTCAAACTATTCCTTATTGTGTCATGGGGAAAATAGTGAGCATTTAATAATCTTGCTGAAATAAAAATGCTGCATTATTAAAGGAATCAAGCCTTTAGTAACAATGGTTCATTCCAACAAGTTCTACAGAAAGTTGCCAAAAGTTTGATATGTACAAGAGGTGATAGCTTCACCCAAAACATTTTTCCCCTACATAAACAGTCAAGTTATTCTCTCTCTGGAAATATTTCTGACTTAAAAATTATACATATAAATCAAGGACCAAAGCCTGGAAATTCTGATTTTCTTGATCAGTATAGATGCCAAGAGCCTTCAACATCTTCCCAGAACCTGTAATGGCCCAAGGATAATGTGGAACCATCACCTTGTTGAAGGACAGTGAAGATGGAGAAAATCTCTGTAGTCATTGTGCTCCAGTATGGTAATTACTTAGTTTTTAATTGGTTATTTCTGTCTTTGATCATGAAAGAAATAGAGACATGTTATGATTATCTACTAATGCAGATACATTCATCCTCTGAGAAATGACTAAAATATTCTTCCTTCCTCCCTAGGGCTCATTACCAACTCTTTTTGGTAATGGACCAGTTTCTCATGACACATTGAAGACGGATGGCCAAGATTTTGATGGTAAATAATGATATATATGGGAATTTAAATAATAAACAAAATGAGTATTTTCTTTGGCTCTTTATAAATTACTGGTACTCTTTCTGAGAAGGAGATAATATTCTTGAATGTCCTATGTTTTAATCTCTTGTTTTATAAATAAAAGTAAGCACTTTCAATTGCAGTCAGCAATGCTACTACACATCACAATAGTGGTCTGTTTAATGCAGGCATGAATTAGAGACGCCTCTTAGGTACACAATAATAATAGCTGAAAGTGATGGGGTGAGAAAAGTAGGCTGGTGTCACAGAGTGATCATAAAGAATCCTACGATATGAAGTTAAATCTCATCTCCATATACTGTGGCTACTAAACAATGACCAGCTACATAACATAAAATGGTAGTTACTCATAGCTTAATCATATTATGATGAGGTTTGCAAAAGAGCATGTAGTAGAAATAATTGTAAACTTGTGACATGTTTTGAAAATCATAACTGAAAATTTTGGCATGTTCAAATTGCATATTTTTCATTTTCAAGTTATTTTTCAAAGTAACAACCACTGCAAACTAGGCATGCAAATCAAACCTAGAGTCTGGCAAAATGCTTGACCAGTGAAATCAATGGTAAGCACCATCTCTTTCTGTCCACATAATACTGCTTCATGACATAGCCATTAGCATGTGAGCTGTCCTTATAATACTATTGGTGGGAATGTATGTTAATCCAACCACTATAGAAATAGAAATCAGTATAGTCCTATAAGTGAAAATAGAACCATCATGATTCAGCTATACCACTTTTGGTTGCATGCCTGAATGACTCAAAGCCAGAAGAGAAAAAGAGATAGCTGCACACCTGTGCTTATCAAAGCACTATTTGGAACAGCTAAGTTACAGAATCAGCTTCAGTGACCATCAGCAGACAAAAAGACAAATGAAAAGAACCATGCATACACAATGAAGTTTGTTCAGCTACAAAGAATGAAATCATGTTGTTTGTAGATATATGGGTGGATCTTGAGATCTTCCTGTTAAGAGAAATAAGAAAAATTCAGAAAGACAAATGTCAGAGGTTGCTAGATGAAATCTAGAAAAAAAAGATATAGTATTAAAAGATGGACTACTTGCTGAGAGAAAAAAGACCAGAGGGAAGGGACTAGAGATTATAAAAGTAGAGTGATGTGATTGAATGCATTGTAATCATGTATGAAAATATCACAATACAACAAATTATCTTAATAATTAAAATAAGCAAATAATATTTTAAAGACATTCCTTAGGCTGAGAAGATGGCTCAGTAGATGAGGCACTCACCAATCAAGCCCAAACACACAAATTCATTCCTCTCCAGATGCCACATAAGAAGCAGGAAGCCATGATAGGCTCTTATAATCTCAGAAATTTGACAAGAGGTGGGAGGCAAAGACAGAAAGAATTGTTTGGAGAATCCCAATGAACACAGCAACTAACAGTGAAATCCAGAGAGAGAAACCCTGCTTCAAATGACATCCTGTGATGTCCACATGCATGCCATAGCACATGTATACCCATATTCTCACAAATACATGCACATACACAAGAAAACACACGCACACAGACACACACACGCACGTGAATGTAAAAGACCATGGTTTAAAAGGGCTCAAAGCTCAACCTGCTATTGTGGGTGTCCAAACATCTTCCTCTTCTACAGGCTGAACAGAGGAATGTTAGGGCCTCCTGTTATTCTTAACTTTCCTCTCCCTTTTGATGATGAAGTCTTGACATGCTGGCCTGGCCTGAGGTTTAGTGGGAAGACAGTTTAGTCCAGCCTTACCATCCTGGCAGAAACAATCTCTCTGTTACTCCTGCTTTCTGGATTTTAATTCATTTTATGTTTTTGTCATACATCATGAATTAAAATTTGAAAGTCTTAGACTGAAGGGATGGCTTAGCAGTTAATGTGCTAGCCTGTAAAGCCAAAGAACTGAGGTATGATTCTCCAGGATCCACGTAAGTCAGATGCACAGTGTGGCACATGTGTCTGGAGTTGGTTTGTAGTGGCTAGAGGCCCTGGCATGATCATTCTCTCTATCTGTCTCTTTCATTTTTTTCTCTCTCAAGTTAATAAATAAGATACATGGCAAGGGAGATCATGAGCCTTAGGGGTATAAAGCCTGCTCTTGTCTGGCTAAATGTATATGTTATTTCCACCAAACTGCCCTGAAAGCACTATACTTAATGTTCATATTTACATATTAATGCTACTCTCACTTCTGGTTAGAGAAGCTTCTCTTTTCAGATGGTGATGACCACTGGGATGACCCAAAAGGCAACATAGTGCTGAGAAGAAGGGACAGAGGAGTGTCCAGCACTGAAACATCTCCATCATAGCCTCCAAGGCTCAGGGTCCATTGTGGAAGAGGAGGTGGAAAGAATGTAAGAGCCAAAGGAAGGGTATGACTCCTTACAATGCAACTGTCCAGACAGAAATTGGCCTCGATATCCATGACCTTGCAGTCCTAGCAATACCTTCACAAGACCTTCATAATAGGAGAAAAAGATCATGACATCAAATTAAAAGAGAGACTAATGGAGACAGGGTGGGGATATGATGGAGAATGGAGTTCTGAAGGGGAATGGGGGGAGGGGAGGTAAATATCATGGTTTTTTGTCTGTAAGTATAGAAGTTGTCAATAAAAAAATTTTTTAAAAAATGGAAAGTCCTAATGTAACACTAAAGAATGAAGAGACAAAGACCTGTGACCTGCTTTGATTTGAGGATTTGGCTAATCATGGAAAACTAGCTTTGTGTTCTATTTGCAAGTTTGGATCAAAATAAGTTGATACAATTATTACTTTGTTTTATCCCCTTTGAGTCTCACATGTCACTTGGGGAAGACTGCTGTCAGGCATGATTTCAGAATCCATTTTCCCTCAGCAACATTCTCCCTAATAGAGTCCAATGTAATCCATTCCAAAGGACAATTCTTGAATATATTTAAGCTGTGCTGGCCTTGCACTCCTTTGCCTTGACATCAGATTTTACTTTTTTCTCCTCTGTTCTCTCTGGCTTCCTGCTGTAGGATACATTTCCCGAGTTTCACATCAGTGGCTCCCATCTGTATTATCTTGTTGAGTCTATAAATGTGTGATGGTGTAATTGAAGCCAGCATGTGAAGTATATCTGCTGGCACATAACAGAATTGCCTAGGAAGCATCTGAGTTTCCACTCTCATATATGAAGAAGGCTACTGACACTGCCAGATAGAAAAGAGAGGAAGAGGGGTGGGGAGGTGGTTGAACCGGTACAAGTGCTTTCTGCACAAGCATGAGAGCCTGAGTTTGCTCTTCTGCATCCCTGGGAAAAGACAGGCATGGACACGTATGCCTGCAATCTCAGCACTAAGGAGGATGGAGTCAGGAGGATCACTGGAGCTCACCAGCCAATTAGTCTAACCAAACAATGACAAGAGCCTGAACTCCAGGTTCTGTGTCTAAAGGACATAAAGTGGAAGAATGAGAAAGAAAGACACCAAGTGTCCTACTTTGACTTAGTGTCTTACTTTGACTTTTTTTGTTTTGTTTTGTTTTGTTTTGTTTTTCGAGGTAGGGTCTCACTCTGGGCCAGGCTGACCTGGAATTAACTATGTAGTCTCAGGGTGGCCTTGAACTCACGGCGATCCTCCTACCTCTGCCTCCCGAGTGCTGGGATTAAAGGCATGTGCCACCACGCCTGGCTTACTTTGACTTTTACAAGTGTGTACATAGGGTGTATGCACATATATATGTATATGCTATAATGCTATACACCTAGAGCACATCTACTTAGAAATGGAAGAAGGAATGCATTGTAAATGTGATAATTTATAGGCAGAGTGGAACAAAGGAAAGAGCACTGGATTAGAACAGGAAAAGCTAAAACTGTCATTTTATAATAAAAGTGATGGACGAAAGCTATCACACTCATATAGTCATTGAGGGAGAAAATATAAATCAAGTATTAACAGATGTAAGTTTCTGAATTTAGACAAAGCTGATGGCTATTAGTAGGATGTAGAGAACAAGTAAAAGAAATGTAGATGAATCACCAATTGCAGTGCTTTGACAATCAAAGAAAATATGTGATTAAATATGTACTATAGGCAGCGATAAACAACCTCACCCAAGCCTCAAGGCAAGATGCATGTAATGTCCAGTAATAACAATTAGAGACTTTAAATGACAAAAAGGGAAATATGATATGTCTAGACAATGTAATCCAGTTTAAGAAATTCTTTTGCTGTACAAAGTATTAAATTCACAATATTGCTCCATAGGTTTGTGATTGATAGAAGTGACAATATCCAGATTTACAAGAGGAAAAGGGTTCAAACAGTTCAGCACAAGTAGCTATCAGCTGGGGAAGTGGTGGAAAATGCCATTCCTAAAACACACCTCAGGAAACTCACCTAAAACAACAACATGCGTGCTAATTCAGTGTGTTCAAAGTGTGCATTGAGAACCAAGCTGAGCTCTGAACCATTGATGCCAGTTGTGAAGGAAAGAAATCCAGACTGAAATAATAGGCCAGAAACTTTCTAAAGCCAGGATTGGTAGTTCACACCTTTAAGCTCAGCACTACTGAGAGGAGGGCAGGAGGACTGCCACAAGTCAGAAGCAAGTGAGCACCTGGCCAGCCGAGAGTGAGACTCTGCCTCAAATAAAATGACAGAAAATAATAACATCCACAAAGGGGCTGTTGATCAGTGACACCTACAAGGTTTCCCAAAAGAACACAGATTTCTGTCAGAGTACTTAATGACTCACCAAAGTTATTGGTAAGACCCTACTGCTGAAAACACCATATGCTGTTCAGACAGAACATGGAGAGACCTGGATAGAATCTGCAAGAGAGGCAGTCCCCAGCCAGTTATCTTGTCCAGTGCCAGAAGGCACTAAATAAGTGACTGGGGGAAAAACAACCAACATCTGTTTAAGCAACTCGTGGTCTAAGCTACTCAGCAGCAAACAACCTGAAATAATGCTCACACAAGTGCTGTAGTGGCACACAGCCATGGTTGGATACCAACTGCTCTATTTTGGTTAACAGATCCACTCAGTGGAATGGAACCAGTACCTGGAAACGGGAAACCAGTCAGAACCATATCCAAAAATGAGCCCACTCTCCAATATCAAGCTCCCACCAACAGTAGGATACAAGAGGGCCTACACCTACTAAATGCCCCTAAAATAATAATGGTTAGCCATGTATCTTGCACTGACCTCACTCTCCATTGGAAAATTTGCTTCTGTCTTTCAGATGTACACATATCCTGAGGAGAGAATCAGCCCATCTCACCACATCAGGGGACCAGATGAAGCCACTGAGTTATAGGGGAAATGAGCAAGAGTGCTGCTTTCTTGGGCGAAGGAGATAGAAACAAAAGTGTCTCAACCCCTACCAAATCAGATATCCAGAGACACAGAGACTTACAAAACCTCTTCACTGAAATAGATCTAAAATGTACCCAACATGGCTCAGGGAAACTCGTGGAAGAGGGGACAGAAAGATTGTTAAAGCCATGATTTGGGTCATTATACACAGAGTCATTGCCTCTCCCACATAACTGATGGCTATAAGGCAAGACCCACATAACCCATGGAGGGAGGACAGAGAGAAGGCTTACTATGGTACTATCATGGCTGTATATATACATAACTAATAAAAAATATATTAAAAAAAGAAAATAATAAAAAAATCTTTTCAATTTCCAGACACTATTGCAACATGAAATGAAAAGGATATAGCACATAAATGTCAGTTCTCCACAGAAAAGGAAAACCTCCCTCTAATGTCCCCTGAGCCTTGGAAAGCAGGATAATGATATCTCATTTAGCACTGAGCACTCCACAGTAACTTAATTTCAGTACTTTCATGAGCTTTGAGTCTACCAGGTGGTCACTGCCATCTGCAAAAAGAAGTTTCCCAGACCAAAAGTAAGAGCAGTACATGGACATGAACATACATGTTCAGAGACCATAAATATGGAAACCTTGATTTGGTCATATTTGAATCATTTTATTTATTTATTTATTTATTATTTATTTATTTATTTATTTATTTGGAATCATACTTTTGTAAAGAATCACTGTATGTGAAAAATAATATGCAAGGTTAGAGGAATGGCTCAATAGTTAAGGAACTAAGCCTAATGACCCAAGTCAGATTCTCCACTACCCATGTAAAGTCAGATGAACAAAGAGGCATATACATCTGGAATTCATTTGCAGTGGCACAATGCCCTGGTTTGCCAACTTTTTTCTCCTCTCTCTCTCTCTCTCTCTTGCTTGCTCTGCTAGCAAATAAATAAATAATAGAAATATAATATGCAAATAAACACAATTAAACCAGGGTTCTTAAAGAAATATTGAGCTTTGTTATGTTTCTCCCAAATTTGGCCTAATTTTAAAATATATCATCACATATCATTTTGCCTTTTAAAAAAAAAACTAGGCATGAATATCTTGGTATGATATAAATACTTATGGTTTATAATAAAGAGAGTACAAATTGCAAAGTCCTTTCAAAATAAACACAATGATGGTGACTCATTCTTTAAAGTTTTATTTATAATATTTTAATTGGATAAATACCATTAGTTCCCCCTCCAGCTCCACTTTTTCTTCCAAAAGGGCAAGAAGGCTGGTGCTGAACAGAAAACCTTCTCCCTGTAGACCAGCCAACTGAAAGCTGGAAAAAGCTGTACTGCATGCAGCCGCATGGGAGACAGAAGTCATCAGCAGTGAAAACAGTGGACACTGAAAATTCAAGTTTAGCCATACAGGCTCAATGACTGAACGGGTGCAATAGTGGCATGTCTGGTCTTGGGGTAGCAACTCCTCCATAATTGAACTGAAGATCCTCTCTATGGGAAGGAATACATGCCTCATACTGAAAAATCTAAGCAAAAGTCTATGGCATGGGAGGGCATGAGCCTTAGGGGTATAAAGCCTGCTCTTGTCTAGCTAAATGTATATATTATTCTCACCAAGCTGCCCTGAAAGCACTAGACTTAATGTTCATGTTCACATATTAACGCTACTCTCACTTCTGGTTAGGGAGCTTCTCTTTTCAGATGGTGATGACCACTGGGATGACCCAAAAGGCAACAGAGTGCTGAGAAGAAGGGATGGAGGAGTGTCCAGCAGGGAAACATCTCTGTCACACCCTCCCAAGGCTCAGGGCCCTTTGCGGAAGAGGGGGCAGAAAGAATGGAAGAGCCAATGAAAGGGTATGACTCCTTACAATGCAACTGTCCAGTCAGAAATTGACCTTGATATCCATGACCTTGCAGTGCCTAGCAATATCTTCGCAAGACCCTCATAATAGAAGAAAAAGATGATGACATCAAATTTAAAAAGAGACTAATGGAGAGAGGGAGAGGATATAATGGAGAATGGAGTTCTAAAGGGAGTGGGGGGAGGGGAGGGAAATTTCATGTTTTTTTTGTATTTATGTATAGAAGTTGTCAATAAAAAATAATAATAAAAAAAGAGAAAAAAATACCTTTTGTTGCATGTTAATTTTTTCTCAGACTATAATTCCTTTACATTTGTATGGGATTTCATCCATGGTAAGCAAGTGAATTGCTAAACTTTGTTTTAATTAAGTACCACTGGCATTATCAAAGGTACACATATCAAATAATATATAAAGTATGCATAGCCCATGATTCTCTTTTAAAAGAAATAAATATTCCCAACCCATTTAAACATATGCCCAAACATAAGCACAGGTTTTCTCTTCTATAACATGAGAAAATTATCAGATACTTGTTATTTCCTTGCTTTATCTCTCTTGAAACATTGCCTAGCTCATATATTAATATTTCATTCCCAAAAATGTAATGTGTCAAAGTAGAGTTGTGTTCACTAGCAAGAAGTCAGGGTGTAAGAAAAAAATTTTTTATTCCAGGAAAACTATTGTTAGTACAGTAGTCAATAAATAAAAGAGAAAGGCAGGAGGGAGCCTTTTATGCTTTGAGAAATGCAGACGATGACAAAACTTACAAGACTAAGGAAAAACAAATCATTTTAGAACTATCCCTCGAAATAGCTTTACCTTTCAAAAGGAAATATGTCCTGCTGAATCAGCAGCTTTTGGAAAGAAAGAAAATTCTTGTATGATTTTCAAAATTCTAAATAAACTTCCTGTCAAATTAGACAGATAGATGATAGGTAGATAGATTTATAGATGATAGATAATAGATTACACGTGTTTGCCAGAGTTTAAGCTTAGCAAATCACAATTTGCAGACAAGTAAATTCAAGTAGGAGTGGTGGGGGTGGGAGGGAAGCAGTAAAGCACATTAAGGTCGACATGAAAGAAGAAACACATACTTGGTTGTGTGTCCATGTAGCAGTGGCACTTTGATTCATGAATGTGTTATATAAATGGGGAAATTGTGGAATGAGTGCCAATTCTTGTTTCATTTCAGAACGGTTTATAGTCAAGTGTGATAACAGATAATGAATCTCTACAATAGAAAACTGATTGGGGGCTATCAAAATCTTTTTTGTTTATGCTTCAGAAATCTATAGATTATTATGATGTTTTAGTGGACTTTTTCTTTTCAATATTTTTTTCACAGGAAAAGGGATGATGAGCACAATGGAAATGCAAATTTATCCTCATGCATCAGATACACTGCCTTCAGAAAGCATAGAAGGAATAGAATTCTTCAAGAGGCTGAATAAACTTGTAAGTAATATAGTTTTATGATAGAGAATAAAAAAGACTCAATTTTTTCAGCAAAGTATATTGTCAGTATTTTCATGAACATTAGAAATACAGACAATAAATAGTGATATGTATGTTCAATTAGCTAGAAATTATTTCTTCTACATAGTGAATTTTTCCATTCAGTATGGATAAATATACTTCCTGTAGACTCAAGAACATTTAGTATCATTATGGGTGTTCATATTTTAAAATTTTTTTATTGACAACTTCTATACTTATGTATAAAAAACCCATGATATTTCCCTCCTCTCCCCCCATTCCCCTTTGGAATTCCAATCTCCATCATATCCCCTCCCTCTCTCCATTAGTCTCTCTTTTAATTTGATGTCATCATCTTTTTCTTCTATTATGAGGGTCTTGCAAAGGTATTGCTAGGCACTGCAAGGTCATGGATACCAAAGCCAATTTCTGTCTGCACAGTAGCATTGTAAGAAGTCATACCCTTCCTTTGGCTCTTCCGTTCTATCCACCCCCTCTTCCACAATGGGCCCTGAGCCTTGGAGGGTGTGACAGAGATATTGTAATGATGGACACTCCTCTGTCCCTTCTTCTCAGCACTTTGTTGTCTTTTGGGTCATTCCAGTGGTCATCGCCATCTGAAAAGAGAACTTCTCTAACCAGAAGTGAGAATAGCATTAATATGTGAATATGAACATTAAGTGTAGTGCTTTCAGGGCAGCTCAGTGGGAATAATTTTGCACAGAGACTTGGCCTACCCCCCCCAGAACTCTTGGCTACCCCCACAATGCATGACCCACATTCCCCATTGATGAGGGTCCCTGTGGAGGAGGGAGGACAGGGAGGATAAGGGAGCCAACACTATGAATGTAAAATCAGAATAATATAAATAAAAATAAATTATGGGAAAAATATATATATACATTTAGCCAGACAAGAGCAGGCTTTATACCCCTAAGACTCATGACTTCCCCTGCCATAGACTTTTGCTTAGGTTTTTCAGTACCAGGTATGTATTCCCTCCCATAGAGAGGGCCTTCAGACCAATTATGGAGGAGTTGGCTACCCTAAGAGCAGACATGCCACTATTGCACCCATTCAGTCATTGGGCCTGTCTGGCCAAACTTGAATTTTCAGTGTCCACTATTTTCACTGCTGATGATTTCTGTCTCCCATAGGGATGCATGCAGTGCAGCTTTTTCCAGCTACAGGGTAAAGTTTTCTGCTCAGCACCAGCTTGCTTTCTCAGTGACCTTGCCTCTCAGGCAAGAGATGTTTTCAGCAATATGGTCTAACCATCTGTTTCTCAAGGGAAACCAAGGGCTTTGGCAATAGCCCTTAAGGTTTGGAGGCTATTGGGACTTTCTTGGCCAACAACTCACTGGAAGGTATCCCATCCCAGGCACTGAAAATTTTCTAGTAACAGTCTACAACTTCTAGATGTGCCATTATTCAAAAAAGTAGGTTTACATAGGTCTTATTTACACTATCTTGAATTTTGATTGACCCTCCCCCTGCCTTTCTTTTACACATACTCTTCCCATGGCCTCACTTAGGCCATTCGCCTCCCTTTAATCTGTTCTTCTACTTACATATATGCAATACCATACACTTAAGTCTTTCCTGCTCCTCTCTCCCTTATAGCCTTTTACCAGATTACTGATTTCTGGTACCTATTTTTGGTTCCAGTTCACACACAAGTATATACATTTGTAGCTAGGATCCACATGAGAGAGAAGATGTGTTGTTTGGCTTTCAGAGCCTGGGTTACCTTACTTAGTATAATCCTTTCCAGATCCATCCATTTCCCTTCAAGTTTCATAATTTCCTTTTTCTTTACTGCTGGATAGAACTCCATTGTGTAAATGTACCACATCTTTATTATCCATTCATCTGTGGAGGGACATCTAGACTGGTTTCATTTCCTAGCTGTTGTGAATAGAGCAGCAATAAACATGGTTGTGCAAGTATCTCTAAGGTAGGGAGAAGAGTCCTCTGCATATATGCTTAGGAGTGCTATAGCTGGATCATATGGTAAATCTATTTTTAGCTGTCTCAAGATCCTCCACACTGATTTCCACAATGGTTGGACCAGATTGCATTCCTACCAACAGTGTAGAAATGTTCCTCTTTTTCCGCATCCATGCCAACACTTATTGTCATTTGTTTTCTTGATGGTAGCCATTCTGACAGGAATGAAATGGAATCTCAAAGTGGTTTTAATTTGCATTTCCCTGATTGCTAAGGATGTGGAACACTTTTTTAGATGTTTATATGCCATCTTTAGTTCTTCTTCTGGGAACTCTCTATTTAGTTCCATGGCCCATTTTTTAACTGGGTTGTTTGATTTCTTATTATTCTGTTTTTTAAGTTCTTTGTATATTCTGGATATTAGTCCTCTGACAGACGTATAGCTGGCAAAGATTTTTTCCCATTCTGTAGGTTGTCTCTTTGCTCTATTCACAGTGTCCTTTGCTGTACAAAAGCTTAGTAATTTCATGAGGTCCCAGTGGTTGATTAGTCGTTTTATTCCCTGAGCAATTGGGGTTATATTCAGAAAGTCCTTGCCTATGTCAATATGTTGAAGGGTTTCCCTTACCTTTTCCTCTAGCAGTTTCAGAGTTTCTGGTCTGATATTAAGGTCCCTGATCCATTTGGACTTGACTCATGTGCATGGAGAGAGACAAGGATCTATTTTTATCCTTTTACATACAGATATTCAGATTTCCTAGCACCACTTGTTGAAGAGGCTACCTTTTCTCCAAAGAATATTTTTGGCATTTTGTCAAAAATCAGGTGGCTGTAGCTGCCTGGATTAATATTTGTGTCTTCTATTCTGTTCCATTGATCTACCTGTCTGTCCATGTGCCAGTACCATGCTGCTTTTGTTACTATGGCTTTGTAATATAACTTAAAATCGGGTATGGTAATACCACCAGCCTGATTTTTGTTGCGCAAAATTGCTTTGGCTATTCAAGGTGTTTTGCATTTCCAGATGAATTTTAGGATTGTTTTTTCTATTTCTGTGAAGAATGCTATTGGGATTTTAATGGGGATTGCATTAAATGTGTAGACTGCTTTTGGTAAGAGTGACATTTTCACAATATTGATTCTGCCAATCCAGGAGCATGGGATGTCTTTTCATTTCCTTGTGCCTTCTATAATTTCTTACTCAAGTTTTTTAAAGTTCTCATTGTAGAGATCCTTCACTTCCTCGGTTAAGTTTATTACAAGGTATTTTTTTTTTTGAGGCAATTGTAAATGGGAGACATTTCTTAATTTCATCCTCTACTTACTTGTTGCTAGTGTATAGAAAAGCTACTGATTTCTGTGTGTTTATTTTGTATCCTGCTACAGTTTGCTGGTAGAGTCTTTAGGGTCTGTTATGTATAGAATCATATCATCTGCAAATAATGATAATTTGATCTCTTCCCTTCCAATTTGTATCCCATTTATGAGTGTCGCTTGCCTTATTGCTATAGCTAAGACTTCCAGTACTATATTAAATATAAGTGGGGAAAGTGGACACCCTTATCTTCTTCCCGAATTTAGTATCTTCAAGTTTTTCCCCATTTAGTATTATGTTGGCTGTAGGTTTGTCTTAAATAGCTTTTATTATGTTGATATATGTTCCTTCTATTCCCAGTTTCTGTAATACTTTCACCATGAAGGGGTGTTGGATTTTGTCAAATGCCTTTTCTGCATCTATTGAGATGACCATGTGATTTTTGTCCTTCAGACCATTTGTATGGTGTATTACATTTAAGGATTTGTGTATGTTGAACCATCCCTGCATCTCTGGGATAAAGCCTACTTGGTTGGGGTGAATAATCTTTCTGAATATTCTTGTATTCTGTTTGTAAGTATTTTTGTTGAGAAATTTTGCATCTATGTTCATGAGGGAGATTGGTCTGTAATTTTCTTTTCTTGATCTGTCTTTGTCCAGTTTGGGTATCAGGGTGATGCTGGCTTCATAGAAGGATTTCCGTAGAATTCCTTCCTTTTTTATTTTATTGAAAAGTTTGAGAAGCATTGGTGTTAGTTCTTCCAGAAATGTCTGGTAAAATTCAGCAGTGAATCCATCTGGGCCTGAGCTTTTTTTAGTTGGGAAACTTTTTATAACTGCTTGGATCTCTGTAGTTGTTATATGTCTATATAAATGGTTATCTCATCTTGATTTAAATTTGGTAGGTCATATGAATCAAGGAAATCATCCATTTCTTTCAGGTTTTCAAACTCAGAGGTATATGTATTTTTAAAGTATGTCCATATGATTTTCTGAATTTCTTAGGTATCTGTTGTGATGTTGCCTTTTTCATCTCTAATTTTATCAATTTTTGTCTCTTCTCTCTTTCTTTTGGTCAGATTTGCTAAGGGTTTATCAATCTTGTTTAAACTTTCAAAGAACCAACTCTTTGTTTTTTTTTTTTTTTTGTTTGTTTGTTTGTTTGTTTCCATTTTGTTAATTTCTGCCCTAACCTTTATTATTTCTTCCTGTCTACTGATTTTTGGTTTGCCTTGTTCTTCTCTTTCCAAGCCTTAAGGTGAAGCATTAAATTGTTTAGATGTGAACTCTCTAATTTCTTAATATAGGCACTTAGAGCTAAACATTTTCCTTGTAGGACTGCCTTCATTGTGTCCCAAAGGTTTTGGTATGTTGTATTCTCATCATCATTTGATTCTGTAAATTTCTTGATTTCATTTTTAATTTCCTCAATGACCCATACATCATTCAATAATGTACTGTTTAGTCTCCATGAATTTCTGTATGCTCTGTAGTTTTTCTTGTTGCTGATTTGCAGTTTAATCCCATTGTGGTCAGATAGCATACAAGGGATTATTTCAATTTTCCTGTATTTGTTAAGATGTGATTTGTGTCCTATTATATGGTCTATTTTAGAGAATGTTCCATGTGCTGCTGAGAAAAATGTATATTCTGCAGCATTTGGATGGAATGTTCTGTATATATCTGTTAGGTCCATTTGTTCCATGACATCATTTAATGCAGATGTCTCTCTGTTTATATTTTGCTGGGTAGATCTGTCAAGTGATGAGAGTGGGGTATTGAAGTCACCAACTTCTATTGTGTTAGGAGTTATCTCTGACCTTAAGTCTAATAGTGTTTGTTTGATGAAATTGGGATCCCCATGTTAGGCTCATATATGTTTAGGATTGTAATGTCCTCCTGTTGAAGTGTTCCTTTAATCAGTATAAAGTGACCTTCTTTATCTTTCCTCACTAATGTTGGTTTGAAGTCTATCCTGTCAGAAATTAGGATAGCAATGCCTGCTTGTTTCCTAGGCCCATTTGCTTGAAATACCTTTCTCCAACCTTTCACCCAAGAAGGTTTTTATCTTTTATTGAGATGTGAGTTTCCTGGAGGCAACAGATGGTAGGATCCTGCTTTTTAATCCAGTCTGCAAGTCTGGGTCTTTTGGTTGGGGCATTGAGGCCATTGATATTAAGAGTTATTATTGAAAGATATGTATTTATTCTCACCATTCTTCTTGTTTTGTAGTTCTTCCTATTTTCACTTTATTCAATTGTTTTAGCTGTTATTTGAGCATAGTTTATTTTTTCCTATTTCCTGCTGTGTGTGTTTTGCTTTCTCTTCAGTGTTAATGATTCCTGCAAGTATTTTCTGTAGAGCTGGTTTAGTTGTCATGAATTCCTTTAGCCTGTCTTTGTTGTGGAATGTCCTTATTTCTCCATCAATTTGGATAGATAGCTTTTCAGGATAAAGTAATCTTGGTTGACAGTTTTTATCTTTCAGAACTTGGGATGCATCACTCCAGGCCCTTCTGGCTTTTAAAGTTTGTATTGAGTAATCTGCTTTGATCTTGTTGGGTTTCCCTTTGAAGGTCATTTGCTTTTTCTCTCTAACTGATTTCAATATATTTTCTTTGGTTTGCGTGTTTAGTAGTTTAATTATAACATGGTAAGAAGAGGATCTTTCTAGGTTTTGTCTGTTTGGTGTTCTAAATGCTTCTTGTATCTGCATTGGCATTTCTTTCCCAATTTGGGGAAAATTTTCTTCTATGATTTTGTGGAAAACACCTACTAAGCCTCTGGATTGAAATTCTTCCCCTTCTGCTATACCTTGAATTCTTCTTTTTTTTTTCTTTAATTTTTTTTGGGGGGGAGAGACACAGAGAGAGAGAGAGTGAGAGAGAGAGGAAGACAGAGTGTCTCAGCTGCTGAGAACAAAATCCAGATGTGTGCGCCCCCTTGTGGTTAAGTGCAGCATTGCGCCCTTGCGTCACTTTGCATCTGGCTAAACGTGGGACCTGGAGATTGGAACTGCTGGAAATTGGAACCAGCATTCTTAGGCTTAGGAGGCAGGTGCCTTAACCCCGAAGCCATGCTCCAGCCCTATATCTTGAATTCTTATGTCTGATCTTTTCATAGTGTCCAGGATGTCTTGGAATTCCCATTCATACCTTTCTATTAGCTTGTTTTTCTCTTTGTTGGACTGTGATAGGTCTGCCAACTGGTCTTCTAGTTTACATATTCTGTACTCTCCTTCATCCATTCTACTAGTGAGACTTTCCACAGAGTTTTTTATTTCACTGACTGTACTCTTCAGAGCTTGGATTTCAGCCTGGTTTTTCTTCAGTATTTCTATTTTCTTATTCATGTCCTGTAATGACCTTTTTATTTCATTAAGCTTTGTTTCTGTATTCTCTTTAAAGAGTTTGTTTTCTTCTCGGATTCCTTTCATTTTTCTTCTTTTATTTCTTCTTTCATGTCTTTGAGTATAGATAACATCATTCTTTTGAAATCTTTGTCAGGAATTTCATCTAAAACAGTCTCATTGGTGAACAATTCTGATGGATTTGTAATTTTTGGTGGGATTGCATTGTCTTGATTCTTTGTGTTTCTTGTATTATAATGTAGTGACTTTTGCATCCTGGATTGATTTGATGCTTAGGTTTTCTATTTATCTGCAGTGTTCTTAGGTGTTGTGATCCACTTTTATATACTTTCAGGATATGAGTTTAAGGTGCCAAGTGTAGCACTTGTACCCAAGTCCAACCTCAGAAGTATTCCTAGCTGTTGAATTTGCTTGTTAAGCAAGTATTGTAGTGGACAGATGGAACAATTTACTGGCAAGTTCTAAACTTCAACTGAACAAAATACACATTCAATTAAAATGAGCACAGAGTATACAAGTGTGGGAATTAAGAAAAACAGTCTTATAAGGTCAAAATCCCTAAGGGTATGTGTTGCTCTACACCCTTAATCCTGTCAGCTAGGAGGTAGAGGTTTTGTTCTGAGTTGGGTTCCAGGTTAGCCTGCGTCTGGATCAAACCCTGCCCCCAATAATGACAAAAGCAAAAGATAAAGGCCCTCTAAATCTAAAAGTATTACAGGCAGCAATATTCAAAAACCCGTGTACAGCTTATTTGAAAATGGTAAAACCAACCACAAATATGTAATCCATAACCTGCCCTGACCTGCAAAGAGAGATTAGCACTTCCAATGAAGGCCTATGTCCTTTTTTTTTTTTTTTTTTTTTTTTTTTTTTTTGTCTGCTGGCCTTGTTACTTTTTGGTGTGGCTTCCAAACTCACCAATGCTGAGTGCCCACCTCCTTCCCTGAGCTGTGGAGCTTGAGTTTAGCTCAGCTGTGCTGGATAAGCTGCTGCTGCTGCTGGGAGCTGAATGCTGAAGGTTCTTGGTTCTGATGGTTGGAGGATGGGCGAGTTCAAGAAGCCTATAGTTGCTCACACTGTTCCCCTATGTATCTCTTTCCATAGCTCAGCAGACTTTTTTTAGATTTCTGGGCTCTGAGAGGAGACTAATGAGGTTCGAAATTCCCCTTGTTTGGTCTCTACTGCTAGGCATGCCTGATGGATTGGGGCCACACCGTGTCTCCAGGCAGCAGAGATTCAGGGCAGTGGAGGCTTGGGGCCGGGTGGTGGAGGCACTGGGGATCGTGCCGCAAGCTCCGCAGTGGGATTCTGGCTGTCTCCTGCTTTTCCACTGTTTCCGAGAAAAAAATATTCTGCTCTTTTCTGAAGAAGAGTGTAGTTTTCCTTAAATCCCTCCCTGATCTGGTTTGGCATGGCTCCTATGTCATCATCTTACCTGGAAGTCTCCGGGTGTTCATATTTTTTTCTCATACCTATAATAACACAACATCTTATGTAGGTATAATTTGCTATATTTAGCTGATGGATGCCCAAGGAGAAGAATCTTGAACTCTTGCATCAGCAAGGTAGACAGAGGAAGAGGGGGAGTGCAATTACATAAAATAGGATTGGATCAGAAAACAAAATGGTAAGCAGAAAACGTAGCACAAAACTCAAAGAGATGGGGCTGCAGAGATGGCTTAGCCGTTAAGGCAATTGCCTGCAAAGCTTAAGGATCCTGGTTGGATTCCCCAGGACCCATGTAAGCCAGATGCACATGGTGGCTCATGCCTCTGGAGTTTGTTTGCAGTGGCTAGAGGCCCTTGCATGCCTATTTTCTCTCTGTCTCTCTATCTGCTTCTTTATTTTTCTCTCTCTCTCTCTCTCTCTCTCTCTCAAATAAATAAATAAACATAAAATAATTTTTAAAACCACCTAAAAGAGAAATTGGGACTCAAGAGAAGGATAATCTTCCATCAAGCTGAGTGTGATAGAGATCCTAAAGACTGAGAGGCATCAGGAATAAAGGCTTGCTTCTTTTTTTCAAGAAATGGGCTGAAAAATCTGTCTGCATTGAATTGAAAACTGAGAGATAGAGTTTGTTGCAGTGACCTTCATTCTGGGACAAACACTAGACCAGCAGCTTATGGGAAGATAGGTTTGATTTTATGCTTACAGATTCCAGGAGAAGCTTCCTCATAGTGGAAGAAGCTGGTTCACTTCATCATACATCCACAACAGTGAGCAAACAGCCAGAGCTCAAGCTGGTTCTAAACACACTGTAGATTAGACTCACCCTCAGTGACACACCTACCTGCTGGAGACTGTAGAAAGCTTAATCAAAAATATCTGAGGCTACAGGGGACATTTACACTCAAATCACCACAGAGTGGAAGAAAATATTAGCATTTTTTATAGGAAGTTTGGCTTTTAAGCTAAATTAAAGTTTCTGGCTCCTATTAAATTACTGAAATCAGTAATTTAGAAAGGTATTTGTAGATACTTGTCTTCATTGCTGTCTAAAAGCCTCCTGAGATGTGAGGAAGGTGCATTGGCTGCTTTCTTCACCTTAAACAACTGATGACTTCCTCCTGGCTAGAGAAATAGCAATAGCTTCTCTTGCATTGCTTTGATTTTATATTTAATAACATCATCAGAGATAATTTGATGTTAGCAGCATACTTTTATGAGCTGTGCCATCTGTATAAATGGTCTAGGAGAGACACATATACCTTATAAACCTCCCAAGATACTTAAAGACAATTTAATCAGAATCTTTCTACTATTATTATTATAATTTATTATTATGATGATGATTTTTGGGGGGGTTTTGAAGGTAGGGTCTCACACTGGTCCAGGCTGATCTGGAATTTACTATGTAGTCTCAGGGTGACCTTGAACTCACCATGATCCTTGTACTTCTGCCTCCAGAGTGCTGGGATTAAAGGAATGCACCACCACACCCAGCTTTTTTTTTTTTTTTTTTTTTTAACAAACAGTGTGGATGGTTGAACTACCACTTTAAGCAGTGTTTAACATAAGAAGTGTCCTCAGGGGACTTATGACATTGAAAATTTTACTAATAGATGATTGAGAAATCTAAATTTTAGATCTGCAAATAAAAGAAAGTCTTCTCAGCTGGGCACGGTGGTGCATGCCTTTAATCCCAGCACCTGGGAGGCAGAGGTAGGAGGATCTCTGTAAGTTTGAGGCCAGTCTGAGAATACATAGTGAATTCCAGGTCAGCCTGGGCTAGAGCGAGACCCTACCTCGAAAAATCAAAATAAACAAGCAAACAAACAAACAAACAAAAGCCTTTTCCTTAGTATAACACTTGACTGGTCTATCAGGGACAAATCCAGGAAAATATTTCACAATTCAGAATCCAATGGCAATTGACAAATGCTCACTGCTGTTTACTACATCTCTGGAATTCAGGTGAAGCGTGTGAGGCATCAAAAGAGCAGCAAAGAGCCTGGTCCTCACTGTTCCTGTGAATGTAGGAAGAGAAGACTGTGCAAAGTGGTAAAGCTGAAATTTTATGTGTAAGATTTTGCACTTAAAAATACAAATCCAATTAAGAAGTCAGTTTTCTCCTACCATTTTGAATGACACACCACACACTAAAAGAAGAGAAAAGGCCACCAAAGAAATACCTACAAAAATTATCCAGGTTCTCCACTCAGTCCATTTTACAAGCTACCACAAGGAGATCAATGTTCACTTGGTCTGCTGGGTGGCGCCAAATCATCACATAACTATAAGAATCCAAAACCAGCAAATATTTCTAAAACCTGAAAGGAATAGCTACAGAAGAAAGAAAGAGAGAAAACCTTTCCTATTTTTCATATTTTAATTTGTCCAACAAATTCTAAATAAAGATGTGAGTAAACATTCTGAAAAATTTCAAATGTAAATGCACTGATACAATGAGATTTTTCTGATAATATTGCTGAAATATTTATATGCAGAAAAGCCTGAAACTAATACCTATACCTATGTCTTTTCTGGGTAATGAAGCACATTTAGGTACAATATAATTCATAAACATATCTCATCTTTTCTTAGCTATTTCCTAGCACTAGCTTGTATGAGATCTTTACTGTGCATATCCCACACAGTCTTAGAGTCTGCCCTCACTACAACACTACCATCCAACATTATCTGAGGAAACTATCAATTCATCTTTATAACCCACCCATAATGAGGTTCAAATATTATGCAGAGTGCCTATCTACCCCTCCAAAAGAAATTCTGCCCTATATCCTCTAACCTCAAGATTTTACTAGAATATTCACTGCTTTGGTGAATTAATTATGCAGAGAAACTTGAAGTCTTAAGTAATTCTGGACAAAGATTACTAGTGTTTACTAAAGCCCACCATCATACTGTTCTGTAATAATGAAATTCACATAGATTTTGTGGGCCACTCAGACAGAGACTGCATTTTCCAGATTTCTTTCCAGTTGTCTCTGATATGTGACTTAGTTATCTCAAAGGATATATATGTTAAAGGGATAAGTGCAATTTCTGATTCATTAGTGTTAAACAAAAATTGTTGGCCCACCATATATGTTTCTTTTCTTTGCTCAGTTTTGGTCATGCAAGTTAAGAAATTTCCTAGGGAGTAAGAAGTCTTATAAGCTTCTATATCTGGAACCCACTTTTCAAAAAGAGCTTCATCTTATCCTTTCCCTAACTAGTCCTGACATTAATAGATCAGTGGTTTCCATTTCCCATTTACATTTTAGCACAGTCAGCATGGAGACCTAGTTCCTTAGTGACAAAGAGCACTTCCAGTATATGAATTTCCACACCATTGCAAGCCAACCACATCTGCTATTCTCATCGAATTAATGACTAGGAAGTGAAACACCAGGTATTTCCAGTTCTAGCATATCACAGTCTTAGTACAAGGCCAGGTGCACAGTGCATGCTTAAAACAGGCATAGGAAAAGGTTGTAACTTCCAAAAATAAGGCATATTGGTACCTATCTCACCCACTTACACAGAGGAAGAGCCATGGGAAGGTTAACTATTATAAACACTAATGTTGACACATTGCTAGACATAATGTAAAGCTTGAAAGCAGACCGTGTCTGATCTGCTATATATGATGTATGTGATAATTCATTAACAAATTCATTAACAAATCCACAGTAAGTAATAGTGACATAACTAACATTGATATCTGACCTATTATTTAATATATTAGATGTCATTAAATTGTACAAATGACATAATAAAAAGCAAAGAGGAGGGCTGGACAGATGGCTTAGCGGTTAAGGCACCTGCCTCCTAAGCCAAAGAACGCTGGTTCCAATCTCCAGGTCCCGCGATTAGCCAGTTGCAAAGTGATGCAAGGGTGCAATGCTGCACTTGACCACAAGGGGGCACACGCATCTGGATTTCGTTTGCAGCAGCTAAGAGGCTGCTGGCACACCCATCTCTATCTGTCTTCCTCTCCCTCTCTATCTGTCTCTCTCTGTCTCTCTCCAAAAAAAGCAAAGAGGAGGAACATCATGGAATTAATTTTTCAGATAAAGATTAATATGAAATTCAAGTGTTTAGAATTTATTTTGACGCTTGGGCACTGTAATCGCAACCATAACTCTTCTTTCTGCATCACCTGAGCCTGTATTTGTAAAAGTTAGGACACACCAGGAAAGTCACTGACATTGAAGCATCATTCAGTAAAGGGCATTGCTTGAGAGACTTCCTCTGTCTGCTTCAAGCACAATAATTTCAGCTGCAGTTATATGTTTAGTTTGCCAGATGTTTTTTGCTCAACTCAGTAAACAACAAAGTGATTCATGGAAGAAAAAAATTAACATATAGCCTTTTAACCTAATGTATTCTCCAGAAATACAAATAGTGCCTCAGTGATAATGTTCAATGTCTCTTCACTAAGAAACTGTAGCCAAGCAGGTATAGAGAAAAATGTCTATCAGGATCCAGGTGACTACTCAGAGAACAGAATCCCAGAATAGATTTTTGTTGTTGTTGTTTTCCATTTCCTAGGTCTTACAGTGAGCCGTGTCTCTGCTATACTCCTTTGGCAGGCATTTCTTTAGATTTATTTTCCCTTGCTTTTGAAAATAAAGTAAAGCAGGATGAAATGTAGGTCAAAGCTTGTGGGATACATAAAGAAACTATGATGTCTGTTTCCATTCTGGCATAAGCTGTCCCATCATACACTAGAGAATTTGTTTTTGTCTTTCCTTCTCCACTCTAGTCTAAGAAACAAACTTTCTCTAGTTAGAGCAAAGCATTGTATATTAACAAAGCACTTACACTTTTCTTGAAACCCTAGTCGGTTCTGGACATGCAAACTTGAAATAGTTGTGGGTCCTTGGGCAAGAATTCAAACAAAGGCCCATGTATCATGTATGTTATTTAACAGTTATACACCATATCACAACTCAAAAAGGAATAATCCCTATCACCTACTAACATAGGAAAACTTTTGTAATAGCTTTTTGTAATAGCAAGCTCAGGTTTCTATTAGAATCGTTGCATTTATTGGAGTTCTTCAGCAGAGCATGATAGCATGGGAGGAATTAGCTTTTCACCCCAAGGGAGGAATCAGCTTTCTCTTCTACCCTTACCTCCATCCCACACTTCAAGGCATATGGATGCACAGCCATCCCAACCTCCAAGTCCAGGTTCCATCTGTGTCCCTGTAAGCATCACGTTGATGCTTTTCTAGAGTCTGGAGTAGGTACTCTAGCCAAGACATTAATGTTTCCTAAGGAGGATATACTCTAGAAAGCACACTAAGCAAGACTTGAATGTAGGCTTGGGCTTAATTATGGAGTGAGTTGGAGGTTATAGATATTCAAAGGATGGTCTAAACGGCAGAGTGCCCAGCTCCAGATGGGCTTAATCCCTTTGACTGTGTAGGCTTTTAGATACTGAGAAGGAACACATGCCAGAAGAAGGATTGGTTTGTAACATGGGCCCAAATTTTCTTTCCTAAACCTATCGTTCACACTCCATACATGATTGCAATGGGCAGGCAACCAGGAAGAGATTTGGGAAGTTGGCTCTATCTTTCTTTACCCACACCTTGTCTCAATGTTTGAAAATAAGACTTTGGGGGCTGGAGAGATGGCTCCACAATTAAAAAGCTTGCTCTCAAAGCCTGACGGGTTCATTTCCCCAGTACCCACATAAAGCCAGATGCACAAAGTGACGCATGCATTTGGATTTTGTTTGCAGTGGCAGGAGGCCCATTCTCTCTCTTTCACTCTATGTCTGTCTCTTTCTCTCTGTCTTTCTCTGTCTCAAATAAATCTTTATATAGAAACCACTATTTTTTCTCTTATCATTTTTTTCTTTATATAGGTGAATTTTCTGTGTTTGATCTTGAAAAGATCAAGCAGTCTGAAAGTCCTTTCACTGGCTTTTAAGACAAAACACAGTTCTTTTTAAAGGCAACTAACCAAACCCAGAATCCCAACATAGTAAGAGTAAAAATATTTAGAATGCAGCTGAGCATGGTGGCACACACCTTTAGTCCCAGCAGAGGCAGAGGTAGGAGGATCACTATGAGTTTGAGGCCACCCTGAGACTACATAGTTAATTCCAGGTCAGCCTGGGCCAGAGTGAGACTCTACCTTGAAAAACAAAATATATATATATATGACAAACATATACAAAGAAGCAGAAAACATGATTCCTAAGTTAAAGAAAAATCGGTCAAAAGAATAGAAAAGATCTCAAAATGATAGTGCTTCTGTATTTATCTTACAAGAATGTGAAATAGAGATTTTACTATATTTAAAGATGTAAAGAAAACTCAATAAAATTGGGAAAATAGAAAAATAGATTATTAAAAGATAAATTAATAAGAATAAGAACAAAAATCAATAGAGTCAAACATAGTATAACTTACAGAAAAGACTGACAAGCCAGAGGACATTACAGCAGAAACTATACCAGTCCATGAGCAGATCACAACATTAGCAAGCTACTCTCTGTGATAGGACCCAATGCAGTGCACCATACACGAAATCAAAAACAGAAACCATGTAGAGAAAAAGTATTGGGGAACATATTACTCAAAATACTACAAATTGTATGTTTTGAACAGGGGTTGGAAATATTTTTGGGATCTCTACTTTGATGATGTGAATTTGTACATTGTGGTAGATAGTGTGGAGCTGCCTCCCAAATGCCAATATTTGCAGAATCTCTCCAGTTACTAAAACTGATGATTTCAGCCTGGTACTTGTCTAAGCATGGAAGCTAGGAACAAGTATATGACTAAAACACTTCCACTGAGTCCATGCTGGACTTTTTTAAATGCCTTAAAGAAAAAGTGTATTTTCTTCTCTTGTGCTTCCATCTTTCTTTCTTAGAATGTAGATTTGATAGATGCACTGTCAAGCCTTGGGAGTAAACTTATGCCCCTATAAGAGTTTAAGTCTGTGATTACTGTAAAAATCTCATAACCAAATATGAGTTCACACAACTCGGGCTTATTTAACTTGACAAAGAAGAAAATTTGTGTCATTTTTTGAATCACTTTTTTTGGTGGGGGTTACGTTTTGGAATCAGTGTTAACAGTGTTAACAGTTGCACCTTGCCTTACACAATTACCTACAACTTTGGTACCCTCAGAATAGACTGGCAAGCACAGAAACACACTTTAATTGGTAACTTCAAGTTCTTTATTTACTTTGTCAAAAAAAATATATAGATGCCATGGTTTAGACCCAGATCTTCTAGGAAAATGTTTATAAATATAAAACTACAATTTAAGTCATCCTGATTTCTGGATCTGTAATCATAAAGAGAAACTGTAAATATGTCCTTAAATGATATGTTTCAGTAAATTAAACCAATCCCTGACTGAGAAATCAGCTTAAATGACTCTTTATGCATTAAAGAAGCATTAACGCATAGTAGCCCATCATGAAAAACATCAAAATACTTCCTGCTTTATGCTTTAGGAAGTATGCAGATGCCAATGTAAAGTGAGTGTCTAATTCCACGGTTTGAAATCTCTGTGATCACAATCTGCAATTCTGACAACACAATGAACTTTTAAATTTTTCCTGAATGGATGTGACTTTTTTTTTTTTTTAACTTCAATTCAGTGACAATGGATTGAGTCCCTGCAAGGAGAGAGTTACTAGTTCTTATGGAAAACAGCATGGAGCGTAAGATTGCACTGTGCAACTGTTCAAAAGAGACAGAATTCATCCTGAGCTCATTCTGCTATGAGCAGCTCACACAAAGAACTATTGTGAGCTGGGAGGAGAGTATGTATGGAAAGCAGCAGAAACTGAGAGCTCCTCCAGTGGCTTTTAAGGAGAGGTAATATTTGAACTTGGTCTTAGAGCAGGAACTGCATATTGTCTGTGGAGCTTCTATAAACAGAATTTGCAAAGAAGGAAAGAAAAACATTCTTGTGCAGAAGCCCCTTCATGGTCATCCAGCACTGGCGATGAGCCCAGTGCTGGATGGTTGGGACAAATGAGTGAAGCTTATAAATGCAGAGTGAAACATGAAAGGAGTGAATACTGGCTGGACACTTGCTTTTGTTCTTCAGACAGCAAGGAGTCATCGGCTTTGTAATTCATTCACCCTTTGCATTTAAATTTTTAATATAATCTTCTCTTGTTGTCCTCTTTCAATTGAAGACAGTAGCTTCTTTGCCAGTTTACTATTAATGTCTTCTAAGCACACAAAAGCAAGTACAGAAGAGAAGCAGTAACCTTATTTCAGTGATTCTCAAGGTACCCTACCCAGACCAGTAACATCAGCATTTTCTATAAACCTATGAAAGTTCAAATGCTAAAAGCCCAACCCAAACCAACCAGATAAAAAAATGCAGATGCTGAAGCTGAGCCACCTGTGCTTTTACATGCCACCGGGTGATGTTCATGCCCACTAAAGTGTGAGAACTACTGGCTCCATGACTAACGAGCGAGGGTTACTGTGATGGTTAATTTTCATCAACATGACTGAATTTAGAATCTCTTGGAGATTGCTTCTGGGTGTGTCTGGGAGAGTGTTTTCAGAGAGGTTTAAATAAAAGGGACGACCCACCCTGAATGCAAGTGTCACCTCATGGACTAGGGTACTGGACTAAATAAAAATAGAAAATGGAGAAAACCAGGTGGCTACTAGCATCTCTCTCTCTCTTTTTCTCTCTCCCTCTCTCTCTCTCTCTCTCTCTCTCTCCCTCACTGCAGCACAATACAATTCTCCACCTCATATTGCCACAGCCTCCCCACCATGCCTTGTCGGCCATTTTGAGCTATATCCCACTGTGAGCCAAAAATAAATCCTTCCTCCTTTGAGTTGCTTCTTGTTATTTGGTCACAGCAAAGTGACTAATACAGTTAAAGTAACTAATGCAGTTAGAGTTAAGGGTTTTGAATTCAAATACCAACTGTCCTACTCTCTGGATGTTGCTCTTGAGATTTTCTCCTTGAGCGTAGGTGCAATGGTGCAGTGGTTAAAGGTATTTGCTTGCAAAACTTGCTGGCCCTGGTTCAATTCACCAGCACCTACATAAAGCCAGACTTAAAGTGGCACATACATTGGAATTGTAATGACCAGAGGCCTTAGCACATATACACACATGAAAATGAATAAATAATTCTTTGAAAAAAGAGGACTTCTTCACCTTCCAAAAAAATAAGTGTCCTCCTTTTGTTAAAGGTGTGAAAAGATGAAAAAATATTTTAGATATTGTTATATATTACTTAGAGATGTTAAGATCTCTAAGTGTGTAATTGTTAACTGCAAAGTAGGAATTATACTACAAGAACTTTTCTTCTGAATATTTTCATAAGTATAAGAATATAAATAATGTGTCACAAATCATATAAAGCCAAATGATTTAAATCCAGTATTCGTACCTTATCCAAAGGAAAATCTGATTTGGTTTATAGAGATGTCTATTGAGAATTTGCCCAAATCAGCTTTTCCTCTGTAATTTTTTGTAGTAGCATTTAAACATGGGCATTTAAATATTACTAGCAAGACCATCTCTTACAAGTGAGAACATATTTGTATTAGTCAAAAACCTTCTCTATTCAATGTCTGTGCTACTCTCACCATATATATTAAAAGAGAACACCAAATGCTAAATATGTAAAGCATATATTAAAAATCTGATCACATTTTTAAGTGAGTACTACGTACCTAGTAGCCACAGCACCATTCCATGTATTTCTTGCTTTTATTAGCATCCAGGGCATGAAGGCAATACAGAAGATAGGATCAATGTGATCCATGCCTTTATCCAGGGGCTCTGGGTGATGCAGTTTCTGCTCTCTGCCAGGTACATCTTCCATGGTTGCCCTGAATTTGTCATTCAGCAAGGAGAATGCACAAAGGAAGAAGTAGGCAAATTTGTTTTCTAACCAATGTAGCCAGATGGAACAGATCATTTTTGCTCCTGTTTCACTTGTGAAAACTAGTTCAGCTATGTAGCAAATTCTATGAAGTTGTGAAATGTAGTCTTTGGGTATTTGATAATTGTGACAATATTCATGTGGTCTGTTTTCCAAGTTATTACAGGCAACAATTTTGCCAAATATTTCCACCACTGAACAAAGCCCCTCCCTTCTGTTCTGCTATGTCAGGGTTGATGTTGGTGGTGGTGTTTTGCTGGCCAGTGTGAAGGGATGCTGCATGCTTTGAGGTAGAAACCCCTGTTAAAGATACCAAAGGACCACTAAGTCTTGGCACAAATAATCCCCCCATGAAACTATAGCTCTGCTCACATCACAGTCAGATGCAAGTATCCTTGGCTGGTTTTAGTCTAAGCTGTAGGGGAGGTCTGTGAGTAACAGGCTGATCAATCTGTCATCTTCTAAGTATGGTGTATTAGGTACTTTGCTGGTTGCATAGAGAAACGCATGGCAAAAGTAACTTAAGGAAAGAAAGGTTTGCTTTGGTTCACTGCTCAAGGCTCTGGTCCTCTCAGAATGGAAGGCTTGAGACAGATGGTCATATTGCATCTGCTGTCAGGAAGCAGAGAGAGAGAGAGATAGATGATGGTGCTCAGCTTGCTTTCTCTTCTGATTCAGGGACTGAATGCCCCTGGAATGCCACCACCCACATGTAGGGTGAGTCTTCCCATCTCAATTAACCTAATCTAGAAAATCCTTCACAGATGTGCCCAGAGATTTGTTTCCATAGTGATCCTAAATCTCATTAAATTGAAAATGAAGATTAACCCTCACATATGGCTCAGAGAGCCCTTGTGAACAGTGGCATAAAATAATACAGAACCTTTTTAGAATGGTGTATGCTTGTTTTATCAATAAGTGGGACATTCACCTCCAATTTTTAGTGTGCAGATAAGAACCAGTTATAGACTTCTCTGTAAAATGGCAGATTAGAAAATAGCATCAGTTCTAGTCAGTGAAGGTAAAAAATCACAATAAGCACTAAGAGACTTTATTCCAAAGAGGAAAACTGAAAAACTACAACAGTACATAGTAGTAATATTTTTAAAAAGGCCAGGAATGCAACTTCAAATACTATTACCTTTTGCTCTTTAAAAAAATCCATAAGCCACACTCTCTCCAACCAATACCCACTTTACAGACTCTCTATAAATCAAGAGTGACAGAAGAGTAGTACAAAAGGTTATCCCACAGCCAACCAACAGCAGAACTACCAAATCTGCTAAGTTTAACACTGAGCCTACCCCTAAAAACTTGAAAGAAACATACTTCCTTGTAAAACTGAAGGAACTTACACAAGGCCAAAGAAACAACCAAATAGAGCCTTTTAAATATGGGGAAAGGCTGGGCATGGTAGCATATGCCTTTAATCTCAGCACTTGGGAGGCAGAAATGGGAGGATCACTGTGAGTTC
The DNA here is from genome assembly GCA_036365145.1 of Orientallactaga sibirica. Taxonomy (NCBI): domain Eukaryota; kingdom Metazoa; phylum Chordata; class Mammalia; order Rodentia; family Dipodidae; genus Orientallactaga; species Orientallactaga sibirica. Next base: position 14,121,368 of record JAEOAD010000008.1, read on the forward strand.
AAGGCCACCCTGAAAATACAGAGTGAATTCCAAGTCATCCTGGGGTATAGCAAGACCCCACCTTGAAATACCAAATACAAAGTGGGGGAAAAATATCCATTTCAACAAATGTCCATGACACAACAAAGAAGCACAAAAACTTAAGGAAAACAGAAGATCACAACACACTCCCTACTTTTCAACTCTGGAAAAGGAGCTGGATGTCAAAGAATGAATTTAGATCACTACTCTAAAAACAAATAAGCACAAATAAACAGATTAGTGATTAAAAGAATATATTCACGACTTCAACATGACAGGCTGCAAAGTAAATGAAATACTGAGTAAATTGAAGGAAAAAGTCATAAATATGGAGAAAAATTCAATAAGGGAATTGAAATGCTGCCAAAGAATCAAACAGAAATAAGGAAATGAAAGAAATGACAAATCAAGTAAAAACCACACCATAGTGTACTACTAACAAAGAAGAACAAGCAGAATAATGAAGGGCAAGGATGGAAAACTAGGTTGAGACAATTACATACAGATACATATGAAGAAAAAACCTTCAAGAACATGACAAATGCTTCCAAGAACCTAAAATAAATTCAAGAACCAAAACCTCAGAATACAAGTTATAGAAGTATCCGAGATAAATGTAAAAATAATACACTGAGTGTTTAATGAAATCATAAGAGATAATTTCCGAAACTTGAAAAGGAAGTTGGCATCCAAACATAAGAAACCATATAGATCTCTTAATAGACATGACCAGAGAAGAATCTCTACACAACACATCACAGTAACAATGTCAAAACTACAAAATAAAAAAATAATACCAAAAGCTGTAAGAAAAAAATGCAATTCACGTACAAGGGCAGGTATGCTACAGTAACCTCAAACCTTTCATCAGCAACCCTAAAAGCCAGAAGAGAAGGGAAGGTTATACTCCAACCTCTGAAAGTAAACAGAAATCAAGAATACAATACCTAGCCACAATATCTTTCAAAATTTATGGGGAAATCAGGACACTTCAAAACAAGCACATGCTAAGGCAATTCATGTCAATTGTGGTAGTTTGAATATTTGGCTCCCAATATATTCAGTATTTTATTAGTTTATAGTTTGCATCTGCAATCACCTTGCTAGAGGCAATGTCACTGGGGGCCGGTCTTAAGGTGTGGTGGTGGGTTTGAGATTCCATTGTAAAGATATGCAAAGTGTGCCTAGCAGGAGTTCCTGAAGTGTGTTGTGTGACTCTTTTGGCTGTAGTTTTATTCTGTGTGCTGTGTGCCTGGATGGTTTTTCTCTCTCTGCTTGGCCCTGTGAAGGCAGGCCAGCTTCTTCTGCCATTATGGAACTTCCCCTGGATATGTAAGCTTCAATAAATAATATCCCTTCCTCCATAATTGTGCCTGGTCTGGAAGTTCATCTCAGTGAACCTGAAGCTGTCTGCTACATCAACCAAACCAGTTGTTCAGAAAATCCTAAATAAAATATTATAAAAGGAGAAGACAGCACCACCTGAGAGAACACAATATAAGGTACACGTTAAGAAATAAATTAACAAGCCAGGTGTGGTGATGCATGCCTTTAATCCCAGAACTCAGGAGACAGAGGTAGGAGGATCACTGTGAGTTCAAGGCAAGCCTGAGACTACATAGTGAATTCCAAGTAAGCCTGGGTTAGAGCAAGACCCTCCCTAGGGAAAAAAAAAAAGGAAATAAATCAACAAAACAGAAATGGAAAAGGATCAATTATGTCCTAGCACAACAAATCAGCAAACTCTTGGGAGAAAAGAAATACCAATAACCCAGCTAATCCATATACTACCAATAAAATATCAGACAATTGTAAGCCTCTTTCTATAATACCTAAATGTGAATGGCTTCAACTCACCAATAAAAAGACACTGAATGATTACTGGATTTAAAAAAAAAAAATGAGACCCAACTATGAGCTGTCTCTAAGAGGCACAGCCAGCCTGAAAAGATATTAAAACCTGAGTGAGTATCAAAGAATGGAAATGAAACTACCAAGCAAAGGAGGCTATAAATAAGCGGGGATGTCTATCCTTATATCAACTAGTATAGAAGTCAATCCAAAACTAATTTAAACTAATTTAAAAAGACAATGCTAAAGAGAGAAAGAGAGAGAGAGAGTCCAATGGTCCAAGGGACAGAGAAATATGCATTCTTTTGAGTGGCACATGGAACCCTCACCAAAATCAACCAGATAATAGGCCACAAAACAAACTTTAACAAGTAAAAAAAAAACTGACATAAATCCATGTATCTTATGAAACTGTGATGGAATAAGAACAGAAATCAGTAGCAAAGAAAGAATACAAAAACTACACAAATTCTTGGAATTGAACAAAACACATTTGAATGATCAATGGATTACTGAAGAAAGCAAGAAGGAAAATAAAAATTCTTACAAACAAATAAAAATGATAATGCAACCTACCAGGTTCTCCAGGATACAACTAAGATAATCTTATGAGGAAATTTTATAACTATAATTGTAACTGTCCATATTAAGAAATGAGAGCGACCTCAAATTAACAACCTAATGACCCACCTCAAGCCTTTATAAAAACAACATGCCAATTTCAAACCCAGTAGACATAAAAAATAATAAATATGGGGACTTCTGGGTAAGATAGTGGCTTAGGAGTCATGCCAAACCAGCCTAGAGAGGGATTTAAGCAAAACCACAGCAAAATATACTCTTCTTCTGAAAAGTGAAAGTGTATAGGTTATTAATGGCCACAGTGGAGAAGCAGGAGAGACGAAGGTCTTCCAGAAAGGAGGAAACAGGCCAGAATCCTGCCAAAGCACTTACAACTGCACACCCGCCTGGCCTGGCATCACCCAGCTGCAGGAGCAGAGACCAAGTGAGGGGATTTTTCCACTCACATCAGCCTCCTCACAAAGTCAAGAAACCTGAAGGGGAAAATAGCAGGAAGATAGAGGAGCTGCTGAAGGAGATTCAGGTGGGACTGAGTAAGCAGTTCCAATACAACTCCAGGCTTCCTGTACTCTCCCATCCCCAAACCATCAGATCAACCAACCTCCTGAGAACTCACTCAACCCCTGGTGGCAAGGCATCCAGCAGAGCAAATCAAATCACCAGATCCAAAGTGCAACACAGAGGGATCGAGGTGGACCCCAGTTCGAGGCTCAGTTCCCCAGTACCCACGTAAGCCAGATGCACAAGGTGAAGCATGCATCTGGAGTTTGTTTGCAGTGGATAGAGGCACACCCTGGCACACCCATTCTCTCTCTCTCTCTCTCTTTCTCTCTCCATTTCTGTCTCTAGTAAATAAATAAAAATAACAAAACTTAAAAAAATAGATGAAATGACTAAAGTAAGAAAAGAAAAAAGATGATATGATTCTATACCTAAAAGGCCCAGTAGAGTCTATAGGAAAGCTCCTGACAAATACTTTCACTAAAGTTTTGGGACACAAAATCAATACACAATTATCAGTAGCTTTCATATACAGCAATATTTAAGTTACAGAAAAATAAATTAATAAAACATCCCACTAACAATAGCTGCAAAATAAATATATAGGAATAAACTTAACCAAAGCTCTGAAATAACTCTATATTGAAAACTTTAGGACACTAAAGAAAGAAAACAAAGAGGCTACTCAGTGATGCAAAGACCCATTATGCTCCCATATTGGCAGGGTTAATATTGTGAAAATGGCTGAATTACCCAAAGTAATACAGATTCAATGCATTCTCCATCAAAATTCTAATGATGTTTCTAACCAAACTGGAAAAAAAATACTAACCCACTAATTCATATGGAAGCACAAAAGACCATGAATATCCAAACCAATTCCAAGGAGAAAGAATGCAGCTGGAGGTATCATAATACCAGAGCTCAAATTCTATTTCAAGAGTTCTGGTCAAGGTGGCATCCACCTAACCTCGCATCACTTCACAGGGAAGTAAAGGCAAGAAACCTTAAGGTTAAAGGGACTGTGTAAAAGGGTTTACTGGCTCCTGCATGCTTCCAGAGGGAGGGGTAGATGTGAAAAATAGGGAATCCACTGATTCCCACATTCTCGGGCAGGCGCCACTGCCTGACAGGTCTCACCAGACCTGCCTGAGCACCCTCTCCAGCCAGAGCCTGAGTGCCATCACAGCCAGGTCCCTGAGTCTGCGGAGCTGCTCAGCAAGTCAGATCCCTCCCACTCCTCACTCCCTGGCCAGAGCCCCCGCTCATGCCATTGCAGCCAGATGCCCTGGCCTGTGGAGCACTGGGCGAATCTGATCCATCCCTCTCCTCCCTCCCAGGCCACAGTCTCCCACACATCATCACAGCCAGGTGCCCGGGTCTGTGGAGCTGCTGGGCAAGTAGGATCCCTCCCACTCCTCCCTCCCAGGCCAGAGTCCCTGCACACACCATTGAAGGCAGGTGACCCGGGCTTGTGGAGCTACATCTTGGGTCAGATCCCACCATTCCATGTGCCCTCACAAGACAAATCCCGCTGAGCCTGTGTGAACCGCATCGCTGCTCTGATCCCTCCTTCACTGGCCAGAGCCCCAAGCACCATCCCAGGTCAGGTCTCGCTGGGCCTGCATGAGCTGCATCAGGTCCCACAGGGCCTGCCTGAGCCCTATTACTGGTCAGGTCCAATCCCTTGCCGGCCAGAGATCCATGTGCCACTGTTGGTCAGGTCCCACTGGACCTGCCTGAACCCCATCACCGGTGTGGTCCCTCTCTCACTGGCAAGAGCCCCAAAATTGGTCAGGTGCCTCCCCAGCCTTCCTGAACAACATCGCCAGTCAGGTGCCACCATCCCCCTCATGGCAGATCAGGGATCTAGGGCAGTAGGCCAGTGTTCCCGCACCACTCTTCCTGAGCCCAACTAGGGCAGTTGTGGTCCCCTCTCCTTCCCACCTCGGATGGGCAACCTGGGCCAGCAGGCCAGTGTCCCCCACCCCAGCCTATCAGAACTCCAGGGGCCACCACCCTGACACTTTCCACTGTGCCACACCCCACCCCAGGGCATCAGGCTAAAGCATTTCAGACCCTAGGCTTTTTGAACCAGTGTGATGGGCTGACCACAGCGAAAAAGGAATAGCATGAAAAACCAGATACAAGTAAATACAACTAAACTATCCAGTCCCACAATGGATGTTGTGAATCAAATCATAGAAGAGACAATAGAATCAGAACCCCAAAATGAAGAGACAAGCTATGCAACCCTGGCCAAGAAAATAGCACAACTCTCAGAAACTCAACAAAGAGCCAATAATTGCATGAATTTTATCCTTGCTAGATTAGACTTAATAGAAAAGAATCAGGAAGGATTCCAAAGACAGTTAAATGATCTGAAGGAGAGTGAAAAAAAAGAGGTCCTCAATAACCAGCTGACTAAGCTCAATGGGGACATAAAAAAATGCAAAGATGAACTCCAAGAAGCATTAAGAAAGTCAGAAAATGACATGACAAGGGAACTAGAGAGAGGGATGGAAACTATACATAAAAAAACTGTAGAAAATATGAATCAAATTGAACAAACCCAAAACTCTATAGAAGCTCTTAAGAATAGAGTCAGCCAAGTAGAGGATAGAAACTCAGAACTGGAAGACAAAACAAAAGAAACAGTTTGTGAGTCCAAAAATTTGAACAAGTTAAAAAATGACTGTGAACAGAACATGAAGGAAATGTGGGCTACCCTTAAGTATCCAAACATTAGGATCATGGCTATACCAGAAGGGGAAGAAACACGCACTATAGGAATGGAAAGCTTATTCAACAAAATAATTGAAGAAAACTTTCCCACTCTCTCAAAAGAAAATCTCATCAAACTGACTGGACCAAAGGAGAAATTCTCTAAGACTCATTATCATTAAGATTCTGAACATCAAACACAAAGAGAAAATCCTAAAAGCAGCCAGAGAGAAACAATACATTACATATAAAGGAAACCCCATCAGAATTACCTCAGACTTCTCAATGGAAACCCTAAAAGCCAGAAGGGCCTGGAATGGAACACTACAAACTCTAATAAACTACAGCTTCCAACCCCAACTACTCTACCCAGCAAATGTATCCCTCGTAATTGATGGTGAAAGAATAACTTTCCATGATAAAACTCATCTTTACAACTATATGAACACAAAGCCAACCCTGCTTCAGGGAATTCTTCACACAGAAGAATCAAATAACCAATCTCAAGTGACCCCAAGAAGCAGTCCACATTAACAAACAAACAAACAAAAAAACAAAAAAAACACAAAGACTAAAAAAATACCAAACCACATAATCCACCACAATATGGCAGGTATTAAAGCAAACCTCACAGTTATTTCCCTGAATATCAATGACCTTAATCCACCTATCACAAGACATAAGCTAACAAGGTGGATCTGAAAACTAGACCCCTCAATCTGCTGTCTTCAAGAAACCCACCTAACCACTAAAGACAGATACCTCCTATGGTAGTTTAAATATATGGCCCCCAATATATTCAATGTTTTATTACTTTATAGCTTGCATCTGCAATCACCTTCCTAGAGGCAATATCACTGGGGGCTGGTCTTAAGGTGTTAATGGTGGGTTTGAGATTCCATTGTAAAGATATGCATAGTGCACCCAGTAGGAGTTCCTGAAGTGTGCTGTGACTTTTTTTGGTTGTAGTTTTTGCTCTGTGTGCTGTGTGGCTAGGGGCTTTTGCTCTCTTGCCTGGTCCTGTGGAGAGCAGGCCACTTCTTCTGCCATTATGAAACTTCCCCTGGATCTATAAGCTTCAATAAATAATACCCCTTCCTCCATAACTGTGCCTGGTCTGGAAGTTCATCTTAGCGAACCTGAAGCTGTCTGCTACACCTCCTCAGGGTGAAAGGGTGGAAATGATATTCTAAGCAAACACAAATAAGAAAAAAGCAGGCATAGCTATGCTTATATTGAATAAAATAGACTTCAAACCAAAAGTAACCAAAAAAGACAAAGAAGGCCACTTCTTACTTATCAAGGGAACAATCCAACAAGAGGATATCACAATCATCAATATTTACCCACCAAAAACAGGTGCACCACAATTCATAAAGCAAAATCTACTTGGCAACAAAACAGAAATAACCACCAACACCACCATAGTTGGGGACTTCAATACTCCACTACCAACAATAGATAGATCATCCAAACAGAAACTTAATAGGGAAGAAAGAGAGCTCAACATCACCATAGAGCAACTAGACCTAACAGATATATACAGAACATTCCACCCCAAATCTACAGATTACACATTCTTCTCAGCAGCCCATGGAACCTTCTCTAAAATAGATCATATATTGGGCCACAAAGCCTGCCTCCATATTTTCAAGAAAATTGATATAATTTCCTGCATGATATCAGACCACAATGCTGTAATGCTACAAATTTACAACAAAAAGTATGCCAGGAATCCCTCCAGCTCCTGGAAACTGAACAACACATTTTTAAACAATAAATGGGTTGTTGTGGATGAAATAAAAAATGAAATTGCAAAGTTTCTACAATTCAATGACAATGAGAACACATCATACCAAAAGTTATGGGACACAATGAAGGCAGTCCTTAGGGGGAAAATCATAGCACTAAATGCCCTCATAACAAAAACAGAGAGATCCCAAATCAATAACCTAATCATCCACCTAAAGGCATTGGAAAAACAAGAAGTATCCAACCCAAAAAACTCCAGATGAAAAGAAATAATTAAGATCAGAGCAGAAATTAATGAATTGGAACCTAAGAGGACAATTAAGAAAATTGATGAAACAAAAAGCTGGTTCTTTGAAAAAATTAACAAGATTGATACACCCCTAGCCAATCTGATCAAGCAAAAAATAAATAAATAAACACTTCAAATCAACAAAATTAGGAAGGAAAAAGGAAAGATCACAACAGACATGAGTGAAATAGGGAGAATTATCAGGAGTTATTTCAAAAACCTCTACTCCACAAAACAAGAGTATATGGAGGAAATGGATGAATTCCTAGACACATACCACCTACCAAACTAAGCCCAGAGCAGATTAATCTCCTAAACAAACCCATCACACCCTTTGAGATTGAAGAGGTAATCAAACACCTCCCCAAAAAGAAGAGTCCAGGACCAGATGGTTTCTTAGCTGAACTCTATCAAATCTTCATGGAAGAACTGAAACCAATTTTTCTCAAACTGTGCCACAGAATCAGAGAACAGGGAGAGATCCCCAACTCCGTCTATGAAGCTAGTATCACCCTAATTCCAAAACCAGGCAGAGATGCCACAAGAAAGGAAAATTATAGGCCCATTTCCCTGATGAACATAGACACAAAGATCCTGAACAAAATCCTTGCAAACTGAATTCAATAGTACATCAAAAGCATTATTCACCTTGATCAAGTAGGCTTCATCCCTGAAATGCAGGGGTGGTTCAACATACGGAAATCTGTCAATGTAATACACCACATAAACAAGCTAAAACACAAAAACCACATGATTATTTCAATAGATGTAGAGAAGGCCTTTGACAAAATACAACATCACTTCATGATCAAAACATTGGAGAGAATAGGCATGGACAGCTCATATCTCAACATAATAAAGGCTATATATAAAGCTCCTAAAGCCAAGTAATTCTTAATGGGGAGAGACTAAAAGAATTCCCACTGAGATCAGGAACAAGGCAGGGGTATCCACTCTCACCTCTGCTCTTCAATATAGTGCTAGATGTATTAGCTCAAGCAAAAAGACAGGAGAAAGAAATCAAAGGGATACAAATTGGAAAGGAAGAAGTTAAGTTAGCTCTATTTGCAGATGACATGATTCTACACATAAGTGACCTGAGAACCTCCATCTCAAAATGCTTAAAGGTGATTAGCGCCTTCAGCAAAGTAGCAGGATATAAGAACAATGCTCAGAAATTAGTAGCCTTTCTGTATGTAAAAGACAAAGATACAGAAAAAGAAATAACTAACATTGTCCCATTTTCAATAGCAACAAAGAAAATAAAATACCTTGGAATAACATTAACCAAAGAAGTGAAAGACCTATACAATGAAAACATAAAAACACTCAAGAAAGAAATTGAGGAGGTCCTGTGAAAATGGAAAGACCTTTCATGGTCCTGGATACGTAGAATTAACATTGTAAAAATGGCAATCTTACCAAAAGCACTATGTAGATTCAATGCAATTCTGATAAAAACCACAACTTTCTTCACTGAGATAGAAAAATCTATCTCAAAATTCATATGGAAAGGCTGAAGGCCTCGGATATCCAAGCATATCCTCAGCAAAAGAAACACCTCTAGAGACATCACCATACCAGATCTATAGCTATACTACAAAGCCATTGGAATAAAAATAACATGGTACTGGCATAAAAACAGGAATATAGACCAATGGAACAGAATAGAAGACCCAGACTTTGGGTCAAGTAACTACAGCTACTTGATATTTGACAAAGGTCCTACCAACACAGGATGGAAAAAAGGACAGCATCTTCAACAAATGGTACTGGACAAACTGGACAACCATATGTAGGAAAATGAAACTCAATCCACACATCTCACCATGCACAAAAATCAAGTCCAGATGGATCAAAGACATTAATATAAAACCAGAAACTCTGCTACTACTGGAAGAAAAATAGGAGGAACATTCCATGAAATAGGAGTGGGAAAAGACTTCTTGAACAAATCCCCAGCAGCTCAGGGAATTAAACAATCACTCAACCATTGGGATCTCATGAAGCTGAAAAGCTTTTTCACTGACAAATATACTGTAACCAAAGCCAGCAGATTACCCACAGAATGGGGGAGAATTTTCACCAGCTATACAACTGAAAGAGGCCTAATTTCTAGAATCTACAAAGAACTCCAAAACCCAAACCATAAATCATCAAACAACTCACTCACAAAATGGGGCAGAAAACTTCACAGGGGATTCTCAGAGGAAGAAATACAAATAGCAAACACACATTTAAGAAAATGTTCAACATCCCTAATCATCAGGGAAATGCAAATTAAAACAACTATGAGATTCCACCTTACCCCAGTAAGGATAACATTAAAAAAAAAAAAAAAAAAAAAAGAAAACAAATGCTGGTGAGGCTGTGGAGAAATAAGAACAAGCTTTCACTGCTGGTGGGAATGTAAAATGGTTCAACCACTATGGAAAGCTATATGGAGACTCCTGAAAAGGATGACCATAGACCTACCAATGGATCCAGTTATTCCCTTATTTGGCATTTACCCTAAAGGCTCCAAGCCTCAGATCAGAGACATTTGCTCAACCATGTTTATAGCTTCTCAATTCATAATAGCAAAGAGCTGGAATCAACCCAGATGTTCATCATTAGATGAATGGATAGTAAAGATGTTGTATATCTATACTATGGAATTCTATGTAGCAGTAAGGAAAGATGAAATAATGAAATTTGAAAAAAAATGGTCAAACATGGAACAGATCATCCTCCGTGAGCTCACCAATCACAAAAAGACAGTCGTTGCATGGTCTCATTTATCTGTCACTCCTAACCTGAATCTACCTGAGATGCTGCCAAGCCTAATAAGCACTCTGAGGACCAGACAATAGGGAGGGTGGGATGGAGGAAGCGTAAGGCTGGGAGGGAGTGAGAGGGTGGGAGGGAGGACAAGGGTGGGGGATACAAATAGGGACCCAAAAGGAAATGATACTATAAAACTCTTTATTCTGAACAACAGGCAAAAACATTGATCCTTCAGCAGGCCTGCAGAGGGAACACCCAAACCACAGAAAACTGGAAAAAACATCATGAAGACCAACCTTAATTTTTTCCTGCTTTTCTTTCTCTTCTCTGTCCCTCTCTCTTTCTCTTTCCATCTCCTCTCTTATATTATCTATCTTATTTATTATCTTATTTCTCTTTTATATTATCTATCTTTTTCTCCCCTCACCTTCCTAGGCACTGACTTGTAACTCCCAGTACCAGCACATGGTTAACTTTCACAATGAGCTGTTGGTCCGAGACACCTACAAGGTTTCCCAAAAAAACAGGTTTCTGTCAGAGTTTTTGATAACCCACCAAAGGTTAATGGTAAGACCCTACTGTCAAAGACAGCTTACACATGTGAGACCAAACATGGAGAGACCTGGCCAGAATCTGGAAGAGGGTCAGTCCCCAGACAGTTAGCTAGTCTAGTGTCAGAGGGTGCTACAGGAGCAACTGGGGGAAAATGGCCAACATTGGTCCAAACAACTTGCAGTCTAAGATACCCAGCAGGAAACAACCTGATGTAATGCTCAAACAAGTGCAGTAGTGGCACACAGCCATGGTGGACAACCAACTGCTCTTGATTTGGCTAATAGATCCACTCAGTGGAATGGAACACATTGCTGTCAAAACCATGTACAAAAAACGAGCACAGTCTCCATTCAAGATACCACCAAATGTGGGCTAGAAGAGGGCCTACCCATATAAAATTCCCTCCAAGATATCTATGGCCATCCCATATACCTAGCACTAACTTCTCTCTCCGTTGGAGAATTTGCTTATCTTTTTCAGATGGACAACAAACCTGAAGGGAGGATTAGCCAATCACACCTCACCAGGGCCCCAGCTGAAACCACAGAGTAATGCGGGGGAAGGGCAAGAGTTCAGTGTTCTTTGGGATCACGACACCAGAAAAAGGCTGAAGGAGATAAACACAGGGAACATCCGACTCCTACTAACCCAGATATCCAGAGATACAGAGGCTCCCAAAACATCATCACTGAAGTAAAACTCAAATGACCCCAATGTGGCTCAGAGAAATTTGACAAAGAGGGGGCAGAACGAATGTTAGAACCACAAGTTGGGGCATTATGCACAGAGACTTGGCCTATCCCCCATAACTCTTGACTACCCCCACAATGCATGACCCACATTCTCCATTGTTGAGGGTCCCTATGGAAGAGGGAGGACAGGGAGGAGGATAATGGAATCACCATTATGAATGTAAAATTAGCATAATAAAAATATATTACAGAGAAATAGTGACAAGGACGGCATGGCACTGGCATCAACACAGATATATAGACCACTGGAAGAAGATATAAGACAATGAAATAAATCTACACTATTTTGTCTACCTAATCCCTGACAAGTCAAAAATACTGAGTGGAAAAAAAGGCAGCTTATTCAACAAACGGCATTGGCAATACTGGATATCTACCTGCAGAAAAATGAAAATAGATCTATATCCTTCACTGTACAAATATTTTTGCAATGAAGAACAAAGACCTCAACCTAAAGCCTGAACCATTGAAAGTCCTAGTGGAAAAATTAGGGAACATGTTTGAAGATGTAGGCCTAGGCAAGAACTTTCTGAACAGGACTCTAACAGCACAGGAAATAGTCCTAACATGAGAATTACATGAAATTAAAAAAATATGCAAAGCAAAAGAAGCAATTATCAAAGCAGAAAGCTTCAGAATTGGAAAAAAATATTTGCCAACGTACCTCAGATGGGGTTTATAACCAGAATTTACCAAAACTTGTTAAACATCACAAATAGGTTAATGAATGAAATGAACATACAGTTCATAAAATAAGTAATACAAGTGGTCAGTAAATACTTAAAAACATGTTCCATTTCCCTAGCCATCAACGAAATCTAAATTAAAACTACTCTGAGATAACATATTACCCCAGTCAGAAGAAAATTGATAACTTGGCTGGAGAGATGTTTTAGTGGTTAAGGTGCTTGCCTGCAAAGCCTAAAGACACATGTTATACTCTCCAGATCCCACATAAGCCAGGTGTACAAAGGTGAGGCAAGCACCAGGTCTCACATGCTACTAGGTGGCACAAGCATCTGGAGTTCAATTGCATTGGTTGCGGCCTTGGCATGCCAATTCTCTCTCTCTCTCTCTCAAAATAAAAAAAAATGATAACAAGTGCTGGTGAGGATGCAGAGAAAGAAGAACTTTTCCACTACTGGTGATAGTGCAAACTAGTATAGCTATTACAGAAATAAGTATAAAGGTATCACAAAAAAAAATTAGAACTAGAACTCCCATACAATCAAGCTATTCCATTCCGGTGCATGTGCTTTAAGGACTCCGCACTCTGCTACAAAGAAACTGGCACCTAAGTGTTTATTGCTGCTCTGTTTAGAATAGCTAAGATTGGACTCAGCCTAGATGCCTATTGACAGATGAATGGATAATAAGAATGTGATACATATACACAATGGAATTCTATTCAGCAGTATCAGCAGTAAGAAAAAGAAATTATTAAATTTTCAGGAAAATGAATTGAATTGACCAAGAAAGACATATATTAAGTGAAGTGGCTCAAAGTAAAAAAATGAAAAATAAAAAAAAAACCCTCATGTTCTCTCTGGTATGTGGATTCTAGCTTATAATATCTAGAAGTATGTATATACAAGAAGGCAAATATAGACAATTCCTATAAAGGTAAAAAGGCAAACTAGAGTTAGGGGAAAGAGATATGAAGGATGAGGGATGAGGGAAGCCCAAAAGAACACAGGTGATATAAACAGAAAGGGGAGGATATTGTGGGAGAGAGAAAACTACAGAGAGGAGGCCGGACAAGAATCAGCTAAAACAAAATGTATTTTAAAAGCCAGAATGAATTATACCTAAATTAATCTATACCAACAAAAAATGAAGGTAAAAGAAATATCAACAGCAAAGCCGGGCATGGTGGCTCACGCCTTTGAGACCGTGAGTTTGAGGCCACCCTGAGACTACACAGTGAATTCCAGGTCAGCCTGGGCTACAGTGAGACCCTACCTAGAAAAACAAACAAAAAAGCAAACAAACAAAAAAAAAACAAAGAAATATTAACAGCAATAACAGCAAAAAAACCTATTACAAGTTGTTATAGGGTAAATGTGAGCATAGATTAATTGAAGTTCCTCATAAGGTGAACACTGCTTAGCAATAGGTCTGCATTGAGAAATTGTAATAAGAAAGCTTTACTAGGTAGAGGTCCCTGCCATATAGTAAAATTGTTCTGATTTTACAAATTAAATATCAAACCCAAGCCTGTGGACATAGCTCAGTGGTAGGATGCTCTCACATGAACAAAATCCTATATTATTCCCCAGTACTATAGAAACATATATAATCAATAAATACACAACCCACAAGTTGATTACTATGAATAATGATAATAGAATGAACTGACAGCCTGGTGAAAGATATATTCTGGGAGCCATAAATAATAATGATGCAAAAGTGTTTATTCCAAAGACGTGACTCTGAGAAGTCCAAGGTTTGCAATAATAGTAGCGTTTTAAAATACAGATTTAAAATAAAATCTGTTTAACCATTTGTTATACAGGTGAGAACTCTGAAGCCCTAGAAAACTTAGTTGACAAGCCAAGTAGTACAATATTAGAGTCTAAAAAATATCTTCTTTCCCATTTCTTTCAATGTTATGCTGCCAGGGTAGCCACCCGAAGCATCAAAATGGTGAAAGGAACTAGATTTTTGACTTCTTGCATTTCATGCTTCAAATGTAGAAATGATCATATAAGCAATAAGGGGTTAAGGAAGGGGAAGGAAATGGTGAAATGTGCTCTTCACAAGCAAACAAATTAAATTTGACTCACCTTTACACCAAATGCAGAGAGCCAGTCTCAGGCTGACCCACCCAGGATCCCTCGTAGACATATTGAAATGCTCTGGGGCTACACTGGAAGGAAATGCCTCATTTTCAGAGATCTAAAGCAGTAAATTCTTGTTTTTTTTTTTTTTTGTTTTGTTTTGTTTTGTTTTTCGAGGTAGGGTTTCACTGTAGCCCAGGCTCACCTGGAATTCACTGTGTTGTCTCAGGGTGGCCTTGAACTCACAGGGATCCTCCTACCTCTGCCTCCAGAGGGCTGGGATTAAAGGTGTGTGCCACCACGCCCAACTAAAGCAGTAAATGCTAATTAAACCTGAAGAAAGTTTTCTCTGTATCTTCCAACATGTTTTTTTTTTTTTTTTTGTATTTGTTATCCAATTTAGGAGAACTTAATAAATCTTAAGTCTAAAAATGAATTATTTCTTATTTGACCTCCTGCTTCCCAATGCCTGATATAGCAGCTTCCATTAAAACATGCCCTAAATTCTAACTATGTAATGACAATATAAACCAATTCCAGTGTTTGTGCTGGGATGCCACTAGATGAATGAATATTTTGCTTTGAGGAAGAAAAGCAAATTTGGTTAATTTTGAGATATTTTATCACACATAAATTACATACTGTTGTGAATCCCAAAGTTTTTATAATTTTTTTCTTTTATGGCTTTTCGAGCTAGGCTCCCACTCCAGCTGAGGCTGACCTGTAATCTGGTTTCTAGGTGGCCTTAAACTCATGGCAATCCTCCCAAGTGCTGGGATTAAAAATGTGCAGCGTCACACCCAGTTTACAAAGATTTTTGATACCAAAAACTGCTTCATATTTATTTTCTTTGGTTTTCAAAATATGTATCAAAATTTTTCAGATATTATGACCTGAATAACTTAAGTCGAATAATAACTACTTTTTAAATTGCCATTGAAGAGAAACTAAGAGGTCCTAATCTGGGCAGTGCTTCTAAAACAGGTTAGAAAAAGAAACTTCAGGTCTGAAGCTGCACCAGAAAACTTGTGTCTGCCTTCTGCAGAAGTGAATTCTCTGTCCTTTTTTAGCAAATAACTCAGACCAAATGAAGAGCACGAAATCAGAGAAATCAAATGTCTATTATACAGTCAGGCTCAGAGTAGAAGGCAAATATTCAGCCAATTTTCTTGAAGAAAAGCAAAATTGATAGGAACACTTTGTAAGAACATGTTCTTATACTGAAATTTAGCAATATCTGATTACATCATCTCAATTATTAAACCACTTCTTATTACCTTATTTTATTAAGACCATACATTTCCACCATTTGCAGTTAACTTGATTTTACATTTGTTCACTAGTTCACTGTGTACCACAGTAAAGAATTCTCAGCCCTGAGGCTGGAGACCTTAGTTCTCTACCCTGATATGTTTGCAGCACTTAGAATAATAGTGCCTGGAGCCTTGTGGGAACTCCATTAATATTGGTGACATAAAGGAATGAAGCCCTGGGTCAGATTGATATGCACCACATGGAAGAAGATTAGGACTCGGCCCAAACAGAGGAAATAGAAATGAAGACCCTACCTTAATAAAAACTACTCTTCTCTTAATTCACGTTTTTTCCTTACTAAAAATTTTTTTAAAAAATTGTATTTTAGGGCTGGTGAGATGGCTTAGTGGTTAAGGCACTTGTCTGCAAAGCCAAAGGACCCAGATTTGATTCCCCAGATCCAAGTAAGCCAGATGCACAAGGTGGTGCATGCATCTGGAGTTCATTAGCTGTGGCTAGATGCCCAAGTTCTCTCTATATATCTGCCTCTTTCTCTCCCTCTCTCTATATCTCAAATAAATAAATAAATAAATAAATAAATAAATAAATAAATAAATTTAAACTATTTTTAAAGTATATTTTTAAACAAATTCCAAAGTAAGGAAAAACTAATAACTTATGCCAAAATGTGTAGTATGTCACTATTATGTAGATTAGTATTGACTGTATTTACTATAAGCCATAAAGACTCAACCTGATGGTACTGAAATGGGCACTGCTTCTATCCTTTAAATCATAGTAATTCATATGTACATATATAAATATAAATTTATATGTACATGCATAAATATAATATAAATGTGAATATTTTACATATATGTGTATATTCACATATATATGTGCATATAAAAAGAGGAATTTCTCCTTTATGAATTTTTTTGAAATTATTTATAATTTATTATTTATATTTTATTTTTGTATTTATTATATAAATATTATAAATTTATATTTATATTATTTAAATTATTTATAATAGAGAGGGGGAGAGAAAGAGAAAATAGGCACTTCAGGGCCTCTTGTCACTGCAAACAAACTCCAGATATATGTGCCATTTTGTGTATCTGGCTTTACATGTGTACTGGGGAATCAAACCCAGGCCATTATACTTTGTTATGAAGAACCTTTAATTGATGAGTCATCTTTCCAACTTCTTTTTTTGTGAAATCTAAAAAGCTTGAGACTAAAAGTGCTGGTAATTTTCAACTATTTACACATATATACATACATACATACATACACACACATAGCTGGCCTAATCTCAATGGTTGTAATCTCTCAAACAATTGCAGCTGAATGAGCAGAAATTTCAGCCCAAATATTTCATTTCTGTGTCATCTCCTTCTGTTCATACCAATCTATTTCTGTGCAATGCAACCCTATGCAAGTTCTCAGGACACGGGCATAACAGCAAGTATCTCACACAAACTGTTTCTAGCCCAATCCCTACAAAGTTCTTTTTGCCCTCATAAACTAAATCTTACAGGACATAGCTCTTTCAACTTGACCAGAATACACCATAAATTGCTATTTAGAGCACTGCAAGGTGTCTCTTAGGCCAAGTTTTCAAATTCGCCCACATTCCTCCTGCAAATCAGTTCCAAAAGGCCAAAAGTAGTGATAACCCCACTTATCAGCACCAACATTACTGTTGCAGTCAGGTTCACATTGCTGGCAGAAAACACCCAACCAAGAACAGCTTGTGGAAAAAAAAGGGGGGGCTTATTTTGGCTTACAGGCTCGAGGGGATGCTCCATGATGGCAGAGGTTAATGATGCCATGAGCAGAGGGTCGACATCACCTCCTGGCCAACATCAAATAGACAGCAGTAACAGGAGAGTGTGCCAAACTATGACACCTGTAAATCTGCCCCCAACAATAACTGCCTCCAGGAGGCTTCAATTCCCAAATTGCCACCAGCTGAGGACCTAGAATTCAGAACATGTAAGTTTATGGGGACACCTGAATCAAACCATCACAGCCAATTAAGGGGCCTCAAAAATTAAAAATAAAATAGAAATAGAGGCAATAAGTATTTTTTTAAAAAATGTTCAACATCTTTACTCATCAGATAAATAAAAATTAAAACTACTTTGAGATTCCAAATCAAATTGGCTAACATCAAAATAATCAAGAATCAAATGCTGGCGAGGATGTACAGAAAGAGAAACCCTTAGACACTGTTGGTGGAAAGTGCAAACTAGTACAGTCACTATGAAATCCGTATGAAGGTTTCTCAAAAAGTTAAATATATTTCTGTCATATGACTCTGCTATACTGCTCCTGAGCATATACTCTAAGGACTCTACACTCTACTTCAGAAATGCCTGCTCATCCATGTTTATTGCTACTTTACTCATAAAGTCTAGGAAATGGGAATAGCCTAAATTCCCATGAATTGGTGAATGTATAATTAAGATGTGGCACATATACATGATGGAGTTTTATTCAGCAGTAAAGGAAAATGAAACTATGAAATGTGCAAGAAAATAGATGGATCTTAAAACAATAATACTAAGTGATATAACTCAAGCTCAGAAACACAGACACACATGTTCTCTCTCATATGTGCATTCTAGCTAATAAATTTTAGATAAGTATGTAAGTTGAAGCAAAAGTCAACAGTGGAGAAAGCCTTAAAGAGGCCATGAAGGAAGAGGAGTTTAAGGGAGGGGATGGTAGATGTAATAATAAAGGAATAGAATACAGAGGATGGAAAGGTCCAAATGGGATCAAGAAAGGGGAGAGAGGAAACAATGTGATGGGGGGAGGGTTCCACAAAACCATTGACATTATGTACAAGTCATATGAAAACCTACTTCATTGTAGGAAAATTAAAATATATAATATGAGAAATGAAAGAGGGAGAGAGAGCCCTGTTAGAGTGAAGAATGCAATATCCATAAACCATAGGATACTACAGGAAAACTCTAGTGCCAGGGATGGGACAGCCACTCTAAGTAAGTTGTTGGTCAAGGAGACTTATGAGGCCATGGAAACATTACAGGCTGTGGCCAAGGCTCTTGGTTTCCCATCAGAACTAGATGGTGAGACCTTATTGCTGAATACACTGCAAGCCACAATCTCCGGACACTGAAAAAAATAAACTGGAACTGAGCCATAAGCCTCTGCAAGCTGGCTAGCTGTCATAGCGCTGAAAAGTGTTATGTTGACTGCTGTGGGGAAGGGAACAATAGCTTTAACCATCCATGGATGCTGCATGCCACACAACCAACCAGCCAAGACAGGTATGTCCATCTTGTAATACTGGCACATAAGTTACAGGGATAACCAACTGCTGTCGGATTGCCTTTGAGGGAGAGAATTAATGCTTGGTACTGAAAACAAAGGAACAAGCCTATGGCTTAGAAAGTCACAGGCTGTAGGGGTAAGCTATCACAGTCATTTGGCTAAATGGACATGTTGTGCCTTACAAATTTTATTTAATATTTATGTCCATTGATTAACTTATACTGGCAGATGGAGGTGACACTGGGGGGATGAAAAACTCATCAAGGTAGAAGTGAAGTGTGATGACTCAGCAGTGGATGAGACATCTCTGTCACACCTGCCAGAGCTCAAGGACTATTACAGAGAAGGTGACAGAAAGAGTGTTAGTGCTACCCTTCACTGCTTACCAGAGAAGTTCCTTTTTGGAAATTGCTATGGATGGGGGAATCTCAAAATTCATCAAGGTACTAAAAACAAGAGACACTTGAGAGCTCAGCACTACATATGACATCTCCATCACACTGACCAAGGCTCAGGAACATTGCAGAAGATGTGGGTGGGGAGAACAGAAGAGCCAGACAGAGGGAGGAGAACTTTGGGACACTGTCCTCCAGATGTGAAGGGACTGTTGTACTCACGGCCTCACTACCTCCATAAGACCTGAACAACATTCTGACAGATGATGGAAGAGGAATGCAAAGGAGTGAGACATCAAAATAGAAATGAGACCACATAGAAAAAGGTGTGGAGTCACTGAAATAGTTATTGGGAGGACTAATGATGGTAATGGGATGGGTTTATGATCAAATTATAGTATATTCACATATTAAAATTCTCAATCATAAAGGAAAAAAAAGAAAGAGTAGCAGAATATACCACCCCAAAATATGTCCACTGGCATAAAGATTATCTTGAACTGAATGGAAGTATGAAGTAGCTCTAGTAAAAGCTTGCTGCCTCCCTTCTATCAATCATAAAGCAGAACATACATACAGGAGTATCCTCTCCCCTCTCCGTGTTGTCAGAAAAGACAAAAGATCACTGAAGACAACTTTAGACAAGTTCCACACTAGAGATTATATATAGGAAATTGTATTAACTAGCCTTTATCTACCATAGCTTCACCTTACCTCAACATTCCTCCTCTTAAAAATTCAAGGTTCTTTTCTTTCATTTTGTTATTTCTCCAAAATGTATTATTGTTTATTGGCAAGGCTGTATGTAAGCTGTAGTTCCAAACCACCCATATATGATGTACATATTTCCCCTGGGCATCGTCCATTTGCACATGACATAAAAATTACGGGCTGGAGAGATGGCTTAGTGGTTAAACGCTTGCCTTTGAAGCTTAAGGACCCCGGTTCGAGCTCAATTCCCCAGGACCCATGTAAGCCAGATGCACAAGGGTGGTGATGCATGCATCTAGAGTTTGTTTGCAGTGGCTGTAGGCCCTGGTGCGCCCATTCTCTCCTTCTTTCTCTCTTTCTCTTTGCCTCTTTCTCTGTCTGTCTGTCGCTCTCAAATAAATAAATAAATAAAAATAAACAAAACAAAAAAAGACCTTAACCTTGGAAAAAAAATTACTAAACTTTATCTATTTTTCAGTCATTCTGGAGTAATAACTATGAAGAACAGAGGGAAAATTTCATTTTCCCCTTCCTACAGAGAGAAGGGACACAGTCTTCTAGCTCAGAGACCCAAAACTTCAAATGTATCCACTGTATTAACTTGTTTTATGCTCTTGACTCACTTATATAACTTCTTTGAATCCTATTTTATACTGGCAAGATGTAATATAATTTATGAAGATTTTGAGTACATTTAACATAATGCAGATAGATTGCTTACTTCCATGCCTGACACATAATTAGAACTAAACAAGGATAGTAGCTATTATCATTAAGCTCCCTGCCAAAAATTTCCATGACAAATGAACAAAAAAGGCATTTTATATCATTAGCATAAAAATGAAAAATAAACTGATCAATATGTTACATAAAGTCACATTGAAATTTAACATTATTTTGATTTAGGTAATGTATTTCAGAGCATGGGAAACAAGTATCCTTTTTATTTCTTTTTAGTATACATCAAAATAGTGAATTTCATCATGATGTTTTCATATTAATGTACTTTGCTCATAATTACAACCCCCATCACCCCCCTTGCCACTGTCTTCTCTGTGGATAGCTTTCTCCAATTTCTGGTGGTTTAGATCTCGTGTGTGTGTGTGTGTGTGTGTGTGTGTGTGTGTGTGTGTGCGCACGCACGTTCAACAGAGACATGTGTGTGTCCATGTTTACCACAGCATTATTCACAATAGCTATGATATGGAAACAGCTTAGAAGCCTATCAACAGACGACTGAACAAAGAAAATATGAAAATATTTTCAATATCAAAGAAAACATTTAGGCGTAGAAAATCAAATTATGTTATTTTGCAAAAAAAATGACTAGAATTAGGTATCATGTCAGACTAAACAGACTCAGAAAGACAAATATCACATGCTTTCTGTCAGATACAAAAGTCTAGGTTTTATAAATATATATAAATATACATACATATATGGCATGAAAGTAGAAAAGGCACTGTGTGGGAAGAACAGGTCAAAAGAGGGAAAGGAAAAGGGCCTTTTATGGAGTAAAATCATTAACACTAACCTGGCTAGGTATTATAAAATCATGGAGTCATCTCCCTTGAATAACACTAATTTGGCTGCCACTTTCACAAATAAAATTTCTCACCATTTCTGCTTTCCATACATATTTAAAGAATAAATCAGGGGCTGGAAAGATGGCTTAGTGGTTAAGGAACTTTCCTACAAAGCCTAAGGACCTAGGTTTGAATCCTCAGTAATCAGGTAAGCCAGATGCACAAGGTGGTACATATATTTGGAGTTCATTTACAGGGGCTGGAGGACCTGGCTCACCCATTCTCTCTCTCTTTCCATATCTCAAATAAATAAATAAAAAATATCTAAAAAATAAATCAGAAGGGAAAGTGATATGTGCCAAAAGGGAGACATTAAATATAGCATATTGAACAACAAGATGAGCAAAGAACAAATTTTGCCCACTGTTGGGGGCATGGGCTGGAACTCAGTCTTAAGTGACACTCCAAAAAGGCATATAACATGTATATACTCTCTTTCCTTTCCTCCTTATGATACAATAACACTGTCTTGTGTAGAAGTCTGATAGACCAGTCTTCTAGAAATTTAGGAAAGTGAAACTCTTTCATGTCAATCTCATAACTTGGAATTTGAACACCTTAGTAGTTATGCTTTATGTCATCTACTGCCTTAGAAAATACAGAAAGAACAGGAACAAATTTATATTTAGCTTTACTTATTTATTAATATAGGCTTATATTAATATAGATTTTTAAAAATATTTATTTGCAAGCAGATAGAGATAGGTAGAGAAGAGAGAGAGGGAGAAAGAGAGAGAAAATATGGGTATGGCATAAGCTACGAATCTGGCTTTACATGGTTACTGGGGAATAGAACTTGAGCTTTTAGGCTTTGCAGGCAAGTGCCCCAACCACTAAGCAATCTTCCAGCCCAAATACAGATTTTTACATGCATATTTTAATCAGAAAAATTATAGAAAATGTTTTCAAAATTATATTTCAAAGCTGAACTACTTTCCAGGAACTTCTTGTCCTCTGAGCCATGCTCTCCAATCACAGTGAATCTAAATCTCTTCCCTTCATCGTTTGGTTGTCAGGATTCATCACCCTTCCCATAAACAAAAGTGATTCTAGGAACAGAAAAAGAACATACTTTAGAATTTCTGGAGAAAACTTACAATAATTACTTTTTCTTCATATTTTAACAGTCTTTATTCATTTTCCCTATAAGCAATGTCTAGTAACAAAATTTTTTCCTTTGTTGGAGATCTTAAGTTAGAATACTCTTACTCATTTTCTGATAAGATATAAAGGAAATTAATATCTATGACATTTTGTCACAGAAAATGCATGAGTCTTATTTTCCATACAGTAAAGCAAAAACAAAGTGAGAGAGGTTCTTCTAAATATAGACAGACAGCCAGCAAACACTGCATCATAAAATAGTGGTGAGCTCAGAACAGTCTAAAGTCTGAATCATTGACAGTCCAGAACTTATGCCTCAGCATTAAAGCTTCCAGGACCTCCTCATTCAGTTCTGCATCACAACACACTTCACTGCTAAAGACAACATATTAATAACACTAGTATTTTCAAGTCCTCAAATATAATTATATAATGGCTGGAGGGATGGTTTAGTGGTTAAGGTGCTTGCCTGAAAAGTCAAAGGACCCAGGTTCAATTCCCAGGACCAATGTAAAACAGATGTACAAGGTGATGCATGCATCTGGAGTTTGTTTGCAGTGGCTGGAGGTCCCTGGCACACTCATTCTCTCTTTCTCTCTCTTTCTCAAATAAATATTTTTAAAATGTCTTTAAAAAATAATGATATAGTAGGGATCATAAATACAACCACTTGTTTTCAGACCTTCTGTGCTTGCCAATGTAAAGGAACAAAGAACTGGAGTCAAAACAAGAAGGAGGGCTGGAGACATGGCTTAGCGGTTAAGGTGCCTGCCTGCTAAGCCTAAGAACCCGGTTCCAATCTCCAGGTCCCACGTTTAGCCAGATGCAAAGTGACGCAAGGGCGCAATGCCGCACTTGCCCACAAGGTGGCGCACACATCTGGATTTCGTTCACAGCAGCCTGAGAGACTGCTGGCGTGCCCATCTCTGTCTGTCTTCCTCTCCCTCTCTGTCAATCTCTCTCTCTGTCTCTCTCCAAAAATAAAAAATAAAATAAAACAAAACTAAAAAAAAAAAAAAAAAAGGAGGAGGGGGTGGAGAAATGACTTAGCAATTAAGGCACTTGCCTGGGAAGTGTGAGGACCCAGGTTCTATTCCCTAGTACCCACATAAGCCAGATGCACAAGGTGGCACATGCATCTGTAGTTTGTTTGCAATCACTAGAGGTCCTAGTGGGCCCATTCTGTCTCGCCCCCCCCCCGTCTCTCTCCCTCGCTCTGTCTAGTAAATAAATTAAATAAATAAATTTACAAAAACAAGAAGGAAAGATGGAGCAAACCTATTCTCCTTTATTTTCATCTAAGAAAGGGAAGTGTCTTGAAGTCAATGTCAAAATGTTGCCATTATTTGTTCAACTCAGATGGAATGAATGTGAATTTTGAAATTGATAAAATAAATTTTGTATATAATTTCAAAACTAAGACAGATATATGTGAAATATTAGTGGGATCATCCTTTTTTTTTTTTTTTTTTTTTTTTTTTTTTTTTTTTTTTTTTTGGTTTTTGCAAGGTAGGGTCTCACTCTGGTTCACTATGTAGTCTCAGGGTGGCCTCGAACTCTCGGCGATCCTCCTACCTCTGCCTCCCGTGTGCTGGGATTAAAGGCGTGCGCCACCACACCCGGCTGGATCATCCTATTTTTAACTCATTCTTTACTGTTCAATCCAAACATACCCAATGCCTTAAAAGGATCAATTACATGGATATAGACATACTCTCCAATAGATTTTAAAAAATGCCTCAAAATTTCAAAATTATTCTGGAGGAAAAGAAAATAAATATCCCTAGCTTTAATACAGACTGGGGGGGGCGAGGTACACAAATGCCTTTCCCATGGGGAGAATACATTTAGTTGCAATAAGAATTAGCAGGGATTTGATCATCATAACACTGTGGCATAAAGAACTCCTCAGAATTTGGGGAAAATTCTTTAAGTCACTTTATAATTTAAAAAAAAGCACACATTAAATTTTTATGCACTGTACCCTGAATAACATACAAACATAACTTGTTCTAGTGTTTTCTGTTCTTTCCCCAAGGAGAACCACATTGTAAGCTGAGTCTTCACAGTCACCAGTGCAGTCACTACCAAGTCAGATGCATGATGAAATGACACTTGAATAAGAGCAATTAATTTAGGAGTCAGATGGGAGCAGGGAACATGAATTTTATCTTTCACTCTTTCTTCCTTCTTATAGGTATCCTTTATATTTAAAATATTTATACAAATTAAAAAATTGCTATCAGATAAGAACTTAGGTCTCTTAATATTAAAATATGTAGAATACCCAAAGCTAATGGCTAGAACAAAATATTTATTCATTAATATCCTTCAGTCTACTTCCTTAGGTTGAGACCTAAAAGGGTTCTGAATACAATTATTTTTATCATGTGTGGGGTGCCATGAATTTCAAAATCATGATTCACTGCTTCTCAAGAAATGACACATTTCATGTGCTATCTTTGACAATTTTTTTCTTGAAGTCTATAAAGCTAGCAAACTCCCTCAGCCTAGTAAAACAACAACAAAAATAGTTTTTCATTTTCTTGAAAGTCTAACTTAGAGCTTTACATAAATATTATACAGTGTTCAACTCTCTGGATGCGAAAATCTGAATAATATATTGAGTTTGCACAAGAGGACTGTTGGAAACTTTAAACTAAGATAAAAATTAGTTGCAGTAAATCTGAAACTGTTTATATCTTCAGAAATTGTCAACTAAATATGTAAAGCATGGAGCTACTTATTAATATACTGTGGTGATTCTAAGTCAACATCTCTATTTATCTTTGTGCTTTCTTGACTTAATTTGTGGTATGAAAATAGATGAATTACTAAATGTGTATTGTTTTAGGATAATAGCCCATTCTACATTTTACACCACAATTTATGACTCCTAATAAATTAGTGACCATTCATTTTAAATGACACATTAAAGGAATAACCCTAGTTTACAAATCTCATTACAATAATGACCATAAAACAGTAGAAATTGTCACTAAGGTCTGCTAGTTAAACATTATCACAAATAAATATGGGGATTATTTGGGGTTTTAAATTCTCTCTGCTCTTTTGCAGAAAGCCATTTCATGGTCTTAGAATACAGCAACTTATCAACTTGGGAAACAGGACCAAACATAATTACTCTAAGTGTCCTCCATTTGTGCATGGCTGCCCAATACACATTCATTTCCTTCTGTTCTCCACACTCAGTAACTATACACTAATGATAAGCAATGAGAGTTAGTTAAAGGTTAAAGATATAGAGATCAAATGGCATACTCAGAATGTATTTTAGCATTGACATCCACGATGAGATTTGAAGCTGGTTTAATGTAATGTCAGCAGTTCTGTACAACCTTCAAATGGATCCATTTGCATTAGCATCACAGTGTTAGGATAGAGATTATGTACCCATCCCTTAGGAAGCTATAGTCTACATATCTACTTAACCTATCAGATTCACATTCTCAAATTAAATAAGCCTCTACAGTGCACATAGAGAGAAACAATTCTTCATTTATTCAGTTATTGACTAATTTACATTTATTAATACTTGTAAACATAGTATGTGCCAGGCACAATGTTATACATTTCACGTGTTATTCTATTTAGCTCTCTGAGATGAATAATATCAGGTTATAATGTGAAATAGGGAACTGTAACATGTAACAGAGAAGCAATCTGTCTAACTAGTTAATTGAACTGGAAAGACTGGAATTCAAGCCCAGATCTGATAACTCTCAAACTACAGAGTAATGATATTTTCTGTGAGACATTTTTGTCATAGTCTTTTGTTTGTTTGTTTGTTTGTTTGTTTGTTTGTTTGTTTTCTGAGGTAGGGTCACACTCTAGCCCAGCCTGACTTGGAATTCACTATGTATTCTCAGGGTGGCCTCAAACTTATGGCAGTCTCTTACCTCTGCCTCCCAAGTGCTGGGATTAATGATAAATTATTGAGTTTATTTAGGAATAAATTATTTAGAGAAAATTGATGTCTAAGAAAAGGCTGGAGCAGTTCCACACACACAGGTGGAATATTGGACACTGAAACCCGTTCAAATAATAGACAAAAGAGGATTATGTATTAGTGGAAGGCTCAGAATAATACATGTAATCAAAGTGAGAAGATACCCCCAAATCATGACACAGATAGAAGGCAAGAAAATTACTGAGGTCAAGAAAGTACTCCCCCCATCCTAGCCAAGCAGGTCCCAGCCATGCTGGTTTTAGTCATGCTGTTCCCTGCCAGGCTAGGAAGGAGGGCAGACCCACTGTGGATTCTCAGGGCAAAAAGAGAGAGAGGCTTTGCTGTATTCTTGGCTGAATAAAATCATTTCTGCTCTGCAGCAGTTTATGACCTCACAAGGACTTTTAAAGGTTCCTAAGATTAAAGATTATTTCCCTAATGTATTAACACTTTATGGCCTCTCTTTGTAATAACAGCAAGTATTAAGATACCTATCAGGATAATATGGATTTCCATATGCAGACATTCTGCCAAATGCTAGTCTAATCTACTACACTACTTCTTCTGTATGCCCCTTTGGACCTTGCTTCATCCTCCTTCCCAAAATGTCCAGATAAGATTTGAAAAGAGAAAAATATCTGAATCCTCCCTCCTCTGAACCTTGATTACTCACTCTTCCCACACATCTATAGCTCTCAGTTCCCACACCCACAGTGGCATCATAGGGAGAGAGTTTAACTCCATTCCCACTCTGTCAATTTCCGGTCATATGATCTTAGGCAAACTATATAATCTTTTAAGCACTATTCTGGAAGGAATAGTGTTAGCTTACTACATGTAATAGTTATACTGGAAGCTACTATTGTTACTGCCTTTTTTCTATTTGAGACTTTCCTCATCTCTTAAAATCCAGTGCCTGATATGTAAAATACAATGGGCAAATATGTATTGAAAGAACAATGACTTCAGACATGCAGAAAGAAACTGACAGCTTAATATAGGCACAACCTCCAAAGGATCTTCAAATACTGTACCTGTTGGGTTATTCTTCATAATAAACAGAAACGGACGATTTGCTATAAATTGGGTTTGAGTCAAACTCATAATCACAGGAATGTTCATGCCTATGAAATAGACATAACAGTTATTTAGAGACTTAAAATTAGAGTCCAATAAAGAAAATATATCTTAAATACTTTCCACAGACTAGAAAGAACTTTGGAGTAAGGAGCTGGCATTTCTTAAATATGAAGAAATTTTCTATAAACTTACAAATCAACATGCTTGAAAATAAATATCATATCACTTGTGAAATAATTCTAGCTTCACATTCATGTTCATTGAAGAAGAAAAGCAGATACCACATTTAATTTAGTGGAAGGGCTGGGAAAATGTCTAATTTGTAAAAAGTAATTTTCAGTTCACTATTTACATTATACTATTTAATCTCATAATGTTTCAACTTTTTTTGTTTCTACCAAGGTATGTTTGCCTTTCATTTTTACAATAGCTGAGTTAAAATGTATTTTTCTTGCATGTACTGAATAAAAATCCTTCACTGACCTCAGAGACTTGGGATATATGTCATGAGTGTGTATGAGATTTTTTATTACAAAATTAAGAGCAGAGATTTGCTGCCTTAAATAATTATTTACTGGCATTTATCAAAATGTAATATGGGGAAATTTAAGTGTTTGGACAGCTTTTCTATTTTTACAGCCATCTCAGGTATTGGCCTTAAACTCAGATCTGACTTAGTAGGTCTGGTTGAGGTCTGGGAGTCTGCATTTCTAGCAAGTTCCCATGGGATGTCCTTGCAGCAGAAATGATTCTAGACAATCCAGCTCAGACCCAAGGAAAAATAGCATCAGCATGCATAGTCAAAATTGAAAAGCAAGAAAATATAACCTTAGTAACATAACATAAATGACACTTTTCTTTCCCAAATGTCAAGACTATGATGCCCAAATTACCAGTGAGAATACACTCATGCCTGAATTATTAAGATAAGCCAGACAAGTAAAGTCAATTTTATTTCCACTCTCATTTGCAATGAATACTTGGATTTGAGAGGGGGTTCCCAGCCTCTGAGATTTTCTAAGTCAAGATTATCAGACTATTAAGGGAGGTATTAGGATATATGCTGATTCATATCACCTTTCCACAATAATTACTATGTTCTCCTAGAGAAGCCTTGACTTCCAATTACAGGCACTGGATAATAACAGAAATAGCTGTGCATTTGAAACCAGGGAATATGGTATCAGTTCAATATCTGCTATCAATTAATTGCATGACCCCAGCAAGTCAGTTCCATTGTTGGATCTTTTCTTCACTAATGTCATTAGAGGCTCATCCAGTGACCTATATGAACTCCTTCAATTTGGGTACATCTAAAAAGTTTAGTTTATGGGCAAGCTGTCTCATTCCAATGCATCATTCTAATTTTTCCAGTGATTTATCTAGTCCATCCCCTATAATCAAAATTACTTTTGTTCACTTTTAAAATTTTTATTTATTTATTTATTTATTTATTTATTTATTTATTTATTTATGAGAAAGAGAGAGAGAGAGAGAGAGAGAGGGAAGAAAGAGAAGAAAGAGGAGGAGGAGGAGGAGGAGGAGTATAGAGAGAATGGGCATCCAGAGCCCCCAGTCACTACAAACAAACTCTAGACACATGCACTACCTTGTACATCTGGCTTACATGGGTGCTGGGGAATCAAACCTGTGTGCTTAGGCTTCATAGGAAAGCGCCTTAACTGCTAAGCCATCTCTACAGCTCTATAATCTAAATTTCTTGAGCACATCAATTTACAATCCTTGAGAAGACCAAGGGATGGTAAGGAGAGTCCAACATGCCACATGTAGATGCCAAACTCATTGACACTATGAGGCAGGACAAATTAATGAAGAAATTGCTAATATAATACATTATATATTTTATACTATATTATATTTGAGTATTTAGCAATAAAATATTTTAAATGACATCTATTTTAAAAACACTTATTAAAGTCCAAGTACTATGAGAATATCAAATCGTCTTATGAGAGAGTCTTTAAATTTTCTGTTTATAATTGATTTTTTAAAATATATATTTATTTGCAAGTGGACAGAGAATGGGCACACCAGGGTTCTAGCCACTGCAGATGAACTCTAGACACATGCGCCCCTTTTGTGCATCTGGCTTTATGTGCTTACTGGAGAATTGAATTCAGGCCATTAGGCTTTGCAGGCAAGCACCAGAACTATTGAGCCATCTCTCCAGCCCATATTTCCAACTGATTTTAAGGTTTTCCTCCAGTTAGTTGTTTTTCAAGTGTTATTTATATTCAGCATAGATAACATTCAAATACCATTTGATTAAGAAAATATGGTCTAGAGAAAAGAAGAGGTTCTTAACATGAAATGTACTAAAACATCACCTAGTGAGTTCAGATAACTCAAATTTCAACTCAGTATGTCTAAACTGAGGGGCTGAAATTCTGCTCCAGTAATGCCCTGGCTGCTTGTCCCTGGCTGGGTGTGTTTATCAACAGCAGGCTGCCAGACACAATGCAATGCTGATTCTCAACCTTGGACACATGTTGGAAACACTTAGGGAAATTAAAGATAATAGTAGAGTTTGGATCTTACCTACAGAAATACTGATTCAATTATTTTAATGTATAGTCTGGGCATAGAAATTTTTCAAACTTCCCAGGGGATTCTAATATGAAACTAGGTTTGAATATCATTGCCATAGAAATACTAGCAAGATTCAAATTAGAAAAGGAAAGACTAACTTGGTATAATTGAAGAATAAAATTAAACATGATTGCTTAAGACTGAACATTCTTTTTTATTTTTATTTATTTGAGAGAGAAAGATTAAAATAGGCAGGGAGAGAAAGGGAGAGAGACAGAGACTAAATAAATAGGCACACCAGGGCCTCCCACTGCTGCAAATGAATTCCAGATGCATCTGTCCCCTTGTGCATCTGGATGATATGGGTCCTAGAGAATCAAACCTAGGTCCTTTGGCTTTGCAGGCAAGACCCTTAACCACTAAGCCATCTCTTCTGGCCAAGACTCAACATTCTTAATTAATAAGAATTTCATATTTGATCCCTGAAGTTTACTCTCCAAGTAATATCTGGTAATTGCCAGTTACTCCAATTTACAAATAATCAAATATCAATAGTCAAAGCTAATTACATCCCTTCCTTTTTGCATTATTCTCCAATGGAAAAGATGTATGAACACTTTATACATTCACTATCTGTTTTCTTCTTCTATAGACAAGAGAGATTAGAATGTGGCAAAACAACCTGACCCCTTCACCCACCACCAATACACCTTGTTTGTCAGGAGGCCACATGTTTTACCTGAGGATGTTGCAACTTCACCACCATCTTCATTTATCTCAAAGAAAACTTTTTGCATGACTTGAGAAACATAAACATCAGATGAATCTGATAGAAACATGAAAGAGTAGTTAAAGGGTAAAACCCAGAGCCATGATACTGTATTAATTAAATGTTCACATGAAAAAAATAGAAATCAAACAAATTTAGGCAATTTGAAGGAGGGACAAAGGTACTTAGAGGTTTAGCTCTAACAGCCATGACATAGACAGCCAGACAGAAAGATCAAAATTCCCCTAACATAAAAGGCAAAGACAAAGCCGGGTATGGTGGCGCACACCTTTAATCCCAGCACTCGGGAGGCAGAGGTAGGAGGATCACCGTGAGTTTGAGGCCACCCTGAGACTTCATAGTGAATTCCAGGTCAGCCTGGACTAGAGTGAAACCCTACTTCCAAAAACAAAAACAAAAACGCAAAGGCAAGGGCTGGTAAGAAGTCTCAGTGGATCAATCACTTGCTGCCCAAGCTGGAGTACCTGAGTTTGATCCTTAGATTACATGCAAAAAGCCAGAAGACATGGCTGGCTTCTGTAATCTCAGTAAGCCGATGCTGACTGTGAGATGGATGGCTGAGACTGGAGACTTTCCCGGAAGCTTACAGAGAGGACAGTAAGAATAACAAACAACAGGACAAGAATCTTGAGTCAGAAACCCTGCTTCAAGTGACATGGACAGGCAAAGAATCTAGAAATTGTCCTCTGACCTCCACATACACACATGGAGACAAACATAGTCCCATGAACACACACACACACACACACACACACACACAGAGGATAGAGGGTTTTTCCCTTTAAACACATTCTACAGACAAAATTAAAGCCCTCTAGATGTGATTTACTATCACACTAGGCACTAAACCTCAAAGCCAACTTTCATTTTAAATTCATCTTTGACTTGGGCTTAAAACAAATTTACTTTCCTTCAAATCTGGTGGGGCTGTGAAAGTCTCATCTATTACAAAAATCCTTCACTTACATTTTAAATCGTGATACATTTTTAGTGCAAGACAGTGTCTTGCAACATTTTGTTCTGGTGTGGATACACTGAGAGTGCCCTTCTCCTCCAAAGGTAGTGGAACTGATGTAAGTGTGAAGTGTTTCTGGCATAGTAACTTAAAAGAATAATCTTGAGAAATGAAATCATGAGTTATATGTTAGGTTAAGTCAGTTTTGCAGGAGCCAAAACATTTGACTGTGTTCCTCAGACTCCGTGACCACCTGCTTTATCCAGGAAGCTGCCTGGCACATGGGTGACATCTACAAATACCACTCAAACCAATTGCTGGATAGAGACAGAACCCTATAAAATGGAGAATAAATAATAAAATGAGGAATCCACAGACTCAGTGTGGATTTCCTGAAATACAAGATAATAGACTCATCCAGCTAACAAAATTCTCCCACCAATTCCTGGAACAAGACAAGGTTCACAAATAAAGCACAGTTTAGTGACATAAGGGTCCACATAAGATGGGGTACCAATGGCACTAGCTCTTGTACCAAACCACTTTGCCTCACATATGCCACCTCACTGAACATAGAGCCCATTGTTAGAAAGGGAATGGAATCTAACACATAATAGGTTAGAGCAAGGGCTATGAGCTCCCTAAACTCACTGTTTCCTATACTTCTTAATAATAATTTCCTTTAGATTTCTGTAAAAAATCCAAGTAGGTCTTTGTTACATTAAGAGAACTAGAACATTTACAGCTTTTCGAGATAGTGTGCAAATAAATTTTAACATGCCACTTCCCAACTTAAAGTTTTCTTAAAATTGAATGGGTAATTAATTACTAAGTGCTAAGTGCTAAGTGTTCTGCATATATTCTTCTATTTATTCCACCAAAGTAACTACGATATATTAGCTGAATTAGATTAGAAAGTCAAGACTCATAAAGGTCAAGTCCTTTACTGTACATGCTGTAGGAATAATAGCATGGTGATAAATCAAATATAAATCTCAAATTTAAAAAATAGCTCAAAAAATATTCAAAGCTATGAACTACATGAGTATAATGCACCTTCTCTTGCCTGTACATGCTTTACGACACGAGTGTTTGTCTGGTTTACATTACCTTGCAGGGAATTTTTATTACACAAGTGCTATTTATACATAGCAGGTATTATGGTTTAGATAAGAAATATCTCCCACAAAAGGCTCGTGTGTTGGGGGCTAGATCCTAAGTTACTGGTGAAGCGTTAAGAAGAGGGACGTAGCTAGAGAAAGTAGATCATTGGAGATAAGTGCTTGGTATCCCTTATTCCTTCCCCCCTGCCTGTCTCTGTCTCTCTCCTTCTCTCTTCTTCTTATAAGTTATTTATGTCAGGAACTTGGTCACAGCCATGAAAAGTAACTAATTTAGCATGGAATTCATTATGTCATTAACTAGCAGTTGTAGCATTGCCATTGGCTGTAATTATTCTATTCTAGGCAAGAAGACATGACCAAAATAGTCAATGCACATAGGTAATCCAAGAGAGAGACAGCAGAACGTGCTGGGCATTTATTCTTCTCTCCTTGCTTGGGGTTATTCTTTTGCACAGATTCTTTGACAAAGGATGTTGGAGGCAGTTGTTTGAGTCATTCTGTAAAGGGTAACTTATTGAAGTTATAGGCTGTTGGGATTTGAGGAGTGGGTGGGTGTTTGAGTGTCTAAACTATACTGAGTGAGTGCCCTAAGGCCAGGAAGAATTTTACAAAAAGTGATTTAAAATGGTTTTGTTTATTGTGGGCTGGGGGCGGCTATGTTACAGAGCACACTTGGATAACATCTTTTAGAGGTGAATATTGCCTGCTTCATTTCTTGTGCTGAGGAAATTGTCAAGAAGTCAGAGCTAGCCATCACTGTGAGGACAAGTAGCTACACTGTGTGTGAAGGTGATAATGAACATTTTTGTCACCTGTGCACCTCAGACACTTCCTCCACTCAGAATGCTCATTCATTTTACCCATTTATCCACAAAATTGGTGAGTGAATAAATTAGTGAATGCCTCTTCAAAGTCTAGATATTTATATAAGAATACAAAAAAAAATTCATACCACACATCTTGTGATGATACAAAACCAGTCTAGCAACAACATTATATTATTGGGGTTCTTGTTATAATACACATGACTGCCTTTTAAAAATGCAAAACTTGAAGCTTGTGAAGCTTCTTCATTTCTTTTTCTTTAATTATTTTTCAACTACCATGTCCTGCTAAGACCCAAAGAATTAAAAGACTTTCTTCGCATAGTTGTTCAAGTGAGGATCTTAAACCAGGCACAATCCCCCAGGTGCTAGTTAGTGTGAAGACTCCATCTCTAACTTGTTGTCACACGAAGGACTCTGGCCACTGTGCCTACTGCAGCCTGAAACTTCTTGTTCATGTTCACTATCCAGAAGCTGGAGTGTGTCTATGCTGTGCTCTCAGATAATGCCAAATTAACATATGCAAGTGAATTGGTCATCACAATTTTATTAGCCCCTGTGTAAATTACGGATTCCAAGTTGTCATTTCCATTATTCAGGTGAAGAAATAAAAAGAAGACAGAATTAAAAGTCAATATAATACATTAACCTACAAAGTATTAATAAAGGTATGATGGGCATGTCTATTTTATGAAAGACTTTTTTATTTCCTTTAAGGGAAATTGATTGCTTTCTACAGACAGATGAGCATAGATGCTACATTTATACATAGTGTGTATGTTTGCTGGGGCTGAACACTCCCTCAGCTCTGAGATCAATGAGGTCTAGTACCAAGAAAGCAAATCATCATGACCACAGAAAAATTACGTATCAACATACCTGTAATTCCAGAAAGATCACAACCCTCACTGAATATCTCAGTTACATTCAATGAATGGAAAGCTTCCTTGAAGTCTAATTTTTGCTCTATTTTAAATCTGTTTAAAAAAAGATAAAGAAAAATTCTTGAAATATTATACATGTTTGGCGCAAAAATGTTTTTATATATAAAATGTGGGACTTCAAAGAGATTGTATTGTGAAATCTTTAGATATCACTCTCCTTATTGCGTTTTCTTATATTTCATATCATTGTCACCCAGTTCTGTCAACTGATTCCATGATGCTAATGACAGGTGGGAATAATAAAGAGAATAATGTTTTTGAAGTAAAAATTATCCAACAAAATGGTTCTGGGTTTTCATTACTTAGCACCTTGGAATGCAAGAACTATAAAGCTTCCTTCTAGCAACTCTATGTACTTAAGTTTTTCAGTATAACAAAGTTACTTCCCTTTACACAATGAGCAGGAATCAACAGCCCTCAATCTTCAGAGAAGCATGTTGGCTGCTGAGGTTCAGAGAAATCTGTAACTCATCACCCATTCCACCCATTTTCATGTGTGATTCAACATTCTTCAGTTTGTGAGACATTCCTAATATTTTCTGTGAAAGGAAAATAGGTTCCTTTCCAATAAAATAAATTTTGATATAAAAGTATAGGAAGAAGCTAATAAAGAAAAGTTGGCCAGTGCTCCCAATACAGAGCCATAAGAGAAGACTTTAGAATCCAGCTCCTGTTTTGCACCCCCCCCCACTAGTGTAGTAGGACTTTAACAAGAGAATCTCAAAGATTTGGGGGACAATGATCAACTCTGATCCCAGGACTTATCAGTCATTGTATCTCATTTTCTCATTTAAGTCAAAACAGAAAGACCTGGACTGTTTAATTACATATGGATGCATAAAGCATAATTTTCATTTAAAACCAAATAACAAACTTTATTTACAAAGACAAAAAAAATCAACCTTAAACAGGGAAATGTAATGTTTCATGTATTAGTGAAATTCAAGGGTAATTTCTGACTTGTCTACACCCTATCAGGTACTTGCCTTCTGCTCCAAATTTGACTATACACATAGCTGCTGTAGGATCCCTGCTTATCTAACATGTAAGCCCACATCTGGGGCTAGAAATAAGCTAGGGCAATTAGTCTAACCCAATCAGTGTTTTAATTAATGAATACATTTCTTGATTCTAATTCATTTAAAACAATGCATATCATGTGAAAGAACTCTATGATAGCTGAACTATTTCTTGATAAAATAACATTTACCTTTTGAAGACAAGAAGATATTCAGAACCCCAGGTAACTGGGAATGTGGGCAGCATACAGATGAAAATCTACTGATAATAAAAGCTCATTATATGCCAACTATTTTCAACTTCTTCCTTCTAATTTCTTACTAAAAAAGGATAAAACTCGAAATGATAGCTTTGCAGGTTTTCTCTGTTTTTATTATACTCTTTAAACTAACTGGCATTAAAGGTGGAAGCTATATGTTCTAATATGCCTCTATTTTTAGTATAATAGTTCAACAATTTCAAGATAATGATAAGAGTCCTAAAAGACTTATTACAATGTCTAATAATGCATAATTATCATTGAGAAGTCATTTAAATAATAGTCCCACACTTATCATAGTCCAATGAAATCTACAGCAATAGAAATCTACTCAGCCATTTAATAAAGTATAATCTATGTCCAATTTGTAATTATCCATAATTACTCTAACCATGAATAGGCAGGTATGAAGCAGCACTTCCTCAGTTAAGTACTTACTATAGATCACCATTTTTGATGATCATGAAAATCTTCAGAAGACAGCATGGTCATTACATTAATATAAGGAAGTTATCTTAAGAAAGTTGGTCTCTGGACTCAAGGTTAAGACATATACAAGAACTTTGATTTAAACTCAAGTCCAGTAGAAGTCAAAGCTAATGTGCTGACTCCTTCTGCCTTCTAATCAAAATATAATTCCAAACCACCATCAAATTCAATATATACAATGTTCCTTTTCCAAAGTGAGGGAGTCTTATTTATCAAAGCTGAGTTTCATTTCCCTTTTACCTTGAGCCTAACTAAAATTGTCAAAAGAATAGCAACTAAAGGTAAGAGGATGATCAAGAAAGATGCTGGCAAGGGAAGTAGTCATTAAATAATCATGAAATAAAATATTTAGCATATGAAAACATTATACATTTGCTTAAAAGACAGCAATTCACTCCTAAATATATCCATTGTGCTCAAACAGGTCTCACACAGGTAAAAACTGTAGAAAATGAAATAAAACAATCTAAAATTTTAAAGACATGCCCAATTCTGGTCTCTAAGCCCTACAACATATTGGTTTTGTCAATTTCTTCTATATGCTGAGAGTTCTTGTTTATTGAAAAACAATTCTTGAAAATCTCCCTCTGAGTCCCTAGCTTATTATCTAAAGTTCCATTACACACAATGGACTTGAGCTTCCTGGATTGTTCAGCTCTGAAAGCAACCAAACCAAATCCACACAGCCACAGCTTTCAGTATTAAAATATAAATGTTAAATCCTTTAGAGTTAAAAATGCTCCAAAGATAAAAATGGCATGTTTGCTTACATGTGTTAATGCTCACTTACACATGCATAAGCATATTCTCAGAAGGCTTTTTATACAGAGGAAGCTAATATATTGCAAGCATATAGCAGGCTCTCTAATGTAATAAAGTTTGACTCCCAAGATATTTATAATGTCTCATATTTAATTTTAAAAAATGATTATTTTAACTAACATACAACTGCAATATATAAAACTAGATATCCAGTATGTTATAGACAATAAATGCTAGCTAATCCTCTAGTATTTTGATCTACTCTCTATTTTACTGAATTTGACTAGCTATATCTCAAAGAAGGAAAGGAGAACTGTTCTACAAACAGTAACTATAGTTTCTACTGTAGTTTGGAGATAAACAATCTCATAACTAATATTTGCCTTTGTTGTTTATCACATGTTACAAATGAAGGATTTTTTAAATAAACAACACAATTTATGTAGCTGATGTCATGTGTATAACAACCTGTGTTGTCACTACCCCTCCCCACCACTCATATGCTGAACGTTTAAACTCCAGCACCTGTTAATATGACCTTGTTTGGAAATAGGGTCATGCCTGGCATATTACAGGAAAAGAGATATGGGAGAAGGGAGAGAGAGAATAAGGAATAAAGGAAAGAAAGGATTGTAAAATAAGAATAAACAAGGGCAAGGGTAAAGTACTTACCTAGCATTTTCCAAGCCCTGAATTCAACCCCAAGCATCACAAACAAAAATGATTAACCATATTCATACCACATTTGTACAAATAAAGATAACATAACTAACCCCTCTTTCCAGAATGTCATGGGAGCTATGAAAAGAAAAGATTATTTAAAAGTTACAGAAATTTTGAGATGAGATATAAAGAGAAAAATGAAACAATTTATAAGGATCTTCTTTAAGAAATACTAAGTTGAGACACATACTAATATTCAGCCAGATAGACACATGAGGTACAGATGAAGAACAGAGGAACACCATTCCGGAGTGGTATGAGTATGAGCAGAGAAGCTTCTCTAGACATTAACAAGGAGTCCTGAGCTGCTTTTGTGAGGAGACTAGAAATGTCAGCTCTCTAGGATTTGGCACCACAAGGTCAATGGTGGAAAAGCAGAAATAACTTTCTTAAATAACAAATACAAAGATACATACACACCAAAAATGTTGGTGAGCATGTGACCGAAAAATCTTATGTACAGATCCTGTTCTATGTAGAACAGGAAGCATAAGGCAGGATGGATAAGAAACTAGAGGCTAGGAACGAGGAACAAAGCCATGTAGATCCCATGTAGAACAGAGGAACAAAACTATGTGAATCCCAGTGAACATATTCTGCTAAGCAATTGTCCTGTTTTAAAAGTTAAGACAAGGGCTGAGAGAGATGGCTCAGTGTTTTAGGTATTTGATTCCAAAGTGCAATGACCAAGGTTCAATTCCCCAGTACCCATGAAGAGCCAACAAAAAGTGGCACATGTGTCTGGAATTTATTTGCAGCAGCCCTGGCCCTGCATGCCCATTCTCTCTTACTTTCTTAATTTCTTTCTTTCTTTCTTTCTTTCTTTCTTTCTTTCTTTCTTTCTTTCTTTCTCTCTCTCCTTTCAAATAAATAAATTAATTAATTAACAATAAACTTAACAAAAAAGGTCCATATAACATAAGTGTAATTTGCATCATGGGGGTATACCTTTTGCTCTGAAGTTCTGAAGTTTCTCCTATTTCCTGAAAAGCATGATATTAGTGTATATAACATCCCTTTCTATAATAGCTCTCTGTCACTTCCATGAATGGGTAACTACCATTGTAAGCAAAGTGGTACACACATCTGTTATCCCAACACACCTATGGCAATGAGAGGAGCAGCCGAAGAATCCCGAAGCTTACATGACAGCTAGCAAGGCATATGCATTTGCAAAACAACAGAGACCCTGTCTCAAAAAGAAAATGGCTCCAGGAGAGGACACATAACTTGTGGTTATCCATATGTATGAACTCCATATGTATGCCATAGCAGGAGTGCACACCCCTACACATACATACAGACTGACATAGATACACTCACAAACAATCTTTTAAATGTCATAAGAAGAGTTACTGTGACAAAACATTACTAACCTAGGGAGGCTTACTTCTACTTCCTGTTCATACATCTCAGAGAACCAATGCAGGATATGATGAGCAGTAATTAATTTTTCCAAGTCTTCTATGCTCACATCTTCCGCAGGAAGGATGACAATTAGACTGAAGTCATCAACCTTGTAAGGCAGTTCCAAAACCTGACACTTTATAGAAGGTTCAGAAAAAGAACCTGGGACAGAGAAAATATAATATAAAATACCTTTGGCCATTCTCAAAGCCATGCTTTAAAATGTATGATTTCTCAAATTACCATATTTTGTTCTCAGTAGAGACTTCATCATTGGAACTTTGACTGTTGAACCATCTTTCTTAGTAAAATCCATCAGTTGTGTGTCCTCTTTTCTGAATTTTTGTTTCCAATCCCCTTTGAAATAAATAGCATTGACCAAGACAAGCCGAGTCAGAGGGCCAAATTCTTCTCCTGAAAACATGTTTTTAATTTTTCCTATGAAGGAATGGAAGAAAGGGCAAGAAGAAATATATAATAATGATGCAATATATTCAAATGAGTCTTGAACAGACCTATTTTGTGCAGGATGTCTTATCTAACCCTAGAAATTTTCTTTTATCTTATTTTAAAATATTTTTACTTATTTGCAAGCAGAGAGAGACAGATAGAGAGAGAGAGAGACAACAGGCCTCTAGTCACTGCAAAGGAACTTGAGACACATGTGCCATGTAGTGCATCTGGCATTACCTGGGTACTGAGGAATCAAACCTGGGTCTTTTGGCTGTGCAATTTTAAAAGTAAAAGGAGGACTGGGGAAATGGCTTAGCAGTTAAGATGTTTGCCTGAGAAGCCTAACGGCCTGGGTTTGATTTCCCAGGACCCACATAAGCCAGATACACAAGGTGGCACATGCATCTGGAGTTCATTTGCAGTGGCTGGAGGTCCTGGTGTGTCTATTCTCTCTCTCTCTCTCTTTCCTCTCTCAAATAAATAAATAAAATAACTTTTTAAAAAAGAGTAAAGGGAAATGCATTAAGTATTTCTGTAGCAAACAAGTGTAACAGAAAATACTAGAAAATATGAAGGATGAGAATGTTTTATGAAAATGTGCCCAGACCTAACAATGGACTCTTTCCAGTGAGATTATTTGCATTAATTGTCTTTGAAGTAGAAAGAACAAAAACAAAGCATGTCTTTTTGCAAGTTTATCAGCATCATCTTGTCCTAGTTTGAAGAATGCCCAGCAGGGAAGGCAGTAACATTTCTACTCTTGTGGTGGTAATCACAGACCACTAGCTAGTCGGAATTTGGTCTTATAAACAACCTGTCTCCCATTTTTCTGAACAATAAATATTTCCATATTAATGAAGGGGTGGTTCCCTCATTTTGTATCCCTGTAAACTCTACTCACCACCCCCACCATAATGTTAACTTCTTGTTCCCCAAGCATAGCTGTCCAGAAGGATGCCAGTTGCTTCTTGTAAGACAACTACAAGTTTCTAAGGCATAATAAATAATCAAAGAAACTGACTACTACTAATTAAGAACCTCATATATGCTTGGTACTTTGCATACATTGATATTAAAAATTCCAATACTCCTAAATGGTTTAATCAAAATCTCACTTTAAAGGGGTTCTAGCTTATAACTTGCTAGAATCTGAATTCAAATCTATCTAACTTTAAGCTTATTACTATCTCACTTTAATCACTTTGGGATTTCTGTTAGCTTGGATTTAAAGGTTAAAATAGTATACTTGCATTAAGACTATTATCACTTATTGCTAAACATTAATGTGGTCAGCCAAAATGTGCTAATTATTTACAGTGGATATGGGAAAATGAACATGTGGGCCTGATATATCTAACTTTTACCTAGACAAAGCAATATTTTCTTTTCCATACCTGATTAAAAAATCAATACTTGAGAAAAATTATAATTCAAATGGTTCAATTAAGAATTCTAGGGCTGGAAAGGTGGCTTAGCAGTTAAGGTGTTTGCCTGAAAAACCTAAGGACTCTGGTTCAATCCCTCAGTATCTATGTAAACCCAGATGCACAAAGAGGTGTATGTGTCTGCAGTTCATTTGCAGTAGCTAGAGGCCCTGGCATGCCCATTCTTTCTTTCTGTCTATCTGCGTCTTTGTCATTCTCTCTCTCTGAAATAAATAAATACAATATTAAAAATTTGAGGGCTGGGGAGATGGCTTAGCGGTTAAGGCGCTGCCTCCTAAACCTAAGAACACTGGTTCCAGTCTCCAGCAGTTCCAATCTCCAGGTCCCACATTTAGCCAGATGCAAAGGGCACAATGCTGCACTTGACCACAAGGGGGCGAACGCATCTGGATTTCATTCACAGCAGCTAAGAGGCTGCTGGTGCACCCATCTCTATCTGTCTTCCTCTCCCTCTCTCTCTGTCTCTCTCAAAAAAAAAATTGAAAAAGAATTCTATGAATAGGTATTTAGAAAACTAATGAAGTAATCAGTATAGTTTTAAAAAATATTTATTTCAAAAGGGGAGAGAGAAATAATGGTTGTGCCAGGTCCTCTAGCCACTACAAACAAACTCCAGAAGCATGCACCATCATGTGCATCTGGCTTATGCAGGTACTGGGGAATTGAATCTGGGTCTTTAGGCTTTGCAGGTAAGCACCTTAACTGCTAAGCCATCTGTCCAGCCCTGAATTAATATACTTTTTAAAGCTACTTGCAATGTCTTCTGAGTTTTGCAATGTAGTGTTAATTTAAATAACAGTAAAATGAAATTGAAGGTTTGACCTTTTTGTACCCATGGTACAATGTGAAAATATTCGTCATTCTACTTTAGAATATTTGAAGCTATGAATACAAAGAAAACTAATGATTTTATAAAAATGGAAAACTTTACCATCAGTTTTGTTTTGTACCCATGTACTTATTTTCTCTGCACAAGCCTTTGCATCCAGAAAATCCACCAGGGTTGTAGAGCTCTGGAAAAACTCCTTGTTGTCATGGAGATAAGTTTCCTTCACAGAGAATCCTTCCTGAAGGTAGAGGGCACTGGCAAGATTAAATGTAAATTCCTGTTTTTTCTCTGAGATGGCAGAGATAAATGACTTCAGTACAGAAAATTCTTCTCCTAAAAAATAATTATAATGTATAGTGACATACTGAACAACACAAAACAACAGCTTCTCTGCTTTGCTCTTCACATG
Source organism: Orientallactaga sibirica (assembly GCA_036365145.1). Classification (NCBI taxonomy): domain Eukaryota; kingdom Metazoa; phylum Chordata; class Mammalia; order Rodentia; family Dipodidae; genus Orientallactaga; species Orientallactaga sibirica. Next base: position 14,164,333 of record JAEOAD010000008.1, read on the forward strand.
CTCTGACTCACTTTTTCACTTTTTCACAGCTAATGATGCTGAGTTAGTTTAAATATTTCATTTGCCTCCTGCAGAATATGTATTTTGTAGAGAAATCAACTTTTATACAGGAAAAAGAATGGCCATGTAAGTTTAAAATTTGTTAAAAACAAGAATATGCCTTTAAACAGGGTGACTGAAATGTCCTAATTATAGTTACATTTAGATCATTTTTAGCCATTGGGAATTGAGCTCAAGATCTCATTCTTCACATAATCTGAAAGGATGATGTTAGTGAATGCTGATGGAAGCCTGACTATGATCAAGAATGCTGTTCAGGGGCTGGAGAAACGGCTTAGCAGTTTAGGTGTTTGCCAGCAAAGCCAAAAGATCTTGGTTTGATTCTCCAGGACCCACGTAAGCCAGATGCACAAGGGGGCGCAGGTGTCTGGAGTTCGTCTGCAGTGTCTGGAGGCCCTGGCGTACCCATTCTCTCTCTCAAATAAATAAATAAAATACTTTTTTAAAAAAAAATGCTATTCGATGACACTTTTATCTTCAGAAAACATTGATCTCTTCTGAGGAACTGTACCTGCTTGGATGTCAAAGGTCATAAGGGAAGCCCTATTAAACAGTTTTTGGTTTGTTTGTTTGTTTTTGATTTTTGGTTTTTTGAGTTAGGGTCTTGCTCTAGCCCAGGCTGACCTGGAATTCACTACATAGTCTTAATTTTTTAAAGTACTTATGAGAAGAACATGCTACTAGTTATCTAGTGGAAATCAAGTGTGGGAAACTATATACTTTTATCAGAAAGCTAGCAGCTCAATGAATGTGTGTATAAGTAACAGAGATGTCACTGGAGAACTGCAGGCCCATGTCCTTGTGCTTTGCTTAGCTGACTGGAGATAGAATATCAATCCCCACTTGCTTCCTTGGGCTAGTTTTCTTTTAGAGGTACAACATGAACATCCACCCAGGAAGTTTTGCCTGTTGTAGTCCACTATATTCCATACTTCATGTTCTCCAGTCACTGGGACATAGACAAGGACATAAATGATTTCAAATATAAAAATCTGTCTCTATATGAACAGTCCTGAAGCAGAGGGCTCCATAATTCTCCACAACCTGAAATTCTTTGCTGCAAGGAGAAGAAGAAAGTTAATCTGTTTTATTTGCTTCTGCAATGATTCCAGAATACTTCAACAGCTGAGACATTATAGAGTCTTCATGAGGGAGGAAAGACATAAAATTTCTCCAAAAGAAATAATGGTCAAAAATAAAGTGACAGAATTTGAAACTAACTTTCAGTAATCTGTAACATATGAACATCTTTAAAGGAATCATGGGAAAGAGAGAGAAGAACAGAAAGGCACCAGTTCCAACCCATTTGTCAGAATAAATAGATTTATGGCATATAGTTAAGGTCTAGGAGTGTGTGACAAATAGCTGTCTTTTGATAAATCACTGAACTCAGAAATCAATAGAAAATTGTCACCAAGTAGTATAAGTATGGAGGCAAATATAGTTATTGACCTTATATATTTGGATTGATTTACAGGTTAATGACCTCATTTAGCACAGTTTGAAAAGAATAAATATGCATGGTTCCAAATAAGCTATGGGAAAGTCAATTTGATTTCCTGAAATAAAACCATGAAGGACCTACAGGTCAGGGATAAATAAGACTCTCAGTTTGATTGTACTTAGCCTTCAGAGAATGTACTAAAATTCCAGTATCTGTTCTCTTCTGCTATTAAGAGTCAAAAGGGGGCTGGAGAGATGGCTTAGTGGTTAAGGCGCCTACCTCCTAAGCCTAAGAATGCCAGTTCCAATCTCCAGGTCCCACGTTTAGCCAGATGCAAAGTGCCGCAAGGGCGCAATGCCGCACTTGACCACAAGGGGGCACACACATCTGGATTTCGTTCACAGCAGATGAGAGGCTGCTGGCGCGCCCATCTCTATCTGCGTTCCTCTCCCTCTCTCTGTGTCTCTCTCCAAAAAAAAATAAAAGAGTCAAAAGGCCAGTAATGTGTGCGCATATGAGAGAGCCAAATATGCAAATAAAAGGAGTTCTAGATTTGTAGATAAGCTCAGCCAAAAAGTCCTCTAATCTAAACCCTTCTTTCATCAGATTCACCGAGGTGAAAAGAAACTAGAGGGATAATAGGGCTTGGATCAAATCACAAGGAATTTTAGTTGCAAAACAAAGATTAAAATTTATGGCAAATTCTCTTTCTTTCTTCCTTTTTCCTTTCCTTTCCCTTCCCTTCCATTTCCAGTTCTGTGAATTGAACCCAAGCCTCATATATGACAGGCTGACTGTCTACCAAACAGTACCTGCCACAACACACTGGCAATGAAGAAGCACCTTCAGCCTTGGTCCACAGCAGCACTGTCAGAGCCAAAGCTAAATGGAGAAGATAGGTTCCCAGCATGTGCTTTGATGTAGGGAGAAGTAAAATATCCAGGACTGAGAGAGCCCCAGAGGTATTTGGATACCAGCAGCTGTGATCCCCTATACACCCCAAAGTATAAGCAGTGTTACATGGAACCATAGGCCAAGGACCACAGATTGGTATCAGGGCCATAGTCTGAAGGATCAAAAGAAAGATGGTTTTATTTATTTTTATGTTAAAGAGAGAGAGACAGAGAAAGAATTGGTGCACCAAGGACTCAGCCACTGCAATAGAATCCCAGACACTTGTGCTACCTAGTGGGCATGTGCAAACCTGGGCTTGCCTCACCTTTGTGCATTTGGTTTATGTGGGATCTGTAGAGTTGAACATGGGTCCTTAGGTTTCACAGGTAGGCGCCTTAACCTCTAAGCCATCTCTCCAGCCCAGATCATGACATTTTATAAATTAATAGGGAACTAATAACAGGGTATTAAACTCAGGTAAGTAAATGAGACCTTCATGTTAAGCATATAAGGAGATGCTAAAATACTTAATAAGCAAAATATATAGTGCCATATTTTTTAAAAGTCAAAATTCATGAGAAATTATGGTGAGCAAAATATAGCTATTTTAAATAAAGACAGAACTAGAGTTTGTGAATTTTCTTTCATCTTCAGTTCCTGTACAGCTCTGTAAAGCATTGTCTCTCCTACCCTCTGATTGACCCCAAGCCTGTGTACTCTTGTTCCATCAGACTGTCTATGACTTTTATCCAGCTTCTTGCCATTCACTCACTGTTTCTCACTCTTTAACTCCATCACATTTCATTTTTCAACTTTCCCCTTTTCATTTTCCAGATTTTTTGTCATATTTTCTCCTGTTTTGCCTTTCTTTTCCTTTAGCACTAACCCTCCATCTATGTGTGTCTCTGTACCTTATAAAACCAAACCAGAGAACTATTTCTGTAGGTTCCATTAAGTGTTTTAAAGCATCAATGTTTCATTTCTTACAATAAAAATACAAAATTCCCCTAATGAGCTTCACTCAAGGATATTTAGATCAGTCCTGGCGAAAGTACTTAACTGTTTTTACCTTGGTTTTCACATCTGTATAGCAGTGTTATGTGGACCTCATAAAATCGTTTTAAATATTCAGTGAGGTAACATTTACTGGGGATATAAAATAGCTGGTAATACAATGCATCCATGTTTGATGATACATTATTATTATTTGGATAGTTCTGCTCAAAATTCATAGTTCTTAAGATATCTGTGTTTCTGTTTCCTTCTAAGATATATCTATGTGGAAGAATTTTAATTTTATAGGTCTGTGTTGCTAGCTTATGATAGAATTAAATTTGCATATGTTCATAAGCATTCTATTACTTTTCAAAGAAGTACCATATGATATAATGTTTTGGGGAGTGATGGGATGGGAATTGCTGAAATTTATCAAGACTAAATCTGGGACACAGTAGTTTCATTCATTATTCACAATAGAAAACTCATGCAATTAATTTATCACCACCTTCTCTTCTGTACAACAAAATGGCTTTTATTTAAAATGAAGCAATTTAAATCTTGTAAATATTATTTTCAGAAAAATAAATTCCTAAATATAGATACACTATGCTAAGGCAAATATACTGAAATTAATTATAGTTATAAAAAGTAAATTTCCCAATGAAAACCTGGCATGTCTCTTCCAGTTCTGAGGATGCATGATATGAAAATGATTTAAAAGCTTAAAATTCAAACCACTATGAACTGACAGCATGAGTGAGGTGAACAGGTAGATTCTTTATATGGGATGTCAACTGAAAAGACAAAATCCCAAATGAACATTTTATAAACTCAATAACAGGACATACAAAACAATGAACTAAAGATTGAATCAGTTGTATGACATAAAACATGATCACACATAATAAATGGTTGTGAGTGAATATGAATGAATATTACATATACATACATACATACATATATATATGTATATATATAGAGAGAGAGAGAGAAATGTACATACCACAGTTTCAATGATTTGAAACTTTCACATACTAATAGATCTGAAGAAAATATACATAAATTTCAAATTTTGAATCTGTAAAAGTGTTAATTTCTTATTATTTTGTGAGGATTAATATGTTTATAATTCTGCACTTATCCTTTTGTTCTTTCTATGATTTCATTTGTTAAAGTTCTATAACCTTGAGCTTCCCCTTGTTATTCTCACAATAAAATTGACTATATGTGGGCTGGAGAGATGGCTTAGCAAAGTGATGCCTGCGAAGCCTAAGGACCTATGCTCTATTCTGCAGGTCCCACATAAGCCAGATGCACATAGTGGCACATGCATCTGGAGTTTATTTGCAGTGGATAGAGGCCCTGGCATACCCATTCTCACTCTCTCTGTGTGTCTCAAATAAATAAATAAATAAAAATAAAATTTTAAAAATTGACTACATGTATAAATAGTTGCATGAGAGACTCACCCATTGAGGTTTCCTGCAGCCGTAAAGTTTCTCTTATCTGTTGCTGTGCTCTTCCTTTGGCTCCCAGGTGGATCATTCCAAGAAGCACAGTTGTCCCCAGGGGGGAAAATACAATGTCGCTCTTGTGAGATGAGCAAATAGCTTGATAAAGATCCACCACAAATTCAACATTTTTTTGAACCAAGTTCCCTGATGCTTGACTTGCAGGAAAACTTATCAGGAGAATCCACAAGATCTTATCCATTTTAAATTCTCTGTGTGAGTTTAAAAGTGTGTTAATTTTCAAAATGAAATTTGTCATACTAAGATTGACATAAAAATTCCTACCTAATAGAACATTCTGTCTTAGTACATAGTATACAAGGACTGTATGTCATTGGGCAGTTTACTGAATAAGCATCTTCTAATAGCACCAACTTCCACAAATTATTGGTACTTTTAGATTCTTTCAAAAACTAACATAAAGTAAAGCCAGGCTTGGTGGCACATGCCTTTAATCCCAGCACTCAGAAGGCAGTGGTAAGAGGATCACTGTGATTTCAAGGCCACTCTGAGACTACATAGTGAATTCCAGGTCAGCCTGGGCTAGAGTGACATCCTACCTTGAAAAAAATTAATAAATAAAATAAAATAAAGGATTTTTTTAAACTAGCATAAAGTATATTGTCACTTTATTATTTATTTATTTATTATTATTATTTTTGAGGTAGGGTTTCACTCTAGCCCAGGCTAACCTGGAATTCACTATGTAGTCTCAGGGTGGCCTCAAACTTACAATGATCCTCCTACATCGCTTCCCAAGGGCTGGCATTAAAGGTGTGTAACACAACACCCAGCTTGTTCACCTTTTTTTAAATCAAAGGAGAAACAATTCCTTTAGAACATTACAGGGGGTGATATTACCTCTAAATAGCAATACAATAGTGTATCTACTTACCTTTTCCATGGCTTTAAGTGGCATACTGCAACTCCTCTATCAAGGGAAATTTCTGTTAAGATTTCTCTCAGAAAGTTTATAGATAAGAACAGAAATGAAATAAAAATAAACACACACCAGGGTAGTTGTGGTCTAGGATATTAGAAAGCCTATGAATTCTAAATTAACTAAGTAATTTGAGTGACCTTACAAGAATTTTTCTCCTACTCTATGGATTCTCACTCCAAAAGACAAAATACCCCAAAGCCTACTTCATACTTTTCTGAAGGAAGGAAAAAGAAATGAAGTAAAGTTGAAAATCAAAACAAAATGACAAATATAAATGGTACAATAAAAGCAAAAGAGGAAAGGAATATTTTTAAATGAGCAATATAACAAAATGATAAATATAAGAAGAGTAGCAATTGAAAAGAATAACCAATTCCCTAAACTAACACCATCACAACTTGTCCTCCAGTCATTTATAGAACAGCCAACCATCTGATTATACCTATATATACATATTACTGTCCGCTTGATAGAATACCAATTCAGAAGTCTCATAAAATTCAGTAACTCTAATTTTAATTTACAAATAATGCATATTAAACAACCATCAGTAGCTACTAGGAAGTAACCTTTCACTGCAGAGTACAGATGAAAGCTTTCAAAATAAAGTTGCTAGCTTTAAATAATTAGAAACTATCTTCCTAAAATGTTTTCTAGTATGGTCCAAAATGTGATGAGTTACCAAGAACCACTGGTAGATATGAATAATGCTTAAATAATCTGTAAAACTAAGCTAAGGGAAGCTTCATTTTATAATTCAGTTTCCTCAATTTATGCAATAAAACTCTTTTCTGAACATAGATTTTTATAAAGATCAAAAATCTCAAAATATAATCTGAAGCAGTTATTATAAAATAATGAGCTGATAAGGCATGAATACAGATATAAATTATCAAGCCAATGTTTTATTAAGGATTTAATAGATATATTATGTTGAAGGTAAATAGTAAAAACCAGTGAGCAAGAGAAGTTTACATGCTTCTAAATAAATATATCCATATTATGTTCTGCTATATTTATTTTTTCCAGATATTTTCACCAAAAATATTTGTTTGCAGCTATGTAAATAATCAAAATGTTATTAGTACATTTAACTTAAGTTGCAATTCTTTATGTATATCTTTATGTACTTGGTCAGTACTACAATAGTAATCATTATGAGGTAGGATTGAATTTCCCCTTGTAGGACAGTCATGCCATTAGAACTATAAACTTGTTAACAATTTTCCTAATGAAAATTTACATATTTGAGTATATACTTCTCCCCCCAAAATTTTAGGTACTTAATAAATTATAATCAGAAAATTAATGGTTTTAAAAGTTCACCTACAACCTTTGAGGGTGGGTCAGACCTTTTTCAGAAAGCACAAAGCACTAGAAAATAAACAACCTGATGAATACTTCCATAGATATATGATCTTCTAACGTATATATAAGTCTTTTAAGAATAATGAAAGTTAGGTGTTAATCTTTATAAATTAATTTTTTCTGCATTGAAGTGAATTTTAATGCTATTTCTCAGCTGTACTAAACACAGTCTGCATTATTGAATACACACTTCATTCAACTAGAGCCAGACCCTACCTCGAAAAACCAAAAAAAAAAAAAAAAAAAGCTATTAATTTTGAAGGACTTACCAAAAATCACTTCTGATTATTTACTGGAACAGTATGACTAAAATGTACTTACTGGAAAATACTTGTAGATGGAACACCTTATCAGTAAAGCCCAACTCTGTTTATCTTGAATTGTCTTTGATTAATTGCTTTAAAACCTGAGCAGATGTCCTCCCCATTTGTAAGGAAAAACTAACATGGTCAAGTTAATGATCAATGGTGAAATATGCAAGAACTGAGAAAGGATGGCTGAGGAAAGCACTAGCTTGAAAAGTCTACTGGGCTTGGTTTGATTTCCCCAGATCCATGTAAAGCCAGATGTAAAACAGTTCATGCATCTAGAGTTTATTTACAATGGTAAGAGGAGAGTATGTGTGTACACACACAGACATACACAGCAACAGAGTTAAAAAAAAAAAACTGAGAAAGAAAACAATAGGACTTTAAGAATTATTTAGTTTACATTATTATCTCATTTGTTAGTTCATTTCCTTTAAAAGTAGAGACACAGTCAGGCGTGGTGGTACACGCCTTTAATCCCAGTATTTGGGAGGCAGAGGTAGGAGGATTGCTGTGAACTGGAACACTGAGACTCCATAGTGAATTCCAGGTCAGCCTGCACTAGAGCAAGACCCTATGGGGGGAGAGGGGAGTGGAGACAGAATCTGAAAGAATATGCCAGTGGTTATAAATGTACTGGCAACAGGTTCTTTGCTTCTCCTAGGATTCAACATTAGATTAGCAATGCACACTATCATGAGTACTTCTGAATGCCTGTGAGACAAAGAACAAAGCTAAATCAAGTCCAAAATGCAGAAACAAATTACTACTACATTTTCAGAGCTCATCACAATTCATCAGTTTACACAGTCATCAGAGGCATTTCCTGTGGAGATGAGACACATTTCAACTTTTTGGCAAAGGAATAGATGTTGAAAATATATATTCTTATACTTAATAAGAAGACCATATTAATATTATTGATTTACCAAATTATATCAAGATAATACTACTAGCCATAGGTAACATTTTAGTGATCATTGATGCTACTTCTATGTACTTTTAAAATCGTACATTTCTCTTCAAAGTCATCAATTAAAAAGTGAGTGCATAATTAAATAAACTTTTATGTCATCTTGTAAACTAAATAAGTCAATAGTAAACAGATATGAAACATATATAATCATGACACCCTCTGAGAAATGGAAATCTTTGTTTTGTTTCAGTGAAACAAATGTCACTATTGAACATCAAATCCAATATTATTTCTACTAAACTCATAAGAAAAAATAAAATGTGTGTACATATCTTAAAAGGAATTCATTTAAAACTGTTCTCAATGACCATGTTACCATCTTTCAGTGTTCTCATAGGGTTATGGCTGAACATTGGGATGACTATTACAGGCCATGATCTTGTAAATGTCAGGATCTTTTAGCATTGCATATTGAGCCCTGATCCTCACTCATGTTAAGCAATGGCTGTCTTGCTGAGCTACATCTGCAGACCATTAACCAATACTCTTGACTATAGATACATCCCCAAATGATGCTTAAGTTCTCTAACATGAATCTGTTTCTAGATTCAACAACAGTAGAGATAATTTTTCCAAAATGGACTTGTTTAACACAGGGACTACTATACAACTTGTTTTAGACTAAAAAACATAAGTACAGATTGGAATGTCCAACACTATCATTCAATCAATATTTTCCACCTATGTGGTGACTCGAGCAAAATCCTTCCCTAGCAACCCTGGCAACCGTCACTTGGACAAACACCTGACCAGGAGCAGCTTATGGGAGTAAAGGGTTTATTTCAGGTCAACAGAATCTAGGGGAAGCTTCGTCATGGTGGAATAAGTTTGCTCACTTCCCTTAGCCATAGCAGAGAGACACCACCAACAGCCAGCAAACACAAACAGCCAGAGCTCCAACTGCTCTTTATACACCTTAGGGCTGGACAAAAAAGACCCACCCCAGGTAATAACTCTTCCAACAGACTTCTGAAGACTTAAGTTGCAAACTTAATCAAAAATACCTCAGGGGCCAAGAGATGGTGCAGTTTTTAAAGCCACTAGCTTATAAAGCCTAATGGCCTGGGTTTGATTCCCCAGTACCCATGATAAGCCAGATGCTCAAAGTGGCACATTCTTCTGGAATTTGTTTGCAGTGGCAGCAGGTCCTGGCATTCCCATATCCTCTCTTTCTCTTTCAAATAAATAAACAAATTAAATACTAAAAAAAAAAAATACTTCAGGCTTTGGAGAACATGTATTTACATCCAAAGCACCACACCTACTAAAATATTATTTCTGCACATTTACACAGATCTTAATGTGATTTATCCAAAAACAGGGCAGTACTTCCTCTGCCTTCCAATGCCATAGACTGCCACCCTGTCTTATTATGACAACTTAATAAAGTTGTTCTATAAGTACCTTGGATGAGAGCAGATCAAGAAAATGTACGTTTTCCTGCCTTTTGCAGAGTGGAAAAACAATGATCACCAGTTTTTCCTTCCTGATTTAAGTGATTTCAATAGCCAATAAAGATATCATAATTGACCTTACATATTATTGCAAACATTTTTAATATTTTCACAAATCTGTTCCTCCCAATATTCTATTTTGTCCCTAGAGAATCAGTGAGGGAAAATATTTATAATAAGAATCAAAATGTCTTAGTACAAATACCAGCAGCTTCTCTATCCCAATGTAATAATAATTAGGAACAATCCTAAAAATATATCTATTATATAACAAATATAAAGATTTTATAACTATAATCTGATCACCTTTCTTAGCATTTTATAGTTTTTAAAATTAAAACTGTACTAAATTTCCAATTTTAAGCACATAAAAGCAAATGCAGCCATCACTAAAGAACTTAAAAGTTAATATTTCCATTTAAGTACCAATTAATCTCAGGCAAACTGACACAGAAAAAAAGTGCTTGAGGAGAGACACTCCAGAATTGCCTCCAAGTCATGTAGCTGAGCTGCGTTTTCAGTGATGTAGCTGACTTTGAGCCATTCATGCTCTGTAAATTCTCACCTCAAGGCTGAGGGAAGAACATCAATGGGGGTAAACCGAACACAGTGAGCTCTGCCAGGATGGAAAGAAGTTTCGATGGTCCTGCTGCTCTGGAGTGAGTGAGTATACTCTGTCCGTAAACCATCACCCTGATCAGGACTGGGGAATAGCATCTGCACTGGTAATCCTGACGCAGACAGCTCCTTGAAGTGGCCATGAAGAAGTCATCATCCAGCATGGAATGAGACTTCTCAGTGTTGTGGCAGCCTGGTGGGCTCCACGTTCCTAGAAATAATCCCTCACCCTACTCACCCAGTAAACTCATTGGTTCCCCCTAACTGGTATTGGTGCAATCAGCCTGTCATCTGATCCATCTCTGAGGTGAAGACATATGTCCATACCTCCCAAGGGGACACGTTTCTTGCTACAGGAGTTAAGAGCAAAATATGCCTATCAAAAGAATTTCTAAACTCTACTTGATAAAATAAAGGCTCATGTGTCAAGCATTTCCTACCAGACCACTAGACCTTTTGTGGCTTCAATTGAGAAAGCCCTGGGTAGAATAAGTATATCCTATTTACATTTGAATACTTGATGTCTAAAACAGTCTCTTGCATCTGTTTTCCACAAATGAAATGTGGATATGTAGATGCATGCATGTACACATGGATAAAGTAACTAGACACCACGCAGTATCTGGTGCCTTTATTATCTCTGTAATATATTAACATTTCTTTAATTTTCTGGGGATGTGCCTCTGGTTTCATTCAACCACATTATCATCAACCTGTGACTCATAAATCATTTGCTCAGAGTTTGAAATGATGGATTATCCAATCAAAGTTCCCATCCAGTGCAAGAATTCTCTGCAGTATCCCTGTCGGAGAATACCTTCTGTCTGAACATCTAAACTAACCCTTTGTCCCATGGCAGGATTTTGTAATTTGAAAGAATAATTTATATTGAAATGTCTTAAAATTTACATAATTTTGCTGGCATAGTAAACAAAGACCTTCTAATGCCTTTTCTCTTTCAGTTGTTTCAGGTGATACTACTCACTATATTTGTGAATTCCATCTATAGGTCTGTACTTGATCAATAGAGGCATATTCATACATACATAGATGCATTTGTGTGATAGATTCATTTTTTTGAATCATTTGAGGACATGTTGCCGTTATCTATTTTTAAATGTTATTTATATATTTATTTGTAAAAGAAAGAGTATGCATGAGAATGGGCACATTTGGTCCTCCTGATTCTTGGAAATGAACTCTGGATAAATGTGTGGCTTTGTGCATCTGGCTTTGCATAAGCGCTAGAAAATTGAACCAGGGCTGTCAGGCTTTGCAAGCAAGTTCCTTGAACCACTGAGCCATCTCTCCATCTCTAAGTTCAGTTTTGTAATACATCTAATATTTCCCCAAAACATGAACACTTTCCTAGATAACCACCTCTCTCTCTCTCTCTCTCTCTCTCTCTCTCCTCCTCCTCCTCCTCCTCCTCCTCCTCCTCCTCCTCCTTTTTATAGTTACTTTGCATTACTGGGATGCTAGCAGGATGTGTTTTACAATGCTACGTATACTATGATAGTCAGTTTTAGAGTATAGCAGTAGACCATATGCAATAATTTCCCAATAAGTATATAAAATAGTGAACTTAAATCAATAAAGATTATAAGGAAGTTGTGATTATCCTGACTTGATTAGTGCATGTTGAAAGAGCAATCCCACTTTATCCCATGAATATCTACAATGATTACATTAAAAAAATTCTTGACAATGCTGAGTATTATGGAATGTTAGCAACCTTAAGTGATCATTACAGACTATGCACCATACTGAACCCACTAGACAATTAAAAAACATTTGGGTCACTATCCAACACTGATAGAAAGCAAAAGAAAAGTATAAAGAAGTAGAAACAGTTTCTCATTCAAATTTATACATATTCACTGTCTGTGCATTTTATATATTTTAAAGTGGGTTTTATACAATTAAAATAAAAAATGCATGTCTATAGAAGAAATACGATGGACAATTTGATAGAATATTTTATTCTGAAATGTTATTTTTCTACATTAAAACACTTGGGAATTGGGCTGGAGAGATAGCTTAGTTAAGGTACTTGCCTATGAAGCCTAAAGACCATGTTCAATTCTCTAGGTCCCACATAAACCAGATGCACAAGGTGATGCAAACGTGCAAGTTCGCACATGCATACAAGGTGGTACACACATTTTGAGTTCAATTGTGTGGCTGGATGCTCTGGTATGCCAATTCTTTTTCTCTATCATAAAAAAAAATTGGAAAAAAAACAATTGGGAATACATAATACCAACTGACATTCCCCTTGTTTAGCTCAATATTTCTTGTATCACTACAGAGAAAAAAAAGATGCTGGATTAAAGCAGTGATACAACATCATCTGATGATGAAATTCTTAAAGTTCAAATACAAAGTAAAAAAAAGGGCAAAATTTGGGATTCTTTTCTTGCATTTTATGTATGTGCTTCACATAAAATGAAATACTTATTTTTCTTTCAGTCATAATTGCTTCTTATTTCTTCTCATCTTCACATCACTACTTGTTTCCTGACATAATTGCTTGGCTTTTCTTTCACGATCCAAAATTTCTTTAGGGAACAGGTTTCTCTCATAAAATACAGCTTTCAAAGCTACAAAATGATAAAGAAAATGACATGTAAATTACATTTAGTAAGAAACCAAATTGTATGAAACAGTGGGACAAAATTTCTCAAGTTTTCTTTGTTTAAAAAAACAAAACTATACTATATGTTTCTTAAACCAAGGGTGCATTTAGAGACTTTGTTCCCTCCAAACTTCTGCTATCCATTTTATTTGGATTTAAACTGAAAGTATATATTTTTTCACAAAGCTTATCCTGTGAAACGGATTTCCCACCCTAAGGGTAAAGGATGCAAGAAGCTTATGTTGTCCATGTTTGTTTCTTAATCTACTTAACAGCTACCAACGACTTACAAAAAGGCAAGAACAAATAACTCTGTGTTGAAATAAGACAATTAAAACAATCAAAACATAGTTTGGCTGTCACCATGAGTAAACATGTATATCTGCAAACACATCCTTAAACACTGGGATCTGCAGTGTTCTAGTGGAAAAATAACAAGAGCCAAATTATCCCTATGGATGGTGAAATGGTGCATCAGCAAGAAGTGGGGGTATATGGTACCATGTATTCAAGAAAATAATTTTGGGCTTTGCTGTAATTTAATTGTTTTAGTGAAGTCATATTGGATGTGTATTATGGAAATGTTTTCTGCCTAGGCATGAATGAGGCACAAATATGGCTAACTCATGGGCTCTTCTTAAACTGGTTAGAAACAATATCCATGTATCCAAAACAAAGAATACAGTTCAAACAGAATATAGGAAACGTAAGTCATGCAGACTTAAATAAAGAAATTAAAGCAATGTGTAAAGATGAGGATGAAAGCTTTAAGAATTTTTAACTGATAAGCAGTCTCGTGAAGGTGAAGAGGGATAGCAAAGGAAAACAAAAATGTCAGCTGGAGAACGTAAGGCGAGTACAAAGGCAGAGAAAGAACTATCACAGTTACAGGATAACTCAGTACAGTAGAGAAGATGCATCAAACTTCAGAGCAATGTGGGTAAGTCTGGAGCTGGATTGCTGTGTTCTTTTATGCTGAGCCAAAGGACCATGAAAAAAGAAAATAAACACTGGACAACTTTATGAATATAGTAGTATCTCCATATATTCGAATTAAAGGCAAAATAAATCTTTCTAGTACAAGCATGGTTGACAAAGTCATCATCTTGTATCTTGTCTCCTTGAAATTATAGAGGAACAAAGAAATGTGGAAAAGTTACTCTGCAAACAAATGCAACGAGTAAAAAACCTCAAAGGGAAATGTAATCTGTCGCCTAAAAAGTATGAAGAAGGCACTAAGGAGCTGAGAGTGATCAAAAATTACACAGGAACAAATAACAGTTGAGCATAAGAAGGCAGCGGAGGCTCTCAGAAGGCTGAAGCTAGTCACTGAAACCAAGTATCTCCCCCCAAAGTACAAATGCTTCATTTATAACTGGGAATCTTAAGGGAAGTGGACAAGGCTGCAAATAGAAGTCACCCTGTCTGGTTTTGTTCAGAGAAACAGGTGAGGCAGAGCTACCTGGTGTGTAAAATGTGAGTCTTTCCTTTTCCTGCCTAAATTAGTGGACCATATTGGCTGCAGCAACCCGAAATCACATCCAGTGATCTGGGAGAATAATCAAAAGCAAAACCAAGTCATATGGGGAGGGAAACACATGGATCACAACCAGAAAATTTGAGTATTGAACAGATAAACACTAATTTCAAGACATAAGTTAAATAAATGTATTCATGAAGGAAGGCCATGGAGCAGAAATGAAAGAACACCCAGGGAAAAGAAGAGGCCTCAAGCAAAAATATTAAATGTGAATTGAACAAAAAAAAGAAAAAACCACAAGGGCAAATATGAAGTGTGGACCCAATTGGAAACAGTATATAAATTAGAAAAAAAATATTTTCATAAATTGAATAAACTTCAAATGATGCAATAAAAACACAACAGAATGGAATCCTTAACAAAAACAAAGAATGGTAAGTATTTAGAGATTATCACTTAATAAAACTCCCTTGACTGAAAGACAATTTAGTTGAAATACAAAAGAATACACAGTTCCATGAATAGTGGAATCCAAATATTCAAAACCAGTACAAAGTCCAATAAAAGTAACTAGACTTTAACAATACAGAATCATTTCACAGTCAGAAAAATGAATAGATAACAAAGCTGGGAGTGGTGGCACACACCTTTAATTTCAGCACTCAGGAGGCAGAGGTAGGAGGATTGTTGTGAGGTCAAGGCCACCCTGAGACTAAATAGTGAATTCCAGGTCAGCCTGGGCTAGAGAAAGACCTTACCTCAAAATAATAATAATTATTATAAGTAGATAATAAAAGTTAAGAAACAGCTACCTAAAAAAAAAAAAAATTAGACAAGTATACCTGACATATGAAAGTCAAATGAACCAGAGGTCAAAACCTAAAACCTTAGAAGAATACACTGAGGTATAGGGAGATTGCTCAGTGGGGTAAGGGAGCTTTCCACACAAGCATGACAGCCTGATTCTCCCTGAGTTAGATTCTCCATCCCCCCATAAAACATGAGGATTTAGCCATGCACTCATGAAACCCAGTCTTGCAGGGAGCAGAGACCTGAGTACCACTGGGACTTGCTGGTCAGCCAGTGTGACAGACTCCATCTCATGGACGCACATGGATGATCAAAAAGAGGAGGATGTCCAAAGTTCTCCTCTGGCCTCTGCACATGTGCAAGGCACAAACAACTCTACACTCACTTGCATATACCACACACAGTACACTCCTTATAGTATACACATATGCGTACACCATACACACACATCACACCACATGCACTACACTTCTTATATTACACAAACATAAAAGAATGCACAGAAACTCATCGTATTGTCAGAAATCAATAGCATAGGAATTGGACAGTGCATCATCATGGTATGAGAGAAACAGAAACATCTCACTAGATCTTTTATGGGCTCTAACATCACAGCTTAGTGAATATGTTTGTCTTGTAGCAAAAAGGCAAAATG
This sequence comes from Orientallactaga sibirica, assembly GCA_036365145.1. Lineage (NCBI taxonomy): Eukaryota > Metazoa > Chordata > Mammalia > Rodentia > Dipodidae > Orientallactaga > Orientallactaga sibirica. The sequence continues at coordinate 14,180,491 of JAEOAD010000008.1, forward strand.
AGTAAAACTTGAACTAGCTTTAAACAGAGTGACAAATTTAGGCTCCCTTTCCATTTGCCTAATGCCAGTGGTGTGAGGTCACCTAGACCTCTGTACATTTATACGTGACCAACATTGTGTGCTTACAGACTAGCCCTTCACAGTCAGAGGAATTCAGAATCCCAGAGTTCCATGGGCTATACTATAGAAGTCAGAATGTTATGGATGGGTGTGTGTGTGTGTGTGAGTGCATGTGTGTGCATGTGGGGCTCAGAAGACAACCTTCAGGTATCCATCCTCACCTTGCACCTGGTTTCAGACAAAGTCTCTGTGGTGGTTTGACTATATGCCCCCCAATATATTCAGTGTTTTATTAGTTTGTTGTTTGCATCTGCAGCCACCTGGCCGGAGGCAGTGTCACTGGGCAGATCTGAAGGTGTGGTGGTGGGTTTGAGATTTCAATCTAAAGATATGCAAAGTGTGCCTCGCTGGAGTTCCTGAGGTGTGCTGTGCTGTGTGGCTTTTGGCTTGTGGCTTTGCTCTCTGTGTTTGGTTCCTGTGAAGGCAGGCCAAGCTTCTTCTGTCATTATGGAACTTCCCTGGATCTGTAAGCTTCAACAACTCCCTTCCTCCATGACTGTGCCTGGTCTGGAAGTTCATCTCAGTGAACCTGAAGCTGTCTGCTACAGTCCCTTTTGTGGTTTTGTCCCTATGAATGCCAGAGCTTTGGGAATCTCCTGACTCTGCCTCATATTGTTGTAGGCACTTTGGGATTATAGGTTTATATTCCAGGCTGGAGTGGCAAGCACTTTTTTTTCTTGTTTTACTTTTAGAAGTAGACAGAGAGAGGAAAGAGAGAATTGGCACGCCAGAACCTTAGCCACTACAAATGAACTCCAGATGCTTGTGCCACCTAGTGATCATGTGCAACCTTGCCTTTGCCTCACCTTTGTGTGTCTGGCTTACATGGGATCTGGGGAGTCTAGCATGGGTCCTTAGGCTTTGCAGGAAAGTGCCTTAACCACTAAGCCACCTCTCCAGCCCTAGCAAGCACTTTTAAGCACAGAAATATCTCCCCAGCCTTGGTAAACACTTGTGCTCTTGGGTGTGTCTAACATTTTTCTCACCTCCTCCAACCTAACTTATGGTGATTTAAATGAGATGACATCCACATGGACTCATGTGTTTTGAATGCTTGGTCCCCAGTTGGTGGCCATTTGGGAGGTGGAGCCCTTCTGGAGGAGGTATGTTGTTGGGGGCAAGCTGAGGGGTGTTATAGCCAGCTCCCCATTGCCAGAGCTCAGTTCACCATCCTTTCCCTGTCATGATCAGATTTCTGTTCAAGACTATAAGACAAAATAAACCCTTTCCTCCCATCAGCTGCTTTTGGTCAGGTGGTTTGTCCCAGCAACACAAAGGGAATTACAATACTACACCACTCAGTGCCTATTTTCTGAACAGCAACTTCTGTACTCTCTCTTTTTTCTGAGATCTTAAAGGCACTCTCTGCTCTTCCCCACCTGCATGTAAGGTTCTTGCTGCTGTTCACAAGTGACCCTTTCCTTTGCTTAACCCTTGTGCCTAAAATCTATATTAAAATATCTCCAATAACCCCTCTTTCTGCTTTTTTTTATTTTTTATTTTACTTATTTATTTGACAGAGAGAAAAAGACAGAGAGAGACAGAGAGAGATAAAGAGAGAGAGAGAGAGAGAATGGGCATGCCAGGACCTCCAGCCACTGCAAACAAACTCCAGAAGCATGTGCCACCTCTTGCATCTGGTTAACGTGGGTCCTCAGGAATCAAACCTTGGTCCTTTGGCTTTGGAAGCAAATACCTTAACCACTAAGCCATCTCTCCAGCTCCCTTCTGATTTTTTTTAAAAAGAATATTACATATCAAATTAACTCTAGCTGTCTAGTGAGTTTTGTTACTCAACTGCACAAATATTCAGCAGGACAGGGTGGGTTTTAAGACTATACAATAATTAACTAAATAGCCCTGTTTCTAAGATTTTGAGAGAGATAGTCTTACTTGGATAATCCTTGTTTTACGTTAAAAGTTGTTATGCAGAGATGGGATGGATTCCTGGATTTGAAGCTCATAGTTTAGGCAGTTGCTAAATATATATATATATATATATTTACAAGCACTAACTTATTCATAAAATTAATCAATTATAATGAGAAAATAAATTTCAACTAATTACTAACTATTTATAGATTTAGGTCCTTTAGGTTCTTTTCTTCTGAGATCTCCCATAGGAAAGGCTCCTGAAATACTTATGTGGAAATTATTCCTGCTTGAAAACTGGCTTCTCTTCTTCTAGAACATTCTCAAGCTCCTAACTATTAACATTACAAAGACACTTTGAAGAGAGGTCATCAAACTTAACTTTCATTGTAATTCCCTTTGTGTGGTAAGAAACAATGCCGTTAACCTAACACCTTCCAAATGGATCTTGGTCCTACTCATCAACCCTTCTCACTATTCATACTAACTTCTGCCAGGTTAATGATGTGTTTTTGTAGGATGACACAAATGAATCAGTAATGGATGAACGTACATGTTGACCTTGTTTAAAGTCATAAAAGAATCCATTAGCCTGATGTGATTACTTTCTGGATGTATTAAGTTGACAGACAAATGCCACCAGCTATTCTATCAGTCCAGGTGTTACTCTGAAAGGATTTTTTTAGATTTACTCACTAGTCCCTCTATTAGTTATGTTCACTCACTTCTATGACCAAATACCTAATAGGATGCTGGGTAAAGAAGAAAAGGGTTTATTCTTGCTTACAGATTCAAGAGGATACATTCCAACATGGTGGGAAAAACATGGCTGCCAGAGGCTGGGAGGCCCCATTACATCCACTGCCAGAAAACCAGAAGGACAAGAAATTGGCCCTCACGATAAAACCTCAATGACCCACTTCCTTCAGCAAGAACCCACCTCCCAAAGATTCCATAATCTTCCCAAACACTGCCATCAGCTAGGGACCAAGTATTAAATAAATAAGCCTATGGGGGACATTTCACATTCAAACCACAATAGCCTCTCACTGGTAATGACGACTGCATTGGACAGTATGAATGAATTAAACTTAATCAGATATAAGACCTTCAAAGTAGTGCCGAGGCTTTGAGCCAAATGGGCCTATCTTCGTTTAAAACTCACTCCTACCTTTTACATGTGCTGGGGCAGCCTCACAATCCCTTAGCATTTCCTTGTAAAAAAGTCTCCAGTTCTACTTCTCTGAGCCCACTCTAACTGATACACTTCCTTTGTGTGTTTTCTTAGCCAAAGAGTGGTTGCAAAAGGCCATGGGTTACTATAAGGGCAGGCAAATCTGTCAGCATCCCTGTTGTTTGTGGTCTGTTAAATAATCCTGGCAAAGAAGATATATGTTTACTTAAATACACAGTTTATCTTACAGCATCCTTATGTTCCCACACTGCACTAGCTTGGGAACCTCCAACTTGCCTTGCAAGCTATAACATAGAATCTTTGGGAGCTGTTTGCCCAGAAAGGCTAAGAACAGCCACTGTTAGTGGATTCAATGGTTGCCTTTCACTTTAAAGCATGGAAGGTTTCCCTTCAGACTCACAATTAAACAAATTCCCTTGCCAAGGCAGCATTGTCCCATAAGACATAACCCCTGGGCTGCCTGCATCTTATCTGGGACCAGTCTCCTCACTGCCCTTCAGGAGCTGCCCCTAATATAGGTCAACTTTGTTCCAGAGCTTTACAATCATGACTGTAATGCTTGGGATATTTGACCCCCAAACCATTGTGGCACATCTTCATTTAGGATTCAGGTGACATGCCAGACACCCTGTTGGGGCTCCTGTTATCATGACCTACTGCATTGTCTTGCTTTATCTCCTGTGTAGTACTGTGTAGTGTTATTATTAATAAGCTAAATTCTTCTTGATCTTATTCACTTATTTTGTTAATTTTTCTAATTGTTGTTACAAATACTGAAACAAAAGAATTAACTTCTTTTGGCTCACAGTTTCAGAGTTCTGGCTCCCATGATTCTTAACTTATGGTGAAGCAGCATATCATAGCAATGAGAGCATGCATCCAAGTTACTAATACTGGACAGGAAGCAGTGGGAAGAAATGAACAGGGACCAGGATTGACCTTCAAAGGCATGTTCCCAATGACCTTCTTCGTCCAGCTAGGCCCTGCTTCCTAATGTATCCACCATCTCCCAGAATGCCACACTGGCTGGGAAGTGAGCATTTAACACACAATACTGGAAGCAGGACAGTTATCTGCTACTTATCATTGTTCCAGGTAATAAATTCAACTGAGCAAAACTTGCCTGTGCTTCTACACATTATATCCTAGCACCCAACATTGTGTCTGGTTCATGAAAAGAAAGTCAAAAGTACGTAACTGTTGAATAATTTAACAAATGAGTGAGTTCGAGTCATTTTTGTCACCCCTTAGAATTCCTTAATTGCAGAGACCTGAGGCCTCAATAATGATGAAAAGGGCAAAAGTTCATGACATATATGATCCATATCTTAAAATCAATAAATTCATTCAACATTATATATCTATTCATATACATGAGTGTGTGTGTGTGTGTGTGTGTGTGTGTGTGTGTGTGTGTGTGTGCAAAGTGTGGTATGTACAGCAAAACTGTGCAGGGGAACAAAGTGAACTAATGGGAGGTTGGGAGGCAAGAAAAGTGGGAGACTAGAATCTTACAAGACAAAATATACTTGTATAAAATATTTATTTATTTATTTATGATTGAGAGAGGGAAAAGAGGCAGATAGAGAGACAGAGAGGATGGGCATACCAGAGCTGCTAGCCATTGCAAATAAACTCCAGAAACATGTGCTAACTTGTGCATCTGGTTTATGTGGGTACTGGGTAATCAAACCTGGATCCTTAGGTTTCACAAGCAAGTGCCTTAACTACTAAGCCATCTCTCCAGCCCACTTGAATGAAATTTTTAAAATAAAATTTAAAAATTAAAATAAAGAGTATTTAGTCTTATCGGGATCCATTTACCTTCACTAGTGTCTACTTGGGATAATGTCATCATTTATCCATTTATCTCATTTTATAGTGAGCTGCCTGACAGGACTTATTATAACAGCAGTTATAATCATAACCAAAAATTATTTTTAAAGTGATGAGGACATAATATGTGATGGTTGTGAAGTTATCAAACACACTTTCAACCAAACAAAATTATTCAGTAATTTAAACATAGAAATCTTGGGTTTTCTTTTGCCTTCTGGACTTTCTTTCATTCTTCATTAATTGGCAACTCACTGCAAAGCCCACAGAGATGACCTGGCTCCAAGTGATGTGGAGGTAAGAAAACAGATTACAATGACCAGATGTTGTTCTTCTGGGTGTCCTGGTTTCTGTGAACCCCTTTCCTAGATCATATTCTCTCTAATATTCTAAATCCTGTACAGAACACTATTAGAAAAATTCGATATGCTGGTGAGGGTCTTGTTCAAATGCAGAGTTGACTCAATAAAGGGTGGGTGCTGAAAGGCTACCTTTCTACCAGTTATGTGCTATCCCCACTCTGATGTCGATATTCTTACTCTTAAATAAGAGCTCAATGTCAGTGCTGTGAAGCTCTCCTTCAATTTCAGCCACGATGGGGTACCAATCAAGTAACATCAGGTTGGCAGCACAGAGTGGTGACTGAACAAACTAATAGTGTTCATATGACTTAAGCAGTGGTTCCTTGAGGACAATATTTAACCTTTCAAAATATATTTTTCATGTGTTTACTTTATTTTTACTGGGTTTTTTTGTTTGTTTTTGTTTTTTGTTTTTTCAAGGGAGGGTCTCACCCTAGTCCAGGCTGACCTGGAATTCACTATATAGTCTCAGGGTGGCCTCAAACTCATGGTGATCCTCCTACCTCTGCCTCCGGAGTGCTGGAATTAAAGACATATGCCACCATGCCCAGTATGTTTATTTTTGTAAATACTCCCAATTTTAGTACGTGTTTCTTAATTTAATGATTTAGTGTTAGGGCTAGAGAGATGGCTCAGTCAGTTACAAAAAAGAAAGAAAGAAAGGAAGAAAGAAAGAAAGAAAGAAAAAAAAAGAAAAGAAAAGAAAAGAAAAGAAAAGAAAAGAAAAGAAAAGAAAAGAAAAGAAAAGAAAAGAAAAGAAAAGAAAAAGGCAGGGGTACACCATGCCTGTCAGGGCCTGTGTCAAATCCTCAGCATCCACATAAATGCCAGGAAGGCATGTTGACCTGCCTGTCATCCTGCTTCTCATAGAGCAAGCTGCCAAGCTAAACTAGCCAAATCAGTGCACTCTGGGTTCAAGTGATAGTGAGAGACCCTGTCTCAACAAATAGGGTGGATAGTGATAGAGAAAGACACCTAAAGTCAACCTTTAGCTTACACATGCACACACACTCATGTGCAAACATGCATACATGCCATACAAATGTACACATGCAAAAGAAAAATGGTTTAGTGTTACTTAAAAAAGATATAAATGAATATGACTTAGTTTTGTGCCCATTCTAAATCTTTAAGAATCTAAAATTTTCTTGGGCAAATCATTTGTAGATATCTCTCATCTCTTTGTTAAAATGAGAATATCTACAGAGTGGATTCTTCCTGTATTTTAACTATGTGTTCAAGGAATAACATCACAATAATTTCTGATGTAATTTTTATTTACTGGTTCTAGGCTGAAGATTGTATATCAGAGCTGTGTGGTGGCATATGCATGCATTCCCAGTTCTCAGTAGATATAAGCCATAGCTACATATCAAAGTTGATGTCAGCCTGGGTTACTTAAAAAACTGTCTCAAAGATAAATTTTAAAGCAAAGATATATATGAAACTAGATTTGAATAAAGCCTATGAATATATATTTTAAATATATTTTTATTTATTTATTTGCAAGCAGAGAGAAGAGAGATAGGCAAAGAGAATGAGCATGCTAGGGCCTCCAGCCACTGCAAATGAACTCCAGATGCATGCGGCACTTGTGCATCTGGTTTTACATGGGTATTGGGGAATTGAACTTGTGATGTTAGGTTTTGTAGGCAAGCAACTTAACCACTGAACAATCTCTCTAGTTCTGAATATATTTTTCATTTGTAAGTTTTAAGACCTATGGAATGTTGCTTTCATGGAAAACTGTGTTGTGTCAAGAAGATATTTTCATGATGTAAGATTCTAGTTGAGTTCAATTTCTAATTGTTGGGCATATCTTAGGGGGTGTGTATGTTTATTTTGTGTAGTAATTTGGTGGTGCTGTGGTTTAGAAGGTTCATACAAAAGAAAAAATTTTGGTCCTCAACCCATATCTCTATAAGGAGATCATGAAATCTGTTTCTTTTTTTGTGAATATTTTTATTATTTATTTATTTGAGAGAAAGAGACAGAGACAAAGAAAGTGAGTAGAGGTGTAGTATGGCCTACTGCCACTGAAAACTACCTCCAGAAGCATGTGCCACTTTGTGCAACTGGCTTTACAGGGCACTAGGGAGTACAGTCCAAGTCATTAGGCTTTGCAAACGAGCACCTTTAACTGCTGAGACAGCTCTCCTCTTCACTTCTTAAAGGTTCTATGACCTGGCTTGGAGAGATTGTTCAGAGGTTAAAAGTGCTTGCTTGCAAAGCCTAATGACTCAGGTTTGATTCCCTATCGCCCACAAAGTGGTGCATGCATCTGGAGTTCATTTGCAGTGGCAGGAGGCCATGCCACACCCATTCTCATTCTCTCTCTCTCTCCTTGCAAGTAAATCAATAAAAAGACTTTTTAAAGAAGGAAGTAGAACATAATACAAGGAAGTTAATCACTTGGTGGCTGGTGCTTGAAGCCAACATTGGGAGCCAATCCCTTTCTGACTCTTTGCTTCCCAGTCACCATGAAGTAAGCAACTTGCTCTGCCATGATGTAGTGACTAGACACTCAGAGCACCAAGGCCATATAACCATGGTCTGAAATTTCGGAAACTACGAGCCAAAATATTTTCTTCCACTATACTAACTGTCATTAGGTGTTTGTCAAAGCATCAGAAAGCTGGACAACAAACAAGGTTATTGGTGGCCATTCAAACTTTTATCTGATAGAAATTTACCTGACCTGCCCTCTCAGTTTTAACTCACCTCACCCTAATCAGTTTCCATGACTGTCTGTAATTAGACTGCTACCTGCAAATATTATCAAAACTAAATTCTATATATTCTCGAGTTTCTACTTTTTTTCTCATGACAGACTACAATCCACCAAACTGAATTTTCCAGTTGTGCCTTCCACCTCATGATATCATGACTAACTAAATCCTGACAGCCCAGACCCTATCAAGACACAAGGTTGTATTGCAACCATAACTTTATCCCGGAAATTTCAGCAATAGAAAACTGCCCCATCCATGTGGTATAGCAAGTTTTGCATCAGAATGATAACAAGAATTCCTGAGAGTCATTTTCTGAGTTCTACCACACTCAGGAAGTTTATGATAACCTTCCTGAAAGACAACACCTGAGACTCTGGTTTATCACCCCTAGAAGGCTTATGGTCTCCTCTGAGTTTTTCAGCAGTAATCGATACTCATTAATATGTAGAAAAACAAGGTCCTGAGACTGGAGAGACAGCTCAATGGATAAAGCACTCCTTGTTCAAGCTGAAGTGTCTGAGTTTGATAAACAGACCCCATATAAAAAGCCAGAACCCATAGTGGGCATCTATAATCCCAGCATGCTGGCATTGATGCTAATGGCAAGATGGGAGATGGACAGGAAAGAATTTTCTAGAAACTTGTGGCAAATGTAGTAAAGCACAGCAGAGCAAGAATCCGGAGTGAGAAACGGCCGCAAATGAGGTGCACAGAACAGCCTGAAAGTTGTCCCCTGACCTCCATATATGGGCTGTAATATGTACATGCACACTCCATCAGACAAAATACCCAGCAGAAGTAGCTAATGGTAGGTAAAGAATTTCATCTGGCTTAGAGTTTTGAGTGAAGTGATGTGAAGTGTACATCACAGCAGGAAAAGCATGACAGGAGCAACAGAGGAAGTAGAGGCAGATAGAAGGGGCTGCAAATAAAGCTGGGCTATCACACCTTGTGGTGGTTTGATTCAGGTGCCCCCATAAACTTAGGTGTTCTGAAAGTTAGGTTCCCCGCTGATGGAGATTTGGGAATTAATGCTTCCTGGAGACAGTTATTGTTGGGGGCGGGCTAATGGGTGTTACAGCCAGTTTCCCCTTGCCAATGTTTGGCACACTTTCCTGTTGCTGTTGTCCACCTGATGTTGGTAAGGAGGTGATGCCTACCCTCTGCTTGTGCCATCATTTTCCTCTGCCATCATGGAGCTTTCCCTCGAATCTATAAGCCAAAATAAACCGTTTTTATCCACAAGCTGCTCTTCCTCAGGTGGTTTTTGCCAACAATGTGAACCTGACTTCAACACACCACAACCCCCACCCTGTGACATACTTCCTTCCAGCAATGTTCTACTTCTAAAAGGTTTATAACCTTCCAGAAAAGTGCCATCAGTCAAGGATTAAGTACTTAAACACCTGAGTCTATGGGGAACATTTTGCATTCACTCCCCAAACACACATTTAAAAAAATAAATAAATAGGGGGACTGAAAGTGTTCATCATTAGATGAGATATGTGCTCCTGGAAATCAAAGAGTGTTAGAGAGCCACCCCCCCCCCCCAGTCTTTGTGTTCCAGAAATAGTTGACCAAAAAGGACATTACCTGTTTCTCCTTTTTCTGGGATACAACCATCCCTGTCCTTCGTCATGATTCCCCAAAGACTCACAGATGACTTCATTGTATAAAGCACCTCCCTCCCTCCTTCCTTTTCTCCTTTTATCTCTTCCTTTATTTCTCCCTCCCTCCCTCCCTCCCTCTCATTGTTTCCCTGTCTCCCTTCCTTCTCTCTGAGGTGTCCACTTATTTCATGACCACCCTATTATAATAGTCTGGGTAAAACCATCTATTAATTATTTTGTTAATTTATGTTTGTTGTGCCACAATAACAACAACAAAATTCAGTTTGCCTGAGGTATCCCTAACACAGCATCTTTGCTACACTGGAAGTTTTAAAGATGTCACATATACAATGTGGATGGTTCAGGGGAAATTATTGGCAAAACCTCACCTGGAGCCAGCTCTAACTACTTTCCAGGTTTTTGAGTAAGGCATATCAAAGAGGGGTTTCAAGCTGTTGGAGAACCCACTGGAAACAACTTGGAAGCTAAAGAGAGAGAAAGAGAGAAGGGGAAGGAGACCAAAAGATGTTTCAGGTTGAAAAGGAAAGAGAGAGACTACAAAAGGATATTAAATGCCCAGTAGGTATTATTAAAAAGTCACCCAGGAAGTGTTTGAAAAGTGTATCAAGTTCCAAAGTAATAGTTTATACATTGAAATTCAGTCTTGCCAACTGCCTCTCATCATACAATTGTCAAACCACCTTCAGCATACTGTAATTATATGGAGGATGAAGGAATGTGGATAAAAGCAGCTCAAGGGCTTAAGGTAGTAGACTCTGCAATGATAAAACAGACAGGAATATATTGGTAACTGAGATTTTTAAGGGCTCTTTTATGAAAACAATTTTCAAATTCTGCAGCATCTTCCTGAAAGGGAAATGAACAATTTTAAATGAATGTGATAAATAAACAGATAATATGATAGTAAAACGGGTGACTATAGGGGGTGTGATTTGGTCACCATCTGCACAGGGGAGGCTTTGTGTAAAAATCTAATAGTGCAGACACCTGGACCCACCTTCCACCATTTTGTTTTTCGTACTGTCTTTTGCCATATAAGGGAACCCATTCACATGAAGTCCTTCATATCCCAAATCTTACATATGCAGAGTTGGGACAATAATAATTATGATAGAAGTGTTTGGCAAAATAGTAACAAAAAATCGAATAAATAAGTATAATGCAACAAAATTCTTCCCACCTGTCAAGAACTGTGCTAAGGATTTCCTATGGGTTAGCGCATTTAATGCTCATAGCAGAGGTGTGACGATGGTGACTGATAAAAATGCCCAATTTCAACTGAAGCTGAGAAACCATCCATTTATTTCACCTGATAATGGCCACTGAACTAGCAAGTAGTATAATTTCGGTATGAAGCCAGAATAATGCTTCAAATTTCACACTTATTCCTTTATTGTTTCCATGTTTTGTGCTCTTTTATAATTGGCCACTTCTTTATTAAAAACAACAACAACAACAAAAAAAAAAAAAACATTGCTGGGCGTGGTGGTGCACACCTTTAATCCCAGCACTGGGGAGGCAGAGGTAGGATGATCGCGTGAGTTCAAGGTCATCCTGAGGCAACCTAGTGAATTCCAAGTCAGCCTGGGCTACAGTGAGACCCTACCTCAAAAAACAAAACAAAACAAAACAAATAAACCACGATCACCTTACAACTTAGTAAGGATAATGACGCGATTCCAAGTCACCAGATGAGAGAAAGGGAAAAAAAGCAAGAAACGCCAGATGAGATGTGAACAGGTCAGTTATCAAGGTATTGCCTCTCAGTACCAAGACCCTTTTGCAACGCCTGTTCTGGGGTGATGGATGGCCTGCCTACATGTTTCTCCTTCCACAGTCGCCATGAGTTAGAGCTCTCTCGCTAGAGGGCGCAGGAGGGACACTAGAGGAGGACCTGGTCCTTTGCTCCTCTTCAGTTACTGCAAGAACTGCTTTCTCAGCCCCAGATTCCAGGAGTAGTAAGTTTCTAAGAGGCTCAGTCTCTGCATTTCTCCACAAGCAAGCCACTTCCCCTGCCAGCAGCGTGTCACCTGTCTCACAGAACCCCCAAAATAACATTCCATAAAATCCTCAAAGCAAAAGACCACCTGTAGGACTGTTCCCTGTGAACGGCCTCCCACTGAAATCTCTTACTTGGTTTCCTAATGAACTCAAGAGACATGGCGCCTCCCTGATGAAGCCCATCCAATGGGCTATTTCTAGTACTTTTTCGCCTGCAGCAGCCCTATGGTCCTGTTGACCAGTGAGGCATAAGGACCCTCTCCTCCAAGGCCTGGGTCTCCACCTCCAGATGGTAGGCCTCTTCCATGATCACATGCCCAATGCTAGAAGCTGCTCCCCACTTCATTAATGCCACTTAGCCAGAAAGTGGTAGAGACCTGATTTGAAAGCAGTCTGCTGCTTCAAATGTCACATTTATACCTCTGTCAGTTTGATGTTTTATTCCCTTTATAAATGATGGTTCTTCCTGCAGAAAACTATCACTGCCTTATCATTCAGTAGGGATCATGATTGCCAGTCTGCAAGTCCTGTCTCTATATTCTCTGGAGTTCTCTTTCCTTCTAAGGAGTCTCTATTCTTAAATGTCAGGATATTTCATTTAAAATCAGAAGAAAAAATTGAAATTCACATTTTCAACATCTACTAGAAGACTCAATTGTTTCACAGAGACTATTACAATCTGACTGCCATCTTTTAGACCTTGACATCTACATAGCCCACCAGCACCCCCAAACTCAATTCTTTCTAAGCACTTTCCATTGCACCTCTACTTTGTTACTGTCTTCACAGCTGAATGTGGCATCATTTTTATCATTCTTACTTCTGCCTCTCTCACAGGTCTTTTCTCACATCATTTCCTTGTCTTAATTTCCTGGTTTCTTTCCTCATCCTTTTAACTCCTACTAATCCTTTTAAGTCCCAACTCAGAGGATGCCTCACTTTGTATATCTTCCTAGGCCCCGTGCTGAAGGAAACTGAATCTTTCAGGGTGCTTTGCAAACTCTAGAACCTTCATCTATGGTTTCACATCCTATGTATTCTTTTGTCATCCCAATTTGCATATTGCATAAACTCTCTCACACATTGGAAACCCTTTACTCTGTCACACATTGGTGAAACTTTTTTTTTTTTTTTGAGGTAAGGTTTTTGTCTAGCCCAGGCTGAACTAGAATTCATTACGTAATCTCAGGCTGGTCCCAAGCTCATGGCAATTCTCCTACTTCTGCCTCCTGGGTGCTAGGATTTTAAAGGCATATACCACCATGCCCAGCAAAAAAATTTTAAAAATATGTTTTTATTTATTTATTTTCAAGCAGAGAGAGACAGAGGGAAGCTATACAGAAAGAAAGAGAGAGAGAATAGGCATGCCAGGGCCTCCAGTAACTGCTGGGCTATCTCTCCAGCCAAAAACTTTTTAAACTTTTAAAAGAATTATTTTCATTTGCAGATAAGACAGATAGTTGTAAATATATTTTTAAGGGGCAAAGGAACAAAAGCTAAAGGAAGAAAGAAAAAGAAAATACATATTTTTTAAAGCTATAGAAAATTACAGGAAAAATATTATATGAAGCAATCAAGGATAAAGTTGTTCTCTTTGAATACGAGACATTTTCCATTTTTTCACCCAGCTCTCTCTCCTATCTCCATCCAGATGCACATTCTCTCTGCCCACAAAAATAATTCAGCTATGCTTTCCTTCTGTTGCAGAGTACAAAAGACCTCTCACATGAGCCAAGGTACTCCCTGCTGGAGAGAGCTGTGTGCCTCTGTCGACCTCCCTTTCCCACTGCCCACACTGAGGTTCTCACACTCTCCCTGCCACCGATTTATTATTCTCAATTTTGACTCCTTGTTCCACATTAGTTAACTCCCATGTGCAGAGCCTGTGTCCAGACTACCTGTACAACTGTCCTATTTCTCCTTGCATCTGTTTTAACTGCCTATTCTCAAATGCTCCCTTCTCACAAAAACAAGATAACTGTCTCTCATATTCACTCCTTTTGGTTTGTTTGTTTGTTTGTTTGTTTGTTTGTTTGTTTGTTTGAGGTAGGTCTCATTCTAGCCCAGACTGACCTGGAATTCACCATGTAGTCTCAGGCTGGCCTTGAACTCAGTGTTCCTCTGACCTCTGCCTCCCAAGTGCTGGGATTAAAGGTGTGTGCCACCACAACTGGCTCTTTAGTCATTATTTTTTTCAAGTATTTTAATTTTTACTTATTTGCAAGCAGAGAGAGAGAGAGAGAGAATGTATGGGTACACCAGGGTCTCTAGCCGCTGCAAATGAACTCCAGATGCATACACTACTTTGTGCATCTGATTTCATGTGGTTACTAGGTTATGGAACTGAGATCATTAGGCTTTGGAGGCAAGGGTCTTAACCACTGAGAAATTTCTCCATCCCCTCTTATAGTCATTCTTAAAAAATAATTTCAAAAGTGATTTTAAGAAATGACAGGATGAGTGACAGGAAGCCCCATTATAGGTGCACTAAAGATTATTTAGAGTTGTAGATTTTATGGTTACACAGTTATAAGGGAGATGAGCAGGAACCATAGATGGCCCTCCTGACAGCAAGCAATTGAGTGCAAATTTAGCAGAGTAACTTCAAGAAAAGAGAGAGGAAGCTGACAACAAGTAGACTGCAAAGTCAGCTGATGGGGAATGGCAGCTGTTCTTTGTTTCTAAGTTGGAAACTGAAAAAATAAATGAGGACCAGCTGTTCTCCTTTCCATGGGGGGGGCCAAGCAAAAAGGAGTAGCTTAACTTTCTGCAAGTGTGCAGTAAAGAAACACCTTTATACTACAAAGGTAACTATTACTAAAGGATGATGTTTTCAGATCCCTGGAAACTCTGAGAAATTACAGGTCTCAGATGTGACAGTGTAGCTTCCATCTTTTCTCTTTTAGAAGTTGAAAACGTGGGCGTTTGAGTAACTGTTCTGAATGAACTCTATCTGCAGTGTCCACGTGCTATCTGGGTGCTTCATCTAGATGCAGGCTATGTTGCCTAGATTGCATAGGACCACTTATTTGGGAAAAATTTTTGTACAGATCTTATTCTCTAAATACTTACAAACCCAGAAGGCTAGAATAGTCCGAAAAAAAATAGGACATTCTTTTGCACATTCTGTTTCCAGATCTTCAGAGATCATTGACTCACATTTTTTTGTGAGTGAGTGTGTGTGTGTGTGTGTGTGTGTGTGTGTGTGGTTATGGTCAGAGGACAACTTTGGGGTGTTGGTCCTGTCCTTCCATCTTGCCAAATGTTTCTCTTCTTGTTTCTTTGCCTCTGGGGAGGTCAGACTAGCTGAGCTACAAGTGCCAGGAGTCTCCTGACTCTGCTTTCCATTGCCATGGGTGTGTTGGGAATACAGACAGCAAAGTTACTTTGTATTCAGAGTCCACCATTACCTGGGTGTTGGGGATCCAAGCTCAAATTGGCAAGCTTATAGAGCAAACTCCTTTAAGCACTGAGCAATTTCCCCATCCCATTCACTTCCATTTTCTAAATTAAGTTTTCTTGTCCTCTCTTATTAGCCTCACCCTGCAGCTGGCAGCCTCAGAGACAATTCCCTTTAAATGGCCTCTATTTATAGAGGAATGAAAAGAACAGAATCAGACTGCCAGGGACTCTCTTCAAAAGAATCTCACTATGGCTTTTTCTCTGCTATCAGTTTAGTTGGTGGGGAGGTTCTTGGCCATAGCAGATGTATAACATGTGCACATGGCATCCTGACTTCAGAATGTGACAAAGTAAAAATATTCCTTTTTGAGTTTTCCAGCCTGTTGGCTCTCCTTTCTGGGAATGCAGACTTATAAATCTTGACAGTGTTCTTTTCACGCTTTTCTACTTTTGTTTTTCACTTTGATTGAGTGGCCTGTAGAGAATGGCAATTGGTTGCCACTGATAACTTACTTTCAGAAAGCAAAGGAAGCTCTGGAATTTGGGGGTCCTCCTTCTCTGGCTCATCATTAAAGTATTTCTCAGGGTCTATGAGAAAGGCAGGTTTACGAACTTCAGGCAGCTCTTTCAGTGTTCCGATTGCTAAGAACCTAAATGTGCCTTCACATAGCACATGGGAAGCATAAGGGAAGACAATGTCATCAACTTCTTGGAATAAGCTAGGACATTTCCAAATTCACTTTTTAAAAATATTTAACCTCCTAGTTACTCAGCTGATACAGCCATAATAACCAGCTAAGCTTCTAAGCCCAGTTGTTCAAAATAAAACAAAGTTCTTTTAGATTCAAATAGACTGAGAGAAACTCAAGGCTTCTCTTTAATTCGTTTTTCTTTTTGTATCTTTTCTTTTTTTGTTATTTTGTCTTGAAAATTAGTATTCTATCATTTTGGAAGAACTCCAGTTTCTCTTTTATCTACAAGAAAATTGTATCCTTTGTGAAATCAAATCTTTGTTTCAGTGCTTATTTAACACAACATCTAAAATTGGGAATTGGCAGATGCTTTTACATTCCACTGTGACACAAACCAAGACTCTGTTGTTCTACTCATTATGCACACATGAAATGAGCAAGCTCTCCTCTAACTATGCCTTTAAAAACAAAGTCTGGGATGAAGCACAAAAGTTTTCACTTCTTATGACAAGTGACTAATGGAATAGAAATCAACAAAACTAACTCAAGATATAATTTTATATTGTTTGATTGTTAGTCCCATGAAGTTAGGGGCTACCCTGCCATTGCAGTACCGCAGTGCTGAGGAAGAGGTTCCTGTTCCACACCTGACACAAAACAAGCCATGAGCTGTGTGTCTAAGTTTCTCTAAACTCAACAGGCATTGGATTTACCTAGAGCTTATAAAAGCCTGGGCTGCCATTTCTTGCCCTTGGCTTCTCATTTATTGTGGTTAAACAAAATAAAGGTAGTGGAATTTACATTTTAATGTGTTCCATCATGATGATAGTGCTAGGCCAGTGGCTACTCTTTGAGAATCAATGCACTACATCAAGTGAAGGAAGCCATCGTCACCTTTTGTGAAGTTGCATGACAGTGATAGATGAGGTAACTAAGGCTCTGGATGCATGTAATTTGACTTAGTTTACACAATTGTCTAATGACACACCAGTTGACAACCATGAGTATGTTTACCTTCCAAGATCATGCTCTAAGTTATAACAACAATAATAACAATGGTATTGCTAATAAAATTGTTTCTGTGATAGCTAGACAGTGCTCAAAGTGTTTTACATATATCATTGAGTCCTGACATAAATACTCTATGGGATATATTGGTTTATAACTAGATTTTGAGTGTCAGCTAATTATACTATATATCTTTCAACAGCAATTTCACCAAAATTCTAAAATCAACATGTCTGCTCTAATGGACAGGAGTTGATAAAAGATTATTGGTGAGTAAGTTTAATTAAATTATGGCACGTCAAGAATAATCCTTACCAATTTTCTAACCTCTCCTGGCATATACCCTAAGGACTCCACACTCCCCTGCAGAGATACTTGTACATCCAAGTTTATTATATACAATCAACATAAGTGACCATTGACATATAAATAGATAATGAAACTGTTTTATATATATATATATACACATATATATATACACATATATACGCATATATATGTTCTATTGAGTGTTACAGGAAAAAGATGAAACCATAAAATTTATAGGAAAATGTTATAATGCACTAATCAATGTTTGTACATTCCCCCTATTCTTACCACTATATGATAACCATCACTCTTTTCTAAATTTGTATAAGATCCAAATACATATACACACAAACATAAATATATGCATACATATATACATATATACTTAACATATAAGTGGTATGGTGGTTAATAATCTCATTGTCAATTTGAACTGGATTTGGAATCACCCAGGAGACACACCTCTGGCATTTCTGTGAGGGCACTTCCAGACTGTTCTAACTGAAAGGGTAGATGCTCCCTGAATATGGGAAGACCCATCTGATGGATTGTGGTGCCAGAGTGAAAAAATATGGGATAAATGAGATGAGCAAGCAAAGTGCGTACCAGCATTCATCTCTCCTTCCTGACTGTAAACACAGTAGAACCAGCTACCCCACACCCCTGTTCCACTGACACCATGTTGACTGTACCCTAGAACCATGAGGCAAAAGAAATCTTTCCTTCTCTAGATTGCATTTGCCAAGCATTTGCACAGCAACAAGAAAAATCATTAAAATGGATTTCTGTGCCTCATTTACTTCACTTAATATGACTTACAGTTACAACTTTGATGTCACGTTTTTATTTTGTTAACATGTAGGATAAAATATCAGGGCACTGATTGTCTCTGCTATTGGAACTATAGTAAGAACTTTATACATGTTTTTAACCTACACTTTATAGTTTTTCACATATTTTGTGTGCCTTTGAAAAAAGTTATTTAATATCTCCAAGCTCACTCTCCTCCTTTGTCACAGGAGATCACAGAAGCTCATATTGTGCTTATCAAGTAAAACAAGCATTCCAGGCGAACAATGTAGTGCCTCATAAACTTGTATAAAACATCATTCTAAACTGTATCAACAATGTTTACTTACTGGCAGACTTTTGCATAATTTCACCATGGGGAAGTTCATGTATTTTTTTCTTATAGATTTTTCTCTCCTTATGTTTCATACATAAATTCATTTTTTCTGATGGTCTGACACTGGAAAAAATGATTTATAATAAAATAAAATATTAACCATAGGCATAAACAGATATTTTTTAGTTACAGTAAGTGTGCTTCTTATTCTTGCAAAAGTACTTATATTCCTGTAAACTTGGGAATTCCTTACGGCAATGAAGCTATACCTTTGAATAAAATGTCTGCCTGCCAGATGACAGCATATGAGAGGATGAGCCAGAGACGTTGCAAACACAGGTATGGAAAGATCCTGGTTCCCCCGCTGGAGTGGCAGTAAAAATATATTCACAGAAACATATTCACACTTCCATTGTCCTTTATGCAAATGACAAGGGCGATGGGGAGTATATGAACCATGGATTTATCCATGTATCTTTCTTTATAGTATTCAAAAGCCAAAGAAATTTATTATCTATGAGAAAATTTAGAGGAGATTAAACACAAAAAAGGTTCATATCTATAAAACATAGGAAAGTGAACCATCTTATACTTCTATAAAATCCTATCAGAGGGTTGGGGAGATGGTTTAGCAGTTAAGGCATTTGCCTGCAAAGCCAAAGAACTTAGATGTGCTTCCCCAGGACACACGTACAATGATGCACAAGGTCATGCATGTATCTGGAGTTCGTTTGCAGTGGCTGGAGGCCCTGGAATGCCCATTCTCTCTCTCTCTCTCTCTCTCTCTCTCTCTCTCTCTCTCTCTCTCTCTCTCTCTCTCTCTCAGGTTACTCTCTCTCAGGTTAAAATATGACTTCAGATGCTTAACATGCCCCATAAGAGACTTCAACCTTAACACCTTCAACTTCTGTTGCACAAATGTCTAGAAAGCACCAGATCTAACAACACACCCATGTCCCCCTCCCCATCAGGAAGAGATACAGGGACCTTGCTGACCTCTTCCACTTGACTCCCTCCTTTGTATACCTCAGAACCTCATGGTCACCACTGTCCCATCAGCTGGCTAACTTTTAGTCCCAAATTGGTTACAGATTTTGTAGCTGTAAAATCTTGAGACATTCCCTATACCCTCAGCCTTTCCTTGCTGTAGTTTGGAAGATGTCATGGTCAAGTGTCTGGTGATGTGGCTAACATATTATTCAAATTAATGTTCATTTCCCTCCTTCCTTGTCCTCTATTTTTGCAGTTTCTCACAGCTTAAAATACCAATTTAAGTGAAGTTAAATATAGGTATCAGTCTTAAGGCTAATATCACAGGCTATTTATACAGCTTTCAGGAATAGATTATTGACTGCATATTGGTCTTTATATATGTGGTGTATGTGAGCATACATGTGTGTGTGTGTGTGTGTTCATGTATGTGTGGATGGTAGCATATGTGTGTGTGCAGGTGTACATGTGTGAGGTGTGTGTGTGTGTGTGTGTGTGTGTGTGTGTGTGTGTGTGTGTTGGCAAGAGGTTGATGTCTGGGGTCTTTCTCAGTGACCCTCCACCTTACTCTTTGAGACAGAGTCTTGCTGAACCTAGAGTTCACTGATTTGGCTAGATTAGCTAGCTAGAGAGTCCCAAGCAGTCCCTGATCCCTCCACTGTGCTGGGATTATAGGTGCATTCCATCTTACTTGGCATGTTATGTAGGTATTGGAGCCATGAACTCAGGTCCCAGTGCTTGAACAGCAAGTACTTTGTCTACTGAGCCATTTCCTCATCCCTGTCTTTTTATATACAAATAAATTTTCATTTTAGAATACTTTAGAGATTACAGAAGTGTTAGAATAACACAGAATTCTGTGACACTCCTCATTCAGTTCCCCCTCTTGATAACTTATATTACTTGCATTTTAAGAAATCAATATTAGTATATTAAAATGAACCAAACTCCAAATTTTATTGCTTTTGTTAGTGTTTTGTCATATTGTCCTTTGTCTAAGATGTAAAAATTCTCAGTTTCTGAATCCTGAGCCTTCACTGGCCTTCTATGGCAGTTACTCTCACTTTTCCTGCTCAAAATTTTGAAGAGTGTTGATAGGCTTTGAATAGACTGTCCCTCTGTTTGCCTTTGGCTGGTGTTTTCTTAGGGCTAGATTGTGCTACATGGAAGGCAACAAAGGGGAAGTGTTATCCTCATCATATCCTGCAAAAGAGTCATGTTCCAACCTGACTATTGATAGTAATCTTGATCTTCTGGCCATGTTCGTATTGTCAAGTTCAGAGTAATAGCAGCTTACAGTACCCACCACAATATTACTTTTACTCTGGAAGCAAGATAGCAAACAGTTCACACTTAAGGGGGATAAATGGAAGAGTTATATACTATTTCTTGAGTGGGGACTTCAGATAAGTTATTTAAAAACAGGCATTTTAGGAGACCTTTGCTAGCTAGAAGACTTAGAATAGAAAAGCAAGATTTTCCTGAAAATGCCATCTCCTATAATTAAGAGAATATTATTTAGCAATTGTTTTGGCTTCGAGGACAAGAGGGTAAATGCACCTGTGACAGTAATAAGTAAATGGTGAATACTAGGAAGGTGGGCTCAGGTATAATTAGGACTCCCTGCCATTATCCAAGAATGAGGAAAAACAGGCAGAAAATGATACAATGTTCTATGGATTTCAGCAAATTTAGTTACTTTTCGATGGTTGTCTATGAAATTCATTAGACTAGTAAAGCTCCAAGATGAAGGGAAGCTCTATGCACAGCTATCTAGTAAAATCAACTCCATATTTGAAGGCCATGGACCTTTGGTCTTTCCTTTCCATAGGCATATGCCATTCTGGAGAGTGGTTCTCATGAAAATGTACTGAGAATGTGGAAGAAGAGAACATTGCTAAGGAGGTGTCTGATGAAGATGAATCACTATAAGAATACAAAGAAGAGCCTAAATAAGGTTTAGTTGGGATTGTTTTGGTTCAAACTCTCTTTCATGGTGATATAGAGGGCCTACTACTGGCTTCCAGAGGCAGTGAAAAATCAATTATATGAAGAAAGACTCCAACTGTCCTTTATTTCAGTTCTGGTGACAGAAGTGAGATGAGTATGACAGAATAATAGGACATTAGAATAGCAGGCTCATATACCCTGACTAATGCAATCTAGAACAGAGTCTGAACATGGTCGGAACTTAGTACTTCTTGCTGACTATTACGTTAAGCAAGATTAAGACATTATTTTTCACTCACAGCAGGAAGTTCCAACATCCCCTCCTAGAAACATCTAGTACTGTTGGGAATTGTAGAAATGGTCAGGAGGTATGAGTCTCCCCTAAATAATAACTTTTCACACTAGGAGTTTTAAGACTTACATTTCAAAAATTAACTGTACTTGTATTTGTTCTACCTGGATAAAGGATAGTTATTATCATAGATTATTGTCATAAGCCAATTGCCATCCTCTAAGATTTCTATGTCATAAAATCCCTAATTTAAAATGGATTTTAATATTTTGTGTATTTTTTCTTTAAGCTGTCCATCCATTTTTTAGTTCAATTTTTCACATGAAATCTGTTGGCAAAATAATTAATCAGTAACATATAGCTAATTGTAAATATCAGTTCCTTATTAACAATTACAGGGAACTTAGAACACTTGGACTAGAAATGGCTGGAAAGCAACACATGTTAAGAAACTAAAATGTGTCTTCTTTCTATAAAATTACTGGGGAGAATGGGCTCATTTTTTGGACCATTCTCCAATATCAATCTCCCACCAATTGTGGGCTGTAAGAGGGCCTACAAATATAAAATTCTCTCTAAAATAATAATGGCCATCCCATCTATCTGGTGCTGACTTCTCTCTCTGTTGGAGAATTTGATTCTCTTCTTCAGATGAATGCTGAACCTGAGGGGAGGATCAGCCTATCGCACCTCACCAGGGCCCCAGCTGAAACCATAGAGTAATGGAGGAAATGGGCAAGAGTGCAGCTTTCTCAGTGAACCTGACACCAGCACAAGGCTGAAGGAGATAAACACAGAGAACACTCAACCCATACTAAACCAGATATCCAGAGACACAGAGGCTCCCAAGACGTCATCACTGAAGTAGAACTAAAATGAACCCAACATGACACAGAGAAATTCCCGGATGAGGGGGCAGAAAGAGTGTTAGAGCCACAAGTTGGGTCATTATGCACAGAGATATTGCCTCTTCCCCATAACTGTTGGCTACCCCCACAATGCACCACCCACCTTCTCCAATGAGGAGGGTCCTTTTGGATGGGGGTGGACAAGGAGGAGACTATCAAAGGCACCAACATGAATATATATAATATATATATATATATATATATATCTCACTGGGGAATAAATAAAAATTTTTTTCTGATTCTTTATCTTGGTTTCTAATAATTCTTCCTTCAAAACAATTTTTAAATGATAAAGGGGGAAATACATCAGACAACCCCAGAGGGAATATAATTGCTTTTTGTTGCTCTAGAATAAGAATGAACATTGATGAATGAGTATTACATGAATGGAGAGATTTAACTTAGCATCAGAAATGCTCTATAATAAACAATGATTCAATAGCAGAGAATTTCTATTAGATAGTGAGTGTATCTCATAAAGGCTGAGGGTGCCTCTTAACGACATCACCCAAGAGTTGGTAGTCTAATATACTTCCAGTATCTTTTGAGTGAATACTGAATTATTAGAACCTACTGTACATAGGAAAAAATGTTCACAATAACAAAAAATCCTGTTAAAACAGCAATTAAAATATCATGGGAAAAATCTTCAGACAATAGTAGCATCTAACTTTGGACATTAAAGCAGCCACTGTCACATACGAGTGGTGGGAAAGTCTAGGTTTCCACAAGGAAGCTTTAGCAACATAGCTTGCAGGCCCTTAAGCCTTTCGACTCAGCAATTCCACTTCCAAGAATGTATTAGAATGGTGAATTCAGTTGGATACTCTTAACAGGATACAAGGAGGCATTTAAATGAATTCCGATGGGAAACAGCTGGAATAGAAGAAAATGGTCTAAAAGGAACATGACAGGGCAAGGACTGTGACAGCCCAGTAATAGAGTGCTTGGTTAGTATTCATGGGGCCAGCCTGGAGTTGTATTCCCAACCATGGGACAAAAACTGTGACAAGGTAAATTCCTAGAGAGTAATTATGAATGTTGTTGTAAACATCCATACAAACTAATACAGAGATGTGCTTCCTGGAATTTTTGAATGATGAAAGGGGCATGTCCTCATTCTTATTTACATTTTATACATTTATAAAATATTCACATGTACTAATAGTATATTAGACATAGTGAAAATTAGATAAATTAAAGACAAAATTTTCAAGTAATTTATTTTATTTGCTAAAGGCATACAATCATTTTATTTCCCATACTAAGGAAAATAAACCAATATATACATTATTCAACATAGAATCAATTTTTTTCAAAATCTTTGAAAATATTAGTAAAACACTTTTAAAAATATTTATTTGGGCTAGAGAGATGGCTTAGCAATAAAGGCACTTGCCTGCAAAGCCTAAGGACCCAAGTTTGATTCTCCAGGTCCCACGTAACCCAGATGCACATGGTAGTGCATATGTCTGGAGTTCTTTTGCTGTGGCTAGAGGTCCTGGCATGCCCATTCTCTCTCTCTTCCTCTCTCTCTCTCCCTGTCTCTGTCTCTATAAATAAATAAATAAATAAATAAATAAATAAATAAAATTTTAAAATGTTATTTATTTATTTGAGAGAGAGAAAGAGGGAAAGAGAGAGAAACAATGAGCACACCAGGCCCTCCAGCCCCTGCAAACAAACTCCAGATGCATGTGCCACCTTGTGCATCTGGCTTACATGGGTACTGGGGAATTGAACCTAGGTTCTTAAGCTTAACAGACAAGTGCCTTAACCACTAAGCCATTCCTCCAGCCCAGTATAACACTTTTTAAAGAGAAGGTTGTCCCCATTTTGTATTATTTATTTATGTGTAGTTTCATAACTATACCTATAGCAAAGTCTGCTTATAAAAATACTTAAATATGAACAATTGGGTTTGTATTTTTCATCTTATTCTTATTTGTATTTTCAATGTTTCATAGTGAAAATGTATTGCTTTGACAAGGAAAATATATTCTAAGATTATGTTGTCCTAATTGTGCATCATATGTATTATTTCCCCAATTAAAATAACTTTGTGGGAATCTTGATACCAGAAATTGCTATTACTTAAGAAAATATGTGCATCCTTTGTGATTTTTTTTCATATTGTGTTCTTTCATTCATTTCCTTACTTATTTTATTTTCTAATGACACTATGATTTTTGAAGAGTTTAAGAAAGGGAAAAAATCTGTTTTTCTGTATTAATTATTAACGTAGCATTAGGACCTTTCTACTAGCCTTTCAAATTTTATATAGTTCATCTTTCCATGATTTATTTAAAGCCAACTTTTTGCTACTTATCTAATTCTCACACATAGCATTACAAAATATTTTAAGTACCATAGAAACCAGTATCAGGTATAAGCTAGGTTATAATATATACCAAATTATTTTTTCTGCAAGGAGAATTGTCACTTACTTGAGAAAATATCTTTAAATCATTTAATTTTTCAAGGAATAGTAGGAAATGAAATAAAATTGTACATATTTTTGAATCTGAAGAAAGCTGCTTTAAATTTTTAAGTGATAGCTAAATTTTTCATAAAAATGGGAAATTGGTGTGTTGACTGTAATAATCTTTAATAGGAGCCTGTCATGCTTGCCTTTATTCTTTCAAGACTACCATAAGAAAGATAATAATTATCCATGTTGCCCTGAGGTGACTTTATTTTCTCATCTGCACAATTGAGTAGCATAAGGAGCTAGGGCATTTTATCCTAGGTAAAGTCTTTCCATCCTCAGCATTCTATGTCTGTAACAGATTGGCTGTGTTCTATCTCAAAATCAAAAATATCCTCATGCCTGAGAGTACAATGCCACTTGACATTTCAACAAGCCACAATTTAAAGAAGACCAGGATATATAAAAATATAGTTTTCTTCTCCATATAAGCAGAGTTTGAAAAAATATAAAAGCAAAGTTATTAATAAGAAAATTGAACAGTCTTTCTGTACTCTACAGGAAGTGCTGAGTTCCTTATACAGAGCCAGTGTGCAAGACAGGGAGCTCCACAGTATTTCCACAACATTATGTCCCAGAGAACTATTAAGTGCACATTGAGGTCTTCTGAAAGGAGAGGGTAATGAAAATTTCCTTCATTTCTAGCTCCAATTCATAATGACCAGTAAAGATCATGAAGCATTTGTATTGGAATAAGCACTGGGAGAACCAGTGGATAAATATTTCATTTATATGTAGACAGGTCTATGGGCAAAATGTTGTGGCTAGTGTTACCCAGTTGGTCATAATGGATCAGTTGGCATAGGAAGGAAGTATGGGTTTCCTATGGGTCAAACAAACTTACCATGGGTTAACTCAGGAAGAGTTATATAAAAGAGAAAGCCTATCATTGGAAAGATAATATACTATATATAAATTTATATTATATAACATAAAAATGCCATCATGTGCATTACCACAACAGAGAACCAGTGTATCCATTAGTTTGTAAATGTTCAGTACAGAGGTTGTAAACTGTACCCCAAAATAAAAAGAGAATGTTTGCCCATGCACTAAACCTAGAGAACTCAAAGCCAACCATCCTTCATAATAAGTGAGAAAGTGGCCAGTGAGTAACAGAGAAGAGGAAGAGAGAACTCTTGCTATTGTGTTCTCAACATAAAAAGTTATAGTAGCTTTGAAGTAATACAATACTATTTCCTTGTCACCTTTTTTTTTTTTTTTTTTTTTTTTTTTTTTTTTGGCTTTTCAAGGTAGGATCTTGCTCTAGCCCAGGCTGACTGGAATTCACTATGTAGTCTCAGGGTGGCCTTGAGCTCACTACAATCCTCCTACCTCTGCCTTCCAAGTGCTGGAATTAGAGTGCACCATCACACCTGGCTTCCTTGTCACTTTTAAGTAAGGAATTCCATACTTGGGATAAGTAATAAAGCAAATCTACCATTCCATCTTTTTTATTCTTTAAGTAGTAGGTTCAAATATCTACCTTTACAATTATTCTGATTTGTAATTACATGCATAAATTTGGAAAAATGCTCCTTTTAAAAACACTTAATAATTCTTAACTGGATAAACAGAAGTCTTCAAAAACAGAATAGTTCAGGCCTAGATAGTTTCACTGGTAAATTCTACTAAGCACTTAAAGAACTAATCATTTCAATTCTATACAATCTTTTACAAAAAATAGAAGCAGAAGAAAAATTTCTACCTTACTTTTTCTAAGAATCCAGCATAATTCTTACACCAAAACAAAGAAAGATAGCACAACAGAGGAAAACTATAGACCAAAGTCTCCCATGAAACTAGCTGCAAAAAACTGTAACCCAATATTACCAAGTCACATCCAACAATGTATATAATGATTTATATATGATATACAAATTGGATTCATTCAAGTGTGCAAGGCATGTTCCCAATGGAAAATCAATAGATATAACCCTGAATCACATCAACGGGCTGAAGAAGAAAAAAAATATGATCAAGTCCACAGAGGAAGAAAATGCATTTGACAAAACCCAACCCCATTCATGGCAATAATTTCCCACAAACTCAGACAAAAAGGGGGGGAACCTTTTGCAAATTGATAAAGAACATCTACACTAGACATATAGCTCATGTTCTTAATAATGACAAACTACATGCTTTCCACCAAAGAGAGAAAGAACAAGAAAAAGATGGTCCTTGTTACAGAACAGATCCAATATCAGATTAGAAGCCCTAACTAATGCAATACAATGAGAAAAGGTGCTAAAAGGTATAGATTGGAGAAAAAGAAATAACAAAACTCTCTTTGCTTGAAACTATCATTGTCCATGTTTAAAAATCCCAAAGTCAAATAAAATCCCAAACTAAACTTTTAGAACTGATTAACTATGAACTAAGACTTCAAGATACAAGGTTAATATAAAAAATAAATTATTCATTCTAGGTTACCAAATCACTGGAATTTGAATTTTCAGTACAACATTTATGTTGGCCAAAAGATTAAAATAATAAATATAATCTAACAAAATAAAAGTTAATATAAAATAAAATAAAAATAAAAATAAAGAAAACTATAAACCTCATAGAAAAGAAATCAGAATGGTCCTGCATAATTGGAGAATTACTCATGAATGAAAGGACAAATTGTTTGTCCTAATATGACTATAGAGTCAATACAATACTATCAGAATTTTGGAAAGTTATTATATGGATATCAGCAAGCTGATTAAAGGTATTATGAAAGAGTAAAAAGGCTCAGAATAGCTAAGAGAATGTCAAAGAATGAAGTGGTAACACATACAACCAAATACCACCTGCCTTGAAGTCTTGCCATAAAGCTACAGTAATCAAGACAGTATAGTGTTGATGAAATAACAGACAGATAGATCAATGCAACAGAATAAAACCTAGAAATATACCCACAAAAATATAGTGGACTTACTATCCATAATCTCACTATGCCTAATTGCCAATATATGAAAGCAAAGAATAAAACCTTCAAGAGTGAATGTATATTTTGTTATATACCTATAAAATGGGATGTTATCCTATGAAAAAATAAATTCTCAACCCAAGAATAAATTTTGAGTAACTTTCAATGTGTATGCTTAAGTCAAATAAATTAACCTAAAAGAGCTACACTGTGATTCTTATGACATGACATTATGAAGTAGGCAGATCTAAGACAGTAAAATGTCAATAATTGCCTATACTTAAGGAAAGTAGGGAGAGATGAGTAACTGGGGCACAAGACATTGTTAGAACAGAAAACTATTATAATATGATACTATAATGGTGGGCATAAAACATTACTCATTTGTCAAAAGCCATGGAACTACATAGCATAACAAATTAGTCTTAATGTAAATTAGAAAATTTACTTAATAGTAAAATATAATATAATGTAGTAATTTCCTCCAAATGGAAACATGCCTTCTTATAGGGAAGAGTGAGGCTCATGACTCAGGAAGTAAACCACATGTCTCAGGGTGCTTCTAAAACTTGAAATATTACCAAGGATATAGAAGCAGTAATAATTGCTGGAAAGTGGAGACTCCAACCCACTAAGTGCCTACAAGTCAAACGAGCTCTGAGGTTATCATCCAGGATGGGTGGGAATATGTGATAATGCTGCTATCTGAGTTGTTCAAGTTCCTGTATGTAACTCCTCACCCATGGTCTGTAAGAGACCTTAATAAACTCATTGGTTCACCAAACTGGGATTGTATCATGGACTACTGCCTGTTCCCTGTCTGGGATGTGTTCTCATCTACCCAGGAAAAATATGATGCAACAAATGTTTTGTTTTTTTTTTCTATTGGTTCTAACATATGTGTGATACTCATGCAAGATATTCTGAGAGTATTCTGGAGGAACATTCTGTACTTTCTTTGAAATTTCTGTAAATGTCAGAAAAATATACGCACATGGGGAAAAGTTCTAATTTTATAGGTGAAAGTACAATAAAAATATCATCCTTTTAAATTCATATAGTTTAGGGTAGAATGATGAATTATGAAAGCTTAGGTTAACAAGAGTATAGAAAATGCAAATTAAGTCATCAGTGAATAAATAAACTGCCTAGCATTTGAGAGTAAGTGAATAGCAAAATGTAAAATGTAAAAATAAGATTTGTCTGAGCAACATAGAAAGGCTAGAAGCCTTAAGGAAAGTAGTAGGTAACATTCATAGGTAAGGTTTTAGAACTTCATTTGTGTAATCCTGTGTAGTTTATCAAAACAGGAGTAAAATCTGACAAACAATATGAGCTGATAAGAAGTGATGATGATAGATAGATGATAGATAGATAGATAGATAGATAGATAGATAGATAGATAGTAGACATATAACAGATCAACAGATAGATAACAGGAATATAAATATAGATAAGTATATGAAAGATAGGTGGAAGTCCAGAAGATAGATAATGAAAAATAGTAGTTAGATAGATAAATAATAAATTAGATATATGGTTGGTACGTAGGTAATAAAGAGATGATAAATATATAGATTAGATATATAGATTAGATGTTTGGTAGAGGATAGATAAAAATGACAAATTATATAGATGGTAGATAAATAGACAGAAGACAGATACAAATACAGACTGACCAATGGGAAGACATTGTTTTTAAAGATATAAAATAAGTTTCACATTTAGGTTGATGATGAGCTAGAAATAAAAGACTAGATGACTTAATAGAAATGAAAATTTCAAGCCAGGCACAGTGGTGTGTGCCTGTACTTGTAGCTCTCAGGATGCTACAGTGGAATGATCTTGAGTTCAAGAATACCCTGAGCTGCATGATAGGACATTGTCTCAAAAGAATAAAGAGAGCAATAAAATGAGATAGAAAGAATAAAGAAAGACAGAAGGAGGAGGAAGGAAGGAAGGAAGGAGGGAGGGAGGGAGGGAGGGAGGGAGGGAGGGAAGGAAGGAAGGAAGGAAGGAAGGAAGGAAGGAAGGAAGGAAGGAAGGAAGGAAGGAAGGAAGGAAGGGGTGATGTAGGGAAGGAGGAAGAGAAGGAAGGAAGAAAAAAAGGGAAAATAAAGAAAAAGGAAAGGAAGGAATAAAGACAGGAAATAAATGGAGGCAAGAAATAAAAAAATGTTCCCCCAAATATAACCTCATACTCTCAACACACACACACACACACACACACACACACACACACACACACACGTGTGCATGTACTCTAAACAATCTTCAAACCTTAAGAGAAAATTTGAGGTAGTTATTAGATAGCCACAAAGCACAGTAGAAATTTTGGACCACCTTTGTCTATGTATTATCTAGACTCCAGTCTACATCTGGGTAATTCTTAAAGGTACTTACATGCATGCTGAGTTGTCTTTGTTTTTCTCATTAAACAAGGAGTGTTCTGTTGGGTCTACACAAGAGTCTTTTTCAGAAAATGAAGCTTTTACCTTTGTTCTTTTCTCTTGTATCTCACTGTCCATTAATGTTGTATCTCTTTTAGGATAAGAAAAACAGTCTTCAATATGCCAATGCTTTGCCTAAAAAAAGAAATCTATATTACTTTTGTAAAATTTATTTTCATAAGGCATTTTTGTATACTTACCATGTACAAGATTAACTGAGCTCCTAGGAATATACACAGACCCAAATTAGTGCCTTCATGTAAGGCCCTTACATTCTGGTAGAAGAGGTGAAACAAGTGTAACTTTAGTAAAGACAGAATCATGTAGTGTCATAAGAAAGAAATAAAAGTTATGTGATGAGATTACAATGAGCTATAAAAGTCATTTTACTTAGAGCTACATAATAAAAATATGCTTTTTAAATGAAAAATTCACAGAAGTCATTTATCCTACAGCTACTTTCTTTGTACCCATATCCTTAGAAACATCTCAGAAACCAGCCCAAGTATTCATTTTTCCAGAAAAAAAGTGTTATCATAAAATTCACAAATTATTTCCTATAATTTTAATATAGCAAAACTCTCTCATTGAATCAGACAATTCCATTGTCTGAAATCAATTGATGCATACATAGAAATGAACCATAGAACACATTCTATGCATGAGAGAAATGTTATGTATCCCAAAGATGTTTGACTACCCCAAAACTGGTCAACCTTGCCCTAAAGTTCTATAAAGTAAGATGCTAATTGAAGCAAAGAAGAAAGTGTTAGCTTTGCAGTCAGCTTCACATTGCTGGCAGAAAACACCCAAACAGGAGCTTACGTGAGGAGATGGTTTATTTTGGTTCACAGACTTGAGAGGAAGCTGCATGGTGGCAGGAGAAAATGATGGCATGAGAAGAGGGTAGACATCACCTCCTCCCCAACATCAAGTAGAATACAGCAGCAGGAGGTAGTGCCAAACTCTGGCAAGAGGAAGCTGGCTATGACACCCATAAGCCTGCTCCCAACAATACATTGCCCAAATTGCCTCCAGCTAGCATTCAGAGCACATAAGTTTATGAATCAAACCACCACAGTTAGTAAATGCATTAAACTTCATATCAGATAATACATGAAGAATAAATATCAAATGATATTCAATTTGGGTATTTACACATAATAAGGAAACAGAGACACTACAGTAATCAAGTGATACTGTGTGATGTAAAGTGGCTGCTATGGTCAAACTTTACAGAGATGGCATCTTGGTTAGGAAGAAGCTATCCTCTTCTTCAGAAAGGTACTTGTGACATGCTGACTTAAATGTGACCAAGCCCTTGGCCCTTCCCTGATCTCTGCCTTCCTTTTTCACCACATGAGGTTCCCCTCTGCACATGTTCCCATCATGATGAGGCCATATTCCCCAAGGTACTCCACTTGGGGAGCTCTCACCAGAACTTGTACCTTACAGCTTGGACTTTCAAATGCCAACCCTGTGACCTAAGTACATTGCTTTTTATTAATAATTTCTCTAGTCTTGATTTCACTTTAGAAACAGAAAATGGCTCAACATAAGAGCCATAGCTAGTTTTGACATATGTTCTTTTAAATATTTATTTATTTATTATTTTTGCTTTTTGAGGTAGGATCTCACTCTAGCCCAGGCTGACCCGGAATTCACTATGTAGTCTCAGGATGGCCTTGAACTCACAGCAATCCACCTACTTCTTCTTCTCAAGTGCTGGGATTAAAGGTGTGTGCCACCATGCCTGTTCTTTTTAATTGTAGCATGAAATCAAGCTCTGTAAAATAACTCTCCTTATGCTTAAGTTGAATTTTAAACACTGGGTGATCTGGCACAATTAAAGACCCTGGCCTTCAGGTTAATCACACAGAAATGGCCCAGATCCACAGCTTCTAGTGCTCAAGGAGGGTATGTATGAGGTTCAGGTATCATCAGGTTTCATCTTTTTCTGCAATTATAAATGGGAACCCCTGGATAAACTATCTGTACCCCTGTTTCCTAAATTCTACCATTACCAGAGAACAGGAAAATCAATCCAGCCATTGGATGAGGTGGCTTAATTTTAAGGATGCCCTCCTCAAAGTACATTTCTGAAGAATAAAGGAGAAAACAGAGGAAAATATAAGAGAGCTTTCAGAAGAATAGAAATAGAACACACCTCTGAGGATGAAGGTACCACAGTGGAGAGAACAAAGAGCCAGGAGCCCTGTGTATCTGCCAGCTGAGGCTTTTAAAGTAGACTTTAGAAGTGCATTCTTCCCAGAATCTCATGGGTAAGAAAACTGCTTAACCATCTCAGACCAACCAAGGATGTGCTGATTAATTTCATGTTATTACTGTTGGTTTTTAACTTTAAGTCATGGTATGGTTACTTTCTCACTGCTGCCATAAAACACTCGACCAAAGACCAAAAACAACTGATGAAAGGAGTATTTTTGTTTGTTTGTTTGTTTTCTTTTGTTTTATTGTTTTTGATTTTTTCTTTTGGTTTACAGTCTTTATGATGGCAGGGAAAGGCCAGACATCACCTCTTTGCCAGCATCGGGTGAACAACAGCAGCAGGAGAGTGAACTGAACTAACACTGGAAAGCTAGTAGTTAATAAACCTCAAAGTTTACCCCCAGGAACATACCTCCTCCAGCAAGGCTCCACCTGCCAAGTAGCTATCAGGTAGGGATGGGCATTCAGAACACATGAGTTTAGGGGTGGGGAGCTTCTGATTCAAACTACCATAAGTCATTTACAGGCTATTTTGTATGGCCCAAACTGTAGGTGGATGTTTGAGATAGTGATTAGCTAACCAAATTACTTAGTGATATATATATATATATATAGTGAGTGTGTGCTTGTGTGAGAGAGAGATGTATGCATATGTAGGTGCAGATGTGCTTGAAGGAATGTGGAGGCCAGAGGAGAATGTTGGGCATTCTTCCGTGATTGTTTATCCATCCATGTATTTTCTTCAGACAGACTCTCTCACAATGACACTTAGGAGGATTCTGTGGAATTAAACAGACAATTTCAGACCCTATAAGGCCCTCACACTTGCAGTAAGCACTCTTACCCTCTGGATCATCCCCCAGCCTTCATTGGTGGTCATTATCTAAATCTTACTTCTTATCTTTCATCAGCTTTGAACCAGAAAGGGAGGACAGTTAATTGTATTTATCATCTGTCACCAGTTTATCCTGTAGCTTTTGACAGCTTTGGGCTCACAATGAAAAAGAACGTACCTTCTTACCTAAATTTAAAACCATTTTTTTTTTATTAAGTAGAAAGTTGTATGGGCACATCCTATGTTATTACCATCATTTCCCTCTCCCTGGCCCCATTCCACTGAGGACCCTCCACAGTGGGATCATTGGTATTCCCCCTAGGTTTGCAGGTTATGAGATGTAAGAAAATTTACCTTTTAAATTTGAGGCTAGCTTTAGGCCCTCAGGTGCTCTTTTTGATTATTTCTAACTAAATAGTAACAAGCTGTTTGACGATTAGTTCATGTTTGAAGCTATATATTGTCTTTTTGAGACTCTTGCTTTTCAACCAATTCCCTAATTCTCTGGATCCCTCAATTGTAGCAGTTACCTTCTCATTGCTGGGCCAAAAAGCCCGCACACAATCAGTTTATGAGAGGAAAGGGTTTATTTTGGCTTAAGGATCAAGTGGAAGTTTCTTCATGGAAGGGAAAGCATGGCAAGTACAGCCAGCCAGACAGGCATTACCTCCATAGCAGCAGGAAGGAAGTCTAAGAACTAGAGTTGGAGCTGGGGTATATGACCTCAAACCCCATCCCAGTGACACCTCCTGCAGCAAACTTCATCTCACAATGCTCTACAACTCCCAAATTACCACCAGCTAGGGACCAAGTATTCAAAACACATGAGACTATAGGAGACATTTTATAATAAAACAACCATATTCCAAGCCTGGCCCCCATAGACTCAAGGCTGTTTCATGATGCAAAATGCATTTAGTCCAACATTAAAAGTCCCCATAGTCTTTACCAATCCTAGCATTGTTCAAAATCAAAAGTTCAGTCTCATCTGAGACTTGAGGCAGTCTCTTAACTATGTTCCCTATAAAACCAAACACAAGTTGCATACTTCCAACACATAATGTTGCAGAATAAATATCCCGATTGTGAAATAAAAAGTCATAGCAAGAAAGAATGAATCAGGGTCTGGGTTCCCTGCACAGTGTGCAGGTGGGCACTGTGGTATGGATTGACTAGGCAATACCCCTGTTTCCAGGCCCCTCCTACCTCCCTGGTCTGGGTTCCCTGTGCCAGTCTGTGTGCAGATGGGTGCTACAGTGTGCAGTGAGTAGGCCAGGTCCTTGTTTCAAGGCTCCTCCCACCTCCCAGTTCTGGGTTCCCTGAAGGGAGAGTGTGTGGGTGGGCACTGCGATGTGGAGCCAGTAGGCCAGACCCCTGTTTCTGGGATTCTCCCATCTCCCTGGTCTGGGTTCCTTGTGCCAGTTTGCATGGGGGTGGGCATGGCTATGTGGAGTGGGCTGTGGAATCAGGCCTTTTTTACTGGTATCCTGACTAGCCACTGGGTACCAACATCTCTATTCACCTGAGTCAGAGGTGCATGGGACAAAGGATAAAAACTTACTTTCTCCTCAATAAAATAAAGACTCTTCCTAGAATGGGTAGAAAACAATGCAAAAAAAGTCAATGAAAGTCAGAAAACTGAGAGATTTCCCCCAAGGATGCCTAGTTCTACAATGGAAGCCCCCAGTGAAATCACAGAGAATCAACAGTAATCCATTCCCATAATGAAAACACAACAGCCAAGGAAACCCTGATTAAAAAAAAAAAAATCACTGAACTGGAAGCAAACTATTGAAGAACCAACAATCATATCAGTGAAATTGAAAAGAATTATCTCCTAGAGCATTCAGCTTTTGACAGTAGGCTTAACTTGATTGAAGAAAACATTAGAACCCTCCAAAGAGATATGAATAAATTGAAAGTAAGTCAAGATATGGAAGATCTCAACAACCGGTTGATTAAGCTTAATGAAGACTTGATCAATGAACTCTAGGAAGTATGAAGAAAATCAGAACTTGAATTGAAATTGTACCTCACAAAATGAGATGGACACAATGCCAAATAAAACAACATAAAACAAAAAGCAAATAGAAATTATATAAATCTCTCTAGAATCCCTCACCAACAAAGTTACTCATGTAGAAGACAGAACCTCTGGAAGACAAGACAGAAGAAATTTCAGGAGGCCAAAAACTTGTCTAAGTTCAAAAAATCAAGTGAACAGAATATGAGGAAACTGTAAGACACCTGAAAATGACCAAACATCCAGATCATGGGTAGGAGAGGAAATCCAGGCCAGAGACATAGAGATCATATTCAACGAAATTATTGAAGAAAAGTTTCCAGTCTCTCAAAAGAGAGGCTCATCCAGATATAAGAAGCTCACAGAACACCAAACAGACAAGTCTAAAGAAGAAACTCTCTAAGACACATCATAGTTAAAACTCTTAACAATGAAAACAAAGAGAGAGTGTGAAAAGCAGCAAGAGAGAAACAACATACAATATACAACATACAAAGTCAATCCCATCAGCATTACATCAGATTTGTCGATGGAAACACTGAAAGCCAGAAGGGCCTAGAATGGAACACTTAAAAGTCTGAAAAACTATGGCTTACAACCCAATAGCATCCTCATAATAGATGGGGAAAGAAAAACTTTCCATGAAAAAAGTCAACTCTATGATTATATGAACACAAAGCCAAACCTACAGAGAATACTTGAGGGAATGCTCCACATGGAACAGTCAAACAATCAATCTCAAGAGCCAACAAGAAGAAGATCATAGTAACCAAAATAGACCAGGCTCAAAATAGTACAAAACACAAAAAGCACCAAACCCCAAAAAAACACCTCATCATGGCAGGGATTAATTCAAACCTCACAGTAATAACCTTAAATATTAATGGTCTTAACTCACCTATCAAAAGACACAAGTTATCAAGGTAGATCAAAAAACAGGACACTTCTATCTGCTGTCTTCAAGAAACCAACCTTGCCACTAAAGATAGACACATCCTCAGGGTGAAAGGTTGGAAAATGATATTCCAAGCAAATGGAATTGAAAAACAAGTGGGTGTTGCTATATTAATATCTGATAAAATAGACTTCAAATAAAAAGTAATCAAAAAGGACCAAGAAAAAGCAACTTCTTACTCATCAAGGGAATACTCCAACATGAGCACATCACAATCATAAATACATATGCACCAAACACAAGTGAACCACACTTTATAAATCTACTCAACAATGAAACAGAAATAAACACCAACACCATCATAGAGACTTCTATACTCCACTATCATCAATAGACAGATCATCCAAGCAGAAAATCAACAGGGAATTAATAGAGCTCAACAACATCATAGATCAACTACACCTGATGGATATCTACAGAACTTTCCACCTCAACTGTACAGAGTACACATTCTTCTTAGCAGCCCATAGAACTTTCTCTAAAATTGACTATATACTAGGCCATGAAGCGTGCCTTCATAAAGTTAGGAAAATTGAAGTAACTTCCTGTATCATGTCAGATCACAATGCTTTAAAGCTAGAAATTAACAACAAGAGACACATCAAGTACTCCACCAGCTCCTGGAGACTAAACAACACACTTTTAAACAATGAATTTATAATGGCAGAAGTTTAAAAAGACATTGTAAAATTCATAGAATTGAATGATAATGAAAACACAACCAACCAAAACTTATGGGACACAATGAAGGTAGTCCTAAAGGGAAAAAGTCATAGACCTAAATGCATTCATTACAAAGACAGATCCCATATTAACAACCTGACTGTAAGGCACTGGAAAAACAAGAAGAAACCAACCCAAAGAGCTCCAGTTGGAAAGAAATAATCAAGCTTAGAGCAGAAATTAATAAATTGGAAACTAAGAAAACATTTTTTAAAATTGATGAGATGAAGAGCTGGTTCTTTGAAAAGGTAAACAAGATTGACAAACCCCTAGCCAAATTGATCAAGCAAAAAAAAGAGAAGTCCCAAATTAATAAAAGCAGAAATGATAAAGGAGAGATCACAACAATCATCAATGAAATTGGAAGAATCATCAGGGCATAGTTCCAAAACCTCTACATCACAAAATTAAATAATCTGGAAGAAATGAATGAATTCCTAGACACATACCACCTACCAAAACTAAACTCAGAGCATATTAATCTCCTAAACAAACCTATCACATTAATGGAGATTGAAAAAGGTAATTAATAACCTCCCCCAAAAGAAAAGTCCAGGACCAGATGGCTTCTCAGCTGAATTCTATCAAACCTTCATTGAAGAACTGAAACCAGTTTTTCTCAAACTGTTCGACATAATCAGAGACCAAGGAATCCTCCCCAACTCCTTTTATGAAGCTAACTAGCATCACCCTAATACAAAAATCGGAGAAAAATGCTACATGAACTTGGGTGCAAAAATCCTGAACAGAATCCTTGCAAACTGAATTCAAGAACACATCAAAAATATTATCCACCTTGATCAAGAAAGCTTCAACCCAGGGATGCAGGGATGGCTTAACATATGGAAATCAGTCAATATAATACAGCACATAAATAAATTGAACCATAAGAACCACATGATCACCTCAATTAATGCAGAGAAAGCCTTTGATAAAATATAACACCACTTCATGATCAAAACATTGGAAATTAAGCCATCTAGTGCTGGAAGACACTACATGAGCTACTGGGAGAAAGTGGCCAACATCTGTCCAAGCAACTCAAAATCTAAGTGACTCAGAAGCAAACAACCTGACATAATGCTCACACAAGTGCAATGGTGGCACACAGCCATGGTGTGTTACCAACTGCACTTGCATTGGCTAACAGATCCACTCTGTGGAAAGGAAACCATATCTGGAACTAGAAACAAGTCAAAATCATAACCAGATAATAATTCTGCTTTACATTGTCAAACTCCCAGTAACCTTGGGCTATAAGAGGGTCTACACCCTTTAAATTCACTATAAATTAATAATGGTTATCCCATTTAGCCAGTGCTGACTTGGAGAATCTGCTTTTCTTTTTCAGATATGAACTGGACCTGAGGAGATAAATGACCCAGTGCACTCAGCTCCAGTTGAAACCACAGAGGAATTGGGGAAATGAGCAAGAGTGCTGCTTTCTTAGCAAATCTGATATCAGCACAAGGGTGAAGGAGACAGACACTGAGGACACTCAACACCTACCAAACCAGAGATCCAGAGGCTCCTAAGTGTGCATCACTGAAGGAGAATTAAAATGCTCCCAGCATGGATCAGGGAATTTTGCAGAAGAGGGGGCAGAAAGATTGTTAGAGCCACAAGTTGGGACATTTTTCAAAGAGACATTGCCTCTCCACCTACATAATGTCTGATCCATAATCCCCATAGGGTTGACCTGCATCCCCAGTGAGGAAGGCCTCTTCAGAAAAGGGCCAGGGAGGAAGGAAAGGATGTTACTAACGTGTTGTTTACATACTAAATATATCCATATCTAATAAAAAAGAGAGAAAGAATCAGGGCTGGCAAGATGGCTCAGCAGTTAAGGTACTTGCCTGCTAATCCTAAGGACCAAGGTTTGATTCCCTGGTACCCACGTAAACCCAGAGGCATAAGGTGGCACAAGCATCTGGAGTTCCTCTGGAGTGGCTAAGGCCCTGGCATGCTCATTATCTCCCTTTCACTATCTTCCTCTTTCTCCCTCAAGTAAATAAATAGAATGTTTTTTTTTTAAGAGTGAATCAATTCAAGATAGAAAACAAGCATAGCAAATATCAAATCCTGTGTTTCTATGTCTAGCACCTTAGACTCTTGATGAAGTCATTGGCGCTTCAAAGGGCTTGATCTACTTCATGCCTCCAGCTGTGTAGTTTGCAGCCCTGTGATAATTCACCTTAGTGAGCAGCTATCTTGTATTTGTCATACTTCCAATACCAGTACCAGTTGGGCAACACGGCCAAATTTGTTAATTCAGCTAGGATGAAACATTGAAGAACAGGAGATCCCCCACCTGCAAGGACACTCCACATCCCTTCCCAGCTTGCACCCCTCCAACAACCTCACTATTATTTTGTTTAAGCCCCAGCATTTTTGTCAAGACAAATGGAATTTCTCCACATGGGCAAATCTCAATGAAAAACAAATAACAAGGAAAGCCAAGGCAACATATCCCACCAAGAGTGCCCAGTCTTATAGTTAAGGCCTCACATGAGAGATACCTTGAGGAAATTCCAGACAAAATATTAAAAAGAGGAAATGAATAAAATCTGAATCTGGAGAGATGGCTTAGTCGTTAAGGTGCCTGCCTCCTAAGCCTAAGAACGCTGGTTCCAATCTCCAGTGTTTCCAATCTCCAGGTCCCACCTTTAGCCAGATGCAAAGTGATGCAAGGGTGCAATGTCACACTTGACCACTAGGGGGCGCGCACATCTGGATTTCATTCACAGCAGCTGAAAGGCTGCTGGCATACCCATCTCTATCTGTCTTCACCTCCCTTTCTCTCTGTCTATCTCCAAAAAAAAAAAAAAAAATTCAAATAACTCAATCAAAACTGGGCCATAGAACTGAGCTTATTCTTAAAAGAATAAGCGTAAGGAGGCAACATATTTTTTTCAGTTCAACATCTTTAGTGTCCAAGGAAATGATAATTAAAAACTATTCCATTCTGGAGAGATGGCTTACTTGTTAAGGTGCTTACTAGCAAAGCCAAAGGACTCAGGTTTGACTCCACAGTACCCATGTAAATCCAGATGCACAAGGTGGCACATGCATCAAAGGTTTTTTGCAGTGCCTAGAGGCCCTGGCATGCTAATTCATTCCCTCTCTCTCTCTTTCTCTTTCTCTCTCTCTCTCTCTCTGTTCGTATGTGTGTATCTGCATCTTTATCTATCTCCCAAATAAATAAATAAATAAATAAATAAATAAATAAATAAATAAATAAATACTATTCTGAAATATTATCTCTGCATGACTATCAAAAATTCATATGACAACAAATGCTGGAAAGGAGTATAGTCACTAAGGAAAATAGTATGCAGGTTTTTCAAAGAGCTAAGAATACATTTACCATATGACCTACTTATACCACTTCTGGGCATATATCCTGAAGTCTCCACACTCTATTCAGAAATACTTGCTCAGTCATCTTTGTTGCTGATCTATTCACAACAGCTATAAAAATGGAGAATGGAATATAAAATGGAATATAAAAATGGAATTAGCTTAAGTATGTCATCAATGGATGAATGGATAAAAAAGATGTGATACTTATACAAAATGGAGTTTTATTCAGTTGTAAAGAAATATAAAATTATGAAATTTTTAGGAAAATCAGTGAATCTGAAAATATATATACTAATGTAATTCAGTCTCAGAAAGACAGTTGCCACACGTTCTGACTCATATGCCCATCCTAGCTTTGAGCTTTTAAATCTGTTTATAAGATGGCGTAAAAGCCAGTAGTAGAGTCCAGGAAGCTAAAAAGTGGCCAGGAAGGAGAAGAAGGGAAGAAGGCTTCGGAGAAAGGATAATAGTTATGTAAGGAGAGATAGAGGGTGGGGCTCAGGGAAAGCCACTGGAGAAGAGAATGGGATGGGGGGAAAGGTTCCACAAAACTAAAGATGTTATGACTAAGCCATATTGAAACCCACTTTCTCATCATCAAATTAAATATATATATATTACTTAAAAACTAAAAGAAAGAATTTGGGCAGAAGTACCCTGCTGGGATAGAGAAAGCTGTGCCTGGGAGCCATAGGGCAATACAGGAAAATCTCAGGGCTAGGGATAGGACACCCCCAACAAGCTGTTAGTCTGGGAGGCTCATGAGGCCCACAAACAGGCTACAACAATTCTCTTGGTTACCAACCAAAACTAGATCATAAGACACTATGGCTGAAGAGTCCGCATGTTTTGGTTACAGAACATTGAGAATTAAAGCTGGAATTGACCTGGAAGCCACCTCCCTGCCTACTATCTTACACAATGATGACAAGTGTGCTGCTGGGGGGAAAAGGCATTAACAGCCTTCAGCAGCAGTGGAGTGTGCAAAGGGCACAACTGAATAGTGAGGCAAGACACTCCCCCACTTGTGCAATAGTGGCAAATCAGCTTGGGGGTAACAAACTGTTTTCTGATTGGATTTGAGACTCATTCATTCCCTGGGAAGGAATTTATACCTGGCCCTGAAATCTGAGTTAAAAGCCTATGCCTGGGAAAACCACAGGCCTTAGAGGGGAAGACCACTCCTCTTTTTGGCTAGATGGATCTGTTTTCCATCAAATTGCCCTCTAAATGTTTAAGGTTATACCCATCGATTAGTGACATTCTTACTTTTGGATATTATTAGAACTTTGTTTTTGCAGATTGCAGTGGCAACTGAACAGATTAGAAATAGTGACAGCTGAGTTCTCAACACGGGGTAAGTCATCTCTTTCACATTTGCCAGGGCTCAGGGAACATGGTGGACAAGGTGGTGGAAATGGATATTCATTCTTTTCTCACCACTGGCCAGAGAAGCTTCTTTTTACATATTGACAGTAGATAGTGAGGAGACTTAACATCCATCAAGGTGCTGACAGTAAGTGGCAGCCGAGAGATCAACATGAAATGAGATATCTCTACCCTCCAGGGCTCAGGGAACTTTGAGGAAGAGGAAGAAAATGAATATAAGAGGCAGAGGATGGGGTAGTGCACTTTGGGGCACTATTCTCTGGGCATGAAGTGATTGGTGCACTCACGATATTACAGCTACCTCCATAAGGCCTGCCATATTGAGCTTCTCAACATTTTAGATGATGGATAAGGGCATACTCACAAAGAATGAAACAGCAAAATAGAAGAGAGGCTACTTGGAAGGAGAGGCTCAGTGAATAGGGATGGGTAAGGTAGACAAAGAGGATAGTGGGAGAGGATTATGGTCTAATTACAGTATGTTTATATTTTTAAATTCTCAAAAAAATAAACAAAAGAAGTTTGTTCTGTAGGGCTGGAGAGATAGTTCAGTATTTAGGTGTTCGCCTGCAAAGCCTAATGACCAGGTTTCGATTCCCCAGTAACCACGTAAAGCCAGATGAACAAAGGAACATATGCGTCTGAAGTCTGCTTGTTGCAGCTGGAGGCCCTGACACACCCATTCTTTCTGTCTGTCTCTCTTCTATCTCTTTCTGCTTGCAAATAAATTAATCAATTAATTAATAATATTAAAATAAAAGAAAATTGTTCTGTAA
Source organism: Orientallactaga sibirica (assembly GCA_036365145.1). Lineage (NCBI taxonomy): Eukaryota > Metazoa > Chordata > Mammalia > Rodentia > Dipodidae > Orientallactaga > Orientallactaga sibirica. The sequence continues at coordinate 14,223,065 of JAEOAD010000008.1, forward strand.
AGGTTATTCTAATCCTAGTTATATTTGCTAATGGAGTCCCTTCTTCTTATCTGTGTATTTCCATTGGCCATTCATTCCATTCTTTCTGTGAAAGAGTATCCTGAGTAGGATAATCTCTCTGCCCATTTTCCAGTATTTGATGCTTATTTTCCTCTCTTCATTTCCCTTCCCTCTCATCTCATTTTTCCTGCTCTTTCTTTTTCATTTTCTTTCCTCTTTTCCCTCCTTTTCCTTCCTCCTGTCCTCTCTTCTTCCCTCCTACCATTCCTGTGCCCTTTGAGACAAGCATCACTCATACTCAAGGCAGCTAAGTAAAATTCTTAAAGGGAGAGCTCAAGAAAAAGTGACTGGAAACCTCCTATGCTCTCAGATTTTCCATCCCTTAGTTTCTAAAATGTATCCAGTCCTGATGACTCTTTTCCTGTCTTAACCAGAAACAAAAGGAGGTTGGGGCATGGGAAGCTGTTATCATGTAGTCTTTTATGGGATGAATTTTATAAAAAGGCAACTAGTGAAAAATATCTATAACATAAAAATGAGCAGATTAACCCCTATTCTTACTTAATTAGTTATCCACTGCATTGCGTAAGCAAAGTTTCCATAGCACCCCACTACTAGAAGGATCTTATTTCTTCCTTCAACCCCTTTAAGGGGCTTCTATCATTCTAGACTACCCACTTGATTACACTTTATTCTTTATCTGCCACTCAAACATCCTGCTCATCTCACCAGAGTTCTTGTGGCTATCTGACAATACATCATGGCCTGGATTTTTTTTTAATTGCTGTAATGAGGCTCTCAACTTTTTTCCTATTCAGACTACCAGTAGTATTCCACTCCCTCTCAGTCATCACACATCCACACACTCAGCTGCTATTTTTTTCTGGCTACAACATCTAAGACTTGCCTTATATACTGACTAGATGACTGAAACACTTCCCAAGGGTTCTATGGAGACCCTCACATTGTACGCTCAGGCACAAGTCCACCTCTCCAAATTCATTTCTGATCTAGCTTCACCTTCCCTGTTGTAAAGGGTTGTACAAAATTCATTCAACATAATTAATCAACAAAGGACTTCAGAAACAAACCTCACAACACAAAGAAAATGGTTATGCTATCACCACATGAGTTGGGCACTGAGAACTCAGGCAGGGAGTTACACAGAAACTGGAACTTCAGCTTAAATGCACCCTACCACATTTGATTACACTGGTTGAAACTACTCAGACATACTCTGTCCCATTATTTCAGTGGAGGAATAGGAACAGAGTACTCAGGTAAACAAAGAAAAGAAAGAACGGAAAATGTTGAACAATGACTTTTTTCTTTCTTCCATGCCCCACTTCCATTTTGTTAAATAGGCAGGGACAAGTCAGAGATTGATTTCATGGGAGAAAAGGATGAAAAGTGTAAGTTCATGGGGTGATGATGATGGTTCAGTAGTAGAGTGGTTGATATACACACATACGAACTTGAGTTAAAATCCCTATATAAATGCCAGAGATGGTGGTACACTTGGGAGGCAGACACAGGTGGATCTCCAGGACAAGCTGGCTAACAGTGAGCTCTCGGTTCAGAGAAATACCCTGTCCCACTAAATTAAGTAGAGAACATTTGAGAAAGAAACTCAACATTGACCTCTGGCCTCCACACAACTTATGCATACATGTGCATGCACACACCTTCACACACATATACCCATATATACACAAGCACACACACACACACATACACACACACACACACCATCAACCACCACCACACATATACACATTCAAAAAATAAAAAAAAAAAACAGTATGAGCTTTAAAGTGAACCATTGTGAGTTGGAAGCTAGACTCTGCCACTTACTCAGCTTCTGTGAGTTCAGGCACTTTACTCAAACTCTCTGTGACTGTTTCTCACCAAAAAGATGGAAACAGGGGCTGGAGAGATGGCTTAGTGGTTAAGCACTTGCCTGTGAAGCCTAAGGACCCTGGTTTGAGGTTCAGTTCCCCAGTACCCACATAAACCAGATGCACAAGGTGGTACATACATCTGAAGTTCGTTTACAGTGGCTGGAGGCCCTGGCGTACCCATTTTCTCCCTCCCCCCCCGTCTGTCTGTTGCTAATAAATAAGTAAAAATAAAACAAATAACTAAAAAGATGGAAATAATGTGAGCTCCTTCCTCATGAAATGGGAAATTGTGGAGATCAAATGAAGTAATTCATGTAAAGATCTTAAATAATCTAGGTCCACAAGAAACACTCAGATGTTAACTATTATTATTTATCATGGGTAAACCAGATAATAAAATTTGTCTTTTTTTGTCTTCAAATTTTTTTGTATTTGATAATCTCATTTACTATTATATGAGTCACAGTTACTTGTATGTCTAATACATTGATTGTATGAAATTGCATTTTTACTAAACTTTGAAATCAAAAGAATGCATTGATTTTAGAGAAGCAACTTTCCCTAGAAATCCAAAGTTCTGCCCATGTATATAAAACCACAACTTGCTCCCCACTGGGTGGGACTATCATGATTAGTGATAAATAGGATAAGTGATGCTAGGGCTTCAGCTTCAGAAATGTCAATCAGTCAGTCTCTTCCTGTCCAATAAGTATCCAAGAGCAGAGGAGACTGTAATGGAAATCAGCACAATTCCTGTTTAATGTCAAGGAAATTCTAGAATCATGAAATAGTAATGTGCACACCTGACCAAAGATCAAAGCAGGTGCACTGCCAAGCCTGGTCACACAGATGCTGCAGTCTGCAGAGGAAGAGAGCACCAGCAAGTGGCCACCTAACACACACATCTCCAAGGAACTTATCCGGTCCTCGTGAGGCTGGAATGACCTTAGTAGAGTTGGAGTCTGGCTGATTTTGTCCTTGCTGGAATCAAGGCAGTAGTCCTGAATGAAAACAAATCCAAATTTTAAAAGCCTAAATATTACATTAATTATAATGCCAGCACTTATTTTTAAGTCTAATGCAGAAATGAAAAAAAAATAGGCATTTTGAAATGATAACCTCTGGTCTACATGTGAGAGAGAGCTCATAATAACAGAGTCTACAAAAAATGATATTAGCATTGAAAAATGGGCTGGAGAGATAGCTCAATATATAAGAGTACTTGTTATACAGACAATAAGACCTGAGTTTAATACCCAGCACCCATGTAAAACCCTGGCCATGGCCACCCAGTCTTATATGCCCTCACTAAGGAAAGTGGAGACAAGAGGATCGCTGAGGCTCACTGGGCAGTTAGTCTAGCTAAAAACACAGTGAGCTTCAGGTGTCCAGTGAGAGATGGTGTCAAGGAAATGAAGCATAAGAGCAATAAAAGAAGACAACCATTGTCCTCTAATAACCTCCACACATGCATGGGCAGGTGCATCTCTACATACATGTGCATATACTACACTACACGTACTACACACACAACAAAAAGGCAAGAAAAACCCTAACTGGAGAAGAGCAGAGGAAGGAGAAAGAGTGAACAACAAGTCAATTATCTGATAAAAATGAGATTGTTATTTTTAAAGATAGCCCAATATTATACAATTTGAAAATTGAGCAGCAATCGGTGATTTACAACTTCAACTAATTCAGGATGGTAACAATGCTGGATGCTGGACAGCTCACAAATTACATTTACAATTTCACATAAAACATCTCATTATTTATGTTCATATGGCGACACAGTGCCTTACTGGCAGATTACATTCTTATATTGGGCAATTGTCTTGACTTCAACAATGTTGAAGAAGCCTTCAAAACTGTGAAAAATCTGTTTGTCTCCATCAATTATTTAAAAGAATTCTTTGCTGAGAACATGCAAATGCTTTCTTCAAAATACCCAAGATAGGATATATCTTCCTTTACCTAGAAAACAGATGAGACTGTTTGACATAGCCAGATATATTCTTATCAGATGTTTGTTGTCTGTAACAAGAAGGAATTAAAAATGCTGAAAATGGGAGAATTTTCTTTTCAATTTACCTCTATGTTCCAGATTTTCAACCATCCATCAGAATCTCCTGTGGCAAGGTATCGATTCAGTTTATCAGTGCACATGATAATGGACCCCACTCCATCATGAGCCAAGAATTCAGCTAGAAGTGTTTTCTTAAATGTGTCCCAGAACCTCACATAGCCAGATCCTCCACACGACACCAAGTTAGCACCTCCTAACAGAAGGAGAAACCTAATTAGACAACTCAAGCAACACATAGGGAAGTTGACTTCTTCCAGTGATGTGTTCATACAGGATACAGGATACTGGACAGGTGAATAGCACAGCAATCTATTCCCGCACCAGTTTGATTCTATAAGCTACAAGACAGATACCTTACAATAACCTCAGTGTTAAGGTTAAGAATTAAAACTGAGTAATATTTTATTTTTTGTAATTAACTTACAAATCAGCAGGCTTCCTTATGGCATTTTCATACATTCTTTAGATATGTTGGCTGTCCTTATCCCCTCTCTCATACTCTTCTCTCCCATCTTCCTGCCCCCCTTTTCCCTGCTATACTCTAGCCCCTAGGATTATACATTTCACTTTAACATCTCATGTGTGCTATTGTCTTCTCCACACCCTCCCTGAAGGTCTCATTCCCCCCCCCCATTTTCATGTGTTCCTTTCTAGTTTGCTAGCCTTGACCTAGATTCTATCGCACCTAGAAACACACATTTACCAATTAGAAGCTATCATCTACGTGGGAAATAATATTCAGTACTGGTCTTTATGATCCTGAGTTGACCTTGATTAATATAATGTTTTTCAGTCCATACATTTTGTTGGAATTATTGTAATTTTATTTTTCAGCTGAATAAAATTTTACTGCGTATATGTACCACGTCTTCATTCTCCATTCATCTGTTTTGGATACCTAGCTATTATCCTTTGCCTGGCTACTATGAACAGAGTAGTAATAAACATAGATGTTTAAGTATCACTGTAGTAGGATGTAGAGTTCTTTGGATATATGTTCAAGAGTGTAGAGTTGGGTCATATGGTAGTTCTATGGTTTTAGTTTTGGGAGCAACAATCTTATGATTTCCATAGTGGCTTCACTAGTTTATACTCCTACCAAAATTGGTAAGATTTTCTCTTTCCCTATACCCACAACAATATTTATTGTCATCAATTTTTTTTTTTTTTTTTTTTTTCGAGGGAAGGTCTCACTCTAGCTCAGGCTGACCTGGAATTGAAGGTGGACTCGAACTTATGGTGATCCCCCTACCTCTGCCTCCTGAGTGCTGGGATCAAAGGCATGCACCACCATGCCCTGCTGTCTTCTATTTTCTTGATGTTATGTATTCTGATGTATAGGAGTGAGATAAAACTTCAAAGTAAATTTACTTTATGTTTCTATGATGGCTAGAGATGCTGAACACTTGAAATATTTATTGGCCATTTGTATTTTTCATTTGAGAACCTGTTAAGCTTATCATCATATTTACTTTTTAATTTACTTTTTTATTGACAACTTCCATAATTATAGATAATAACCCATAGTAATTCCCTCCTTCTCCCACTTTCCCCTTTGAAACTCCACTCTCCATCATACCCCTTCCTCCTCCAAATCTTTTATTTATATTTCATCATCTTTTCCTCCTATTATGATGGTCTTATGTGGGTAGTGTCAAGCACTGTGAGGTCATGGATATCCAGGCCATTTTTTGTCTGGAGGAGCACGTTGTAAGGAGTCCTACCCCTCCTTTGGCTCTTACATTCTTTCCACCACCTCTTCTGCAATGGACCCTGAGCCTTTGAAGATGTGATAGAGATATTTCAGTGCTGAGCATTCCTCTGTCACTTCTTCTCAGCCCCAAGGTGCCTTCTGAGTCATCCCAAGGTTACCACTAACTGAAAAGAGAAGCTTCTCTAGCCAAAAGTGAGAGTAACATTAATATATGAGTGTGTGAACATTAAGAGAAGGGTAGTTTAGTGAGCATACTGTATATAATTAGCCAGACAACAGTAGACATTACACCCCTAGGGCTCATGACTACCCCGTTGTAGGTTTTCAGTATCAGGGATGTATTCCCTCCCATGGAACAGGTCTCCAGTACAATTAGAGAATGGTTGGTTTTCCCCATAACAGACGTGCCACTATTTTATTTGTTGGCTCATTTGGCCTGGCTGGCCAAATTTAGGGCTTGCAGTGTCCAGTGTTGAGTATCTCCACTGGTGATTTCTCTCGCTCCCCCTTGATCTGCATACAGTGTACCTATTTCCAGCTTTCTGTGAGCTGGTCCACATGGAGGAGGTTTTCAGCTCAGCTCCAGCAGGATTTCTCAGTGACCTTGCTGCCCAAGTATGTGAACTCTTCAACAATAGGGTCTTATCATCTATTCCTGGTGGGAAACTAAGACCCTCAGCAATGGCCTGTATTGTTTTGGGGGCATCTGAGACCTCCCTGGCCAACAATTCACTGGAAGGTATCCCATACCTGGCACTGAAAATTTTATAGTAATAATCTATGGCTTCTGGGTGTTCCATTGTCCAAAAAAGTAGGTTTCCATATGACTTATTCATATCTTCTTACATTTTGATTAGCCCTCCACCATCTTTCCTTTACTCAATCTCTTCCCTTGACTTCACTTAGGTCTTTCCACCCCCCATCAATCTGTTCTTTACTTACAAATATACAATATCACCCTATTAGAGTTTTGTTTGGGGTGGGCCTTTAATTATTGCTGTTCTTTATATATTATAAATATTAATCCCTTATCTAGGTGGCAAAAAATTTTGTATGTTATGTGTTCATTTTCTTGATACTTTATTTGGCTGGGCAAAAGCTTTTAAATTTATGTTATTCCATTTGTCAATTCCTAAATCCATTTCCTATGCTATTCGAGTTCTGTTCATAAATTTCTTGCCTGAAGTGTTTTCCTTTACACATTCCATCACTTCTGATTTTAATGTACAGTTTTTAATCCAATTTGAATCTATTTTTCTGCAAGTTGAGAAATACAGATCTGATTTTATTCCACTGCAGGTGGATATCACATTTTGCCAGCATAATTTCTTGAAAAGGCTGTTTTTTTTTCCAGTACATGTTTTTGACACCTTTGTCAAAAATCTAGCATTGATAGTTATGCAGGGTTATCTCTGGATCTTCTGTTACAGTTCTTTGTTCTGTATGTCCGTTTCTGTACCAGCACCATTGCTGTCCTGATCACTGTGGCACTGTACTATAGTTTCAGGTCAGAAATGTGATATCTCCTGCTGTGCCCTTTCTGTTTTAAATTGCTTTAGGTATCCATAGTGTTCTCTGTGTGAGGAACAGAAAAGGAATTTGCATAAAATCAGAAGGGTCCTTTTAGTAGACTAGTATTTTCACAGTATTGATTCTACCAATCCAGGAGCATGCAAATTATTTCAATTACCTAGTGTCTTTTTTTTTATTTTTATTTTTTTATTTTTAGGTAGTATCTCACTGTAGCTCAGGCTGACCTGGAATTCACAATGTAGTTGCAGGCTGGCCTGCAACTGATAGCAATCCTCCTACCTCTGCCTCGGGAGTGCTGGGATTAAAGGCATGTGACCACAATGCTCAGCTTATCTAGAGTGTTTTTCATCTCTTTTTTCAATGTTTTAAAAGTTTCCCATATTAACCTCCCTTGTTAAGTTTATTCCTATTTATTTATTTATTGTTTTTTTTAATTATTTCTTTATTTGCAAGCAGAGAGAGAGAGAGAGAAGAGAGGCAAAGAGAGAGAGAGAGAGAGAGAGAGAGAGAGAATGGGCACGCCAGGGCCTCTAGCCACTGCAAATAAACTCCAGATGCATGTGCCCCTCATGCATCTGGCTTACATGGGTCCTGAAGAATCGAACTGTGATCCTGCTGGAATTAATATTTTCCCTCATTTCTTTCTCAGGAAATTCATTACTTGTGAGTGTATATAAAAGCTATAAATTTGTATATATTGACTTTGTATCCTTCAACTTCACTGAAAGTCTTTATCAGTGCCAAAAGTTTTGTGGTGGAAGCCATGGAGTCTTTTAAGTATAAAATCACTTAGCTTCATAAATGAATAGTATTAATTCTTGTTTTCCAATTTTTACCCTTTTTACATCTTTTCTAGTCATTGTTCTAGCTAAGATTTCAAGCACTATGTTCAATAAGAATGGATAAAGGGGACACCTATCTTGAGATTTTATAAGAAATGAACTTAGTTTTGCCCCAATTATGGCTATAGGTTTGTTTATACAGTTCTTATTATGTTAAGGTTGAAGTATATTCTTATATTCATCAGGACTTTTATCATGAAAGAAGGTTGAATTTTGTCAAATTGTCCTTTTGCATATATCAAGACCATCATGTGGTTTCTGTCCATTACACATAGGGATTGTTGTTTATTGAACCCAACATTCATTCCTGGGATAAAACCAACTTGGTCATGATGTATGATATCTGTATGTGACTGTGAATTTACTTTATAAGGATTTTTGCATCTATGTTCAGTAAGGAGATTAATACTGTGTGTGTGTGTGTGTGTGTGTGTGTGTGTGTGTGTGCGCCTTCATCCAGTTTTGGTACCAGGATTACACTGGTTTCATAAAATGAGTTTGGTAGTTCTTCTTTCCCTCCTATTACATGAAATAGTATTGTAAGTGTTGGCATTAGCCTTTATTGAACATTTGGTAGACTTTAGCTATACATCCACAGGACGCTGAACCTTTCTTTGTTGGGAGACTTAATTACTGCTTCAATCTCATTTAGTTTTAGATCATTTTAGGGTGTTTATATACTTATTTATTCTGGCTTTAAATTCAGTAGGTCATATGTGTTTAGAAATCTTTTTCTTCTAGATTGTTCATTTTCTTGGAATACCAGTTTGGTTTTCCAAGTATTCCTTAATTATATACTGTCACTGGGATCTGTTATAACAACTCCTTTTGCACCTTTAATTGTATTAATTTGAGTCTTCTCTTCTTTAGTTTGTCTAAGGATTGGTCAGTCTTATTGTTGTTCATCACCTCTGTCTGATTAATTCTATATATTGTTCTTTTAGTCTCCAATTTCTTTAATTTTTCCTTATTATTTATTATTTCTTGACATGTGTTCTAATTGGACTTATATTATTATTATTCTAGAGCTTTGAGGTGCATTGTTTTGGTTATTTATTTGAAATCGCTCAGAGTTTTCTTTACGACAACTTCTAAGGATGAACTTTCCTCTTAGGACTGCCTCAGCTACATCACTTTTCATTTGCTTCTAGGAAATTAGTTTCCTCCATGATTTCTTAGATGTCCTACATTTTGTTCAATCCCCAAGTATTTATGTTTTTTTTTAGGTTAGTCTTGCTATTTATCTCTAGTTTTATTCCACTGTTATCTGATCGTGAAATGGGTCACTTTAAGAATGACAGAATGCTATCACTTTAAGAATGACAGAATACTATCACTTTAAGAATGACAGAATACTATCTCAGCTCTTGGGTAAGTTTAACACAGTAACTAAGATACTACGCTCACAGTGGTCACCACAGCCCTACTAACATAGATGCTCTGGGTTCTTTGTCTCACAAAGTCAGGAACGAATCTCACAGATAAGAAGGTTGAGTTTTGAAGAGGAGACTTAATTACAGAGAGAAAGTAAGCTTATAGAAAAAAAAAAGATTTTGGTAAGAAAGAAGCAAAGTTTATTGCATAAAAAAGCCAAGATATGAGTTCTCTTATGGGGAAATTCCATGGGAGAAGGGACTCAAAGACAGATTGCCCAATGAACAGTGAAAAAATAAAACACAAAACTCTCTGCTGAGGAGAGAGGTCTTGGAAAGTGGGTTGTCAATGAGTGTCTTTGTCTTGGGGTTTATAAGGCTTTCTGGCTATACGTTTGTCTTTAAATAAGTTTATCTTTAAATTACTGGATGAAGATATAGAGAAGTCTAGTTCTAGCCCTATCATCAATCTCCATCAGGCGTCCAGATGGACTCTTTCCAATCAGAGAACTAGTCAGGTTCTTCTTTGTTTCAATTACTTTGCAAGAAAAGTATTAAAGTCAGGTTTGCATTCTCGCAGAAAACACCTGACTAAGAGTAGCTTGTGGGAAAAACGGTTCATTTGGGCTTACAGATTTGAGGAAAAGGTTCATGATGGCCGAGGAAAATGACAACATGAGCAGAGGGTGGACATCACCCCCCGACTAACATCAGGTGGACAACATCAGCAGGAGAGTGTGCCAAACACTGACAAGAGGAAGCTGGCTATAATACCCATAAGCCCACCCCCAACAATACACTGCCTCCAGGAGGCGTTCATTCCTAAATCTCCATCAGCTGGGAACCTAGCATTCAGAACACCTACGTTTTATGGGGGACAACTGAATTAAACCACAAGAGGATTCAGTGCCCACCTGCAAACTTTGCAAAGGAGAAGGAAAAAGATTCAAAGATGAAAAACAAAAGGGGCTTCATGGGACGAGGTAGAGCCTTCCATGACTCACTTTGCTGTTTTTCACAGAGCCCTGTTCATCCTTTCATCTGGTTAGTTTGTCTTTCTCATATCCAGCTACAAGCCTTCTTATTCTTTTTTTCTGTTTTTTTTTAAACTTTATTATTTTAACCATAACAATCACTCTAACGATTACATTCTCAAGGTACTAATTCATCCACTTTAGTTAACTTTCTTAGCTATGCCTTGAATTGATTTCATTAGGCTCTTTGTCATGGTTTACCTCACCCCCACAACCAAGGTAGGGTCTCACGCTAGTCCAGGCTGACCTGGAATTCACGATGTGGACTCTGGGTGGCCTTGAACTCACAGTGATCCTCTACCTCCTGAGTGCTGGGATCAAAGGCATGTGCCACCATATCCCAGTTCTTTGTCATGTTTTTAATTAAATTCCTTATCTGTTTATTTGAGTCCTCTGCTTGGTCTTTGAATCTCTTTAAAAATAAGATCTGAGCTGGGTGTGGTGGTGCATGTCTTTAATCCCAGCACTGGGAGGCAGAGGTAGAAGGATCCTTGTGAGTTTGAGGCTACCCTGAGACTACATAGTGAATGCCAGGTCCTCCTGGGCTAGAATGAGACTCTAAAAAACAAAAAAACAAAACAAAAAAAAAAAATGGATCTTAAATCTTTTCCTGGCATTTCAAGTCTCTTGCCATCTTTTATAAAGAAGCTTTGATCTTTATAGATCCTCCCTGGGTTCCAACTTCTGTCCTATTCTTCTGCTAGATCTCTGTGTTCTGGTGTCTTGGGCTCTATTGTCCAAGATTTGGATGAAACAATATATCACCTTTTGCCCATAATACTTCCTGTGGTTCCAAAGAGTCTCTTGCTCCATTGGGCACACTCAGGGGTTGGGAGTGGAGATGATTTACAGTGGGGATTTTGTAATTTTAGGGTTCTTTCCCCTTCCTCTGGAGTTGTGTCCATTAGAAGCTGAGCCATTCTCCTTTCTAGTGAGTGCTAGTGAGCTGAGATCAGCCCCTACAGAGTTCAAATGTCTCTTCTAGTCTGGGATCCATCCCCACAGTGCCAAAGTCAGACACTTTCTCCTCCAGACTGTCATAGAAGAGGGGGATTGTGGGTGTTGGATATCTCTCAAAAATGTCATATTCTCATATTCTTCAGCTGGTGCTCACATGAGCTCTGCTGGCAACAGTTGCATTTGGAGCAACATGTGGTACTGGTGATGCAGAAAGTCCTAAAGCCAGTTTCTTTGGTGACCCACATGGGACATAAAACTGGAGTCCAGGTACCTGGCTGGATCTTCCAGGCAGGACTGGGCAGTGGTGATGCTGAGGCAGAGTTGTCTAACATTGTGTGTTTTTGTTGTTGTCAGTTTTCCTCCTTTGTGGATTTCCAAAGCTCTTCTTCAATTTCCCTCTTTGAGGTAAGTTCTATTAATTATTTCTTTTTCATCCTTTTTTTTTTTTTTTCAATTTGACTATCTCCTTAAGTAGCTTACACTTAGGCAGTTGTTGAGTCTGTTGAGCATTAAATGAATTGGATATGGAAGATGTCATTTTACAATTAGTTTTTTTTTTTTTTTTTTTTTGCCCTTCATTCATTACCTTGATTTTACTGTAATTTAAAGTTTGATGGAATTATTGTGTTTCTTCAAACAAACTTTTAAACCATTAATTCCAACATTATGATAATATTCTGATTACATGAAATGTATTTCCCTGATAATTCATTGGACATATGCACAAGAAATAGCAGCCTTCATGCACACACTTAGATGCATATATGTGGTTATAGTAATAAAGCTATTGATTTCTCTGCTGAGAAACATACTAAGAATGCCATTTATGAGCTTTATTTTAAATTTTTCTTCAGTAAATTTATTGTAAGTCCTTGTAGAAGCCTTTTTGTTGTTGTTGTTGTTGTAAATAGACAATGGTAGTTTCAGTGTAAAATGTCCCCATAGACTCGTGTGTTTGAATTCTTAATCATCAATTGGTGGCACTGTTTGGGAAAGTTGTGGAACCTGAAGGAGATGGAGCATTGCTGGAGGAAGTATGTCTGTCACTGTGGATGAATCTTGAGGTTTTATAAAATATAATTTTATTTATTTATTTATTTATTTATTTATTTATTTATTTATTTATTTGCAAGCAGAGGGAGAAAGAGAGAGCACACACAGAGAGAGACACACACACAGACACAGAGAGAGCGAGAGAGAGAAAGAGAGACTGGGCACTCCAGGGCCTTCAGCTTCTATAAATGAACTCCAGATGCATGCACCACTGCATTTGGAGAATCGAACCATCATCATTAGGCTTTACAAGCAAGCATCTTAACCACTAAGCCATGTCTCCAGCCCACTCATGAGGTTTTATAGTCCAGCCCAGCTGCTGCTCTATCTTTATCTACTTATCTGCTGATGTGGTGACATGATGGTCATTTTCTGCTCCTGACATATTTCCCCCACCATGAAAGACTCTACTTTCTAGAATTGTCAGGCAAAATAAATTTTTCCCTTCTTTAAGTTGCTCCTGGTTGGGTACTTTGTCCCAGTAATGAGAAAGTAACTGGTGCATAGACCTAAAACTAACCTTTTCTTTTTATATGCTTTGTATATGCTTTGTTATTTTTATAAGCTTTGTAGAAGCACTTTACCTAAATTATTCTTCTGTGGCAAAGGCCCTATTATTTGATAAATCTAAGTGACTTTTAATTTGCTTCACAAATGTTCTGGCAATTAACAATCATATCTGTTTAAGGTAAAAATAATGGCATTTAGTCGCTTCAATGGAAATAATTTGGAAATACTGATAACATTAAGAACAATTGGTGTTGAGGAAATGAGAGTAATTTTAGGATAATGGTTCATATTGTAAGGATAATTGAGTTTTGCAAAATAGAAGTTTTGCAATCTAACTGTTTCAGGTCCATTTTAAATATGCCATGATGTTTCTGAAACTAACAGGGATATACCTTTATTGATGATGAAATTTTTATATAGATAGTATGCATATTTTCCATTTGCAAATTGAATATCAGAAGATAAATATGTCAATAGGGTTAAGGTATGTTTTTTTCCATGTTCCAACATATAACATACCTGACTAGATCCCTAAAGGTAAAAAAAAAAAAAAAAAGTTTCATAAAATTACAATTTCTAAATTTAGATCAAAGTTCAAGGAATATGTAATATTCTGAAGATGCAGGTTTTGATTTGGGGAAAAGCAGGCTGTATCCATACCATGCTACAAACTCAGGCAAAGGGTTACGTAATCTATGAAACACTTTTTTACTTCAGTAAGTTATCTGGTAGCCCAAATGTTAGCATTTCTCTCAACAAAAAATTCTGCCAGGTCTGACTTACTATGGAAAGTATAGCCAACTGGCAAATATATTCATAATATTCTAAAAACAATATTCAAGGCAGATTCCTGGCAGCTTTTGTACTGGCATCAGCAGTTGTTTCAAATCTTGCCATTGCCCCCTATCTCTAAGCTCCTCATGACTTTGCCTAGCCACAGTCAGAGGTTCTATTCCTAATTCATACCATTCACTCATTTGTTTGAAGGCTGGTATCTAGCTATTCCCCTGTCCTACCAATGCATCTCAGTATCATAATTTCAATTGATGCCTATATCAAATATTTGCTTGCTTTTTCTCTTTCAGATCTTGGCATATACAACACCAGATAAATTATCAAGCAGATTCAGTTCCCATCCTCCCCAACCTGAGTCTCATGCATCAGAGGACCCTGGCCTCCCAAGATCTAACCCTGACTTGATAGCCACACAACAATCCCTACATAACAATAGGTTGAACTCTCATCATTGCTCCCTTTCCCAAATACAATTCAAAACAAAAATCTATATTTTACCAGTTGCTGCAGTATTTTTTCTTGCTTCAAGGAAGTAAAGCCTCAAAACAGCATTATTACCCTCAGTGTCAGTCTCTAGATTACAGGCAGCTGCAGCAGCCTGCTCTGGTGTGGGCTGGGTGGAACAGCTCCTCTCAACACTGAGTTGTTGAGCATCTATATCTGTGGTGAAGACAAAGTCATGAGTCTTGACAAAGAGATCAAGCTGCTGTATATGATAGTGCACATGACAAACAATGGGCCCACTTCCATCATAGTCTCTACCCAGACTCAAGATGGACCTCCAGGGAGCATCCACCATGTCTCTTACGTGTGTCTTCCTCAACCTCAACTTGACAGGTTGAAAGTTTCATCTTGCATATTCCATACACACTTTCTGTGTTCTTCCTCACTGTGAAATAATAAGGACTTCATGTCATAGTCACTGCTGACATCACAGAGAACCTGGTATGCTGGAGATAAATGTGTTTCTAATGCCATGATATTTCCTGCTCATTAATCATCAGTGCTAATTATGAAACTATTGAAATTAACATGAAATCTAGTGACTACACTTAGCTGATTGTTAGCAATGCTATCTAGTGGTGGGTTATTCTAGAGAGGATGTTCCTGACCACTCTAGTTAGGATGCCGGGTCACACTAATGAAAATTCAAAGTACGTGAATAGCCAGCATGTTATTTTGAAAAACCTCTACAGAAACAGCTTCAAATTTTTGTAGTATCAATGCTATGCTTTTAGAAGTTTGATAATGTTTCCTTTTCTATCTTATTTTTTTTCTCTATGTAGGTAATATAGCCAAAGCTAGGATGCTAGAAGAGTATAGGTTGTTCTCTGGAAGGCCAATGTAAAGAAATAGACTGAATTCCACCATTTCCATGGAAGCTTGAAATGAACCCTAATAGTTAGTAGCTCTTTGAACCCTAATAGTTAGCTCTTTGTACATAAAGCAGGTCAGAGTTTTGTTTCTGCAACCAAATAATTCCGCAGTCTCTTAAATTTGTTTTCTCTTACTCCCAATAAATCACTTTCTCAGCTTTTCACATACACCACACACACACACACACACACACACACACAGAGAGAGAGAGAGAGAGAGGGAAATAAAATAAATACTGTATATCATGGCCAGTACTTTGCTAATGCTGAATTCATTCTCTATGAGCTTAGCCAATTGATACAACAGAGAACATAGCCTGGCTTGACCATTACCCAAAGAAATTAGTCTAAGGAAAAACCTTTAGTTTCTAAGGAAACTAAAATATAACATGAAAGAAATTTGTCGAGACACTTTATTTAAGTATAAAATATTCATATGCCATGCTAACTATCATAAAATACAATATATTCCCATCTAATGCTCCTCACAGGTTTCTAAAGCAAGGAATAATTTAAGATTTCCAGGTGGTATAATATTTAATACAAGATTAAGATTGAGGCTGAACAGCTAATCAAGGGAACACAGTTCCATTTTCCTACCAAGGGGTACTCAAGGTTTACTCAAAGGCAATTTGGCAAGGTTTACTGGCAAAAAACTGAACTAGATAAAAATGAGAGACTTGCTCCCTGCTGACACTAATTCACAAATCTGATGTTGCACAAAGTGATGAAATGGCCTGCTATGGAGAATTTGCTAACTCAAGTAAATCTTGAGGTTCTTTGGAGCCACTCAGACAAGCCAACAGTATCACTAATCCTTTGAACTTATAGCCAATCATTTATAATTCAGACATAAGCTGCATCAGATGCAATCACAAACAGGTAGGCCTACTGTGCTCTGGCTCAGCCACATTATTATAGTTTTGAACTTGCACTCACATAATTTTGTCCTTAGCTGCCTCTGGTAGTCAGGATGAAGGACATGGTGAGCATTTTCTGTGCTGTTATTCCACAGAATTATTTCTCCATCATAACTCCCTATATGAGCCAGGTTAATGAAAATAAATTGCAAGAAGGTTAGTAGAAAGCACATATAAAGAGTAATGAACAGAATTCATCACCAGTATGTGTCTTGCACAGAATCTAGCACACAGTAGGCTCTCTGTACATTTTTGAGACATGAATAAAAATATCCTATACTTAACTTTAGACAATCTTCACAGAGTAGCCTGTGTATTAGGTATATAGAAATGAATTTTGCCTCCATTTATTTTAGACTTAATGAGCATTTTGAATAAAGGTTCTGCAGTTAAACAGTTTGAGTTTGAATCTTTGTTCTGCTACTTATAAGATGTATACCCTTGTACATGAAAATTTACTCTGCTTGATGCTATAATTTCTTCACCTATAAAACTGGGTTAATAAATGTATTTATCTCATTGGCCACAGTGAAGAATGAAAAGTATTTAGAGTGGTGCTAAGGATAATACTTAAAAATTATACATACCTAAAAATGTTTCTTATCATCAAAATGTTTGGTTAGTCACTGAAGACAAGAAAATCACGTTCTTTTAAAATCTGCAGAGCACTCTTTGTGTATATGTATGTGTGTGCTATTTTCACATTCAGTGCTATATTCTTTGTAAAATAGCACTTTATCTAATTCTAAAAATTTCCCTATAGCAAGTCTTTCATTACTGGTCTCCATTAAAAAAAAAAAATAAAAATAAGCCTAAGTGAGAGGGTGAGTGCAACAAAGCCTGTTCACTGGAGGAGCAGCTGACAGTGAGGACAGTCCCTACTGAGAGGAGGGATAATGGCAAGTAGAACATGTCACGAAGAACTGCTTTACCATAGAAATAAAGACTGACAATAACTTGAAGTACGAAGATTCTTTTTGATGGAAATATATTCATTTTGCAGTTGAGGAAAGTTTCCTTAAAAATGACCCAAAGCCAACCAAACTGTCTCCATTGAATTGTCAAGCGAAGGCTTAATTTACCAGTAGCAAGAGTTTGTGGAGGTAAAAATGCAGCACACAAGATATCGTCATGGTGATGAATACCCCCTTTCCATTCTTCAGCCTGGATGAAAAATTGATTGAAGTTCTGGGGCCGAAACACAGTGATAGTTCTATAGGAAGGACATAGAATTTAACTGTGAATCTAAAATTGGCACAGATATTGAGTAGCCATTATTTACTTGAATGGTATAATTTGAGAAGTCTAAAAGACCATGCTGAGTCTATAAACAAATACTGTCTGTAGTTTAAATGAAATCAGAAAGGGGCATTTCATAAATGTTTCTGAAGTCATTTAACATGTGTACACTTCATGTGGCACTTCCCAGACTTGCATGGCTGCACATCTATCTTGGAGTCCACTCCATCTTTAAGAGCTATTATTTGTAGAAGAGTCTTGGAAAATTCCACTCAAAGAAAAGGGAACATAGGTCAGATACATTTTAAACAGAAGTAATGCTTTTAGAGAAATCACCATCTCTAGGCCCTCTGAAGAATATGGGTGCTGGAAAGAGGAGCAGGGAAGAATGTAGAAATTAAATTATGGGAGAATCAATGCCACTCTGTTTCTCCTTGATGACTTGAATTCTGGTTGTCAACCTGTGATGTCTCTCCTTTCATCCACAGCCACCTACATCTCAAAGGAGCTTTTGTATCCAAAAGCTTTGGATCTTCACCACCATGCTATCTTCACCTCTCTGAAATTGTGCCTCTTTTCCCACCTCTCTATAGGTCTCTTTAATGTCCTGCCAGTGTTACTCCTTACTGTTAGATGGAAGTGGTTTTCTTCCACTCCATGAAACTCTGATTTTCAGTGCTTTTTGCTTCTTTCCTACCTTCTGCATTTTTTATTACCTCATTGCCATTCCCCTGCCTTTCTTTCCCTCACCCTTTTAAGATGAACATTCTTTATTGTCCCTATTCCCTCCTTCTTTGTTTCCAGTCAAATGGGCATAATCAGAGATCCTACACACCACAATGAGCTTCAGTCTTAGTTCTGTGAATGGCTGTTCAACAAATCATCATAAATAATCTTTGCCAGTCTTGAGTAGTTTGCACTTTTGCCCAAATTTTACTAGTAACAGGTTTTCATATGTGCTTTCTCCTGACCAGGCCAGTCTTCCTTCCTGTATTTGGCTCACAGACTAGCACTGCAGCCTCCTTGTGCTGATCTATTCTCTAGTTAAATCAAATACTTACATTTTACATTTGCTATATGTTACTTTTTGTTTTTACTTTAAACAGCCAGCCTGGCTGAGTGCTTCCTACTTCATTGTTCAACAATCATTAAAAGATTCCAAACCAATTTCATTGTCACACTAATCTACTCTCTAATGCATTCTGCATACTGCTACTAGATTCACCATTATATTCCAGGGACTCTAAATATCCATTTATTCCAACAGCATTTTTAGTTTTCGATAAATCTCCTTATGGGTTTAGGACTATGAGCATCAAATGACTCAAATGAAAAATAAAATATGGTAAATGCTAAGGAAGTCCTGAACAATGGCCAGGAAACCCAGAGAAAAAAAAATCATGGAGGCATCCTGGAAGTCTGATGTCTAAAATGAGTCATAAAAGATGGGTCAGACCTGGAAAGAGGGAAGCACTGAGGTACCAGAGAGAGGATGATAAAAGACAAGGCTAATATTCTATTTAAAAACATGTACAGGTTTTCCATTCCCCATATGGCAAAACTCAAATATGTAGACCTGTTTTTCAATATCTAATAATATATAAATTAAAAAAATATTTTATTTACTTGTTTGCAAGGAGAAGGAGGGAGGAAAAGAATGGGCACCACAGGCCACATTCCCACTGCAAAGAAACTCCAGATGCATGTGCCACCTTTATGCTTCTGGCTTTACGTGGTATGGTACTTTGAAGATATGGCCCCAATATATTCAGTGTTTTATTAGTTTGTAGTTTGGATCTGCAACCACTTGGCTGGAGGTGGTGTCACTGAGTGGATCTTAGGGTCCAGCCCTAAGGTGTGGTGGTGAGTTTGAGATTTCAATCTAAAGATATACAAAGTGTGCATAACTGGAGTTCCTGAAGTGTGCTGTGCAATGTGGCTTTTGGCTCTTGGCTTTCTCTCTCTTTGTCTGGTCCTTTAAGAAGGGGTCAACTTCTTCTGCCATTAAGGAACTTCCCCTGGATCTATAAGTTTCAATAAATCCCATCTTCCATAACTGTGCCTGGCCTGGAAGTTTATCTCATAGAACCTGAAGCTGTCTGCTACACATGGGTACTGGAAAATAGAAGCAAACACTTTCAATTACTGAGTCATCTCCCCAGCCCAAGATCTAATAAGACACAGATTTAATCTACTTCTCTTGAATTATTTCTCTCTGTTTTTCAAGATATCTTTTCAAAGTTTGACATGAATTCCCAACTTAATATTTTGAGCAGGGCTACTGCAAGCTATAAAATGTCAATCTTATGTACTATTTTAGGGAAATCTGTTTTTTTATTATTAAAAGAGAGATGTATAATAGAATATAATCAAATGCAGCATTCATCTAAATTTCAAAGTTTCAAATCTATTTCTGTCTTGCAAAAGCTGTTCTAAACCATCAGGAGAATTCAGGGATAAGTTAGTTTTTGAAGTACACCTTCTTGCCCAAACTCTACTTTTATTATTCTCAAAACACCACTTGCATTTTTAGATTGTTCCTTCTGATTTGTGCTATGGTCTTCTGTGAAAGTTTCCTTTCTCATGCCATCCTCTTAGGCCCGTCTTATTCTAGAAGACTGACAGAAGAGCTAGCATGTGAAGAAATAATTCCCTCTTCTGATCTGTTAATCAATCAAATTTCACTTACTTAAACTTTTAATATTTTATCTTGCAGTTCCTTAACTACATTAGAAGTTCTAAGAATCAGACCTACCTATATTGATTAATCAATGAAAATCTGTGAAATGGATGAGGAAAACTGATCTGCTTAGACATTACCGCCTTGGGAAAACCTTCACTTATCCCCCCTCAAGACCCTCTCCTTAAGTCTCTTGCCCCATACTGTGGTTCATGTGTCTTTGTAACTTTTATTACTGGATTACATACATAGTGGTCTCTGTTTTCTGTCTCTTCTACTGTACAGGAATTTCTAGGAAGACATCATCAATGCCTAGCAGAATACTTTACACATAATAGCCATTGATTATGTGTTTGCTAAGCCAGTGTAAGATTTATTCCTCTATTTTCAAATGAATAATTTTAATATGATATTAACTAAGGTTTCAAAAGATAAAAGTAATACAAAGTTCTGAAATTAGTAATCAGTTTAATCTCTTAATCTTCTCTACATATTAGTAAGTTTGGCTGAAAAAACTTATCTTCAAGGAGAGTAGTATGGGAGTGAGAGAAAAACATATCAATCTTACATCTATTGTCTCTCAGCTAAAACTCAGTGTCAAATGTCTTTTTGCCCACATTAAATAGATATAAATATATTCAGGGAATGCCACCCAAGACACAAAGTGCTTTTTATAATATGATCCAAAAAGTAGTCCTTCTGATATTTGACCTTGTGTGTCAAAGTGCTGAAATCTAATTACCTGCCACTTTTCCCTTCAAGCCCAACATGATGCTTTGATGTGAAATGACAGTTTCCTCAAAATACTTTAAAGAACACATTGTAGTTCTCATTTTTTTTTTTTCTATTTCAAAGCCTACGTTTTTTAAGTTTGCACTTTTTCCAGTTTGAAGGCCTTTTTTGCAGTCAGAGCGACTTGCTCTTCTGGTATCTGAAGGGATTTCCTACTTCCATTTCCCAACACACAAGGGAAATCAAGGGTCTTACTCCGAGTCATTATATCACCTTGATCCAGTATTTAGACATGGTGATGGAGTCTATAAGAACAAAGTCAGTTGGTCTATAACCAGTTTTTCTAGGATGAATCAGTTATGAAAACAGTGTTTTGTTTAGCTTTAATGCTAGGGATTGAGGCCAGTATCTTGAAAGCATTCTTATCAGTAAACTATTTTCCTACCCTTAAGAATAAGATTATATATTGATGTATTTATGTGTCTCCGTGTTGTCAGGACTTGGATCCTTTAGTTGGAATTAAAGATTGCATTTAAAAATTATCAGTTATTTTCACATTTATTAT
The DNA here is from genome assembly GCA_036365145.1 of Orientallactaga sibirica. NCBI lineage: Eukaryota > Metazoa > Chordata > Mammalia > Rodentia > Dipodidae > Orientallactaga > Orientallactaga sibirica. The sequence goes on from JAEOAD010000008.1 coordinate 14,244,378, forward strand.
ATTTGTAGATCTAAAAAGGTGATTTCTTGAGTCTGAAGCATTCTGTTAGAGTGGATTTGTAGGATTTTAGACAAGATCATTTTTGCCAGGAGGCTTTAAACCAAAGAAGCAAGAGGGCAGGCAACTGTTTGGTTATAGTTATGAACCCAGTTTCTGTATTCTGATGCAGCCTGAAGTTAAACCTGCATCTTAAGCTAGCAGGCTTACTGAGGGTTTTACAGAAAACTTAATAAGCTAAGTGTTACTCTTCCACTTTTTTAATATTTTATTTTTATTTATTTATTTATTTGAGAGGGAAAGAGGAAGAGAGAAGAGAGAAAGAAAGAGTGGGCAAATGAAGGCACCTAGCCACTGCAAACGAACTCCAGATGCATGTGCCACCTTGTGCATCTGGTTTATGTGGGTCCTAGCGAGTTGAATCTGGGACCTTTGTCTTTTCAGGCAAGCACCTTAACCACTAAGCTATCTCTCCAGGTCACATTCTTCCACTTTTTCTTCTCTAGTCACTGACATGTTAAGGAGCTGGCTTCAGGATCTGTTTTCTCAACTATAACCAAACAGTTGCCTGCCCTCTTGCTTCTTTGGATTAAAGTCTCCTGGCAAAACTGATCTTGTGTAAAATCCTACAAATCCACTCTAACAGCATGCTTCTGACTCAGTAAACAGACTTTTTAGATCTACAAATATAAATGTGATAATAACTGAAAATTTTAAAATGCAATCTTCAATTCCAACTAAAGGGTCCAAGTCCTGACAACACAGAGGCACATTGAAAAGATGAGAAGAAAGGAAGATGGGAGGAGTGTTCATTATCTAAGTCTCATTCTAGTTTTTAAAATCTCCCTCCATGATGTTATGGAAAGTAGCCACTACAAACATCTATCTAATCACTAGATTTCTTTAAACTACTTGTCAGTAGTTTGATTTATCTGCATTTTCAATTTTGCCTTAAGATGCACTGTGGGGCACTGTCCTTCCGAGATGAACCTCCTGGTGCCTTCATGACCCCACAATGATTATCAATACCTCCAGTGAGGAGGGCCCTCAGTAGAATGAGGCAGGGTAAATGGGACAAAAGAACACAACATGATGGAATACAACCAATTTACAGTATGTTCATACTAAAGTTACCAATAAAAGTTTAAACAGAAACAAAGGTGACCAAGATAGTAATAAGAGATGACAAGGAAGAGGTGGGAAAAGTTCAAAAGGACACATAAGACATGTAACCAGAAATGAGGAGGAGGGTAGAAATGGGATGAGGAAAATGGGAAGAGGAGATGCAATTAAAATAAATTGTGTTTGAAAATGTCATAATGATATTTAAGATCCTCCTGCTAATTAAAAATAAAAATTTTAAAATAGCTTTATGAGCAATTCAAAAATCATATCAGACACTAATTTTTAACTATGGCTATCTGAAAAATGAAATTTATTAATTTTTTAAAATTCCTTTGTCATGTTCACAATACAAATTGGACCAGCTGAATAACATGTCACTATCCTGCTAAGGTATTACAGACTGAAATTTAGTAATTACTACAGCCAAATTATGGAAACCTCTGGTGTCCAGCTGCTGGAGATTTGTTCAATTGATAATACATCATGATTGTTTCCAGGGATATGGAGAAGTCTTGACCTTCAAAACTCAGGGTGACTGAATTGGTTCTGCATATCAACTGGAATACTCTAAACTGTATTTGCTTTCTATATGATCAAACTCCAAATTTTCAAACCTTTGAAAACAGTATGTTGGTCTGTATGTGTTCACTGCATTCGAAGAAAAATATTTACTTACAAAATATTACTAAATACTATATTCAGCAAAATTTTGTAATAATTGAATTTATGAACAATAACTTCTCAAAACATAGCACAGTTTGATTTTCTGGTGCTTAAACAATGCCATAGCAAAGGTCCAATTTATGAACCCTTTGTTGTCTCAGAAATTGAAGGGAATAAAATAATTCTCCTAATAATTATGTGGAGGAGCCACTACTTTGGAAAGAAAATGTACTCAGGAAGGTACTCTTCTGCAAGGATGTGTAGGAGAGGCTAGCACAAAAGTCAGGAGTCATTTCCCTCTTGCACAGCAGCTAGACATACAACAGACAAGAAAGACAAAGTTTCCTCAATAATCAGAGTGTGGCAATTTACACTCCAAGAATTTACAACATGGTAGAGTTTTACAAGTCAAGAAGTAATATTACATCTTGATATGAAATTTTAAAGGAAAATATTCAGATTATCAAGGTCCTGAATTCTTCTCAAAGATACTTAAGATATGTAATCTTGTAATATTTACAAATCACTCCAGTAATTCCATAGACAGTTTCACTCACATAGGCTACCAGGAAGTTAATGACTCAGAATCAGCCAAGATTCCCATATTCTTCTGTTAGACTTTGATTCAAATAAATTCCTCGTCACTTTACCTTCCTATATGTTACATGAAGCATATCATACCTCTCCCAGCCTATAACCAGAATTGTCTTCTTAAGAACCAGGATCTGTGAAATATCCACAACTCCATCTTGCCCGACTTTTAGTGTGTGATGACAATAGCCATTAAAGTCCCAGACCTTTAAGAGAAAAATTAAGACTATTGACACAGAGAATGAAAATGTCTTCCATTCATGAAATACTACAGCAAGCTAGGCATGGTGGTGCATGCCTTTAATCCCAGCACTCGGGAGGCTGAGATAGGAGGATCAGTGAGTTCAAGGCCAACCTGAGATTACATAGTGAATTCCAGGTCAGCCTGGGCTACAGCAAGACCCTACCTCGAAACTACCACCCCCCCCTCGCAAAAAAAAATACTATAGCATAAAAGGATGAGTATTTTAAACATTGTTATTTATATTATGTGAACATTAATCTTGATTGCCAATAGGATGGGACCTAGAATCACCTAGGAGACAAACCTCTGGGCATGTCTGTGAAGCTGTATCCAGAGAAGTTTAGCTGAGGAGGAAACCCCACCCTGAATGTGGCCAATACCACCCCATAGGCTGAATGCCAGTACTGAATGAACAAAGAAAGGACAGGAGACACTAGCATTCCTCTCTTTACCTCCTGATTGCAGGTGCAATATGACCAGCCAACTAACACTTCTGTCACCATGCCTTCCCCACTATGCTGGACCACATTCTTAAACTGTGAGCCAAAATACATTCTGAGCTTTCTCTATCATCTATCTATCTATCTATCTATCTATCTATCTATCTATCTATCTATCTAATGAGAGCTACAAAGACAAATAGAGAGAGGGAATGGGAATGCTAGGGCCTTCAGCCACTGCAAACGAGCACCAGACACATGCGCCACCTCATGCATCTGGCTTATGTGGGTTCTGGGGAAACAATTCTGGGTCTTTTGGCATCCTAACCACTAAGCCATCTCTCCAGCCCTGGGATGTTATTCTAGTGGGTCATTTAATAAAGCAAAAAACTACTTAATACTTGAATTTACACATCATGGTTATTACTCCTGTGAAAGTAAAACTCTTGACATATCTGGAGTGACAAGAGTATCTTATTAATGAAATGACTATTGATCAGAAGCCTCAAACTAAGGCAAAAGGTGGCTGAGGATGATGGTATAACAACCTCTGAGGGAAAGGAACTGAAAACTGATTCAATTACCAGTGACTAGTGACAGTAAAGCATATTCATATAATGATGCTCTAATGAAAAGATATTAAGACTGGGATCAGAGAGCTTCCAAACAGCTGAACATGTGGATGGGCCTGGAGAATGTAATCTCCCATGTCCCTAAGAAAGTATGGAAGCTTGACATTCCTGCCTACATACCTCACCTTGAGCATCTTTTCCATCTGGCTACTCATCTGTAGCCTTTGAAACAGAGTGAATGGAATGAAGTGCTTCCCTCAGTTCTGTGAGTTGCTCCAGCCAATCAGTGGAATACAAGGAGGGATCATAGCAATCTCCATGGTTCTGACATGGGTCATAATTTGTGTATGCTATGAGTATCCCAATTAAGGAACTGTTGACTTTGAACCCTTGATCTGTGTGTTCTAACCTAGATCCTAGGTTGATAGTTTTAGGATTGAATTGAGTCACAAACACTCAATTGCTATCTTCTCAGAAATCCACCAAAGAATTGCTTTAGTGAGAAAAGACTAACCATAAATGTTTTGGTGACCAGAGTGTGCAACACTGAGTTTCATAGGAAATAGTAACTTATTTGTCCTATGCAGAGAAGCATATTATAGTCTAGTTATATTTCCACTCATTTTTCTAACACTGGTTGATTCAGAGATTGTATATTTGTGCATATTTTAAAAAATATAAAACCATGAAATAAAAAGAAACATTTTGGAGTCTATTGAATTCTTGGACCAGTCCCCAGACAGCCCATCTAGTGCTGGAAAGCTCTACATGAACTACTGGGGGAAAGTGGCCAACAACACTCTTAGCAACCAGAGGTCTAAGCTACTCAGAAGCAAACACCCTGACAGGATGTACATGCCAGTGCAATAGTGGCACACAGCCTTGGTGGGTAAGCAATAGCTTTCTGATTAGCTAAAAGACCTAGTCAGTATAAAGGAACCCATAACTGGAATTAGGAACCAGGTCAGAATCGTATGGAGACAAAGACTATGCTCTCCACTGTCAAGCTCTCTCTAGTCTTTGGCTTAAAGAGGGTTCTTTGTGATATAAGAACTTTACTCTTCAAATATGATTGAAGGTGAAAACATCTAATATAGGGCCTGAAGCTTACTTTTCATGTGCTAGGTTTTCTATCTTCTAATGGTTGACAAAGTATATCAGACCAGTTCAAAGGGAATGTCTCTGGTTCTAATCTACTACTCAGACAATGAGTGTGGACACAGATCCAGTAGGTCCATTATTTGCTGGATATGGTGGCTCACATTTTAGTCCAGGCACTGGGAAGGATGAAGTAGGAGGATTGCCATAACATTTGACCCACTCTGCCCACAGAGTGAATTCCAGGTCAGCCCAACCTAGAGTTAGTCCCTGTCACAAGAATAAAGAAAGAAAGAAAGAAAGAAAGAAAGAAAGAAAGAAAGAAAGAAAGAAAGAAAGAAAGAAAGAAAGAAAGAAAGAAAAAACAAACAAACATGAGGTGGACCAAGGATCATTGGGTTACAGCCAGTGACCTTGAGAAAGACCTTTTACTCACCAGGTCCTGCCTAAGCCAGCAAGAGCAGAGTTATAGGGAAGGAATTCTCCTACTCTCACTGGCCTTGCAAAATCAAAAATTATAAAGGAGAAGACAACAGAGACCAGCTGTGCAGCTCCAGAACAACTTCAGACAGTTCTCTACAGCCTCCTCTCCCCTAGCCAACAGTACTAGGAGCCAAAGGAGATCTAAGGACTCCAAAGGATCAGAGCTACCCTAGCCACACAGTATCCAGCACAGCTGAGCTGAAGAGCAGACCAACCTCACCAGCTAAACTGAGCCCAGAGTGCACCAGGGAGGGAACCAGCTACACATTCATGTAGGTGAGACAGAAAGTTACTACAAAAGGGTCTTACTCTGACCAAAGCCAAATAAGGTCCCACTGCAACCCAGGAATCTCAGCCTCCCAATTGATGGGATTAAGGAATAAGTAACCACCCCCTCCCTTGTTAGTTTATCTGCTTGTTTTAATACCAATTCTTGCACAAATACTCCATGTTAGTTTTGTTTGCATTTGTGTGTTGCTCAGTTGGATTTAAGGTTAGTTTAGTATTTTTCTCCACCCAGACTACTCTTGAAATCTTTCTACTACTCTTTCCAAGAACAAAGTGTTTGTTTTCCTCTATTTCTAATTTTTCCACTTTCTCTACACCTTACCCCCTTTGCTTTACTATCCATAAGTATGACTGTCCATAGCCTCAACAACCTCTAAAATCTGTGGAAACTAACAGAACCACAACTTCCTTCACCAAGACACATGTGCCACCTCCATCATTTGCAATATAAATACTAGCACTCAAACTACCTCCTCTATACTGCTCCAAAAACTTAGCATAGGGCCTACACATATAAAATTCCCTCCAAGATATCTATGGCCATCCCATCTATCTAGTGCTAACCTCTCTCTCCCTCTCTCTGTTGGAGAATTTGCTTATCTTTTTCAGATGGAAAACGAACCTGAAGGGAGGATCAGCCAACCACACCTCACCAGGGCCCCAGCTGAAACCATAGAGTAATGTGGGGGAAGGGCAAGAGTACACCATTCTTGGGGATCATGACACCAGAAAAAGGCTGAAGGAGACAAATACAGATAGCATCCAACTCCTACTAAGCCAGATATCCAGAGACACAGAGGCTCCCAAAACCTCATCACTGAAGTAGAGCTAAAATGACCCCAATGTGGCTCAGGGAAATTTGTGGAAGAGGGGGCAGAAAGAATGTTAAAGCCACAAGTTGGGGCATTATGCATAGAGACTTGGGCCTACCCCCCATAACTCTTGACTACCCCCACAATGCATGACCCACATTCCCCCATTGATGAGGCTCCCTTTGGAAGAGGGAGGACAGGGAGGAGGATAATGGAGTCACCATTATGAATGTAAAATTAGAATAATATAAGTAAAAAAAGAAAAAAAGAAAAAAGAAAAAGGCGTGCTATTTTATATCAGCAGGCATCCTTGAAATCTAAAAAAAAAAAAAAAAAAAAAAAAAACTTAGCATACATCTACAAGCCTGGTTCTTTTACCTACCATCAATTATTGAAGTCAAAAGTAACAGTGTTAATGTGCTACTAGAAAATGTACGTAGCAGACAGTCAACAGTTTAGATCACTTCTGCCATTACTCTGACAGTAATAGAGAAGCTATTTCTGGTGTCATTTGCTCTTACCCTGAAGATATTTGACCTACAGTCTAAGAATAATACACTGATAACCAGACAACAAAGCATGGAAAGAGTACAAGACACAATAGTCTCTATGCAATAATACAAGAAACACAAAATATCAGGTAAATATGAGTCCTCCAAAATTATAAATCCAATAGTAATGATCTCCAATGAGACTGAATTGTATGAAATACTATAAAGAGAATTCAAAAGAATGATTTTTAAATACGGTCAAAGAAATCAGAGATGGAATCAAAGAAAACAACAAACTCTGAAGGAATCCAAAGAGAACACAGGAAATCAGCTTAACAAAAGAAGGATTTTGATACAAGATATAGTAAGGAAATAGAAATACTGAAGAAATACTAATCAGAACTAATAGAAATGAAAACCACAGTGAGTCAAATAAAAAAAAAAAACTCTATAGAAAGTCTCATCAATAGAATGGATTATGGAGAGGACAGAATATCTGAGCTTGAAGACAAGGTAGCAGATCTAGAACATTCCAATAAAGAGAAAAACAAATTGATAGGAAGGTATGAGTGGAAATTTCAAGACACCATGGCACTAAGAAGAGATCAAACTTAAGAATTCAGGGTATAGTAGAAAGAGAATAATTTAATCTAAAGGCATAGCAAGTACTGTTAACAAAATCATAGAAGAAAATTTCCCAGAAATAAACAAAGGGGGGCCAGTTCAGATAAATGAGGCATTTAGAACACCAAACAGACAAGACCAGAAAAGAACCTGTCCTCACCATATTATAATTAAACTACTAAACACACAGACCAAAGGCAATATATTGAAATTATTCAGAGAAAAAACACCTAGCTGCCTATAAAGATAAGCACATCAGGACAGCAGCAAATTATTCAACACAAACTTTATAAGCCTGAAGAGCTTGGTATGATGTACTCTAAGTTCTGAAAAACAACAAGTACCAACCCAAACTATTATATCCAGCAAAGCTATTCATCATAATTGAAGGAGAAGGAAGAACTTTCCATGATTAAAACAGGATAATAGAATACATGCTCACTAAGCCAGCTCTACAGAAAATATTTGAAGGGACCCTTCAGTCTGAAGAGAAGGAGAAGTATATACATGAGACCACAAGGGGGAAGAAATTCTCACATAATAAATAGTGCAAGAGAAGAACAGAAAAACAGCAAGAACTACAAAACCAAGAATGGCTAGCATAATTGCATACCTTTCAATAATAATTCTTAAAATCAATGGTCTCAATTCCCCAACAAAAAGATACAGACTAACAGACTTGATTAAAAGGAAGGATCCTTTTGTTTTGCCTCCCAGGAACTCATCTCTCCATTAAAGACAGAAAAGACAGATAGTATCTTAGGGTAAAAGGATGGAAAATGGTATCTCCAGCAAATGGGCCTAGGAAACAAGTGGGTGTTGCTGTTTTAATATCGGACAGGACAAACTTCAAACCATCATTAGAGGAGATAAAGAAGGTCACTTTATATTGATTTAGGAATAATCCAACAAGAAGACATTGCAATTCTCAACATATATGCACTAAATGTGGGTGTATCCAATTTCATTAAATAAACACTAACAGATGCAAAGTCACAGTTAACCCAAAGATTCTCCCAGCAAACTGTTAGAGCTGATACGTACTTTCAGCAAAGCAGCAAGGTATAACTGGTACACTGGTGGCAGATGTTATGGGAGAAACCAACTGCTCTCTGATTGGACTGAAGGGCTGCTCCAAAGGAGGGAATTCACAACTGGTATTAAAAACCTAATCAAAAGCCTATGTCTGGGAAGGTCATGAGCCCTAGTTGGAAAATTACTATGGCTGTGTGGCTATACATTTTGCCCACCAAATGTTTTCTAAATATTTATGTTTATCTCCATATGTTAATGCTACTCTCACTTTTGGTTGAAGAAGCTCCTGTTTTCAGATGGTTATGACTGCTGGGCTGACTCAAAACTCACCATAATGCTGAGAAGAAGTGACAGAAGAGTGTCAGCACTAATTAAGATATCTCTGTCACACCCATCAAGGCTCAAAGACCATTGTGGAAAGTAGCTGAAATAATGTAAGAGCCAAACAAAGGGAGGCATGATTACAATACTGTCTTTGAGACACAAAGTGGTCGTGATATTCATGACTTCACAGTGGCTGACACTAGTGACACAAGAGCTGCATAATAGGAAGAAACAAAAAACAATGCATTAAAATAGAACAGAGAGACTAACTGGGAAGAGAAGGAATTCAGTGGAAGGTGGATTCGGAAGGGGGGAATAGCGGTGGTTAAAGGGAATTATGATCATTGGTATATTGACTATAGTTATGGAGGTTTTCCCAAAAAATGTTTAATTTCCCCCATTACTCTATGGTTTTAGCTGGGGCCTTGGTGAAGTGTGATGGGCTGATTCTCTCCTCAGGTTTTGCAGACTGACTCATCTTTTTGATGGCTACATTATGTGATATAACGTAGATATTTGATACTCTGGTCATCTAGTCAGTCCCGTACTAATGAGCAGTTACGATGATTTTCAAATGTTTAGCTTTGATATGCTTAAAATTATGTTATTTCACAAGAATCTGAAAAAGACAAGCAAATTATCCAATAGAGAGAGAAGTCAGCACCAGATAAAAGGGACAACCATTATTATTTTAGAGAGAATTTTACAGGTGTAGGCTCTCTTGTAGCTCACAATTGGTGGGAGCTTGATATTGAGAGCAGGCCCATTTTTTGGATGGGGTTCTGACTTGTTTCCCAGTTCCAGTTATGGGTTCCATACCACTGAGTGGATCTGTTAGCCAAATCAAGAGCAGTTGGTTACCCACCATGGCTGTGTGCCACTATTGCCCTTGTGTGAGCATCAGGTTGTTTTGCTGCTCAGAAGCTTAGATCACATGTTGGTTGGTCAGTTGCTGGTCACTTTCCCCCAGTAGCTCATGTAGCACCTTCTGGCACTAGACAAGCTGTCTGGGGACTGACTCCTCTTCCAGATTCCAGCCAGGTCTCTCCATGTTCTATACAACAGCATATGGTGTTTGGCAGTAGGATCTTACCATTAACCTTTGCTGTGTCATCAAGTACTCTGACAGAAGTCTGTCTTCTTTTGGGAAACATTGTAGGTCTCTCTGATCAATAGCTCATTGTGGATGTTAACCACATGCTGGTACTGGGAGTTACAGGCCAGTGCCAAGGGAAAAGAAAGAAGAAAAGATAGGTGGTATAAAAGAGAATGAGAGCATAGAAAAAGGTAGAGAGAGAGAGAGAAGCAGGAGAAGATTAAAGAGAAAATCAGCCCATCTCACCTCACCAGGGCCCCAGCTAAAACCATAGAGTAATGTGGGGAAGGGCAAGAGTACACCATTCTTGGGGATCATGACACCAGAAAAGGCTGAAGGAGACAAATACAGATAGCATCCAACTCCTACTAAGCCAGATATCCAGAGACACAGAGGCTCCCAAAACCTCATCACTGAAGTAGAGCTAAAATGACCCCAATGTGGCTCAGGGAAATTTGTGGAAGAGGGGGCAGAAAGAATGTTAAAGCCACAAGTTGGGGCATTATGCATAGAGACTTGGGCCTACCCCCCATAACTCTTGACTACCCCCACAATGCATGACCCACATTCCCCCATTGATGAGGCTCCCTTTGGAAGAGGGAGGACAGGGAGGAGGATAATGGAGTCACCATTATGAATTTAAAATTAGAATAATATAAGTAAAAAAAGAAAAAAAGAAAAAAGAAAAAGGCATGCTATTTTATATCAGCAGGCATCCTAGAAATCTAAAAAAAAAAAAAAAAAAAAAAAAAAAAAACTTAGCATACATCTACAAGCCTGGTTCTTTTACCTACCATCAATTATTGAAGTCAAAAGTAACAGTGTTAATGTGCTACTAGAAAATGTACGTAGCAGACATAGTCAACAGTTTAGATCACTTCTGCCATTACTCTGACAGTAATAGAGAAGCTATTTCTGGTGTCATTTGCTCTTACCCTGAAGATATTTGACCTACAGTCTAAGAATAATACACTGATAACCAGACAACAAAGCATGGAAAGAGTACAAGACACAATAGTCTCTATGCAATAATACAAGAAACACAAAATATCAGGTAAATATGAGTCCTCCAAAATTATAAATCCAATAGTAATGATCTCCAATGAGACTGAATTGTATGAAATACTATAAAGAGAATTCAAAAGAATGATTTTTAAATATGGTCAAAGAAATCAGAGATGGAATCAAAGAAAACAACAAACTTCTGAAGGAATCCCAAGAGAACACAGGAAATCAGCTTAATAAAAGAAGGATTTTGATACAAGATATAGTAAGGAAATAGAAATACTGAAGAAATACCAATCAGAACTAATAGAAATGAAAACCACAGTGAGTCAAATAAAAAAAAAAAAAACTCTATAGAAAGTCTCATCAATAGAATGGATTATGGAGAGGACAGAATATCTGAGCTTGAAGACAAGGTAGCAGATCTAGAACATTCCAATAAAGAGAAAAACAAATTGATAGGAAGGTATGAGTGGAAATTTCAAGACACCATGGCACTAAGAAGAGATCAAACTTAAGAATTCAGGGTATAGTAGAAAGAGAATAATTTAATCTAAAGGCATAGCAAGTATTGTTAACAAAAATCATAGAAGAAAATTTCCCAGAAATAAACAAAGGGAGGCCAGTTCAGATAAATGAGGCATTTAGAACACCAAACAGACAAGACCAGAAAAGAACCTGTCCTCACCATATTATAATTAAACTACTAAACACACAGACCAAAGGCAATATATTGAAATTATTCAGAGAAAAAACACCTAGCTGCCTATAAAGATAAGCACATCAGGACAGCAGCAAATTATTCAACACAAACTTTATAAGCCTGAAGAGCTTGGTATGATGTACTCTAAGTTCTGAAAAACAACAAGTACCAACCCAAACTATTATATCCAGCAAAGCTATTCATCATAATTGAAGGAGAAGGAAGAACTTTCCATGATTAAAACAGGATAATAGAATACATGCTCACTAAGCCAGCTCTACAGAAAATATTTGAAGGGACCCTTCAGTCTGAAGAGAAGGAGAAGTATATACATGAGACCACAAGGGGGAAGAAATTCTCACATAATAAATAGTGCAAGAGAAGAACAGAAAAACAGCAAGAACTACAAAACCAAGAATGGCTAGCATAATTGCATACCTTTCAATAATAATTCTTAAAATCAATGGTCTCAATTCCCCAACCAAAAGATACAGACTAACAGACTTGATTAAAAGGAAGGATCCTTTTGTTTTGCCTCCCAGGAACTCATCTCTCCATTAAAGACAGAAAAGACAGATAGTATCTTAGGGTAAAAGGATGGAAAATGGTATCTCCAGCAAATGGGCCTAGGAAACAAGTGGGTGTTGCTGTTTTAATATCGGACAGGACAAACTTCAAACCATCATTAGAGGAGATAAAGAAGGTCACTTTATATTGATTTAGGGAATAATCCAACAAGAAGACATTGCAATTCTCAACATATATGCACTAAATGTGGGTGTATCCAATTTCATTAAATAAACACTAACAGATGCAAAGTCACAGTTAACCCAAAAATTCTCCCAGCAAACTGTTAGAGCTGATACGTACTTTCAGCAAAGCAGCAAGGTATAACTGGTACACTGGTGGCAGATGTTATGGGAGAAACCAACTGCTCTCTGATTGGACTGAAGGGCTGCTCCAAAGGAGGAAATTCACAACTGGTATTAAAAACCTAATCAAAAGCCTATGTCTGGGAAGGTCATGAGCCCTAGTTGGAAAATTACTATGGCTGTGTGGCTATACATTTTGCCCACCAAATGCTTTCTAAATATTTATGTTTATCTCCATATGTTAATGCTACTCTACTTTTGGTTGAAGAAGCTCCTGTTTTCAGATGGTTATGACTGCTGGGCTGACTCAAAACTCACCATAATGCTGAGAGGAAGTGACAGAAGAGTGTCAGCACTAATTAAGATATCTCTGTCACACCCATCAAGGCTCAAAGACCATTGTGGAAAGTAGCTGAAATAATGTAAGAGCCAAATGAAGGGAGGCATGATTACAATACTGTCTTTGAGACACAAAGTGGTCGTGATATTCATGACTTCACAGTGGCTGACACTAGTGACACAAGACCTGCATAATAGGAAGAAACAAAAAACAATGCATTAAAATAGAACAGAGAGACTAACTGGGAAGAGAAGGAATTCAGTGGAAGGTGGATTTGGAAGGGGGGAATAGCGGTGGTTAAAGGGAATTATGATCATGGTATATTGACTATAGTTATGGAGGTTTTCCCAAAAAATGTTTAATTTCCCCCATTACTCTATGGTTTTAGCTGGGGCCTTGGTGAAGTGTGATGGGCTGATTCTCTCCTCAGGTTTTGAAGACTGACTCATCTTTTTGATGGCTACATTATGTGATATAACGTAGATATTTGATACTCTGGTCATCTAGTCAGTCCCGTACTAATGAGCAGTTACGATGATTTTCAAATGTTTAGCTTTGATATGCTTAAAATTATGTTATTTCACAAGAATCTGAAAAAGACAAGCAATTTATCCAATAGAGAGAGAAGTCAGCACCAGATAAAAGGGACAACCATTATTATTTTAGAGAGAATTTTATAGGTGTAGGCTCTCTTGTAGCTCACAATTGGTGGGAGCTTGATATTGGAGAGCAGGCCCATTTTTTGGATGGGGTTCTGACTTGTTTCCCAGTTCCAGTTATGGGTTCCATACCACTGAGTGGATCTGTTAGCCAAATCAAGAGCAGTTGGTTACCCACCATGGCTGTGTGCCACTATTGCCCTTGTGTGAGCATCAGGTTGTTTGCTGCTCAGAAGCTTAGATCACATGTTGGTTGGTCAGTTGCTGGTCACTTTCCCCCAGTAGCTCATGTAGCACCTTCTGGCACTAGACAAGCTGTCTGGGGACTGACTCCCTTCCAGATTCCAGCCAGGTCTCTCCATGTTCTATACAACAGCATATGGTGTTTGGCAGTAGGATCTTACCATTAACCTTTGCTGTGTCATCAAGTACTCTGACAGAAGTCTGTCTTCTTTTGGGAAACATTGTAGGTCTCTCTGATCAATAGCTCATTGTGGATGTTAACCACATGCTGGTACTGGGAGTTACAGGCCAGTGCCAAGGGAAAAGAAAGAAGAAAAGATAGGTGGTATAAAAGAGAATGAGAGCATAGAAAAAAGAGGTAGAGAGAGAGAGAGAAGCAGCAGAAGATTAAAGAGAAAATCAGCCCATCTCACCTCACCAGGGCCCCAGCTAAAACCATAGAGTAATGAGGGAAATGAGCAAGAGTGCTGCTTTCCTGGTGAACCTGGTACCAACACAAGGGTGAAGGAAATAGACACATAAAACATTTAACTCCTACCAAACCAGATATCCAGAGACACAGAGGCTCCCAAGACCTCATCACTAAAGTAGACCTAAAACAAACCCAACATGGTTCAGGGAAATTCATGGACAAGCGGTTGGAAAGATTGTTAGAGCCATAAGTTGGGACATTATGCACAGAGACATTGCCTCTTCTCCATAACTGATGGCTACCGCCACAGTGCATGACCCACATTCCCTAACAAGGAGGGTCCCTTCAGAGAGAAGAGGACAGGGAGGTGGCTAATGAGACTGTATACACTCTATCTACATAACTAAAAAAAAAAAAAAGATGGTGAATTTTTAAGTCCTTGTCAGTTAGAGCTAAGGCATAGGAAGAAACATTGCTCAAATCATGGGCATAGGTCAAGTTGGCACTATGTTTCAAGCTTAAATCCATTTGCCCTTTTGACTTAGATGTTCAGCTTCTAAAAATAAATTCATTCCACAAATACATTCATTCTTGTGAAATAACATAGTTTTAAGTATATAAAAGCTAAGCATTTGAATTATCCTAATTGCTCATTAGTAAGGGGCTGACTAGATGATCAGAATATCAAGTATCTAAGTTATATCATGGAATGTAGCCATCAAAAAGAAGAGTCAGTCTGCAGGTGTTACTCAGTACTAGGGCACATGTTCACCATGTGCAAGGACCTGGCCTCCATCAACTCCCTGCCAAAGAAAGATGAGTTCCCTTCATATTTTTCCACCGCCAAAACTCAGTCAGCTATGGTTCTTTGAGCGGACTTTACATCTTCAGGCTTTAGTGCTCTCATTTGTAAAATCAGGACTATAACAGTGCTAACTTTATAGCAGTGTGTGTGTGTGTGTGTGTGTGTGTGTGTGTGTACACCTCTGCATGTATAGTGCTTAGAAAAGTGTTTAGTCCATAGTAAGCATCCTATAAAATAATAAACACTATTATTTTATATATCCACTTGAACCAATTCCAAGAAAAAGAATGAAAACTGCATAATAGCACATACAGTGGGATGCCATTCAGTAAAAAAATAGAACTCATAGGCTAGAAAAATGCACAAGAAACCAGTTAACACTTGTAGCCTTATCAGAGAAGCTGGGAACAGGGTTGGTATGTATGCATTAATTACTTAAAACATTAATTAATTTTCAGATCCTGCCAAACAGTGTAAGTAGAGTATATTTTAAAAGTCTTCATTACATACATTCTGACTTTGGCCTATAAATTATAAATGGGGCTTGAAAATGTCACTAGTTCTTTTTAAAAATATGTTATTTTATTTATTTATTTATTTATTTATTTGAGAGAGAGATGCAGTCAGAGAGAATGTATGTGTCAGGGCATCCAGCCACTGCAAATGTACTCCAGACACATGTGACACCTTGTGCATCTGGTTTACGTGAGTCCTGGAGAATAGAACATGGGTCCTTTGGCTTTGTAGGCAATCACCTTAACAGCTAAGCCCCTCCAGCCATCATTCATATTTTTTTAATAGAGTGAACCCAGAGCATCTCAACCTTTTTTTATGTGTCCTGCATGCAGCTTGCCAGATTTCAGAATTATGTTGTGCTACTGTCATAAAGATAAATGCATATTCAAGTCAGTGATTACAGTACTAAGTTTATATTAACCTCTAAGATGTTAAGCTCTACTGAGAATCAAGGAGTACAAGGACTCCCCACCTATGTTTCTTTGTGTACTTCTAAACATGACTCCTACCAAGTTCAACTAAAATAAATCCTTAAGAGATTGCAAAATGCTCACCATCCCAGGGCCTACTAATTCCGTATCTGGGATGAGTTTTGCAACATCTGCAAATTTTGCCTTGCCTTTGACTCTATAAACACTTCCTTCCAAGATACGGGTAAATGGACGCAATCCTCTCTCACTGCATTACCGAGTCCATTCTAGTCCATACTCCAGGACTAGAAAATGAGACGTTGGTTCCTTTTGCTTGTGTAGCACTCCAGGTTCAGTTATTACATTTTGTTCACCTTAACCATTAGGGTTAAGGTTGTCCAGATACCTTTAGATATCTTCCCAGCTCTCCTGTGAACTAGATGTCTTTATGTAAATCACAGTTCCTAGTGCATATGACATTCCTTTACATTTGACACTGTTCTAGTGATTTCCAGCTAGTTCCTCCCTCATGCTGATGGTCACCAGCTTGGGCTTTCCCTGAAACATGCTTCTGAGTCCTAGGATAGTCTACGTGCCTAGGTTAAGTGAATGATGAGTTTAAGAATTACTTAAGAGTTATTTAAGAAGCCACCTTCTCTTGCTTCACAACAGTGTCATAGCCACATCCAATGAAAGACTGCCCTGAGCAGGGAAGTGTCACTAGTGAGAAATTCAAGGGCCCACATCTAATTTTGCATGAAAATTTGATCATATTGCAAAGTAAAATAACATATGCCTCCTAGAGGAAGAAAATGATACCTACTAATAGGAAATGTGGCACTTAGTTTAGGATGGAAAAGTAATACTAGGATTGTATTTTCTCTTAGCTTTTCACTAGCTCACTTACCTTCACATAACAAAAAAAATGCAAATATCTAACATGTTCACTTTTAAATATTAATTTTCTGGAAAAAACATACCATTACAATTTGAAATAATTTATTTAACTTGTCCCAATTTTTCATTTCATAAACTCAGAAAAGAAACCTAGAGTCATTAGATGAAGCATGTGAAAATTATTCAGGCCTCTTATTCCCCAACATAGTCCCCTGTTAGGTACACTAGAAAAGGCTTTCTGAAATAAGTAAGCTGAATTGTATTTTTATTCTAAATAATTTATTCAGAAAACTCATCTATTCCTTGTTCCACTGTCCACTGAGGTTTATTTTCCTAGGAGCTTCATTAATAGATGCTTTAAGTTACTTAGCTCACGTCTTGTATCTTGTCTCTTCCTGCCAGGGCACAGAATCAAAAGGAACTGAGGCTATAGCTGTGTCTCCCCACAAATTATTTTATCTTCCTCATATCTAAGTGGAACCACATCATTTTGTTCACACCTTTACAGTCCCATCTGTGCTGCCAGTCAAAAGCCGAGTCTCATTTGCATCCAGGGCCATAGTGCTGATTTCCATGTTGCCATGGCAACCAGTAAACTGTTTGATTTTCTGCCCAGTGTCTATCATCCAGAAGGAAACAGTAGACCCCGAGTCAGAGCTGATTACCTAGGAGAACATAACATAGTAGAGAAATTAAATGGAGGCCCACGATCAGCCATTTTCATTTCAATAACAATATCAAGCCTGTGCCTTTCCACTGTTGAGATCCCCCAACAGTTAGAGGCATTTTTGTAATTTTTTTCTTTTTGTTAAACTGGTAACAATTCAATTTCTAGGCCAGAGCTGAGGTAATGAAGTCAAGATTTTCTTTATCAGGGAAGATAGAAATATTGGTTTACCTAACCCACCATAAACTTAGTGCCTAGAGGCTATCCTGGAATCAAATCCTACTACAAAAAACACATGAATCTTTCACATTTGGCTAAGGAAGAGCACTCAAATTCTACCAGGCATGGTGCTCTGGCATAGTTTACTATAGGAAAAGAAAGAAATGTTTTATTAAATATCAACTCTATTTAGCATTCAGAAAAGGTGCACTTCCAGTCATTATGGGGGAATTAATTTCAACAAACTACTAGAGCAACTAGTTTGCATGCCAGCAGTCCCTTGCTTTCTCTTTTCTCAATGTGTATCAATATTTTCAGCTAAAAACAAAGAAGACAGTTTAAATGTAAATCTGCATATACACCTCAAGAGGAAACCAATAAAACAAAGGCTAGAAGAGATAAAACAGAAGACATGAGTAAATGAAAAGCTTGATAAAGGCACATAGACTGCTGATTTTAGCTCCAGGCATTTAGGCAGCCTGGAAGGCATTTTTAACACAAGTCATTTCTCCTTGCTCGGTCAAAATACCCAACTAGAAGCAGCTTATGGAAGGAAAGGGGTTTATTTGGTTCACAGTTTCAAGGGGAAGTTTCAACATTGCAGGGAACGCCCCAGTGTACACTTCCTCCAATATGGCTCTACCCCCAAATGTTTACCAACTTGGAGTTAAGCATTCAAACACATGAATCTGTGGAGGGGAGAAGGTATTTTACATTCAAAATATCATGGTTTTAGGCTAAAGGCATTCAGTATGACTGTTGAAACCTAATCAACAATTCATATATATATATATATATATATATATATATATATATATATACATATATATATGTATATTTATTTATTTATAATATATAGAGAATATATATAGTATATAAAACATATATATATATCCATATATATATATATATATGCATATATATATATGTATACATATATACATAGGAAGATAGATAGATAGATAGATAGATAGATAGATAGATAGATAGATGGTATATGGGACTATATTTGGACCAATCTAGATTTTAAGAATACAAAGTATTTCCTTTCATGCTTATATATTAATTACCATTGTATAAATGTAAATTTATTAAAAATGTTTCACATTTTTGTAATCAAATAGTCTGAAGGTGATCAAATGTATGTTCTGAAGTACTGGATAGCTGGCCATCATGAATATGTACATGTATTGTACAGGTGCTAACTGAACACTCACTATGTGGCAGACAAACTTTGATGATAAATCCCTGCTCTCAAGACATCTGTAGTCTAGACCTGTGCACTTAAACCCCTGAGGAATTTTTAGAAGCAGTACTGCAGGCCAGAACACAGCCTCTTTCAACCAGACTAATCAAGGGGATTTTTAAAGAGGTCCATTGGTTATTTAAGTATGCAGCTAAAAGTTACTGGTCTTGAACAAGAAATGTATTATCACCAAACGTTGCTATAAGTGTAAAGATGTTACCTTTGGGTGTTGTGAGATCACAAAGAGAAAAACCTAAAACCCACCTTCTGGGGTAGATGACAGGGTTCGGAAATGCAGGTGCATGGGCCAAGTCAGGATTCACAGAGATCACAGCAGTTCCAGGATTAAAGAGAAGCATGTGGTTACTAATGACAGCCCAGTACACTGATTACCTCATTGGACCTTTACAAAAATTGTAGAACAATATTATAGCCATCATCTATTTTTCAGGTTCTACTTGTAATTAGACTTGACACTCAGAGTAACCGTCACATCATACTTGAATGCACAATATTTGAAAGGAAAAGGTGGTGGACTATCAAGTGAGAGAATAGCTGGGAATGAAGTCTGAGAAATCATTAGTATGTTTGTAGCAATTACCTTCTCATTACTGGGACAAAACACTCAATTAAAAGCACCAAATGGTCCAGGTAAGATGGCAGCATAGGAGCCATGCCAAACCAGCCTAGAGACGGATTTAAGTAAAACCACAGCAAAATACATTCTTCTTCTGAAAAGTGAAGGAGTACAGCTTATTATTAGATGCAGCAGAGAAGCAGGAGAGACCAAGATCCACCAGATAGGAGGAAAATGGCCAGAATCCCACTGAGGTGCTTGCAGCCCTGATCCACGCCCTGCACCATCTGCCAGGTGTGCCAAGCAGCAGAAGCAGAGACCAAACAAGGGTATTTTCTAATTCACTTCATCAGCACTTCATCAGCCTCCTTGCAAAGTCAAGAAATCTGAAGGAAAGACAGTAGAGATCAACTAAGGAGCTACTGAAAGAGACACAGGTGGAACTGGGTAAGCAACTCCAGGCTTCCTGAACTCTCTTATCCCCGAACCATCAGAACTGTGAACCTCTGGCATTCAGCCCCTGGCTACAGGACATCCAGCACAGCTGAACAAAACTCCAGCTCCGGGCTGGAGAGATGGCTTAGTGGTTAAGGCATTTGCCTGCAAAGCCAAAGGTTCAATTCCCCAGTACCCACGTAAACCAGATGCATCTGGAATTTGTATGCAGTGACATGGAAGCCCTGGAACACACATTCTCTCTATCTCTCTCTTTCTCTCACTCTCACACTCACTCTGCCTCTTTCCCTTTCTCAAATAAATAAATGTAAATAAATTATTTTTTAAAAAAAAACTCCAGCTCCACAGCACAACATGGAGGGATCAAGGTGGGCATTCAGCATTAGTGAGATTGGAAGCACCCCAAAAGGTAATGAGGCTGACTGCCAAAAAGAAAAAAAGAAGAAGAAAACAGGTTCATGGGCCTGCACTGGAAGTGCTAATATCTCTTTCCATGTCAGAGCAGGTTATGGGTTACATATTTTTGGTTGGCTTTACCATTTTCAAATAAGCTGTATTTGTTGCCTTTAATGCTTTCAGATGTAGAGGGCCTATGTCTTTTGCTTCTATCATTATTGGGGATAGGGTCTGAATCAGATCCAGGATGACCTGGAACACAATTCAGAACAGAAATCTCAACCTCCCTGCTGACAGGATTAAGGATGTAGAACAACACACACTCTTAGGAATTTTGGCTTTATAAGACTATCTGTTTTACTCCCCACACTTGTACACTCTGTGCTGGTTTTTATTGAATGTGTATACTGCTCAGTTGAAGTTTAGAATTTGCCAGTAAATTGTTCCACCCAGTTTGCTTAGCAAGCAAACTCAACCCCTAGGGTTACTTCTGTGGTTGGATTTGGGTACAAGAGCTACACTTGGCACCTTAACCTCATATCCTGAAAGTATATAAAGGTGGATTGCCACATCAAAGAACATAGCAGATAAGTAGAAAATGCAAGCATCAAATCAATTCAGAATGCAAAAGTACAACATTATAATAAAAGAAAAACAAAGAATCAAGACAATGCAATCCCACCAAAAATTATAAATCCATCAGAAATGATCACCAAAGAGACTGTTTTAGATGAAATGTCTGACAAAGATTTCAAAAGAATGATTTCATCTATACTCAAAAAAAAAAAAAATCAATGAAGAAATGAAAGGAATCAAAGAAGAAAACAAACTCTTGAAAGAGAACACAGGAAACCAGCTTAATCAAATAAGGAGGACATTATAAGACATGAGTAAGGAAATAGAAATACTGAAGAAAAACCAGGCTGAAATTCTAGCACTGAAGAACACAGTTAGTCAAATAAAAAAACTCCGTGGAAAATATCACCAGTAGAACAGAATATCTAAACTAGAAGACCAGGTTGCAGACCTAATACAGTCCAATAAAGATAAAGACAAGCTAATAGGAAGGTATGAATGGGAATTTCAAGATATCCAGAACACTATGAAAAGATCAAACATAAGACTTCAGGGTATAGTAGAAGGAGAAGAATTCCAATCCAGAGGCTTAGTAGGCATTTTCAACAAAATCATAGAAGAAAAAATTCCCCAAATTGGGAAAGAAATACCATTGCAGATACAAGAAGGTATTAGAACACCAAAGAGAGAAAACCTGGAAAGAACCTCTCCTCACCATGTTATAATTAAACTGGGTAAACACACAAACAGAAGAAAATATATTGAAAGAAGTTAAAGAGAAAAAGCAAGTCACATACAAAGGCAAGACCATCAGGATCACAGCAGATTACTCAACACAAACTTTAAAAGCCAAAGGGCTTAGAATGATGTATTCCAAGTTCTAAAAGATAACAGCTGTCAAGCTAAATTAGTCTATCCTGAAAAGCTATCTACCCAAATTGATGGAGAGATAAGGATATTCCACAACAAACACAGGCTAAAGGAACTGATGACAACTAAACCAGCTCTAAATACTTGAAGGAATCCTTCATGCTGAAGAGAAAGCAAAACACACACAGGAGGAAATAGGAAAAAAATAAACCATACTGAAATAACAGTTAAAACAAGTGAGTAAAAGGAAAACAAGAAGCACTACAAAACAAGAAGAATGGTAAGAATAAATGCATACCTTTCAATAATAACTCTAAATATCAATGGCCTCAATGCCCCAACAAAAGATATAGCCTTGCAGACTGGATTAAAAGGTAGGATCCTGCCATTTGTTGCCTACAGGAAACTCATCAATAAGAGATAGATACCACCTTAGGGTGAAAGGATGGAAAATGGTATTTCAAGCAAATGGGCCTAGGAAACAAGAAGGGGTTGCTATCCTAATATCTGACAGAATAGACTTCAAACCAAGATTAGTGAGGAAAGATAAAGAAGGTCACTTTATACTGATTAAAGGAACACTCTAACAGGAGGACATTACAATCCTAAACATATATGCACCTAACATATGACCACAATTGGATTAAGAAAATGTACAGAGCAAATACAAATTCATTGAGACTAAATAGTAAACTATTAAATGATGAATGGGTCATTGAAGAAATCAAAAAGGAAATCAATAAATTCCTAGAATCAAATGATGATGAGAATACAACATACCAAAACCTTTGGGACACAATAAAGGCAGTCCTAAGAGAGAAATTTATAGCTTTAAATGCCTATATTAAGAAATTAGAGTTCACAAGTAAACAATTTATGCTTTACCTTAAGGCCTTGGAAAAAGAAGAACAAGGCAAGCCAAAAATCAGTAGACAGGAAGAAATAATAAAGATTAGGGCAGAAAATAATGAAATAGAAATGAAAAAAATCCAAGGAATCAATTAAACAAAGAGTTGGTTCTTTGAAAGGATAAATAAGATTGATAAACCCTTAGCAAATTTGACCAGAAGAAAGAGAGAAGAGACAAAAAATAAATAAAATTAGACATGAAAAAGGCACCATTATAACAGATACCAAAGAAATTCAGAAAATGATAAGGACATACTCTAAGATTATATATGCCTCTAAGTGAAAATCTGAAAGAAATGGATGATTTCCTTGAAGCATATGACCTACCAAAATTAAATCAAGATGAAATAAACCATATATATATAGACCTATAACAGGTACAGAGATCCAAGCAGTTATAAAAAGTCTCCCAACTAAAAAAAGTCCAGGCCCAAATGGATTCACTGGTGGATTTTACCAGACCTTTATGGAAGAACTAACACCACTGCTTTCCAAACTTTTCCATAAAATATAAAAGGAAGGAATTCTACCAAAATCCTTCTATGAAGCCAGAATCACTGTGATACAAAAACTAGACAAAGACAGAACAAAAAAGAAAATAAAATTACAGACCAATCTCCCCATGATCATAGACACAAAAATTCTGAACAAAATATTGACAAACAGAATACAAGAATATATCAGAAAGATTATTCACCCAATGAAGTAGGCTTTATCCCAGAGATGCAGGGATGGTTCAACTTATGCAAAGTGATAAATGGCATACATCATATAAATTGTCTAAAGGACAAAACTCACATGATCATCTCAGTAGATGCAGAAAAGGCATTTGACAAAAGCCAACATCCCTTCATGGTAAAAGTATTACAGAAACTGGGAATAGAAGTAACATATCTCAACACAATAAAGGTTATTTATGATAAACCTACAGCTAACATAATACTAAATGGAGAAAAACTTAAAGCTTTTCCACTAAATTCAGGAACAAGACAAGGATGTCCACTGTCCCCACTTTTATTTAATATAGTACTGGAAGGCTTATTTAAGAGCAATAAGGCAAGAGACACTCATAAAAGGGATACAAATTGAAAAGGAAGAGATCAAATTATCATTATTTGCAGATGATATGATTCTATACATAACAGACCATAAAGATTCTACCACCAAACTGTTAGAGCTGATAAACACTTTTAGCAATGTAGCAGGATATAAAATAAACACACAGAAATCAGTAGCTTTCCTATATACTAACAACAAACATGTGGAGATTGAAATCAGGGAATCTCTCCCACTCATAATTGCCTCAAAAAAACAAAAAAGTACCATTCTACACTGTTGGTGGGAATGTAATCTGGCAATCTGGTACAACCATTGTGGTAGTCAGTGTGGAGGTTCTTGAGCCAGCTAAAAATAGATTTACCATATGATCCAGCTATGTCACTCCTAGGAATATATCTGAATGACTCTTCTCACTACCTTAGAGACATTTGCACAACCATGTTTATTGCTGCTCTATTCACAATAGCTAGGAAATGGTACCAGCCTGCATGTCCCTCCACAGATGAATGGATAATAAATATGTGACACATTTATACAATGGAGTTCTATTCAGCAGTAAAGAAAAATGAAATTTGCAGGGAAATGGATGGAACTGGAAAGGATTATTCTAAGTGAGGTAACTGAAGCCCAGAAAGCCTAATGTTGCATCTTCTCTCTTATATGTGGATCCTAGCTACAAATGCATAGATGTGTATGAGCTGGAACCAAAAATTGATAGCAGAGGCCAGTAAACTAGAGAAAGGCTATAAGGGAGGGAGAAGAGGGAAGGACTAAAGGGGATTGTATTGTATATATCTAAGTAGAAGAACAGATTACAGGGAGGGGAAAGACCTAAGTGATGACAGGGGAAAAGAAGGTGTAAAAGAAGGGTAGGGGGAGGGTCAATCAAAATTCAAGATATTCTGATTAAGACATATGTAAACCTATGTTTTTGAATAATGGCACATCCAGAAGCCATAGATTGTTACTAGAATTTTTTCAGTGCCAGGGACGGGATACCTTCCAGTGAGTTGTTGTCCAGGGAGGTCCCTATTGCCTCCAAAATATTACAGGCTATTGCCAAGGCCCTTGGTTTCCCTTGAGAAACAGATGGTAAGACCCTATTGCTGAAGACTTCACTTGTCTGAGTGGCAAGGTCACTGAGAAATCAAGCTGGTGCTAATCAGAAAACCTTCATCCTATAGACCATTCAACTGAAAGCTGGAAAAAGCAGCACTGCATGCAGCACTATGGGAGACAGAAATAATCAGCAGTGAAAACAGTGGACACTGGAAACCTTCAGTTCAGCCAGACAGGCCAAATGACTGAAAGAGGTGCAAAGTGGCATGTCTGCTCTGGGGGAAACCAAGTGCTCTCTAATTGGATTGAAGACCTGCTCTAAGGGAGGGAATACATGCCTGGCACTGAAAAACCTAATGAAAAGCCTATGGCAGGGGAGGTCATGAGCCTTAGGGGTATAAAGCCTGCTATTTTCTGGCTAAATGTATATATTATTCCCACCAAACTGCCCTGAAAGCACTACACTTAGTGTTCATATTCATTTATTAATGTTACTCTCACTTCTGGTTAGAGAAGCTTCTCTTCTCAGATGGTGTGACCACTGGGATGACCCAAAAGGCAACATAGTGCTGAGAAGTGACAGAGGAGTGTCCAGAATAGAAAAATGTCTATCATGCCCTCCAAGGCTCAGGGTCCATTGCAGAAGAGGTGGCAGAAAGAATGTAAGAGACAAAGGAAGGGTACGACTCCTTACAATGCAACTGTCCAGACAGAAATTGGCCTGATATCCATGACCTTGCAGTGCCTAGCAATACCTTCACAAGACACTCATAATAGGAGAAAAAGATGATGACATCAATTTAAAAGAGAGACTAATGGAGAGAAGGAGGGGATCTTATGGAAAGTGGAGTTCTGAAGGGGAAAGGGGGAGGGGAGGGAAATATCATGGTTTATTGTCTGTAAGTATAGAAGTTGTCAATTTTTAAAAAAAGCAGCAAATGGAATGAAAGGGTTTATTTCAGGCCCACAGTGTTGAAGGGAAGTTTAATCATGGTGGAGGAAGCATGGCAGAGCAGAGGCTGGGCATCACATCTTGTCAAATCAGCTGGGAGGTAATAGCAAAACTGAGATAGCTAGTGAATGCACCATAGTATTGGACTAATAACACATAAGGCTATGGGGGACACTTTACATTCAAACTATCACAATGCAGTTTAGGAGAATATTGAATAAAGAATATAATTTATTTTACTAGGAAATGATCTGTTCTTTTCCTTAAAGATCAGTGAAGTCCATGGTAAATCTAGAAGATTGAAAGAGATAACATTGTTCTTAGTAGAGGAGTGGTATAAAACATTCATTCTTTGTGTTAAAGATACCCTAACAGTAGTGCAGAGAACAAACTGGCTTCAGAAAGACCATATGCAGGTTGTCTATGCTAATATGATCATTGCAAAGGTAAAGGGAGCAGATGGAAAGAAGTGACCACCAGTGGAGAACATTGATGTCTCAACCAAGGACAAATTTCAAGTACATTTCTCATAGGCCTTGTTCCTTGAAATAACAATTCAGATGATAGAATTTCTTAAATGATATAAAATTATATTTGCTGTACATTTTCTCTCAGTGAAATCAAAAGCACCTTAAGCATTTAATTATTTAAATATAATAAAATTGAATATTTTAAGAAAATTAAATATTTAATATTTAAATAATAAATAAATATTTAAACTATGGCAACATTTCTGGGATGAATGACTTAGCTTTTTGAAATAATGGGAACTAACACTTTAAGTATCATTCTATGTAACTGTGTTTCCTCTTAATTTTGTTTGTGCAATTCTTAGGTATTGGGATGCTCTAGCGAGAGTACCTGAGTCTGACTGTTAGGTGCCCCACTAAGTCATTATCTGAAGTTGGGCATTAAAGTCAAGCATACTCACTAATTTCTTTAGGTCTCAATTTCCAAATCTGTGAGCCAGTGATAATTAGAGTAACTAGTTCAAAACCTCATTACAAAATTAAAATAAAACCCAATATGTATAAATTGGCAACTATCATTTATAACATAATAAATAATATAATATTATATTTATGATAAGATATAATACAATATAATATAAAGCATACAGGTTAGCAAGTGTTACTATTCTAGCTAAGCTTTATTTGCCTGGCCTCTTATTTAGGCTCATACTACATTACATTTTCAAAACTATTTACATAAAATAGTATATTACTTTCAGCTCACCACAATAGTGAAGGTATACAGCTATAATTTAAAAACCATATTTTCAATGTTCATTGATATTTCAAATTACATCATAGTTGGGAATATCATTCATAGTTTAATGTTTGGAATTTAGATTCCATCCATTAAAAACAAACTCATGAAAATACAACATTCTAAGTATAAGTAAAATGTTTTGAAATGTCTTTTAAGAAGACTAAAGTTTGAAAAACTTATTCAAAAAACATTGATTAAGCAAATATTATATGCTCGGCATTTCAATACTAAAAGGTGAATATTCCCCAGCAAAGGCAAAACAAGAAATGTGAACATCAAAGGCCATATCAAGATTTGGGCAGTGGCTTGGTTTATAAAAGTATTTACTGCCCAAGCATGAGGGCCTTCATTTGGAACCCCCAGAACCCATATATGTCAAGCATGGTGACATGTGCTTATAACCCCAGTATTTAAGAGGCATAGACAAGAGGATCTATAGGGCTTGCTGGCTAGCTAGTCTAGCAGAATCAGTAAGCTTCAGGTTCAGTGAGATTCCCTGTCCCTGTAAATAAAACTAAAGACCTATTGAGTAAAACAACTGAAGTCAAGCTCTAGCCTGTACCTGCAATCATGTGCATACACACGTACCCAAATGTGTCTCCACAGCAGGAACACACACACACACACACACACACATGCACACACACACACACACAGAAGGCCTCTTTAATAGATGTGCTTGTGTTTCAGAAGCTGGCACTTCCCCATGTGTGTGAGCACCTCCCTGCACACTTGAACCTGTCTCAGTGATGTCCTGAGCTGCATTCTACTTGCCCTCCCCTGCCCACCTGGCAGAGCGCCACCATCCTAGTCACCATTTTTCCCTCACCTTTCTTTGCTCATTTAGCAATGTCACATGAGATCTGAATCAATGCTGACAATAGCAGGGGGCCAGTCTGATCTTATTATGTAGCAATCTACCTTCAGGTGCTTTCTGCAGGAAAGCAATGATTTGAAACTGTGTCACAAAAATACAGCCAGTATTAACCTAACTGGAATTTACTCTTCCCATGACATCAGAACACAAGAATATCAGTGCAAGTGAAAAGACTTCCATGTTTATTGAAAGAGGAGAGTTTGTAATGTCACACAACAAAGGAATCAAGTGGTTTAACTACAGCATGGTGAGGGCTATATTTTTATCAAGTTATTTTTTATCAGTAATAAAGCCCAGAAATGAATATTGGCAACATATCGATATGCTAGGTCTCAATTCTACCAAGTCCCTACAAGCATGTGGTTCATTTTTGACTGTTTCCTTGCAGAGTGACCCTCAGCCAGTGAGGACAAACAGGGTCATCAGCCTGCAGAGAAGTGCCCCCCTCCTAATAATCTCATGTCAGTACAGGGTGGCTTCACGAGCAGATCGTTGAGGGGAACATGTTCCACGTTATGTACCCAAGCTAATCACTGTTTAGGAATGCATGGGCCCTTTCTGTCTCTCTCCAGAAGCTGTCACAGATAATCAGACAATTTCAAAAGCCATGTGGCTGTATCCATGTCATTTAATTGTCGTCTTGCAAGTTCACCAACAATGAGCATGTTGGCCGTGTTTTGTATGCATATCAAATGCTGGGTCTGAGCGACAACAGGAATCAACAATGATAGCAGCAGATGTCTTTAACTACCAGGGCATATTTGATTTAATTACTGCTGATAGTTTATATATTTTTGGTCAATGCTATTTCTTGTCCCCTCACATGAAGCTGTATGCTTCCTTTACTTGCACTCTCTATAGACTAACTAGAAGTTACATCGCCACAGTGGGGAAATGAGGGGAATGACAATCGAACTCAGAGCACTGGCATGCAAAAGATTACAGTATTTTAAGGCAGCCTTTCTCTGCGTGGAAATACAGTGAATCAGATGTTCTCTCTTTCTAGGTTCATTTGTAATTTACTTCTTCAAATTCATTACTTGGATTTATTGAGTATTTGTAATGTTGAAAGTTCTATCTAAGTACTTCTGTAAGGCAATGAAATAATCTGCCTTGAAAGAAAGGAAGGAAGGTAGGTAGGTAGGTAGGTAGGTAGGTAGGTAGGTAGGTAGGTAAGGAGGGTGGAATGGAGGAAGGGAGGAAGTTGTAATAACAATGATGTTTGTTGGTGATGAGTCATAGAATCAAATATAGCCGAGAAAGGAGCAGAGAGCCCTGTGGATGTGTGTTAACTTGAGGAAAGATGTGACTGGAATGAAGGAGTGAAACTTCACATGACTGGGAGAAAAGAATTCCACACAAAGGAAACTGCAATGCAAAAGTCCTGTATAACTTTCCTTAGCACCTCCATGTGGTAGCAAGGAATCCATAAGACTTAGTGGGGGGGGGGAGAGCCATTGGATATGGCTGCCTGTGGATGATGTACAGCTGTTCAAAACACTCAAAAAGCTCCAAAATCCCATCTGTACAAAAGTATTTAATGCAATGTATATTCTCTTATTTTATTATTTATTTGGTCATGAGTGTGTGCATGTTGTGTGTTTGAGTGCAGGCATGTGTATGCTGCAGCATATGTGTGTGAAGGTCAGATAACTTTCAAGTTGGTCCTCAGCTGTCCATCCACTTCGTTTGAGGCAGAGGATCTCTCTCCAAATCTTGCTCAGCTGTGCCTTGCTGGTCTCAGCAAAAGCCTTTGCTTCCCACCTCACCATCACCATCTGTATGTTGAAATTACAGAAGCCTGCTACAGATTCTGGCTTTTTACATGGGATCTGGAAATCAAACTCAAGTATTCCAGCTTGAGTGGCAAGTGCTTTATCCACTGAGCCATCACCACAGCTCAGAATATATATTCTTAAATACTAATTATTAAATACTACATATATTTAAAAAATAAAGGTATTTTATGAGTATAACACATAGATATAATTAAAGTAACCTTTGAAAGATGCCCATAAAACTCATCATCTGGTTGCCTCCAGAGAAAGAAGCTAAGTGAGTAGTCACAGGGAAATGAGAGACACTATCAGTATTCATCTATCTGAACTTTGTCACATGTGAAAGTGTTAACTTCTTTCAAACTAATAACATGATCTGTGTGCATGTGCTTGGTGTAGTCTATAAGACTATACATAGTACTTCCTATGTCTCCATCAAGTAATGAATGCACACAGCCTAAGGACTGATACATAGCTAATGTCAGCTTTGAGCTGGCCAATGATGCAAAGCTGTATCAACAGAGACAATAAGGCAACAAAGAAAAACATGATTAGTGTTCATCTGGCTCTGTTCAAAACAGAATCTCCTTGATTTCTACCTAAATAAAAACACTAAAAGGGTAGGGTGTCTTGTAAGGTGGAGATATATTTCCTTCAATTCAACTCTACTTCTTTTCTCAGGTGTTACAATTGCCGAGAAAGCTAGCAATTGAACTGTTTGGATTTTCAAATTAATGAATTCTCCAAAAAAAAAAAAAAAAGTGCAAAAAAGAAGACAATGTATGGCCCAATTTTTAATGAATTATTTTATTTGCAGTAGATTTCCTGTGACAATGTGATATGTATCCTCAAAAGCAATAGCTGGATAAAGTGAACAGGGCTCAGTCTCCAATTTGACAATGCCAACATTCATGCTAGCTTATAGAAACCCCAAGAACAATCTGGAAGAAGCCAGATGGTCACTGTCAGAGAAGTCCCTTGAGGAAATCATGGATGTGATTAATATGTTTGCTCTTAATGTGTAGATAAAAATGCTAAAATCAGGAGGATACTGCATGAACAAATTATCTATTATACACATCCTTTAACTGAGAAATCTATTTCTAAGAATTTTCCCTAAAGAGATAAAATCCATGAGTGCAAATATATTTAAAAACCAAAAATTAAAAGAAAAATATCTATCAAAGGAAATGGATCAGAAAATTAAGTTATAAAGAGACACTGCACTGCTTTTAGACGTGATGAAATAGATTTAGGCTTCAGTGTAAGGAAATATATTCCAGCCTATTACAGAATAAAAATGTGTGCTTCGAAACCATGTTTGTGTGGAACACTTTCTGCACAGAGATATTTTACAACTTGATGGCATTTCAGACAGTTAGTTCTTTCTTTGACCTTCATCACATTGTTTTACTTCCTTACAATAAAATGCAATGTTTATATGTAATGTTTTATAAAAGGTAGTTATTCCAACAGAAATAGTAAATATTATTTATGTCTAAATTGAGTCATGCCTAAATATCTACCTTCACTACAAACATATTAAAATAAATAACAACCTGGCTTGAGAGGTAGCTCTGTAAATAAAGTGCTTGCTATACAACTGATTTTATGGAGTCCCCTGACCCCATAAAAGGTCAAATCTGTGGCAACTATGATGAGAAAGAAGGCAGAAAAAGGAGAATTTCTAGGAAGCTCAAGAACAGAGTGCTGAACAACAAAGGTGGAAGGCCAGGACTGACCCAAAAGTTGTTCTTTTCCCTCCATACACACACCATGGTACAACCCAGAACACCAGGAAAATAAGGGGATAATTTTAAAAACAAATCTCTACAAAGAGGATTCATTAGAGCTGCCTCCAGGGCCATGATTGGAGCATATTGGGATCCAGAATAAACTGTTTCTTATTCCTTTTGAGGTGAGAGCTGGTTTCTGTCTTAAGTGCACTGTGTACTCTCACTGGTACTGCTGTTGTATCTCCTGGGTGGAAATAATCTCCTGTGAGAGATTCTCTTGCTATCTCTACTGAAATGTCCCCCAACCAGGATGAATCACTTTTGATCCAAGTCTCTTTGTTCTTATCTTCAGTTCATTTTCCTTCATGCTATTGTTTTATTGTGAGCTGATAATGTATCTGCTTTCCCTTTGCTTTGAGAAATCCTGTAATGAGCACCTGCCTGGCATGACCCTGAGAGTTATCCATAGACCTGCCTCTTGAGAACTGAGTCTCCCTCAGCTACAGGGAGGAGAGGGTGAGTTATCAATCTTTACTTCTTCATTCCTTGTACCTGATATATGTTCAAAACTATTGTTTGTTTGTTTGTTTTTTTTTCCAATTACTCCAAAATAGTTGCTACTGCCTGATTGGACTGTGGGTGTTATTATTCTCTTTGTAAGAATGCATTTCTATGATGGGATAGTAAAGTGTTTCCCCTATAGCTTAGCAGTTAATGGCAAATGTTGATATAATATACAGCTCTGTGTGCTTTATATATGAATCCATGGTTTTGATTGTTTGTGCTGTGCTCTTAACAGCAACCAGTAGAGGTATACTTGATAATATATATTTCCTGCATCACCCTTGTGTGCACATATTTTTGCATGTGTAGTAAGTATAGTATAGTGCTGTGTGTGTACTTGTGTGTATGCGTGTGCTCATGAATGTGTGTGTAAGCAAGTATGTATGGGGTGGATACACTTATATGTATAAATGTGCTTGAAGGTTCACAGAGGCCAGCCAAGAATGTAGGGTGTCCTTCATCTGTTGTTATTTGTATGTTTCCTTGAGACAGAATCTCGCTTTGAACTGTGATCAGTTATTGATGAACCCCATAGATCCACTGTTCTCTGTCTATTTAGGACTGGGGTTACAGAAATGTATGGTCACAACCAGCTGTTTAACTGAGTACTGGGGAATTGAACTCAGGTGGCCTCATGCCCTCATTCCTCAGAAAGTGCTCTTACCCACTGACCAATATTCTTTGTCTCCTATAACTTGCATATCTTGCTGTTACTTTGGTCGTATTTTCATGCCCTAAATGGAAGATCCTAGTTTTTTTTTTTTTTTTTTCCTTGTCCCATTTCCTGAATCCATCATGGAATACTTCTCATCTTATAGCCAAGCAACACAGAATCTTAAGGAGTACACAAACCTAGCATTTTAACTTTACAGATCTCAATTAACAGAATGTTCTCTAGGAAACAAACATATTTCTCAGCAGCCACCAGGGAACCAAGTTAACTGGTTGCCTTCATAAAGTTCAGTAAAACATGAACAAAGGAATATTCCCTGCAGATGGAATTCAAAATGAATTGTTCTGTAATGTATTTTATCTCCTAGAATAACCAGAAAACAGGGCATTTGAAATTGTGACATGACACACGACTTATTACTAACAAAGGGCTTTCCACCTCTAATACAAAATCTGAACTACTTATTTCTGTGTAAATGCAGAAGCCACTACTGCCAGGAAAAGAAAGAATAAGCTGGAGTTATTTAATGGCTAAAACCTGGAGACTTGCTTTTTGCTTGGCTCTGGCCCAGCTGATTCCATCAGCCCAGAGGTGATCAGTGTAGACCAGCCTCCCAATGGCGGACCCACAGTCGAACATACTCCCTGCTCCAGCAGCTTGCCTGGTTGGGCCCCCTGTCCTTTGAGAAGGGCTGTGAACAGTGTGGCATCTTGGCTACAGGAGAACCAAGCTTCATTGAAATGCAGGTAACGGTCCCATAAGCAAAGGCTTCAGAGTGTCATTAAAGTGGTGGGGAGACAAACAACACTTGCACTGCATACAAAGTGGCATCACATTTAACTGAATAATTTTATTATGAATACATTTTGAGCTGCCACTGTGAGCCACTAGTGTAAAATACACTGGCAAAAAATGGATCTCAGCTAATTACATTTCATGCATATTTCAGAACTTTCCACAAAGGGATGGTGTTCATAAAAGGGAATGTTATAGCCAGATCCACCTGCATTTTGGCACAAGACCCAACCTAGCAAGTAACAATTACATTTTGGATGATGTTTGCTTTCCCTTGAATGTTGTAACTCCTTATAACTCTATCAGTGCAGCTATTGTCACTGGTAGAAAATGAAATCTTTTTCTTATCCACCTGGACACACATTACTGCAAAAGATGGCTGTTAAATCATTCCCTGCCCATTTTTATTTTTTTCTACATCTACCTTCTATTTTGCATGATGTTAAATTAAGAAAATGAGACCCTGGACTTAAGGATGTGTTAGGACAGTGACAGTACATAAAGGGACATTACCTGCTTCAAGAGTGAACTGTAAAGAACACAAGTGACTCCTTTTGCATGGCTTTTCACCCTCCTGCCCACTTCATTTTCCATGGCCAACATGGCCAGTTGATTTCTGAATGAGATGAAAAGTCGCCCATGGGCTTCATCAAAGTGGAAAAGGCATCTGTAGTCCTGACCTTTGGGGAAAGAACAAGCTATCCTTTGGATGGACAGCTGGTGCTGAATATCCCAGAGTCTCAAAACCTGTATAAGAAGTGATCAAAAACAAACAAACATGTCAAACATGACTCAAGCATAGCCATATTTCCTAGCTCATTATTGATTCTGGTTTTTGTTCTGTGGTGCTCTAATTGGTTTAAAATGCCACATCACATTTTGTGTGTCCATTACCTGTTAAAATATCTTCTGAACTATAATCTCCTCCAAGGAAATCAATAGGTGCCCTCAATAGTCCCTAAAATTTGGCTTAACATTTAGGATGTGCTTGTGGTAGGCTATGCTCCTATAAAGATTTCCATGTGTGAATCCAAGTGCCTGTGAATATGTTATCCTGCAAGGCAAAACTAAAATTTTAGGTGTGATTAAATGAAGAACTTTGAGATGGGGAGATAATCCTGGGTGAGCTGGGTCAGTCCACTATAATCACGTGTGTCTTTAAATGTGTAAGAATGCAAAGAAATGGACCCAAGATATACCATATGAAGACTCTTCCTATTGTTGGTGGCCATGAATATGGGGAAAGAGGGCCATGAATGAAGGAAGCTGAAAAGAAAGTCAAGGAGTAGATTCTTTCCAGAGCTGCCAGAGGAGAGCATGCTACCACCAATATCTTGAGTTTAGCCCTATGAAAGTCATGAACCCACTGAACACAAAGTACTGTAAGTTGTTATTTAAGGTCACTGAATGTTTGGTAATTTGTCATACTACAAATAGAAAGCTAATGTAATCTAGTGTAATTTTTTCCTATATGTTTATGCATTTTTATAAATATTTTATTTATTTACTTATTTTGAGAGAAAGAGATAAAGGCAGAGAGAGAGATAGAGAGAGGAGGGAGGGGGAATTGGTGTATGATGGCCTCCAGCCACTACAAACGAACTCGAGACAAATGTGCCACCTTGTGCATCTTGCTTATGTGTGTATTGAGGAATCAAACCTGGGTCCTTGGGCTTTGCAGGCAAGTGCCTTAAACACTAAACCATCTCTGCCACCCCTGTTTATGTAATTTTGATGAAATAAGTAGCATTAAGTGAAATCAAATTTAGATAAACCAGAGATAGTACTCAATATAATCAAGGAACAATAAGTGGCTTGAATTTTACCAATGGATTGAATCCTTGCTCAAAAGTAAAATTGCTTTAAATTTAACAGTCGTTCAACTAATTGTTTTTACTATTCTTTTATCCCCTCATAACTCCCTTCATTCCATTGAAGGTAATGCTACATGTTCTGGGGGGAAAAGCAGCTCTGCAGTTTCAATTGTAGGATAGTAATAGTCCTATAGATTAGGCAGGGGCGAATCAAAAGGCAAATGGTCAAAATGAAGATAGTGAGTATTTGGGTGAAACTTCCTGGGCTTTCTTCTCAGCTTTGTCCCTCCAGCAAGTTCTTTTCTTCTCTGGGAGAAAATTAAATAGGAGCCCATGTCAATCATTTAGCATGATAACCAGCCTTCATCAGTAAGTCATCAGTGAATGGTCTTTTTTGGTCACATGAATTTTTTTCTATATAAATATTCAAATGTAAAAGCAAAATAATTCTTCCAAATAAATTAGTCTAACTGGCCCAATGTGAGAATTAATCAAAGTTATCTATAAAAGATAGCTTCAGAGCTAAAAGGATGGCTCAGAAGGAAAGATGACTTCCTGTGCAAACATAAGGACCTGAGATGACCTGAGTTTGATTCCCCAGCACCCATGTAAACAGCTGGGTGTGTCCCTGCATGTCTGTAACACCAGTCCTGTGGTGGTGCACAGAGACTGGGGATTAGCTGGGCCTTATGAAAACAACAAGCTCCAGAATCCATGAAAGATCCTGTCTCAAGGAAACCCAAAGATGAGTAATAGAATAAGGACATCCAACATTCTAGTCTAGCCTTTACACCAGCATGCATGTATCACACACAAATGTACCCACATGTACATACACTCCACACACCACATACACAAACAGGACCACACATGCACATACAGAGGGAGAGAAATCGTTTCAGTTTAAATGAATATTTCTTACCACATAAGGCAGATAAACTAATAGATCATGATAAATTTCAAATCGTATGCTCCCTTGGGAAAAAATCTGTTTAAAATGATAGTTCTCAGGGATGGAGAGATGGCTTAGTGGTTAAGGCATTTGCCTGCAAAGCTGAAACATCTCAGTTCGATTCTCCAGGATCCATGTAAGTCAGATGCACAAGAAGGCACATGCATCTGGAGTTCCCTTGCAGTGGCTGGATGCCCTGGCACACCCATTCTCTCTCTGTCTCTGCCTCTCTCTCTCTCTTTGCCTCTTTCTCTCTCTCAAATAAATAAATAAAATATATAAAATGATAGTTCTCACCCCTCTTCTAAATGTATGTTCCAATGCATTCACAGTGTTACTTAATTTCTTTCAGTTCACAGATATGCATTTCACACACATATCAGTAGAAATTCCAAAGGACAGGAATTCCTGTAGTAACAATTAAAGAGGGTCAACCAAAGGCATTCTATTCTACATTTTTATTCCCTGCTATCCTCTTTGCTCATTTCTATATGACTCTTCTCTTCATGTTCTGTCTTCACCTTC
Source organism: Orientallactaga sibirica (assembly GCA_036365145.1). NCBI lineage: Eukaryota > Metazoa > Chordata > Mammalia > Rodentia > Dipodidae > Orientallactaga > Orientallactaga sibirica. The sequence continues at coordinate 14,281,095 of JAEOAD010000008.1, forward strand.
AGGGTGCCAGGATTACAGGAGGATATCAACTGCCCCTGGTCTATAGATTTTTGATTCTCTGTCACTTTGTATTTCTTTCCATTTTCTCTTCAAAGAAGAATGGTCACCCTGATCCTGTTTCCTTTGAAAAACCATAATATGATATTTCCATTGCATACAAGCAAATAAAACCAGAGTTTTATCCCAACCCATACCTCTGTCTCTTAGATAATACTCTGTTCTCTAAATCAGACTGTAAACTCTTGCTACATTATGCCTTTCTCCATCACAGTAATCCATATCATTGGGTGTATGTTTTTTGAGTTTGTGAGTGTGTGTGTGTGTGTGTGTGTGTGTGTGTGTGTGTGTGTGTGTGTATGTGTGTGTGTCTGTAGGCCAGATGACAATCTTGGCTGGTTTTCCTCACAAACACCAAATATTCTTTTTCTTTTCTTTTTCTTTTTTTTTTTTGAGACAGGGACACTCTTTGGTATAGAAGTCACCAATTAAGCTATACTGGGTGGTCAGTTAGCCCCAGAGATCCTCCTGCCCCTTCTTCTACAGACCTGGGGTTAAAAGCATATACTGGAGCTGGAGAGGTGGTTTAGCAGTTAATGTGCTTACTGTAAAGCTTCAGCACCCTCGTTTATCTCTCCAGATTCCATGTAAGCCAGACACACAAGATGATGCAAGAGCACAAGATTGCACATGCACACAAGGTGGCACATATGTCTGGAGTATAATTACAGTGGCTAGAGGCTGTGGCATGCCAATTCTCTCTCTCTCTCTTTCTCTCTTTCATTAAAAAAAGAAAGAAAAAGGATATAGGCATGGTGGCTCACCCTTTTAATCCTAGCTCTTGGGAGGCAGAGGTAGGAGGATCACTGTGAGTTCGAGGCCACCCTGAGACTACATAGTGAAGTCCAGGTAAGCCTGGGCTAGAGTGAAACCCTACCTTGAAAAAAAAAAGTGTAACGGGAGCCATGTGTCATGGTGCACATCTTTAGTCCCAGCACTTGGGAGGCAAAGGTAGGATAATTGCTGTGAGTTCAAGGCCAGCCTGAGACTCCAGAGTGAGTACCAAATCAGCCTGAGCTAGAATGAGGCCTTACCTTGAAGAAAAAAAAAAAAAAGGCATATTCCACAATACCCAGGATTTTTACATGGATTCTTGGATCAAACTCTAGTTCTCATGCTTCTGAGGCAAGCACTTTACCAAATAAGCCATCCTCCCATCTCTCATTGTGTGTATGTTGTATATACACACACACATGCTATCTCTCCTCTGAAAGAAGCAGAATTACATGTATTGTCTTCACTTCCCATCCTTCCTAAGCCCTATTGGTTATTATGATTTAAACAAATATGCTTATGCATTAATTACAGTAGCACTAATTTAAGACACTACCTGTGAGTAACTCGCAAGCATCTGTTTTGCGCAATACACTCAGGACTGAGCTGATATTCCAGTAAGTTGTTACCATGAAAGGGATCTTGGCTTCTTTAGGTGAACATGCATTTGCATTAGTTGATTAAACCAATTCATCATAATTTTTACACTCCTTGAGGTCCAATAATTAAACAAAACCCTAAATCTTACTTTCATAAGTAAATAATGTAGCCAGATATATACTATCCTTGCCTTTAAAAATTAGATTCTTAGCCCTGTATGGTGGCACACCTTCAATCCTAGCACTTGGGAAGCAGAGGTAGGAGGATCGCCTCAAGACCACCTTGAGACTACGTAGTAAATTCCAGGTCAGCCTGGGCTAGAGTGAGACCACCTACCTTGAAAAACAAAAACAAACAAACAAAAGTCTTTTGAGTTAAGATTTGGTATTTTCTTACTTTTAGTACATAATTTTAATGTGTCAATATCAATTTTATTTTTAATTTGATTACATGGACAAAATCCCTTGGTTTTTCTACCTATCCCATAGGGCATAGGAGATGTCCAGTCAATGTTTTGAATTTTTAAGCATGTGGCTCATCTATTAACTATGTTATTAATCAGTTAATTCATATAAAGATTAAACAGGATAAGCCCAAGAATTTGCTTCACAAATATGTCTTGCTTCCACCTCATCACCCATTTGCAGAGCTGATGTGATTTTTTTTTTTTTTTTTTTTTTTTTTTTTTGAGGTAGGATCCAACTCTAGGCTAAGCTGACCTGGCACTCACTCTATAGTCTCGGGCTGGTTTCGAACTACAGGCATCCTCCTACCTCTACCTCCTGAGTGCTGGGATTAAAGGTGTGTACCATCATGCCCAGCTTGGGATCATGTAATTTTAATAAGATCTTCCAGACATAATTATGCACAATGCATTAGAGTAGCCTCTATTACCAGATCTTAGCAAGCTTGAACTGACCTAGTCAATCCTTATATAAATAGCACCATCAATCCCTCTAAACCCTAAAAACACAGAGAGAAAAGAGGGTACCAACACATGATGTATCTGTACAAAATATGTTGTCAATAATAACAAGGAGGATGAGGAAAGAAATGGGGGGATTAGCAAATATATTTTTGTTAAATTTCTCACTCTAAGGGGACAATGCTCCCAAGAAAGGACACGTGAGGTTGCCCCTCTGGCATACACAGACAATAAAATTTCATTCTGGTCCTTGCTTATTTCTACGTTGTTTTGAATTTACAATATCGGGAATTCAGTGGGTCACATATACATACACAAAAAAGACATCAAAGTAGAAGAGGGACTAGTTGGGAAGGTAGAATAGATTCAGCAGAAGAGGTAGGAGGGACAGAGAGGAGGAATCAATAGAAGGTAGTGAGAAGGATTATGATGAAAATACAGTACATACATATTAAAAATTTCAATAAAAATGCTCCACAAACTCTCTAGGAAATGTATGTTCTCAAAAATATCAATGTTATAAGAACTATACCTTACAAATATATTTCAAAATTCTATAAACACAAATAGAATTTTTTCCTCTTTTTTTATTAGTTATGTATATAGTATATATACAGCCATGATGGTACCATTGTTAGCCTTCTCCCTGTCCTCCCCCCATGGGTAATGTGGGTCTTGCCTTATGGGGATAGCCATCAGTTATGTGGGAGAAGTAGTGACTCTGTGTATAATGACCCAACTCATGGCTCTAACAATCTTTCCGCCCCCTCTTCTGCGAATTTCCCTGAGCCATGTTGTATTCATTTTAGGTCTATTTCAGTGACGAGGTTTTGTGAATCTCTGTGTCTCTGGATATCTGATTTGGTAGGAGTTGAGTATTCTTTGTGTCTATCTCCTTCACTCTTATGCTGTCAAATAGAATTTAAAACTGTTATTTTTGAATATTACCATCCATTAGATTATTCATAACCACGTTATTACCAATGATGGCCATGCCTATTGTGTTGTATGGTCCCTCTTCTAAGAAATAGAAATAAACTTCATTTCAGGATGATAATCTGGGGCATACATGAAGATTGACTAACAATGCCTCAATAGTGTTAATTAACTCATTTCTTGGAAATTATTTTCCTTGTTATTTTTCAAGTAATTTATGTTGGCTTTAAATGTTTCATTATATTTTGTCATGTAAAGAAAAAATATAAAAATATGTGAACTGTAACCTTTCTACTATTCAATAGATTATATTGTATAATTAGTTATTAAAATTCTCTCTTTTCTCTCTGTTGAAAATGGTGATACTCAATGTAAAAATCGTGTTGTGGCCTGCTCCTAGAATTCATGTATAAGCTTGTAAATTCACACTCATTTTGCAAATCCCCCTATACTTTCTTTGCTTTCTGCAGTGATGGTTCTTAAACTTGACATTAAAAACAACTAAGGTATTTTAGAAATACCTTTTTCAGGCTCTTTTCTCAAGCAAGTAAATAAGAATCTTTAGAGTGGGGTCAGAGAGATAGTATTTAAAGAATAAAAATATCTCTTTTGTGCTATACCTTAACCATTCTCTTTGGTTTGACATTCAGTGCCAATTTCCTTGAACAAGAAATCTTTGTCTCAGTTTAATTATTTACATCCAAGCGTCTTTGCTTTAAAACATAGAACTATCATACTGGTCTATATCCCTTTATTCACACAAAAAATAATTCACATTAATTCAGTTTTATCAATCAAGGCATTTGCAGAAATGTGACTCAAATATCTATGTATTATTTGATGATCCTGAGTTTTCTCTTTTGTGTTCAAGTTAATTTCTATAATAAAATTAAGATATATATAATATAATATAAATTAAGATATACATATATTTTCTCATTATTGATCCAGGGTCTTATGTAGACCAGTGTGGCCTTGGACCTGCTATATAACTAAAGATGACCTTGAATTTCTGATATTCCTGCTTCTGCCTCCCAAATATGAAATTACAGGTATATGTCACCACAACCAGCAAAACAATGAACATATTTAATGTTTACTTTTATTAAAGATATGCTAGTGATATTTTCTTTCTTAGTGGGGAAAATAGATTGACAAACTTCTACTCTAAAGTTACAGTTGAATAATTGGTCCTTCTTAATTTATAGTATCAATAAATTTTCACTAATATTTGGGGTACATACTTACATTATGATACCTGAGAATTTCTGGTGACATTTTCAACTCAGACTTACTCAAGTTCTTGAAGGGGCAAAGTTGGGGACTATTTCATCTCCACCTTGATATTAGCAGAAATAACTACCTAATCTTATGGTTTACATTAAGTCAAAATTTAGATTTCTGCACAATGATGATGCCATTTTTTCATTCTTTTTTTCTTGTTTCAACTATCCATATAAGAATAATGGATTATAAATACAGTGATATTTATGTATATAAGAATTAGATTCCAGTGTGTTGAGACTTCAGATACCTGGATCCTGCCATAATCTGACTCAGGTTTGTGACCTTATGTATGTGGTTTTCCCAGCCACCTACTCACCTTTTGTTTGAAGAACCACTGCCAGCAATGAAATTCTATCTGTTCTGTCTGCATTGTAGTGAAATTGCTCAGTCCATTATCTAAATATTCCCAAATCACTATTGAAGAAGGTATATTATGAGGGTTGAATTTAAATGTAAGATATCACCATGTTTGCAGTCTAGTTTTGCTGATGAATCCCTTGATCATTGCCAGAGGCAGACTTACTATCATTTACATAAGAATAATGAAACTATATTCAATAAATGAATATTTTCTTCTGTACCGCAAATGTTACATTTGTAAATAAGTACCTTCTTAGATAGACGGGTGCTCTAAGCCAATGCCCTCTATTCCTGTCATCCTGTTGGCTGCAACTACATAATCCATGGATGTATAGAGAATCTGTTTTCAGTCCATTTGTAAAAACGGAATCAGTATTATTTACACATTCGTAACAGATCAGATTTAATTCAAAGTATATAGCCAGAATAAAAGATTCATAATTTCCTAATAATGATAGAAAAGTAAAGAAGGGATTGAAATCAGATTTGAATAATGCTGTTGGAAGGGGATTTGCTTGGTTTTATCCCACACTTACCAGTAACTTCTGTTCTGTAAGAGAGAAATATACAATGTGGAGAAAAGACTGTGGGGCTAGTGAGGGTGTGGATCACTAAGGGATTTTGAGAACAGGAGTGTACTAGCCTGCTCTCCAGGAAGAATCCACAAAAATGGATGGCCTCATTGCAGGTAATAGGATGAGAGGATCTGAGTGCATTGGCTATCCAGAATACACTTTCATGCTTTACATCTCCATTTATTTAGAATTTAAGCCTTCTATGATCTACAAAGCCATACTCAGTAAATGCTTAAAGGCCATTTTGTTTAACAAAATATACAGTAGAAGAATTTTTCCAATAAATACCTCTACTAGCAGTTTTACTCTAAAGTCACAGAACAATTCTTTCTTTAAGAAAAAAATGTACTTTTTCCAAGCAATACATTCTAACTTAGACTACTAGTCTGCAATTTAAAGTCTTATTCTCTGCTATTCATCTTAAAAATATTACCATAACTATTATCTTCTGTCTCATTTTAATTTTCAACAGGCATGAAGGGTAACTTACAACTCTAATGCCTGCTCCATTTGTGTCTATTCTATCACTAACCATGAAAACATCAAAATGTTTTTTAGTACTGTGATTGATTCTATGGAAATCTCACTAATTTCTCAGTTCAAAACTGGTTATTAAACAGCATTTTTTTCTGGGTTTTTGCTTGTTCTGAACAAGTTTATTTAAAGAATTTCAAATTTTCATTTAAATTTATCATCATTATTATTGTTCATATAATGTTGGAAATCAAAACAGAATGTCCACTGTCTTAAGAAGAAGAAGAAAAAAAAAACTATTCTAGGCTGAAGAGATGAAAGCCAAAGGACCAAAATTCGATTCCCCAGTACCCCTGCAAGCTAGATGCACAAGGTGACACATGCACCTGGAATTTGCCTGCAGTGGCTAGAGGCCCTGAAATGCACATTCTTTCTTTCTATCTGCCTCTCTTTCTCTCTCTCTCTTTCAAATAAATAAACAAATAAACATTTTTAAAAACCTATTCTTTACTTTTCAGTTTCTCTTTTAATTTATAAATTTTAATTTAAAATTGTTTCTTTCACACAATAATTATTCTAAAGGTAGCTTTGAAAGAAATCAGTCAAAATAGCTAAAACTAGAAACTCTGATTCAATTATCATTGAAAATTCAGTTTTCATAAAAAGCTTTCCTTTTTCAAAGAAGCATAGTTCTGAAGAAAATGTAATATCTATTTTCCTGTTGGGTTTTCTAGAAGTGAGGACTGATTGCTCCATGAGTGTAAAAGAAGTAAGAGGGGGAAAGAAGGACATTTATACCAGGGACAGTGAGCAATAGGCATAAAGCATAAGACTACAACCAGGGCCCTAATTGTGTAGGACAGGCCACTGTACAGCCTAGTAGCCTGCAGCACGACTGTCAGGGTGAGCTGCTGAGGATCAGGCAGCAGCCTCAAGCAGTTTCCCACACTCTGACCAGGCAGAAACAAGCACTTATCTTTAGAGAAAAGCATCTAATAAGGTTCCCCCAAAATGCCTCCAGGTTAGCAACTGTAAAAACTGCAGTGAGAAATAAGCAATAGCCAAATGACAGGAAACAAGTCAGTTTAGGGAGGGTGAGAGGGACAGAAGAAAAAAAAGGTCTTTATGTCCTCACAGGGGATGTTCTCTAAGATGTTTAGAAAAGTTAAATGCAGAAAAATATGTTTTCCATTGTTGCATGTGCATGTAATCTAATAAATAGCACCCTGTATTTGCACATACAGGATAATACATATCACGGTCTAATAATATTTTAAGTATATAAATATACACAGCATGAACAGATCCAGTATTAATAGTAATTTGTTAAGACAGCAATGGATTTGAAGCTGAAATTGAAGAAAAGATGATTCCCATGTGCCTTTTATGCATCTTCATCTTTGGTAATTTTAAGGGAGAAAATTAATCGATGTACTTGTGCAATTTAAATAAAATGGAATCGTTTGCTTATAAACAAATAAGTGGAAGTTGGGGTGGATGTAGTGTAAAGCAGAGAAAAGAAGACAAATGGGAAATCACCAACACAAAAGCCTGACTTTTTCTCTTGCCAACCATAGTTCTATACCACACAAATGCCAGGCTCTGGGAAAGCCAGAACCTCAAACAAAGGCTTAAATTACAAACTAATAGGACTCTGGTAGCCAAATCCAGATTAGTAGCCTAGGAGAGAATAGTCAGTAACAATAGAAGAACTAAATCCAGATTGCTGGTTGGAACACTAGCTCCCAGCACAGGAAGTTCCCCAAGGCCTTGAAAAATCTTTCACCCCCTACAGTTCCTCCGTCAAAGGCCCAGTTGACTGACTGCCAGCAGAGCCTTGTACCAGCAACTGACATTTTAAGGGAAACCTCTCAGGAGTACAAAAATCATAGTGCAGTTGGACTGTAATAATTAAGAAAGATACCAAATTCTAAATGAATAAACCTATTGTTTAAACATTCCTTTGGAAGATAACCTTCTATAAAGAATCGAAATCTCAAATTGTTTGTGGAGGAAGTTATTTATATCTGATTCTCTTTGGTTTATATTCTCTAATTTACCAGCCCATTGACCCAAGCATGATCCAATCAAAGGTTCTTTGAAAGCAGGATGTTGTTTCATTTTCTCTGGAGGTTAGTTTAGCTCCAATACTATGAAATATCCAAAAGAATTCCATGGCAATAAAGCAGAGGGTGAGCCTAGTAACAGAAAGCCTTCCCATTTTCTGTAGCCATAAGGACAGGGATTATGATGCATTTATCAAAGTGAAACAGAGCCAGACCATCATGAATGACAGTGTGGCAAGCTTTATGATGATGTAATAGTTTAGAAGCCAAAGTGAAAATTGAAGGGGGCAAAACTGTTTTTGAAAGAGGCCAGGTAGTCTATATTGAATGCAGCCATATACAATCAATTCTGGCTTTAAGGACATGTTTTTTTTTTTCACTTTTAAATATATAAAACCTTTCATGGAACTTTATAATAACAAAATATCTGGCATCTGTTTATGTTTGGTTAGGGACTCATTCATTTAAACAATCCTTTCTGAGGACCTTGTGATACAGTCCAAGAAAGATGTGGTCCCTGACTTCAGTTACAATAGTGCATATATTATCTTTAACACATGTTAATATATTGATGTGTGTTAGATTCAGGAAAACACAAAAATCACTTCAGTAAGAAATCTTTCCTTTCAAGCAATAAAACTTAATGAAAGATATAATATACATATAAAATACTCTAGCATATAATACAGTTTGTTAAGTTCAATAATTGAATTCTGGAGACTGAAGAGCTGTTTCTGTGTGTAAAGTGTTTGCCACACAAGCATGAGGACTTGTGTTTGGCTTCTCAGAACCCATAAATGTAAGGAAGAGTGGTGCAGTCATATAATTCAAGTGCTGGGGAAGGAGAAACAATCCCTGAGGCTCACTGGCTAGCTAGTCTACCCTAATCTGTGAGCTCCAAATAAAGAATAAAAGAAGACGAGTTCTTGACAAAGACACCGTCAATTTTTGGCCTCCACATGTGCACATACACACACACACACACACACACTCACACACACACTCACACACTTGCACATGCATTTGCACACAAAAGCAGTGCTCACACATGCAAACAGGTATACGCACACACACTCACGACATACAAATATACACAGAGACAAAAATGTGGCAAAAGTTTCAAACAGCAGAACAAGTCCACTTAGGAGGTCATGAGAGGCTTAGTTCTGAGTATCTTTGCTATTTCAGGTTCCCAGAAGTGGTATTCACTTCAAGCTGTCAAAAAAGTCATCTGAGGGCTGGAGAGATGGCTTAGTGGTTAAACGCTTGCCTGTGAAGCCTAAGGTTCCCGGATCGAGGCTCGATTCTCCAGGACCCACGTAAGCCAGATGCATAAGGGGGCACATTCATCTGGAGTTCGTTTGCAGTGACTAGAGGCCCTGGCATGCCCATTCTCTCTCTCTTCCTGCCTATTTCTGTATCTCTCTCTCTCTCTCTCTCTCTCTCAAATAAATAAATAAATAAAAATAAAATATTAAAAAAAAAACTCATCTGAATGAACAGCACAAAGTGCCAAGTATCGTGACGAATACTGAGACTATGGGCTGAAAAGATGCCAACCCTGTTTAAACAGCAAACTCTCAATGTCCATATAGCATGCCACATGCACTACTGACCTTGCAATGGAGTACATAGAAGGAAACAACTTCATCTACATGAGATAGTCCCCTCAAGCCAAAGCCGAAGCTTTGAGGACAAATAGTCATCTGGCAGATGACAAAAGATAGGAAATTGAATGCAGAAGAGAGAACATGTTGCACAGCTATGAAACTGGATGGGGGGAATGGTTAATTGGAACAGCTCAAGGGAATTAAGTGACTGGAAGATAAAAGGAGAGAATGAAATAGTCTGGAAAATGGGAGAGCTTGGTCTGAAAGTTTAAGAATTTGAGAGGTGATATATGAAGAACATAAATGAAAGGTTAGAGACTTTTTTCTTGAAAATTGCTTACTAGCATAATTAAGGATAGCATTGGAGTCATATCAGTCTTCAGGTAAGAGGACAAGTTAGACAACCTTTCTAGTATTTGAAAGGGGATGAAGAGATTTTTAACTTAGAACAATGACAGCTGAAATGGAGAGGTAGGAAGATGAACTTTTTTGTTTTTGACTTTTTGATGGTAGAATCAACAAAAATTAGCAGTTTGTTGATAAAATTTAAGGGAAAGGACATGATTTACATGATAGGTAGTATAATTTAAAAGCAAGTAAGCTTGAAAGAATTGGAGCTGAGATGTTACTAAGAACTTGAAGATGAATTTCTTAATATGGTTGATATTTTTCTTATAACATATATGTCACTCTATTATAGAACAAAACTGCAAATTCACTGAGTTCCAGAGACCATTTCCAACAATCCTATTCTCCACAATTCCCTTCTTGAAATCTATCATACATGGGTGTATGCATATGTGATATGGTTTGCATGCTTCTGTGATTGTATGTACGCACATATGTACATGTGTGCTCTGACATCCAAAGGTAAATGGCAGGTGTCTTCTTCAATCACTCTCCATCTTTGTTTTTGAGATAGAGGCTCCCCTGGAGCTGGAGGTCATTCATTCAGGTAGATTAGCTAAATGGTAAAAACTAGCAATTCTGTTTCTGCCTCTCCAGCACTGGGATTATATGCATGTACCACCACAAGTGGCTTTTATGTGTATGCTGAGACTCAAACACAAGCCCTTATGTTTGTACAGAAAGTACTTTTCCCACTGAGTCATCTCTAATACCTTCAAATTTATCATATATTTGACAGGATCTATATAAGTCAGGAATTATACAAAATTGGAAGTTACACAGATACACAAAAGGCAAGGTTTTAGAGATTAATAAAGTTGCCCAGATATATATGTAATGTGTGAAAAATAGAATGTAAAAGGACACAATAGACCTGGTCAAACATTCTCCTGTGGAGCCCTTGACATTAGGCACATATAATGAAGGCCACCACCCAAATTGATCTTCCTGACTGATAAAGGAGAAGTTCTGGGAATCGTTAACACAGGCCTCATTGCAAAATGCAGGTGTTAACTGTTACCTAAGGAATGGGATGACCCCTCTGTGCAATGTACCATGACCTTTCTGTATCTGTTCCTAAAATATCTTTGTGATTGCATAACATAGAATGTTCCTTGCCTCAGTTCCACCTATGTGACCTATGTAACATTGTGACTTTTTATAATAGCCCCCCTTGTCTAACAATATGTAACTTTGTGATTTAACTCCCATCCTGTTTCTACTATAAACATCATGTGGTTATTTCCAATAAAAGCTGACACTCAGAACAATTCAAGGCTGCACTCAGAGATCCTGACCTCTTGGATGCTCCCCCCCACCCATGCACAGGCTTTTACCCAGTACTCTGTGAGTCAATGGTCTTACTTGTGTGACACTGTACCCCCACACATACACAAAAGTGTGTGACAGTCAGCCTCAGTTCACTGGGATGAACTTCCTAACCACGCACACTTATGGAAGAAGGGATTTGTTGAAGCTTGCAGATAGAGGTGAAGTTCCATAATGACAGAAGAAGCTGGCCTACTTTCACAGGTTAGTGCCCAAAGAGGAAAGCCACCAACAACATCACAAGTAAGCACACTTCAGAAATTCTAGACAAAGCTCCAGCACTTTGCATATCTTTAGGCTGGAATTCAGATCCACCCTAGGATACATCAACAGTGACACCTCTTCCAGCCAGGGGGCTGCAAGTCCAAATGACAAGCTAAAATAAACTCCTGGATATACACTGGGGGACATCCATTCAAACTTCCACAATGCTCAAAGTATAAGTTAGACTACAACTATATTTTTTACTATAATTGCCTATATGCTGTCTTACCACAGCTAACTAGCTATGTCTACTCACTGTCTCACCACAACAACATTTCCTCATCCGCATGTCCATTGTGAACACTGAATTAATGAGAATTTTGGAAACTCTCCAGATGTGATATCCATGAGTAGTCAAACAAAAATTTAATGAATTATTTTTTTTCCAGAACTATAGTGAAGTAATCATCAAACAATACTTGTTCTAAGTACAGATTTTCAAAGGCATCATATGTTAACAAGTGCCATGATTTCTCTGGGAATTTCAAGACTTGGGATAGATTTCAGTAAGAACTGTGGAGGCAAAATGAAACAAATGAAGGTTAAGATGGTGGCATAGGAACCATGCCAAAATAGCCTAGGGGAGAAAAAGCAAAAAAAAGAAAAAAAAAACAGCCAAATAAATACACTCTTCATAATTAGTTAATGGGTCAATGAAGAAATCAAGAAAGAAATAAAAAATTCATAGAGTCACTTGATTTGGCTAATTGATCCACTCAGTGGAATGGAACTCATAGCTGGAACTGGGAAATAAGTCAAAACTATGTACAAAAAATGAGCACAGTTTCCAATCAAGATACCATCAAATGTGGGCTAGAAGAGAGCCTACCCATATAAAATTCCCTCCAAGCTATCTATGGCCATCCCATATATCTAGTACTAACTTCTCTCTCCATTGGAGAATTTGCTTTTTTTTTCCAGATGGACAACGAACCTGAAGGGAGGATCAGCCAATCACACCTCACCAGGACTCCAGCTGGAACCACAGAGTAATGTGGAGGAAGGGCAAGAGTTCAGTGCTCTTGGGGATCACGACACCAGAAAAAGGTTGAAGGAGATAAACACAGAGACCATCTAACTCCCACTAAGCCAGATATCCAGAGACACAGAGGCTCCCAAAACCTCATCACTGAAGTAGAGCTAAAATGACCCCAATGTGGCTCAGGGAAATTTGCGGAAGAGGGGGTGGAAAGAATGTTAGAGCCACAAGTTGGGGCATTATGCTCAGAGACTTGGCCTATCCCCCATAGCTCCTGACTACCCCCACAATGTGTGAACCACATTCCCCATTGATGAGGGTCCCTTTGGAAGAGGGAGGACAGGGAGGAGGATAATGGAGTCACCACTATGAATGTAAAGCCAGAATAATATACATAAGAATAAATAATTTTTTTAAAAAAATTCATTGAGTCAAATGATAATGAGAACACAACATACCAAAACCATGGGACACAAAGAAGGCAGTCCTAAGAGGGAAATTTATAGCTTTGAATGCCTATGTTAAGAAATTAGAAAGGTCTCAACTAAACAACTTAATGTTTCACGTTAAGGTCTTGGAAAAAGAAGAACAAGGCAAACCAAAAATCAGGAGACAGGAAGAAATAATAAAGATTAGGGAAGAAATTAATGAAATAGAAACCAAAAAAAAAAAAATCCAAAGAATCAATGAAACAAAGAGTTGGTTCTTTGAAAGGATAAACAAGATTGATAAACCCTTAGCAAATCTGACAAAAACAAAGAGAGAAGAGACACAAATTAATAAAATTAGAGACAAAAAAGGCATCATCACAATAGATACCAGAGAAATTTTAAAAAATCATAGGGACATACTGTAAGAACATATACTCCACTAAGTTTGAAAATCTGAAAGAAATGGATGATTTCCTTGATTTATATGACCTATCTAAATTAAATCAAGATGGGATTAACCACCTAGATAGACTTATAACAAGTATCTCCATTCAAGCAGTTATAAAAAAATCTCCCAACTAAAAAATGTCCAGGCCCAGATGGATTCACTGGTGAATTTTACCAGACATTCATGAAAGAATTAACACCAATGCTTCTTAAACTTTTCCATAAAATAGAAGAGGAAGGAAACCTACCAAACTCCTTTTACAAAGCTAGAATTGCCTTGATACCAAAATTAGAAAAAAAAAAAATTACAGACCAATCTCCCTCATGAACATAGATGCAAAAATTCCAAACAAAATATTGGCAAACAGAATACAAGAATATATGAGAAAGATCATTCACCCCAACCAAGTAGGCTTTATGCCAGAGATACAAGGATGGTTCAACATATGCAAATGGTTCAACATATGCAAAAACATATATAAATGGACTGAAGGCCAAAAATCACATGATCATCTCACAAGGTGCAGAGAAAGCATTTGAGAAAATCAAACATCCCTTCATGGTAAGAGTCCTACAGAGACTGGTAATAGAAGGAACATATCTCAACACAATAAAGGCTATTTATGACAAACCAATAGCCAACATAATACTAAATGGAGAAAAACTCAAAGCTTTTCCACTAAACTCAGGAAGAAGTCAAGGGTGTCCACTATTCCCAGTTTTATTTAATATACTACAGAAGTCCTAGCCATAGCAATAAGGCAAGAGACACACATAAAAGGATACAGATTGGAAAGGAAGAGATCAAGTTATCATTATTTGCAAATGATATGATTCCATACATAAAGGACCCTGAAGACTTTACCAGCAAACTCTTAGAGCTTATAAACATCTACAGCCATGTAGCAGGATACAAAATGAACACACGGAAATCAGTAGCCTTCCTACATGCTAACAACAAACAAACAGCTGATAAAATAAGAAAGAAAAATCACTCCCACTCACAAATGCATCAAAAAATAAATAAGTAAATAAAATACCTTGAGATAAACCTAACTGAGGAAGTGAAGGATCTTTACAATGAAAACTTTAAAAACCTCAAGCAGGACATTGTGGAGGACACTAGGAAATGGAAAGACATTCTTGGATTGGAAGAATCAATGTTGTGAAAATGGCAATCTTTCCAAAAGCAATCTACACATTTAATACAATCCCCATCAAAATTCCAATGGCATTCTTCATGGAAATAGAAAAAAACAATCCAAAAATTCATTTGGAAGCACAAAATCCCTTGAATATCTAAAACAATTTTTTTTGTTTTGTTTTTCAAGGTAGGGTCTAGCTCAGGCTGACCTGGAATTCACTCTGTAGTCTCAGGGTGGACTCAAACTCATAGCTATCCTCCTACCTCTGCCTCCCAAGTGCTGGGATTAAAGGCGTGCATCACCACGCCCAGCTGAATATCTAAAACAATTTTGAGCAACAAAATTAAGGCTGGTGGTATCACCATACCTGATTGTAATCTATATTACAGAGCCATAGTAACAAAAACAGCATGGTACTGGCACAAAAACAGACATGTAGATCAATGGAACAGAATAGATACACCTGATCTTTGACAAAAATGCCAAAAAATATTCATTGTAGAAAAGACAGCCTTTTCAGCAAATGGTGCTGGGAAAACTGGATATGTATCTGTAGAAGGATGAAAATATATCCTCATCTCTCTCCATGCATGAGAATTAAGTCCAAATAGATCAAAGACCTTAATATCAGACCTGAAACTCTGAAACTGCTAGAGGAAAAAGTAGGGAAGACCCTTCAACATGTTGGTCTTGGCAAGGACTTTCTGAATATAACCCCAATTGCTCAGGAAATAAAACTACAGATCAACCACTGGGATTTCATGAAATTACAAAGCTTTTGTCGAGCTAAGGATACTGTGAATAGAGCAGAGTCAACCTACAGAATGGGAGAAAATCTTTTCCAGCTACATATCTGACAGAAGATTAATATCTAGGATATACAAAGAGCTCAAAAAATTAAATAAGAAATCAAACAACCCAATTAAAAATGGGATATGGAACTAAATAGAGAGTTCTCAGAAAAAAGAAATACAGATGGCATATAAACATCTTAAAAAAAAGTTCTACATCCCTAGTCATCAGGGAAATGCATATTAAAACTACATTGAGATTCCATCTCACTCCTGTCAGACAGGCTAACATTATGAAAATAAATGACCATAAATGTTGGCAAGGATGCAGAAAAAGAGGAACTCTTCTACACTGTTGGTGGTAATGCAGTCTGGTCCAGCCATTGTGGAAATCAGTGTGGAGGTTCCTGAGACAGCTAAAAATAGATATACCATATGACCCAGCTATACCACTCCTAGGCATATATCCTAAGGACTTGTCTCATTGCCTTAGAGATACTTGCTTGACCATGTTTAGTGCCACTGTATTCACAATAGCTAGGAAATGAACCCAGCCTAGATGTCCCTCAACTGATGAGTGGATAATGAAGATGTGGCACATTTACACAATGAGTTCTACTCAGCAGTAAAGAAAAATGAAGTTATGAGTTCGCAGGAAAATGGGTGGATATATGGGAAGGATTATACTTAGTGGGGTAACCCAGGTCCAGAAAGCCAAACATCACATATCCTCTCTCATATGTGGATCCTAGTTACAAATGATTGGACTTCTATACGAGTAGGACTAAAAAGAGGATGTAAAGGGAATAGAAAGGGGGAACTTAATAGGATAGTAGGGGGGGTGTGTGTGTGTGTGTGTGTGTGTGTGTGTGTGTAGCAGATTAATGGGGGTGAAAAGGCCTAAGTGAGGTCAGGGAAAGAAACTGAGTAAAGGAAATGTGGAGGGAGGGCTAATCAAAATGTAAGAGGATATAAATAAGTCATATGGGAACCTACTTTTCTGGGCAATGGAACACTCAGAAGCAATACATTGTTACTCGAAAATTTTCAGTGTCAGGGAAGGGATACCTTCCAGAGAGTTGTTGGCCAGGGAGGTCACACTACAGGCCATTGCCAAGGCCCTTGGTTTCCCACCAGGAGGAATAGATGGTAAGACCCTATTGCTGAAGACCCCACATACTTGGGCTGCAAGGTCACTGAAAAATCCTGCTGGAACTGAGCTGAAAGCCTCCTCCATGTGGACCAGCTGACAGAAAGCTGGAAAAAGCTATGCTGCATGAGTTCAATGGGTGAAAGAGAAAACACCAGTGAAGATACTCAACAGTGGACACTGCAAGCCTTAACTTTGGCCCACCAGGCCAGATGAGCCAATGGGTGCAATAGTGGCATATCTATTATGGGGGAAAACAACCACTCTCTAATTGGACTGGAGGCCTGCTCCAGGGGAGGGAATACATCCTTGATACTGAAAACCTACAACAGGATTAGTAATGAGCCCTAGGGATGTAACGTCTGCTGATGTCTCGCTAAATGTATGTGCTATGCTCACCAAACTGACCAGTAAGCACTTCTCTTAATGTCCATACCCATTTATTAATGCTACTCTTGGTTTTGGTTAGTGAAGCTTCTCTTTTCAGATGGTGGTGACCTTGGGATGACTCAGAAGGAACCATGATGCTGAAAAGAATGGACAGATGAGTGCTGAGCACTGAAACATCTCTAACACACCTTCCAAGGCTCAGGGTCCATTGCGGAAGAGGGGGCGGAAAGAATGTAAGAGCCAAAGGAAGAGTAGGACTCCTTACAAGGTGCTCCTCCAGACACAAAATAGCCTCACAGTGTCTGACACTACCTACACAAGGCCATCATAATAGGAGGAAAATCATGATGACATGAAAATGAAAGGAGAGTCTGATTGAGAGGGGAAGAGGATATGATGGAGAGTGGAGTTTCAAAGGGGAAAGTTGGGGGAGGGAGGGAAGTACCATGGGATATTGTCTACAATTAAGGAAGTTGTCAATAAAAAAAAATTAAAAATAAATAAAAGAGGGGATGGAGGAAAAACAAACAACAAAAAAGCAATAAACGATATGCACAGTGTTACTTACTTTATCTCTGGAGAAGCTGAAAAGTTGCTTTCTTTCAGCAAAGAATTGGACTGCTATTACACTGGCTGAGTGACCCCAAAGGACACCAACTGGTTTAGAAGCAACATAGGGATTCCAAAGGCAAACTTTATTATCGATGCCAGCAGTGGCTAATCAGAATTTAAAAGGAAAAAATGTATTTAATAACATGAATAACCCTGGGTGTTAACTTGGTGAAATGAGTCTATCACCTCTGTAGGTTGATGAATGCCTTCTGATGAACATTAATCTTGTCTTGAAGGAACACAAATCTTGTCTTGGCCCACCTAAACTAGGCTGATGGGATTAAGTTCTGTCAAGTGGAGGAAGGAAGGAGGAAAGGGGTTGATCTAGGGGCACAAGTGCTCATGAGAGAAATAGGGAAAACATAGTCTCATTAAGGAATCAAACATTAGCTTGCTCTGAAGGGGACAGCATCCTCTCCCTAGTCCCAAAGATTACTCTCTCAGGGCACAGGCTAGGAGTGTGGCTAATGTTAGAGCTTTACTCGAGGCAAGAAAGCACTAAAACAGTATTGACTGTTCACAAGTTAATAAAAAACATAAAGAACAAATTATTTTCACCAGCACTTAAGTAATCAAACATGTACAAGCAAGCAAACATCACGAATACATTTTTATACTGGTTTCTTGATAAATGAATCAGGTGGTTTTGAACATAACTTATTTACTTCGAGGGAACACTTCAAAAGTGAGAAGTGTAGTACTTATTCAGGTATGTGGAAAGGCAGTGTAGTGAGTTCTTGTTTCCTGGCCTTGGAATGATTGTGGAGCTGGGTTTGTTCATACTTCTTGTCCCTTACTTGCTACTATAGCAAGTACAAATTAAGGATCAGTGTATAGGGATTGAATAACTAATTGATTTATTAAATGGCTGATATTTGAGTTCTTTTCAATTGATTCATCAACCCTTCCAGACTTCACTAATAAATCCACATTGTTTGTTTTTAACAGAACTCTAGATGGCATCCTCATGGATCTGTATTTAAGATATTTTAATAGGAATTATTAGCTATTTCTGTTTGGAAATTTAGGTATCCATCCCTCTAGTTAACATCAATATTTTTTCCCCAGGATTAGGTTACAGGTTTGAAAAGACAGCACCACAGAGGCAGTGATAACTGACATGCCATCCAAATCCCCACACTTATTAAGTCATCAACTGATCAACTCCAGGAGGTAGTGATGGAAGGAGAAGATGTTTAGGTTTATCCTAGCCAATGATTAAAAATAACTGACAAGAGTTCTAGTCAAAGGAGGGGCGTTCCTCGCTAACGGCTTTTCAATGGTCAATAAACAAAGTCCCAAGGCTGGAGAGATGGCTCAGCATTTAAGGCATTTGCCTGCAAGGCCTAATGACTCTGATTTGATTACCCAGTACCCACAGAAAACCAGATATTTAAGATATTTTAATAGTTATTGTTAGCTATTTCTGTTTGGAACCTTAGGTATCCATCCCTCTAATTAACACCAATATTTTTTATGTAAACTGTCACTGTTAGATATGGGTTAATATGAATGCATATAGGTCATCCATGTTCTCTGTGACTACTCTATTAATGTTTCAATAATACATCAACATCTCATTTTTAAGGCTTTAACATATATATCAAATTATCAACGTTCTGAATATCTAGGTATTTCACTTAAAATGATGATGTCTACAAACCTTTATATTTCCATTACCCTTTGTATCAAAATTCTTCTTCATTAAATTAAATTTAAAATAATCTGAAATTTTTCAAATATCATTAGAGAAAATAAATTCTGGAATGTAACTGAAAAAAAAACATTCTATATATTGCATTTCTCTTGTGTGTGTGTGTCTGTGTCTGTGTGTCTGTGTCTGTGTGTGTCTGTGTGTGTGAATGAAAATGATGTCTTTGTTTGGGTACAGCATTTGGTGGTGTTGGAAAGGCAGCAGAACAGCAGATGCTACATAAACTGTCTTTTGTTTTTCCTATGTCATCTTCCACCCCCACAAATTCTAATAAAGAGCCTCATTAAAACATTGAGGTGCTTGCTCATATTTTCACCCCAATATAGTTCATAGATGCTGCACATCTTAATGTATCATTATCAGACATTCTCAGGCGATAAAATGTGAGCTGCTCAAGTTGGTCTCTCTAGCAATAAAGCAACAAAGTGGAGAGATTCTGTGCATACAAATATGCATCCTATACTATTTATGAGGCCCTCATAGTTATCATGATTTATTTTACATACCAATTAAATTGAGCCGAGAGTGGTAATCAAAAGCATGAATGCCCTGGGCAATGTTGAAGGATGTCATTTTAAGATGCTTTTTTGATTTCTCCCTCCAAGCCAGCACCACAGTATTTGAATTGCTGGTTGTACTGGAAATGAGAGCATCTAAGGATGCATTATAGGTAACTGAAAAATAAAAATAAAAATAATGAAATAGCATTTAATTGCATTTATAAAGATTGGCAAAATATAAATATTTAAGCATGCAGCTTACAATTAAACTCATACTATTGGTGACAGATCCAAACACTTAAAAAAACACCTCATTCACCTCTTTCCTACCTCCCACCAAAGAATTTATAGTTACAGCAAATTCTACATTCAGACTTTCCTCCCACTCTAAGAAACTCTTCATTTCTTTTACTGGAACACATGGCAGGAAAAAAATTTCATCCCAATAAGCCTATGAGAGTCTGGAAACATTAGTCAAGTTCCTGTGTTCTTCCTCCTGTGCCTGGGTCAAACACAGCTATCAACCCTCTCCTGTGCCCAAAGGCCAGCTCATACTCAAACAATGGGTTACTCTAAGTTTGACTAGTCCAGAATGATTGAGTGCAGTATGGCCAGGACTCAGTCCTGCCAAGATTCTTAAGCACAGATAGAGACTCAGGTCAAGACAGCTGCCTGCCTGTTTTCCAGGACCTATGCCAGAATTTGTGAAGAAAATCCTACTTCCCAAGCATGCATAACAATCCTGCTGCCTGTTGGTATGATGGCCTTTCCATTCCTGCAACCCTGTGAGAATCACAAGCTCCAAAAGAGCTGTGCTTGGCCAAGTTCAAATCATGACACACTCTACAGTTGGAAACAAGTTCTTGCCTGCATTTTGCTCAGATAATAATTTGTGCCCAAAGTTGAAAGATTTCTGATTTGATGTCAAGACCAAATTCCTGCCTAAGACAAAGCAGGATTTTCTCAGTTAGTATAAGGAAAGTTGCTTTAATAGCTCAGGTCTTTTAAAATGTCATAGTCTACTTCTTATACACAATGAGTGAGACAGACTTGGAAGATAATTTTCAGTGGATCCTGGGTATTTCTGCACATCTGATGAAACTGCACACTGGCTGCCTTTTATTCCAGATTATCTTTTCAAAAATATGTGCATGGCAAACAGCTTCAGAATGGAGAGATAACATCCCCCTTTGGAGCAAATGCTCATCATGCTTCTTGCTGAGAATGAGAGACTCTTTCACGGGAGCAGAAGGAGGCATGCATCCTATACACTACAAAAGATCCAGATTGCCTAAATCTAGAATTCTTCTCCTGTCATTTAAAACATTCATGTGCAGGCATGAATGGGCTCATGACCCAGGGAATTGAAACAAATCTGTCAATACTTACAGTGCTTGCTACCTTCTGAATATTAAAATTTTTTTTTTCTCTGACATGGAGTCTTAAGTCTTCTGTCACCATAGGATTTTTCTCTTTTCAGGTCATGCCACATTTGTACTACTATGGTTATACTAGAACTAGCAAGCTAACTTGGTGGAAGCTAACTTGAACAGAACATAGAAATATAGAACCATAACTGTTCTGTTTATAAATTTTTTTGTATGAGAGAGAAGAGAGAGAGTGAGTGAGACAGAGACAGAGAACTGGTGCACCAGGGCCTCCAGCCAGTGCAATTGAACTCCAGACACATGTGACATCTTGTGCACATGTGTACCCTTGTGCGTTTTCATCATCTTGTGCATCTGGCTTATGTGGGACCTGGAGAGTTGAACATGGGTCCTTAGGCTTCACAGGTAAGCACCTTAACCACTAAGCCATCTCTCCAGCCCCCTTCACAGTTCTTAACAGATACTGTTATGAACAAATGTTTATGTCCTCTCAAATTAATACGTTGAAACAAATATGGTAGTTTGAATAGATAGCCCCTAAATCTTCAGTGTTTTATTAGCTTGTAGTTTGAATCTGCATCCACCTGGATGGAGGAGGTGTCACTGTGTGAATCTTAAGGTGTAGTTGTGGGTTTGAAATTCCAATATAAAGATATGCAAAGTGCCTAGTTGCAACTGGAATTCCTAAAGTGTGATATGTGGTGTGGCTTTTGGCTTGTGGTTTTTTTCTTTCATTTGGACCAGTGAAAGCAGGGCCAGCTTCTTCAGCCATTATGGAACTTCCCATGGATCTGTAAGCATCAATAAATCCCTTCCTTCCATAGCTGTGCCTGGTCTGGAAGTTCATCTCAGTGAACCTGAAGCTGTGTGCTACAGAACTCGGTACCAAGAATGGGGTGAAATGAATCTGACCGCATGGGTTTTGGTCATTCGGAATCTTTGTTTTGGAGGAACAGGCATGGAATTAGTACTTACAACTGAAGGCACCTTCTGGAGCAGTAAGCCAAGATTTATGGAGTATTATGATGATGGTTTGAGAATGCTAAGGGCATCAAGAATTGTATTTGAGGGTTCAGCTTGTGAACTTGGAGGCTTGACTTAGGAGCTTTCCAAGGGGAAGGAAAGTCTGCAGAGAACTTTGTTGGAACTGGGCTACTGGCATAAGGGATAGTTGTGTTCTGCTGCCCAAGCCCCGAGAGATTGATCAAGGTTAAATTTTAAAAGGCTAATGTGCTTAGCTAATGATACTGAACTGGAGATTTAAGATTTTAAGTTGGAAAACTTCAAGAAAGTTTAAATTTACTGGCACTGAGACTGGTTTTAGGTTACTGAAGCTGCTATTGCCAAACACATTAGCAATCTTAATGAAGATGGCCCAACTTCATTATATTAAAACAATGAAAAGGATGTCTGAGGAAAGACTATGATATAAATGCAAACTCTTTTTGGAAAGAGTTGACTGCAGAAGGAACCTACTTTTCAAGGTTATGATTTATTTTGTCCCTGAATTAAGAATATGGCTGTGTCCTGCATCCACCTGGTATTAGTTTTAGAAGGATGAAAAATGCATGGAGTGGTCATGAAGTGTACACTGTACCAGGAGCAGTTGCTAAGATGCAGAATGAGGTAGGCCATGATGACCCTGATAGGCTGACAAAGCCATTGGAAGATGGACTGTGGTTTACATGGAGCCCCAAAGATGTTTTGGGGCTGTGCAAGTGCTACCATGGAGTGCAGTATTGGCCTGTGATGGAAGATTTCATTGGCTACTCTGCCCAGCTGGAGGGGTGGAATTGAATACCTGGAGACTGTCAGTCTCTGGTTATATTGGACTTGAACTACAGAAGTTTAATAATTGCTTGATGGTGGTTGAATATGCATTGTTCTAGTCTCTCCTTGCTATGCCTTATGCCAGTTGTAAATGTTTACTCTGTGCCTTTTTATGTTGAAAGTATATAGCTTGTTTGATTTTACAGGATTTATAGCTAAGAGACCATCTTAAATCTCAAAGGAGATTTGAGACATTGGATCTATCTTAAGTTGGTCAAGACTGTGGGGACCTTTGAAATTGAACAGAATGACTTTGAATCTATTGGAGGTCAGGAGCAGAATGTGGTAGTTTGAATAGATGGCCCCCAATATATGCAGTGTTTTATTAGTTTTTATTTTGGATCTACAGCCACCAGGCTGGAGGAGTTGTCACTGAGTCGATCTTAAGGTGTGGTGGTGGGTTTGAAATTCCAATCTAACGGTATGCAAAGTGCTTAGTTCCACTTGGAGTTCCTGAAGTGTGCTGTGTGATATGGCTTTGGCTGGTTCTCTCTCTCTCTATTTGGACCTGTGAAAGCAAGGCCAGCTTTTTCTGCTATTGTGGAACTTCCCCTGGATCTGTAAGTGTCAATAAATCCCTTCTATCCATAACTGGTCCTGGTCTGGAAGTTCATCTCAGTGAACCTGAAGCTGTCTGATACACACCTTAACCACTAAGCCATCTCTCCAGCCCCCTTCACAGTTCTGAACAGACACTGTTATGACCAAATGTTTGTATCCTCTCAAATTCATATGTTGAAACCTAACCTAATGAATGATAGCATTAGAAGGGAGGAGCTTTGGAAGGTGATTAGGTGATCATGACCTCTTCACTGGCATTAGTATCCTTTTAAAAGGTCTGAGGGGCCTTGTTTCTCTGTCCCACTCTGTAAAGACATGGACAATAGTGAGTGCTGTCTATAAATCAACAAGAGGCCCTTGCCAAGACACACCTTCACCTTGGGCTTTGCATTGTCCAGAACCATAAAATTAAATGTCTGTTGTAAGCTAACCACCATCTGTATATATAAATATATGTGTTCAAATTTTCAATAGTTATTTAAAACAAGGAAATCATAAGAAGCAGCAGGGTAGCTCAGTGGACTCCTTTCTATTATATCGAAAAACAAGTAAGATTTATTCTTACATGGAAATAGCTTAGCGAGCTATATTTCAAACTTGTCTACTGAGAAAATAAATATCTTAGCATACTTAATACCAGTGATACTACTCAGAGCACCACATACAGCTACCTTGCTGTCAAATCATTGCAGAATTATTGGACATTTGCCACATGCCTTGTACTGTGATAAAGATATAGAAGATGTAGATATTGCCTCTACTTTGTTCATATGACTCCAACTTTGGAAGAGAAGACATGTAAATCAAATCATTCAAGAATATTTTAGCATGTAGTAAAGTGCTACATTGAATGGCACAAATAGTTTAATAGTAGCTAGAAGGAAGACTTCAATGTGGGTTTCAGCATTTTGAAGACATTTGATGAACACCAACAAAATGATAGTTCTCTACATTGGCTAGAGATAAGGGTCAGTGGTTAAGGTACCTGCCTGCAGAGCCTAATGACCTAGGTTTTATTCCCTGGTATACTCATAAAGCCAGATGCACAAATTGACACATGCATTTCATGCATCTGGAGTTCATCTGGAGGCCCTAGTATGCCCATTCTCTCTCTTTTTTTACTCACTTTCTCTTCTCTTTCTCCCTACCTCTATCTCTCAAATAAATGAATAAATAAAATTTTAAAATCCCTTCAACAAAAAAAGATAGTTCCTTATAGATGAGAGATCATGACCAAACACTAGGGAAGAAGTGCAAAACCTTGAACTCAAATAGAGTCTACCTAATTCTTCACTGTACAGAGGAAGAAAAGGCCTCACCCATACAAGGTCAATGATTTCATCAAAGTCAGCATCAGCAAGTGAGTATTGCAAAGTCAGCTCTGGAGTCCTGAAATTAACTTGAAGTTCAGTGAACTGTCACATTGCATATAGCATTACAAACCCAAGCTTGGGTATAGAGGTACTGAAGGGTTAATGACTCTTCCTGAAAACCAGAGGGAAGCTTCACTTACAAGTGCTTAACATCCCAAGATAAGGATCTTATACTAAAGTTTAAAAATAACTCCTGTTTTATTTAAACTAACAACAGTGTTTTCTTGTTAAAAACAGATTTGTAAAAGGTTACATTAGAGCTCATCTGTTTGAGTTCAAAATGACCAAATTCTGCTTTTTTAGGTATCATCAAATAATTAAATAACTGTCTCATTTATGGTATCTCAAATTCATTACTCATAAGTAAATTAACTGTTAAGACATATTCTCTACCTCACGGTACAGCCCAATGCTCAAACAATGGTATTCATCTAAAACAAATTATTTCAAACTCTATGGCCCTACTTGCAACCTTCCCTGAGTAATTGGTACCTACAAAGGTATCTAAACTAAACAAAGATGTTATCAAATACAAATTCCAAGCTTTATGCTGTCTTACTTGTCTTTTTCCTGACAATTTCTAAATTCAATTAATTGGTTTAGTTTATTGATAAAAATATTATTGTCAAAACTGATAATATGTTCTGCCTGCACTTATATCTATTAGATATTTAAAGAATAAGATGTCTTCTAAAAAGATGTTTCTCAGTATTTCTCTCACCCTAATTGTTTACATAGTTCAAACTTAATTCTCTATAATAAGGTAGTATATTTATTTATAGTCCTGTAACAAAATTTAAAGATCCCTGGCCCAAAGTTATATTTGTACTGTAATAAACTTTTCTGCAGATTAAGTCCCATACTACATAATCTTTTGTACTAACCCTGTAGTTTTGTACTGTTTCAAGGCCATAGTTTGTATTACAGCTTCTGGCCAATACAAAATTATCTTGGGTTTCTTTTTAGCTCCATAACTTAGCTACAGATATCTCTCTACTAATTAACCTTTTTTTTTTTTCAAGCTTTAAAAGAGATACCTCTGTACTCACACTGATGTAAAAATAGACTGACTTTCCACTCTGTCTCTGGTGCCGGTTCTATAAGCCTTATTTCCCATATCAATATCAAGGTTAACAAGATGAGGATATTTTAATTAGTTTTGTCTATTTATTTAAACTCTATCTAAGTGTGACATAAAAATCAAAACTACAAAATTGACTTCTACAATTCTGGATCTCTACAATGTCACTAATTGATCTCAGAGGGTCCGGTAACAGACTAACTCCATCTACCTGGGCCCCTCTTGATTGTTCTCCAAGGCCTAAATGTCAGCAGGAGTACAGACCTTCACCCAATTTTTTTCCACCATCCCACTTTAACTTAAACAAGTCAGACTCAAACTCATCACCCATCTTCCAAAATCTTGGGGTCTCTCTCTCTCTCTTTTAAAAGGCAGATTTTAGGCTTAGAGGTCACCAAAATACAGGCCCAATTTCCTTTGCCCTTGATAACATTAAAATGATTGTAAAATGTTTAATTTTGGACTGAAATAACTAAATTATATCCAAATACTTAGCTTATATGTTATGCACCTGATAAAGCTTTATTTTGTTGCATAGGACACCTGTTTACAACAATAGGTTTTTTAAGTGTTCTACTATTAGTTGTTTTCCTGTTGGGTAAGACTTTTACTAATTTGCTATAAACTTATTTTAATAGCTTAAACTGGGCCTAATTATATAAAATTGTGGTGGTTTGATTCAGGTGTCCCCCATAAACTTCAAGTGTTCTGAATGCTAGGTTCCCAGCTGATGGCAACTTGGGAATTAACACCTCCGGGAGGCAGAGTATTGTTGGGGGCGGGCTTATGGGTATTATAGCCAGCTTCCCCTTGCCAGTTTTTGGCACACTCTCTTGTTGCTGTTGTCCACCTTATGTTGACCAGAGTGATGTCCACCCTCTGCTCATGCCATTGTTTTTCCTGCCATTATGGAGCTTCCCCCTCGAGCCTGTAAGCCAAAATAAACCTCTTTTTTCCCACAAGCTGCTCTTAGTCGGGTGATTTCTGCCAGCAATGTGAACCTGACTGCAACAAAAATATATTTCATTGTATTATACAATCAATGTAATTATGTGAAATATAATTTCATTGTGGTTATAAAATAAACAACTGGTAATAACAAATTATCAAGACTAATCAAACTTTTAGCCTTTCACCCTGACATATTTCATTAGTTCTCCTAAAGCTAAGAAGTTTTGGTCTTTGGACTAAGTAAGTAAAGACTATGAACCTTCTATATTAAAGATGTACATTAAAAAAAAAAAAACTTTTAAAACTTCAAACTTAGTTAACTTCTTAATCTCTATCATATTTAAATTTAAAATAATTTAAGATATTTCTTATTGGTTCCATAGTAATCTCTTATACTTCCTTCCTTACCAAAACCAAAACTTTATATTTCCAAAAATTCTAATTAACTTCCCATCCAAGTTAACAATTCTTTCTTCCTTACCTATCATCTATTATTATTATCTTTCAACCTTAAATACAATACTTGTGTAACCTGTAAATGTCATGTAACATGCAAAAAATTTCATACATAGATAATAACCAGATTATAATGGCTAATAGATTTAACATGAGCTAGGAGTCGATAAGTATCACTTTCCTGAAGAGCTTCCTCCTTTGCCTGTTCATAAGATCCACATGAAATAATAGCCTACTATACATATAAACTGAAAAATAAAGTTTGGCAAATGGAAAGCCAAAAACTAAAACTCCCAAAAGTCACACCACACCTGTGTGACTAAAACTTCAATGATGGACTACACTGATTGTGGAGAAATAAATGTTACAAATCCAGAGCCAATAATATTTTGAGCTATATTGGACTTCTTTTTTTTTTTTTGTTTGTTTGTTTGTTTGTTTGTTTGTTTGTTTGTTTGTTTTTCGAGGTAGGGTCTCACTCTAGCTCAGGCTGACCTAGAATTCACTATGTTGTCTCAGGGTGGCCTTGAACTCAAAGTGATCCTCCTACCTCTGCCTCCCGAGTGGTAGGATTAAAGGCACGTGCCACCTGGCCTATATTGGACTTCTTAATGGCCAAATAATATTATTCTCTGCATGTGACCTGACTTCTCTCTGTGACCAGCTAAGATACCTATTGCTATAAGTTCAAAAATCTCACAGCTCTACTCCCTTCAAGTTAAACCTATCCTGTCTCTGACATGTACTTTATTCCCCTGATTATAATAATACTCACCCTCTCTTTTGGTTCTTTCATACTCAGATGACTCACTGAATTCCTCCAAGACAAAATACATGCCTTCATTTCACAGAGAGTCACTGAATTCTTCCTGGCTCCTGTCTGCTCTGGACAGCCCTGAGAGATCTACTGTCCCTCCCAGCAGAAAGTAGCATGAGGATCTGACATTGTCATCCCAGCTCCTTCCTGCATAGCCTACCCCTGAGAGGCCCTTCTCACTCCCCAGTTTTCCCCAATATATTTTTATCCTTCTAGAGTCCAAACTGAAGTGTTAATGACTTTCCCCGAAAACAAGAGGGAACAGAAGGATTAAGACTCTCCCTAAGACTAGAAGGCCTTGAAGAAACATCAGAGGCATTCAGTCCCAGACAAGCCAAACAACTCCCCTGACTGAAAAACTTCCCTTCGCTCAGAAAGCCTTGAAGGAACAAAAACCATGTGGGGTATCCTCCCTAGACAATTTTGCTGAAAAAGCTTATTCTGAGAAAGGATACAAATAACAGCTCCTTATCCACTTCCCTTGGACCTGTACCTGGTCCAGTCTGTTTTTCTTAGAATCTTCCCTATAAGCTTGAACCGCAGCCTAGCACATTGCTTCCGCCTCCATCCCACAGAAAGGCTGTGACCTAAACTCCTCCCTGGATCTTAATTCTCTCTACAATGAACCTCATAATTCATGATTTCTCCCTAAACTTAATAATTCCTAATTTATCATTTGGAGTCCATTTTATTAATTCGTTGCTAAAATTTATGTATGTTGAGATCAAGTCTAGTGTTTTCTTTTGCTTCTATCTTTCACTGTCCTCACAGGTACTGAAGGAAAAACAGGAGTAAAATAGATTTTTTACAGGCAGAGAACAAGGAAGGAACAAAGAGATGCCACTGTGTTCACCTGGCAAAGCTAGAACTTATTCTGTCTTGTCCAAGATGGCTACAAACTCTCCTCCCGAGCAGGAACTTCTAGCTTCTTTGTGGGCTGTCAGCCATACATCAGCCTCCTGAGTCCACAAACCAGTCAGGTCTTAGCCTTTCTTGGGTCAGCCCCTTGAGTCCATGAACCATTCAGGTCTTTCCTTAAGCACTTGAGTCTGACACAAGACTGGCCCTAATTGAATGCCTGATCCTTAAAGGAGCCTAACAATGTGGGCTGGTTCTTGATTTCCCTTCCTGGGATTTAGCCTGAACACGTGTTTAAGTCTGTTTCTCCACTTCACATGGGGGAGCAATTCTCTCCTTGCTGGGTATTTTTCTATTTTCCAGCTTGTCTTCTTTGTATCTTGCTTTGCAGTGCTTTTCTTTCTTTATTACATGAATGAGTTTTTTTCTTTTATCTCTGAGTCCTTCACTACTTCTTAATCCTCTCTAGTCTTTTATGTGAAGGGGATGTTTTGGTTCTTATATGTTGCTTCCACACATGGCAGCATGTGCCTCCTCCAGAGATTTCTCTGTGATAGAGTTTCTCTCTGTCTCCCTTTTCACTTTCTAGCCTGGCAAGGAGATAAATTCTCCTCTGAGTTGAGTCTGTGACCTAAACTCCTCCCTGGATCTTAATTCTCTCTACAATGAACCTCGTAATTCATGATTTCTCCCTAAACTTAATAATTCATAATTTATCATTTGGAGTCCATTTAATTAGTTCGTTGCTAAAATTTCTTAAGGACCCAAAGGTCAGGATTCACAGGCCCTCCCCAAGTTCCAAAATCATGCATCACTTGCTAGTGTAGCCAGGAGACAAGTTCAGTATGAGAGAATGAGCCCTTGACAACTACAGCAGCTTCTCAAATTGCACAGTGCCCAAGTCCTCTGGAGACTATCCTGATAAAGCAGGTTCTTGTTGAATAAATCTGAGGCTTGGCACTTCTCACATATTTCCTGATCTTGTTGTTTATACACCCCGGAGCCTACACTGAAAGTCATCAAGTCTTAAAGATCATTTCATAGAGTATAGAAGTACTCTAGAAGACTAGTCCAAAGCTCTTAAGTTTGGGGTATCAAATATTCTTTTGGCAATCTGATGTAAGCTGTAGGCTCACTCTACCAGAAAGATGCACATACACACAAAATTTTGTATAAAATGACAGGATTTGAAGAACTTCACCACAATTCATAAAGCCCAACTGTGTCATAGCCGAAGAATCTAGATGATGAGCTTCTAGGTAAATGATTTTAGATTGCAAAACAAAAATCTATCTCTTTCTGATGTGGGTCTTTGTATTTGCTTTTTTGGAACAGGGTTTTACTATGAGGCCCAAGCTGTCCTGAAAACACACTGTGTGTCCCAAACTGGCCTCAAACTCACCATATTTTCACGTTAGCTTCCCAAGGGTTGCTATTACAAGTGCATGGCACCATTCCAGGTGCCTCTTGAGTGAGTCTTCAAGTTTCTTTTATTAATGACATATATCTAGCATTGTGTTGATCAATGCACAAAATAAATACCTGTTTTTAGCTTCTATTTCCTTAAAAGAAATAAGTTTACCTTGCCTTTGATTCAGATGTTCTCTGAATGGCACAACATAATTTCTTCATGAAAATAAAAGAGAAGTCAAGGTGCAAAAGAAAGGGAAGCAAAGGAGAGCTGCCTGGATACATAGAGTGATTCAGCTGAAGTGTGTGATGAAACAGAAAGGAGACTACAGAGTGGATGGAATGATCAGTTTCTCCAAACTATTTATACTGCATGGAGATGTTTCTTTCTCATTTTCCATTATGTAATTTCTCTTCACCTATGGCTTATTTTAAAGCTATGAAGATAATTTACTGCATCCCTCTCATGTATCAGGCACTATGCCTGCTGCTCTTAGCCTATGATAATATTCATTACATAAATTATCTGAACCTTACTGATGAGGACATAGGCAATCCAATCCAAAAGCCAATTTGCCCAAGGGGCTATAGCTGAATAGAGAGGAGCTTCTGAGCTCTCTTGTTCTGCCATATTTCAGCATGTCAGGACAGCATGTGAGATTCTATTAATAACCAACTGCATTTCTGTCCTTCTTGCCCTCACTCCTAGACCGAGCCCTCCCTTCAGATTTGGTCTTCCTTCTCCCAATCTCTTCCTTTATCTACTGTATCCCCATGAGAGCTGTATTCCATTGTTTTTCTGATTATCTCCATCCTTTGTCCACATTCACTGTCCTTGTTGAGAAAGAAGAACACTGGGAGGAAAGAGGAAAGGTAATTGGGAAGTAATCAGTTCTTATAAAGGTGAGTGCTTTGAGCCTCATTGGGGAGCAATTAATTTCAGGGGGGTTTCAGCTGCTATACCAGCATAATTTTACTAGACATCTCCCACATATATGTTCCAATGGGATGAATTCAGGAAGCATATCACTGAATGTTTACAAAAAATGGTAAAGGTCAATATAACTCAATACTGATAATCAATATTAGAAAATTTAAACCATGTTCTATTGCACCATGTAAATTCCATAATGTTATTATAATATAGCCAAAACAAAACATTTTATCACAAAAAAGTACTTTGTAACATGTTCCCTGATTGTATCCAAGTATCAGCCTTCATTTGAGGGCTATATAAGGCATAAAAAGAAACACATTTTTTCTCAGGCTTTGAAATGATTGCTAAAGATTTCACTTTACAGTTTACTATGTGACATTTAGGGATCTGCAGGGTTACTTGCACAGGCTGAACAATTTACGAGCTATATCTAAACCAAGATCAAATGTGTTTCTGATTAAATTGTGGAACGACAGAGTTCCTGAAGATGTTTGAGTAAACAGTGAGAGAAGAGCCATTTTCTTAAAAATCAAATTATCTGGTAAATAAGCATGTTTCCCTTGCTTCCTGAATTGTGTTAAGGAAATGATAGGGTATGATAGAATACCTTCTAAAATGTCAAGCTAGAGAATGAGATCAAGTTGGGAAAATAATGTGTGGTGTGTGTATGCGCACACACACACACATGTATGCATGTGTGATGCATGCATGGTGTGGTATCTGCGTGCAGATGCACAGGCCCCATACTTGTATGTGTGGAGGTAAGAGGAGAGCATGGAGTATCCCCTTCTATTACTCATCCATGTGTTTTATTGAGAAGGAGTCTCACTGAACCTGGAGCTGTTTGATCAGACTAGCTGACCTGTGAGCCCCAGTGACTCTTCAGTGTACACTCCCCACGGGACTGCGATTACAGGTATTTGTGGCCATGCCCCACTATTTTATGTGCATGCTGAAAAATTGAACTCAGAGCAAATCAGGCCCTCTCAGGCTTTCATACTTTCATGACAGGCACTCTTACCTACTGAGCCATCTCCCTCGCCATGTTTTTAATATTCCCAGTGAGTTTTGGAATTCCATAAAATATTTTAAAATTAATTTTATATAACATTTCAGAAAGAACAAAAGTAGCCTGAGCATATTTTTCCACAGCCTAACAACTCTCAGCCTCTCCGTACTTTCACTATCCTGCCGCATAGTCATGAAAAGGGCCTTAAGGGAACATGCCATTGGCCCTGCAGTCATGGCACTGCATAATAGCAATTAGTTCATTTGTGAATGGGACTTGAAAGTGGAAAGTGACGCCTAAAACTGAAGTTATGCTATTTAGTTCACTTAGGATAGGCCACTCAACATTTGTGACAGGTGCCGCATTAGAGTAGAAATCTGGGCATTTCTAACTAAGAATTATAATTCAACATCTCTCCAGCATTTACTTTGACTCATGTGTAACAACAACACTTTTTAGACCCTATTTGAAGCAATGTGATTTTCAGTTTCATTTCATACTGTGGGGTCTCTTTCACTGAGATCACCA
The DNA here is from genome assembly GCA_036365145.1 of Orientallactaga sibirica. Taxonomy (NCBI): domain Eukaryota; kingdom Metazoa; phylum Chordata; class Mammalia; order Rodentia; family Dipodidae; genus Orientallactaga; species Orientallactaga sibirica. The sequence continues at coordinate 14,314,118 of JAEOAD010000008.1, forward strand.
TCTGGCTCTGTGTAGTCTGAGCAATAACTTCAAAGGGGAAGGTAAGAAAGAATAGCTCTCTTTCTCCTCACTAAAAATAAAAATATGTTTTTTGTGTGTGTGTGTGATATGCATGTTTATATGTATTTGTATACATGTGACACATGTGTATAGGTGTGCCTGCACCTGTGGGCATGTGCATGTGGAGGCCAGAGGTTAATTTCGGGTGTCTTCCTCAATGGGTCTCTACCTTATTTTTTGAGTTAGGATCAAGAACTGAACTTAGCAATCACCAATTAGGCTAGTCTAGCTAACCAGCCAGCCCAAGAGACCCTCCTGTCTTTGCCTCTCCAGTGCTGGGATTACAGGCATACACTGCTACATCTGGCATTTACATAGTTGTAGTGGGCATCTAAACACAGGTCTTCCTGCTTGTATGTAGCAAGCTCTTTAATAACTAAAGTGTTTCCTTAGACCCGAAAAATGTGTCTTTAAACATAAAATTGAGTGTTTCTAAGTAGATTTAAAAATTAGAATGCAGGGCTAGAGAGATGGCTTAGTGGTTAAGGCACCTTCCTACAAAGCCTAAGGACCGAGGTTCGATTCTCCAGGTCCCAGGTAAGCCAGATGCACATGGTGGTGCATATGTCTGGAGTTCATTTGCAGTGGCTAGAGGTCCTGGTGTGACCATTCTCACTCCCCCCAACTCTAATAAATAAATAAAAATAAAATATTTTTAAATGAGAATGCAATTAATATTAGTGGCTTGCAAAACATCATATCAAAATATGTTGAAAATACAAATGTATTTTACCCTTCCATGGTGCTATAGAAGAAGCAGCAGGAAAAGACCCCTTCTTTCAAGCCTAGGCTACCAGGCTATTGTAGCTACCCAGTCTATGATTATTTCCACTGCTTTAAACACAAGAAAACTGGCAGGAAAGGCATTGTGGTCTCATTTTGCTAAGAGGACTAATATAGATGCAGGTCATAAGCAGACTCTACTACATCTTGTTTCTCATCCAGACTTAGTCTCCATCAATTATGAACACTCCCTGAGGAAACACAACCCATGTCTGTCTTTTAAATTCTCTGGCACCAGCTCCATTAATAACTACAGCAATTAGTGGTTTTGCTAACAATTAAAGCTGATGTGTGTGTTCTTCTATCCCTGGTCAGACAAAGTGGTATGATACCTTTGCATATAATTTTGAGTCAGTGCTTTCAGTTCTGCCAGTTTCATGCTCCTCCTTGCACATGTGATACAGCAGTACTATCCCTGAGCTGTAACCTCAGTACTTGTTTGATTTTGTTGTGATTTTGTTTTGTTTGGAGACAAAGTCTTGCTCTACATCCTAAAATGAACTTGAACTCTCTATGTAGTCCAGACCAGCCTTGAATTTGGGACTTTCCTTTAGGTAACCTGAGCACTAAGAATAAAAGCATGCACCACTACACCCAGCTCATGTTCATTCTTTGAGAACTCTACACCTGGGCAGCAACTTGCAATGATACTGGCTTTAGAAGAAAACAAGTATTCAAAGGAAAATCTCTGACACTCAAGATATTTATGTCTCACCGTTATTGCCCAAAATCTCTACATTGATTTTGCAATAATTTCAGAATATAACTATTTTACTATTAAATATGGCACAGAACCATTCACACAAGATGAAAACATTTTCTTCTTCAAAGTTTTAAGAAGCCTGAACCTTATCTTTAAGTACTATGCTAATATTCTTATGTTTGAAACTGAGTTTTTTCTTTGACATTTCATTTATAGATATTTCATCCTTAGCTTCTTACGTAAAAATATATTTCTATACTTGCTTATGCATTTCTTTCCTAAGTTGTCTACTCCTTCCTTACACAAAGAAGAAAATCAGCCAATGTATTCCTTGAGGAGTTCTAAGAATATCAGTCCATACATATGGCATAAAAAGGACATCAAAATTCCAGGAGCCATTGCTTGCTTGATTTGGTAAGAAGTTTTTTAAAAAAATTTTTATTTTATTTTTATTTTTGGAGAGAGACACAGAGAGAGACTGACAGAGAGGGAGAGGGAGACAGATAAAGAATGGGCCCACCAGCAGTCTCTCAGCTGCTGTGAACGAAATCCAGATGCGTGTGCCCCCTTGTGGGCAACTGCGGCATTGCACCCTTGTGTCACTTTGCATCTGGCTAAACATGGGACCTGGAGATTGGAACCGGGTTCTTAGGTTTAGCAGGCAGGCACCTTAACCCCTAAGCTATCTCTACAGCCCTGGTAAGAATTTTAAACCATAGTCCACAATGACTGCAAACCCCACTGAACTTGATTTGACTCCATCCTCTTTTTCTCCTCCCTTCCTCTTCATTGCAGGCTTGTTTATTTCCTCTCAAATTAAAATAAAGGAACTCACACAAAAACAGAAAGGCATATTACAATGTCCAATCTCTAAATCTAAGAACAGGTTTTCATCATTGGCTGGGAATGAAGTAGTTCCTGTATTCAGAGACATTTGAGTTTTACATCTATTACTTTAAAGAAAAGGAGAACTTATAGACCCTTACCCTTTTATCCACTGTTAGTCTATCATAAAAATATATATTTTTGTAATTTGAGAGAGACAGAGAGAGAATGGGCATGCCAGGACCTTTTTAAGCAGCTGTGAATGAACTCCAGACATGTGTGCCCCTTGTGTGCATGTGCGACATTGCTTGCTTGGGTCACTTTTGCTTCTGGCTATACATGGCACCTGGAGATTTGAAAAAGCATTCTTAGGCTTCACAGGCAGGTGCTTTAACTCCAGACCCAAAATATAATGCTTTAGTTTCAATATCCAATCATAAATTATTGAACTAAACATGATTTCTTATTGTTTATCTTCTTCCAACCACTTTCTTTTAACTATAAATGACACACTCATTTTTAAGAAAAAAATCCACAACTACTGAGAAAGATTTCTTTTGTTCTCTCTCTTTACTTTTAAAATATTTTTCAATAACTCACTAATTTAATCCAAGAATTTTTCATTGTTATTATTTGAGACAAGATTTTACTTTGTAGCCCAGATTGGTAAGGAATGCTCTATCCTCCTTGTATCAGCCTCCTGAGAGCCAGGATAATCAGTGGGTTGCCATCATGCCTAATGTCTCTTTTTGACAATGAAAAAAATTCACAAAAACTGTATTAATAGGATTATTAATTACACTGACAAAATACACTAAAAAGACAGAATATAGAAAATAGGAAACAAGACAAGCCTTTTCAAGGCTGAGTTAGGAGGATTGCTATGAGTTTGAGGTCAGCCTGGGATTCAAAGTGAGTTCAAGGTCATGCTGTGCTAAAGTGAGATCCTGTTAAGAAATTAAAAACACACACACACACACAAAATCTCAATGAATTACTATAATGTAACTCTTCCATATTACTTTAGGCAATTCACTATTTTGGCATCACGCAGTGTTAAATTCCAGCCATGATTTAAAGTCTCAGTACTGAATCAATAAACTGCCAATTATTCTGAGCCTTATAACAAACTCAACAGGACATTCATTCAAATCCAGTGTCCTTTGGCAAGTAAGTTTCCCACTGTTCCCCCATAATAATTTTCAGAGAGTTCATACCATACAGTGTTCAGAGCATATGGGTAAGCAGCAAGTACTACTGCCTGCCTGCTGGGCTTTGAATCTTTTAACATGATCATAGTAATGAATAAGCCTAGAAGTAATTATTTAAAATTTTCTGTTAGTATCTTAGAAGGTAGGTTTCTTAGGAAGGATGGCTGATATAATAGACATTTAAGAGGCATATGGGGTGAATGCCCTATGCTTACAATAAGTAGAGGGTTGTAAAAGTGATAAAATCATATAATCTAAAGAAAAACTAAATGACCAGCAAATATGTATTACTTTCTCAGGATATAAGAAATATTGTGCTTGATTTCTGCTTCTATCCATGAGTGCATAATAAGGTCTAAATTTAATCTACCACTATAAACAACTATGAAATGGGACAAATTTAAGTAAAGATATTCATTCTTATTTGTCAATAAGCAATGACAAACTATGAAGTGTAGGGTAAACAAAACAAATAAAGTGTGCCCAATAGGCAGCTTCAGATTTCTTGGAAATTTCCAAATCTGGGCAAAGAGAAAGAGAGGGGGGGGAGAATTATATAGTCTAGCAAAGTCTTGAATTACAAGATAAACACTGAAGTTTGCAAAGGGTGAGGAAGATTCTAGAAAAATAGCAAAATAAAATTTTCCAAGTATAATTAAAACTTTATACCCACAGGTCCAACCTTCTCAATTAATTCTAAGCAACACATACATGCACACACACAAACACACACACACATCAAGAAAAAATCAACACCTACCTATAATAATCAAATTGCTTATAATTGAGTAAAGAGAATTTTTAATAAAATATTGCATTACTTCTTAGGTTATCATGAACACAAGGTAAATATAGGGCATGTTGCCAGCACCAAAAGGATACTTTAATATTCTGTTTATATCTAAATGTAACTTGTAACTAAAATAATCAATTTCCTTCTAGTTGGGAGGGTAATAGCAGGTTGAACCCAAATGCTAATAAGATGGGTTGACAGCTCAGCAGTTAAAGGTACTTGCTTCCCAATGTTAATTGAGGGGACAGAAACTTGTATGTTGAGGTCTCAGTTTGAACAACATCCTAAGGCATGTAGAAGCCAGTAGCAGCACCAAAGTCTTCAACCTTGCATGCCATGCAGTGAAGAATCAATTTGAGATAAAAGGCTGATAAAAATAAATAGCTTGATATGAAATGAAATGACAAAAGACAAGTGACATTTTAGGAACAATGCTACTGACAAGATCTCTGAAAAAGAGAATACTCTAGGACTGGAGAGATGGTTCAGTAGTTAAGTGTGCTTCCTGCACTAACATGAGAGCCTGAGGGGACCTGAGACTGCCAGAGCTTGAATCTCCAGATCCCACCTAAACAGCTGGGCCTAACGACACACATCTGAAACCCCAGTCCCATAGGGAGCAGAGACCTGAGAATCATCTGGGCCCTGGAAGCAAATGAATCAATAAAAGAGACTCCAGCTCAATACAAAACAGGGCAGAGAGATGGAGCAGGGCAATGAAGTTTTGCTCAGGCCACCACAGGTAAACATTCCACCCTATGGTGAGCATATGGAGCCCCACACAAAACAACAATGACAACACAACAACAACACACACACACACATACACACAAGCACACACACAGGGAAAAAGGAGAAAACTCTAGACGTTGTCAAAGTTTAAAAGATTAGCTAGAAAAAGTCTGAGCATTGTGCCTATGTTGGGTTCCCCCCTAGGGCCAACCCAGGAGGGACAGCAGGGTCTCTGCCGAGTTGGGGGTGAGAAGCACGGAATCATGACACAGACTCCAGGAGTTGGGTGGAAGCAGGCAGAGGGCGAGCTGCAGCAAACTCATTTATTCAAAGAAGTGTAGGGGGTTTTAAGGGGCTTGGCTGGCCAATCATTATATGAGGTGGTCCCCTTTTTGTGACCAATGACAACCTCTCTCTGGACAGATCATCTCGTAGCAGGTTTCTCTTGAGCATGGGACTGTAGCTGTTGTCATGCCAGGCCTGTACAGGATGCCATGCTCACAGAAGCCACTTCCTGGTTTCTTCTGCCATGCGGTCTGCATTGTGCCATACATACCCTCCTTTTTGTTTTTATTTTTGGCATCCCCTGGGAGGTATGTTTTTTTGCCAAGCCATTGTTGAACCCAGGCCCCAAGGGATCATCACATGCAAAGGCTCCTGTCTTAGGGTGCCCCATCTCATGGAGTCTTACCCATCATTGGCTACCCACCATCCTAGTGAGAAAACCTGAGGGGTGTGGCTTGGTTTCTTCTGACATGCGGTCTGCCTAGGGCCAGACCTGCATTGTGCCATACAGGCCTAGATGGCTGTCTATGCTTGGTAGGTAAAACTATCCCAGGAAAGTGACATTTCTGTGAGATAGCCTCAGATGGCTCAGAATTGTGCATTTTCAAAACACAATCCTGAAGATGATTGCTTCAAAAGACTAATTGCTACTGTCCTTGCTGTTTCATTTCTACTTTGTCATGACTAAACACCTGCTTACTATTCAGTCCGAATTTAATTTTTGCAAACAGTTCCACCAAACAAAACTTTGCTAGGCGATGTCTGCCTCAGACCTACTTATGTTTCCTCAATGACCCTCAGTCAGTGCTGCACTATTCTATTCCAAATCAAATCTAGGCCTAGTGGCCAAGAGCTCTTGCATACTAAGTACTGTTCTACTGATGAGCTGTGACCCTAGCCCCTTTTATGCTTTTTATTTTAAGATAGGGCCTCACCAAGTTGCCTAGGCTGACATGGAATTCATTTTGTAACCCAGGCCCGCGGGGAACTTGTGTTATACCTGCCTTAGCCTCCTGACTAGCTAGCATTACAAGCACGAGATGTGGATATTCATGCTCCGAGTTCTCACTGTATACCCAGCATCAATTTTGTTTAAGTTTCTCAAAAACCAGTGCTACTGAAACAACATAGTACTCTGTCAAGGATCCATTTGTCTCTTAGTTTGCAGGACAGGATTGTTCTTTAACTCATGGTGGGCTTGCTATTCTTTGTGTTTTCAATTTAACATTCTGATCTTTGACTTCCTCATCTGTTGTCAAAGAATGTGGGAGGTCAGCAGTGGAGATTTATGTTTATGACATGAGAAATCCAACTTGAAAACATGCCTGAAAGCCTTTGTAATGAGGAGTTTGCTTCAGGAAAAGAAAAATGTATATACACGCACATTTCTATAGGCTACTTCTCCTTTTTTTTTCTATCTCAATTTAAGATCATGGAACTCAAATCATATACTCAAGCTCAATAAGCTCTACAATAAATTCTAAAGCTATTATTCATATTATTAAAATTGGATCTTTGATTTATATATGAAATGTGCTTTTATTTGAAACACCTGCAATGCCTGTCTTCAGTTCATTTCTAGTGCTTTATTGTGATTTTAGAGTTACAAAAATTGAATGTACTCTTCTGTTCCTGTCAAAATTAGCAGATGATTAAAAACCATCAGTTGTTTTTCTATGTCTGTCCACAATTGATATCCTTCCAAAATTATAAGAGATTGGCAGAATATACTAAAGATGTGGTATGATTTATACTTAAGAAAAATGGAGAATATGTAGTTCTTTGTATAGGATATGATTTTAGGAGCACACATTAGAGAATTAGTTTCAACTTCAACAATCCAAGGAGCATTAAACTGCCATAAAAGGTACTGAGTAATTTTGATTGTCCCTTCTTAAAACTATGTTAAATATTGACCAATAATATTAATCTCATCAGATTTTATGTCACTGAGAATGAGAATTCCCGTTCTTTCAGTAGAATGTAGGAATTTAGAAGTGAGAAATTTACCATAGTTCTTAATATGTAGACCAAGATATCAATTCAGATACTGCACATGTGGCTTTTAAGTCTTCAGATACACATTTCCTAAAATTACATTATAAAACTCATTAACTCATGGGTGACTAAGTTTTAAGAATAATCTAGTATTCTAGATATATAAAGTAAGCCCATCATTAAAAACCTTCCACCTGAGTACTCTAAATGAGAATACTCAATATATCAAGAGTAAGGGAGACAGGAAAGAACCAAGGAGGAAGGAAGGGAATAAGGAATAAAAAGTAAAAGAAGAAGATAAAGATGGAGAAAATGAAATAGGGAGAGAGGGACTGAGCAAACACAGCATTGCATGCCTGTAATTAGTAGGTATGTTTGAGGCCAGTCTGAAATAAGGTAGCAAGACCTTCTCAATGAGAGAAAGAAGAGAGAGAGAAGAAAAGAAGGAGGAAGAGGAGAAAGAAGAGGAGGAGGAAGAAGAGAAAGAAGAAGAGGAGGAGGAGGAAGAGGAGAAGTAGAAAAAAAAGAGGAGGAGGAGGAGGAGAAAAGAAAGAAAAGAAAATAATGACAATTCAATTTTTGAAGGAAATCAAATTTACTTCCCTAAAGATCACACAGCCACATATACACATAGGCATGCATACACACACACACACACACACACACACACACACACACACACACAGTAATTTTGAGAGAGTTTGTTAAATCTTTTGTTAAGCAGCCCAGAATGTGAATGAATGGCATTACTTAGTATCAGAGTGTTGTTGAAGCTAAATGGATTCTTTGACAATTTTCTTCTTCTCATGAGATTTCTGAAGTGCACAGTTCACCTGAATTAATTAAATGAATCATAAATTTATAAAGAAATAAAAGTAATTCCTGCCAGCATATGGAGATAGCAGAGTCTAGGCCAAATCCCCCAGAGAACCAATTACTGGTTTCTAGACTTAAAGATTCTTTGTGAAATATCTTCATCTGAGAATCTAAATGTAGAAGTTGAAAGTGACTGTTTTCTTTCACTACTGTTCAGATTTAATACCTTGCCTGACCCAATCTCCACGATGAAGGTTGTGCTTTAATACATGGCAACACTTGTGACTTCCAGACTGCAACTCTGACCAGTCAATGGTCATTGTGGCATCTTCACCATCACATACACTAGCAGGCCGCTCAAACAGCGAAATTAAGGCTGCTGTGAAAGCAATCACTTGAACCTTGAGCCATGGAAGGAAAAACAAACATATCAGATAAGTGCTGTAAGAAGAGTATGCTTATTAAGTTTCACAAGGAATGGATTATAAATCAGTAAGAATTTCCTCAACATTATTTAAAGAGTGCAGACAATCATAGTAAATGATTCAAGTACAAAGTGGGTAGAGCAGTTACCAAATACAACTTTGCAAGTAAGTTATATTGTCATTAGAAACAGGAAGAATAAGAAGCTTTCACAGTAAAGAAAGGAAGCTGTTAAGCCTCTGGAACACTCTAGTGTCATTGAGGAAGTAATGGGTTTGCTTATGTGAGATGTAATTTGATAGGAAGATTAATGGCTGGATCCAATCTCTAGATTTCAATGATTCCATCTCTCTAATGCCTCTGTCCCTTTGTTACATGATACAGGAAATGAGCACTCTCTGGATGGCTATATTGAGCATCTCAAATCCTTATGAGTAAAAATCTAACATGATTATGGAGATAGGTTCAGGCATTCAGTGTTAAGTATTTATTAATACTGAGATCTAATAGATTGTGCATTTTATGGTATAAAATTTGCAAGACTTCTAAATGAGGAAGATGTGACTATACACAGACCAGAAAAGTACAAGGAAGATTTATTTTTAAGGATGAGAGGATGGCAATTCAGTAAAGTGCTTGTCATACAAGCATGAGGATCTGAGTTCAGCTCTTCCACATGCACATTAAAAAAAAAGCCAGGATGGTGGCATGTGCCTGAAATCCCAGTACTGGACAGGCAAAGACAGGAGGGTCCATGGGCTTGCTGGTTAGCTAGTCTAACAAAATTGATTGACCCCCAGGTTTAGTGAGAGGCCATATCTCAAAATAAGAAGTATAGCACTTGAGGAAGACAACAAATGTCAACTTTGACCTCCACATTTAAGTGTATGCATGCACATCTACATCCATACATACATGTGTGTCTGCACACAAACATGCAAGTATACACACACACACACACACAAGATTTGTTTTTATAAGTAAAAATAATTTTAATCTCATGACCTTATAATCCACAATGTAGGAGGTCATAGATTCTCTTTTGAGCTAAAGTTTGATAATTAAATCCATAATGTTCAATCATACCATTCCCTCACTTACCTTTCCAGTTATATCTCCAAAAGAAAGAATTGATTCATTGCCATTGAGAGGATCATACCAATAATCCATGCATATTGGTGTTCCTGTCAGGCCTTGGAGTTTGTATTGACAAGAAAATTCTTCTTTGGAGAGCAGATCATAGAAGCAAATTTCTTTACTTGTAAAAGCCACTGCTATCTAAAGTAGCCAAACAGAATATCAGAAGATATTTATGGCAGATTTAATGAAATCATTATTGAAAGCAGTCATGTAAACCTAATCACCAAATCAGACATAGTTCACTGAGGGTCCTTAACAGTAGTACAGAAGTACAGCATGGGAGCACAAATGCTTTTTATTCTAACTTTGAGTTCTAGCCAAAAAGAAGCTTTACCCATTAAAGATGTTTGGACACCCTTTCTCTCCTATTTCTACTCCTCGCACACTCACAAGCCTCTGTCATCTGTAAGAGACTAGAAAGCTAATCACATAATAAAGAAAAAGATGCAGAAGAGGCAGAAGTGGTGGTTTTTGTTTGTAATCCCAGTTCTCAGGAGGGTAAGGCAGGAGGATTGCCATGAGTTCCAGGCCAACATAAGCTACAAAGTGAAACATTGACTAACAAAGTTAAAAAAAAAAAAAGGGGGCTGGAGAGATGGCTTAGTGGTTAAGGCGCCTGCCTGCTAAGCCTAAAAACCCAGTTCCAATCTCCAGGTCCCACGTTTAGCCAGATGCAAAGTGATGCAAGGGTGCAATGTCTCACTTGCCCACAAGGGGGCACACACATCTGGATTTCGTTCACAACAGCTGAGAGACTGCTGGCGTGCCCATTCTCTGTCACCCTCTCTGTCTGTCTCTCTAAAAAAAGAATAAAAATAAATAAATAATTTTTTTAAAAAAGATATGAAGAGCCCATACACCAGAAACTTTATTACTTTGAGAGGTAGTCAGGTAGATTTGTTAGGTAGTTTAGGGTGACTGGGCCCCCAAAATCAAAAGCAGAAATGTCCTTAAGTCTTCCTTTGCAATCTCTACTTTACTAGAGATCAAAGAAGGATCTTGACTAAAGGAGTTGTCTAGATCTGGTTTTTTTAAATATATTTTATTTATTTATTTGCAATCAGAGAGAGAGAGAGGTAGAAGAGAGGCAGACACAGAGAGAATGGGCACACCAGAGCCTCTAGCCACTGCAAACAAACTCCAGATGCATGGTCCCCTTGTGCATCTGGCTTACGTGGGTCCTGGAGAATCGAACTGGGATCCTGTTTTTTTTAAGCCATTTCTCCAGCCCCAGATCTGTTTTTTTCATAATCAACCTGAGCTCCAGCTGAGAGGGTGTTTCCTTTTCTACAATTTAAATCTGACCCTGGCATTGTGGTTGGTTAAGCTCAGCCCCAAAACTTGGCAACATGGCTGGCCTCTTCCTGAGTCAAATGCTAAGAACACATCAATCAGTGCTCTGAGGCTCACTTGAGCCTGAAGGTAAATCCCACCACAGTACGATTATAAATAGATCCTTACCAGGAAGGAAAGACCTTTTTTGCTGGCTGTTCATCTCTCCTGAGCTTCCAGGTTCTTGTCCTGTTAAGCTTCCCCTTGTCTCAGCCCAGCCAGATTGAGAAGAGGGGTAACCCCTGGCCCCTGCTGCCACATGGGCTCCTACCCCCTTCTGCCTTCCACGTGGCATGAGCTTTCAGTTCTTTCTTCTCTTTCCTCTGTAAATCCCTCTTAATGTTTCTTCTAGGCTCATGCTCAATTACCACATGGACCCTAAGACCATGTGAGTGTATACATTCTCCCTTCCTCTGCTCAGGGACCCCCTTCTCCCTCATATATTCCTGAATCAAAATGTAACAGTTCATAAATTATCCTTCTCAGTCTTGTTCTATCGAATTCATTGGTAAAAACAGACATGAACTCAAAGTTTGGAGTTTAAGGAAAAATGTAACTCTCTGAACACCACAAATCCTGTTACATCTTTAGATTTTAAAGCAAGCTGAAAGACTTTCACAAAAGTAAACTGATATAAACAGTGTAAGTAGACTTACTTTATGTCATGTAAAACCACAAAGGATACTTTTATAAAAAGTAAATTATTTAACAACATAAAAATCAACTAGTAGAAACTATCCATATGGAAGCACATGAATTCAGCAATTATAATTTTGCTCAAAGAACTAATGAAAATTATGTGTAAAGAGTTACATGAATGTATAATAATGATATCTCATCAAAAGAGATCATCAATAAGCATTTATAAATTATTAAAAGAAATAATCATCCTGATAATCTCTGCTTTGTAATTGAAACATTTAATTCATTTAGACTGAATATAATTGCTGTCAATGTAGGATCCTCTTTAAATATTTATTTATTTCAGAGAGAGAAAGAGGCAGAGAGGGAGAGATAGAAAGAATGGGCACACCAGGGCTTCCAGCCACTGCAAACAAACTCCAGATGCATGTGCTACCTTGTGCATCTGGCTTACGTGGGTGCTGGGGATTCAAATCAAGGTCCTTTGGCTTTGTAGGCAAGTGCCTTAACCACTAAGCCATCTCTCCAGCCCCTCAATGTAGGATTTGTATTTGCATCTTTCAAAGAGATTTCCAAAATGCATGGAGTAAAAGCCAAAAGAATTGAAGAGAGAAGTTGAAATTTCAACAATAATAGCACTCAACTTCCAATAGTGGCTAGAAGACCAACAGGAAAACAGAGAAACTGAAAACATTATAAGCAGCTAGATCCAACATATGTCTGAAGGACACTGCATCCCACCATAGCAGGATAGGCAGTCCTTGCAAGTGTACTGAACTTCCTCATGATAGGAGAGTGTAAGAATACCAACCAATTCAAGACTATTGAAGCCATGCACATTACGATTTCTGAATATGATGGATTGAAATTAGGAAGTTCAGTCAATGGGAAGAAACAGGAAGTTTATAATGGCATGGGAATTAATCAACATACAAATAACAGTAGCTAAAGGGAGAAATCACAGAAACATTAGCGAATTCACTACATGAATAAAAGCAAAGCCATAGTACACCAGCCTTACAGGTACAGTCAGAACTGAAGCTGTAATTCACACTTTAAATACCACTGATAAAAGGAAGACCTCAAGTCAATGACCTAAATGTTCATCTTCAATAAACTAGAGAAAGGAGATAAAATCAAGTGTAAAGCAGCAAAACAAAAAAGCAATAAAGATTAGTAGAGAGAAATGTAAAATTAGCAAAGAGCAAAATAGAAGTACATTACAATACTAACCTCATTCTTCAAATGATCTTTAAAATTAGCAAACCTCTAGCTAGCTTAGCAGAACAGGGATTGAACTTGTTAAATTCAGAAATAGAAGGCTAGATAGTATCCTCAACCAAATAAAAATAAAATGCTATAAGAGAATATGATGAATAATTATGGGCAACAAATGATGTAGCCTTTAAGAAATAAACAGATTCTGAGAAACACCTAACTTTTCTAAACTGACTAGACAATCTCATCAGAGCTGCTAATATTAAGTTAGCAAGAAAATGTTCCAGAAAGGATGTAACAGTACAGGTGGCTTCAATGACAATTCTAACAAACACTTAAAGAGCAATTAATATTAGTCCTTCTCAAACTCTTCCAAAACATAGACTAATATTAATTATTCAGGCTGATCTGAAACCCACTCTGTAGCATAAACCTGGCCTCAAACTCACAGGGATCTTCCTACCTCAGCCTCCAGAGTGCTGGGCACTAAAGGCATGCACCACCATGCCTGGCTTGGCAATACTTTTAATGTTGTTTATGGAAGTAGTGTGAAGGCCAAGGTTTCATTATCAGTTCCAAAAATAGCAGTTTGGCAAAGCAAACATGATGGTAACAGCATCAGCACATCTATATGAAAGAAATCTGGACTGAGACTTTTATTCTTATACCATCTTCATGTTGGCATGAAACTTCTAACAAGAAGGAGCTGGGCACAATGTCAGCAGCCACTGCTCAGGCAGTGAAGGATGAATTACAGTCTCTGAACAATGACTTCCTCAGTTTACAACCTTGGCAACACTAATTATACCCTTTGTGCCAAGGGAGAGCTATACAACATCTTGCTGAGTCGCTGATTTTTGAGGTGAGAATAATATGTGCTTCATGGTGATCCTAAGATAATGCAATCAGGACATGTCCTAAAGGAAGCCAATAGTGATTCTTCATGGTTCCAGGGAGGAGATGTGCTATTTCCTATGAGAAATAAGAGCTTAATTCTTTGGAGACAGCTGATTCTAGGTCTGGCATAGGAAATGTATAAGACAATCCTAGAACATCTTGTATGCCAGGAAGTAAAGAAGATTTCAAAAATTGTTACAGTTATAAAAAGATTCAGTGGCTGACACATTTAGTCCCTACTGTCTAGGGATGACAGTTTGGGACATGGAATTTGTGGATTGAAAATATCTATTTTTTTCAACATATGAATTTTATATCTAGCTGGCAAAAATAATGATAACAGCACTTATTCATCTTTAGAGGATAAGAGAAAGTCAGTTCCTTAATTCAAGAAGTGGCAAATAGAAATAAAAAATTGGGTATTTGCCCATCCTTTGTTACATAGTTTGTACAGGACAAGTAAATAATTAATAAAAGTTAACTACTAAGGAAATGTGATACCTAATGTAAATTCTACAATATAATACCAAATACATTATGTAGTATAAATTTTATTACTGATGTATTCCAGATTATAAATGAAGAAGAAATTAGAAAATTAAGATATTACCATTTGACAATCTCTGATAAGTGGGTAATCAGCAGATAATGGCAATAACTGCTACCATCCTAGATCAAGATCAGAGGTCTTGCACCACCTGATTGATGACTGCCTATTCCAAACCAGCAAGCAACCCTGAAACTGACCAACCAGCAGCCCTGATTACCAACTCACTGCACATATAAATACCAAGTGGATATATTAAATAAACCCATGTTCACACAATCTTTAAAGTCCAGATACATGAAGCTCTCAAAGATAAACACTGTGTTTGATAAAAAAATTAACAGCAACAGCCAAAAAGAGAAAAGAAAAGAATACTAAAAGAAAGAGAAAAATATGGAGGAAACTTATCAATTGAAAAAGACATTTCAAAGTTGGAGTATAGCTCAGGGACAGAGCACATGTGTGGTGTGTATGAGGCTCTGGATTCAATCTCCAGAATCATGAAAGAAAAACAAGACCAATTACCATTACCCTTCACAATATGTGAACTTGAGTTCTTAATTGGAATAGAAATGTATAAATATTAAGACAACCAAGAGAATATGTATATGACTAGACATTTGATTACATTAAGTACTTATTATTGAAAAATAGTGCTCGTTTTTCTTTAAGTTAAACATAACCATTTCAGAATGCAGAAATTTATAAATGAAGTGATAAGCATCTTGAGAGGGAAGGCATAGAAGAAACAACTTTAGCTGATAACTGAAAATGGTGAAAAGGGTGTGGATAAAAGTTTACCAGGTTGCTAGAACTATTCTCTCTGCTTATGCCTGCCTTTGAAAATGTGCATAGTAAAATTGACCATATGCTTACTACAAGACACTAAACATACAGATTCTTTAAGCTACAACCTCTGCTGCAAAGATGTTTTCTTTATAGTGTATGATCATGGTCTGATCATGGGTATAGTTAGTGGAAGATGTTAAGACTAAGTAGGCCTTACCCATCAGAATTAAGAAAATGGCTTCTACAGTAGTTAAAATTGGGAAAGCAATTTCTGTTAACTGCATGAAGCTCTAGCAGGTGGGTTAATAGCCTCTCCTATCTGCATGTGGACCCATGATCCTGCTGTAAGCTATAAAGAACAAAGGTCTTACCAGCCAATGCAGCATGGCCACATTTGGGAGAAAGCCAAGAGTCTGAGTCATTGCCAGTGTCAGATTTTAAGACATCTGAAAGAACAGCTAGGAAAACGAGTAGCACATTTGGCTCTGCTTGTTCCCTCTGGGTCAGATGAAAGGCACCAAGAGAGGAAAGCAGCTCTCAGTCACTGCTGGAATTACCCTTGATACACATCAGGAGCCCAGCCCCGCCCTCTTCTCTCCTTCACATGCAGCACATGGAGGTATCAAGATTGTTACCTTGTTTACATTTTCCAGAGAAACCAGACTGGTCACCCACAGGTGTTTAAGTTTGATGGCATCTGAAGTGATAGGAAGTGTTTCTTGGAGCTTTAAGTTCTCTCCCCAGAATCCCAGCAAACCTTCTTTACTGATTGTCACGTAACGATTTGAACTTTTTAAGAAAACTACTTTCTGAATGGTGTCCTTGTGTTTCCCTGGGAGGAATTCGAGGTCCTTCCACTGAGGAACCACCATCGCCTTTGCTCGTTCATCTTTCTCATAAAGCGACAGCAGTAGGAATGAAGTCAGCTTTTCCCAATCAATGAAGCCATCCTGGGCCACATCCACCTTGTCAAAGAGCTCCCCATATTCATCCTCTGTGCCCCAACCAACAGTCTCTGTCATCTTCTGCACAAATTCTTCTTTGCACATGCAGATGGTTTCCCTGGGCTCTGGGGACTAGAAATGGGGATAAGTTAGTGAGACAACAGGTGGTGCATCCTAGGCAGAAGAGAACAGTGCTGCCCCAACAATTCCAACACTAGGGCTAGAAACTTCAAATACAAATGCCACTCTATCTGGAAGTAAGAGGCAGGACAGCCAGAGAAGAGGCTCTGATGGAAGCAGAGGTTGGAGAGATGTGGGGCTATTCACCTAGTATGGTGGTTTAAATACACATGTATTTTCCCCATAGTCCCAGGCATTTTTGATTAAGATTAAGCCTCTGGGTTAGTGAGATAGCTAGGTTTAAGAGATAGATAAGCACCTTACTGCCTGCCAAACCTAAAGACACGAGTTCAATTCCCACATACCCACATAAGCCAGATGCACAGAGTGATGCATGTATCTGGAGTTCATGTGCAGTGGCTGGAGACCCTGATGCACCCAATACTCCCTCTCTCTCTCTCTCACTCTGTGTGTGTGCATCTCAGCTTGAAAATAAATTATATAGAGAGAAATATATGTATATATATAGTAATTTTACATTTCCTTTGAAAAAAAGATTGCACTTCCTCCTTAGTCTCCAGCAGGAGGAACTGTGCAGGAGGAGGTATGTCACTGGGGGTGATCTTCTCATCAGTTGGTTTTGGTCAGGTTTTTTATGCCTGCAACACCAAGAAATACATGTGGACTCTCGAGGCTGGAAAATGAATGAAAGCAATGCTGATAGCACCTGTATTTTAGTCTAGTAAAACTCATTGAGATTCCTTATCTACAAGAGTTAAATCACTAAATTTGCATAGTTAGATGACCAAATTTGTAACAATTTCTTATAGCAACAATGGGAAGACAATGCAATAATTTATAGAAAATGGGTAAAAGATAAACCCCATTGCTGATAACACCCCACATAACATCAAGAGATTGGGCTGAAATCTGGAAGGAAGCCAGTTCCAAAATGGTTAACCCATATATAGTGCTGGAAAGTACTACATGAGCTGCTGGGAGAAAATAGCCAACACATTGTGAGTAAACAGGGGACACTGCTTATAAGAGCAACCAGCCTAACAAGATGCCCACACCTGTGCAATGGTGTTACCCAGACCAGGTGAGTAACCACTGGCTCTTTGATTTTAAGAGTTCCACTCAGTGGAAAGGAACCCAAAGCTGGGACTGGGAAACAAGTCAAAATCCTATGGAGACCAAGATAATGGATTCCAATCAGAAGCTCATAGTCTTTGGCCCAAAGAGAGACTATACCCATCAAAATCTCTCTAAATTAACAACATTTATACCATTTAACAAATGCAGACCTCATTTTCCATTGGAAAATCTGTTTCTTTTTCAAAAGGCAGTGAGAACTGAGAACAACCAAACTCTATCAACAAGACAAGAAAAGATAGTTGACTTCCGTCAGGAGATGAACCATCCCTCACACATTAGCTAGGACCCAGGTGAAACAGTAGAGGAACTGGCAAGATGAACAAGAATGCTGCTTCCATGGCAAGCCTGAAAACCTGGGCCAGGGGAACAGAGACAGACACTGAGGAGACTCAAAACATACCAAAGCAGAAATCCAGAAGCTGCTGAGAGATCAACACTAAAGTAGGCCTAAAACATATCCACAATGGCACAGGAATTTTGTGGAAGAGGAGATGGAAAAATTTTTAAGAGCCATGGAATATCAAAAGGTATTGCCCCCCTCCACAATGACTGACTGTTGCTCTCACACTCATAATCCACAGTCCCATAGTTAATACCAGAAATCCCACTGAGGAAGGAGGGCAATCAGTGAATGGGGACAGGGAGGAAGGAAATGATGGTAACAACACATGATGTGACAATACAAAATTTCTACTAAAAAACCATATTTTAAAAAAATTTTTAAAGGAAAAAGAAAGTGGGTGAATTCAGGGCTAGGGAGGTGGCTCAGTTTTTAAGAGCCTTGCTGCCAAAGCATGAAGGGCTTGAGAGGGCATGAGACCACAAGAGTTCCCCCATGCTACACACATCTGTAATCTTAATGCTGGTGGGGCACATAAACCAGGGAAATGTGGGGCTCACTGACAAAACAATGACAGATTTGTGTTGAGTGAGAGACCCTGTCTCAAGGAAAGAAATGGAAGAGCAATAGAAGACAATGTTGTCAAAAATAAATAATTAATTAATTAAATAACATAAAATAAGAAGACAATGTTCTCCTCTGGCCTCAGCAGGGTCACTCTCTTCTGCATATATGTGTGTATATGCCACATACTCTTCACATCATGTACCACACATACTGTACACATACACATATACATAGGAAAATTTCCTGAATAGTGTTTAATACAGCCAATAAAAATGCAATATAAGAAAATTTTAACTCAAGAGTGAGAAATACACTTTGTAAATACACAATTACAAAGAACCTTAACACCCACGAAGCTGATTCCTAACTTTTCATGCTTTGGTATCTCAGGTGTCTGCACATACTACATTAGCAGATATTGAACCATTGCTCCTAGAGCAACATAAGCATTAGAAAATATGAGTGCTGACCTCACTCAGGCATGAGCTATAATGCTGATGGTTAGGAATTCCATTGTGAAGAACAGACAGCAGTATTAAATCATCCATCTTTCAACAAAAAATGTGCACAAAATAAAATTATTTAGTGATCAGTTTATGAGAATGAGGTGATTAGAAGTCATTGCTATGTTATCAGTTCATTAATAAGATAACATTTTTAAAGGAGATTCAGTGTTTTCTATGCACTTGTAATTATATTGTGTCACTAAAATAACTGTCCTGAAAAACACAGAAATAATTTCTCTTTCACATTCACAAATATGAAATTGTAAATATAACAAAAATGACAAATTGTCTTCCAGAACATAGCATAAGCAGTTAGCTACACAGACTTTGTGCATTGATAATGCCAATATGAACTCAGGACAATGATGAGAAATGCCTAGAATTATGTATTTGATAAAAATGTGTTCATTTGTATATGGTATCCCTGATGATTCCATTACTGATTGTTCACTTGTTGCCTTTTTTTTGGGGGGGGGGTAAGTTTGAGAAAATGCCATCTTGTCACACTTTATTTAAAACTTACATATTTGCATTTACTACACAGTCTTAACCTTAGCACTATAAAACACATGTTTTATAATTTATGTTTATATATGCTATGTCAACTTAAATAAACTGACAACAAAATGAACAATTACAGTATTTTATTTGTTGCACAAGCTTAAAAGCATGAATATATTCATTTTTGCCATACAATTAATTCTCATTGTATCAGTGGTTCCCACCTGTCCTCTGGAACTATAAATCCCACATTCATTTCATCCTACCACACACATTGCTGTTGGTGATAGGAGATTTGTGGTAGTGCAGCTGAGTCTCAGTCTCAGTCATCATATTTCATAATAAGAATAATAATAAGTGAGGGCTAGAGAGATGGATTGGTGATTAAGGCCCTTGCCAGCAAAGCCAAAGGACCCAGGTTTACCACACACATTGCTGTTGGTGATAGGAGATTTAAAAATAAAACAAAAAGTTTCTTTTAAAAAAGTGCAGCTGAGTCTCAGTCTCAGTCATCATATTTCATAATAAGAATAATAATAAGTGAGGGCTAGAGAGATGGATTGGTGATTAAGGCACTTGCCAGCAAAGCCAAAGGACCCAGTTTCAATTCCCCAGTACTCTTGTAAAGCCAGATGCACAAGGTGACACATGTCCGGAGTTCTTTTGCAGTAGCTACAGGTCTTGGCATGCCCATTCTTCACTCTCTCTTTCTCTGGCTAATTAAGTAAATAAAAATAAAACAAAAAGTTTCTTTAAAAAAAGAATAATAATAATCAACTCTAAGGGCAGCTATCAAAATTAATACTTTATATATGTATAGTTTGAGAGATAATTCAGTGTATGCATAATATATGAGATAACTTAACATGTATTATATAACATGTATAATAATATTATGTGAGGTAATTTAATGTGTGTATGACATTTATATTCAATAAATGTTAATTTCCTACTAAAGTGTTAAAAAGTATTAACACTGCAAGTGTATAGCTTCATATTGACAACTATTTAGTGTTCTAGAAATAAAAATGGCTTTCTTTGGGTACTTGCTATCAATGGCTATTCTCTATGAGAATTTAGTTAAATTTCTGTGTGTGTGTGTGTGTGTGTGTGTGTGTGTGTGTGTGTGAAACTTTGAAGTGAAAATGACTGTTAATTTTAGTAAGTTTTCTTCTCATTGCAAATTGGGTAATCCTCCAAAAAAAATTACCAGAGGATTTAAATATATGTAGAGATTCAATCATTAGGGCACTCTGAAGCTGCTTCCTCAGCCACTGCCATTGTGGTAGCTGAGCCTACATCTGAGCTGAAAACTGTGCATACCCTCTCAGTTGCTACTCACCAGAAGCTTAGAGCCTGGCAAAACTAAAGCTTGCCTGTTCCCAGAAACCCTGTCTCACTGTACAAGATTACGTTTTGTCAGTGTGAGTAGCCACAATATCTGTCTTGCTGTGAGCCTCTTATGACTCTTGGCAATGTCAGGCAAGCCAGAGGTGTCCATCCTCGACTTCTTATCCAGAACTGACTCTTATGGAAAAGACATAGACAACCCTCTGTCTATAAATGAAGCTGTATGTACCATGACAATTTTCACAAACTCTGAGTTTTACTAGATTCTATCTTATGTGGCAAAATAAATTATCACTGAGCCATCTTTGGGGATATATACTCATACATATATACACATATTTTAATTACTTATTTAATTAAAATCTTGACTTTATGCCTGCATTTAGCATATATTGGTGTAACTTTGGACCAGTTATAACGTCTCTCAGGTTATGTGTGAGGCCCTAATAGTGTAAACTAAATAAAAGGTTATACATTTCATTAAACATTACTTATTATTGGTAAAATGTATCCACATCAAAATAAACTTGCAGATATATCTTTAGTATAGACAGAGAAGTGTTAGGAATTTAGAAAATTTGATTTCATTATTATTAAACAGCATATAAAATAAGTAATTCTAAGTTTAATTGTTTAATAACAAAAACATTAATAAACAGAAATGTTTCAAATTGAATGGAAGGGTTTCTGTAGTGTTTTAAAAATAACATCTTTTTGCTCCTGTTAGTTAATATTCTGCTAAATCTTGAATTTTTAGTCCTCTTGCCTCTCTCAGAACATCTCTGATAATACAGGTGAAAAGTATCAGGCAATTAGGAAACATTAAATCATTCAACTCTTCCCAAAATAACATTTGTAAATCATTTTGTTATGTTTAACTATTAGTAAGAGAGTAACAAGTGGTGGGCCCCAATTGTTCTATGAGAACCCAGAAGTTAATGCACTCAGGATGTCTGGTTGAGTATCACACCACACACAGTTTTAGACATTTTGAAAATCTGTCTTCCTAAATAACTCAGAACAACATCATAAAAATCATTTACATTTTCCTGAAAAGCATTTCCACAGCTATAGTCAGTTCTTGGGTATGCTTTAAAAGGATGAACTTTAAAATTCTCTTTTCCCTCTGGGCTTTGGTAGATTTAGCTTTCATTCATGAAACTAAGCTCTACACCACACTGCAAAACTCTGAAAACAAACTTTTTTTTTTTTTTTTTTTTTGGTTTTTCAAGGTAGGGTCTTACTCTGGCCCAGGCTGACTTGGAATTAACTATGTAGTCTCAGGGTGGCCTCAAATTCTCGGCGATCCTCCTACCTCTGCCTCCCGAGTGCTGGGATTAAAGGCGTGAGCCACCATGCCCAGCTTGAAAATAAACTCTTTTAAATAAACTTGATATATTTTTATAATTTAGAAAATATTATATACTTTGAATAGCTAACCTATAAACTTACCAATATACTTTAAATTAATTTTAAAGTTAAAACCAATAAATTTTGCACAAGTAATCCATGATTATTATTATAACAATATATCAAGTTAAAATTCAAAATCCTCCATATTGGCAACTCTCTCAACTGTTTTTCTAAACAGAAATAAAAATGACTACATATTATTACCAAATGGTCTCATGATGTATAGGTAGAGATCTTTCATATTGATTTTTTATAGCACACCAGAAGATGTGCCTATTATAATGCACATGCTCTCTATCATCACATATTTTATAAGGAATACAAATAATTATTTGTAAATTTTATTAAAAATTTCCAGGGCTAAAGAGATGGTTTAGTAGTTAACATGCTTGCCTGTGAAGCCTAAGGACCCATGTTCCACTCCCCATAACCCACTTAAGCCAGTTGTACAAGGTGATGAATACACAAAGTCACATATGCACACAAGGTGATACATGTGTCTGGAGTTTGATTACAGTGGCTGGAGGCCCAAGCACACCAGTTCTCTCTCCCTTTCTCTCTCTCTCTCTCTTTCTCATAAAAAGGCCAGTGTGTTGGGCTTGCCTAAAAAATTTTCCACTATTCCCAATACATTACTATTTATATAAAAATATCTTTAAAAAATATCACTATACAGGCATGTTTAGGTAGTTGTAAAATTATTTCCAAAGAAAAATTTCCTACAAGCTGAATTTCTGAGACAAAATTTTACACATTTGAAAGTTTTTGATATGCCTTACCAAATTTCCCTCAAAAATGGTTCAGCAAATTTATATTCTCACACAGTATAAGGTTGTCTATATGAAAGATCCTCAACAAGAGGGTATTATTGTTTCTAAGACTAATTAGCCATTGCTTTAAAAAATTAGTGTTATAAGCCTAAACATTTGGATACCTTATGGCAAAAAGAGTAATGTAGTCCCAAAGGAAATATTGAGTCTATCTTCCAATATCTGCAAATCTTTAAAATGTTTATATTTTTCCTATAGTAATTTTTAACAACAAAACATGGAAAATGACTATTTTCTCCTACTGTGTAAGTTAGGATATGCACAGGACAAAAATACAAGTCTAAATTTAAAACTGTAAATGGAGCACAATTTTTTCTGCTATCAAACCCTGCAAGTGGGTTCACATGACACTGGCCTAAGGTTAATTTGTTCTCATACATTATGAATAGTTGCTTCTACAACATGGAAATGACTGTCAAATGAAAAGCTGAAAGATTTTCATCCATCCATCCATCCGTGTGCACATTAGTAAATACATAATGTGTATATCATATAAGATAGAATGCAGTAAGGTCGTTTATTCATTCAGCAAATACTTACAGTAACCTTTCCATACCAAATACTATTCTAAACACTCAGCATTAACATTGAAGGGCAGAGAAGGTCAAAACTCTTCAAACACTTTAACAGAATTGGAAAGCCTAGGTGTGTCAGTCACAGTGAATGGCATAGGGTCCTAGGTTATCAAAAGTAATAAGTAAAACCTTTTTGTTATTTTTCCTCCAATTACATTCCATGCTGCATTTAAATGTGCTGACCTATTGTATGAACAGAAATCTTGCAGAGATCAAAACCTCTTCCTTAGTTTGTAAAGTTTTTGCTTTTATTGTGGATTATTGGAGTTTTCCAGTTCTTTTTTCTTTACATGGAAATTATTTTAAGTGGACTCTCTTAATCTAATTTTCTCTCGACTCTAGTTTTCTCAAACACTTCACCAAAACTACTATTTGTTTTGTCAGATACTCAGTATGGTTTTTGGTAATATTCCATGACAGCTGAATGAACATGCATTATCAAAATGCTTCCTGTACCCAACTCTATAATTAAATTTAGAATTAACATGTTGCCTTCTCATGGTTCATTCCATTGTACTTGCCTCAATTTCCCTTGGTTATAAACTGTATTGGTTATGAATATGTATTAGGGTTCACTGTCAAACCCTGTGACTATCCTCTGCAGCAGCAGATTAGATACATTATTTCACAACACATGCATCTGTTTCTACCACTCCCCCCAATTTTCATCTACCCGTGAACATTCATGAGAGACTGAACAGCAGAACAGGAGAGACTAGTCTGTTGGCTAAGGTTCATAGCTTTTTTCTGCTCCAATGCATTGAGCTGATTTTAATTTCACTTACTTTATGATAGCAATGATTCAAGGGCTCACCAACTCAAATGGAATTAGATTATTGTGAATAACAAATTCATCAGCCTTGAAATCCCTGAACTCAATTTGAAAGCTTACAGTGAAATTCCCTTAAACATAAAATTTACCAATTAGGTTTCCTATCTGGCTGTTCAGCCTAGAGGGAATTGGAACTTCCCAGAAAAATAAAGTAAAAAATTTACCTTTCTATTTTGGATAAAGATGACCCCAACACTTGAGAAAGCTAATTGTTGGTTCTGTAATTTTCTAATTATCTGTGTACATCAAAGATAATGTTGAACACTATCATCTCTTTTCAGCGGACAATTAGGGTAAAAGCATGATGGGTGGAATGTGTAGCTTATTGGCTATATCATAATTTCTTCATGAGCTTCATGGGCTTCCATTGTGGAATGCTACCAACAGCAGCATAGGCATTTGCTCTACAAAGAATTACAATCTTTTTGTTTGTAGCCATAAGATTGTGGCAAAGAATTTTGTGCACTTACAGGATTAGGAATCAATGGCAGGTTGGAGATAGAAGGAAACATAAAGAACCTGTACTGAACCCTTCATTTAAAAGGAATAAACAAAGTTTAAAAGACAACATTAATGATACCTCATAGGTCATTGTTGGCAAAAGCAGGCCTAGAACTAAGAATTTCTAGGTCCTAACCATTCTAACCACACCATAACAATATTGATCTCAACAAAACTCTGATTTGCTCTGAGATGACAGTTATCATCAAACCATGAGATTGGAAGGTATGATGATCTAAATGATCTCATACTTTTTGGTAAAAGTTATATATGTAGAATACTGATGCTATATAACTGTACATGTAAGTTTTACTTATGAACTTTAAATCAATAAACTAAACATGTAGTGACTAAAACATCAGAAAGACTCAATTCCAGCTTCTAAGAGCAACCATTCTATTAACATGTACTACTTTCCTGCTCTTGCAACATTCTCAAACTAAAAATTCCATCACTTCAACCAACATTCAAACAAGGAAGCCTGGTTACTTGTTAGACAAAAAAAGATATGTGAACTGACTTGGAAATAGCTCACTAAGTGAGTAAAATTAAATGCAATAAAACTACATGCTATTTTGTCTGGGAAAGAATATATATATATATCACATACATAGAGACACATGTACTATTTAATAAAAAAATGTATTGGGGAAATATTGTATAGCTAATAAAAATGGCTTCCAATGTAGACTAAGAAGCTGGGAAAATGATAGAAAGGAGAGAAAATTTTCTTTAAGTATTAATTTTTCTATAATTTTTTTTTTTTCTAATATTGGATTTTTTTTTTTTTTTTTTTTTTTGGTTTTTCGAGGTAGGGTCTCACTCTGGCCCAGGCTGACCTGGAATTAACTATGTAGTCTCAGGGTGGCCTTGAACTCAAGGCGATCCTCCTACCTCTGCCTCCCAAGTGCTGGGATTAAAGGCGTGTGCCACCACGCCCGGCTAATATTGGAAATTTTAATAAAATATGGTCTATATAGTCCAAAGTACCCAGGCATGCTTTCATTATATTCACAGAATTGCTCATGTACATGTATGTAACATATGCACACACATGATTATTTAACCTTAGTACATATCAAAAAAATGGAAATTGAAGCAACAATTAGACATAATTTTACCCATCAAACTTGTATAAATGAATAAATAAATACAATAATAGGTACATCCCCTACTAGAGAGGGTAAGGCCAATGGGGAAAGGAGGAAATGTTACAGTTAATAATTTTCTATCTTTTTATTAGTTATGTATATAATGTGAATACACTCATATTGGTAACATCGTTAGCCTCCTCCCTGTCCTCCCCCCTCCGAAGGGGCCCTCTTCATTGGTGAATGTGGGTCATGCATTGTGGGGGTAGCCATCAGTTAAGGGGAAGAGGCAATGTCTCTGTGCATAATGTCCCAACTTGTGTCTCTAACAATCTTTCCTCCCCATCTTCTGTGAATTTCCCTGAGCTAAGTGGGGTTGTTTTAGTTCTACTTCAGTGATGAGGTCTTGAGAGAATCTCTTTCTCTGGATATCTGTTTTGGTAGGAGTTGAACTTCTCTGTATCTTGCTCCTTCACCCTTATGTTGGTATCAAGTTCACCAAGAAAGCAGCACTCTTGCTCATTTCCTCAATTACTCTATGATTTCATCTGGGGCCCTGGTGAGATGCGATGGGCTGATTGTCTCCTCAGATTTGGCATCCATCTGAAAAAGACAAGTAAATTCTCCAACAGAGAGTGAAGTCAGCACCAGATAAATGGGATAATCATTATTATTTTAGAGAGAATTTAATAGGTGTAGGCCTTCTTATAGCCCAAGATTGGTGGGAGATTGATATTGGAGAGCAAACTCATTTTTTGGATTTGGTTCTGACTTGTTTCCCAGTTCCAACTATGAGTTCCATTCCACTGAATGGATCCGTTAGCCAAATCAAGAGCGTTGATTACCCACCATGGCTATGTGCCACCATTGCATTTGTGTGAGCATCACATCAGGTTGTGTGCTACTGTGTAGCTTAGACCACAAGTTGCTTGGACAGATGTTGGTCATTTTCCCCAGTCACTCATGTGGCACATTCTGGCACTAGACAAGCTAACTGTCTGGGGACTGAGTCTCTTCTAGATTCCAGCCAAGTCTCTCCATGTTCCATACCAACAGCATATGGTGTCTTTGGCAGTAGGGTTTTACCCTTAACCTTTGGTGGGTCATCAAGTACTCTGACAGAAATCTGTCCTTTTTGGGAAATCTTGTAGATCTCTCTGATCAACAGCTCATTGTGGATGTTAACCACATGCTGGCATTGGGAGTTACAGGCCAGCGCCAAGGGAAAAGAAGGAATAAAATGATAAGTAATATAAAAGATAAAGAGAGAAGAGGGAGTGATAGAGAGAAACGGGAAAAGATTGAGGTTACTCTTCATCATAGCCTCTCCAGGCCCCTGTGATTCACATGTTCTCTCCAAGCACCTGATGCAGGTTCATCCTTTTAGTATGTCTTTCAGGATGTAGGACTTTATGTTACCATTTCCATTTGGGTCCAGTTTTTTGTCCCCCCACCCACCTTTTCCCTACCCTTCCATCCCTATTGTCCAGTCCTTGAGATGTTTAGTAGGTGTGTCAGCATCTTACGAAAATACAAATTAGGAGCCACAGATGACTGAGACCATGCGACGCTTGTCTTTCTGTGATTGGGTGAGTTCACTAAGAATAATCTGTTCCAAGTTTGACCATTTTTCTTCAAATTGCTTTGTGTCATTTTTCCTTACTGCTGTGTAGAATTCCATTGTGTAGATATACAACATCTTAGTTATCCATTCATCTAATGATGGACATCTGGGTTGATTCCAGCTCTTAGCTATTATGAATTGAGCATCTATAAACATGGTTGAGCAAATATCTCTGAACTGAAGTTTGGAGCTTTTAGGGTAAATGCCCAGTAAGAGGATAACTGGGTCTGTTGGTACCTCTATAATCATCCATTTTAGGAATCTCCATATTGCTCTCCATAGTGGTTGTACCAGCTTACATTCCCACCAACAGTGAATGAGGGTTCCTGTTTCTGCACACCCTCACCAGCATTTGTTGTCATTAGATTTTTTAAGGTTTGCTATCCTTACTGGGGTAAGGTGGAATCTCACAGATGTTTTAATTTGAATTTCGCTCATGATTAGGGATGTTGAACATTTTCTTAAGTGTGTGTATTTTTTCCTCTGACAGCTCCCTGTACAGTTCTCTGCCCCATTTTGTGAGTGGGTTTTTTGACTTTTTATTAATTAGGATTTTGAGCTCTTTGTAGATTCTAGAAATTAGGCCTCTGTCAGTTGTATAGCCAACAAAAATTTTCTCCCATTCTGTGGGTAATCTGTTGGCTCTGCTTATTGTCTGTTTGTGAAAAAACTTTTCAGCTTCATGAGATCCCAATGGTTGAGTAATTGTTTAATTTCCCGAGCTACTGGAGTTTTGTTCAAGAAGTCTTTTCCCACTCCTATATCATGGAAAGTTGCTCCTATTTTTTCTTCCAGTAATAGCAGAGTTTCCAGTTTTATATTAAGGTCTTTGATCCATTTGGACTTGATTTTTGTTCACTGCAAGATGTGTGGATCAAGTTTCATTTTCCTGCATATGGTTGTCCAGTTTGTCCAGCACCATTTGTTGAAGATGCTATCTTTTTTCCAGTCTACATTGGTAGGGCCTTTGTCAAATATCAAGTAGCTGTAGTTACTTGACTCAAAGTCCAGGTCCTCAATTCTGTTTCATTGGTCTATAATCCTGTTTTTATGCCAGTACCATGTTGTTTTTATTACTCTGGTTTTGTAGTATAGCTTTAGATCAGGTACGGTGATGCCTCCAGAGGTGTTTCTTTTGCTGGGGATATGCTTGGATATCCAAGGCCTTCTGCCATTCCATATGAGTTTTGAGATCATTTTTTCTATCTCTATAAATAAAAATGTTGGGATTTTTATTGGTATTACATTAAATCTGTGTATTGCTTTGGGTAAGATTGCCATTTTCACACTGTTAATTCTGCCTGTCTAGGAGCATGGGAGGTCTTTCCATTTTCTCAAGTCCTCCTCAATTTATTTCTTGAGTGTTTTTACGTTTTCATTTTTTAGGTCTTTCACATCCTTGGTTAATGTTATTCCAAGGTATTTTCTTGTTGTTATTCCTATTGAAAATGGGCCAATGTTGCATATTTCTTTCTTTGTATCCTTGTCCTTGTCATATAGAAAGGCTATTGGTTTTTGTGCATTGATTTTGTATCCTGCTACATTGCTGAAGCAGTTAATCACCTTTATAAGTATGGTTTTGTTGAGCTCTCTTCCAGTTATTTTTTTTGTTTGGATCATGTATCTATTGCTGATAGGGGAGTATTGATGTCCCCAACTATGATGGTGTTGGTGGTTATTACTGTTTTGTTGTCAAGTAGGTTTTGTTTTATGAATTGTGGTACACTTGTGTTTGGTGCATAATGATTGATGATTGTGATATCCTTTTGTTGAATTGTTCCCTTGATACATAAGAAGTGGCCTTCTTTGTCTTTTTTGATTACTTTTGGTTTGAAGCCTATTTTATCTGATATTTGTATAGCAACACTTGCTTGTTTCTTATTTCTGTTTGCTTGGAATATCATTTCCCACCCTTTCACTCTGAGAAGGTGCCTGTCTTTAGTGGTGAGGTGGGTTTCTTGAAGGTAGAACAGTGAGGTATCTAATTTTCTGATCCACCCTGTTAACTTATGTCTTTTCATGGGTGAATTAAAGCAATTAATATTTAGGGTAATAACTGTGAGGCTTGATTTAATCCCTGCCATATTGTGGTAGTTTATGTGGTTTGGTATTTTCTGGGACTTGGTAGTTTTTTGTGCCTTCTCTGAGTTTGCTTATTGTAATATGCTTCTTGTAAGCTCTTGAGGTTGGTTACTTGATTATTCTGTGTGGAGAATTCCCTGAAGTATTCTCTGTAGGTTTGGCTTTTTGTTCATGTAGTTGTAAATCTGAGTTTTATCGTGGAAAGTTTTTCTTTCACCATCTATTAAGAGGGATACTTTTGCTGGGTAGAGTAGATTGGGTTGGAAGAGATAAGTTGTTAGAGTTTGAAGTGTTCCATTCCAGCCCCTTCTGGCTTTTGGGGTTCCATTCAGAAGTCTGAAGTAATTCTGATGGGATTATCTTTATATGTAATGTGTTGTTTCTTCCTAGCTGCTTTTAGGACTTTCTCTGTGTTAAGGATATTTAAAGTCTTAGTGATAATGTGTCTTTGAGAATTTCTCCTTTGGTCCAGTCTATTTGGAGTTCTGTTAGCTTCTTGTAACTTGATGGGACTTTCTTTTGAGAGAGTGGAAAAGTTTTCTTTGATAATTTTGTTGAATAAATTCTCCACGCCTTTGGTCTGAATTTCTTCCCCTTCTGGGATTCCCATGATCCAAATGTTGGGATGTTTAAGGGGATCCAACAGTTCCCTCATGTTCTATTCACAGAAATTTTTGAACTTATTGAAACTTTTGGACTCATGAACTGTTTCTTCTGTTTTGTGTTCCAGTTCCAAGTTTCTATCCTCCATGTGGCTGACTCTATTCTTGAGAGCTTCTATAAAGTTTTGGGCTTGTTCAATTTTCTTTGTATTTCCTACTGATTTTTAATGTGTAGTTTCTACCCCTCTGTCAAGTTCCTTTTTCACATCATTTTCTGATTTTATTAATGTGTCTTGGAATGCATTCTTGCATTTATTTATGTCTTCATTGAGCTTAGCCAGCTAGCTATTGAGGTCCTCTTTTTTTCTCTCTCCTTTAGATCATTTAACTGTCCTTAGAACCCCTTCCTGGTTCTTTTATATTAGGCCTCACCTAGCGAGGACAGCATTCATATAATCATTGGCCTTTTCTTGATTTTCTGCAAGTTGTGCTATTTGCTTGGCCAGGGTTGCATAGCTTGTCTCTTCATTTTGGGGTTATGATCCTATTGTCACTTCTGTTTTGATTGGAGACATCTATTGTGGGACTGGGCAATCTTTGGGGGTTTACTTTCATTTGATATTTCATTTTATTCCTTTTTCTCTGTGGTCTGCCCATCACTGTGAAGGAATCTTATTAAATTTAGGAGGAAGCCATAGTGTACCCTTGAAGTGTCTTCAGTGATTATTCCTTTTTTTTTTTTTTTGCTTCAATTAGGCTTCTGATGATAATGGGGTCTCCCTGCTCAGAGGGCAGGAGCCTGTGAGGCTTTGGTGAGGCCCTGAGTACCTGATGAAGGGGTTTGTTGTTGGGTGGTTGGGGGTATGGTACTGCATGGACAGGTGGCGCAAAGTGACAGGGGTTGGGGGTGAATGGGACAAAGCTGACTGGTATTGTGGCTGAGCTGTGGAGGAGGGGAGGATGGAAATGCAGGTGATTCTGCAATGCTGAGGGTTGAAGGGATGTTACAGAGGGTCTGTTGGAACCATGTAGCAGGGGATGGCTGGGACTGCTGGGTCCTGTGAAACAGCAAGGTGGGGTTATGGGACTACTGTGTGTCAGGTGACATGCAGGGGTGCGATTGGTGGTTATCCAGGTGGGATGGCAGGAATGGTGAGGGAGGGGTGAAGAATAGCCTGCTGGCCTGGGTCTGGGTCCATGCATGGGGTGTAGGGTTGTGGGGTGGTAGTGAAGAGGACAGTGTTGGCATGTGGAGTCACCATGCATGGGGGATGGGGGTAGGCAGGCAGTGAAAGGAAGGGAATTCATGTGTGAGCTTCCCATGCCCAGGGGTGGGGTGGAATGGCATCGAGGGGGACAGAGTGCCAAGCTCCTGCCCACAGGGATTGGAGGTAGGGCAACGAGGGAGATGGCTGCTTGAGGAGATTGGGGGACTGGTGGGCTACCCCAGAGCATGGGAATCAATGGATTCCCTACTTTGCTCCTCCACCCCCTCCCACTGAACCATAATGAATGCTTAAAGGTCTTGCCTTTCCTTCCCCACAAGGTGAGGCATGGTTAGACGGATGCTATCTTGACCAGAAGTCTAGTTTTGATTTTTGAATTACAAAAATTTACATCATAAAAGTAAAATCAAGAGGATTTTTTTATACTAACCTATTTATGGAAAAAGCCAATAGCACAACTTTGGAGTAAAAGAAATCAATTGTATTGATTAGTGCTGTTGTTTGACCCAAATATGCTCAGCATGAAACAGAATGTAAGGACAAAAACGAGCTGTGACTAAACCTAGATTTTGACATTTTTTTTCAGAATGAGGTTGATACAATAATTCTAAAACTAGTTTTCATCTGCTATGAAACAGAGCATATTAGAAGTATATTGATTTGTCTAGAGCATAAAATCACATGTGAATGTGCGGTAGTACAAATGATTCAAGCACACAATGATAGTGAAGAGATAAATATACTGTTGGAATTAAACTGGTTATATTACCTATATATGCATTTTGCCAAAAACTACCTTTTGTATAATGACATGTAGGTATTGGCATGAATAAGTATAAATAAATTCTAGCTCTGCTAACAGAAAGGTTATATAAGCCAGCCCAGTAGCAACAGGAGTACTGTTACTGAATCCTAACTTCCTAAGTAAATGTCACTGGAGTTCCACAGAGAAATGGCAAATTCTAGGTCTCCGGCAGTAACATAATCTTGTGCTAGAAAGTAAAGAAGTTTTAAAGAGATTGGTGAAAATTTGTTAAAAAGACAAGAAGCCCACTCAAAGGGGATTGCATTAATTGAATTTGAAGCAAATTGAATATCAGAAAAAGTAATGATGGTTACAGCTCAGCACACTAATAGAATAAAGTGTCCATGAATCTGCAGTAACATTCAGAGAATATAAGAAGGAAAAGAGTGAAAGCTTGTTGAAGAACATTTCTAGTATCAAAGTAGCACTCCACAGGTATCTTGACACTAGATAACTCTAGTGGACTCACATCAATCATGGGATCAAATTTACAGCATTTCCACACTGAGGGAAGTTCACATGGTACATTAGTTACTTATGCAAAAAGCCTGACAGAACAGCTTGAAAGGAGAGAAGGTTTCAGAAGGTGTAATCTATGTTTGCTTGGCCCTACATGCTTGAGCACAACAACACCATGGAACCATGTGGCACACAAGGTTTTCACCTCATGCCGAGCAGAAAGCAGAGGTTATGTGAGAAGGGGCCAAGTCAAGATACAACCCCAAACCAACTGGTCTCTACTTCCTACTTTGTATCATCATAATATATGCCATCATACTGTGATGCTATCCACAGATTTATCCACTCATTAGGTCACAGTCTTTATGGTACCACTGTTTCTGGAAATGTCATCACAGATTGTCCCAGAGAATGCTCTAGGTGTGTATCAATCCAACCATGTTAACAATTAAGACTAAGCACCATATATAGTGTGAGCCCTAGTGCCTCACAAGAGTCAGGTAGGTATCCTCTATGCAATGTCTTTGTCAAAATGGGTAGACCTAAATTTTGTAGTGAAGAGGCAGTTAAAATTTTTTATTTTGTGGAATATTCTAAATCACTGGCAGGAAACCTTCAAAATATCTATGCCAAAATAAATTCTACACAAGCAACTGGGGAAAAATGTCCAACATTGGTCCAAACAACTTGCAGTCTAAGATACCCAGCAGGAAACAACTTGAAGTAATGCTCATACAAGTGTAGTAGTGGCAAACAGCCATGGTGGGTAACCAACTGCTCTTGATTTGGCTAATAGATCCACTCAGTGGAATGGAACTCATTGATGGAACTGGGAAATAAGTCAAAACCAGATACAAAAAAATGAGCTTAGTCTCCAAGATCAAGATACCATCAAATGTGGGCTAGAAGAGAGCCAATGCATATAAAATCCCTCCAAAACATATATGGTCATCCTGTCTATCTAGTACTAACTTCTGTCTCCATTGGAGAATTTGCTTATCTTTTTTCAGATGGACAATGAACCTGAAGGGAGGATCAGCTAACCACACCTCACCAGGGCCCAAGGTGAAACCATAGAACAATGCAGGGGAAGGGCAAGAATACAGCGTTCATGGTGATCATGACACCAGAAAAAGGCTGAAGGAGATAAACACAGAGAACATCCAATTCCAACTAAGCCAGATATCCAGAGACACAGAGGCTCCCAAAACCTCATCACTGAAGCAGAACTAAAATGACCTCAATGTGGCTCAGGGAAACTCGTGGAAGAGGGGGCGGAAAGATTGTTAGAGTCACAAGTTGGGGCATTATGCACAGAGACCGGGGCCTGCCCCCCAGAACTCTTGACTAACCTCAAAATGCATGACCCACATTCCCCATTGATGAAGGTCCCTTTAAAAGTTGGAGGACAGGGAGGAGGACAATGGAACCAATACTATGAATGTAAAATCAGAATAATATAAATAAAAAATATATATTAATAAAAAAGAAAAAGAAATGGGGTTATATGGAAGGACATGGAGGCAACAAAATAAAAATCATAGCAGGGGATTGTGATCAAAATGCATATATATGTACATGTATGGATACTATCAATAAAACAACAATAATAAATGAATAAAAAAATAAATTCTTCATGCCTTAAATTGTTTTCTTGGAAATTTTTTTTCATACTGATAAGAGTGATTAACAATCTCCCAATACTTCTCTCAAAGCTCTGAGAAACTACAGTAGCTGTGAGCTTACTTTCAGAATAATCCTCCATGAACAAAAGCCTGAGTCTAAGTGCTTTCAGTTATCAGAGTGTACATTTCACAAATATCTGTTGTAAGGGTGAGGAATTGAGTGTACAGAATATATGCATATACCAAATAATCTTTTACAAAATGAATATATTATAAATTTTCTCTTCTGAATTATGGAACAGATACATGGTTTACCAATAATAGCAAGTTTGGGGCGAGATTAGAGTATGTAATGATGTCTGATACTATAGAACAATAATGTGTTAAATAACTTTGGAAAATTAGGACTAAAATTGAATAAGGATAAGTTGAGAGTTGTTCACTAAAAGGAGAGTCAAAAACTGGTCATTAGGCCTTGTTGGACAATGTTCTGTCTCTGCCAACAACTTAAATGAACAAGAACAAGTCCTTTTTGTGGGATTGTTGTTTCCTCCCCTGTAAAATTAAGGCAGTAAAGTAGCTTTCTGTGGTTTTTCACTTAACACTAAAATGCATGGAAGGAAGCTGATGAAAAATTCTCCTTGGTAGAAAGACAGGGATCTACAGAAGGTATTGTTTTGAATTTAGCACTGTTTAAATTTAATGTTGTTAGACATACATTCAGTGATAGTACTAAAGTATCCTTAAATAGTTAAAGTGCATTAGCAGTTTAGTAATAGTTATCTTTTCATTGAATTATGATATAGATAAGTTGTCTACAAAACCATTTGTTATAACATGCTACTACATACTTCATACTACATACTTCTATTTTTCTATATTTGAGCCTTCTCTACACACAAGTTTTGGAATTTTTTTTTATTTTGGGATATTACTGTATACTAATCTTCAACTCTCTTGTTTTTACTGAACAGTAAATCTTGACAACTTATACAAGCCTTTCTAACTTTTGAGTAGCTGAGTTGTATACAAATACTGTAATTTATTGTTCCACTAATCTACTGATTAATGTTTGGGTTGTAAATATAATAGTTTATAGACAAGAGTATAATAATGTCCTTGTTCATGCACTTTTCACTGCACATAAAAATTTATTTAGGGGATCTTATTATAGAAATGGAATGATTAGTTCAAAAATATGTGATATATGGAAAGATGATAGATAAATGATAGATGATAGATAGATATATAGTCTTTCAGAAAAACTTTGTCAGTTTAGAATCTTAGCAGCCATGCTAATCTGATGATGAAAACAAGATTTCTTTCCTGATTACAATTTCAAATGAAATTCCTAATGATCTTTTATAACATCTATATTCTCACTTGATTAGCAGCTATTTGTGTAGTACTATCCCTTGAGATAAAATGTATGCAAAGCAAATCTATGTGTGATATGTATATGTGAACATGTGGACAGACATGCATAAAATACACTGAAAGACAGAGCATTAAGAATAGTTGCAGAGAGCTGGAGAGATGGCTTAGCAGTTGAGATGTTTGCCTGCAAAGCCAAAAGACCTTGGTTCAGTTCTCCAGAACCCACGTTAGCCAAATGCACAAGGTGGCACATGCATTTGGAGTTCTTTTGCAGTGGTTGGAGGCCCTGACGTGCCCATCTCTCTCTCTCTCTCTCTCTAATAAATAAATAAAAATAAAATATTAAAAATTGGAGTCTTAAAAAAAGAATAGTTTCAGAAGGACTAGATAGATTGCTCAATGGTTAGGTGTGCATCCTCCTGCACAAGTTTGAGGACCTAAATCTGCCTCAATTTGAATCCCCAGAATGAATATAAACAGCTGTGTGCATCCATGTACATCTGTAACCCCAGTCCTATGGGAAGCAGAAACTGGAGAATAACCAGGGCTCTCACAAGGAAAACTAGGTGCAGAGTCATGGGAGGAAGGTGATGTTCTCCTCTGACTGCTGGCAAGTGAGTGAATGAGGCACACATTAGCACATATATATGCATACATCACATACATATCAGTGCATACATGTACACATGTATATATCACATACACATCATTAGCACATACACCACATACAAAACATCAATGCATGCATGTACACATGTGTATACCACATACACACCATCAGGCCATACCCCATATACATATCAGCACATACATGTACACATGCATATACCACATATACAACATCAGCACATACACCAAATATAAAACATCAGTGCATACATGTGCACATGCGTACACCACATACACAACATCAGCATATACACATGCATAGACTACACAGACAATATCAGCACACACACCACATATCATACCAGTTATAGCACACACAAGTAGAACAGTTACAGGAGCAATGTAAAAGGTAAGGTTGAGCCATGATAAGGGAAATTTTTGTATTCATATTTTTAATGGGCATAATTTTTAAGAATAGTATTTTTAATGATAGTTTTGGATAGAAATTATTTTAAGTGAATTTTTTTCTTTTTTGTTTATCCTATTTTACTTGGTTTCTTGCAAGGAAACTAGGTTTACTTTGTCTCCAGTCCCTTTAATGATTTTTCTTTGGGGTCCATTTTGGGGTCCCTACCTTTTCCCCAGACACATCTTATAGCTTGCTTGGTCCTAAGTAATCTTTGCACAATTGTACTTAATCAGAACATCTGTAATAAGAGCAACAAGATGAACAAACTGGAATCTATTAGAAAGCTATAATTCAGCCAGCCTATGGGGGAGAGAAGACTTTCCTGAGGTGGTGGTATTTAGCATGAATTATGGATGAGTGCTATCTGGGCAACTATTATTGCACAGCAGAGAAATATTCCAAACTACAGCACCAGCATTTGGTAAGTCCTAAAACAAATGTATGTTTGAATAAATAAAATATGTTCATACTTTTATGTAATTTTTCAGCATCAGATGACATGGTGACGGATTTGTTAGAGCCATAATTCCAGATTAAACATGTGGGTATGTGTGTGTAAATATGTGTGTAAGTCTGTATGTGTGTATATATATACACATTAGCACATATACATGCATACATCACATACATATCAGTGCATACATGTACACATGTATATACCACATAAACAACATCAGTGCATACATGTACACATGTATATATCACATACACATCATTAGCACATATACCACATACAAAACATATATATACACAAAATATATATATATACACACATACACAAACACAGACATGCAAACACCTACATACATACACACATGCACACATAAATACAGTGTGTATATATATATATGTTTATATGTGTGTGCATGTGGGTGTATATATGTATAATTATATGTGTATATGTGTGTATGTATGTATGTGTGTATGTATGTATGTGTATGTATAGGTATGTTTTGCAAGCAAGAGGGGCAGAGACTCAGAAGGAAGGATTCTTCTGAGAGGAATCAACATTCTTTACAGTTCTAAAAAAAGAAGATGGAAAAATACTTCTA
Source organism: Orientallactaga sibirica (assembly GCA_036365145.1). NCBI lineage: Eukaryota > Metazoa > Chordata > Mammalia > Rodentia > Dipodidae > Orientallactaga > Orientallactaga sibirica. The sequence goes on from JAEOAD010000008.1 coordinate 14,351,970, forward strand.
AAGCCAGAATGGAAGAAAATATTTTCTGTTCTTGCTAGGGCCAAGTATCAATTTGGCCTATAGATGCTAATGCATGGATGGTTTGGTGCAATTCCACTGAGAACGGTGGGCTGAGAGAGGTTTCTTGGCTCATAAATGTGGCAAGAAGTGAAGAAGCAGACCTGGCAAGCAAAAGAACATGAGAGGGAAGGGTCTCAATAACATCTTCCAGTAGAACTTTCCACAATGAAGACCATCTTCTATGTTCTCTGCCTTCAATATGGCCACTGAGTACTTTTCTGCCATACACACATGGTTACTGAGAACTAAAATGTGGCTAGTACTTATGAGGAGGGATGATCTTTATTTCATTTCATTTATGTAGCAGCATGTAACTTGCAGCTACAACACCATATGGATCTTGTAGCAAGGCTGTGGTGATCACCTGCCTCAGATGTGTTGAGGGAATTAGGGGAAAACATCTGCACACAAGGGAGGTGGAGGAGCTGAGACAAATAACAGCCCTGGTAGTCCTTAGCAGAGAATATCAGTGCCTGGAGAATTGGCATTCCGTTAGTCAAAGCAATTGTTTGAGAAAACTAAGTGTGTTCCACTCTACATAATACAGTTACAGATGAAGGTTTATTTGGAATAATGAGTGCAGAAAAAGTTAAGTTCAGAATTTGTGACTGAACAAGTATGAGACAAAGCTTTGGTAACTCACAGAGTACAACTGGGATGCTTCCTATTTTCAGTTGGCAGCTTCTTGTGTCATGCTATATTTGGTAAGTGACAGTCAATGTAACATGAAAGTGCTACAAATAACAGTTCTTTCATTAAGCTACATTGCTCGGTTTTGTGGGTTAATTATCAGAACATTTAAAACAGTGGCAGAACCCTTAGTCTGCAAACCTGGCTATGATGCAATACAAATGAACCGCAGAGGAAATCTTTCCTTATTTTTCCCTCTGTTACAAATTTCTTCATGGTGGCTTTCTCTACTCCAGTCCTGGCCAAGCTGAAGGTTCCTACATTTGTTCAGCAAAAGTTCTTTCCATCACCTCCTTTGATCCAGGCTCATTTTTATCAGTGTGCGTTTTAAAAGCACACAGAGGAATTAGTACCAGGGTCTCTAGCCAGTACAAACAAACTCCAGAAGCATGCGCCCTTGTGCATCTGGCTTTGTGGGTACTGGGGAATTGAACCTGGGTCCTTTGGCTTTACAGGCAAGCGCCTTAACCATTAAGCCATCTCTCCATCCTTCTCTTGCCATCTTTAATTGTACCAGCTTCCAGGACATTGGGTAACACAGTGTGGAGGAGGGAGCCTATCAAAAATGGATGTTTAGATTCCAGGGGAGTTGTTGGGTAAGGGATGCTGTTCAGCACGTGATAATTAACTGAGGCTACAGAATGAACTTAGTGCCATACAATAGAGTTACAGAGTAAGATTTGCTCACTTACTTTCACACAAGTGTCCTTTGAAGCAACTTTAGACAGGAAAAAATAATGAAAACAAGCAATGGGTTATTATCATCTTTTCTAATTATTCCTCAACACTTTCTGTACATTGATTTCATTGTAATTATTTACTTATTATGCATAACTCCAAGTTAGAAGAACACAGAGCGTATACACTATTGACTTACCTGATTGTTTTGTTCATGAAGATTTTATCCCACTTACATCTTGCTCCTTAGAAAAATATGCCAAAGGAAAGTTGCCTCATCAGAGGAAAGCCATACAATATACCACAAAGTTGATGGTCACTCCACTTTACAGTCTTGGCTGTACTCCACAGGGCAATTTTATTACACAGTTTTGAGTTTCTATCTTTTATACGACACCAGGAACTGAAAATATCTGCTTTGTTTACATTGGGATCAAATAGTACTTCATAAAGTTTTCCCAATGCTTGAGAAGTATTCAATGTTTATTCATGATTTTCACTGCTACTGATTCTCAAATAAGTTTTAGTTCAGTCACACACACACACACAACACACACACACACACACACACACACACACACACACGATGGGAACCTATACACATAAAATAAATATAATTACTGTTGATAAATGGTTTAGTGGTTAAGGCACTTGCCTGTGAAGCCCAAGGACCCAGGTTCAAGTCCCCACTACCCACATAAGCCAGATGCACAAGGTGGTGCATATGTCTGGAGTTTGTTTACAGTGGCTGAAGACCTTGGTGTGCCCATTCTTTATCTACCTACCTCTTTTGGTGACCTCTCTCTCACACACACTAAATAAATAAATAAATAAATAAATAAATAAATAAGATTTATAATTAATTAATTAAAATAATTAAGACAAATGATGGAATGGTAGAAAGTGGCCAACTCTTCTTTTCAGTATTCCTTTTATCCTGGCCTGCCTGGCAGGGCATTAGGATCTTCAGGATAGCCTTGGTGAAACGAAGAAGCATACATAGCTCATTGGCTGTACTGGAGAATCTTGGGAGTTGTATAAAGATAATTATGATGAGGAACCCATTAATTCTATAAATGTGATTTATTGATTTCTCCTCAAACACAATCTTAGGACTTACAGAATTGTGTTCTGAATTTTCTGGTCTTTTGAGATTCGGGAGGCACTGTGTTTAGGTCTCATGGACTCACAGCACTGATCTGTTCCAAGAATTCCCACTGGACAGTCTCCAAAGATTTCCTGAGAGAATTTTTTGCTATGTCTTTCTCATGCTATTTTGACCCTTCCTACTTTAAGAATAAATATTTCACATAGTATATGTACTCTGTATTTTTTTTTATTTCTAGAGAATAAAACTAAAGATTTAGCAAGGCTTAGCAGAATTTTAGCCATACAGTAGATATGTCAGAGAAAACCTTGGCTTTGGGTTGCACAAGCTGGTCCAGAACACATGTGCCAGAAGATGAGACAGACATCATTGCTGAGAGAAGTCCAGGACTCGATCCAGAGAGCCTAGCAGGGCAGTGAAAGTGTGGTCACAGATCAAACAGCAACATAGACAGCATTCATTAGCAATGACAGACGGTCCCAACACGCACAGGCTAACAACAGACAGTACCAGGAAAGAGGTACTCAGAGGCTTCTGGAACCAGGCCCTCAGAAGAAACTCAATATAAACCCAGTCCAGCCCACTGGTGCTTTCCAAAAATCTCATTTCACTTGGACCATAATTTTTACTTCTCACCATTCCTACCACATCAGCAACCACAGTAACTCATGTGCAATGGCTGGTTTTTGAAGCTTCTAAGAAAATGTAAAATATGGTCGACATCAAAAATAATATGTATATCTATGAACCAGGCCATTTCTCTAAGAATTGCAAGTTCTACAGGAGAGTCTGAGTGACAACCATTTTACAGTTCTAGGAATAATACAACTTTCACTCCCTTCAGACTGATATGTGGCCTTTTGACACCATCCCTTGGAAAGAAAAATGAAATCTACCAGTTATTTCTGAAGTCCTTTTACCCAGGGAATGTCTTTGCTCCAAAGAGGATCATGGCATCGGCTAATAAAACCTTCTCCCTGCTAATCAAATGACAGGCATGTGGTGAACAGTGATGCGTTTCACTCCTCTGTGTAAATGTTTGACTTTGTGACCCAGGTTGCTATCGTGTCCTACCACAAACAAAAAGAAAGTAAAACAAACAACAGAAGTGTGATTTGGCAGCTAATTTCCTTTAGGTTATATATGTATGGTTAAAATAAAGACCTTGTTAGAGGTCTTGGGGTTCAATCTCTTCTGACAAAATATATAACACCCAATGTTTATAAAACTACTTCCTTTGTGTGGCAAACTCTTTCAAGTGCTTTGCAAATAATACATCACTTAATTCCAATAAAAACCTTATTTTCCCCATCCCAGAAATAAAGGAAACTGAGGCTCCTAGAGGTTGATTTGCATAGTCACATTGTAAATGGCAAGACTAGCTTTTAAACACTTAGTGGCCATTGTGAAATACTTAAAGTACCATGTACTGAACAGAGTGGCTTTCTGTGTTGTTAAATGCTGCAGCTATGATTCAAGATTAATGTGGTAAGCTGGAGAGATTGCTAAGCAGTTAAGCCAGTTGCCTACAAAGCCTCACAACCCAGCTTGGATTCCCCAGTACCCACATAAAGCCAGATGCATATAGTGGCACATGCATCTGGATTTGATTTGCAGTGGCTAAAGGCCCTGGGAGCCCATTCTATCTGTCTCTCTTTTTATCTCTAGTTCAATTTAATAAAAAAATATTTTTAAAGCTTAATGTGTTGTAGGATATTCACCTGGAAATATATGCAAAATATTCTCTGCCAATTCAAAGATCAAACTTCCAATTTTTCCTTCACAGGGTCATTCCTGAGCCCAGACTGATCTTGAGATCCTAATCCAATGACCTCAGCCTCTCAGGTGCTGTATGAGCCTAGTCCATCATGCATATTTTATTTTTAATTTCTTTACATGTATATGCTATATGCATGCATGTGTGTGTTTGTATGTGTGTGAGCACATATGTGGTTAGGTGCATGTGTATATGTGTTTGTATGTGCGTGAGCGCATGTGTTCACATGCACTTGTGTGTGTGTATGTGTGAGGCCAGGGGCTGATGGTAGGTGTTTTCCTCAACAACTTTCCACCTTATTTTTTAAGACAAGGTTTCTTACTGGACTTGGACCTTACTGATTCTGCTAGACTAGCTAGCCATCAACCCCAGGGATCATCCTGTCTCTGCCTACCCAGTGCTGAGATTGCAGGCTGCCACTGCTTTTATGTGGGTGCTGGGGATCTGAACTCAGGTCCTCATGTGTGAGTGGCAATACTTTATCCATCTCTCCAGCCCCTGTTTTTTGAGTTCTCCTTTAACCATCATGGATTCTGTCTATCATAGAAGTTCTGAGTTACCTTTTCTTCTCCTTCTGTGTCCAGTCTGTACTCGTTTGTCCAAATGGTAACTTAAAAATAAGTGGTCTGATTTTGGAAGAGTTAATATCAAATGAACAATAACAACAAAAGTCCTTTAAATTCTGCAATTTCACTTAGGTTCATTAGTCTGTATTTGAAAAGACACCTACCCCAACCCTCAGTTTCATGAACACACTGACTTCATCCCAGTGTCAAAGCTTTCATAATCAGCTGTTCCATTTTCTGTCAAAATGTTTGCACTGGTGATGAAAACATGGCAGATTCACTAGGGACCTTGGACACAAACCTCGAATTGCACTGAAATCTTCCAGACAAACAGGTTTAGATGGATAAACACACACACACACACACACACACACACACACACACACACGAAGAACAGGATGAGAAAAGCATAAGACACATCATGTATATCCTACTAAATATGATAGATTCAATTATAAATAAATGAATGACACCTTTGGGATGCCAATTTATCAGTAAGTAGAACTGAGCTATTATAGGAAAGAATACGATTAGACTTCCAATGCCAGTCATATTTATTTGAATAGGTGAAGATGAGCATGTGTGCCAATTGCATTATAGTTCTTGTTTTATGAATTTTAAGATTTCACTACAAAGTCTGCTACAATTTAATAGAGATACTCCAAGCACTTCCAGGAGGACTTTGTGAAGACCTAAGATCATATTTTACCAGATATAATAAAATGGAAAGCATAGAGGTTCATGTCTATGTAAAAACCTGAGCACAGAAGGGCACTTCTTACCTGCATCTGAAACTAAAAGTTGCCTTGATGTGTTATTCATTAATTCACACTTACAGAATTCCAAATTAATTAAGTAAGGTGGGGAGAAGTCATTTGTAGTGAGTCTTGTTTATTTTCTATGTGGAATTAAAACAGAAACTTCTAATTTTTTTCCTTTGGCATAACTACAGGATTTACAAGAAGCACTGGAGGCAGGTCCCTAGTATGGGACCTTGGGACAGCTAAGCGCCACATTAACTTAGAAAGGAGCCATGTCCCTGAGCTGGAGGCCAGAGAGAATTTTTGCAAACTGGATGTGCATATTTCCATTTGTCTCAATCAGTATTCTTATCAAAAGGAAATAAAGTTAATACTGGGGCTTAATTTAATAATCTAACTTTTCTCTTTCATAACCATTAACTTTTGTTTCCCAGAAATATATTAATGTCTAAGAAAAAATGTGCAACAATAAATTGTCCTTGTATGATGACGATGATTTTCATGTTAAAAATTTCAAATTTGTCCCAAAGAACTGAGAAGTAGCATTATGAAGCACTTGGTAGTATGGATCTGAGTGTTTTCAACTCCCTGTTTTCTTTGTTCCATTTTGTTTCGGGGGGGTTCGAGGTAGGGTCTCACTCTAGCTCAGGCTAACCTGGGAATTCACTATGTAGTCTCAGGGTGGCCTTGAACTCATGGTGATCCTCCCACTCTGCCTCCCAAGTGCTGGGATTAAAGGTGTGTATGCCACCATGTCCATCCTCAACTCCCTGTTTTAACCACAAATGAATTAAAAGATTCTTAAAGAAAACTCTGTGTGTGAGTGTGCACGTGCACACATGCATGGGTGTTTCACATTAGAATTCTTGTGACTAACTCACACCCCTGGTTGGCAAGCTCAGCACTTACCTGGAAGACATGTTGTATTTTCTCAAAGTCTGCCACACTAAGCCGGTTTTCAAGAAGGTTCCCACCACAGTCTTCATCCATAGTGCCTTCTTGTTTCTCAGGGCTTTTTGGCCGTGGTTGTGACGCCATAATTAACTCAAAGTCAGCAGACTGGTAACTCGTAATAACTTCATCCCTTCATAGCATTATTCAGCTCTTTCTCTTTTGTTTCCATTGCTGTTTCCATCAACAGGTGCCTTTGAAAAGGAGCCCAACTTAGAACAGCATTCCTAAACCAAAGTACAAACCTTTCAAAGCATGACTCAGGAGAAACAATGTTCAAGCCAAGGTGAGAAGTGAAAGCCCAAAACCACCTTATTCATTTATTTGATACCATAGTATATATTCAAGACCCACCACAGTCATCCTCCTTACACTCAGTTGAACCTGGCTTGATTAGAAAGGAGTCAGGCTTCTATCATGTTCATAGCAAATGACACTGAAATCCTTTCTCATCCTCATTTAAATGCATTAAAAAGCAACTTTGCAAAACATCTTTGGCTAAATTCACTTACATTAACAGATGGTTTTCAGCTCCATTTTCTTGTCGAGGGGGGAAGAGATGTTGTCCTATGCAGCTGCAAATTACCCCCACCAATGAAGTGCTTGTCCCTGAAGGCCACCTTCCCAGCAGTGCAAAGTTGTTTGCTTCATGTGTTTCTGATGCCTTTGTGTGTTTCCTGGCAACCAATCAAACCAACTACAACTTTTCTTTTCCCTCCTGCTACCCAACCAATTACTGAAGGTTTGAATGTTTAATGTATTTTTCTTAGTTATTTTTTTAAAAAAATGGCTCAATCCACTCATTTCTTATTAAACTACATCCTCTATTATTTAAAGAGAACCTTTAGAAATATATTTTCTATGAAGCATGCTATATATTATGAAAAAATATGATTAGCCAAAGAAAAGAGCAAAGTATTCTATAGTTTTATGTTTTCCACATAGAACATGTCTTATTTAATAATGATTTATTTCATATCTTGCCTTTGTCATTATGAAGACTCAGAAAAAGCCTTCAACTTATTGAAAATGTGGGGGGAAATCAAAGCATAATCAGCATCATAGCATGATAAACAATGACAGTTTAACTCATTGCTGCATTTAGACCTATGTCATCACAAATAAAAATGATAAAAAAGCTAATAAAAATGCAAAGGAGGAAGAAGAGGAGGACATTAGCTTCATTTATTCAGTATTTCTCATTCTTCATGTTCCAGGCACTGCACTGAGCAGTATTCGTTCCTTGCTTTACTCAAGCTCCTTACAACCCTATGAAGAAGAATAGCCATTATCCCTCATTTATGAATGAGATAGCAAAGGGATACAAAAACTCTAAAGAGAACAGTAAGATGCGGGATACAACAGAATGCCTCCAAAAATTCAGAGCCTGAATTTTAGATGGATGGTTTCTTTGTACATTGTTTTCATCTTTGTTAACTGGAGAGTTGATGTACCATTATCTCTGCTGTTCAGTACAGCTCTTGGGGTAGATGATCTGGCATTTATGGTCCATGGGAATGTTTGATGCCTTTCCTGAAGAACAGGGAAGGGGCCTTTCAACCATCATTCCTGTGAAAAATTTAGAAAATAAAGATAACATTTCACTCATGCATCCACTAACTCATTTGTATATTATATATTTATTCACACACCATTAAGATTGGACCTGGTGCCTGTATTTGAAGGGTTTACAATCTTGTGATTACAATTATGTGTTTAGTTCATTGTTAAGGCCAATCCTAACCTCTTTCTATGTGTAGTGCTATGTTGATAAAGATTTTGAAGTGATTGATAGGCTCAAGGGGAAACATGGCATTTTAGATTATAAACATGTATTGCATGCATAGGAGGACAGAGAAGGGAATGGATCAGTTATTTCACTTGTCATGACAAAATGCCTGACCACAAGCAACTTAAGGAAGGAAGCATTCATTTCAGGTTATTGTTCAAGGTCACAGTTACCATGACAAGGAGCACATGGCAGGAGGAGCTTGCGGCAATTGGTCACACTGCATCTACAATCAAGAAACAGAGTGAAGAATGGTCTTGTTCAGCTCACGTTCTCCTTTTTATTCATTCTAGGACCCCAGCCCATGAATGATGCAACCCAGAGTTAAAGTGTGTCTTCTACATCAAATAATCTAATCTAATTAATCCTTCATAGATGACTCAAGGTTCTTAACTATTGACATAGACCATCACAGGGCATATTTAGCACAAATTTCTTTTACTTGACTGAAGTTTTCATATAAGTTAGAAGATCATTTTTTGACATCTACTGCCATCACTTCCCCCTAAGTTATCTCATATCAGAATGAAATTTGTCTTCCTTCTCTCCTAGGGAGTAAGTTAATAGATTAGATCAGCTGGATCAGTTTCATAAAGTTTGTAAAATATTTTATAGTGACATTCTGTGGAGTTGTGCATCATTTAGAAACAGATACTAATGAGCAAAGGAAGGGGAAAGAGAAGAAACATCTGTAAAGCTATGCCAGAAGAAGCAGGTATCCCACTGGTTGATAATGCAAAATTCTCTAATTATCCTAAGACCATTAAGCTGCCTGGCCTACTTAGCTTCCATAAAAAATGCAGCTCTAAATGTTTTCATTCGTCAAGACAAAAAAGCATACTGGCCAACTAACAAATTGAAGGAGAAGTGAATCAATTGACATCATTTTCTTTCAATCCTTAAATAGCTTTCACCTTCTTTGTAGCTGTATGACTAATGATCGTTAAGTGTTTCTAGCACCATAAAATCCATAACTAACTCTTGTCTGAACTTGACCTCCTTGTTGCCATGAACCAGTTTTGGTTTGGTGAAAATCTCCCACATGTCCAGTCTAATACAATGCTCTGTGGGGAAGGTCTCAGGATAGAGACACTGTATGCTCTCAGTGTTGACAGTTTAGCTAAGAGGAAAAGCTGTAAAAGTTGATGCTAGCTTCCTTTTGTAGACATGGTCTGCCCTACTGGCATAGTAGAGAATTAAGTACGCAAGAGGCCAAGGCAGCTGACATGTGAACTGACTTTGTTTCCTTTGAAACCACAGAACAGAATGAATCTTTTCACTAGCAGGTACCCCATCTAGTCTACACCCAAATATCTGCTCTATTCTTCTCTCATTATGGCTTCCAAGCACTGTTTTCCTTTCCTTCAGGGTAGAGCTTATTCTTACTAGCATTCTTTACATTTTTCTTCCATGTCCTTGTAAAAAAAAAAATAAAGCCAGTTTTCCCTTACTAATGTCATATGCCAGCAAGTCGTCTTCATTCTAGGCCTCCACTTGTCTTAACCCTCATCTTTCTGGGCAGAAGAGGGATGTCTCCTAACTTTGTTCTTAGCTCTTAAACCCACAGCTTTCTAGTAATTTTGGTCCCACTGACCAAAAACCACAGTTTAAAAGCAACTTCTGGACTGGAGAGATTACTTAGCTGTTAAGGCATTTGCCAGCAAAGCCAAAGGACCCAGGTTCAACTCCCCAGGACCCACATAATCCACATGCAAAAGGTGGCACATACTTCTGGAGTTTGTTTGCAGTGGCTGGAAGACCTGATGCACCCATTCTCCCTCTATCTGCCTCCTTCTCTCTCCCTCTCTTTCTCTCTCTCAAATTAATAAATAAAAATAAAATATTTGAAAGCAAGTTCCTCTCAAACCCATGGTAAAGAACCAGGCCACCCTCCAGCGCCTAGCTAGGCCTTGACAAATATTACTTTCTTTACTTCCTTGCTATTGATCTTCCGGGTTTCAATTAATTACTTGTCCTATTTTGCAATCATACCACTTTTGCTTAGCTTTGGTTTTGTACTTTAACCACATATGTCTTTCTGCCTCATAGTATAATTAGTCTGTTTTTTTTTTTTCTTTTTCATAACACCCTAGGAACAGGAAGTACCCATCAGTAATGCTTATTACCTTACACAGTCAACATCAACCATCACAGAACTGAGAATAAATTACCCAACAGCTCAGAAAAAGCATGGACAACAGCAAAGTTCACCTATGAGATACCTATCAGCAAGGGTTCCTGGGGATGGGCAGCACTAAATCAGAAAGAGAGAGATACAATTCAGTGGAAATAGAAAACTAGTGAGTAACAAAATTTGAGGTGTGTCTTTGTGCTCGTTGATCTGGTTTGGGTAGTGTTTGACAGGATTTAAAAAATCACCTAAGCAGGGCATGATGGCGCATTCCTTTAATCCCCAGCATTTGGGAGGCAGAGGTAGGAGGATTGCAGAGAGTTTGAGGCCACCCTGAGACTACATAGTGAATTCCAGGTCAGCCTGGACCAGAGTGAGACCCTACCTCGCAAAAACCAAAAAAAAAAAAAATAAAAATAAAAATCACCTAATATAACACCTCTGGGCAGGTCTGTGAGGACAATCCCAGAGAGGATTAACTGGAGGAGAAAGATTCACCCTTAAAATGGGAAGCTACTTTCCAATCAGTGGCCCAGACATATAAAGCTCCAAGGCAAAAGCAGATTCTCACTTCTGTTTTTGTTTCTTTGGTGTGCGTGTGTGTGGTGTCTGTGTGTATAGTGCTCCTGTGTGCACATGCATGTGGAAACCAGAGGACAACCTTGGGTGCCATTGCTCAGGCACCACTAACTTTCTATTTGTGAGACAGGATCCCTATCTAGCTTAGAATTTGCTAGGTGGACTACCAGGGTTGATGGTGAGCTGCAGGGTTGATGGTGAACTGCAGGTTTCTGCCTGTCTCAATATCCTCAGTACTGAGAACACAAGCACATTCCACCACACACACCTGGCACAATGTGTGTGTGTGTGTGTGTGTGTGTGTAAAGTGTAAAGTTCTGGGAATGGAATTCAGGGGATCATGTTTGCAAGGCAAGCATTTTACCAACTAAGATATTTTTCCAGCCTCATAGTATTTACTCTTCTACATACAATGAATATCTATGTAAATTGTCAGCATATGCAGGTGCTCCTACTCTGTCTCCATTATTGCTGTTGGCACTAGAAAAGTAGAGATATTCTATACCCTATATTTCTCAGGTAACAGTAACTGTTTATTCTAGATTAATGCTGTCTATTTAGAAAGTAAGCTCTTTGCTAACTTTTGGCAACATAATGTTAGCCTTTTATGATCTGCCAAACAATATTCAAAGATTGTGTTTGCATAACAGCATTCCTCATACTTCTTAAGTGTGTGAACACAAACTTTGGGAAGTAACAATATTCTAAGATGGCTGTATAATTTTATAATATATTTTATAGCATCTAATTTTAAATTCAAGTCTAAGCCATAGGTGTGTGTATGTGTGTGTGTGTGATTGTGTATATGTCTCTGTGTATATAGAATTTAAATTCAAGAGACAATTCTATTGATTTTATTTCCTACTAGCTTGGGTTTCTGTGACTTTATCAGTAGGCCCATAGGATTCACTCACATTGAAAAATACCCTGATGTTGCAAATTCTGATAGGCATGCTCAGCAGCAAATCACTTTTGAGCCCTCTGTGCTTCAGCACAGCCTTCTCTTGGGAATCCACTATCCTTGTTCCCAGTTGCTTGTGGGTCTCCAGTCACCAGCAGTGCTTTCCCTAGGGAGCCACTTATGGGCAATTACTGTGAACTAAGCTACCAAGATATTTTATGTTGCCTCCCTAAGGAATAGTGCATACTATTCTATTTGGAACAGAACAGTTTGCTGAAATCCCTTTGATACTGAGTACATGCACCCTTTCTATGTACAACCACTAAGACACAGTCTTAAAGTCATGGCAGGAGAGAAGTCACTGAGAACCCAGGAAACACTAACACACAGTCGTAAAGTCATGGCAAGACAGGAGTCACTGACAACGCAGGAAGCACTGACTGATGGTCTCCTTAAAGAAAATGGAAATTACTGAGCTGCTCATTCATATGTACCAAGCACCATGTTAAGCCCTTCCAGAAATGTATTTTGTTTAAACCTCATGACATACTTGCAAGATACTTAATGATTTTCCTGTCTTATCTGATGAGTAAACTAAAGCAAATGAATATAAATTATAAAAATACTATGCACATAAGCATCCCATCTAATTCCATACTTCAAAATGTATACCATAATAGTGCCAGTAGATTGATATGAGATTACCTGCTTTCGTAGAATGTGTCATTCAATTCTCCCAAGATCCCTAGAATATGAGCACTAGTATTGTCACCAGGTTCACATGAAGAAATTGAGGCTTAGAAAGATGTAATCTGTCTAACAAAGTTGTAAGGTTTGATTTCAAACCCCATAGTTTTCTGTGTACTTCATACTATAAAGCCCCATGTCAGGTAACTTGCTAAAAGACACTGTAAAATCTGATCTAGGTGAGGAGCCCAGTTGTGCAGAAAGTGAGGAAACAAGAAAGTACATAACAGGCAATAAAGTGAAAAGTACTTAGAATTCATTCGGAATTCTAGACTTCTTATTTTCAGTCTTGTAATTATGAGCAGGTTGGGTCATTTATCAAAATGAAGATAGTTATAGTGTTTAACACTGAGAATTGTTTTAGGGTTAAAATGGAAAACTATGGCAAAAGCTGAATATAAATTGTAAAAAATAGTATGCACCCAAGTTAACATCAGCAATGAAAAAGCAATTTTCCTGAAGCCTCAAGGACATCAGACAGGACTTCTTATAGGCCCTGGACTATTGCCATTGCAAACCAGAAGAAGCAAATTTGTCTTCATTTCACAGAAAAACTGGGATTCTCTAGTCATTTTCATTGATTCTAAGGTCTTATATCTAAATGTGCCCCAGAAAACAGTGTCAAATCAATATTTCAAGGTTAGTTATAAAATTCAATGTTTATATATGTACTGGGTGAGTGAAGGTTATCAAGTTGTAAAAATGAAAACAATTTCAGCCTGAGGTTTAGACAGAGCTAACAGCAATTATAGAAGCCTTCCCTTAGAAGATCTGGTCTGCTTGGCACTGCCCGAAATATTTTTAAGCCCAATAAAATTATACTCATGCCAATATTAATGACTCTTGGTCATAACTCAACCATTTTAGAGATTTTATATATTTAGCAATCATCTTCTAATTGGGGAGTGAATCTTAACTCAATATGTACTCACTAAACTGGCTTAGATCCAAGAGATGATCTGTAGATATGTAGAAATAGATACACTCATGCCTCCCATCCCACATCCACAAAGATAGAAAGGATGATGGGGACACACTGGTAGTTTCTTAGGTTGCTTCTAAAGGAGAACTGGTGGCAGTTAGGGTCCTCCAGGTGAGTGCTGGTCACCAGACAGAGTACAGAGGAGTAAAATGGAAATAAGAACATCTCTGAACACTAACATTCAGAGCCAGAACACCTGGATTTCTGTGCAGTAGTCACTATGCATTATGCCTCCAGATGTTTACCCTGTCTAGGACTCATTTTTCACTATCACACATGGAAATAACAACTCCTACATGCTTATTGCAGTAGCCATAAGGCTCAAGTGTGAAATGATATGCTAATGAGAAAAGGCTGTTTAAACATTTGTTGGTCAATTTATTCATATATATATTGGTTTTTCGAGGTAGGGTCTCACTCTGGTCCAGGCTGACCTGGAATTCACTATATAGTCTCAGGGTGGCCTCGAACTCATGGCAGTCCTCCTACCTCTGCCTCCCGAGTGCTGGGATTAAAGGTGTGCGCCACCACACCCGGCTTATTTGTATATTTTATGTAACAATATGTATGGCATCACTTTGACAATAACAATGACTATCAATGTGATTTTTAATTTTATTTATTGATTTTTTTATAAAAAGATTGTGCTCTTAGACCCCTTGTATTCCCACCCCAATTCTTCTGAGGGTCTTCTTCAGTGGGGTTGTTTGTATTCATTATGGGAACCAAGAAGCCTTAGTCAGTCTGTGGGGCCAGGACATGGTGTATCAGGCTATTCTCACCCACCCTGAGGCTCTTACAATCTTTATGCCCTCTCATCCACAATATTCCCTGAGCTTTGTCAGGAAAGAAAGGGATCTGATGTCTTGTTGCTGTCTCTGCAGCCTCTGGATCTTTGTTTCGATAAGGTTTAATTTATCACAGTGTCTGTCACCAGGTACCTGGAACCACTTCCTCTGTAGTGACTTCTAGGCTCAGGTAGTGGTGCCCCACATCATGGTAGACAGTCAACTCTCTGTTACTGATGTATCCTGGTTCTCCCCAGTATTCACCATCTACAAGATAGAGCAGATTCTCCAACCAAAGGTGAAAGCAGTTTGAATTAAAGTGAATAAGCCCAGTTATCAAGAGATATATTGTTGTGTATGTCCATGGAGGTCCTCTCTGAAGCCTATTGGTTTCCTGTCCTTGGAAATCTGCCTTGGTACCCAGAGCCAGAAGTGAGTTCTCCTACACTGAGCTGGTCTCATGTACAACCTATGAGCAATTGATTACCTGCACTAGCTATGTTTCACTATTACACAAGTGTATAGCTGCTTATTCAATCTGTTGGCAAACTGTTATTCTCCAACAGCGCCCAAAGCACTTTCCAGCACAGCACTAAGAGGGCTAGCCAGCAGGGAACAGAAATTCTCTCTCTCAGTTCCAGTATGGTCCCTTGATCTCCTGTGGCTGCAGGCTGTGGTGTCTTCAGCAATAGGGATCTTTCAGTTCTTGCAGGTAACCAAGTGCTTTGGCAATGGCATCTATTATTTTGGGGACCTGATATCTCCCTAATTAATAGCTCAATGTGGGGGGAACCCAATTCTGGTCCTGGTATTTATCAGCCAGAACCCATAGTTTTTGGGTTATGCTTTTTCCACCTTTTATGGTCTCTTCTGTTCAGGTCCTCCCTCCCCTTATTGAGGGTAATGACTTGTGAAGATGTGGTATATATACACAATGGAGTTGTACTGAGCTGTCAGGAAAAATGAAATGATAAAATTTGCATGAAAATGGAGAAACTTGAACAACAGTGAGGTCACAAAGGCTCAGAAAAACAAACACTCTGTCCTCTCTCATATGTGGTTTACAACCTACATCAGCATCAGTTAACTATAAGCCATAATAAATATCAATGATATGGACATCAATGGTATGAAGACAGGAAAAAGGGGAAATAAGAGGGAGGGGAGGAAGGGCTACTTGACTGCAAGTCAACAGTCAACAGAAAGAAAGAAGAAAGAGGTAGGAAGGGAGAAAGGAGGGAGGCAGGGAGGAAGCAAGCAAGAAAGGCCTCAGGGGTAGAGGAAGAAGGCCAAGAGAGACCTGCTAGAGAAATTAATTGGCCCAGATTACATCTGTCATGTTGATGCTGAAGCTGAGTTAACTGTGGAACTTAGGAAACATGTAGGCTGGGAATATATAATTTAGCGATATGTGCCTTTAGGAAAGATTGAATTGGTGTCTGGGTAGTTTGCCTGTAAATAGCTTTATAAATGCTCTAGATGGATTTTTAAAATTTCATGCTCAGCCCTATCCCAAAACAGTTACATAAAATCCGTCCTTGGAGGTGGACTGCCTATATGCATAATTTTTAAAGTGTATCCCATGTTTCCAGTATGTAGCCCAAGTTCAAACTACTAGATTGAAAGGGGTTTACATTAATACAAAAACATTAATGTAAAAAGAAAAGAAGGCTAATAGACCCTGGCCTTATTGTTAATGCTTGGCCACATGTGTTTTAAGAGCAATATCTCTATCACTGAGCTACACCCTCAGAATCTCAGTATCATTGGATTACTTCAAATTTTGTGGGTTTTTCTTCTTGTTGTTGATGGTGTTAAAAGTAAAGATTGATAGAGTTAGAAAATCATTACTTCACAAAAACTTTTTGTGTGTGTGTGGTTTTTTTTTTTTGAGGTAGGGTCTCACTCTAGCTCAGGCTGACCTGGAATTCACTATGTATATAGTCTCAGGGTGGCCTCGAACTCACCGCGATCCTCCTACCTCTGCCTCTTGAGTGCTGGGATTAAAGGCATGCACCACCATGCCCGGCACAAACAACTTTTTTGTTTGATTGTCATTGGATGTTGTGTTGTGAATGCATGTATGTGTGCCTGTGGGACCTTGTGTATTTACCTGCATCAGGGTGTCCTGTTGTATCCCTTTCCCACCTAATCTTATAGGAGCTAGAGTCTCTTACTGATCCTGAAGCTTGCCATTTTTTCATGAGTTCCAGTGATTCTTGAATCTCTGGCTCCCCTATAGGATTGGGGTTACAGGGGCATGTGGAAATGTGAGGCTGTTTATGTGGGATTCAAACTTGAGCAGTATCTCAGGCCTTCTCAAGCCCTTCTGCTTCCATAGGAAGTGCTGTTAACCACTGAGCCCAAAAACATTTTTAGTAATAACTGGTACATGAAGGATAATCGTTAATGTATAAAAAGGGCTGGGGAGATGGCTTAGCACTTAAGGCGCTGGATTGCAAAACCCAAAGACCCAGGTTCAATTCTCTAGGACCCACATAAGCCAGATGCACAAGGTGGCACATGCTTCTGGAGTTCATTTGTAGTGGCTAGAGGCCCTGGTGCACTCATACACTCTATCTCTATCTGCCTCTTTCTCTGTCTCTCAAATAAATAAATAAATAAACTTTAAAAAATTCCTATTGAATAAAATATTTACACCATCTCAAAGAATCTTGCATGAAGATTATTTGTAATTACATAAAGAGAAGGGTTGCTTTTCAGTACAGCATGTCACCAAAATTGACATAACCAATAAGGGGATAAACTCACATTGCACTCACTCTGAGGTGATTAGCATTGAGGAACCCACCAGTACTTCTGCACCTGTGTTATTAATATTAAATTAATATAAATACATTTATATAACATAAATATCATATCAAATTAACATAAATGAATTTCATCATGAGAAAATAATTAGGCAAACTAATGGCATTCCACAAAATATTCAGCTATCTACAAAAAAGTCAATGTTATAGAAATTTGATATATGTGTGTGTGTGTGTGTGTGTGTGTGTGTGTGTGTGTATGGCAACTAAATGCAATTCATGATTCTGGGCTGCCTTCTAACTTTGGGATAGGGAGGAGGGAACAAAATTAAGAAAATGGGAAATTGAGCATAAAAAATATTAGATGATAGCATGGAATCACTATTAAACTTTGTCAGTTTGATAATTGTCCTATTGTTATGTAAAAAATATGTAAGACTTGTTTGTGTGCATAGAGATAAATACATATTATGGTCTTTAGGATAAGAATTATGATACAATATTGACAATGGGCTCAATAATAAATATAATATATATTATATATATGTGTGTAGTACTATTATTGCATTTCTTCTGTCATTTTAATTTTTTTCAGTCCTTATATTAGAAGATCGGAATTTCGGGATATGGCCCTGAGACATCACAGCATGTACAGATCTCCATCTGAGTGGGTAAGGACAGCCTCACTGAGGAAGCTATTGGCTCTGCTCATCAGAACATTTATATTGCGGAGTCACACCTCTGCTGCTGCCCAGGGGTCCTTGTCTCACTAGTTGCTGTGACTATTGCCCGTTTTCCAGAACTAGTGTCTATTCTCATTAACACTGGTTATTCATTTGCTCGTGAACATTGTAAAGAAATATGGGCGTTGAATCTTTGCAGCCCTAACCCAATTATCATAAAGTCTTTGGCATTAGTGGGGTTGAAGATATTCTACAAAAGGCCAAATGTCCAGGCATTTCTAAAGCTTGGAAAGTGACCTTTTTCTTCTGGAAGCCTTATGAATGGACTGTGTTCATCATGCAACCCGTCTCTATTCCCTGCCTCTTCCTTGCTAACCTGAGTTTCATTTCAAGAAGAGGAGTATGTCCACCGTCAAGAATGACATCCTCCAAGCCAGGCGTGGTGGCGCACACCTTTAATCCCAGCACTCAGGAGGCAGAAGTAGGAGATCACCATGAGTTTGAGACCACCCTGAGACTACATAGTGAAATCCAGGTTAGCCTGGACTAGAGTGGAACCCTACCTTGAAATACCAAATCAAACCAAACCAAAACAAAACAATACAAAAGAATGACATCCTTCTTCCCTTTTACAGGCAGAAATAGCAATCAGGCACAATTCTGGTGAATGGAGCTTTAAATGGAAGATGTTGAATACATTGGAGAGGCTTTTGCTTTGTCTGTTAAGAAGGAAGAGTAGTCCTTTCCTTCCTTTATTCTACCCAAAATGTGGGCATGATATTTGTAGTAGCTGTAACAAAGACTGTGAAACTCTTAAAAGGTCATTATTTAGCCATGTTACTACCACTAACAAGTAGTTTTCTCTTAGGTTCTTATTGGGTGAAAAACTATTCTACTAATTTTAACATGACTAAGTATTGATTCCTGCACTCTAATGCATTTCTGCCAAACACAGGCAGTTAAGGACATGCATACCTGCTGTATGCCCACTATGAAATCTTTTCCTGTATTTCTCTGCTTTTTTTATTTCAAACCTCTGAAGAACAGGTAAGGGCTGCTTTGCATTCATGCTTTTTCTGTTAGTTGGGAGATATTTGCCAAGTGCTTTGTTTTCCTTTTAAATAGAAAATAAAAAAGAACACTAAATACTTATTCTTTCTTTTTTTTTTTTTTCTTTTTACTTATAGGTAGGATGTTAGGGATTATTCTTTTAGAAGGAAACAGTTGCTTCCTGTTACTTCTGGAAATTCTGGTGAGCCAAAATAGTGGTCCAGCTCATAATATGCAGAGCAGCAGAAAGAAAGCAGGTGCACACTTTCACTGTGTCCCCGGCCTTCATTTCAATGATAAATCTGAAACTTAAACAAAACAAAGAAGTGGGTGGGAAATATATATTGGGGGGAGTGAAGGAATTAAGAGACTGTAATGTTTTAATATCAGGAAACTGTTTCTGAGTGCCTAAATGACAGCACTTTTAGAGAACACATCAGGTATCCACATTAGCTCCTGCAGGTCAGGTTATTTTGCTTATAATGAACAGCATTACTCATGTTCCCAAGTCATGAGGAGCTGTTTCATATAGTTGTATATGTCATTAACAAGAAAATAAAAGGGCAGGAAAGATGGATTAGCAGTTAAGGTCTTTGCCTGCAAAGCCTAAGGATCTAGGTTCTATTCCCCAGGACCCACATAAGCCAGATGAACAAGGTGGCACATTCATCTGGAGTTTGTTTGCAATGGCTGGAAGCTCTGATGTGCCCATTCTCTCCTCCTTCTCTCTCTCTCTCTCTCTCTTGCTTTTTTTCTCTCTCTCTCAAATAAATAAATAAATAATAGTGGGTAGGAGAAAAAGTGAAGTAAGCAAATAAAAGAGAGTGGATAAACAGGGAAACAGAAAAAAGAAAGTGAAAGCTCACGAGACGTGATTGGAGCAGAATTTGACTCACTTGGGAAACTGGACATTATTCTGGAACAATTCCAGGCCTGGGGATTAGTTTATGTTAACTAAGTTTTTATTTAAATGTTACTTGAGCAAGCCTTCAGCTAGTGTGTGTGTATGTGTGTGTGTGTGTGTGTGTAGTATGTTGTAGTAAGGTGTGATATGAGTATGGATTATGTGTGCATGCCTAGTGTTTGCACATATGTGTGTACATGTATGTACCCTGTGCAAATGCAATCAGGGGCCAGAAGAGAGTGTCACTATGCTCTTGCATATTGTTTCATTGAATCTCTTACTGAACCTGGAATTGCTGTTTTCTGTCAAATTGGCCCAGGCAATCTCTTATCTCCAGCCTGCACAGGACTGGGGTACTGGGAAGTTTAATTCTTGATGAGTCAGGGCCTGTCAGCTTGTACAATCACAGTTACCAGCTGGGCCATCTCCACCCACTTTTTCAGCTACTTATTTTTGTACCTTACTTCATTTTTCCTCTTTCAACTGACAGCTTGCCCTTTGACTCTCTTTCTTAACCTCATCCTTGCTTGTGGTTTTCCATTTCCTCTTGATGTTCACTCCTGTGTGCGCCCTGTTGCTTTAGGCCTCCTATTCTTCCATCTTCCTGTATTTTTTTTTTTCTTTCCGTCTTCCTCTCTCCCACTGCAGACCAGCTTTGAATTTGCAATAGAATCTGCACTGGCCTGTCAGCATCTAGCCGGCTGAGACCCTTTCACTGTAACCAGGGAGAAGTCACAGAAGCTTTTTTTTATCCCTTTGGAGTTTGAGGGCAGCTGCAGCAAGCACACCCTTTAGGGTTCCGGCTCTTGTGTAAGCCTTGGGTTACTGGGCCCTTCATTTTACTAGGGTCACAGCTCTTATGTGGGTCTAAGGAGGTCAGATTCCTTAGCACTTGGCTACAACTGGTGGTGAAGCTTCTGGTCAGGCTGAGGTATCAGGATTCGTCAACCTGTAACACCAGCCAATGTTACAGATCCCAGCCTGCGTGTCTGAACCCCATGCCCTAATGTCTTGACAGCTCTCTCAAACTCCTCCACGGACCACCTTATCTTACTCGGTTCCTTGCAGCCTTCGCTCTGTGTCTTCTCTTGCCATCTATGCTCCTGCTACCTTTTTTTTCCTGCCCTGGCCCCTCTCTCAATCCACTCAGCTGCCTCTTCTCTGGCTGTTTGGGTGCCAGGTGGGACTAGAACTGCTCAGAATGGCTGCTGCTACTCTCACCACTCTGCTGTCTCTGCAGCTTGTTCTTCTATGGTACTAGCAAAGCCTGCACTACTTTTTAAAGGTAGGCAAGAAAACTGTCCAAGAAAAGCCATCTATTGGGTGTGTAATGTTTCATTAAAAGGAAGGGCAGCTGAGTCGCTAGGTAGACCTGCTTGGTATAGCCAGAGAAGAGGGAAGTTACATCTCACCCTCACGTTCAAGTGAAGGTTGGTATTTGCACTGGTGGTGGGGTGTTGTTCTGCCCCTCTGGCCTTGGTGGAAATAATTGCAGAGCCACTTATAGGTCAATGAGATTTATGATTTAAGAAAATCTTGTATAACTTGACTGGCAGAGGGTGCATTTGAAGAGCTGGGGCAATCGTAAACAATCATTTGCCAGTATTCTCAAGGCCTCCAGAGTGCTCACAATGACTGGTCCTGGCACAGATAGTCCAGCTGGCTAGCTAATTGACAGTCCTTTGGCTCAAGACAGTTGAGGCAGCATGGGCGAATCTAAGCCCTGTCGATTAGGGAATCACATTGCCCCATCTCACCAAAATCTTTGCCTGTTTCCAAGAAAAAGAACACAGAATGTGTGTTTACATAAGAACTTATCATTGGGCTGGGGAGATGGCTCAGCCTTGCAAATATAAGGACCTGATTTTGATCCCCAGAACACATAAAAATGCCAGGCATTTGCTCACTTTGGCAGCACATATACTGAAACTGGGATGGTACAGAGAAGATAGCATGGCCCCTGTGCAAGGATGACATGCAAATTTGTGAAGCATTCCATACTTTTGGGAAATGATGGTATAATACATGATGTATACATCCAAAGTCTATTCATAATTTTAACAATGCCAGGCATGTTGGCACATGTGTGTGATTTCACTGCTGGGGAGGCAGAGAGCTAGTGGATCCCTGGGTCTCTCTGGCCAGCCAGGCTAGCCAAATTAGGCAAGCACCAAACCATTAAGAGACCCTTTCTCAAAAGACTCAAAAAAATAGGAATGACACCTCAGATTATCCTTCTGGCCTCCATACATGTGCATGCATCTATCTATCTATCTATCTATCTATCTATCTATCTATCTATCTATCTATCTATTATCTATCTATCTATCTATCTATTATCTATCTATCTATCTATCTATCTATCTATCTATCTATCTATCTATCTATCTACCTACCTATCTATCTCTATGTGCATGCAAACCCATACTTGCATACACACACACACACACCAAAAAAAACCATATCATTAACACTAATTGATTTTTAACAGATTGTAACAGTGCTTAACACTTGCCCGTTTCCTCAGGGAGAGATGAGCCTGCAAGTCCTCCTTTTCTATCTCAACCCATCTCATGACAGTTAATTAATTAGAGCTATACTAGGGATTGGCTACATTAAAGGCCACAGTAAACATTTTCTGCCTTTGGATATGGCTTCTTCCAGTGGTCCAATTGTAGTTGGGAAAAGTCACACAGGAAAGGACAATATTCGTTTCTTTCAGCAATGACATAGGTAGTGACCTTGGGTGGGGAAGTTCCTTCCACAAGGGAGTTTTGAAGAAACTAAGGTAATCTGATATGATCTTTCTGAGTAGCATCACTAATGGCAAGCTAAGATATTAGTTAGTGAATGTACTGACTGGTGTGATGGTTAATCTTCCTTGTCAACTTGCTAGGATTTAGAGTCACTGTAGAAGCACACCTTTGGGTATATATGTGAAGGTGTTTTCAGAGAGGTTTAACACCAAGGGAAGACCCTCCCCACCACAATGAACATGAGTGACACCATCCTATGGGGTGGGGCCAGGAATGAATAGAAAGGAAAATGTGAACCGAAGACCAGCATTTATTTCTCTCTGCTTCCTGACTATGGATGCTATGTGACTTCACACTTCTGCCATCAAGCCTTTCCTGCCATGATGGAGTGTTCCCTCACACTGTGAGACACAATAAACCACCCACCATTTAAGATGTTTTTTGTCAGGTCTTTGGTGACATCAATGAGAAAAAAAAAAAACTGATGGACCTGTTTTGCACAAAATCACTTCCTACAAACACGTGAAAAGCCAGACACATCAGATAATTATAAAAGAAAATGGCAGGATTGTGAATAACTGCTTCAATTTAGAAAGATGTCTGCTTCTTCCCTGAGATGGTAGTAAATGACTGGGCTATTGTCTCTAAAACTTTAGCAACACACGAAAAATTTAGCACCTCTGCTTGGGACATAAAAGTCAAAATGTCACTTTCATAAAGAAATATTCTCTAGCACAATTTTTGACAAAGCTTTATAGAAAAGAGGAATCCATAAACATGAAAAAGAGGTCAAATACAAATGCCAGAAAAAATAGGTGAAATAGAGCAGGATTCATCTACCTCCCCCACCCCGAGTAATTTGATTCCATTTGGGATTTAATCTACATAACTTCTTTTTAAAGTTTGGTTTAGAATAATATCCTGATGATAATAGCTACATTTTAGGCAGTGAACCTAGCGGAAGAACCCTCCTTTTGCTGAAGACCATTTGCCCTATCATTTCATGTTGATTTCAAGACAAAGAAAAAATATACTTATGCCAAGCAAAGCATCTTTGTATATTCATAAGATAAAATTACTTAAATTGTTGTCAAGGTATTTTCTTTCTTCTGTTCATAAATTGTAGCAGAATAATACAATTTATAAATTCATCTTGACCACTCTGTACCTGGAACCCATGGACTTCTCTTTTCTTTAGTATTAATTTTATTAAATCATCTATAATTATTAAAACTTATTGACAACTTCTGTACATATAGACAATATACCATATTACAATCCCCTCCCACCATCTTCCCTTTTCTACTTCCCAGGCATCCCTCCACTGAATCCCTTCTTTTTTTCCAACTAGTCTCTCTTCTATTTTGATGTCATCATTTTCCCCCTCATATTGTCCAGGCCTTGTGTAGGTAGCATCAGCCACTGTGAGGTCATGAATACCACGGCCACTTTGCATCTAGAAGACAGCCATGTAAGCACTCCTCCCCTTCTTTCGGTTGTTAACATTCTTTTCTCCCACCTCTTCCTCAATGCTTCCTGAGCCTTTGTGATAGAGATGTCTACTTAGTGTTGAACACTACATTGTCACTTTTTCTCAGCACTTTGGCTATTTTTGAGTCACCCCAGGGGTCACAGCAATCTGAAAAGTGAAGCTTCTCTAATCAAAAATGGAAGTAGCATTAATACATTGGCATAAACACAAGTATTTAGAGGGTGGTTGTTTCACATAATATATCCATTTAGCCAGACAACAGTAGTGGTTTTTCCCCTAGGGTTTATGACCTCCTCAGCTATAGGCTCTTGATTATATTTTCAGTACCAGACATGAGTTATTTCCCATGGAGCAGGTCTCAAATCCAATCAGAGAACAGTTAGCTTCCTCCATAACAGACATGGCACCATTGCATGTCTGTTGGTACATTTGGCCTGGCAGGCCAGCAATAGAACTTGCAGAGTCTAGTGCTTGGAATTGGTACCATCTATCTTAGGCTTTTCCTACATTATCTAAATATTCACCAGTTTCCCTAGTATTCTTCTGCCTGGTTATTTTTTTCCATATTGTTCTTCAAGGAAAAATAAATAAATAAAAGCAAAAAATAACCCCTCCAATTTTCACAATTTTCATTTATAAGACCTGCAATAATTTCTTAATCTTCTCAGACTTCCTGCATGTAGCACACATTTGGTATTAATGAAGCAAAAAAAAATGTGATGTATCATTCTTCCATTATTTACTAAATGCAAAACATTGTGCTGGATGTTGAGCCAGTTAATACATTTCCTTTCCTTTTCTGGACCCTCAATGCTTTTGTGTTTTGGGAGAAGGGTGACATTCTAAAACACTGTAAGACCAATACAGTGATTCAACAAAGGTCATTCACTAATCTGAATTATTGCCCATATGTAACTATACATATATATATATGTGTGTGTGTGTGTGTGTGTGTGTACATACATATATGGTTATATACATACATAGTTTTTATTTTGCAGAGCTACTGGGTTTGGATTTAAATATATATTTGAGAGAAAGAGGAGAGAGAAAGAGAGAGAAAATGGATGTACTAGGGCCTCCAACCACTGCAAATGAACTCCAGATGCCTGCATCCCTTCGTGCATCTGGCTTCTCCTGGAGAATTGAACTGGGATCTTTTGGCTTTGCAGGCAAATGCCTTAACCACTAAGCCATCACCCCAGCCCTGGGTTTGGATTTTGTGTGTATGTGGAGGGGCTTAAGGGTTTCCTCAAAGTATAGTATACCATAATGTTCTAATATTAAAACATTTTTAATATTTATAAGCACAATTACTCTGGTTCACCATGTGACATCAAAATTACATTTGAAAGATAAGGAACATTTTCCATGCTTTAACTTCTACATTCAGACCAGTTTATTGGTAAGGTCTCTTCAAGTCTGACCAATAACTTGTAAACCCCCTTCATTCTTGCAGTGTACTTTGTGTGTCAACTTGACCAGATAATTGGTGCCCACATTCTTCTGGTGCATTTCTAGGAGTGTTTTGGGATAAGATGAGTCTCTTATTCAGTAGACTGAACATAGAAAATTCCCTCCATAGTGAGAGGGGTCTCACCAAGTCAGTTAAGGCTTAGATGAACAAAAAGACTGACCCTCCTACAGCAACAGAAACATATTCTTCTTGCTGGCCTCAGAATCTAACTAAATCTCTGGATCTTTCTGATAATGGAGCCTAATGGCCTTTGGGCAGGAGTTATAACCTGGTTCTCCTTAGACCTCAGGCTTTGCATATGACTAGAGCCGAGGCTGGATGTCTGGCTTGTTAGCTTACCTAGTGGACCTTTGGATCCTTCAGTTTCCACAATTAACACAAGCAATCCCTTGTACTAAGTCCCATGTATGTACATACTGTTCCCACAGAACATTAGTTTCTCTGGAGAAGTCTGACAGAAACATTCTCACTGCTCATCCTGCAGCTAATCTTTTGCTGGAGGGCAGGATGTAGAGAAGGTGCTCAGGACAAAATACAGAGAGGGCAGCAGTCTTAAAAGAGAATGACAACGTGGCTATTTGTGGAAGAAAATAAGTAGAAAGGGGCAGGGAGAGCCAGGAGGGTGATGGAGGTGAATATGGGCAAAGTACAATGACATATGTGCATGGAATGTCATAAACAAACCCACCACTTGGCACAGCCACTAAAAGAATTAACTTTTTTTAAACAGAGAGAATGGGGCTGCAGAGATGGCTTAGCAGTTAAGGCACTTGCCTGCAAAGACTAACGACTGAGTTCAATTTCCTAGTATTCATGTAAAGCCAGGTGCACAAAATGGCAAAGGTATCTTGAGTTGGTATGCAGCATCTGGAGATCCTGGCAGACTTTCTCTCTCTGTTTGCAAGTAAATAGAAATATTTTTGAAAAATAAAGAGAATGAAAGGCTAATATTTTGGGTTGAAAATCTGTCCCTATACTTTGTAGACAGGGAAACAAAACTCATGCTTGGGAAATGATACTTAGCCAGAGATAGGATAGCTCTCCCATCTATAGACAGACTTCAGGGAAATAAAATGTAGGGAATAAAATGTACAAGTAGCCCTCTGTAAAAGTAAGTACAATGTGACAGAAAAATGAAGACTCTACATCCTTTATCTGAGTTAAGGGTTCATTTTTTTTCTTGAAATTTTACATGTGCCAGGATTAACTACATTATGCACCCTTCACTTTTTGTTATTGTTGCTGTTTGGATTTTGTGTCTTTTTTGGTCTTGTCCCGTGCTAACGTGGTATGTATGTGTGTGTGTATATGTATATGTGTATTTTTTTCACTCATCACTTCTTTTGGCTGGTACCGCCTTTAAGTCTTTCTCATTTTTTTTTTTTTGTGGATTAGTCACTGATCACATGATAAATAACTGCCTATTATTATCAACATACACACTTTGGTTATTTTTCAAGGGTACTAGTCTAACCATTGATGTCACATTACTTTCCCTGCAAGAATCCTCAATTCCACAATCCATGTGGTATCTTCAGTGGTGTTATGAATTGAATGGTCTCATCCCAAAACTTTGAAATGCTAACCTCAATTGTGATGGTACGAATGCAACTTATATGACAGAATGAGGCCTCATGATAGAATTAAAAGAGGGCCACCAAAGGGCTGTCCAATTGTTGTCTCTGCTGTAATTTGGCCCTAAAATGTCTTCCAAAGCTTTGATTACCATAGTGGCATTATTGGAAGGTGGCGGAATCTTAAGAGATGGGTCCTGTTGGGAAGTCTTTAGATCTGTGGGACATCCTCTGAAGTGGGGTTTTGTTCCCTTTCTTTCCCATCCTAGCCATAAAGTGATTGGCTTGGAAAAACCATGTGTTCCCTTTAATAGTCGCTAAGGAACCAAAGGTTAATCATGGACTGAAGTCTCTGGAACAACCAAAGTACATCTTTCTCTTTATCAGCTGATGATTCCAAGTGTTATAATGATAGAAAGGGTTACAGTCACTCCCTTTTTCTCTTCCATGTTAAGACACAATGAGAAAGAGAACTTGAACTAGAATCAGTTATGCTAGGACTCTGATTTGACTTCAGTATTTAGAACTGTGAAGAAACAGATTTTTGTCGTTAATGTTACCCTGTGTAGTGTTTTGCTATACCTGCCCAAGCAGATGAAAAATGGTTTAGCAGCCGGGCGTGGTGGTGCACACCTTTAATCCCAGCACTTGGGAGGCAGAGGTAGGAGGATCGCTGTGAGCTCGAGGCCACCCTGAGACTACATAGTGAATTCCAAGTCAGCCTGGGCCAGAGTGAGACCCTACCTCGAAAAACCAAAAAAAAAAAAAAAAAAAAAAAAAAAGAAAAGAAAGAAAAAGAAAAATGGTTTAACAATATTAATACCACTGAATTTCACTGACAAGGCACACCATTAATCATTTATAATTCATCAAATAAATGGAAATAATCTTTAAAGTATAATGATTACATGGTTTCTTCTTTTGCTGTATAGCCTAGGCTGGTCTTTAACTCACTGTGTAGCCCAGGCTGAACACGAAGTCACACTCCTTGGTCTTCAGAGTGTTGGGATTACGTGCATGTGCTACTGATTAGCTGCCTTATTTCTTAATTCAAAGCCCATGAGTGTACCATTTGGAAATTCTTCAAAACACAGAATTATCTTTCAACTGAAATTACAAGCTAACAGCCAGTGTCCCAGGACCAGGGAAAAGAGTGATGGAGCTGACTGGTACAGTCCTGACTATGAAAGGATTAAAGAACTCAAGAGACAGCAGCTTTCTGCTGGATCCATCCTCCCAAGGGTCAACAATATGTTACAAAATTCATCTTTACGGTGCAGTTTTCTAATGCATAGTTTTTGGGAATTTTGGATTTCATAAGTCAGCAATATTTTAAAAATTGGACACAGAAATTCCAGGTTTGAAGAAGAATGATGACTGATTCTAATTAATTTCCTTTACCTCTTCCCAGATGCTCTATGAACAAGCAAAGCTGATTAAATCCTCGCTGAATTATGCCTGTCCTACCACAAGAAGACAGAGAACATGGCAACCCTCAAGTTGTCTTTAAGCAGAGAATTTTCCCTGGCTGTTGTTAGCCTAAGAATTGGTGAAGCAGACAAGAGATTTATCAGATTCTGTGAAAAGCAGGTCAAGGGAATGAAGAATGTAGACAAAAAAACTCTGCCTAACGAGAAAAACATTAAAGGCCCAAATTCTGAAAGTAGGTAGGCACTTGACAGACCACAGCACCACCCACACAGAGGCAGTACTGGAAGTGGCTTGGGGGAAACACTGCTTCTAGAACACGGAACAAAGAAAGGAAGAAAAATATGTCTGGGAAATTAAGCAGCTGCGAGTATAAAAGACAAGTTGTCTCTCCCCAGCACCAACATAATTCACTTCTGCTGACGAAAATCATTCTTCATCCAAAAGAGAAACAAAAGTAAGGAGCTAGAGAAAACAAAGAGAACACATTCCAGCTAAATTAAAAATCTTCAAGTAAGCACGTGATATATGAGAAACTAGACCAGGTGAGAGCCAGAAATAAAAGAGAAATATATAAACACAGGATGACAGAAAATGGAAGTATATTGATTGCAGGAAATAAAAATAAATAAAATTATTCCCCAAATAAAGACTCAATTACAAAGTCCCCAAAGGATAGTAGATTAAGGTTTCATTAACAAAGCATACCAAAGAAGAGCAAGAAATAAGCAGGGGAACAAAAATGAAATAAACCAAGATGTAAAAATAGTTCTAAGAGAAAATGGTTGCAATGGATGACAAGCAAATGAGTCTGGTATGTTTAATCAGTGCCTCGGGGTGATAAACAGCAATGCAACAGTGTATTTAAAACTATGATCTCAAAGGACTTGCCAGAAATAAGTCTCAATCTACACATAGCAGGGACAAAGAAAATTGATCTGGTACTATTCACTTCACACATAATCTTCTAATAAAAGTAATGAATACTAAAATTAAAGAAAAATCTTTAAGGCATTCAGTCAGAAACAATGCAGGGTTACAGCAAGGTCACATTTTCAAGAAAGACTTTTAGGAAAATAAGTGTAAATAAAGGATATTGTAAAGCACCAAGATACCCTTCACATATCAAAACCACAGGAAAATGATGCAGAACACACAGAGAACACCATGTCCAAGATGCTCTTTCTGACCAGTTTCCTGGTGATGCATCCCAAACCACTGATGACCAAGGAAACTGGAAATAAGACCAGCAATGAACATTTCACACATCTACTCAGAGCCCTAACTGTGAGAAAAAACAATTACATGTACAGGGTGAAGTAGAAACAGGAAGAGCTACAGGATATCTTAAAACGGAGGCACTAGCGTCTAAGAACAAGAGGGGATTAAAATGCCATGAAATTATTACTACAAAGCAATCATAAGGGTAACTATGTAAATTTTTCTCAATAAGTATTTAAAACTTAAAAGGATAAACCAAATATATACTAACATAGAAATTATAACAAATAATATAACAGAATTAAGTCTAAACATAAAGTCATCAGTGTGTCAAAAGACAAATTTCAACAATTACAAAATAAGACAGAGATACTTTATATTAAAGTTCACAGTCCCCACTGAAAATATAAAAAGTATATACTTATAGATAACATAGACACTGCGGTTACAAAATAGAACATGGAAGAGGTGCAAGAGAAATGAAAGCATACCCTAAAAGAACATCTTAATGTATAGTGCAAGAGATACCAAGTGAGCAAGGAAAAGTAAGGATATATAAAAGCTAAATAACATAATATGGCAGATGATTTTGTATATATATGGAATACTACACTGCAATAAGAGAGAACATACAAATTTCTTGAGTTGATATATGAAACAGTCACATGGATGTGAGAAAATATGACCAAATATTAGGGCAGAGTGAAAACAGAGACTATGAATAAAATTATTACAAACAATAAAGAAAGAAATTTTAAAAATCAATCAGAATGTTTCAGGTAGAACATAAAAAGGTATTTTATTTAACTTTAGGACAAAAATAGAAAACAATAAAATAGATTCAAAAACAATGATAATAAATAGGCCATTGAGGTACTTTTAAGCTAAAATCATAGAAAATGTCACAGCACTATATCAGCTTATAATGTGATTTATCAACTGAAGGAATTAGAAGAACAAGTAAAACAAAGTCCAAGGAAGAAAGCAATATGATAGAAATCAAGAATAAAAATAGTATGATAAATTAAGCAAAAGCTTAGAAAACTAAAAATGTCATCAAAAGAGAGCACTAGCTTATGTGAAGAAAAAAAGAGAAACTATGACTGTATAAAATAAGAAAAAGGATAAATTATTTACATAAAGAATTAAAAACACAGATTTATTTTAATTCATTTAAAAATTGAAAGAGTAAATTTTCTAAACACACATATACAAATAGTGTAAGAAACTGACTCCTATAGAAATGAAAAACTTGAAACCAATTTTCATATTTAAAAAGTTATAAAAGGAACGTACTCCAAAAGAAAGCACCAAGCTCAGATGGTTTCACAGGAGGAAAGAATACACTATAAACAGCCCAAATTGCAGAAATATAAACCAATTGTATTAGCATATGACAGATGATTAGTTGACTTGTAATAAGAGAAATGAGGCTGTACTCTTGGTGAAGTGGTGGAAAATGGCCTTGGTCATTGCTGGTAGAATGTGAAATACCACTGGGGAAAGGAAATTGGTAAATTCTCATAAATTACCTATATCCTTAGAATCAGTAACTCACTTCTGACTACATGTCCATGTGGCTTGATCAGACAAACTAAGGCACACCAAGGAATGGCATATAGAAAATGAGAAAGCTGGGCTGGAGAGATGACTTAGCAGTTAAGGTGCTTGCTCTGAAGCCTAAGGACCCAAGCTTGACTCTCCAGACCCCATGTAAGCCAGAAGCAAAAGGTGACACAACTGTGCAAGGTGGAACATGTGTCTGGGGTTTGGCTGCAGTAGCTGGAGGCCCTGGTATGTCAGTTCTCTGTCATGAAAAAATTTTTTAAAAAAGAAGAAGAAGAAAATGAGAAAGCTGTCTAGTAACTTACAAAGAATGATTCCTGGAGATGATAAGTGAAAAACACAGTGCACAGACAGAGATATGTGAAATGTTAATCAGTCCAGGAGAGATGCTCAGTACCACTGTCAACAGAAAGATGAAACATAAAACCAATTCAAGCTCACAGCATGCCTCTAATTCCAGCAAGGGGAGGCTGAGTCAGGAGGATCAGGAGTTCAAGGCTATTCTAGTCTATGTAGCAGTGTAAAAATACAGTGTATAATAAATAAAACCACTTTGCTTATTAGACGATAATAAACAAGACAATAAATGATAAAGGCATGGGCAAAGTGAGAAAGCTCATACTTTGCTGGATAGGTTATTAAGAAGAAAGAGCTGCTTAGAAAACAGGTGGGATAGTTTAAAAACTTATCTATAAATGTACTGAAGAGTTCAGCAATTGAACTCTTAAGTATCCACCCACAATGAAAACTCATATCCACAATGACTTTCAAGGCTGTTTATAGCATTATGCACCACAGCCCAAAAAAAAAAAAAAAAAAAAAAAAAAGAAAAAAATAAAAAAAGAAAGAAAAGAAAAAAAGAAATTTTCTATCAAGTATGAATGGTCTATAATGGTCTATGGGGAAACATGGCACATGATGGAATACTGCTAAGAGTAAAAAACACAACCTGGGAAAACCTCAGAAACATACTAAAAAAGAAAAAGGCCGATTCAGAAGGTAATTCATGGTCCTGCCTATATGAAATGCCCAGACAAGAAAAACCCATAGGTACAGAACATAACCAATGGTTGCCTGGAGCTTGGGGGTAGGAGGGGAGGTTACAAACAGGAACAGTAAACTGGATGTCAGATTTTTGAGGAATGACAAAAGTTCTAAAACTGTACTGTGGTCAGATTGTGC
The DNA here is from genome assembly GCA_036365145.1 of Orientallactaga sibirica. NCBI lineage: Eukaryota > Metazoa > Chordata > Mammalia > Rodentia > Dipodidae > Orientallactaga > Orientallactaga sibirica. The sequence continues at coordinate 14,384,582 of JAEOAD010000008.1, forward strand.
TATTCTTAAATTTATTTTTAAAATCACTGAATGGTACGTTTAAAATGGGTGAATTTTGTAGCACTGTTATGCCTCACAGGTTTTCTTTAAAGGACAAACATATCAATTCTATGGCAAAAATACGCATTAGCAAACCTTTTAGCTATTGTCTGTTTTAAGGAATATGCATTAGCAGCCAGAGGTGGCAGTGCACACCTGTAATCTCAGCACCTTGGAGGTGAGAAAGGACTATAAGGTCAAGGGCAGTCTGGACTGCATAGTGAGATCCTGTCTCAAATAAAAGAAAAACACACCCCAAACGCCTGAAATGCATGTATGTTGGATGGCTGTCATGGTTTGAATATGGCTTGCCCACTCCAAGATTAATGTTGGGGTTTAATCCCCACTGTAAGCTATTAGGTGCATCAGGGTAAAGCCCACAAGATTGAATACTGCTCGTTTTTTTTACAAGGGAGAATCCTGAGATTCTTGACCACTCATGTCATGTGATGCCTGGAGCTTCCTCATGGGGACTTTGCCAGCAGGCCATCAATCATTCTATGCAACCCTCACCCTCAGTACAGAAATGTACGTGAAAACGAACCTCATTTAATTCTATGACCTGCTCATCTTATTTCCTATCTTACTTTGAAAGTTTTGTGACCCATGAAGTCCCCTGTCCTGGGTAACTAATGATGGCCTGTCTCCTATGTATATAAAAGGAAGGGGAGGAAAACAGGCTTAATTTTCCTTCATAAAAGGAAGTGACTCAGTTCAACTAGCTAGCCAACAAGGGCTCCACCCGTCTTCTCTCCAGCATGGGCGTACAGGTGGGCACAAAGCCATACCCAGATTTTACATGGTGGCTGGGGATCAGATTCTGCTTAGTTAACTATCTCCTTAACCTTTACTTTTTTGAATATATTTTTTGATAGTTTCAACTGCAACCATGTTAATTAAGGTTCCATATATTTTAAAAATAAAATTATTTACAATAGGATGGGATTAAGTTCATCTTAAGCTTGCAAGCAAACTAAAAAAAAAGTGAGCCCAATGCTATTTAAATAAATAACATTAAAAAATGAAAGTAACTTATGAAAATCTGTTCAATCTTTAGTCTTGGACAGGATATAGGCAGAAAATAGCAAACAAATTCTACTTCTCACATGATGTGGGAAAAATAATCCTGAAACTGGTATCTAATAAGGTTGAACAAGTGAATTAAGTTATTGGACACTGAACTTTAGGGATAAGACCAAATGGGGAAGGCGAGAAAGCCTTGTGAGAACAGACTGAATTTGGAGGAATTGGTGTGACTTTCTTTCTTTCTTTCTTTTTAAAATATTTTATTTGATAAAGAGGCAGAGAGAAAGAGAGAGAAAATGGATGCACCAGGACCTCTAGTCACTCACTGCAAGTTAACTCCAGATGCATGTGGCACCTTATGCACTTGGCTTATGTGGGTACCACAGACTCAAACCTTGGTCCTTAGGTTTTGTAGGCTAGTGCCCTAACCAATAAGCCATCTCTCCAAACCAACTTCATTCATGATTTCTAAAGTCAGTACATGAACACGTTACATATGTGTGTATGCATGTATGTGTAATTTTATTTCCTAGTTTGCATGTTGAATAACCTACAAGTAGACACTCAGTAGCAATGTAAACACCCAAGATCCAGGTCTAACGATTTAATATCTTGCCCTTAGAAGAAACTGCTGACTCCTGGAACATGTTTTACATTAAAAAAAAAATACATATATGCATACAAAAGATGCTATAAGACACAGGGGCCAGTCTGAAGGAGCCTTTTGTCAAATTCCAAGTAATTCAAGTACCAAAGCACATTTATTACATTAGAAACCACTGGGGGATGAAAAACTGTGAGTTACAACAACCTAAAAAGTTTGGTGCAAAGAGACAGATGGATGCGTGGATGGCTGGGTTTCAATAAGTGGGCTTCTACTCACAGTAGACTAGTAAGTGCCAGCTACAAGGGTGAAGAAATGCTGGAGATCAACATATATCAACAATCAAAGTACAGACAGAAGCCAGAAACAATGGCTGTTTAATCTTGGAGCAGCGACCAAAATTAGCATCGCCAGTGAGACAACATGCTGCCAGTTGTCATGACAGCCACCAGTACAGACACTAACCACAAGAAGCCCAAAATGAGGAATACCACATTCAGTAGGAGGCCACAAAGACCAACCAACTATGAAGTCATGATTCAGAGTAGGGGATTTCAAGCATGGAAGATAGCAAACAAATGAGAAGAGGGGAAATTTAACAAGAGGTCAATTGTGTAAAAGGTATCTTGCCTTCCTCTGTACTTTTTTTGTGAATTTTCTGTGAATTTGAAGCTATTCAAATAGAAACAAATTAAAAGGCAAAAGATATTAGATTGTCATCCTCTTGTTTGCATAAGACTGCCATGCAATCTTAAAATCAAAGTGACTACAATGAGTATAAATTTTTTTTTTTAAAACTGTTGGGTCAAGGGCATTCTAAGCAACAATAATCTTCATATAAAGAGGCTTTAAAATGAATAAATTTAGATTTTTGAAAACAAATCACTGTACTCATTTTTCTCAATTTTCCAATGCAGAGAGCTTTCAGATGTCCTGGAGATGTAGGGAAATGAGATGTGTGAAGAGCACAGGGTTTCAGCAAGTGCTGGCCATGAAACCTCAGTTCTCGTAGTCCATCAGCAGAAGGCTAATGACAGCATTGAGGGGAACCAAGTGAAGTCAATGTATCCACACAGAGACTCAGAAAATATGTATGTCTCCTTCCTCTGAAACCACCTTTCCTATTAGGCCCACATTGGCTCTTTCCATACTGCCCCAAACAGAACCCTGCTGGAAGGATTTATGAAAGTAACTTCCACTCAGAATTAGCTTCCTTTCTGGATACAGATTTCACTAAAGCTAAAGTCACATATAGTGAGTGACAATGCACAGAGAAGGCTGAAAAGAAAAGCAAGACAAGAAAAAAAAAAAAAAAAGCAATTGGGCATGCTTTAAATGGTAGCTCCTGTGAATTAGTAACAACAGGGAGATGAGAGAGGTTTGTGTCAGGAAAGCTTGCCACATAAAAGACTTTCTTCTTTCTTCAAATGCTGTCAAATCTATTCTGTAAATAATCATATGCCTTCCAAGAGTAAACGATGGTTTTTTGCCAGAAATAAATAAGTACCATCCATTCTATTTGTTTTACTGACTGTACCCTTGAAGAAAAACCAAGTTAGGGAAATGTTCATATAAATTATGAAGCAATTAGCTATTGCTTTTTGTTTCTCTCCACATACTTGTTAAAGGGATGATTTAGTTTTATACTGTCAGTTACCAAAATTACAAAATTGTTCTAATTCTTTAAAAACACACCTTTTAGAATGGAACAAAAAAATAACTAAATTGTTGTATAGTATAAATAGGAATTTAGTTTAATATTTAATTCCTTTATAAGATAAACAAATTCTGATTATTCTTTATTTTATCATAATTGAAGTCAATCATTTAACATGAGTAGTAGATACACAGTTTCCTTCGAACTTTTCTAACCCGAAACAAAACTGCACAGGTAGAGTGCTTGTACTATTAACACTCATGACAACGTCAACCCAATTATTGATATAGATTTAAATTACTATTAAATTATTAATTGTGGCTATTTTTGAAAAAAAAATGTGCAAAGCTCAGTAGGGCCTAGCATGCCAGAGATAATTTCAGAGTAGAATCTCCAGTATCACACCAATCAAAAAGTGGTGTTATATTGTGACGACACTATAAATTCCTACCTCATTCCCAGAAGTCTCGTAAAGCAGATCAGAAATAATGAATAAATATCTAGAACTTTATATGTAATAACTAACAAAAATATTTCCACGGACTACTTTTTGCCCAAAGTGATTACAGACAAAAAGTAAGAAATCTTGTTGCTTTATTAATTGATAAACTAACTGCTATGAGCTCCCGTGAGAAGATCTTTAGATGTCACATCAGCTGTCTCGGTCTCCTGGTCATATATATACATACATACATACATATATATATATATATATATATATATATATATATATATGTGTGTGTGTGTGTGTGTGTATACATATATATATATGCATCCTTTTTCAAGTAAAGAAATGTTTAACAGATGTAAACTATTTATTGAATATTTGCCACCAAATATTGTTAAATACATTATCTTGCAGCATATCGCTTTCAAGTTAAAATGTCAGAAACAAACACCAATATTTACAATTCTTTTAAGGAATGTTATATAATGACACATTAAGGCGTAAATTCTTTTGGCTTATAATTCTTAAAAGAATGATAATAGCAAAAGTGATGCAAAATCTTCAGTGTGAGATTATGATGAAGCTACATTTTACAAAAATATGGTGTAAGATGGCGATAATCCCATTCAACATCCTGGATTAGATCCCTTCAGGAGGGCTGATCATTTATACAGTCCAACTTTAAAATTTACAGAGAAAGGCAGTTCAACACTGCCACTGAGAAGTACATATTTCAACATGTACAACTTTCAGGCCACAGTTTTGAAGGTCTGAAGTATCAAGTTGGTTTGGTGAATTAGTCGGTTGGCACTTATGAACACATTTATTGCCCTGTTTAAAAAGAAAAAAGAACAAGAATTAATTTCATCCTCAAAATGTATTCTCTCTCTCTCTTTTTGTTTTCTCTAGGTAGGGTCTCACTCTAGCCCAAGCCGACCTGGAATTCACTATGTATTCTCAGGGTGGCCTCAAACTCATGTTGATCCTCCTACCTCTGCCTCCCAAGTGCTGAGATTAAAGGCATGTGCTACCATGACCAGCTTCTCAATTGATACTTAATACCTTCTATCAACAGTAGCATGAAGTAAATTAAAGGGAAGAAACAAGTATTAAGTATTATACACTTTTATTTTCCAGTTTGGGATTTAATGGTCTTACATTTCAAACTGCAGTATCTAGGAATGCCTGCCCCCTGGTGGTTATGAGGAACCTCCACAACCAGAGCTCAGTAGCAGATAAACAAAGAATACACAGAGAAGTGGGACCATCTCCCTCCAGCTGTGGCTTCATAGACAAAATACCATCTTAACAAACTAAATTCTAGAATGTCCAAAAGTGGAGTTAGATGTGGCCTCCAGTTAACTCCATCTAGTGAAGCCAGACTCAGCCTTGGAATCTATGCATAAATGGGTACTAAAAACTATTTAAAGGGCTTGGAGAGATGACTTAGCAGTTAAGGTATTTGCCTGAGAAGCCTAAGGACACAGGTTCAGTTCCCTAGTACCCACATAAGCCAGATGTATAAGGTGGCACATGTGTATTTGAGCCAGTACACCTTTAATCAGTTGGCAGTGGCTATGAGTTAGAGGCACACTACAGAGTGAATTTCTCTGAGCTCTCAAATAAATTAAAATATTTTAAAAAATTATTTCAAAAATTACTTTTAATCTGATTCATCCCATTTTACCTATTATTTATTTAATTTTTATTTTTATTTGAAAAAAACAAAATGCAGCCAGTGTGGTGGCAAAAACACACTAGATCTTCTTAATCCCAGTACTGCATGGAGGCAGAGGCATAGGATGATTGACCTCATGAGTTCTAGAAGTAGGAGTTGTAAAGCCACCCCAGACATTCTAAGACTACAGTCAATGTGCATAATTCCAGGTCAGCCTGAGCATTATTTTAAACAACAACAACAGCAGATTTAACAATGTTGAATGGGAAGGACCTTAGCAAGCCAAAAACACAAAAGTAAAAGTGATTGTACAATTAATTAACTTTATGTTTAACAGAAATAACCTGATTTCAATACCTAGGACCTGACACTATACAAAAATATGCTCAGAAAAACTGCCTTAAGGTCCACCACTCTCCAAATAGCCTATCTTTTAAAAAAAATATTTTATTTATTTATTTATTTATTTATTTATTTTTTTATTTGACAGAGAAGGAGAGAAAATTTTTATTTAACTCCAGACACATGTGCCCCCTTGTGCATCTGGCTACTGAAAGTGCATGAACTACCTAAGAAACAACCTGGGTCCGTTTGCAAATGCCTTAACCACTAAGCATCCCTCCAGCCCCTAATGTCCCATCTTTGTGTGGCTTGAAGCATTTAGTAGCACAGGAGTTTCTGAGAAAATCACTTCTAAAAAGCAACTAGAATCTAGACCCCCTCTTTTTCAAGTCAATGTCAGAAGTAGGACTGTTGCATATTCATCCCCAGATTCTAACATGGCTTGATCAGACTCTATTAACCATTCCATTCTGAGGAACAACAGCACCTGTAAATGTCACATTATTTCAGTCAACAACTGCAGCAGATTTAACAATGTTGAAGGGTTGTTGGTGCAAATTAGCAGAAAGCTTTATATTTCTAAATGGTTAAAAAACAAGAATGAAATGTAAAGATGAATTGATTGTACAAATGCTTATTCTATGGTATTAATTATCTTATCTTTATTTTCACAAAGTCATGACCCCTCCTTGCTTTAGACTCAACTACAGTATTGATGTCTGCTGGCTATTTAGGTTTAGCTGAGGAGACAAGGGAAAAATAAATAAAAGCTTACTTTTGGAATATAACCACCACCTTTTTATTCTATGTTACCAAGTACCATTTTCTCTAGAAAACCTGAATGTACATATGGAGCAACATAAACCATTAATATAGTGACACTTCTTTAATTTGGTGATATAACTGAAAATTATTTCATGAAATCTGAACTGTTAAAAATCCTAAAAATAACAATAGCATTGCAAAATTGGAGATGATATGGAATATAATGGTATAATTTACATAGAGATCTTAAATTTTCCACTGCAGCACAGAATGCTTGAGGTTGCTATTTATTTTTCTCTTTAAATTTATTAAAATTATTTTCTACCAAAATTTCTACCTAAAAAGGATGTTAGTTAATTGCTGATTCAGTCCAATTTTAAACAATTAATTTTTTCTGATTTTAATTTATTTATTCACTGATCAAGCAGCAAAACTACCTACAATCCCTGTTGATAGAAGACATGACCAAAATCAGCAGGAAAGAAATTTTGCAATCACTGATCAAACAAACTCTTCACTGACGTTTTCCCTTAATTTCACTAAGAGCCAAAGTTTGGTTAATTAGTGGAAGTTTTGTCAGGATAGAGGTTCTTTCTGAATCCTGACCTTCTGTTCAGGAATCAAGTATTGAAAACTGTCCTCAAAAGCCAAAAAACATTTTGCATTTCATGTTTGTTCTCAGTTTTGATATTTGAAATGTTTTTCCTCTTCCTCATCTTTGCTCTTAGACAATGTCTCTTCTATCTAGAATGCTCTAGAATGTGATTGTTTGCCTCCTCCTAACCTTTGATATTTCTACAGAAAAATGTATTGGAAATGCTTAGATAGTACCAGATTATTCTTCTTAACCTTCCCAGCAGTCACCTTTTGACTACATATGCATCCGCATGCTCGTCCTGTTTCTAATGACAAAGAGGGCACCAACAATCAAATTTGTTATAAGCAGAACCCCAGTGATTCTAACATGAAAATAGGGTTGAGAACCACGGCATTAGCTTATTGTACGCAGCAGACTGGTTACTCTACAGCACCTGTAAATGTCTTAGAAGTTATTGGGCCATGCCCAGACCTACTCAGTCATATGATATGAGAACAACTGTGAACATTCAAAAGCACATCACCTTTTGACTACAGAGCAAAGTTTAAATTTCAGGATGGTATTCACTATCTTAAAAAGGGCAAAGTCATGCACCACTTCTTTCAGCTGACCTGTATGAACATGGTTTTGATATACAGGAATATACTTTCTAACTGTAGAGAAATTATTTTTTTTCTGTCAAACTGCACTTTATATAAATTCTACATTTCTCCAATTGCTTCATGAAATTCTCTAAGTCAGGTGTTCTTTTTTATAACCATCATTTTAGCTGTCAGTTGCTTAAAATTTTCTGCTGCTTAAACACCAATTTCAGCATGAAAATGCAGATTAATAAGACCAAAACCTAGGTCATCTGAAACATATCCTTTCATGACTCACTTCTTCCTCCCTTTGATTTTTTTTTTGCAACAGTCTTGCTCTGTAATCAGACTAGCATGAAACATGAGAATCTCCTGCCTCAGCATCCTTAGATGCTGGAATTGTAGGCATGAGCCACCATACTTAACTTACTGGGGATTTTTTAATTAGTCACATCTGACTTCAATTATTCCCAAACTGGGTGTGGGGTGGGTGGGTGGGAAGGGCTTTCTCCTTTTGTTTTCACAGTATATTTCCCAGCACATAAGCATCTAGAAATTTAAAAAATTATAGGCATACCAGAGTTGTTATGTAATAAGTTTATATTAAAAACTGCAACGATTACAAAGTAGCTCTATATATCAAACACTGGTATTAGGCTGGAACACTAAAATATTGTTTATTCAAATGGGACAAAGAATTTTACATAGAAATGCCACCTGTCCACAAAGTTTTTTTTTTTTTTTTTTTGCCTCTAGTTCAGTAACAGAAATTTTAAGTTAATGTTGAAATGGAGAATCAATATAAAGTTGATTCCAAGATGCCTATATACCTAGAATACTTGGTAGAAAAGGTCTTTGATACAGACTTAATGAAAATATTGCTAAAACATATGGAAATTAGAATCATTACTTTAAATATGAAAATGTAACCTAAGTTAAAGAAAAACACTTACTGCATACTATCTTGTGCCTCAAGGAAAAACTGTTTTCTATTTTTGAGTAACTTTATCCCCTAATTTGTCAACTAACAGTGGTAAGAGCATGTATCAAAATGTAACAGCATGTATCATAGTGATAAATAATTATACCTTACCTAGCTAACACTATTTACACATGACTTACTTTTAATCTAAGAAATATTATACGTATAGAAAACCTTTCCAAATTATACTTCCTCAATTATGTAGAAAATAAATTTCCATTGTCATCACTTTGTTCACTTGTACTAAATATATTCAGAAAATAGAGCTGAAATAGTATTCCTATGTAAATGAGACAAGGTCTTAATAAAGCCTCTGAAGGGTTAATAGCCTTCCCTTAAAACTAAAAGGGAACTAAAAATTAATAACTATCCCTAAAGCTCAGGGTAATGAAAGAAACCACAGAGACCTTCAGCCTTACTAAGTGTGGCACCTTCCCTGATTGATGTACTCCTTAGCCTTGATGGCCTTGAAGGACCAGAGACCATCTGAGTGTCCTCCCTTAGAAATTCCTGGCTGAAGAAGCCTATTCTGAACAAGGACACAAATAGCTACAATTTTCCTATCAACTGCATCTGGTCCAGTTGGTTTTTCTTAGGATTCTCCTTATAAACTTACACTCTAGCCTGGTTCAGTGCTTCAGCCTTTATCCTGGGGAAAAGCTGAGGCCCCTTGCTCTTTCTCTCAATAAATAGTCTAGTCTGTGGAGATCAAGTTCGGAGTTCTCTTTTGCTTTTCTCTTACACTTTCCTTATAGCCCCTATCAATAACTATGGACTAGACTTCCTTATGCTCAACTTCCACACAGTTTTCAAACTCTCTTCCAGAAGAATGCCTCTGGGACTCCCTAGGGGAAAATAATATGTCATAATTATATAATAATTATACAATAATAATAACTCTGATGAGGACTTTGGTTCTGCCATTTCTACCCTAGCTTTAATCCCTCTTACCTACTTGCATCTATGTCCTGAACAATGGAAACTTTGCAATTACCACATTGGAACATTATCAATTATGAATGGAAAACAGCAGGGAAGCATAAGCATCAGACTGTCCTATGACCTTAGGAACACTACCTAATTATCTGTGCTTTATTTTCTTCATCTGCTACAGAGTTGCTGTAATAACATAGGTCAGTGCTCAGAACAATGTTAAGAGTAGAACAGCTTCTACGAACGTGATAGCTACTGTTAAGTCTCCTCTCATACTATAAATCCCTGCTTCAATGACCTCAAGCAAAATCTGCAGAAATTAATTTCAGAATGACAAGGCTAGATAGAAATGTAGCATGAGTTATCAAAAGATAATACACGATTATCAAAAGCAAATAAACTACATCAAGCTACTGGAAAGCTCTAGAAATAAATTTGAACAAGTGATTTTGAGATCATTGACAATGGATCCATTCATGAATCACATATATTCACAATTATATTAGACTGAAAAAATCCACAAACCAATGGCTCTTCAAATATGTATGTCCCCTGTGACATGGAAAGTCTCTGTATTCCTGTTCCTCCAGTTACTGAGAGAAGTCACTCCTTCTAGCTGGCCACTCTATCACAAACCCCTCTATTCTAGAATGGACATACTCTTGCTGCTTCTTCACCGCTCAATACAGGAACCCTAATTAGCATTTTGCAACATTAGTTACACAGAATACCTCTGAAAGATCAAAGTATTTATTCCATGTGAGTTGCTTTAGGTGTTTAGAGAATAACACATCATGCAGCCTATTTCAGAAGCAGATGTGCACCTCCTTGCCTTCCTAGCCCTTTCTACTTATGGTTTTGCCAAACATTATATTAATCAGGGATTTTATAATTATTCCTAGCTGGCCTGCTTTCCACCCACTGATGCTGAAGGGCATTACCATAAAGACAATTACCTAGAGAATGTTTCCCATCTATCACTAAATCCCTAAAGAGCGCAACCTAGTCTGAGAACAAGTGCTCTAGAATTCTGTCTTGCTGCTGTCCACCAGCCAGTCTCCTAGTCCCATTCATATTCTGTCTTATTTAATCTCTACTCCAAAAGCAAGAATTTATTTAGAGGACCACTTGGGTCAATATTAGAAAACGCTATTTACAACCACGAGTACACTTATCCAAATGTACTTAACAAACAAACCCCAGAAAGCTGCTTACTTGATTGTCTGTAGAAATCTCACTCTGTCGTTGATCTCATCAGGGATCTTACTGAGAATCTGCTTAAGAGCTCGTGCCTTTTCATTCAGGTCCTGAAATTCTGGTTCTGGTCGTTCAATCATATACTCTGATAAAATATGCAATTAAGAATATCATGCTACTTTCTGACAAAGTCCAAGAATCCTCAAGGTTGGTCAAAAGGGTTAGGGAAGGAGAAAGATCATTTAATTAGAAAAGAAAAAAGCAAAGAAGTCACTAAGTTCAACTCAGTCTAGTAATAATAAATAGTAATGCTCCCTTTAAAGCAAAGAGTACAGAATAAAAGACTAAACACTTTCAATCTGGGTTAAATGGAAATAGATACCAAAATTTTAATCCATCCAGCCCCTACCATCCATCTGAAAGGAAGCAAGGTTTATCAGTCTTCTGGAGTCCTGTTTTACAAGCAACTCTTCATAATGAATTTCACAAAGAACGCAGAGGTAATGGATGTGTCTCTGGGCTGGAAAGGTGAGCTCAGTAACTTAAAACCCTTATCTGGTTCTTCATATTAAAATAACAAAAAACCTACTACAATTATGAGCACATTCTTGAAACCTTATTTACACACACACACACACACACACACACACACACACACACACACACACACGTACATCCTACACAGTGGCTGGGATAACAGAACAGCATTTTTTTTGAAGCAGGGTCTTGTTCTAGCCCAGGCTGACCTAGAATTCACTATGTAGTCTTAGGGTGGCCTCAAACTTACAGCAAACCTTCTACCTCTGCCTCCTAAGTGCTGGGATTAAAGGCTTGTGCCACCACGCCCAATCAGAATAGCAATTTTGAAAGCAGGTTCAATACGACCTGTGACAGAGATAGCAAGCTAGTAGGTGCCTTGCCGCCTGGATGCAATGCAGCCCGACCACTTCATTGTATTACAGTGTAGTGGCCGTTTGTCAAGTAATTCAATATTGAAAAGGCTCGTATGTAAGTCGTGGAAGCAGCTAAAATACCTTCTTGTTGTTCTCCATTAGTAAGGATAGAACACTATACTAAACTTTTCTAAAATGGGAAAAAATATCTATTAATTTTACATGAAACCTATTTGTATTAATGTTACTAGAAAGACAAAAAAGAAATAGCAAAACTATAATCTTCTCCATCTGATGAAAAAGAAATGTTGCATTACAGTTAAATAAACAAGCATGCTTGCCTGTGTCAATCTCAACACAAAATAAAATATTCCTGAGAAATTATTTTTTAGTGAAAGTAAAACTTGCCAAACATTATATTAGTGGGGAAAACATTCAAAGCATGTGGCATGAATGTCACAGAGTTACATGTGACAAATACCAAGAGCGAGAAGAAAGTCTTGTCTATTTAAGCTTCTTCTGAAGATCACAACAGTAAGAGTGCAGGGAGAGGAGGGACGGAGGGAGACTCTGCTCAGTGATAATGATTTGAAGGAAGTGATTTTTCAACAATTGTAAGACTAGACACAGCTCCTCTTTGATACCTTCTACATCATCAGCTGCCATCCGGAGAAGGGACTCTGTGAAGTTAACTTCCACACTTTTTTTCTCTAAAATTTTCATAATGATGTCCTGTGTGAGGCCTGGATTTTCTTTTTCAGCCTATAAGAAAAAAGGCTAGTTTTGAAATGTATAAATACAATTAGCACATTAAAGCAAAAACTAAATTGCCTTAGATGAAGCACTAGGAAGTATAGAGGCCCTCTGAGGGCGCCAACTTGTGTTGTCAGAGCTTGTGCTTCACTATGTCCACACCACTTTCCTTTTGGACACAAGAACTCAACAGTTCCTACTTGCCCATGATATGTTTTTGCCATCAATCTAACAAGGAAAGAAGTTAACATTGTAATAGAGCTACGCATATATTCTAACAACCACCCTTTTCACTAATTTAAATGCATTGAGCATTTTTAGCTCAGGTAACATTTCATCTTAAGATTCAGCATAACTGACCACATCAGTATTTTTTAGATGTGTTACATTAAAATTAACAAAATGCCATGGGCTGGAGAGATGGCTTAGTGGTCAGGTGCTTGCCTGTAAAGCCTAAGGACTGAGGTTCAATTCCCTAGTACCCATGCAAGCCAGATGTACAAGGTGGCACATGCATTTGGAATTCATTTGCAATGGCTGGAGACCCTGGTGAGCCCAAGTACTGCCCTAGCCTGCCTCTTTCTCTCTCTCAAATAAATAAATGATTTTCAAAAAAGGCCAGAAAAACAAAACAACAACTAGAACAGCTTTTGTTATTGAAGCTACATAAGCTCTTAACTACTTTCCAATACAATGTTTTTTTATTTCTTGTTTTATTATTACAGCAAGAAATTTCCTTCACCAGTTTTCAAAATATCACTAATACATTTGTACATAATGAGCATGTCTCACTAATGAAAGCTTGTGTCCTTTAGGATGCCTGCTAGTGTGAAACCCTTTGTTGATGATTTTTCTTTTGCCCTAATAAATAAACAAAAAGCAGAAACAATGCAAGATCCTGACTGGATGGTACCCTCACTACTTCCATAGGTGTGCCTGGCACACTTGGCCTCTGCCTTTTCCATCCCATTAATGGCACTGCAGTGCCAACTGCAGTCTGTCCCCACTACTCTTTCCATTAGATCACCATGCTTCTATAGATCTCAAGAGGTTGTGGAATAAAATGGGAAAAGAAAATACATATTTATGTCAATCTTGGGGATCAGTTTAACTGATGTCAAATGCAATGCTGAAAACTCATTTTGATAGCTGACTAATAAAAACAAAGTAGGCCTACCTGGATTCTGCTTCTTTTACAATCTAGTTAGATTTTTCCTTTTATAAGTATATTTGAAGATAATCTATTTTTAAAAAGTAATCTTTAAAAGACAAGTTGTCCAAATGTGTTTTAATGTGCTGTTACAGTATTAGTTTGGTAAACAGCTAAAAATTACATTTCAAAACAGCATTTGGTAGCAGTGGTTTATCTTCCTTCTCCAAACAGCATTAAATCTACCTACATAATCAAGTATCTTGGGGATGGGAAATGTCAGCACCAAAACATCTCTAAAGTGCAGGAAGAATAAAATGCTGTAGGCCTGAACACAGAGTTTTCAATGTTACTTTCCTCTGGCACCAAAAAATACCAAAAGCGGAGCACTGCATAAGTGTCCGAGTTCCTGTCTTTCTTAGTTCACAGAGTGCTTAGTGGCAAATGATGTTCATTAAGGGTACAAAAGACTCTGAAAGTAGTATGTTCTACCAACTTGGCAGCTTCAAAAAATAAATAAATAAAACCTAAAAAATGGATATTTATTAATAGGATGTTTGATCTTACCAAAACTTGCACAATTTCTCAAACATTGTATTTAGCTTGGACCTACCACACACACATCCTCTTGTACACTGAATTTCACATGGTCCTTGTTTGTAATCACAGCATAGACCAATGGTTCAGTTTCACAAAGACATGACATCATTTAAAGGAATGCAGACTAAACTAGTATGTTGAAATGAACTTGAGGTAAGTTCATACAGTATAAAAAAGCATTGCATGTTATATCATGGGACCCCACCGAGTTTGCTATAGGTCTTAGCCAGGGTACCAGGCACAGTACTAGGGAATAGAAGTCTTAGTACCTTCTGGCCAAAGTGCTAGTCAAACAACATTTTTTAAGCATTAAATTTACAAAATGCCTCTGAAGCCTCTACTCTCTAATACCTCTGCCCACCTTTCCAGGATGTGCCCTCAAAACTGAGCACACTGGGACCCAATCTTGGAAAAGAATTTAATCTGAGAGAAAAAAGTATCCCAAATGTAAAACCAAACTCTTGTGAATCAGTGATTTCAAACCTAGAAGACAGTACAGCTTATCAGAAATGCTAAGAATATATGTTCTAAAAGATAATAGTCAATGATATATATATATATTTTATTATTATTTTATTTATTTGAGAGAGAGAGAGAGAGAGAGAGGAAGAGGCAGTGAGAAAGAGAGAATGGGCGCACCAGCCATTGCAAATGAACTCCAGACACATGTGCCCTCTTGTGCATCTGGCTTATATGCGTCCTGGGGAACTGAACCAGGGTCCTTAGGCTTCGCAGGCAAATGCCTTAACTGCTAAGCCATTTTCCCAGCCCCAGTGATATATTTTTATTTGGGGGAAATTTATTTTAATCCTTCTTTTTTTCCAAGTATAGATACTAAATGGATAAAAACATTCTTTTAAGTAAAAAATTGGAAATATGCATATGGAAGACTGCTTGGCTAATTAATATTTTTTCAACTTTTTCAAAAAAGTTAACTAAATGTGATAACTAATAAATACAAATGCAAACTTGTGTAATTTGTTAATTCAAAGTAATTTTCACTATTCCCAATTAAGAATCAGTGCTGGGCTGGGGCGATGGCTCAGCAGTCAAAAGAACTGTTTGCAAAGTCTAACAGCCTGGGTTTGATTCCCCAGTACCTACATAAAGCTAGATGCAGACTGGCATATGCACCTGGAGTTCCGTGCAATAGTAGGAGGCCTTGGCACGCCCATTCTCTATCTCTTACTCTTCCTCCTTTTCCCTTCCTTCTCTACCTTCCTCCTTCTCAAATAATTTTCTTTTGTTTTAAACAATCAGTGCTGTGAGCACAATGGTGCCTATGCCTGTACTTCTACTTAGTTGGGAGGTTAAGGCACAGGGATCACTTCTGGGCAATTCAAGTCTAGTCTTGGGCAATTTAGAGTCCATCTCAAAAATAAACAGGCATGCAAGCAAACACCAAAAGGTCAGTGCTGTGCATAATAACATTTGTCCAAGAATAAAGCCAGATAGGCAGATTTATCAGTCATGTAACTGTACATCAGTGAAAAAAAAAATGACCAGCTTAAGTACAATGTTGTAAGCAGAAAAATTCACATGGAACTGTTTTATGATGTGACTGATGACATCATCCATTAAAACTTAACAATGAACTTATTCTCCAGTTACACATTAAAATATTGTGCCTTGGTCTGCAGAGATGGCTTAGCAGTTAAGGCGCTTGCCTGTAATGCCTAACAAACTAGTTTGATTCCTCACTACCCACGTAAAACCAGATGCACAAAGGGGCACATGCATCTGGAGTTCATTTGCAAGCAGCTGGAGGCCCTGGAGTGCCTATACTCATTCTTGCTCTCTGCAGGGCATAGTAGCACACACTTTTTAAAAAAAAATTTTTTTTTGTTTATTTGCAAGCAGAGAGAGAAGATAGAAAAGAGGCAGAGAGAGAATGGGTACACCAGGGCCTCCAGCCAGCGCAAACGAACCCCAGATGCATGTGCCCCTTGTGCATCTGGCTTATGTGGGTCCTGGAGAATCAAACCGGTATCCGTTGGCTTCACAGGCAAATGTCTTAACAGCTAAGCCATCTCTCCAGCCCCGTAGCACACTTTTAATCCTAGCTCTGGGGAGGCAGAGGTATGAGGATCGCTACAAGTCTGAGGCCAGACTGAAACTACATAGTGAATTCTAGGTCAGCCTGGGCTACAGTAATACCCTACCTCAAAAAACCAAACAAAAAGCAATTATGTGTATGTGTGTGTGTAATTTTTTTTTTTTTTTTGCCTTAGCTAATTCCTGGAACTAACAAAATAAATAAAAATTAGTTTGTGGTATCCTGAATATATGTCGTGGTGGGAAAGGAGATGTTATATATATATTGTTTTTGGTTTTTCAAGGTAGGGTCTCACTCTAGCTCCGGCTGACCTGGAATTCACTATGTAGTCTCAGGGTGGCCTCGAACTCACGGTGATCCTCCTACCTCTGCCTCCCGAGTGCTGGGATTAAAGGTGTGCACCACCTTGCCCAGCTATATTAAACAATGTACACAACATGTACATTAAGTCTAGTATGCAGCTCTATAAAAGACACATACTGCAAGCAAAAATATGAATAATTTTTAGTGTTTTAAGAAAGTTTCTAAAAAGCAGGTAAAACTGTCTTAATGGCAAATCCAAAATGTATCATTAACATGTAATTGATACAAAATTCTCATCACTTAAGTATTTAAAATTCTTTCCCCTATAGGATATGATTAAAGCATGCTTATACTCTGAACCTGGAGCATGTCTCCCTTTGAAAAAGCCATCCTAAGGGCTCAATAGCATATGGTCAGAAAGACTTAACTGGGAAGCTCAGGTCTAAAGACAATCAAGAAATTCAGTTTGAATGCCTTACCTGTTACTCATAGTAACCTCAGTCTATCATGGAGGTATATTTTCATGGTCTAAGCTTTACATATATACACATATATGTGAAGGGTATTTATTTAAGATATTATTTTATAAATGAGATTTTACAAGTAATACAAAAAATTAAAAACATACTCCACAGTCAAACAATAAACATTCTGAAGAAAAGCTTTGAAAGCCCAATGTGATGAAAAGATGAATGCTGCAAACATGGTTGTGATTCATCTTTCTTGAAATCTTCACAGCAAATACTAATGGACGTAAAATACATGAAAAAACTTTCACTAAAAGAAGATAAACTGACAACTATCAGAGGGTATTTAGATTTATCTATGACATACACTTTAACCAACATAATAAATTACTTGTACCTCACCTTAATGAAAGCGGCTCTCAGTGTCTGAGCTGCAGACAAATTTACTCGTTCTAGCTGCAAGGAAAATTTTAAATCATTAACACAGTTTTCTTGAGAAAAAACACATGTATGATGTTCCATTCTCTTGTAATCATATTTATACATTCAAAAAGCAAAATCACCGTAATTCTTTAAATAGGCTATTTAAAATTTTTAATCGAACACATAAAATCTGTTTTCAGTTCTTTCCTTTCTTAAAAATAACATGAATTCTACCTTAAAACTAGATTTGTGGTAAATATTGAGGATAGTAAGTTTTATAGAAAAAAAATAAACTGTTACTTGTGGAGGAAAATAACCAGGATTAAGGTAAATGTTGTACCATCTACAATTTTGCTACACAAAGGTATATATACTTGTGATGAACATAAAATAATACAGGTAAACCACTTATTTAGGTTCTACTTTCTATCTTCTCCATTAATTTAATTATTTTAATTTCTACGCCCGTGATTAAGCTGCGTTTAGTCTATTTATCAATCAGCAAATAGTGTTGTAAAAGCCTGGCTTAACCCTCAATTGAAATCTGGGTAGTCTGGATACTGGAGATATACTGCATCTGTTCTATAGCACCAATATTAAGAAATGATTTGTTCGGCAAAGCCCAATAGTCCATGTTTGATTCCCCAGCACCCACGTCAACCAACAGCATAAAGTTGTACTTGCATCTGGAGTTCATTTGCAGTGGCAGGATGCCCTAGTGTGTCCATACTCACTATCCCTATGTCTGCCTCTTTATGTTTCTATCTCTCTATCTCAAATAAATAAATAAAATATTTTTTAAAGGAATGATTTGTTAAAATAATAAAAAACTTAAATCTAACACTTAATTTTATAGCAAATGTGATGCTTAAAATTTCAACAGATTAATTTCCTTACTATACTTCACATGATTCATTTACAAATCTTCTTAAAATAACTCTGCTTTTGAAGACTTGACTGTGAAGCTTTAGCGATCTAGTTTAAGTTAAACTGAGATCTCTTTATTCTTAAAAAAAATGGATTGGTTAATTCAATGAAATTCTATCTATTTAATTTGGGATAATCTTAAATGTTGGAAAACAGTGTAACCTTTTTATGTTTATACATTATATAGGAGAAATTTATGCATATATAAATCTTATACAACAAATATTCCTTTTAATCCTTGAAGTCAAGGAGAGTTTAAGTTTGGCTTTATAAATAAATGACATACACATACATCTAAGATATTTCTAAAATTTGAAGACAATTTATTCTAACAGTCAACAAGAGCTAGAAATTCCAAGTGTCTATCTTCCTACAAATTACCTTTTTTTTTTTTTTTTTTTTTTTTTATTTAGGTATTTACTTATTTCAGGGGGAGAGAGAGGCATGTCTGGGCCTTTAGCCACTGCAAATGATCTCCAGAGGCATGTGCCACCTTGTATATCTGGCTTATGTGGTACTAGTGAATCAAACCTAGGTCTTTAGGCTTCAAAGGAAAGCTCCTTAACCACTAAATCTCCCTAGGCCCAAATTATTTATTTTAAGAACAAACAAAATTTGCAAAACTCACAATTTATCTCCCCAAATCAATAAACCATTTTTCTTAGTATTTAACTTGGCATTGACAAAGACTTCTACAATGTAATAATGCTGTGTGAGGTAAAGGGAAAGCAAAAGAGTCCAGTAAATAAATATTGGAAAGAACTCAAAATAGTTCTTAAAATGAACAAAAGTGTTTTTAACAAAAAAGGTTTGTACTAACACATTATGTACGTAATTATAATGAAAAATACCAAAGATCAAAACAACAGCATAGCTCAATAGATCTGAGGTTGTATTAGTGGGTGAGGGCAAGCAGACAACAGGGTGCTTCCATCCTGATAGCAGCCTATTTCCTCATTTGGGTTTAAACCCCAGTGACCAGTTAGGCAGTCAAAGCTCTGAGTCAGATGTGTGCCCACAAGGACCAGCATTACTAAATTATTCTGTACTACCCTGACTGGTACTTGCAAGGTCAAGGCCAGAGGCCCAGAATAACTATGAAGAGAGGGTACAATATGCATGACAGACATCATCATCTTTACATTTCTACACTAAGTTCACATACATGCATCTAACAAAGAAAGGGGCAGTCAGAGTGAAGTCAAACATACTTCAATAAATCAGAAATCTATGAGCTATGAACCCCTTCAACCAAACTTTGCTTGAGAGCCAGCCTGGGGTACACTGCACAACCACATATTTGCAATAAACTCAATTTCATTTATTTGAGAAAGAGAAAGGAGAAAGATAGAGGCAGGGGCAGAGAGGAGAGAGAGACAGAATGGGTGCACCAGGATCTCCAGCAACTGCAAACCAATTCCAGACACATGTGCCACCTTTGTTTACTGGAGAATTGAATCTCAGTCCTTAGGCTTTGCAGGCAAGCACCTTGACCATTTAGCCATTTCTCCAGCCCTCAACAGGATTTCTAACTCATCCAGTGTGCAGTGCAGAGGGTACATTTAGTATATTTAGCACAGGCGTACATTTATTGTTTTAACTGAAGTTATCATCTCATCAATAAAGTGACCTGAATTGTTCTCAAATTAGTAACATCTTATATTAAGTAAGTAGCAAGGTATTTTATTTGTCCCATAATAACTGCTTATTTTAGGTCTCTCACTTTTGATACAAGATTTGGCAACATTATTTTTATCTTACCACTCCCTTTCAACAATAGCTACCATTTCTTAAGCATCTATCAAGAACTTAAGAGTATTTTCATACAAAATATCTCTAATCCTCAGAATAATTCTGTTATTACATTTACTTTGTATAGAGAAAGCCTTAGGCTGTACAAACACCCCAATGCTGCAGAAAGAGTATGGGATACCAGTTCTATGTGGCCCCAATCTTGCATACAAGCTCCCTGTACTGCCTTTCTGCACTGAAGCTCATGCTACCCCTGGGTCACTATATACTTTTGGGTTTCTACCAAGGGTAAGAAGCCAATACTAAGAGATAACAAAGAAGCAGATGATGCAGCCCTCCACTACCCAAAGATGGCCTTAATTAAGCAGCTATTGGAAAAGTGGAGAAGGCACCATCAGCTTAGATTGAAAGAAATGGTATCTGAACTGATTTTTAAGCAGCTTAGCCTTTTTAAAAGTACCTGCCTTAGAACTTCTGTGACTTAGGGTTTCTTTTCTTTGGGGGGTAGGGGGTGGGTTGGTGACAGCTGAGGACAAGATAATTTTATGTAATTTCTAGAACAGAAAAACTTTTCCATTTTGTTTCTAATACTTATCACTGAGCCAAACTCTGAGTTGTTAGGATAAGTGTCTTTAGCAAAAGTATCTTTAAAACTCTGACCTATTTGCAGAACTGCTGATTAGTAATAAAAGATAGCACACAAACTGCATTTGGGGTCTCAATGGAAGAATATTACTGCTACTTCATATATCAATAAACACCAAAATTAGAAAAGGCATTGCTTGGGCCTCAGCTACATAGGACTTCTATATCACCAGCATTAAGAGAATGAAGGAAAAGGGCAAATAACATCTTAGCTCCAAGAGGTGGGAAAGGAGTGCTTGCTGAAGCACATCTGGAGGGAACCGATGGGCTACTCAACAGTGGGTCTTCTCTTACCTCTGTTGTGCCAACTCTCCGTTTATTATCTCAGTTCCTTTTGCTACTAACTATAGACAGATTTTGAATATATAACACCAAACTGCACTTGCCACACAGATACTCGTTTTAATGGTCTACATGCCTTCGAGTCTATCTAGAGCTCACTTACTGCATGGCTCCACTAGAAGTCCATCCCCCTATTTTTCAAGTGTCAAACTATTTCTGAAACTAAAAAAAAAGCCCTTTCGTTGCTCAAGTTTTCAGGAGTCTTGCATATAATCTTGTGAAAGCTTTATTTGTTTAAGGTCAAAATAATTAGGTTAATTAGTTCTGAAAGGCATAAAATCTACCGGCTTCCTCAAAATCAGGTAAGGTTAAGATTTTCCCATGGTGACACTATCCTTACTTACATCTCTCCCTCTAAAAAATATTGATCCTATTTCATGAAAGAAATTAAACTGGGCTAAGTCACAAGACTATAAACTCCAAGTGATTCAAATGAGAGGCCAGGAGTGGTGGCACATGCCTTTAATGCAAGCACTCACAAGGCAGAGGTAGGAGTATTGTTATGTGTTTAAGGCCAGCCAGAAACTACAATGAATTCTAGGTCAGCCTGGGCTAGAGCAAGACCCCACCTGAAAAAAGAGAGAGAGAACATGAGTCTGGTTGCAAAGTCAGTTGGCAGAGTACAGAGAGAGAGAGAGAGAGAGAGAGAGAGAGAGAGAGAGAGAGAGAATATGAGTATGGTTGCAAAGTCAGTTGGCAGAGTAACAAAAAGAGAGGGAATGAAGGAGTCACTGACTGACTTCTGAGATGTCCCAGAAAAAAATAGACACCATTAGCCGCTATATTTTGCATAGATGTTCTGAGGAGAGTCATTTTGGGTTGTGAGAGAGGCCACCTGCACTAATGTGGAGCTTTCCACTGCAGCTCTGCTGGCAAGTGCATGGTACTCTAGGGCTGAACACAATTTCCTCAGACCATGTATGTGGAAGAATTCTTAATTATGGGTATTAAACACTTGATAGTACATGAACTCATTTATCTTACAGGCTGTTGAGAGATTTTACTATAATATTATTTATCCCAATTTTACAGATCAGGAAAATGAATCAGGATCACATAGCCCTCCTTCTGGCAGAACACTAGTTCACATTCAAAACATTAACTACACTCACCTCTGGATGGAAGACTGCAAGTAAAATCCATACACTCGTGGAGGAATTATGCTCAAAGTCTGTCTGATTTTCCCAACAAGAGGGAGGGAGGAGACTGAGGAAAATAGGTTAAGTTGGAGAAGTAAGACCCAGGTTTGATTTACTTACTAGGAAAATTGAAAATCCAGGCACCAACAGAAATAGCTGACTCAGAAACTCCTGAATGCAATGTTACTTATTTCTTAG
The DNA here is from genome assembly GCA_036365145.1 of Orientallactaga sibirica. NCBI lineage: Eukaryota > Metazoa > Chordata > Mammalia > Rodentia > Dipodidae > Orientallactaga > Orientallactaga sibirica. The sequence continues at coordinate 14,407,080 of JAEOAD010000008.1, forward strand.
TATATTTCTGTGTGATTTATTAATAAAAAAAATTGACAGTCTAAAGTCAATTTATTTACAAAATATTTTATAAAATATGACATACAATGCTTCCAAAACTGTATTTCATCTCCAAACCCTACATTCATGGTTTATTCTTCCAGGAATGAGAAGTGAATCCTCTCTTCTGCTCCATATACAAAGAATCATCAAGAAGCAATAATAAGAGAACATGATGGAAGACCTGGCATGTGGTTTCTAGAAGCCCATTATGCAACAAGGAGGTCTATCTCATAACACACTTACAACATGTACAGTGTATGTGGACTCTGGACTTCGCTGCTACTTATCAAACGAGAAGGCACTCTTTAGCTATCTTGTAATAGTTTTATGAAGTATAGCAAGCACTAATCACCCAGAATGCCATAAATAACTATGCCTTATAAGCTGGTAACAGTACTGAAATTTCCCAACGTGTGGATAAATACAAACACTAAAGTTGAAAATGCATCAAACACTAAGGTTGAATAATAAGTTTTTGGTTTTTATGATACACTTTGGATACAATGTAGTGAATCACATCAATTTTCATCATACCTACTATGGCACTATTCTTTGTAAGAGTCACTGGAATGTTATTTATCTTTAGATCTGTACTGTACAATACAACAGAGGCATACTAAAGTATAATTTTCCCATTAGTAGAATCACAGCCAAACTCATGGTTGAACTACAGTTAAATATGCATATTTAACTTATTAGGAATCTTATTTAGGTGTTACAATAACACCATGGAAGGCTAGAGAGTAGCACTAGCAGTGAATACAGTACTTTTTAACCAAACACCTCACAAGGAAAGGCCCAATGATTATTTTTTTTTTTCCCCTGCATTAAGCACTAGTTTTTATCTGTCATAAGGAAATATAAGTACCATCAACATTCCTGAAACCCTGTAGGGTTCTGGAAATGTGTCTCAATACAGGACAGGAAGTCACTGCTCTAGAAAGCAGTCACTGAGGAATCAGATGGCCATCCCAAATCTGAGGGTGAGCCCATGTCCCTTTGCTGCAGTATCTCTCAGCCTGCCACAGTCAGCCACTTGGTCTCTAGCTTGGATATTATTTGATGGTGTTTCAAATTCCATAACATGTCAGCCTTGTCAAAGAGTATAATGTGCCATTTCCTACTACCTCCCAAGACTTAAACCAAGTATTAGACTACAATAAAACTATTTTATTAAAAAGGACGAAAATTCATTAGACTGGTTGAGGCCCTCAGCTATAAAAGCAGAGCAATAAAGTCAATGAATAGGTTTGAAGGATAATTAGATAACATAGCAAAAAAAAAAAAAAATTAATAAAAACCCTAAATGCATAAGCCACTGAGTATCAAATCTAGAACATCTAGATTTGATTTTACTTGCATGTAACTTTGGAAAAAAGGGATGAGTAAACTTCTAAGGGTCTTCAATTTCTAGAATTCTCTGTTAGAAAAATTAATATTACTTTAAAAGGAAAAGCAAAGATGTACTTCCAGAAGTCCAAGACAATATTCCCTATTTATATTAAATCAACAATGTCTCCTTTAGATACAATGTAATGGTACATTCCAATTATTAATTTTAAACATGTGCTGTGTCAGCACTCACAGTAACTTCTGTGCTTGCTGTTCTGGCTGCCCAGAGCACACTCATCTCTAACTCTTCAACTGTTATTCCTATTAATTTTCTTCAGATTCCAGTATTGTATTTGTGTCATTTTTGGTGAGGCTAGTTCTGACCCCTAAAATAGGACTCACTTGCCAAATTATTTCTTGAGTTTTTTCTAACTTGTAAGCAGTTATCACATCTTTTTATTTAAATGGCTGCGTTTTTAAATGTAATACCTATATCTCCCGCTAAGTTTAACCTCCATGGGGGAATGACACTTCTTTTGGCTTTGTTTTTACTATTTTATGTGCTGAAGCAATACACATAGACAGCACGCAATCCATAAAAGTATTGATTATGTGAAAGAACAGATAAATAAGTAGAGGAATAAGAAAATGTAAACTCACCTCATTAAACACAGGATACATGACTGCATAGAGGGGCATAGAAACCATGGAAGTGGTCTCAGCTTCATTCTTCATCTCTTCCATTGTCATCCTCATTCAAAAGCCAACTACAGTAGAAAAAGCAGTCTAAAATGGAGAGGAATCTTCATTCACTACAATTTTTCTTTCCCTTGTGTGTGTGGTAACAAATGGAACACAAAAATACACTGACCTGGTAAAAAGAAAAGGGGAACAGAAATTTACATTAAAAGGAGATACAAACTTCAACAATTTTCCTTTCCAAATTTCCAAAACAGAGTTTCTACCTTGTGAAAAGCTGATTTGTTAATGTTTTATATGTGAGAACAATCCAAGCTAGTCAAAGACATTTTTTCTTTACAGGTTCAAAAATTACCCTATTCTACTGCTAGCTTCCCTGGCTAGGAATGACTTCACTAAACACAGTGAGTTCTCCATCAAACACGGTGGGAAAATGACATCTAATGGCACCGTATACAACTGGAAAACTAACAATAAGACAATAAGATACATGATATGTATGTATGAAATATGCAGAACATGGTGAAAGAGGGGACAGAAAGAATTCAAAAGCTGAAGGAAGGGGTGGAGTGCTGTGGATGCCTTCTTCCAGGCACAATATGGCTGCTGCACTCTAACTAGCAGCTGTGAATACCTGCACAAGACCTACACACAACTGGGCCCATCACCATTCCATCACAAGGGACAGAGGAGCACACGGGGCCCTATGCTGACGGCTTGTTGGCAGTAAAGGGAGCTACAGGAGTAGCTCATGAAGGTCCATCCCTCTCTGAGCATTTATACAGGAAGTAGCTCATGAAGCTCCATCCCTCTCTGAGCACTTATAGGCAGTGTTTGCTTGGGGGGGGGAGGGATTAAATTTATTGGCCACAATAAAAAGGAGGAGCAAAGGAAGAGGATGACCATAAATTTGATGACAATGACAGAGGAAGGGGATTACAGGGAGTAGGAGAAGGTAAGAGAGGGTAATGGGGTTGAATATGATGAAAATATATACATATATGAAAATGTCATAACGGAATCCATTCTGTGTAATTACTATATGCTAATAAAAAACTATTAAGGTGGGCTGGAGAGATGGCTCAGAGGTTAAAGGTGCATGTTTGCAAAGCCTCACATCCCAGATTCAATTCCCCAGTATCCACATAAAGCCAGACAGACTGACATGTACATCTGGAGTTCATCTGCAGTGCCAAAAGACCCTGGCATACCCATTCATTCTCTTTCTCTGCTTGAAAATAATTAAATCAAAAATTTAATAAAACGTTTTTTAAAAACTAACAAAAACTTAGATAAAAAAAACTTAAGGTGTCTAATATTTTCTTGAACATTTTTGCTTCCTGTTTATTGATCTCATCACCTGAAAGTAACAGAAAAGCCACATCAGCATAGAAGACACAAGACAAAGCTTAAAACAGGGACAATCACATCCAATGTGATCTACTGCGGGAATCATGGTTCTGTTTTCTGTCACTGGTACTTCTGGATGATTAGAGCCCTAAACATCTGACACTGAGAATGAACAAATGCAAAGTAGTGAGGAATTAGCATCAATAATTCAACAAAAGGGACTGGAGGGATGGCTTAGCAGTTAAGGTGTTTGCCTGCAAAGCCAAAGGACCCAATTCAATTCCCCAGGTCCCACATTAGCCGGATGGCACAAGGGGGTGCATGTGTCTGGAGTTCGTTTGCAGTGGCTGGAGGCCCTGGTGTGCCCATTCTCTCTCCCCACCCCCTCTCCCTCTTTCTCTGTCAAATAAATACATAAAAATAAAGTATTAAAAAAAGAATTCAACAAAAGTCAGGGCTGGAGAGATGCTCAGTGTTTAAGGCACTTGTCTGCAAAGCCTAACAGCTTGGGTTCAATTTCTTAGTACCCAAGTAAAGCCAGATGCACAAACTGCATACATGTGAAGTTTGTTTGCAGTGGCTAGAGGACCTGTTGTGCCCATATTCTCTTCCCCCCTTTCCTTTCTCTGTGCAAATAAATGAAATATTTTTTAAAAATCAACCAAGAGTCCTAGCACTTGGGAGGCTATTAGAAGGACTGTAAATAGGGTTGTCTAAAAACAAATAAAAGCATTGTTTGTTTAAAGAAATAACTATTTCATTTGCTAAACCAGAAGCTATTAATTAATGTAATTAATTAAAGTAGTTTTTGATTATAAATTTTACAGGTCTAGAAACTGGCTGATTTTTGTGCCCAAATCACACATGCAGAGGCTGAAGGTTGAACCCAGGTTCTGACTCTACATCACATTAAATTTGAGGGGAAAAGACAGAACTCTCCTTTGCCCATGTACTCAAAGAAAGTGCCCTAGTTACTCATTCACTGAACAAATACATATTTAGCACCTACTAGATAGAAGTGCAATTCTTAGTCATTAAAAACTGTATCTGTCAGATTGTTTAAAGACCTCAATTGTCTGAATTATACACTCAAGGCCTAGAGAGTGGCTTCAAAGCCCCCGATAACCTGTGTTAGTATTAGCAATAAGTGAGAGCAGCTTAGCATTCTACCGTATCCATATCCAGAGAGGGGAACTCAACATCGATTGATAGCTGAATTCCACCTCTGTTTCTAGGCAAAAATGTACTCCCTGACTTTACAGAACAACCAAAGGCCAATCCCTACACTTTATTATACAAGGTGAAAGAAAACCATTCACAGATCTTATGGCAGACTGAAGTACATTGCTTGGGTCCCACATAGCAGGAAGGAACAGATATTAGAGGCAGAGGAAATCTGAAGACCTAATATGTCAATGGAGGAGATACTAAACAAAAGAAACAGATAAATACTAAGGGTGACTTTTCTTTCTCATGTTCTTAACATACTACTTGTTAGTCTGCTTTTCTATTTAGAAAAAATTGGGAATACATTATATATATATATATATATATATATGTAAAAATCAATCAACCTTGAACATCTGGGTGTGGTGGCAAAGTGCCTGGGAATCGGAGGCAGAGGCAGAGGGAGGACTGGGAGCTAAAGGCCCAGCTGAGCTAAAAGAGCAAACAAAACAAACCATAAAAATAAAAATCCAAGTTTGAAAGAAAAAAAAAAGAGATGAAATACAACAGAGATGAAAACTGCAGACCTAATGCACAGTACTGATGGCAGAAGGAGGCACAAGCAAGCAAGGAACAGTGGAAAAAGACCAGATAGGACTTGAAGAGCAATCTCATGTGGTGATAGGGGAGAAAAATCACTTATTAAGCTACCTACAGGCATGGTAGTAAGTAGAAATCAACCAAGACAAGGCAGCCTCTTACCTTACAGAGCTACAGGCATGCACAACACACTAGGACAATAAACAACTGTGCACAGCGTACTAAGACAGTGAACTGTGCACTAGGGACAGTGAACAACTGTGCATAGTACACTAGGACAGTGAACAAGTGTGCACAGCACACTAGGGAACATCAGACTACGAAAAGTGGGTGAGAGAACCACCTTTCACAACTGAAGAGCTTAGCAGAGGTGGCAGAAGTGCTCATGCAGTGGAGCCTGGACAATGACTAACATGGATTTCTGAGGGAGGTTAGGAGCTTAGATACTGGGAGTGGGAACTCCCTACAGAGCCTTAGAGTGAGCTGATGAGCAAAGCTCTGGAATAAAGTGAAACAGGCAAAATAGGACCAAAAGAATCACTTTTGGTTTTACTCTTGAACACATGTGCACATCAGCAGAGATGTGAGGGCTGACTTTTTTCTTGAATTTGCATTATTAAATTATTATTATTACTATTACTATTAAGTCTCTTCTAAGACTAGCTTTGTAGTATTATCATTCTTATCTTCAAACAAAACACTATTTTGGGCTGGAGATATGGCTTAGTGGTTAAGGTGCTTGTCTGGAAAGCCAAAAGACCGAGGTCTGATTCCCCAGGATCCACATAAGCCAGACACACAAGGTGACACATGCATTTGAAGTTTGTTTACTGCAGCTGGAGGCCCTGGTATGCCCATTTTCTCTTCCCGGTCCCCTCTCAAATAAATAAAAATGAAATGCTAAAAAAATAAAATAAACAGTATTTTAACAATGTCATATATAAAACTGCTAGCCAGGTGTGGTGGCACACACCTTTAATCCCAGCACTTTGGAGGCAGAGGTAGGAGGATCATAGTGAGTTCAAGGCCAACCTGGGCTAGAATGAGACCCTACCTCAAAAAACCAAAATAAAATAAGATAAAATAAAATTGCTAATATTTTAACAACCTTTAAATATTGTTATTATGGAAAATAATCCCAAACTCACTTTACAATAGAAATATTTTAGAATGCAGACTCATGAACTGGAGCCACTTACAGTTTCAATAACATTTGTGGGGGACTGCAAATCAATCATCCCAATAAGACCGTTTAAATATGGAATTATCCTGCCAATTTTAATTCAAGTTAAAATATGCTTCTTCATTTGAAATGGTTCAATGGACAATCTACAATTACTACCAGCCAAGAAAAGGCCAGCTATAAAAACAGCAGGGTGGTGTAGCTCAATGAAGCCTTTGACAAGAATCTTTCTGGGACAGTTATTATCATTGGCCAGGTCCTGGCAGCTGGTTTCTACGGTAAAAGATGATATGGTATGTACACACAACTGAAGACCACAAAGTCTAAATCCCAAATCTGTTAGTGCCTTTAAAGATGATGCCATCCACTTCTTACTGACACCACAAAGTCCCAGAGTTACTGCAGTAGTTACCTTTCTCATCACTATGACGAAATGCCTGCACAAATAACCTAAGGAAAGACAGATTATGGCACAAGGGGTCAGAGGTTTCATTCCATGGGAAGGGTGTGGCAAAGCAGTATATATCATGGCATCCAGGAAGCAGAGCAAATGCCTGTGATAGTGGGCTCTCTCCTTTTTCCTCTTTTACTGGATTTGGAACCCCAGTCTATGAGATCACACTGTCCAACTAAGGGGCAGGTCTGAGCTGGGAAGGTCTTCCCCTTAGTTAACTCTGCAAATGCTCTCAAAGACTCATCTAGGTATATGTTACAGTTACTTCAATGTTGCTGCACAAAGCCCATGACCAAGAGCAGCTTGTGGGAGGAAAGGGTTTATTTTTAGCCGGACACCAGCAGATGTTACACCCCTAGGGCTCATGATTACCCTTGTTGTAGGTTTTCAGTATCAGGGATGCATTCCCTCCCATGGAGCGGACCTCCAGTCCAATTAGAAAGCAGTTGGTTTCCCCCATCACAGACATGCCACTATTGCACTCATTGGCTCATTTGGCCTGGCTTGCCAAATTTAAAGCTTGCAGTGTCCACTGTTGATTATCTTCACTGGTGTTTTCTCTCACTCCCATTGAACTGCATGCAGCATAGCTTTTTCCAGCATGCTGTCAGCTGGTCCATATGGAGGAGGCTTTGAGCTCAGCTCCAGCAGGATTTCTCAGTGACCAAGTGTGTGGAGTCTTCAGCAATAGGGTCTTAACATCTATTCCTGGTGGGAAACCAAGGGCCCCTGCAATGGCCTATAATATTTTGGGGGTATCTGTGACCTCCCTGGCCAACAGCTCACTGGAAGGTATCCCATTCCTGGCACTGAAAATTTTCTAGTAACAATCTATTGCTTCTGAGTGTTCCATTGTCCAGAAAAGTAGGTTTCCATATGAGTTATTTATATCCTCTTAGATTTTGATTAACCCTCCGTCCACTTTTCCTTTACCAAACTGCCCAGTAAGCACTTCTCTTAATGTCCATACCCATATATTAATGCTACTTTCACTTTTGGCTAGAGGAGCTTCTCTTTTCAGATGGTGGTAACCTTGGGATGACTCAAAAGGCACCATGGTGCTGGGAAGAGGGGACAGGAGTGCTCACTGAAATATCTCTAACACACCTTCCAAGTCTCAGGGTCCATTGAGGAAGAGGTGGCAGAAAGAATATAAGAGCCAAAGGAAGGGTAGGACTCCTTACAATGTGCTCCTTCTGACATAAAATGGCTTGGATATCCATGACCTCCCAGTGCCTGACACTACCTACACAAGAAAAGATCATGACATCAAATTGAAAAGAGAGACTGATTGAGAGGGGATATGATGGAGAGTGGAGTTTCAAAGGGGAAAGTTGGGAGAGGGAGGGAAATGCCATGGGACATTGTCTACAATTAAGGAAGTTGTCAATTAAAAATAAAAGGTTTATTTTTGTTTCCAGACTCAAGAGGACGTTACAAGACAGCAGGGGAAAACAAGGTATGAGCAGACACTGGACATCACCTCCTGGCCAACATCAGGTGGACAAAATCAGCAGGAATGTATGCCAAAAACTCACAGGGGAAGCTGGCTATGACACCCATAAGCCTACCCCCAGCAACACTCCTCCTCCAATTCCAAATCGGCATCAGCTGGGAACAAAGTATTCAAGACACGTTTATGGGGGCACATAATTCAAACCACCACAGCATGTTTTTCTAAACTTTGACATGTTTTATGATCCAATCAAATTGACAGTCAAGATAACCATCACAAGTATGTACAGTGCTCAGGGTCACAAGTTCTAATAAAAAATTAATAAATAAAAACTTAATGTCAATACAGTGTTAATGTATCAAAAATGACTTTGTTTCCCATTTCAAACATATTGCTTTGAAGGAAAATGTTTCAAACTGAACTTTGTATCTAAGCCACCAAGCATCTATAGAAAAAATAAATAAATAAATAAAACAAGAACCAAAACTAGAAACCATGAGAATTTAGATAAAGGCCATATTTTAAAAGGATTTTTTGGGCTGGAGGGATGGCTTAGTGGTTAAGGCATTTGCCTGCAAACCAAAGGACCCAGGATTGATTCCTCATGACCCATGTTAGGTAGATGCACTAAGAGGCACATGCATCTGGAGGTCGTCTGCAGTGGCTGGAGGCCCTGGTACACCCATTCCCTATCTTCCTATCCCTCTTTCTCTGTCAAATAAATAAATAAAAATAAAATATTAAAAAAGAATTTTTCTTTAAAAACATCCATTATGAAGTAGTGATTACAATACAAATGTATAAACAAACTCCTCACTTCCTCTCCCCTCTACTACCTTGATTACTCAACATAGTTCTGCCAATTTCTAAAAGAAGATGAATAGCTTCAAATAGCTTCCTGAGTTTATCACCTGGTTAGAATGAAAAGGCAAAATAATAGATCCTCAGCCATTTTATTTTCTGCAGGGTTTGTGACCAGCCAAGCCAACTCAGTCTGCTCACTGAAAGAGCTCCACTTAATGTATTTCAGGGCTCAGAACCAGCATTTCCTGAAGCAGACTCAGTTTACTGCCTGGGCCTTGAGATAACTATGGAGACAAGACTATTTGCCCCCCAAATGAAGAGTGTATACAGTTCTCCAGTGGAAAAATCTTTCGCAAGTAAATTCTAGATTCTGATTGGTTTAAAACATAATCACATGAGCACTGAGCAGAACAATGGTTCTCATCCATGTACATTACTTTTCCCCCTAAAAAACAATGGAGACAGTGCAGCAGGCAATGTTTCAAAGAACAAATGAATGATATCAAGTAGACAATTGGTAAGTTTAGTCTTTTTAATACTCTTCACATATGAAGCTTAGCAAAATAAACAAAAAATCTAATTAATCCCATTGAAAAATTCTACATCCAGTTATATTTACATTTTTTACTTTTTTAATTATCCTAAGCTCTTTGTATTACATTAATCTATGAAAATATAACAACATAAAACTGCAAATACAGTTTAGATTTTCAAAACAACCTTATGTGAAAATAAAACTAAAGATAAGGGCAAGAGAAATGGCTTAGTGGTTAAGGTGCTTGCCTGTGAAACCTAAGGACCCAGGTTCGATTCCCCAGTATCCATTTTAACCACATGCATCTGGAGTTTGTTTGCAGTGGCTGGAAGGCCTGCCCATTCTCTCTCTGCCTCTTTTCTCTCTCTGTTTCAAAAACGTAAATATTAAAAAAAACTAAAGATAAAACAGTAAGACATAATTTTTGATGTCTCCTTTGTAGTAAAACCACTAGGATGTCTTAAATGTACACAGTTGGTGTACATTTAATAGTTAACAAGATTATTAAATGTACACCAACTGTGTGCATTTAAGACATCCTAGTGCAAGAATTTCTAACAGTTTAAACTTGCCCTATACAGAAACCAGAACAAAGAAAGTGAGCTTTTAGCAGAAAGTAAGTCTTTATCAGATAGTGCACAAGGACTTACTAAGAATACTTCTAAGAGTACTCATTCTGAACATCCAAGGGTCGGTCCAGCAGACAGCCCAGATGATACTAAAGAAGAGGGCAGTCTGGATATCTCTGGTACCAGAAGAACTCGAGAGCACACAGAAATCAAGTGCTAAGGTCCAACTTGGAGATACAGTATAAAGAGAGTTTGATGGAGCACTTGCAAAGAGGGTTGAAGGTACTTTGTGGAAGTTCCACTTAAATGCTGGCCTCATTTTTGCACCACAAACAGATCCTCTTCAAGGCCTTGGTATTCTAAGTCAGTGACAATAAAGTCTCATCATTGGTATCTACTACAGGATTAGCAGCAGTTTTGGGAACGTAAAAAAAATACTCACACCAGACAGTAAAAACTATTTGAAAATTATAGTACAACAGGTCCTCTCAAAGATCTATTTGTTCAAGGTTTCATAAGTAGTTTCTCCCCATAATAAACTATCAAGAACCCTGTTGGTCAGTCTCTAGAGAAGTTTGGTTTATTCCAAGACTGTACAGACATTTCACAAAACTGGTAAGGTTGTCACTTGCCATGACAACTGTATTAGTTACTTTACGGGTTGCTGGAAAAATGCCTGATCAGAGCAACATAAGAAGGGAACAGGCTTATTCTGACTTAAGATTTCAAAGGGATACATTCCTTCATGAGGATTTCAGTTTAGATTTTCAGCATCCACATAAAAGCCAAGTGGTTGGTCACACTTGTCTACAATCCGAGCACTGGAGAGGCAGAGACAAGAGGATGCCTAGGGCTTATTAGGAGACAGTCTACCCATACTGGTGAACCTAGCTTCAGTGGCAATGTGTGGTAAGCAATAGAGAACACCTGACCTTTGCCTTCCACAAACACAACATGTGTTCAAGCACCCATCCAATCCAAGCATGCTCCCACACACATTACACCCACATACACGTGTCAAAACAATTATTTCATATCTGTAAAGCATGAGTGACAAAATCAGCAAGATGTTATAATTAAAATATAACTTGGCAGTAGAATTAAAAGATCTTTGTTAACACACAATATTGGCAAATTGGAGCACCACTCCTCATGATAGAAAAAACTTCAACAGAAACATGCTCTGTACTTCATTTACTTCATCATCAATCTTGGTGTGTCTTATAGACGGTAATTTACCAAGTGGCAAAAGACTCAATTTAGCTGTTTCAAACTTACAATTTATTTTTCTAGTTTACTAGAAAAAAAAAACTATATAATTTGGATTGGTGCTATAGTTTGGATTTTTAATGTGCCCAAATGGCATGCATTAAAACTTGGTGGTGCTGAAACATTTACAAGGTGGGGCCTAAGGAGAACCCTAAGTCACTGGAGTCTTGTTGTTAAGGAGACAGTGGGCATTGCTTCCTCTTTGCTACCTGACTTTTGACAGAAGTTTTGTCACCCTGCTATAATGCGCTCCCCACCAGACACAAATAACCACATGTGTCTGAATCTATGAGCTGAAGTCAATCTTTTCTTTTTAGAAAAAGAATATCTCAGGCACTGTTATAGTAAAAGAAAGTTAACACAGAGAATCAGTATCAAGAAATTATGTGGCTGACAACAACTTAGTTGTGAGACAAAGTGTACGAAGTCTTTGGACTTGGTTTGCAGAAGGAGCTAGGAGAAGTTCAAAGGAGTAGGTGAGAGAAAGCCTAATGTTGTAAAGTGGAACTCAATGGGTGACTGCTGTGGTAAAGGCTCAGAAGACTAGGAAGCTGTAAGGAAGTATTGTCGTTTGAATGTGAAATGCCCTCCACAAGGCTCATGTGTTGGGACACTTGATCTGCAGCTGTGGAGCTATTGGGAGCTTGGAACTTTTAAGACTTGGATCCTTGATGGAGGAAGTAGGTCACTGGGGACTGCCCTTGAGGTTTCAAGACCTGAACCCAGTTCCTGTTCACACTCTGCTTCCTGACTCACTGCAATGTTACCACCCACTTCCTGCTCCTTCTACAATGCCTCCTCTGCCATGATAGAATATAGAAGTCAAAATTAACTCTTTCCTTCTTTAAGCTGCTTCTTATCAGGTATTTGGTCACAGCAAGAAGTAGAGTAACTAATACAAAAAGTGGTACAGGGAAGTGGGGCCATTGCTGTGAAACCCAAACATGTGGCTCCTAGGCTTTTGGAAGGAGGTTCTGAAAAACTTTGGAAGTTTGAGTTGGAGAAGCCCTACAATACTATAAGCAGAGTCACTGTGATGGAGTCTGGCAGACTAGCATGCTGGCAAAAACACAGACACTAGAGATCCAATATGTGAGGTTTCAGAAGGGAATAAGGACTCACTTGATCAGATATTGAGCTAGAAGTTTTTTTTTTTTTTTTTTTTCAAATTTTATTCTCTTTGTATAGAGGAGAGTGTGTACACAGGCCTCACTACAACAAATTATGCAGTCAAGTTTTCCACATTTGAGGAAATCAGAGGTCCAAACATCTGGATCCTAGTGATCATATCTCCCCTGCCAGGACAGCATTAGAAGTTGTCTATGTTACATTTTGGTAAAGAATTTGGCAGCATTCTGCCCATGTCCCGAGAACTTGACTATGCTGAATGTAAAGTAATGGGCTGTGTATGGCTGAGGAAATGTCAAAGCAGGTTAACACTGGAGCTGGTTTATGATTATTGCCCACTGCTCTGTGTAGAACAAAAAGGTATATAAATATGTGGTATGTGGTATGTGGCAAGGAAAGGAGCAAGTTTAAAGACTTGCCACAATAAGCATGCTGAAAAATCAGTAGTAACTGTTAAAAAGATTAAATGTGTATAAAGAGAAACCCACTGCTACTTACTAGGACAATAGGAGAGGTGAGCTCAGAGCAAGAAACCACCCACCTAAGGCTCTAATTTGAGAGAATGTGCATAAACAAATGCCTAACAAAGTGTTTTTATTATTAGTAATGATGGCCAAATAGCTATGGTCCAGGAAGGCCAGGATCCGTATGTACCATAATGGCAGCAGAAACTGGCAGCATATTCCACATGGTACTGGTTTTGTAGGTATTACAGATTCAATATTGAGGGGTATCATGGAATTTTGCTCCATGGCTTCAGAAAGCTGCTGAAACTGAGAAATGTGAGGTAGGGTCAGATTCTGCAAAGAGATCATGAAGGCCCTTGTTCAGTGAAGCTGCAATGCAGATCATGGATTTTGGAGATGCCAGGGCCATGGAGCATATACCAAAGAAAGGACTAAACTGGAGTCAGCCCAAGAGGCTATTTATGCCTCAGGCAGTGGAATTAGCTACCCAGGCTCTTTGAAACCTTGATGATTCCATGAGACGCCAGACACGCAGCTACAAGATTTAGAGTTTCTCTTTCTCCATTTCGGTTGTTTGTCTCATCTCACCATGCCCCATTCCTCCTTTATACAATAAGTATCTTTATCACAATATGATGGAAGCATATATTTTCCATTTTAATTTTCATAGTTGAAAGACTAACTTGTGTCACATTATTGACTTTGGACTTTTGAATAGCACTGGAACTGGTAAAGAATATGGGGGCTTCAGAAGTTGGAATGAAAGCAATCAGATGCATCCCAGGATGGCCAGGAACCTATAGGGATCATATGCAGAATGCTGTAAGCTTGAGTGTAAAATTGCCACTTCCCATAGGCTCGTGTATTTGAAGACTTGGTCCCCAACTGATGGTTCTGTTTAGGAAGCTTGTAGAACCTCCAGGTAGTGGAGCCTTACTGGAGGACATGATCATAGGTATATGGGCTTTGAGGCTTCATAGCTTGGCCCCTCTTCTGTTTTATGTTCTGCCTCCTGACTGTGGTCTCCTGCTTCTGCCACCATGTTTCCCAGCTATTCTACCCCATGCAACAGGAAGCTGAAATAAACCCATCCCCTGTCCTCCTTGTCAGGCATTTGGTGACAGTAACAAGAACTAATAAAGGCGACTAGTAAAGGCCAGGCTGACTCAGGTTCAGTTGGCAATCAAGACTCTATAGCACTGGACTAGAGGTTATCTTTGTGAAAGCACAGTGATGAATATACATATATATTCATTTTCTCTATCTATCTATCTATTATCTATCTATCTATCTATCTATCTATCTATCTATCTATCTATCTATCTATAAATGTTGGATGCATCCTGTCTGCTCTCATCATACTTTGTGGTAGGACCAAGCTGGAAAGTGATGGACTAGTTTACCTGGTGTCAGAAACCTCAAGGCAGAAAAGCAATTTAGGAAGTGGCACAGGTATTAAAAGGCAGCTTAAAACAAACTTATGATGACAATTGGAAGCAACAAGGAGCAGAAGATAGGAACGAATCTATATATTCCCAGCTTGGTCAGAAAAGGTAAGGTGCAGCGGTAAAGCTCACAGGGCACAGCTGCCAGGATGAATAAAGAGCAAAATGATATTGTATAGAAGGTCAACAAAAAAGATGGCACAGGGCATTTTAGAAGTCCACATAGATACAACATCCATGAAAGGCTCAAAGGCTTAGAAATTCAAATACGTTTCCAACATCCCAAGGCAGAATCTTGAAATAAGAACACTGGCAGCATGTGAAGGCACAGGGAATGGTTTCCAGAATTCACTTCCTGTGTTCAGCAGGTGGGAACTCAATGGCAGCTTTAGCTGTGGTTCAAGCAAGTCCAGAAGTAGCTTGGGCTAGCTTCATTCCTTGGCATCTTCCACCTGATGCTAGTTTTCCAGGAATATAGAAGGAAGGCACTAGAGTCATGAAGGTTTCCATTTGTATTTCCAAGTTAAGCCTGGGGGAGGGGACAGCATAATGTTGCAGTCTCTGGAAGCAGCCCCCAACTGGGAGATGCCTGGAGCTCTTGGACTGAAGCTGAAGCTCCAGTGAAGAACACAGGAAGGAAGTGGTGGCAGCAATGTTTAACACTTATCAGGGAAAGCCAGAGGCAAGTAAAACCTGCCCAAGATAGCAGTCATGTGAGCTGTATTCAAAAAGGCTAACAGGAGATGGAGAGATGACTCAGTGGTTAAGTCATTTGCCTGCAAAGACCAAGGACGCCCACTTACACCAGAGTGCCCTGGGTTGTGAACAAATGTTCAGAATTTAAGTATCTGTCTTGCTGGCTTTCCCTTGACCTTGAGCTGATGACTCCTTTATGTTCTCCCTTTCCTTTCTTTTGAAATGGAAACAAGTAGCTTTTGCCTAATCCACTATCCTATCTTGAGCATACTGGGTTTCTTTTACAGCTGTGTGTGTGTGTGTGTGTGTGTGTGTGTTTGCATGCTTGTGGAGATGACAGGTCAACCTCAGGTGTTATATCCTCGGAATGCAATCCATCTCTTTTTGAGACAGGTCTCTTATTGGCCTGGGGCTCAACAATTAGGCTAGACTAGCTAGATAGCAAGCTCTAGGGATCTACCTGTCCCCACCTTCCCAGTACTTGTTTGTATTAGAGTGTGCTGCCATACCTACCATTTTTATGTGGGTTAAGGGAATTGGAATTCAGGTTCTAATACTTGCACAGTAAGTACTTTTCCCATTGAGCCATCTCTCTAGTCCTCTTTTTGACTTTTGCAGGTCGCTGTAGCTGTGTATGGTTTGAGTCACTCAGGAGGCTTTTTAAGACTTAACTGGGGGCTGGAGAGATGCCTTAGCAGTTAAGGCATTTGCTTGTGAAGCCAAAGGACCCAGGTTTGATTCCCCAGGACCCACGTAAGCCAGAGGCACAAGGGGCACATGTGTCTGGAGTTTGTTTTCAGTGGCTACAGGCTCTGGTGTGCCCATTCTCTCTTTCTCTCTGTCTCTCTCTCTGCTTACAAATAAATAAATAAAAGTAATTTTTAATAAAAAAAAAAAGACAACTGGTAGATCAGTGAAAGAACATTAAGACTCTGGGACTCTTCGAGAAGAAAAATGAATGCATTTTGCACTGTGACACGACATGAACCTTTATGAGCGCAGGGTCAGATACAATAACTTGGATATTAAATGTTCTCCAAAGCTCCTTGTTTTAAGGCTTGGATTCCAGTGTGGTTGATACTGGTGTGTGTGTGGGGGGGAAGGGTAGAAACTTTAAGAGGACGGGCTGGTGAGAAGAACATGGGTCTCAGGGGACATGCCCTTGATAAAGAAGGTAGGACCATAGGCTTGTTCCTTGTTTTTTGTTCCCAGCATGAAAGGTGAGCGTGGTTTTACTCCTACCATATAGCCAATGGCCCAAAGCACCGGGGCCAACTGACCAGAGACTAAAGCCTCTGAAACTTGTCAGCCAAAACAGTTTATGTTTAAAGGGTGATTATGGCAACTAATTTTGTCATAGTGAAAGAAAGTTGAAAAAGCCCTAAAAATTGTTACATAATTGAAAACAGGAACAGGAGTAGTTCAGGCAGACCTCATCAAATTAAGAATGGTATTGCTAAAGAGATGAGTATAGTTTTTTCATGTGTACAATAGTAAAATAAACTTTTATTAAATGTTTATTATTATAAAGACTGATATTACACCTAGAAGAGGGACTAAGACATAGGCACTATTTAATATTAGATATTACGATGAAATAAAGAACATGCACTTGCAGTTTTCTTTAGGATGAGATTAGATTCTCTAGAAAGCAAGCTATCTCAAGCCACCTCACCAGAATACCAAGGACTCTGAAACCAGCAAAACTGGTAAAGATAAAGTCTTAAACCTCTTCAAGATGACAGAATTTTTAAAATGTATTTTACCTCTATAAACAGGAGAAGCACACTAAACTGTTCATCAATATAATAAATTTACTAAACATCTACAGCTTTCCAGACCCTCCCTCTCTGGAAAACCCCTACCCATCCTCTTCTCAATATGAAAGTCACTTTTAGAATAATTACCTCATAAACATTACTGTCAAAGCACAAGAAAAGAGTGAATGGCCCTAATAGTAAGGTAAAGGGGAAGTGAAGATATCAAGATCCAGATTGGTGCACTGCCCGTCACACATGCTAATGCACTGAAGAAAGTTAAATGTCAAAGACATAGAATTTTAAAGTGAAAACAGCCATTATATATTACCTAGCCCAATCTCAACACAAATCCAGAGTGATGCTCAGTAAGAAACAAAACAGTATGGTGAGAAATATTTTAACCAAACATACTAATGTGTTAATACAGTTTGTTACTAGATATGTTTGGACAGTGTTTACTAAAGTGAACTACTTCAAATTAACCTGTCCCACTGTGTCATCCAGGCCCAAGCAGCCCAAACTCCAAGCAGAAAGGTCTGGAGCCTGAAACAGGCTAGAATGTAATTCTGATTCATGACCCACATTAGTGGATCATTAATAAGTTATTGCTGAGACCTCAGATTCACTTTCAAGTCAACTACATCAAAGTCACATGAACACATTTACATATTTAGGGAGCACTGTTTCTTAATAGAGATACCTTGGAAGTGTCAATAGGTAATTAAGTGTTTCTAGACATAGATGGAGAGCACGTAGCAGAATATTTGACACAACGATCCAAATTCAAATAAATAATGCTAGCTAGGTGAGGCTAGTTAGCTTATTTAGTATCTTTCTAAACTCTGTAAGAAATGAATAGATACACTGACTAAGGTCATTACCTTATACGCATATGAAGTGTACTAAATATATCTACAATACTTAATGAAAAATAGATGTCACCCAATAAGCATCCAGTTCACACTGTCAGAGATATTTAATCCAGAGTTCTGAACCTGACATGGCCTGAAGTCTGAAACACAAATTCAGACCTACAGGACAAGGTGAGTCAGAATCCCCTTAATTCTGCTACTTGGACACTTTCTTTACCTTAGTCCTGTCTCTACCCAGCACGAACAATGACAGCCTAACACTGACATCACAATATCACAGTGCATACACAGTCCATTTTCCAAAACTTTTGCTTCCCCGTGTGCCAAAATGTTAAAATGTTGCTTTAAAGTTCCTTTGATATTGAGGTAAACGGCTTTGTGTACCTATCTGTTGACTATACTTGCAAGTACAATTTATGGAACCCATGTCACTCTGGGATTGTCTCTTATCAATTTGCCCAAGATGCTCACTCTCACATTTAGTGACTCCACATTGCCTAAGGTCCTCTACAGTATGAAGCAAATATATATTTTACCTTACTTCTAAGATTTACTTGTACCAACTATACTGAAACAAAGCATGCAAAATGATAAAATCTGTAGCCACATGTGACAAATTTCCCCTGGCTCATGAGTTTAATACTAGGTACTAATGAGGCCCTGGTTTAGTCTCAGTGAAGCTACCAAGCTTTACCTTTTGCTCCCAACTAATCTCAAACACAAATACTATTAGTCACAAGAAGAAGGCAACACAACGGTAATCTCCTTATAGAGTACAGTTCCTCCTGGACCCTTGTCTTGGAAGACTGATTTGTTTTTGTTAAAGAACACCAAATTTAAGATAGAATCTCCGAAGTCTTTCGTGTTTCAACAATATTCTCAAAAATGACAATTTTAACATTGATGAAGGCATCCCCTCAAAAGATGTGAATTCCTGAACAAGAGGCTACAGCATTACTCAGAACCATGTGGAACGCAGGGAGGAAAGTCTCTTAACAATCGGAAGCACTACACAACAGTTGCCACCTGGAGGCTAAGTCTGACTCATTTAAGTCTCAAGTGGCTTTTGTTGTACAACCTTATGTAAGTATGAGAAGGCAGCAGCAGGGTGTAACATCTTAGGCTTTTGTCATCCCTTCAATCCGATCTCAGCTGGACTCCAGGCCATCCTGAATTAAGACAGGATGCCAGAATATGGCATGAAAAACATTTCAGTGCCCTAAACTACATTGCTAGTTAAAAGGAACCAAATTGTCAAATCAGTTGATACATATGAAGTACTTTAGATTTTAAAATGCTGCCAAGAAATGCCTTTTAAATCTCCTTTGCTTTCTATCTACTAAAGCATGAGCTGAAGTTCTTGGGGTGGGTTACACCTGTGTTAAGCATCAAGGCTGATTAGAACTTCAGTGATTGTGGGGGGTTAGAATGCTACAGGCCCAAAACCAACTTGTCTTGGGGCTTCTCAGTTCTTTAAGCCCACCTCTGTCTGACCTAAAATCCTGTGACTATTAGGTAAGTCTTTTGGAATCTATGAACAGACTCCTAGCTTCCACCAATTGAAAAGCTGAGAATGTTATCAGCTAGCATCTGAAACCTATGGCAGAAACATCCCCACTCTGGTACAATGTATTTAAAGTACTGATCTATGACTTTCTTTACTATAAAAATTTCATGCAACTGTCAACTATATACGAACACAGAATTGGGGTAGCCTAAACCTGTGTTCTAAAGTAATGGTCACTCACATGTGGCTCCCGAATAAACTATCTCTTTTTCCCTTTAAAATGGGAACTGTGATTTTTGCATTATTACTCCTTAAGAGAAGTTTTACCTACTTTTTGGTTTCTTAGTGCCTGTCTCAGAACACTGCATAGTCTAAGTCAGCTGCATCACACTGCCACACACACCTACTCTCAAAAAGCTTAATGGACACAGTTAACATTTTCCCAAGAAAACGGTTGAAACAGGTAGGTGATCATAATTCTTGATGTACCTAAGCATCAGAATAAGAATCACAAGAGACATGGTCTGCCACTCCCCTGCCAGACTGAAGACAGACTTTCAGCACTGATTTTGATTCTTAAATACACAGTATCTGAACAACAAATCAAACACTTAACCTAGCACTCAAAGGAAAAGTGATCTGTTCCAATGCTAGAGAAAACGTGGGTTGTTCTAGGAAGGGTTTTGTAAGACTCTACTGAGTTAACTTCCTAATACACTATGAAAAAGTCAATCTACATACTAAATAATGTCTGCCTGGCCAGCTGGCCTCAACACTGGAGACACATTTTCTCCACAGTGGTACCTTTAATGCCACCTATTCTTTAATCCCCTGGAATCATTTTTGCAGGAATGATGAAGAACCTCGTATCCAGTATACCAGTATGACTCAAATCCCAATTTCAAGCAAATGTCTGCCCTGTTATCTGAGGCAAGTTCCTTAACTTCTCTGCATTTTATTTTCCTCATTTATGAACCAGGGACAATCTGATTGTTAAAGGATTACAGAACATGTTAAGTGCATGTCGTGAGGCCTGACACGGCTAAATGAGCATTAACCATGCATAGGTCCCAGCTCATTCCAAATCAGATGTAAGGCAATTTAAACACAGAAAATAACTCAATAACTATACAAGTGAATAAACTACAGGGGCATCACTATACAATTTACACTTATCTCTGGTAAAATTAATTCTGAGGGACTGGCTGGATGAAGTTAAGGGCAATAAGTCTGTTCCATTGCTATTATCATATCATTAATTCATACACTTGCTAATAAAGTCCTTTTTTGTGTTTCTTCCATCCCCCTTCCTCACTACAGGTAACACTTGAGCCTAATGAGATTTAATGGATTCAAATCAGTTTTCTGTAGTTTAAAAAAATATTTTCTCAGGCTGGAGAGATGGCTTGGTGGTTAAGGTGCATGCCTATGAAGCCTAACGACCCAGGTTTGATTCTCCAGGTCCCATGTAAGCCAGATACACAAGGTGGAGCGTGCATCTGGAGTTTGTCTGCAATGGCCGGAGGCCCTGGCGTGCCCATTCTCTCTCTCTCTCCCCCCTTCTGTCTCAAATAAATAAATGGTTTCTCATAACCCAAATTTAAGAATGATCTTGAAAAACTCTAATATTATAATACAGCAGAAAAATGATTTTGCAGTTTAAATGAAATTCCTATCTGCTTATAAAATTGTGCTATCAAACCTGTGAAAATTTCAGCAAATTTCTAATGGCTACAGTAGAAATGCATTCATTTGTATGTGTTTATGTATAGTCCATGACCCTAAACCTGAAGTTACTGTATTTCAAGTGCAGTATCATAAAAACCATACCAACCTTTAAACACTGCAGAGCAAAGAATTTTGTGGAATTGGCTTAAAGCTCTTAACAACAATCCCTGTCACAGTGATTGTGACCATCTACACAAAAGCAGCAGCTCTGCAACACTGCCCAGAAGCTGGTTATGGGAGAGAAATGAAGTTTTATGTGGGATCCAAATAACAGCAGGACTAATTTTTATTTATATATTTATTTATTTAAGAGACAGAGAGAAAGAGGCAGAGAGAGAGAGATAGAGAGAGAGAATGAGAATACCAGGGCCTATAACCACTGTAAATAAGCTCCAGACACATGCGCCAACTTGTGCATCTGGCTTTAAGTGGTACCGTGGAATCAAAACCAGGTCTGTAGACATTGCAGGCAAGCTCCTGAAATGGCTGAGCCATTTCTCCAGCCCATGACAAACTTTTAAAAATTTAGAACTTGGCAAAAACTTACATTTACTAACAAATCCTAGAGTGTTATCAAAATTCAAAGCTAAATATCAGTAGTCACTCTTGACACTGTGTTGTAGGAGAGCACATTGGTAAATCCATGAAAAGGGTAAGGGTACAGATATTTTGCTGTCAATTAAAATGAGTTCTTTATACTTCCCAAAGAAAACTACCTCAGACTTTAGCGAGCTCCAAAAAAGAAAACTTTCTCCAGTTTACATTAAACTGGCAACAATTCCTTTGTATCTGACCTAAATTTTTTCTGCTTGAGTTCATTTGAGAATACCTGTATCCTTCATCTGGTCATAAGGTGGGAGACAGATGTCTCATTCATTTCTGTATTTTTATCTCAGACATGGCTAGAGGCACTATGCTCAAACATACTCATACATTCATTCATTTAGCACATATTTACTGAACACATACTTCACGCCAGGTAGTGTAAGTAGCAGGACAGACACAAGGCAAGGAAGAAGGTCTTGTTCAAGTAACTTCTGGTGGGATGACAAATATTTATTACAGCACTACAGAAATAATTAAGTTCTGTTACAATGTCAATAGAATACAATGTGTGAAGAGAGGGTACAATTTTTTTTAAAAAAATGTGTATTTATTTGCAAGCAGAAGGAGGTGAAAGAAGGAGAGGGAGGGAGAGAGAGAAAGGGCACACAATGATAAGAAAGTTTATAGTCCTTGTTCCTATAGAGAGAAGGAAATTTTTGTGTATAGAAGAATCCTAAGTCCAAACCTGATACAAAGTGTCTTAAGAAAACAAATGTGGACATTGATAAGCCAAAAACTACAGAAAAAAAAGTATACAAGTAATTCAGAACATGACTGAAAGATATTCAATAGTACCATTACTTCAGTTCAAGATTGATTAAAATATCAAAATTATCATTGACCTTAGAGATAAAGAGAACTCAGAGGTAGGACTGAATCAAAGACAAAAACTAATAGGTATGAAACAAGTACCTTACATTAATTGACACCCAAATTTTCCTTAGCCAAAAAGCCTTTTTATAACCACAAAAGTGTATGCTGATTAACAAACTCATTTCATACCTTCCTCAACAAACAACAAATGTCTACACTGCCATTTAGAAACTACATTAACCTTCCTGTTTTATCATGACTGACTTTTGTCCAGTTTATGGCCTTCTCAAACTACTGCACCCTTTTAATCTAGTGCAAAGACAATTAACCCCACATGAGTTTCCTTTTGTTCAGCTGCTTCTTTCTTACCTGTGCACTACTTTAGTCATGGTGCTACCCTGTTCCTGGTTTTTCTTCATTTTATGATACTATAGTTCTTTAAAAAATTATAGTAAAACTATGCAGAATAACATGCCTCTAATCCTGGAAAACATTTTTACATTTGGAAATTAAGCTGTTGCAGAAACCATTTGAAATACAGCATGTTTGATAGTTAAAATTTACATAGTAATAAGCCTGCTAATTCTAAATTTATATTTTTACAGATAAAACTTATCATGAAGAAACCTTGACTTCAATAAATAGACTCCTACAATTATATTAAAAAGCTATCCAATAGTATCTATGAGCTATAAATAGGAATAACAGAAGATAAGTGTGTAACAAGTTCATTGCTTTCTGCTCCATAAGACAAATGCATATTTTCATTCTTTAACTTCAAGTAAGAATGAATTAAAAGTCATAGATGATGCCAAGAAAAAAAATATTTTTTAAAAAGCCTGATTTTATTACTTATATACACACACACTCTGGAGTGAAGAAAATGAGGGAAAAGTAAAAAGCTCAACCAGAAAGTATCACTTCTACTAATGGCCATACTAACCTCTCCTTGGTGCTGCATTTTAGAAAGAAACAAAGAAAGAAAGAAAGAAAGAAAGAAAGAAAGAAAGAAAGAAAGAAAGAAAGAAAGAAAGAGAGAGAGAGAGAGAGAAAGGGGGGCTGGGGAAATGGCTTAGTGGTTAAGGTGTTTGCCTAAGGATGCTGGTTCGATTCCCCAGGACCCAGTAAGCCAGATACACAAGACAGTGCATACGTCTGGAGTTCCTTTGCAGTGGCTGGAGGCCCTGGAGTGCCCATTCTCTCCTTCCCAGCCTCTTCCTCTCTCTCTCTCATAAATAAATAAATAAAATACTTTTTAAAAAAATAAAGAACAAACGAAAGTATAAAACAAGTTTTGTGAGAGAGAGCCAGAACTATCATACTCTTTTTCGAGGTAGGGTCTCACTCTATGCCAGGCTGACCTGGAATTCACTATGTAATCTCAGGGTGGCCTTGAACTCATGGTGATCCTCCTACCTCTGCCTCCCAAATGCTGGGATACTCTTTATTTTTACCAAAATGTAAAATATGAACAGATATAAACAGGAGTGCTTTTAGTTACAACGATAAGCTACGGTGTAAAACGGTATGAACAATGTATCGTTTTACACACCCCTATATGAGGCTATATCTACACTGAAACACATCCTGTTATCCCAAAAGGTTATAGAGAGGATGGGTTAATGAGGCATATCACTCCCCTCCCAAAAAATCAGCTTCACCTCATCAATGTTCCTT
Organism: Orientallactaga sibirica; assembly: GCA_036365145.1. Classification (NCBI taxonomy): domain Eukaryota; kingdom Metazoa; phylum Chordata; class Mammalia; order Rodentia; family Dipodidae; genus Orientallactaga; species Orientallactaga sibirica. The sequence continues at coordinate 14,431,239 of JAEOAD010000008.1, forward strand.
AAGAATGCATGCACTATTACTACTCTGCAACTTTTTCCGCCCTCTTACACACTGTCTCAGGCAGCAGCTCTGACTTTAAGTGAACTAGATTCAGAGGACCTGTCCCTAGGCGTGTGACCTTGGGCACGTCATTTATTCCATCAGTTTCCTCCCAAGCATCCCAAAGTGAAAGTGGTTTGAATAAAGCTCTAAAGTAAACCTACCTTCCCACTAAAAGGTTCAAGCCTTCCTAATTTAAGAAAACATTACCTCTTTACAGAGGTCACATCAGAAAACTGGAAGTGAACTGGTAGATCTATCAATAAGTTGTTCCTCCCCGCAAAGGGCATAACCCGAGTCATCCCCGGAGCCCAATCCCCAGCACCCTGCCCTCTCTCCACGCCTCCCTAGCTGGTCGCCACAACGAGAGGACCCCACCCCAGGCACATCCGTCCCCTGCTCCGGGAGGGCACCCGAGGCCAAGCTCCCCGTGCCCCGCGCCCGCACCCACAGGAGACTTCCTGGAGGCGGCCAGGCCCCGGGCGGCAGGCGGCATTTACAAACCTGCTTTACGCCACTCGCGTAGGGGAACCTCGCTGACGCCCACAGGGCCCCGCTCCCAGCCCCGTCCGCTCCGCCGGCCGGAGCCAAGCCCCGATGCCTCCACCACGGCCCCCGCGTGACCGTGGACCTCTGTGGCTCCTCGCCCAGCTAGGCGGACTGGAACGGGAAAACCACGTCTTACCGGCAACTGAGGGGCAAGACTTCACTTCCCACCTTTGCAACCCTCTTCAACTCCCGGATCAATTCACTCCGGCGACGCCGGAAGGACCCGAGAGGAACCAGGCGTTGTCCGGAATCCTGCCCAGCCGGAGCCGCGCAATGCACGATGGGGACTCGTAGTTCCCCTCGCCATGTCCTAGTGATACTTTCTGTACTATCTACACTACAACTCCCAGCAGGGCTTGCGAGGAAGCCGAAGGCGATAGGTGGGAACACTCCTAGCCAATAGCAGGACAGTTCCCTGCCTTTAAGGGAGGAGGTGAGAGGAAGAGAGAATGTGCAAGGGAAAGAACGGAGGGGCGGGGTCGGCTCTCACCTGGACCAATCAGAGGGCAGGGCCGGCCGGCGGACGCCCCTCCCATCGAGGGGCGGAGCTACCGGAGTTCAGGAAGGAAGAGGGCGGGGAAGGCGAGGTGGGGAGAGCCGGTGGCTGGGTCCGCCGCTGGGGTGGGGGCGGGGGCGGGGGCGGGAATGAATGGGCCTGGTGTAAAGGACAGTGAGGTGCGGGTCAGCGCAGCAGCATTCCCCAGAGCCGCCAAGCCCAGCGACTGGAGGAGTGTTGCGGGATGAGCGGAGCTTGGGCGGGGACGCCCGCGTGGGGCGGCACCTCCAGGTGGGATGCTTCCTGAGGGAGGGAGAAGGATCCCGGGGGAGCATAGAGGCCGAGCTGCCCGGGGTCCGGGAGAAGGGAAAAGTACCCGGGCGAGGGCTTCCCGCCGCCTCCAGCAAGCGGGGGGCGGAGCCGCGGTGCGGAGTCGTCCAACGAGAGGCGGGGAGGCGGAGCTTGGGTCCCCGAGAAGCCGAAGGCGCAGGCTGGACTGTAGTTTCCCCGGAGAGGGGCGAGAGCAGGACTGCGAGCAGAAGCGAGCGCGGGCGTCCGAGCATCGGCTCCAGCGTCCCGCCACGGGCCGGCAGGTGTGTGGGAGGTAAGCGCTGGGCTGCTTGCGGCCATCCGCCCGCCGCCCCGGGGAAGGCGTCTTCTTTCCACTAGGGTTGCTCGTTCAGGCTGAGCGAAGAGTACTACCTTGGGTTCGGGCATCAGTGCGAACCCTCTGGGGTGAGCGGTGTCCACCTTGGACTTGGGTGGTGGGGAGCAGAAGGTAGCTTGGCCCAAGGTGTATAGGGCGTGGTTAGTGGCTTTGGTTGGAGTTGCTCTGTTGAAACTGTTCGGGGAGATAATCAAGATTGAGGGAAATCCTGCTAATTGAGTACAGGGTGGATGGTGTCTAGATAGGTGCGTAGCTTGTAAAAAGCGAAAATTTTGTCATTGTCGTAGAATCACTTCGGAACTACTTCACTAGGAAAATAACTTTGCCGCCTTCTTCCGTGCCTACCCTTGGAGTGGTTTGGATCAGATTGTCCTGCTACCGACCTGTTATCCAGGGCGATTGTATTGCAGGTCCCTAGAATCATGGCAAGAGATCGGAATTAAAGGAGCAGATGTAAGCAGGAATAGTGTGGATAGAATGGGTTCTGGCTGAGCCTGTCAGAAGTATAACTTTTGCCAGCAATAATGTGAGAAACGATCTTAACGTGTGGATTCTTCGTTCGTCTTCCCAGTGGCGTTGGTCTGTGGAAACAAAGACCTGGGTTCAGCCTACAATAGGAACGAACATATGGTGCACTTCATTTCTACTCCGTATTCTCTGGTGTGTCCGCTAACATTCGCACAGTGTGAAAAACAGGAGGACCCGGAAAGCTGGGTTGAGACCTCCTTTTCTGTGTCTTAAAGAATCATCTGAAAACGATTACCTTTAGTGTATTCTAATAGGTTCAGGTTGTAAGTACATGTAGTGCCATGAAATGATAGTTTATTCTCATCATGTGTATATTCCATGGAATGAGAGCCCAGTGCCTATGGACGGAAGTAGGTTGTAATGTTGAGTAAAGATGAGAGATGAGAGTCGTCTCTACATGTGTGTAACTGGCAAATTACAGCCTTTCATTTTAGAAATGTACTAAGAATCTATTTGCTTAATTCATTTTTATTTTCTGTTTTGAGCGTCTCCCCAGATTATATGGCTTTTAATCGTAGCGGTGTATTGCCACATATTTTGCTCTGAATTCCCTCATTGTGACAGTTGACTATTTCAAAGCCTTTCAGAGTACTTTAGAATGAGGGTCAATAAAAATATAGTAATTACTGTTTCTTCTGCTGTCATACTATGCTAATTTAGTTAGAATTTTGAATTTTATGTATGTAATGCACACAAAATGCCTTTTTGAGAAATGTCTCAAATGTTCTCTTCATTGCTTAGCAATGTTCAGTCCTACTGAGTGCTGAAACTGACATGCTTAAGTAACTCCTCTCCCACATGCCTGCACCCCAGAGACAACGAAATCATTGCAAAACAGCTACACTTAGATGTCTCTGAGCAGATCCTGTAAGTATTACAAGAAGCAAAGAGCTTATAAGACTGAAGAAAGAACAGTAGCCAGTAAACTTATCAGCCATTGGAAAGATCGGATTTGATCTTTGATACACCACTGGAGATCTATTAAGCCACATAGCCATGTAGCTCCTTAGACATGGCAATAATGATACTTGAGGGAAGAAACAAGGTAGAAGGCTGTAGTGAAATTTGGAAACAATTATATTTGCCCTTGTTATTTGAGTTTAAGCAAATTATCCTGAATGGAATCCTTGGTGCTGATTTCCAAGTACTTACTCATTAACTGAAATAGAAAACTTGCTCGTACTGGGTTGTTCCTTCAGTGTATAATAATAATATTTAATTATATTATTTTTTATATTTTTATCAAAAAATTTTTGAAAGAATTTCTTTGAAATAGTTAATGGTCCTAATAACCAAACAAATAGGTAGAAGATAATTCATATGAAAACCTTTGAAATTTAGATGTATTTTGAATGTCAGCTATGCATATGGACTTCTGCTTTGAGGTATCAACTGCTTGATAAGACTGCAGTCTCATGAAGAATTTGTGGTGTTAAAGTACCAAATTCTTTCCTCTTTTCAAGATTGGATCCTTTTAAAGTTTGCTGTTGAATGAGTTTGGGTTTATTTATCATTTGGGAGTAAGAAGTCCATGTTTGTACCAGAGAACAATATTAGTAATATATGATTCTTGGGCATTTGTGTCTTACCTTGAGCTCTACGTTCAGTGTAATTGATGTTCACATTCAATCTCAGATAACCTGAGGTCTTTTCTTGATGGGTGTTGGGAAATACCATTTATTTTATGTGAAGTGCCCTCTATGCTAAAGGCATCTTACTCATTTTGCTCTTACTTGCTCCTGCATATGAGTGAATATATGACATGATGTGGAGGAGAAATAACCTAGCGAAGAATGTCTCATGAATGGAAACTGCCCCCAAAATGAGTCTTCTTTGGCCAAAAGGCTTGGCTCACTTCAAAATTACACTATTATTGTGTGCCTTTCTTTAAATTAAAATTCTAATTTTATATCTTTGAGTGAAAATAACTAACCAGGATACATTCCTACCAGGGGGATTGGTGACTATGTATGTGTGACAAAAGAGCAGTACTTAAAAGTTCAAGAACACCTGGTTTTTGCTGTGAAGGGGAGACAGAGGAATAGATATGAAGAAAACTGTTTGAGAAACATGCCTTTAGTGTGAAAGGAAAGATACTTGATATTTTTGTCAAATTTCTATAAGGCATAATATAGCATTCCTTTCCCAATTGTTAATTTCTGTAGGCTGTATCCACAGTGCAAACATTTCATTCTGACATTTACATTTCACTAAAACCAGACTGGCATTAATTATTAAATGTGGAACAATCATGGGGTAGGAAGGCAGAACAAATCCTGTATGTGTACGTTCACATCTGAGTGAGATATTATTTGGACAAAATTTTGAGGGGAAACTAAAATGGTGTTTCCTTTAACAACAGATACTAGAACTACAATAAAGGTATATGAGAGCCAGTGTATATATTTTTTGTCCATACAAACTCCTAATGGTAAACATTGACTTGGAGATCTGGGTTATTGATAGTAACTCTCAATAAGGAATTTGTTTTTGTTTTACAATCTCACAGCTGATGCTTTCAGTATTAAAGTTCAAATCATTGTGTTTTGTTGTTTTTTTTTCCCCCTTTAGGATATATTAGTTGTAGAAAAGAATAACATTTGAAATTGTATTTTAAAAAAATATTTTATATTTTTTAATTTATTTGAGAGAGAAAGAAGCAGAGAGAGGCATGTAGAGAATGGGCATGCCAGGGCCTCCATCCACTGCAAACAAACTCCAGATGCATGCACTCCCTTTTGCATCTGGCTTAAGTGGGTCCTGGGGATCAAACCTGGGTCCTTGGGATTTTCAGGCAAGTGCCTTAACTGCTAAACCATCTCTCCAGCCATGGAATTGTATTTTTTGTTACTGTTTTCAGCAGTGGGAATTGAGCCTAGGGCTTCAAGCATGCTAGGCAAGCACTCTGCCACTGAATTTTAAGTTCATTAAATTGTCATGCCTCAGCCCTTGTAGGTTTTTTTTTTTTTTTTTTTTTTTGAGGGAGAGAGGGAGAAGAAGACAGATAAAGATGGGCACGCCAGCAGCCTCTCAGTTGCTGCAAACAAAATCCAGATGTGTGTGCCCCCTTGAGGGAAAGTGCAGCATTGTGTCCTTGCGTCACTTTGCATCTGGCTAAACGTGGGACCTGGAGATTGGAACTGACGTTCTTAGGCTTAGTGGGCAGGCGCCTTAACTGCTAAGCCATCTCTCCAGCCCTAAAATATTTTTTATTGGGGGAGGAGGAGGGAGAGAAGGAGGGGAAAGGAGAGGGAAAGAATGGGCACAGTAGAACCTCTAGCCACTGCAAATGAACTCCAGATGCATGTGCCACCTTGTGCATCTGGCTCATGTGGGTCCTGGGGAATCGAGCCTTGAACCGGTGTCCTTAGGCTTCACAGGTAAGCGCTTAACCACTAAGCCATCTCTCCAGGCTTATATGGGCAAGAGTCCATTGACCTTACAGAATGGCTACTGTACAATGAGTTAGTTTTTGTGAAAATGTCTGTGTTCTAATTTACTTAGCAAAAGTGTTGACTGAGTTTGATTTAGACATTATGTGCTGCAAAATGTTACCTAAAAAATGAGATGCCAAGGAATATGGATGAGGGGTATGTCTCTCCCACCAGATGCTCTTAGGTCTGCATTTCATAGGCACAGAGGCCCAGAACTCACCACCAGTTATTTCTAAGACTCCGAAGAGTATCTTTCTAGATATTTAACTTTAAAACAACAAACTTTGAGACTGGGGACATGACTCAGTGAGTAATGTGTCACATGAGCGTGAGGTCCTGAGTTCTATCCCTAGTGACCACGTAATGCCAGGTCTGGAAGCTCATGCTTATAAACCCAACTCTGGGAAGCTGAGTCAGGAGAGCTTGCTGGCTCTAGCTTCAGTGAGAGACCCACTATCTCAAAATAATAAATGAATAAATAAATAAATAAATAAATAAATAAATAAATAAATAAAGTGGACCGAGAAAGACCCCCAACATCAACCTCTGGCCTCTGTACACACACCACATATGTGACATACACACATTTAAAACTTTCCATTGTCTAAAATTAGAATTTATGTTTTTATTTCTGAAATCCTTCTTTTTTAACCTACTTCACCATCCCATATGACCAAAGAAAAAAGAAGTCATCCTTTATTTAAGCATTTATGAGGTTAGGCATATGTTGTTTTTGGTATGGTATTCCAGAGAAAATTAATTTGATTAGTGTTAGAATTAAAAGTTGAGTTGGTTTTCTTCCTTAACACTTGGGAAATTCTGCTTAATTATTAATAATTCTTTTGCCATGAAATTTATAGTAGCAGATATTTAACTGGCTTTGGTTTGTTTCTACCCTTCATTTACTGGCACATTGATGGATATCAACTGGCTTGATCACTGCGGTTAAAGGTGCTTGTTTGCAAAGCTTGCTGCCGGTCTGTGGCCTGGTTCAGTTTTCCCAGCACCTAAGTAAAGCCAGATCTAAAGTGATACATGCATCTGGAATTCATTTGCAACAGCAGAAGACCATGGCATTCCCATGCACCCTTCTACCACCCCTGCAAAAAAAGCAAAAACAGCCGGGCGTGGTGGCGCATGCCTTTAATCCCAGTACTCGGGAGGCAGAGGTAGGAGGATCTCCATGAGTTAGAGGCCACCCTAAGACTACATAGTTAATTCTAGGTCAGCCTGGACCAGAGTGAGACCCTACCTCAAAAAACAAAAGAAAAAAAAAAGCACATTTGTTTAGCTGTTTGTCAAGCAATAATGTGGCATCATTTTATAAACAACTAGAGGAAATATATTTTTCCTAGACATCTGTTGTAGAGCTAGATTCAGCCCTCTTCCCATAAAAGTTGTCTATATGGAGCTAAATTATATATTTTGCTATTTCTTGAATTTCTGAATGAATTGGAGCAAATATTGCCACTAATCATGGTATTGCTTGTATGCATGCCTTAGATATGGATTCACTTACTGGGTGCCATTTGGAATCCTTTTCTCTGCATACCTTCAGAATTCTGCTGCTGTAATAGAGTGCCTGTACACACACATACATACACTGTGAGATTTTTGGCTAGACTTTAATTACTGTTGAATGTTTGATTTTTGTAAAACAGTTACATCAAGGAGGCGCTTTTTTTTTTTTATTGTTTTTTTTTTTTTTGTTGTTTTGTTTTTGCTTTTTCCAGGTAGGGTCCCACTCTATCCCAGGCTGATGTGGAATTCACTCTGTGTTCTCATGGTGGCCTCGAACTCATGGTGATCCTCCTACTTCTGCCTCCCGAGTGCTGGGATTAAAGGCATGCGCCACCATGCCCAGGAAAGGAGGCTTTTTAAAGGCTTATATAACCTGAGTGACCCAGGTGTTTGTTACCTATAAGCTGTGCAGGTAAGGGGTCAGTTTTTTTTTTTTTTTTTTTTTTTTTTTTTTTTTTTTTTTTTTGAGGTAGGGTCTCACTCTGGCTCAGGCTGACCTGGAATTCACTATGTAGTCTCAGGGTGGCCTCGAACTCTCAGTGATCCTCCTACCTCTGCCTCCCGAGTGCTGGGATTAAAGGCATGCGCCACCACGAAGGGGTCAGTTTTGAGACTTAGCCTTGGCTGTCTGGCCCAAGCTTGAGTAGTGACACCACTGCTTTCTTCCCCTCCTCCTTTACCTTAGGAGGAGTCCTTGTGCTCCTAGAAGCTCTAACTTAAGTGTGGTAAGGTGGGAAATGTAATTTTCCTTGTTGCTTTTCCTAAGCGTATTGTTTTTCTCAGATATATCTCATGCCAGATGTACAAGATGTCACAAAGTGGTACCTGTAGCCCCATCTTTCAAGTCAGTAAGTACCTGTCAGCTTGCAATCCATCTCTCACCTAGCATTTTGTTTTTATTATTGTTACTTTGTTGTGGCTATCTTTCAGCCAGAAGAGCTCACTATAAAACTTCTCATATTTTACTCTGCTTGATCTTAGCCCACAGGCAAGAGGTGATTGCCATTTTACTCACATTTGATATGTTTCATTTTTTTTTTTTTTTTTTTGACAGCAACCCATCTCTCTCTCTCTATTTCTATTTCCCCCTCCTTGCTCTCTCTAACATCACATATATCTCATGTGGCATAGGCCGACCTGGAACTTACTATGTAGCCAAGGATAACCGTGAACTTCCTGTTTTCTTCTCCCAAGTGATGGGAATATAGGCCTGGGCCACCATGCAGCCTGTTCTTGTCTTGATAACTTATATTTTATTATATGTCAATCCTATTTAACTTGAAGAAGAAGTTAATTTTATTGCTTTTTTCTATTTCTTGGTAAGTTGCTAAAGAAAGTAAGTTGTTAAATATAATGATTGCCATTTGCTTGGATTAAATTATTCATTAGGGCATGTAATTGTTGTGTACATCACAAAACAATTTAAAATCATTGAGGCAATATGTCTATGAGACATAGCCAAGTTTAAGAAACCTCTACCTACTTGATATATTTCACTGTTTATTGACAGTAAATCACTTATTATAGTCCCAAGGCAGTTTAAATACAATCATATGTACATTAATATATAACACCAGATGAAATCTGTATAAAATAATTATCCTAATAGTTGCAAAAATAACTCAATATTTGTTTGGGGTAATTTAGAGAACTTAAAAAATATGAGATCCTATACAAAAGATACATAAATGAAATCGGTCAAAAAACCATTTTTTTCATATTTAAAAGTTTCTATGTTCTTTTTAAAAAGAAAACAAAATTAAAATAGCTTCTCATGTTTAACTATAAACAAGCTAGTTAATAGTGACATAAAACCACATATTTTGAAAATAAAAATTGGATTCAGAACTAGCTTGAAAACAAAATTTTACACATATTACATAGCCTAAAAATGTTTAAATATTAAAAAAAACCTTTTAAAGTCTGCATTAGGTAGGGACTGTGGAGATAGCTGAGTGCACATAGCATTTGCCACAGAAGCATGAGTGAATACCCAATTTCAGAATGTCAGCACCCACCTAAAAAGCAGGCATGTGTGATCACAGCCACACCAATTGGCAAGAAGGAAGTTGGAGAGAAGAATTTACCAAAAGCTGGAGGTCCAGCTAGCCTGGTGAAAATAGTGGGAAACAATGGGAGACCCTGCTTCAAAAGAGGTGGAAGGTGAGGGCCAATCTGGTAGTTTGGTAGTTGTCCTCTGACCTCCCCACTTTTGCTATGTCCTATGTGCTGTGGTACACAGACATGCATGTCATAACACATACACCAAAAAATTTATTCCTCATTTAGAAGTGCTTTTTACTGAAGGTTACGACAGAATGCTATAAAAACAATAATTATTTTTTAGATTTTTAATTTTTTTTTTTTTTTTTTTTTTTTTTTTTTTGGTTTTTTGAGGTAGGGTCTCACTCTAGCCCAGGCTGACCTGGAATTCTCTATTGTAGTCTCAGGGTGGCCTTGAACTCTCAACAGTCTCCCTACCTATGCCTTTTGAGTGCTGGGATTAAAGGCATGTGCCACCACACCCAGCTTTTTGGTATTTTTTTTATAAGAGAAAGAGAGAATTTGCACCCTAGGGCCACCAGCCACTGCAGTTGAACTCCAAATGTGTGTGCAATCTTGTGTGCACATGCAACCTTGCACCTTTGCGTCATCTTGTGCATCTGGCTTACGTGGGAGTTGGAGAATTAACATGAACCCGTAGACTTCACAGGCAAACACCTTAACTGCTAAGCCATCTTTCCATCCCTGATTTTTTATTTTCATTTATTTTCAGAACAAGCAACATAGAGCAGAGTACTCTTTTGTCTCATGAGAGGTTCAATGCCATCAGGAGTTTATTCTGGTTATTTCTGTCATCTTGTCATACAGCAGACAGGTGCTTCTGCTGATCCAGGTACCACATTCCAGTCTGAGGAAGGAAGAATGGGTATTGAGGTTTTTAACCAAGAAATAAAATCTGCCCCCAGGGGGAAAAAAAAAAAAGAAAAACTCCTGCAGATGTCACTGTGCCTTTGCTGGCCTCTGCCATGTGGCCCCCTTCCTCTAAGGAGTGGTGAGAGATGAGGTATCAGGGACTGTGGTGTGTGAAACAGGGGAACAAAGGTTTGATGATCATTAAAGCCCTGCTAATTTTAAATTTAACTACCTTTCATTCTTAACAATTTGGTGTTTCTCCTACTTCCCTTTGGTAGGTGATACCTCTATATCACATTTTCACATATCGTTACCAAATTTTACCAAATTTCAAGGCCTTGGACAAAGACAATGTAAGAGACTGACTTACACAGCTGCCTAGCCAGAAAGTTAATACTTTTCCCTGCATTTTACTTTAGAATCATATATATATATATATGAATTTTTTTTTTTTTTTTTGCAAAACTGGATCATTACATTGTCATTCCACTTTAAACCTGAGAGTATCCAAGAATCTATTAGGACTACATTCAAAAATCATAGCCTTCTGCACTGTGATGGAGCTTACCTGTAATCCCACACCACAGGAGGCTGAGGCAGGAGAACTGCAAGTTTGAAGTTAGCATTAGATGCATAGTGAAACCCTTCCTTTAAAAAAGCTCAAAAAAGAAAATCTTTAGTAGAGCTGCACATGGTAGCTCATGCATTTAATTCTTGCACTCCCGAGGCTGAGATAGAAGGATCACTGTGTGTTGGAGTCCATCTTGGGCTACAGAATGAGTTCCAGATCAGCCTGGGCTAGCATAAGACCCTGTCTCAAACAAAGAAAGAAAGAATCCTCAAATATTAAGATGTGTTGTGTGGCCTAACAAGGCCAAACAGGGCATTGTTCCTTAGATGGAAACACTGAAAAAAAAATCACCCTAGAAAATGGTGTTATTTTGAATTTCTAAAATATGAAAAATATTACCAACATCTTTACAGTGATTTTTACCTAAGCTGTGACTCATTCATACAGTGATACATCTTAGACTGTAAAGTCTTTGATGAATTATGATTCCTTTACATAGAAAAGCCTGAGGAAAAATTCAAAGTGAAAAATGAAGACAAGTATTAATGTTATTTTCCATCCTATATATAAAAAGTAATTATCAATAATGTTGATCAAAGAATCTTGGCTATATTGTAGTTTTCTTTGTATTTTTGCATCAACATTTGCTTCTTTATTATGTCCTCATAATTGAGTGGCTTTTGGGGGACAGGATTCTTCAGATAGAGTCACATGTGAATTTCTAAACTATTGTCAGCCTGTAAATTGGGATTTGGGATTCAGATGTCATAGGGAAATAGAATTATGTGTGCATGTGTGTCCGTGTGTGTATGTGCGCACGTGGATCACCACACACGTATGTTTGTAGGTATACCATATATATGTATATACTTATTTATATATTTATATGTATATAGTTATTCACTGCACGCCATAATCTTTTGTCAATATAGTTAACAGAAGACAATACAAGACATTTATGGAAAACAAATATATGTAACTTACCATTCTGATAGAATAAGAGTTGCTATTTTACAAACCCAGGAACAGAAGAAATTGATCTATGTGGTAATTGAGAAAGGCTATGAAGAAGCATTTAGGCATTACTGTATATTATTTAAATTCAGGGAGTGACAAGTTATAGCCTGCAGGTATACACATCTTTTGTAAATAAAGTTTTTTTTTTTTTTTTAGAACACAGCTATCTCATTCATTTTCGTATTGTTGAGGTTGCTTTCCTTTTAAAAAAAAAAAGTTATTTGAGAAAGGGGAGGAGAGAGAGAGAATGGGCACACCAGGGCCTCCTAGCCACTACAAATGAACTTCAAACATATGTGCCACCTTGTGCATCTGGCTTTATGTGGATACTAGGAAATAGAACCTGGGTCCTTTGGCTGTGCTGGCAAGTGCCTTAACAGCTAAGTCATCTCTCCAGCCCTGCTTTCTTACTGCAATATCAGGATTGAAGAAGAGATGACTCATAATTTAAAATATTTCTTACATGACTTTTTTTTAACAAGTCTGTGAACCACTGATTGAAAGTATCATCTCTGTAATCAGATAACAGTGGGTTTTGTTATATGATACTGAATACGTTATTCCTTTCATTTAAATTTTAGTTTTATGATACAGAATTTGATTAAGGCTGGATATGGTAATATAATGAGATTTCACACTACCTAGCAATAGTTATCATTAAATGTTATGTATTCAATATCATATTTTATTATGATTTTTTTAGTTTAAGTGAACTATAACTCCAGGTTCAAATGAGGATTTAAAGCTCCAAATTTAACTCTTTCCATGCCCACAAAAATGGTCAGGAAATTAGAATAGAAATCCTTTAAAAGAACATTTTAAGCATTACACAAAGTATTATACAGGGATAATGAGATTTGTGTACGAGTCAAAAAACCTAAGTGTATAGTTAAGTAAACCTATACTTATGAGTACAGTTAATTAAGACTGAACAGCATATTAACTGTCCTAGAAAATGAAAGTAGTCATTTTTTAAAAGTTAAAATACTTTTCTAGAATTTAGAGATAAATGGAATTTAAAATGGAACCTTATTAGTGCCAATATTACAAAATTAAAAGGTTTGTTAAAATTATATTTAATGATGAAACGTTTAATATATCTTCTTAGGGGTCAAGACACATACATACACACATCTATATACACATGTGTATATACATATATATACATATATTATAGCTATTTGTGCACACTTTTTTCCTCTTATTTTTATTAAGTAGAAACTTTGTATGGACACAACTTAATGTTGGTATGATCATTTCCCTCCTCCCTGCCCCCACTCCACTAAGGGTCCTCCTTAGTGCGATTGCTGGTATTCACCATGGAGTTGTAGGTTATGAGTTATGAGAGCAAGTCAGTCGGGGGGGGGCGGGCAATGTCTCTGGATATTCCTTTCCACCTATGGCTCTTACAGTCTTTCTGTCCGCTCTTCCACAAAATTCCCTGAGCCTTTGTGGGTGTGCTTTAAGTCTACTTTAGTGTAGAGCTAAGCAGCTTCTGGATTTCTGCTTTGGTACATTTTTAAAAATTATTTATTTATTATATATATATTTATTTGAGAGATAGTGAGGGGAAGGAGGGAGGGAGGCAGATAGAAAGAATGAGCACTCTAGGGCTTCCTGCCTCTGCAAATGAACTCCAGACTCATGTGCTACCTTGTTACCTGGCTTACGTGGGTCCTGGGGAATTGAACCTGGGTCCTTTGGCTTTGCAGGCAAATTCCTTAACCACTAAGCCATCTATCCAGCCCTTTGGTATATTTTGAGTGTCCCAGTGTCTGTCTCTATCACCCTGGCCCAGGTTATCAGGCTTGACAAAGATGCCAATATTTGGAATGCAGTGGAGAAACGATAGTCTTCAAATAAGATACTGAGACCACAGATATCCAAATGCTCAAGTGAGAAATTGGTCCCTACATCATGCCATATGCAGAAACAGAGCTTAAAACTGGCCATGAGCCTAAAAATGAGAATGTATCCTGTATATAGGACTCCACAGAGATTGTTGGTAGAGGTTTCTTACTTGTGGCTTCAAATCACAGGAGACAACATATAAGTAAACTGACCTTCATTAAATTTAAAACACATCTCAGAGAATAAAACCAACTAGTGAAAAGCCACGGAATTAGAGAATTAATTCCAAATCCAATATTTTGGAAAAGATTTTATCTAAATTTATGTATTGGTTAATAACTTAGAACTCATTAAAAAATAAATCATAATTGTTATAGGATTTGAATAATTTCTCCAAACAAGATATTAAAAATAGCCAAAAAGCACATAAAAGAATAAAAACTCAACTTCATAATTCACTAAGGAAATACTGAAAAATCTGCCTCACACTCAGCAGAATGGCTAAAGTAAAAAACAGACAATCATGCTGGGCCATAGTGGTGCACGCCTTTAATCCCAGCACTCAGGAGGCAGAGGTAGGAGGATTGCTGTGAGCTCAAGGTCACCCTGAGACTAGATACTGAATTCCAGGTCAACCTGGGCTGGAGTGAGACTCTACCTTGAAAATCAAAACAAAAACAAAACACCATTCCTCAAAATGTTACCCATTAAATTTACATGTGACCCAACATTCTCCTATAGTTATATGCCTGAAGAGCATTTGTAGGTAGTTGGGGGAAGTCCACATAAGAACAGATGTTCATAGCACCATCATTCATTGTGGCAACAAGGGGAGACCCAATGTCCATGTACTGACATATGAACAAGCAAAACGTATTTCCAGACAACAGAGTATTATTGGACCATTAAAATCAAATGTTCATAGGGGCTCCAACGTGGATTATGCTTGACCACATGTTAGAGAAACTGCCACATAGAACAGGCTATAAAAACACAAAATGAATGTCAAGGGCCTGAGAAGAGGAAGTGAGTGATAACAGTTGTCGGGTTAGTTCTTAGGGTGAGGAAATGTTCTAAAATTAGGTAGTGGTGATGTTTGCTCAGTTTTTGTGGAGATATTTTTAAACTGATTGAATTTTATGCTTTCAAAAAAAACTGTTTTATGGAAGAATCATATTGCAATAAAAATGTAAGAAGAAAAAAACGTAAGGATGAGTTATGCAAGGTTGAACTAATAAGGAGCTTTAGCAAACAGAAAAAAAAAGTGATATCAAAGACATATTTCATTTCACATCATTTGGTCCCAGAATACCAGGCAAGATTAATGAAGGGAAATTGGGACCCAGGCACACCTAAATAGTTTTACTTTTCACTGAAGTTGTTGGAGAGAAGGCACTAAATTTAAAGCAGATAGAAGAAAGGGAATGGAAGTATCTGTTGGCTGTAACACCTCTTTTCTGCAGCACTTAATAATAAGCTGTTCAATAGGATGTGCAGACTCATAAGGAAACATGTTTATGATTCAGGTTCCTCCTCCAGGTGAGTGATGTTGTCAACAGCCTTACCGGTCACAGAGGTGACAGCCTGCCAGCACCACTAAACTTAACAAATGCACGCTTTGTTGTTCAAAGAACAAATAATTCAATTAAACTACTGAAACAAGATGTAAGTGGTTGCTGCTGTTTTATTTTTAAAATATTTAGATGTTAAAAGCAATTGAGGTAAACTACAGAGCTTTATGGTACAGAAAATATCAATAGTAGTGTTTTGGATACCTCAGATCATTTCAAAACAAGAGACTATATAAAAAACATTAAACTCGTGTTGGAGAGATGGCTTGGTGGTTAAGGTGCATGCCTGCCAAACCTAAGAATGCTGGTTCCAATTTCTAGATCCCACATTTAGCCAGATGCAAAAAGTGACACAAGGGTGCAATGCCGCCCTTGCCCACAAGGGGGATCAAGCGTCTAGAGTTTGTTCATAGCTGCCCAGAGGTCTCTGGCATGCCCATTCTATCTCTCTCTCTCTGTGTGTCTCTCTCAAATAAAAAAGAAACACATTAAACTCCATATTTTACATGGATCGAATAAGGAGATATATTCTTCAATTTCATAGAAAATATCAGATTTCAAAACAAGAGACTATATAAAAACATTAAATTCCATATTTTACAAAAGATGGAGTCAGCATATTCTTCAATTTCATAGAAAACACAATGTCTAAAAATGAAAAAGAAATGTGATCAAGGCAAAAAAAAAAGCTTCAAGATAAAATGACAGCATAGGAAACAAGCTTATTACAATGAAAAACTTTAGTTTCTTTCCTCTTTCTTTCTTTCTTTCTTTCTTTCTTTCTTTCTTTCTTTCTTTTCTTCCTTCTTTCTTTCTTTCAAGATATGAGTCATTATAGCACAAGCTCTTTGAGCTCAAGACGCTCAGGCCTCAGCATATGGAATGCTGAAACTACAGGTTACAACACCACGCTTGGCTTTGCTTCATTTCTGAAAAATTCAAACTGTCACACAGTTTAAAGAGGTCATGACGGTCTGGGAAGGTAGCTCACCTGATGAAGTGCTAGTGTCACAAATGAGTTTTATCCCTCTGAACCAGCATTTAAAACAAGTGGGGGGCTGAAGCGATGGCCTAGTGGTCAAGGTAGTTGCCTGCCAAGCTTAAATATCCAGGTTCAATTCCCCAGAACCCACATAAGCCAGATGCACAAGGTGGTACATGTGTCTGGAGTCTGTTTACAGTGGCTGGAGGCCCTAGTACATCCATTCTCTCTATCATCTATGTATGTATGAATCTATGCATGTAAGTATGTATCCATCCATCCATCCATCCGCCTCCCTCTTGCTGTCAAATAAATAAAGTACAATATTTGAAAAAACCTGGGTGTTGGGCACACTTGTAATCCCAGCACTGAAGAAGGGGAGATGAGATCACTAGGGTTCACTGGCTGGCCTGCTTGGTGAATTCCAGGTCCATGAGAGCATTTGTCTCAAAAAAAGAAAAGAAAACATGTGGATGGCACCCGAGGAACAACATCTGTGGTTGTTCTTTGGCCTTGACATACACACACATATGTAAATATACACTTACATGTGTATACACATATACACACAAAAAAACTAAAAGAAGATTTTAATTAAACGGAAGTAAAATAATACCAGCATAACGGAAATGGATGGTAAAGAAATAGTACACAAAAGATTTAAAAATTAAAGGTGGCCATATTTGTATATGACAAGACAAACTTCAAGACAATTTAATTTTGTTTAAAGAGAGCCATTTATCTTGGTAAAGGTGTGTTAAATTCTGAAGCTGTAGCAACCCTGAGCCTATTTGTACTGCTCATGTGGAATTAAAACATATAAATCAACCTGAAAAAGAGCTGTCACCATGGCTCTTGGTGTGGGATCTGAAGTCACTGTGAAAAGCAAATGAGCTTATGTGTGTAGTTAAGACTAAGCAAAAGATAGAAACAGGTGCGATGAAGCAGAAGAGATAACAACAGTCCCAGAATGGCAGTAATGGTGCGGATCCAAGGGAAATCCAGAGTACAGATTCAACAAGTTTTGCCCTTGAAGTAGCTGCAGGTCAGAAATGAGCTTGCAGGATGTGTGTGTGTGTGTGTGTGTGTGTGTGTGTGTGTGTGTGTGTGTGTGAGAGAGAGAGAGAGAGGGGGAGAATGCCAGTTTCCCATGCTCAGCAGCATGTTCTGTTGTCTTACCTTCAGCTGGCCTCCTTTCCTGGCCTCTGCCACCCCCAGGAGGAAGGAAAGGCAGTACTGAGGAAAAATGACTAAGAAATTTATGAGTGAGCATCAAAAAAGATAACATTAGTAATTGTAAAGGTAACAGTTGTATATACTTAAAAGTGCTTAAGGTGACAAAGATTGTATCATTTTTGCAGCAATGGGATAAACAAATTTAGAAACCTAGAAAAAGTCATCACCATTATAAATCAGCTGACACTTTGAAGCATCGAAATCTGTCTGTATTCAGTCATATTTCAATTTGCTTCTTGTTGTAAAAAGATAATGCCTTATAGAGCTCCCTTTTGATTAAAGGAGTCAATTTTGATTAAATTATTTAGTCTTATTTTCTCTCTATTGTGTGTGCATAGGCATGTATTTATCACTCTAGTTTGCTCTTATGCCACCTTCCCTGTGTGCTGCTCTGATTAGAAAATATGATATTTTCATTTACACACATCTCTAATTGCTACAGAGCATGTCGAGACACCTGCACTTTACATCCTCATAGAATCATAACACCTAGCCAGTTAACTGAAAACCATTTATCACGTGACGTGCTACAGAATTTGCTGTTTTTAGACTGCGCAGCCATGTAACTGTAAATGCTGATCAGTTCAGAGCTGTAAGTCTGGTTTCTCATAAATGTAATAGTGCTGCACCCCCAGTAGTAGGCCAGGTGCCCAACATACCCCAGCAACAATTGTTGATATTTTAAATAGTATTTACTGTTTTCCTCCCCTTTAATGACTTGTCAGTAAAATCCTGTAGCAGCAGGATCTCCTTAATCAAATGGGTCTGGAATTCTTACAGTTTATCCTGTAACTCAGGAAGCGGGCTTCCAAGCCCAATCAAATCCCTTGCAGGGAAAAACAAATACTTTATTCACTAATTACTGACTTAAGCCCTGATTCACAGCCTGTTTACATATAGTAAACTGCTGGATTTTTCTGTACAATGATACAATGATTTGTGTGGTTAGACAAATTAACAGCGATTCAGCAATGCGCAACAAAGGAATAACGTATGTGCATGCTTGCATGTGTGTGCAAATGTGTGTACCCTATGAAACAAAGTACAACATTAAGGGTGTCCTGATAGAAAAGTCCAGAGATAGCCATGGAACAATAAGTGTGCACCTTGAGTTAGATGGGAAAATCATGACCTTCAGGAGTGACACAGAGGATATCTTGTCACTTTTCCAGTTTGGAGCTGGGCATTATACTTTCTCTTAAAATTTCATACAACTGGTTATACTACCAAAAATTTTTGTTCTTAGTAAGTAAATTTATAGGTGATTGCAGAACACCTGCCCAGGATGACTTATTTTCAGAGAAATAAAAGCAGAACCAAAGCTTTGCTTTTTCAGTGTGCACCTGCATAAACATTTTTATCCAGATACCTAAAATAGTCAATGTTGAAATGCTTATTTTAAAGATTTTCATGTGAAATGATCCATTACACTTTATATAAGCTTTCTCCTTTCCAGTTTCAACTCAGGAAGCTGTAACAGAAATGACCTTTCAGCCATGCAGTTTGACATGGTCAAATAAGAAGATGACTACAAAGAAAATGAATCGAGTATAAGAGACAGTGTTGAGTTATGGGGTGATAGGCTTATACGTGTTTAGTGCTTATACTTGTGTTTCATGTGGAAAAAAGTGTTAGTATCTGAACAAAACATGAAAAGGTTTAAGGATGCAATGGGAGTTGTGTAGAGGGATGTTTGGAAAACTTACTGCTTTTCAAGAATGGCCTTCTACTATAAACCTTATGTCATCCCCTTAATTTTTATAACAATCCTATAGGGTAAATACCATCTTAATTCTTGTTGTAATGATGAGGAAAGTAAGACAAAAAGTTACCTGGGCTATCACAGGTATCATCCTGTATAGTACTATTTATTTTTGCCAAAGCACTGGTTCTGAGACACAGTCCTACTTCAGCAGTCATGTGATGGTTGATAGTTCCTACAGGGCCTGTGTATCACCTCTTGCATTCTAAAACTATGGCTTCTCTTGCCTTCTTACAATTGTAACATTAAGGAAGCTCACTATAGATCTAATCCCTTTAAAAGAAAACAAACAATATTTAATAATTCCAATTTCAGATAGAAGTAAAAAATACAAAGTAGTAATGCAAAACTAGTTATTTTACATCTCATGTCCCTAGCTGACATTTAGTAGACTCAAATCTTTCTCCCTTAATAATTTCACTGAACTGTCCAGTTTGTATTTTTTTATATTGCTTTTAGGAGAAATAAACCCTCTTCAAGTGCTAGAGACCCCATTCCTGTGTTACACTGGCAGAGTCCACAAGTTACTTTTAACTGCTAAGTGACTCCAGGCTTCTGATTTTTATCAGACCTTTATGAGCTCATTAGTAATTTTATATATGCTTACATTACTCAGACTTCTGTCACTGTGACAAACATCTGGAACCATTTACAAGGACTACAAGGACGCAGGTTGTGAAGGTGTTAATTGTCCAAAGTCAGCTGGCTTCATTGCTTTGGGACTGAGGTGAGGCAGTTATACCATGATGATCAAAGAGTGTTTTTCAAAGGCTGCTCACCTTGTAGGTGTGAGGTGGGATGAGGGGGTACAGAAAAGAGAGGCTGAGGACAAGATAGGCTTTGTGAAGCATACCTTCTTTCTGCTTCTTCCTACCATACCTACTACCTCCTACCTTCTACTACATCCCAGAATATCAGCCTCAGGAAGGACTTAAGTGTTTAACACATGACACCGGGGACATTTTGTATTCAAATCATTACCCTATAGAATTATTGGTATATTTGTGTACCTGTTGGGTAAAATTAGGTGTACTTGTAACTTAGTCACTCAAACTATATCAGAAGAGGTTTTCAAAGCTTACTCTGTATAAGCTATGTTGAATGAATGGAACCAACAACTGTCTCTATTAACACTTAAGTGTTTTCTCCTTAAGAATGAAGTAGAGATTCACAGATTTTTATTAAGTCAGATGAAAAATGGGGCATTTGTAAAGTTTCATGAGTTTGCTCTGCCAAATCTGCATATTTATTTGTCAGAGGATAATACTAAGGTTATTGGCCATCAGAACATGGTGCTAGGTGGTCAGTGGCATCTTCAGGCTGTCAGCTCAGTGATCAGGATGAAATTTATTAGAAAGTGATAATGAGCACTTTCATGTATGCTTTTTTCTAATGTCTTTTCCAGTAAAAGGTAGAGAAGTCCTAGAATTAGCACAAGTTTACCCTATGTGTATGAAAGGGCAACATTGGCTAACATCCATGGTATAAACGGATGTTATCCCCAAATGTGTCAAGGCTGAGCTTTATGAAATTGTCAATATTTGCTGTGATTCTCCCTAATAAATTAGCTATTCTAATCTAGATAGTATTGTTCCAAACTGGGAAAGTGTTTGTCAACAGAAATTAAATCACCAATTTATTTCTAGATTAGTCCATTCTAGGGATCTTTGCTGTGCTGACAATCTGGACATGTACTCTGATCTCTAATTTCTTTTTTTTAATTAAATTTTTTATTGACAACTTTTATACTAACATACAAAAAATGCATGTTATTTCCCTCCCCTGCCCCCATACCCCTTTAGAACTCCAGTCTCCATCATATCCCCTTCCTCACTCCATTAGTCTCTCTTTTAATTTGATGTCATCATCTTTTTCTTCTATTATGAGGGTCTTGTGAAGATATTGCTAGACACTGCAAGGTCATGGATATCAAGGCCAATTTCTGTCTGGACAGTTGCATTGTAAGGAGTCATACCCTTCCTTTGGCTCTTCCATTCTATCCGCCCCCTCTTCTTCAATGGGCCCTGAGCCTTGGAGGGTGTGACAGAGATGTTTCAGTGCTGGGCACTCCTCCATCCCTTCTTCTCAGCACTATGTTGCCTTTTGGGTCATCCCAGTGGTCATCACCATCTGAAAAGAGAAGCTTCTCTAACCAGAAGTGAGAGTAGCATTAATATATGAATATGAACGTTAAGTGTAGTGCTTTCAGGGCAGCTTGGTGGGAATAATATATACATTTAACCAGACAAGAGCAGGCTTTATACCCCTAGGGCTCATGACTTCCCCTGCCATAGACTTTTGTTTAGGTTTTTCAGTACCAGGTATGTATTCCCTCCCATAGAGAGGGCCTTTAGTCCAATTATGGAGCAGTTGGTTACCCCAAGAGCAGACATGCCACTATTGCACCTGTTCAGTCATTGAATATTCAGTGTCCACTCTTTTCACTGCTGATGACTTCTGTATCCCATATGGCTGCATGCAGTGCAGCTTTTTCCAGCTTTCTGTTGGCTGGTCTACAAGGAGAAGGTTTTCTGCTCAGCACCAGCTTGCTTTCTAAGTGGCCTTGCCTCTCAGGCAAGATATGTCTTCAGCAATAGGGTCTTACTATCTGTTTCTCAAGGGAAACCAAGGGCTTTGGCAATAGCCTTTAATGCTTTGGAGGCTTCCAAGACCTTCTTGGCCAACAACTCACTGGAAGATGTCCCATCCCAGGCACTGAAAATTTTCTAGTAACAGTCTACAGCTTCTAGATGTGCCATTATTCAAAAAAGTAGGTTTACAATATTTTGAATTTTGATTGACCCTTCCCCTGCCCTTCTTTTATGCATTCTCTTCCCATGGCCTCACTTAGGCCATTCCCCTCCCTGTAATCTGTTCTTCTACTTACATATGGGCAATACCATACACTTAACTCCTTCCCTCTCCTCCCTCCCTAATAGCCTTTTACCACTTTACTGGTTTCTGGTACCAATTTTTGGTTCCAGTTCACACACAAGTCTATACATTGGTAGCTAGGATCCACATATGAGAGAGAAGATGTGACGTTGGGCTTTCTGAGCCTGGGTTACCTCACTTAGTATAATCCTTTCCAGATCCATCCATTTCCCTGCAAATTTCATAATTTCATTTTATTTACCACTGAATAGAAGTCCATTGTGTAAATGTACCACATCTTTATTATCCATTCATCTATGGAGGGACATCTAGGCTGGTTCCATTTCCTAGCTATTATGAATAGAGCAGCAATAAACATGGTTTTGTAAGTAAGTATCTCTAAGCTAGTGAGAAGAGTCCTTTGGATATATGCCTAGGAGTGCTATAGCTGGATCATATGGTAAATCTATTTTTAGCTGTATCAAGAACCTCCACACTGATTTCCACAGTGGCTGGACCAGATTACATTCCCACCAAAGTGTAGAAGTGTTCCTCTTTTTCCACATCCATGCCAACACTTATTGTCATTTGTTTTCTTGATGGTAGCCATTCTGACAGGAGTGAAATGGAATCTCAAAGTGGTTTTAATTTGCATTTCCCCTATGGCTAAGGATGTGGAACACTTTTTTAGATGTTTATATGCCATCTGTATTTCATCTTTTGAAAATTCTTTGTTCAGTTCTATAACCCATTTTTGAACTGGGTTGTTTGAATTCTTATTATTCTGTTTTTTAAGTTCTTTATATATTCTGGATATTAATCCTCTGTCAGATGTATAGCTGGCAAAGATTTTCTCCCATTCTTTAGGTTGTCTCTTTGCTCTATTCACAGTGTCCTTTGCTATACAAAAGCTTTGTAATTTCATGAAGTCCCAATGGTTGATTAATGCTTTTATTCCCTGAGCAATTGGGGTTATATTCAGAAAGTCCTTGCCTATGCCAATGTGTTGAAGGGTTTCCCCTATCTTTTCCTCTAGCAGTTTCAGAGTTTCAGGTCTGATATTAAGGTCCCTGATCCATTTGGACTTGACTTTTGTGCATGGAGAGAGACAAGGAACTATTTTTATCCTTATATACAGATGTCCAGTTTTCCCAGCAGCACTTGTTAAAGAGGCTATCTTTTCTTCAATGAATATTTTTGGCATTTTTTTTTCAAAAATCAGATGGCTGTAGCTGCCTGGATTAATTTTTGGGTCTTCTATTCTGTTCCATTGATCTACCTGTCTGTCTTTGTGCCACTACCATGCTGTTTTCATAGTCTTCTTAAATGTACCTACCTATCTAGAATGAAATTCCTGATCCTCAACCCCTGTTCTTGATCCAAACTTCTCTACATTTGGTCCAACTTTCTCTACCTCCAGCCACTTGTTCAGTCCAGGAAAAGCTGAAGATCCATAGTGATTCACCCTTTCTGTCACATGAGCCCTTCCCTGGCTCTCTTAAATAAATATATTCAGAACCATCTCATGGAAGTCACCTTTACCCACCCTCTTATTTTTGTTGTTGAAACCATCCAGTTTGTCCCTGGGTTGCTTCTGTAGGCTTCTTATTCTTCCATCATGTAAATATAAGCTGCATAAAATCGAGAACAAAATGTAACATCCTTGTTCCCTACAGGGCTCTATATGATCTGGCCCAGCCTCCTCTTTCCCTGTGGTCACTGAATCCTCAGTTCTTCAAGGTCACAAAGTTCTCTTCTGCTCTTTGGCCTTCACATATTGTGGTGGTTTGAGTCAGGTGTCACCCATAAACTTAGGTGTTCTGAATGCTAGGTTCCCAGCTGATGAAGATTTGGGAAATAATGCCCCCTGGAGACAGTGTATTGTTGGGGTGTGTATATAGATATTATAGCCAGTGTCCCCTTGACCGTGTCTTGCACACTCTCCTGTTGCTGCTGTCCACCTTATGTTGGCCATGGGGTGATGTCCACCCTCTGCTCATGCCATTGTTTTCCCCTGACATCATGGAGCTTTTCAGGTCTGTAAACCAAAATAAACCCTTTTTCCTACAAGCTACTCTTGGTTGGGTTGAGTGATTTCTGCCAGCAATGCATATATTCTTTAATTCTTTTATATTATTCTTTACATTATTCCTTAATCTTTTAGCTTCCACTGTATATGACACTTTCTCAGAGAGTTCTTTTGCAATGCCCTCCTCAATCTAGAGAAAGCCCCAATTATTCTTTCTCATAGCACATTACTACTTTTCTGCACTATACTGAACAAAGCTTACATTGACTCTGATAATGTGTTTGTAACATATATGCTCCACAAGGGCAGGTCCCTCGTCTACTGTGTTTGTCCAGAAGAGGAGCAACTGGAAGTGTGGGTAACATGGGGTTAGTTGATTCAAATTACACTCTTATTTTAGGTGACTGACTTTCCTGAGCCCCCAGGAAATTTGAAAACAAATTTTTGATATTCATTTTAGCACAAATGCCTAGAAAAGTTCTTGATAAACAGTATGTGTTAAATATTTGTTGAGTAAATGACCTTCTTTTTTTCCCTTTTGTACATTTCCTTTCTCATGACATATAGAAAGGGTAAAAGGAAACCAGAAGTTAGTGAAATAGCTGGTGGTACAGTGCTTACCTCTCAAGACACGGGTTTGATTTCCACCATCTTAAAGAAAAATGAAAAATGTAAGAAGTGCTAAGTATGTAGTAGGTTATAAATAATTCTCACAGTTTACAAGTGATTCTTGTGATTATAGTGATTCTCAGAAGCCCTGGTCCCTCATGGAAAATGAGAGTTACCTCACTGTAGTGAGGTAAGAACATTAGAAGATCTTTGATGGCCCTTTTTAGTCACTTCATCTCCATCACCTACTACAGACTGTTTTTAAAGAGGAATATATTGTATTCCTCAGCTGTGGTCAGGAAGAGATTGAAAAATGCATATCCAAATCCTGCCTAGAACCATTATCACTAGAATATAAGAAGGGTATATATCAGAAAACTATTGTTGTTTGTCTAATACATATGTATGTATGTGTATGAGTATATATATGTGAATGTGTGTATGTATGTATGTGTATATATATATGTGTGTGTGTGTGTGTGTGAAATTAATACATGTGATATGTGGTGTACCTGTCTTCTGCATAAGATGCTTCAACGTATGTTTGGTTGTGTTTTCTGTGTATACTATTCGGATTTAATTCTGAGGACAAAAAATACATTGCAAATCATAATTTTTAAAGGAAAGAGTAGATTTTTTTTCTTTCCAAAATCATATATTAAATTTACTTCAGGTTCCTCTTTCAACAGAAATATATATATTCCCCAAAATGGTAGTGAGAGAGGCTGTTATGCCACATTTATTTTTATTTTATCCAGTTGAAGAATTTGTGATCCCTGTGATAATTTTTATATCAGCTAATTAGATATGAAATCCAGAAGGGAGAATGGAATAAGGGCTTAGAATTACCACTGGATGTTACAAATCCAAGAAATAGGTGAAGTGAGAATTTATCAGTCATTTGAACCAGACGTTACAGCCAAACCTGGATTACAAAGATGCATCTTCAGCAATTAAGAGTAGATGAAAGTGCCTCTTAAAGTCCTCTCCTGATCTATAATTGTAAAATGTTTATAGTTTATAGGCATTGTGACCATTGATGCAATTACAATCTTTAAACAGTTAGAAAGGCCCTGCTTACTTCTCTGAGACATAATTTCCAAAGATACAGATTCTTGCAAAAGGTGATGCTTCTAAAGGGGATAGAGGCTCTTCAACTTTTTATATCATTCACCTATAATATGTTTAAGGTTAAGGTTTATGACTTAGACTCTTTTTTTTTTTTTTTTTTTTTTTTTTTTTTTTTTTTGGATACAAGGTCTCATGTAGCTCAGGTTGGTCTAGAACTTCAGGAATGACTTTGAACTTCTGATCCTACTGTCTCTACTTCCTGAATGGAACAAACAAATGCTACCACACCCAATTTCATGTGATGCTAGAGATCAAACCCAGGACTTAGGGCATGCTAGAAAGTACCAACTTAGCTGCATCCTTAGCCTCTGACATAGCTTTAAAGAAGTCCACAATGCAGCATCTAAATTTACACATCTTTGGAACATACTAGAAGTATCATTATTCAGATATCTGTACTGAAAACTTGTAAGAGCACTTGCTACAGAATCATGAGGACCTGAGTTCAATCCCCAGTACCCATTAAAAAATAATCTGGGCAAGACCATGCTTGTAACACTAACACTGAATGGGGTAGAGACAAGAGGATCACTAGGGCTCACAGTGAGCTTTGTGTCCAATGGAGACTTGGTCTCAGGGAAATAAAGCAAAAGAGCAATAGAGGAAGACACTTGACATTTTTCTATAGTTTCTTTATGCATGCACACAGGGCACGCACATCTGCAAACACACATGCATACAACATAGGTACTGCATGCACATGCAAAAAAAAAGAAAGTCAAAGACAAAAGAAAAACTGCTGGCAAGACAGTATTCAAGAAGGGCATTCATTGAATACACCTCTGTTGTTTAGTTACAGCAAAACTTATTCTTGACACTCTACAGAGCTCCCAGATTTGACCAGCTAAATAAATCCTTCAGTTTCTTTCCTCTGTGCTGATCTGAATGTCCATTGTGGATAAAGTACTTCTCTGTGCTGATTGCCTCCTTAATTCCTGCCAGACTTTCTTTCCCTGTTACCTGACCAAGTATTTGGCTTTCTTCCTTGACTTAAAATATGTTACTTACTTTCCTATTGTTCACATGCATGTTTGATAACTCCTTACTCCAGGCTCAGACAGGTAATGAGACATTTTATTATCTGCTCTGATTTTTTTTAAGCATAGTCATTCAAGAAATTCAATTCCATCTTGACCTTTTCTACCCTTTCAACAATCCTAGCAAGTTACCGGTCCATATCTCTCAGTGCCAACATTAATGCATGATTTCACATGTACATTTCATAAGGTTATCTGAACAGAAGAAAATGCTGTGTTTTAATCCATGATCTGCCATAAGGTGATACTTTAAATTGCTTCCAAACCAAGAACCCTAAAGAAAGCAGATAGCATGTGGTGATCATATTATTGGACCTCCTTCAAGAAATTGCACATTATTTATCTTCAGCAGACCTGATATGAAATACACATCACCAAAGATACTGGTGGCTTCAATATTTTAACATCCAGTTACAAGCCAAGTGTGGTGGCTCTGCCTCTTAAACCAGAACCCAGGAGACTAAAGCAAGAGGATTGCCATGAGTTCAAGGCTATCCTGGGCTCTGTAGTCCCAGGTTAGCGGAGACTACACAATAAGACTATCTCAACTCAAATTCTACATATAAATGAAGACCAGTTCTTTTTTTTTTTTTTTTTTTTTTTTTTTTTGGTTTTCGAGGTAGTGTCTCACTCTTGCCCAGGCTGACCTGGAATTCACTCTGTAGTCTCAGGGTGGCCTCGAACTCATGGCGATCCTCCTACCTTTGCCTCCCAAGTACTGGGATTAAAGGCATGTGCCACCACTCCTGGCTAGTTCTTGTTTATTAAAAAAGTATATCTTAACCTATTGCCATAGAGGCTGGTTTTACATAGTGTTACTTTGTAAGATCTATAATTTCAGGCTGAACGATTGGGAGGTAGGTGGCCATGAAAAGGAAATGGTTGCTATCGAATCCTTGTAACTTTGTATGTTGCAGACCAGTGCCTCCAAGTGTTTGAAATTATGGCAAATGTATATTGTGATTTTCACACATAGCTCTTTCAATAGTATCTTGTCATAAAAAATCTTTAAAATATTTTGTTTTGCATCTAGTTTTCATATTTCTGTTCTCTTCAAGACTTCTTTAGTTCTGATGTGCTTTACTTTTAATAAACACAGAGTCTGTATTATTGGTCATTAAAGCAAGTCGATATTGTTGATTTTCTGAACTGTTTTCATAATTGAATTTCCAAGTAAATGTATCTGGTCATCTTACAACTGTAAGATAAGCTATCTTTTTTGTTGTTATTTCAGAAGGTGTAGATGAACATAGAGCCTGTGTAATCAATACAGAGCTCATATCATGAGCATAGAGCCTGTGTAAATCAATATGGCATGCATAGCCATGAGCAAGCATATACCCTACGTGATCAATATGGTGCTCATGGCCATGTAACCTAGTCCACCATGATTAGTTATATGATTTTCATTCATCTGAAGGAGACCACAAAACCTGAGGAAAGCTAAAATATACAACCAACTTTATTCCTCAGATTTTAAAACTAATGCTTTCCAGGACAGGAGAGATGGTTAATCACCTGAGTTCAGTTCCCGAGTGTTCACGTAAAGACAGTTGCACAAAGTGGAGCATGCATCTGGAGTTTGTTTGCAGTGGCAGGAGGCCCTAGCACACCTACTCTTCCTGTCTCTTTTCTCTCTATTTCTCTTTGCTTGGAAATAAATAAATAAAATATAAAAATTATGACTTTCAAGTTTCAGCTGACTATTATTTCATGTGTCTAAGCCATAGTATGGAGAATAGAGTTGGTAACTGTATGCAAATGAGGTTTTCAACCTTTGGGGAATCAGCTCTATGAGATTGAGTGAGTATTTAAACATCTACAAAGGCTACATTAACAGAAAATGTGCATCTACTACCGACTAGAATATTTTGAGAACCTTTAAACTATCAAGTTAGTTATAATCACAGTATCAGATACTTTCAGTAATGAAACAAATTGTAAAGATCAAACACTAACCCTCTCATTTTATTATAAAAGTAGAAACCTTTTCCAATACCAGGTCACTGAACAATGTTTAATTGTTGCTTCTATCCATGGAGATTTTGCACAGTACTTAGGATATATTAAACATTTAAACCATGAGCCAGTATGATGAATGAGTAGATGAGGCTATGAGAAAATGTAAGTAGAGGATTTAATATGATCTGTCTGTTGTTGGCATTGAGGAGTATTCATACTAAAGTTTAATTTTGCCACTTTTAAATATATATATTACATATTGATGATAATCTCTCTGCTATTAAAGTTGTCATACATTTTACTGATTTCTGTATACTTAGATTAAACAAGCAGTGTTCCAAAATATTCTCTTGCCAAATGCTATGTGGCTGAATCTCTAGCCAGAGTATAAATGTTGGTGATACTCAGCATCCTTACCTTCTATGCCCCTCTGAGTCTTTTGTTTTTATTCTTGAACATGCATTTGCTTATACTCAACATCTAGTATACACAATGTGCTCTGATAACTTTTAACATATGTTTTTTACTTCTATGCCAGGTTTTTAAACAGGCATTTCTTTGGATGCATTAATTTCTAGCCAGGCAGTGGTATAAAAGTTATAGCAAGTCTTGAACAATTTGAAAAGTAAATGACTGTAGCAATGTGCTTATGGTAGCTTGAATGTGATGTATGGTCCCATAGACTTGTGCTTTATTAAGATTGAGCTTACAGCTTGAGTCTCCAGTGGGTAGGGCCCTGCTAGGGAAGAGAGGTATGTCACAGGAGGTGGTGGATCTTTTCTTCCACCCTCCTAGGTGTATGCTGAGCAGTTTGAGCTCTGGCTCTCCATGGTGCTAGGTGTAGTTGTTTCTCTCTGTTTGGATCTGTGCAAGTGAGCCAGCTTCTTCTGCCTTAATGGAATTTCCCCTAGAACCTTTAAGCTTAAAATAAATGTTTTTCTCCCATAAGCTGCTTCTGGTCAGGTGCTTTGTGCCAGCAACAAGAAAGTAACTGCAACAGTGTTGTAATGCACTCAAGAGTTATACAATATTTATGAGGCCAAACTGATACAAGTATGAATGCATAAATAAGAGGCAGGAAAAGACACCCATGTCTTACAGTAGAATTCCAGAAAGAGTAAGGAAAGTAGAAAACTTACAATTTGAAAAACACTATTTTAATATTTGTGGAAGCAAGAACTTTAAGTGGGGCTGTGAAGATAGCTCAGTTGGTGCTTCCCTTGAAAGCATGAGGACCTGAGCTTGGTCCCTAATACCCACACAAAAATGTTGGGTGTGATAGTACAGGTCTATAATCCCAGTTGAATAACTAAAAAATAAATAAATAAAACCAATTTTGGGCCAAAATTTTGATGAGAAGGGATATTTATGTAGCCTTAAACTATCTACTTTTAAAATAACTTTTGTACAAATTGAAGGAGACCACAGAGTCATGTGACCCGAATACAATGTAGGATCCTAGATGGGATTCAGAACTAGAAGGATATTAGTGCATTCCCTGGTTTTGACAACTATGCATTACTTAAAAGTAAGATGTTACTATCTGGACAAACAGTGAAAGACACATGGGAACTCTGGGTTCTTTCCAACTTTTTTGTAAGCTAACATTACTTTGAATCAAAATTTAAAATAATTCAAATAAACAGGCTATAATTCATTTTTATCATTCTAATAGTACTTTATAATGAAAACTTAGGAGATAGGGACCAGGGCTTGGGTATAGCTCAATGAAAGAGTGCTTCTGGACTGGAGAGATGGCTTAGTGGTTAAGGGGCTTGCCTGCAAAGCCCAAGGACCCAGGTTTGATTTCCCAGGAGCAACAGAAACCAGATGCACAAGGTAGCACATATGTCTAGAGTTCGTTTACAGTGGCTGGAGGCCCTGACACACCTATTCTCTCTCTCAATCTGTCTCTTTCTCCCTCTCTCTCTCTCTCTCTATCTTTCTTAAATAAATAAATAAAAATAAATAAATTGACCTATTCAGCATGTACATGAAGTCTTGGGTTTAATCTCCAGCACCAAGAAAGAAGTAAAGAGAAAGAAGAAGGGATGGAGGAGACAGATTGAGTTCCTCACTACAGAAACTTACAGGGTTTCATTATTTTATTTTCATTGCCACAAAGAAGATGGGGTTTCTACAATAATAAAAAATGTGTGATAGGTACCACAGGTTTTTGAATGGTGGAGATAGAATATAATACAAGATTTTTCTTTACTCTGAAAACACTTTTCTCATTATTCACATTCCAGAAATCTAATTACTTCTCTCATTTGACAAGAATTTGCTTAGAATATACTTAGTGTACCATGCACTGTAGGTATAAAGGAGAACATGGGGTTTGAGGCTAGTCTTCAGTGAGGTGAGTTTTGAAAGAGAATAAAAGCAGAGGTTGACAATTTGGTGGGCTAGGGATAGTCTAATCTGGGATAGTGTTACTGTCCCTCAAAGAAGTCAGCACAAATGAATGTCAGAATTGGTTTTGAAATATAGCATTCTCCTAATCTCTGTTACTTCTCTGAAAACATTTAATGACCTTTAACCAGTAAAGGGCAAGTTAGACTCCTACTGGAAAGAAAGCTTTATTTTCTTCACATTAACTTTACTCTGGGGGTTGTCTTAGAATCAACTTAACATTCTTCCTCACTGACAAGTTCAAATTAGTCTTGCTGCCCACACCTCCTTGTGGTCTAGCTGGGCCATCTCATCACATCCTCAGTGTGGTGCCATTAATTGGATCTTCCCAAAGTTACAGTGGTTTTGGTGGGGAAAGGGTCAGCTGTCAGCTGGATAATGAATGTGAGGAGGAAATGTGCAACCATGCCTTTGGAACTGAGTATCACACTCTTGTTCTGTCATAGGACAGAAGAAGAAAACTAGCCAGAGCATAGGTGTAACTTCCAACCCTCTGATACTATGTTTCTGGGTTGAATATACTGGCTCAATTTAAATTTGCACAATTCTGCAAGTCTTGCTCTAAGTGTGTGTGTGTGTGTGTGTGTGTGTGTGTGTTTTCACTACTTTTACAGCTTTTATTTTTGGCAATTTTATACATGTATAATGAAATTAGATCATATTTACCCTCATTACTTTCTTTTATATTCCTCTCTCTAAACCTAAACCCCTTCTTCTCAACTAGTCCCTATTCTATTTGGAGTCTTTTTGCCTCATGTATGAGATCCACTGAGTTTAGTTAGGGTTGCATGAGCATGAGGAAGGGGTTATTTACAGGAAGATAGGCAAATTAGCAGTGGCTCCACTAGTAAATAAAATGAATCCCCTTCTCCTAGTAGCCATTCACTGCCAGTAATTCCTCAGGGAGGGATGGGAGTCTCAAGAGCCCTTCCACCATCCATGACAGAATATTGATGGGCCCAGTCTTGTGCAGGTAAACATTGCTATCAGGAGATCATGAGTACAATAGCCATATCATGCTCAGAAGATGACATTCCACCTAATCCTCCAGCTCTTATGTTATTTCCACTCCATCCCCCACAATGTTCCCTGATCCCTGAGTGTTGGATGATGTGATACAGATGTCCCATTTAGGGTTGAGCACTTCACAATCACTTATTCTCAACACTGTGATGAGTTTTGAGTCTCTCCAGAAGTCAGCATAATCTGCAAAAAAAAAAAAAAAAAAAAAAAAGAAACTTCAGACCAAGCTGAGAGCAGCAGTGATCTGTGAGCATAAACATAAGTATTTACAAGGCTTACTTTTACAACTCTTAACCTGTTTAAACTCTACAGCTCGTGTGAATACAACACTTCTTCTGAAGGAATCTGGCCCAAGATTACATAATACAAACAAAAGGTCTCAATTGGTTTTGCTCATTGTTTCCATGTGTATGTTGAGATTGATTGCAGGGAATTGAGGCATTAACATTTACCATCCATTCATTGCTACAATTCTATATATGAAAGTGTGGCTGAGTTCAGAGAGAGAGTGATACAAGATTACTATTCACTGAGTAGGTAGTGTTGATGAGCTTTGGAGTGTCGTTCTTTTGGTGTTACACACAATACACATCTTTATATTGGAACACAATTTACCCCAGCACTGCTGCCGTTCCAGATGCACAGCTGGGGCGATGAACTCTGTACCTGAACCGTCTTCCACCCAACCTGGAGTGGGAGAAAACTGAATCTCTCCTGTGATTTTTGATTTATGATGTGACTTTTTTTTACCCTGAGCCTGCTTTTAATTTATACCTTTTGATAAAAGACAATATATTTGGCATCCCTATTACAAGATTAACATCTGGGTTTTTTAGTCTTTAAGTCTTTAAGAGTCCAAATAACAAGCTGAAAGCCCGGTGGTGGATTTCAGTTTGTTAAACCAGGTTAAAAACCAATGGCTTCTATTTAACGCCCTCATAGTCTTTGCTAATGAAACTAAATTGCCAATCATTTCAGCATCCAACTGCATCACCAAATATATTAACAATAAAACCTTAAGCCATATTACCTTTACAAATTTGAGTGTTGTGGAGGAAAAGAGGACTGACTGGTAATACTATTGTTGTCTGACTTCTGTATGTTTTTATGTAGTATACTTTCTCTCAGTTGTGATTACTCATTCTACATTAACCCCTTACATACTTGTATATTCTATCAGTGTGCTAATTTCATAAGACATTAGACTGATTTCTGTTGCATAAATTATAGCTTTCATGGCTTGTAAACTGTGCTTTGACACACTCAATAATGTCTTCTTCAAACATACATTGCATTGATTACATCTGGCAGTCCCATATGGTGAAACTTAGTTATGACCTTTCCAATTAAATTATGGTTGGAAACCCACTTCTGGGGCACAGCCCAGTGAGCTACTAAATTTCTCAGTGACATTCAGAACATGAAATAATTTGGAGAGAATAAATTTGCAATGCAAGTGGGAAGAGAGGAGAAGGTTTTCAATCTGTATTATTTTTCAAAATCCAATACTTGTACAATGTGTTTTCCAAGCTAATTCTAACAAAGATGAGTAGCATAGCTTTGCCAAGAGTCTATTGCTAAGATAGTTCCATATGTTTAAGTAGAAATACATAGTGTGATACTTATATAGTAGGAGAATGCTGTGAAAAAATTGTTCTTAAGGTTGGTTTTGCAGCACCTCTTTTTAGCCCTAGCCTTGGCTGATGAACTGATATCCTATTTCACAGAGAAAGGACCCCCATCAGGAAACTGTAGTCTGTGTTTTTGTGTTCATATGCCCACCCAAAAGTCTCTACATACATTTACTTCACCTTTGCCCCTTTTTCTACTTATGAAAAATATCTGCTTGTATGTTAAAAACAAACAAACAAACAAAAAAAACACCTGTATTCAACATCTCATCCCCTCTCCTGCTCATGATACCATCCCTGCAATGCCTATCTTCTGAATAGTCATTTCCCCCTCTCCTGGTCTGTCATTACTGGGAAATCATCATGCTCGTTTTTCCTTCCATCTTAAACATACACACAAAGAAACCCCCTTCTTGACTGTCCTTCAACCTTTCTCTGTTCAAAGGAGCTCTCTTGGCTCAGTTTCCCCATACTTCCCATGCTTGCTCTAACTTGACATTCTCCTTGTCTCTGCCCATTTCCTCTATCCCAACTGTGTTGGCCTCCCTACTCATTCTGACTAACTAACATATGCTGCTTCCTCTGCTTTTGCAATTGCTAGCCCAAGAAGCTGTGTGGTCTTGGGCAATCTGCTACATGTGGCTCGTGTGGAGTAGAAATGAGCTACCTATATCCTTTACTTGGCAAATATAGAACATAAACCTGGCCAAGACGTAGGCTAAATGTGACATTCATGAGTGTGGCAGGTGTGGCTCCTGTTCTCAGATGCAACAGATATTAAACAGCAGTTCTGGAACAGTGAAAATCACCCCAAGACTAAAGGCTTAGATGCGCCAGCTCCTAAAGGGCTTGTTTGTAAGTTGTGCTCAGAAATTTCTTCCTTCGTCATTCTCCTTAGAACATTACTGCTGCTTCAGCCAGTTTTACAAAAGGGCAAATTGTAGTTGATACCCTACCAACCTGATTGGGTTTTTTTAGTGCATTTATATATCACCTGAAATACTCCTTAAAATCCAGGCCACTGAGACAAATATCTAGAATTTCTGATTCAAAGGTTTGATGATGTTTAAACCACATTTTAGCCACCTGCTAGGAAAATCCTGATGCAGAAATCGCCCGAGCTCCAGGAAATGCTCTCTTAGAGAAATAGTTTTATCATTTCCATTTTTAATAATAGGTTATAAAAACATTTTAAAGCATGTCATTCTGAGTAAATTATGCTCTCCCAGAAGCCATTTAATCCAGCATTTGTGTCTCACACTGGTGATATTAATGACCCAGAGAGATCATATACTCACTGTCCAATCATTCTCGGATGTAAATCTTAAAATAACTCACACCCCTGAGGACCCGTTGTGTTGCCTGGTGCTTTCTTGCAAAAACACACATGAACTGGGTGTGGTGGTACATGCCTTTAATCCCAGCAATCAGGAGGCAGAGGTAGGAGTATTGCTGTGAGTTCAAGGCCACCTTGAAACTACATAGTGAATTCCAGGTCAGCCTGGGCTAGAGTGAAACCCTGCCTCGAAAATCAAAACAAAATACACACACACACACACACACACACACACACACACACACACAAACCAACCAAAAAAATGAAGAGTTTTAAAATGCTGTCTATCCATCTATTTAGTTAGGTAGAAAGTAAGGAACAAGAAGAGAGCCATGACCACAAAGAAAGTTGACCTCAGATAGCCCTGCTGCTATCAGTGTGGAGAATAGAAATCAACAGATGGGGCTGAATGCTGCTATTTATTAAATGAAGCAGATTCAAATATGAACATAATTTCTCTCTCTTAAAATAATTACACTAAGTCAAAGGATTTAGAAATATGGCATATTGCCAAGTTCTGCATAAGGTCATAAGCCCACAGCAGTGTCTCTTTAATAAGTAGTCACAAGGAAAGGTAGATATTTATCAAATTCACTATTATTGAAGACTAAAATTCTGACTTTTGGGCAGGTAAAACAAAAGTCAGCCAATGTGCCAGATGTGGCAGCCCATGTCTTTAATCCTAGCGCTAAGGAGGTCGAGGTTAGGATTGCTGTGAGTTTGAGGCCAGCCTGAGTCTACATAGTGAATTCCAGGTCAGCCTAAGTTAGAGCAAGAAGTTACCTCAAAAAGCAAAAAAAAAAAAAAAAAAAAAAAAAAAAAGGGGGGGGGGGACTGGAGAGATGGCTTAGCAGTTAAGTCCCTTGCCTGCAAAGCCAAAGGACCCAGGTTTGATTCCCCAGGACCTATGTAAGCCAGATACACAAGATGGTCCATGCATCTGGAGTTTGTTGGCAGTGGCTGGAGGCCTGGCGCGCCCCTCTCTCTCTCTCTCTCTCTCTCTCTCTCTCTCTCTCTCTCTCTCTCTCTTTCTCTCTCTGACTCTCTTAAATTAATTAATTAATTAGTTTAAAATAACTTTAAGGGCTGGAGAGATGGCTTAGGGGTTAAGGCACCTGCCTCCTAAGCCTAAGAACACTGGTTCCAATCTCCAGCGGTTCCAATCTCCAGGTCCCACGTTTAGCTAGATGCAAAGTGATGCAAGGGCGCAATGCCGCACTTGACCACAAAGGGGCGCACACATCTGGATTTCATTTGCAGCAGCTGAGACACTACTGGTGCGCCCATCTCTATCTTCCTCTCTGTCTCTCTCTGTGTCTCTCTCCAAAAAAAAAAAAAATAATAATAATAATCATAATAATAACAACTTTAAAAATAAAAAGAAAAGAAAAAAACAATGTAAACAATGTTCCTTTGGGCCTGGAGAGAAGGCTTAGTTATTAAGGTGCTTGCCTGCAAAGCCTAACAACTGGGGTTAGATTTCCCAGCACTCACGTAAAGCCACACAGTGTTGCATGAATCTGGAGTTTGCAGAGGCTAGAGGCCCTGGCACCCACATTCTCTCTGTCTCTCTTCTATCTCTCTCTGCTTGCAAATAAATAACTAGATATTTAAAAAATAAAGTGGGCTGGAGAATAGCATAGCAGTTAAGGTGCTTGCATGTGAAGCCTAATGACCCAGGTTTGATTCCCCAGAATCCATGTAAGCCAGAGGCACAAGGTGGCACCGGCATCTGGAGTTTGTTTGCAGTAGCTAGAGGCCCATTGTCTCTCTCTTTCTCTCTCTCTCTCTCTCTGTTTCTTTCTGCCTCCTTCTCTGTCAAATAAATAAATAAATGAAAATTTAAAAATATTTAAAAAATATATCAATGCTAATGTTAATGTGGTGTTTACCTTTTAAATCCGAGCTGCATCTTAACTAGCTGTATCGCAAAGGAAGCATTTTTTTCCATATATTGAATTTTCTAGTCAACCGAAACATGCTATCAAACATCCAATATTTGTTTCACATCCTTTCAGAGTTTATAGAAAACAAAATAAGTACATCCTGCCTGAACCTTTTGGTGGGAGGAAATTAACATTCTTCAGATGGTCCAAGCACAGCACCAAGTACCCAGCTGGGCACAGTAGTAATACTCTGACCATCAAGGGAAGTGTGCTTACGGTTTTGGTCCAAGTCTTTCCATCAAGTGAGTAGAACTTGTAGAACTGTAGAACACTATTTTTTGGATTTGCTCTCTAAAACCTTTGTACCTATCTTTAGGAGCCTCTTCTTCTACTTTGTAACTGCTAACAACAGGAAACCAGAACAAAAAAGATCATAGAAATTAAGGTTAGACATAAAATGAAAATATACATTCTGTGTGAGGGATCAAGATTTACTTACTGAGTGAACCACACAAGATTCAATACAAAACATGTATCTTGATGGATTTTTATTTTTCACTAAAAAAATTTAAAGAGATTTTCTTCTCATTCTGCATTTATACTCTACATAAAAGGAGTCATCTGCTATTGTAACTGAGATAGAATTATAACACTCTGGCCCTAGAGATTATAACTGATATTTAACTTCTAAGAATTGAGTTCCTGTTGTCCCTCCCATTTGTTCCCTCAAGTTAAGTTGCCTCTGGATTATTGTGTAATATGAGTTTATTAATTTAGTAAATGTCTAATGGTACTTCAATGTGGTTTTATTTTAATTAATTCTTAC
This sequence comes from Orientallactaga sibirica, assembly GCA_036365145.1. Taxonomy (NCBI): domain Eukaryota; kingdom Metazoa; phylum Chordata; class Mammalia; order Rodentia; family Dipodidae; genus Orientallactaga; species Orientallactaga sibirica. The sequence continues at coordinate 14,469,138 of JAEOAD010000008.1, forward strand.
ACATTTTCTGATCTTTAGCAAGTATAAATGAATTGTATTTTGATGTATATTTTAAGAACTAGTAAGATAAATATTTGGTGAAATATCTAATCATTCTATTCGATTTTTGCTGTACCCTTTCTTTTCCTTCTCTCTTTAGAAAATTTGGAACAGCTCACAAATTTACATGTCATCCTTGTGCAGGGGCCCTGCTAATGTTCTCTGTATTGTTCCAGGTTTTTAGTATATGCGCTGCCAAAGTGAGCACATGCTCTACCATTTTTGTTGGTGTTATTGGTTCATAGAGGTCCTTTGTAGACTTTTATCATTTTTGCTGTAATTTAAGATTTTTGAGTGTGTCCTTTGCTTTTGGCATTACATATGATTTTCAGCTGGGCATTTTTTAAATTAAAACCTAGTCATGTTTATTCATGTTTCTTTTAGTTGCTCCTGGTCCTTATTTACCTTTGGCCTTCTCCAGGTCAACACTGTACATACCTTTTTGTTGCATGTGTAGAAGACATACACAACATATCCATATGTTTTACATATCACATATGTGTGTCAATGAAAATACATGTGCAAATACATATTTTTATAAATGAATACATGATTACAGTGTATATATTAACATATTTCCATGACTTCTTCCAAGAATTATAGTATTTCATTTATCACCACTAAAATCTGATCTGTCTGGAATTTATTTTGATTTGAAATTCAAAGCATACATCTCCTTAAACTTTTTAAATACATAGATATCCTGTTTTCCCAACATCAGTTCCTAGAAGTTTGAAATACTAAATTTTATTGCATGGTAAGTTGTAGTCTTATTAAATAACCATCCTATTTTAATAATTATGACATTTCTGTGCATTTTACTAACAAATAATTATCTTTTCCTCCACAATTTTCTTTGTTAGGCTTGCATGTTAATCTTTTCTGGATGAACTTCATAATCAACTTGCATAATATTTTAAAGTTGCTGTTTTTATTGAAATTGTATTTACTGTACAAAACAATAGAGGTAGAATTGACATCTTTACAATGTTGAATATATCTACCTCAAAATAAAATAGGAATTTCCCTATATCCTAACCTATTCCTTCAGTTTTCTCATAATTACCACAAATGAGGTTCCAGTTTGACTCAACCAGCATCCAAATAAAGTCCAGATGTTACAATTTGTGGATGTGTCTAACATCTCAGAGTATTTTCCTTGTTTCTCCAACTATCACTCCCTTTATTCCTGCATGTTATCGGATGAATGGGATCCACTCTTCTGTGGATTGCTCCTTACCTGGATCTTGTTCTTTGTGCCTCAGAAAGGTTTAACATGTTCAGCTGTTCTGTTTTGGGGAAGACACATAGGAGATGAACCAGTCTTGTCTTCTGTTCTTCAGCAGCATTTTAACTCTTCTCCCACGTAAATCTTCTTTTATTCTTGAGTGTCTCCCAGGTTTTTAATGACATAACCTCTGTGAAGGCAATTTGGTAGTATTTGTAAAAACTGCAAGTATTTGTGTCTTTTGACCTAGTAATTTAACTTCTAGAAATTGATCCTGCAGAGATAATTGCACACCTGTGGGGTGATATATTTCCAAAATGACTCATGGTAGTATTATTTGTAGTACTAAAAGACTGCATGATCTAAGTCCCCATGAGTAAATGACTAATTAAATAAATTGCACAGTCTACACAGTGACATACTGGAAACCAATAAAAAATTAGGAAGTTCTTTCCTAGACAAAGGATATATACATACATATTCTAAATGGAAAAAGGAAAGGATGTCAAATGTTTACTACATTATTATCATTTATTATAAGAAAAGTGGTAATACATAATGCTGTATTACAACATATGTAAGGTGTCATTGGTAAGTTCCACTGAGGAAATCTGATAAGGATCAATGGAGCATGGGAAAATATTATTACTATATGTGTCTTTTTATACTTTTTTACTTTTGTATTTTGTAAGTGCTTTATTTGGTTAGCTTTTTAGTAAAAATGTATAAGTACTATAATAAATGTTAGGTTAAGTTCTGAATTGATATATTTTATGTTTAAAGCCTGTTATTATTTGTTACAAGTAGGATCAATATTCAATTAGTAAGATTTCATCCAAATATTAGGAGGTACTCCATCAGCAAGTAAGCTTATCTTACACTTAAATGAAGCAGTGTGGTATCCATCTTGTGTAGGTAATTCAAACAAGTGCCTTCAACTGCAGAGCTATCTCACCAGCCCTTTTGTATATATAATTCATGTATTGAATTTACAGAAGTACATAATGACCTCAATCCCATGCAGTGGGAGCATAGGATATGGAGACTTCAGACAGTAGTTAAGATCCCTTAAGGCCTGGAAAAGTATGGTTAAAGGCATTTGCTTGCAGAGTCTGACAGCCTTGATTCATTTCCCCAGCCACCCTTGTAAGCTGGACTCAGAAAGTAATAGAACGTTCTGATGTTTGTTTCTAGGGGCAAGAGGCCCTGGTGTGTGTGTGTGTGTGTGTGTGTGTGTGTGTATACACATATAAATAAAAAATTCAAAAGCAAATATTTAAAAAGTTAAAAATCCCTTAAATTTACTAGGTTTTACTTTCTTAATCTACCAAACCATCTATCTATCTGCAGCTTGTTAACCATAGCTTGTTAAGATAATTAGCAGTAATTTTCATTATGTCCTTGTGGTAGTTTGATTTTAGGTATACCCCATAAATTCATATGTTGTGAATGTTTGATCCCCAGCAGATGGCAATTTGTGAATTTGAGCCTTGCTGAAGGAGGTGTGTTGTTGGGGGGAGGGAGTAGGCTTATGGATTTTAGAGCCACCTCCCCCTTGCTAGTGTTGGGCTCACTCTTCTGCTGTTTTCTACCTGCTTTGGCAAAGGAGATGTCCAGGCTTTTCCTTCAATCATGGAGTTTCCCCTCAAGTCTGTAAGCCAAAATAAACCCATAAATTGCTTGTGGTTGGGTGGTTTTTTTTTTTTTTTTTTTTTTTTTTTTTTTTTTTTTTTTTTGCCAGTAACAAGAAAATAACTACAACAGGCCTGATATTGGGAACATTATATTATTATTTCAGGAATAGAATTCTATGAATCCATTGATCCTGAGGTGTTGGTGAAAATACGGTCAGAAGGTTTTACTTTTTTTTTTTTAAGGTAGTGTCTTGCTCTAGTCCAGACTGACCTGGAAATCACTATGTAGTCTCAGGTTGGTCTTGAACACATGGCAATCCTCCTACCTCTGCCTCCTGAGTTCTGGGGTTAAAGGCATGTGCCACCATGCCCAGCCAGAAGATTTTATCTTACTATCTTATCAGATTTTCTGGGCATTTTGAAATTTTGATACTTCTAGAATTTTATCCCCGAGACAGGGTAGTTCCTAGCAAGTGGACTCTACCGGCTTTGCTGCAGGTGAGAGCATATGGCACTTTGTCCTTCTTTTAGGGTGGCCCATCTTGCACTTGACTCCAGTTGAGCTTTAACTCCCATTGTTTTTCTCACTGGGTTTGCCAGACTATGTGTAGTTGCAGACCAACCATGGTGCAAACTCTATGACACTCATGGAGCCCCCTTACTCTCTGCAGGGCCAATTATTTGTATGCTTTTAAAAAGGGAAATTTCATTTTGTTTATACATAAATCTCATCTTCATGATAAGCTCTGAGACATATCTTGAGATCATTAAAATGTTCTCTGAAATTTCTACAACCCATGTAGCTTAACTTTGCATGTGTATGTGTATATATAGTATGTATATGTGTGTGGACAGATGCATGTGGCCTATGTGGATACCTGTGGAGGCCAGAGAAGAACATTGGATGTCTTCATTTATTTAAATATATTTATTTATTGGAGAGGGAGGAAGAGGTAGGGGGAGAGAATGGGTGCACCAGGGCCTCCAGCCACTGCCACAGAACTACGGACACATGTAGCACTTTGTACATCTTTCTTTACATGGGTACTGGAGAGTAGAACACCTTTGATCTTTAGGCTTTGCAGGCAAGCTCTTTAACCACTGATCCATCTCTCCAGCCCTGGATCCTGGATGTCTCCATTTTTTACTCATCTATATGTCATGATAGAATCTCTCGCTGAAGTGGGAGCTGCCTTTTTTTTTCTTTTCTCAGACTGACTGATGAGTGAAATCCAGTGATTCATTTTCTTTTCCCACAGGACTAGGCTACAGGTGTGTGGCTGCACCTACTTGTTTTGTGAGTACTGGGAAATCAAACTTCAGGAAAATCAGGCCCTTATGCTCAAGTGCTCTTACCTTGCTGAACCATCTGCCCAGCTTGTAGCTTTTCATTTATTTATTTATTTTGGTTTTTCGAGATAGGGTCTCACTCTAGCCCAAGCTGACATGGAATTCATTATGTAGTCTCCAGGTGGCCTCAAACTCATAGCAATTCTCCTACTACTGCTTTCCAAGTGCTGGCTTTAAAGGTGTGCACCACCAAGCCTGGTGTTTTCCTTTTGATAATTCATCATATAAACGGAAGTTGAAAAACCAAAAAGCTGGCATTGTTGTCTGCATTTCTCTTTGATTCTTCCTGAGATCTTTCACTGGCTAACCTAGAGGGAAAGTGATGTGTCCTAAGTGAATGCCAAGGCAGTAAATATTGAGTGCTCACAACACAAGATCCATAATTCCTCACCCCCATTCTTGTGTCCAGTGATGGGAAAAGAATCAAGCTGCTATGTAAGGAGCTCAATAAGGGACAGTTTCCTGTCAGTGCAGACTGCTGAACTTGGATTCAATTCAGAAGGAAGTAATTAAATCCATTTCTCTCCTGATGTCTGAAAATAAGAATGGTCAATTACTATTTTAAGAGTCAGTTCTATTATAAGAAAAATACAATACTTCCTCAACTCTTTCCCTCCTAACCCAACATTAGCATCAGCTGACTTCTTTGACACATCTTTCTACACACTTCCTAAAGTAGTTGTTGCTGTATTACAAATGCTGTTCTGGAAATTATAGGAAAATGTAACCATAATACTTTCACAGAGCCTTTTTATATCAGTTTGTGTCTTACTTGTTTGCCCACACTTAGCACTAAAAATTATAAGTTGCCTTTCTGTCATTCACAGCAATGAGCAGGATGAGGAAACCCAGGCTTCCTCCAGAAATAGCCCTACTACACCATTCATACATAGCAAGTTGATAGAACCCACTAGCATTAAACACACTGGTGTTTGGAGAGATAGTTGTTGGAAAAGTGCATGCCTCACAAGCATTAGGACCCAAGTTCAATCCCCAGCACCCATGTGAAAATGCCAAGCAAAATAATGCATGCCTGTGATCTCAGCCCTTAGGAACAGAGACAGGAAGATCCTACTTGGTGAGCTCTAATAACAGGTTAAAGCGTATGAACTTCCAGATAATTGATGACTTTGACCTGTGAAAAGACACTTTCACAAGCTGAACACTATAGATATGAACGTCCTTCCTTATATGCTTGGTGTCAGACCCATGAGGCACAACTGTTGCTAAAAGCACTTTCAGATCTCAGGGACATTGTGGGAGTAACGATAAGGAAATAGCTTTGTGTGACCTCAGGAGACTGGAGCGAAGTGATCCTATGCCCACTTCAGGAAAGTATGGGTAGGTAACTTCATACATCATCTGCAGTGTGAAGCTCAAGGTGTAGCTAAAGGAGCAAAACATAATAGCTGAAGCTAATGTTTCAGAGGGACAGTCAAAATATCCAAAAGAAGGGCTGGAGAGATGGCTTAGGGGTTAAGGCGCCTGCCTCCTAAACCTAAGAACACTGGTTCCAATCTCCAGTGGTTCCCATCTCCAGGTCCCACGTTTAACCAGATGCAAAGTGACGCAAGGGCGCAATGCCGCACTTGACCACAATGGGGCACCCACATCTGGATTTCGTTCACAGCAGCTGAGACACTGCTGCCGCACCCATCTCTGTCTTCGTCTCTCTCTCTCTGTCTCTCTCTCTCTCTCTGTGTCTCTCTCTCCAAAAAAAATAATAATAATAAATAAAAATTTTAAAAAAATATCCAAAAGAAGAAAAAAATATTTCACCTGAATACTTTGATATTCTTATAGAATGATTTCTTTTAGTGGAATATCATTATGTTGCAATAGTCCATTTTCAGCTCTAGATGTACATCCAGATAAGTTGAGAACTGACTTTGGATGCTATGAAAGTCTGTCTGCCAAAGTTGTTATTTTTTTTCTTCTTTGTGTGCCTAATTACTTCTCTGAAAATATAACCATACATCCTAGTCTTTCCATGTCACTTGAACTTCTGAGTGATTGAAGGATGAGTTAGGCTATAACTCCTTCCATGAGCAAAATAATTACAAGTTACCCTACATCTGGACATGTTTATATTTTCAGAGACAGTATTAAACTGTAGAATTTTTATTGCACGAGCAAGATTTTAATAATGAAAAATTAGAGAATCTAATTTTTAAAAACTTGAGATGAAAAACTAAATTATCTCTTTGAATAATGTAGAAAGAAATTACACATGGAGGAAATACCCCATCATAGGTCACTTGTATGATATTTCCTTCTGTATTCTGAGCACCTTACACAGGACCTGATGTGAACTGGGGATTGATATTTTATTGACCATATGAATGGAGCAAATGAAACCTGAGTTACTCCATTCACAGCTAAGTATTTCTTTACTTCATTAAAAATCTCTTTCACAAGAAGTTGTCCAGTGAAGCTAAGGACCCTGGTTCGATTTGCCAGACCCACGTAAGCCAGATACACAAGTGGGCGCATGCACCTCGAGTTCGTTTGCAGTGGCTGGAGGCTGTGGTGCACCCATTCTCTCTTTCTCTATCTCTCTTCCTCTCCTCTTCCTCTCTCTCTCTCTCTTTCTCTCAAATAAATAAAACATTTTTTTAAAAAGTAAAAAAAAGTTGTTCAGTAAAAATGTCTCTCACTAAGAAAACAAGAAGCCCAATTATATATTTCCAGCATGAACACCCACAATTTTATAAATATCCAAAACCAATATATAGCAAAGATAGCAAAATATTGAAGCATTGTGGGGTATGTTGTAATCATTAAGGTCTAGCTTTGTTCTCAAATGGTCTTGGCCATCATTACCCATATTTGCATCTTGTTGTAGAGCACACATGTCACAGCTTCACTACAAATTCGTTTATTTTTTAAAAAATCTGTTTTACAATTTATTATTGTTATTTATTTACTATTATTTATGTACTGGAGAGAAAGAGAGAGGAGAGAGAATGGACATGCCAGGGCCTTCAGCCACTGCAAATGAACTTCAGACGCACGCACCACCTTGTGCATCTGGCTTTTTGTGGATACTAGGGAATTGAACCCAGGTTGTTAGGCTTTGCAGGCAAGCTCCTTAACCACTGAACTGTCTCTACCCCCCCCTCCTGATACTTATCTAAAGTAAATTATTCATTAGCAGATATGATTTCTCCTCAGTTGTGCCAAAGAGAATTATTCATTACCATTTTGTTGAAGGCATAAATCACGTTTCCAGGATGGAAGGGACCTGCTAGCTCACTGGATTTTGTTAGCATTCCTTTGGGTTTTACCCAGTAGTCACCTGCTGTGACTGAAAGACTTTAGGGTTCCAAATGAATCCTCTTTATCATTTGAAGTCTCCTGAAAAAAATCATTTTTGTTTGTTTTTAAACAAAATAGTCTTAGGTGTAAAAAAATGTTATCTAGGGCTGGAGAGATGGCTTAGTGGTTAAGGCGCCTGCCTGCTAAGCCTAAGAACCTTCTAAGCTCCAATCTCCAGGTCCCACGTTTAGCCAGATGCAAAGTGACACAAGGGCGCAATGCTGCACTTGCCCACAAGGGGGCGCACGCATCTGGATTTCATTCACAGCAGCTGAGAGACTGCTGGCACGCCCATTTCTATCTGTCTCCCTCTCCCTCTCTCCAAAAATAATTTTAAAAATGTTATCTAGCTCACAGTACTAATTTTTCTTTTTCTGCTTTAATGATTTACATTATGGGCTATTTGATTAAGAACCATTGTCATGCAAAGTTATATGTTTAGCCTATTGTTAGCTTGGTGTTTGCCTCTTGTGGTAGGTACTAATTAAATAATTAAGTTGAACTACAATTAAAATTCAGTTTGGGGCTGGAGAGATGGTTCCACAGTTAAAGATAATTTTTTGAAAGCCTAATGGCCTGGTTTGATTTCCCAGTACCCACATAAAGTCAGATGTACAAAGTGGAATATGCATCTAGGGTTCATTTGCAGAAGCAAGGAGCCCTGGCACACCTCTTCTCACTCTCTCTACTTGCAAATAAATAATAAATTGACTATTAAAAAACCTGACTCTTGGGCTGAAGGAATGGCTTAGGGGTTAAGGCACTTAGACCAAAGGCAAAAGGACCCAGGTTCAATTCCCTAGTACCTACATAAAAAGCCAGATGCTTGAGGTGGTGTATGTGTCTTGAGTTTGTTTGCAATGGCTAGAAGTCTTGGTATGCCCATTCTCTCTCTTTCAAATAAATAAAAATAAAATATTTTTTAAAAATCTGACTCTTGTACACCTGTAATCACTGAGGTTTCAGATGTCATTCTGTGACTGTCTTCCTCACCCGTAGACTAGACACTCCCTAAACAGGGTATCAGCATACTTCACAGAGCATTCGGGCAGACACCTTGTGAAGATGAACAAGAGCAGGAACAAAATGGGAACACTGGACAACAAAGAGAAATTCACTGCTGGAAATTTCACTAACCCCCTTGAGCCAAAAACTGCATAAAAACCCAAAGTGATGATTGCTGATCCTGGAAATTGCCTGTTGGGTACACAAGCATCTCATGGAATAAAGTAGTATTGCTCTTTGGAAGTTCTGATAGGATCTGGCTACAACACTCCAACTGACATTTGGAGCACTGCATGCATGGTTTCCGAACTAGCCACAGGTCACATTGCATTGATCATAGAATTTCTGGGAAAGGTGCTTCTCAAGCTTATTGTGGCAGGAAAATAGTCCAAGGAATTTTTTGTCAACAAAGGTAACCTGAAACCTTGTGGCTCTTTTGAGGTTCTGGTGGTATGAGTGGTCTCAGGAAGAGGCAGCCGGCTTCACAAATTTCTTGGTGCTCATGTTGGTGCTCATCCCTGAGAAGAACCACGCCTGCCAAGTGTCCCCGGCACCCTTGGCTGAACTCCCAGGCTCTGCCCAGCACCACAAAAGATATTGCCACACTGTGCCTCCAGCCCTCCCCTCCAACATTTCCCCATTCCTTTTTAGGGTGGAGGTCTTTTGTCAGGGGGTTCTAGATTTTTTTTTTTTTTCCAAATCCAACATGTTCATTTGGGTTTGCTTATTTAATTCTATGGAAATCCCCACAGCCATTGGACATCCAAGTGAATTTGGCTTTGGTCAAACTGCCAAAGTCTTGCCTTTTCATGAGGACACCTATGAGTACCACTTATAAAAAGAGCCATGAAGGTATGCGAGCCCATCCTTTTCCTCACTGATTGTAAGGTCAGATGTGCTTGTGCACACCCTTTTGCTGGCACACTGAGGAGGAGAGGAGGGGTGCCTGTTCTTTGAACGGCAGAGACACTAAACTTGCTGCATCCAGGCTGGGTCATCTCCTGGATTGTTTCTGTGTCTTCTATGCTCATCTTATTTTTCCCTGCAACTTTTACATGCTCTTTTTAAATGGGCTGGACAAACACAAATTTAGGTGTCATTCTATCACTGTTCAAAGCACTGTTACATTTCTTTCATCCTCTAATAACTAAAATGCTGAAACTCTTGACATAAAACAGAACCATTGGCTAACAGCTTCTTGAGAGCCTCAGCTGCTCTCTAAGAGTCCTTCCCTGTGTGTCTCCTGTCACCCTAAAAGCAGTTATTTTGGATTGGTTCTTTTATTAATTCCTAGTTGGCACTTGAGGTTTGTTGCCTTGTAACTAAAGAATTGGGGTAACTCTAGAAAAGAGATCTGGATTTTGTAGTTTTGCCATCTCAAGGGGAAGCATCCTGGCATTCTGAATTTTTCTCCAAACAGTTCTGTTTTCATTCATTCACAGCTTTTCTTCACCTTACCCAACATGATAGCCTTAAAGCAGTTTTTCTCTGTGGCTTTGCCATTCTTACTTTCTGAGAGGCTTGGGGTCTCTAATGGAAGCCTGGACAGAAGAACCAAGAGCAGATGCACGGTGGCACAATTTTCACTGGCTTTTTCCCCATGTTGGTTTTTAAGGTTAGCCATCCTCTGCTTCTTTTTCTGGGTATAGTGTAAGTTTTTTAACCGCACTTTTTAGATGACTAAAATGTACTTGAAGCTTTTTTTTCTTCGGAATGCAAAAAAGGCTTTGTGAATTTGATTCAAGGATTGGCCTCTCAGAGGCTTGCCCAAGCAGTAGATAGTGCTCTCCTTGGGTGGTGTGGAGCATCACCAGGGGCAGGGCTGGGGTCCTGGCTTGCTGATCCAGCATGGACAAAGTAGCACTGTGGGGACTGCAACATTATCTGGAAGCAGCCGCAAGATTCTACCTACAGAAAGCCAAAGAGTTGCAACCCAAGGTGTCTCACAAGCTACCAGTGAAACTCTCAGCTGGCCTCGATTCTGTGTGAGATTGAAGTCACTCTTTCTGTGATGTGCTCAGCAACAGTAACAGGAAAAGTGGACTCATGGTGCAGCCCGTATGACTCACAAACATACTCTGAGGAACGGCCATCCTCCACGGGATCCTCGGTCAGTTATTCTTAAAACCAGATGTGTTCCTGTAGGAAGAATTAAGTCAGACTACCTGTGCACCCAGACTGCATCAAAAATGACAGGGAAATCCTCTGGCAAGTCTAATCCACTCTGGGTTTTCAACTGTATTTACACCTAAAGCAAGAACAGACAAATCTCTTCTGTGTTATAAAATCACATTTGTGAAATTACAGAAATCTTGGTGGTAATATTAAGAAGAAATGTCCCCCAAAAAAAAAAACACACCAACAGAAGGCCATTTTAATAATTGATGTGACAGGAAATTTTTTATAGGGGGAGAATTTGGAAATGTTTCTCACCAAATAAAGGCTCTCCCCCATCACTTCCAGAGTCAGTTAAATTAGACAATCTGAGAAGAGGCATCTGCACCTGACCTTCTAGGAACCTCTATTGAGCATAATCACAGTCAGATTGCCATGATCTCACTAAGGGACTTCTATGTGCTCTTGGTTCATAATAAAGCCCTTATGTAGGATTTTAAAAAATTCTTTCTGAGTGCACTCTCTACTTTCTTTATAAATGCAGTACAATAAACAAAATATTTTTTAAATGCCCCCTGAAAATCAGGTCTTAGCTACAGTAGCTACAATGCATGTACCCAATAACCACAATTACCTAGTAACTACATAACTGGACATGCACACATGTAGGATATGTTTGACCTTGGAGAGAATTCCAGCATGGATAACAACTCTAACAACCTTAAGTCTGGTCTGGCTTCTCTGAGCCATCGTCCTAACTAGACCTTTGTGACCAGTAATTGGTGTGTGTGTGTGTGTGTGCGCGCGCGCGCATATGTACGAAACACATACACACGCAGTAAACAGCAAGACACTTTATGAAGAGCAAAGCAATAGTAAAGGTTTGAATATACTGCTACAAGGTCAGTGAGCCATATAAGTAAAAAGTGTTCAAGGGCTTCTGGAAGTGGTATGGGGCTTCCCATTAGGGAAGGATGGATAAGAGTGGTTGCTAGGGCATTGTTTGGGTGGTCCTCTTGTTTATTTGACAGGTTTGGGCTATAAAACATTATTTCTACTGCACATGTTCCTTCCTTTCCGTGGTGCATCTGACTTTAATTGTAGGTATTTATGCCCAGTTGGACATAGGTATAAAATGGTTTCACCCTAAAATTTCCCTTAGAAGACACCACTTGCCTTATTGTGCAAGCCAAAATCATCTCAGGCTGGGGGCTCCCCTGCTGTTACCATCCCAGATACAACTTTGATATATTTGAGTAGGTTCTGGTCATAAAGAGCTACTAAGGGGAGGAGGAAGCAGGTTTATTGTTTGAAGCAGGCTATATGTACAAGCTCAGTACAAGTGAGGTTCTCAGGTTCATAGCAAGTTGATAAGGGTGCTTTGTGTACGGGGAAAAAAAAGTGTGTTTAATGATTTGGGAGTTTGGGGTGTCTTTGGGAGCCACAGAGCTATTCTTGGCTTTTGATTGGGCTTTATCCCAGGAAGTAGGGTGCCAGACAGTCACAGTCATGCAAAATTTCTGTGGAGTCAGTGGTCTCCAGGTTGTCTTATGAACTTGATGAATGAAATCCACAATCCATAGAGGGTGAAGTTTAGAAAGACTTTATTATAAAGCTTAAAAGACGAAAAAAAGGCAGAGCTTCATCAAAGCAGTAGAGGGTCCCCAGAAGTGACAAAACTTGTCTGGTGACCCTGCTTGGGGACTTTTATGGTAATTTACTGGGTAGCTACTGAGCTGGTCAATCCAGTTCCAATGCCAAGCATGTAGGTGCCTCATGGTCCTTATGCCTGGCTTCTAGTGAAGAGAAACTCCTTTAGGGAAGAAGAGATAAGGAAAGACCAGACCTTGAGACATTTCAGGCCTCCAGCAAGGTGGAAGTTAAGAGGACTCCTTTAGGGAAAAAGACATAAGGAAGACCTGGATTCCCCCTTACAAGCTCAAGGACATTATTCACTTTTAACCATCTTTAGTTTAATTTGGGGGCCTTGAAATTCTAAATTGCTTTATTACTGCTCAAGCCACATAGTGTCCCAGTTGTTAAGACTCTTCCCTGTGTTTGCTCGCTTCACTTTGGCCTTGGGCTGTCTTGTGTCTGCCTATTTCAGTTTTAGTAAGAATCATGCTGGGGGCTGGAGAGATGGCTTAGCGGTTAAGGCTCCTGTGTGCTAAGCCTAAGAATGTCAGTTCCAATCTCCAGGTCCCACGTTTAGCCAGATGCAAAGTGACACAAAGGCACAATGTCACACTTGTCCACAAGGGGGCGCATGCATCTGGATTTCATTTGCAGCGGCTGAGAGGCTGCTGGCGCGCCAATTCTCTATCTGTCTTCCTCTCCCTCTCTCTCTCTGTTCTCTCTGTGTCTCTCTCTAAAGTAAAAACAAAACAAAACAAAAAAAAAAAGAACCATGCTGAGTCAGTTTTGCAAGGATGCTTCACACTAAAATCCGATTTGATTTCTCATCCCCTGCTTTAGTATCTTATGATCCTCGCTTGCCTTCTGCAAAACCCTATCAAGTCAGGTAAGGCAGTTCCCTTTGTTCCTGAAGTTTCCTCTTCATAATCTCCCACCTTCTGATCCTCACTATGCTTCTTGGTTGTGTAGATATCCCCAGTTGTTCATTTGTTTGGAATTGTGTCCATTATCTCTCTACTGCGCAAATTCCCAGCGAGTAGTCTCTCTTTAATAAGATCTTAACATGTTTAGCAAGTGTCGCAGATACTTTTAATAGTATTATTTTCACGTTTTTTTGTTTGTGTGTGTGTGTTTGTGCATGTCACTCTGTGTATGTATGGGCACAAGTACCTTGGCATGTGTGTAGAAGTCAGAAGGAAAATGTGGGTGCTGGTCCTTGCCTTCACCTTGTTTCAGGCAGGCTCTTCTCACTAACTATTTCATTGACTAGGCTACTTGGTCTGTGACCGTCTAGAGAATTCTGTCTCTGTCTCCACCTCACCTTGATCATGCTAGAATTACAGATGTGCAACTGCAATGTCCAGTTTTATGTGGGTGCTTGGGATCCAAACTCTGGTACTCACACCTTCACAGCAAATGCCTCTTTATCTACCAAGGATCTCCCCAGGCCTTTATTTCACCTTTTGAAAAAATAAAAACTATGATCTTGAGAGATGGTTCAGTAAGTAAAGTACCTGCTCTACAAGCATGAAGACCTGAGTTTAGATCCCCAGTCTCCATGTAAAAGCCAGGACCATACCTATAACCCCAGCACAGGGGAGGTGGTGACAGAGGGCCTTAGGTGCTTGTTGGCTAGACTAGACAAATCATGTAAGCTCCAGGTTCAATGATAGATCCTGCCTTAAAAAACCAGGTGCACAGGGGCTGGAGAGACGGCTTAGCAGTTAGGGTGTTTGCCTGCAGAGTCAAAGGATCCCAGTTCAACTCCCCAGGCTCCACGTAAGCCAGATGCATAAGGGGGCACATGCATCTGGAGTTCATTTGCAGTGGCTGCATGCCTTGTTGCGCCCATTCTCACTCTTTCTCTTTCTCTCTGCTGATTTCTCTCAAACAAATAAATAAAAATAAAAATCAGGTGCACAGAGATTAAGGAAGATAGCTGATCTCAACTTCTGGCCTGCACATGTGCATACACACACACCACATACACACACACACACACACACACACACACACACACACACACACGCATGCATGCACGTACATACACATGCAAAAACATTAGTCAAATATTTTAGCCTTTTGAAACTTCTTATATTCTAAGGAGGGAAAAGGATTGACTAGTTATTTAACATCTATTTATTGAGTGAAAATAATTTTGCAAGAGGTCATTGTAGTTATGAATTATTCTTGTTATTTTAGAAACCTGTGTTCCTCTTGACAGATAATGTGATCCAAGGAAATTCCTCAGGAATGTTAAATCCTTTAGGAAGCCTTGGACACTGCAGAAGAAAGGATGTCTTCTCTTCAAGTCACAGTTTATCTTCATCCCAATTAGCTTTTGGTTGATGCTGAAGAATCAGACAATATATTAAACATATACCACAGCAGCTTAAAGAAATTCTGGGAGTTTGGCACCAAGAATTCCTTGGTTGTTTCACAATGTTTCCAAGAATGGGCTTGTTGATCTGGAAGTGGGCAAGACAAAATACCCAACTTTCCACTTGGGAAAAATATTTAAGTCTATAATTCAGGATAGCTAGGTTAGTATGCATTGCTGTGTGATCAGTAATTCCCAGCCATAGAATTCTAACAAATTATTGTGATTTTTCACAGTACCAGTTCAACCTATAGCTAAGAAATATTTACTGGGTTAGTAAAGAATAATATTCCAATTCTTTCCCACTCAGAACTTTGGGTCATTCCATGAAAACAAAAATCTTTAAAAGAAAAATCTCTAGTTTGAAGGATGCTAAAAAAAAAAAAAAAAATCAGTTAAATGATAATTATTTTTAAAGCTTGTAATCTTAACTTATACAAATATAAAATGAAGATATGTCAGAGGTTTTGTTCAGGTCATCAATTAAAGAGAACCCCTAAAAGGCTAAGACAAATTCTGTAGAGAATTCACAATGGTGACAAACACATCCCTATAAGAAATATTAACATTATGTAATGAACTCATCATCAACAGAAAACTAAATGGAACACATTTGCTTAGTAGATGCAAAACTGACCATGTCCACAGGGGCAGTAAGCTGCCTCTCATCATGTATGCATGCTGTACATTTTTATGGACAAGAATTGCATGCATCACTGCCACAATTTACACAATTTAAAGGACTATAAAGCTTGTCATAGAGGGGCCCTGAAACCATTGAGTTATCAACAGTTTTCCATTCAAGACACTTCATCTTGGCCCATATTTGTGGGGGAGGGTTATTCTGATAAATCAGATCTTTATAATTTATGCTGTCAGTGGTTTTACTTTTGTATTTATTTGACATTTCCCAAATTCAATTGTCTTTGTTTGTTAGAGAGGAATCTAAGAAGGTTTCTTTTCTGCTGAATTCAGTCCACAGAAAAAGTGAACATAACAAAATTCTTGGGACTCTTTTAAGTTGAGGGTGTGTGGAAAGGCATGCTGAGTGGCTGATGACAAAAAGAAAGAAGACAGAATGAACTCCTTTGTGTTGTAAGGAAGGTCAGACATTCCTTTTGAAAATTCAGTAATTGAATCTTCTGAGAAAAAAAAAAAACTGACACTGGAGAATGAAAGGAGAAAAGTCATAACATAATGAAGTTTAATGTGCATCGCATGGGAGCGACAGAGTGAGAACTCAAAGAAGGGCCAGATGGTGCAGACTTAACTACCCTCTTCATAGCAAGGAGGAAGGATTGGGGGTGTAGGTTATTTACAGCAGTTGTAAATGATTTCAGGGTAAATGGATGGACCCAAGAGCCAGAAATTAGCCTGCAAATGACAGGATTCGAATGAACCTGAGAGACAGTCTCATGTGACAAAGACCATCCCAATGTGGCGCCTTTCCTCTTCTTTCCTGCCATAAATGAGAAATTTTAGGACAGACAGAAGGTATACACGTTGTCTCTGGCAGTCTAGTCTTAAGGCTGATAGGAGAAGAGAAGGATAATGCATCTTCTGGCATCTGTTAATCCATAAGGACTGTTTAATTTAAATTAATTAGCATACCAGGGTGCCACATTTTGGGT
The DNA here is from genome assembly GCA_036365145.1 of Orientallactaga sibirica. Taxonomy (NCBI): domain Eukaryota; kingdom Metazoa; phylum Chordata; class Mammalia; order Rodentia; family Dipodidae; genus Orientallactaga; species Orientallactaga sibirica. The sequence continues at coordinate 14,485,473 of JAEOAD010000008.1, forward strand.
TATTGTTTTCTAAGATCCAGAAATATCATATGCTTTGTTTACTGAATTGAGATTTTCTGTGTTCTCCTGATCTGGCACATTGTTTTATTTATTTTTTATTTTTGTATGTGAATATATGTGGGCATGTGTGTGTAGAGGGGCACACATGTGTGCATATGCATGAGGAGGCAGAGAACAACCAAGAGTGTTACTCCTCTTAAATACTGGAAACCATTTCTGAGACAAGGTCTTTCATTGACCTGGCACTCCATAAGTAGGCTAGACTAGCTGGCCAGTGTAGTCCAAGGACGCAGCTGTCTTTGCCTTCCTAGCACTGGGATTACAAGCGCAGATCAGTACACTTGGAGTTTTAAGAGTTCTGGGGATGGGCCTCAGGTCCTTATGCTTTCACAGCAAGCACTTGCTGACTGAGTTATCTCCTTAGCCCTGACTCATTGGCTGTAAAGGACACATTGCAATGTAATAAAAGATTTTGGGGGGAGGAAGATAATTTAAAATGAAAAACATATATACTTGTTTAGACAAAATGAAACAATAGATCATACTTAATCATGCCATAGCAAAAGGTTAAATGTCAAACTTGACATGGCTCAGACTCACTTTTGACCATCTGTTATTGGGATATGATGTGGTTTTTATTAATGCATTTTGGTGGACACAATTTTAGCAATTTTGTGGTTAAAATACAATTATGAGACATTTCAAATAATACAGGGATTTTTCTCAACATTTCCACTTGAGTAGTATACCCCACAATTTCTACCTTCCACATACACTTCAAATCAATTATATGTGTTAAATTAAAGAGGCAATTTTGAAACTTAGTGGAAAACCATGATAGTTTAGCACCTGGCAGCAGTCCTCAGCTTAGCATGCATGGACCAATTCCCTTTCCCAGCTTTGAAACCACTGTGATTCATTCTCGGAGATTTAGCAGATTCTTCTGCCCTAAATTACACTGCATGCGATCCAACCATACAGTTCTTCTGTCAGCCCCAGAGGTAGCTTTGTCTATCTGCATGTGTCTTCTAGTCATGGGTTCTTGGTGAAACATTTGGTGGTCATTCAACAAGTCAGTTGGCTCATATCCTGAGTGATGGATATTTTCATCCCTTCTAGTCAGTCTTCCTCGCTTGTACCTTGTCTCTTCTCTTCTGCATACACAGAATCCTGTTGAGGATAATTTCAAATCAAATGCAAAGGAAAACTCATCAGTGACTGGCAGTACCAGTGGAACTACGCCAACTGAGGGAACAAGGATTAGCAGGTAGCCCAATGTTCCCACTTGCTCAGGCTATGACATATGACCCAGGATATGACAACTGTGTCACACCTTGCCTCTCTGCCTGAGGGACAGCTCATTTCTTCAGATACTGATTGTAAGATTCACTCCAATTTTAGAACAGTTAAAACTAGAGAATAGGAGAAGGAACACTATGCATGTGACAAATAGAAAATTTGCTAAATAACCGATTTCTAAAAGTCTATATTTTATCCCCAAGGAGTGACCTTTTCTGTCTTTGGGCAAACTAGTTGTTGACTATTTTCCAGCTTCATTGCTGCTGATCTAATAAATTTCTTCTCTTACTAAGTCAGAAAATAAAGATCTGGATATTTCAGTTTCTTCCAGATTTTATCAAGACAGCTAGTACTATTCAAACTTGGCACCATCGTTCTCAAATATTGTCTTCCAGTCATGAGAAATTATTCCCAACTCATGACAAATTGTGGAGAGAGAGAAAAAAATGACATTTCCTGACCTCAGATATATCAAATGTAATGAATTGCAAATTTCCTTCTTTCCTCACTCTCTTTTTCCCTGCCCTTTCTCTCCTCCTTTTCCTCCTCCTGTCCCTCTCCCTCAATATTTAATGAAATTTAAATTTAGCAGTTGGCTCCTTCCATGAAAAAATGACTACTCCTTTGTAGTCAAATGTCTGAAAATTAATAGGCTAACAGAATTCTAAGATGGTTTTCTTTGTGTTAGTAATTTCTCCTTAGTTCTTTTCACTGGCTTTTTTTTTTTTTTTTTTTTTTTTTCCTACAGCAAGGACCTTCAGCCATTTTTCCACAGCTACCAAAGAGCACCTTCCTGTTTTTCTCAATTCACAAAATGAAATTATTTTTAAAGATGCAAAATAGTTGGGCTATAAGTAATCAGTATACTATTCTTAAGGATAACCTGTCTGACAAATAAAGTTAAATACCAGATACATTCTTTAAAAAAACAAACAAAACAAAGACCCACCTTTCTATTTATACTGCTGGCATTTAGTTGCACAATTCTCAGATCAATTATAAGAATACTTGTTCCTGATCTGCTTCAATGAAGTGTTTCCTTTTTCTTTCAGGGATATGTGTATAAGTGCATGTGTATGCTTGTTTACGTGCATGATGTATGCATTTGTATGTACAGGTATACAAGAGCATGCATGTACAGAGGCCAGAGGAAGTCACTGGGTGTCCTCTATTTCTCTTGTACCTTATTTCCATGAGACAGAGTCTCTCATTGAATCTGAAGTTCTCTGTTTTTTTTTTTTTTTTTTTTTTTGGTTAGATTAGGTGACCAAGATGCCCCAGTGATCCTCTGCCTCTGCCCCCCACCGTACCCTCTTCCCCACCAGTAGGGTAGTGATGCTTGGCTTTTATACGTAGGTGCTAGTGATCCTAGTGAGGTCTTCATACCTTCTCAGAAAGCATATTGATCTCCTCAGCCCTTCATGAAATGTTTTCTTCATTAGAAACACATGCACAAACCTACCATACCACTGGCAGCAGGAGAAATGCAGAATTTTTTTTTCACAGCTGAAGTTCCTCAACCTTTTCTATCACTATGACATCTACTACTACTCTTCTGGCACTGCAGCCCCTTGCAGTTTTTACATAAAAGCATTTTATTCAGTCCCTTGAAAAGAATAACTCTTCAAAGTAAAGGTTCCACATGAGGGCAACTCATTGGAGGCTATTGTGGTTACTAGTATTGACTATAGTGGTGACTAGTGAGGTCCTGACATTTTGTAGCTAATGTTAAGACAGTGATGTCGGCCTTTTGTGCTTGTGTAAGGTGGTGAGTTTGTTGTTAGTATGTCACATGTCCACCTGATGCATTGTGCCAGCATTGGTGATGGTCCCGTGTAGTTTCATATCTTGTGCCACATTAATTCAACAAATATTGATTTAACACCTACTACGTGTAATGCATTAGGTGCTTATTCTGATTAGCCTGAGGTACACAAAGATGGATACCCTTCCATTAGTGCCTTCAAAAATCTAGGAAAAACAATGCTACCTGTATGGAATTGTCTGTATTAATAGCATGAAGGAGTAGTGAGCCATTGGAGAGGTAGAGATAAAACTTGCTAAGATGTGAGAGAAGAGTACTCTTGGAGTTCTAACAAGAACCTCTCCAGAATTGAGAGTATTTACAAAGGTGGAAGACCCAGAACAGAATCTTGAGGAATGGTTAGGATTGAACATTTGGAGCTGTGCTAAGGTAGGTCCCAAAAGAACTGCAGGCCAGCAAGAAGTGAGGCAAATTCTGTGACGTGTTTCCAGCAAGAGTCAGACTAGAGTGTCAGGGTCCACGAAGTAGAATGTGGATAGAAAGTTACACTTGGTCACAGTACAAAGGGCTAAATTCATGACTTATTATCTGGGGCTTCCGTCCACACTCATGAGGGGAGCTCAGAAGGGTTTGTAAGTCCAAGTTGTGATACGTTAAGGCAGTTGATCTGCAGCATCCTCATATGCATCTGTTGGACTGGAAAGGCCAGTAACCAAGGGTTCAAAGGGCAGCTCAGCATCACTGGTATCGTCATGAGAATGCATCTAGAGGAAGAACTGCACTTGTGGCCATGAGTGATTATGAGAAGTAAATGGGATACAGTGTGGTAAAAATGTGTGCAATAAGCCGGGCGTGGTGGCGCACGCCTTTAATCCCAGCACTCGGAAGGCAGAGGTAGGAGGATCACCGTGAGTTCAAGGCTACCCTGAGACTTCAGAGTGAATTCCAAGTCAGTCTGGACCAGAGTGAGACCCTACCTCGAAAAAAAAAAAAAAAAAAAAAAAAAAAAAGTGTACAATACATGGAACATGAGGGAGAAAGGGTCAAAGACTGATTTTTTTTTTCACTTTTTAAAAAATCTTTTCTATTAGTTATGTATATAGTATATATACAGCCATGATGGTACCATTATTAGCCTTCTCCCTGTCCTCCCCCCATGGGTAATGTGGGTATTGCCTTAAGTGGGTAGTCATCAGTTATGCGGGAGAGGCAATGACTCTGTGTATAATGACCCAACTCATGGCTCTAACAATCTTTCCACCCTCTTTTCCGCAAACTTCCCTGAGCCATGTTGGGTTCATTTTAGGTCTATTTCAGTGATGGGGTTTTGCGAGTCTCTGTGTCTCTGAATATCTGATTTGGTAGGAGTTGAGTGGTCTTTGTGTCTATCTCCTTTGCCCTTGTCATGGTACCAGGTTCACCAGGAAAGCAGCACTCTTGCTCATTTCCCCTATAACTCTATGGCTTCAGCTGGTGCCCTGGTGAGATGCAATGGGCTGATTTTCTCCTCAGGTTCTGTGTCCATCTGAAAGAGAGAAGCAGATTCTCCAATGGAGAGTGAGGTCAGTGCAAAATACATGGATAACCATTATTATGTTAGAGTGAATTTAATAGATGTAGACCCTTTTGTATCCCACTATTGGTGGGAGCTGGATATTGGAGAGTGGGCTCATTTTTAGATATGGTTCTGACTTGTTTCCCATTTCCAGGTATGGGTTCCATTCCACTGAGCAGATCTGTTAGCCAAATCTAGAGCAGTTGGTAACCTGCCATGGCTGTGTGCCACTAATGCACTTGTGTGAGCATCACCTCAGGTTGTTTGCTGCTGAGTAGCTTAGACCACGAGTTGCTTAGACAGATGTTGGTCGTTTTCTCCCAGTCACTTATGTAGTGCCTTCTGGCACTGGACAAGCTAACTGTCTGGGGACTGACTGTCTTCCAGATTCCAGCCAGGTCTTTCCATGTTCCATCCAAGCAGCATATGGTATCTTCAGCAATGGGGTCTTACCAATAACCTTTGGTGGGTCATAAAGTACTCTGACAGAAATCTGTCTTCTTTTAGGAAACGGTTCTCTGATCAACAGCTCATTGTGGGTGTTTACCACATGCTGGTACTGGGAGTTACAGGTCAGTGCCAAGGGAACAGAAGGAAGAAAAAGTATAGGTAATATGAAAGAGAAAGAGAGAGAAGAGAGAGTGCTATAGAGAGAAACAGGAGAAGACTAAAGTTAGTCTTCATCAAACCCTCTTCAGGCCCCTGTGATTCAGTTGTTCTCTCCAAGCACCTGATGCAGGTTCGACCTTTTAGTATGTCTTTCAGGATATAGGATTTAAAAGAAGTGCATTTGGTTAAAACATTAAGAGACCCTGTTTGAGCCACTTTGCCTTTAAAGTGCCCATAGAACTTGAAAAGTAAAATCACAAGAGCAGTTAGCAAGGCACATAGAAATAAAACTGTTTTGAAAATGTGTTAGTTATGATGACTAATCAGGAGGCCTTGATATTTGTGGGATAAAGTGAGACTAATGCAGACTAATGGGCTTTTATTGGAATGATCTGAATAGAGCTGATAGTTGAAGCATCTTTGTTTTGAGAGTTCAGCAGACAGTATGAGAAAAGAGAGTGGGATGGGGAGGGGAAATCATGTTCCATTGGTAAAGTGCTTGCATTGTAAGAATGAGGACCAGGGTTTCATTCACAGAATCCACATAACAAAAAGCTGAGTGTGGACTGGATTCCTAGGCTTGCTAAGCAGCTAGGATAACCTGTTTGGCAGGTTTCAGGCCAGAGAGAGACCTTGTGTCCAAAAAAAAAAAAAAAAAGGATGACACCTGAGGAATTACTCTTAACATTGTCCTCTATAGGCACACAATGGATGCACACATACACACAAAAAGAGAGAAGGGGCATGGATAGAGCCATGGTGAAATTGCACACTTAAAAGGTAGATCAGGGAAAATAAATCCTACCCATAGCCAAAAATTACCTGCAAATTTGAGGAGTCGGACAGGCAGCTATGGTAGAGGGTGTTAAGTAAGTAGGAATGGGCAAATGGGGTCAGAAAGACCCTGCATAACTAGAAGAGTGAATTTTGCCTTCAAACAGAGGAAAGCTCACCTTAACTGTGACTGAATATGTAAGTTTCCAATGCAGAGGTTCTTTAATCTTTTTTAGTGTATGTCTTGGAGTGACATGCCACTCCCCATTCCCAGTCAAAGGCTCCTAACTTCCTAGCAGAATTGGTCACCAAAGGGCTACTGGTCATGTCCCTAGACGAATCCTCTCCCACAAACATACTGGGTGTTCATCCTAGTAGTCCTCTAGAAGCCTGAAGTTATAATCGTGGTTTATTATTTTATTTGAGAGAGAAAGAGAGAATGAGCTTGCCAGGGCCTCTAGCCACTGAAAAGGAACTCTAGATACATGAACCACCTTGGGTATCGGGGTTACATGGGTACTGCGGAATCAAACCTGGGAACTTAGGCATTACAGGCAAGTTTCTTAACTGCTAAGCCATCTCTCCAACCTTATACTAGTATTTTTCACAACTGTTTTTCCCAGAGGTAAACCTTTATAACACGGTTGCTTTCTAGCTCTGGTTTATGCCAGGTGATCCTAATTTGAGTGATCCACAGACCATTAGATTTCATTTTTGTCCTCTGTGTGATACGTTTTTCTGAACAGTTGATTTACCTGCTGATGCTTAAAGGATCTGTTTTCCTGACAATCATTACCTGTATGAGACCTGTACAATATTGGGCCCTTCAACATTCCATCATCAATGGTTGAGGAAGGCATGAGGCCTCCATCCCTGCCTTAGGAGTTATAGTTAATGATTCCTGGACAAGGGGAGACATTTTCATCAGTAGGGTAACCACAGGAAAGGTTCACCTGCTCTGGTAAATAACCTCCAACCATGCTCATGCAAACAATGTAATTAAAGTCAGTGGGACATACACATAAGAAAAAAAAGACATCAAAGAAGTACTAGCTGGGAAGAAGAAGGGATTGAGTGGGAGAGGGATGGAAAGGATAAACACAAGAAGGTAATGGGAGGGGGTTGTAGTAAAATGCATTATATACATGTACAGAAACATCAAATACAATTAAAACATTTCCAAGTTAAGGACTATTGTATTAGATCATGTGCTAAATTTAAATAAAATATGCTTTATAACACACACAAGGGAATGGAAACATACACACAAGCACATCACACACACATACAGACACAAAATAATTCCTTTTAAGTGTTTAACAAATGTTAGTAGTTATTATTACTTTACAAGACATTCATTTAATTAAAATGTCTATGGATTCATAGGAAATATACCTGGTTTTGTTTCGTGGACTGTATGGATTGACAGTAGATGGGTTTTCATTTCACGTGAATACAGCCTTTGTTACTGAACTTTGTTGTTTGTATACAGCTATTGAGAAACACACTGGTTTCTCAATAGCTGTGTTACTGACTGGTATACAGTGAATATATAGTGAACTGAATATTTCTTATTCTCATACTGTATAACCTTAAATGAAAATCATGAGGTCCATTTTTGGACCTTTATAGGTTGGAAGTTGAGACGGCATTTACAAATCAAGAATGATTAAAAAGATGGGTTTAGAGGCTGGTAAAACTGCACAGTGGTTAGAATTTTCATGCTGTAGTTCAATTCCCCAGCACCCACACGAAACCAGAGAAGTTGTACATGTATGTGTATAATCCCAGCATATCTGTGGCAGTGCATGGTGGGGCCTGGAGACTCCCGAAGCTAATGAGTTAGCTAGATCGATACACACGCAATGGCAAAAGCAATACAGAGACCCTGTCTAATGCAAGGTGGATGGAGAGGACCAATAACCTGAGATGCTCTCAGACCTCCACACGTGCTGTGGTACATGTCATACACATGCACACACACATGCACAAATTAATATTAATGTTAATAACAATAGTAGATGGGCTTTTGAATATCGCTTGAATTTTAAGATCTAGTAAGGAGTATTACATTCTATGAATTAAATAATACTAGATATATCTTCATTTCTTTTTTGTTTTTTTTGTTGTTGTTGTTGTTGATGTTTATTTATTTATTTGGTTTTTTGAGGTAGGGTCTCACTCTGGCCCAGGTGGACCTGGAATTCACTATATATATAGTCTCAGGCTGGCCTGGAACTCACAGTGATCCTCCTACCTCTGCCTCCCAAGTGCTAGGATTAAAGACGTGTGCCACCATGTCCGGCTGTTGTTTATTTTTGAGGTAGTCTCGTTTCGCTCTAACCCAGACTGATCTGGAACTGGAATTCATTATGTAATCTCAGGCTGGTCTTGGACTAATGTTAATCCTCCCACCTCTGCCTCCTGGGTGCTGGAATTAAAGGCATGTGCCACCATGTCTTCATTTCTTTTACTTTTCTTTTTCTTTTCTTTTTTTCTTTTCTTTTCTTTTCTTTTTTTTTTTTTTTTTTTTTGGTTTTTCCAGGTAGGGTCTCACTCTAGCTCAGGCTGACCTGGAATTAATTATGTAGTCTCAGGGTGGCCTCGAACTCATGGCAATCCTCCTACCTCTGCCTCCCGAGTACTAGGATTAAAGGCGTGTGCCATCACACCCAGCTCTTTTACTTTTCTTTAACTTAGAAGGGAACCTGCCAATTTTTTCATAAATCTATAAAAAGGTAATTCCATCTCTTCTCCTTCCACTTGGTCCCAGGAGTTCTTTGAAGCACCAAAGGAAGAAGGACTCCTCAGCAGCTCTAGTCTCTGAAGGGGTAGATCCTTGCCACCTGGTTTTGCTTCACTGGGGCCACTTTTCTCTCAGTGGCCTCAGTCCATCCCTTTGGTAGCACAGGATCCTAAATCCACATTGGCCCTGCCTATCTAGATGAACTAGAATTACTTAATATGAAACCACAGAGATGCTGGGTATAAAGAGGACCTTGGTCATCTTCACACCAAAGGAAATATCTAACTCTAAAATGTAAAGGACACTTACAAAGTTCCCAGGCAATCATGAAAGGACTGATTAGAATCTTCTGGCTCAAAAAGTCGGTTGACATATGTCACTCCTCAGTTAAATGCCCTGCACTCTGTCATGTGCTTAATGAAAACTATTCATGCCCAACCCTAATTAAAATACAATTTTCCAGTTGTGTCTGTTCAGTATTATTTTGTGTGAAGAGTGGATTTTAAAAATGATCAAGAATAAGTAAATTGCTACATTGAATAAGTAGTTCTGTGTTCCAAATGCCTGTAGTAACTTAAGTGGGAAATCAGAAATAAAAAGGCATAGAGTGGGGAGTCCTTCCAACAGTGTGTAAACCAGAGTTAACCACACGGTTTCTGGGAAGGCAAGGATTCTAGAATAGTGGCATGGTGACAGGCAGAACTATTATTCAGATATCTTGGAGTTCTAAGCTAATTCATTTTTCCTAGAGAAAACATGTCCTTGATACCATACAAGTTGGTTCAAGAACCAAATAAGCTTGATAGTTAGAAATAAACATTGAAATAAAATTGCTGGTTGTGAGCGGAAATGGTGACATGGTTCCATAACAAGAAATCGGGTTCATTCTCAACAGATTCTTTCCTTCCCAAAGATCGTTTCTGAAACAGCAACCACGTGGGGTTGCATCTGTATGTGAGGATTAATCTCCCAATGATAGGCCAAGTTGAGTCTCTTCATGCCCCAGGTTACCACCACCTGGGATCTCTGTAGCCTGGGCTAAATAAACTGGAACTTCCAGTTCTCTTTTCACTATATGAGAAACCAGCTGCAAGGTGCATTAATTTTAGAAATGTCAATGGGTGACTATGGCAGCATTTTCACATGCCTTTTATTCTTTGCCAGCTAGTGTCAAGCCCCGGAAACATCTGGTTTTTGTTATAGCTTGTCTAAGACCTATGTAGTTTAGAGGACTTATGATCAAATATTGGCGGTGAGGCTATGAAAAATTAATAAATTAGTTTATTGATCTATGTATCTCTGCATACTCTTAATGTTATGAATGTGAGGTCTGTCTATGTTATTCCTGGGGATTCAGGTCAGTTACGGAACATGTGCTTAGTATATGTGCCTTCAGTCCCAGCACAAAGCAAAAGGAAGAAAAAGAAAGGGAAGAAGGAAGGAAAGAAAAAAGGGAGGGAGAGAGGAAAGAAGGAAGAAAGATTTAAAAATAAAAGGAGGAGTTTCCAACATGTCCTTTAATGGGGTTTTGATATAGCAATAGTAATACTGTATTGTTTAACACTATTTGCAATTTTATTCTACTTTTCCATGATACTAATATGTACATAAATAATTATTTTCCAGATTAAAACCATTCCAGAATGGCTTTCCTTGGACTGCTCTCTTTGCTAGTTCTGCAGAATGTGGCAACAGAGGCCACTTTACCTGATGAAACCATTTCTGAGTGGTCAGTGAATATGTATAACCATCTCCGAGCTACTGCAGAAGATGAAAACATTCTCTTCTCTCCGCTGAGCATTGCTCTGGCAATGGGAATGATGGAACTTGGGGCTCGAGGGTCTACTCTGAAAGAAATCCGCCATTCCATGGGATATGACAGCCTGAAAAATGGTAAGTGGTCTTAGATTTGGTTTCTCACAATCATTTGAATTTTTTTCTTTGAATTCAGTAATATTGTCATATGCCAGAAGCAACAATATTCCCTTAGGGTAAGAAATGATCTTGTTGCAAGGACAAGAGTAGGAGAAAGACAAAGACACATGAAAGGTGTTCATTTCTGTCTCCATCTGTGGCTGAGTGAATCTAAGGAAATTACATCTTTTCAAAAGCATTATGTATATAGACCCCACTGTGATAAACAGCCCCAAGTGATTCTGGAGCTTCTAGTTAGCAGGAAAAGGCTTGTGTCCGTAATAAACAAAAAGTTATAACTGAGATGAATTCCACAAAGAAAAGCAACATGGCTCTCTAAAAAGATTAGACATTTTGCTTAAAATCAATTGTATCGTCAGTGTTCAAATAACATCCAAGAATCTTTTGAAATGTTCTATCATTATAAAAATTAAATGTACTGAGAGAAATCATTTTAACATGGCATTTGATGTCTATCTTTGATGCGTCCAGTGTGCATGTGAACTAATTCATCAGAAAGTTAAGAAAAAAATGTTTAGTAGATTTTTTAGTTACAAGATGTTATAAGTCCAGACAGGAAAATTTTAAAGAATATCTAAATTTTAAATTATATTACTAAATGGAATCCTTTCTGATAATCTGAAAGGGATGATTTAATGAACATAGCCTAAGTATTTTGAATGAAAACAACTAAAAATCCCTCTTTGGAGATTCTATCAAAGTAACAATGGAATGATAGTGTGGCACTGATGTAGGATCTGGGGTGAACCTTGAATGGGAAAACCCTGTGAACCTGAGCTTTGCGGCTCTTTTCTATTTTTAAAAAGAATTTAGAAGCCAAGCTCTGAGAAGAATGCATTATGAAATACTGATTACATTTAAGAAGAAAGTATGAATTATGTGGGTTTTTCAGAAGGAATTGGGATCCAGGAATGAGGCTAGCTGAAAGACTCAGGCCAGACGGGAATTTCCCTTCTTGGCTGGCTGGATAAAGACATGGGAAAAGAGAGTTAGGGAAATCCCCAAGAGAGAAGTTCATGAAGGGGACATACACGTGGAAAGCACACATGAGAGCCCAGGCCATAGGATTTAAAAGAAACACATACATGAGTACACACCCACACACACAAACACACATGCACATGCGTGTGCATAAGCAAAGTATAAGTGCTATTTACTTCCATTTACCTTCACATGGGGTCAGGAAAAGCTAAGAATTAAGATAGTGAAGGCCTCAAGGATTAAAGAAAGTCCATACATTTAATAACAGAGTGAGGAAGCACCAAGGCTGGGACCAGGACCAGGAAATTCAGGCACCTAGACAGTGAGGAGCCAAGAGAGTTATTACACATGTGGCAGACCCAGAGTTTAGAGGAAAATCACACTTACAACAAAGTGAAAGCACATCTAAAGACAAAATAACATGTGAGGAACAAGCAGAAAAATACCCAAACAAATAACAGAAGACCTCCCTTCCCCCAGCCAGGCTGAGAGAAGGGAAGAAATTTACACACCTGTCTTGGGAAGACAAAACATGGGTTGGGCTGCATGGGAGAGAGACCTCCTAAGTATGGTTGGCCTCCTTTTACGACCCAGGTGTGTAAGGGAGAGACCTAACTAGTTAGTGAATTCAGGTCTGACCCCGAGGCTAGCCCACCTAGGTGTGCTAGATTGAGAAAACGCACTGTTGCCATCATGGATGAAACTGGTTCTGCCTCTGAATTCCAGTTCTGCCAAGGCAGGCAGGGTGCCATCTCTTTGTTCTCTCTCTATTCATAACTAACTGTATAAAAAAAGCTATCATACTCCTGTGTCTCCTTTAGTACCTCTGAGGATGTGGCTCAGAACAAGAGCACTTGACTGACATGCACAAGGTTCTGGGCTCAATACTTAGCACTACAAAATAAACCCAAAGTATCACTTGATAATATGTAGCTGAACACAGTGCATTAGAACATCTAGAAGGACTGGAACTTCCTTGCTTTGTCACTGGAAGATCTTCTTATCTCTTTTCTCATATTTCCTGTCCTCTTGGTGTTCCTTACTATGAAAGAAATAATCTTTCAGTTTTATGGCTCTTTCCTCAGGTCTGCTCCACTAATGAGCTTGTCCTCTGTCATCTTGCAGGTGAAGAATTTCCTTTCTTGAAGGATTTTTCTAACATGGTAATTGCTGAAGAGAACCATTATGTGATGAAAATTGCCAATTCCCTCTTTGTCCAAAATGGATTTCATGTCCATGATGAGTTTTTGCAAATGGTGAAAAAGTACTTTAATGCAGAAGTCAACCACGTGGACTTCAGTCAGAATGTCGCTGTGGCCAGCTATATCAATCAGTGGGTGGAGAATTACACAAATAGTATGTTCTTTCTTTCTTAATGGCTTATTTTTAACTACCTTTTGCTTTTGAAAGTATTGTGCCCTCTCTCCTTTTGTATTTTGAATGTTAGCATTGAGTGTCTAGTAATGTAACCAGCCTGCAGGAAGGAATATATTTTGAAGAGACACTTGTGACATTTCCTTTGGCTATCATACTATTGAAACAATGAACCAATGGGAATTTCCCTAGGAATCTCATATGTGAGAAAGAAAAGGTGCCAGCCAGAGGGGAAACTTGCCTCCATTAGAATGGAATTTCACGGTGCTGACAACTTGCCAGACCACCTTTCTGGAAAGACTGGTGGCTAGACAATGTTGGGCCATACCATGACCAGGATGGTTTAGCTGTGCATAAGTATGGCCCTCTGTTTCATCCCAAACCTTATGTCAGGACAGAGCATGGTCTGGAGCTGGAGGAGGGAGAGGTGGGAGTGCTTTCTCACTGGATCTCTTTGTTTCTCTTCTCATCATGGCCACATTGAATAATCTCAATCTTCTGCTTTTCACTATTATTTTGGCTCTTTTAATTGGCTTATTGAGAAGAGATGGCCCAATTTGGTATGTTAGGACTGCCCAGGGCATGGACTGTTCCTAACTCTGGTAGCAGGAATTATTTTTTTTTTTGGTGGGTGTGTATGATGTGCATATATGTGTTGTTTGAATGTTCATGTGCATGAGTGTGGGTACATGCATGCCCAGACAGACACATGTCAAGGCCAGGGAATAAGTTTGTTACTGTTTAACTTCTACCTTGTTTGAGGCAGGATCTCTCATTGTTCACCACTGAGTCCACCAGGCTGTCTGGCCTGTGAGCTTCCAGCAGATTCTCTTGGCTCTGTCTCCCTTTTCATCATAGGTACACCTGAAATTATAGACATTCACTGTTGCAGTCAGGTTCACATTGCTGGCAGACAACACCCGACCAAAAGCAGCCTATGGGAGGAAAGGGTTTATTTGGCTTACAGAAACTTCATGATACCAGGGAGAAACAATGGCATGTGGAAAGGGTGGACATCACCACCTGAACAACATAAGGTGGACAACAGCAACAGGAGAGTATGACAAACAGTGGCAAGGTAAAGCTGGCTATAACATCAATAAGCCCTCTCCCAACAATACACTGCCTCTAGGAGGCTTTAATTCCCAAATTGCTACCAGCTGAGGACCTAGCATTCGGAACACCTAAGTTTATTCAGTGACCTGAATCAAACCACACACTCATCTTGTAGCATTCAGCTTTACATTGGCTCTGGGAATCCAAAGTAAGGTTCTCAAGCTCATGTACTACTTTATCCACTGAGCTATCTAACCAGGCCTACTAATTATTTTGTATAGATTATGGAGCATGTTAGAAATACAGTTTATGAGTGAGCATTGAAGAAAGGAGTTAATACTATTGGCATGTACAGAATGTTGGCACTGATCATCTGAATCTGTGCTCTCTGATTGATGTTTCCTTTATGTAGTAATGTTAACAACATTGTGGAATTTTGAATAAGCTATCTTATTATCTACTAGCTAGAATGACAGTTGGTGACTATGTGGTTAAAATAGAATAAGAGATAAAAACCAGGTTGTAAAGTTGTTTGTTGCATTTACAACCAAGAAGTGGATAGGTAATAAGAAAGTGAATAGGGGGCTGGAAGGATTGCTCAGTGATTAAGGCACTTGCTTGCAAAGCCTATGTACCTGGGTTTGATTCCCTGGTATCCACATAAAGCCAGATGGATGCACAAAGTGGTGCATGTGTGGAGTTCATTCACAGTAGCTGAAGGTCCTGGCATGCCCGTTCTCTCTCCCTCATAAATAAATAATATAAAATATTTAAAAGGAATGAATAGGACTCAGTCAAAAAGAGCAACCCATTGTCAGCCCAAATAAGTGGAGATGAATTCGAAAAGGATATATGTATTTAAGTTTTTATTTCAAATTACTATTTTAAATATATTTAGTACTTCCAGCTGTTTCATTTTGTGATTTAATTTCAAGTTTACCAGAAAAACAATTGAAATTAGAATCTAAAAATTAGACTAAACAGATTGACATAGCCATTCACATGACATCCTAATGTAAAAACTCCCAAAATAATAGAAAAAAAAAAACCCTTTCAGATACCCTATATCATATAATCCACAAGATACTGAAGCATCCTCTATTTTAAGAGGTGCTATGACTATAAATGAGAACATATAGAGCAATTTTGATCCTGTATCTTTCAACCATGAGTTTAAATAATGGGAGAAAAAAAACACTTCTGCATTTTTTAGCATTGAAAAATTCAATGAAGAATTAAAATTCTGTTAATTTCAAACTCTTTTGGATAGTTTTTAGGAAAGAGAAAAGAGCTGTTAGCTTCTACATTAGATTTGAAAAATAACATTTCAAATAATAGGAAGTAATAGAGCATGCCCTAAATTGGCCTTTGCTTCTGTTTGTCTAAAGCGATTGTTATTTTGGTAGGAAGATGTTCAAGATTCTGGGGGAGTTGTGGGATGGGAAGACACTCCTGTCATGGGCACTGTCCAAGTCTGAACTGTAAACCTCGAGTGCTTTGGGGTGTAGTAGTTATTTTCTCATTGCTCTAACACAATGCCTGACAGAAGCAACTCAAGGAAGGAAGGGATGATTTGGGCTTACCATTTGAGGTAACAGTCTATCATGGTGGGGAAGGGATGGTAGCAGGAGCCTGAGGTAGCTGGTCACCGTGTGTGTGTGTGTGTGTGTGTGTGTGTGTGTGTGTGTGTGTGTAGGAGGCGAAAGCAACGAAAGTCAAATAATGGTGCTCAGTTAGCTTTCTCTTTTTTTTTTTTTTTTTAATTTATTTTTTATTGGCAACTTCCTTAATTGTAGAAAATATCCCATGGTACTTCCCTCCCTCCCCCCACTTCCCCCTTTGAAACTCCACTCTCCATCATATCCCCTCCCCCTCTCAATCCAATACACCAATTCACGGTATGGTATGGTGCTGCCCACAGTTAAAATGGGTCTTCCGAGCCGGGCGTGGTGGTGCACGCCTTTAATCCCAGCACTCGGGAGGCAGAGGTAGGAGGATCGCCATGAGTTCAAGGCCACCCTGAGACTACATAGTGAATTCCAGGTCAGCCTGGGCTAGAGTGAGACGCTACCTCAAAAAATCAAAAAAAAAATCAAAAAATAAAATAAAATAAAATAAAATAAAATAAAATAAAATAAAATAAAATAAAATAAAATAAAATAAAATAAAATAAAATAAAATGGATTTTCCCACTTCACTTAACTAATCGAAGTGGTCCATCACAGGCATGCCCAGAAACTAGCCTAATCTGTATAATATTGCATAACATAGAGCAATTGTACTTTACTGGGCGTCATTGTAATGAAGTCTTGAAGGCCAGAACTCCCTTGTATAAGGTCTGCAGTTTGAATCAGGATAAAATGGGATGCTGCCCTTGTTTTGGATGTCCATAATTGAAATTACATAAACATGTGTGTATTTGTATAGCTTTATTTTCTTTTGAAAATAAGATACGTTTTATGTTTATTATCATTTCAACAGACATTTTAGGGATCTTGCTATCAGATACTGACTTGATATGCCTTTTGGTCCTTTGTTCATTACTCAGTTTAATGTATATTTGCATCTATTTTTTTTTTTTTTTCCTAAATAGATCTGTTAAAAGATTTAGTATCCCCAAGGGACTTTGACACTGTCACTCACCTGGCACTCATCAATGCTGTGTATTTCAAGGGGAACTGGAAGTCACAATTTAGACCTGAAAATACCAGAACTTTTTCTTTCACTAAAGATGATGAAACTGAAGTCCAAATCCCAATGATGTACCAACAAGGAGAATTTTATTATGGTATAATATTTTGATTTTTATTTCTTTTCATGGTATATCCACAAATGTTTAAGAAATAACATAAGATATGCATTTCTCATACTCCTTGCCAGTATAAATTGAATACCAATTTGCTTGGCTGTACTTGCAAAGGCTTGTAATTAGACCTTGAGTGAGCAGTATAGGCATTGACAGTTTTCCAATATGTTCCTGTAATTTAGAAAATTAATCACACCTGCTCAGTGGTGTCATTCACTTGAAAGTATTGGGTCTTGTACAAGGACATTAAGATCAACTGAACAAATCACTGGCTTTGGGACGGTCTTCAGTCGTATGGGTCCCTGAGCACTTGCTCTGGCTACACAGGAACACTTAAAAGTTTTAATGTCAGATTTTTGTATGAACGGCCAAATACAATAAGTAGGTCATAATTTCATTTATCAGGAAATTTGTTAAACAATTCAGTATGAATGACTTTATTTTCCTGTTTTTAATATTTATTCATTCATTTGATTTGAGAGACAGAAAGAAAGAGGCAGGCAAAGAAGAGTGAGTATGAGCATGCCAGGGCCTCTCTTCACTGCAAATGAACTCAAGATGCATATGCCACTATGCGCATCTGGCTTAACATAGGTACTGGGGAGATCGAACCCAGGCCATCAAGTTTTGTAAGCAAGTGCCTTTAACCATTGAACCATCTCTCTAGACCAATTGGCACTATTTTCAAAGATGTTTCATTGTACTCCAGAAATTTAGCACATTAGTACTTTATTCTAAACTGAATTGTAATAGTTTATTACACCATCAGCAAACATATAATTGTAAGCCAAAAAATGTTAAACAAGCAGTTTAGTCTATTTAAAATATGTTAAGAAAACTGTTATAGTGACATCAGAGTGTGTGTGTGCGCGTGTGCATGCATGCACATGTATGTATAAGCTCCTAAGTAATTTGGAGAAATTCATAGAACAGAAAGTAAATTACCTTATTAACCTAATTACCTAATTTGAGATATTTATTGTCAGAAAACACTTTGCAACTATTACTTAATGCTTATGTTTCATTTAGTTGTGCAACATTGACTTTGAAATTTGTAATTGTGGTGATATTACATCGTTTAACATTGCGTAGTAAAACCTCTCCTTAGAAATCTGTAGGATATTGGTAAATGTGATTTATACCCAGCCTAAAGCTAAGCTTTTATTTTTATAACCAGAGTTTTCATTGTTCTTGTTGACATGTGTGAAGTACATTGAATGATCTCATTTAAAAACAAGTCTAAAGTACATAGCAAATGTGAAATAATTCTGGTAATTCTAAAATAAGTACATTTTGAAGGCCCGAGGATTCATTTTATTTAAGGGGAAAAAAATGAACTACTTCATTTCCCCCAGATGTCTGAATTTATTATTTTCTTAACATTATTTTCAAATAATGATATACAAAGCTTATACATTTTCTAAAGCTTTGCCAAAGGCTTTACAGCCTTTCTTTCCTTGCTAGGGGAATTCAGTGATGGTTCCAATGAAGCTGGTGGAATCTACCAAGTCCTAGAAATACCTTATGAGGGAGAAGAGATCAGCATGATGCTGGTTCTGTCCAGACAGGAAGTTCCCCTGGCCACACTGGAGCCATTGGTCAAACCACAGCTGATTGAAGAATGGGCCAGCTCTGTGAAGAAGCAAAAGGTGGAAGTCTACCTGCCCAGGTGAGAGGTGTTGTGTACAATGAAAGTCTGACCTGGAAAAATCTCTTCCCACTAGCTTTGAGTTTTAAATGTTTTCTTCCTCACTGAAATCCTCTTCTTCCCCTTCCTCGTCCTTCTCTTCCTCCTTTTTCTCCTCCTTCTCTTTCTTCTTCTTAGTATTCTTTCATTTGATCCAACCCAGAGACATACATTCATTCACTGATTCTGTCTGTACCATCAGATATGGTTCAGTATTCTAGCTTCATTACAGAATGATTGTTGATGTGTGTCATTCACATTGGCAGTCTTCTTTTGTATTTGTTATTAAAGCTGTGTGTTATCACTATAGCTGGAGAGAAAATCTCTGGCATTGTTGCAAGCAAGTCACTATACCAGGTGCTCATGCACAATCATAAATAAATAAGCTGTTCTGCTCAAAGTACTCCCTGTGAAGAAAGAATGAGATCTGTGCATGGCTTTCACTATCCTGACCACCATTCACTTCCTCAGCTTCACCCGTGGCCACTTAGCACATCAACATTTTGTGGCATGCTGGTTTCCATGCACTTAATGCCACACACATGATGTATTTTTTTCATGTCTCTGAATCTTCACTTACATTCTCACACTGACCTCCAGTGCCCTACTCCACATAGTGCTTACTTAGCTTTGAGAATTAGCTATGACACCCATCCTTCCAGGAAGCCTTCCACATACTGTCGAATGGAGCCTGGTGTTGGCCCTCAGTGTTGTCTCATTTCTGTACCTCCTTGTCATCAGCTGTCACTGTCTCACAATGCTGCCATGTTTTACAAGTCTTGCTGCCCTTCTCGATATGTTTCTAGGGTAGAGCCAGTATTCTTCCCCATAGTAGGATGTAGTAGGTGTCTATAAGATGAAACGAAACTAAAGATGTCTTAAAACATAACAGAAACTTCTTCTAAGCTGGTAGGAAAGCTAGATCAATTAATATGTTTAAAATCACAATCTAGAACTTTAGGCTAGAAAACAAAGTACACCAAACAGCAGAAGATTAGTATATGTGTGTGTCACAATATAGTTCGAACCCTTATTCACATTAAAACCATATTAATAGTTACTATGAACATTGAAGGGCAAGAAACAAGGCACAAATAATATAGTGAATTATTAATAACTCACTCATGGGGCTGAGCAGATGGCTCAGTGGTTAAAGATGCTTGCTTTAAAAGGCCAGGTTACCTTCCCAGCCACCCACATAAAGCCAAATGGGCATTTTTTTTTTTTTGCAGTGACAAGAGATGCATGTGCATGCACATACACATACACAGACACAGACACACACATAAACACAATCAAAGTATTTTTAAAAACTCATCCATTCACATTCTAATTTATAAATTGTCATGTAAAAGGTACATCTTATGTAAATGCATATTTTTCAAAACAAATAGCTAATGTTTGCCCATGTAAATGAAGAAGATAAATTTGGAATTCTAGATATTTGTAGCCAGAATATTGTTATATGTTTGTAATATATATAACCATACTTAATGTATAATGAACATTGCTTAGTCTGCTGATTAAAATTAAGGTAATCAGGGCTGGAGAGATAGCTTGGTGGTTAAGGTGTTTGCCTGAAAAGCCACAGGACCCAGTTGCATTCCCCAGGACCCATGTTAGCCAGACACACAAGGAGGTGCACATGTCTGGAGTTCATTTATAGTTGCTGAAGGCCCTGACATGCCCATTCTTTCTCTCTCTCTCTCTCTCTCTCTCCTCTCTCTTCTTAAAAAAAATTAAGGTAATCATAATCCTAATGCTCATTTTTTCTCATTACCTGAGATTACATATGCACCACTTTCCATGACAATTTAACTATATTGAAGGACTCTGTTATAAATCTATTCTCATGAAGTGGTTATTGAATCTCTAACAAATTAAACTGATTTGTAAAAACATAATAGCTGACTTTTGCATATTTAACATTTAAACAATGTGTTTTAATTCCAAAGAAGAATCTCTTTTGAATGTTAATGAATTTTAAATATTTTATTTATTTATTCATTTTAGAAAGAGAGGAAGAGGCAGATAGAGAAAGAGGGAATCTATGCACCAGGACCTCCTGCCACTGCAAAAAATCTCCAGACACATGCACCACCTTGTGCATATGGCTTATGTGGGTACTGGGGAATCAAACCCGGGCCCTTGGGCTTTTCAGGCAAACACCTTAACCACTAAGCAATCTTGTCAGCCCTTGAATGTTAATGTTAATAAATGCCTTCAAATACTATCAAGTTTAACCTTGTACACAGTTTAGCCCATGGTAAATGATCTCTAATCATTAATTGAGTATGTTTCTTTAAGAAATTCCTTTTGACGGTGTGAGAAATTCAACACAATGTCACTGCTTCCATTATTAATTAAATAAGTTAAGTTTAGTGTCTCTGAATGTTTCAGTTCTGTATAGAATGTTACTTAGGAATATTTTTGCAGAATTCAAAATGAATGCTTAAGAAGTATTGGATATTCTGATTCATCCTTGTTCAGTAGAGACTGTGTCCTCCAGCTCTCGTCCATTGAGACATTGAATATGCCAGCAAAAGAAAATTAAAATTTAATTTTCTCAGAGATACTCTTCAATTATGAAATAGTTTAGCTCGCTTGCTCATATTAATGTGTATTACTAAACTAAGCGCAGATAATTACCATGTCTCCATTTCTCCAGGAGGGTTTTGAACTCTTTCTCTGGTTAATGCAGATAGGGAAGCTAAATAGCTCGATAAGGAAAATTTGGGTTTTCTTTGTAACAAGCTGACTTAAAGTACTGCCTGTTGCCGTAATCAGTGCCAAACTACCCTCCTCGTCATGAAGAATTAGGATTCAATGAAGGCAATCACTTGTGTGACCAGTTTTAACAAAGGTAACAATGTTTTCAGTAGCTAGATTTTCAGTTGGCTCCAGTGTCAGTTTTAATTATTTGTATAGTCTTTTATTTTTTTTTTTCATGTAGAGGTAGGGTTTGACCCCACTCCTCTACTGCTTGACAGATACTTTTACTTTTGCCTATACTCATGCTCTACTCACACATGGTTCCATTCAAATGCTATTCTTAGAACTGTAGAGTATTTGGGGGATTGTGTAGTCAGAAAGACCTTATAGTTCATATCCCCATTCTTCCATCTGTACCCTGACTAAGGCAGCTTACTTGTGTTTTTAAAGTTTAGTTCATTTTCCTGAAACTTAAATAAAATAATATTTTTTCTGTGTAGGGATAACTGAGATCATTGAAATAAGATATGTATCTGGGACTAGGGAAATGGCTCAGTCAGTAGGTAAGAGCATTTACTGTACAAGTATGGCAGTCCAAGGTGGTCTAGGTTCAACCCCTAGAACCCACATAACAAAACAAAAGGGGCTGGAGAGAAGCGGTTAAAGTGTGAAGCCTAAGGACCCCGGTTCAACATGCCTGTAGACACAAGGGGGTGCATGCATCTGGAGTTCTTGAGTGGTGGAGGCCCTGGACAACCTGCCTAAACCTCTCAAATAAATAAATAAATAATAAAAATTAAAAAAAAAAACAAAAAACAAAGCTGAGTGTGGCCGTACATGCCTGTAACCCCACTCTTGAGAGGTGTGGACAAAGGGAAACCACTGGGGCTTTATAGGCAGCGAGTCAGACCAGAAATAGCACACTAGGATCAGTGAGAGACACCGTGTGAAGAATATAGCATGGAAGAGCAATAGAGGACAACACTGACCTTCTCCTCTGACCTCTGCATGCATACACGTGGGTTACCATATACATGTGCATGCACTCTCTGTACATGCAGTCATCACAACCCAGCATACAAAGTACACATGCCAAAAGATACTCTATTTGGATGATTTTCATAGTGCATGAAAACTTGTGTGTGTGTGTGTGTGTGTTTTATTTACATATGTTGGAGATGACAGAGATTACCTGTGTAGCAGTCTGTATTAAGAGGAAAGATGATAATTGAATAGTAGCTATTTTAAATGCCTTGCTAAGGATCAAAAGAACAAAGGATGGAGGTTATTTTTTGCTCATATTTTACTTTGAACAGCAACAACAACAAAAAAAAAAACCTTTCAAATAACTAGATTCCAGTTTACTTTAAGCAATGTGGTGTTTCCTATGCCAGATACTATAAACATCAAAATAAATAAGATAATACATTTGACTAATTTATTGTAAAAAATATGTATTAATACAGCCTTTAACATGATGATACTCACTACTTAGAATAAAAATATGCACATTGGAGCTGGAGAGATAGCTCAGGGGTTAAAGGCACTTGCTTGCAAATACTGAAGACCTGAGTTTGAGGCCCCAGAACCCACATAAAGCCAGATGCACAAAGTTGCGCATGTGTCTGGAGTTTGTTTGCCACAGCAGGAGGCCCTGGTGTGTCCATTCTCTCTCACACACACACAAATAAGTAAATAAATAATATCTTTTTAAAATAAAATATATGTACATCATGACTTCTGTATTAACATGAAATGCTCTACATAATTGTAGTTTGTGAAGTGTTAATAGTGTTAACCCTTCACTGCATGCCCTCTGCACTCCTGTGCCATCTTAAGACTTTTGCATGCTTTGTTTAATCCTTCTAATAATACTATAAAGTACATATTGTTATTGTCATTTTCCACATGCCAAAACTGAGGCTCAGAAATAAAGGAACTTGCCCTTGTTCAAATGGATAAATTGTTTATCATCATCTGATCAATTAACCACAAAAATATGCAACCAGGTGTTATTTCAAGAAGTATAAATAACCTGTGACTGATACCACCCCTCACTTTCCTATTTGGGATGGATCACTGCATTTCCAGTACTCCTGGGTCCACATTACCACTCTCCATTTATTAGCTATGTAACCTTGTTAAATTTATTTAATTTATCTTTCCCTAGATTTCTTCTACTGTTACCCAAGGATCTATCCATTATCTGTGATAACATTTTAATTAATCTGTTTTTATTCTCTTGGAATAGTTCCTGATATGCAGCAAGCTCCTTACAAGTGTCCCAAAATAACTAATAGCAGTCAGTACAAGCACATACAAGTACCTTAAGCTTTTAAATGTATTCTCTGAGGCATTCTGCATCTTCCTAAGTACTCCCATTTAAGGAGTAGAAATAGAACAACTCCTTTCACAATCAACATATGTGCACACCTGGTAGAAACTAAATAGTGATAAGTGCAAGTCAAAGTAAAAACTCAGCACTTGGGACTCACACATCTAATATGCATGTACTTGTCTGTTGGTCTTATTTGGAAACATTAGCCTATTAAAATCATTTTCCCCTAGCCATTCCTTTTCATATCTGAGTGTTGGTTCAACAGTCATTTCCTTCCAATTTGGAAGACACCAGAAAGGGAACTAATGTAATGTATAATGAGTACTGACTCTTCTCTCATTGAAAGTCATGGCCCATGGCTAAAAATGCTGATGCAAGATATTGAGGAATCACAAGGCAATGTCTTAGAAGTTGGAAATGTTTATTTTTGGCTTATTTTTCATGCTTCGATTTTAAGAAGGAAACCCTTTTCTAAATATATTTTTAAATGTATTTGTTAATGCAAGAATGTTTGGTCCATATATTTCACTAGGCAGGGCAGTGAGATTATAAGTTATACTATATATCTCATTTTCATGAATAAGTAATTTTTCTAATATCATGGAAACATGCATGCTTATTTATGTGTCACAGGTTACAATAACCATGAACAGTCATTCTTTGATGTGATGGTGTTCATGGAGTTGGAATGCTGACTACATTAGTTTTACAGCAAAATCAGTCTCTTGTTTATCCTGGCCCATGGTGGGTGGGGATGAGTAAGGAGCATCCATTGACCAGGATGCATGGAAGAAAATGGGTAGGTTTATGATTAGTCATTATCTCCTTGAAAAAAAAAATCATACATATTACTTATGAAGGTCAAAAATTTTTGAAAGCTATTCATTACATGTTTTACATAGCATTTAATGATTCTTGACCTCAAAACTGATTTAATCTACCATATTTTATAGTTGTATGTCTATAGCAAATATTTTTCAATTAATGAATTAAGTCCTCTCTTGATAGATCATTCACATTGATTTGCCTCTTTTTATAGGTACAACCAAATGGTTTTTTCAATCAAAAGCTAGTTTAGCATAATTTATCCACTATAAAATATACTTTCATTATCATTATATTCATCATTTTTATTGTTCCATGGAAGAAGAGGCTATATAGTAAACTAAATACCCTCATATGTTCTCCAGGTTCACAGTGGAACAGGAAATTGATTTAAAAGATATTTTGAAGGCTCTTGGAGTAACTGAAATTTTCATCAAGGATGCAAATTTGACTGCTCTGTCAGGTAAGAATTAAATACTAGTTTTTAAAAATGTTAATAATAACAACTGTTAAAAATAATGAGGCTGGGCTGGATAGGTGGCTCAGTGTTTAAAGGCACTTGCAAAGCCTGACAGCCTAGATATGATTCCCCAGTACTACATGAAGTAGCAAGTGCATCTGGTGTTCGTTTGCAATGGCAAGAGGTCCTGGCACCCTCATTCTCATTCTCTCTCTCTCTCTCTTTCTTTCTTTCTTTCATTGTCTCTCTGCTTGCAAATAAAAATAATTATGTTATATCCTCTATTTATTATGGAATTCTGACATAGAGTTTTATGATATTTGCACAAGCCAAGATATAAATTTAGTCATAACTTTAAGCTCATATTCTATAATATATGTCGTGTCTTTAATAGTGGATTATATTTTTTCAGAAAACTTGGTTTATGCATCTTTGAATTCCTCATCTCTGGTATAATACCTTGTGGAGTAGATGATCATTAAGTGAGTTGATTGAATAGCTAAATATATACAGTGTAATAAATCATACGGGAAAGAAGATAAATGAATACCTCCTGCTTTTGTAACTAGAGCAAAGATGCATTTAAAAAGAATAAAGAATGCCCAGTGAGAGATTGTAAGCCTTTTCCTAAGTCTTCAATAAGATACAGTGTTTTGAAGAAGTATTTTCAAAGTATGCTGAATGCACAGAGCTTCTGAGTAATTTGCTTTACCCCAAGGGGAAAAAAATCTAGTTGAATTATTGGAGTAGAACTCATAAAATGTTAGTCACATTAAAGTATTTATGATGTGTAAAATAATTTGGGATATCTTTTTAAGTGGTTAAGGCCCCAAGGAATTTACCATTCAATAACGGATACAGTAAGCTTAAGCTTAGTAAGTTTATATAATGATTTTTTTTGTCATTTCAATGGAAGACAGAAAAAAAATGGAATCCCATTTTCTAGTAAGACAAAGACATAAATATATAAAAAGAAAATAAACTTGGGTTTGGGAAGATGGTTTAAATGGTAAGAGCTCCTGGAAGGAAAACATGAGGACATCAGTTTGATTCCCTAGCCCCCATGTAAAAAGCCAGGCACGGCTGTGCATGCCTGTAACATCAGCACAAAGGTGGGTGGTCAGCTAATCTAACCAAAAACAGAGGGATTTCCATGTTTAATTAGAGATACTATCTCAGGGCAAAACAATATAGCAACACAACAGATGAGTATAGCCAGAGTCAACTTCTAGCTTTCACACCTGTGTGCATGGGGTGTGAACATCTGCACACACATATGTATATGCCATATACACACACCAAAAAAAAAAAAAAAGGAAGCTAAACTTGTAAGGCCACTTAATATGCAATTAAATTGAAAACAATTTTTCAAGTAGAAAGTGTAAAAGTTTCTTTCCTCATGTATTACAGAAGAGAACTTAGTTTTCCTTAACTGAACCATTGCCGTGTAGGGAAACTTCTAAACCTGGATTGCTCCTGCACCTAGGTTGAATTCAGGGAAATAGATGTCCCCGCATCTGACTTTTGCATGTATGTATGCACATTCATATGCATATTCTTGTGGGCATCTTCACAATGAAACAGAGACAGTGAGAAAGGGAGAGAAAGAGAGACTGCTTTCAAGAAAATTTAAAGGAATCTGACAAGGAAAAATGCGTTGCCCTTCCAGATTTAGGGCAGTACAGTCTGTTTTCTAAACAGAACTCAGCTTCTAGCAATGAGGTGATTCTGATGTATTTGTTCCCTTTATTTCTACCCCTCATTCAGAAAGCTTGCAGCCCTAAGCACTAACAGAGCTTTTCTACCTGTCTACTGTATGAATGTTCCTGTCCACACAAGAGAAATGAGTTTTCTGTAAGTAAAGATTTTTCAGGGCTCATATCCAAGTTCCTAGAGCTCTAAGATCCTTATTGGGCTTGTAGGAAGGTAAAACTGGTGAAGATTCACAATATATGGTATCTTTGTACTTGAGTCAGAAATATATTCATAGTTGAAGCATAGTACAAAATTTTAATGCTGTCTTCCCTGGGAACAGAGAGCATCTATCTTACAATGCTGGCTGAATTCCAGCTGGATAATTACATTCTACTTCCTTAACATGGCTCTCACTTCAGTTTGATTAGTGATTCCTCATTGTCTCACCCTAACATCGAGGCAATTATTTTATACAAATACAATACCTGCTGCCTCTCAGTCCTAAGGGGTAACACTGCAGTGGCAAATCAATTATGGTGGCCAGTG
The DNA here is from genome assembly GCA_036365145.1 of Orientallactaga sibirica. Classification (NCBI taxonomy): domain Eukaryota; kingdom Metazoa; phylum Chordata; class Mammalia; order Rodentia; family Dipodidae; genus Orientallactaga; species Orientallactaga sibirica. The sequence continues at coordinate 14,512,636 of JAEOAD010000008.1, forward strand.
TAGCTTATCATTTCTGACACATTTAGAAGGTTTATAAGGTAATAATTAATTGCCTTTGCTAGGTACAGAGATAGTAGATCATAAAGGTACACTATAAATGCAGTTGGTTTTGGAATTTGAAAATAATACTGAAGTTTTCCAGGGAACTTTTATGCTGTATATGCAAAGTATTCATTCAATCAAACCTACGACATAGAGTTGGGACACACCATATTCACAGAAGATGAAAAGGAAGAAGGAAAAAGGTTTACTTGGGGTCCATCATACATTATGTTTCTTAGAATATTTATTTCCTTAAAATATCATTGTTGTAGTTCCTGACTTGTTACTAGGACAAAGCAGCTAACCAAAAGCAGCTTATAGAAGGAAAGGGCTTATTTCAACTTTTAGTCTAGTCTCGAGGGGAAGTTTCCTCATGGCATGGCAGAGCAAAGGTTGGGCATCACATCTCACCACAGCAGCTAGCAGGAAGCAGCAAGCAAGTTATCTTGCTATCTATCCAGTGGGCTGGACTAATAAACCCCACCTCCCATCCCCAGCAGCATAGCTACTCCAGCAAGGTTCCACCAATTGCACAAAATATCACCAGTTGGGATCTGAATATGAGTCCTAATTACAAACACATTAGTCTATGTGAAATATTTCACATTCAGAATACCACAAACAGTTAACAATCCAGCATTTGCCATTCATTTTGGTTAAATTATTATTTATTGGTAAGTTGAAAAGAGCAAGAGAGGGAGAGAGAATGAGCACGCCAGGGCCTTTTACTATTGCAAATGGACTCCAGTTGCCGGTGCCACTTTGTGTTTCTGGATTTTTTTTTGTGTACTGGAGAATCAAACCTGAACAAGCAAGTGCCTCTAAGCCCTGAGCCATCTCTCCAGCCCCAGCATTTGCTATTCTTTAAACACAATCCAGTTCAGGTCTTCAGAATCATTTGATAATAGATCTCAAACAGACATCTCAAGGTTTTCAATGAGAATTCTTTGATTCTGGAATTATCAGTTTTGCCAATGTGTTTGGTAACTGTAGCATTCTTGCCATCTGAACTAATTCTCATTCTTTTTATCTTTCTTCTCTTATCTCTCTCATCAGTTTATGAATCATTCAATCAAACCCATTGTCACACCCTTCTTCTCTGCTTCCTTTAAATTTGACAGCATTTCTCTTCATCATTTCTTTGGATACCATATGTTCTTCCTTACATGGTTCCTATCCTTTATACATTACAATCTTCACCTCTCCAAATAACTTGAAAACCCTCATGACTAAAGTACCTATAATTCTCAGTGACCCTCACAAGTACTGTGGAAAATTATTTGCATTCATTTGGTTAATACTTTCTACTTGAATAAGGTTCTCTTGGTATTTATGATATATAACATTAATGTCATTCCATGTTGTGTCTATTATTTTCAGTAATCATCTGCTGGTAAGGCAGATAGTATGATTAAAGTACTATGTCAGGAAATAAAGAAATGATTATATCATGCCGGTCCTAGAGAACATGAAGGATTTATTGGGAGAAAGATATAATAGTTGTATGCAGTAGAAGATTGTTAGAAATGTTTTATCAGAGCAGTGGCTCTCAAAGGGGATCACAGGTAAGGCCCTCGTCAGAGACATTCTTGGTTGTCACAATAAGGGGATGGTACTGGTCTCTAGCACTTAGAGGCCAGTGATGCCTCTAAGCATCTGTGATGCATAGGACAGACTTCCCACAATAAGGAACTATCCAGCCACAAATGTCAATTGTAAACCAGAGGGTTATAATAACTAAAAAGATTAAAACAGTCAAACAGCAAATGAAAGTGTGAGAGCTAAAAAAATATAAAAGTGAATGTATGTGTCTATAAAGTCCTTTAAATGAACAGATTAATCTGGAGAAATTTAGAATGTGATAGCAGCTGTTGCTGTTAGAATATTGGATAGTGGTTCCTAGATGACAGAGGTGTTTTGATTTCCTCTAGCACTATGCAGCATTTGGATTTTTATTTTGTATATATATCACTGTTTCATTTAAAATTTTACTTAAGGGCTGGAGAGATGTCTTAATGGTTAAGGTGTTTGCCTGTGAAGTCTAGAGACCCAGGTTTGATTACCCAGAACCCACGTAAGCCAGATAGATGCACATTGTGGCACATGCGCCTGAAATTGGTTTTTAGTGGCTAGAGGCCCTGGCTCCCCTATTCTTTTTTTCTCTCTCTTTCTGCCTCTCTCCCTAATTAGTAAATAAAAATAAAATATGTGAAAAATATATATTACCATCAAAAAAGTTTTCCTTAAAATTAGGAAAAACTTTCAAAATTGCATCAATAGTAGAATTCATAGCAAATTTAAAAATACCCAGAGAACAATTCAGATCACCAAATTGTATTCTGTGACACCTCTCCATTCTTAAATTATGTAGAGGGTGAAAATAAACCACGTTACTTCACCTTTTCCTGCCTCTTGAAAAGGTGAGTGTCATGAAAGCACTTGCTGAGACTTCTTGGGTCCATTCTTTCATTTTTTTACTCCCTTGCATCCTTTCAGACTCTTATTACTGTGCCGTGGGCTATTTCTATAGTCACCTAAATGGGTTCCAATCTCTCTCCAATCTAATTTGTTTTCTCTACCACTGTGGAGATTAATCACCTTAAAGCTCACTCTCAGATCATTACAGTGCCTGCTGAAGCTGCCATTGCTCTACTGTACACTGGCTCTCACTGGTCAGGGCTCTATCTCCTCCAGCCTTCACTCTGGCTGACTTCTTGCACATAGCTTGTGTCTGGCCATTGGGAAACACTTGCTCTCAATCTCCCAAGTTCCCAGCTTCCCTGAACCTGAATTGAGCCTCTGCTTCAGATGTCCCTGATTACATCGAACACTATAATTGTACCAACCAGAAGCAATCATTTGTTAAGTGCCTGATATTTGAGGCCTTTCTTTGAGGAAGGTCACATATCTTTTTTTCATATTATTATTTATGTATCTAATATCCCCAGAAGAACTCTGTAGCCTAAGCTGACCTTGAACTCACAGCAGTCCTCCTACCTCTGCCTCTGCAGCGTTGAGATTAAAGGTGTGCACCTTGAGATTGGTTCTTATCCATATTTCCTCAGTCCTCACCCCAGGGCTTTCTTACTTAGTCCTCACTGAATTGAGAAGTGGCTAAAACAGGATTTTCAGTATTTATTGTGTTGATTTTATCATCTCAATTTGGTATCTACTGCTTCAGATGCTAAATCCCATTAACATAAAACACAGTAAAGACTCATACAATAAACACGGAATACAGAGTGCTGAGGCTTTATTGAAACTGTTCTTCTGGCTGCAGCAAGGATCCTGTCATAGAAGAGGGCTATTTTTGTAATGGAAATGAAATGACTGTCAGCATTTGGATTAATAGGCAATCCTCTTGGAAGGTGTAAGGGAAAAGAAAAGGAGAGTACTTAATCCTTTGGCATAAAGTACAAGCTTTAATAAAGAAGCCAATAAAATAAAGGAATTAAAAAGACACAGCAAAAGCCATATTCAGGTCAGACTCAAGTGGGTAGATTTATGCAGGACTGGCGCCTATATCCCTCTCTGGTTTGCTCTTGCTGTGTGCCCCTGTAAACCAGAAGGTGCTTTTCACTTTCATTGCCATAATTCCAGTTGTGCTCCTTTTTTTTTTTTTTTTTTTTTTTTTTTTGACCTGGACTATTGCAAAGCTAACTTGATCTTCCTGCCCCTAGCTATTTGCTCATCCGCATCACTCTTCACAGGTATCTCCTAAATCACGGTAGTTGTGCTTCGTGATTCCTGGACCCAGCCCAGGCCCTCTAATCTTGTGGCCAAAACTCTTAAATGAGGTACTTTCCCCTGCCCCTCCCTCACTTCCTTATAACTCATGCTCCATCTGGACCTTTAAAAGGCATTCTTGCTCTTTCCCTCACCTCGTGAATAGCCCTGTGAGTGGAAATGTCCTTGCCCTTTTCTCTCTCTCAAGTTTCTGCCTATTTTGTCCAGAACCAGCCCAGGTGTCACCCTGAGAGGCTTCATCCAACTCCCTTCTTTCTTCCTAGGTGATTTCATTTTCTTTATTTGGGACCTGGAACTGCTGCCCACCTACCTCAGGTCTCATGTTTCCCCTTTTCTTTGGACTGCTTATTTACATACTTTGTCTCTAAGCTCAGAGCTATTTAAAAGCAAGATCTATGTGCTAGAAGTCATTCATTCTCTCTGCAAATGGTGTGTGGCTGGAGGGGCAGGGTGGATGCTGAGGGGGTGAATGTAGCAAGAAAAAAAGCTGCCTCTCAACAACTCCTGCCTTAGGCCCTCCCAGTTCCTACATTTCAACCACACAGGCCCGGTTTGGGTCCCAGGGCATCCTCTGCTTGGCCTGTGTCTATCTCTGCACTGGCTTCTTCCTCCACCCTTAGGTTCCTTTAGAGCCCTTTGATCTCAGCTCACATTTACCCTCTGATCGTCCCTTCCCTACCATACTGCAAAGCAACTCCCTGCCACCTACAAGCAAGTCTTTTTATCTCGTTTTCTTAGACCCTCTCTGAAAGTGTGACCATGTGTGGTTGGCTTTTGTACTATCCTTTTATTTGGCTCTTTTGCTAATATTAGAGAGGGGCCATTTAGTTCCCATAGTATGTCTAGTGCATCAACAGTGGCTCATATGTAGTCGGTAAACTGTACATGCATGAACACATGAATAAGTGAATAATTGCTTGTTCAGAAACAAGGGCTATCTAGAAAAGCATGAAACAAACACTGTTCCTGTTTTGAAGAAGCTCAAAGTCTGGAAAATTTTTCCCCAAGTTCCATGGGTGGGTTAAAGCTAAAAATATTACAGCAACTAAAGCACAGAGACACTTTGGGTATCTCGGCTTCTGTTTTGATGCTCTCTCTCTTCATCTTGTTATTTTAAGCATGCCCTTGGTGACGCAGAAGCCTAGTTAAATTGGCTGTGTTCAAAAACAGTGCAACAAAGGAAGTATTGGCCTACACTTGCCTACTGGTCATCCTGCCAGCATTCTGTCTCTCAGATGCTCAGAACCTTTCTTCCAGCACAATAATTCATATGGAGAGGGTACTCAATAAATATTTGCTCAGCGACTGAACGAATGTCTTTTACTTTTCCCTGCTTTCTTTGGAAGACTTTGGTTTTCTGCCCAGCTCCTCTCTGGGGAACCTAAGTTTCGCTGGCCTTGCTCCCATCTTATCCATTGTAAAAAGCCAGGCTCCATGCTGCCTGCAGCATAGGCAGACCAGTCATTGGAAAGTAGTGCCAGCAGTAGCCAAAGGATAAGGCTGCTTGGGGCCAGTATACTTTTTTAGTCTGTTTGATTTATTGATATGTTTATTGAGGGAATAGCTAACTTTTTCCCCAAGCAATAACATGAATTTCCAGTGTACACTTCCTGAATGCCCCTTGCATTCTAATTCAGTTCATTAAGTGTTTGAATAGGTAGTTGGTGCCTGGCAGTATGCAGTGTTGTAGATAAGATGGCTAGATCAGAAAAGATGCTGGCCTTGAGGACTATATATATGCCACAGCAGGATAGGGGGTCTTGACTGGCACATAACTACACAGGATGATTTCAGAACAAAATGTAAGAGGTTGTGAAATTGCCTGTATTCCTGTATGCCTTGTTCTACTTCTCAAATTTGGTAGATGCAATGAATCAAATGTTGTTGAAAAAAAAAAAATGTTAAAACTCTCAAAAAAAAAAAAAAAAACCGCTTGACCGCTATAAACCTGAAGACCCCACCCCCTGTTCTCTAACCCCTTAGTCCTTGGCCCCTCCTGGAACCCTGTTACTTGTGGCCCCCTGCCTTATCCAGTTTTTCAGACAACAAATAACTAACATTGCTAAGGTTGCTACCAGTCAGGTTCTTGTGCACCACCTAGACTGCAAAGACCTTGCTCAATGTGATGATACTGCTCCATTATAAAAACAAAGGGGGAGTTGTCAGGCACAGTTAAGGTAAGAAACCCAAGCCACTGGGTATCAAAGCAGGCCTGAGCTGCCAGGCACAACCAAAGGCCCCAGGCCAGGAGGTGGCAGCAGGATTAGACCCCGATAATGTAGCCTGGCTGGAGACCTGCCAGAGTGAACTACTCCCCCCCCACACCCTGGGCACCTGGATGTCCTAATAAGACTTAGGTTTCAGTTTCCTGGAGGCCATGTAACCTTTTATCACTCACCTGGAAGATCCCTATATGTTAATGAGGTATCAGCCAGCAGCCTTCACACAGCCAATCCCCCTGTGACCATACCCCTTCCCCCCATTACATGAACACTTATAAGCCCACTCCCCTGGCAAATAAACGAGCCGTCCTTGACATAGTCTCCAGGGTATTTCTTCCCATCACACTCACAGCACTCAAGACCCTGATCCCCAGCCGCCTGGAAATCTCTGGGGTGCCCTCTCTGGCCCTCGAGTGGCCAAGGACCCACAGCTGCAGACACTCACTTATATAAACTACATTCAGATATATTTAATTTTAATGTGATTATTCAAAGTTTGTCTCAAAAAAGCTTTACTTTTCCTTAATTCATTAGTAAGTGATGGAGACTCTTGTTTGTCCCATTTCTTCCAGGACATGCATCAAACCTACTAGTATTTTCCCGAAGGTTAAGTGTCCTGAGGTCTTTTTACATCTGCAGGCATGTATTAACTGTTGGATAGCAGTTAGTCATATTATGGAAATGCGAACATTTGATGCAACCTTTCACTGCCTTGGAAATATATACAGTCACTCTGGTTTTCCGAATCCTATTCCATTGGCTCTGTAAATTTTTTTTTTTCGGTTTTTCTGGTCCAGGCTGACCTGGAATTAACTATGTAGTCTCAGGTTGGCCTCGAACTCTCAGCGATCCTCCTACCTCTGCCTCCCGAGTACTGGGATTAAAGGCGTGCGCCACCACACCCAGCCTTGTAAATGTTTTTACCATGTGTGACTTCTGTACTCTTTTTCTTTCTTACTGTTCTCAGTTGTTTTCTTGGGACATTTATTTCTGTTAGTATCATATATTTTCTTTATTACAAGAATGAAGCTTGTAGCCATATTGTGAGTAAAATTGTGGTCCTGGCATCAGTAGATTGACATAGAAAGATTGTACACCCACAGTTTCACAGTAAGAAATAGCTACCTCCTTTGATTTAGCGATTACTGGATTCTGATTATTATAGTATGCTTGGATAAAACTAGAAAAAAGCACAGAACCAGGACATACCCTCTTCTTATGAGCTCATATTTTAGGTCCTGCTGGAAGCAGCAAGCACTGAGATGAATGGTATGGACATTACCTTAAGGAAGTTGATGGGAAGAAAGCTATATTAAGAAATATGATGGATTACGGGCTTCAATAGAAGTAGTTTCTGCATTCTGGGAAAAACTGGTCACATCTACTTTAAAGATTCAAAAGTCAGAACAAGAAAAAAAATTTCCTCAGGCTAGACGTGGCACCTAAGAAATAGTGGAAGTGTCTCCCTGTACAGCAGGGGCTAGGAGCACCTTGGGGACCCTCTACAGAAGGGACACCTTGCGAGTTATTTTAATTGAAATGATTTGTAGCACAGTGTAGATCGAAGCTTCCTCATAGAGGTCTTGGGGGTGTGCAGGTGTGAAATACTCTGAAGGTGAGGTGGCAGGCATAGGAAGCAACAGAGGGGATGAAGGGTTTTAAGTAGAGTAGTGACATAAATTGGCTGATAGATCAATAGAATTTATCCTGGGGGAAGCATTAATGTGAATTGGAGCAGTTAACAGTGTACTTCTCTGCTGCAGTGTCATGTCACACTGTGCAACCATTGGAACTCATTAAGCATGTATGTGTAGGTGGTGCTGGGCTTAATTTGTTATCTTATTTTTGTTGCTCCATAAAAACATAAAACTGAAACTGAAAAGATGGTTCAGAAAGTAAGAGTGCCTGCTGCAAACACGAGGGCGTGAGAAGGCCTGAATCACCCTGGGTTTGAGCGCCCAGCACCCATCTAAATAGCTAATCATGGGCTAAACATACCTTAAATCCCTTTCCTGAGGGAAATAAAGACCAGAGACTCACCAGGATTAGACAAACAATAGCACCGAGTTCAGAAAAAGACTCTATGTCAAGGAAGTTTGTGGTTGAGTGATAGACATCTGGTCTTCTGCATGCTCACACATGAGGTATGCACATGTGCACACACACTCTATACCATACATGCCACACACACACACACACACACACACACACACACACACACACACACAAAAGCTATAAAATTGCATATCATTGTTTCACAATGTCATATTTCACCAAACATATTCATTGGGCAATGCTTAGGTCAGTTTAAAATTACTATCTTCTTGACCATTTATTTCTTTATGGTAAAGACTTTAAAAAACCATTATACTGGGTGGCTGAGCAGATGGCTCAGCTGGTGAGAAAACTTGCTGCGCAATCAGGTTTCAGAGAGAAAGAGAGAGAGAGAGAGAGACTCTATCCTAAGGAAACAGTAGCGAGAATGTTAGAGGACAACACCCACGGTTCTCTTCTGGCGTCTGCATGAAAGGGCATGGGGACCACATGCATCTGCACACATGTATATACACTATACTTGCACAGCTATATGTATATACTACATACACAATATTCTAGCTCTATAAAATGTGCAGTGGGTTATATCATCTGTGTTGTCGCAAACAATAACTTACTCCTATTTAATTGTAACTTACTGCCCACTGACCAAGTTTCACTGCCTATAGCCCTTCTGATCTCTGGTCTCTGGCATCCACTATTCCACTTATAAGTTCTATGAAGTCAGCATTGAAGATTCAGCATATGAGTCAGATCTCACAGTGCTCGTCTTTCAGTGCCTGGCTTGTGTCACTTAACATAATGTTCTTGAGATTCATTCATGTTTCCACTAATAACAGTAGTTTGTTCTTTCTATAGACAAAGAGTATTCCATTGTGTATATACACCACATGTTCGTTGTCCATTCCTCAGTTGAGGAACAGTTGTACTGTTTCCATTTCTTAGCTGTTGAGAATTGTGCCACAGTGAATATGGGCCTTCACTATAGTCTCTCCACTATATTGATTTCATTACTGTTAAGTATGTATCCATAGTGGATTGCTGGACCATAGGGCGCTTCTAGATTTGACATTTTGAGTAGCTTCCATGCTGTTTCCATAGTAGCTGTATTAAATGGCCTCCCCACCAAAAGTGTGCAGAGGTCCTCACTTGCTTAGTGGCCTGAGGTTAGAGCTCTTTCTGGTGTTGATTTACATTTACCTCATAACCAAAATTGTTGAGCATTTTTCATACCTGTTAGTCATGTGTACATCTTCTGTGAAATGTCTCCTTAGGTTTATTATCAATTTTAGTCCATTTACTAGTGCTTGTGTTTATTTTTCCTATTAAGATGTTTAGGGGCTTAGCAGTTATGGCACTTGCTGTGAAGACTTAAGAACCCAGGTTCTACTCGCCAGTACCCATATAAGCCAGTTGCACAAGGTTGCACATGCATCTAGAGTTCATTTGCAGTGGCTGGAGGCCCTGGCATGCCCATTCTTTCTCTCTCTCCCTCCCTCTCTGTAGCAGACAGCGTCAGGTTCGCTGAGATGAACTTCCAGACCAGGCACAGTTATGGAGGAAGGGATATTATTTATTGAAGCTTACAGATCCAGGGGAAGTTCCATAATAGCAGAAGAAGTGGCTTGCCCTTCACAGGACCAGGCAAGAGAGAGAAAAGCCAACCTGCCACACAGCACACAGAGCAAAACTACAGCCAAAAGGTCACACAGCACACTTCAGGAACTCCTGCTAGGCACATTTGCATATCTTTACAATGGTATCTCAAACCCACACCTTAAGACTGGCCCCCAGTGACATTGCCTCTAGCAAGGTGATTGAAGATGCAAACTATAACTAATAAAACACTGAATATATTGGGGGACATATATTCAAACTACCACACTCTCTCTCTGTCATAAATAAATAAAATATTTTTAAAAGATGTTTTGGTTTATTAAATATTCTGTATATCAACACTCTTGTCAGATTTATGGTTTGCAAAACTTTTCTGCCACACCATAGATTGTCTCTGCAATATGTTGATTGTTTTCTGTCAGGCAAGAGGCTTTTTAAGTTTAATGTCATCCTATTTGTTTATCTTTCTGTTTGGTCGCCATACTTTTGGAGTCATGTAAAAGTCCTATTTCACAGGGTAGGGAGATCATTTACTTGGTAAACTGCTTGACTCACAAGCATGAAGACCTAAGTGTGATATCCATACCTGCATAAAAAGACCAGCAATTATAATATGCTCCTGTAATTGCAGTACTGGCGTGATATAGATGGGCAGCATTTTGGGGCTTCCTGGCTAGCTATTCTGGTGAGCTCCAGGCCAATCAGAGATCCTATCTCAAAAAGAGGTGGATGAGGGCTGGAGAGATGGCTTAGCGGTTAAGGTGCCTGCCTTCTTGGCCTAAGAACCCAGTTTCAAGCTCCAGGTCCCACATTTAGCCAGATGCAAAGTGACGCAAGGGCACACACTTGACCACAAGGGAGCGCACACATCTGGATTTCGTTCACAGCAGCTGAGAGACTGCTGGCGCGCCCATCTCTATCTGTCTTCCTGTCACTCTCTCTCTGTCTCTCTCTGTGTCTCTCTCCAAAAAAAAAGAGGCAGATGACTTATCTAAGGAAGGTACCAAAGTTATTCTCTGGCCTCCGCATGCACATGCATATACACACATGTGCACCACACACATATAAACATGTGTACACATATGCACACATAAACACACACAGTGAAATCTAACATCATTGTTCTGTGTGTGTTATCTAATTTTCCTAACACTATGCGTTGAAATTATTGTGTTCTAAGCAATGCATATTGCACCTCCTCTGTCAGAAATCAGCTGGCTGTAGATGTGTGGGTTTCCCTCTAGATTTGTTCCATTGGTCTATATTATCTGTTGGGATATTTTGCATGTGTATGTGTGTGGTGTGCATCTGTGTGTGTTCCCATACACACACACCTGCCCAGCACATCTGCCCAGAACACCTTTATGAGGGTGTTACTATCCAGACTTCTCAGCTCCTCATGCTCAGAGTGCAAATGCTTTACTGCCTGAACCACCTCCTCAGCCCTGTGTGTCTGTTTTCATGTCAATATCATACTGTTTCATTACTACAGCTTTGGAGTATACATTGTGGTAAAGTCATATAATAGTTCCTGCTATTTTCTTTTATTTGAAATGGCTTTTTGGCCACTAAGGGATTTTTGTGCTTTCACAGAAATTTTAGGATTTTTTTTCTAGCTCTTTGAGAAATGCCATTGGTGTTGTGACAAAAACTACACTGACTACTTCACTTTGGGTGGCATGCACATTTTAACAACATGGATTATTCCAGTCCAGGCACACAAGACATCCCTTTTTTGTATTCTCTTTCATTTCTTTCATAAGTATTTTATAACTTCATTGAGTCTTCTTTCACCCTCTTGGGGTAAGTGTATTACTGTGTCTCTGTTTAGTATTTAGGCTTGATTTTTTTGTCTAGATAGTTAATATAAACCAAGTAATGCTCTCTTGATTTCTAATTAAAGTAATTCACCATTAGTATATAGCAACACTGTGGACTTTTATACATTGATTTTATATCCTATAACTTTTGTGAATGCATTTATTATTTTGAATTGTTTTTCATGGAGTTTGGGGGGTTCTATAAATAAAGGTTATGTCATTAAAATTTTTCTTCCGCCGGGTGTGGTGGCGCACGCCTTTGATCCCAGCACTTGGGAGGCAGAGTTCGAGGCCACCCTGAGACTACATAGTTAATTCCAGGTCATCCTGAGCTAGAGTGAGACCCTACCTCAGAAAACCAAAAAAAAAAAAAGAAAGAAAGAAAATTCTTCCTTTTTCTTCCTTTTCAACTGTCCTATATCTCTTTCTCTTGCCTGATTTGTCTGATCTAACTTCAGCATTGTGTTCATTAATAAGTATTTAGTAATAATAAGTTCTAGATCTTAGAGAGAAAGTTTTCAACCTTTCCCCATTTAGTGTAACTTTAACTCTTTATTTATTATAAATGGCTGTAATTATGTTGTGATATGTTCCTCCTATGCTTAATTTATCCAGTATTTTCATCAGGATAAGATGTTGAATATTATTGCCTTTTGCACATTGATTGACATGATCATTGGCCTTCATTCTGTGATGTGCAATACAATAAAATCACATTTATAGATTTTCTTATGACACCCTGTTCTTGCATCCCTGGGATGAATACTACTTGATTATGGTGAATAATTATTTCTATGTGCTTTTGGACTAGATTTACTACCATTTTCACTGGGATTGCATCTGTGTGAATCAAGAATAATGGCCTGTAGTTTTCTTTTTCTCTCTTTCTTTCTTTGTTGTTTCCTTATCTGGTTTGCTATCAGGGTAAAGCTGTCCTCATAGGATATATCTGAAAGAACTCCCTTCTGTCTTTTTGGAATTAGCTATTTGTTGTTATTTATTTATTTATTTGTTTTTTTATGTAGTAGAGGCAGAGAGGAGGAGAGAGAGTGAGAATGGGCACGCCAGGGCCTCAAGCCACTGCAAATGAACTCCAGATGCATACGCCACCATGTACATCTGGCTTACATGGGACCTCAAGAATTGAACCGGGGTCCTTAGGCTTCACAGGCATGCACTTTCACTGCTAAGCCATCTCTCCAGCCCCTGTTATTTATTATTTTTTTTTATTTTAGAATTCAGTGGTTATCTGATCCTACACTTTTCTTTCCTAGGAGACTTTGTATTAGTGATTCAATCCATTTATTGTTACTGGTTTTCTCAGTTTTCCTACTACATGATTCAACCTGGGCAAAGGGTATATGTCCAAGAATTTGCCCATCTCTTCTGAATTATCAAATATATTGGTATATAATTGTACATAACAGTCTTTAATGGTCTTTTATATTTGTGTTCTGCCAGCTATGATTTTTTAAAAATTATTTTTATTTTATTATTAGAGACAAACAGAGAGAGAGAGAGAGGGAGAGAGGATGGGTGCACCAGGGCCTCTAACCACTGCAAACAAACTCCAGATGCATGCACCACCTTGTGCATCTGGCTTACATGGGACCTGGAGAATCGAAATTGGATCCTTAGGCTTCGCAGGCAAATGCCTCAACTGCTAAGCTGTCGTTCCAGCCCTTATTTCTGATTTTTAAAGAATTTTAGCTTCATGTTAGTGTTATGTGTATTTGCTGTCTTTGCTAGGTGTACTCTCTACTACTATTCTTTAGCCCCAGATGATTTTCTTTCCTTATAGTCCTCTTATTCAATTCTGATAGCAAGGCAAGATGGCCCACAGATAAGTTAAATAAATGTTATATTCTTTCTAGTATATACAATTTTTATAACCATAATCCAATCTTTTCTTTGAAGATGATAAAAAATTGTCTAAGCAATGTAGGCCTGGTGTGTTTCATTTTTAGGATGGGGTGAGGGTATTTTTTAAATATTGTTCAGATATTATATTTTTCATAGGTTCAATTTTACAACATGCTCTTCTACAAAATAGCATAGTTCATGTAAAGTTTGTTTATTTTAAAAATCATCTGCAAAAAGAAACATAGAGAACTTCTAGGAGAAATGGGACGTTTCTGTATGTCATTTGTTGAGGTGGATTTAAATATGTGTACATCTGGGACTGGAGAGATGGCTTAGCTTACCTGTGAAACCTTAGAACACATGTTTGACTCTCCAGTTTCCATGTAAGGCAGACGCACATGGTGATGCCTGTGCAAGGTTGCACATGCACACAAGTGGCACATGCATTTACAGTGGCCCTGTTGTGTCAATTCTCTCTTTCTCTCACCCCCTCATAAAAAAGGCCAGTCTGTTGGGCTTGCCTCAAAAAAAAAAAAGTATGTGCATTTGGACTGGAGACATGACTTATCAGTTAAGGCACTTGCCTGCTGAGCCTAAAGACCCAGGATTAATTTCCGAGTACCCATGTAAGCCAGATGCACAAGGAGGCACATGTATCTGGAATTCCTTTGCAGTGCTGAGAGGACCTGGTGCACTCATTCTGTCTGCCTCCTTCTCTCTCTGCCTCTCTCTCTCTCTCTCTCTCTCATTCTTTCAAATAAATAAATAATTAAATGAATAATGTTTTAAAAAACCTATACATCAACCAAATTATCAAATTGTGTTTTGTAAAGTTCACAGTAAAGAAATTACACTTTGTAAGGTTAACATTTATCTCAGGAAAGTTAGTATTATTAGTAGTTTTGTATTTTCCTAAAAATTATCTTCTGTACTTTTAGGTATTTTATTTTTGAAATTTCTTTTATCTTTCACAAATCTTGTTAAAATATCTATTAGTTTAAAGTAACTCACTCTATGAAAATTACCCTTGCTTATTGTTCTTTCTGCCAAAAGCTCCCCTGCCACCTGCCACCATGGTATAACATAGAGTAAAGGAGACTAGAGGAGGCTAAAACTCTTGGGCAGAGGCCAGATGTAAAGGAACGATTTTTTCTAATTCAGCTTATCTGGTGTATCCAGTAAATCAGAACCAAGAGTGCTTACAGGCAGTTTCCTCTCTGCAAACTGACACAGCTGAAGCATCATTCTGTGCCTTTAAGAACTCTCTTGAGTGTTTAAGGAGGGCTTAGCTGGCAATGTGGGTATTTCATTACCCTTGGAGAAGTAAGCATGCCATCACTTTTGTATTCAAGGCCATAATTGTTTCTTGATACCTGACCTTCCTCTAACTGACAGGCTGATAAAAATGGGCAGCAGAATCTGAAAACAATAGATTATCAGTATAACTGCTAAATTGTTAATATGTTTCACTGGCTTTGAATTCATATGCAGTTCATGAACCAGTCCATATATTTTACCAAGTAAATATATTTGATTACTTAGCCCAATTTGTGTTTTCTTTTCTCTTGCAAAATAAAAAATAAACTTATTCTTAGATTTGAGGGAGATCATTATAATTAATTGCTAAATGTACAATTTGATTACATTTTATATTTCCTCTAGTCATTTGGATAAGAAAATATAAATAGTAAATGGACTATTTAATAATGCAATAATTATGTCTTAATACCCAATGTAATCTGAGGAAGTGATATTCCTATTAGAAGTATATTCAGGGCTGGGAAGATGGGTCAGAGGTAAAAGGTAATTACCTACAAGCCTACCTCCCTCAGCTCAATTCCCCAGCACCCACAAAAAGATGGATACAAAATAGCACAAATGTCTATAATGTTAAAATGTCTATGGCAATGGTAGACAGAGCCAGGAGATTGTGGAAGTTCATGAGCAGCAACTGCAGCATTGGAGACCCTGTCTCAAAAGGGTGGGAAGGAGCTGGGCGTGGTGGCGCACACCTTTAATCCCAGCCCTCCAGAGGCAGAGTTAGGATCACCATGAGTTTGAGGCCACCCTGAGACTTCATAGGGAGTTCCAGGTCAGCCTGAGCTAGATAGAGTGAGACCCCACCTTGAAAAACCAAAAAAAAAAAAAAAAAAAAAAAAAAAAAAACGGTGGGAAGGAAAGAGAAAAATCCAAAGTTGACTTCTCACCGCCACACATGTACCTTTGAAAGCACACAACAATACATCCACGCATCATGCATACATGCACATGCATATACAGGTGTACATGCACAGATTAATCATAAGAAAAATTAAGAGACATATATTAAGAAATTTCATCATTAATTGTCTTAGTTCTTATTCAAAATGATCGGGTGCTATAGACAGGTTGAACTTGATCAATTACAACATCTTAGTAAGTGGTGTAATGGCAAATCAATTGTGGATTTTACTGAATGGTGCTGGGCATGGACAATGCACTTATTTATCTGCAATTTGAAGTAGATAAACTGGAAGGAAGGCAAAAAGAGAGTGGGGAAGATTGAGCATACTTGAAACTTATCTTTCTCCTTGCACTTCTTTTTTAAAATATATTTTATTAATTATGTATATAGCATATATACATCCATGATAGTACCATTGTTAGCCTTCTGCCTGTCCTCCCCCCATGGGTTATATGGATCTTGGCTTATATGTGTAGCCATCAGTAATGCGGGAGAGGCAATGACTCTGTGTATAATGACCCAAGTCATGGCTCTAACAATCTTTCTGCCCCCTCTTCTGTGAGTTTCCCTGAGCCATGTTGGGTTCATTTTAGGTCTGTTTCAGTGAGGAGGTTTTGTGAGTCTCTGTGTCTCTGGATATCTGATTTGGTAGTGATTGAGAGTTCTTTGTGTCTATCTCCTTCCCCCTTGTGCTGGTACCAGGTTCACCAATGAAGCAGCACTCTTGCTCATTTGTCTTATAACTCAGTGGTTTCATCTGGTGCCCTAATGTGGTGAGATGGGCTGATTCACTCCTCAGGATATACACTTCTTTTAAAAATGTATTTGGTACATTATTTATGATTTTGTTTTAATCTTGGGTTATAATTGGTAAGTCAATACTGAAAGCCATTTTGTAGTTTAGGCTAGCATGACAAATTCCTCAGATTGAGTGGATTAAAACTGGAAGCTTATATTCTCACTAGTTCTAGAGGCAAGAGGTCTGAGAAAAGCTGTCAACAGGACTGGTGTCTTCTGCAGCTGTCTTCCTTAGCTGATGAGGATGCCTGGCTTCTCCTCTGTCTTTACATGGTTGATTAGTCAGGGCTCTCCAGAAAAACAGAACCAATATGATATATATGTATGTATGTATGTATGTATGTATGTATGTATGTATGTATGTATATATATATATATGGAGAGAGAGAGGGGATTTTGTGTTGGCTCACATGATTGTGGAGGCTCTGGAAATCCAAAACTCCAGAACAGAGATCCACAGAAGAGATAGAAATGAGTATCAGGCAGTTTGCTGTCAGAATTCCTCCATACAGGCGAGAGAGCTCAATTGGCAAAGTGCGTGCTGGCCAAACATGAAGACCTGAATGTGGTCCTCAGTACCCCCCCCCAAAAAAAAAGCCAGACAGAGTGACACACACCTGTGATCCCAATGCTTAGGAAGCAGACAAAGGAAGATCCTTGGGGTCCTCTGGCCAGCCAGTCTAGCCTGATCTGTGAGCTTCAAGTCAGTGAGAGCTTTTAGTCTGACTTCTTGTTTACCCTCTGCTTCCTGACTATGGATGCAATATGACCATCCAGCCTTCCACTCCTGCCACCAAGCCATTACAGACTTTATCCCCTGGAACTCTGTAAACTGAAATAAATCTCTCTTTCCTTAAGCTGCTTCCTGTCAGATATTTGATCATAATAATAAAAAGTAACTAGCAGAACAGGAAATACTCCTCTAGTCTTGGTGTGAATGCTGTTCTTGTGAATCCTCAGATAAACCAATTAACTAGAATGGAGTGTAACTTTGTATCTTTTGTTTTTCACATTTCCATACCTAGATACAATTTTATTTTTGTCAACTTCATTATCAAATAATTATGGGTAATGTTAAAAACTTATTCTAGCTCTTTCTGTTATTTTAGCTTTTTCCATTTTGTACTTTCTCTTTCAAGTTAGAAAGCAATGCATAGGATATTTTTTATCTTGACTTATGAGCTAATTTGAAGTCACTTCTAAAAATAGCATTTCTACATTTTTGTGGCAATATAAAAAATAAACAATGGAAAATAAGCAATAAAAATGTAGGGGAAAATAAACAAGAGGATATAAAATGAGGGCAAATTAGAAACCACATCTTACATAGTTTGCTCACATCATAAGTGTAATCTCCTGACATTATCTCGTGTCTCTTCTATCATGATGTTGGTTTCTTACATCTCTCCAGCCAATCTCACAAAAGGGTCAGATGTGTCCCTATTTCTGATACTAAGGAAGTGCTTCTTCTTCTTATTATTTTTTTTTTCCTTTTGCAGATAACCGAGAGATGTTCCTGTCCAAAGCCATCCACAAGTCCTTTCTAGAGGTGAATGAAGAGGGCTCAGAAGCTGCTGCTGCCTCAGGTACTTACTAAGTCATTTTCTAAGTTTTTTTTGTTGTTGTTTTTTTTTGGGGTTTTTTTGGGTTTTTTTGCCTCTTCTGGATTTCTATTTTTAAAACCATCTTGGGTGGAGATGGAGATCATTTATAGAACCATGCCAAAGCAATGACTGTGTTCTAAGCAAGAAGTCAAGCAAACACTGAAGCAGCCAGAGTGTTCTAAATAATGTGAAACCCTCGCAGTATAATTCCCATCCTCAATTTTTCCTAACAAGAGGAGAATATTCAGGGGCAACTCTGGGATTTATGGCACAATGCAGGTCTGGCCCTAGCCAGACCGCATGCTAAAAAAAATCAGGCCACACCCCTTGGGTTTTCTCACCAGGATGGCGGGTAGTTAGTGACAGGTAAGACCCCATGAGATGGGGCAACCTAAGACAGGCACTGTCACATGTGATGATCACTTGAGGCCTGGGGTCAACAATGGCATGGCAAAGAACCATGTCTCCCAGGGTTGCCAATAATAAAAACAAAAAGGAGGATATGTGTGGCACAATGCAGATCGAGCCCTAGCCAGACCACATGCCAGAAGAAACCAGGAAGTGGCTTCTGTGAACATGGTGTCCTGCGCAGGCCTGGTGTGACAACAGCTACAGTCCTATGCTCGCGAGAAACTTGCTATGAGGTGATCTGTCCAGAGACAGGCTGTCATTGGCCACAAAAAGGGGACTACCCCATACAATGATTGGCCAGCCAAACCCCTGAAAACAAGTTTGCAGCAGCTCGCCCTCTGCCTGCTTTCACCCAACTCCCCACAGTCTGTGTCGTGACTGCGCCTCTCACCCCCCTATTCAGCAAAGACCCTGCCGTCCCTGCTGGGCTGGCCCAAGGAGGGACCCCAACACTGGGAGAGTGGATTATTCTGCTATGCTGCCTGTTTAAATAGTTTAATATTCACTTAATATGATTTAAATCTTTCTTCTCCATAATTACTCTTAAAAGTTGTTTCTGGGCTGGAGATATGGCTTAGCGGCTAAGGCGCCTGCCTGCTAAGCCTAAGAATGCTGGTTCCAATGTCCAGCAGTTCCAATCTCCAGATCCCACGTTTAGCCAGATGCAAAGTGAGGCAAGGGCGCAATGCCACACTTGCCCACGAGGGGGCGCACGCATCTGATTTCATTCTCAGCAGCTGAGTGACTGCTGGCACGCCCATTTCTGTCTCCTTCTCCCTCTCTGTCTATCTCCCTCTGTCTCTCTCTCCAAAAATAAATTAAAAATAATTTAAAAATTAAAAAAATGTTTCCTAATTTTGTCTATAAAAGTTTAAATATTTTTAAACACACATAAATAAGATATAACTTTAAAATAATTTTAACAAAAGAATAGTAATGAAACAATACTTTTAAAATAAATGGCTTTTAAATATGGAGATAGATCATATTTCCAGGATTCAGTAGAAGATGACTAGGTCATTCTGACAGTTGTGTCTCTTCTTTTCTTGTTTTGTATTTGTTTCAACCTCATACTCAACAGATATCAAGTTTTAGTAGAATGTTTCCTCAATCTAATAAAATGTTAACTTAATTGGTATATTATCTCTGTCTTCATCAATGATAAGAGTAGTTTCAGTAAGGTTTAGAAAGGAGTCACAGTAGTCTTGAGTATCAGAAAAGCCTAAAGCTGTGAATCTTTTTTTTTTTTTTTCTGACAAATACCCATACTATAGCAGGTACTTAAGAGCCTCAGGGAAATTCACTACCCAGCCACATCCAGCCTGGTTGCCCTTTCACTGCTGTGCTTTCCCTTTCCTCACACCACCCCAGCCCAGAACAACTGCTGTGTAAAACCACCCACTTCACACAACAGTCAAGTAGTGACAAGAAAATAGCAAAAGATTGTTTTCATGATATTTGCTTCTTCCCTTTCTCTTACCTTCACAGATGATTTCATAAAAGTACAAATATTTGCCTTTAAGTCAGAGTAAAACTGTTACAACAGGCAGAATAAGTGGCCCTATTATATTTAACGAGGTGAGGGGAGGAAATTGTGTGTCATTCATTTTTGTTTTGTTTAAAAAAAAAATCAAGTTAAATGCTTTTACAACTTTTCTCTCTGTAAGTCTTGGAAACCTTTTTTCTGTAAATTGTTGCCTTGCACTAAATGAATCAACAGAGATACATGTGAGGAATGACTAATTAGTCTATGCATATCCACAGACATGTAATTACTTTCTCTCTGCACTATAGGAATGATTGCAATTAGTAGGATGGCTGTGCTGTATCCTCAGGTCATTGTCGACCATCCATTTTTCTTTCTTATCAGGAAAAGGAGAACCGGTGAGTCTGTTATGTGAACAGAACATAATTTATTAAGCCACAAAGAAAATTTCTGTTTTTTAATTGAGGTCTCTTTTATCACAGTATTTATTAGATTGTCTTTAGTGTTCAAATGATTTGTTAAAAGAAAACAAGGGCTGCGGAGATGGCTCAGCAGTTAAAGTTACTTGCTTGCAAAGCCTGCCAACCTGGGTTTGATCCCCCAGTACCCAGACAGAGTCAGATGCACAAAGTGGTGCATTCATCAGGACTTAGTTGGCAGTGGCAGGAAGCCCTAGTGTACCCAAACTCTCTCTTTCTCTCTTGTTCTTACAAATAAATAATAACTAAAATTTTTTAAATGAAAATAATAGGTATATTTATCTTTTGCTAACATTGCTAATTGTAGGCAAGCTGGAAAATAAAGTATCCTATTCTTTTGTTCATTCTCCCTTTTTTTTTTTTTTTTTTTTTTTTGCTTTCACACCATTGCAGGCACAATCTTATTCATGGGACGTGTCATGCATCCTGAAACAATGAACAGCAGTGGCCATGATTTCGAAGAACTTTAAGTGGCTTGGTTTACATAACAAGAAAGCAGTAACAAAGCACATTATGTTTGAAATTAATATATATTTAGGATTTGTGTTTTATAGTATAGCTTAAGATAATATTTAAAATAGTTCCAGATAGAAATAATGTATGTGAATTATAAGTCAGTCTGTCAAGCAATGTTATCAGTATTAATGGTCTTGCTGTGTCAGGTGTTTGTTGTGATGATGTTTAAAATAAAGTGCATAGTGAATATGTGAACAGCTGTTTTTCATTTTAGAAGTAGCGATAGTTTGCACATTCTTCTAGGTAAACTTTGGAAACGGTGATGTTCCTTTAAAAACTATAGCAGAATCATCCTACCAGAAACACTGGAAAACAGTGATGTTTCTGGACCTGTCCATAATCATGCAGATGCAAAACTGCAAGGTAAGTGAGCATTAGACACTTACAAACAACATGCAGTAACCTGCAAGACAAAGGCAGGTATGCCACACAAATTCAAATTGCCATTGGTTTGAAATCAGTGCAGAGGAGAGTGCAGGAAGGAAATGCAAACCAAACATTTCCATGGCCCCATGACAAACCCTTTTTAGAAACAAAAATTAGAGATATGCAACCTCCCCAAATTTTACCAGCTTGCACATTTACTATACTTTTAAACACTTTTACTCATTATTATAAAGTATACTTCTAGCTTTTAAATAGTTTGCTCTAGAACAGTATGTCCCATGAGTCCTGTAAATGTCTGGTATCTCTTGATCCCTTTGTCTCTTACCTGCCTCAGATACCACATCAAGTGGTTGACCTGTAACCTGTAGGTTTGCTTATGTACATTCTCTAATGTTCATACAAAGGCGAAATCACCTAACAGCACATTCTCAGAATATAACCAGATATCAAGTGGCACTTGAAAATACTACTTATTTAGACAGCACTAATTTATAGAAAACTATTATTCAATGTAGAATATGAAATTAGTACTTTCCAAATTTCAATGTGTAACACAATCACCTGGACATTTATTACATGTGTGGGTTTTCATTCTTAGGAAAAGCTTAGGATGGCACATAGCTAATAAGCTCTTAAGTGACACTTTTGCTATTTCTTCATGGACTTTGCTGTTTGTCACTTGGATTACAAAACTCTACATCATATAGAGTTAGCATGTTTGATATTTTTATAAGTAAACACAGGAAAATTATAATTTTTGTAGAGATTAAATAGAATAATAGTGGGATGGAATGATAGTACGTTAATAATACAGTAACCTTGTACAAAATGATTTGACTCTAAAGTTTCTATTTCATACTATAAACAAACATAAAATTGTTCTATATATTAAAATGTTTGAAATGTATTCTTTAAAATATGGAGACATTTATAGGCCATTCTCATGAAAGAATTTATGAATACTCAAGTCCCCAGTACTTAACCATGAATCCTTTACAGCTTATATTTTCAGAAGACTTATTTATTCATAAATCCTTAGGTTGTTGTAGAGTACTGCTCATTTTTTTCATTTATAATTTACATTGACTCAGTATTAATATTCTAAGTTTGTGTGTTCTTTTTGCTGTCTCACTTCTCTTTAAGCATTATGTATATTGCTAAGTATGTATGTTCACCAGTTAACTGTGATATCTGTAAGGACGAATAAACACCATTATTAAATCATGTGGATTTTATAAAGTCCAAAATGTAATTTTTATTAGTTGATATAAGATTAGGTTTTACCATTTAGAATGTTTGTCTTAAGATGTTTCAATATAATTGAGGTGTTATTTAAATAAAAATGGATGCTACATACTGATGGAATGCTTATAAATAATACATATAACACCAAGTTTTTCTTTTGTCATGACTTTGCTTATAATTTATTCAATTTTTTCTTTCTCTTGAAAAAGTAGCATTGATAGTCCCATTTGATTTACTTTACAATGAATACTACATGTATATATTTAATATGCATCATTTTCAAAGATTTTTGCTCTTTGACTTATTGTTGGGATATAATCAACCATAATTATACCATTTTTACATTAGTTGAAATCTTTATTTTACTTTTTTATGTCTGCAATGGCTAGACTGAATGGTTGTAAAGAATATAATCCTATAAATTTCAAAACCGCCACCATGACCAAACAATTGATTGAATCAGTCTAATTGTTCATTAGAGTGTCAAAACATTGAATATTATAACAATAAAATAAAGAGAAAATATGGTAAAGAAGTTTGTTATTCTCATTAAATCTATGTATTATAGGAAACACAATTGTTTTGATATAGACTCAGTTACTTGAATCCATGATAGTAATCTTTCTTACCTGATATATATGTGTATGTATATGTATATATGTATGTATATATATATATATATATATATATATATATATATATATATATATGAATGACAGGATTTCACTTATTGGGCAAAGGCAACGTGACTGCATCCTTGTGACATCTAGGTCTTTGCTGCCATCTTGAGAAAAGATGAATATGCTGCCTAAATACAAAATGATGAGTGAAAACTAACTTTGTCATGAGCTTGGAACCTAAATACTTCATGGTCTATGGCATAGGGAATCTGTTTGATGATGACAGTGTACAAGATTCTACAACTAAATGACTTCATTTGAAGACTGTCCCCAGTGTATACACTCAATGGAACACCTCTCAGCAACACACCAAGGTTCTTGTCATCTTCCTGGAAAGCCAGAAAGCCTGCTTATTTCTGGGACACTTTAAAAACTTACCACATTTAACTCAAAACAGATCTCCTGTTTTTCTAAAGCACATCATCCAAAAGGAACACTAGACTCAGATGAGCTTGAGTTCAAACCATCGCTAATTCAGATCTTTTTCTCTAGAAAAAAGTAGAATCATTAAGGGTGTGTGATATCAAAATAATGATAAAGGGGTTAGAGAGATGGCTTAGCAGTTAAGGTGTTTGCCTGCAAAGCCTAAGAATGCATGTTCGAATCTCCAGGTCCCACGAAAGGCAGATGCAAAAGTGATGCAAGCACACAATGCACAAGGCGGCACACATGTGTGGAGTTTTTTCACAGTGGCTAAAAGGCCTTGGCATGACAATTCCTTCCCTCCCTCTCCTCCCTCTCTCTTTATCAAAACTAAAATAATTTAAAAAAAAAAAAACATTAAAGATAGGTGTAGAGTACAGTAGTATGAACAAATCTAAAACCAGCATCCACAGGCTTTTATGATATGTGGGACTTGGGTGCTGAGAAGCCACTTCTGACCCAAAAAGGTCACATATTATTAAAAAGTATAAAAACTTAATTATTTTTCTACTGTGAAGTTGAACAAAGACCCACTTCATTATTCTTTGGTCAAGAGGTATATGGGGGGAGGAGAAAGAGTGCTTGTGTGTGTTCATCTTTTATTGTTTTTTCAATGTTTATTTTAATAGCTTAATGTCAGCAATGTAAGTTTGTCTCCTCAGCATGTCAATGAATGAGAAAAATTCTTCCACATCCCTCTTTATTCACTGATGACAATTTGTTTTCTGGCAGGATGCCCTTTTAGAGGGAAAGAGGAAAAAATATCCCTTACAACATTAACATTATTCACATGGAAACTCTGCTGTGCAAAGTGTTTTGATTTTCTCATTCAAATTTCACTATGTTTTAAATGGAACAAGAAATGGCATTGCAAATTTAAAAATATATTTAGATTAATGATATATGAAATAATTAGGTAAGTGAAAGGGGGTCACATAGTAGTCTTTAATTTCACTATTTGACAAACATCAAAATTATCAGCATTTAGCTAGTCCACTTTATACATAAGTGAATAAAAACAAGAATATCTTTACCAGGGAAGAATTACTAAAAAGGACTTCTCCACTAAGCCTGATTTGCTAACAAGATTCCTGTCAGTGGCTCCTCTCTATAGTTGGACCACAAAGGAAAAGAGATATGAAAGGAAGCCTTAGATGACCCTAAGGCAATTAAAGTAGCTGGAATGCTCACTTTTCCACTTCAGTACTATTTAACAAAGACGACTTCTTCATCATGCGTACATATGATACAAGAAAGAAATCTCAAAAGAGACAAACTTGTTAGACACTTGTAGTTCAAGGGAAGTCATTAAAATTTGATGCTATATTTGGTGACAGTGGATTTCCTCTTACCATGTGGGGATAGTGTGCAGTGCTTCTGTTTTTAAATAAAAATAAATAATGTAACTAAGCTGCTAGTCAAAATTTTATTCATTCCCATATTTTGAATTGCTGTGGCTTAAACAATTGTATGCATCAAAAGCCACTAATTTCGTGTGCAATTGAGTTTTAAAATGTGTAAAATCATGTCATTTTTATAATAAAAATATCCCTCATTTCTCCTCCCTTCCCTGACTGTACCCTTTCACAGTCACATCCACTCGGCCTGCATCCTCAGGCAGCTATTTGGTCTATGATTCTATCTTTTCTAGTCATATAAGCAGAATGACAGTAGGTGAGCTTTCAAGACATTTTGCTGTTCAGTAATGTTATCTTTGAGATTCATCCACCATATGCATCCAAGCCATATGTTCATATTAATTTTTATTGCTCAGTCTTATCTACTGCATGAATGTTCCATGATGTGCTTATCCACTAACTCATGAATGATACTTGTATCTTTTCTTACTGGCAATTGTCAAAAATGGTGTTTTTAACACTCATGCATATTTATGTGTGAACCTGTATAAGTATTTGTTCTGTTTTTACATGACAAAAAATTAGGATTACTGAGTCTAATAATAAATGTATATTTAACTTTATAAGAAATTGCATGGTCCATAATGACTGTGCTATTTTGAATTCCTGTTAGCAAGATATAATCATATTGACTGATCTGTATTATTACCAACACTTGCTAGTGTCAGGATGTCTGTGTGTGTGTGCAGATGTCCTTCCTATGGCTTATCTGTTTTGTTCCTTGTCCAAGTCCCAGAAGTTCTCTAGTTTCTGTTCTCCCCAGAACTAGGTTACAGATATATTTGACCATACCTGGATGTTTATATGGTCCTGGGGAATCAAACTCAGGTGTCTCCATCCCTCTCAGACCCCCATGCTTGTGGCTAGCACTTACACTTTGAGCCATTTCCCCAGCCCAATGGTGGATTTGAGTTTTCAAACAGCCTCACATTTCTAGGTACACCCCATGAATTTTTTGTTTCTATCAATTAGTAGATTCAATGTGCTGATACTTTGAAAAATATTAGATTTATGTTCATAGGGCATATGGATGTGTGTGTGTGTGTGTGTGTGTGTGTGTGTGTGTGTTCATTTGCTTTGGGGATAGAGTAAAACTGGTCAAATAAAATGAGAATAATTCCTTTATTTTTTACTTTATAAGTATTGTAAAAGATTGTATTTGTAAAAGATGTTGTAAAAGATAGTATTATTTCTTCTTTACATGTTTGACAGAAATCATCAATGAAACCAGTTATGCCACGTCTTGCCATCTTTAGGAAGTGTTTATTTCTAACTCAATTTCTAGTCTAGTCAAGTAGTTTATTTCTTCTTGAGTAGTTTATTTTGTACCAATAGTTCATTCTCATTCATTTCATCTAAATTGTCCTGTATTTATTATTCTTTGTGATGTGTGTGTGTGTTGGATGCACATGTGTGCAGGTGCTCATGCCCTGTGCATATGCCTGTTGAGGCCAGTGGAGGACACTGGGTAATTGGGTATCCTTTCTATTGAGACAAGCTGAGACATTTCCCCAGCCCCTGCATTTTTCTCAATGTCTTTTCATGTCTTCTTCTTTCAGCAAGATAAGTGATGGCTTCCCTTTTAATGCTGACATTTTAAATGGTGCCTACCTGCTTTTCCTCTTGGTCAGTTTGCCTAGAAGTGTATCAGTTTTTATTGATCTTTACAAAGGGCATGCTATTGATCATAGCAATCAGCTTCATTGATTTCTGCTTTACCTTTTATGCTTTTCTTTCTGCTTTCTGAGGATTCAGTTGCTCTACTTTTCCAGATATTTAACAAAGAAGCTTATGTTAATATTCTCAGGCATTTATCATTTTAAATATAAGTGTGCAATCCTATAATCTTTCTCCTAAAAATACTTGAGCTATATCTCTCAAGATTTCATAGGTCATTGTTTGTTAAGATATTTTCTAATTTATCTTCATACTTCCTTTTTTACTTATGGACTTTTAAAGAAGTGTGTTGTTTAAGCTTGAACAACTTGAGAATTATAATAATGTATGTATACATAGACAATTTTAGCATCATTTATTTTAATTTATTTTTTTTATTTTTATTTTTTTTTTTATTTTGCGAGGTAGGGTCTCACTCTGGTCCAGGCTGACCTGGAATTAACTATGTAGTCTCAGGGTGGCCTCGAACTCTCGGCGATCCTCCTACCTCTGCCTCCCGAGTGCTGGGATTAAAGGAGCATCATTTATTTTAATCAAAGGATGCATTTTTGTGATATTCGTTTGTTTGAATTAAAAAAAAAAAAACTAGAGAACCCCCAATATTTGCTGCTTTCACAATAACTCACAACTCTATGGGGAATACCTGCAACCCCACTGAGGGGGGACCCCAGCAGAATGGGGGCAGGGAAGAGGGAAAGGATGGTACCAACACATGATATAGCCATACTAAGTATGTCTATAATTAAAAAAAATAAATAACTGAGAATATGGAGCATCTGTGAATGTTTCATATACACTTGAAAACAAAGGTATTTTCCTGGTGTTGGCAGTATATTCTGTCAAGGTCAGTTAGCTCATGTTGACTAATAACATGTTCCTCCTCATCTTTGTTCATGTTCTGATTCCTTGTTCTACCAGTTGCCAAGAAAGGAGCCTTAATGTAGTTTTTTTTATGCTCAAACATAAAGCTTTGCAAATGTGTAAATATATATGTTTCACAAAATTTAGGAGTTTTTCTATTTTTTCTAATGAAATTTGTCTTAACATCTTTCTCCTTTCCCTGTAGAACTCTAATGGCATATATATTACAACTGTTATTATTATCATTTCACGGGTCTCTGAAGCTTGTTCACTTTTAAGAGAGATTGGTTTCTCTTTTCAAGTTGCTTAATTATTCATGATCTATGTTCTAGTTCACTAATTCTTTCCTACTTAACACTTATCTGCTGAATTATTCCAATTAAGTTTTTGTTCTGAACTTTCCATTTGATTATATTTAAATAACACTTATGCCCTTGCCAAGTAGTTTCAACTCTACTATTTTACTTCAAAAGTAATTACCCCTATTCATATAGCAAAGTTAATTGCTTTAAAGTATTTGATAGTATTTTTGGAAGAACTGTACTTTACCTTGAATTGTTTTATATTGTTTTGGTAGCTATTTGACTCAGAGAGGCTAAGGCTGCTTCCTGACTTGCTGTCTGCAGACTATAGTTGAAGTAGCAGTTTATTTTGACAAGCCTTTGCATTTTGTGTTTGGCTTTACCTAGCATTGAACACCTCTTGGGGCCAACTTTGTACCTGAACCTTGTTCATCACCATTGTTCAGTTATCCAAACCATTGATAATCAGCACAACATCAGTTCCATACATAGAAGTCTAGAGGTTACCCAATGCTTTATACCCTGTGGAATCCATTTTCACTTCCAGTTTAAGTTCTTTAACCTTGAAGTTCTTTGGAGAATCATGGGGAAATCTAGATAAAATTTCAATTCTGAATTCATGAGTCTAAAGATCACAACTGGCAGTCTGTATTTCTAACAAGTTCCCAGGTGAGGCTGATTCAACAGGTCAATGGAACATACTTTGTTTTTTGTTTGTTTTTAATATACTTTTTATTAGTTATGTATATAGTATGGATACTGCCATGATGGTACCATCATTAGCCTTCTCCCTGTCCTCCCCCAATGAGTAATGTGGGTCTTGCCTTATGTGGGTAGCCATCAGTTATGTGGGAGAGGCAATGACTCTGTGTATAATGACCCAACTCATGGCTCTAACAATCTTTCCACCCCCTCTTCTGCGAATTTCCCTGAGCCATGTTGGTTTCATTTTAGTTCTATTTCAGTGATGAGGTTTTATGAGTCTCTGTGTCTCTGGATATCTGATTTGGTAGGGATTGAGTGTTCTTTGTGTCTATCTCCTTTGCCTTTGTGTTGGTACCAGGTTCACTGATAAAGCAGCACTCTTGCTCATTTTCCCTATGACTCTATGGCTTCAGCTGGTGCCCTACTGAGGTGCAATGGGCTGATTCTGTCCTCAGGATCTGTGTCCATCTTAAAGAGAGAAGCAGATTTTCCAATGGAGAGTGAGGTCAGTGCAAGATACATGGATAACCATTATTATTTTAGAGAGAATTTAATAGATGTAGACCCTCTTGTATACTACTGTTGGTGGAAGATTAATATTGGAGAGTGGGCTCATTTTTGGATATGGTTCTGACTTGTTTCCCATTTCTAGGTATGGGTTCCATTCCACTGAGCGGATCTGTTAGCCAAATCTAGAGCACAAATCTAATGGCAAAAAATGCTGGCAAGGGTGTGGAGAAATAGGAACCCTCATTCACTTTTGGTGGGACTGTAAGCTGGTACAACCACTATAGAAAGCAATATGGAGACTCCTAAAAAGGTTGACTGTAGAGTTACCAACAGACCCAGTTATCCCCCCACTGGGCATTTACCCTAAAAGCTGCAAGCCTCAGTTCAGAGATATTTGCTCAACCATGTTTTTAGCTGCTCAATTCATAATAGCTAAGATCTGGAATCAACCCAGATGTCCATCATTAGATGAATGGATAACTAAGATGTGGTATATCTACACAATGGAATTCTACACAGCAGGAAGGAAAAATGACACAAAGCAATCTGAAGAAAAATGGTCAAACTTGGAACAGATCATTCTTAGCAAACTCACCCAATCACAGAAAGATAAGTGTCACATGCTCTCACTCATCTGTGGCTCCTAATTTGTATTTTCCTGAGATGCTGACACACCTAATAAATATCTGGAGGACTGGACAAAAGAGATGGTGGGGAGGGATGTCAGGGAAAGGGTGCATAGGGGGGAGGGACAAAAAACTGGACCCAAATGGAAATGATACCATAAAATCCTATATCCTGAAAGACATACTAAAAGATCGAACCTGCATCAGGTGCTTGGAGAGAACACCTGAATCACAGGGGCCTGGAGAGGGTATGATGAAGACTAATTTCAATCTTCTCCTGTTTCTCTCTCTATCACTCCCTTTTCTCTCTCTTCTCTCTTACTCTTTCATATTGCCTATACTTTTTCTTCCTTCTTTTCCTTTGGCACTGACCTGTAACTCCTAATACTAGCATGTGATTAACATCCTACAAGATTTCCCAAAAGAAGACAGATTTCTGTCAGAGTTCTTGATGACTCACCAAAGGTTAATGGTAAGACCCTACAGCCAAAGACACCATATGCTGTTCGGACAGAACATGGAGAGACCTGGCTGTAATCTGGAAGAGAGTCAATCCCCAGACAGTTAGCTTGTCTAGTGCCAGAAGGCGCTACATAAGTGACTCAGGGAACAACTTGTGGTCTAAGCTACTCGGCAGCAAACAACCTGACATGATGCTCACATAAGTGCAGTAGTGGCACACAGCCATGGTGGGTTACCAACTGCTCTAGATTTGGAACATACTTTGAATAGAGTCTCTAAGTTGTTGGCATCAACCCAAATAACTTGTATCACCCATCAACCTTTACATAGTCAAAGAAAACATAAGCTTATTATGTCTTAATTCTTGTAATAATGAGAACTATGATTTCAAAAGTGCTTCATTCTGGCCTTTTTCCTAAATGTCTTAGTCATTCTTACATCTTCTTAACCTAGAAGCACTTAGTAACACTGTCTTGTTCCCAGGAGCATGTATCAGTGTATCTATTGTCATGTGAAGATGCACACATGATTACTGAAATGCTTAATTTTGGTTTTTCACAGTAATCAAAGATTAATTCCTTGAGCTTTATCCCTATTGTATATGTATGCATGCATGTTATTCTTTCTAGCGTTATATTTTCTGTGCCCTTCCTCTTCATTATCTCTTCTTTCCTTTTTGGAATTGATTGCTCTGTATGTTAGAATTTGCCTCTTCATATCCATGGCCAGAAACTTATATACTACATAAGTTATATGCTCTAGCCAAAAGCTATTTAGGCCAGAATGTTTTTTTTTATTTTTTGTACAAAAACATATGATCTTGAATGCTCATAAATTCTGACCTATCATTTATTTATTCAAATAAATTTTTCTACTTTCATTTTTAAGTTTGAGTAAGTACAGTTATTCTAGATACATCTTATTTTATTCTATTATGCATTAGTAAACATTTTTTTAGAGAGAATTTAGAAAACTGTTAGATCGCTAACCTTTTCTTTTTAAAATAGTAATACTACTGCAAAATGTAAGGGTTTCCAGTGAAAAGTTTTCATTTGTGAATAATTATTGGTTTAATTTTCACCTTTCTTTCATCTTTCCTTCCTTCCTCCTTCCCTTCCTTCCTTCCTTCCTTCCTTCTTTCCTTCTTTCCTGCTGCTTTCTTTCTTTTGTTTGTTTTTATTGGAGGCAGTATCTCACCCTACAGCTCAGACTACCCTAGATATGCTCATTCTCATTCAGCCTTTCACACACTGGGATTGTTGCTGTGTACCACCATGCCCAGCCTACATAGACATTTCCAACATTGTAAGATAAAAGCATTTTTTACAAGGAATAAAATTTTTAGTTTATTTGTCCCTATTTAAAATTTTTATAAAATCTTAAAAAATCATAAAACTGTAAAAACCAAAATTATTCTCTTAAAAGGAAAAAAAAACTTCCTGCTTTACATTCTCGTCTTATTTGGTTTAAACAAATCTAGAGGATATGAATTTTAGCCCAGTCACTTTGTCTCATGCCTGCCAACAAAGTTATTCTTGAGGGAGCACTAAAGCCTTGAGAAGCACATAAAAATAACTTGTGAAAAAGAATTCCATCTGACAGAAAAAAATTTTCACAGAAGAATCATTTTAATATTTTATTAAAAATTTGGTTCAAAGCATAGAAGGTAATTCAACATTAATGACCTACAGACTATGTGAAAAGAATGCTGATTTTGTGAAAGCTATTCAAAACATTGTCCTTTGTCCAAGCTCACTGTTTATTATTTATTTATTTACATGCCCTGTTCCTCTCTTCATGTCTTAATTTTTTGCATTGCTGTGATCATGTGGCCAAATGCATGACAAGAAGCAAGTTAAGGGAGGAAGTGTTTATTTTCACTTGTAATTTGAGGGAACAATTCATCTTGGCAGAAAGCGCATGATGGAAGCATAGATGAGCAGGATGTATGGCCACGCTATGAAATTTCAAGGTCCACCCACAGTGTCCCACTTCTTCCAATGGGGTTCTACCTCTTGAAGGTTCCCCAGTTTTCCAAAGCACCACCAACATCTGGGGACCAAGTGTTCAAACACATGAGTCTATGGACACTTCACATTCAAAACACTAAACTGATATGTGTAGAACTTGCAAGGAAAAATAAAGTGGTTATTTGTGATCCATGCCTTGACCCAGAAAACATTTATTTAGTAGCCATGACATCCTAGTGACCTGATGCAGGACTTTATTTCCTTTTCAGAAAGAACACAAGGTTTTATTCCTCTCTTGATCTGTTATAATTCATGAACATTGATCTGACATTTGCTCATAGAATTATTCTTTCCTGTCTGGCATTCAAGAAAATTGCAGGGGGGATATTATCCTTTTTTGTATGTTTGAATGAACCCCCACTTTCCAGTATTTTTTGTTTGAATGTTTATAACCCCATACCTATAGAAAAATAGGGGCTTTGGATAAGATAGAATTGAGTCTAAGCCTGAGATCTTCAGCTTATCTACATGTCTGTTTGGAGCAACTGATTTAACTTCCTATTTATCCAAATAGTAACATCATAAAATTATACTAAAGTTTAAAGGATATAAAGTTTATGGAGTGCTTGGTACTGAGCATCAGGAAAGACTGCCTGTCAGCTCAGGCCTTACCATACTCCCTTTCTTCTGGAGCACACCCCCACTCTCATTTAAACATTTATGTAAATAAGGGGATCAAAGGTGTCTTTACCATCACTCCTGGTCAAGCATCAGTCACAACTTAGGCTGCTGTCTTGTGTGTATGCAGTAGTCTTGTCACATGCCTGTTCTTCCTTGGGAACTCAGTCAATAATCCATTTGAGAAAAGATCATAATGACCATGTGAAGATGCATCATACATTTGGTCCATTGTGTCAAAACCTTTCATTGATTTCTCTGTAAGATAAAGAGCCAGCTTTGAAATGTCAAGAATAGATGTTGATAGTTGGCAGGAATACCTAGGACACAGAAGTGTAGTACCCTCGGTCAGTGCTGAATGAACAGTACCCTTAGCAATGGTCTAGGCAAGAGTGAACAAGTCATTGCACAGAAAGGGACTTGAAACTGGCATTGTGGTTTAGAATTACTGCTTTGCTTATGTTTTTGCTTTAAATGTGGATAAGGATGATATATAATAAAATTGTTAAAGCCTAAATGACATTTAACGAGTCTTGAATGAATGTAAAAGAACTATTCTCGTCAATGGCAATTATCTCAGTGATTTTTTTTCTAAGCGTCACATAAAACAAAACAAAATAAAAGTTTCACAGTTGGTGTATTGAGCTCATTGAGATGGGATATTTACCTACACCAGGTCCTATGAGGACCTTACATATTAAAGTAAATAGCAAAGGAGATGTAATCTATTAATTTCCAAATGGGATTACTTTCAGAGGCTATCAGAAGGGCTCATTAGAAGGTCAAAATAAAGCAAAAGGAATTGAAAGATGGAGGAAGGAAAGAATGAAGGAGAAAAATACCACAAGCTATATTTAAAAAAAATAGCTTTCAGCAGAATGACTTCATTACATAAAGTAGACTAAACTTGAGTATCATTAACACATGACAAGTAAGAATGCCCATTAAAGTCTGGGATGGATCCATGTTTTGTGATGGGCAGAGTGGAGGATGGGAGTGCTGACTGTTCAGATAGTTGTTTTTTTAAAATGCACATCTCTTAAAGCAGCTTAATCACATCCTTACTGAACACACTACTCTTGCTAATTATAGTCACTTTTTGAGGAGGCTGATAATGATCACATCTAAGTAGCTCTAAGAAATTCCTTTGCTTTCAATAAAACTCTTTACTCTGATGAGATTATTTTAACTAACTTTAACAAGTCATAGATGTGGTCTCATAATACTTCCTTAGCAGAAAACTTTTAATTTTGAATTTTATTGTTTTTAAGTGGATCGACTTGCAAACAATTTCTAGGGCTTTGAATCTGTCATAAGATTAAGATAGGGAGAAAATGAACATAAATGATAGATCTGTTAATATTTTTGGAAAGCAATGTTCTTTTAATTTAAATTATTCAGAAATATTTATTTGAAACAAACAGAATGGAATACCTTTATTCATTTCGCCTCCACTTCAGTTAGTAGTTTCTGAGTTTTTTGATCAATGTACACAAATAAAACTAATGACTGGATTTTTTTTAAAGCCTGGGCAACAATTTTAAAAGGGAGAATGATATGCCACAAGATGTCACTATAATCTTAATACATTGATAAGGGTATAAGTACTTTTCTTTCAACATTTAAAGAAAGTCAACCAGTGAAAAACATAGCATTACAATAGGTACAAAAGTAATTAGCAATGTTAGTCTGTCATTCTAGATTTGCACAAAACTATAAAAAGTGTACCCTAGAATGACTCTATTGCTTTCAATGGTAAGTATCAGAGAATAGAATAAGAATCTTTCACCCTTTTCAAGCCAAATAATCTTCTTTTCATGACACAATTGCATCTAGTCTACTTCTGCTTCAGATTTGAAGTAGAATAATGCTTTTGACTCATTGGAAATAAAACTCAAGGTTAAAGAACTAGTTCTTCATACCCAGTCTGTGATGTCTTTGATGTTCATAAAAGAATACATTGTTAGCCAGAATGGAAATACAATTGTTAGAAGAACACAGCTTGGGCTATCAAAAAAAAAAAAAAAAATCTCTCTTGGCAATGTACTCCAGGCCATGTCAAGTAAATGAACTCCGCGTCCTGGTTAACTTTCTTGGGGCAGTCTCACAGATTAAGCATAAAGATAAAAGGAGTCCAGAAACTTCTGTTTTAACCACAGAGGTGAACTCCTGGGGGAAAAAAGTGACTTTAATTGGTTCTTTTCAGATTGCTTTTACCTTTGCTAGAGGGGAAAACATTTACTTAATTACAGAAAATTCTATTTTTCAGTATGTAAAATAAAGTTAATGTCAATGTCCTTAGGTTTTAGTTATAAGAACTAAATGGCGGACATACAAGAACTGGGAACCAACTCTCTCCTTTTGTTTATATTGTCCCTTGTTTTTTCTAAAGATGGAAGGGCTGGGCTGGAGAGATGGCTTGGTGGTTAAGGTGATTGCCTGTGAAGCCTATGGTCCCAGGTTCACTGTACCCACATAAGCCAGATACAAAGGTAGTGCAAGTGTCACCCATGATAGGCCATCTCTCATCTGGCATGAAGAGAATACCCAAGTGGACATAAAGATGAAATGTCTTGGCTTTGATATCCAGGACCAGGAGAGAAGGTTGTTCCAGTCTTGGCACAGAAAGAAGTTTAAAGTCAGTAAGTAGGTGTCACTCCAATGTGACAGAAGTCCTGAATAGTAAGCTTACACTCTGGACAGCTGTGTCAGCTGTTTATGCATACTGACCTGGCTAGAGGTAGACAGGGATTAAATCCCAGGCCTCATGCTCTTCCATCTTCAAATAGGTCTCACTTCATGAATTCTACCAGGCCACTGAACCTGATCAGGGAAGTGCTGGGGTGTTGTGTCGGCCCAGCATATCTGGGCCCATTACAAATATTGCACTGAAGAAAACAGAACTGGACAGATCGTAAGAAAAGAAGACACAGCAGTAGCAACCATGGCTAACTTTGCACTCTGGGTTCTCTGTTTTCCTTCGTCACATGTTGACTACATAGTTCAGCCTGACTTGCACTTGGGAACAACCAGGTAACTAACTATGTCCTGGCCAAAACATCGTAAGCTGACATAAATATGTCACGTTAATATCCTGCAGTCCTTTCTCTGCCCTCACTGGCATATCCAAAATGGCTCAAGCCAAAGGAGCCAGAAATACAACTAAAGGAAAAGAGACTAAATCACTGCTAAGAAGAGAGATGGCCAGTAGATGTGTGCGACCAAAAATATCCAATTGACTGTAGATGAACAAAAAGATAAAACTTGTGTAATTAAGTAGCTAAATTCATGTCTGTTTGTTATAGCAGTCAACCCACCATGACTTTTTTTTTTTTTTTTTTTCGGTTTTTGGAGGTAGTTTCACTCTAGTCCGGGCTGACCTGGATTTCACTATGTAGTCTCAGGGTGGCCTCGAACTCATGACAATCCTCCTACCTCTGCCTCCTGAGTGCTGGGATTAAAGGCATGCACCATCACGCCCGGCTTCCACCATGACTTTTTTGATTGTGCCTATGACTAGTTTATTCTCGTAAACATGCTTTGCACCTTTTCACTTTTCTCCTATTTTTCCTGTTTTGACTGTCTAGCAAAATAATAAACTATATAATATACTCATTCATGACAACAACATGGTCTCTAATCAGAGAGACACATTTATTTTAAAGCAATGCTTGACTTTTCTGAAGTTGCTCACACTAAAAATGGTTGAATAATGCCAGACAAATTCTCTACTGTCACAAGTCTGCATAAACAGGCCCAGTCGGCCACCTGACAGATACTGATTAGATTTTTACTACCTCTCTGGTTCTGATGCTAAGAAATAGCCTTTGGATTCCTAGACCTGCCTGTCCCAGTATTCTGCATCTATGCCTAATCACTACTGTTTAAGGAGTTGAGAACTGCAGGTAAGAAACCTGACTGATCCCTCCGACATCCTGATGCTAAAGCAGAAGAGTACTGATGCCCTTTAACCTCATCATCTCTTTCCAGGTGTGAGCCACTAAGCAGGCCATATGATAGGTCCGCCTTCTAATAAATGACTTCATTTATTAGCTCATTTGGTAAGCACCTACCTGCCAACTCTGTGAGGACACGAAGAAGCAAGCATGCTCTCAACTTAGCTCCCACCCTCAGAAATTTCATTCTAGTGGAAGAGAGTGGGAGGGAAAGACAGTCACATATGCAGGCTGTTGGGATGTTGTGAAAGGTGTGAGACAGAGGGATGCTCATGAGATTTGTCAAAATCAATTGAGCTATGCAAGCTGGAGCTCTGTACATTTATAATATGCAAAAGAGTATGTTTTGTAAAGCACCATTAGAAAAGGAATTTGCTAAAGTATTTTAAACAATAGTTTTGTTATTACCCTTCCCATTATTCTGTTATAGGGAATGCTTCCTTCTGGTCCTACTACATTTGTTTTATTTTATAATGTTTGAGATAGGGTCTCATGTATCTTGGTTTGGACTTGCACTCCCAAGCCTGTTAAGGATCTAACCTAAGGCTTTGTGTATGCTCGACAAACATTCTATCAACTGAGCTGCATCCCTCCTATTATATTTATTTAAATATATTGATCTGTTTTTTTCTACATTATGCTATAAGTCTTTATTTACTTTTAAAAATCAAGGTGTTTACTGATCTTTTTAAGCTAACCTACTTTGGGGATATTTAGGGAATTCTCATTTCACAAGAATAGCAGAAATTCAAACAGTGCTAAGCTACTTGAAAAACATCAGGTTCCATAGAAGCTTTAAATGATAGCAGTGAAGGCTCAAAAAACATTGACATTGATTTAGCAGTTTTGTATGCATATTTCTCTCCGGGAGATGAGCTAAAGCCAGGCTATAGTTGCAAGAACTCAGCTCTAAGCTTAAGTTCAGAATCAAAGCAAAAAGGTAAAACTCCAAACCCCAAAATGTCAAAACCAATAAATATGGTAGTCTCCAACAAGCACCCTACTCCAAATGTTGTAATGGCAACAATGAAAACAATTTTTCATAATAGTAAACTCTCTAGAAACTTAATCTGTACGTGTTCCAAGACCTGAATTGTTCACTCTATGTATTTGTACTTCTGAGAAGCCTTTAAAACATTCCAGAATGCTTAAATCATTATAAGACAATCCAAGTACTAATGTGTTCAGGCAGAAGTCCTGTGTCATCTGCAAGTGTGGAGGTTTAATTGTGAAATGTCCTTCATAGCCCCAAGGGTTTGTAATTAAGCCTCCTACTTAATCTGGTGGAGCCTTTATGAGGTGAAACCTCACTGGAGGAGGGAAGTTACTGAGGGTGACCTTAGGGTTGATCAATTCAACCGTACTGGGTGTTGAAAATCAGACCACTGTTGTTGCTCTCTCTGTAATGTTATCTCTCTTGCTCTCTCTTTCCTACTGATAATGATATAAAATGTGAGCCCTCTATCATGAAATTTCTGCTTGAAACTATAGGCCTGAAATAAATTCCTTCCTCCCATAAGCTGCTTCTGGTTGTGTATTTTTTCCTAGTAATGAGTAACCATCATTAATTTTCTTAATTCTACACTGTAAAACTGAGCAAATAGACCCAAAAAGGTACAGGTCTCACTGGGGAGACAATCATTATCAACTTTGTCACCATGGTGGCACTTGCTATGCACTTTCTGTGTGACAGCCACCATGCTCTGTACATTGTACCCTATAATCATCTTATCATCATCTACTAATAAGGACAGTGAGGGGCTGGAGAGATGGATTAGTGGTAAAGGTGCTTGCCTGCAAAGCCTAAGGACACAAAGTTTGACTCTCCAGAACCCATGTAAGTCAGATGCACATGGTGGCACATGTGTCTGGAGTTTATTTGCAGTGGCTAGAGCCCTGGCATGCCCATTCTCTCTCTCTCTCTCTCTAACAAATAATATCTATCTAACATGTAATAATATGTATCTAACAAATAAATAAAAGTAAAATATTAAAAAATAAGTACACTGAGGCTCAAAGAAGAATCATATGGTGCTCAGAATTACAAGCCTAAAGTTCAAGTGCCAGTGGTACAGCTCAAAACCAGCATTCTGAGTCGCTGTCCTAAACTATGTGTCAGTCATGTGCTGTAGCACTCGGGGCTTAGAACTACCAATGACAGTCTGGAGTTAAGACATATTCCATTTGTCACATTTATTTATTTATTTATTTATTTATTTATTTATTTATTTATTTGTTTATGTGTTGCAGTGCAAAGATGGTGTGTTATGTGTTTGTATGTTTGAGGATTGTACCACAGTAAAGAAGTAGATAAGAAAATGTGTGGCCCATGCTGATCTTCAACTCCTGGTTCTTCTGGCTGTGCCTCTTAAGCAATTTTCTATCATCATGCACACCACCACAACTGGCAATTTGCCACATTTTAAACACTCAAAAATAAAATGAACCCAACATGGCTCAGGGAAATTAATGGAAGAGGGAGCAGAAAGAGTGTTAGAGCCATGAGTTGGGTCATTATACACAGA
The DNA here is from genome assembly GCA_036365145.1 of Orientallactaga sibirica. NCBI lineage: Eukaryota > Metazoa > Chordata > Mammalia > Rodentia > Dipodidae > Orientallactaga > Orientallactaga sibirica. Next base: position 14,551,945 of record JAEOAD010000008.1, read on the forward strand.
GTCATTGCCTCTCCCACATAACTGATGGCTACCCACATAAGGCAAGACCCACATTACCCATGGGGGAAGGACAGGAAGAAGGCTAATGATGGTACCATCATGGTTGTATATATATATATAACTAATAAAAATCTATATATTAAAAAATATTGTTGAGCAAACCAATGAGTAACAAAATGGTTGATGTGTGACAAGTTTTCACCGGCCCAGAGGACTATGACCAAATAACTAATTGGCTATTATTCTTCCTTTTAAAATCATTGTGGAGAGAGGGTTCTGTGTTTAAGGACAGTTTATGTCCAAGCATGAGGGCCTGAGGAGTCCAGAGAGATGACTCCATTTCTATCATAAACACCTGGGCCTGATCATGCTTATCTGTAACCCCAGTCCTGCAGGGAAGCAGAGGCTCAAGGAAAAAAAAAAGAAAGAAAAAAAAGAAAAGAAAGTAGCAAGCCCTAGATCAGTAACAGACCCCAATTCAAAGGAGAGCTGGTAGATGAGCAATGGAACAGGGCATCCCACATCCTACTCCAGCTACAACAGGCAAGCACACCCCACCTCAAGTGAGTACATAGGGTGCTGCAAGGGCGCCTACATATGTATCCACCACATACATTCTCTCTCACACACAAACATACCACTGTGTTATATTTCTGTCACTGTGATACCCTAGGCAAACAATCTATAAGGATGAAAGGTTTATTTGAGCTTATAGTTTTGGAGAATTTCGTCCATGGTCCACTTGTCTATTCCATAGCAGGAATATGTAGTTGAGAAAACTGTTCATTATGACAGCTTGGATTTATCGGAAGAAACTGGTCCTAATATTCCTTTGAAAGCCATGCCCCTGAACAGCATCCTTCCACCAAACTCTATCTATTAAAGGTTTCTGTACATCCCAATAACACTAAATGTTGGGGGACAAGCCTTCAACATGATGCTTTGGTAGTTAGTTATCCAAACCTTTGAAATTACTTGCTATTTTAATAACTATCTTAACAGAAAATAAAATACAGGATATATGTGAGAGTAGAAATGTACATTACCTACAAAGAGATTGTGACCTGAGGATGGGGGCTGAGTAAACTTAAAAATAAGCATAAGGGGCCGGAGTGATGTTAAGGCACTTGCCTGTGAAACCTAAGGTCCAAGGTTTGATTACTCAGTACCCACAAAAGCCAGATGCACAAGGTGGCTATATATCTGGAGTTCATTGACAGCAGCTGGAGGCCCTGGTACACCCATTCTCTCTCTCTCTCTCTCTCTCTCTCTCTCTTTATCTCTGTCTCTTTTTCTCTCTCTCTTTAATAAGTAAATAAATAAAATGAGGATTAGTAACCCAAAGCCTCTGAAGCCCGAGAGAGAAAGAAGTGATCATATGGCAGAGAGCAGGGAGGAACAAGAGAGAATATTTGAATACATGTGACATGAAAACTGAAAGGGACTATGAGGAAGACAATGGCCAGTGAGAGGTACACAAGGACCCAAGAGAGGACAGTGGCTGAGGGCAATGAATAAGAACATGTATTATGAAAATGCCATAGTGAAACCCAATGTTTTGTGTAGTAATTTAAAAAGAGTAAAAAGTAAAATCCCATTCTAAATGAATCAATTTAAAAAAATTATAATGAATATATACATGGTATGTAATGGTACATACATCCACATCAGTAAGTGAAGATGGGGGGGGGATTTATATACCAATATATTGCTATCTGAAACTCTAGAAGCTTTTTAATACCATCCAGCATCTAATATTGAATAAATAGGCCTAACAAGGAAGACAAAAATCTTTTGAAATCTTCTATAAACATACTCAGAGTTTATAGAATAATACCATTTCAAATTCCTTACTGTCTCAAAAATGCTTATTATAAAACATTCAACTATTTCTGAAAGGTCCCCATTTTGACATGAACATACTTTTTAAGACATTTTCTCAAAGTCCAAAGTCACTACATTCATCACTGTATTCAACAGTTATCTACTGGGTGTCTACACTGTGCTAGGCACACAAACCCCCATACACACACACAGGACATGAGCAGTACTCCCACATTTGGGTTCAGAAAAATAAGTGGCTCTATGTTAATGTGTTGTGAATTACATATTGAAATTCAGTTAACCTTTACAGCTTCACAAAGGCTAAAATTCTGTCTGCTCTCTCTCGTTCTCGCTCTCTCTCTCTCTCTCTCTCTCTCGTGCTAAATGTGAGATTACCTAGGAAATTTCCATGAGAAAAAGGCAAAAATAAATTTGCCTTTTCCTTTTTTTACTATTTCATAAAAGAAAGGGTCCTTAAAATTAAAATTAAATAAGTTTAAAATATCATGAGCTATAAAGTTCATCTTCATGTAAGGAAAACTATATGTATTTGCACTTTAGTAGGACAGTCAATATCTACAAGATAATATAGCCACATATATTATTAAATTCCATCATTGACTATTTTACCATTGCTCAATAAACTCAATAACTTGTGATTTTTGTAAAAGCAATATCTATTCATTGTATAAAATATGAAATAAGTGTCCATCAAACAGGAATGGATGAATTATTCATAACAGATTCATACAATAGAACATTATATTAAAGAGAATAAGCTAGAACTGAAACTATTAATGTGAAAAATCTCAAAAATAGCATTAAGTAAAAAATATGCTATATGATACCATTTCTGTAAAATTTTAAATTAACATACAAAATTTTACCATATTGCACTTTTATGGAATTAACATTTACGTCCCTCTAAAATTTGTGTTGAAGTCATTACCCCAGGTGTGATGGTATTAGAGGGTAGGAGCTATGAGATGTAATTATGTCATGAGTGTGAGCCCTATTAAAATCCCCCAGCAGCTCCTGATGTGTGATCTAATAGGTAAGCATACCAAGAGAAGGTGGTAGTCTGCAGGCCAGAAGAGGGCTTGCCCCAGGACCTGGCCACAGAGAGATCTAATCTCAGGCTTTCAACCCCAGAACTGTGAAAAATACATTTCTATTGCTTATCAGCCACTCTGTCTATATTTTGCCAAAGAAGACTGATTTGAGAAGTAATCAATATATGCACTATAAATAAAAATCCTTTGTTGTTGATAAGTGTAGGTAAGAAAAGACAACAGATAAAGAGAGAATATCTAAGGGAGTTTCTCATTATTGTAGCAAATACCTCAGAAGCAGCAGATTAAGGAAAGAAAAGTTTATTTTGGTCACAGGGGGATACCATCCATCATTATGGGGAACGCATAGCAGCAGCAGTGGGAGTGGCAGGTCACATTGTATATGCAGTCAGGAAACAGAAAGAGAGAACAGGAAATGGGACCAAGCTATAAAACCTCAGGTCACAAACCACACTTCCTTAAGTGAGGAGACACCTCCCAAAGGTTCAACCACCAAATGCCACCACAAGCTGGGGACCATGTGCTCAAACACATGAGATTATGAGAGACATCTTATACTCAAACCACTATAGGAAAGAAGATGGCCAACGTAGCACTTAACATTTAAAAAGCTTTCTAATTTCATTTGATATTTTTTAATTCTGGAAATTTTTCTTTCACAATTCTTCCTTACACCTTGATGAAATGTTTATTTTTCTTAGAATTCTTTAATAATTATTTTATTATCTATATTATAATTCCCTAACATGTTGTGTATATTTCTTCTGGGTGTAGCTCACAGTTCAATTCAGAGTGCTTTTAATATTATGATTTTTTTCTTTTTAAAAAAATCATTTTTTAAATTTTTATTTATTTATTTATTTTGTGAGAGAGAGAGAGAGAGAATGGGCATGCCAAGGCCTCCAGCGACTGCTAAAAACTCTACACACATGCACAACCTTGTGCATCTGGCTTACGTGGGTACTGGGGAATCAGACCCAGGTCTTAGGCTTCATAGGCAGGTGCCTTAACAGCTAAAGAATCTCTCCAGCATTTCTTTCTTTTCTAATTTACTTATTTTATTTATTCATTTGAGAGAAAAGATGAGAGAGAGAGAGAGAGAGAGAGAGAGAGAGAGAGAGAGAAGAGAATGGATATACCAAAGCCTCTTTCTTGCCACTGCAAACAAACTCTGGACTCATGTGCCACTTGGCTTTAAGTGGCTACTTGGGAATTGAACCCAGACCAGCAAGTGTTGCAAAAAAAAAAAAAAAAAAAGTACTTTTAACTACTGAGCCATATGAACATATATCCTTATACTTTTGCCCTCATATATACATACATACAGATATATATTACTGACAACCTCCACACACATATACAATGTACCCTGATAATACTCTATCATCACTCTCATTTGCCCCCTTCTACTATGCACCTCCTCTGAAAACTTTCTTCTTTCCTACTAGTCTCTCTTCTTTTTTTTTTTGTTTTTGTTTTTGTTTTGTTTTGTTTTGTTTTTCGAGGTAGGGTCTCATTCTGTCCCAGGCTGACCTGGAACTCACTACGGAGTCTCAGGGTGGCCTTGAACTCACGGCGATCCTCCTACCTCTGCCTCCCGAGTGCTGGGATTAAAGGCATGTGTGCCACCATGCTTGGCTTCTCTTCTATTTTGATGTCGTATTTGTAGTCCTTTGTTTCAAGAAGACAGAATTCCAAAACACTACTTCTCATCCTTTGGCTCTTACATTCTTTCCTGCACTTCTTCCACTTTGGGCTCTGAGTCTTTGGATGGTATAATAGAGATATCTCATTTAGTGTTGAAAATTTATCTGTCATCTGTCACTTCTTCTTAAGCACTTTGAAGAGTTTTGAGTATCCTTAGTAATCATTGCCTTTTGAAAAGTAAGAGTAGCATTAATATATGGGCATAAACATAATTTTTTGGAGGGTCTTTTGGTGGGCATATGTAGCAGACAGCTTCAGGTTCGCTGAGATGAACTTCCAGACCAGGCACAGTTATGGAGGAAGGGATATTATTTATTGAAGCTTACAGATCCAAGGGAAGTTCCATAAAGGCAGGAAAAGCAGCCTGCTTCCCCAGGGCCAAACAGAGAGAGAGAAAGCCGACCAGCCACCACAGCACACAGAGCAAAAACTACTGCTAAAAGGTCACACAGCACACTTCAGGAACTCCTGCTAGGCACATTTGCATATCTTTACAATGGAATCTCAAACCCACACCATGAACACCTTAAGACCGGCCCCCAGTGACCTTGCCTCTAGCAAGGTGATTGCAGATGCAAACTATAACTAATAAAACACTGAATATATTGGGGGACATATATTCAAACTACCACAGCATAATATATTAATTTATCCCAAATCTATAGTTAGCTTCCTCAACAAGGGCTTATGACCTTCTTAGCCATACACTTTGACTAGGTTTTCAGTAGCAGGCATGAATTTCCTCCCATCAATTGAGTCTCAAATTCAGCCAGAGAGCAGTTTGTTATCCACCCCCCACCACACACACTCACATAACAGACATGCCACTACTGCACTAGTGGACATATCTCGCCTGGTGTGCCAGTGGTATAGCTAGCAGTGTCCACTGCTGGTTAAGACTGTTGATGGATTTTCTCTCCTAGTAGGCTGTATAGCATTTTCCAACACTAGGAGAGCTAGTCAGAAAGGATGAGGCTTCCTGCTCATCTCTAGCTTGATTTTGTTCAGTGTCCTGAAACAGAAGCATGTGGTGTCTTTAGCAAGATGGGCTTACCATGTGGGCAACCAAGAACATTGACAATAGCTTGAATTGTTTTGGGGGCCTCAAGGGCTTCCTTATCAGCAACTCACAGAAGGGGGGCATGCCAACACTGGCACTGGTATATTTCTGTAACAACATATGATTTTTCTTGGTACAATAGTATCCACATCCCAAAGGGCATAGTTAATTACCTAACAAAAAAGTAGATTTTGAGGTTGGAGAGATGGCTTAGTGGTTAAGGCACACTTACCTGCACAGCCTAAGGACCCAAGTTCAATTCCCCTGGACCCAAACAAGCCAGATGCACAAGGTGGCTCATTTATCTGGAGTTTGTTAACAGTGGCTGGAAGCCCTGGCATGTCCATTCTCTCTATCTGCCTTCCCTCTCTTTCTGTCAAATAAATAAAGAAAAGATTAAAAAAGAAGTAGAGGGCTGGAGAGATGGCGTAGCTGTTAAGGCACTTGCCTGTGAAGCCTAAGAATGTATGTTCGAATTTTCAGGTCTCATGTAGCCAGGTACATGGTGACACAAGCGTGCAATATGGTACATATGCACAAGAGGGAAAACATGTCTGGAATTGATTCCAGTGGCTGAAAGGCCCTGATTCACCCATCCTCCCTCTCTTTCTCTCTCTCAAAAACAGAATAATAAAAATGAAGTAGATTTTCATATGGCTTATTCATAATATCTTTAGTTTGAATTAACTTTATGCCCTGCCTTGGTCCCAATTAGACCTTTTACCTCTCTACTTACATATCGTATTATTCCCTCCTCTTAAGCACTCCCTCTTATCTCTGCCTCATGGCCCCTTTGTAGCTTCCAGGATTAGACCACTGACTTTTACTATAACTCACATAGATACAAATCTAAAACTTGGAAGTTAGAATCAATGTATAAGATAGAACATGTGGAATTTGACTTCCTGGGCCTGAGTCACATCACTTAGTATATTTTTTTCCATAGTCATCTGTTTTCCTTCAGCTTTCATAACTTAGTTGTTATTTATAATTGAATAAACTATCTCATGTATATGAACCAAATCTTCCCTATGGATTCATCACTTAATGGTCATCTATAGTGATTTCACTTCCTATCTCTTGTAAATATACCAAAAATAAACATGGAGGAGGTCTGGAAAGATGGCTTAGCAGTTATAATGCTTGCCTACAAAGCCAAAGGACCCAGGTTCTATTCCCCAGGACCTACATAAGCCAGAGGCACAAGGTGGCACATGCATCTGGAGTTCATTTGCAGTGGCTGGAAGCCCTGGAGCACCCATTCTCTCTCTGTCTCTCTGATTCTTTCTATCCTCTCAAATAAATAAATAAATAAATAAAATATTTAAAAACACAGCTATCAATATCTCTACAGCAAAGTGTGGAGTCTTCAGAGTGCTCAGGAGTGGTGTAGCTGGGTCAGTTGGTAAATATATTTTTAGGTGTCTCTGAAACCTCCACACTGATTTCCATAATGGCTCCACCAGTTTACATTTCCACCAACAATGGGAAAGGGTTCCTTTTTCCCCAGTTTCTTGATGATAGCACTTCCAACAGAATATGATGGACTCTCACAATAGTTTTAGTTTACATTTCATTTATGGCTAAAGATGTTGAACACTTTTTAAAACTATTGGGCTTTTATATTTCTTATTTTGAGAACTCTCTTCCATTCTGTAGCCTGTTTTTGATTGGGGGGTTGTTTTATTTCTTATTTGTTTCGGTTCTTTGTGTATCCTAGATACTAATCTGTCAGATCTATAGCTGACAAAGATTTTCACCCATTCTGTAGGCTGTCTCTTTACTCAGGTATAGTGTACTTGGCTATAGAAAAGCTTGTTAATTTCATTATGTTGCATTGGTTGATTATTGGCCATTTCCTGAGTGACTCGAGTTCTGGTCATAAAGGCCTTGCCTATGCCTATATGTTGACATATTTTCCCTGCTCTTTCTTCTAGCAGTTTCAGAGTTTCAAGTCTAATGTTAAAGACTTTAATCCATTTGGAGTCGATTCTTGTGCGTGGAGATAAAGATTCAATTTCATTCTTCTACATATAGATGACCAGTTTTCCCAGCACCATTTGTTAAAGAGCCTATCTTTTCCTTAGTTGAGCACTTTTGCCTTATTTGTCAAAATCAGATGGGTGTAACTGCCTGGATTTATATCTGGATCCTCTGTTCTATTCTGTTGATCTGCATATCTATTTTTGTGCTAGTACCATGCTGTTTTTTGTTACTAAGACTCTGCAATGTACGTTGAAATCAGTTCTGGTGATACCATTAGCATTATTTTCATTGCTCAGGATTGCTTTGGCTGTCTTTCTGATAACGTTTGTATGTCTAAATGAATTTTAGGATTTTTTTTTCTATTTCAGCAAAGAACACCATTGGAATTTTGATGGGGTTTGCATTGAATCTGTAGATTGCTTTTGGTAAAATAGACATTTTCACAATATTGATTTTTCCAATACATGAACATGGGATGGTTTTCCATTTCCTCGTGTCTTCTGCATGTTTTAAAGTTCATATTGTAAAGGTCTTTTACTTCCTTGGTTAGGCTTATGCCAAATTTTTTTTTTTTTCCTTTGAGGCAATGGTATGTGTGAGTACTCCCCTGATTTTACCCTCAGCATGTTTGTTATTGATTATAGTAAGGCCACTGATTTCTGTGGATTCATTTTATATCCTGCTACTTTGCTGAAAGTGTTTCTCAGCTCTAACACTTATGTGGTAGAGTCTTTAGGTTCTCATGCATAAAATCATATCATCTGAAAATAAAAGTAATTTGACTTCTTCCTTTCCTTTTTGCATCTCTTTTATTTATGACTTTTGTCTTTATGCTCTAGCTAAGATTTCTGGTACTCTACTTAATAAGAATGCAGAAAGAGGACAACCATATCTTGTTTCTGATTTTATCTGAAATGCATTGTTTTTCTCCATCTAGTATAATGTTGACTATCTTTATGGTATATAAACATTATTATTTTGAAATATTTTCCTTCTCTGTATATTCAGGACTTTTATCATGAAGGGATATTGGATATTTGTCAAATGACTTTTTACATAACTTTTGTTCTTGAGTCCATTTATATGGTGTGTTGCATTTATTGAATTACATATATTGAACCACTACTAAACCTCTAAAATAAAACCCACTTGATCATGGTGAAATTATTAAAATTTTTATTTATTTATTTATTTATTTATTTATTTATTTATTTATTTATTTATAAGCAGAGAGAGATAGAGAGAAGACAGACAGAAGAGTGACGGGGTGGGGATGGGCATGCCATGGCTGGTAGCTGCTGCAAGAAAACCCCAGGTACATATGCCACTGTGCATCTGGCTTTGCATGGGTACTGTGGAATTGAACTAAGATCATTAGGCTTTATATTTGTAGGCAAGTACCTTAACTACTAAGCCATCTCTCCAGATCCTATGGTGAACTTTTTGATGTGTTCTTGTGTACAGAGCCACACTAGTAGGAACCATTGACAAAGGCACAGCCATGTGTACCTCTAGCTGTGATACCATTTAATCCAGATGCTTCTCTGTTTATTTTTTAATATTTTTATTTTTTATTTGAGAGCGACAGACAGAGAGAGAATGGATGCGCCAGGGCCTTGAGACACTGCAAGTGAACTCCAGATGTATGTGCCACCTTGTGAATCTGGCTTATGTGGGTCCTGGGGAATCAAGCCTCGAACTGGGGTCTTTAGGCTTCACAGGCAAGCACTTAACCACTAAGCCATCTCTCCAGGCCCTGTTTAATTTTTTTTATAACAAGGTAATCTATTAATTGGTGAGAGTTAGGTATTGAAGTTTCCCATTACTGTTATGTTTAGGTTAGTTTGTAACTTTACATTTAAATTACTTTAAATTTGTTTAATAAAATTGGGTAAACACATATTTAGTGCATATGTGCTTACAATTGTAAAGTCCTCTCATTTCCTTAATCAGTATAAAGTGATCTTTAACTATTCTAACTAATGTTGGTTTGAAGTGTATCCTATCAGATATTGTAACTGTGACTCTTGCTAGTTTCCTTGGCCATTTGGGAATAAATATCATTTTCCAGTCTGCGACTTTCAGGTAGTATCTGTCTATTATGTAGAGTTGAGTTTCTTGGAGGCAAAAAATAGAAGGATCCTGCCTTTTAATCCATTCTGAAAAACTATATTTTATTGACAATTTCCTTAATTATAGACAATATCCCATGGTACTTCCCTCCCTCCCCCACTTCCCTTTTTGAGGGGAAGGGGATATGATGGAGAGTGGCGTTTCAAAGGGGAAAACTGTATTTTTTGATTGGGGTATTGAGATCATTGATATTCAGAGTAATTATTGAAAAGTATTAATTCATATCTTGTTAATTTTATAGCACACAGTATTTTTCAATTCCTCTGTTTCATCAACTACTATTCAAGAATAGCTTATTCTTTCCTGTGGCCTTACATATATGCTTTTGTTTGTTGGTTGGTTTTCTTCAGCCTGAAGAATATCTTCAGGCTTTTTTTTTTTTTTTTTTTTTTCTTTTCAGAGCTGGATTTGTGGTCATGTATTCCTTTAGCCTGTTTTTATTGTGAAAGTTCTTCCTTTTCTTTCACTATGACAGAAACTTCGCTGGATATAGTAATCTGGGTTGGCAAAAGTTGTTTTAGCTTTTAAAGTTTCAGTTGACAAATCTGTTGTTATGTTGATGGGCTTCTCTCTACTTTCAGTGTATTTTCTTTGGCCTGTGTATTTACTAGTTCAATTATATATTTGCAAGGAGAGGTTCTTTTTTTGGTTCTGTCTTTTTGGTTTGTGAAATGACTCCTGGATATGTATTTGTATGTCTTGCTCCAATTTAGGGAAATTTTCTGGTATGATTTTGTTGAAAATAATTATTACACCTTTGCATTGAATTCTGTGCCCAGAATTTTTATATTTGCTATCTATATAGTATCTTGCCACAAATACATATCATATTATTCTCCTTATTTCATCTAGCTAATTTACTGTTCTCTTCAGAAATTTGTTTTCATCTTTGATTCTTTTGATTTCGACTTTCACTTACTGAACACATTTATAATCATTCATTTACAATCTCTTCTGATATTTTAACTAATTCAGCATGAATTATGAGGCATTATGATGCCTTGATTTTTTCATATCTTATATTACTGCATTGGGATTTTCATAGCTCAGGTTATTTCATTGCTTGGATTTTTTATTTGTTTATCAACTGTGTTCTTGGACATATGGATCAAAAATGTATATCTCCAAAGTATGAGCTCAAGTTCTCAGGTATAGCTTTTATTTTACTCCCAGAGTAGAAGGCTAACAGCAGAGTGACCCAATCTTGTGGACATACTTGCTATGTAAATGACCTTGTAACAAATTAACAACAATGGTACATTTAACTTCAATAATTGCTATTGAGTAAATGAGCAAGGCTGGTATGAAGGAGTTTTTTTTATTATTTATTTAGCAGTGTGGGCGGAGTATATGATGTAGGTTTGGATGGGAACTAATATTAACTTTGTAAAAGAAGAAGCTGGCACAAATATTTGGGAGAGTGAAGTTGGAACAGGCTTAAGTTTCCTAGATTTTAGAGGTTGTTGAGTCTTTTAGAGGTTGTAGCTATGGAGAATAAAGAATAAAGAGAAAGGGATAAGGAGAAAAGAATGTTTTAAAGAGGTTAGAAAGAGAGGGAATGTATGTGAATTATGTATGAAAAGAGCAGTAGGGAAATCACAATTACACTGGCTAGAGAAAAATAAAAAACTGAAAATCCAATGGAGCAATAGGTAAGCACAAAGAAAACTAGCAAGGAATGTGTATGCACGAGTGGAGAGTATTTTTTTAAAGGCATTAAGCCAGGTATGGCAGCTCAATACTTTAATCCCCTTACTTGGGAGCATGAGGGTAGCAGGATTATAGCAAGCTCAAGGCCAGCCTAGGTTAGGATGAGATCCTGCTTCAAAAAAGAAAGAAGGGAAAAAAAGATATGGCATAAACCTCAGTGAATGGGGGCAGGGAAGAGGGAAATAATGGTACTAACATATAATGTGTCCATACAAAGTTTCTATTAAATAATAATAATTTGAAAATATCAAAACTGAGAGCTGGGGCTGGAAAGATCTCTTAGTGGTTAAGGTGCTTGCCTGCAAAGCAAAAGGGTCAATTCCCCAGGACCCATATAAGCAAGATGCACAAGATGGCATATGCATCTGGAATTCATTTGCAGAGGCTGGAGATCCTGGTGTGCTCATTCTCTCCCTCTCACTCTCTCTCTCCCTCTCTTTCTCTCCCTTCCTCTTTTTTCCCTCTTTCAAAGAAATAAAAAAATAATAAAAATAAAAACACATTTTAAAACACTGAGAGATGGAACAAAATATCAAAACTCACAAAAATTAACCCTAACATACCATTTCTTTTGAAAAGGTAAAGAATGTTAAATGTATATCAAATCTAACAAGTCATTGGAATCTTTCTCTCCTTGAGATTTTTATTTTATTTTATTTTTTTAGCAACCTGTCCCAATCTGGAAGGTGTGACTAATGCTCCTATTTACCCAGATTTGTAATATATATTGCCCCTGTGTAAATCAGTCAGTAAGGTTTCTGGGGGTGAGTTTCTGTGTCATTTATCATGAGGCGTGAACTGGTTCCCTCATTGGTGCACTATGAGATTGTCTCCTGCTTACATATATTTATAATAATTATATCTTCATTTGTGTTTCTTTTTTTCATTTGAATATTCAACCCATATGGAGTTTAGTTTAAGATATTTGGGCATATGATGTGAGGAATGTAATTATAGATGATTATTACAAGTTATTGTAGATGACTATTACAATTAGTTGGTCAGATGATTCAAAAGAATTTCTTAAATAATTTATATTTATATTTATTTTTTAGCTATTCTCTCTAAATTGAAATATTTCCCTCAGAGGAGGGAGGCTTATAATAAGACTAATGAAATTTGTCACGACTTTGGATGCTCACAAAACTCATCTCAGAAAGTTACAAGACTCACAATGTCTATCCTCAAGGTTACATATGCAATAAAGAATTTCTGGGGAAGAAGAGGCTCTTTGGTGGATTTTCCTGCAAGCTGGACTGGAAACTCCAGGAGTGCAGCTTTTGTGAGTCATTATCCATCTTCTGGTGACTGTTTCCATAACATAGTTTCCTTGAGTTACCTCCTCATCCATGCTCCTTGAATTAAGTCCAGTAAACTCATTGCTTCACCAAGCTATATTTGAATGAGATCTTATCTTTGGTCCATTGTCAATGTTCTTGCAGGTGGCTAGATGTTCATTCATGTCTCCCAAGGAAAAGTTGTGCAATAAAATTAGACTCCAAATGGATTGACAGAACCAAGGATTACTTGGGGAGGAAGAGTTGTATGGTAGTTTGAATATATGTCCCCCAATATATTTAGTGTTTTATTACTTTATAGTTTGCATCTGCAAGCACCTTCCTAGAGGCAATGTCACTGGGGGCTGGTCTTAAGGTGTTAATGGTGGGTTTGAGATTCCATTGTAAAGATACAAGTGTGCCTAGAGGGAGTTCCTGAAGTGTGCTGGGCTTTTGGCTGTAGTTTTGCTCAGTGTGCTGAGTAGCTGGTGGCTTGGCTTTTCTCTCTCTGCTTGACCCTGTGAAAGCAGGCCGCTTCTCCTGACATTATGGAACTGCCCCTGGATCTGTAAGCTTCAATAAATAATATCCCTTCCTCCATAAATGTGCCTGGTCTGGAAGTTCATCTCAGCGAACCTGAAGCTGTCTGCTATAAGTTGCATGGGCCTTGTAGACTAGGATGGCATGTCTTCTTGTTAAGGAAGCTGTGTGCCCCCTGCTAACACAATAAGATATGTAACCAAGGGGGAGCCATCAGATATTTGGGTGTCCTTGAGGGGAATCCCAAAGTGACTGTCTTCCTGCACATGGTATGGGATGACACACCACATTGATAAGTGTGTCAGGCACACGAGTATGAGGTTGACTTAAAGTATTTGGTGGACTAGAGAACATATTGCAACTCATGAAATAAGCACAAATGGGACATATGTGTAAAAAACCATCATGTCAGTTGCTGTGGGTGGTAAGATTTTTAACTGAGTCTCAGCTGTCTGTCCAGAAAACCTTGTATTCCAAAGGGAGAAATTACAATTGAAAAAAAAAAAAGATATTCAGGTGCCAACTTCTGTACTAGCCTCTGACATGGCAGAAAAAAAAGAGAAAAGATGGGTGAGATAGAGGCATTGGCTTGCCTGCCTTCCTTCCTTCCTTCCTTCCTTCCTTCCTTCCTTCCTTCCTTCCTTCCTTCTTTCTTTCTTTCTTTCTTTCTTTCTTTCTTTCTTTCTTTCTTTTGAGAGAGACACAGAGAGAGACAGAGAGAGAGGGAAAGGAAGACAGATAGAGATGGACGTGCCAGCAGCCTCTCAGCCACTGCGAACGAAATCCAGATGCGTGTACCCCCTTGTGGGCAAGTGCGGAATTGCGCCCTTGCGTCACTTTGCAGCTGGCTAAACGTCGGACCTGGAGATTGGAACTGGAGTTCTTAGGCTTGGCAGGCAGGCGCCTTAACCGCTAAGCCATCTCTCCAGCCCAGCTTGCCCTATTTCTTAAAGCTAATGGGGCATAAGGGAAAGAAAGTACACATTAGATCTGTACTAAAGAGCCCTTTATAGGCTCCAAAGACTTGCAGCCTAAGGACAGAATCTGAAAGTGAAGAGGAAAAGAATCAGACAGGTGTAATAGAAGATACCCCTCAGCTCTGACCTTCAATATAGGGGAAGGGAAAATCCATGATTCAGCCAGTAGATAAAGACCTTAGCAGTGGCCCAGTACAGGAAGCTGATAATCAGGGAATACTTTGTGTTTAAACTGCCTGAATTGGGAAGGACTTTTAAACAGTGATTGAAAATTTCTCTTAGAGCCTGGTTTGTGACGCTGTGGTATATGGGGCTATATGGGAAGCTCTGACGTGCCATAAGCACAGAAACTTGGTTATATAACTACTAATACTTTCAAACAAAGGCTGCATAACCTAAGGCAGTGTAAAGGAAATTGGTCTCTGATGGACAGGACCATATAAGCTATTAGAAAATCTTGTTTATTACCAGCTGAGATCCTCATGAATATCAGGAGCTAAAGGACAGATGCTTCTCAAATAGATCAGTAAGAGAAAGCACTGTTTGCAGTCCAGTTCACTGAGCCTAATATGACTGAGTTTACAGAATATTTAGGAAAGGGATGAAATCTCCATGGGACTTAGGACTGATATGAGGTTCCAGTGACTTTGCTGATCTTCCTGGTGGTATATTATCTGTATGAAATTGGAGAAGCTCTACCATATCTGAATGTAAATCAAATTTGTAAAGTGCAAAAGCATTAAGGAGGAAATGAGAAGGACTGGGGAGATAGGGCATTTGGTAAAGTGCTGACCCATCAAGCCTGAGGATCTCAGTGCAATTTGCAGTATTCATATAAATATGTTGAATGTGGTGGCATGGACCTGTAATCCCAGCACTGCAGAGGTGAGTTAGAATGATCCCCGGGACTACTAGCTGGCTAGCCATTTGTTGTAGCTACGCTTGTATTACTGGAACAAAACACCTGAACAATAGCAGATGATAGGAAGAAAGGATTTATTTGGCTTACCGTCTTGAAAGGAAGCTTCAAATGGCAGGGAAAAGATGGTACAGTAAAGGCTGAACATCACCTCCTTGCCACTGCCGGTGGAAGAAAGCAGAAAGAAAATGAAGCTGGCTCTGTCAAGAGGGAGCCAGCTATATCACCCCAAAGCCTGGCCCCAGTAATATACCTCCTGCAACAAGGTACCACCTCACAAATTGCCACCAGTTGAGTGTCAAGAGTGTTTAAACCATGATTTTATGGGGACATCTGATTCAAAGTACCACATTCTATCCCTGGCCCTCATAAACTCACGACCATCTCATGATGTAAAAATGCATCCCGTTCAATTTCAAAAGTCCCCATATTTTTTATAAATTCCAACATTGTTCAAATATCCCCATGGTTCAAATTCTCCTGTCAGCCTGTACAACCAAAACACAAGTTACATACACTTAACAGCACAGAGTAAACATATTCCCTAATGCAAGATCTAAAAAAAAAAAAAAAAAAAGTGGGCAAATATCAAACCCTGATACTTTATGTCTGGCATGAGGATGTTTCTAGAGTTCCAATTCTGTCCATCTAGGTGGGTTGCCCATAACCCAGATATTATAGTCAGCTCCACACTGGTGGAGTGAATTTCCAAACCAGACACAGCTTATAGAAGGAAGAGTTTATTTCAGCTTACAGATCCAAATGAAAGGTCCATAAATCGTGGTAGAAGTTGGCTCCCATTCAAAAACCCAAGAGACACACCACCAAACAGCTAGCACCACAAGCAAGCACAAACAGCAAAACAGCAGGGACCCCCACCAGAATTCAGACTACTCTGCATACCGTTAGCCTAAAATTCAGCTCCTCCCTCAGTAACACCTTAGGGCTGGAGCCCAGGATCTGCCCACAATGACACCTCGTCCAGCCAGGTGGCTAGAAATCCAAGTTACAAGTTTTAATAAGTATTGAATCTGTGGTGGTGGTGGTGGGGTGTCACACATTCAAAGTACAGCAGCAGTGAAAACTCCATCCTGAGCTGGCAGCTGTCCTTGAAAGCCCTTCTATAATCCCCCAAATCCTGGGGTCTCTACTGAACTAATGATTTATCTATGCCATTGCCTCTATTCAGGGACCACTAACCTGTTTCATATTGTCTAGAGGCCATCACAACAACAACAACAAAATAAAACAGCATTGCAAATGGCCCTCTAATTCCTGCATTTGTAAAACTTCCATGGTTCCAGGTAGGCTACCAAAGTTGTTAATCCAGGGGAAAATAATGCTGATTTTGAAAGGCAAGAAATCTCTATCAGACCTCTTCCTACTGTCCCAATGCAGAATAGCTGGCCCAATCTCAGTGGTGGTAATCTTTCAAACAATTGCAGCTGAACCTGACTGGTCTGCAGCCCAAAACTTTCATTTTTTTCTGGTCTATAACCTTCTGCTCACAACAGTTCATTTTTTTATACTCAACTCAAGTTCCCTGGACACAGCAGAACTGAGGTAGTCTCTCACACAAACTGCTGCTAGCTCAATCCCAACAAAGTTCTTCTCCTCATAATCTAAGCCTACCCAGTCCTCAGATCTTACTGCACTGAGGTATTTTGATTCTCTGACCAGAATGATCCATCAGTCTCTACTAACAACACTCTAAGTCACCTCTTAGTCAAGTGTTTCAAATATTTCTGTATTCCTACTACAAATCAGTTTAAAAAGACCAAAAATCATAAGATGTGTTTCTAGCAGTAACAACTTCAGTCCTCCTCATAGGGCACACTCCATGATGCCAGAGGTGAATACTTGGGAACAGAAGGCATTGTAACAGGAGGAGGAACCATAGGCATTTGGACAACTTCTTCATGTAACTTACTTATGCCTTCAGGACCTTCTCAAGCCTGATCACATATACACCACTTCCTTTTTTGATGGACGGCTACTGTGCACATCCAACTTTACAGTCTGGTGGGTGAGATAACACCTAGCTTATAATGGGAAGCAGAGGTCACATGGTAACTTGGTAGCCCATTGTGAAGCCTTCACTTTCCACTAAGGCCCAATTTTAGGGCAAAAACTGATTCTCGAGTGCTCAGCAGTGAGACATGTTGATCACACCTTCCTAGGCTCAGGGTCCATTGTGGAAGAGGTGGCAGAAAGAAGTAAGAACTGAAAGAAGGGTAGGACTCCTTACAATGCACTCTTCCAGATTCAAAATGGTCTGGATATCCATGACCTCACAGTGCCTGACACTACCTACACAAAACCATCTCTTTTATTTTGATGTCATCATAATAGGAGGAAAAGATGATGACATCAAAATAAAAGAGAGACCAAGAGGGGAGGGGATTTGATGGAGAGTGGAGTTGCAAAAGGGAAAGTGGGGGAGGAGGGAATTACCACGTTTTGTTGTCTATAATTATGGAAGTTGTCAATAAAAAATAAATAAAAATTTAAAAAGTAAAATAAAAAACTAAAATAAATAAATGAAAAGAACTGCCTCTCAATGGGAGAATAATTGTCTTCAGTACTTTATATTTAAAGTCTGCTATATTAGTCATGGTTCTCTAGATGAACAGAAGCAATAGAATTAATTTGTATTAAAAATGGGATTTATGGCATAAGTTTATAGCAATCTAACAGGAGATGTCTGCAACTTGAGAGTCAAAAATCCAGTAGCTGCTCAGTCCACATGACTGGATGCCTTGGCATACCAATTCCAGCACTGAAGACCTGGAGGATTCCTGGAGAGCCTTAAGTGAAGTCTTAAATCCACAATGGAAGGCTGATGAAACTTTGTTCAAATGCAGACAAAAGATAGCCAAACAGGGTTGATGCACATAACAGTGAATAGTGGGGTCAGCAAGGTAAAATGCACTCACCAGGAAGTAGCATGGGCAGCCAGGAGGAAAAGGAGCCATGTGCTCTCAGAGCTTCCTTATATGGATAGCCCGCCACCAGAAGGGCTGGCCATTCTGGAGGAAGGACTTCCCCCTTCAGTGAATCCTTCTTGGAAGCAACCTCATTGACTTACCCAAACAGAATGATTCTGGATTCCTAATCTGATCAAGTAGATAGCCTAG
Organism: Orientallactaga sibirica; assembly: GCA_036365145.1. Classification (NCBI taxonomy): domain Eukaryota; kingdom Metazoa; phylum Chordata; class Mammalia; order Rodentia; family Dipodidae; genus Orientallactaga; species Orientallactaga sibirica. The sequence continues at coordinate 14,570,288 of JAEOAD010000008.1, forward strand.
ATTAACCACCACACTCACCTAGTCTTATTTGGAAGCTCCAGGACAATGAGAGACCCTGCCTGAAAAAGAGGTGGATGACATTCCATAAAGGTTCTTTTTGAGTCAATAGAAAGCAAATGTTGCACAATTGTGTAAAGCCAGAATCCCTAGTTAATAAATTGGCAACCATATTCAATGTTGTGAACTTCTGGAAGACTTAAGCTATAACAACAATTTCCCAAAGAGGTAAAGAGAGGAATGAATTAAAGAATGGTATGGGTATACAAGAATAAGCTTTACTAGGAGTGGACAGTTAGTTCCCCAGAGTATGCTGCATATTCTTTTCCTCTGCAAGAACGTGGAGTAGATATTGTTTGCTCAAGCCTGGATCCTGTCAGCAGGTGGTTGATGGAGAAGCAATGGCTGTGGTGTCACCTCAGAGCCTATAAAATCTTAGTGGCCAGCTTGAGCAGCAGGTTTAACAGGCAAGAGCACTGCCCTACTTCCTCTACTCCCGGACAGTGCCAAACAGTGCAAGCTGGCTCACATAGCTCATGGGGGATCAGGAGCTACATACTAGTCCCCAGCAACAAAATAGAATGAGAAAGACAGATGGCTTATGGAAAATGACTAGATTATGCAAGACTAGATGGTGTTGCATTTCCCACCCTCGCCACTGTACCCAACATCACTCTTTAAACCAAACAATTGATGTAAATGATGAGATGAGCTTTTTTCCCCTACTGTATTGGACCTTGCTCAGTTTTACCTTAGTATCCCCTTAGGTGCTGAATCGCAAAATCAATTGGTATTTCATTGGAACTATTGGCAGTGGGCTTTTAAAGATGCTGTCTTACCTCTGAAAAGTTTCATTACATGATGATAATCCTTGAGTATGTTACAGATATGGACAAGCATCTAGAACAGTAAAAACAATGCTTTAAGAATTTGAATTAAGGTGCTAGCACCTACTTTCTCGTTGCTACAACAAAACACCCAACCACAAGTAACTTATGGCAGGAAATGGTTTATTTTAACTTACAAATTGAAGGGAAGTTTCATCATGGTAAGGAAAGCATGACAGAGAGCTGGACATCATGTCTTGTTACAAAAGCTGGGAGGAAGTAGCATGAGAGCTAGCTATACACAGTGGGGCTGGACTAATAAATCCCAAGGCCTACTCCCCAGTGACATATCTATTCCACAAAGGATCTGCACCCCAAAGATTCAAGTATCTCGTGATTAAGTATAAGGCTTAATCACAAATGCATGAAGCTTTGGGGGACTATGGGAGACATTATATTCAAATTACCAAATGCTATCCCATGCCCCCAGAGATTAATGATCATCTCATGAAACAAAATGCATTCAGTCCAACTTTAAAAGTCTCCATAGTTTTTACTAATCCCAAAACTGTTCAAAAATTCAAAGTTCAAAATCTCTTCTGTGATTCAAGGCAATATCTTAACTTTAAATCCAGTAAAATTGAAATACAAGTTATATACTTCCAATACATAAAGGCACAGAGTAAACATTCCCCATAACAAAAGGAGGAATGAAAAAACAGCAGGGAAAGATGAGCCAATTCAAGATAGAAAACAAGCAGGGCAAATATCAAATCCTGCAACTCCCTGTCAGACTGCAGGGTTTGGGATGATATACTCTGGGGTCCAAAGGACTTGAGCAACTTCCTCCCTCTAGCTCTTTGCTTCCCGTACAGAATCCATTTGAAGGGGCAGCAGCTTTCCTTGGTGGCTAACCCATAGTTCTGGCATCTCTAGCTTCCTGGAGTCTCCATTGCAACTCACAACTTACATCTTCACAGCTCCATGTCAAGTCCCCCATGGCTTCCATGAAGGGACCACAACCCTGATTCACATTGCTGGACCTCAGTGGCCATTTCAAAATAATGTGTTGCAATCCAAAAACCCTATCCAAAACCAGTACCAGGTGGACATTGCCAGTAAACTTGTTAATCCAGAAGGGATAAAGCCAACTTTGAGGAACACGAAACTCCTTCAGCTTTCTTTCTTCAGGCTCCCTCCTTTCAAGAGAATCAGTGCTTCTCCCTTGGTGGAGGTGATCTCTTAAACAATTATAGCAGAACTGGCTACAGTCTCTGGCTGGAGACTTTCATTTCTTTCTATGCCTAACATCTTTCATATATTTGTATTTTGTATATTTTCTTCTGCCAACCACATCAATTCAGTACTTTGAAATTCAACTTCACTCAGCTTCTCAGGACATGGGCAAAATATCACACAAACTACCTCTATCATAGTTACTGATTTAAAAAAATTCTTTCATTCCCTCTAAAATGTCATAAGCTGAGCCTTCATAGTCCACACTTCTCTCTGCATTTAGGTCTTTCAGATTATCCCTAGAATTGACCATCAGACCATCAGACTCTCTGGATGTTATATAGTTTGGCAAAGAGAGTTCTGAATTATCATGGAGCTTACCTTACATGCTTTTTTTTTTTTTTTTTTTTTTTTTTTTTTTTGCCACTTAGGTACATTATAAAGAACCAAGGTTGTGAAGTTTTTATCCTACTTCCAGACTCAGAGTGCTCTCAATTTTAAGGACGCACTCTTTGAACCCCATTTCCAAGGCTACTTTCTTGAATTAAATGAATAGTGGCCAGTTTCCCTCTGCACAGACAGAACTATTTTTCTACATGAGCACTCAAAGTGAGCTAGGGAGAGTCTGCATCTCACAGAATTTATTTTCTTGTACCTGATAATGAGTCATGCTGAACTTTCTCCACTACTAAAATGAAAGCACTTTGCCCTCTATTTCCCATATACTCCTGACTTTCAAACTTAAAAAAAAACACAAAACTTAAAAATATTTTCTCTTTCCTGAGAAAGAGAAAAGAGACAAAACATCACAAGACTAATTATAATCCCCAAATTAGGTGAACTGAAATTATTTTAAGCTAAGATACATGTGTCTTTTGATCTCATGGTAATCACATCTTTTATGATCATTACTAGCAATGCACAAATCCATATATGCTTACATATGGTCTATCTTCCACATTTCTTACCATGTTTATCTACCAAAATGAAATGAAATAATAGTCAAAGTCAATTTTGGACTCAATTAACATATTGAAAATGTTTATTTCTCTCAGATTGGAGCCCTGGTTTTCCCACACAACAAGCTGATTGTTTTAATTGCTTTCCATGTCTCTGTGACAAAATGCATCTGTAGTCAGGAAGCAGAGAGAGAGAGAGAGAGAGAGACAGACAGACAGACAGACAGACAGACAGACAGACATATATCAATACTGGTGCTCAGTTCGTTTTCTGCTTTTTATTCATTTTGGATCCCCAGCTGACAGAATGGTGTCATTTACAGTTAAGGTGCCTCTTTCCATCTTAGTTAAGCTAACCTAGAACCTTCCTTACAGATGCATCTAGAGATTTTTCTCCTACATTAGATGATTCTGAATTCTATATCAGGTCATTTTACATTTTACTCATTGCATCTGGATAAAATTAACCTCCACACAAGGAGGAAGCACTCATATTACACTGCAATAATTGGTGACTTTGAACATGATGCTTCCTTCTCTTCTGCTCAGTTCCTGATTTTGAAAATTGGTATTAAGTAATGCTTCTCAAATTCTGGGGCACATTAGAATTATATGAATAGCCTGCAAAAAAAAAAAGAAAACAAAAATAAAGTGCTAAAATGGACCAGCCTCAAATTTCTGACTCAGTAGATCTGTGGTGGTCCCAAAACTTTAAATTCTAAAAAGGTCCTTTACTGGTGGCCATAGTTAGAGAACCACTGGTGTCACATTATTAGGATGAGCATACAGAACCATCAGTAGAGTGCTCAATTCAAAGTCACTTCCAAATCAATGTTGACACCTCTGTCCTCAACCTCTATTCCACTTTTCATCAAAGAAAAGGAAATAGATGATGAAAAGTAGTCCATGACATTGGATTTGAGTGCAATTGAACTAAATTCAATTATCTTTGGGCAAGTCTTCCTGGAAGCAAACCAAAGAGATATTTCTGTGGAAATAAAGGAGATATTTTAGATAAATGAATATTAAGAACAAATGATAGGATTTGGCAAACACAGCAGGCAAAGAGCTCTCCTACTCAGTGTTAATAGAAATATAAAGAGATTCATAATTTTATAGGGCAATTTTATAATTCCCACCAAAGTGGGAATGATGCATATACTTTGACCCAGCAATTTTAACTCTCAAAATATGACCTTCAGTAATGCACATAAATGTGCAGGAAGAGAGTGTAACAGATGTGCATAGTATTTCCTAAACTTGAGAATGCAAGAAATGTTATGTTGTCACCCACAAGTCAACTTCATTTATATATCAAGACCATCGTGCCTAATGATGAAGACAAATCTCATTTCTTGCAGGATTCATTCCTTGGTACTTTTGTAGAGATGCCTGAGAGAACTGGGAAGAATGCCCAGAGCAGAGTTATTGGAGGAGGGGGATATAGAATATTTGACCTTATATCTACGCCATTCATGCTGACTTCTGACTTGGCCATTCTGTTAGGGCCTGATGGATGTTACATACAGATTACTGTTTCTCATTTTCTCTTGATCCTATCCCACCAGCCTCATCTCCTGCTGCTTCTTTTCTCCATGACATACCAAGGTGCCAGATACAAGGAAACTGGAACCTTGACTCCTCTGATACCACATTCAGATGCTTAGGATCAAGCTAATGTTTTCTGCATCCTGCTAATTCGAAGCTGCCTCAAGGCTCTAATCAACTATGTACCTGCTTATTTTAGTCCAACTAACAGAGAAGACCAATAAAGCCCAACTGCTGTTTTGAAAGTGTTAATGGCTCCCATTTGAAACCTTTTACTACTTTAGCTGTTATCAAGAACTTTCCAAAAAAAAAATAAAAAAAAGGAAAATAACCATTTTGATGCTAAAAAATCTTGTTTTCAGGACAAATCCCAGATGTCAGCTACTCCTTAATCAGTGACTCAGTGATTATAACTTAGCCACATGCAAAGACTGTGTTAACTACATATAGCTTATTGTGTATGCATTAAAATGAGCTTCTAATGGTCAAATATATTTTTAAAATTTTCAATTTATAGCAGTTGTTTATCCTTTTTTCAAGAATAATGTAGGGAGTTATGTATTTTCATTTCAGCTCTCCCCCAAAACAGAAATGACTTCATTGTTTAGGTACAGAAAAAACTATGTTAAATCATTCAGCCAATACTGCTTGGAATAGATTTCTTTAAAGCATATTTGATTGTGTAACTGTTCTGAGCTAAACTTGGCCTGTCAAGTCTCTGGATATTATGTAACCTCATAGAAAATACAAAAATAAGAAATAAAGATAGAATTAAATAAGAGACAACAAGTTTGGGGAAATTCAGCTTGAACATTTTAAGATCTCATAATGTGCCAGATGTTGTAGATATAAAGATAGATGAGATATACCTCCTGTCAATGAAACTTCATGCAATCAAAAATGCAAGGAAGTGTTATTAAACAATAAGCACACAATAAAGAGCCAGAGAGCATTGATCCTAACTGAAGAAAAGACATAGTGGATATAGTGTTTAATCTGTGGAGGAAGACTATATTCAGGCATATTCAAGAGATAGGTCCAGAGTTTACCAAGAGAAGGAAATGTATAATATGTATGATGCAAATTCATCATTGAAAGGAAGAATGGTGTACTGACTGAAACCTTAAGGCCTAGAAGAGCGGCTGATGCCCAAGAGGAAAGCAGTGTATATTTGTGGGATGAGTGAACCATGATTTCTTGTATGAATGTTAGTGGCTCCAGACAGTTCTATTCTGCTACAACAGAGAGTGGAGTCCACAAATGGGGGAGGGTGGAAACAACTGCAGAGATCCAATGCCATGAATATAATCTTCCAATGAATTAGGCTTGTGTATTTCTGACAACGGGAATCCGTAAACAGCATTTGAACAATGTAGTGATAAGAGTGAGCATGTGCAATATGTAGTAGAATGAGTGGTTCTCTTTAAGTACATGAAATGAGGGCTTAGAAAGAGAACATTCAGCCATTCAAGCCACAGGCTTTCCCTTGTCTTATCCCGGAATAAACACATTCTCTCTCTCTGTTTCTCTCTCTACACACACACACACATCCCAACAGCATTGCAGAAAGGTAGAGCAGAGAGTACAGCACTCTTGGTAAGGTGAGAAGACCACTCACTTGACAAATAAGCCTATAAAATCCTCTGAGCTCTGCCCCATAACTTCAATGCCCTTTTGCTTTTATTCTGTTCTCTCAAAGGGCCACAGAAGTTGGGGTGATGATTTTCCCCACTTCTGTGACTTTCCTCTACAGGTAAGTTACATAACAATCCCATGTGCTATATGCATACTATTATAGTAGAGCCCTGGCTCCCTCTATACTTCCAAACTGGAAGGATCCAGTCCCCATGATCCAGCTGGTGGGCCATCTCCAGGGTATACCTGTCAAGCATTTCAAGTTATTCTTTTTCCAAGTCCCCACTGCATTGTGACCCAGTGTGGTCCCCAGATCTCTCTCAACTACCCAGACAAGGAAGGAAACCAAAGGCTCTTTAGGGGATCACAAAGCTCTGATTCTAAGCCACCAACTTTCAAGCGCCTATCTTTGGCTGGAGGACAAATGCAGCATAAGCAGAGAGGAATGGAGAAAACACTACTTGTAACATTTCCAAGGGAGTAGGAATAGTTCCTTACCTCTTAGCTTAGGGTTTTGTCAATTCCAGTGCCTTTCTTCCTTCAGAGTGTGGCTACTGATAGACTGTGGATATAGCTCAGTGGTGGAGTACTTGCATAGCATGTGCAAAGCTATGGGTTCAACTCCCAGTATTGAAAAAAATTAATACATCAATTAGCATTTCTTGAATGTGTGTGTGTGTGTGTGTGTGTGTGTGTGTGTGTGGTGCATGCACATACCACATGTGAGCACATGCAGAGACCAGATGAAGATTCAGTATTCTTTGTCAGTCTTCCACCTTAATTTTGGAGATAGTGTTTCCATCTGAGCCTGGAACACACCATTTTTCAGTTATACCTGCTGACCAGGGAGTCTCAGTTATCTTCCAGCCCCTTCCCCACACCTCAAAACTGGATTTATAATGATGCATGGCATGCTCAGATTTTGACATAGATGCTGAAAATCATAATCAGGCTGTCATACTTGTACATCAAATGCTCTTACATGCTGAACCCTCTTCTCAGTTATGCATCACTTGTATTTAAACATGGGTCTTGGAAGCCAAGTCCAAGGTTCAGGAAAAATTTTACATAACACTTGGCATTCAATCCTAGTGTCTAACAAAAGCAATATACAAAATTCTCACTTTTCTAGTAGCCACAGTAAAGAAGAATGAAATAAGGGTGTTAACTTTAAAATGTATTTCAGGGCTGGGGAGATAGCTTAGCAGTTAAGGCACTTGCCTGCAAAGCCAAAGGACCCAGGATTGATTCCCTAGGACCCAAGTAAGTCAGATGCCCAAGGTGGCACATATGTCTGGAGTTTGTTTGCAGTGACTGAAGGCCCTGGTATGCCCATTCTCTTTCTCTCTGTCTATAAAACTAAACAATAAACAATAAACAATAAACAAACAAACAAACAAATAAACAAACAAATAAATAAATTTTAAAATGTATTTTTCAGTGATTGCAGAATAGCTAATAATAGTTTAATATATGATAAATAAAGCCTCTATTAAAAAGATATTTTGGATATTTTCTTCATTTCAACTCTTTAAAATTTATTGCACACTTCATACTTGCAGCCCATATCACTTAAAGATTAACATTTTCAAGTGCCCAGTAGCTGTTTTGGCTGATGTAGCTGTAGATTCACCTATAGCAGAAACTAGCAACAGTTACTTATTGCATACCACTCTTCTACTATAAATCTACTTTGATTTAGAACTCTTGGTGGAAATTGTGGTAGTTTGAATATATGTCCCCAATATAGTTAGTCTTAATGGTGGGTTTGCATACCAAACTCTTCTGACCTTTTGGCTATGGCTGGTTGGTTTCTCTCTCTCTCTCTCTCTGGCCCTTGCCTTTATGGAACTTCCTGGATTAGAACTCTGGTCTGGTGCAACAGAAATATTGCTGGGGATTGATTTCAATGTCTTTTGTTTGCTAGGCAAGTGCTTTGCCAATGAGCTATATGCCCAGCCCTGTGTAGAAGGTAGCTGGGGAGGTGCTTGATTTAACTCTCTTCCTAGTACAGGTTTGGGGAGACCAAGCTTTTAAAATGTTCCTAATTCCCAAGTGATTATGTGAAACTTCAGCTATTTTCAAAACTCAAAAAAGAATATTTTCTTTTTCTTTTTCACTATTTTTATTTATTTATTTGGGAGAGAAAGAGAGAACAAGGTAGAGAGAGAGAGAGAGACAATGGATGCACCAGGGCTTCTAGCCACTACAAACTAACTCCAAACTCATGTGCCACATTGTTCATCTGGCTTATGCAGGTCCTGGAGAATTGAATCTGGGTCCTGAGGCTTTGCATGGAAGCACCTAAGCCATCTCTCCAGCCCAAAAAAGAATATTTTCTTTGACTTAAGTCACTGCCTTAATTAAGTACAGATGGGTTCCTATAATAACTTTTCTTTTAACTTTATATCACAGCGTTTTAAAGTTGATTGACTTTATGATCTCTTGAAACACAAATCATTCTCTTTATGAAGGCAGTTCAATACAACCCTTGCAGATGGATGGGACTACATCAGCAGTCTGGGAACTGACCATTGGCTGGGCATGCCCCTTGTACTCTGTCTCAGATTTATTCTCTCAAACAGAGCAAGAAAGAATCAAGATAGAAAAAGATAAGGGTAAAATATCATTTACTTCCTCACTTATCTCACTTTTTTTTTGGTTTGGTCATTTCACCTCATTCACCACAGCCATTGTGAGGTACCTACATCTTAGTTCATGAAGGTGGGACGGTCATCTACTCTGCATTTAGTGTGTCACTGAGCATCTGAGGAGGCCGGATAAATGATAAAAGAGAAGACTTCATGGGACCATCAGACACAATGTACTTCCTGATCCTGCCAATTTCCGGGAAAGAACTACTGTGAATAGACAGGTGTTTGGTAGACTAATTAGTAAATTTACCCAATAGTTTGCTGCCAAAATTATGCTCCTTGCAATTAAAATAATACTTCCTGGTCTTGTCCCACAATTCACAAGAAAAATAATCTCATAAAAGTATTAAGCCTGCTTTACCACATACATCATTGTTCCTTGTATAGAAATTATTTTATGTACTTATAAATTAATTTTTGAGTGTGAATGTGTGTGCTGTATGCATGCATGTGTGTATGCATGCTCATAGGTGTGTGCGTGCATACATGTGTGAGGTACATGGACATATGTCTGTTTGGGTATATGTGGATGCCAGAGGTTGGTACTGAGTGTCTTCATTAATAGCTCTCCTCCTTATTTTCTGAAAAATACTATCTCTGACTTCACCTGGAGCTCACCAACCTGGCTAGACTGGCTGAACAGTGAGTCCTGGTGATCCTCTTGACTCTGCTTCCCCAGTACTGTGATTACAAGTGCATGCCCCTACACCAGGATTCCCCCCCCACCTGCACTGAGAACCTAAACTCAGACACTCATGATTTCATGGTGAGAACTTTACTGAGGCCCATGTATAGAAAGTTTTAAGAGAGATTAAATCCAGTAAGCTCCAGTTATTATAGCCCATTGCAGACCAAACATAACCTTCTTTCACCCTAGAGTCAAAGTATTTTCTCTTAATTAATAATATAAATGTCATGTTAATTATTTGAAGTTGTATTACACTCCATTTTAATACTAAATATGTTTTAATCTCTTCAAAGTTAGTCATCTGTCAGATACACTATTACAAATGTATTTAGGATAACACCTACCATGGTCTAGGCATTGGTGTATGCTCCAAAAGAAGGTTAAAAAATTAATAGATCTTAAATTCTTTCAGAATATTTGAATAGGTACTCAACTAAAATACCTAAAACAATATCATCTGCATTTCAATTTAGTCCATGCATTACTTACTCTTAACAAGATTTCTGTGTAATAGGAAATTATTAAGTTAGGTGTAAGAGCTAAGATGCCAACCCAGGTCTTCTGATTACCAAGAAAATGTGTGTATGTTTTTTTTTTTCTTAAATACAGTATTGTGACAAGTACTTGTCTTTCTGTTCAGCATGTTCAGAAAAAGCAAGAGGATTTTCCCCAACCTGATATGTTCTTTTTCTTGTTCTGTGATAAACTGTCTAATCTGAAGACAATTTCATGAAAATTGAGTTTCCCTTAGAAAATGAAGATAATAATGTTAAAGATAACAGTGATGATGTAACCCATTCCTGAAGAGTTTTTAAAGAAAGTCTTATGAAAAACTTGCAAGTGAAAATACAGTATAATCATATCCTTATAGATCTGGTTAAGATGACAGAAATTATATGGTAAGCTGGAAATGGTCCATTTTACATTCAAATACATTAACTTCTATTCTTCCTGAGCTGCTCTGAAATGTCTTTCTCAGGATAGTTAAGAACTGATTGTTAGAGAGAGGAATGAGGATTTCCAGGGTTAGTATGGGGATTCAGGAGAGGAAATCTTTGTCAAAATCTATAAAATTTCAGTTAGAAAACAGGAATATGCTCATGAGATCTGTTGTCAGCATAGTGACTATTGTTGATCACAGTGTGTTATGTTCTGGAAAAAGGCTTGAAGGAATACATTGTCAGTGTTTCTACAAAGTATTTATGTACATGTGTGTCTGAAGTAATGCACATGTTAATCAGGTATATTTTATAAATATGTTCTTTTTTAAAACAAAAAACTATTTCCTTATAAATTATGTATTCATATTATAAAACATTTCATTTTCATCAAATAATATGCTTGTTACACCCAAACAAACTCATTTCTATCTTGACCATCCAGTTTGAATGAATATGGGTTATAAAATGTTGGCTTAGTGTTGTATAGAGGGCAGATAATGTGGGAGACAGGAAAAGAGGCTATGTGCAGCAGTTTCCTTAAAAAAAATGGTGCCATATAATTATTTAAAAAATATTTGTTTGGGGTTGGAGAGATGGCTTAGCAGTTAAGTAGTATGCCTGAGAACACTAAGGATCCAGGTTCAATTCTCCAAGTCCCACCTAAGCCAGATGCACATGGTGGCACCTGCATCTGACTGGAAGCACTGGCATGCCCATTCTCACTCTATCTCTCTCTGTCCATCTCTCCTTCTTTCCCTCTCTCTCTCTTTCTCTAATAAATAAATAAAAATAAATCTTTAACAAAAATAATTGTTTAAAATTTTCTGATAGGCTGGGGAGATGATTCAGTGGTTAAAAATGCTTGCCATGCAAGCCTTATAACTGGAATTATGATCCACAGAACCCAAGTAAAGCCAGCTGCACGTAGCACACATGTCTGTAATCTCAATGCACCTATGGCAATAGGAGGCAGAGTTAGGAGAATTCCACAGCTTACAGACGAGCTAGTCTGGCCTCCCCCGTGGCAAAATAACAACAAGAGAGATCCTGCCTCAAGGTGGAAGGTTAAGACAGACACCCCAAGTTTGTCCTTTGACCTCAATACACATGCTGTGGCAACATGCACACACACACACACACACACACACACACACACACACACACACCAAAAATATTCTGAAAAAATATTTATCCAGTATAGTGGTTGAGTCAGATGCCCTCCATAATCATGTTTTGAATGCTTGGTCCTCAGCTAATGGCAACTTTGGAGGTGGAGCTTTTCTGAAGTAGGTATGTTTTGTGGGTGGACCTTGAGGTTTATTAGTCCCTAGTTTGCCAGTTTGACTCATGTCCTGCTGCTGGTTTCTACCTGTGGTTGGCAGGGAGGTGTTGTCTAGCCTCTGCCCCACCATCTTTTCTCCATCATCATGCACCTTCTCCTCGAGACTATAAGCTAAAACAAATTTTTTTTTTCCCATCAGCAGCTTTTGATCTAGCATTTTGTCCCAGTGTGATGGTTAAGTTTTGTTGTCAACTTGATCTGTTTAGTAATCCACAGACACCCCTTTTGGGTTGGTATCTGAAGTTGCTTCCAGGAAGGATTAACTGAGGGAGGAAGTCCTTTCACCAGCGTGAGCTCTTCCCCCACAGTGAGTGACCCCTCTTAGAGGGGGGTTTTATATAAGGAAGCCCTGGGTGAAAAGAATCCCTTTCCTTCCCCTTGGCTACCAGAGCTGCTTGCTGCCCTCCAGCGTGGATTGAAGACCAGCACCAACTGAAGACCAGTGTTCACTGAATACATGTGTGGATTGAGAACCAGCGGCTCCTCAGGAAGCTCCAGGCCTTCAGTGCTGGATGGGGACTGCTGAAGCATCTGGCCACGTAGACTGAGCAGCTATCAGGTTCCTTGAGTCTAGAGCCTGCAACTGCTATTGGACGACTGTAAACCAATCCAATAAATTCCCTTTAATATTCTATTAGTTTTGTTCCTCTAGAGAACACTGACTAAGCCACCCAGAAAAGTGAAGATAACTGCTAGAAACCTGACCACATTTGGCTTTTGATCTTTTGGAACAGATTTTGGACTGAGAGTCACCTTTCAGTGCTGTGAGTAGAGTTTGATATCCCATTCTTGTAAGAGTTGAGAGACCTATATGCAAAAACAACCATAGCCGGGCATGGTGGTGCACGCCTTTAATCCCAGCACTCAGGAGGCAGAGGTAGGAGGATCGCCAATGAGTTCAAGGCCACCCTGAGACTACCTAGTTAATTCCAGGTCAGCCTGGGCAAGAGTGAGACCCTACCTTCAAAAACCAACCAACCAAACAAACAAACAAAAAAAACTATAGACTATGCGGGTTTGGCTTATGAGGGGAAAGAGAGTTTTGTTTAGACTGGGGTAGAGGCAGCTAGAGTCAGAGGGCTGGAGACTTCAGTTGGGTTCAACTGCGATCGTTTGAGAGATTTCCACCACTGGGGAGTGGAGAGAGTGTTGAAGGAGTTTTCCCACTCTTCACAGTCAGCTTTACTCCTCCTGTGATTAACGGATTTGGTAGCCTACCTTGTATTATAGAAGTATAACAAATGCACAAAAGAGGGGGTCACTGCTTTGCAACTTTTTGTTTTGTTTTTTGAAATGTGAAGCAGAGTTGTTCCTGCGTGGAAACAAAGTGAGACCCTGAGGATTAACAGTGGGTTGTAGTCAAGCTCTGAGAATTTTGGACATGTTAAGACTAACTTCTGCTGAGGAGAGCTGCTGGCTTGAAGTATTTCCCGGGCTGTGGGTAGGCCAGCATGAGGTACAGAATTAACACCCCAGAGACTTTGTTCCTGGTCACAGTTGCCTCACAAGAAAATGCAGGACTTAATTATTTTACTCTGCTTGTTTTAAATCTTGAATTGGCTCAATCTTTTCTCATTACGGCATCTTTTACAGTGTGAATGTTTATCTATATCATTATATATATGTGTGTGTGTGTGTGTGTGTGTGTGTGTGTGTGTGTATCTAATGTATGAATGTATGTTTTGGTTTTATCAGCTTGTAGTTAAGAGATTTTCTTGAGTGTCAGAAGAAAACTTGGAGTTGGGACATTTAAACAGCATTGTAATTGAACAAAATCTCTGGGAACATTTAAAGTTGGACTGAATACATGTTACATCATGGGGAGTTGTGAATTTATGTTTGTCAGGATGGAATGCATCGGTTTGAGTCAGATGCCCTCCCATAAACTCATGTGTTTTGAGTGTTTGGTCCCCAGATTAAGGGAATTTTGGAGGTGAAAGCCACTGAAGATGTGTTGCTGTGTGAGCATCTTGAGATACATTAGCCCCTAGCTTGCCATTGTTAGTTTGACTCACTTACCTGTTTGTTTGTTGGCAAGGAGGTCATCTCAAGCTACTGTTCTCCCACTTTTTCCCTGTCATCATGAAACTTCCCTAGAAGACTTTAAATGAAAAAAAAATTTTCCTCGCATCAGCTTCTTTCAGTGGGGTGTTTAGTCCCAGAAACATGAAGGTAACTGCAATATTCAATGTTACTACCTTCCTTACATAAAAGCTAGCTTATCCTATTACTTTGCCATTGCATTTTTATCAAAGTATTAAAAAATAATTGCAATTCAATAAAAATAGTTTTGCTGTCAGCTGAAGCAGGTTAAGGCTGCTCACCAAACATGAGAGTGACCTCTTCCATTCTGTACTCAATGCCACTTGCCAATTTTCTCTCATCCGCTCCACATTTGTAACTGCATCCCAAAGTTTGGTTTCTTAAGTAAGCTGCTTGTGTTACACAAAGTATCTACCATGTCCTGAACTTCCCATCTCTCAACTTCATGAACTTCAACAACATTTAGTAAATATTTTTATGCCAAAGTACTATTTCTCATAGATGCAAAAGAATGAATATAAACCGTTCCCAGAACTTGAAAGTAGACAAAGAAAAAATATGCTATTTTGATAGAAACATAAAGGCACTGATGGAAGCATCATGAAAGGGTCTGAAAACTAAGATTGGAAATTCAGAGATTCCTAGTGAACATGGTACTGAAGAGGCTCAGATAGAGAGAGAGAGAGAGAGAGAGAGAGAGAGAGGCTGGAGAGGATTCCTTAAGGGAGGTGTGGGGTGAAAACGTTCTGTTCCCTTCTGGGATTTATAATCTTTACAATGCCCATCATTAGTGTATTCCATTTCTCCAATTTTCCACAGCAAGATGGTTAAATCAAAGCCCATGTTCACATTTATTTCTTGCTCAGGATGTAAACACTCTCAATAAGCAGTCCCATTTTTCAATACCCATGTGATTGACTTGAGAGTAATTGACATACAAGACACACAAGATACAAACATTTTATCTTATACCAGAAATGTATCCAGTAAGAGTTGAAAGTTTTCTCATAATGAAGATGATATAGATATTAGAAATCCTTTACAATTTCTGTTTGCTAGTAAAAGCAAGGTTGTGTGATAATACCAAGGGACTCATTTCTAGTTTGTTCACTATATGCATATTTCAAACCCATGTAGACCAGCGTATATAAGTGAAGACTGAACAGTGCTGAAGAGGATATGTTTTCATGTAATGCAGCAAAAGGATAGTATTGAAAAACTTAAGGCAAAGCAATTTCAATCCTTGTCACTCCTTCCTTTGTTACTCCTTTCTACCTTCATACGCAGTCCCAAGAGCTCACAATACAAACTCAGAAGTACTTATAGCACCCAGTTAGGAAAAGTGTCCCATATGATATACTCTTAATTGTAGCTGTTCAATGTAAGTTAGTACATTTTTGGAGGACAATATAGAATATTATATGCAGCTCTAAAAATGTATACTTTTAGCTCAGAAATTCTATCTTTAAAATGTATACTAATAATAATATTTACCATACATAGTTATAAGTACCATTATGGAAATATGTCCATGATATATACTATTTTTAAAAACCTGCACTGTGGGCTGGAGAGATGGCTTAGTGGTTAAGTCCCATGTCTACAAAGCCAAAGGACCTAGGTTCAATTCCCCAGGACCCACATAAGCCAGATGCACACGGCAGCACAAACATCTGGAGTTCATTTGCAGCAGCTGGAGGCCCTGATGTGCCCATTCTATCCCCCTCTCTCTCAAATAAATAATAATTAAAATAATTTAAAATCCTGGACAATGAACGAGATATAAATATGTTTTTGTATCTATGTATGTGCAGCTTCATATGTGTGTGTGTGTGTCCATGTGTTCACATGGCCATCAGACAATCTTGGAGGTCGGTCCTCAGATACAGTTCACCATCTTTTTTAAAAATTTATTTTATTTTATTTATTTTTTTGGAGAGAGACACAGAGAGAGAGAGAGAGAGAGAGAGAGAGAGAGACAGAGAGGGAGAAGGAGACAGATAGAAATGGGCGCGCCAGCAGTCTCTCAGCTGCTGTGAATGAAATCCAGATGTGTGCGTCCCTTGTGGGCAAGTGCAGCATTTCTCCCTTGCATCACTTTGCATCTGGCTAAACATGGGACCTGGAGATTGGAACCGCTGGAGATTGGAACCAGTGCTCTTAGGCTTAGCAGGCAGGCGCCTTAACCGCTAAGCCATCTCTCCAGCCCCAGTTCACCATCTTTGATCCAACATTTCTCATTGGTCTAAACTGTCCAAAGGCTAGACTGGCTGTCCAGTAAGTTCCAAGGATCCATCTGTCTCTGCCCTCCCCATCCCGGGGATTCCAGGTGTACAGCACTATTCCTGGCTTTTTATGTGGGTTAAGGGAATCTAATTCAGGTCTTCATGCTTGAAAGCACTTCAGTGACTGTGCTATAATATAGTTTTGTTGTTGGTAACTGATAAAAGGTAGTAATATGCATGTTTATATACACAATGAAACATGAAATAATTAAATTCACAAGCAAAATGGATAGGCTTGGAAAAAGTTGTTCTAAGCAAGGTCACATAGCCTCAGAAAGACAAACACAGGAATAGAAGAAGACTAGGAGAAAGTGGAAATACAGAGGGATGAGAGGAGGAGATACTTGACAGGTTGGTGAGGGACAGAATACAAGGGGTAGAAAGGTCTTTGAAAGGGATAGAGGAAAAAAGGTGAGGGAATAACACAAAACTAATGACAGCATGAACCGGTTCCATAGACACTTTCCTCCTGGATGGCAATATACAAGATATATAACCTTTATAAAAGGGAAGGGATGGTCCAGGCAGAAGTGCTTAGTATAAGGTGGAGAAATCTTAAGCCCCAAACTATGGGCTCTGGCTAGCAAATTCCAGGGATAGAATTGTGTTACCTTTACAGTGAGCTGCTGGTCAGCAATATCCATGAGGTTCCCAAAACAATATAGGCCATTGCCAAAGTGTTTGGTTACCCTCCAGAGCTAAAAGAGAAAACCCTAATGCTGAAGTTATCACAGGTTTGGTCACTGGACATAAAGAATCCACAGTGGAACTTCAAAGGAAGCCAGTTCCCTCCTGGCTAGCACTCATAGCACTGCAAAGTGCTATGGGCACTGCTAGGGCATAATGGTCACCAATAGCATGAACAAGCAGGCAATGTTGCAAGCTATGAGATAAAACAATGAGGCAGGAAATACACACCTGTGCAGTAGTTGCACATAGTCTATGTGAGTAACCAACTGTTCTCACTGGATATGAGGCAATAACTCACATCTAGTATTAGAATGGATATGCAGTATGAATAGGAAACTCATAGACTCCAGAGAGAAACCCCTGCTGCTCTTTGGCTAAGAGTGGCTATACACATCAATAGGTCTCTCAAATAACTATACTTGATCTCCTTTAATTCAAGTTTTCAAGCTGCTCCCATTCTTAGATGGAGAAATATATATATATATATATTACAGCTATCATGGAATACTGGGAAGATCCAAGATTACCAGTACAGCAGGAAAGATAGGCAACTGCTTACCACAAAACAAGTCACCTCTCCCATATCTGGTGGGTCCCAGGAGACATTGCAAAGTGAGGGGCAACTTTAATATGAGCACTGGTCTCGCTACTATCCAGACAACAAGCTCCAGGGAGATGGTGACAGACACTGTGATCAAAGCTCACCAAAGCAGAAATCCAGAGGTTGAAGAGATCTCAACACTAAATCAGGTTTCTAACATGCCTGCCAAAGCTCAGGGGACATTATGGAAGAGAGAACCAAAAAATTTTAAGAGTGACAGAGTAGACAGAAATATTTTGAGGCATGGTCCCTCTGACCGACAGAGACATACTGAGGTCTTTATGACTCCACAGTGAATATCAAAAACCCCACTGAGGAATGAGAATGGGGGGAGAGGATATAAGAGTAAAAAGGTTTTATTTGGCAGGGTTTCGGGTAGGGTCTCACTGTAGCCCAGGCTGACCGGGAATTCACTATGTAGTCTCAGGGTTGCCTCAAACTCATGGTGATCCTCCTACCTCTGCCTCCCGAGTGCTGGGATTAAAAGTGTGCACCACCATGCCTGCCATTTTAAGAGGAAAAATTTTAAAAAAATTTTAAAATATGTAAGTTTATATCTGGGTTTTCATGAATTGTTGGGGTCCCTCCACCACTTCCTGGTTTCTTCTGACATGCATTGTGCCATACAATGGATGTTATTCTAGACTATAAACTCTTTTAAAAAAAATTAAAAAATATTTTTAGTTATTTATTTGCAAGGAGAGAGGGGGAGGGAGGGAGAGAGAATGGCACACTAGTGCCTCTAGCCACTGTAATCAAATTCCAAGTGCATGCACCATTTTGTGTATCTGGCTTTATGTGGGTGCTGGGGAATCAAATCTGGATGTTATGCTTTCCAGGAAAGTGCCTTAACTGCTGATCCATTTCTCCATCCCTAGAATATAAACTCTTTGACAGGGACCATGGTTTTCCTTTCTGTGGCTCACAGAGATTAAACTGCAGGTGGCCAAATGCAACACCCTACTCACGTCCTTAGTTTCATAGTGAAACAAAGATAAGTGTCCTGTAGAATTTGAACCTAACACATTTAGAAAGGTGCTTTTGGTTCCATTTTTAAAAAGACTCACAAAGCAATTCATTTCAACATTTTGGGCAAATCTTGCTCAATTGTTTTCCTCTGGAAGAAAGGAGAAGATCATCGTGTTATCTGATATGTCATTCATTGACATGCAGGAAATGGAATGACTGAGTGTGAGGTGGCATCCCCTCATGGATTCTGAATATGGTGACGTTTGCTCAGATAAGAGTTAACTGATTCAGGGTTTTGAAAAGAACAATATCAACATGAACAAGTCCTTCACTGTCCTCAGCAAGTGGCCTTTACATTCCATTCTTGAAACAGCCAAGTTCCCAGAGAAACTTGAGAACTGAAAGTTAGCTTTGGGCTTCTGGCTACAGACATGGTCTTAATAAATAATCCATGCATCCCAAGATCAGTTCTTGGCCATGTGCACAGTTGCCATGTTAAAGATGCCCAGGAATTTGAACCTGAGAAAACAATAGCACATACCCCTGAAAAAATATCTCAGCTTTCAAATTTCTACTATACCTGGCACAATTCTGAGTTGGAAAGAAAGAAAGTGATGTGGTGGGTGTTTCTCAAATTTGAGAGTGCATATCAATCATCTTGGAGTCTTGTGTTCCAGGAAAGACTGATGCTGCTGAGGGTAGGACTGAATAAGGACCTGAGCAAGGTCCTGGAATGTCAGAGCACCACAGTACATTAAGTCTATGGGACTCCAAAGTACTATGGAATACTAGTTCTTCCTCAAAGATTACCTTGGCTTACAATGAAAGGTCACATTTAATGAGAAATGAGCATCCAGTGAGGCATTAGCATCCCATCGGATGGAGGAAGGCAGAGCAAAATCTCAGGCCAAAACCAGGGTCACATCCTAGCTAACACGTGCACAGTTCTCAGTTGATACAAACCATGAGAAGCAGGAGTCGGTCTTTCCACGTCTTGGGACCATGCCTTCCCAGTAACAGCTCAGACAGTGGAGCTCGGCTTCCCCGCACAGCACATGGCCTATAAAGACCCCTTCCCTGGCTTCAGGAGGGGCCAAAGGATATACTGAATGGAATGCTACCACTCAGTCCTTGTGACCTTCCAGTCTCCATTCTGTAGAAGACATGTGTTCCTTCTCCTCCTTCCTTTCAAAAGGTCGGGTCAGACTCAGAAAGTCACCTCTGGTCATCTTTGCATCATCTGCATGTTTTCCCAAAGCTACTGCTGGACCCAGAACAATGTAAGGGGACTGCTAACCTGTGAACTTCAACTATTACTGCCAACACCTAGGGGTCAGTTTAATTTTCTCTGCAGATTAAATAATTAAAAGGAAGGAGAAGTTTGAAAGTCAAGCGGAGCAAAAATTTATTTATAGAGTTTAAGAGAAGGAAAGAAGGCAAAGTTCCCATAAAGCAGGAGGGAACCAAACAGGTAATCCACCTAATGACTCGAACTGTATATATATATATTTGTAGGAAGAGCAATTCCTTTAGGGAAGAATTTATCTAGGGAGGAACTCAGATTTAAGGAAAAATAAATCTCGGGAGAGAATTCCTTTAGGGAAGAGATAAGAAAAAACAGATTCCCCACTACAGGGTCAAGGACATTTCTCCTTTTTGGCCACTTTTAGTTTATTTTCAGGGGCATGTTACTCCTCATTACCACTCCCTGCCTTTAAGAGCTTTGATATGCTTTTGTGCATACTGGGAAAACACTGGTCTTGTGGAGAAAGAGGAGTGACACAATCCAAGGAGTAATTTGGCCAGTAGAGTGGGACTGGATTAAGGGTTTGCTGCCCCCTGCTGGATACTGGAAAACGCAAAATCTGCACCACTTGCTCTCATCCCCAGCAAAGAGCCACCAGCTGACCCTGGATTCAACACTGGGTGAAGTTGCTTCTCTCTGATCTCTGCCTATCCACCTGCAAGGCTGGCAGGGAGCCTTTAAAAG
Organism: Orientallactaga sibirica; assembly: GCA_036365145.1. Lineage (NCBI taxonomy): Eukaryota > Metazoa > Chordata > Mammalia > Rodentia > Dipodidae > Orientallactaga > Orientallactaga sibirica. The sequence goes on from JAEOAD010000008.1 coordinate 14,590,693, forward strand.
AATTGTAAGGCTTCCAAAGCTCCTAGTCACTGAGAGGCAGCCAGCGTGGGCTTATGCCCTAAGGGTTTCTTCTGCACTCCTAGCTAGGAATGCGCTGTGGGCCACACAGCGCCAGAGCAGTCTGACTAATGCTCCTGCTGACATGGAAATTCTCAAAAATAGATCCAAGTCTTTGCCAGACCTCTTCATGATTTCTCTGTAGTATAACCATAAATATACTAGATAAACCGGAAGCCAAAAATAGCTCAATTCTGGGAATAAAATAATTTGGTCTTTTCTTTCTTTTTAAAGATGAGCTTTTAATTGATAATTTTCAGATTTTTCTTACTTATATAGAAAACCTTCAAGGACACAACTACATAGATTTTGAAGTTAAGTGCTCATAAAATTAATTGCAAGGTAATTTTTAATTTATTTCAGTCTGATTTCTACTGTGTGCTAGTAGTTTAAGTATGGTTATGGTTTTATTTATACCCATGATTTTTGTGGTTGAACCCTAGTTCTATTAGCTTAACTGGAGAATATGGTCTATGTGTCTCTCCTTGAAGTATTGTAGAAGACTCATATTTGTATGTGTTCTGGAAATGTAAGAAAATAATAAATATTCTCTGTGAGTAGAACAAAAATATTTAAAAATACATATGTTTGTAAATATTTGAAGAGAAGCACACAAATGCTACATTACAATTCTGCTTGAGTAAATTACCTTCACTATTTCTGGAAGATCATGGTTTATATAATTTTCATGCTGAATGATTGAAAAATAAAGTTATAATCATTTTAGATGATAACATACATCTATGAAACTTTGTCTCATTTGATGTACTTGTTGAAAATTGTGCTTCATATGGCATCTTTTATATTTTCAATGCTTTCTTTTTCAAATTGCTTTTGCCTTTATGACTATGCATATCTTTCTCAGCACCTGTTCTCATGTTATTTCAGGTGCTTTTGTTATAGATAACATGTGTCGATCTGTTTTCAAGTCTATAACTGATATTCCTTTTGGTTCACTCTAATAAATTATAAAAGTTAACAATTACACTGCAGAGGGTGAACATGGAGTGAATAGACCAGAGCTCCCAGTTCCTTCCACACCTCCCAGTACCCCTGCTGCTGGATTGAGATGGCCTGGTCCCTTTGTGTGTGCTATGGAAGCAGGCCTTTTGCCCTGGCTTCCTGATTGACTGGCTCCTAGATCCCCAAATCCCTAGTCTTCTGAGACAGAGGGTACATAAGCCACTGTAGGAGCTGGCTCTTGCTTCTGGCTCCTCAGTTTCCAGGATCCTGAGTCCCCAACCCCTGGTTCCCTTGTGTTGAAGAGCATGTGCAAGGCACAAGTGGAGTTAGTAGGCCAGAGCTCTCAGTTCTCCACCTCCCAGTTCTCCAGGTAACTTGATGTAGTTGCAATCTCTATAGTCTGCCATATCCTACTTCAACCTGGTTCTCATTTCAAACAGAACACTCACTGAAGATCCTGCAAGGACAGATATCTGCTTTAACCCCAATAAAACAATACCTTTCCCCAAGATGGGTAGACCACAATGCAAAGAAACCAACGACAGTCAGAAAACTGAGAGATCTTCATCAAGGATGCCTAATTGCACAATGGAAGCCTACAATTAAGCCATCAAGAAAACAACAGAAATTGAATCCCAAAATGAAAACACAAGAAGCTATGTGACCCTGATCAAAAGAATTGCTGAACTGGAAGCAAAGGATCAAAAAACCAAGATCTGCATAAATGAAATTGAGCAGAATCTTCTCTTAGAGCACTCAGCTTTTGTCACTAGGCTTAACTTAATAAAAAAAAAAAAAAACAGAGAAACCTCAAAAGAGATATAAAAGAATTGAAGATGGTCAACAAATAGAGGATACCAATAACCAGCTGATTAAGCTTAATGAAGACATGCTCAAATTCAAGAATGAATTTCATGAAGCGTCAAGAAAAGCAGACCCCAAACTTAAATTGTACCTCAAAAAATAGGTGGACATGTTGCAAAATAGCACAATAGAAAACAAAAGTCAAATAGAGCTTTTTTTCTCTAGAACCCCTCACTTACAGAGTCACTCATGGAGAAGGCAGAACCTTTGAGCTGGAAGACAAGACAGAAGAAATTGACCAGGACTCCAAAAACTTTGCTAAGTTCAAAAGAGTCATGCAAACAGAATATGAGGGAACTGTAGGATACCCTAAAATGATCAAAGGCCCTGATCATGGGTATACCAGGAGGGGAAAAAATCCAGGCCACAGGCACAGAGAACATATTCAACAAAATTATTGAAGAAAATTTTCCCACTCTTGGAAAAGGAAGGCCCATCCACATGCAAGAAGCTCACAGAATACCAAAGAGTCAGTATCAAAGAAGAACCTCTGCAAGGCACATCATCTCATCATTAAAACTCTTAACAATGAAAACAAAGAGAGAGCGATAAGAGCAGCAAAAGAGAAATAACTCATTACATATAAAAGCAATCCAATCAGAATTACTTCAGATTTCTCAGTTGAAACCCTCAAAGCCAGAAGGGCCTGGAATGAAACATTTCAAAGTCTAAACACTACGGACTCCAACCCAAACTACTGTACCCAGTGAAAGTATTCCTCATAATAGATGATGAAATGAAAACTTTCAATGAAAGAAGTCAGCTTTGTGATTATATGAACACAACGCCAAACCTACAGAAAATACATCAGGGAATAATCCACACAGAAGTCTCAAACAGCCTACAACAAGATCATAATAACCAAAACTAGACCAGGATCAAAAAAGTACAAAGCTCAGACAGTTTCAGGTTTGATGAGATGAACTTCCAGAACAGGCACAGTTATGGAGGAAGGGATATTTATTGAAGCTTAGATATGCAGGGGAAGTTCCATAATGGCAGAAGAAGGTGGCTTGCTTTCAAAGGTCCAAGAGGAGAGAGTGAAGCCCCAAGCCAAAAGCCAAACCACACAGCACACTTCAGGAACTCCAGGGAGGCACACTTTGCAAATCTTTAGATTGGAATTTCAAAGGTACCATCACACCTTAATATTCCCCCTAGTGACACCTCCTCCAGCCAGGTGGCTGTAGATCCAAACTACAAACTAATAAAACCCTGAATATATTGGGGGGCCATCTTTTTAAACTACCACATAGCCCATGATGACAGGGATTAAATCAAACCTAACCTAATAGTTATAACCTTACATATTAGTGACCCTTCAAAAGACAGCAGTTAACAGGGTGGATCAGAAAAATGGACCCTTGGATCTTCTGTCTTCAAGAAACTCACCTCACCACTAAAGAGACTCCTCCTCAGGGTGAAAGGTTGGAAAAATTATATTCCAAGCAAATATAAATAAATAAGCAGGTGTTGCTATATTAATGTCTGATGAAATATACTTCAAACCAAAAGTAATCAAAAAAGAGAAAGAAGGCCATTTCTTATTCATCAAGGGAATGAACCAACATGAGAACATCACAATCATAATTCTACATGCACCAAATACAGGTGCACCACAGTTTAATAACAAAAACTACTTGACAACAAAACAGAAATAAACATTAACACCATCATAATTGGGGGCTGCAATACTCCAATGTCATCAAGAAACAAATCATTGAAGTAGAAAATCAACAGGGAAATAACAGAACTCAACAATAGCATAGATCAACTAGACCTAATGGACATTTGCAGAACTTTTCAACCCAATTCTACAGAATACACATTCTTCTTAGAAGCACACAGAACATTCTTTCAAATAGATCATACATTAGACCACAAAGCATGCCTCCATAAATTCGGAAAATTAATGAAACTTCATGCATCATATAAGAACATAATTCCTTAAAGCTAGAAATTAATAAGAGTCACATAAGGAATTCCACCAGCTCCTGGAGACTAAACAACACACTTTTAAAATATGAATGGGTTGTTGAAGAAATCAAAAAGAAAATTTAAATTTTCTAGAATTGAATGATAATGAAAACACAACTTACCAAACTTATGGGACACAATGAAGGCAGTTCTAAAGGGAAAATTCATAGCACTAAATGACTTCATAACAAAGACTGAGAGATCCCAAATTACCAAACTAACTGTCCACCTAAAGGCATTAGAAAAAGAAGAAGAATCCAATCCTAAGAGTTCCACACAGGAAGAAATATTGAAGATTAGGGCAGAAATTAATGAACTGGAAACATAGAAAACAATAAGAAACTTGATGAAACAAAGAGCTGGTTATTGAGAAAATAAAGAAGATGATAAACTCCTGGCCAATTTGATCAAGTGAAAAAAAAATGTCTCACATCAACAAAATCAGAAATGAAAAAGGAGAAGTCACAACAGATATCAATGAAATTGAAAGAATTATCAGGGAATACTTTGAAAAACTCTAGTCCATAAAATTGGATAATCCGGAAGAAATGGAGGAATGCCTAGACACATACCACCTAACCAACTGCTCCATAATTGGACTGAAGGCCTTCTCTATAGGAGGGAATATATACCTGGTGCTGAAAAACCTAAGCAAAAGTCTATGGCAGGTGAGGGCATGAGCCTTAGGGGTATAAAGCCTACTCTTGTCTGACTAAATGTATATATTATTCCCACCAACCTACCCTGAAAGCACTACACTTAATGTTCATATTCACATATTAAAGCTACTCTCACTTCTGGTTAGAGAAACATCTCTTTTCAGAGGGCAATGACCACTGGGATGACCAAAAAGACAACATAGTGCTGAGAAGAAGGGATGGAGGAGTGCCCAGCACTGAAATACCTCTGTCACACCCTCCAAGGCTCAGGGACCATTGCGGAAGGGGGGGGGGGATAGAATGGAAGAGCCAAAGGAAGGGTATGACTTCTTACAATGCAACTGCCCAGAAAGAAATTAGCCTTGATATCCATGACCTTGCAGTGCCTAGCAATACCTTCGCAAGACCCTCAAAATGGAAGAAAAAGATGATGACAGCAAATTAAAAGAGAGACTAATGGAGAGAGGGAGGGGATATGATGGACATTGGAGTTCTAAAGTGGAATGGGGGGAGGGGAGGGAAATATCATGTGTTTTTTGTATGTAAGTATACAAGTTGTCAATAAAAAAAAATGAACAGAAAAAAAATCCAATCAAGATGCAAGAGCCCTATAACTCAACAAAATTTTTCTGAGTTGGAAAAAAAATAAAAAAAGGTAATTACCCATCAGGTACAAATAAATAAATAAATAAATAAATAAACTCAGAGCAGACTAATCTCCTAGATAAACCTATCACATCCATTGAGATTGAAAAAGTAAACAAAAACCTCCCCCAAAAGAAAAGTCCAGGGCTGGATGGCTTCTTAGCAAAATTCTATCAAACCTTCCTTGAAGAACTGAAACCAATTTTTCTCCAACTATTACACATAATCAGAGAAATGTTCCCCAACTCCTCTTATGAAGCTAGCATCACCCTTATACCAAAACTATACAGAGATACAATAAGAAAAGAAAACTATATGCTTATATCACAGATGAACTTAGATGCAAAGATTCTGATCAAAATCCTGACAAACCAAATTGAATAGCACATCAAAAGTATTATCCATGGGCTAGAGAGATAACTTAGTGGTTAAACACTTGCCTGTGAAGCTTAAGGACCCTGGTTCAAGGCTTGATTCTCCTGGAGACCCATGTATTCCAGTTCCACAAGGGGGTGAATGCATTTGGAGTTAGTTTGCAGTGGCTGGAGGCCCTGGTGCACCTATTCTCTCTCTCTCTCTCTCTCTACCTGCTTATTTCTGTATCTATCTCTCTCTCTCTCTCAAATAAATAAAAAAATATTTTTTTAAAAAGTACTACCCATTTTAATCAAGCAAGATTCATCCCTGGGTTGGTTCAACTTTTGGAAATTAGTCAACATAATACACCATGTGGATAAACATAATCACAAGAACCACATGATCATCTCAATAAGATATAAAGAAGGCCTTTGGCAAAATAAAACATCACTTCATGATCAAAACACTGGAGAGAATGGGTATGGATGGTTTATAACTCAGTACAAACTGTACATAAATACCTAATGTCCAAATAACACTTAATGGAGAAAGAATCAAGGAATTCCCATTGAGATTGGGAATAAGATGGGGTGCCCACTTTCACCACTGTGCTCTAGAAAGTAGTACCAGAAGTCCTAGCCCAGGCAATAAGACAGGAGAAAGAAATAAAAGGGATACAAATTAGAAAGGAAAAAATCAAATTAGCCCTATTTGCAGAAGACATGATCCTATGTATTTATAACCTGAAACTCTCTCTCTTGAAGCTTCTAAAGGTGATTAATTCCTTCAGCAAAGTGACAGGATACAAAATCAACACACAAAAATCAGTAGTCTCTCTATATGAAAAGGACAAATATATAGATAAATAAATTAGTGATGCTGTATCATTTTCAATAGATAAAAAAATTAAATACCTTGGAATAACACTAACCAAGGATGTGAAAGACTTATATAATGAAAACATGAAAACACCCAAGAAAGAAATTGAGGAGGACTTGAGAAAATGAAAAGACTGCTCATGTTCCTTGATAGGTAGAATTAATATTGTGAAAATGGCAATTCTACCAAAAATACTATACAGATTTAATGCAATACCAATAACAAGTCCAACATCATTCTTCACTGAGAGAAAAAAAATTCTCAAAATTCCTATGGAATGGCAGTAGTCCTCAGATATCCAAACATATCCTCAGAAAAGAAAAGAAAAGAAAATAAAAGAAAAGACCTTTGATCTAAAGTTATACTACAAAACCATAGTAATAAAACAGCATGGTTCTGGCAAAGAAATAGAAACATAGACCAATGGAACAGAGTTGAAGACTCAGACCTTAAGGCAAGTAGCCACAGCTACTTGATCTTTGACAAAGGTGCCAATAATGTAGACTGGAGAAAAGACAGCATCTTCAACAAATGGTGTTGGAAAAATTGGACAACCACATGTAGAAAAATAAAACTATACCCACTTATATCACCATACATAAAAATCAAGTCCAAATGAATTAAAGACATCAATGTAAGAACTGAAACTATTCAACTACTGGAAGAAAAAAAAATAGAAGGAACTCTTCATGATGTATAAGTGAGAAGGACTTCCTGAACAATACACTGGTAGCCCAGAAATTAAACAACCTTTCAACCAATGGGATCTCATGAAGCTAAAAAGCTTTTGCATAGACAAATATACCATAAGCAGAGACAATAGATTACCCACAGAATGGGAGAAAATTTTCATCAGCTATACCATTGACAAAGGCCTAATATCTAGAATCTACAAAGAACTCAAAAAACTAAGCAATAGAAATTCAAACAACCCACTGAAAAAATGGGGTAGAGACCTGAATAGGGAATTCTCAGTGGAAAAAATACAAATGGTTAATACACTCTTCAGAAAATGGTTAACATCCCTAACCATCAGGAAAATGCAAATTCAAACAACTATGAGATTCCACCTTACTCTAGTGAGGATGGCAATTATTTAAATCCCAAACAACAATGAATGTTTGCGAGGATGTGGGGGAAAGAGGAACCTTCATTCACAGTTGGTGAGAATGCAAGCTAGTACAATCACTATGGAAATCAATATGGAGATTCCCAAAAAAGAGGAATAAAGAACTACCTACAGACCCAGTTATTTCCCTTACTGGGCATTTACCCTAAATGCTCCATGCTTCACTACAGAGATATTTATTGAATCATGTTTATAGCTGCTCAATTCACAACAGATAAAAACTGGAATCAACCCAGGTGTCCATCATTTGATGAATAGATCTTGAAGTTGTGGTAGATATGCACAATGCGATTCTACTCAGCAATAAGAAAAGATGGTATAAAGAAATTTGTAGGAAAATGGGCAGACTTAGAACAGATATACTCAGTGAGCACACACACAATCACATAAAGACAAACGCTACATGTTCTTTTTCATCTGCAGTTCCTAACCTGGAGCTTGAGTTGCAGGCCTACCAGATAGGCAACTTGAGGCCCAGACAGTAGGGATGGAAGGGTTGGGGGCAGAGGGAGGAGAGGACAGGGGAGGAGGAAAAACACAAAACTAAATCCAAAATGAACGGGTACCATAGAAAACGTTTTCTTTGAAGGTAGACTAAAAGATATAACCCTGAACAGGAGTGTAGGGGGAATGCCTGCAAAGAAGGGCCCTCAAAAGGGTGGGATGAACCCTACCATAAATTGGTGCTATCCACATTATGCTATTGATCAGAGACCAATGAGGTCCCCAAAACAAGACAGGCTTCTGTTAAAGCACTTGATTACCTGCCTGAGGTAAAAGGGAAGACCCTATTGCTGCCAGCACAGAACACAGAGAGGCCTGGCTCAAATCTGGAGAGAGCCAATCCCCAGACAGCTAGCACATCTAGTACTGGAAAGTGCTAAATGAACTACTGGGAGAAAGTGGCAAAAACTTGTGAGCAAGCAGAGTCAAACTACTCAGGAACAACCAGCCCGACAAGAAGTGCATCCCAGTACAATGGTGACACACAGCCTTGGTGGGTAACCAGTGACTTTAATTGGCTAAGTGATCCACTCAGTGGAAAGGAAACCATATCTGGAACTGGGAACCAAAATGTGAATCCTGTAGAGACAGAGTATGTTCTTCAATGTCAAGCTTCCATGAGTCTTTGGCTAAAAAGGGACAACATCCATCAAACTCTCCCAAAATTAGTAACACTTATCCAATTTAACCAATGCTGGCTTTACTTTCCATTGGATAATCTGTTTTTCTTTTTCAGATGGTAGTGATACCCAACGAGATAAAGCACCCCTTGTATCTTAATCAAAGCCCAGATGAATTGGTAAAGTGGACCATATGAATAAATGAACAATATAAGAGTTCAATCCCTATTCTAATAAAAAGACATTTTTTGAGACCGGATTATAAAAAGAATTTTTTTTAAAAATTTTTGGAGAGAGACACAGAGAGAGACAGACAGAGAGAGAGGGAGAGGGAGACAGATAGAAATGGGCATGCCAGCAGTCTCTCAGCTGCTGTGAACGAAATCCAGATGCTTGAGCCCCCTTGTGGGCAAGTGCGGCATTGTACCCTTGCCTCACTTTGCATCTGGCTAAACGTGGGACATGGAGATTGGAACCGGGTTCTTAGGCTTAGCAGGCAGGCGCCTTAACCGCTAAGCCATCTCTCCAGCCCTAAACAGATATGTTTTTAAAGCTCAGAAATATATGTTGTCTCTCTTCATATTGTGGCAAGTTCTGTCATTTGGTGGTTTCTCACCTGCCAGTCAGAGCCAAGAGCTCTTTCACTTTCAGTTCAGGTAGGGACTGTAATACATCATCTGTATTTGAAGTGGAACAAACATTTTTCAGTAACACAACTGATCCAAAATGAAAAACAATATATTATTGCAGAGTGTGGTAGTTGGCAATAGAGATGTGTTCACAGAAATGCTTCTTTCAAAACATAGTGATTGTCTGCAATAGTCTTTATTTGAATGAATCCTGTTCTTCCTAAATTGCATCTTTTTAACTGGAAGGCTCTATTTTAGACCTTTAATATGAAGATAACTATAATTAGAGTGAAATCATATTTTTACATGATAATTCATTCAACTTCCACTTTCCTCTGAGTTTTATAATTTTAAAAGTACATCAGAGGTGGAGATGCACCACCTTGTGCATCTGGCTTACTTGGGTCCCTAGGGAATCAAACCTGGGTTCTTAGGCTTTTCAGAAAGTGCATTAACTTCTCAGCCATCTTTCTAGTTTATATCTTAATATTTTTAACATCCATAACAATGTAATAATCCAACTGTCCCAACTGAATTAATATATCTCACTCTTTCCTACTGGGAAGAAGTTCTATTACTTTTGGCTATTGAAGTTTGGATCTAATATACAGTTATCCCCAAAATTAATTTTTTTGGAAGATTTTAAATAGGTCTCTACCATACCAAAGCTGAATTTGTAAATTGATTAAGAAGGAATCCTTCTATGAAGGTAGTGAAAATTTTGAATCTTTTCAAACATGCAAATGGTTACTATAAAGTAGCAGGACTTGGTAAGCCAGCAGTCATAAAAAAAGCACGGTCAATGAGAGGACATAATATCATATTCATGTACAGTTTCACTAAGCTTAGGGTCAGCCTTACTTCTATCATGTAGAAAAATATACCAAGTAAAATTCAAATACCTCAGACAATTTTTAAAATATTGCAACATCAAAGGAGTTAAGAATTCTTTGTAAAAGAGCAAGAGTAGAACTGGGAAGGTGGTTCAGTAGATAAAGTACTTGAAATGAAAACCTGAGTACTTGAATTAAGATTCTCCAAAACCACATAAAAGTCAAAGTTCTGATGGGCTTCTGTAATCCCAGTATGCTTATTGTTAGATGGGAGGTGGAGACAGGAGAATTTCCAGGAAGCTTACAACAAGCTGGCCTGGTGAATGAACCAGTGAACAAGAGAGACCCTGCTTTACATGAAGTGGAAGGTGAGGAATAACATCAGAACATTATGTTCTGACCTCTCCACACACACAGTGGTGCACACATAGCAACTCATGCATATGAACACACACAAGAAGAGTAAGGGTCCATAGCCATGTTGTATGAAGGGTTTTGAGTTCAGTTACTTGAGGTACCCAGGTCTTGATGCAGTTGAAGACAAGTATCACCCAGCTTCTCTGACATCCATACAGATGTTCACAGAAGTTGGCACAAGTTTGAGGTGAGAAGCACAAGGCCAAGGATCTATTTCTTGAACTTTTGCAGCAGAGGAGGTTGTTGCTAAGGTACTTTGATGAGGATGTCTTTTCCAAATGGTGAAAATCACCTTGTGATGAACCTTGGCTCTTTAGATCTTTGTCTCCAGAAGCTCCAAAAGCACCAGTGATTCAAAGCCAGAGTATCAATGAAAAGTCTCACCACATTGTGGGTGTAGACATCACAGAATCTGCATCATGAAGTCCCTGAATTTTTTTAAAATTTGTAATTGAAAGCTATGGATTCTGTTACTTTAATAGAAGTCATTAATAAATGTTGGAGTAAGTTCCACAATGCTGGGATGCACAGCCAATCGAGCACAGTTTTATAGGAGCAAGGTATTTATTTTAAGCTTACTGAGGAAGTTCCATTAATGGCATAAGAAGCTGGTTCCAATTCATAAACCCAAGCAAAGGGAGAAACTACAAGCAGCCTCCAAACATCAAAAATCAGCAAGCAGGTAATCTGCCAGAGCTCAAACCTCTCTGTACAGCTTTAGGCTGGAATTCAGATCCTTCTTCCCCTGTGACAAGTCCCCTTGTAGCAGGAGTCTGAAGTTTCAAACTCAATTTTAATAAGACATCTGAATGTATGGGTCAATTCATTCAAACTACCACATACCACCCATGACCTCCCTGGACTTATAGCCATCTCACACTGTAAACTGTATTCTGTCCAACTTTAAAGGTCCCCATAATAATTACCAACTTTAAGACTGCACTTTATCTGTAAACCCTATAAAATCAAAACAAGTTACTAGGGCTGGAGAGATGACTTAGTGGTTAAGGTGCTTGCCTACAAAACTGAAGGACCCAGGTTCAATTCCCTAGTACCCACATAAACCAGGTGCACAAGGTGGCACATGCATCTGGCATTTGTTTGCAGTGTCTGGAAGCCCAGTTGCACAAATTATTTCTCTCTTTCTTTTCTTTCTCTCTCTGAAATAAATAAATATTTTTAAAAAAACAAGTTACTACAGAGCTTATTCAAGTTGTATTAACTTTTGTGCAATTCCCTCCCCATGCTCCTTACCCCCAACCCATCTAAGACCTCCCTGTCTCCAATATTTTGTCTCTCATAGAAACCATCATTTTGTCTAGTGTTCTACAAGACATAGTCACCAATAAAGGGGAAGGGGATGTAGTCTGGACAGCAGGTAGAAAACCCTTAACTTTAAAATCATAGACTCTGCACCTGAATTGAATGGCCCTGGGGAGGGTGAGATGGAACCTAACTTTAAATTTCTCCTGTTTCTCTTTCTTCTCTGTCTTTTTCTTTTATCTTTCCCCTTGGCACTGTCCAGTAATTGCCCATTCCAGGATGTGGCTTACATCCACAATGAGCTGTTGATCAGAGAGACCTACTAGATCTCCCAAAACAAACAAGACAGACTTCTGTCAGAGCATTTGGTTACTCACCAGAGGTTAATGGTAAGATCCTACTGCTGAAGACACCAAACGCTGTTGGCACAGACCATGGAGAGACCTGGTTGGAATCTGGAAGAGAGCCAGTCCCCAGACAATTACCCCATCTAGTGCTGGAGGTGCTACATGAGCTACCCAGAGGAAAGTGGCCAGCATCTGTCCAAGCACTCAAAATCTAAGCAACTCAGAAGCAAACAACCTGACGCAATACTCACAAGTGCACACAAGTGCAATAGTGGCACACAGCCATGGTGGGTAGCCAACTGTTATTGGATTGCCTAAGAGATCTGCTCAGTGGAAAGGAAACAATATCTGAAACTGGGAAACAAGTCAGAACCATATCCAGATAATGATTCTGCCTTCCATTGTCATGTTCCCACTAACCTTGGGCTATAAGAGGGTCTACACCCTTTTAATTCTCTCAGAGTTAATAATGGTTACCCCATTTAACTAGTGCCAACTTCACTCTCTGTTGGAGAATTTGATTCTCTTTTTCAGACAGGAGCTGGACTTGAGGAGATAAATGACCCAGTGCCCTCCATCCCGGCCCCAGCTGAAACCACAGAGGAAATGGGGTGAATCTGATATCAGCACAAGAGTGATGGAGATAGATACTAAGGACACTCAGCACCTACCAAATCAGAGATTCAGAGGCTCCTAAGTGCCCATCACTGAAGTAGACTTAAAATGCTTCCAGCATGGCTCAGAGAATTTTGCAGAAGAGGGAGTAGAAAGATGGCTAGAGCCACAAGCTGGGGCATTAGGCACAGAGACATTGCCTCTCCCCCCATAATGCATGACCCACAATCCCCATTGGGTTGATCTGCATACCCAATGAGGAAAAACAGCAGAGAGGAGAGAAAGGATGGTCCTAACATGTGTGTTTTACATACTATGTATGTTTATATCTAATAAAAAAAATCATGGACTCTGACTGGTAAAACCCCAGGCCCAGAACTGGGTTGTCCTTCACAGTGAACTCTTGGCCAGTGATACCCCTAAGGCCCCTAAACAATTCAGACAAAGCTGGAGAGATGACTTGGCAATTAAGGTGTTTGCCTGCAAAGCCAAAGGATCCTGGTTCTACTCTCTAGTACCAATGCAAACCAGATGCACAAGGGGACACATGCATCTGGAGTTCGTTTGCTGGAGGCCCTGGTGTGCCCATTCTCTCCCTCTCTCTCTCTCTCTCTCTCTCTGCCTCTTTCTCTCTCAAATAAATAAATAAAATATATTTAAAAAGAAAACAATGCAGACTATTGCTAAAACTGCAATTTTTGATTACCTGCAAGAGCTAAATGGTAAGACCTTATTGCTGATGACACTACATGCTGTGGTCAAAGGACATCAGAATATCTTGCTGGAACCAAAAGGAAACTAGCACCCACCTGGTTAGTCCTCATCATGTTGGAAAGCCCTATAGGAGCTGCTGGAGAAAAACAGTCACCAAGAGCATGAGTAAGCAGAAGACCCTACAGACTATGAAATCAGCCAGCCAATCAATAGGTACACACCTGTGCAATAGTGGCACGCCTCTGTGGGTAACTAACTCTTCTCTGATTGTACATGAGGCTCTCTCAGTGGGATAGAATTCATATCTGGCACTGAAAACCACTTCAGGATTCCATTGTCAGGAAACTCATAGACTCTAGAGAGAAGCCCCTACGTCTCTCTGGAAAAGAAGAGTGAGCTTGCCCACCCAAAGCAATAACAACAACAACATCAACAACAACAACAACAACAAAAACTCTCAATTTTGCACACCCTCCTTTAACTCAAGCTGCTCTCACTCTTGTTTGGAGGATCTGCTTTATTTTATAGATAGCAGATTAAATGGAGAAGAACAAAGATCCATCAATAAGATAAGAAGTTAGCCAGCGGCTCACCATAAGATGTGCCACCACTACCACATCTGCCATGGCCCAGGAGCAATTGCACAGGAAGTGAATTCTTGAATACTGTTCTTACTACTACTCTGAAAACCAGCTTCAGAGTGATGGTGCCAGACACAATGATGAATTGAAACCTGTCAAAACATAAATTCAGAGACTACAGAGAACTCTACACTAAATTAGACTGCCAACAGGACTGCCATGGCTCAGGAAACATTGCAGAAGAGGGGACAGAAAGATTGTAATAGCCACAGAGAGGGCAGAAATGATCCCCCACTACACCAACAGAGATTGACTGAGACCTTCATGACCCTACAGTGAATACCATAGCCCCACTGAGTATGGTCACCAGGGTAATTGGATCTGGGGCAAGGGGATAAAAGAGAATAACTCATTATAACAAATATAAAATAAAAATTAATATAAAAAGTTACATACTTCTAACATATAATGGCACAGAGTAAACATTTTCATTGCTTTATGGCATAAAAAGGAGAGACTGAACTAATGTAAAGTTAATAACCATCAGGTAAATGTCAAACAGCTGAAGTTCAAGTCCAACATCCATAACTGGTAATGAGTCTCGGGATTTCCAACTTCCATCCCTCCAGCTGGGCTGAGTTCCCAAGGAAAAGTTTTATCCCAAGCCAATAGTGCTTCATGGGAGCTTTTAGTCAGTACTGGTATATCCAAACATTTTCTGGTCTTCACTATAAACCATGGTCCATCTTACAATGTCCTCACTAGCCTCTCTACCAGGAAAATTGTGCCCTTCTTCACAAGCCACTGCATCTCAGCAGCAGCTCCAAGAACTGTGTGCACTTCATAACCTGCTTCCTTGCATTTTTCATGCTTCCAAAATCACTACCGGGTGTGCAAGACATAGCCATTTTGTTAATCCAGGGAGGAAATATTGTGACCTTGAAAAGCAAATTTCTTCCTTTCAGTCATGTCCTTTGAAAAGAATTTGCGTTTCTTCTATTCAGGCTTATCTGGCTGGAATTTACGTTAGGTGTTTTTCCATTGTTTCAGTGTAAAGCAGCTAGCCCACATAATGGTGGCAATCTGCTTGACAATAGCAGCTCCAATAACATAGGCCAGTTTTTGTGCCTGTAACTTTAAGCTTGCTTGAATTTTTCCTGTGACAAACCATCATCTTTCATTTCTATAACTTCTACCAAGTACATAAGTCTAGTACTTTTAAAATTCAACCCTGGGCTGGAGAGATGGCTTAGTGGTTAAGGCACTTGCCTGCAAAGCCAAAGGACCCAGTTTCGATGGCCCAGATGCACAAGGGGCACGTATGACTAAAATTCTTTGCAGTGAGTGGCTAGAGGCCCAGGAACAACCATTCTCTTTCTCTCTTTCTCTCCATCCCTATCTCTCTCTCAAATAAACAAATTTAAAATCCAACCTTGCTCAAATTCTTAGGGCTAAGGCAGAAGAATGCAGCCAGCCTTTGTACCACTAGCCTAGTTCCAACAAAGTTTTCTGCTGTCTTTCCTTCACCTTTGAAAGTTCCAAAGTCAAATTTCAAAAAAAAAAAAAAAATTTTCCCCTGCATTTGGCATGCTCAAACTCTCACCAAAATAGCCCATAAAATTTGGCTTACTACTCACTATGGCTTGTACAGTGCAAAGTGCCAAGTCCATGTATATTCTTCCCAAACATAAGTTCCAAAATACTCAAATCCAAATGGTCATATTAATCTCAGAAACACCCCACCAAATTTCTGTTGTGGTCAGTTCCACAATGCTGGGATGAACATCCAACCAAACACAATTTTATAAGAGGAAGATACTTATTTCAAGCTTACATATCCAGGACAAGTTCCTTTAATGGCACAAGAAGCTGGATCCCTCTCATAAGTCCAAGCAAGCAGATGGAGAAACCACCAGAAGCCAGCATATATGGAAAATCAGCAAGCAGGGACTCTGCCAGAGCTCAAACCTCTCTGCTTACCTTTGGGCTAGAATTCAGATCTACCCCCTGTAACATGACCCTTGTAGCAGGAGTCTGATTTTTAGGGCCTTAAGCTGTGAACTCAATTTTAATAAAACACCTAAGTCTTGGGGGCCATTCATTTAAAATACTACAATAGATATTTTATTTGAGGTGGAACAAGAAGAGTAAACTCATGAATGTTCTTACTTCTTGTCACTGCCTCAGTTCTGGTGAAACAAGTCTAAGAATGTTGTTTACATTCTCACTAATCAACTGTTTGCAATTTACCCTATATTACAGACAAATAATTAGAGCTTATTTTGCCAGACAACTCTGGTAAGTGCTACATGAACAATTTCATTTCAGCATCAGAGGTTTCTGCCCCAGGATTGGATACTTTCTGCCCCAAATATGGTATAATTGATCTAATAGGAATTATTTTTCTAATAAGAATTATTTACTAATATTAAGAATATGGTTCAATTTGGATTAAAGTGATTTAGCACACTTGATGGTAGAATTACACTCTGTTTTATTTGTGGGCTACATAATGTTGGGCAGAAATAGTTAAAGAGTAAACCTCTGAACTGCATCAATGAAGGACAGCCTAATGATGTTACATATGAAGTGCCACAGCATTCCCATTTCTGTTCAATGAGGGGGATCTGCTTTCAATTCAAACCCTTATAAGGAAGCTACTCTTCCAGACAAAGTAAGCTAAATAACCCATTGTGACAGCAGGGAAGACAATCGACAAAAACGACAAAAAGCCGGTGAGGGAAAGGCAGTATTACAGTGAAGAGACACTAAACATAGCTGCAACAGCACACCACACTGGAAAAGGCATTCCTTGTTAATAAGGCTTTTAGAGTGAAGCAGATCTCCCTTATCCCTTGGTGGATGCTGTCCTAGCAGGGTAATGGTAAGGCAAGGGTATAGGAAAGCTTTAGTCTTGGAGATAAATGGGGAGCCCACAGGAGGGAAGGTGATGTACAACTTAGCACAGGGAAAAAGAGAGCAGGCTTGGAGGAAAAGAGACAAGTGTATTAATCAGCTGTATTTAGCAAGGTCTTCTCACTAAATCTTTAAATAAGAGACACCAGAAGCCAGTGTTAAAGCTTGTATACTCACTCATATACATGCTTATGGGTATTGAACAAATATCCTTCCCCAGCTACACTGTGAGAAATCAGTCTCAAAAGATAATGCCATTGTCTTCTTAGCAGTTAGTAACAATCTTCAATTATCTTATTTAGACTAGATGCTTGTAGGTATCTCTGTACAAGGTAATGAATTTAAGATAAGTTTAGGAAAATTGGACATGGTGAATGGTTCTTAGCACTTGTGAGGCAGAGGCATATTACCATGAATTTGACGCCTAACTGGGTTGCAGAGTGAGAATGTGGCTTGGAAAAAAAAAACAAACAAGCAAGCAAGCAAGCAAACAAACAAAAGGACATGAACCATGTCTATTTTTTGTACATCCATAATACCTAGGATGTATAATGATGTCCAGAACAGAGCAGATACTCATTAAAGATTATTACAATTTATATCAGGCAGGTTTTAGAGGTGTGTGTGTGTGTGTGTGTGTGTGTGTGCAATTTTAGTTTAATTCCTTTTTCCTCTTATTGCCTCTTTATAAAATGTTTATTCATTTTAAGCTTTTGTACACGTATATATGTTCAGTGATTCCCCTATCCTGACAACAACTATATGATTTAGGTTCTATTATTGTTTCTATTTTTCACATAAGGAAATTGAAGAATAGAAAAGTAATTTGCTTAAGTAGATAAGTACTAAGATGTGTCAGTGTCAGGATTTGTGACCTAGGCACTGCATTCAATTCCTCTTACACTAAGACTGAAAAAAACTGTCACATCTATTAATATTATCTATCTATCAATCTATGTATTTGTCTGTCTATCATCTATGTATCTATCATCTGTTTATCCATTTATATTTGTATGTGTATATATTTGTTGCATAAAAATAGAAAATTTATTTTCTGCTTGGCACATGATACATGAAAAGATAACTAAATCCCTCTGAAGATAATCCATATTCCTTCTGATCATAGACAAAGTAATGGCCCATATAGATTGATGATTATCCCATCACACACCTGTACTGCATTAGCTTTCATTGCAACCTCAATTAAATTTGCTTTTTTATTATCATGGATTTACAAAACTTTACAACTGGAAAGTATCACATTCATAAAAAGTGTGCCTCACACATATTAGGCATTCATGCATTTATATGAGAAATTATAATTTTAGGCAGTGCATAGCCTCAGCTTTGCAATTCTAAATATTTTGTATATTCACACTGTAATATGTACTAATTAAATTCAGCCAGTTGGTTTTTATAGAGTTTAGAGGGATGTTCAACAAACAATGAAAGATATAACTGGATGTTGGAAATTGAGAGTATTTAAGAAAATCATAGATTTCATACATATTGGATATAAATCTCTTGGAGAGTGATATATCTTCATTCCTTGTCAGGCTCCACAACTAAAGACACATTCTCATCAAGACTGGGAGAAAATTAATCATGCAGACAAGTTTGGAGGATGCTTGATCAGATTTACTCAATGGCCAGTGAGAAAAGTCATAGTTAAAGTGTTGTACATCACATTTTGGAGAATCACACAGCCAGAGAACACTAGGTGTGACAGGTAATGCCACCCCTTCTTTCAAGGCAGCCTCTTAGGAACTAATGGGCTAGAAGAAGTGCTGAAGAAAACAAAACCATAAAATGAACAGATACTAAATTCCTTTTCCCCTTCTAAAGTAGTGCTGTAGGAAGCCCATAAACTTGCAACAGGAGGCAACATAGATTGTCCTTAAAGAGTAACATATTTTCAAGTCCTTGATTAACTACCTTTGTTCATTGGTTCAAAGCCACACTTATGCTTTTGTGACTGAACCTTGGTACAGAGGAAAGAATAGAAAACCCTTGTTGGTAGTCAGCAAACTTTGAACAGAGGTTAATAAGAAAGTCTATTCTTTCCTATGGAGGAAAGAGTCGGAGCTAATCAGAGATTAGGGTTTGTAGGGAGAACAGATTCAACACAAAGATTCAATTAGAGGGAAACATTGGCTGTATAATAATCTCAAGAAGAGTGAGTCATAGGGTGATAAGTGTCACTTTGTTACTAGGCAAGTTATAGCAAGGTCCTGCTACAAGAAGCTAAAATGAGATCAAGACCAACAATGCAGGGGAAGGACAAGAATACAACACTCATGGTGATCACGACATCAGAAAAAGGCTGAAGGAGATAAACACAGAGAACATCCAACTCCAACTGAGCCAGATATCCAGAGACACAGAGGCTCCCAAAACCTCTTCACTGAAGCAGGACTAAAATGACCCCAATGTGGCTTAGGGAAATTCGTGGAAGAGGGGACAGAAAGATTGTTAGAGTCACAAGTAGGGGCATTATGCACAGAGACAGGGCCTACCCCCAGAACTCTTGACTACCCCACAATGCATGACCCATTGATGAGGGTCCTTTGGAAGAGGGAGGACAGGAGGAGGACAAGGAACCAATTCTATGAATGTAAAATCAGAATAATATAAAAAATAAATAAGTAATAATAAAAAAAAACAAATAAAAGCACATGGGAGCTCTCTCCAACTGAGCCAGATATCCAGAGACACAGAGGCTCCCAAAACCTCTTCACTGAAGCAGGACTAAAATGACCCCAATGTGGCTTAGGGAAATTCGTGGAAGAGGGGGCAGAAAGATTGTTAGAGTCACAAGTAGGGGCATTATGCACAGAGACAGGGGCCTACCCCCCAGAACTCTTGACTACCCCCACAATGCATGACCCATTGATGAGGGTCCCTTTGGAAGAGGGAGGACAGGGAGGAGGACAAGGGAACCAATTCTATGAATGTAAAATCAGAATAATATAAAAAAATAAATAAGTAATAATAATAAAAAACAAACAAACAAAAGCACATGGGAGCTCTCAATGGTGACCTCTAGGGCATTTCTTTGATGGATCAGTATACAGTTGGAGATCTAAAGAATTTGTATTTAAGAAAATATTACAAAAAATGAGCTCAGTCTCCAAGATCAAGATACCACCAAATGTGGGCTAGAAGAGAGCCAACGCATATAAAATTCCCTCTAAAACATATATGGTCATCCCTTCTATCTAGTACTAACTTCTCTCTCCATTGGATAATTTGCTTATCTTTTTTCAGGTGGACAATGAACCTGAAGGGAGGATCAGCTATCCACACCCCACCAGGGCCCCAGATGAAACCATAGAACAACGCAGGGGAAGGGCAAGAATACAGCATTCATGGCGATCATGCCACCAGAAAAAGGCTGAAGGAGATAAACACAGAGAACATCCAACTCCAACTAAGCCAGATATCCAGAGACACAGAGGCTCCCAAAACCTCACCACTGAAGCAGAACTAAAATGACCCCAATGTGGCTCAGGGAAACTCATGGAAGAGGGGGCGGAAAGATTGTTAGAGTCACAAGTTGGGGCTTTATGCACAGAACTGGGGCATACCCCCCAGAACTCTTGACTAACCTCATAATGCATGACCCACATTCCCCATTGATGAGGGTCCCTTTGAAAGCGGGAGGACAGGGAGGAGGACAATGGAACCAATACTATGAATGTAAAATCAGAATAATATAAATAAAAAAAATATATTAAAAAAAAAAGAAAATATTGGAGAAGAATAAACTAGGTTAGGATCCCTTCCTCCTAGATTTCCTAGATTCCTTTAAATGGAATGCTTTAAAATCTAAGGCTAAGGTCAATGAATATAATCTATTTGGTGTGCCTTCCATGTTCAAGGCTCAGTCCTATCATAGTTACTCTTACTTCACATGCACAACCTCATGATTAAATGGGATAATTAGCTCCATCCCACAGGTGAAGAAACCAAAACATAGGGAGTTTAGTTAACTTGCCATGGCAGGAATGTGATTTCAATCTTTGTGATGCAAGGAAGGGCATTTCTGAAGCATGCCTTTTACACATTAAAATAATTTCTCATTCTATTTCATTATCCTTGAAATATATACCCATTATATGACAATGCAAAAATGCTAATAAACAAAATATGTGTATCTTGCTATGGGTGGATTTAATTTTCTGAAGAATATTCATCTAAAAATGTACTGTACTGTTTCATAGGCTTCTCTTTCTATGAAGGGATATTTTAAAAGGAATTTATATTTTCCAAATGCTTTTCCTGGTGCAGCTCTTTGCCCACAATAAATGTGCAGATCATTCCAAGAGAAAGCTGCCTGTATGGGCTATCAAACCAGCATGGTGACAACACCTCTCAGACATTCTTCTTAAAGACAGCCACATGGTGCCAAGTTGGGTGGTAAAATTTGCCAACCAGGCCAATTTTTGCACATGGGGTTATAACAACTTCAAAAGTGTGATAGAAAAACTCAGTTAAGACTGAACATTTTGGAAATGCTGGTTCAGTTTTATCCACTTACAAAAATATCATTGAGTAGTAACTTATTTACAGATAAGAAAACTTTTTATGTTGTTTTATTTTCTATTCTTTTTGAATATTTTATTTCTTTTGAGGAAAAGCCAAGATTTTAAAAGAATGGATGAAAAGAATACATATGGGAGAGCAATCAAAGACTTTATCAAACCAAGAAAGTTTATATTATGGAAGTATATTCTTTTTTAAAAGTATTTATTTATTTGTTTATTTATTTATTTACTTTCAAGGGGGGAGAGAGAGACAGAGAGAGAGAAGGAAAGTGGGGGCACCAAGGTCTCTCTTGTCACTGCAAATAAACTTCAGATACATGTGCCACCTTGTGCATCTGGCTTTATTGGGTACTGGGGAATCGAACCCAAGTCACCAGGCTTTGCAGGCAAGTGCCTTAACTGCTGAGCCATCTCTCCAGCCCAAGGAAGTATATTTTTTTGGCAGATTTTTGGTTTAACAATAATTAGATAGAACAAAAATAATAGCACTTGCCTGTGAAGCCTAATGACCCCAGTTAGAGGCTCAATTCCCAGTACCCATGTAAGCCAGATGCACAAGGTGGCACATGCATCTGGAGTTCTTTAACAGTGGCTGGAGGCCCTTGCATGCCCATTCTCTCTCTCTCTGCCTCTTTCTCTCTCTGTCTGTTGCTCTCAAATAAATAAAAATAAACAATTTTTAAAAACATAATAGAGATACAAAAATCCTTGACTAGTTATTTCTTCTCATTGATATACTTCTGTTTATTTTTTTTATTTATAATTTAAAAAAATCAAATTGGGCAAGAGTGTGTAGCCTAGTGGTTGTGTGCTTGTCTAGCACTTATAACTCCATAGTTGCAGAAATTAAAGTGACACATTAAAAATCTGTACATATTCATAGTTTATCTCATGATGCTTGGTGTAGGCATACACTGAGTAATATTTAAATAGAGCAAAAGATGAATGGTATACTTTTATCACGTGTTTGTCAGGAATAAAAACGTTTTGACTATAAACACCTTATGATATCTTGGCCTACATTTGATCTTTTCTTTATATATCCAAGGTGGGGAGTTTTCTTTATGTATGTCCTGAAGTCTTTCTTTTCTTGGGGAGCTACTATCTAGTATTCCAAAATGTGGTTAGGATGTGAACTCTCAATCACTTTGCCCCACTGCCTAGCTGGACTTGATCCTTGCCTGGACTTGTTCACACAACCTACCTTCCTAGTCATGGAAACTAGCTAGAATTGGTAGGGAATAGTTCTGTTCCTTGTTAGTTGAAAGGATAGAAGTATGTGAGTCCAGCCTGCTAGAGATCATAGGTGTAAGATGATAAGGTAGCAATTAACAGCAAGTGAATTGATTGTGAGTGTGAGTGAGTGTGTATGTGTGTATGTGTGTGTGTGTGTGTGTGTGTGAGAGAGAGAGAGAAGGGGGACATACAGACACAGAGATAAAGTGAAAGACAGATCCTGTTGTCTCCAAGATTTGCTTTTAGGAGCCAATAAACTGCCAATTTTCAGAAAGGACTCATTTTTTTTTCTCATTTAACCCAATGAGTCTTGACTTATAAGAAAATCTGGGGGTGTTAAATAAACACAATCTGTAAGAATCTATTTTCCAACCTCTGTTCCCTTTGACATCTGTACCGAAGGATTAAAATAGGAAATGTTGAAACTGTTTTGACAAGGTAATAATAATTATAGTATTCTATAAATTTAGGATGCTTCTTTGAAGCCAGATATTGTTCTAAGAACTGGAAATAGAGGTGTGTGCAAGAAAGTGTACTTTCTCCACAGGGAAGCAAACATCAGAGCCAGTAAATACTGATCTCAGTACGAAGTGTTTTAAATGGGGTTTGGAAATGCAGGAACTCAAAGGCCAAGTTCTCCAAAGGAAAGTTGAATATTTGGATCTTGGAATATCACAGAACTGTGCAGAGAAGAGGAGAGGAAGAGAGGAGAGGTGAACGGAGGAGATGAGAGCAAAGGGGAGGGGAGAGGGAAGACAGAAAGAAAGGGAAGAGGGC
Source organism: Orientallactaga sibirica (assembly GCA_036365145.1). NCBI lineage: Eukaryota > Metazoa > Chordata > Mammalia > Rodentia > Dipodidae > Orientallactaga > Orientallactaga sibirica. The sequence continues at coordinate 14,614,222 of JAEOAD010000008.1, forward strand.
AAGATGGAGCAAGGAATTATATGTATGAAAAAAATTTTAGGTAAAATTTATGGGATAACAAACATGATCACAATATACAATTCTATGGTTGGAGATAGAGAAAATGTAGACAAAGCCCTGCTATTTCAACTGTTAAATGTTGTGCTCAGACTGAGCACTCCATCTTATACACCGTGAGATGCCTTCTGAGGGGCTCAATCTGATGAATGACAAAGTTAGTTGAAGCTTTCATGTATGCAACAAACACAGGAGTCTGTAAATACCTCAGAGGTTCAATCAGAAAAATAGAGGTGGAATTTTGAGGATCAGTCCATTTTAAATGGAGTTCACATACCTTTTCCTCTTAATTTTTAGAAACCTTCTATGTGTTGACAAGGATCAGGAACAAGGGAGCTTTCTTTTGCAGGTAGTCATCTAGGGACACAGGCCCAAAAGAACTTGGATGTCAGCCTGCTCTGGTGAGACTAGAACCCCAGTCTGACCCACTCTAATCCAAAATGGATATAAGGAACAGCTTAATGGTTCTTCCTAGAAAGTTCTTCATAAACATTTCCTGGGCTTGGCCCTTGTTGGAGACACCATTCTGAGTCTGCACATTTCTCCTGAGCCCATCAACCAATCACTATCTTTATGTATATTTGAACTTGGCAATTAGGTCCATCCCTATTGAATGCCCAATTGTATGCCTAACTTACAAAAAGACCTGATCCAGGGGCTGGAAAATGGCTTAGTGTTTAAGGTGTTTGCCTGCTAAGCCAAAGGACTCAGGTTCAATTCCCCAGGACCCATGTAAGCCAGATACACAAGCGGGCACATGCATCTAGAGTTCGTTTGCAGCAGCTGCTGGCCCTAGCATGCCTCTCTCTCTAACTACCTATTTTTTACTCTCTCTCTCAAATAAATAAAGAAAAATTAAAAAAAAAAAAGACTTGGGGGCTGGAGAGTTGGCTTGGCAGTTAAGCGCTTGCCTGTGAAGCTTAAGGACCCTGGTTTGAGGCTCCGTTCCCCAGTAGCCACATAAGCCAGATGCACATGATGGCACATGTGTCTAGAGTTCGTTTGCAGTGGCTAGAGGCCTTGGTGCACCCATTCTCTTTCTTTCTCTCTGTCTCTCTCCCTTTCTTTGTCTCTAGTAAGTAAATAAATAAAAACAAATTTTAAAAAAGACCTCATCCAGTTTGCCATATGCATTTCCTGGTGTTCCCCTCCTCCCAGTTTGGTGGGTTTTTTTTTTTTCTTCTACTTTTCTTCTCTGTTACCACAACTTTATCTTAAAATAAAGATTGTTCATAATAGACCCTTCTCTGTTTACAATTTTCAGATCTTTGCTAATTGTAAACAAGAAGTTAAGATTAGAGAGCCATTGGCTTGGGGGGTTCTAAATCAATCCAGAGTCCAGTATTTCTCCTGTTACTATATTAAAGATAGTATCATCTCCATTGTGTATTACTATACCTTAAATACTGTATTTTAAAAGTATTTACACCCATTTTCTAATGTGTCTTTCTTTAATTTGCTTATGGTATATTTTTACCATGACATAGTTGAGGCTCATGTTAGATCTCTTTTTAGCTGTTTAAGAAAATTGCATACTGATTTTCACAGTGGCTGGACTAGTTTACATTCCCACCAGCAGGGTACAAGGATACCTTCTAGTCCACATTCTCACTAGCATTAGTTTTTCAATTTTAATATTTTTATTTACTTGCAAGAGAGTTGGGGGAGAAAGATAGGAAGAGGGAGATTGGGCATGCCAGGGCCTCTTACCACTACAAACAAACTCCAGAAACTGGGCCACTTTGTGCATTTGGATTCATGTGGATACTGGGGAACTGAACCTGAGTCATAAGGTTTGCAAGAAAGTGCCCTTAACTACTGAGCCAATTTTCCAGTCTATTATTTGTTTTCTTGATGATGCCGTTCTTACTGGGGTGAGATGGAATCTCAGTGTAGTTTTTAGTTACATTTATCTAATGGCTAGTGAGATTGAACATTTTTCACATGTTTATTGCATTTAGTCCATTGAGAACTGTCTGCTTATTCTATTTGCTGATTTATTGATTAATTTTTGTAAAACTTTAGTGTTTACTTTGGAGAGTTTTTTAAAAATATATTCTACCATTTAATCATCTGTCAGATGTGTAGTTAATCTTTTTTCTCACTTGGTCACCATCTCTTCACTTAACTAAACTTTCTTAGCTGTTCAGAAACTTTTGAATTAAATAAGGTCCTATTTTCTGATTGTTGGCATTGACTACAGAGTGACCAGAGTACGATTTAGGAAGTTCTTGACTATACTTTCATCTTAAAGAGTTTTTTTTTTTCTCTTGTTACTTCTAGATTTTGAATCATGTTGAAGAATACTTCCATATTTTCAGATTACAGAATAATGTGCAGGATTTATTTCTAAGAGCTCCTGAAAGCACACCACTAAAATAAACTTAAAATACACCAATCATAGCTCGATGAATTTTGCAGAAGAGGGGGTAGAAATATTGTAAGACCCACAGGGTGGGAGGGAATATCCAAAGGCATTGCCCCACCCCACAATGACTGAATGCTGCTTTTACAACTCATAACCCACAACCCCATTGTGAATACCAGCAATCCCACTGAAGAGGACCCTCAGTAGAATGGGGGCAGGGAGGAGGAGGAAGGAAATTATAATACCCACCATGAGATGTCCATATAAATTTTCTATTTAACAACAAAAATTTTTTTTCTAAGTATATGTGTGATTCTTTTTGTAAACCTTCATTTAAAAATCTGACTCAACAGGATCTTTTCTAGATTTATTGCATAAGAGGTTGACCAATTTTATTTTTCTCTATATGTCTGTATAGTTATAAAAATAATGTTTATTTAAAAGTTGATCTTTGGCCCAGTGATGTGATGCCTCCAGTGTTACAACTGAATGGCAATATGTAATTGTATCTGCTTCTGGATTTTCTGCCCTTTTCAGTACTTTGTCTTAATATTTATGTGCTAATGTCAGGTTGTTTGAAATGCATTTTATAGAGCTTTTAAATTATTTACATATTGCTTTTCCTCCAAGTCATTTTATATATTTTATATTTATTTATTTATTTATTTATTTTAATATTTATTGACAACAAAACAGGGTTACATGGCCCAAAGGTGACCTGTATTTTTCCCTCCTCCCCATTTCCCCTTTAGAACTCCAACTCCATCATATCCCCCTCCTCTGCCTCCATTAGTCTCTTTTTTTTAATTTTATTGATGTCATCCTCTTTTACTTTCATAGTATTGGGTCCATTGAGGTATTGCTAGGTCCTCCAAGGTCATGGATATCAAGGCCAATTCTGTCTGGGCAGTTGCATTGTAGGGGTACCCTTCCTTTGGCTCTTCCATTCTATCCGCCCCTCTTCGCAATGATCCCTGAGCCTTGAGGGTGTGACAGAATGTCCCAGTGCTTGTGACTCTAACAATCTTTCCCCCTTCTCAGCACTATGTTGCCTTTTGGATCATCCCAGTGGTCATCGCCATCTGTTTCAGTGATGAAGCTTTTCTAATCCTCTGTGTCTCTGGATATCTGAATATGAGCATTATGTGTAGTATTTTCTCGGGCAGCTTGGTGGGAATAGTATATCACATTTAGATAAGGGCATGCTTTATACCCCTAAGGCTTCTATGGTTTCACCTACCATAGACTTTGGTTAGGTTTTTCAGTACCAGGTATGTATTCCCTCTGAAAAAGATAGGGCAAATTCTCCAATTAGAGAGCAGTTGGTTACTAGATAGTAGACATGCCATTTATGTTTTGCACCTTTTCAGTCTTTGGGCCTGTCTGCCCCAAATTTGAATATTCAGCATTTTTTAATTAATTAATTTTTTTGGAGAGAGACACAGAGAGACACGGGGAGAGAGGAGAGAATTAGGGACACCTTTTTCACTGCTGATGACTTCTGTCTCCCATACTCTGCATGCAGTGCAGCTTTTCCAGCTTTCAGTTGGCTGGTCTACAGGGAGAAGGTTTTCTGCTCAGCACCAGCTTGCATTGCTCAGTGACCTTGCCTCTCAGGCAAGAGATGTCTTCAGCAATAGGGTCTTACTATCTGTTTCTCAGGGGAAACCAAGGGCTTGGCAAAAGCCTTTAATGTTTTGGAGGCTAGCGGGACCTCCTTGGCCAACAACTCAAGGAATCTATCCCATCCCAGGTACTGAAAATTTTTAGTAACTGGTTTACAGCTTCTAGATGTACCATTATTCAAAAGTAGTTTTACATAAGTCTTATTCACAATCTTTTGAAATTAGATTGACCCACCCTTGCCCTTCTTTTATGCATTCTCTACCCATGGCCTTGTTAGGCCATTCCCTCCTTGTAATCAGTCCTTCCACTTACATATGTGCAATGCCATACACTTCAGTCCTTCCTTTCCTCCATCCCTTATAGCCTTTTACCAGCTTACTGGTTTCTGGTACCAATTTTTGGTTCCAGTTTCACACACAAGTCTGTCTATTTTAGCTAGGATCCATATGAGAGACAACATGTGACGTTTGGCTTTCTGAGCCTGGGTTACCTCACTTAGTATAATCCTTTCCAGATCCATCCATTTCCCTGCAAATTTCATAATTTCATTTTTTTTTTACAGCTCAGTAGAACTCCATTGTGTAAATGTACCACATCTTTATTATCCATTCATTTGTGGTGAATATTTTTCTCTATATGTCTGTATAGTTATAAAAATAATGTTTATTTAAAAGTTGATCTTTGGCCCAGTGATGTGATGCCTCCAGTGTTACAACTGAATGGCAATATGTAATTGTATCTGCTTCTGGATTTTCTGCCCTTTTCAGTACTTTGTCTTAATATTTATGTGCTAATGTCAGGTTGTTTGAAATGCATTTTATAGAGCTTTTAAATTATTTACATATTGCTTTTCCTCCAAGTCATTTTATATATTTTTATTTATTTATTTATTTATTTTTATTTATTTATTTATTTATTTTTGGTTTTTCGAGGTAGGGTCTCATTCTGGCCCAGGGTAACCTGGGATTCACTCTGTATTCTCAGGGTGGCCTCAAACTCAAGGTGATCCTCCTACCTCTGCCTCCCGAGTGCTGGGACCAAGTCATTTTATTTAATTTTATTTATATTATTCTGATTTTACATTCATAGTATTGGTTCCATTGTCCTCCTCCCTGTCCTCCCTCTTCCAAAGGGATCCTCATCAATGGGGAATGTGGGTTATGCATTGTGAGGTTAGTCAAGAGTTCTGGGGGGTAGGCCCCTGTCTCTGTGCATAATGTCCCAACTTGTGACTCTTTGGGGGTTTAGTACTTTCTCTTCCATGAGTTTCCCTGAGTCACATTGGGGTCATTTTAGTTCTGCTTCAGTGATGAGGTTTTGGGAGCCTCTGTGTCTCTGGATATCTGGTTTAGTTGGCGTTGGATGTTCTCCGTGTTTATCTCCTTCAGCCTTTTTCTGGTGTCGTGATCACCATGAACGCTGAACTCTGGCCCTTCCCCTGCGTTGTTCTATGGTTTCACCTGGTGAGGTGTGGTTAGCTGATCCTCCCTTCAGGTTCGTTGTCCACCTGAAAAAATATAAGCAAATTCTCCAATGGAGAGAGAAGTTAGTACTAGATAGAAGGGATGATCATTTATGTTTTGGAGGGAATTTTATATGCGTTAGGTCTCTTCTAGCCCACTTTTGGTGGTATCTTGAACTTGGAGGCTGAGCTCATTTTTTTTTATTTTTATTTTTGGAGAGAGACACAGAGAGAGACACGGGGGGGGGGAGAGAGGAAGACAGAGATGGGCACACCAGCAGTGTCTCAGCTGCTGCGAATGAAATCCAGATGCATGTGCCCCCTTGTGGGCAAGTGCAGCATTGTACCCTTTTGTCACTTTGCATCTGGCTAAACGTGGGACCTGGAGATTGGAACTGAGGGAGATTGGAACCAGCATTCTTAGCTTTAGCAGGCAGGCGCCTTAACCACTAAGCCATCTCTCCAGCCCGTGAGCTCATTTTTTGTACCTGGTTTTGACTTATTTCCCAGTTCCAGCAATGAGTTCCATTCCACTGAGTGGATCTATTAGCCAAATCAAGAGCAATTGGTTACCCACCATGGCTGTTTGCCGCTACTGCACTTGTATGAGCATTACGTCAGATTGTTTCCTGCTGGGTATCTTAGACTGCAAGTTGTTTGGACCAATGTCGGACATTTTCCCCCAGTTGCTCGTGTAGCACCCTCTGGTACTAGACTAGCTAACTGTCTGGGGACTGACCTTCCAGATTCTGGCCAGGTCTCTCTATGTTTGGTCTCACACACGTATGCTGTATTTGACAGTAGGGTCTTACCATTATCCTTTGGTGGGTCGCCAAGAACTCTGACAGAAGTCTGTCTTTTATGGGAAACCTTGTAGGTGTATCAGATCAACAGCTCATTGTGGAAGTTAACCCCACACTGGGCACTGGGAGTTATAAGTCTGCACCTAGGAAGGTGAGGGAGGAAAAAGATAGATAATATAAAAGAGAAAGTGAGCATAGAGAGGAGAGGGAGAGATAGAGAGAGAGAGAAGAGAAAGAGAAGCAGGGCAAGATTAAGGTTGGCCTTCATGATGTTCTTTCTCTTCAGGTTCCTGTGGTTCGGGTGTTCCCTCTGCAGGCCTGCTGAAGGATCAATGTTTTAGCCTGTTGTTCAGAGTAAAGGGTTTTATAGTATCTTTTCCTTTTGGGTCCCAATTTGTATCCCTCCTTGTCCTCCCTCCCACCCTCTCATTCCCTCCCACCTTTATCCTCCCTCCATCCCACCCTCCCTCTTGTCTGGGCCTCAGAGTGTTTATTAGGTTTGTAATTGCTGTTCATATTCATAGTTCTTATAGTAATTTTTACTAATTTTTATTTCAAATATATTTGTTTAGTTATGTACAAAACCTTATAGAAATCTAAATATGATAAGTTAAAATTTATATATAAATTAACTGACACTATCATGATATCATTCCCTTTTTCTTTCCAAGATTGTGGTCTATATCTCCATTTTGGGGGTTTAGTACTTTCTGAATTGCTTTATAGTTTGACTAATGTAATAGCTATTTGTCGGTAAACTTGTACCAAAGTACTTATTTTCTCTTTCTCTATGTTTTTAACACAAGTGGAATCTGTTCTTCTATGATATTCTCGTTTGCTGTTTTTGTGTGTGTCTACACACAACCATACACCACAGCACACAGTGTATGTGTGTATATATATATACACAGCACATACATAGGATATCCTGCTATATATATATATATATATATACATATGGAATATCAAATACATATGTATATATATTTTTGTGTATACACACAAACATACATATATGTATATATATACATATATATCTTCAATTACATATGCTCACTCTTTATATATAAAATATGCATATGTATGCTATTGATTTGTATATCCTCATTTAAACACTTGCTATTTTACCAAACTCTCTTATTAATTATTATATTTTCCATGGATTTTTTGAGTTTTCCAGATATGCAATTAAATTTTCCCTTAATTAGATCTATATCTTTCTTTCCTACTATGCTAGCATTGTAATTATTTCTTCATGTCTATGATTGCATTGATTAGTGTGATGGGTGGAATGTGGAAGGAGAAGATACTGGAAGATAGTTAAAACAGTCTAGGTAAGGAATTGCTGAAGTGAGAATGCAAGGTAGGAATTACATGTGATTTCTCTGACATATGTTAACTTTTCTAGATAATCTGTAAGTCAGAGGAGAGAGAGGTCTAATTACCTTCTTCATGGCCATGTCTACAGGTCCCACTGCATTAGCCAATATAGTCAGTCAATGAAAGGATTAATTAAAAGTATGAATGAATGAATGAAGGTTAACTGTAGGGAATGAACGAAGGTAACTTTTATCAGGTGGAGTTAACAGGATATAGTATAATTGTGAAAGGTTAGTGAGACAGAATTAATTGTCATTGCTGCCATTAATGAATTTAAGAAAAAGAACTTGGGTCTGGGGAGATGGCGCATTATGGTGCTTACCTTCAAGTATGAGGACATGAGTCTTATTCCCCAGTGCTCATGTGTAAAGTAAGCTGGATGTGGTGGCATGCACCTGTAATCACAACACTTGGGAAGTGGAGCTAGGTTGAGCACTTGAAATTACTGGCCAGCCAATCTAGCCTGATTGATGAGCTCTAAGCCAGTGAAAGAACTTACCTCAAAACAAGGTGCCCAATGTTTGAGGTTTTCCTCTGCCTGCCACGTGCATCTGCATACATACATTTGTGCACCCACACATACAAATGTACCACAAATACATATACACACTAAAAGAAGAGAATTGATTTGGGGATGTGTGATGATTAATCTCAATTGTCAACTACACCAACTGGTGTCTCTACTCAGATGACTTATAGAAATGTCAATACAATACAGCCAAACCTTACAAATCAAAGACAATATGGTTAGATAATATATAAAGGTCATAGTGAGTAATAGATAAAGACCATATGAGTCCTGAATGGTAGAATCTGCATTCAAACCCAGGCAATCTACTTCTGGAGCCTAATACAACCTCTAAGTCAGACAGATTCTTAAGGCTTAGAGGGCAGCCAGTCCTGGATTCTTTGTGGTTGAAAAATTGTGAGCAGATTGAATTATGTCTCAAGTGTGATGAAAACAGAAGTACTAAGAAGTGGGCAGCAGAAGACACTGTCTACTGGCAGGCAGAGACAGAGGTGAGAATGACGTGAAAATAGACTAGACACCCTCAAGAGTAGAAACCCAATTTTCTTTCTGACATTGATTTTTCATTTTTTATCCCCCAAATTACTTATTTCAAACAATTCTTCTCCTTCTTCTTCTCCTCCTCCTCCTCCTCCTTCTTCTCCTCCTCTCCTTCTCCTCCTCCTCTTTCTTCCTTCTTCTTTATGAGAGAGAGAGAAAGTGCAAAAATTGGCATGCCAGAGTCTCAAGCCACTGTAATTGAACTCCAGACACATGTGCCTCCTTGTGTGCATGTGCAACCTTGCACATTTGTGTCAGTGTGTGTTTGGCTTCCATGAGACCTGAAGAGTCAAACATGAGTTCTTAGGCTTCACAGGCAAGCACCTTAACTGCTAAGCCATCTCGCCATCTCTTCAGCCCCAAATTCTTTTTTTCTTCCCCCTCCAAAGAAAAATGTCTTATCTGATATAAAATATTATAGCTATCTACAGCTACACTAAGGAACTTATTTTTATTAATGTTTTTTTTCAGGTAGCATACAAAGTAATGGGTTTCATTGTGGCTTTTAAGATATTTTATCCTTAAAGATATAGCATGTTTTACCAACGTGTATGTCATCCTCACATAAAGGCCATGAGAAATGTACTCTGTATCATTCCAAAGTTATTATGTATGCAATAAAAGAAAGCACAAGTGATAAAATTCCCATGAAATTTCAAATGAAAATAATTCTTCTAGTTATGATAAGGAAAGGTTTCTCTCTCTCCATTTCAATTTGTGCTTCCTCCTTTCTCTCTGTCTCTCATAAAGAAGAAGGAGGAGGAGGAGAAGGAGGAGGAGAAGGAGGAAGAGGAGGAAGAAGAGGAGGAGGAGGAGAAGAATTGCTTGATATGAGCATATATATATGAAATTTATGAAAAAAGTTCATATTTTATAAAAGTTAAAATAAACTTTTATAAATTAAAGTATGTTTCTTCAATATATTTCTTTACTTTTTTGCAAACAAAGTTTCATAAATCCAAGCCTGCCTCAAAGCTACTGTGTAAGGAGCCAGGATGACCTTTAGCTTCTGTTCTGCCTTCCTCTACCTCCTAAGTGCCGGGATTATAGGAATCCACCATGACACCCAGTTAATGTGATACTGGATACCAAACCTAGGGCTTTGTGTATGGATAAGCAGATACTCTTAATAACTGAGCTATATCCCTAGCCCCTCAATACAAGCAATATGTAACTCAGCAAAAGGAATTTGGCTAATAACAATTACAGCATCTAGAAGATTTTGAAATTCAAATTTTATAACTGTGCTGTAATTACTGGCTCAGGTTTTTTCTCTTATTGTACTCTTGAATTTGAATAGCTATATAAATACAAATTAACCAGTATAGTGGTATAGTGGTCAAATGAGCAAACAATATGTAGAAGTTCTCCTAAAAATGTACTATAACTAGTTTATTTGTGTGTGTGTGTGTGTGTGTGTGTGTGTGTGTTAGCTTTGTTCTGTTATATGCATGTCAGTTTCTTCTGTGTAAGAGATAAAAGGCAAGATCAATGTGGTTATCCATTTGGCCTTGTTTGATAAAATTTCAGGGCAACATCACCATTCATATTCAGTCATTTAAATGCAATTTGTTACCTAGTTTTGTGATTCTACTTTATGTTTTATGGAGTTGATAAGATCCCAGAACTGCTCTCAGAATTATCCATTTTGTATATAGGACAAAGCTTTCATCTTTCCATCTTTATGCAGAAAATAAAACAAAACAAAAAACCTATCACAGAAATAAGCCTCCCCAAAAAGAGTTCTTCAAAAGCAGCAAAGATAGAGGGGAGGTATCAATAAAATTTAATTTCTGCAACTTGTCATATAAACCATCTTATAATCAGTTTCACTTCAGAAAGGATTTTTCCGAATATGGTAACATCTGCCATCTAGTGGCTAATTTAGCTACTACATGATGGAGTAGACAATTTTACTTTTAGGGCCATTAAATAACAACAGGAGGAGAGTAAAGTTTTGGTCATTATACTTTGTCTGCCTTTAAAAAATGCATTTAACAAAGTAAGAAAAATACAAATTTTAGGTTTACAAACTATATTAGTGCCAAATTTGATCTAATAATTCATTCCCTTTAGTGTAGGTATGTTCAACAGAAAAAAGGCCACATGTCTGCAGGGTGGGTCAGTGCAGCCACCTGAAGTGAGTGAGCCTAGGGTTGCAAAATCCCATTCCCAATACGTGCTGTTTCGTATCTGCTTGGGCACCCAGTCCAGTTGCTTGTGCATGAGTGAGCTCCTAGTCAGCCAACCCCATCCTCAATCCCTGTTGCTTGCCCAATAGAGACAATAGTACCACTGGCTGTGAGTTTCCTCTTAGCCACCCTGCACCAGTCATACTGCATTTCTCACAGGTGCACAGAGAGCCACCACTGTTGGAATATTCCTGGTTCCTCCCATAGCCTCTACCTTATGTCTCTCCCAGTGAACTTCTGGTCCCTAGTCCTATCTACCCCCATGTGTGGCCTTCTGGAAGTCTAGTGGAGCTGATACTGTGGCTCCACCATTTTTAAGATTATTTCTTTTCTTATTTATTTTTATTTATTTATTAGAGAGAGAGAGAGAGAGAGCTATAGAAATGGACAGGTAGAGAGAGAGTGAATGGGCTCACCAGGGCCTCCAGCCACTGCAAATGAACTCTAGATGCATGCGCCCCCTTGTGCTGGAGAATCAAACCTCCAACCAGGGTCCTTAGGCTTCACAGGCAAGCATTTAACTGCTAAGCCATCTCTCCAGCCTGATTATTTCTTTTTTTTAAATTTGGTTTTTCAAGGTAGGGTCTCACTCTAGCCCAGGCTGACCTGGAATTCACTAGGTAGTTTCAGGGTGGCCTTGAGCTCACAGCGATCCACCTATACCCACCTCCTGAGTGCTGGGATTAAAGGAGTGCATCAGCATGCTCACCTTTTCAAAAAGATTATTTCTAGATGAGAAAATCCCAACACAAAACAAGTAAAATGGAGTAAGAGGCAGGAGCAAGAATGAAGCCAGGTGGGGGAGAGAAGTGGGAAGGGATTAGGGGAGAGGATAGTAGATAGGTAAGTAGAGAAATACAATAAAGGGGCAGATAAAAAGTTCTAAGTGAAGGCTGAAGAGATGGCTTAGCAATTAAGGCTCCTGCCTGCTAAGCCTAAGAATGCTGGCTCCAATCTCCAGGTTCCACATTTAGCCAGATACAAAGTGACACAAGGGATCAATGCTGTACTTGCCCACAAGGGGGCACACACATCTGGAGTGTGTTTACAGCGGCTGAGAGGCTGCTGGCGCATCCATTCTTTATCTGCCTCCCTCTCCCTCTATCTCTCTCTGTGTCTCTCCCCCCCCCCAAAAAAAAAAACAGTTCTAAGTGAGGTTAGGAGAAATGGAAGAGGAGAGGATGGGGTATAGAGAAGAATACAAAAATCTCAAAACCTTATGAATATGTAAAATAAAAGCTCACTTCTTCATTAGTTCACTAAAAATATAATTTTGCCAAGAGTAGGCAGCAGCAGGTTGAAATGGAGTATGATGTGCCTGGAAAGCTATAGGTTGCTCCAGGTAAATCCTAGTGCCAAAGATGGGATGACCTCCAAGCGAGTTGTTGGGCAGGGAGGCTTATGAGCACCACCATAAGCATACAGGCTATTGGCAATGCTTTGGTTGCCCACGAAGACTCTTCAATTACAAGATACTGAGAAATCAAGCTAGAAGCCTCCTTCCTACTCTCTAGCTGCTACAGTGCTGGAAAGTGTTATGCAGACTGCTAGAGAGGAAAGTCATCAATAGTCTTAACCAGTAGTGAACCCTTGAACCTACACGTCTGGCTAGCCAGGCAAAATATGCCAACTGGAGCAAGAGTAACAGGTCAGTTATGGTCGTAACCAACTCTACCCCAATTGCATATGGCACTTGCTTCATGGTTGGGGGTGGGATATCCATGCCTGGAACTGAAAACCAAGTCAAAAGACTATGGGTTAGAAGGTCATAGACTTTAAGAGGAAAGCTACTACTGTTCTTTGGCTAAATGGATGCATTTAGCTCATCAATGTGTTCTATAAATGGTAATGCTCAGAGATTAGGGCTATTTTCACTTTTTGTTAGCAAAATTTCTTTTGGCAGATGGTGGTGAATTCCAAGCGACTCACCACTAATCAAAAAGACAAGTCCAGTGGTTAGCAATGGATGAGATAGCTCTACCCCACCTTCCAGGGCTCAAGAAACATTTCAGAGATGTTGATAGAAAGAATAGTAGTGCTGTTCTCACTGTGAGATAGAGAAGCTTCTCCATAAAGATGACAGTAGACACTGAGAAGACTCAAAACTTATCAAAGTGCTAAAAATAAGAGGCTGTTGAGAGCTCAGTGATAAATTAGACATCTCTATCATTCCCTCTAAGGCTTAGGGAACATTTCAAAAGAGGGGAAAGAAGGAATTTAAGAACCACAGGGTTGGGAAGAATCCTTTGGGGCAGTGATACTGAGGATTTAATATAAAATCCATTTCATAAGGTTGCTAATTCATTCACCTAAACATGAGTCCATTCATTCTTCTTCAGTCTACATAGAAAATTTAATCCACATAAATTGACAGATGTATTCATGATCTCACAGTAGACGTTACCCTCACAGAACTTGCACAATATTGATCCCATCAACATGTTGATGCAAAGGACAGAGGAGAACACTGTCAATGACTTAGACATCAAAACAGAAGGACTACTTAAAAGATGAAGGTGGTCAATGGAATAAATTTAGTGTAACAGAAAAATGGGAGGGGAGTACTATCAAATTACAGTATGTTCATGTATTAAAATTCAATTTTTTTGAGGTAGCATCTTTGAGGTAGCCCAGATTGACCTGGAATTCTATATGTAGTCTTAGGTTGGCCTTGCACTTATCATGGTCCTCTTACCTCTGCCTACTGAGTGCTGGAATTAAAGGTGTGTGCCACCACACCCTGAAAAAAAAAATCAATTTTTTAAAAAGAAAAGAAACAGAAAGAAAAGAAAAAGAACCTTTCTTAGATTATCACTTCCAGTCCCTGAGCTTTAAGCATCATTTTTGTGCAGATTAGCCCTAAATTTGTGATTCCTGGCCAGATCTGATCTTTGAAGCCTGACAGCAATTCCAGATGATATCTGCTAGGTATGCAATGTCTAATTCTCCTCTCCTTCTCTATCTCTGCCTCACAAAGCCAATTGAATTGAGCATCCACCTCATGGGACTGTTAATTCATTCACTTAAACAGAATCTGTTCATTCTTCTTTAGTCCACATAGAGAATTGAATCCACATGCAACTTTGGACCACTATTCCTTTACAGTATATTTCCAATTAAATCATTTGTCTCTACCTACAGGAAGGTAACTGAACATGCAACTCTTTTAGTCATGTTCATCTCCTGAGGGGCCTCCTGACTCTACCACTCTTCCTCCACCTAGCAGCTACAGTTATAATATGAGAATTACTTCTCTAGCTTCTTCTACTTAAATTCCTTTCATGACTTCTTAGAACATCCTGAAGAGCATTAAACTTGTCGTCATGGACTGAAAGGCTCTCAGATAACAAAACCATGCCTATGTCTTCTCACCATACTCAATTCAACTTGGTATCTAAAGTTTTGGGTAGTTTACTTTCTCTTTTTCACAAACATCCTCAACTTAGTCTCATCTTAGTCTTTGCACTTGACCTCCTGGCTGCCTGGATGACTCTCGGCTCCCAATCTTCAAGTTGCTCACACTTCCAGTTCATTTGATCCCCTAGTCAAATGGTTTCTTACAAAGTCTTTCATGGGCTTTCTACCCCAAAGTGTGTTCTTGCTCACTTTCTTCACAAACCCAAGGCTTTGCATATTTAACTATTAAATATGCATTGTTGCAGGAAGGAAGGAAGGAAGGAAGGAAGGAAGGAAGGAAGGAAGGAAGGAAGGAAGGAAGGAGGGGGGCTAGATGGGAGAATCTTCATTTCTCCTATGGTAGTTTGAATATATGGTCCCCAATATATTCAGTGTTTTATTAGTTTATAGTTTGCACCTGCATCCACCTGGCTGGAGGCAGTGTCACTGGGCAGATCTTAAGGTGCGGTGGTGAGTTTGAGATTTCAATCTAAAGATATGCAAAGTGTGCTGTGCTATTTGGCTTTTGGCTTTTGGCTTTCTCTCTCTCTGCCTGGTCCTTAAGAGCAGGCCAAGCTCTTCAGCCTTTATGGAACTTCCCCTGGATCTGTAAGCTCCAATAAATCCCTTCCTCCATAACTGTTCCTGGTCGGGAAGTTCATCTCAGCAAACCTGAAGCTGTCTGCTACAGAAGTGGTACCAGAATGTGGGGTGATGTGAAGCTGACCGTGTGGATTTTGGTCTTTTTGAACTTTTGTTTTGGAGGAATGGGCATGGACTTGGTGCTAACAACCGAAGATGCCTTCTGGATTGGTAAGCCAAATTTATGGACCATTCTGATAAGAGTTTGAGAATGCTACATGCAGACAGTATTGAACTTGGAGGCTTGGCCTATGAGCTTTTTAAAGGGAAGGAAAGACTGCAGAGGACTTTGTTGAAACTGGGCTATTGGCATAAGGGATGGCTGTGTTCTGCTGCCCAGGATTAGAGAGTTTGATCAAGGTTAAATTTGTAATGGACTGATGTGTTTGGCTAAAGATATTGGATTGAGATATTTAAGATTTTAAGTTGGAAAACCTCAGACAAGTTAATCTGCATTTAATTGTGAATCAATATAACCTAATTTGCAAGAATTCTCTTTTCTTATTTCTTTCTTTTTTTTTTTCCTTAAACTCCTAAAATCAATTTCTTTGAGACGGGCTCTCACTATGTTGTCCACGTAGCCTTGACTTCATGATCCTTCTGCCTCACCACACTCAACTTGTGCTTTTACCTTGTTTTGATTTGCTCTACTGAAAAGGTACATGAACAAATATAAAACTAATTTTCTCTCTAGTTGTAATAAGCTCAAAGGCAAAAGTCAAAATGAGATTCGAGTAATGCTTTGCTGATGGATGACTGAATACAGCATGAATATCTAAATGACATTTCACTGTCTTTGTCGATAGATATGACATTGTACTTTTGTCTATCATGCATGAAAATTGGTAGAATCTAATTACTCTCTGTTTAGGAAAACAAGCACTTAGACGATCTCTTTAAGTGCTGCAAAACAATATCACATCTCAGCAAGACTAGCCTCTTCTAGATGTTAGGTAAATAGATAGTGAATTTGTAAGCACTTTTCATTTATAATTTGGAAATCACATATTGAGTGAAATAGTTTTTTTATTATGAATAAATTTATAGTGCTGCAAAGCAGATGTGAGAACCAATTGGAAATGGGGAAGTTGGTATATATGTGTTGCAGTAAAACTTTCCTTATTTGTTCACCCTATAGTGATATCTTTCTGAGATAATACCTCACATCAAATTAAGCAACTTCATAACAGTAAACTTCTCTTGAGTTAATTTCAACAAAGACACATTTCAAATAAGACACATTTCCTACATTCTGAGGCTCAGAATCCATTAAAAAGTGTAACAAATTATAACCTCAAGCAAATAATATAATAATAACATACACAAAAATAAAAGAGTAGTATGGGCTAAATTACCCTGGATAAATAAGACTGAGTTAGGTGAAGGGTTGAGATGTGAGGGCTGTTTCAGAAGTAACATGAAACAAGGCACTTGTGTTCAGTAGACAACTCTGAGATATATATTGTTGAGGGTAGAGAAGAAATAGGAGTAGTGGAAGAGATTAGACTGTTGATGCACGCCACGGAGAGTTGTAAGCACCATAATTAGACACAAGCATGTAAGCGCTGGGGATTCCAGGAAGGGTTGAAGCAAAGGACTAGTAGAGGATAGTGATCCCATATAGGGATGTGTTTCTCAAATCTAAATTTATGCAAAATACTTTGGGGATATTTTAAACTGTGAAGTCCAATTCAGTATGTCTGGCTATGACTTGCACTTCCAGCAACATCCCAAGACGCTGGCTACCTGCTGGGCCGTGGCACACTTTTGCAGTGGCTACCTATATCATTCAAACTCTATAATTAACATTTTATTATATTTGCTTTTCATCTTTCTATTATCTATGTATCATCTATCTGTTTTCCCTCTCCAATTCATCTATTTTATCTTATGTTTGGATGCATTTCACAATAAGATGTGGACATCAGTATCTCTTTCAATAAAAAAAAAACTAAGATTGATTAAAATCCAGGGAAATAGACCATTTCTGAAGTTTATGATTGATGAGGACTAATATAGAAAAGGAAGTTTATGTGATGGACAGGGAGGCACTGTGTTAAGTTCTACCCAGTATTATTGAATTACAGATGTTATTTTAACATATGAGTTATGTGTACACACAGGCCACATCTATAGCTCTAACCTGATCTCACAGTTGGTAGTATAGACTACAAATCACAATAATATGATTATAAGACATATAATGCTATGTTTTTTAACTTCTTGATTACGATGACTCTACTACTTAAGAATAAAAAGCCATAAATAAATATAAGGAATATGTGACTTGCTAAATATAATAATAAATAAATACTATCATAATAATTAAATATTTGTGTTCCAATGAAAACTTTCTTGAAACTTACAAAAGACCAGAAATCATCTGGGTTGCATCATTGTCCTATTTTGCTGGCCACAGCCAAAGATCAACAAATGCATGGAGCTACACTTTTCTTAGAATGAAGTAGTAAAAAGTAGAGGCTTTGGAAGGCTGTATATGTCTCTTTCATATTGTCTTTGGCTTTACAACTCTTTTAAAATAGAAAAGGCATGCTCATTGATTGTGAGCTAGATAGAGTGTTCTATTGCACTCAGAATATTTTTGGGTTGTGTGTATTTGCACGTGTGTGTGTGTGTGTGTGTGTGTGTGTAGGGAAGTGCATACCACAGTGTCCACGTGGAGCTCAGAAGACAGCTTCAGGTCAATCCTTTCTTTTCCACCTCATTTGAAGCATGGTTTCTCTGGGTCTGGCTCTGTTGCTGTTCTTTGCTGCACTCACTGATTATCTAAGAGATTCTTCTGTCTTTGCCTCCTATCTCACCATCAGCATGCTGGGATTACAGAAGTCTACCATGGGGTCTTGAAATCAAATTTGGGTACTCAGGCTTGAACTGTGTGTTGAGCCCTATACCCAGAATCCTTTAACACCCAACATGAAGGCTTTCCACCCAAAGCACCTTTCTAGTTCTTCCAACACCAAGTGGGAGTACTACAATAAAATTAATTTCTGATTCTACCTGAGACTAGCATCTGATTCATAAGTTAAGGGCTGAGATCAACAAGATGCCTTTACTTAAGATGCTGCTACAGTCAACATTTCATGACTTGGACAAAACACACAACCAGAAGCAGTTTATGGAAGGAAAGAGTGTATTTCAGGCTTCTTACCTTAAGGGGATGTTTCATCACCATGGGAAAAGCATACCATGAGCAGGATTTTATTACATATCTGGGTGACTGTAGTCTGAATGAGCTGGATAGCACTTGAAAGATGAGCTAATAATAAGCTCAAGACATACCCACAGTAACACATTTTCTGCCAGTAAGACTTTACCTCCCAAGGTGCCACCGGTTGGGGACCCAAGCACTCAAAAATACATGACATTGTTGGGGACATCTTATCCAAACCACCACAGATGCCAACTGCAAATTGTTGCCCTGTGGTACCCTTCTGACCTACATATTGAAATCTCCATAACTTCCTTCTCAGCTTCACAGGACTTGGGAAAATATTTATTTATATTTTCACTGTTTTATCATTTACAATAAATGAGCGTGGACTTACTGGCATGGTTTTAATGTGTCTTTGTCCCCATGTTTTCTTATTTACTTTGGTAAATTCATAGATGGAAACTTTTTACTTACACATGTAATTTATTTGTCAGCTATGTTTCAAGTTTCATGCTGGATCATTGGTGGTGTGTTTGTGCACATACATGATGCAGGGTCATCCTGCCTCTTTATTTTCACTCAAAATGAAGCCAACTGCAGCTTTGTAAAGAGGAGTCATCCAGGGCCAGCCAAAGCCTGGAAGTCAATTTTGCAATTAAGAACAGGGCTCATTCCTAATCCTAACAGTGAGGATGAATGTTACAATCCTCTAGACCTGCTTGGCCTTTCCAGTGACAGCCCTCTTCCAAAAGCTCTCTATGGACCCAGTCAGTTGTCACACAAAGTATGCTGTTATTGCTCTAGAGACTCTGAAATGTCTTAGAAGCTCAGTCTCCAGGAATTGGAGACAAAGATTCAATAGCATAATAAGTAATGAATCTTCCTATCAGCTCCTATCACTCTAGTAACCAGAAGTGCATTAGAAACTCTGCCAAGAACAGGGGCAGAATCCAAATATGTAATTATGTTTTCTTACCATGTTATAGTCTCATATTCTTATTGACTATATGTTTTGCTTTCTGTAAGTCTTTCAATATGTAAAAGCTATTATTAGCTGACTGGTCCCCCAAAATATGAATAGAGGACGTGTAGCTAGAAGATAGCTTGCCAGGACTCCTGCCTGGAACACACCTATATTATTGGATTTCAACTTTTATGGCAAGATTTTATCACTATGTGTATTATAAGCAGTTGACTCATTATATAATCATTCTTGTCTGTGGAAATTACATGCAAACTCTACAGCTCAGTTGAATTCCCTTGCTCACTGTGGAAGATGCTAATGCTACTTTTCCTACATTTGCACATTGATGTAAATATTTCCAATGTATGAACATATATGCTCTCTAGAGTCTGTCTTAAACTATCACATCTTAGAAGTTTCTTCATTTAACTAAAATTTTTAAAACACATTTTTAAAATCTCTATGAGAGTCATCTTTTCACCTTTTCAAAAGAATATTATTCTTCACCAGACAAATGTTTATTTACTCACAGCCTCTCCTCCACTCTCCTACTTCCCTGAGAAAAACAAACTAACAACAACAACAAAAGATGCCTTGAAGGTGAGTTGCCTCTCCTTTCTGTCACACATCTACAAATATGTCGGTACTCATACATTCTCTTTTCTCTTTCTACAATAAAAGAATTTTCCTCTGAGATACACAAGATAAATCATACGTATGCTTTCAGGGCTCTTTCCCCACTGATCGCACAGAATGCACACTTCACCAGTTATTCTACCTTACACTCCCTTCACTGCTTCTGGTTCTCTTCTCGGCATCCTGAAGCATGGACCAGCACAGGTCTCTGATAGAGTTGTCATCATTTCTCTTGGAGAACGCGGTGAAAGGTTGTCACCTTCTTTATCTTCCCTACCTCACCCTCTGCTCCTTTACCTAACATCCTCTACTCCTTAACCCTAACCCTATTCTGACCTGTGGGTCAGCACCACTGTATTTCCTCTCACCAAGATCACTAGAGGTACTTACCTTATCTTAGTGCCTTCTGCAGATTTTGAAAACTTCCTGCAATATTCTTCCTTTGTATTTTGAAACATCTTACCCACTCTCCAATTTTGTTTCTACTTCTATGCTTGCTCATTTCTAGTATTACTTAAGGGCTCTCTTTTCCCTTCCTGGCCATTAAAGTTTAGTATTCTTCATGGCTTGGTCCTGACATCTCTTCTTTCCTCATTCCATGCTTCCTCTAAGCAATCTGATGCAATCCCATGACTTCCATTACAAAGCATCTACCTCTCAAACATACCCCTCATTACCCTCTTCCTGAGTTCTAAACCCATATTAAGTTGCAAGTGAGATACTTTGGTCTCACTGAACTTAAGGTTCTCAAGCTCAGTATTTTTCCACCATCATTTTGGTGCATTCTTTTAACTGTAAATGTATGAAATCTTGGATTTCATCTGATTTTTTCTCCCCCTTATCTTCTCTATCCAGTCCTATCAATAATAAGAATTGTTCACATTCCTTGTGATGGATAATCTTAGTTGTACACTTGAGGTTAATTTCCAAGGTTAGATCAATTAGCCTAGGAAAACTATGGGCAGTGTCATTCTATGGGTTGGTGGTCCTAGAATGGATAAAAAGAAGAATGTGAGCTAAATGTCAGCATTCATAGCACTTTACTTCCTGACTGTGGATGCACTGTGGCGAGCTGCTTCACATTCCTGCCACCATGCCCTCCTTGCCATGATGGATTGTATCTCAAACTGTAAGCAGAAATAAACCTCTCCTTCCTTAACATTCTTTTGTCAGGTATTTTATTAAAAAGAAAATAAGGGTAAATATAACTATTATAGAAATTGGCAGTAGACATGGGTTGTTGTGTGATAAACCTGACCACGTGGTTTGTAGGTTTCTTGAACTGGTTTGTGGGAGACATGTAGAAGAGTATGAAACTAGTCTAGAAAAGTTCTGAAATGCCATAAGGAGAGTTTAGTGTAGTTTAGAAATAAAGAATTCCAAGAGACATATGTGGGTCCTCACTGTTCCTGGGGGTCATTGGCCACCAACATCCTGGGTGCAGGAGGAGTTGGGGGAAAGCAGGGTCTTGAACGGGTAAGTGCAATGAGTAATGAACCATCCAGGAGGCAGTCTGATGGATAGCACGCTCTCATTTATTCAAAAGAGGAGTGGGTTTATAAATACTTGAGAAAGGATGAGAAGGCACATAAAGACTATAAGGTGATTGGATACATAGGTTTTTGGGTTGCTGTCCAATTGGTTGGAAGGCAGAAGTCCCAAGGGAGAAGCTGCAAGGGAGATAACAGAAATGGTGGGAAAAGCTACGTGACTTCAGCCACATATTGGATCGCTATAGCTGCAAGAGACCATTTACAAGCTATATGTCTTCAGCCACATATTGGATGGCTACAGCTAAAGGGAGATTGTTTATAGAAACTTGGGCAGGGGGAGCCTGACTATGGAACGGTCAGGTGCTTTTGGGGTAAGGGGGGTGGGCCCACCAGTACTACCCACTCTAGGTGAAGATAGGGCACACTACAACCTTGCCCAAGGGCAGGGAGGGCCAGCTCTGTCACCACAGTGGGTTCCCAGCAATAGGGCCAGCTGCAACCTCCATAGCCCAAGGTCCCTGGACATGTCCCACAGTCCAGGCCAGCTTCTTCACAGTCCCAGCTTGTGTTCAGCAATGCCCAACAGATATAGAGACGATGTGAGTCTACCTCATGAGGTTTCAAAAGAAAACAGGGGCTATTTTGGAAAATGTGTTTCTCCTTTCCTTCTCCCCTTCCCTCCCTTCTGTTCCCTTTCCCTTTCTTCTTGCTGCAGTCTGCTTCACTAGTTGCTAGGAAGAACTTCCAAACTAGGCATCAGCTATGGAAGGAAGGGATTTATTGAAGCTTACAGATACAGGGGAAGTTCCATAATGGCAGAAGAAGTTGACCCCCTTTCACAGCTCCACACAGACAGAAATACCACCCCCAGCACCATAAGCAAGCACACTCCAGGAACCCCAGGCAGAGCTCAAACACTCTGCATATGTTAGGCTGGAATTTGGATCCACCCTTATACACAATTTAGGGCTGAGGTCTAGGATCCACCCACAGTGACATCTCTTCCAACCACGTGGCTGGAGATATAAATTACAATATTTAATAACCTCCTAAATCTGCTGGGGGACATCCATTCAAACTACTACACCTCTCCTCTCAGAACTTGAATGAGGTTGAATTCAGAGGTAATGGACAGACTCTGGTTTCGCAGTAGTGTGTGTGGTTTATGCATGCATGTGCAGATGCTGTGCCCCATGTGCACATACAGAAACCAGAAGGGAACGTGAGGTGTGCACCTCCATTGCTCCTCCACTTGTTTCCTTGAGATGGAGTGTCTTCACTGACTTCAGAGCTCTGGCAGTTTCATTAGCCCCAATTTGGCTGGAGAGATTGCTTAGTGGTTAAGGCTTTTTGCCTGTAAAGCCAAAGAACCCAGATTCGATTCCCCAGGACCCACATAAGCCAAATGCACAAGGTGGCACATGTGTCTGGAGTTTGTTTGCAGTGGCTGAAGGCCCTGGCATGCCCATTCTCTCCCTCTTTCTCTTTCTCTCTCTCTTTCTACTTCTCTCTCAAATAAATAAAATAAAATGAAAAATTAAAAAAAAAGATGAAAAATCATTAGCCTCAATGATTCTCCAGTCACTGCTTCTTAGAGGACTGGGATTACAGATGTGCATGGCCATATCCAGCTATTTATATGGGTGCTAGTGAATTAAAGTCGCCATTCTTAGCCTCTGTAGGCACTCTTAACCACTGAGCAATCTGTAGCCCCTTGACTGACTTTTTTGACAGAGGACATTCTGAGATATTGCAGCATTCAGTCTGTGCAACAGCTACAGTTGATTGCTGTAGTTCAGATCTACAGAGATAAAGAGCAAGGAGTAGTGCAAAAAGAGGTCTGAAATGTAAAGTTTGGCAAGGAGAGGAATGTGAACAAATTTGTTTTTCCTAAAGATGCATGCTAAGAAAGCAGCTGTAATTGTTAAAGATAAACACTATTTTCTGCATGAAGACAACAGAAAATGTGCCAGGAAAATGGGCTAGATTCCTCCCATTGGAGCCTATAACTTTGGAGAATGCACGTTCTTTTGAAAGGAGAAAGCCCAAATGAAGACTATGGAAAATATTACAGGAGAGATTGTCTACTCAAAAAAATAGCTGCCTAAGAAAATGTGTTGACAGATTCATCAACCAATGTACTGTTACAGCTATGGTCTAAGGGTGGGGGGGCAGGCTACATCCTAGTCTGACAGCAGAACTTGTCAGCATTGTCAGAATGGTTTGGAGGCAAGAAAGATGCAAGATTGAGAAAGTTATAGAGTTTTGTTCTCCAAGGTTTTAGAGAGCTACTGAGGCCAGTCAATGAATGGAATGGTTAGAGCAAAGAGGAACTGAGAGGCCACTGTGTAAAGCTATGAAGTGAAACATTAAATTACAAGCAGAGATTCCAAGATGATAGAGATGCCAGATATCTACCAAAGGATATATGCAGGCAAAGTGGAGCTGCTCAAAAGAGAGGCTAGGCATGCTGTAGATAGCACAGCTGAATGTGTGGTATGCGCAAGCCCTTTGGTGCCTAGATGATTCCATCATGAGTCCAAGATGCTGCACTTAGAGTTGTAAGATTTGGGATTTATTCTTCTGGATTTTGGTCTTGCCTTGGTCTGATATTTCCTTGCAATGCCTTAATTTATCCTTTTCTGGATTGAAAATGTTCAGTCTGTACCATTGTACACTGGAAATTTGCAACTTGGTTGTTGATGTTATAAGAAACCACACAATAGTTTGACTACAGGACTGTTCCCTTACACTTCTTTTAAAATTTATTTATTTGCTTATTTGAGAGGGAAAGATGAGGGGGGAGAGAGGAGAGAGAGAGAGAGAATGGGCATACCAGTGCCTCTAGCCACTACAAATAAACTCTAGATGCATGCGCCACCTTGTGCATCTGGCTTATGTGTGTACTGAGGAATCAAACCTGGGTCCTTAGACTTTTCAGGCAAGGACTTTAACCACTAAGCCATCTCTGCAGTCCCACTTATACTTTTGGACACTGTTAGACTGTTAAAGACCAGGGACTTTTCTATTTTTTAAAAGCATTTTATTGACAACTTCTATACATGAACACAATATACCATGATCATATTCTCCTCCCAACACCTTCCTTTGTCCCCCCCTTCCATATCCTCCCTTCACTGAATCCTTTCTTTCCAACTAGTCCCTGTTCTGTTTTGATGTCATCATTTCCTCCCCTCCTCCCACTGTTATTCAGGTCTTGTGTAAATAACACCAGCCACTGTGAGGTCATGAAAGCTAGGACCACTTTGTAATACCAGGGACTTTTTTGAAATTAGACAAAATGCATTTTGAGGACCATGAACTTTGGGGATAAAGGTTGGAAGGTTATGGCTTAAAAATGATCTGCCTGAGCATGGAGTTGACTTGTGATACTCAACTCAGTTGACAACTTGACAGGATTTAGAGTCACCATGCAAACAAATCTCTGGGTATATCTTGGGTATTTTCTTGACTAGGTTACTTGGGGTGGGAAGACCGGCTGAACTGTGAGCAGCACCATTATATGGGCTGGGAGTCCTTGATGTTTAGAAAAGAGAAAGTGAGCTGAGCACCAGCATCCATTGTACTTCACTGCCAGACTGTGGATACAGTGTGTCCAGCTGCCTCATGCTTCTGTTATCATATTATCTCTGCTGTGATGAACTGTAATTCAACAATGTAAGCCAACATAAACCCTTCCTGCCTTAACTTGCATTTTCAGGTGTTTTATCATAGTAATGAGAAAATTAATATCCCTCAAGAGTACATAATTTTGTTACAACAATTGGACTTCTACAAGACTGTCCTGAGTTGACTTTAGCCTTCAGTTTTGTTCCATTTAATCCATTTCCACAACAAAGAGCTGATCATGGAAATCCAGATTTAATCATACCCTTCTCCTTATTAAAACCCCTTAATGGTTCTCAGCCATATCAAAATCAAGATAAACTTCTTTATAAGATAGGGTGTGAACATGTTTCCACTGGCCCTTCACAGTTGAATTGATGTCTATAGCCTCAGAATCTTATCTGTGCCTCTTTTTAAGTCAAATGTATCTCAAAACATCCTGATTCAGATGATATTTGTTACTCAGCATTATTAGGTTCTTCCTAGTCACATTTTGATAAGTGGTGGAAACCTCATTATTGAAGTTAATTCAGATGCTGACCTCTAACTAAACTCTAACAGAGTATATTCTCCAGCCTTTCTCTGTGCTGACCTTTCTTTGCCTCCCCAATATCTGCTTAATTCCTAATGTCTGTGTCCATGCCAGTCCTTCCAGAAAATGTCCTCTAGCTACCCCTGAAGCTCAATAGATTGCATTTCTTTTAAATGAATTTGCTCTGTTGAATGCTTATTGTTCCCTTTTCATGTTAATAATTTCCTGCCTGTATTTCATCTTCACAATATAGGGTTCTTCCTCTTTGGAGAAGTCGGAGTTGCTCACTACTATATTTGGACAGCCCAGTATGGTGTCTGGAATACACAGTTGCACTAAATAATAAGCCATAATAAAATTTTTTAAAAATTTTAAAATTTATTTACTTGTAAGCAGAGAGAGAGAGAGAGAGAGAGAGAGAGAGAGAGAGAGAGAGAAGAGAGGCAGATAGAGAGAGAATGGGCACACCAGAGCCTCTAGCCTCTGCAAACGGACTCCACATGAATGTGCCCCTTGTGCATCTGGCTTATGTGGTCCTGTAGAATTTTTAACCAACTTGAATATTGTTTCATTTAAATTTAGATTAAATTTATTTATAAAATCAATTTATCCTATGGTTTATTAAGCAATGATCATTCAAAATTTGGTCTTCTTTTGCTATATTTATGCAGTCAACTATTGCTTTGGAAAATAGAGTGAACAATGAAGCTTGTAGTTAATTGAAAAAAATAAATGATTTTAGAAACAATTTTGAACTTATCGTTACTGTTTATTGTCATACTTCTTTTAAATACCATCTCCCAAAATCACAAGGCTATTTATTAGCTTTGGGTAATTTAAATGATTTCAGATACATTGAAATTACTTGGTATCTTTATGAGTCGCCATTCTTAGCCTCTGTAGGCACTCTTAACCACTGAGCAATCTGTAGCCCCTTGACTGACTTTTTGACAGAGGAAATTCTGAGATATTGCAGCATTCAGTCTGTGCAACAGCTACAGTTGATTGCTGTAGTTCAGATCTACAGAGATAAAGAGCAAGGAGTAGTGCAAAAGAGGTCTGAAATGTAAAGTTTGGCAAGGAGAGGAATGTGAACAAATTTGTTTTTCCTAAAGATGCATGCTAAGAAAGCAGCTGTAATTGTTAAAGATAAACACTATTTTCTGCATGAAGACAACAGAAAATGTGCCAGGAAAATGGGCTAGATTCCTCCCATTGGAGCCTATAACTTTGGAGAATGCACGTTCTTTTGAAAGGAGAAAGCCCAAATGAAGACTATGGAAAATATTACAGGAGAGATTGTCTACTCAAAAAAATAGCTGCCTAAGAAAATGTGTTGACAGATTCATCAACCAATGTACTGTTACAGCTATGGTCTAAGGGTGGGGGGGCAGGCTACATCCTAGTCTGACAGCAGAACTTGTCAGCATTGTCAGAATGGTTTGGAGGCAAGAAAGATGCAAGATTGAGAAAGTTATAGAGTTTTGTTCTCCAAGGTTTTAGAGAGCTACTGAGGCCAGTCAATGCATGGAATGGTTAGAGCAAAGAGGAACTGAGAGGCCACTGTGTAAAGCTATGAAGTGAAACATTAAATTACAAGCAGAGATTCCAAGATGATAGAGATGCCAGATATCTACCAAAGGATATATGCAGGCAAAGTGGAGCTGCTCAAAAGAGAGGCTAGGCATGCTGTAGATAGCACAGCTGAATGTGTGGTATGCGCAAGCCCTTTGGTGCCTAGATGATTCCATCATGAGTCCAAGATGCTGCACTTAGAGTTGTAAGATTTGGGATTTATTCTTCTGGATTTTGGTCTTGCCTTGGTCTGATATTTCCTTGCAATGCCTTAATTTATCCTTTTCTGGATTGAAAATGTTCAGTCTGTACCATTGTACACTGGAAATTTGCAACTTGGTTGTTGATGTTATAAGAAACCACACAATAGTTTGACTACAGGACTGTTCCCTTACACTTCTTTTAAAATTTATTTATTTGCTTATTTGAGAGGGAAAGATGAGGGGGAGAGAGGAGAGAGAGAGAGAGAGAATGGGCATACCAGTGCCTCTAGCCACTACAAATAAACTCTAGATGCATGCGCCACCTTGTGCATCTGGCTTATGTGTGTACTGAGGAATCAAACCTGGGTCCTTAGACTTTTCAGGCAAGGACTTTAACCACTAAGCCATCTCTGCAGTCCCACTTATACTTTTGGACACTGTTAGACTGTTAAAGACCAGGGACTTTTCTATTTTTTAAAAGCATTTTATTGACAACTTCTATACATGAACACAATATACCATGATCATATTCTCCTCCCAACACCTTCCTTTGTCCCCCCCTTCCATATCCTCCCTTCACTGAATCCTTTCTTTCCAACTAGTCCCTGTTCTGTTTTGATGTCATCATTTCCTCCCCTCCTCCCACTGTTATTCAGGTCTTGTGTAAATAACACCAGCCACTGTGAGGTCATGAAAGCTAGGACCACTTTGTAATACCAGGGACTTTTGAAATTAGACAAAATGCATTTTGAGGACCATGAACTTTGGGGATAAAGGTTGGAAGGTTATGGCTTAAAAATGATCTGCCTGAGCATGGAGTTGACTTGTGATACTCAACTCAGTTGACAACTTGACAGGATTTAGAGTCACCATGCAAACAAATCTCTGGGTATATCTTGGGTATTTTCTTGACTAGGTTACTTGGGGTGGGAAGACCGGCTGAACTGTGAGCAGCACCATTATATGGGCTGGGAGTCCTTGATGTTTAGAAAAGAGAAAGTGAGCTGAGCACCAGCATCCATTGTACTTCACTGCCAGACTGTGGATACAGTGTGTCCAGCTGCCTCATGCTTCTGTTATCATATTATCTCTGCTGTGATGAACTGTAATTCAACAATGTAAGCCAACATAAACCCTTCCTGCCTTAACTTGCATTTTCAGGTGTTTTATCATAGTAATGAGAAAATTAATATCCCTCAAGAGTACATAATTTTGTTACAACAATTGGACTTCTACAAGACTGTCCTGAGTTGACTTTAGCCTTCAGTTTTGTTCCATTTAATCCATTTCCACAACAAAGAGCTGATCATGGAAATCCAGATTTAATCATACCCTTCTCCTTATTAAAACCCCTTAATGGTTCTCAGCCATATCAAAATCAAGATAAACTTCTTTATAAGATAGGGTGTGAACATGTTTCCACTGGCCCTTCACGGTTGAATTGATGTCTATAGCCTCAGAATCTTATCTGTGCCTCTTTTTAAGTCAAATGTATCTCAAAACATCCTGATTCAGATGATATTTGTTACTCAGCATTATTAGGTTCTTCCTAGTCACATTTTGATAAGTGTTGGAAACCTCATTATTGAAGTTAATTCAGATGCTGACCTCTAACTAAACTCTAACAGAGTATATTCTCCAGCCTTTCTCTGTGCTGACCTTTCTTTGCCTCCCAATATCTGCTTAACTCCTAATGTCTGTGTCCATGCCA
Organism: Orientallactaga sibirica; assembly: GCA_036365145.1. Lineage (NCBI taxonomy): Eukaryota > Metazoa > Chordata > Mammalia > Rodentia > Dipodidae > Orientallactaga > Orientallactaga sibirica. The sequence goes on from JAEOAD010000008.1 coordinate 14,643,130, forward strand.
GTCCTTCCAGAAAATGTCCTCTAGCTACCCCTGAAGCTCAATAGATTGCATTTCTTTTAAATGAATTTGCTCTGTTGAATGCTTATTGTTCCCTTTTCATGTTAATAATTTCCTGCCTGTATTTCATCTTCACAATATAGGGTTCTTCCTCTTTGGAGAAGTCGGAGTTGCTCACTACTATATTTGGACAGCCCAGTATGGTGTCTGGAATACACAGTTGCACTAAATAATAAGCCATAATAAAATTTTTTAAAAATTTTAAAATTTATTTACTTGTAAGCAGAGAGAGAGAGAGAGAGAGAGAGAAGAGAGGCAGATAGAGAGAATATGGGCACACCAGAGCCTCTAGCCTCTGCAAATGGACTCCACATGAATGTGCCCCTTGTGCATCTGGTTTATGTGGTCCTGTAGAATTTTTAACCAACTTGAATATTGTTTCATTTAAATTTAGATTAAATTTAATTATAAAATCAATTTATCCTATGGTTTATTAAGCAATGATCATTCAAAATTTGGTCTTCTTTTGCTATATTTATGCAGTCAACTATTGCTTTGGAAAATAGAGTGAACAATGAAGCTTGTAGTTAATTGAAAAAAATAAATGATTTTAGAAACAATTTTGAACTTATCGTTACTGTTTATTGTCATACTTCTTTTAAATACCATCTCCCAAAATCACAAGGCTATTTATTAGCTTTGGGTAATTTAAATGATTTCAGATACATTGAAATTACTTGGTATCTTTATGTTATTTTTGAACACTTAGTTGGCAAACATTAAATGTCCACAGGCTAAGATGCACAAGGAGGCACATCTGGGGCTTGTTTGCAGTGGCTGGAGGCCCTGGCATGCCCATTCTCTCTCTCCCTCTTTCTCTGTCAAATACATAAATAAATAAATAGAATATTTTAAAAGTACACAAGCTATTCCATAATCAAAACAGTAAAGCCAGAAGTTTGGTTTGATTATGAGGGATTGTCAATGAAAACATTTAACTGTGATTTTACTAGTAATGGCAAGCTAACTGACCTCAAAATGGAAAGTTACAAACTGTTATGAGTTTCTAGGAATAAGCTTTGTTCCCCAATGGGTGATGTGTTATAAGCAAAAAATACAATACACAGTAGCAAGAGTGTGTGCACACAAACACACAAGACTAAGACTTGAGAGTACAATCCTTAGAAATTATCATATAGTTGATATTAGGCTAAACAAGATAATACATGTATGAGAAAAATATGATATAATAAAAACCAAGAGTATTATAATATCAATTTCAGGGTAAGCCTAAGAGCTATTTCATTTATTCTTAGACTTTTTGTCAAAACCACTATCTCATCATGTTTTATGTGTCTAGAGTAGAACTGTTGTTAACATACCATTTATTTATAAGCAAACAAGAAATATTGTTTACACATCTCCCATGATCCCTTTTATACCTGTGATAGTATCTTACCACAGCACATGACTTATAGTGGTGTGACCTACCCTGGGGCCCTCTGTGGGCTTCAGGAAAGATAAATTTGCTGAATGAGTAGATTGGTATTATTCTAGCAGCAAATTACTCTCTATAACAGACTCCGTGCTGTGACTCTTAAAGACCTAAAGCCCTGTTTAATACTTACTAAGAATAAAGCCAAAGAAAACTGAGAAAAAAATTCTGTCAAGTTTTCTAAGGAAATTATAATTTTTAATAGCAACTCTGAATGTTAATGGTTTCAGTTCTCCAATCAAAGACACAGACTGCCAGATTAGATTTAAAAATGGGAGCCATCTATTTGTTATGTGCAAGAAATGCACCTTACTGGCAACAAAAAAGACAGCTTTATGGTGAAATGATGGGAAAAAAAGTTCTTAAAAGCAGATGGATTTAGAGGAAAAAGCCATATCAATGTCTAAAGGTGAGTCTTCAAACTACAGTTACCTGGAAGAGATAAAGGGGTCACTTCCCATCAATGAAAGTTATAATCCATGAAGAATATGTAAGAAGTGTAAACATGTATGCATACCTAAATCCACAAAACAAACATTACTGAATGTAAAGGTCCAGATTGACCTCAGCATATTAATAGAGTGACCTCAGTACTCCACTCTCAGGAATACACAAATCATCTATACCAAAAAATTAATGAACATCAGAAATAGACATTATTGATCAAATAGATTTAGAAGATGTCTGCATAATACTTCACCCACAGAACATACATTCTACTGTCCATGGATTATTCTCTAAAATAGTCCATCATGTAGGGCATAAAGTAAATCTTAACTAATACAAGAAAATTGAAATAATTTATTGTATTCTATTTAATCACAATGGACAAAATCTAGGAATCAATAACCAAAAATTTCAGAAAATATATAAACTCAGAGATCAAAGAAAAACATTACTGAATAGAAAATTCATCATTGAAGAAATCAAGACAGAAATAAAAAAGTTATTTGAATTAAGTGATAACAAAAGTACAATATATCAGAACATGTGGAATATAATGAAAGCAGTTCTAAGAAGGAAGTTTAGTGGTTTAAATGACCACATTAAAAATTAAACAGATCTCAAATATATAACTTAATGAAAAATATTAGGGTTAGAAAATCAAGAACAATTGAAATAATCAATACATGATGTAGCAGACAGCTTCAGGTTCGCTGAGATGAACTTCCAGACCAGGCATAGTTATGGAGGAAGGGATATTATTTATTGAAGCTTACAGATCCAGGGGAAGTTCCATAATGGCAGAAGAAGCAACCTGTTCTCACAGGGCCAAGCAGAGAGAGCAAAGCCAAGCCGCCAGCTACACAGCACACTGAGCAAAACTACAGCCCAAAAGTCACACAGCACACTTCAGGAACTCCTGCTAGGCACATTTGCATATCTTTACAATGGAATCTCAAACCATCACCACACCTTAAGACCAGCCCCCAGTGACATTGCCTCTAGCAAGGTGATTGCAGATGCAAACTTTAACTAATAAAACACTGAATATATTGGGGGACATATATTCAAACCACCACATTCCACCCCTGGCCCCCAATATATTTAGCTCCTGGCCCCCAATAGATTTATAACTATCACACATTGTAAATTGTACTCAGTCCATTTTCAAAGGTTCTCACAGTCTTGATCAACTTAAGATAGTGAGTCCTGTCAAATCAAACAAGTTAAATACTTTCAACATGTCAAGGCACAGAGTAAACATTTTTTTTTTTTTTTTTTTTTTTTTTTGGTTTTTTAACTGTCCAGGCTGACCTGGAATCACTCTGTAGTCTCAGGGTGGGAGAGATCCTCCTACCTCTGCCTCCCGAGTGCTGGGATTAAAGGCGTGCGCCACCACGCCCGGCATCAGAGTAAACATTTTTAACTGTATAAGGAATAGCAAGGAGAGACTAGAACAATGCAAACTCAACCACCATCAGCAGTCATCAAACATCTGCAGTTCAAATTCAAAATAACCAGAGACTGATAGTCTCCAGGTTTTCCAATTCTGCCCCTCCAGCTGGGCAGAATCGCCAGGGAAAACTTTCATCCCATGCCAACACTGCACTCCATGGTAGCCCTTTTGCACAGTCCTGGTATATCCAAAACATCTTCAGGTCTCCATGCAAACCACGGTCCATCTTCCAAAGGTTCTTCCAGCCTATTCTTGAGGGTCTTCATGCCCTGCCTCATGCCACATCTCAGCAGCGGCTCCTGGAACTGTGTGCAACTCATGACCACTCCATGCATTTTTCATGCTTCCAAAACTAATACCAGGTGTGCAGGACACAGCCATATTCTTAATCCAGGGACAAAATAAACCATAGCCTTGAAAAGCAGGTTCCTTCTCCAGTCAGCTCTTTCCAAGAATTTGCATTTCTAACAGTCTTTCCTCAGGCATCCTCTCCATTGTTTTAATGTAAATCAAGTCAGGCCACCTTCCTTCTACCTTCCTTAAGATTGCTAATGTGTTGACAATAGCAGCTCCAGTAACCTAAAATCAATCTCAGTGCCTCTAATTTTAACTTGCTTCAGATTTTCCAACTTAAAATCTTAAAATCTCAGTCCGATATCTTTAGTCAAGCACATCAGTCCATTACAAATTTAACCTTGATCAAACTTTCTGGGCCTGGATAGCAGAACGTAGCCATCCCTTATGCCAGTAGCCCAGTTCCAACAAAGTCCTCTGCAGTCTTTCCTTCCCCTAGAAAGCTCATAAGCCAAGCCTCGAAGTTCAATACTGTCTGCACTTAGCATTCTCAAACTCTCATCAGAATAGTCCATAAAACTTGGCTTACCACTCCAGAAAGCATCTTCAGTTGCAAGCACCAAGTCCATGCCCATTCCTCCAAAACAAAGTTTCCAAAAGACGAATATCCACACAGTCAGGTTCATCTCACCCCACACTCTTCAGTACCACTTTACTGTAGCAGACAGCTTCAGGTTCACTGAGATGAACTTCCAGACCAGGCACAGTTATGGAGGAAGGGATATTATTTATTGAAGCTTACAGATCCAGGGGAAGTTCCATAATGGCAGAAGAAGCAACCTGCTCTCACAGGGCCAAGCAGAGAGAGCAAAGCCAAGCCGCCAGCTACACAGCACACTGAGCAAAACTACAGCCCAAAAGTCACACAGCACACTTCAGGAACTCCTGCTAGGCACATTTGCATATCTTTACAATGGAATCTCAAACCCACACCTTAAGACCAGCCCCCAGTGACATTGCCTCTAGCAAGGTGATTGCAGATGCAAACTATAACTAATAAAACACTGAATATATTGGGGGACATATATTCAAACTACCACACATGGAAAGGAATACTTAAAAAAGAACAGATAGCAGTGAAATGAATAGTATAAAGAATCAATGAAGCAAAGTTGATTCCTTTGAAAATGTAAACAAGATTGACTAACCCTTGACTAAACTAACCAAAAATAAGAGAGAGATTTAACTTAGAAATGAAAAGGGGACACATTGATGGAATACAGGAAGTAACTATGGCAAACTTTGAAAACCTATATTCTAACATATTGGAAAATTTAGAAGAAATAGAAAGAATTCTAGCATGCATCACCTACAAAAACAGCTATCTAATAAGCAATGAGTTGAAGCAGCAATAACAAGTGTTCCAACTTTAAAAATCCTAGGCCCATATTAATTGACTGCTTATAACTACCAAACTTTTAAGGAAGAATAACACCAATGATCTCAAACTATTCTATAAAATAGAGGTGGAAATAATGCTACCAGACAGATTTTACCATGTCATTGTTACTATGATATCAACACCACAAAAGGTAAGAAGAAAATAACAAAATTATAAGCCAATGTCCCAATGAACATGTTATAACAGTTCTAAAAGCAGTGTTGCAAAATCAAGTTTAACAACACATCAAAAATATTATTCACCATCTTCAGATTAGCTTCATTCTAGGGGTGCAAAGATGGTTCAACATAAGAAAACCAATAACTTAATATGTCACATAAACAGACTGAAGAATAGGAATCACATAATTATTTCTATAAATATAGAAAAGAAATTGGAGAAAATCTGTTTCTATTCATGATTAAAACACCAAAGAAAACTGAAATAGAAGGTATATACCTCAATATAAAAAGGGAAATATTTGACAAGCTGATAGCCAGTAGTATAAAAAACATGTAAAACAAAGCATTTCTACTAAAGTCAACAAAAAGTCAAGGATGTTCAATTTCTCTACTCTTATTCAATATAATGCTTGGAGTCTTAGCTAAAGCAATAATACAAGATTAAGAAATAAAAGAAATGCAAATATAAAAGAAGTCACATAATTGCTATTTGGCTCTTGTTGTATCATTCCTTTGATGAGTAAAACATGGCCTTCTTTGTCTTTTTGATTACTTTTGGTTTGAAGTATATTTTACCTAATATTAGTACAGTGATGCCTGCTTATTTCTTATTTCTGTTCAATTGGAATATCATTTTCCACCCTTTCACCCTGAGGATGTGTCTCTCTTTACTGGTAAGTTGATTTCTTGAACATAGCAGATTGAGGGGTCTATTTTTCTGATCTACCCTGTTAGCTTGTGTCTCTTGATGGGTGAATTAAGGTCATTAATGTTAATTTATGTAAATTAACAACTGTGAGGTTTGATTTTTTTCCCTCCATATTGTGGTTCTTTATGTGGTTTGGTGTTTTCTTGGACTTTACAGTTTTTTGATCCTTCTCTGGGTTTGGTTATTGTGGTCTGCTTCTTGTAGGCTCTTGAAGTTGGTTGTTTAATTCTTCTCTGTGGAGAATTCCCTGAAGTACTAGCTGTAGATTTGGCTTTGTGTTCATATAGTTGTAGAGCTGACTTTTATTGTCTAAAGTTTTTCTTTTGCCATCTATTATGAAGGATACTTTTGCTGGATAGAGTAGTTTGGGATGGAAGCCACAGGTTCTCAGACTTTGCAGTGTTCCATTCCAGGCCCTTCTGGCTTTCAGGGTTTCCATTGAGAAGTCTGAGGTAATTCTGATGGGATTGCTTTTATATGTAATGTGTTGTTTCTCTCTTGCTGCTTTTAGGACTTTCTCTTTGTTTTAGTTGTTTAGAGTCTTAATGATAGCATGTCTTGGAGAGCTTATCCTTTGGTTCATTTTTGTTTGGAGTTCTTTTAGTTTCTCGTATCTTGATGGGTATCTCTTTTGAAAGGGTGTGAAAGATTTTTTTCAATAATTTTGTTGAATAAGTTTTCCTTGCCTTTAGTCTAAATTTGTTCCCCTTCTGGTATATCTATGATCCAAATATTGGGATGTTTAAGGATATCCCACATTTTTCTCATGTTCTGTTCACAAAATTTTTGAATTTGCTCAAGTTTTTGTACTCATGAACTATTTCTTCTGTCTTGTCTTCCATTTTGTAGGTTCTGGCCTCCATGTGACTGACTCTCTTCTTGAGAGCTTCTAGAGAGGTTTGGACCTGTTCAACTTGGTTTGTATTTCCTATTGCCTTTTGTTGTATAGTATCCATCCCACTGTCCTTTTCAGATCATTTTTCTGATTTTCTTAATGGTTCTTGGAATTCATCCTGCACTTATTTATGTCTTTATTGAGCTTAGGCAGCTGATTTTTGAGGTCTTCTTTTTTTGGTTGCCCTTCAGATCACTTAACTCTCTTTGGAAGACTCCCTGTTTTCTTTTTTCTTTTTTTTTTTTTTTTCTATTGGGTCCAACCTAGCAAGGACAGCATTCACACAATTGTTAGTCTTTTGGTGATTTTCTACAAGTTCTGCCAATTGCTTGGCCAGGGTCACATAGCTTGTGTCTTTATGTCTTTATTTTGGAGTTCTGATCCTGTTTTCTCTTGTATGTTTTGATTAGAGACTTCCATTGTGGAAATAGGCAACCTTGTTGGGGTTACTTCCATTTGATGTTTTCTGTTACTCTTTTTGTGTTGTAGTCTGCCCATCTCAGTGTGGGAATCTTATTTAATTCAGGAGGAAGCTGTAGTTTACCCCTGAAATGTCTTCAGTGATTGTTGCCTTTTATGTTTGACTAGATTAGGCTTTTGATGGCAAGGGTCCTGTTTGCTTATGGGGAGGAGTGGGCAGGGCCCTTGTAGGGACCAGGACACCTGGCCTGTTGGCTGGTGGCTGGATTGAGGGATGGGGCTGTGCAGTCTGGTGATGTGGTGGGGATGGGAGGATGGGACTTCTTGATCAGGTGGCATCCTGACATGTGGGATTGGGACTGTGCATCTAGTGGCTTGGCTCCACAGGGCAGAGTGGAGGGATGTGACAGATGTGTGTGTGTGGGGAGAATGGGGATGGGACTGTGTGGTCTGATAGTGTAGTGAAGCAGGGAGAGGATGGGACTGTGCAGTGCAATGGTGCCCAGAAGTGGTGAGATGAGATAGCCTGGTTGGGTGGCAGGGGCAGGGAGATGGAGCATCAGTCCTGGTGGCAGAGAAAGGGAAGAAAGCCATAGGAGGGAAGGAGAAATGAGAGCCAGTTGGTGTGGGGAAAGGTGAGTGGCACCTTCTGAGCTCTGTGGAGCCTGCAGGTAGCGCAAGAGCAAACCTAATCCACCATGTGGTGGTTGAAATGGTGATTGGGACAGCTGCTTGAGTGTTTGGGGGACTGGTGGACTACTTGAGAGCATGGGAATCAGTGGATTCCCTAATGTGCTCCTCCAGTGCCCTCCCACTGGAGGTCTGTTAGGACTTTCTGACCCTAAATGCCCCACTTATCTTGGTTGTAATTGCCCTCTGAGGTGAAGCATGGTTAGGTAGACAGCATCTTTCAAATGAATTTCTTAAATTATTTATATTTATTGTCTAGCTATTCTCTCTAAATTGAAATATTTCCCTCAGAAGAGGGAGGCTTATAAGACAAGTGAAATTTGTTGTAACCTTGGAAGCTCACAAAACTTACCAGATTCAGGAATCGCAGAAAATTACAAGACTCACAAAGTCTATCCTCAAGGGCCAGAGGAGATAAACCACTCCTCATAGTTCATCCAAGCTACAGCTGAAACCACAGAGGAGCAAGAGTGCTGCTTCTTCAAATCAGCACCAGGGTGTAGGAGACAGACTCTGAGGACACTCAACACTTACCAAAGCAGAGATCTAGAGGCTCCTAAGAACTCATCACTGAAGTAGACTTAAAAGTTATCCAACAGGTCTCTGGAATTTTGGGGAAGAGGAGGGGGGCAGAAAGATTGTAAGAGCCTCAGGTTGAGACACCATGTGCAAAGGCATCCACCCCCCCTCCAAATAACTGACTGCTGCTCCCACAATGCATAAACCACAACCCCACAGGGAATACCTGCAATCCCACTGAGGAGGGTCCCCAACAGAGTGGGGGAAAGGACAAGGTAAAAGAGAGTACCAACACATGCTGTATCCATATGAAACATGTTAATGATAATAATAATAATTTTAAAACACAGAAAATCCAGAAGCTTTCCCATATGCTAATAACTAACACCTGAGAAAGAAATAAGAAACATAGCCCCACCACAAAATCTTCAAAAGCAAAATATAAAATAAATGTTTCTTTGAATTTTTAAATACTTTTTTGAGAGAGAGAGAGAAACATGCAGAGAGGGAGGAAGGGAGAGAGAGAAAGAGAAAGAGAGACAATGAGAGAATGAGCACACGAGGGCCTCAAACCACTGCAAATGAGCTCCAGATATATGCAAACCTTGTGCATCTGGCTTAAGTAGGTACTGGGGAATCAAACCTGGGTCCTTAGGCTTGCAGGCAAATGTCTTAACCACTAAGCAATCTCTCCAGCCCTAAAATAATAACTTAAAAATACCTTTGGATAAACCTAGCCATGTAATGTGAAGCCTTTACAGTGAAACTGTGAAAATGCTAAAGAAAGAAATTGAAGAAGACCCGAGAGGGTAGAAAGCCCCCTCCTTGCTCATGGATTGGCAGAACTAATATTTTAAATATGGGTATATTATGAAAAGTAGTATATATATTCAGTGTAAAGTCTATAAAGACTCCAATAAAATAGAAAGCAATGTACAAAGCAATCCTGAGCTAAAAGAACAGTACTGAAGGTAGCATGATACCTGACTTCAAGTTATACTACAGAGCCTTGGCAACAAAACAGCAGGATACTGGCATAAACACACACACACACACACACACACACACACACACACACACGCATGCACAGATCAATTTAATAGATTACAAGATCCAGTTATAAACCCACATAGCTATAACTACCTGAATTTGACAAAGATGTCAAAAACCTACATTGAAGAAAAAGCCTCTTTTACAAGTGGCACTGGATAAATTGGATATCCACATGTAGAAGAATGAAAAACCAACCCCATCTCTCACCTTGTTCAAAAATCAATTCAAAATGGTTGAGACTTTAAGACCTGAAACACTGAATTGGTTAGAGGAAAATATAGGGGAAACACTTCAAGATACCAGCACAGGCAAGGACTTTCTGAAAATAAATCCAATAGCTCAATAAATAAGACCAAGCATTGGCAAATGAGATTGCATGAAATAAAAACATTTCTGAACAGCTTATCTAATCAGAGAAAATCTTTACTAGCTAGCTTGCTTTTGATCTTTGACAGCTAGCTCTTGTCCTGGTAAAGCATTACTATCTAGAATAAAGAGGAACTTAAAAGATGAAATGCCAAAGAGTCAAAGATTCCAATCGATATATGGGCTACTGAAAGGAATCAATAGATCTCAAAAGTTCATATAGCCAACAAATGTGAAAATGTTCTACATTCTTAGTCATCAGGGAAAAGCAATTTAAAACTACATTGTTTTTGCTCCAGTCAGAATGTTCTCCACTATGAAAACAAGTCACAACAATGCTGGCAAAGATGTGGGGGAAAGGGAGTGTGACTGTCTTCCAGTGGAAGTGTAAATTTTTCCAGACCTTCTGGAAATCATTACAGAAGTTCATCAAAAATATAAAAACAGAGCTGTCACATGCCCCAGGTACACCACTCCTGGCACACACTTGAAGGAGTCTAAATCAACAAATCACAGAAATACCTGTACATCGGCTTTTACTACAAATAGCCACATTATAAAATCAGCCTGGGGCTGGAGAGATGGCTTAGGGGTTAAGGCGCCTGCCTCCTAAGCCTAAGAACACTGGTTCCAATCTCCAGGTCCCACGTTTAGCCAGATGCAAAGTGACGCAAGGGCGCAATGCCGCACTTGACCACAAGGGGGATTTCGTTCTCAGCAGCTAGCAGCCACGCCCATCTCTGTCTTCCTCTCTCTCTCTCTCTCTCTGTGTGTGTCTCTCTCCAATAAATAAATAAATAAATTAATTAATAATCAGCCTGTATCTATCAACTGAAAGAATATGTGGGCTGGAGAGATGGCTTAGCGGTTAAACGCTTGCCTGTGAAGCCCAAGGACTCCGGTTCAAGGCTCTATTCTCCAGGACCTGCATAAGCCAGATGCACAAGGGGCACATGCATCTGGAGTTTGTTTGCAGTGGCTGGAAGCCCTGGCACGCCCATTCTCTCTCTCTACCTGCCTATTTCTGTATCTCTCTCTCTCTCACACATAAATAAATAAATAAAAATAATTCTTTAAAAAATAAAAATAAATAAATAAAAGAATATGTGTTATTTGTACATGATGGACTGTTATACACTTATAAAAATGAACAAAATTGTGGGAAAATGGATACAACTGGAGATCACCATGCAAAATAAAATTAGTCAACCCCACACAAATAACTACCTTATATTTTCTTTCACTTGTGGATCCTAGATTTTACCTAGATACATAAAATCATGAATGTATATACAATATGAAAGTAGAAACCGAACTGTCTAGGGAATGGATGGTAATAATTGGTGGGGAGAGAAAAGTGAGGCTAGGGACTAATGTGGTCAAAGTACATGATATACTTATATGATAATATTTTATGAAATGGGTAACTATGTATAATAAATATATACTAATAAAGATTTATATTTAAAATATTTTTACTTGAAGGAGAAAACTCACTAAAAGTCTCTCTGATGGCTAGAGAGATTGCTTAGTGGTTAAGGTGCTTGCTTTCAAAGCCTAATGACCCAGATTCAATTCCCCAATACCCATGTAAAGCCAGATACACAAAGTAGTCCATGCATCTCTAGTTTGTTTACAGTGGCTAGATGCCCTGGTACACCCAATCCTTTCTCCCACTCTCTTCCCCCATGAAAATGAATAAATAAAATATTTCAAAAAACAAAAAATTTAGAAATGTATTTATTTGAGGGTAATTCTTGATACATCTTTTATCTTATAAATAGGGTTTGAAGACAGGTAATAGGGAGGCCTAGGTGAAAAGATCATTGTGAGGTCAAGGCTACCCGAGACTACAGACTGAATTCCAGATTAGCCTAGGCTGGAGCGACAAACACAACAAAACAAAAGAAAAAAAGTTGCATATTTGATGTCAACAACCAAAATGTGAATTTGCATATTTATAAAAGTCTCAAGAAACCATCACTAATCTAAAACATGAAGTTATAATTAGCAAATTTATTCAAAATTAGAAATATTTGCATGATCCAAGCTCAGCAAGAGGTATGTTTAATCCTAAAAGTTTTGTTTTACAACTGGCTTATGATCCTGTTTGATTTAAACCATGTATATGAGGGATGAATCAAAGATGATCAGAAAATATTTTAGAGTCCTTGTGCTCTATACCCATCCCCTTCGCTGTCTCCAACCACCTTGTCATTCTTGACCTGTGACTGCCTCCTGGTATAGTAGTTGCGGATATCACAGGGCTAAGGGGAGTGAAATCCACATCACCTCTCCTTATCTCTTCACACCAAGACTGCTCCCCCAGAAGGCATTTTCTCTTTTCTCCCCATCAAACTCTCTCTCCTTGGCCCTGTCTTTTTTCAAGTGTATGCATACTCCCTTCTCCTTCTACTTCTCCTTCTTCTTCTTCTTCTTCTTCTGCTTCTGCTTCTGCTTCTTCTTCTCCTTCTCCCTCCTCCCCCTCCCCCTCCTCTCCCCCTCCTCTCCTCCTCCTCCTTCTTCTTCTCCTCCTCCTCCTCTTCTCCTCCTCCTCCTCTTCTCTCTCTCTCTCGTGCATGCACTCCCTTTCTCTGTCTTTTCTCTTTCTTAGTGCCCCCTTTTTCCTCTCCCCCATTAGAGTAAAATCTTAGGTTGAAAAAAAATGTTTATGTTGGCCCTCCATTGCAAACCATGAATCCTGTCAAAGAAAACTATGAGTAGAACAAAAGGTACATTCATGTGTCAATTATCCATGGGACATTTGACATTAGATAATGTCATTGTGTATACCTCATATAGTGTACATACACAAACTTAGATAGCTCTAATATCACCATGCAATAGAATTCTAGATCACCTGTCTCAGCTTCTACAGTGTTCAGGTTGTAGGTATGTGCCACCACATGTGGTATTGCTGGAAGTAGGGTCATTCTGTGTCAAATGTAATTGGAACAACATAGGAAATGAATTGGCCATATACAGTATATGAAGATTTCCACCCTCCATTTTTTTTTTTAACCACCATGAAAGTATGTTGTTCTTACCAAACACTGCCAAAGCAGTAAAATGTGTTCTGGTATGTCTATTATCCAGTTTCCCTAATGTTGACATCTTCCAGAATCATAATCCAGTGCCCCAAATCAGGAAACAAATAACTGTGCAATATTATTAAACTACACATTTAGTAGAATTTCAGCTGTTTTCTAATATTTTTCTTTTGTAAAAGATCCTATTTTGCACAGAGTTGTCTTCCAGTCTATGATGTTTTCTGGTATTTGCTTGTTTTTCTTGATTTTGTATTTTTTTATTAGTTATGCAGAGAGTGTGTATACAGTCATGCTGGTACCATCATTAACCTCCTCCCTGTCCTCCCCCCTTCCGAAGGAACTCTCCTCATTGGGGAATGTGGGTCATGCATTGTAGGGGTATCCATCAGTTATGGGGGAGAAGCAATGTCTCTGTGCATAATGTCCCAACTAGTGGCTCTAATAATCTTTCTGCCCCCTCTTCTGTGAATTTCCCTGAGCCATGTTGGGTTCATATTAGGTCTACTCCAGTGATGAGGTCTTGGGAACCTCTGTGTTTTTGGATATCTGGTTTGGTAGAAGTTGAGTGTTCTTTGTGTCTATCTCCTTCACCCTTGCGTGTGTACCAGGTTCACCAAGAAAGCAGCACTCATGCTTATTTCCACAATTACTCTGTGGTTTCAGCTGGGGCCCTGGTGAGTTGTGATGGGCTGATTCTCTCCTCAGGTCCTGTGTCTTCTGAAAAAGAGAATCAATTTCTCCAATGGAGAGAGAAGTCTGCACCACATAAATGGGATAATCATTATTATTTTAGAGAGAGTATCATAGGTGTAGGCCATCTTGTAGCCCATGATTGGTGGGAGCTTGATATTGGAGAGTGGGCTCATTTTTTGGATATGGTTCTGACTTGTTTCCCAGTTCCAGCTATGGGTTCCATTCCACTGAGTGGATCTAATAGCCAAACCAAGAGCAGTTGGTTACCCCCCATGGCTGTGTTCCACTATTGCACTTGGGTGAGCATCACGTCAGGTTGTTTGCTGCTGAGAAGCTTAGATCAAGTGTTTCTTGGACAGTTGTTGGTCACTTTCCCCAAGTCTCTCATGTAGCACCTTCTGGCACTAGACAAGCTAACTCTCTGGAGACTGACCCTCTTCCAGATTCCAGCCTGTTGGGCCCTGCCCGGTGTGAAGCCTAGTGGTTAGCCCAGCCAGTCTTGGCCTACTCCCGGTGAGGCCTAGTTGAGCTTCCAGAGCCTGAGTAGAGTTTCACGACCTGTCCTTGAAGTGACTCAACACCTGAGCTAAAACTGCCTCCGCCCAGCTGCTGTTGACGTGGTGAAATACTATTGGCCCTTACACCTTTATCTCATCCTTTTTCCGACCCTCTCTCAAAATATATAAATACCTTCCCATGACAATAAACGGCGAGATTCCCGCCTTAGATGGTCTCTGTGGCTCAATGTGGTTTTTCTCCCCGGTGTTTTGGAGGGGGAGGGGTTTGAGTCACCAACACCCGCCTTCTAGCTCAGCCTCGAGAGAAGCAGCTGGCCTGGTTATCTCTCTCTTCCGCTCTACCTGCCGGTGGTGGAGGGAAAAAACCCCGACACCAGCCAGGTCGCTCCATGTTCTATACCAACAGCATATGGTGTCTTCGGCAGTAGGGTGTTACCATTAATCTTTGGTGGGTCATCAAGTACTCTGACAGAAATCTGTCTTTTTTTGGGAAACCTTGTAGGTCTCTCTGATCAACAGATCATTGTGGATATTAACCACATGCTGATACTGGGAGTTACAGGTCAGTTCCAAGGGAAAAGAAGGAAGAAAAAGATATGTAATATAAAAGAGAATGAGAGGGCTGGAGAGATGGCTTAGTGGTTAAGGCACCTGCCTGCTAAGCCTAAGAACCCAGTTCCAATCTCCAGGTCCCACGTTTAGCCAGATGCAAAGTGATGCAAGGGCACAATGCTGCACTTGCCCACAAGGGGGTGGACACATCTGGCTTTTGTTCCCAGCAGCTGAGAGGCTGCTGGCACGCCCATCTCTGTCTGTCTCCCTCTCTGTCTCTCTCTGTGTTTCTCTCCAAAAATAAAAAACAAAACAAAAAAAACATTTAAAATTAAAAAAAGAGAGAATGAGAGAAGAGGGAGAGAGAGAGTGAGAGAGATAAGCAGGAGAAACTTAAGGTTAGTCTTCATCATACCCTCTCCAGGGCCCTGTGAATCAGGTGTTCCCTCTAAGGAACTGATTTAAAGAGCATTGATGGATTGTTAGTAGGCCATCCTCCAGTTTAGGGCTTTAGTTGCTAACTCAAGTTTTGATTGTTAGTATGAAATCATGGCAAGAAGATAACAGGAGATACACTACCTTTCTCAGTGTATCAGCTCAGGTTTCATTCCTTGAGAGAGGTGTCTCTCACTGAATCTGCAGCTTCTGCCAAATTTTGGTTAGCCTGTATGACTATTAAGCCCTACCATTCCTCCCCTCTCCACTGCTCTCAGTGCATACACATTCATATCTGGATTTTTACATGTGTGCTGTGGATAGAACTCAAGTTCTCATGTCTGCACAGCAAGTGATTTTACCTACTAAGCTTGTTGTCAGTTTTGTCTTTTTACTCAATCACTTCAGTCTATGCTTTAAAAAATTGTGTGTGTGTGTGTGTATGTGTGTGTGCATGTGTGTGTGCATGTGTGCCTGTGCACACACATACCATGGAATGCCTGTGGGGATCAAGGACAAATTTTGGGTAGGTTCTCATCTTTCCACCTTATATGCCACAGGGTTTCTCTCTGGATCTTATGCTGCTATTATTCTTCAGTGCTGTTGCTATGAATTTCCAGGGAGTTTTCCTGTCTCTGCCTCCTAGCTTGTCATAATAATACTTGGATTACAGATGCCAACCATAGCTTTGGACTTTTTAATTGGTTCTATTGTTGGGACCTTTAATATGTGAACATACATTCATATATTTGATCATGTTCCCATCCTATTGTCCTCTTTTGTCTCGTTTCCCTTGCTTCCCCCAGCCCTTGAGTACTCTTCTCTTTCAAGGAAGTCCTTTCTCTGTTTTCTTCTCTCATTCCTTTTATCCTCTTCTGTTCTTGGGTCTGGGGATCAAACTCCAGCTTGAGCTTGAGCATGAACATGAGTACTTACCCCCGAGCCATCTCCACAGCCTCAGTCTTCTACTCTTTTCACTGTCTACTTTCTCATTTAAATTTGTGATTCAGAGTGGTTTTATATATTGACTTAGTCCATTTTGTGTTATTGTGGTGCAATACTTGTGGCTGAGTAATTTGTAAGGAAAAGCAGTTTATTTTGACACATGATGCTAGAAACTGAAATCAAAGATCAGATGGCTGCAGGCACCTGGAGTCTCCTGCTGCTTCCTAACATGGCTAAGATTGGAAGGGCCAGTGTGTGTGTGTGTGTGTGTGTGTGTGTGTGTGTGAGTGCGTGTGTGTGAAGAGAAATATACAAGGGTAGCCTGGCTTTAAAACAACCTCTTTTCACCAAAAAATCCAAAACAGGAAGAGGAAGAACTCACTCCCATGGAATTTTCATGAGAAAGGCAGGCAGCTCACTTAACCTACACAAAGTCCTTATGCTCTGTCTTAGCTTTATGTTGGGAATCAAATTTCAGCATGGAGTTCTTATAACAATGAAATTCCTTAATGCTTATGATCCCACTGGTAACTGACACATGACTGTACACACACACACACACACACACACACACACACACACACACACACACACACACAAGAAGTTTGCTTCTGGAATGTAAGGTTGAGATCATATTAGACATTAGAGTGAAATTTCACATAGGCAGGTGAATATGTGAGTCTGGGATAACAGAGAGAAAGTTATAAAGTCTGAAGTTATTGGCATGTAGATAGTTTTTTATAGCCATGTGGCTGAATAAGATCACTCCATTAATGATCTCTCCCTCCCTTCCTATTCACACACTACTTTTAAGGGATTGGGAGAGTATGTAGAAAACAGCAAAGGAAACTATCCAGTAAAAGGAAGGCTGATGGAACATATAGCCCTGAAAATCAAATGAGGAATACTCAGAGTCCAGGGATGCTTCATAGGATTTGGAATTGGCCATAGAATCTAGTAGCCTGACAATCAATTATGACCTTACCAAAAGAGGTATAGGAGAATACTGGAGTGACTACAATCAGATTAGCTCAAAGGAAGAGAATTGGAGGCAACAAGCGCTGAGGACACTTTTCATGTCTGTCCCACACTGAGTAGATGTCATCTGCTGGGACAGAGGCTGAAGGGAGAAGTAGAGAGGTATTGTTTTTCTTTTTTTGTAAAAAAATTCATTTTAAATTGGAAAAATATCGTTATTATATCCTTGTAGAATGATCTGGGAATAAAGAGAACTTGAAGATGCTGAAAGCATAGAATTTCTGGATCAATGGCTTACAGTTCAAGATGAAGAGATGCAAGCAAATCCAGAAATAAAATGAAGCATTGCTAAGGCATACTTGGTACAGAAGAGAATTAGAATAAACAGCAGGGGTATGGAGATGCATAGATGGGTGACCCTCCTGTGTGATTGGTCAGGTGAGAGTAAGGATAGGGATAGAGATGGGGAGGTCAGAGGAGAATGGATAAATGGGAAAGATTGGGGAAAATGCCTTTTATATTGTATTTACAATATCTTCTTCTTCTTTTTTTTTTTTAGAGAGAGAGAGAGAGAGAGAGAGAGAGAGAATTGGTGCACCAGGGCCTCACCCACTGCAATAAAACTCCAGATGCTTGCACTACCTAGTGGGCATGTGTGACCTTGCACTTGCCTCTCCATTGTGTGTCTGGCTTATAAGAGATCTGGAGAGTTGAACATAGGTCCTTAGGATGTGCAGGCTAGTGGTTTAACTGATAAGCCATCTCTCCAGCCCCAATATCTTGTTTTTAAGCTAGCTTTTGAATCAGAAAAGATTCCAGAAAAGCTTACTGTACTTTTTGGCTAATGGCAATTTTTTGACCCTTAAAAAACACTGCTAAAATTTTATATTTGGGGGAAAACAGTTTACAAGTTTATAGAACTTTCACTCTATTGATTCATAAGTTAAAGTTTAGTATTTTTTATGTATTATGTAGACATTCTCAAAATGAATAATTACATACCATGATATTTTCTCCCTTTTCTGTACAATGCTATAAAATATCTTCCTTGGAGTAATAATATCTTCTTTCTTATTATTAATAGGGAATAATTCCTTATTTTTAATTGAAAGGAGTTAGTTTTATTTGAGTAAAGTCAAGCAAGAATTACTTCTTTCACTCTCTTTCCTTTACCCCTCTTAGTTCTGAGATCACAGAAGAGAAGCAAGTAACCAAATACTGAGGGATAATTTGCACAGGTATCACTTTAATAAAATCCTAGTCAGATGTATATATGGCAAGAATAACAGGGCTGAAGACAGCAAATTTCAGGTATGGCTATGTCTGTTCAACCTCTCTGCCATCTTGTATATTTCTGTAGTCAAGGTTTAGTTATACCACAATTTAGACAGCTCCCAGTAAACTACATTCCCTGTTATTCTGTGTTAGGAGCACAAGGATTCTTTGACAAGCTCTCTGAGAGTGGTAACAATATCTCCTAAAGGGCTATGTTGCTAGGTAACAGCTTGTTTCCTTGGTCACAGTGAATCCATCAAAGACTTTGCCTCCCCCCAAAAAACTGAGTGCAGATTCATCTAGGACAGTTCTCATAACCCTTGCTGGGAACTTGATGAAAAATATCTTCAGAAAATTTGGCTTTCTGAAGACAAGAGGAATTTTTATCACCTGGCAGACATGTCCACAAGGTAGGACAATGAAATTAAAAATAACCTTCCTTATTACTTGAGGGAGGAATAAAATCAAACAGAGATAGTGTTACCAGATTAAATTTCAGTTCAGCATATAAAGTCAGGTAAACTATATTACTGATGGTGGTTGCTTTGGGAGAGAAGCAAACATGACCACCACCCTCAACTCAATTTGAGAAGCATATAGGCATTTCAGGAGAAAATAGGACAGCTAAAAGTCAGTACCTGTTAATGTTAACTAGGTAGGTATAAATAAAGCTTAACCATTGGACCCAGACTAGTGCTAGCTCTAAAGCTACAGATCAGATAAGCACTGGATCCGGTCCTTGCTTGTAGGTCATGCATTTCATAGTCACTTCATAAGTGTTTAGCAACCCTGCTGATAATTAAACAATACACAATTTAGTCATGTACTATTTCCTTAACATGGTTTGGCTTTATATGAGTGAATAACTGGTTGTCATCTTTTTCAAAATAAGACTTGCACTGTCATTGTTCAAGATTGAATATGATGTGACTTTTTAGAAAGTAGAAAAGTTCTGTGTAGCTTCCACTAACTGCCTATAAGCACAAGAAGAGCAATTCTCAAGTACAGGGTTCAAAGCTGAAGGAGTAAAATAACTTTCTGTTAACTAAGGACATTTCAAGCATTGTCATATTATGCTGACTTCAAAATTAAAACCTCATATTTAATAATTTGGAGAAATCATCACTAAATCTTTTTTGAATGGGGAGAAATTCTGTACAGATTTATGAACTTCATTTTCTCCACCCTTCAATATACTGCAAGAAAAGGTGCATCTGTCAGTTTTCCGGATTCTGATCTTTACCATCAATGTGAGGATTTGTCAAACATGGGGTGCCACACTCTCAATGGTCACCAAAGCTCTTCCAGGTCAGTACTCAGAATTCTTTGTATCACCAACTCAAAGAATAAATCTCATGGACAAACAAAAGCATTTAAAAGGAGAAACTTTGTTATGGAGAGAAAGCGAGTTTTGGTAAAAAGCTCATGTTATCAAGTTTATCAAGGAGCAGAAGGAACAGTAAAAAGCTATCTGCAGCAGAGAGAGCTCTGGGAAAGTCAGGTGCCAGCAGAGGACAGGTGTATAAGGCTTTCTTGACAAGTGTGGTGGTTTGATTCAGGTGTCCCCCATAAACTTCAAGTGTTCTGAATGCTAGGTTCCCAGATGATGGCAACTTGGGAATTAACACCTCCTGGAGGCAGAGTATTGTTGGGGGCGGGCTTATGGGTATTATAGCTAGCTTCCCCTTGCCAGTTTTTGGCACACTCTCCTGTTGCTGTTGTCCACCTTATGTTGACCAGAGAGTGATGTCCACCCTCTGCTCATGCCATCGTTTTTCCTGCCATCATGGAGCTTCCCCCTCGAGCCTGTAAGCCAAAATAAACCTCTTTTTTCCCACAAGCTGCTCTTAGTCGGGTGATTTCTGCCAGCAACGCGAACCTGACTGCAACAACAAGGAAATTAGTTGATCTTTAAAATGACTGGACTGAGACACAGAGAAGTAAAGTTCTAGCCCAATCATGGATCCCTCTTTTCAGCCAAGCCATAATGGACCCATTCCTCTCTGTGCTGGTGGCTGAGCAAGGGGATGTCAGTGCACACCTGCAAGTTTTGCAAGTGAGGGATACAACAAACTGGGATGAAAATAAACTGTTGTTAGGGCTGCAGTGTCTTCTCAAGGAGACTTCATAAAGGCCAGTCAGATCCTGCCAAGATTGGCTTTGTTACTTTTCTCAGAGCCTACACTTCCTCTTATCTGGACAGCTTGGTCATCTCAGACCCAGCTACGAGCAGAACTGCAGCATAGGGCACAGAACAAGCTTGCTGACGCTCCAGGTCCCTTTCCTAACTATACAGCAAGTTTCTTCTGCCCCCTCTCCATTCACGCTATTCTTTAGTGTTTGTACTTCTTTTCTCTAGAGTTGTTATATTTCCTATGTGTGTGTGCGTGCATGTTTGTGTGTTGCATATGAGCAAGCACAGGTACATGTGAGTCATGACATGTGTTTGGAGATACAAGGACAACTTTTACAGGTTGATCCTCATCTCATTCCTTTGAAGCAGGGTCTGCCATTGCTCACTGCTCTATTCTGTAGGTTACCTGGTCCATAAGCTTCCAGGAAGTTCTCCTGTCTCCACCTTCCACTTCACTTTAGGCATGCTGGGATTATACCAGTCCCCTACAGCTTCTGGCTTTTACATTGACTCTAGGAATCTGAACTCTAGCACTCGTGACTGAATGATAAGTGCTTTATTCACTCACTAAGCCATCTCCCCAACCTCCTGGTTGCATTTTCAAAGTTGTAACAATATAGGGGAAATAAATGTTTCTCAAGCATTGAAAACCTAAGCAGCAGCTAAGTATTTCATTACAAGAATGTTTAATAATTTATAAATGTAATTTGCAGAGTATAAAGAGCATAGAAATATTTCACTCCCCATATCTTACTGTTTCCAATATTTGAGTCTACCTTTTTGTCTTTACGTCAGTGACCCAATCAGTAGTTAGTGATGTTTAAAAGTGTTTTCTTTAGATCAGGTTCATACTGTTTATTCTTGCTTTCATTGCATCCTAATTTGGGACATATGGGTGTTATGGGACATATGGGTTTGGGGCAAAGAGCACATGCAAAAGTTATAAAAGTAAAAAGTTAATCACATAAAAATAAACTATAATACACTTACATTGAGGCATGGGAAAAATGCTTGTAGTTTTATATTCTTCAAAAATTAGGGGCTGGAGAGATTTCTTAGGGGATAAGAGTGCTTCTTGTGCAAATATGAAGATCTAAGGGGGTCTGACAAGGCCTGGGATTGATTCCCTTGCATCCATATAAACAGCTGAGCATGGCCATGCATACTAACCCCAGTCCTGAGGGGAACAACAACTAGAGAATTGTTGAGTTTCACAAAAACAGAAAGCTCTAAAATATGAGACTGTTTCAAGGAAACAAGCAGATAACTGAAGGGTAAGGGGCACCTGACATTCTCATGTGGCCTCCACACTCACACTCAAGGGGTGTACACATCTGTACACACCTTTGCATACACCACACTTCACACACTATACACTTACACATGTGAAAATTTTGAATATTACTATTCTATAGTAACAATGTAAACTTAAGAAATATTTATTGAAATCCTAGGGTTTGGGATAAGTGAAATATTTTTGGAATATCTTTAAAAGATAGTTTTCAAAAGAGTTTATTGAAAAATTATTACTTACTCAATTTATGGCCTTGGTTCTGGGAACTTTAATCTAGAGAAATCTGGAAGTAGTAATAAACTTCAAATTAAAAACCTAATATATTTCATTTGTCATTTCAAAAATTAACATCTTATAGTATCCAATTTATTTCTCATTTTATGAGGACACCACTGAGAGGGTTTGTATTATTTTATTTCTAGCTCTAGCATAGAGACAGTGCCATTATTACTAATGTACAAGCACATAAAATATAGGCATAGAAATACTGAAATTAAAAAGTAAAAAAAGGGCTGGAGAGATGGCTTAGTGGTTAAGGCGCCTGCCTCCTAAGCCTAAGAATGGTGGTTCCAATCTCCAGGTCCCATGTTTAGCCAGATGCAAAGTGATGCAAGGACACAATGCCTCACTTGCCCCCAAGGGGGCGCACGCATCTGGATTTCGTTTGCAGCAGCTGAGAGGCTGCTGGTGTGCCCAACTCTGTCTTCCTCTCCCTCTCTCTCTGTCTCTCTCTGTGTTTCTCTCCAAAAAAAAAAAAAAAAGTATATTAAAAAAAAGAAAAGAATGGTCTGTTCAATCAAAAAGGCTGAGTTTTTATTGCTCTAAAGTTAATAGTAATTGTGCTACATCTCAGAAGTGCCATGTATTAGCAAGATTCACTAGGCTTGATAACCTTGCTCAATATTCTTTTTGGAATGCAGAAGAGGGTTTGGGAATGTCATTTGCTAGCTGTAAACTATTTTTCTCTACTTTTCTACATGAATGCGTGTGTGTGTTGTGCATGTGTGTGTCTCTGTGTATGTGTGAATGCACAGCTGTGTGTTGGTGTGCATGCAAACTACAAGCCAACTTGGGGTTATCTTCAGGAATGCCATTCGCTTCTTTCTGAGGTAAGGTCTCTCACTAGCCTTGAGCCCACTAATAAGGCTAGACTGGCTATTCTACCCAGTGAGGTCCAGAGAGTCTCCTGTCCACCTCCTCCACACTGGGATCACCAGCACATTCAGCTTTTTTACATGGGTCCTAGGCAAACATTTTACTCATTGACCTATCCTTTCAGTTTTGAGAATTAAAACTGAACTTTCTTTCCTCCATCTTAAATAGAAAGATCTCATGATGAAGCAATGAACAGAAGTAAGTTGTTTCGAAATTGGATCATATTAAATACTATTTTGCTAACCCTGCATGTTGTCAACAAGCCCCCTGGCTGCTGCTTACTGTGTACCTAGTGTAGTGTTTCTCAACGGAGGAGTGCAGATTTCCCCCAGAAACTAGGCCACCTGACACTTCCCCTTCACTCACCTTACACATAACCACCAAATTGACATTTTAATTAAACATATAGCTCTTGCTGCTGAAGACAATTTATGATGCTTATAAATTTGGAACTTTAAAGGACACTGCACTCTTCAGATGAAAGGTTCTCATGAATTGATGTTATATTATTGTTGTTTTCATCCTGCTGTCTCAGCTCGCGTGACTCTTTCCTGTTACTCATTCTATACTTTTTAAAACCCAGAATAGATGGCCAGTTTAGATAATGCCACCTATTTTAAAGACATTATAAATCAAAAAGCACCATTTTTTACTCCAGCTTTATGTTGTAACATTAATAATATTAATTCCTATTTTATAAAGGCCTAGATTTGTAATTTATAACTGTTCACTGCAGGCAGAAAGATTGAAAATGAGTAAACCAATATACCAACTAAACTACATGTGTCTGGTTTTATTTGGAGGTGAGGGGAGTGAGGAGAGTGTTTTACAAGCACAGTGATGTTATCTGGAGTGCTATTCTCTTGCCTGTTTCTGAAAGTTTGACTATCATTTTCAGTTAATGAGATATGTTCACATTACAGGTTCTATTCACTAATGAAATTATTTATACATGGTTAAATGGAGTGCCAAAAAAGAAAAATCAATATTAATGATTTTCCTTAGTATCAACTGTACCACAGTACTGATAGAACTTCATAACAATTTAAAATAGTACAGTACCTTATCTGAATTATATCTAGTCCTAGTGGTTAACACATGGTCATTTGTTAATATGGCTTGGGCAAACTACCACACTTCTCTGTGACTCAGTTTCTTTATCCACAAGATAAGATAAAAATGTTATACACTTCATTATGTGATTAGAGTAATTAAATGTGTTAACCTATGAAAGCTCTTAGTATAATATTTAGCACATTGCAAATATTCAATAAATGTCAGTTCTAAAAGTATTATGCTAATAGTAATACCAACAATGTCCAACAGCCCAACACAATAAAACCTGTCAGTTGGGCAAAGACTATATCATCTTCGGATTTGTAATGATAAGTAATTGGTGATAGGTTGGGGTGGTGAGTTATTGATTGCTCAGTGGTTAAAGGCCTGACAGCAGGATTCTATTCCCTAGTACCTACGTAAAGCCAGGAGAATGGAGTGGCACATGCATTTGGAGTTTGTTTTCTGCAGCAGGAGGTCCTGCTGCACCCATATTCATTCTCTCTATCTCTTTCTTCCATAAATAAATAATTTAAAAAGAAATGAGTTACCTATAAGACATGCTAGGAGCCATGTCCAGGGCTGTAGTAATTTCATTCCTCAGATTCGCAAGACTTATATGTCTTGTATTTTGGCTTCAGTGAGGACATATTTGAAGTGCTGGTAATAGACCAGGATTCTGGCCTGGTTATATTCCATGGGAAATGCCTTGGTTTTCTTTCTTATGCTGAAGGAAGAGAAATTCTTTTGTTTTGCTGAGATTTCGCAAAAAAAATAAATAAATAAATCCACATGAAATTTGTGGTAAAAGTAACAACACAGAATGTTCTGAGTGTGTCCCAGTTTTTATCACAGGAGCACATTTCTCCTTAAACTGCTCCCTGCTGTTGTGCCAAGTAATGACAGAGGTTTGGGCAAAATACACAGAGAGATGTGGAGATCAACAAATTGGATGAAATGAGGATAACCTTTACACAGGCTATGCCTGGGGACATGGAAAAGTATGAGCCTCGGTGGAGCTTCTTAAAAACAGGAAACCCACAGCTTCTCCAAAGATTTCCTGATAAAATAAACCAAAACAAACAACTCATGATCTGATCTGATGCAACCTCGTGATCTGTTTTATGCTCAGACTCCCCATAGCTTTGACTACCTGAATCTAAACAAAAGCTATGAGGCAGTTAGTGGGGGAAGCGCTCCCTGACCCTCCATTAAATCATATTTGGCATGTAGTGTGTTCATTTTGCATTTATCTAAACTCTGAGGGACAGTATACAACAGAGAGATAGAGGTATGTAGATAGATGATGGATATAAAGGGAGCTAGATATGAGATATTTTAGCCACTTTTATTACCAAGGTTTTAATGACCTTCTCAAGTTAATAGTGTCCAGTTGTCAGGATAATACAACTAAGAGTTATTCTACTTTAAACAAGGAAAAAAAAGTGGAGCTGGGCTGGAGAGACGGCTTAGCAGTTAAAGCACCTGCCTGCCAAACCTAGGAACTCCTGATTGATTCTCCAGGTCCCACGTTTTAGCCAGACGCAAAAAGTGATGCAAGGGCGCAATGTTGCACTTTGTCAGAAGGGGGCGAACACATCTGGATTTCATTCACAGTGGCTGAGAGATCCCTGGCATCCTCATTCCCTATCTGTCGTTCTCTCTCAACAACAGCAACAAAAAAACTGGGCTGGGTTATTATGGCTCAATGATAAATCAAAGCAATGACGCTGATGTTAAGCCCAACACAACAAATTTATAAACAATCCTCCAAAATGTTAATGTAAGCTGAGATGAAGAAACGACTTTCATTTGCTTTTAGACTGACTTTCCCTTGTACCTGCTCTGCCTGTCGTCCCAGCCATGCACAAGTGGATACAATGAAAACCACTCAACCGAGGTACTCCTATCAGATCTTTTAATTATGTGCTCATTTTTTTCTCTGCTTTACTTCAGGGAGATTGTATCGGTAGAATAAGAACATTCTGTTTACTTTAGATTAGAAAACAAGAGGGAAACTTCTACATTATTCTATTAGCTCAACTCCACATTTTAAAATGTCTTAAACATTTATTATTTATTTATTTATTTGAAAAAGAGTGAGAGAGAAAGAGGCAGTTAGGGAAAGAGAACAGGCACACTAGGAGCCCCAGTCACTGCAAATGTACTCTAGACTCATGTGCCACCTTATGCCTCTGGCCTATGTGGGTATTAGGCAATTGAACCTGAGTCCTTGGGCTTCTCAAGCAAATGCCTTAATCCTTAAGCCATCTCTCCAGCCCATCAAATGTTATTAAATCCGTTCTATAAGAAAATTCTCTTGGTTAATTTCAAGGAACAGCATCTAAAGTGTTAAAGTGGGAAAGATATGAGAGATTGTGGTTTCTGATGATTTTATATAATTTGAGATACATTCTTGCTCTTTTAAAATGTAGTAACTGTTGATAAAATATTTTTCTCTTTGCTAATATGGCATTGCTTTCTATTTTTTATCTGCTTTGTAATACTACTTTTAGAATATACTGGTTGTACAGGCTTTCTTGCTCTTTCTTAATTTATTAGCAGCTTAATTAGGTAAAATGAAAGATATTTATACTGTGTTTGCTGATGGTAACCTCATTGTATGGAGGCTTGAATATGAAATGTCCCCCATAGCCTCATGTGTTTGTGCGATTAAATATCATACTGAATCCCAACTGGTGTAGCCTTTGGGAGGTGAAGCCTGCTAGCCGAGGTCTGCTCCTTAGAGGAGGACCTTAAGGTTCATTAGCCTAGCCCTACTTGGCATTCACTAGCTAGCTCACTCTTACTGGTACCTCTCAGATGATGTGACAAGGTGTGATGACACATTACCTGTCATGATGAAACCTCCCTTTGAGACTGTAAGTCAAAATAAACCTTTTCATTTTATCAGATGCTTTTGGTCAGGTGTTTTGTCCCAGCAATGAGAAGGTGACTACAACACAGGAAATATGGTTGTTTTTGTTGGGTGACTTTTCCTTGGAAAATGTCAACAAATGTGAACTCATCTCAGATAGGGCACTGAGGAAAGACTTAAGAAACAATATAACTAAAGAACAACTTGATGAACCAATGGGTTTATTTTGATTATTTATAAGAGCATTAGTGTGATGGTCTACATTGTTTGTCAACTTGATAAGAACAAGAATCACCAGTGAGGGATTTTTCAGATTAGAGTAACTGAGGTGGGAAGACCCACCTTAACTGTGGGCAGCATCATTCCATGGGGCAGGACTGTATAAAAAAGGAGACTGTGGACTGAATGTGGCCAGTTGCCTCAAGCTCCAGCTATTTGGCCTTCTGCTCCATGTTGAACAGTAACTTTTAACTGTGATCTTAAGTAAACTCTTCCTTAAGCTGATTTTGTCAGGTATTTTGTGCTAGCAATGGGAACATTAACTAATACCACTGGTAAGGCTTTGCTTATGTGGGCATGACTGACTTGGTTACCTCTTGTGGTAGTTTGAATATATGACCACCAATGTATTCAGTGTTTTATTAGTTTACAGTTTGCATCTGCATCCACCTGGCTGGAGGCAATGTCTCTGGGCAGATCTTAAGGTGTAGTGGTGGGTTTGAGATTTCAATCTAAAGATATGCAAAGTGTGCCTAGTTGGAGTTCCTGAGGTGTGCTATACTGTGTGGCTTGTGGCTTCTTCCTCTGTGTTTGGTCCTGTGAAGGCAGGCAAGCTCCTTCTACCATTATGGAACTTCCCCTGGATCTGTAAGCTTCAATAAATATCCCTTCCTCCATAACTGTGCCTGGTCTGGATGTTCATCTCAGCAAACCTGAAGCTGTCTGCTATAGCTCTGTTACCAAAAGGCCCAGCTCAGAATGGGTGACATGAAAGAATCCACTGAACAACTTGGTAGCAGCTCTACCCAAGAGTCTTCTTTCTCATAGTAGTTGTTTATTGCTCATTAATGTTAAAGAGGATTTAGTTTCATGAGTTATGTACTTCTTGTGAATTCTTATAAATTTCGTGCGGGTTTGATGTGCCTATCCTTTGCCATCCAAGAAGAACTTTTCTAGCCAGAGGACACAGAAACATATTTCTTAGAAGTAAAATTGATATAAAGGCTTAATAACCACTATAAAATATGTAATGCTTTCTGTTAAGATCTTTTTCTTTCTTTTTTCTTTTTTTCAAGGTAGGTTCTTACTCTAGCCCAGGCTGACCTGGAATTTACTATGTACTCTCAGGCTGGCCTCAAACTCACAGTGATCCTACCACGTCTACCTCTTGAGTGCTGGGATTAAGGACATGCACCATCACACCCAGCCCACTCTAAAGATTCTTAGAGTCTGAGAAATAATCTACTGAGAAAGAAAAAGAGCAGAACAAAGGGATTGATTTTCTCATTTGACTTACCAAAATCTTTAAATTTTGTTATTGATATCAAATCATGTACAACATCAATTATACAAAGAGAAACATAACTGTTGCTGATAAAAAGAAAATAGTGTAAGAATAAGTAATGATGCAGAGAATTGGTGTAGGAGATAAAAAAAGATATTGTATATCTCAATGATATAAAAAAGAGAATAAAGAAGAAAGTAGACAGTTGTCACATAACTTATGACAACTTAGAACCTGTTTAATTTATTTGTCTCAATTTATAACTATAAATCTGGAAACCTTAAAGGCCAGGATTCATGAGAATCTATTAGTAGAGTTTAAGAATGATGTTATATGCCAAATGTGCAGCTTAGTCTACTAAACATGATATTCAAGTGTGAGAGATGATCTCCTAAGCAGTGTGTATGTGTGCGTGTGTGCATGTGTGTGTGTGTGTATGGGTATGTGCACATATGTGCATATGTGCATGAATGCATATTGTGGTTTGAGTGTAAAGTTTTCCTCAAAGCCTCATATGTTTGTTGTTAAGCCTCAGCTGATGAAGCCTTTGGGAGATGGAGTCTGGCTGGAGGATGTGTGTCACTGGAGGTTTATTAGTCTGGACTCATGGGTGTTCAGAGCCAGCTCACTTTTGCTACTGTCTCCTAGCTGATGTAATAAGATGGGATGTCCAGTCTCTGATCTGCCATGTTTTCCCTGAAATGAGGAAACTTTCATTCAAAGCAGTCAACCAAAATAAACCCTTTTCTACAATAATCTGTTTTGAAGTTGGGTGTTTTGTTTCAGCAACAAGAGGGTAACTGCAATAGTGGGTGAGTGTGTGTGTGTGCTTTTGCTGTCTACTATAATATTTCTTTCTATAGGTTACATTATATGTGTGGACACCTTGTTTTTCTAGAAATCTTTTAAGTGACCATAAACAAAAATATGCTTTGAGCTATGACCAGATCTAACATAGGTCTTTAAACATCTATATAAAATCCTAAAGTATTACTTATCTCTTTTGGTTATAATTTGTTGTAATTTATAATAAATTAAAGATATTTAAAAAGATGCATAAACCCTTTAATCCATTATTGTTCCCTTAGCTCCTTTGATCAAAACACAAGTTTCCAGGAGGTTTGTCCATCTAGCTCATCATACTACTTTGATCCTGAAGAGACCCGTGTCCACTCAGCTCTGTCAAGGAGCAGAACATTTCATCTGCGTTCATCCATCACATCATCCCTGGTAACTATCTTTCATGGGCTATATACCAAGTGATATGTTTATAAAAACACATTGTCATAAAAGCTGGGTGTGGTGGTGCATGCCTTTAATCCCAACACTCGGGAGGCAGAAGTAGGAGGATTACCATGAGTTCAAGGCTACCCTGAGATTACAGAGTGAATTCCAAGTCAGGCTAGGCTAGAGTGAGACCCTACCTCTAAAAACCAAATAAAATAAATAAATAAATAATATTGTCATGTATTTAACACTTTAAAAGGAATAATACATGCCTGTACTTCCTTCCTTTCATTTAGAAATGTTTCATTTATCCCACAGGATTAAATGAGTTATTTATATGTCTGTTTCACAAATTATAGAAAATAAGTTTTTCAAATACAATGACTATATTTTATCTGGCTTTATATCTTTAATGTCTGACTTAGATTTTGATATATAATATATATGTTTATTTGTAAACATAAACATAAATTTATTTCTATAAATGACTGAAATGAAATGAAACATACTATCAGCCAATGCTATGACAACGTAGAAACAAACCAACTGAGGATATTTTGTTTAAGTACATCTAGGACTTAAGACATCCTAGATTAATCAATTAATATTGAAAATGAAAATAGAAAAGGAATAAGACAACACACAAATGCTCACAATTCTTTCATAGAGCACCAGCAATCTCATGGTGCACCACACTGACAACCTGACAATATTATGCAAAAACATGCCATAGCTAATTTCTCTACCATATTAGAGACTGCAAATTAAATCATGTATCTGCTTTAAAATTGGTCCAAAATTAGATACCAGGTAAAAAATTAGAAGCATTCTTTTTTAAATACTTTACCATTCTTTTTTATTTCTAGCATGAGCCTTATAAACTAGTATGAAGAGATGACAGAGTATAGCATGTCTCAGGACTATAAATACACAAAAATTTCCTATGTAGAAAAATTTTATATAGATCTCTATAATATAAGGTAAAAAGAGAAAATAATCTACGATCATACAACAGGTTAGGGGAGAAGCCTTTATAAACATACAAACAGCAACAAAGAATTGGACAATCACTGTATTATTATTATAAAATTTATTTGTGTTTATTAGTTGTTTTAAAGAACAGTTTGGAAAGGCAAATTATTTTACTTTGAAAGTTCATTGGCAAATCCTCAGACTATGTCAAAGAATTGCTCAAGTCCTACTTAACTTTTCAGCATTACTGTTTAAAAGCTTTATTTTTATGAAGATCAAAATTTGTTAAGAGACAAAGTTATTAAACAAAAGATGTATATTTTTAAAAATAGCTTCAGGCTGGACAGATGGCTTAGTGGTTAAGGCGCCTGCCTGCAAAGTGTAAGAATGCCCATTTGATTCTCCAGGTCCCATGTTTAGCCAGATGTAAAGTGACAATGTTGCACATGTGCACAAGGGATCACATGCATCTGGAGTTCGTTCACAGCAGCTGAGAAGGCCCTGGCAAGCCCATTCTCTGCCTCTTCCTCTCTCTCTCTCTCTCTCTCTCTCTCTCTGTCTGTGTCTCTCTCAAATAATAATAATAAAAAAGACCAGCCTCTCTGTGTGTGTGTCTCTCTCAAATAATAAGAAGAAAGACCAGCCTTCTCTCCCATTTTAGCTTTTGTAAGCCTTTACCTAGTTCTGTTCTATACAGTGCATTACTCCCATATGTTGGCCAAGAATAAAAAGGGTTATGACTTAAAAGTATGCAGGAACAGTTCATAACATAGATGCACACCAGATTAGCAAATGAAAGCTGTGGAGTCCTATAGGGAGGAGATATGTTTAATTTTGATTAATTGACAGCCTATCTAATGGTTGAAATATTTTGGGGATCTGGAGAGATGGTCTGTGGTGAAAGGTGCTTTCTTGCAAAGCACAATGTCCAAAGTTCTATTTCCCAGTACCCACATAAAGCCAGATGCACAAAGTGACAAATGCATCTGGAGTTTGTTTGCAGTGGCAGGAGACACTGGCATTCCCATACTCATTCTTACTCTCTACCTCAAATAACTAAGTATTAAAAAAGAAAATATTTTGGAATTTGTATTAGTTACACAAATTCACAATGGAAGCAAAACACAAGCGTATGAAATGATTCTAAGTGATATGAAAGCAGTGGCCCCTCATATTTCAACATTTCTTTAAACCAGTGACTGTGGATTGGTTTGTTTTTATATGTGTGTAAAAAAAGACAAGCATAAAGGTGAATTTATGGTATATTTATATATTTAACATAAAAATTTCCAGTGACAGGGCTGGAGAGATGGCTTAGCAGTTAAGGCTCCTGCCTCCTAAGCCTAAGAATGCTGGTTCCAATCTGCAGCGGTTCCAATTTCCAGGTCCCACGTTTAGCCAGATGCAAAGTGACACAAGGGCGCAATGCCCTTGACCACAAGGGGGTGCACACATATGAATTTGGTTCACAGCAGCTGAGAGGCTGCTGGCATGCCCATCTCTATCTGTCTTCCTCTCCCTCTCTCTTTGTCTCTCTCTGTCTCCAAAAAAAAAAAAAAAAAAAATCAGTGACATAACTTTTGTTGGTGGTAATCTTGAAATTATCACCAACTACATAAAATACTGAGAATTTTGATTGACTGGACTCTTAGTATTAGAAAATTATGTAAGCTATCCCAGACACACTTGGGACAAAGTGTTTTGGCCAGTGATACATTGTCTAAGAAAAGAAAGATGAGTAGACATGAAATATTTCATTGAGTATTAGCTACACATTTTAAAATAGTCTTCCAGGAAGAACCAGGAAGATATTTATTAATTTATAAATTGATTGGTGAATGACAAGTGAAGGACTTATGAAGATGATCAATGTTACACATTTAGTCCTGTAAGCACATGTGAAGGGGACTTTTTCATGAAAGCTCCAAAGGTCAGCTCTTGTACAAATGGAGCAAGTTAGGGGAATGAGTGTCCATTCAAAGCAATGCTACCAAGTAGAACTGTGCTAACCCAATGAGATTCCTCATATAATATTCAACAAGTATGATTTACCAGGACAGATATAAAGTGGCTTCACGATGGCTGCATATATTTATTTATTCATTCTGTTGTTGACAAACAAATATAAATTAGCTTGCATGTTTTAGGGATAGAAGTGTTGAATGCATAATTTGGGATAGACTAAGATGACCTCCATGAGCACATTACTGGATATTTGTAGATTAATTTGGCTGAATGTTAAGCATGGAATTGCATTGCTTTTACACACAGAGAACTAATGGATTTTTACACTGCCACATAATATGATAGTCTCTCTTTCTTTAAAGCTTCCATCAGATTCTTGTAAGTACCTCACTTGGCACAAGGTAGAACAACATGACATTCGAGGAAGTCAGCTCCGTTGCCCAAGAGTAAGAAAAGGTAAAGTAAACACATGAATGTGTTCTTTGTGAAATTGAGCTGAGGCCATTTTGTGTGTGTGTGTGTGTGTGTGTGTGTGTGTGTGTTAAAACACATTGTTTCAGAGGGAGAAAGACATTTAGAGGATTATTTTTTTTCTTTTGCCATGCAGGATATAGTAAATTTACTTTTAAAAGATGTTTTTGTAGCTGATGATGTAAATAATTCATTTCAATATTCAGTACTAGATATTGACAAACAAGGAAGTTAAAGAAGATTCTAAAAGCCAACTAGAAAGCATTATGATTTTTAGTTCTAGTTTGTCTTTTAGTTAAAGTTCATGTAATATATATGTATATATGGTATATACATACATAATTTATTCTAGAATTATTTTACTTTGACATTATATTATTAATATTTTCTCATACAGAATGTCCTAAAACATGCTTTTAAAAGGTTGTTCAAATTTATAGACTTCTAAATATATTTTACTAATAATCCCTTTTAGAAATTTATTATGCTCATGAGTAATGTTCCAACTGATGATCTCATGTTGATTTAATTACATATATTATTCTAACTTTTTTGACAATTTTCATTCTTATTCATATTTTATTTGGTCATGGTATCCTCCTGGTCCCCTCTCTTGTCCCCTCTGTAGCACCTTCCGCTAAACCCCTTCTTCTTTCCCACTAGGCCCTCTTATACTTTGATGGCTCTTGTCTTTGCACTTTTTCACCATACATGACAGGATGATGATGGATACAATATTGAACATATCTTGTGCAGGTGATGACAGTCATTGTGAAGTTATAAATGCAATAGACACTTCAAGTCAGACAGACTGCATTCCAAAGCACTCTTCCCCGACCTCTGGTTCATATATATTTTTTCTGACCCACCTTCCACAATGTTTCCTGCATCTTGGGGGCATGGTAGATATTTATCATTTAGTGCTCCATAGTCATTTATTTTCAGTAGTTTTATGAGTTTTGAAATCTCCCCAGTAGTTATAACAATTTGCCAAAAGAAGCTTATCTGACTAAAGATGAGAACATACTAATATATAGATACAAACATAAATATTTTGATGGCAATTTGATGGTCACAACAATATTCATTAAGTAATGGTATATATATATATATATTTTTTTCAGTGGAATATCTAGGTTCTCCAGAGAAACACAACCAATAGGATTTATTTTTGCTATATATTGATAGATATGTGAGAATAATTGTGAGAATTGGCTTACATGTCTAAGGGACATTTGATGCCCTACAAAATGACATCTACAAATTTCAGAACCCAGAAATCTGGTGGATTTAGTTGAGACTAGGTCTGATTCCCCTCATAACCAAGAGATCTGATGGTGTGACTAAAGCCAGAAGGCTTAGATCTTAGGATACCATTTACAAAAAACTTCCAAGGCCAAGGTACCTAGAGTCCTGATGTGTTCCATCTCTAAAAGAGTGAATTCACCCTTAGTCCAACTTTTCATTCTCTCTGGACCTTAATGGCTTGTGTGGTGTCAACCCAGGTGAATGAATACAAATATGTGTTTAGGTTGGAACAACGTCACTGACTGATGGATAATTTTAGTGTCACTTTAACTGGATTATGGGAACCTAAAGAGTGCTGAAGCTTCATTGCTGGTTCATCTGTGAGTATATTTCTGGAAGACTCACATTTGAATCAGTCCCTAAGTAAGAAATACTTGCCTTTACCTAGCATATGTGAGCATCGTGTAGTTATTTGACTGCTGGAATAGAACAACTGAACAGAGAAGGTGAACTGGCTCTCTCTCTTTGGGAATTTTCTTGCGCTTGGACATCAGAACTCTAACATCAGAGTTCCAATTTCTCAAGTCTTTCCCTTTGGATTTTCAACAGATTACAAACTATAGGAAAGAGGCCATGGATTTCTCATGTCTTTGATTTTTTTTTTTTTTGTATTCACATAAGCCAGTGAAATAATATGATGTAATTTCTGTTTCAGAAAGCTTTTTTCCTCAAATGATATGTGTGTTGTATGTGTATAAATGTGTACCTGTGCATGGTATGTGCATGTATATAGGGACACTCATGTGCCACTGTGTATGTCTGGAGGTCGGAGGACAATATTGTCATGTTTATATGTTTGTCTTCTCCTTCTGCCTCACTGGAGGCAGGGTCTCCCTTGTTAACCCTTCACACCCACGTACACCAGTCTACCTGGATCTGGAGAGCAAGTGAATTCTTTCCAGGATTGTTTTCTTCTATATTAGATCTGTTGCCACTCATCAGAACTACTGTGGTTGGTCTCAGTTGCTCCCTTTGTACTTCTGGAAGAGTGTGTAGAACATAAAAGCTATTTGATGTGTGATAAACAGAAATTTTCCAACACTGACAGTGTTTCCCAATTAAATGAAACAAACAATCTGTTTGGGGGCAGATTCTTTGAAAGAATAGATTTTTTGTCTTTGAAAACGTCCAAGCAAGGTCATTCTATGATTGCTGCTACAAGTTATACATATCCAGTAAGGAGACAGAGAGCCAGCTGAGAGGTAGGAGATGAGAGCCAACATCCCCATGCTGTCAGATATTACAGTCTGTAGTTATTAGCTGCTAAGATATATCTTCAATCACCAACCCAGTCTGTGTAAAAAAAAAAAAAAAAGAAAAAGAAAAAGAAAAGAAAAGAATCCAATTTAATGCAATTCTTCACAGTAGAAATGACCTTTACCCTCCAATATCAAAGAAATCTTCACAAGCTACTGTAAAGAGAAATAATTAAAAGCAGAGAATCAATGGCTCTCAAGCAAACAAAGCAGGACAGATCTTGATAACTCTGCTATCTAGTGTATAGAGGGAGCTACTAAATCTTGAGAGGGCTTAGTGATAGATAATTCTGCTTTAAGGTATCTATGGTCAATTAGGTGATTGTTCTGGTTTTCTTTACTATGATTTTTAAGTCAGATAACCTACCTTAATGAAGATGCATGTTTCCTAACTGAGGCTATCTTGTTTGTAAATTAATTGTCCCTACCACAATCAGGGTCAGAGTGTTTCCCTGGTTACCACAGTATAGTTCATTACAGAAAAAAGACAGATGACACTTTTCCCTAAAACCACTCCTCACTGAAAAACACACACACACACACACACACACACACACAAAACCTGATGTTTGTATAAAAATATTGAAACATTGGGCTCTTTCAATTACTACTTTCCAAGCAGTTCTTAAAAAATGCAGTCACCAATTCCTATTATATTCTAGACAAATGTGCCACAAAAATATTTGTATGAGATACCTCTCATGTTTATTTATTGTTTTAAAATTTTATTTATTTATTTGTAAGCAAAAGAGAGAGAGAGAGAGAGAGAGAGAGAGAGAGAGAAAAGAAAGACAGAAAGAGAAAATGATAATTCCAGGCCTCCAATTCCAATTCAAACTCCAGATGCATGCCCCCCTTTGCACATCTGTTTTATGTGGGTACTGGGGAATTGAACCCAGGTCATTAAGCATTGCAGGCAAATGCCTTATCCACTGAACATGTCTCCAGCCTTTGATTTTTATTTATGTGTGTGTGTGTGTGTGTGTGTGTGTGTGTGTATGTATGTGTGTGTGCATGTGTACCAGGATCTCTTGTTGCTGCAATCAAATGCCAGTCAGCTTTATGTCTGTGTACCTAGGGAATTGAACCCAGGCTGGTAGGCTCTGCAAGCAAGCTTCTTTAATCATTTGTTGAGCCATTTCCCCATGACCTCCAGTGTCCTTTTACTGTCTATTTACTTCTGAACGAAGTGGTTCATGCACTCTAGAAAAAGAAGGGTCAGAAAAGAATACAACTAGCACCAGGTGTGAACATAGGAACATAATATGTCAGAGCTCAGAAGTGATTAAGATAGTATAGTGCAGGATTGCCTCAGTGGGCTGGTTGTTATAATGGGAATGAAGTTTGCCTGGGTAGCTTAACAAAGATTACAGGAGCCTACATCAATAAAAAATCAGAAATTAGCCTGAAAGAATTATAAATTAATGTTTTCAGGAGCTAGCATGAATACCAAACAAATATGTTCTTACTCCAAACTCAGCTGACATTGGGCCCTTGCTTCAGGGATTCTCTATAGTTTTAGGTATGCAGAGAACTGAAGGTCAGAAAACAGAAGTTACCTTGAACATAAGTCCCACAAGTCCTTTCTACCCACCTCTAAACCAGAAGCACGGCTTTCTTTCCCAACCCTGAGAGTTGTGAACAAACCTTGTTAGAAGGAGAAAGTTGGAGAATAGTGGGAAATGCGTTTAAACAGAGATTAGAATAAGATCGTAGGCAGCCTTGCTTAACTAGGAAGGTGTTGCAGTTACTTTTTGTTGTTGGGGCAAACAACAGACCAGAAGCACCTCATGAGAGGAAAGGGTTTATTTTAGGCTTATGGAATCCAGGCGAAGCATCATCAGGGCAGAAGAAGCTGGCTCACTCCAGCATGCAGAGCAGAGACACCAAGGGAACAGCCAGCAAACATAATCAGCCAGAGCTCAATCTGCTATGCACATACCTTATGGCTGGACTTAATTAACATCTGCTCCCAATGACACACCCTCCAACACACTGCTGAAGACATTCACATTCAAATCACCACACAAGGATTCACAGGTAGGTAATAGGACACTTCTCTAATGTCTGAGAATGGCTCTCATGTTCTCTATGGCTAAAGCTGTTTGAAGGCAGAATGGCACCTTATATCATTTATACTGGAGGTTAAGAAGCAAAGAGCTCCCTGAGAAATAAGTTGCAGTTCAGAAGGAAGATGTGAGGATCTGCAAAGGACAAAATCTCGTGTAAATCTGATCAACTAAAGGAACACATTACAGTGAGAGACAAAAGTGGGAAAAGAAAGGACTTTTCAGGGCTGGAGAGATGGCTTAGTGGTTAAGGTGCTTGCCTGTGAAGCTGAAGGACCCAGGTTTGATTTTCTAGGTCCCATGTAATCCAGATGCACAAAGTGGTGCATGGGTCTGGAATTTGTTTGTGGTGGCTAGAGGCCCTGGCACACCTATTTTTTCTCTCTCTCTGTCTCAAATAAATAAAACATTTAGAAATGTAAGAGGCTTCACAATACCTCAAAGAGATTATATGAAGATTAAAGTTAATACACTAGTGACTATTTTCCCCTTGGTTACCTGGCTAGATATAATTTACATAGGGCTAAAAGTTAATTATACATGCTGTTTTCCCCTCCATCCATAGAAGTTAACTTCATTTTCCTTTTACTAGTTCTTGAAAAACTACTAAGTGGGTTTGAACTTTTAAATGTATGACCAGAACCAAAAAGTATGTTTATAACATGATTGATAGATAGATAGATAGATAGATAGATAGATAGATAGATAGATAGATAGATACTTTGTTATAACTGCCAGTTTTTGTAATAATGTGCTAAATTAGATTTAAGAAGGAGTCCATGGGTAAATTTGTGCGTAGTATGTGATCAGACCTGAGGTCTTACACACGACTGGCACGTACTCTAAGACTGCGTTAACTCCACCACACCCTATACCTTTAAACAATTTAAGCCAAGGATTACCTCAGTCATATTTGGAAACCTGTATCAATGGAACATAAATATAAACAACTTAAATAATATACAATCCTGTTTTTTTTCTGGTTGTATTCACTTATCTGTAAATTTTCTTGATTATTAAACTAGTCAGATTAGAAAGAAAGAACACTGCTAATTTGGCTGTGTCTTAGCTGTCTGGTGTAACTCATTTCCTCTGGGAAGACATAGACAGTGAGCCATCACCCAAGGTTTTTATAGCATAGGGAGGAACAAGGAACTTGGGCGGGTGGGGGGGGGGCTTAAATATTTGTTGCTGAAATACCTAGGATTCTGATCTAGTGTTTCCAAATCAAAGGTCCAGTTCCCCAGTTGGCCCTCCCTACCACAAGTTCTGCACCCACTGATTTGGATTCAACCAATAACAGCAAATGCAGAGGGTGATCTCTATTTTGTTTAGAAGATGTGAGAGAAAAACCTATTGGGCACATTTCAAAGAAAATGACTTCCAGTACTTAGATAGTGTATGATGTAAAGTCAAGGACCATCCCACCACCCCAGCTAGATTAGTTAGTAGATTCAAGCCTGCTCATCACAGGGACAATACGAACACAGTCATGTTCTCCTTGATCCTCAGATTGAGCAATTTTTTTTCAAACAATTAGCCCAGTATTAATTGACTTATAAAGTCTCATGCTGTTGTGATTTTTGTTTAGGGCCCTCTGAAGAACAGCTACTCTCCAGACCAGTAGGATGTACCTTGCCTCCAAAGAAAAGAGTTGGTGAAAAGTATAAATGGGAAACATGGCTGCAGGAGAACTGGGAGGACTGTAAGGTAAGACCTTTAAGAAACCCACATTCTCAGTAGATTAATTTAATGGATTAATTTATGGCACTACTCTTAAAGGGACTCACCAGCATCAGTATGAAACCGTAAGTATCTCTTCAGAGCTCCCTCGAAAGCTCATCCTTGTCTTCCCACCTACTCTTCAAACTGATGATGACATATATATAAATTTTTTCTACTTTTATCCTAATGTTGTTGAATTTTCAAAAGTTTCAAGTACTTGTGAATGAAATTGTTCCTTTTTAAAAAAAAATGTCTGATTTAGAGCAACTCTATCAATTAGTATTCGCTGTGATCTGAAATCTTTGATTGGCACGTCAGGGGAAAAAACTGATCAGCTAAAGTAGTTATCCTTGTCCACAGTTTCCTGTAACAAATAAATATTTTCACTAGGGAGGAGTAAGAGCTATGATTTCCTGTGCTGAAAATTGTCTGCTTTTGAAACAGTCCCTGTAATTAGCTTGACCACCACACAGGTGACGGGGGCAAAGACAACTTGGCTTCTAATTCCAATTCAATCAACCAATGTTTGGGTAGAAGATTCAAGGTTTACTTGGCAAAGATGAGTGTTGGAAGCAATAAAGGAGAAAAATAAATCTGTTCACAGCAGTGTGGAAGTGATCAAATTATGCCTGAAGATTTCAGGAAGGCTTCCAGAGATGAAAGAGAGCTAAGATTGTCACTGGGCTCTCCTGTTGCCTCCTACGCTTCCCAGACTGGTTTTGTATGTCCCAGAATCAGAAAAAATAGGAGGGGAAGAAGCTTTGCAGAGGGTCTGGTCTAAATTATTTTCTTTCAAAAAGAAACAAGAAGGGCTGGAGAGATGGCTTAGCAGTTAAGGTGCCTGCCTGCTAAGCCTAAGAACAGGGTTCCAATCTCCAGGTCTCACATTTAACCAAATGCAAAGTGACGCAAGGGTACAATGCTGCACTTGCCCACAAGAGGGCGCACACATCTGGATTTCATTCACAGCAGCTGAGAGACTGCTGGCACGCCCATTCTCTATCTGTCTCCCTCTCCCTCTCTCTCTCTGTCTGTCTGTGTGTCTCTCTCCAAAAACAAAACGAAAATAAATAAAAATAATTAAAAAAAGAAACAAGTTTATAAAAATAAATGATTTTCCCAAGGTTGTACAACTTGTTAGTAAAAGATACAAAACCATAATACTGTGTTCAAACTTTGTGCTTCTTTTCCTTTTGAAACTAACTTTTAAACTATTCCTATGGAATAAATGGATGCATGTTCCTCTTTAAAATTACACAAGAGCGGGGATTGATCAGTGATTAAAGACACTTACTTAAAAAGCCCACAGGCCCAGGTTCAATTCAAATATGCATAGTACCTATATAAAGGTAGATGTACAAGGTGGTGCATGTATGTGGAGTTTGCTGCAATGGCACTAGACCCTGGTATCCTGGCATGCCTATTCTCATTCTCTCTCCCCCATCCCTTGCAAATAAAATAAATAAAAATATTTTAAAAAATTTAAACAATGCACTTATTGATTTAAGAGGTAAAGGGTATAGCAAGGCTTTGACCTCCAGTCACAGGCTTCCTTCGGTGGAAATAATTTTGGTGCCTTCATTCTTTATAGCTGCAACTTAAAGCTTGAGGCTACCATAAAGGGCAATGGAGGTTGCTAATAAATGATCATTGAAAATTTAGTTGACCTTTCAACATCTATACTCTAAAAAGATGGCTTAATATGCCTTTAAACTATCATAGAAGACTTACTTGGAAAGTAACAGGAAATAAGCAGTGACATTTGATGACTAGATGATGGATAGAGTCATTTAGCATTTTTTAAGATTTATTTTCAGTGAAGATTTTATGTGTCTTCAGAAAATGGAATTTTAAATGTGAAATTTTATAATTTTATCTAAAAATCAAGACTTTAAGCTTTCTAAAGAAAAATATATCTATATTTGTTTAACAAAATCTCTTAATGCAAAGGTTGTGATTTGGATTATCATTTTATTTAATGGCTTTTATTGGAAAAAATTGATGGAAAATATGGATTAAAGTTATCTTTTAGAAATAGGATTTACAAGTGCAATGTTGCCAATAAGAGCAGTGTTAATTCCCTATATATCAAAGTTTGCTGATATTGTGAGTATAGCATCCCATTATGTGAAATATGCAGTCATTTGTACCTATCTATTTCTGATTGCTTTAAACAAAAATTATAGTTTTTATATTTTGAATGTTGCTCTCTTGCTTTGAAATTCCTATGGCTTCTGGGTAGTGATGTTAATGACATCTGATGATTCAGACCAGTAATTTTCAATGAGTTGTTTGTCTTCTACTCCCTATAGACTTCCCTACAATGTCTTTTCTTTTTCCTTGTTCGTCTCGCTGTAATTGTCTAACAGTTGACAATTCTCTCCTGGCATTAGGATCCCTGCAACTTGATTATGAGTGTTTGGGTACATGAGAATTATTGATGATGAAAAAATAGCTTAAATAAAATATGCAGACAGCACACTTTCAAATAATTGCTACATTAAACATTGACAACTTACTATTTTTATTTGTTTTGCCTTCAGAATTTGAATATTTCATTTCAGGATTTAGGGGACCTTTATCAAGTTGAAAATTTTAACAGGATTCTTAGAAGACTAATTCGAGTTGAAACACTCTGGTTGGTGGATAATTCACTGATGGATTTAAGTGTGATAAGATTGCCAAGGTACCTAGTTGCCATATTATATTTAATCATTACCATTTGAGCATATGAAACCATTGTCTGAATATATTGTGTCTCCCCTTATGTGGCCTTTGGTCTTCATTTTTCTTTTTTACTTTTTTTTGAGGTAGTGTCTCACTCCAGCTTAGGCTGACCTGGAATTCACTGTCATCTCAGGGGTGGCTTTGAACTCAAAGCGATCCTTCTATCTCTGCCTCCTGAGTGCTGGGATTAAAGGTGTGCGCCACCACACCAGGCTTGGTCTGGTTTTTAAAATGATCATTTGCGCTAAGGTGACACACATAGCCAAGCAAAAGGAAAAACTGGGGATGGAGACATGGCTCAGTGGTTAAAGGTATTTGCTTACAAAGCCAGACAATCTAGATTCCGCAGTACTTACATAAAGCCAGATGCACTAAGTGGTACATGTGTCTAGAGTTTGTTTGCAGTGACAGGAAACCCTGGCATGCCCATTCTCTTGCTTTCTCAAATAAATAATTAAAATATTTTTAAAATGAAAATTAACATATCACTATGTTACACTTTAGAGGGAAAAACCTATTCTGTCCAAATGGATATTTTATTACCAGGTATTAGAAGAATAATTTGTAAACACAGTATATTGGGTTGTAAATAGAGAAATTTAATTCTATTGGATACAATTATGCTGTTTAAGACAGTAACTTTTAGTTAGCTATATTTATTGACCACCTATAAGCAAAGATTACAAGGTAGTAGACAAGAGTATTGGTTTCCATGTTAAATTCTTAGGTCAGGGTGAAGGGTAGGGATCAGATTAGTGACATGACAGAAATAAACCAAAGATTTGGACAGCTTTTACGGAAGCTTCTGTCACTCAAAAATTCCCAAGTCCTACTATTAAAGCTATTCTGTTTAGCTGTTGAGGCTTGCTTGTAAACAGTTTTAGCAGAGAGCTACTATTGGCTTCACTGGGGAGAAAGGGTGGGTTCAATCACCTTGGAAGAAAAGAAAAGCAGACCCCAGTCCTCAGGAGTAAATTAGGGGCAAAGGATATACAGCCTCCACAAAAATGTAAGTACGTTCTAGAGTAATGAAGAAAACTCTCTGGTCCTGGGCTGACAGAGCTTGGAAAGAAAACATCCTTGCTGCACAGGAGGAGGAAATGGTTCAGCAGACAGAAGATGTGTCAGCATACACGAAGCATGTTGGAATGCACTCCCACCTTTGCTTATTTTCAAAGTCCCTTTGAAGATATAGACTACTTGCATAACATTTGAATTTATATCTCTTTATAAACATTTTTAAACTATTTTATTTATTTGAGAGAGAGAGAGAGAGAGAAGGAGTGAGAAACAGAGAGAGAGGGGAAAGGAGAGAGAGTGAGAGTGAGAGAGAGGGAGGGAAATGGCCACTCTAGGGCCTCCAGCCACTGCAAACAAACTCCAGACACATGAGCCACCTTATGCATCTGGCTTATGTGGGTACTGGAGAATCAAACCTGGATCCTTAGGTTTTTTCAGGTAAGTACCTTAACCTTGAAGCCATCTCTTCAGCCCTAAATCTCTTTTTAAGTAACTAATTTATAAAAATATCTGAATAAAAAATTTCAAGAGAGGGCTGGAGAGATGGATCAGCAGTTAAAGGTGTTTGCTTGCAAAGCCTAATGGCCTGGGTTTGATTACCCAATACCCACCTGAAGCCAAATGCACAAAATAGTGTATGTGTCTGGAATTCCTTTGCAGTGTGGCAAGTGACCCTGGCATGCCCATTCTCATTCTCTCTCTTTCTCTCTCTCTCTCCCCTTGCAAATAAATTAATAAAAAATATTTTTAATATTCTATTTTCATTTTTATTTACCCATTACAGACACACACACAGAGACAGAGAGAGAGAGAGAAAAATGGCATGCCAGGGCTCTAGCCACTGCAAATGAACTCCAGATGCATGGCCACCATGTGCATCTGGCTTACGTGGGACCTGGAGCATTGAATCTAGGTCCTTAGGCTTCACAGGCATGCACCTTAACTGCTAAGCCATCTCTCCAGCCCTAATAAAATATTTTTTTAAATTGCAAGTGAAAGTTTATGTATGATATTACCATAAATAAAAATGCCAACTTATTTAGAAAATTTGGGTTGAGACAGATTCTATTGGTTACTTAGGTTTCAATGGTGATGTGTCAGTTATATTTTTTGCAATAAAAATAGTGCAAAGGCATTATAATGGTCACATATGCCTATAGCTTACTTTAGAAAATTTGAATTGGGAAATCACTGACTTCAAGTATTTTCACTTAATTCAGTTCAAATTAACTGAAATCTTTACTACCTTATGGAAGAGAAGAACAAAAACTAGTGACCTTTTAAAAGCCTAATCCAGCTCTAGCATTATCTAACTGTATTTTCTTGGTCTGCCTTTTCTTTAGAAATATGGCAAATAATATAAAATTGTTCAAGAGCAATTCATACTTTACAACTGTGAAGCAGATTTATCAAGGAAGAAAAAGTGCTGTGCATATATTCATGGCAGCCTTCCTTTCTCTCCTGGAAAATATGTGTCACTATCTACTGGGTTTGTGCTTGTCCCTGTCCTATCTTACTGCCTTGGGCCATCTGTGATCCAGTAGTTCTGCAAGACTGAGCAGATAAGAGGATAGATAAAGTGAGCTCATGACAGGTAAATGAGAAAAGAAGAG
Source organism: Orientallactaga sibirica (assembly GCA_036365145.1). Classification (NCBI taxonomy): domain Eukaryota; kingdom Metazoa; phylum Chordata; class Mammalia; order Rodentia; family Dipodidae; genus Orientallactaga; species Orientallactaga sibirica. Next base: position 14,687,911 of record JAEOAD010000008.1, read on the forward strand.
ATTGCAGAGCAGAATGAGAAGAGAGCAGAGCAGCAGGAACTCCCAGGCCCTGGTTTACATTAAAAACTGCCATAGTGCTTATATGGAGTAGTGCAGACACCAAAAGTTATGAAAAATATGATTAGAGATATCAGAAGTCTATATCTGGAAAGGAACTGGGAGATGAACGAAGGTATTAGATATGAAAACACATTGATGCACTCTGGGTAGCTGGCACTTCCTCCCTAGTGGCTCTGTATATGCCCAACGCCATGGTGGAATCTGAAACAGTCCATGTTTCTCTCATGACATCAAAATCCAGCTTAGACATTAAAAAAATATTTCCTTAGGGCTAGGTGACAGAAATAGATTTTGAATTATTTTCTCCGCTCACATAGTTATGCACAACCACAGTTCTCGGGCAAAAATACCGAGAGATATTATTTATCAGAAAGACATATCGAACTTAAATGTCTAACACACTTTTCATCCCCTAAAGGTATTCTTTTGTTTTCTTTTAAATTAAACTTTATTTCTGATTTAAAATGCTATTTCCTCAACATGGAATATTTTTAATGCCCCCAAGAGTAGAAACATCAGAGGTCAGCTTCTTCACAAGTTGTGTTTCTTTGTGTGTACTTTACCCTGTGGAGGTGTCAGGCAGTCACTCTTTCACTCTAGATGTCAGGAAAAGTCTATGTGAGCCAAACACTCGCTCCTGAGAAAGCAGACCTCCTCCTCAGCAAGCTCATGTCTCCTCACCCTGCTTATTTTCTGTCTCCCAGAAGTTAACATTGCTCATGTTTTACAAGTCACCTCCATGGGCGTCCTCACGTTGCTCCCTTGGCTGTTCAGGGTCGTGGCTAGGCCTGCTAGGTCTGCATGAGATTTGTTAGTGACCCTCTGCTTTAGGAAATGAGTGACAAGGCATACACATTTTGTCTCCAGCTGCAGAATTTTAAATTTGAACAAAAATTATCTCACGTCCTTTAAACAACTGCCGAAGATACCTCAAATACAGCATTTATTCCTGGCTGACAACTGCATTGAGACCTTGGCTGGTCTCTCCAGTCTACAACGTACCCCATTAGAATCCCTCACATTAAAAAGGAACCCTTGTGAGTTTCATCAAAACTACAGGAAGCGGTAAGGTCCTAAATGCCTGGATCACTTTTTGCACTTTGTTGAATCTTATACCTTTAACTATATTTAATATTGTTTCTATCTCACTCAAAATCACTGCTGTGCCCATTCTCTCTATATATCTGCCCCCTCTCAAATAAATAAATAAATAAAATAGTTTTTAAATTTCATTATAGATATGTCTCTTCAATTTTTTCAGGCATTTTTTTAAGTTATGGTAAATGCGACTGCTGCTTTTTTAAAATTTTGTACTGGAAGTCACACTTGTATAAAACATTCACATCAATATTGCTTATTGTCAGGAAACCAAGAAGTGTAAAAGTGACTGCCTGTTTAATTGACAGTAATGAGAAAAATAAAAAAATATTTGTAGGAATATTATACTGGTTTCTGAATATAGAATAATACAAATTGCATTTTTAAATGAAAATGTAAATTAATTTTGTTCTATATGACAGGAAATTAACAAAAGTATTATTAGGATTATTTTTCTCAAAAATTTTTCAGAATAATTTTTACTAAATAATACTTTGAGATTATGTGTATGTGTGTGTGTGTGTGAGAGAGAGAGAGATAGAGAGAGAGATTTTGTTTAAAAATTTTTATTGAGAACTTCAGTCTTCAATATATGGACATATTGCAAATTGGCCATATTCCCAATGAGTTATGCTTTTATTTTCCCTGTCCTCCACAACCCATTCAACAGAAGGTGCTCCTCAGTAGGGTTATTCCTAATTACTGTGGAGACATGAATGCACCAGTTAGTAGGGGCGGGGGGGGGGGCAATGCCTCAGAGTACACCTTCCTGCCCTGTGATCTAACATTCTTTCCACACCCTCGCCTGCAGTGTTTCCTGAGCCTTGGATGGAATGTTCTAAGCCTCCTTTAGTTTTGAGCTTTCCACAGCCTCCTGTTTTCTTCTTTGTTGAGTTTTGAGTCTCCTCAGTGTCTGCCACCATCTCCAGGGAAGAGGTTCTCAAGCTAGCAGTGAGAACAGCACTCATATTTAATCCACCACTTCCTCTGTAATGTTTCCTGGGTCCTGACAGATATGGTAGAGATTATTCATCTCCTGCTAGGCAGCCAGCTTTCTTTTCTTGTTTTATTAATGAATGGGTCTTGGGTGTCCTCAGTATTTACTGCCATCTGTCCAAAGCAAATTTTCTAGCCAAGACTGAGAGCAGCATGGATCAAAGGGGTTAAGCATGAGTATTTAGAAGACATTTTGATGGCATGATATCAGCTTTTAGCCAAAGAATGGTGGATGCTTCTGTCTAGGATCTTTGACCTTCTAAGCCATAGGCCTCTGACTTGGTTCTCAGTATCAGACCTGAATTCCCTCCCACTAAGTGGTCCAGCCAAAATAGTTGATTACCTCCATAACCTATGTTCCATTAGTGTACCAGTGAGTACATCTTGACTGGCTGGTTGATTTTTTTTTAATATATATTTTTTATTTATATTATTCTGATTTTACATTCATAGTATTGGTTCCATTGTCCTCCTCCCCGTCCTCCCACTTTCAAAGGGACCCTCATCAATGGGGAATGTGGATCGTGCATTGTGAGTTTGCTCAAGAGTTCTGGTGGATAGGCCCCAGTCTCTGTGCATAATGCCCCAACTTGTGACTCTAACAATCTTTCCGCCCCCTCTTCCGCGAGTTTCCCTGAGCCACATTGGGGTCATTTTAGTTCTGCTTCCTTGATGAGGTTTTGGGAGCCTCTGTGGCTGGTTGATTTTGTAGCTTGCAAGATCCCCTGCTTTTTTATGCTATTGGTGACCTTTATACCCCAGCCACTCACATATGAGAGGTAGCAAGAAGGAAACTGGTTTCCATCTCAGTTCCAGCATGATCTCTTAGTGCCCTGTGGCCACAGCCTGTGTAGTCTTTAGATATAGCATCTTGCCATTTACTTCTGGTGGGTAACCAAGTGCTTTGGCAATGATTTGCCTTATTTTGGGGGCCCCATGGACCTCTCTGACCAAAAACTCTCTTTAAAAGCTAGCCCAAGCCGGGCGTGGTGGTGCATGCCTTTAATCCCAGCACTCAGGAGGCAGAGGTAGGAGGATTGCCATGAGTTCAAGGCCACCCTGAGACTACATAGTTAATTCCAGGTCAGCCTGGGCCAGAGTGAGACCCTACCTCGAAAAACCAAAAAAAAGAAGAAAAAGAAAAAAAAAGCTAACCCAATTCTGATATGGATTTACCAACAATTATGGTAAGGCTTTCTCCAATTCTACAGGATGCATCTTTCCAAACTACCCTTCTTACTTTCTCTTTTTCTTTCTTTCTCTCTCTTTAAGATAGTTATGTCTTTAACTAGAAAACATAGAGTTTTTTTTTCAATCTTTTTGGTTTTTAAACTTTTAAAAATTTTATTTAAGAGAGAAATTATGGGTATGTCAGGACCTCTTGCTATTGCAAATTAACTCCAGTTGCATGAACTACTTTGTACATTTGTCTTTATGTGGGTTCTGGGTAATCAAACCTTTAACAACTGAGCCATCCTTCCAGCCTAAGAGGTGGGTTTTTATGGTGCTGATTCATGACATCATTAGTTTTGTGCATCTCTCCCTACCAACATCCTTTACCCTTGTTCCACCCACACCCTTCCACCCCCTGTATTCAGTAACTCCACTTGTCTGTTTATTATCCTTTCATCTGATATCTTCTCAAATCTCCTCTCTCTCATTCTAGCTTCCTATCCAGTATTACTGATGCTTACTATAAATCACACTATTCCATGTTAGGATCTGCCTATGAGAGAGAGCACAAGGCTTTTGGAGTCTGGATAATCTTGCTGAGAATAATTTCCAGGTGCAACCATTTTCATGCAATTTTCATTTTCCCTTACTGCTAAGGAAAATTCCATAGTGCGTATATACCACGTCATTATCCACTCATCAGCTAATGGGCATCTAGGATGATTCCACTTCCTAGCTATTGTGAATGAAGCTGCAATAAATGTGACTGATCAAGTATCTCCATAGTAAAGCATAGAATATTTAGGGTATATGCCCAGCAGTGATTGAGCTGGATCAAAAAGGTCAGTCTATTTTTAGATTTTTGAGGACCTCCCATACTGATTTCCATAGTAGCTGCACAAGAAGGCACTGCCACCCAGAGTGGATAAGGGTGTACCTCTTTCATCACACCTTTGACAGCATTTGTTGTCACTTGATTTTTTTGATTGTATCTATTTTTATCAAGGTGAGATGTAATCTAAAAGTAGATTTAATTTACATTTCCTTGATAGCCAAAGGTGTATATTTTCCATTTTATTTCTTCTTTTTTATTATGTAGATAGTGTGTATGCAGTCATGGTGTGTATACAGTCATCATTAGCCTCCTCCCTGTCCTCCCCCCTCTGAAGGAACACTCCTTGTTGGGGAATGTGGGTCATGCACTGTGGGGGTAGCCATCAGATATGGGGAAAAGGCAATGTCTCTGTGCATAATATCCCAACTAGTGGCTCTAACAGTCTTTCTGCCCCTCTTCCACAAATTTCCCTGAGCCATATTGGGTTTGTTTTAGGTCTACTTCAGTGATAAGGTCTAGGGAGCCTCTGTGTCTCTGGATATCTGGTTTGGTAGGAGTTGAATTCTCTGTGTCTATCTCCTTCACCCTTGTGTTTGACCAGGTACACCAAGAAAACAGCATACTTTCTCATTTCCCTCATTACTCTATAGTTTCAGCTGGGACCCTGTTGAGGTGTGATGGGGCTGATTCTCTCCTCAGGTTCTGCATCCATCTGAAAAAGAGAAGCAAATTCCCAATGTAGAGTGAGGTCAGCACCAGGTAAATGGGATAACTATTATTATTTTAGAGAGAATTTCATAGGTGTAGGCCCTCTTCTAGCTCACTATTGGTGGGAGCTTGATATTGGAGAGCAGGATCATTTTTTGGATATGGTTCTGACTTATTTCCCAGTACTAGCTATGGGTTCCATTCCACTGAGTGGATCTGTTAGACAAATAAAGAGCAGTTGGTTACCCACCATGGCTGTGTGTTACTATTGCCCTTGTGTGAACATCACGTCAGGTTCTTTGCTGTTGAGAAGCTTATATTACAAGTTCTTTGGACAGATGTAGTTGTTAATTTCTAATGATACAGCATTGTGATCTGATATCATGCAGGAGATTATGTCAATCTTCCAAAATATATGGAGGCAGACCTTATGACCCAGTATATGATCTATTTTAGAAAATGTTCCATGGACTGCTTGAGAAGAATGTGTAATCTGTGAATTTTTGTTAGAATGTTCTGTAGATATCCATTAGATCTAGTTGTTGAGCTATCATTTTGTTGAGCTTTCTTCCCTGTGAATTTTCTGTTTGGATGATCTAGCTATTGCTGATAGTGGAGTATTGAAGTCCACAACTATGATGGTGTTGGTGGTTACTACTGTTTTGTTGTCAAGTAGTTGTAGTTTTATGAATTTTTGTGCACCTGTGTTTGGTGCATAAAGATTGATGATTATGATATCCTCTTGCTGGATTGTTCCCTTGATAAGAAGGAAGTAGCCTTCTTTGTCTTTTTTGATTACTTTTGGTTTGAAGTCTATTTTATCTGATATAAGTATAGCTATGCCTGCTTATTTCTTATTTGTGTTTGCTTGGAATTTCATTTTCCACCATTTCACCCTGAGGAGGTATCTGTCTTTAGTGGTGAGGTGGGTTTTTTGGAGATAGCAGATCGAGGGGTCTAATTTTCTGATCCACCCTGTTAACTTATGTCTCTTAATGGGTGAATTAAGTCCATTAATTTTCAGGGTAACAACTGTGAGGTTTGATTTAATTCCTGCCATGTTGTGGTCGTTTATGTGGTTTGGTGTTTTCTTGGACTTTGTTTTTTTTTTTTTTTTTTTTTTTTTTTGCCTTATCTGACTCAGGTTATTGTGGTCTGCTTCTTGTAGGCACTTGAGGTTGGTTGTTTGATTCTTCTTTGTGGAGAATTCCCTGAAGTACTCTCAGTAGTTTTGGCTTTGTGTTCATATAGTTGTAAAGCTGAGTTTTATCATGGAAAGTTTTTCTTTCACCATATATTATGAGGGATACTTTTTCTGGGTACAGTAGTTTAGGTTGGAAGCCATAAGTTCTTAGACTTTGCAGTTTTCCATTCCAGGCCCTTCTGGCTTTCAGAAGTCTGAAGTAATTCTGATGGAGTTACCTTTATATGTAATGTGTTGTTTCTCCTTAGCTGCTTTTAGGACTTTCTCTTTGTTATCGATATTTAGAGTATTAATGATAATATGTCTTGGAGAATTTCTCCTTTGGTCCAGTCTGATTTTAGTTCTGTTATCTTCTTATAAATTGATGGGACTTTCTTTTGAGAGAGTGGGAAAGCTTTCTTCTATAATTTTGTTGAATAAGTTCTCCATGCCTTTGGTCTGAATTTCTTCCCCTTGTGGTATCCCCATGATCCAAATGATGGCATGTTTAGGTGTATCCCACTGTTCCCTCATGTTCTGTTTACAGAAATTTTTGTACTTATTGAAACTTTTGAATTCATGAACTCTTTCGTCTGCTTTGTCTTCCAGGTCTGAGTATATATCTTCCACATGGCTGACTCTATTCTTGAGAGCTTCTACAGAGTTTTAAAATTAATTAATTAATTTTAATTAATTTATTTATTTATTTCAGTTTTTTGAGGTAGGGTCTCACTGTAGCTCAGGCTGACCTGGAATTCACTATGTAGTCTCAGGGTGGCCTTGAACTCACAGCAATCCTCCTACCTCTGCCTCCCAAGTGCTGGGATTAAAGGCATGCACCACCACACCCAGCTCTACTGCTTTTTTAAATGTATAGTTTCCATCCCTCTGTCGAATTCCCTTTTCACATCATTTTCTGATTTTCTTAAGGCTTCTAGGAATTCATCCTTGCATTTATTTATTTCTTCCTTGAGCTTAGCCAGCTGGTTATTGAGTTCCTTTCTTTTTTTTTTGCTCTCCTTCAGGTCATTTAACTGTCTTTGGAGCCCTGCCTGGTTATTCTGTTAGTTCTAATCTAGCAAGAACAGCATTCAATTATTGGCCCTTTGTTGGTTTTCTGCAAGTTCTGCTATTTTCTTGGCCAGGGTTGCATTGCTTATGTCTTCATTTTGGGGTTCTGATCCTATTGTATCTTCGATATTTTGATTGGAGACATCCATTGTGGGACTGTGCAAACTTACTGGATTTACTTGCTGTGGTGGTTTGATTCAGGTGTCCCCCATAAACTTCAAGTGTTTTGAATGCTAGGTTCCCAGCTGATGGCAACTTGGGAATTAACACCTCCTGGAGGCAGAGTATTGTTGGGGGCGGGCTTATGGGTATTATAGCCAGCTTCCCCTTGCCAGTGTTTGGCACACTCTCCTGTTGCTGTTGTCTACCTTATGTTGACCAGAGAGTGATGTCCACCCTCTGCTCATGCCATCGTTTTTCCTGCCATCATGGAGCTTCCCCCTTGAGCCTGTAAGCCAAAATAAACCTCTTTTTTCTCACAAGCTGCTCTTAGTCGGGTGATTTCTGCCAGCAATGCGAACCTGACTGCAACGGTAAAGTGGTACCGAGGAGTGGGATTGCTGCTAGACACCTGACTGTGGCTTTGGCCTTTTGGAGCTGATTTTCAAGAGGAATGTGGAAGGATTTGAAATCTTGGCCTAAGACATGCCTTGCAGTGCTGTAAGTACAGCTTAATGGACTATTCTGGTCAGAGCTGAAAGACCTGAATGCAGTAAGAACTATGAACTGTGAGGTTTGGCTTATGAGGGTGAGAAAGAGCTTTACTTGGACTGGGCTAGCAGTTTGTGTGAGAAGCATCCTGTCCTGAGAAGATGTGCAGGGTTGCTTTGCGTAAAAATGAACTGGTGTGAGCAGAGGGACATGGCACAGAAAAAATGAAATCTTTGGGTGAACTCTACCTATTCAGCTGCAATTGAGAGATTACAACCTTTGAGATTGGGCCAGCTGACCTGCAATGGGGCAACAGGAAGAATGCAGACTCTTTTGAAGGGGCCTGAATGCTGAAGGAGTGTCCTGTTCTTCAAAGTCTGATGTATTCCCCCCTGGATTAACAAATTGGCACCCTACCTGGTATTATGGAGTATAACAAATGCAGGAAAGAGAGGGTCATTGAGTTTTTAACGCGGTCTTGTGTTTTGGAAATGGCCATGGGCAGTGTGAAGCAGGTTTGCTGGATGCCTGCATGGAGAGCCCATGGGGCCATGAGGATGGACCGTGGGTTGCAGTGGAGACCCAGTGGAGATGCCGGGACCATGAGTTGGCTGCCAAGGAGAGCTGCCGGCCCTGGATGAAGTTTTCCAGGACTGTGAGTAGCCTAGCTGGAGGGGCGGAATTGGAACTTCAGAGACTTGTTGCTGCTCAGAAGTATCGGACTTGGAGATTTGTCACTGACTAGTTGTTGGATTGGAATTACAGAGTTTGACGTTTGCCCTGGTTGTTTAAAATCTTGTATTGGTTAAGTATTTCTTTGTTTTGCCCAATGCCATCCTTTGCAGTGTGAATGTTTTATTCTGTGCCATTATGGGTTTTTTTGGGGATATTTTTGGTATTATGGCTCAGTTAAAAGACCTTGGATCATGGGGATGTATGAACATCATTGGAATTGATAAAAACTATGGGGACTTTTAAATTTGCATGAATGCATTACATTTTACATCATGTACGGTTATCAGTTTATGGGGGCCAGGGGCGGAATGTGGTGGTTTGATTCAGGTGTCCCCCATAAACTTCAAGTGTTTTGAATGCTAGGTTCCCAGCTGATGGCAACTTGGGAATTAACACCTCCTGGAGGCAGAGTATTGTTGGGGCGGGCTTATGGGTATTATAGCCAGCTTCCCTTGCCAGTGTTTGGCACACTCTCCTGTTGCTGTTGTCCACCTTATGTTGACCAGAGAGTGATGTCCACCCTCTGCTCATGCCATCGTTTTTCCTGCCATCATGGAGCTTCCCCCTTGAGCCTGTAAGCCAAAATAAACCTCTTTTTCTCACAAGCTGCACATGGAGTGGTGTGGGGGGGGGGAGGTGAGTGGGATTGCACATTGAGCTCCATGGGGGCAGGAAAGCCTAGGTCAAGGCAGGGCAAATGCTAGCCTGTTGGTCTGGTTCTGTGCACAAGGGAGTGGGGAGAGTGAGCTGGATGGTTTTCACGCATGGAGTTCCATGGGGGTGAGAAAGCCTATGTTGTTGCTGGGAAGGGTGTATGCTAGTCTGCTGGCCTGGGTTTACTAAGCCTGCAGTTAGTGCAGGAGGAACCTGGGGCTGGGAGTGGGGCTTGGATGGCTGCTTGAGGGGACTGGGTGACTGGTGGGTTATCAAAGAGCATGGGAATCACCAGATTCTCTACTTTGCTCCTCAGCACCCTCCTACTGGTGGTCTACTAGAATCTGTAGACCATTAAAAAGTCCACTTAACCCTAAATCTCTTCCCTTTCCTTCCCTGCGAGATGAGGCATAGTTAGGCAGATACCATCTTGACTGGAAGTCCAGGACCATCTTACTTTTTCTTTTGAGAACTCTTCCATTCAATTCCCTGCCACAATTTTAACTACATTGATTTTTTTATTGGTTAGTTTATTTTAATTAATTAATTATTTACTTATTTGAGAGAGAGAGAGAGAGAGAGAGAGAGAGAGAGAGACAGATAGAATGTGTATACCAGGGCTTCCAGCCACTGAAAACAAACTCTAGCTGTATGCACCATCTTGTGCATCTGGCTTACTTGGGTCCTGGGGAATTGAACCTGGGTCCTTAGGCTTGACAGTCAAGTGCCTTAATCACTAAGCCATTTCTCCAGTCCTTGGTTAGTTTTTTGAATTTTTTGCCTAATTTATATAGTAAGCTTCGGTTGAATATATAGATGGTGAAGATTTTTCTCATTCTGAGGTTGTCTAATGGCTCTGTTGACAGTTTGCTCATCTGTACATTAGCTTTTGAGTTTCATGAGATCCCCATAGTTGAGTGTCTAATTTCCCAGCCTTCTGGGGTATTTTTCAAAAAGTCTTTCCCTATGCTTACATCTTGGACTTTTCTCTTAATTTTTTTTCTTCTAGTTTAATTAGAATTTTAGGTCTTATATTTAAATCCTTGAACCACTTGTAGTTAATTTTTGCACAGAATGAGAGAAGAGTGCCTAGATTTATTTAAAAACATGTAGTTAGGCATTTTCTCAAGCACCATTTGTTCCAAATGCCATCTTTTCTCCAGTGTGCAGTTCTGGTCTCTTCATCACAGATAGGAAAATATAGTTACTAGAATTTAGAGCTGGATCTTCTATTTTAGTCCACTGATCTATGGGTCCATTTTTGTTCCAATACCATGCTGTTTTTCATATTATGACTTTGTAATGTATCTCAAAATCAGAAATAAGAGATACCACCTCACTGAGGATATTTTCGGTTATCCAAGGACTTTTGTGCTTTCATATGAATTTTGAAACTACCTTTTTGATTATGTGAAGAAACCGATGGGAGTTTTGGTTGGTTTGGATTGAATTTGTATATTGTTTATGGTGGGATGGCCAATTTCATGATATTTATTCTTCTGATCCATGAAAATGGGAGATTTTTCAATTATCATGTGTATTCCTCAATTTCTTTTTTCCAATGTTTTAATGTTTTCATTGTAGAGATCTTTTACTTACTTGGTTAGGTATATTCCAAGATATTTAATTTTTGTTTCTATTATAAATAGGATGGCTTCCCTGATTACTTTCTCCATATGATTACCATTGTACATTATGGCATACTGATTTTTGTATATTGAATTTATATCCTACCACTTTGTTGAAAGTTTATCAGCTCTTTGAATGTTGTTCATGGAGTTTTTTGAGGGCTTTTAAGTATAGAAATGTATCATCTGCAAATAAGGCTAGTTTGACTTTTTCCATTTCTATTTTATCTCTCTTTTTTCCTCTTTTCTTATTGCTCAAGCTAAGACTTCAAGTTATATGTGAAATAGTAGTGGGGAGGATGGACATTCTTGTCTTGTTCCAGACCATAGTGGAAATACTTCAAGTTTTCCCCATTTAGTATGATATGAGCCTTAAGTCTATTATATATAGCCCCTATTGTGTTGTGATATGATCCCTATAGCCCTAGTCTGTCTAGTGTTTCAATCATGAAGGGATGTTGTATTTTGTCAAAGGCCTTTTCTTCATCTATTAAAAGCATCATATGATTTCTGTCCTTAAGTCTATTTATGTGAAGTATTATATTTACTGATTTCCATATGTTGAACCAGGAAGAAACCTGCTTGGTTAAGATAGATGGTACTTTTGATATGTTAGTGGATTCTATCTGCAAAAATTATGTTGATAACTTCTGTGTCTAAGTTCATCAAGGATATTGGTGTATAATTTTATTGTTGTATCTCTGTCCTGTTTTGGTATTAGTGTAATGCTAGACACATACAAGGAGTCAGGAAGCATTCACTCCTTTTCAATTGTGTGGAGTAATTTGAGAAGTAGTGGTTTTAGTTTTCCTACAAAGATTTGTAGAATTTTACTGGGAATCCATCAGCTCCTGAGGTGTGTGTGTGTGTGTGTGTGTGTGTGTGTGTGTGTGTGTGTTTGGTTGAGATGGTTTTAATTACTCCTTCAATCTTATTAGATTTTATAGTTCAATTAAGCTAAACAGGGGCCATTAACATTGAGTTATTTTTTAAAGTACATATTAATTCCTGCCACTTCATCATCTTGTAGTTTTTGACACTTCCCTAATCTCTGTTTATCTAGTGTTCTAGTGTTGCATTCCTTTCTTTGACCTCATAAGAGTGTTTGAGTGTGTTGAATTCCATCAAGTGTCTTCTCTGTTGATGGCTTAGTTATCATGAATTTCTATAGTTTGTGTTTATCATGGAAAGTTTTTCTTTATCCCTCAATTATGGAAGAAAAGTTTGCTGGATTCAGAAATCGGGGTGGGCAGTTATTGGCTTTCAACATTTCTAGCTTTCTGGACATAACAGTATTTTGAGAAATCTGTTGTTCTGATGGGTTTGCCTTTGTGTGTGATGCATATAATACATGCACTGCTGTTTCTTACAGTTTCAAAATTCCTTCTTTGTTCTGTATGCTTAATGTGGGGAGGTTCCTTGCCCCCATGAAATGGATAGTGACTCAGGTCAGTTAGCACTAGGTGTGGTTTCTCAGAATCTGTTTCACACAGCTTGTGGCTTTGTCATCTAAAATTGCTTTGTGTTCTTTGCTTGTGGAGATTTTCCTTTTTCCTTTCCTTGTGGACATTACCAAGAGAAAAGTTAAGAGAATTCTACTCCTCCTTAATCACTGTTTTTTTTCAGAGCTCTACATGACAGTCTATTTTCTTTATAAATCTAACAGTGCATATTTGTGTATTTTATTTAGCCTTTCACAATCTGATGCTGGCTTTGATCCTTTTTTAACTTTCTGTGCTTCTCAACTCATTTCAAAATCGTGGGTTCAGATATCTTCTTTCAGATTTATGGAGATGTAGATGAGTATTATTTCCCCTATGATAACATCTTCATTCTTTATAAGGTGACATTATACATATACAAGGATTTTTTATTTGACAGTTCCAAAATATATATTTTCTCTTGTATGTTTAATAAATATTATATATTTAATTTATTAGTGTATGTGTGTGTGATGGGTGTGCATGTGGTATATACATGTGTGTTCAGCTGTGTATATAGATGTGCATGCATGGGTGCATGAATTCAGAGGCCAGAAGGGAAGATCAAGTAACCTCCTCTATTGCTTTTCTGCTTTATGTCCTAGAGACAGAGTATTCATTGTACTTACAGCTCACTAGTTTTTGGTTATACTGGCTGACCAGTGAGCCTTAACATACCTCCTGTCTCTGCCTTCTTCAGTGTTGGGGTTATAGGTATATGCAACCAACTTCAGGGTTTTTATACCTGGAGAGCTGAACTCAGGTCCTCATGCTTGTGCAGTAAGCACTTTTACCCAGAAAACCATTTCCACAGCTCTAATTTTTCTCTAAATATAGATTCCTACAGTGTTCTATCAGTCAACTGGATGAAGTCTTTATTCTCTAGCTTTATTCTAAGCCTCTCAGTGCACATGAGCACCATTAAGAGAATGCAAAGAAGAATTTAAAACTTGGCAAGAAGAAAACATTTTTATTATTTTGTCACTATTGGGAACATTCCTAATGATGATGAAGGGATTTAAACACCCTTGGATTGTGCACCAAATAAAATGCCCACTTTTTATATTTGTACTATTAGTGGCCTTAAGGTAATTAAAAAGATTAAAATAAGCAACTAAGTTCTAAGGTTATATATGTTCCTTTACAGCCACAGGCCATCTCACCTTTTCAGGTGATTCTGTCCTTCTAAGGGTTATATAATCTATGAAGCTACTCTATTTGCATTATAGGATTATAGCCTTTCATTTATATCCAGCTTCAAAAATAGATGTACTTCTTACTAGTCTCCTTTCTCATACTTTCATTTTCCAACAACAACAACTATATTCCAAAGGTTTGTGCAACTTCTGATGCTCAATGAAAAATTGCCAATATAAGAATTTTAATACAAACTGCTTCTACATAAATCTCATTATTGCACTTGTCTCCCTTATGACTATTGGCTGAAGGCAAAATTTCATGTCTGTGATCATAAATTCTCAAATTGTTTTTATATAACAGTGGAAGCTTGTGGCATAGTTGCCTTAATATTAAACTAATATTTAACCATAATAATATTTTGAAGTTCAAAATTATATTCCCTCAAGTCAGAAGAGAATTAGTAGACATTTCAACATCATTCATAAGAAGGCATATTCTTAGTCATGGGGATAACTTAACCATATTATGTTTCACTTTTCTTAATTTATATGTGGGATATGATGAAGCATTGTGGTTCCAACTTACTTACTTGGATTCCTTCAAAAATACCAGGGGAGGGCTCACCTGCAAAAATACCTGGAAGGTTCACAAGAAGGAGGCAGACCAGAATCAAGGACAAAAATGCAAGATGGCTTTATAACAAAACAACTATAATTCCCATGATATGTTTATGTGCCCCTTCATCCAGGTGACTAGCTGAGATTGATAAGAAGAGGTAGCTGTGTATATCAGTTGGCCCCACCACAAATACCATAAAATATTTATGCATCTCTCCATCCTGGTAACTGGCCCACAACTTTATTAGGTACATCCAGAGACCAATAAGGTGTTAATCATGTAGATCTCCAGTTGCTGTTTAAAAGATTTAAAAGAAGGGACAAAAATAATAATAATGATAATAAAAAACCTGGTACCAGAAGCTTCTTAATCTTCAGGTTTCATCTCTCTCATTATCTAACAAATATCTTTCTCCTGCTCTCAGCATTGAATATCTATAATGCTAGCATTTGAAAAGAGAAAGTGAGATGATTAGAAGTCCAAAGTCATGGTAACTTTGTTGGCAGCCTGGGCTCCATGAGACCTTGAATCAAAAAGAAAAAGAAATGACAAAACTAATAATGTAAGACCCAGGTAGATGGTCATCCCATCTCCTGGGACATTGACAATCAAATTCTCTACCTTTTTTCACAAGTCAATGTATTTTATTTTTTACCACAGTTTGATGATTTGAAAACATGAGTGGTTGGGAAGTGTTTTCAAGGAACTTAGATTTCAATATTTGCCCCACTGTCTTCCAATTCTGCTCTTGAATAAGCTACTTAAAATGGAAAATCAAAAACAACTTGATAAGCCTGCTATATGGATTCAATGAGATAATTTGCAACAAACATTTAGTTGCAAACAAAGCTTGCAGACAGATGATGCTGAGTCATAAGAAGGCTGGCACCACTATTAGACAAATTACCACATCTAATGAAAGGCTTAGGTTCTTTCATCTTCACGTGTGAACACCACAGATTACTCTTGCTTGACTCCTCACAATTCCCAGACCTAAGAAAACTGTTCACGTGAAAGAAAATGTTACTTTTCAGCATCCCTACGTGCATAACTACTGTGTAAGTGTAATCACCACAAGGATCTCTTCCTCACACTGGAATCAATTCTGAATTAAAAATAAAAGCTTCAAACATGCTATGTCAGGAGAAAACGTGTACAATGTATTTTCCATCCCCTCTTTCATGCCTCCCAGCTACTACTAAACAACATAGCTTTGCTTTGTTTGATATCTCTCTCTCTGAACTTTCAACTTTATAACAGCCACATTTATAATAATCTCATTCTTTCTCTGATGGTACATTGGCTAAATCTACTTATTGATTATTTGCACATTATAAAACTTTTTATAAAATCTGGAATGAAATTCTCATAAAATCTTATTATATGCTGTCTCACTCCTCTGGTCAATACTTACCATGTGCTGACAGATCTATTAGATCCCTGAGTGGGTAAAGTATGCCAAGGTCATAATCTCAACAAACATGAATAACACTATGCTTTAACCCCAGGAAACAGGAATGAAGTCTTGTTCTAATAAGAAAAATAAATCTATTTATTAAAAAGCTAGAAATAAAATGTTTTGATTTAATATAATTGTTTTATTTTTGTTTGTTTTTTGCTTTTTGCTTTAGAGTCTTCTCCTGTTTACCAAACTTAAAGATGCTGGATGGGATCATGAAGTTACCAGAAGATTTCTTAGTACATGAACATAATAGTTTTTCAAAACTATGCATTGTATCCTAATGCAATCTGTATAGAAGTAAGGTAATTCCTCTTATAGCTAAAAGCTAATAAACCTAGGTAATACTTGGTTAAATATTACAGTGGAATATAGATTTATATCACAGTTGAATGTTCATAGTGTTTACACATTCATATATATCCTACTTCAAAATCATGGCAAGAAATGATCTTTAGCCATCATTTTAGGGCTTGAGGAGATGGCTAAATGGTAAAAGGCACTTGCTTGTGAGCCTATCAGCAAAACTTTGACTCACCAGCACCAATGTCAAGCCAGATAGTCAATGACACAGGGACATCTGTGATTTCAAGCAAAGTAGAAGGACAGGACAAATATTCTTAGGTTGTTGTCAGGTCTCCACATATGCACCATGGCATGTGAACGCCCATACACACACCCATCCTGCACAACCACACATCTACAAATCCACACACATATACAAAAAGACATTTTTAGAGATTGGGAATATAACTCAGTGACAGAGCACTTGCTTAGCATACATGAGGTCTCCGAACCACTTTTCAGCCCTGTAATAAATAAACTCAGTGATTAACCACTGTAAAATTTTATTTTATTTTTCAGAAAATACAAATAAACATTTTAAATTAACACATAGTAACAGGTTTTCTTGTGACTAATCCTCTTTCCTCATCTGCTCCTCTTCTCCTCCATTTCCCTGCCTGACTTGCACCCTTCTGTCCTCAGTATTACCCTTTCCATTTTCAGGTCACATGTATTCTTTTAATCTCCCCAGCCAATGCCCTTCCTAAAGCTTCTTTTTTTCTGGGTTCCAAAGAACTAATTGCACTTTTGTTGAATATGTCTTTTGTCACAACTTTTCACTTCTGCCATTGTAGTGCAAAAGGCAGACATAGATGGTATGGAAGAGTATAAGTTTATGCTTATATATACTTTTGTCCTCACAAAACTTTACTTATAAAACCTTGACCGGTTGTAGTTTGAACTCTGCTCTAAATTTCAAAGTCTCAGGCTGATTAAATTACTCTTTAACAATATCCACTTGCTTTCCCTGGAGTAGGTATATATTTTCTATCCTCCTTGAAGTCAGATATGTCAACTTTCTATGACCAGTGAAATATAAGTGAAATTTGAGTGTGATATAGGTCATTCACTGGCAGATATTTTTGAGAATAAATTTGAACTTTGTGCCAGATTCTCTTGTTGCATCACAATATTGGGCACATTTTTAAATAAATACTACTTCATTTGTATAGGACCTTCTATGAGTTTGGTAAGGGGCAGAGCCTCAGTGATTCTAGGTAAGGTTCACAGCAAGAGAGAGCCTCTGGGTTTTCCTGATTTTTTTAAGCATAAAATCACCTCTAACACCTAACATAAAAAGGAGTGGATAAATGCCTACTGTAGGTGTTGTACTCAGCTCCACATTGCTGAGATGCACATTAACCAGGCTCAGTTTATGAGAGGAAGTGATTTATTTCAAGCTTCAGATCCAGGTGAGGATCCATCAATAGTGGAAAAAACTGGCTCCCTTTCACAGATCCAAGCAGAGAGAAACCATCAACAGCCAGCGCCACAAAAATGAACAGTGAGAGCTCAAACTCTCTCCATATACCTTTGGGATGGAATTTAGATATGCCCCCAAGTACACCTATTGGCACCTCCTCCAGCCAGATGGCTAGAGACCCAAGTTACAAGTTTAATTTAAAAAATTTTATTATTTTTTTATTTATTTTTGGAGAGAGAGACAGAGAGAGATAGACAGAGGGAGAGAAAGACAGAGATGGGCGCACCAGCAGTCTCTCAGCTGCTGTGAACGAAATCCAGATGCGTGTGCCCCCCTTGTGGGCAAGTGCGGCATTGCGCTCTTGCCTCACTTTGCATCTGGCTAAACGTGGGACCTGGAGATTGGAACCGCTGGACATTGGAACCAGCGTTCTTAGGCTTAGCAGGCAGGTGCCTTAGCAGCTAAGCCATCTCTCCAGCCCACAAGTTTAATTTTAATAAAACACCTGAGTTGGGCTGGAAAGATGGCTTAGTTGTTAAGGCACTTGCTCACAAAGCCAAAGGACCCAGGTTCTATTCTCCAGGACCAATGTAAGCCATATACCCAAGGTGGTGCATCACCTGGAATTCATTTACAGCAGCTACAGGCCCTGGCATGCTCTCTTTCTCTCTTTCCCTCTCTCAAACAAATAAGTATTTAAATAATAAATTAAATAAATAAATAAATAAATAAATAAATAAAATGAATAAGAATATTTGACAAAAAAAAAAAAAAAAAAGATCTGAATCTATGGGGCCATACATTTACACTAGCACATTCAAGCTACCACATTCTGCCCCTGTTCCCCAGGGGCTCATGACCATCTCATAATGCAAACTACATTCAGTCCAACTTCAAAGGTTCCATGAGCTTTACCAACTTTCAGACTATTCTAAAGTCCCAAGTCTCATGTGAGGTTTAAGACTGTCTCTTAACTGTGAGTCCTATAAGATCAAAACAAGTTACATACTTTCAGAACATAATGGCACAGAGTAAACATTGCCATTGCAATAAAGCATAACAAGGAGAGACCAGGCCAATGCAAAATCAATAACCATCAGGTAAACTCAAACATCTGTAGTTCAAGTTCAATATCCATAACCAGTGAGGATGGTCTCTGGATTTACAATTCAACCCCTCTAGCTGGGTTGAGCAGCCATGGAAAAACTTTCATCCTGTGGCACCAGCTCTCCATGATAGTATTTTCACAGTCCTGGTATATCCAAAACATCTTCAGGTCTCCACTGCAAACCATGGTCCATCTTACAATGCCATACTGGACTCTCTACCCAGGGATATCACCCTGTTTCACATGCTACATCTCAGCAGCATCTCCTGGAACCATGTGAACAACATGACCCACTTCCATGCATTTTTCATGCATCCAAAACCAATAGCAGGTGTGCAGCAGCACAGCCATTGCTAATCTAAGGGGAAATAAATCTTGATATTGCGCCCTCAGAATTCTTCCTTCCAGTCATCTCCTTTCAAACAAGTTTACATTCCTATCGAGCATTTCCTGGGAGGTCTTCACCCTCAAGAATCTTTTCCCCCTTTTCCCTGTAAAGCAATTGGCCCACCCTTAATGGTGGTAATGTGTTTAACAGTAACAGCTTTAGTGACCTAAAACCAGTCTCTGTGCCTGCAACTTTAAATTTGCATGAAATTTTCCAACTTTAAATCATACATTTTTCAGTTCTATATCTTCTGCCAAGGACACCAGTTCATTACTTTTAAACTCAACCTTGATCAAATTCTCTGGGCATGGGCAGCAGAATGCAGCCAGCCTTTATGCCAGTATGCCAGTTCCAACAAGGTTCTCTGCTGTCTTTCCTTCCTGTTCTAAAGTTCATAAGCCAATGTCTACAAACACAGTTCTCTCTGCATTTAGCATTTTTGCCCTCTCATCAGAACAGCCCATGAAACTATGTTTACTACACGATGAGGATTCTTTAGTACCAAGTATCAAGTCCATCCACATTCCTCCAGCACACAAGTTCCAAAATCCTCATGGTCAATTTCATCATAGGAACACCCCACTTCTCTGCTACCAAATTCTGATGTCAGGTCAGTGGAGACATGAAGATGTTTTGGATATTCCAGGACTGTGCAAATACTATGGGAAGAAGGTATTTATTTCAAGATTACAGATCCAGAGGAAATGAAATCAATGGTGGAAGAAGCTAGCTCACTTTCACAGATTCAAGCATAGAGAAACCACCAATAGCCAGTACCACACAGGCAAAAAGCCAGAGCTCAGAACTTCCCTCTACACACCTTTGGGCTGGAAGCAAGATTTGCCTCCAAACACACCTTAGGACTGGACCCAAGAATCTACCCCCAGTGACATCTCCTTCAGCTGGACAACTGGAGACCCATTTGATTAGTTTGATTTTTATTAAAACACTTCAGTCTATGGGACCATACATTTACATTACTGCATTCAAACTACCACAGCATGAAACCATGAATGACCGAAGGAACTACCAGTTACTGTGAGAGTATATATAAAATGAATTTAGAACCTTTCATTAGAGGAATAGTACTGGAAATAAAAGTTATTAGGGCTTGAGAAACTGAGGAGAAAATGGCTCAAAATTGGTTAAGAATGTTTAAGATAGTTTTAATTTGAGTTTTATATTACAATATATTCTTTTTTAAGTTTTTTGTTTGCTGTTGTTGTTTTGAAGCAGGGTCTCACTCTAGCCCAGGCTGACCTGAAATTCACTCTGTATTCTCAGGATGCCCTTGAACTCATGGCAATCCTCCTACTTCTGCCTTCCAAGTCCTTGGATTAAAGTCATGTACCATCAAGTCTGGCTTTATCAAAATATTCTTAAGAGGCAGCCTATGTTGAGGTTATAACCTCATTTTCTAATGTCAACAGGTAGATGTTCTGTGAGTAGTGAGTCAAAGTGTATTGGCATAAGTAGCTGGCATCCATAGTCCACTGAGAGACTTAACAGAGAAAGCGTATAAACTGATTAACATTAGACCTCAATTTGCTCTGTATGCACTAGCTCCAGCAATTACCATTGTTGACATGCCCAGTAGTGGCACAACTGGCATTTCAAGTACATCCTTGTGCTTGACCTTTGTAATAGTTCCTTGCATATTCTTTAACACTCAAAGACCCAAGTCACTCTTTACTTAGCATATCTGTAGTCAAACTGTGTTGGGAAATATACCAGTATATTTTTGGCAGCAATGAAGCTATAATGATGGAGACTCTATGCATAGATAACAAAGGTGGCTGACTTCTGCCCATAATCTAGCTCAATGGAACTACATCAAGTTTTCATCATGAAACTTTCAGATCATCCTGAGAAATGTTCAGTGCTTCTCCAATACCCTGGAGGAGAGCAATGGAATGTTTTTATGCCACTTAGAATCTCATATCTAATTTTGTGTGCCAGTTTCCCTTTCATTTTTCAGTTCATTTTCCTTTTTCCTCTTAAGGATTTATATATGCAGATTCATGAGTATATGGATAATTCAGTTCAAAAGAGTTTTAGAGATTAAATAGTATAAGTGATCTAATTCTCAGATAGATTCTTTGCTAGAAAATAACTTCAGTTTTGGAAGCTCAATTAGTGCATGCAGAACATTTACCATCTAGACTGACTCCTCATTGACCTCCATGCAAGGCTGTATCAATCCAACTAATTTTTTAAATTTGTTAGTTATTATGCTTAGTTCTTTTTGTATGGAAATTTCTTTCTCAGCTTCCAACTTCTTGAAAGTTGTCTTTTATTATAATAGAATCATAGTTAAACTGGGATTCTGTGAGGTTAGGAGAATGGTAGGATAAAGTTAAAGAGAAATAATCAAAATAAGAAAAACAATTTTATTTTCTTGAAGTAGATTTAGTATCCAAAGTAAGGAATTCCTAAAATAAATCTTCTTTACCAAATACAGGATATTGTTAGTAAGCTTATTTTTCATTCATTTTAGAAGTCACTTTCTATTATTGTTTCTTTCTAGAGTAGGATCATTATAACTAATTGCTTATCATAACACTTCCAAACATATTTAGTGAATGTCCTTGCCTTTTTTTAAAGGCTAATTGCAGGCATGAATATTTCTAATTAGTTAAATGCTTTGGAGCAGATGCATCTGTATGTGAATCATTTCAGGAGTGTACTTTCTTTGTGTTTAGATCTTTAGTCCAACACTCCCCCAACTGAGTTATTTTGGCAGGTTATTATCTTTGTTGTTTATGTGCCAGTAAAGGAAGTAGTCTATGGCTCTTGTTTAGAATTTCTAAATGGTAGGATTAACCTACTTTATAAAAATCCTAGTGAAATATGTGGATAAAAAAATCCTTTCCCAAAATCTCTCATTGTCCTTGAGCTATGCATGTTTTATGGCACTTTGAACTTTATATTTTATATTTTAGTTAATATTGAAATATTCTAAAATACTCATTCATTAAAGGGTAGATTTATCTTAATTCCTCTTTATATGCCTCCAAGTACTAAATGGAGTTCACAGTGGGTGCTGAGTGGATGAGTGAAGTTTGAGTGTATCTTCCTAAATATTGGATTTCTAGTGCTGGAAAAATGCAATTACCTTTTATGAATCTAAAGAAATAAAATATGTAAACTTAATTGTTTTTTTAATTTTTATTATTATTTTTTAATTTATTTTTGGAGAGAGACAGAGAGAGATAGACAGAGAGGGAGGTAGAAATGGGCTCGCCAGCAGTCTCTCAACTGCTGTGAACGAAATCCAGATGCGTTCACCCCCTTGTGGGCAAGTGCGGCATTGTGCCCTTGCCTCACTTTGCATCTGGCTAAACGTGGGACCTGGAGATTGGAACCGCTGGACATTGGAACCAGCATTATTAGGCTTAGCAGGCAGGTGCCTTAGCCGCTAAGCCATCTCTCCAGCCCAAGTTAATTGTTTTTTGACAATCAAATCTCAGAATTATGAACTTCTCTATGGACAGGTGACCTTAGCCTTGGTCTTTCTTGGGCTTCTCTTCTAACTTCCTTCTCATTGAGCAAAATAGAACAATATTTCTGCCTCCCTGGCCTTTCCTCTCCAACCAAGGAGAGATGGCTGCACTACTTTCATATTGATTAATGACATGGTTATGTTTTCTATACTTGGGGGCCTTGATTTTCATTCTCTTAGTTCTCTTTCTTACACACTTAAAAAACATTAAGAATACCAGCTTCGTCTGTCTTTGTCTATTAGTCAGCCTCTATCCTCCTCCTTTCCCTCCCTCCCCTTCTTTCTGAACACACACACACACACACACACACACACAGCCTCTGGCATGAGGATCTCTGCTAGCCTTAGAGGGTCTTTGCCAGATGGTCTAAACTAACTTAATGCTAGGCAAATGGCATGGAATATTCTCTGTTTGCTAGCATTTTTTATATTCATGTCACCCTGGGCTGAAGGCATACTGGTTTTTGTTTCATGGTATTGGTCATTTCTAACTAGTAGGCCTGAGTTGAGGAGGATGAAAGCTACTCATCTATCTAGCTTGCATACAAGCTCTGTTAAAGCTCTATACAATGTATTAGATTTTGTCAATGACTTTTGTTGCAGAGACAAAATTTTTAATAAAATCTTACTTTATTTAACTTGTTATTGTCATAATCATTTAGATGTTTTCAGAAAACTGAAGAAGGTATTTCTGTAGAGAAGTAGCCTGGTACCCTTGAGGGCTATGGGCAAAATACCATTTAAATGCATGCTAATATTACCCCAGTCTCCATATGGTGTTTGTTTTTATGCAAAGCACATATATGCTTATAGTTCCAAATTAAGCATTAAGATTAATTGGCCATAAATCAAAATCTATTGTAAACAAAATATTAATTAACTATTATAGATATCAAACATACAAATCTTCAACTTATTAGTCATAGGTAAGAGAAACTACCTATTCATGTTGGGAATATTGCATGATGCAAAAAACTAATATAGTAAATCCTTATTTAACAAAAATAAGAAACTAATGTGAATTCACATTTGTTCTCATAGAGAGCTATCAAACTCAGGGAAACAGGTGAATATTAATCAGAATTATTTAGAGGAATTATAGGGTTTTTTTGTATTTTGGCTTCCTAAAATTAAAATGAAGGAAAAACAATTAATCAGAAGGTAAAACAATCTAAGCTGACTTTCACATCAATTTATATTAAATATCCACAAGGCATATTGCTCCATCACCTTTTAGAGGTAAAACTCATTTTCATGAAAAATTGTTTTAAAATGTTCATCTGCTTCTTTACTGAAAGTTCACACCTGTTCAATTATTAGATATATTTCCTCTGCTTTTAAAACCATTATCTGCACAAAACACATTTCAAAAAAGCTTTGTACCTTTTCCTCTTAATAAATTGCTATGGATAAACATAGAAAATGCCCTGCTGGTAAGAGGAAATACATTTATAGAGAGAAAATTTAATTTTATCATGCATTATTGTTCAAGTATTCTAAAACTTCAAAAAAGGAATCTACCCACCCCTGGCCCTGATCTCCCCATGCTTAAATCTCTCCAGCTCTTGCAAGTACACAAAAGCAGAACATGTAATCTCACTCTTGTGAAGAGAAGCTCAAAACAGAACTCTATTGTTCTGCAAGCCAGTAGTGAGGATTCAGGTGCTCTGCAATAGTTCTATGGTATCTAACCTTGATTTAGCAGCTGCAATATTCAAGGTCTGGTGTGATCTTTCTTAGATCTGACCATCATATGTGTAGCTTGACTCCCACTCCTCCTTAAAAAAAAGTTTATTCTAAAAGGAAGTAAAATTTGAGAATCTTCACACTGTCCCTCCTGCCTACAAAATTGTTTCCAGGCACTCTTTTTGCATGTTGGACCTTACTTAGGATCCATCTACAAGCAGATAGTCTTTTTTATATGGATTTTGATAAAATAGGATGGAGAAAGATGTGGGTTTGATATTAGAACAACTATATGATAATTGAGTAATGAAGGATGGCACAAGGTGCCTGCTTATTCAATAAAGCTCTATTTTTAGATGTTTCTTTGAACCTTTTGACAAGGTTAATATTATAAATTTTGATTTTGGTAGATTTTGAATAAAGCAACCATTCATAATGTGAAAAATCCTCAACTAATCAGCTAAAGACCTGAACAGAGTGACTACCCCTGTCTTCCAATCAGTATGAAGGAATTTTGCAGCCTTCAAAGTGGAACTGCCTAGTCCACCTCACTAGGTCTCAGTTCTCTCTTTCTCTCTTTTTCAATCACTCTTCTTTTTCTCTCATTTTTTTCAAATTACTCTGTCCAATCATTTGATTCCATTTATCTCAAGTCCTCTACCCCCTAATCAAGGACAGTGGTTTATCATTATAACCTTTATGCTCTTCTCTGGGACTCTTCTAACATATTCTTTATCTCTCCTATATGGTGATTCACTAATACTCCATTATGAGTCCACCTTGCTCTGACTTTTTGTACTTAAAAGATGTAATTAAATAAAACCCATACAAACAAAGGTGTAGAAAAAGTCACTAAAAGAAAGCCTGATGACCATATTAATATGAGAAAAAAGTCGCATGTTCTCTCTCATATGTGGATCAAATGTATAGAATTTTGTGTGAGCTGAAACCAAAAATTGGTAGCAGAGGCCAGTAAGCTAGAAAAAGGCTATAAGGGAGGGTGGAGAGGGAAGGAATTTAGGGGATGGTACTGTATATATGAAAGTAGAAGAACAGATTACAGGCAGGGGAAAGGCCTAAGCGAGGCCAGGGGAAGAGAATGTGTCACACCCTCCAAGGCTCAGGGTCCATTGCAGAAGAGGGGGTGGAAAGAATGTAAGAGCCAAAGGAAGGGTATGACTCCTTACAATGCAACTGTCCAGACAGAAATTGGCCTCAATATCCATGACCTTGCAGTGCCTAGCAAAATCTTCACAAGACCCTCATAATAGGAGAAAAAGATGATGACATAAAATTAAAAGAGAAACTAATGGAGAGAGGGAGGGAATATGATGGAGTTCTGAAGAGGAGTGGGGGGGGGAGGAGGGAAGGGAAATATCATGGTTTATTGTCTATAAGTGTAGAAGTTGTCAATAAACAAAAAAGCACCAGAGAAAAAGTGGCATTTTTTTAAAAAATAAAAGTTAATCTATCAGGACCTGTATTAATATTAAGGGAAATTTTGTTGTTGAAGAATTTCAGTGTTGATCCTACTTATCTATAAGAAATCTTTATTTTTCTAAGCACTTTAGTCGCTTTTTTACTAATTACTTGTGTTTAGTGTGGGTCTTAGGTAAGGTTCAGTTCTTTGGAATGAGAAGTTTATTGACCTTCATACTGACATCTGATTGGCACACAGACAGAGAAGACAATCTGGTTTTCATTTGTACCAAAGGAAAATTGATGATAGACTAGAACTCCCCACTCAGGTCCTTGAATGAACAATCTCTTTCCAAAGGTAAAGACCTGGCATGATAAACCAAATTCAGTGGAATAGCTTTGGCCAAAGGAAATGGCACCCGGCCAGTCATGGGCAGGGTGGAGCCTCCATGAGCTGTGCACATCCAGCCAGGCCACAGAGGAGCAGTTTGCTGAGCAGAGGAAAAGCAGGGGCACAGGAAAACATCAAACTCAATTTGAAATGGTTCTTTTTGAGGAACTCTAATGAGGAATTTAAGAAGGCTTTAGAAATGCCTTCTAAATATGATAGAACATTCAAGAAAGCACATTTCTCAGTGAGAATGATTGACTGATCCAACAGTTTTAGATGCCAACACATGAGAAAAATCTAGGTTTCTAAATCTGAGGAATCATGTGCAAATGTATGCTATTGAAAGCAGTACTTCCTATGTTACTGTACATAGCCTTTATAACTTGCCCACAGACTCATATTGTTCCTATGGTATGGTTCAGAAAACAGAGATTTAGAGATGAAAGTGTCTTTTCTGAGACTATCCAGCTAGTAACTGTTGGATGGAGCTTGCCACAAACCAGGTCTTAAAATCGTGAAACCAATGGCCAGGGATATAACCTCTAGTGTTTAGATATTATTTAGAGATTAGTTATGAATCTATTATGTCACCACTTACAGATTTCTCCCAAAACTCAAAAAACATTTCTATTTATTTATCCATTCATTCATTTAGTGTGGGTATATCTGTGTGCATGCATGCACATGTGCACGCATGTGAGTGTGTGGATGCAGTTGACCCTTAACACATGTGTAGAGGACAGAAGACAACTTTCAGCCAGGTTCCTCCTTTCTACCTCATTTTAAAACAGAGTTTCTCATACCCATTCACTATTCTATCAAACAGCTTCCAGGAAATTGTCCTGTCACTCCCTCTTTTTTTTTTTTTTTTTTTTTTTTTTTTTTTGGTTTTCGAGGTAGGGTTTCACTCTGGTCCAGGTTGACCTGGATTTAACTATGTAGTCTCAGGGTGGCCTTGAACTCACGGCAATCCTCTTACCTCTGCCTCCCAAGTGCTGGGATTAAAGGCGTGTACCACCACCCCTGGCAACTCCCTCACTTTTGATGTTTAAATTCTGTTGTCAACTTGGTCACGTTAGGAATTAGGTAACAGACACACCCCTTGGGAGGTCTGTGAGGGCATTTTCAGGAGCAATTAACTGTGGAAGGAAGTCCTTTCTTCAGAATGAGCAGTCCCTTTGTTAGTAGACTATGTAAGCCAAGGGAAGGGTAGGACTCCTTACAACGTGCTCCTCCACACACAAAATGGCCTGGATATCTATGACCTCGCAGTGCCTGAAACAACCTACATAAGACCATCATAATTAAAAGAGAGACTGAGCGGGAGAGGTGATATGATGGAGAGTGAAGTTTCAAAGGGGAAAGTGGAGGGAGGGAGGGAAGTACCATGGGATATTGTCTACAAGTAAGGAAGTTGTCAATAAAAAATAAATTAAAAATATAGCTACAAGAAAACACAGAACCTTTTGATGCATATACCTATCCTGTTTCTACTATCCTCACCAGATTCACTAACCTGCCAATGTGGAGTGAAGACAAGATGCTCTCTAGAAATCTTAAAGGCCTTCAGCACCAAATTGGGACTAGTAAATCATCCAGCTGCATGGACTGAACAGCTACTGGGTTCTCCCACTTACCATCTGCAGCCTCATAGACTGAGCTGCTAGTGAGTTCGCTGCTTCTCCAGCCTGCAGATAGCTATTGTTGGTCTTCCCAGCCCATATCCTATAAATGCCCTTTATAATATATGCCTATTGTGTTTGGTCTATTCCCCGAAAACCCTGACTATGACTATCATCATTCCCTACTGCCATTTCCTTTGTGTTGACTCAGTAACAAAAATCACTGAAGCCTACAAAGTGCAAATACCTGGAGCAATGTAGCTCCCATTAGAAAGATTAGAGGGAATTAGGAGAAAAGAAGCAACTGAGTGTGGGGCTGACTAAACAATAATTGTAGGTCTAGGAATTTTTTATTCTCTAATGGAGAGAAATGAACAAAAATTCATAGCTATGTCCAGGGTCAAAGTGTTTAAACAACAGTAGTTCTTCAGCTTATTAATGGAAGATCTGGCATCATACTTGTCCCAATCAAAATAGGTTGCTGCTTGCTTTTGCACAATGAGAGGAAACATTGACAGTACCACATTTGTTTGTGAAATGATGATTCATAGCTTTATATGGGTTTGTTAAAATTGTAAATGAATCACACTTTTGTTTTTCCTGTAGGTCTTAGGATGTCGAACAAGAAGAAAAAAAGTGGTAATTTGAGACAATAATTTGTATATATTGGTAGGTTTTGAGTCCAGAACATCTTTCTCCACTAAAATGCCATTTTAAAAGCTTTTGTGGCATTATACCAAAAATCTCAGAAGATTCAAGCCATCACTTTCTCTGATAAATAGTCACACAATGCAATTGAACATAAAATGTACTTTTTAAAGAATAGGAACAAAGAGACACATACATGTGATTTTTAAATTATATTGATCTAGAGCAGTAATATTAATGATCAAATGACCACCATTTATTTAGTATAATGGGTGGTAATTTAATTTACCCAAAAAATGTCAAAGTAGGAATACTTTTAGTAAAGAAAAGTAGTTTATACTAAACTATACATTCTTTATACTCTCTTTAGTCTTTTTATTTTATATTTTAGTTAGCATAGAGAGTTTCAGGTATCATGATGACATTTTCAAACATAATTTGTTTTTGTTGATTGCTCTTCTTGCCTTATCTTCTCCACCCCTCAGTCCCCTCTTGAGTCATTCCTACTCCTTTTAAATATTTTCAGGAAGGAAGTTAAACAGGGAAACTAAGGAAAACCACAGTGAAGAGAAAAATAATGATAGAAATTATGTGATAGAATATGCATACCTGAAGGCAAACATCTCTCATTTCCCATCTCCAAAAATAGCTTATGGGAATTTCATCTAGCCAAATACTCCAGCAAGCTTGTTGCCTCTTTCTACATCATTGCCAACTATAAGGCCTGCGATTATAAACTCTGGGAACTGTGGCTTCCAGTTCTAACTTCTTTTTCTTTTTGTCCGTTAATCTTATCTTTTATTGAGAAATATATTGTATTCCTTCACTGCACAGAAAAACAAAGATCATTAAGAATCCATCAAATAGAAAAAGTAGGCTTAAATCTCTAGATCTTAGATCTCTAGAGATCTTTAAAAGATGAGACCAAATTGGTTCGTAACACTGTGGAAATATTGAGTTTTTCATAACTGAACTGTTTCTGACTGAACTTTCCCCTCTAGCACCATACCTGTCAGCATGGCTAGTTGTTTGTGACCAACTTCTTTATTGTCATAAAGTTTTGAAGAATCTATAATGGAGTGCATATTCCTTCATGCAATTCCCAACTTATCTTATACCGCTAACCTTACTAACCAGTTCAACTGACTTTTTTTTTTTCGATGCTTGAAACAAGATTTTATCTATGCTTGAATTGATGAATTGATTTACATTCTGGCACAAAGGGCTTAGTTTGGGTGGCTACTCCAGATAATTTTCTCTTCATTGCAGCTGTGATATCAAAATTTATTCTCATACTAAACTTAAGCCATAAATCATGTTTGTTGGCAGATGATGCCATCAGTCATTGTTGTATTCAAATCACTTACATAAATACTAGCATTTAAAAAATATCTTTGGGTTCGTTGAGCTGTAATGAAATATATAGATATATATTATCAGCTTTATTTGTTCTGGTTTGGTTTTCTACATCATTCACCAGTTCCTAAACACATCAAGTTGTAATGTAATTACAAAGTATTAAAGTGCCTTATTTGTCTCAAAACCACTCTGCATTCTGAGCAAAATTGTTTCATAAGTTCTTTTACCTCAGGCTTAGCAACTGCACCTAGTGTTTCCTGGTAAGTAAATTTATAAACATTAATAATGTTCAGATGTAAAATAGTGAATGTCTCTTGGTGATTTTATTTCAATGTTTATTCTATCAAAGCATTCTTTAAGATGTGAACCTAGTTTCTTTTTAAAATTATTTTTCTATGTATGTATGATGTGTGTGTTTGTGTGTGCCAGAATGGGTGTGCATGAGCTACAGTATGCATGTGGAGAGTGTACAACAACTTCAGGTGTTGGTCCTTACCTTCTACCTTGTCCAAAGCAAGGTCTTTTGTTTACCACTGTATGAGCCAGGCTGGCTGGCCGTGAATTCTGAGATTCTCTTGCCTCTACCTCCCATTTCCCTGTAGGAGGGCTAGGGTTACAGACACTCACTAGTGTATTCTCCTTCTAGAGGGCAAAGGAAAAGAAAGAAATAGTACCTGGGGAAAACAATGAAGACTCCAGGATTTTTTTTCATAATTTATTTTTATTTATATTATTCTGATTTTACATTCATAGTGTTGGTTCCCTTATCCTCCTCCCTGTCCTCCCTCTTCCAAAGGGAGGGGGCAGGAAGAGGGGCAGAGACTGGGGCCAAAGAATGTTGAGATTCTCTTGCCTCTACCTCCCATTTCCCAAGGGTTGGGGCATTATGCACAGAAACTTGGCTGGGAAAACTGAAGACTCCCATAATTTATTCTTATTTATATTATTCTGAATTCATAGTGTTGGTTCCCTTATCCTCCTCCCTGTCCTCCCCTTCCACAATGCATGACTCCAGGATTTTACCCCCACAAATGACTCAAGGATTTTTTTGTGAAAATTCAGAACTCAGTTTCCATTCCTTTGCAGCAACTTTCAAGGTAAAAGACTATGAAAGGCATGATACCACGGTGAACCCAGGGAGATTTCACCTAAGACTGGACTCCTAACCTTGGCAAACACTCTGCAATTAAATTCAACATGGATGCAGAAGAGCAGATCACCTCCAAAGCACTGTACATGAGTAGAGGCGGTCTTCCCAGTGGCAAGAAACTAGAGAGCCCCAGACAGTTTGAATGGACCTCATTAGATTTGCACAGACCTTTGTACGACAGTGCCATAGGAGAAATTGTCCCTGTGATGAATAATATTGACTTTCTTACAGTTTTTACTGCATAAGAAATCAGAGCAGAGACATAACAAAAGAAATGAAGAGCTATTGGGAAATGCAAATTAATATTCTAAAGCACATTGCAATTTCTACAGAATAACAGCTAGCCAAAATATCCATTCAGATTTGTAAGCACTTTGAAGCCACTGGCTCTGGAACAAACAGTTGCAACACCTTCCAACTCCTAGACAGATCTTCATAGAACTCTCTCCCAGATACCCACTTACTCACGTAAAGTGTGCTTGGTGTTTTGTGATTCTATGTGCCAGGAGTGCCCTAGGCACTATGGCTATACTTGAATGGGAAGAACCTGGAGTGGTTCTGATGCTCAGTGGCACAGAAAAATTAACAATAAAACATTATCTTTATATATATGGAGAGAGAGAGAGGGAGGGAGGAGGGACAAGGGACAAAGGAACAGGGGATAAGGAAAGAAGGAGAAAGAAAATGAGGGAGGGCAAAAGGGAGGGGGGTAGACAGAGAAATTTACCTTGTTCTGAGTACTCAATTGATCACATGTTGTTGCTGATGAGGGGTGAAGATGACATAAACTTGGTAAGCTGAGTGAAGTGTGAACATCCTCACCGACTTATCTGGAAATAATGCTTGATCAGTTATTAGAGTATCTCTTAGGTAAGTTGACATCTAAACCAAGATAGTCCCTTACATTTTATGCAAATGCCAGAAAATTCAAGATCAGTTGACAGCATAAGTAACATAAGCCATACCACACTCAAAATTACCTTTCAGTTTGTTTAGTTTTTCCGTTGGAAAGACCCCTATCTGTGTAATCACTCATCTCCTAAGAAGTGTTTCATTCATCCTATAAATAAATTTCTGTGGATCCAGCTCCACTTGTCCTCCAGTTCTGCCTGGTCATATTTAGGCTCCAAAAGTGCACTCAGCTGCCAAACATGCTGGCACCCCCAGCTATACACATAATTGGTTTGAATCTGAACCACAGCCTTTGAACAAATCAATAGCAGGCTTGTTTTCTTTCCCTGGGGTTTGGAGACAAGTGTGCTCAGTGTCTTATCAGTAGAAAATTCAATTTGTGTGTCATGAAAGATCTGATAAATTGGTGCTTTTAGAAGACTTAAGTTTTAAGAAGTCTTTGATTTGAAAACGTTCCTCTCAAAAATTTCAGCAACAAATTCCTCTTCTGTGACTAATGTTTTATGCTGTTTCTACTGTTTGGCCTTCTTCTGCAAAGCCATACCTTAGTTATATTGAAAGGCCACAGAGGAAAAAATTCAACTTTGTTGTTTCATTTTTTGTTACACTAGGCAAAATCTGAGTAAAGAATGAAGTAAAAGTTGTGTCACATACCAATCTACTTGCCGACTTGAGCAAACTTCTGGAATCTTCCCTTTAGGTTTTTTTTAAATATTTTATTTTTATTTACTTAATTGACAGAGAGAAGGAAGGAGAGAGAGAGAGAAAGAATGGGTATACCAGGGCCTCCAGCCACTGCAAACAAACTCCAGACTCATGTGCCATCTTGTGCATCCTGTTAACGTGGGTCCTGGGGAATCGAACCTGGGTCCTTTGGCTTTGCAAGCAAACACCTTAACCACTAAGCAATCCCTACAGCACTTTTATTTGATTATGGATGCTTTCTTAGGGATAAGTTACTTCATCTCTTCAAGGTCTATAATAGATTTTCTGAACTTTACTTGCAAATTAAATAAGCCATCATAGCTTTTGTGTACTTGCATGTTGAGCCTGCAATGTTTTGTCATTATACTGCAGACATTAACAAGTACCACTTACCAAAATCAAGGTATGATTGTCAGACCTTTCCTCTAATATTTATAACAACCTATGAGACAAATATCATTCTTTACATGTAGCAATTGAGTTGAAACTGGTTTAAAGCATATTTTATTCACTTGCCTAAGATTATCCAACCAGAATCTATAACTTTAAATTTAAAAAGAATTTTGGTACATATGCTATGGTTCCTCTGTGTTATGAGTCAGTAATACAATGATATAAAAAGTTGTTACAATACAACTACAGATAGAAAGTATAAAGTGTTACAGTTTAGTTAATGCTCTAGAAAGATGTTTGGAAACCAACCTCCATGAGGTTTTCTGTGCTCAACTTGCTGATGCTGACATTTTAGTCAGTTCACCTTTTAGCTCATAGTAGCAATTATTTACTGGAGCAAATATCTAAATTATGTTTGCCTGATTACAAAGTTACTTTGCACTCAGATAGAAAATGATTCTGGTTCCAGTGCTACAAACATTCAGAGGGTTCATGCTCCTTTAACTGGGCTGTGATCATTGCCAAACAGCCTTTGTCAATTTTCTAGTTGTATTTATTTTAAGGTGTCTACCATATTCCATCTACTCTGAGAACCACTTGATATGAATGTTCTTGGAGTAACAGTAATACTATGTGCACCTGAATATGTCATCTCTTCACATTGTCCATCTTTAATTGACTTTTGAGTAGGCACCTGACCCTACTCATGGCTCAAGTCTTATGTCCTAGTTTATTATTACTCAAATTCACTCTCTTTAAATAACCTAAATAGACATGAGCTCCCCAGTACCAATATTAAGGGATAAAATTTACTTGTTTCTTTCATCTTGCTTGGTATAAAGGTGAATTTTCATAAAAAGAACACTGCAAGTGACCCAAATTGGGCATGCCTTTCCTGCTGGATAGTGACTAAATTAAATGTTTATTGTCTAGATTCATTAATTTTTATTCCCTTTCTAATATTTCAATAGTCTCCCTTTGGTATGTAAAAAGTTACTATCAATTATTCTTAAATATTTGCCTTATGATTGGATCCAGCCAGAAATGATAGAAGTTAGTACCCTGCACATGGGGGAGGATGTTTAAAGTTTCAAAATGGATCTAGAGAAACAGAAATTATTTCTATACTTATTATTCAGTTTACCATCATGATAAGGACATACTTGAGGATATTCACTTATAAAGAGAAAAGGCTTTTTGTAGTTCTTGGGTTTCCAGTCCAAGATTGAATGGTCCCATCACTTCAGGCCTCTGCTAAGGGCAACACATCACTGAAGGCATATAAGAAATAAGCACCAAGGAAACAGACAGAAGGGAAATAATCCTACAATGACAAGGGAATACCATTTGAATCTTAACATTAAGGCCTACCTAGGTTCTACCACCTTACTATAATGCCAGCATGGGACAAAACCTCCAAAAAATAGCGACATAGTAGAAAGAAAGTGACCCAAACTGAGAAGCACTGGCAGCAATTCCCTGGGAAGGATGGAAAGTCCCAGGTAGGGCCACTGTCAACAATTGTAAAATTTCAGACAAAAGTGCATAATATGATCCCCTACACTAGCACTCATCTCATATGCCTAATCTTTATTATAACACTGAACTCTGCCATCTTTGCCGTCCTATCAAAAAGCTGCTATATCCTTTGGCGATCCTTAAATGGGTGCAGGTAAATGGCAGAGACTGCTGTCCTCCCAAAGATAAACTTTGAAAAATTCATTACTCGGGCCTCAGACACAAACTTGGAAACTCTATATCTTGTATAGCCATAGTTTGTATTCTCTCTCTGTCCTTCTCTTTAAAAATAAGTATTTGGGGCTGGAGAGATGGCTTAGCGGTTAAGGCGCCTGCCTCCTAAACCTAAGAATGCTGATTCCAATCTCCAGCGGTTCCAATCTCCAGGTCCCACGTTTAGCCAGATGCAGCAACACAAGGACGCAATGCCACACTTGACCACAAGGGGGCGCATGTATCTTGATTTCGTTCACAGCAGCTGAGACGCTGCTGGCACACCCATCTCTATCTGTCTTCCTCTCCCTTTCTCTCTGTCTCTCTCTGTGTCTCTCCCCCCCAAATAAGTATTTGTTGTTTATTTTCCTTTTTGTAGACACTTGGGCTAGCAAATCTTATGAAACCATGTTCAAAAATGGGAAGAATTAAATCCAAGATGAAAAAAATTACTCTTGAATTATAATCAGATGAATCAGTATAAACTCACCTTAAAAACTATAAAAGTTGGGCTGGAGAAATTGCTTAGCAGTTAAGGTGCTTGCCTGTGAAGCATAAGGACCCAGCCTCAACTTCCCAGTACCCATGTAAGCCAGATAAACTTGATGGCACATGCATCTGGAATTTGTTCACAGTGGCTAGAGGCCCTGTTGTGCCCATTCTCTCTCCCTCTTTTCTCTCTCTCTATCTAATAAATAAATGAATAAAAATATGAAAATATAAAAGTAAACAGATTGATGCATACATATGTCTATGAAAACATACAACTTTCCTTCCTCTGTCTTTTATTTTACTTTAGTTTTTTGTAAGCAAAGAGAGATAGAAGAGAGACAGATAGAGAATGAGTACGCCAGGGACTCCAGCCACTGCAAACGAACTCCAGATGCATGTGCTCCTTGTGCACCTGGCTTATGGGGAATCGAACCTGGGTCCTTTGACTTCTCAGGAAAACACCTTAACCTCTAAGCCATCTCTCCAGCCACTCCTTCCTCTGTCTTTTGAGAGGCTAGAAATATACTGCAGGAACAATGAGATCATCTAGTGCTTATCTTTTGTTTCTAAATAGTATCCTTATTAAGATGATGGCGAGCTCCTTGTAGAAACAGATGGTCACAGGGTTAATGTAGAGCAAAAGTAAGACAAGCTTAGAGCATCTTTTTGTTTCATAAAGGTAGAAAAAGATGATTGCAGAAATTTCCAAAGGGTATAGCATGAAGTGGTTCCCACTGATTATATATGAAATGAGTTTAACATCAAAACTGATAACCATCATACTAAATTATGATGCATTGAATAAAAAACTTGTTTTTATATAAAATGGGTACATTCCTTTAAAAGTCTAAGAAAATATTAAACATTAGAATAAAAAGACAAATAATATAAATTAGAAAAGGTGATAATTGGCTGGAGAGGTGGCTGAGCAGTTAAGGCTCTTGCCTGCAAAGCCAAACAAACTGGGTTTGATTCACCGGTACCTACATAAAGCCAGGTGCCCAGTAGGTAGTCAGAAGAAGCAGCCAGTGGTCCCTCCAGTGTGGTGGTCTTCAGATATCAAGAATTAAGGGCAACCTCAGGCTGAGGGAGACCCTTGACAATGAAGACTTTACAGGTAAGCAGGCCCTGCAGGTTTTCTTCTCTAGAAACTTACAAACTTTTCTTAAGTTATCCATTCACTCTTGTTATCTCCCTTTACCTATACTTCCATTCTTCCTGCCCTGCCAACTGTTTTCTTACCTGAACCATCAAGTGGTTGCATTTGTTGGCTTTTTTTTTTTAAAAATTGTACTTTATTACAAATTAAGAATGAATGTCTTAAAAGTATCACTTGACCATCTATGAAACATTTATAAACCATTTAAAGTTGCATCAAGAAAAACCAGACTTTTTCTAACAAAATCACATTGGACTGGAAAGATTGCTCAGTGGTTAAAGTGCTTACCTGAAAAGCCTAAGGACTAAGGACCTGGGTTTTATTCCCCAGTACCCACATAAAGCCAGATGCACAAGATGGTGCATGTATCTGGAGTTCATTTGCAGTGGCTAAAGACCCTGGTGTACCCATTCTCTCTCTGTCTTTGTATATGTCTGTCTCTCTCAAATTAATTAATTATTAAAAATCACATTTATTATTACCAAGAAGAAACATCTTTAAGTAAAAAAATGATAAAATCCTCATGCTGCATAGACAATACAGATAGTTCTAATTTATCTGGTCAACAGGCAAAAAGCAAATGGTCTTCAGCTCCACTCATGTTCATTTCTGGTTGCT
The DNA here is from genome assembly GCA_036365145.1 of Orientallactaga sibirica. Taxonomy (NCBI): domain Eukaryota; kingdom Metazoa; phylum Chordata; class Mammalia; order Rodentia; family Dipodidae; genus Orientallactaga; species Orientallactaga sibirica. The sequence goes on from JAEOAD010000008.1 coordinate 14,724,452, forward strand.
AAAATTTTATATTCACTTTTTGTTGGATGACCAACATAAATGATGGTAGAGACGGTAAACTTGCATTGACCCTGCCTATCCTTCTCATTCCTGGATGCAGGATGAGTTCTCAGCTGGTAGATGGGATGCCATCTTATGGTTGAGGGTTCTCTGGGTCTCTGCTTCAGTAACTGAAACTGTGGTGGTGCTCAAGTTGAGGTGGGCTGCTGACTGTGGATCTCTTCTTGTTGATTTTCTGTTGTCTCTAGGCTGTCTGGTGCAGAGGGCTCCTGTAGGCTTTAACCCCAATATATCTTCTGTCACCGTGGTCCACCCTGATCTCCTACACCTGGTTATCACACCCTTCATCACATCTCCCTGAATAGGGAGGTTTGGACACTGTGTCAGGGCAGGCATTGTTGGGCCTGGCCTTCAGGACCCTCTCTGATCCTTCATTGTTTCTCCTACTCTCACTATCCTGGTAATTCTGCTAGTAGTTGCATGCAGGACCCTCTACACATGGAGAGCATCTGCTTCATACTTACTGTTTTGAACTGGAACTACACCAGGACCTGTCACAACTGCTGCCTCCACACCCTTTTCTCCTTCAACATCACATTCCATGGTCTCTCCATCTTCTACAAAGGGTCTGCAAAGACCTTTTCTAGGGTTATTCTTTGTGCATTCTGGTATACAGATATGTCTTCCTTAGCATCACTCCTGTTGATGAAACTCTATCCCTTCCTTATTATTTTACTGTTCCAATACCATTGCTACAATAACCTTTTCTAAAAAATATTTTTTGTGTTATGAGAGAGACAAAGAGAGATAGGGAGGGAGAGAGAGAGAGAACACTGGCATGCCAGGGCCTTAGCCATTGCAAATGAACGCCAGACACATGCACCACCTTGTGCATCTGGCTTACGTAGGTCCTTAGGCTTTGCAAGCAAGTTCCTAAATCGCTAAGCCATCTCTTCAGCCTGCAATAACCTTCTTATTCCACTGGTGAGGCCATCAGGACATTGCTCCTTACACCAAGGTGGGTGGTGCCAGGCTTGTTGTCCAAGTATTGAAGGTTAAGGCTGTGGTGGGTTACTCAGAGCTTTGGCATGGGCTCTCCACTCTGTTACTGAGGGGACTTCCTGCCGGCTTTTGAACTATTCTCCTGGCACCATTTGCAATGCCTGCTTCTGTCAGGGCAATACTTAGGAGCTGGCCACCTGGCAGAGATGCTGGAGAGCCATGGCCGCATGGGAATCCATGAAAACTAGAACCTGTGGACATCCAGAGTGCTTCTCAGGAGCCAGGGCACTCAGAGGGCCACTCAGAAGCTGGCTTTCAGGAGCCAGAGTCACTTGGCTGCTGGTCACCAACTTTGGCTGTCACTGGAACCAACAGCAGGACCACTGTTAGGGCCAACACTGCTTCCAGATTTTTCTTCTTTACCAGCTCAGCCTAGCAAAGGCAACCCGAGAAAAATCTTGTGCCTAATGCTACAAGTGAAGGCAAGCAGCACAGGAGACTATGACACAGCCAACTCACTGAGAAAGCCGGAACAACCAGTTTATACAGCTCAGAAAGGAGTTTTTGGACCTTGCCTTTTGGTACCAATCACAATAATTGAAGCTTGTGTTTGGGACCAATTGAACCTTGTCTCTAGTGCTTGTCACAGTAGTCCCCCCTGTGAGATATTCTCCCCCTGCCCTAAGTGGGAACTCTTGCAGGCAGTGTTATCTAGTGCTCTTCAGGGCTCGTGATAACAAAGCTTCTGGCACAAGCTACTTCCTGCAACCTGGCTAAAATTTTACATTCAGAAACCAAACTAGTCAGCTGCGATCCTCCTAAAGTTTTTCAAGGAGACCAGGGAGTGTCCCAGATAACTGATGTTGGCATAGAGCAGTCTGCCTGATGTTAGCCCTTGCGTTCAAAGCGTCCAGGCCAGCAAAGGAGAGTCTAACAGCTGCTAATTAGAGAGTCATACTGCCCCATCTTTAACGTTTCTTTTTCTTATTTACAAGAAAACAAATATCAGGAGTGCTTACAAAATACACTTAAAAGAACTTATTATCACTAATAATGATTTTCACACTACTTTATACTTGTCCAGTGTTCCCCATTTAAATACAGGCAGAACATAAACCTGGTTTAAATCTTGGTCCAGAAAGAAAATAAATTATGTAACAAAAAGTGTCATTAGAAAGTACTAGTCAGGTAAATAATTCCTTTCCAGAAGAAACTAAGTAAAAATTATATTAATAAATAAAGTAACTTTTATATAGAAAATCTTATGAATCCAGCAAAAACTATTAGACCTAGTGAATGAATTCAGCATGGTTACACTACCCTAGACCAATATTCAAAAATTAATTGTGTCCCTGTATAATAGGGATGGACATTCTGAAAGTGAAATTAAGAAACAATTTCATTTATAATAGCACCAAAAGAGTAAAATAAGAATAAACGTTTAAACAGGATGCAAGACATATACACTTAAAACAAAACATTATTGAAAGGAATTAAAAGAGCACCTAGCCAGTGGAAAGATACCATGTGTTCATGAAAAACTTAAGATGTCTATGTTCTCTAAATTGATCTACAAATTCAATTCATATCAAAATCTATGTTTTTATTGTTCTTGTTTTTGCAATAATCTGGAAATTCATATGAAACTATGAAGAACTCAAAACGTTTGAATCAATCATGAAAAATAAACCCAATATTGTAAGATGCACACGTTTCTATTTCAAAAATCACAACAAAACTACAGTAATGAAGAGTGTGTGATTTGACCATAATGACAACATTTGCAATAGATCAGTGGAATAGAAGAATGCAGAAATAAACCCACACATTTCTAGGAAATTGATTTTCAGTTAAGTTTCCAAGCAACTTAATGGGGTAAGGAATAGTGTTTCAATATATAGTGCTAAAAAGACTAAATACACACATGCTAAAGAAATTGGACATTTAACTCACAAAATAAACAGAAACTTACTCACAATAGATCAAAGACCTCATAACTGTAATAGCTAAATTTTAATACTCATTGAAGGCTTAAATCTTTATGACTTTTGATTAGATAATGTTTTCCGGTATATGACCCCAAAATACAAGCAATCAAGAAAATAAAGCATTCCGGGCATAGTGGTGCACGCCTTTAATCCCAGCACTTGGGAGGCAGAGGTAGGAGGATTGCCGTGAGTTCGATGCCACCCTGAGACTGCATAGTAAATTTCAGGTCAGCCTGGGCTAGAGTGAAACCCTACCTTGAAAAACTATAAATAGACAAATAAATAAGTAAATAAATAAAGCAGGTAAATTGGATGTCATGCAAAAATTTAAATATGCTTCAAGAGATTCCATTGATAGGATTGGAGAGATGGTTCAATGATTAAATGTGCTTCTTGTATAAGCATGAAGGCCCAAGGGACCCTGAGACCACCTGACTTCTAATCTCCAAAACTCATGTAAATAGCTGGGTATGGCCATGCACACCTGTAACCCAGTGCTGTGAGGAAAAGAGTTCAGAGAACTCCTCATGAAAGACAAGCTCTGAAATCAGTAAGAGGCTCTTTCATAGGAAAAACCAGGTGGGTAAGTTATGACAGGGGCTCCTGACATTTTCCTCTGGCCACTGCAGGAGAGATCACCAGGTGGTGCATGTATGTGCTAATATGCACACACATGTACAACGAACCACTCAAAGTACATGAAAAAATAGAAAAAAATCTCACTGATAACATGAAGAATGCTCACAAATACTAAGAGATTATAATTTTTGTACAAAATACATAATTTAAAGATGGTCAAATGATTTCAATATAGATGTATCCAAAGAAAGTCTTTAAATTATAAATGAAACATGAAAAGATATACAACATCATTACATAATAGGGAAATGCAAATCAAAATATTTCCCAATAAGATACTACTTCACACACAAAAAAGACAGAAACCAAGCTGGTTGCATAGGACTATAATCCCAGCTACTTGACAGGTTGAGGAAGGAGGATTACAAATCCAAGGCATGCCTGGAGATACCCTGTCTCAAAATACAAAGTAAGGGCTGCAGAGATGGCTTAGCTGTTAAGGTGCCTGCCTGCTAATCCTAAGAAGCCTGTTCCAATCTCCAGGTCCCATGTTTAGCCAGATGCAAAGTGACGCAAGGGCGCAATGCCGCACTTGCCCACATGGGGGCACACACATCTGGATTTTGTTCACAGCACCTGAGAGACTGCTGGCACGCCCATTCTCTATCTGTCTCCCTCTCCCTCTCTGTCTGTCTCTCTCTGTGTCTCTCTCCAAAAGTATTAAAAAAAAAAAAAAAGTGAAAACAGGGCTGTGTATATAGCTCTGTGCCTAGTGTGTATGAGGCCAAGGTTTCAATCACTAGTGCCAGAAGAAGAAAGAACCTACATAGCCAATGCTGATGAGTATTTGGAGCAAGTGAAATCCTCACACACTGCTTGGCAGTGATGTGAACCAGTACATGTTCTTTGAAAAGAAAAATAGATTCATTTTTGAAATTATTGAATGTAGAATTACATTATGATCTAGAAATTCTACTTTTAGTTATCAATCCCATAAAATAAATACATATGCCTACAGAAAACCTGTGTAAAATATTTACCAAAGCCAAAAAGTAAATATACCTCAAATTTCCATCAACTAACAAATGATTTAAAAAGCAGGTAATACAATGTACTTTGGTCACAAAGGAATAATGAACAGTTAGTACAAGATGCATGTACCTCAGAACATCATATTCAATTACAGAGAGCCCTCCATTCTATGATTCCATCTGCATAAGTTGGTTGGCATTGATATAGTCATTGAGACAGAAATTTGATTCATAGATGGGTAGGGCTGCATAGGGAAAAGAGAAAAATAACAGAGTGTGTATGTGGTAGTTTGAATGTAAAATGTCCTCTATAGCTGAATATGTTTTAAAGCTTCTTCCCCAGGCAGTGGCAATTTTGGAAGTCTTTGGGAGTCTTTCTAGAGGAGGTGAGAGACTGGGGGCAGGCCATGGAGTTTCTTAGTCGAGCTCACTGGGTATTCAGGCTCAGCTCACTTTTGCTGTTACTTTCTAGCTGATATGCAAGATATGATATGATGCTCAGCTTCTTCTCTTATCTCCTATGCTTTTTCCTGCCATGGTGAAGCTTCCCTTTGAGACTGTAAGCGATATAACCCCCTTTCTCCTATAAACTGCTTTTGATGAGGTCTTTTTGTCCCAGTAATGAGAAGGTATGTGTAACAAGATACAAGTTTCCTCTTCAGGATGATGGAAGTGATCTGAATTTAGATTAGAGTCATGACTGCACACCCTGAAGACTATATTTAAATTCACTGAATTGTATGTATACTTCAATGGGTAAATTTTATGCCATATAAATTAAATAGTGAGTTATATAGTGTATATGGCTCAATTGAGAAAATGCTTATCATGAAATCCTAAGGCCCGACATTTGCATCCCCAAAATCCATGTCCAAAGCCAGGCATGATGACACATACCTGTAAGCAGGAGGATCACGAGGGCTTGCTGGCTAGATAGTTTAGCCAAATCAGTGAGTGACAGATTCAGTTAGAAACCCTGCCTCAAAAAATAATGTGAAGAATAACTGAGGAAGACAGTGTCAACCTTTGGCCTCCACATGCGCACGTGTGCACACGCACGCACACACACACACACACATACACACACACATACACACACACCTGCACACATACATGTGCCCCCCACACAAACATGCATACCCATACAACACACTCATGCACATGCAAAATTATACAGAGACCAGATTATGAAGAAATAATATGTACTTATAGGAGAACAATACTGAGGTAAATGTAGTGCAGTTAGAGAAATGTCAATGTGATAAATCTGTGAGTTATGCATTCTGCAGCATTTCCATAAGTTAATTTTATTTCAAAATAAGAAAAAAATAAAATAGGGCTGATGAGATAGTTCAGTGTTAGGTAAACTGCTTACCTTGCAGCAAGAAGATGAACTTAGATTCCTAGACCCCATGTAAAGCTGAACATGGTGGCGTGTATCTTTAATCCCAATGCTCCTATGACAAGTTGGGAAGCAGAGACAGGAGAATATCTATGAGCTCATGGACCAGCTAGCCTGATGTATACAATAGTTAACAACAGAGACACTTGTCTCAAACAAGAAGACTGAGGACCAACACCCAAAGTTCTTCTCTGACCCCCATATGTATGCCTGTACTCACACACACAAATGTGCTCACACACAGAATGATAAAAAAATTGAATAACCTCTGACTTTTTATTTTTGAGGTAGGGTTTTACTATAGTCCAGGCTGACATGGAATGCCCTGTGTAGTCCCAGAGTGGCCTGGAACTCATTCAGTCCTCCTACCTCTCTTTCTCCCAAGTGCTGGGATTAAAGGTGTGAGCTACCATGCCCCTCAGTCTGACAGTTTAAGCTGTGTGCATCATTATAACAAAATTAAAATGCAAAACATATATCATTTTGTAATGACCTAAAGTATAAGCTAGTCTATTCAGGACCATTCTTGAATCCCTCAGGGAGTCATCAATAGTAATACAGTGGTCAAACGTTTTATTCTGTAGCTGTAAAGTCAATGAACAAGGGCTGCATAGAAAAATTATGCAAGCTCTGGTCAAAGGTTCAGATGCTCATACCTCCAATTTTCAACTATTTCCCAGGAGAACAATTTATGATATTAGGGGGCAAAAGGCAGAAGTTTAAGATCATTTACCTACCCTTGGATAGTGTTCTGCTCCTTGAGTGCAGGTGTGGCACATTTTTTCAAGAAAGAATGACCATGATCTAGCCACGTGGGACTTTAAATCTTTGTCTAGAATCAGAGACAAAGAAGTCAGAGATCAGAGACAAAGCACATTAATTTCCTAGGAGATGGAGGAGGTTACATGGCAAAGAAGATGTTTAGTTTATAGGAGTTAAACCTAACTCCCAGATGAGGGCTAACAAGGAAATCATAGTCCCATAATGTGATGGTTTGCATTGATTACCAACTTGACAGGAACTAGAATCCTATGGGGGATTGTATAGATTAGGTAAGCTTCTATATGTGTATAAGAGAGTGTCTTGATTAGATTAATTAAGGTGGAAAGAACCACCTTAACTGTGAGATAGCACCATTAATTGGGTCCTGGACCACGTAAAATAAGACACAGCAGGTTGACCACCAGCCTTCATGGCTCTCTGCTTCCTCACTGTGGACCTGCTTCAAGCTCCTTCAGTCTTTTGCCTCCATGCCTTCCCAGCCCAATGGACCTGGAAATGTAATGTAAAATACACCCTTCCTCCCTTAAAGTGATTTTTTTTTTGGTCTAGGTTTTTAGTTTTTTTTTTTTTTTTTTTTTTTTTTTTTGGTCAGTTTTTCAAGGTAGGGTCCTGTTGTAGCCCAGGCTGACCTTGAACTGTAGTCCCAGGCTGGTCTTGAATCCCATTGTAATTTAAATATTTTATTATTTATACATTTATTTATTTAACAGAGAGAAGGGGGGGAGAGATTGAAAGTGACAGAATGGGTGCACCAGGGCCTCCAACCTCTGCAAATGAACTATAGACACATGTATCACCTTGTGCATCTGGCTAACATGGGGCCTAAGGAATCAAACCTGGGCCCTTTGGCTTTGCAGGCAAATGCCTTGACCACTAAGCCATCCCTCCAGCCCTTGTCTAGTTACTTTTATAGCCTAGCTGAAACCCCAGTTTCAACTTAGGAGAACCTGAGCAGAGATCCAAGCCACACACTACTGCCTGGACTTCTGCTTTACAGGAGAGCGACTTACTAAATGGGAGTATTTGTTGGGACTTGTTATGAAGAAGGAGTTTCCTCACACATAACATGAAAGTAAAAGCACTGTCTACTTCAGAAGACAGAATATACTTATTCAATAAAATGTGCACAAAACACTTCAGTATTTTGTCTAGTACAAACTTAGTTTAAGTGAGCTCTCTTTATTACTACTTCTATTGCTACTGACATCAGGCAAAAAAAAAAAAAATTCAGAAGGAAATCTGGATACTCTCCATTAAACTCATAGTAAATTTAAATTATTCATTAATATGCCAATAAGAATATTTTGGCATAGCCATGATGTGAATAGTATTCATATTAGTTAAATATTTGGCTTTTATTCAAAATATGATTTATTGTTAAGCTGGCATATTTTAGTGAAAGATAAAGTCCTCTGTCCTTCAAAATTTTCATCAAAAGCCTGTCAAGTTTTGATGATGAGTGGAAAATGTTGTAGACAGCAGGGAACATTCTTATAAATGTCCAGTGACTTCAGCATTAAAATTTTATACGTTGACTGTAAAACTGAAGTGCTCTGCCAACTCACAGAGTCTAAGTGGTTTCATGGTGCCAACAGAGGAGACCACCAGAATGATATCAGCCATAGAAGGCGGGCTGAAGAGTGTGTGCCCAGGCTCACACTCGGCAGAGCTGATCCTCATGTTCTGATAGCGATGGAGTGTGAGAGTGCAAGTATGCAAGTGTGAAGTAGAAGGGTGTTTTCTTACTTAGTGTTCATCATTTACTTTACTTTGGATGTGCCATGTCAGGTAGAATTAGCCTTACCTCAGACACACCAATATTTCCGCTTGTGTAATTCACAAGCTGTAATTCATCCTCCTTGTTTTCAAGTCAGGGCCACATTTACTCCTCAGTCTTCTTTAAATCAAATTTAAAGTTTCTTAAAATTTCTTTATTTATTTGAGAGGAAAAAAGAAGAGAGAAAGAGAGAATGAAGGAGAGAGAGAGAGATTGCCACCTTGTGCATCTGGCTAATGTGGGTCCTAGGGAATCAAACCTGGGTCTTTTGGCTTTTCAGGCAAATACCTTAACCACTAAACCATCCCTCCAGCCCCTCCCTTTTTTTGATTACGGATGCTTTCTTAGGGATAAGTTACTTCACCTCTTCAAGGTCTATAATAGATTTTCTGAACTCTACTTGCAAATTAACTAAGCCAATCATAGCTTTTGTGTACTTGCATGTTGAACCTACAATGTTTTGTCATCATACTGCAGACATTAACAAGTACCACTTACCAAAATCAAGGTATGATTGTAAGACTTTTTCCCTAATATTTATAACAATCTATGAGTCAAATATCATTCTTTACATGTAGCAATTGAGTTGAAAGTGGTTTAAAGCATAATTTTATTCACTTGCTGTGGTAGTTTGAATAGATGCCCCCAATATATACAATGTTTTATTAGTTTATAGTTTACATCTGCAGCCACTTGGCTAGAGGCAGTGTCATTGGGCAGATCTTAAGGTGTGGTGGTGGGTTTAGGATTTCAATCGAAAGATATGCAAAATGTGCCTAGCTGGAGTTCCTGAGGTGTGTGTGCCTTTTAGCTTTGGCTTCTCTCTCTCTGCTTGGACCTGTGAAGCAGACCAGTTTCTTCTGCCATTTTGGAACTTCCCCTGGATCTATAAGCTTCAATAAATCCCTTCCTCCATAACATTTCCTGGTCTGGAAGTTCATCTCAGTGAACCTGAAGCTGTCTGCTACACTTGCCTAAGATTACCCAACCAGAACCTGTAACTTTAAATTTAAAAAGAATTTTGGCACCTATGCTATGGTTCCCCTGTATTATAAGTCAGTAATGCAATAATATAAAAAGTTGTTATAATACAACTACAATAGAAAGTATAAAATTTTACAGTTTAGTTAATGCTCTAGAAATATGTTTGGAAACCAACCTCCATGATGTTTTCTGTGCTCCACTTGCTGATGCTGACATCCAGACGCATGTGTCACTTTGTACATCTGGCTTACATGGATACTGAGGAATTGCACCTAGGTCCTTAGGCTTTGAACACAAGCGCCTTAACCACTAAGCCATCTCTCTAGCCCTCAAATTTATTTTTTTTAAATATATCCTTTAGAGATGAGGTTTTGGGAGCCTCTGTGTCTCTGGATATCTGGCTTAGTTGGAGTTGGATGTTCTCTGTGTTTATCTCCTTCAGCTACACTATGATGACCCACATTCCCAATTGGTGAGGGTCCCTTTGGAAAAGGGAGGACAGGGAGGAGGACAATGGAACCAATACTATGAATGTAAAATCAGAAAATATAAATAAAAAATATACATATATATAAAACAAAAAATATCCTTTAAATCAAATATGAACTTTTTTAAGTATCAGTATTTTTAAGTCTTAGCATAAATGCACACAAAGGGTACCCAGCAATAAAGAATGGTATTGGTCAAAAAGTGTGGCCAAAGAGCTGCAGAAATTAAAAGGTAAAGAAAGGAAGTTCCAATATGCATTTTTACCAGAGCTAATCTTTCCATGCTATGTGACCTTCCTTTTTGAGCAATTAGGACATGCTTTTAAGAAAATAGAAAATCACTAATTAGGAAACATTAGGTAACTTCCAATGACTAATAAGTTTGGCTAATTCTCATGTCCAATTAATTAAATTAATTTTAAAATGGAATTAAAGCCCTAAGAAATCTCACTTTAGGCATAAATCCATTCTATCTTACTGGTGTAATTTTATATTGACTTTTATATTTTGAATTCTTAAACATTCTTGCTTTTGTTATCTGTGAAATATTATTTGGAAAGAATTTTTGAAAATAAGGCTAATTTATAACTTTACAATTTCCAAGGCTTTTTATTACAAGGAATGCTGACTTACAAGATTACACTGACTATGTTATTAGTATCTTAATTATTTATATGCATATTATATTCAAAATATATTATTAGTTGACAAGCATGGCATATCAATAAATCAAACCCAGGCCAAATTCTAATATCTGAATACTAATGCAGAGAAGAACTCCATATTGCCAAATGAGAGGGGTGAAAGCAATGACAACTACTTCAATATATTTTGCCAAAATAGGCATGAATAGATACTTGGCAGTTTAATATTGAAATGTAAAAAAGTGCATATAATTGTTTTGCACATGTGTGTGGTATGCATGCTTGTCTATAAGCATAATTGTATGTGTGTGGGAACACATGTATGTGTGATACCTTCTTGTACCTGCATATGCATGTGGAGGCCAGAAGTCAGGTCTCACACTGTATCACTCTCTATTGTCTTTATTGTGACCAGGTTTCTTACTGAGCCCAGAGCTAACCAGCTTGCTTTAGACATTATCCTAAATATTGGGATTACATGCAAGTTACCACACCTGTCCATTTTTTGGGTGCTGAGGATCCAAACTTGGGTCCTCATGTGACAAGTGTTTTACTGACTGAGCCGTCTCCCCAGCCCAATAAATATAAATTTAACATGTATATTGTCTGTTAAGATCATTACTTAGATTGTCTTATTACAATATAAATAGAAAAGCTATGAAGTTTGTCTATCTATTTTAGAAAACAACAAAATTAGCCTTTTTACATTATGACAGCATTTAATAGACGTTTCCCAAAGAAAAAAATAATCTTCTGGGCATGGTGGCACATGCCTTTAATCCCAGCACTTGGGAGACAGAGGTAGGAGGATCGCCATGAGTTCAAGGCCACCCTGAGACTACTTAGTGAACCTAAGCTAGAGGTCAATCTAAGCTAGGGTGAGACCCTACCTTGAAACACCAAAATAATAATAATAATAATTGTAAATTTTTCATGTGGAAGCAGCTTATTAATGTTTCCATAGCTTTAATTATCAAGTTATTATTCCTCCCAAATTATTAGAACCATCAGATGAATTTATTATCAGCATATATTTATTTTTTCCCATTTTTATTTGTTTTATTGACAGTTTAATATATATGCATACTGTATTTTGACCATATTCCCCAGTTCCCTGTCTTATTTCCTTCCAATTCCTCCTGAACTACTTCCCAACATTTACTACTGGCTATACCACTGAATAGAAAGTCTCCCCTTTTCTAAGTAGCAATTAATTAACTGCCATTAGCTTCTGAGGGAGGGGTGAGGCTTAATGATGGAATGTTGACTGTCCTATCTTGTGCAGATCTTGATAGGTATCTGCAGCTATTGTGAGTTCATAACTGTAACGGCTTTGTAAAGCCCAGTGTTCCATAGCCCTTCTTCCCATCCTCTAGCTCTTGTATTCTTTCTGACAACTCCTCTGTAATGTTCTTTGAGCATTGGTGGGAGGATGTTGTCCAGTATAGGGTTGGGCACTCAACAGTCATTAATTTTCGACGCTAAAAAATAAGTACATCAATGTGCTAAACTTATTTGCTTCAACAGGGTTAAAAATAATTACATCTGGAGCCTGGCTTGGTGGCACACGCCTTTAATTCCAGCACTCGGGAGGCAGAAGTAGGAGGATTTGTGGCCACCCTGAGATGACATAGTGAATTCCAGGTCAGCCTGAGCTACAGTGAAACCCTACCTCAAAAAAAAAAAAAAAAAAAAAAAAAAAAAAGAAAGAAAAGAAAAAGAAAAAGAAAAAACTAATAATAATTACATTTGGAAAATATTTTAAAAGTACAAAGAAACCATCTATGAATCCATTTACATGTTTATTATTAACATTTCTTCTCCCAACTTTTCTCACATTAGAAAATAGGTTAACAGTTTGCAGAAAGCCTTTGTAACTGTTTGCCTAAATTATGCACATGACTATAGCTTGCAGAGAGATGCCTATCTCTGGACATTTCAGAGAACAAGTATTATACTTAAAAAGCTTGGGAGGCTAAAGAGCCATTCAACTTAGCCAAAACCCTGCAGCTTTGCTGAGGCAAAGAAAGACCCACCTCTATGAGTTTCTATAGATATAAGGGATAAACTTTTCTATGCAGGAGCACAGAAAACAGCTCAAGTCAGCAAAGACCAAACTAAAAAAACCAAAATCCTTTCTATGTCCCCACCCTGGGAGACAGATGGTCCTCAAAGGCATTTCCACAGGGCACAAACTCTGTCTGGTCTTATGAATCACAACAATGACTTGCCTAACATCAGAGCCCAGCCTACAACCATAAGCAAATGTAGGACCCTCACAATGAGTCTGTTCTGCCCATGAACTGAGACTAGCTTTCTGAGCAGTTATCTCAGCAATGAGCCAGTGGCCACCCGACACCATAGCAAAGACACGGGCCTAGACAGCTAGAGAACCTAGATCCAACTCCACTGAAAGTGAGGACCTGCTTGGGCCCAATAATGCCTAGGAGGTGGTTTTTCTATCAAAAGCACATATTCTAGTATAAGGACATGGGGATCACTAAGAATCAGGGAACCCTAACACATGTGAAGTAAGCTGAAAGAAGTTCACACAATGAGCCCTCCAGAAATCAGCCCTGTGGGATAACTAACAAAGAGTTAAGAATGGTCTTTGAAAAGCCCCATGAGGGGGTTGGAGAGATGGCTTAGCAATTAGAGTGCTTGCCTACCTGGTGTGCCCATTCTCTCCATCTGTCTCTCTTCTCTCTATTTCTCTGCTTGCAAATAAATAAAAATACATTATTAAAAATTCCCATGAGCCTTAAGAATACACAAAGTGAAAACTAATGAAATGTAGGAAACAATATATGCATGAGATGAGAAGTTCAATAATAAACTAAAATCCCAAAGTGAAACCATAAAGATGAAAAATATTAGAACTGAACTTAAAAAGTTCAACAGAAGACATCAACAGCAGACTTGGTAGAAAAAAGACACAGTAAGATCCAAGACAGATCATTTGAAATTATCATCTTAGAAGAGCAAAAAGATAAAAAAAAAAAAAAAAACAAGGAAGGTATTGAGATATTATTAAGAAACCTAACACTCAAAATAATAATATTCACAGAAGCAGAGAAAAGATGAAAAGGGCTAGAAAGCATATTTGAAAAATAATATCTGAAGATTCCCCAAATCTGGAGAGAATTGTCAACCTCCAGGCATAGAAAGTCAAGGATTGTCTAATCAAATTCAACCCATAGTGGAGTTCAACAAGACAGATAATAATCAAACTATCAAAAATCGAAATGAATGTTAAAAACCACAAAAAATAAGCAATACATTTCACAAATAAATGAGTCCCTGTACAGCTATCAGAGAATTTTTTTGGCAGACACTCAACAGGCAGGAAAGAGTGGGAGTTATATTTAAAATGACAGAAAAAAAAGCAAAACAATTTATTCTGCCAAGTTATCTTTCAGAAGTTAGAGAAGTAAAAAGTTCTCCAAAATAAAAAGAAACGAAAATGAAGCAAGTTCATTCCCACTAGGTCTGCCTTCCAAGAATTACTAAAGGAAGTCTTTAAACTGGAAAACTGTAGCTAAATAACAGCATAAAAAAAACCCACCACACAAGCCCCAATGGCATAGTAGCACAAAACTGTACTTTACTACCCTAGGACTGCAATGGTGCCATGTAAAGAAATTCTATTTTTCCCGCAAAAGTTAAAAGGCAAACCATTTAAAAGCAACCACAGTTTAAATTGTCCAGGGATAGTTATTACAAAATGATGCCAAATCTGACATCAAACAAGAGATTATGTACAAGGAGTAATAAAATTATGGATTTGTATGATGTCAAACTTTTCAGCTTGAAGTGGATTGCTATAAAACATGTTACATAAGCATTGGGGCCTCCACAAGTCAAAAAATCTATAGTAGATACACAAAACATATGTAAAAAGTATACACAGAATACCTGTATAGAAAACCTTGAAGTTACAGAGGACAGCAGCAAGAAAGGAAGAAAGAAGCCAAATAATTACAAAATAATTAAACAGGAAATAAAGGAAAACTATAGGTGGTACCTCTTAATAATTGTCTTGAATGTGCATGAATTAAATTCTCCAATAAAAACAGATGGTGGGGCTGAATGGGGAAGATTTCGCTATGTGTTTAAGACATTCATACATTAAAAGTGAAAGGATGGAAACATAACTCACTTAAGTGGGAAATTTGAATAAGGGTAGCTATGTTACAACAGATAGTACTTTAAAATACATGATGAGGGCTGGAGAGATGGCTTAGCGGCTAAGGCGCCTGCCTGCTAAGCCTAAGAATGCTGGTTCCAATGTCCAGCGGTTCCAATCTCCAGGTCCTACGTTTAGCCAGATGCAAAGTGAGGCAAGGGTGCAATGCTGCACTTGCCCACAAGGGGGCGCACACATCTGGATTTCGTTCACAGCAGCTGAGACACTGTCTCCCTCTCCCTCTCTGTCTATCTCTCTGTCTATTTAAAAAAAATACATGATACGATTTGAAATTGTCAATTCATAAAGAGGTTATATGATATACCCATATATCCTCTCCAACAACAGAGCCCTAAAAGTATAAAATTAAATTAAATATTAAGGTAGGTAGACTTAGACAATTGGGTACTTTTATGCCTAATTTTCACCAATAGACTAACTTTTCAGAGCATTAATGAGGAAATTTTGGACTAGAAGAACACTTCAGAGCAACAGGGATGTACAGACACTCCTCACTCTCTCAACAGAGAGATACATATTCTTCCCACACAGGAAAAGGATATAAAGGGCATCCTACAGAAGAAGTAAAATTATCCTTGTTTGTTAGGATTGTATATGAAAAAATGTATAAAAACTTTACAAAATACTCTTAAAACTAATAAATAAATTCAGTAAGGTAGCAGGACACAAAAGCAACACACAGAAACCAGTTGCATTTCTTTATACCAATAATAATTTATCCATTAAAGCAATCACAACAATCTCATTTGTAATAGTGCAAAAAGTAAAATAATTAGGAGTAAATTTACCAAGGAGGTGAAAGGTCTGTATATTATGCACAAAAATAGATAAAAATTGGAAATGTCATGTTAACTAACAGTACATAGTTAAGACAAATAATGCGTATACTTTCTTGTGGGAGTTAATGAAATGTAGAATAGTGATTACTAGAGGCTAGGAAGAGTTTAGGGGAAGAAGATAAATGGAAAGTTGGGTAGGGAGTATCCTAGAACAGACAGATGTTATAAGTTCTATTGCTGGGCCTGAAGGCAGCAAACATAAAATAATAGAGAGGGGAAACATTATCATTCTGATTTGATCAATATACATTGAATATATGTGCCAAAGTATCACCCACATACCTTATAAGCACATAGAAGAGTTATGTATAAAAATGACTACTATAAAATGATTAAAGATAAGTGCTGGTGAAGCTGGAGAAGAGAACACACTTGAACACTGTTGAAACTATAATACAGCCACTATAGAGAATAGTAAGGAGATTCTTTTTGGTATATGTATTGTGTGTAGGTTTATGTACATATGTGTTGGTATGTATTCAGGAACACATATGTGTGGAGGCCGAAGGTCAAAGTCAAAAGTCTCCCTCAATTGTTCTCCACCTTATTTTTGAGAAAGGGCCTCTAACTAGACCTAGCATTCACCAATTCAGCTAGATTAGCTAATCAGTAAACCTTAAGGATTTTCCTGTCTCTGCTCTTCTCAGTACTGGGATTATAGGTATATATCACTATGCCCAGTATTTGCATGGGTTCTGGGTATTCACACCAAGGTTCTGTGTATATATTCAAAAGAAATGAAATCAGTATGGCAAAGACATCTGGATAGATAAGTTCACTCCCAAAAGCTAAAATATGGAAAGGACCTATATGTCCATGAACAAATTAAATGTGGTACAAATACACAATGATATACTATACATAACTGTAATCCTATCTATCGCAGCAATGTGGATGGGATTGGAGACCAATATGTTAAATGAAATAAACCAAGTAAAGAATGATGAGTATAACATGATCTTAACTTGATTTCATGCATGTGGAATCTGAAAAGGTTGATTTCATAAAAGTTGGGAGAATGGTTCAACAAAGACTGGGGAAATTGGAGTTGGGATGGAGTGAGGAAAGGTTGATCAATGGATACCAAGTGAGAATTAATAGACAAAGAAAATTCTAGTGTGTTACTAGAGAGTATGGCAACTGTAGGTCAAAATAATGTACTGCTCATTTCAAACTCTAGAAGGAAGGGTTGTGAATGTTGTTATAACAAAGATAAGATAAATGTTTGAGTAGATAGGTATGCTTAAACTGATTAAACAATTATACAATGATGTATCATAACATCACATGTAACCCCGTGAATGTGTACAGATTTCATTTTATATGTCAGCTAAAATAAATTTAGTTACATAAGAATATAGTGAATAAACAAGATGGGTTGACTTGAATTTCATGCTGCATCCTCTCAATATTATTACAGGAAATGATGATGACCCAGTACCTTTGCTCTCATGCGAGAGCTGCCAGAGATCTAAGCGGCCCTCCATAAGAACTAACTTCTTCTACCCAGTTGATTCTGATGCTAGATCAAAAGCTATACCTCTTCCATCATGTGGTTTTAACTTTCTCCCCAAATTTGGATATCTAGTTGTAGTCCAATTCTTTCATTTAGTTTTTTTTCCTCCCACATTATCTCTAGGTATTAAAAGTTTTAATTTCAAGGGTGGGCTTCAAAAGTTCCATAAATTTAGTTTCCTTAAGAAGATTTCATGAAAGACAATCTTTCAATTTAAGGGATTTTGGAATTCTAATAAGAACAGGGGACTAATAGGGCCCTGCCTGTTAAAAAACAATATCCTTCTTAAAATATTTACAAGTGTCTGCCCAATGTCTCAGAGACATATTACTGTAAATTTTTTGATGATTTTCTTAAAAGATATGTCTGTGTATTTACCCATTCTCTCTGTATAATACTGGTCCATTGTTTCCATTATTATATTATTTCATTTTTGAAACTGCACTGTCAAATTTGTTGAACCTGGTAGATAGCCAACCAAAGATTCACTTGCTGACTCTTGTTTCTACATAATTTGAACTCCTGTGTGTGAAAAGCGAAGTGGTAGCTGATGGGGTAAACACAAGGTGAATTAATTACAGCCCCAGGTTCACAGTCCAAGAGAAGAGATGGTGACAAACACATGATTCAATGTCTGATTAAGCTGCTGAGTGATAAAACAGAAAAGGAAAATTAAATCTTTAGTTAAAGAAAACTTTCTAATTTAACACAGTGCAGAATTTACCAGAGCATACATCCTGTGACAATGAAACTCAGAGAGCTTTCTCATTTAGGCATTTACTACATCTCTCATTGATTCATTTATTACATAAATTACTGGTAATTATTATCTTCTATGTGTATACAATCAGGAATAGTATTTGTAATACCTAAAATAAATCATTAACAATATAATTCTTTAGAAAGATGCTTGTATAGTTTAAATTAGGATTTTTAAAGAGAATCTAAGTTTATTTTCATAGAACTACCTCTTAAATTCTTCACCAAATATTTTTATATCATTTTTCCCATTTTAACATTTACACTTAAATTAGCCAGGGTTCTCTAGAGGAACAGAACTGATAGATGGATTATTATTAAAAGGAGATTTGTTGGATTACCTTATGGACATCCAGCCATAGCTCTCTGCAAACTTGAAAGACAAGGAACTGGGGAGCTGCTCAGTCCACACTGCCCAATGCCTCAGGAGTCCCACTCAGCACAGAAGAGAGATGCTGCTCTTCTGTCCTTGTTGAAAGGCTGATGAAACTTGGTTCCAGTGCCAACAAAGGATAGCTGAATAGGATGGATGCACACATGAGGGAAAGTGGGGCCAGCCTGGTAAAAAGCACTCACCAGAGAGTAGCACAGGCAGCCAGGATTTAGTGTTTTCACTTGAAAAGGTCTGTTCTGTCAGTGAACAGAAGCATGCAAGAAGTTATAGTAAGTCCTATGAACTCAGCATTTATCTGGTCAAGTATAAAATAATAATACCAAAAACTTTTCCAACTGGCAGCCTACATTGAGTCATGAGTTCATTTTTTCTTACAATTCACTGAATATTCTTGGCCTTGAAGAAGATAATCAAAGGTCTAGTATTAGCAACATTCACATTATTTTGATGTTTATTTCCCAAATTTGTCATTGCAAAATATTTAGCTTCTTTTAGTGCTGCCAAAATATATTTGCATTATGAAAATAGTCACATAATAACACATTCTATAGTTACCCTGACTTTATTAATGGCAATGAGTTTGTAAGGAAGGGGAAATTAAGAAGAGAAATTTTATTTTTTGTTTCTTATGAAAAAGAGAATTGATACTCTTTTAAAGATATCATGTGGGCTGGGCATGGTGGCACATGCCTCTAATCCCAGCACTTGGGAGGCAGAGGTAGGAGGATTGCCATAAGTTCAAGGCCACCCTGAGACTACATAGTTAATTCCAGGTCAGCCTGGGCTAGAGTGAGACCATACCTTGAAAAAAAAAAAGAAAGAAAAGAAAAGATATCATGTGGGCTGGAGATATGGCTTAGAGGTTAAGGTGATTGCCTGCAAAGGTTAAGGACCCATGTTTGCTTTTTTTCAGATCCCATCTAAGCCAGACACACAAAGGTGAGGCAAATTCAAGGTCACACATAGCACTAGGTGGTGCAAGCATCTGGCGCTCTATTGCAGTGGTTGAGGCCCTGGCGAGCCAATTCTCTCTCTCTCTCTCTGTCTCTCTCTCTTAAAAAAGATGTTATGAAAATAGATTTACCATATGATCCAGCTATTGCACTCCTAGGCATATATCTGAAGGACTCTTTTTAGTACCTTAGAGATACTTGGACAACCATGTTTATTGCTGCTCTATTCACAATAGCTAGGAAGTGGAACCATCCTAGATGTCCCTCCACAGATGAATGGATAATAAAGATATGGTACATTTACACAATAGAGTTCTATTCGGCAGTAAAGAAAAATGAAATTATGAAAATTTCTGGGAAATGGAGGGATTTGGAAAGGATTATTATAGTGAGATAACCCAGGCTCAGAAAGCCAAATGTCATATGTTCTCTCTCATATGTGGATCCTAGTTACAAATGTATAGACTTGTGTGTGAGCTAGAACCAAAAATTGGTAGCAGAGTCCTGTAATCTAGAAAAAGTTTATAAGGGAGGGAGGAGAGGGAAGGACTTAAGGGGATGGATTGTATATATGAAAGTAGAATAACAGATTACAGGCAGGAGAAAGGCCTAAGTGAGGCCAGGGGAAGAGAATGTAGAAAAGAAGGGCGGGGTGGGGGGGAAGGCCAATCAAAATTCAA
Source organism: Orientallactaga sibirica (assembly GCA_036365145.1). Lineage (NCBI taxonomy): Eukaryota > Metazoa > Chordata > Mammalia > Rodentia > Dipodidae > Orientallactaga > Orientallactaga sibirica. The sequence continues at coordinate 14,744,478 of JAEOAD010000008.1, forward strand.
GATATTTTGAATAAGACTTATGTAAACCTACTTTTTTGAATAATGGCCCATCCAGAAGCTATAGATTGTTACTAGAAAATTTTCAGTGCCAGGGATGGGATACCTTCCAAAGAGTTGTTGGCCAGAAAGGTCCCTGTTGCCTCTTGTATGGCACAATGCAGGTCTGGCCCTAGCCAGACCGCATGGCAGAAGAAACCAGGAAGTGTCTTCTTTGAACATGGTGTCCTGAGCAGGCCTGGTGTGACAACAGCTACAGTCCCATGCTCACGAGAAACCTGCTACAAGATGATGTGTCCAGAGACAGGCTGTCATTGGTCACAAAAAGAGGACCACCCCAGACAATGATTGGCCAGCCAAGTCCCTTTAAAACCCCCTACACTTTTTTGAATAAACGAGTTTGCTGCAGCTTGCCCTCTGTCTGCTTTCACCCAACTCCCAGAGTCTGTGTCATGATTCTGTGCTTCTCACCCCTAACTCGACAGAGATCCTGCTGTCCCTCCTGGGCTGGCCCTAGGAGGGACCCCCAACATTTGGGGCCCAAACAGGGACCCTCTGCCCCATCAGCATTGGCAAGACACCCCATCCTTGATCATCAGCAAGAATACAATCTAAATACCTTCTTGTTCATTACATGGATGATATTTTAATTGCACATACCTCAAGAACTGCCCTTTTGGACCTTCTTAAACTATTCATTGAGGACCTCAAAAAACTTGTGTTTGCCATAGCAAATGAAAAAGTTCAAATAGCGCCACCTTTTGGACTTTTAGGGTACAAAATTTCTACTACTATACAACCACTTACCCCTCACCTTCTAATAAAGGACCATTATTCCCTCAATGATCTCCCAAAACTCTGTGGCCAAGTTAACTAGCTCAAACCTTTCTTGCCCATCCCTCCTAGTGAACTCCTACCATGTTATAACCTCATTAGAGTTACTGACAACACTTCAAGGAAAAGTCCTCTGAATGATGACTCCAAAAATTTGTTACACAAAGTATCCTACTACCTCTTTCCAATGACCCTCAAAGATATGACCCATCTGCTCCAACCCTAAATGTGATCCTGGGCTGGACAGATGGCTTAGCAGTTAAGGTGCCTGCCTCCTAAGCCTAAGAATGCTGGTTCCAATCTTTGGGTCCCACATTTAGCCAGATGCAAAGTGAAGCAAGGGTGCAATGCCACACTTGCCCACAAGGGAGCACACACATCTGGAGTTCGTTTGCAGCAACTGAGAGGCTGCTGGCATGCCCAATCTCTATCTGTCTCCCTCTTCTCTCTCTCTCTCTCTCTGTGTCTCTCTGCAAAAAAAAAAAAAAATCCTAAATGTGATCCTTTGGATGGCAGGGGTGCCTTTGGAGTCATCTGGCAAAACCAATCGCCCCATTACTGGGTACACCCCTCATGAGCACAGGCCCATAAACTCACCACCAACCTACAAGCAATGCTCCTCATAGCAATTAAGGCACATACCTACACTAATGAAATCTATAATATGGAACCCTCCAAAATAATTCTGCCCATCCCAATGTTGGAACTTCAATCTCTTTTTAGGGAGGACCCCCTTTTCCACATCCTAATGGTGGGATTCCCCAATGAGATAGGCAATCACCTCCCCACTCACAAACTACTCCAATCTTTGCCCATAAAGACTATTTCTCCAGGCCTTCCGGTCAGCCAATACCCTTAGCAGCCTTGTTCTTTACAGATGCCAATAAACATACTTATGGACTAATTATTAAGAGAGCCAATCAACCAGATGAGGCCCTTAAGTTCCCTAACCCCCATTCAGTCCAGCTAGGGGAACTATATTCCATCATCAGAGTCTTAGAGCTCTGTCAACAAGAGCATGTCAACATCTTCTCTGACAGCAATTACATGGTTCAAATGACAAAGGTACTGCCCTTAGCCAATCCCAGGCCCTCTCATCATCCCATAGACATTGCCATCTCCACTTTACAATTACAGATGGAAAACTGATTGTAACCTTGGTTTATTGATCATGTTCGCTCACATATTGGTCTGCCTGGCTTTATTGCTGATGGGAATTTGCAGGTAGACAAATTTATTGCTGTCTCCTCCTTGCCTCTTTTAGAACAAGCTAGACATTTACACCAAAGGTTCCATCTATCACCCACTAATCTAAAACTATACCCTAAGCTCTCACTTAGCCAATGCAAACATTTAACCCGTACCTGTAAGGCATGCACCCCCCTAGCTGCCTTGGGCCCCCTACAGGCTCAAGGAGTCAATCCTAGAGGTCTTACCCCAAATTCTATCTGGCAGATGGATGTTACCCACATACCTTCCTTTGGTAACCTCAAATATGCCCATGTCATTGTGGGCACTTACTCTAAGCTTACTTTTGCTATTGCTCTCTCAGGGGAGAAGGCATCCCATGTCATTAAGGCGACAAAAACCACTATGTTGGTCATGGGTGTACCCTGGTCAATTAAAACTGACAATGGCCCTGCATACACATCTGCCCAATTCACATCCTTCATGGAATATTGGGTAATAAAACACTCCCTTGGGATCCCCTACAACCCACAAGGACAAGCCACAGTGGAGAGAACTAACCAGACCCTAAAGGAACTAATTATAAAACAAAAAGTCTACTATGTCTCCCTAGGATCCCCACTTGGCCCTGGTGGAGGCTCTCTTCACCCTCAATTTTTGCACCTTTGACAAGGCAGGACTCTCCCCAGTTTACAAACATTGGAGATCCCAACTAACCACAACACCCTTACCCTTAGTCCGCTGGAAGGATCCTTTTACTGATATCTGGAAGGGACCCCACCCTCTTTTAGCACAGGGCCAAGGGTATGCTTGTGTCTTTCCAGAAACTTCAAAGATCCTGATCTGGATCCCTGCCAGAAACATCCATCCAGCCACTGACTCAGGAATTGACCTTGATGAAGAGGATGATGCCAAACCCCTCAGGCTGGATACAAGACTTTAAACTTATCCCCCTTGTTTTTCTCCTTTTATCTCCTTTTCTACCTACTACCACTTCCCAAAAACTGTTTTGGACACTTCTTCTTAGGCCATACTTGTTTGGTGCAGTGGGCCTAGATTCCCATGCTTTTCCTAGGCTTTATTTTAGCCACTCTATTTCAATTTATTCTTCCCCCCTCAAGCACGTACTTCTCCTTAGCCACATCTTTGCCTTTTTTGCTTATTAATGCCTCTTTTGGTAATGCTACCCTCCAACCAGCCATAAATTCCTTTGCATCTCCTTTGATTATATTGATCTGCTACCATTAAGGACACTCAATGCTACTAATTATGACACTAAGGGTGAGCTCATGACAGTCACCCAGCAACCTGTCCTACCACAGTCTTTTTCAGGTTGTATAGTTAATTCTCACTCGCTGGGCCCGTTCACACACCACAGAGCCACCAGCACTTGGCCCTCCCATGCCTCCTATGCAACAGCCACACCCCTCGGGTTTTAGCACAATGCAGGTCTGGTCCTAGCCAGACTGCATGGCAGAAGAAACCAGGACACAACCCTCGGGTTTTCTAACTAGGTTGGCGGTTAGCCAATGACTGGTAAGACTCCATAAGATGGGGCAACCTAAGACAGGCACCATCGCATGTGATGATCCCTTGGGGCCTGGGTTTAACAGTAGCTTGGCAAAAAACCATACCAGGTCACACCCCTCGGGTTTTCTCACTAGGGTGGTGGGTAACCAATGACTGGTAAGCCTCCATAAGATGGGGCAACCTAAGACAGGTACTGTCACATGTGATGATCCCTTGGGGCCTGGGTTCAACAGTGGCTTGGAAAAAAACCAGGTCACACCAGGCCAGGGTGGTGGGTAACCAATGACTGGTAAGCCTCCATAAGATGGGGCAACCTAAGACAGGGTCACATGTGATGATCCCTTGGGGCCTTCCCAAAAAAACATACCAGGCCATACCCCTCGGGTTTTCTCACAAGGATGGTGGGTAGCCAATGACAAGTAAGACTCCATGAGATGGGGCAACCTAAGACAGGCACCATCACAGGTGATCCCTTGGGGCCTGGTTCAACAGTGGCTTGGCAAAAAACCATACCTTCCAGGGTTGCCAAGAATAAAAACAAAAAGGAAGATATGTATGGCACAATGCAGATCAGGCCCTAGCCAGACTACATGCCAGAAGAAACCAGGAAGTGGCTTCTGTGAACATGGCGTCCTGCACAGGCCTGGAGTTACAATAGCTACAGTCCCATGCTGGCAGGATACCTGCTACGAGATGATCTGTCCAGAGACATGCTGTCATTGATCACAAAAAGGGGACCACCTCATACAATGATTGGCCAGCCAAGCCCCTTTAAAATCCCCTACACTTTTTTGAATAAACAAGTTTGCTGCAGCTCGCCTTCTGCCTGCTTTCACCCAACTCCCGGAGTCTGTGTAGTGATTTCGCACTTCTCACCCACAACTCAGCAGAGACCCTGCCGTTCCTCCTGGGCTGGCCCTAGGAGGGACCCCAACAGCCTCTGAAACATTACAGGCTATTGCCAAGGCTTTTGGTTTTCCTTGAGAAACAGATGGTAAGACCCTATTGCTGAAGACCTCACTTGCCTGAGTGGCAAGATCACTAAGAAATCAAGCTGGTGCTGAGCAGAAAACCTCCCTGTAGACCAGCCAACTGAAAGCTGGAAAAAGCTGCACCGCATGCAGCCATATGGGAGACAGAAATCATCAGTGGTGTAAACAGTGGACACTGGAAACCTCAAGTTTGGCCAGACAGGCCTAATGACTGAATGGGTACAATATTGGCATGTCTGCTCTGGGGGAAACCAACTGCTCTCTAATTGGACTGAAGGCCTGCTCTATGGGATGAAATACATGCCTGGTACTAAAAACCTAATCAAAAGACTATAGCAGGGGAGGTCATGAGCCTCAGGGGTATAAAGCCTGCTCTTGTCTGGCTAAATGTATATATTATTCCCACCAAACTGCCCTGAAAGCACTACACTTAATGTTCATATTCACATATTAATGCTACTCTCCTTTCTGGTTAGAGAAGCTTCTCTTTTCAGATGGAGATAACCACTGGGATGATCCAAAAAGGCAACATAGTTCTGAGTAGAAGGGATGGAGGAATGTTTCTATCACACCCTCCAAGGCCCAGGGTCCATTATGGAATAGGTGGCAGAAAGAATGTAAGAGCCAAAGGAAGGGTTTGACTTCTTACAATGCAACTGTCCAGACAAAAATTGGCCTTGATATCCTTGACTTCACAGTGCCTAGCAATACCTTCACAAGACCCTCATAATAGGAGAAAAAGATGATGACATCAAAGTAAAAGAGAGATTAATGGAGAGAGGGAGGGAATATGATAGAGAGTGGAGTTCTAAAGGGGAATGAGATAGGGGAGGGAAATTTCATGGTTTATTGTCTGTAAGTATAGAAGTTATCAATAAAAAAGAAGAAAAAGACATGCCTTAAAGAAGAAAAAGATGTTATGCAAAAAATATATTTAATTTCATACCCAAAGCAAGTGTAAGAACTGTATAGAGAGTTTGTAAAAATACACGAACTCACAATACCATAGGTGAACTTTCTAGAAGCCACTCTAAGATGCACCCACAAATATGTCATAGCAAAACATAAGAGGTAGAAGGAGGACTAGAAAACAGAGGACAAAACATGAAAAGTTATAGAGAGGAGCCTCACCAGGACAGGTATGACTAAGACCAGAAGGCAGGTAGGGCAGACTGGAGTATCGTGAGCAAGGACTGCAGGGAGTCTTCACATCTGCAAGGGATGGTTGCTGCTTGTAAATGACAGTCCCAGAGCCCTGATGGACACTGTGAAGGCATTCCCATTCCCTGACCATGACCTCCCACCATGTAAATGGAAAGGAGCACTTGTGATCTTCTGTATGAGCTCATATGCAGGATGGCTCCTTCTGCACTCACAACCTAAATCATCTTCCTGAGGCTCCATTTCCAAATAACTTCACATTGGGATTGGAATCCAATGATGTATTGTGGGAAGACACATACATTCACCCTATTAGAAGGGATAAAGGTTCTAAATTACTACATTTATTTAAATATTTGAAAAATAACAAGGGTGAGTATTCAAGTGATCTAACAAGAAGTTAATAGGCACATTAACAGCTAGACAGCTATTCTAGCCAAACAAGTGAGCTCCAGGTTCAGTGCGAGACTTTGTCTTAAAATATAAGGTGGAGGGGCTGAAGAGATGGCTTAGTGGTTAAGGCATTTGCCTGTGAAGCCAAAGGATCCCAGTTCGATTCTCCAGGACCCATGTAAGCCAGATGCACAAGGGACACATGCATCTGGAGTTCATTTGCAGTGGCTAGAGGCCCTGGTGTGCCCATTCTCTCTCTGTCAGCCTCTCTTCTATCTCTCTTTCTCTACTTGCAAATAAATAAAAATGTAAGGTGGAGAGCAATTGGGGAAGAATAAGATGCCAAACGTGATCCACCACCTTTTTCAAAAGTGATCTGTCACTCAACTTACATGTAAGAAGAAAAATTCAAAAAGTAGTCATGTAATTATGACAGAAAATCTCTCAGAATGCATTATTTCTTGATAAATAACTGAATAACAGAATTATGTTTTGTTTTTCAATAAAGAAGAAGTATGTGTGGTTAAGAGATGATTTTTATTTTGATAATATTAATTTAATTTTGGTAATAATTTCATAATCAAAAAATAAGAAAATATTCAGGTGCTCCCCCTAAGGTCCTCTTGAGAGTTCCACCTTTTAGTCTATTTTCCAGGATATAGGATTCTATGGTACAAGTTCAATTTGGGCTCAGTTTTGTGTCATCCCCCCTTTTACTTCCCCCAAGCTCTACCCTCCCTACTGTCCAAGCCTCAAGATGCTATTCAGTTATGTCGGCAACTTTGGCTGATCCAGGTTAGGAACTGCAGATGAGTGAGATCATGCAATAGTTGTCTTTCTGTGATTATGTGAGTTCACTTAGAATGACCTGTTCCAAATTTGACCATTTTTCTACAAATTTCAATGTGTCCTTTTTCTTACTGCCAAGAAGAATTCCATTGTGTAAATATACCACATCTTTGTTATCCATTAATCCAATGGTGAGCACCTAGGTTGATTCCAGTTTTTAGCTATTAAGAATTGAGCAGTTAAAAACATTGTTGAGCAAATATCTCTGAATGAGATGTGGAACTTTTAGGGTAAATGCCCAGTAAGGGAATAACAGGGTCTGTTGGTAATTCTATTTTCATCCTATTTAGTACTCTCCATACTGATTTCCACAGTGGTTATACAGCTTACATTCCCACCATCAGTGAATGAGTGTTCCCATTTCCTCATAGCCTCACCACATTTGTTTTCATTTGATTTTTTAATGTTTGATATCTTTACTGGGGTAAGGTGGAATCTCATAGTTGTTTTAATTTGCATTTCCCTAATGGTTAGGAATGTTGAACATTTTCTTAAGTGTATGTTAGCTATTTGTAATTCCTCCTCTGAGAACTCCCTTTTTAGTTCTCTGCCCCACTTTTGGAGTGGGTTGTTTGATTTTTTTATTGTTTAGTTTTTTGAGTTCTTTGTAGATTCTAGATATTAGGTTTCTGTCAGTGATATAGCTGCCAAAGATTTTTCCCATTCAGTGGGTAATCTGTTAGCTCTGCTTATGGTATGTTTGTGCAAAAGCTTTTTAGCTTCATGAGATCCCATTGGCTGAGGACTTGTTTAATTTCCTTGACTACTGGGGTTTTGTTCAGGAAGGGCCTACAAGATTTCCCCAAACAAGTAAGACAGACTTCTGTCAGATCACTTGATTACCCAGCAGAGGTTAATAGTAAGACCCTACTGCTGAAGACACCAAATGCTGTTGGCATGGGCCATGGAGAGACCTGGTTGGAATCCAGAGAGCCAGTCCCCAGACAATTATCCCATCTAGTGTTGGAAGGTGCTACATGAGCTTCTGAGGGAAAGTTGCCAACATCTGCCCAAGCAACTCAAAATTTAAGCAACTCAGAAGCAAACTAACGTGATGCTCACACAAGTGCAATAGTGGTACACAACCATGATGGGTAACCAACTGCTCTTGTATTGGCTAACAGATCTGCTCAGTGGAAAGGAAACCATATCTAGAACTGGGAAACAAGTCAGAATCATATCCAGATAGGGTTCTGCTTTCCATTGTCAAGCTCCCACTAACCTTAGAGTATAAGAGGCTCTATACCCTTTTAATTATCTCTAAATTAATAATGGTTATTCCATTTAACTAGTACTGACTTCATCCTCTGTTGGAGAATCTGCTTCTCTTTTTTCAGACAGAAGCTGGACCTGAGGAAATAAATGACCCAGTGCACTCCACCCTGGCCCAAGCTGAAACCACAGAGGAATTGAGGAAATGAGCAGGAGTGCTATTTTCTCAGTGAACCTCATATCAGCACAAGGGTGAAGGAGATAGACACTGAGGATGCTCACCACCTACCAAACCAGAGATCCAGAGGCTCCTGAGTGCCCATAACTGAAAAAGACTTAAAATGCTCCCAGCAAGGCTCAGGGAATTTTGTGGAAGAGAGGACAGATTGTTAGAGTCACAAGTTGGAACATTGTGCACAGAGACATTACCTCTCCTTCCCATAATGCATGACCCACAATCCCCATTGGGTTGACCCTCATCCCCAATGAGAAAGGCCCCTTCAGAAAAGGAGCAGAGAGGAGGGAAAGGATGATACCAACATGTGTTGTTTACATACAAAATATGTCCATATCTAATAAAAATTTAAAAATAAATAAATAAAAAGAGTCAGGGTTAAGTGGGTATAAAACATGAATAAAATTGAAAAGCCTTCCCTGACGTGATGGACTGTAACCTTGAAATGTTGGCTGAAATAAATCTTTCCTCAATTAAAAATAATAAGAAAATATCAAATTTCACATATAGTTCACTGTCTTTATTCATGAAACTAAGTTCTGATAAGACTTGGGGAATAATGAATTGATGAATATAGAGTTATTGTTTCTAGGGCAAGCATAGGAAAAATTTGCAGCAAATTTTAGATCATAGTGTGATTAAATGATTTATATAACATATATCTAACTATGTATATCACCTTTTTGTAATAAAATGTTATCTAAGAAGGTTTTAACATTTTTATCACCCTAGAGAATATGAACATGTATTTCAGTGGCTGTCAGACTTCAGAAAGGCTATCTATGATATTTGATGGTCCATCTCACAAATTCAAAAGTGTATTATTTCTCAGTCTTTTCTATAGAATCATAATGGATTATTGATATAATTTTAGCACTTCTCAGAGGGCTCTCACATAAGGATCAGTAACTTTCCACTTCCATTTTCTGGATGTACCATATGGAATCATTACCATTAAACACATGGACAACAGTTTTATAGCTCATGCCTGAATGAAGCTGATCTAATAGCTGTATTGTCTTGAGAATACATAACCCAGCTTTCTAACTCCTGGGATCTCTAGACAGTGCCTAAACACTGTGCCTAAGGGCTGTGGCAGTTTGAATGAGATGCCTCCTTTAGCCTCATGTGTTTTGAATTGTTGGCCCCCAGCAGGTGGCAATTTGGAAAACAGAGCCTTGATAGAGGAGGTATGTTGCTTAGGGTGGGCTTTTGGGTGTTTCTGCCAGCTATCCCTTCTCAGAGTTCATTTCCTCTTACTGCTACCTCCCAGCTACTTTGAAAAGATGTGATGCCTCGTCTCTTGATCTGCCAGGCCATGATGAAACTTTACTGGGAGATCATAAACCAAAATAAATCCATTCCTCATTTATGCTGCTTTTGGTCAGATGTTCAGATATTTTGTCCAAGCCATGAGAAAATAACTGCAGAAGGGGCATTTTATACAGCAAAACCACCAATATAAGCACAAAACTATGAAAATTATGACATGGAATATATCATACTATAAATACAATGAGAGTTGAAACAAGACAGAACACTGCAGCTTAAATCTTGTACCACTTTGCTTATATACATGAATGATGAGGAAGTGCCTTGATTAGTGGTCAAGTACTCAAAAATATGTGTTAATAATTAGGCAAATTCATACATAGTGAATATTGGGTATATATTATATTAATGAAGACTTGAAAATAAAGATAATACTAGAGTTGACAAGGCTGGTGTGATGGTTTGAATTAGTTGTCCACCATAAACATATACATTCTGAATGCTTAGACCCCTCAGCTGGTGGCAATTTTGGAATTGAAGCTTCTTGGAGGTGATCTATTGTTGGGGGTGGGCTTATGGGTCTTATAGCCAGCTTCCCCTTCTCAGTGTTTGGCATACTCTCCTGCTGCTTTTATCCACTGGATGTTAGCCAGGAGTTGATGTCCACCCTCTGCTCATGCTTTTATTTTCCCTGTTATCATGGAACTTCCCCTTGAGTCTGTAAGACAAAATAAAACCTTTCCTCCCACAAGCTGCTTTTGGTTGGATGTTTTCTTTCAGCAATATGAACCTGGTTGCAATATATGAGGAACTGTATACATCTTTATTGTTAATGTATATATGTTGAAGAGAGAATTTTAAGATACTGAGTGGTAAATATGAATCAGAAAACTTCAAATTGACCCCATGCTTTGAGAATTAATTTTATGTGTCAATTTGAGTCATGGGTTGCTCCAACATATAGTCAAACATGATTGTGGTTGCTTCAATGACAGCATCTCGATGAGGTTAACATTGAAATGGGCTAACAGAATACACTGCAACCCCCAGTGTGGATGAGTTTCACACCATCACTTGAAGGTCCTAATAGAACAAAAATGCTGACTGCCCTGAGAGAAATTCTTCTGCTTGTCTGCTTGAAAAGTTAAACATGAGTGTTCTCCCACCTTTGGACTTGACCTGTGTGGTAGTTTGAATATATGGCCCCCAATATATTCAGTGTTTTATTACTTTATAGTTTGCATCTGCAATCACCTTCCTAGAGACAATGTCACTGGGGGCTGGTCTTAAGGTGTTAATGGTGGGTTTGAGATTCCATTGTAAAGATATGCAAAGTGTGCCTAGCAGGAGTTCCTGTAAGTGTGCTGTGTGACCTTTTGGCTGTAGTTTTTGCTCTGTGTGCTGTGGTGGCTGGTTGGCTTTCTCTCTCTCTCTGCTTGGCCCTGTGAAAGCAGGTTGCTTTTCCTGCCTTTATGGAACTTCCCCTGGATCTGTAAGCTTCAATAAATAATATCCCTTCCTCCATAACTGTGCCTGGTCTGGAAGTTCATCTCAGCGAACCTGAAGCTGTCTGCTACAGTAAAGTGGTACCAGGAGTGGGGTGAGATGAACCACACTGTGTGGATATTCGTCTTTTGGAACCTTTGTTTTGGAGGAATGGGCATGGACTTGGTGCTTACAAATAAGATGCCTTCTGGAGTGGTAAGCCAAGTTTTATGGACTATTCTGATGAGAGTTTGAGAATGCTAAGTGCAGATAGTATTGAACTTCGAGGCTTGGCTTATGAGCTTTCTAAGGGGAAGGAAAGACTGCAGAGGACTTTGTTGGAACTGGGCTACTGGCATAAGGGATGGCTACATTCCGCTATCCAGGCCCAGAAAGTTTGATCAAGGTTAAATTTGTAATGGACTGATGTGCTTGGCTAAAGATATCGGACTGAGATTTTAAGATATTAAGTTGGAGAACCTGAAGCAAGTTAAAAATAGAGGCACTGAGACTGGTTTAGCTGCTATTGTCAACACATTAGTAATCTTAAGGAAGGTGGAAGGAAGGTGGCCTGAAGACTGCTTTACTTTAAAACAATGGAGAGGATGCCTGAGGAAAGACCGTTAGAAATGCAAACCTTTGGAAAGAGTTGACTGGAGAAGGAACCTGCTTTTCAAGGCTATGATTTATTTTGTCCCTGGATTAAGAATATGACTGTGTCCTGCACACCTGGTATTAGTTTTGGAAGCATAAAAAATGCATGGAGTGGTCATGAATTGCACACGGTTCCAGGAGCCTCTGCTGAGATGCGGCATGAGGCAGGGCATGAAGACCCTTAGGAATAGGCTGGAAGAGCCTCTGGAAGATGGACCATGGTTTGCATGGAGACCTGAAGATGTTTTGGATATACCAGGACTATGCAAGGGCTACCATGGAGTGCAGTGTTGGCATGGGATGAAAGTTTTCCCTGGCAACTCTGCCCAGCTAGAGGGATGGAACTGGAAAACCTGGAGACTGTCAGTCTCTGGTTATAGTGAACTTGAACTGCAGAAGTTTGATGACGGCTGATGGTGGTTGAGTTTGCATTGTTCTAGTCTCTCCTTGCTATGCCTTATACCAGTTAAAATGTTTACTCTGTGCCTTTACATGTTGAAAGTATTTAACTTGTTTGATTTTTCAGGACTCACTATCTTAAGTTGGTCAAGACTGTGAGAACTTTTGAAATTGGACTGAATACAATTTACAAATCTATTGGGGGCCAAGAGCTAAATGTATTGGGGGCCAGGGGCGGAATGTGGTAGTTTGAATATATGGCCCCCAATATATTCAATGTTTTATTACTTTATAGTTTGCATCTGTTCCTAGAGACAATGTCACTGGGGCTGGTCTTAAGGTGTTAATGGTGGGTTTGAGATTCCATTGTAAAGATATGCAAAGTGTGCCTAGCAGGAGTTCCTATAAGTGTGCTGTGTGACCTTTTGGCTGTAGTTTTTGCTCTGTGTGCTGTAGTGGCTGGTTGGCTTTCTCTCTCTGCTTGGCCGTGTGAAATCAGGCTGCTTTTCCTGCCTTTATGGAACTTCCCCTGGATCTGTTAGCTTCAATAAATAATATCCCTTCCTCCATAACTGTGCCTGGTCTGGAAGTTCATCTCAGCGAACCTGAAGCTGTCTGCTACAGTAAAGTGGTACCAGGAGTGGGGTGAGATGAACCACATTGTGTGGATATTCGTCTTTTGGAACCTTTGTTTTGGAGGAATGGGCATGGACTTGGTGCTTACAACTGAAGATGCCTTCTGGAGTGGTAAGCCAAGTTTTATGGACTATTCTGATGAGAGTTTGAGAATGCTAAGTGCAGATAGTATTGAACTTCGAGGCTTGGCTTATGAGCTTTCTAAGGGGAAGGAAAGACTGCAGAGGACTTTGTTGGAACTGGGCTACTGGCATAAGGGATGGCTACATTCCGCTATCCAGGCCCAGAAAGTTTGATCAAGGTTAAATTTGTAATGGACTGATGTGCTTGGCTAAAGATATCGGACTGAGATTTTAAGATTTTAAGTTGGAGAACCTGAAGCAAGTTAAAAATAGAGGCACTGAGACTGGTTTAGTTGCTATTGTCAACACATTAGTAATCTTAAGGAAGGTGGAAGGAAGGTGGCCTGAAGACTGCTTTACTTTAAAACAATGGAGAGGATGCCTGAGGAAAGACTGTTAGAAATGCAAACTTTTGGAAAGAGTTGACTGGAGAAGGAACCTGCTTTTCAAGGCTATGATTTATTTTGTCCCTGGATTAAGAATATGACTGTGTCCTGCACACCTGGTATTAGTTTTGGAAGCATAAAAAATGCATGGAGTGGTCATGAATTGCACACGGTTCCAGGAGCCTCTGCTGAGATGTGGCATGAGGCAGGGCATGAAGACCCTTAGGAATAGGCTGGAAGAGCCTCTGGAAGATGGACCATGGTTTGCATGGAGACCTGAAGATGTTTTTGATATACCAGGACTATGCAAGGGCTACCATGGAGTGCAGTGTTGGCATGGGATGAAAGTTTTCCCTGGCAACTCTGCCCAGCTAGAGGGATGGAACTGGAAAACCTGGAGACTGTCAGTCTCTGGTTATACTGAACTTGAACTGCAGAAGTTTGATGACGGCTGATGGTGGTTGAGTTTGCATTGTTCTAGTCTCTCCTTGCTATGCCTTATACCAGTTAAAATGTTTACTCTGTGCCTTTACATGTTGAAAGTATTTAACTTGTTTGATTTTTCAGGACTCACTATCTTAAGTTGGTCAAGACTGTGAGAACTTTTGAAATTGGAACTAATACAATTTACAAATCTATTGGGGGCCAAGAACTAAATGTATTGGGGGCCAGGGGCAGAATGTGGTAGTTTGAATATATGGCCCCCAATATATTCAATGTTTTATTACTTTATAGTTTGCATCTGCAATCACCTTCCTAGAGGCAATGTCACTGGGGGCTGGTCTTAAGGTGTTAATGGTGGGTTTGAGATTCCATTGTAAAGATATGCAAAGTGTGCCTAGCAGGAGTTCCTATAAGTGTGCTGTGTGACCTTTTGGCTGTAGTTTTTGCTCTGTGTGCTGTGGTGGCTGGTTGGCTTTCTCTCTCTGCTTGGCCCTGTGAAATCAGGCTGCTTTTCCTGCCTTTATGGAACTTCCCCTGGATCTGTTAGCTTCAATAAATAATATCCCTTCCTCCATAACTGTGCCTGGTCTGGAAGTTCATCTCAGCAGACCTGAAGCTGTCTGCTACAACCTGAAACTCCTGGATCTTGGGCCTGCTGACCTGAGGGTTTAAATCACATTGGCCAGCTAGAGGGATAGCAGAGACAGAGAAAGAGCGAGAGCACACAGGGTTGACTCTGGCTCCAAACAAGACCATGTTAGAAGAGTGATATGGCAGTTCACCTTACATCCCACTCTGGCCTCTGCAGGTGAGCCTGTGAGGTGCCATACAGGCACAAAAATATGCATAAACCACCCACAAATGTCACACACACCATGACTGTCTGCCTGTCTGTCTCTCTCTCTCTCTCTTACACACACACACACACACACACACACACACACACACACACTGGCTGTACTGGTTCTAAGGCATGTGGCCTAGGACTGTAACTTGTAACTAAGACTCTAATTTATATCATGAGCTTGCATAAATTTGAAGTTTACTGACTCCCCCAAAATGTTGAGATCTGTAATCCTCCAGAAAGATACAAGAAAATTCTTTTTAGTTAATTTCTCTCTCTTTCTTTCTCTGCATATTTAAGTATACTTCATATGAATATACACATGTCTTCTATAAACATCTATTATGTACACATATTCTAGTGATTCTGCTTCTCTAGGGAACCCTGAGTAATTAATGTTTATTCATGGAATTGTATTTCTATGTATATATTTTGAGAAATAAATTAAACTATATATGTGGTAGTTTTAATGTATGTCTCCCAATAGACTCAGATGTTTTATTAAGGCTTATCTCTACCTACCGGCTGGAGGAGGTGTCACTGGAGATGGATTCTGGAGTCCAGCCCTAAGATATCATTGGGGGCAGATCTGATTTCTAGTCCAAAGGTATGCAGAGAGCTCTGAGCTCTTGCCTGGGTCCCTGCTGTTTGCTGCCCCTTGCTTGTTGTGTTGGCTGTTTGGTAGTATGAATGGGAGCCAGCTTTCTTTGCCATCGATGGAACTTCCCCTTGGATGTGTAAGCTGAAATAGAACCTTCCTCCTAAGAACTGTATCCTTTTTAGATTTTCTTCCCAGAAATGTGAAGCTGACTAAAACATTATATAATGTATAATATATGTAATATATCATAAAGTTTTATATATAAATATTTACAGTATTAGCAAATTAGAAAGATTATAAACACCCACATAGAAGGTTTTATACATCACACTATGCTTCTGTGCCAAAACTTGTGATATGGATATAACTGTCTACATGGAAAGGGGCTTCTAAAACATTAACTAAAAATGATTACTAATTCTCACAAACAATAGAATCACATTATAAAGATGTGTATGCATATTTATATGTGTACATAGAAAAAGTCTTAAAATAGAAGTTTCCCAAATGAGTAGGTATCATTGTTACTTAAAGAAATAAAAGTCCTATGATGGACAAAGGTTTTATGATCCTAGAAGGAACTCTACATGTAAAATTAGGTGACCTGGGTTCTAAACTCAGCTGTGCCTAATTTGATATGTTAGCTTAAGTACTCTTGTCCCTATTTCCTCATTTATTACAACATAGTATTGAATTTCTAAAATATCTCAAAGGCACATGTTCAATCTTCCTTGAACTTTTGTATACTTGGACTTTTTGGAAAAATTTTTGATGACCTCATGTACAACTCAAAAATCTAAGAAAGTACAACATGACTTATTTCTCTGCAAATTGCCTATTGAGACCTTCCTGAAATATCACCCTAATCCTAATACTGGCTCATTTTTCTCCTGGTTTTGTAATACTAGAATGAAGGAATATAGATCAGATGTGGGATTTGCAATCTAGTCCAAACATCATAGGGAAAAAAGAGGTGGTATGCAGTAAAAAGAACATAAATGCTAATGCTTTGATTCACATGCTCACACTCTTATTCTTAGCAACATTTTATTCACCACTAAATACGAGATTGTTATATTATCTTGACACAGTTCTCTTGAGTTCTATCATAAGCAAAGTTTAGTATACAAAACAGATGAACAAAAACTAAGCAAGTATTTCCTTGTCATTTCCCTTTTACAAATGTGTTCTAGGATGAGGCTTATTCCATATAAAATGGGTAAAGGGAGATTAATTTTATGCACAGTTTTTGTAGTAGCTAGAGGTAGTCATGTTCTACCTAATGATTATATTAGGTGGCTGATAAATTATAACTTAAAATGAATATGTTGTCATGGCAATAAAAATAAAGCAAATTAAGCAATAGGAGACAGGAAACAAGGATTTAATTCTGAGATGCAATTTGGAACACAATTAAGGTGATATAGTAGCCCAATATTTCATTCATCTAATAAAACGACTCTAGGTTGGCTGGAAATCAGACACAGGATCATTTGCCATCCCCTCTAATAGCTGGAAGCTTTGACATCGTGTCCTTTAACAAAGTGCCAAAGAAATAGCTCAATACACTCCAAGGGGCAAACAAATCACACCTTGTCAGAACTACATGACTCCTGGGTTCTGCCCACTAAAGTAACAGCATAGTCTGACCTTTTATTTTACTTAAAAATTCTGACAGGATCTAGGGATAAAAGGCTACAAGCTTTATCTCAGAAACTAATTATATTGTTTGAAAGGAAGTTATTCAAATTCATGTTAATGCATAACTGGGAACATATAAGACTTCTTATGAACTTGGTATTTTTTAGCTTCATATGGTGAGAAACAAATTGGTTACCCCAAGAAGGAATCTCCTACAGCTTCTTTTGTTCCTGGATACAGTTTCATTTCTTTTTTTAATTATTTTTTTATTTTTTATTGACTTTTAATCTTACATACCAAAAAAACCCACCTGATATTTCCCTCCCCTCCCCCATTCCACTTTAGAACTCCAGTCTCCATCATATCCCCTCCCTTTCTCCATTAGTCTCTCTCCTAATTTGATGACATCATCTTTCTCTTCTATTTTGAGGGTCTTGCAAAGGTATTGCTAGGCACTGCTAAGCAGTTTCATTTCTTACTGTTGCCAAATTCCCTAAAGCTTCAGTTTCCCAACTATATGCCATGAAACATCAAGATAATACATAAAATTCCTAGAGGACAAGTTATGTTATGATTTAAAAGGAATCACAGTGACACTTTTTATCAGATGTCCTGTGCATTAATTACAGGTCAAGGTAATTCACAGATTGTGTAACACGTCTTTGGATGACTATCTGTTAGGAGGTGGGCGTTCGACAGTTATTACAATAAAAAGTAAGGACTACCCCAAAATTTATGTGAACCAGGAAATCAGAAGAGTGGTGTCCAATTTGTTTGCAAGGTTTAAGAAGTGCAATGCTTAATGAGTGTAGCACACATTAGGAAGTACTTGTGGTATAATATAAAATGATATAATTTTTTTTTCAATTGACTGCTGAGTTGTGGGACTTTTAAAAGATACTTGGACCTAACTACTTAATATAGAAAACTGCCAGGTAGATTCTTTTGGTCTCAAGTTGCTGCAGGAAAAGAAATAAATCACTAAAATACGGAGGGATCCAAGAATGGAAAAAGTTTGGTGACCACTGCCCTGCAGCCTTCTCTCTGGCCATGGCCCACATCAATGGTTCCACTTAGAAGGTGGAACTGCCACAGTCAAATGACTGCAGGGCACTGGTGTTCCCTTTCAGTGAAGCAGAGAAAGCTAAAATAAATTTTAGGCCATTAAGATATTTTCAGCCTACTGAGAAAAGCTTGCTGCATCTCATGTTAACTATTTGACACCTAAGAACAAGCATCTATCCTTACAGTTCTCTTTCTGACTCAGCCTCCTCCCTGCTTGCCAAAAGTGTTAGAAGGTTGATAACTTGATTTTCAAAATCAGGATGCTTTTGTATTGCCTATTGTACATGTTTATTTATAGCAATATTTATTCTATCCAATTTTGTTTTTGCTTTTCTCAAAACAATGCACATCTCATAAATATAAGATTTTATTTCTAATCATGTTGCAAGCTGCCTACAATACAATATAATTATTTATTCTGTCTGCTTAAATTGGAAAGCTGAAAATAAACCTTCAGATATTCTCAGTTACTCATAAATACAAAAATGCATAAAAGTTTCAATTTTTAACTGCTTGTGAATGATCTGCAAGAATCTGTGGGAATATTTTTCCCACTTGTGTCTGAATTCAGTTTTGGAATAACTCATGTGCCCACAGAATAACATTTGTATAAATGGTTCAGGAATTTCTGTCTTCCCCTCCTTCTTTTCTTCATTGCAGATATGTATTACAAATTGCTTGCATATTCCAGGAACCTAGTACATATCTTGTGACTTAAAATTTACTTACCAACTTTTCTTTCATCATATCATTTCATCCTTGCTTCTTTTATGACCAACTCAGTCTAAAAGTCTCATTTAATTTCTTCTCCCTCCTGTGTTCCTAAGACCAGTGGGTAAAAAATATTGGAAATTTATCTTTTACATCCATCATCTTTTCCATTCAACTACCTGGGACAAAATCTCCATTTCTTCTTATTGCAATTAGTCCTTCACAGAACACCCACAGTGTTCTTTGCAAGATTCATGGAAGCCCATGTCACTGCTATTTGTATTTGGAAAAGGCTGTGGGAGTACTATCAGCTTCTACTACAAGAAGAAAATGTGAGTTGTAATCTCAGAAGTACACAAACAAGACAAGTCTGGGATAAGCATAGGTCAGATTAGCATGAGCATTGTGATGGGAACAGACAAGGACACAGTATATTTTATAGGACAAGTTTAAACATGTCACAGGTTATCAACAACAAAACTACTGGTCTCTCCAGTATGTCAGCTGGGTTAATCCATGTTCAACAGTTGTCTCTGTCCCCTTGACAGACGTTTGTGTTGATACTAGCTTCTGTGACTTGGGGCTCATGATTAATTTGAGTAAGAGAAAGGAATATGTCATCTCTTGGATGTCAATTTCAGATGGGATTTAGGTAGTCACATAAAAGAGAAGTGATCAATACAGGTATCCTTAAGCTAGCCAAGAGCCCTTACACAGGTTGGAAAGAGGTTACAGGTGGGCTTCAGGAGAGGTCCCCCAAATCTGCTTCTTCCCTATATTTGACTGATAATAAATACTTGCAAAAAAGAACTTTCAGTAAGGATTTAGGTAGTCCCAATATCTAAGCCTAAAAAAAAAATGGAAAAGCACTTGGAAGAATTCCTTATTTATTGGCTTACTATAATAATTCTCTCCATTTGGACAGAGAAATGGTTTAACAATGTCAGACAAACTCAGGTAAATGTGTGGATACTTAAATGAAGATAACAGTCAACACCTGGAAACTAATGAGGTTACATGTTTCTCTTAAGCTTTGCTTTTTCATGTTTAAAATGTATAGTTATTAAATTACAGATAGTTCATCACAAGTACATTTGGGGAAGAACATGTGTGTATGTAGTATGTGTGGTGCGGTGTGTGTAATATATGCACTTGAGTGTATATGTGTATGACCTGTGCATAGACGTGTGGCTGCCAGAGGAGAATGTCAGGTGTCCTCCTCTATCAGTCATCTGCTTATGAGTCACAGAACCCAGAGTTGCCATTTCTTGTTCAGATTGGTTGGTTGAGCAGTGAGCCCATTTCTGCTCCCCACAGGGCTGGCATTACAGACTTATGTGGCCATGCCTAGATGCTTATGTGGGTACTGGGGAATCAAATAACACCCTCATTCTTGTGCAGAGAAGTGATCTTAGCCATCTCCCCAGCCCATGGATAGCTTTTAGGCTTTGATTATTTTTGAACAAACAATAAATCAACATAGCTCAACATTCAAAATCTCCAACATGGTAAACAGTGAAGGTGTCCTGATCAAGTCAGCTTGCCCTAACTTATCAGAGCCATGGAACACAGCTCTTCACATCTGCATTCAGAAACATCACATTAACATCAAAAGAGTGCATTATATACACCATAAAAACCGCCAAATGTTTCTCCATCTAGTTATTAAATATTTGCCAGAATTCTATTAAAGGGCAGCCTTCTCCATGTTTTGTGTGGCTTCCTGATCTTGCTTAAACTTACAGTATTTGTCATTATTGAGACATTTTTCCAAACACATGTTGGGCACATACAATCAGCATGTAAATATGTATTTATTTCTCTGTGATACAAATAGTAACATTTTATACATGTTGTTATGCTCCATGATATTTTACTTTTCATAATTGGTATATACTGCTTTTTCTCATTCCATTTTAAATACTTATAAAGTAATTCATTATGTAAATGTACTACAATTTTTGTTTTAACCAACATATTAGCATATAGATTGTTTTCCAACTTGCAGGGAGCAGTGTCTCAAGATCAATTGATTCACTGGGAATTTCACGCATGAAGTGGTGAACTTGCAGAATGAATTCAAGGCATGGAACTGCTACATCTAGAGCATGCAAGATCTTCTAAAATGGTACAGAATGTCAGGTTATCTTCATTGACATCAGTGGTGTATGAAGTAAAATTTATGATTAAATGTACAGCCATTTTACCATAAAATCAATAGGAAGTTATTTTTCTGAGTCACAGGGAAATGTTTCCTTCTATTATTCTTCAATAAACATAGGACAGAAGCAGGATGC
Organism: Orientallactaga sibirica; assembly: GCA_036365145.1. Classification (NCBI taxonomy): domain Eukaryota; kingdom Metazoa; phylum Chordata; class Mammalia; order Rodentia; family Dipodidae; genus Orientallactaga; species Orientallactaga sibirica. Next base: position 14,765,426 of record JAEOAD010000008.1, read on the forward strand.
TTTTGTTTCACTAAGGAAAAGACATCCTCAGCTACAATTCCCTTCTGCAACTTTATTCTCACTGGTTATACTTGGCGCAGAACTGTTTCACTCAAGACTCTAAGGGGAAAAATCACATGATTTGACACAAGAGAAATCTATTCTATATTCACTTCTCTAAATTCCTTTTCTATCTTATTGTAACAGTCAGGAAGAAAAATGTACGACAGAGTATAGGGTACTCGCCTTGGGCTGTGGTTTATCTCAAAGAGCAGGAACATGCATTTAAAATACTCATGTTTAAGGAAAAAAAGTGAACAAGTTTTTTTTTTTTTTACTGACTTTTCTAACAAAAGAATCACTAGCTTGCTTTTATGGGAGCAATCCCATAGCAAAAAATAAAATTATTCACTCCATGTAGCGTAACACAACAAGCTTCTGGCCCTAAGGAAAAAAAGGACACTTTCTAGTGACACTGAAAAATAGTTAAGAAGTGAAAATGACTCATTCTTCTAAGTGATTTGTCTCTGGAAAAGAAAATAGTTAATGCACCATCTTAATCCCCAAACCCTGAAAGAAATCCTTATTAAGTTAACTAAATATACAAAAAGGCATATTGTAGTCAAGACATGTTTTGAAAAGCTTGTGTGTGTCTGCATTTTATAATGTACTATTATAATTGAAGATTTCAAGCAAGAAAGCTACCAATGGAGTTGTTAGAATAAGCTTTTCATAAGCTGCAGGCAGAAAATGAAAGAAAAGATATACAATGCAAAGTTGGGGAAAGTCAGAATTTCCCCATCACCACTAGCCTATAGTGCTTTCTTGTCCAATTATAGTATACATTGTAATGAGAGACAAAACACTAACAGCAGTTCCTAACACAAACTATATTTTTTATATCTGAAGGCATTTCCTTCCACACACACTTCCATGAAAATCCTCACTGTGGGTCCTCAGAATCACAGTTTGGCCCACCTACTTCAGGAATCCTCAGTCCACAGCTCGGGGCAATCTTGCTTTAACCCATGTGTTTCACTAAATTCCAAACAGCATGCATTCAATGTCATCCACATTTTGTATAAAAATATGTGCTTAAAGGTAGTTTAGCAGCTGGAGAGATGGTATAGCAGTTAAGGTTCTTGCCTGCGAAAACTAAGGACCCAGGATTGATTGTGAGCCAGATATATAAAGTGGTGCATATATCTGGAGCTTGTTTGCAGTGGCTAGAGGCCCTGCCATGTCCATTCTCTCTCTTCTTCTCTCTGTAATAAAAAAAATAAAATAAAATATTTCAGTAAAAAAAAAGTAATTTGGAGCAATGAAGCCACCAAACAAGTTCTGAATAGGGATGCTAAAAATGCAACTTTGAGGGTAGAGTAGATGATTTAGCACTTAAGATGCTTGCTTGAAAAGTCTGCCAGCTGGAGTTTGTTTCCCCAGTAGCCAGACAAACAAAAAGGTGCATGAGTCTGGAGTTGTCTACAGTGGCAAAAGACCCTAGTTTATCCATTCTCTCTCTTTCTTTCTCAAATAAATAAAACTTTAAAAAATGCACACAGTTAACTTTAATATATATAGTTGTTGTTGTTATATATGGAGAGATAATGAAAATGCCAGACATGTGTTCCATTTTGTGCAACTGGCTTTATGTGAGTACTAGGGAATTGAAGCCATACCAGCAGCTTTTGCAAGCAAGCACCTTTAACTGCTCAGCCATCTGTCCAGCCCACATAATTTACTTTTTAACATGACCTTCACGGTTTAGCTACGTGGTGAGGTACATACACTTGTATGTACCTAAAAAGACAGGGGTAGGAGAAATATTGAATACATAGGTATGAAGAGGAGAGAGTAAAGAAAGGAAAAAGAAGCAAAGTTATGTGCACACCAAGAGATGATTGATAGAATGGAACTATGAACAGGGTTTTCTAAAAACATATCCAGTAAGAACCACTGATGTGGTTGTTAACATGTCCAGGTTGTGAAAATGCCTACTCAGAAAATCACAGGCTGAAGTAAGTCTATGTTTAGTCAGAAGCAGGGCATTAGTTAATAATCTGTGTTTAGTGTACCTGTTCAGAATCAAAATGGCTTGTCTTTAAAAGGCAATTGTGGGCTGGAGTGATGGCTTAGTGATTAAGGTGCTTGCCTGTGAAACCTAAGGACCTAGGTTCGATTCCCTAGTACCCACATAAACCAGATGCACAAGGTGGTGCAGGAACTGGAGTTTGTCTGCAATGGCTAGAGGCCCTGGCATGCCCATTCTCACTATCTCTCTCTCTATCTTTCTATCTACCTCTTTGTCTCTATCAAATAAATAAATACACAAATAAAATATTTAGAAAAGGCAATTGCTAAAAAAAGAGGGAACAGGAAAGATGGCTTAGCAGTTAAGGCACTTGCCTGTGAAGTCTAGGGACCCATGTTCTACTCCCCAAATCCCACGTTAGCCAAACACACAAAGGTAAGCACAAGGCTGCACATGCACAGTAGGTACAAGCACCTGGAGTTCAATTTCAGTGGCTAAGGCCCTGGCTTTCCAATTCTCTTTTTCTCCCTACCCTCTCTCTCTCCCTCTCTAAAAATGAAAAAAGGCAATTGTTCATTCTGTCATTCAATTCCAAGTGAAGCACCTTGTCACTGTGCAACATCCAGTAGGTGTTTCTGTTCAAAACAAAACTCAGAAGGCAGCTGGGCATGGTGGTGCACGCCTTTAATCCCAGCACTTGGGAGGCAGAGGTAGGAGGATCGCCAAGAGTTCGAGGCCACCCTGAGACTACATAGTGAATTCCAGGTCAGCAGGAGCTAGAGTGAAACCCTACCTTGGGGGAATAAAAACTCAGAAGGCAGGGTGGTGAGAACACATCCCAACAGACTTCAGCTATGGATTGTATCTATAGAGGATAAAGCTAGCTTTAATAAAAAAGAATCATTTAAAATATGGTTTTATTTTCACACCATAAACAGGTGCTGTTTCCACACTGGGAATAAGTCATTTCTGTCAGGCAGAAAGTTGAGGAATGCGTATATGAGGTACAAACACATACATATGAAGAACTAGTTGATAAAAAGGTCAAAGTGGAAACCTAGGGTGAAGCAATCAAATACTGTTGATTTTGGTGGCATCTATTCTATCAAAAACATGCACATGTTCTGTAGCTCAGAAACCTAGCAAAGTTGTGCCCCAAGATCTCTTTTGGGCTGGAGCTCCACCCAGGACCATTCCACAAGATATGAACATGAAAGAGACAGCTGCCAGTCATGAGAAGGAAGGTTTTGGGCGGAGCTCTCTGATTCTGAGACAGATGTGGTCCAGGCTCTCACACCCCTTCCTCTTTCCCCTCACTCGGTGCCAAGCAGGGCTGTCTGCTGGCTGCATTGCTGCAAGGGTTTCCATCTCTGGTTAATTCCAGCAGCTCTGTAGTGCTTATGAATTTCCTTACAGTGTTTGATATGTCTCCTTATGTTGTCATAAATTGGGGTAGATTGTGTGATCTGCAGATGGGAATAAAATACCTAAGCTGAGGAAGCCAAGTGATATATGACATTTTCTGGGGAAGCGTGAAAAAAAGTTTCACAGATAGGGCACTTGGTTGATGTCCAACTAAACAAAGTATTTCACTCAAGCCCACCTTGATGAAGCAATGACTTTAATGGGGTTACTTTTAGCAACATGGGCAGTCTCACTGAAAAGCCCACCCCAGCATGGGTGATGATGTGTCAAAACTATGCCCCTGCAAATTCCTGTTCAACTTGCAGGCAGCTGCATGTAGAGTCTCCTCTTTCTAAGCAACTCTTGTTTCTTACGAAACCTTTGGTGTGTGGAGGTAGTGGGGAGCCTTGTAACTTTCTAAGCTCCCTAAGTCCTATAAATCTTTTTTTAAATTAATTAATTAATTTATTTATTTATTTTATTGACAACTTCTTAACTATATGAGCTACCTGAGAGGTCTAAGTTTTGTTAACTTCCTGAGTCTTAGGAACCTTCTTCCTCCATAGGAGAGAATATTTAAGTTTGAAAGACATAGTTACATGTCATTAAGACACTGATGCTCAATGTAAACTTAAAATGGCCTATTTTTAAGAATTGTAATATATTCCCATGTGGGCCTTAAATAACTACCACCTGTATGGAGAGGAAATTGGCAATACTAAACAATTTTCAAAACCACATGTTAAAATGCAAAAATATGGAACCTGCTTTTCAAGTGTTTTATTTTGTTACTGGATGGCAAGCAACTTAGAAATGTATACTATAAATATAGTCAGGCTTTCACAGCGTGACCATTATTGAGGTTTTGGGCTGGGGGATTGTTTTTAATAAAGAAGGCTTGGTTACCATCTAAATGTCCATTTGTATGAGACTGCTCAATAAGAATGACAATGTCATTCAGAAAAATATGAAATTGTGAAGAATAGTAAAGTGGATCTTTATGCAATAACTTGGAAAATATCCAACATATATCTGGGAGGTAACACTAAACCCAAAAGCCCTGGTTGCAAATATGGAAGTGAAGTAGGTGAATTCAATTAAGAAGAGGAATTTTATCAAATATTCTTTGACATGTCTTGGATTTTGAATCATATGACTACAAACCTGTACAAACCTATTATTATATTTTTATCTTAAAAGTACTTCTCCCTTAAAAAATCATACAATTATACAAAAACACACTTTCCTAAGCTGAGCAATTACTTCTTGATTCACTGGATTTTCTATCTTCCCTTAAAGCCACATTGTTAATGAGAGAAAAGCCTTCAGGCAAAAAGAAACAAGTCTTAGTCCCCAGAATTAACAATTATTGGTCACTAGGACTGAATTTCATTGTTTTCAAAAATGCCATCTTTCTATTCATAGACAACAAATAATTCCTCACTCAGACAGTTGGGAGTTGGGTGTTTCTCCTCCATTCATTCACCACTTACAATAAAACTCATTCTGAGTCTGTCATACACAGCTTTCATAGATTCTGAAAAATTATATCAATTGAATAGAACATGACAACAATTCCAGGGCCTTGCATATACAAGGAGAACACACTTCCATAGAGTTACACCTATTAAAGCATCCTTTGGTGGTCCACAGGTAATAGTTTTACAAAATGCTCAGTATATATTGTGTGTTTCTTTATTTGCTTATTATTTATTTAAGCATCACAATAACTGTTAAGTCAGTACTTTTATTATCATGATTATAAAGTGGGTAAACTGAGTCACAGAGAAGTTCAACAAAGTCCCATAGATAAGATATGGTGGAGAGAGAATTAAAACCTTAGATCCTGCTTCATTCATGACATTGGCTACAGTTACTGGTGTTTATGGAGCAGTAACTATGGGTCAAATGACTTCCATCAACATTTTGTACAGGGTTTGAACAATTTATTTTTTGTAACAGGTGCTGAATAGGTACCGATGCCCTCCAATTAGATATGAGGATATCATGGTATAGAAGGTTTATGTTTAAGAACCATAAGAGCTTTGGGTATCACTCATTGGTAGAGCACTTGCTTAGAATGGGTGAGGCTTGGATTCAGTCTATACAAACACACACACACACACACACACAAAAACACACACACATCAAAATAACTTTATCATGGTCATAATCAGAATAATGTAAGATTTCATCATCACAAAAAATCTCATAAAACAAATGTATTTATTTCTTTCTAAAAAAAAAAAAAAGCATGACTCCAGCTCAGAGAAATTCCCTAGTTCACACAATAAGGGGCAATGGAGAGGGTCCATCTGCTTTGCACACTCTGAACTCCTCCAGTGATAGCCCTTTGTGTCTGCCTCAAGAAAGACTCCTGGACCATGTGACATAACTCTGCTACTGACCAGAGATTTATTTTGATCAATTTCTGACATACTCTAAAGGAAGAGGGGGACAATTACAAATCCAGAAGACTCTATGTCAGCTTTCCTCTCTGTCCTTTCTCTTCACTTAGAAATTCATCACATAGAGATATTTATTTGTCTTTAATATTCTGACTCTACAAGACCTGGGGAAAATGCCTCATAGTCCAGGCCAAGATTTGAAGTTTCAGAGAAGTAATATTGGTTTGACAGGCCTGAGTTCAAATCCAGAATTGGTTGCCCAGTATCTCTTCTGCCTTTCACACTATGCCTTCATTCCTGTTCAATCTTCCATGGCCTTTCCTTCTCTTTCTCTTTCAAGGTCCCATACCCAGATCTTCAGTTATCATTGTAGTTTCCCTTTCTCTAGGAATCTTCCTTTTATCTTTCTGTCCTCTCATTTGAAGTAAACTCCTTTGCATCCAATTCAGTCTTTTTCCCTAAAATGATGGATTTCAAAAAGTACAAAAATTTTATTTTTGTGCCATCACTCTAAAATGTTCTATAGTCAAGAAAATTTTGAGCCAGGCGTGGTGGTGCACTCCTTTAATCCCAACACTTGTGGGGCAGAGGAGGAGGATTGCTGTGAGTTTGAGGCCACCCTGAGACTACATAGTGAGTCCCAGGTCAGCCTGAGCTAGAGTGAAACTCTACCTCGAAAAACCAAATAATAATAATAATAATAATAATAATAATAATAATAAGTTTTCATTATCTCAGGTCAATTTTCTTGACTATATTAAAACCCCATCTTTGTTTTCTTTTCATTTCTATGAACAGATTATTTCAAAATAAGCAAATAAAATACAGGCCCTTTCTTTCTGTTCTTCTTTCCTTCTTCCTCTTTTTACTTTCTTCCTTTCTCCCCTCCCTTCTTTCTTTTCTCTCTTCTTTCTTTCCCTCTCCTTCCTTACTTACTCCCTTCCTCCTTTCCTTTCCCCCTTTTCCTTCCTTCCTTCATTCTTTTCTTCCTTCCTTCCTTCCTTCCTTTCTTCCTTCTACCTTTCTTGCTTGCAAGTACCCTGACACTGTCTCTGTGTGTACACAACTACCGCAGTCTCTTTTTTCTTTTTAAATGTGTAAATTCAATTGAGCTAATCCTTTTGAAGTTCAGCTATAGGACTCGAGAGATGGCTTAGCAGTAAATGTGCTTGCCTGTAAAGCCTAAGGACCCAGGTTTGATTCTCCAGTACCCACTTAAAGCTAGATACACAAAGAAGCATCTGGAGTTTGTTTGCAGTGGATAGAGGCCCTCCTGCACCCATTCTCTCTCTCTTTGTCTCTCTGCTTGTAAATAAGTGGATAAATATAATATTTTAAAGTCCAACTATGTACCAGACTATCACTGGTATTACAGGGGTTAGGTGCTAAGAAAGTATCTTTCCCCTCAAGGAATATATAAACTATTCAGAAAGAAATATGTAACAACTTGCAGCACAATACAACTAAAGAAATCCTTGATGACCAGAAGATTAATCTTCATTTAAGACATAATCATACAGGTACAAAAATTTTCTGGAAAGCAAAATAACATAACTTTCACATTTAAAAGTATTATTAACTTCATTAAAAGAGAATCAAAGATGCAAATTAATTATAATTTGAAAGTTCTTCCAACTGTAATTCAACAGAAAATAAAGTGCATTTTTATTGCTAATTTGAAAACTAATTGGATAAATTTATCTCTAAAAGATCAAGAGACTTGCTTTAATAGTTATTTAAGAAAAAAAGTAGTCAAAGCATCATTATAGGGTAATACTTTTGGTTTACTGTTTTATGTTGTTGATATTTATAAAGCACTATTGAGGTGGACCTCAAGTGTTCTATGAGATATTTTATACAGCAATATCTTCATTATATGGAAAATTTTCAAAGTGCACACTTCAGTTAAATCATGGGAGGCCATTTAACATCCCAAGCAGCCCAGTAGACACTTTTTAAAAAAAATTCAAATTGGCCAAGGGTTGCCTTTCCCCTACCATAATTCCTATGTTCTAGATCAACTGGCCTTAAAGCCTTTGGACTTTAATCTGTAGTGAATGATTAGGGATGAAGTTTGGCCCTGCCGATTAGTTTTTCTTGCATTAGGAACACGACCTCTTTACTTGACAGTTCCCAAATGCAGTGTAGTTAATCAGTTGCTCCATCTCTCACTACCATGACCACAATCTTAGTAAAAGGTCTTCATATTTCTGCTTCTTTATTAGGTTAATGCCACAGCCAATTTATTCATTTACTTTCATAGTGAAGAAATAGGGGAGAAGACTAGGGAGACAACTCAATTGGTAAAATGCCTACCTTGAAAGCATGAGGACCTGAGTTTGATTCCCAGTAATATCATAAAGATAAGGAGTGTGATGTTGCACACTTGTGATCCCAGCATTAGACAGGCAGAGACAGGAGGAGCTCTTGAGCTTACTGGTTGGCAAGACAGCCTAGCCTAATTAGTGAGTTCCAGACTAATGAAAGCCCCTGACTCAAACAAAAGAAAATGTGGATAACATTAGGAAAAATACCCTGAGATTTTCCTCTGGCCTTCACTGAACGTATGTGTGTATGTATCCACACACACACACACACACACACACACACACACATGTGTTTCCATATATATATATATGGAACCCACCTACAAGAACATGCACACACACATGCACATTCACATATGCACATGCACTAACGATAAAAATTTAAAAAAATAGAATAGTTGACATTGACTGGTAGAGCAATGTAAATCCAGCAATTGCTATTATAACTTTGTTGTTGCATTTACTTAACCATGAAAAGAATAAGAGAAAATCATTTGAAATTTTGTTCAGTCATATATGTGAAAACAGAAATAATCTACACATATATAAGCACAGAGAGAAGAATCTTATACACTTGCTTCCATTTTTTTCTTAGCATAAATAAATACCAAATGCCAACATTTTAGAATACCTCATATACCAAAAAGTAACAGCCAGGTATGGTGGCTGGCACCTGCCTTTAATCTCAGCACTCAGGTGGCAGAGGTGAGAGGATCTCTGTGAGTTCAAGGCTAATCTGAGACTACATGGTGAATTCCAGGTCAGCTTGGGCTAGACTGAGATCTTACCTCAAAACCCCAAAATAATAATAATAATAATAATAATAATAATAATAATAATAATGTAACAACACAAAACTCAGTGGGGACCTACTCTATTGAATTTGATTTCAGAAACCAAGTGTCACTGCGACAGAGTTTCTAATCCATAATGTCAGTCACAGGTATATTTATCAGAGTCCAACTGATCAGCTTAAAAAACCCAGACACCACAGAAGTGAAATACACTGGACCATCCCTATTATGAACTACAGCAAGGAAACATAAATATCACCTCCTTTTTCACCCTGGGTATGCTTAGCAAGATTTGTAATGCATTTTATTATTGTGCTCCTATAAACTATGCAAAAGGAAATTTAAAGTAGAACATAAAGGGTGGATTTATTTCTATTTATTTTAACATTTCTTGTGATGCAGCTTTGAAATGATGATAACACTTTTGGCCCATAAAAGCAACATTCTATTTTTAAGGGAAGAATTACGGAAAATTAAAAGTGCACTAATAATAGTACAATAATGCATTGGCAGTGATTCTTTGCTCTTCAAAAAATTTGTATCCATAGCACGAATACATTTTCAAGACAGGGAACAAGAATTGTTGGGCTTATGAGTATGTCATTATCTCTTTGTAGCCTATCCGAAGAATACTGACATGACAGTTTGTTCTGTATGTTTTTGAAAAGGATCAAATAAAGTTTATGTTTTTATTTGTAATGAATACATGCTAGTTGTAGAAATTTTATATTAAGGTACAGAAAAATAGAAAGAAATACAACACTACATAATCCTGTTATTAGCAATATTTTAATATAATTTCTCTTAGATTTTTCTTTTTTAAAAAAGGTTTTATTTTTATTTATTTATCTATTAGAGACAGAGAGAGGGAGAGAGAGAGTGAGAATGGGCACACCAGGGCATCGAGCCACTTCAAATGAACTCCAGATGCATGTGCCACCATGTGCATCTGGCTTACATGGGACCTGGAGAATTGAACCATGGTCCTTAGGCTTTGCAGGCGTATGCCTTAACTGCTAAGCCATCTCTCCAGCCCTCTCTTAGATTTTTCTAAATGCAATTTTCAGCTTGTTGTTATTTTTCTCTTGATTAGTGAAATATGATTTGGTATCCTATTTTCTTTTTTAAAAATATTTTATTTATATTTATTTATTTATGATGGAGGGAATGGGCACACTGAAGCCTCTAACCACTGCAAATGAACTCCAGACACATGTGCCACCATGTGCATCTGGCTTAGGTGAGTCTTGGGAAATCGAATCTTGGTCCTTAGGCTTTGCAGGCAAGCACCTTAACCACTAAACCATCTCTCCAGCCCCTATTTTCTTCTTTTAAAATATTTTATTTATGTATTTTCAAGCAGAGGGAGAGAGTGGGAATTGATATACCAGAGCATCCTGCCACTGCAAACAAACATCAGACACATGTGCCACTTTGTGCATCTGGCTTTACGAGGGTACTGGGGAATTGAACTGGGGCGCTATCAGACTTTGCAAGCAAGCACCTTTAACTGCTGAGTCATCAATCTAGCCCTGATATCCTATTTTCCCACCTGCCTTAAATGCAAAGAAATAGATGTTAAAGTAATGGTCATATTTCCATCCTACCTCTCATCTAATTAGTTTTTTTTTCTTTTTAGGCATGTATACATATGTGTATGTGTGTGTATAATGTGTGTTTGTATGTGTGTGGGTACATGTGCATATATATCTATATACATGCATAATTCTGAGGTTCATGTCAGTGTCCTCTTCAGTAATTGCTCCCCACATTATTTTTCTGTGTCAGGCTCTCTCCCTGAATTTGGAGTTCACAAACTCAGCTAGACCAGTTGGCTGACATACAAGAATTCTCAGTTGGATGGCTGGGCGTGGTGGTACATGCCTTTAATCCCAGCACTTGGGAGGCAAAGGTAGGAGGATTACCGTGAGTTCAAGGCCACCCTACTACATAGTGAATTCCAGGTCAGCCTGGGCTAGAATTAGACCCTAGCTCATAAAAACAAAACAAAACAAAACAAAAACAGCTGGGCATGGTGGCACACGCCTTTAATCCCAGCACTCGGGAGGCAGAGGGAGGAGGATCGCCATGAGTTCGAGGCCACCCTGAGACTCCATAGTGGATTCCAAGCAGCCTGAGCTAGAGTGAGACCCTACCTCGAAAAACCAAAAAAAAAAAAAAAAAAAAAAAAAGATTTCTCAGTTGGGTGTGGTGATACACACCTTTAATCCCAGCACTTGGGAGGCAGAGGTAGGAAGAACACCATGAGTTCGAGGCCAATCTGAGACTACATAGTGAATTCCAGGTCAGCCTGGCTAGAGCAAGACCCTCCCTTGAAAAACAAAACAAAAAACAAACAAAAAAAGTAAAGAACTCTCACGTCTCCACCTTCCCCAGCACTAGGGTTATAGAGATGTACTATCGTGCTGGGCATTTATGTGGGTACTGGGAATTAAACTCAGACACTCATGCTTGCACAGTAAGCACTTTGCCCACTGATCCATCTCTCCAGCATCTAACTAGGTTCTTTGAAGCCTTGATGAACTGCTTTGTTCGCTAAGCCTTAGACTCCTCATTTATAAGGGAGATTCATGATAATTAGCTATCTGTTGCAGCCTGACCTGATCCTCATAGGTTCTTTTAGGGGCATGTTGGTAAGCTGCCAGAACCAGGACTCCTCACCCACTACCCTTCTCTACCCACTAGCCTTCTCCATCCGATCTACAGCAGTGACAGCAAAACTCAGGCTGATTTCTACTTTCCACGACAATCAGGAAAGATAGATGGTCTTTCAGTCACCTGACTGGTGTTGAATGATTACACTCAGAGCGAGGCTGTTAACATTATTCTGAAAGGTGAGGATGCTTCCAGCAGGAACAGATGATGAACTCAGAGGTAGCGATCCAGAGGTGTTATTTTCCTGGGTTTTCAAGACACACATGTTACTTTCAGGCAAGTTTCCATGTGTCTGCAAACTATTTCTACCTTTCCAACAGAGCTGGATTTTCCATCATTACACCAATGAAACATGACCACCAAATATTCTTAATAGGAATTGATGAAGTCCTTAGTGAAAAATCATACTGTGCTAATCTGAAATAGATCAGGAGTCTGGAGTCCTAGTTAGTACAATTTATTTACCCATTAATTAATATCCTCTGGAATGAGAATACTCAATTAAATACTTGAATGTTGGTATCAATGCCTTTGAATTATAAATATATACATATATTATGTCTAGAATAAAATATACAATTAAGAATGTTTAGAAACTATCTTATACAGTGTCAGAAAATTGAATCTAATGTTTAATTTATTGAGATCTGAAACTACTTTAGGTTTCAAGAATATTGTAATGAATTATTAAAAATTCTTCCTCTTTGGGTGTATTTGAGGAAGTATATAAGATATGTTTCTAATTAATGTCTAAGTAATATGCCCTCAATACATATTTGTTCAAGGAATAATTGGCTTGATTTTTGCTGTCACAACTGTGATGGTAGTGATTTATTATGAACATGCTATACATGGAGTACGACACACACACACATACACACACACACACGACATTTTTCTGAACTTTGTTAGTTTACATAATATCCTCAAATCAAATATGCAGTAATCTGCTTATTGATTCCCATTCTTGGCATTTAAGGTGTTTTAAAGTTTGTGCAAGACCCTTGTTCTTCTCTTTCTGTTCTTCTCCTGCCCATCTTTTCCCTCATTCTCAGACAATTTTGCCAAAGATGATACTTTTAACATCAAAGAAATTTCTGGATTTCAGTTTAAAATAGTAGAGGTCCCATGCCCAGGTTTCTGCTGTAAGAACCTTTCCTATATAATGTTTCACTTAGTGCCAGAAAACTTTGAAGTAACCTGGCAAATGAAGTAGTATCATTTTTGTCATCTTTCCTACTATGTAATACAGCCTTCAAAAGCTGAGCTGGCTACCATCCCAGGTATTCCTGGCCCATGCCGTTCATAGATCCCTTTGTGAAGAAAGGACTGGGGAATTGCTGACATGTGTATTTTTACTCCATTTCTCTTTGAACTTCAAGTTCTCTCTCAATAACATGTGTGTGTACAAGAGAGAGAAAGAGAGGGAGGACACGTTTTCCTCAGTCTCCTTTCATTGGTGTCATTTGATTGCTTACACTGAGAAACATCTATGTTAGCCTCTATATATCTTGGGCCTTAAAATACTATGATCTATTTATAATCTGCATACCTTAATTCATTCCTAAGTTAGCAAACATTTAAAAAGTTTTTCTTTAATCAAATACTGATTGACATAAGTGATGAAGGCTGTGGGATCTTACTTTCTTTGCAACTAACAAGTTAAGCATGAAAACGTGTGGAAGGCACAGACTTGGTTAGAGACAATAGACATATATTACTCACAGCAAAGTAGTGGTAACCAAAGTATAAGCAACTTTTGTGCTTGCTCCCCAAGCTCCCCTTCCCAGAGGCTAATGCAAAGAGGATGGGATGACACCTGAGCAGGCAACAGAGTGTGCCAGAGGAAGAAAACAGGAGAGAAACATTGAACTGAGGCAACTTGAGTCTTATTGTGAGCAGTGGGCATGCCTATCCTTTCTTTCTGTAAGGAGCACTACTTCTATCTTACAAGGTTATTAATTATACCACAGCCTTCAAAAGATGGGTGAAATAAAGGATAATAACTGCTTCAGAAGGTGAAGAAGCATGAGAAACTCATGAAGAACCATGTCCTCAGATTGTGCCATACATTTTAGAAGTTTGCAGTCATTTTATTTAGTTGAACATGTAGTTTCTAAAGAGATATTACCATGTCAGTCCCCAAAGCTTCACAATTTCTGGATCATGGTCTCACACAGTGGAACTCCTATACTCAACTTTCTGCTGCAGGAACCTTTCCCATACCTTGTTTCACTCGGTGCCAACAATCTTTGAAGTCACTGGTAAATGAAGTGAACTTTGTTAAAAATCATTGATAAAAGGATCATTGATTAACCAGGACAACAATATATTGATGAAAGTTTTGTTAAATGAGATTGTCAGTGGGATTTGAAATGAGGTTCTCAGAGACTATAATCTGTACTTTTATCAAAAGGCCAATGATAACTAAGTATTGGTCAGGATATAGACAAGGAAGAATCTTGTATACTATAGAAAGGATTGGGAGTATTATACCCACTACAGAAAATTGTCTAGAGTTTCCTAAAAAATTAAAAATAGAAGCACAATGTAATTGGTTATTTTACTTTTGGGTATGTATCCCAAGGAAACAAACTATGAGAGACTTCAGCATCCGCATGTTCATTGTTATCACTATTCACAATGGCAGGTGATGGACTCCACCTAAGTGACCATCAACAACACACTGACAAAGAAAATGCAAAGTGTGTATATACTATTCATCCTCAAACAAGGAGGTAAACCTGTCACTTGGGACAGCAAGGATTGTATGGCACAATGCAGGTCTGGCCCTAGCCAGACCTCATGCTAAAAGAAACCAGGCCACACCCCTCGGGTTTTCTCACCAGGATGGCAGGTGGTCAATGACGGGTAAGACTCCATGAGATGGCGGCAACCTAAGACAGGCACCGTCGCATGTGATGATCCCTTGGGGCCTGGGTTCAACAATGGCTTGGCAAAGAACCATGCCTCCCAGGGTTGTCAATAATAAAAACAAAAAGGAGGATATGTATGGCACAATGCAGGTCTGGTCCTAGCCAGACCGCATGTCAGAAGAAACCAGGAAGTGGCTTCTGTGAACATGGCATCCTGTGCAGGCCTGGCATGACAACAGCTACAGTCCCATGCTCGAGAGAACCTGCTACGAGATGATCTGTCCAGAGACAGGCTGTCATTGGTCACAAGAAGGGGACCACCCCAATGATTGGCCAGCCAAACCCCTTAAAACTCCCTACACTTCTTTGAATAAACGAGTTTGTGGCAGCTCACCCTCTGCTGCTTCCACCCAACTCCCGGAGTCTGTGTCATGACTACACACCTCTCACCCCCAACTCAGCAGAGACCCTGCCATTCCTCCTGGGCTGGCCCTAGGAGGGACCCCAACAAAGGATGGACCTGAAGGACATTATCTTAAGTGAAATGAGCCAGGCATAGAAAGATTACTTCTCACTTATATGTAGCATCCCAAACAATCACACTAGTAAAGAAAAGAGTAGAATGTATTCTTATAGATGATGAGGTTGTATTGTTAAGAGCTACAAGGTTTCATATAAAAGGAAAACATATCAGTGATTTATCATAGTATGATGACAATACTTAATAATATTATTATGTAGTATATACTATCCTAAATATAATTACCACACAAACTACACCTTAATAAAATGTTGCAGTCAGGTTTGCATTGCTAGCAAAAATCACTCAACCAAGAGCTGCTTTGGGGAAAAAAAGGGGTTTATTTTGGCGTATAGACTCAAGTGTAAGCTCCATGATGGCAAAGGAAAATGATGGCATGAGCAGAAGATGGTCATCACCCCCTGGCCAACATAAGGTAGACAACAGCAACAGAAGAGTGTGCCAAATACTGGCAAGGGGAAACTGGCTATAACACCCATAAGCCTGCCTCCAACAATACACTTCCTCCAGGAGGCATTAATTCCCAAATCTCCATCAGCTGGGAAGCTAGGATTCAGCATGCCTAAGTTTATGGGGGACACTTGAATCAAACCACCACATTCTGCCTCTGACCCCAATAAACTAATAACCATACATGATATAAAATACAATACATTCAGTCCAATTTTAAAAGTCCTCATAGTTTTTATCAATCCTACTAATACTCAAACATCCCCATAATCCAAGGTGTTTTCACTGAGCCGTAATACCAAAAAATCCCCCCAAAACCCATAATGGCACAGAACATTCACACTGTAAAAGAGAGCATTGGGCATAGCAAAGAAATATTCAACCAAAACAAGATTTAAAACAGGGCAAACATCAAACTCTGTAGCTTCAAGTCCAACAACTCTAGTCAGTGACAAATCTCCAAGTCCAATAATTCTAATCAATTCCACCCCTCCAGCTAGTCTATTCACATTCCTGGAAAACCTCATCTGGGCAGCTTTTCTTAGCAGCCATCTTATGCTCCCAGCACCTCCACTGGGTCTCCACTGCAATCCATGGTCCATCCTCATGGCTCCATCAGGTCTCCATGCAGGCATCCAGCAAACTGCTACACACTGCCTATGGCCATTTCCAAAATACAAGACTGTGTTGCAAATTCAATGACCCTCTCTTTCCTGCATTTCTTATAGGGTGCCAATTTGTTAATCAAGTGGGGAATAAAGCAGACTTTGAAAAACAGGACACTCCTTCAGCATTCAAGCCTCTTCAAAAGACTGCATTCTTTCTATTGTTTCAATGCAGTTCAGCTAGCCAAATCTCAATGGTCGTAATCTCTCATACAGTTGTAGCTGAATAGGCAGCAATTTTGGCCCAAAGATTTTTTTTTTTTTCCGTGCTATAACCCTCTGCACACACCAGTCCATTTCTATGCATTGCAACCCTGTACAAGTTCTCAGGACATGGGCATAATAGCAAGCCTCTCACACAAACTGCTTCTAGCACAGTCCAGACAAGGCTCATTTTCAACCCTTATAAGCCAAACCTCACAGTCAATAGTTATTACTCGATTCAGGTCTTGCAACTCTGACCAAAATAATCCATCAAGCTGTACTTACAGCACTGCAAAGTGTCTCTTAGGCTAAGGTTTCAAATTCATCCACATTCCTCTTAAAAATCAGCTCCAAAAAACCAAAGCCACACAGTCAGGTATCTAGCAGCAAATGACACCACTCCTTGGTACCAACATTACTGTTGCAGTCAGGTTCACATTGCTGGCAGAAATCACCCAACCAAGAGCAGCTTTGGGGGGAAAAAAGGGTTTATTTTGGCTTACAGACTCCAGGGGAAACTCCATGATGGCAGTAGAAAATGATGGCATGAGTAGAGGGTGGACATCACCCCTGGCCAACATAAGGCGGACAATAGCAACAGGAGAGTGTGGCATGGAGAAAATGGCTATAATGCCCATAAGCCCACTCCCAAGAATACACTGCCCCCAGGAGTCATTAATTCCCAAATCTCCATCAGCTGGGAACCTAGCATTCAGAACACCTAAGTTTATGGGTGACACCTGAATCAAACTACCACCTAAAATTAAAAAAAAAAAAAAAGTCAATGAAACACCTATTTCTTTCCAATTAGCGTCATCTAGGGAGCTTCAAAATCATACCAGTCCTGATCCTATCTGACTAAATCAGAATTTCTTGGAGAAAGGTACAATCACAGGTGTGCCATGAAAGCTGCCCAGGTAAACCTACAGCACACTGAGAAGTTCACTATCACTGACTCATGTGACTCTGTTGAAGCCTCTACACAGTTAGCAGTTGTGAATGTTTGTGTGCAGCTTCATCTGTACACAAAAATTTCTGCTTACTTGTGTAATGAGAAACAAGTTGCAAAGAAAACCATTGATAATCTCTTAGAGAGAAATAATCTCTATGAACTATATCATTTGATTCTCAGTCAAGTAAGAAAGGTGAAGAAAATGAAATGATCTAAAATTTGAAAGAATCTAAATATTGACAGTTTGCTCAAGGGAAAGAGAATAAGCACAGTTATCAGTTTTATTATTTCACCCAACAAGGGAAGCTATTCTAATTTATCCATTTATCTCTGCATTCAAATAGTTTTTCCCAATGTGTTAGAACTAGCAAAATATTGAGGAACCACTAATTACTATGAGCTAGGCATTCACTTAGCAAATCCCCACTGAACAACAAAAATGTTCCAGCTGCTATTCTAGGGCAGATTCAGCTTTCCCTATAAATTCTACTTTTCCCAAACACATGTACCTTTTCACACCCTCCTGCTCTTACCACTCTACTGACCTCCCTGTGCATACCTTGGATCAGCCCAATGCTCTAAGTACAGTAAACAACAGAAGTCTATTGATAGTGTTCCATTATTTGAAATGCTATTAAAAATTGTTTTGAGTTTTAGTCACCTATTTTATCCACACTTTAAGTCAAGAATCTTTCCCCTTTCTTTCTCCCTGCTAAATTTTAATCAGTGAGTTTGGGCCCCTTTGAAAATCAATGGAAACATTCTAAGAAATAATATCCTGTTATCCACTAGATAATTGCAGCCAGAGAACTAGGGGTCAATTTTGTTCTTTATCTTCTCTGAGAGCCAAGTCTCTACATCTCTAATGTATTAGAAACCAGTTTTCCTTGAGGGTGAAGAGAACCATTAAATCCCCATTATCATTTTATAAAGTTGCAAACACTTACTAGAATTATAAAAGGGACACTTCCAGCAGCCAGGGAATCTTCATTTAAATGCTTTTGTGTCCATAAATGGATAGGGCTCACAGTAAGCATTTTCTTGAAACAATCATTAAGGACTCTAAGAATCAAAAGTTGCCATGATTAAAACACAGGCAAAACGGGCACACTGTTCTAAATGGTCTTTGGGGATAGACCTAATTTCTTCCTGGGGCATTGTGACATTATTAAAACGTTAATGGGACATCAACCATCCTTCAAATCTTTAATCCCAAGGATTTATATTGCACAATTACAGTCCTCATTAAGGAATATAACATCATGTATAAGCATTCAAATTTATGTAGAAATGATGGTGTCTTCTTTTGGTTCTTAGGTAGTTAGTTGCCTTTCAAAGTTGGAAAGAGAGTGAGTGTGAAGAACTATTCTTTCTCATAACACACTTTCAAACAACATTCATACAGTTCATATTCTACACATATTGTGTGGACATCCTATGTATTATTTCTTTCCTAAGCAAACATTTATTGTCATCTTAAAAGTTCTAAGAAAACGCACAATAAGTCAGGTGGTCACAGATCCATATTGCTTATGCCAATACAAAATACAGCTCTCACTTCCAACAGAACAAGAGTTTATTCTAGAAACAAATATAAGTGACCATGTCTTGGGAACACAGATTCAAGTTACCCCAAACACCACGTTTCAGTGAGGAATCAATTATGGATGTTTTTAGAGTTACCAAACAAGAAAAGGTCATAAATCAAGGTAATTTTCAAATACATTGATGGAAATAGCACATAGGTAGGTAACAGGAAAATATCAAAATATCTTCTATTAGTTTCTGATGCTAATGATATTCCTAGGTTTTGAGATAGTGGAAGCTAGTGGTCTATTAAGTCAATACATTCTAAAAGTTTCTCTTGAGAGTCATAAAGATGTTAGAGCAAGCACAATTGAGCAATGGAAAGCTATTAGGTAGGATAAAGAGGCCTGGAGAGATGGCTCAGCAGTTAAAAACACTTGCTTGCAAAGCCTAAAAGGCATGGTTCAATTCCCCAGTGCCCACATAAATCCAGATGCACAAAGGGGTTCATGCATCTGCAGTTTGTTTGTAATAGCAAGCCCATTCTCTCTCTCTCTCTCTTTTTCTCATCTTTCTGCTTAAAAATAATTAATTTTTAAGTAGGATAAAGATAGCCCAGAATAAATCAGCTCTAGATCTGCAACATTCCAAAACTGTCCAACTGTCATTTCAACCTTTAGAATCTTTAATATAGATGAGGCTTTGTTCTGGGAACTTCAATGCATACCTGGGGCATTCCTAATTTACCCTTTGTTTATTCGTTTGGACCTCAGTGTAAGTATTGATCTCTGTCTCTCACAAGTATCCCAGATTAACAATAAATTATGTGGCTACCCTAGTAGTTTTACCTTAATCTACTTAAACCTAGTATATCCCAACTTTACTGTACCAGGGAAACTGTGGAGCTGTTCACACTGTAGAATTTGCCAGGCTCTCTGGGAAATGCTGCTTTATAATTTTCCTAATTAACACTTAAGACAAAAGCTTCCATCAGTTTAATTTGATGAAAATTTATTCTATCCCTCTACTCACAGTGACTGTGAAACTCACTTGGTAGGTGACAGATGTGATAGAAGAAATTGTAGGTAAATAGACATGTGGGAGAAAAATGCACTGTATACAACTTTCAGGCTGAGAACATTGTTAAACTGCAGTTATAGAACATTTGGTCCATCACTCTCCAAGGAATAACAGAACCAGCCCCAACTAGGCTAAACCACATCCAAATACTCAGTTACAGCTGCAATCTGTAACAGCCGCTTGCCAGCTCCTTAATTTCCTGTGGTGATTATCCAAACTCACTTCTCCATGCTACTTATAACCCTTGGCTAGTATAGTTGATCCAAGCCAACAAAAAAACACTGCCTGCAGCCAGTGGTGGAGTCTAGTCATAGAAGGTTTTTGACCACCATTCATTGTCCTGTCCAGCTTTGTTTGGGTTCAGGAAAAATGCTATCAACATCTGAGTCACCAGACCTGGGTGGTATGATTTTTTGTCTGTTACATCTGATGTCCAAGGAAAGATAGCTGGCCCAAGAAAGAGCTTAGAGACAGAAACATATAGTAGAGATGTGTTCAAGATGAATACCATATTTTCATTGAACCAGTATCATTTTTATGACTTACCAGAAGGAGGATCCAGACAGTTACCATGACAAATGTCAGAGGACCTCACAGGGGGAGCCATGCAAGCCCACATGGATCAAAACCACACTAACACCTTTTTGTTTTGTTTGCTTAGTTTTCTCAAGACAGGATCTCATTATACTCAGGCTGCTTTTAAGATCCTCTGTCTCCACTTCCCAAGTTTGATTCACTCCTTAGAGCAAACTCAACACGAAAATAAATCATTACAGTACCCAAGAAAGCCTACATTGAAATGGATGAGATTCCTATCAAGAAGACACTTGCAAATTCAAATTTTAAAAGATGAAACTAATAAAGTACCCAGTGTTCCTTAGAAACCATTTTCTTGAGTTTGCTTTGGGTCACCTCCCACCAAGGACTTTCCAATACTTTCCCATACCACTGCTAAATATCAGCATGTATGATTTTTTCCTTATAACAATAATTAACATTTATACATAGGCTTCACGTGACCACACATTCTGAACACTTTTCCACACATCTTTATGTTTATTGCTCCTACACGTCTTCTGAGATCGATACAAAAATTGCCACCCCATTCATTGATGAGGAAGTTGAGAGGTAGTTCCCCAGGCTGGCCCTGTGACACACTGTTTAGTAAGTAGCAGTGTGACGTGTTCTCACTTTGTGCTGCTCCCTCTTTGTATGATAGTGTGCATTCATTCGAGCACTTTTTCTAGGTAAGGCCTCACTCTAGCCCAGGCTGACCTAGAACTCACTCTGTAGCTCAAGCTGGCCTCGAACTCACAGGAATCCTCTTACCCCAGACTCTGGAGTGCTGGGATTAAAGGCATGAGCCACCATATCCAATTATTAAGTAAGAGATATTGGGCATAGAAGATATAGTACTTATTTGAGTAATTTTGATGAGTACCCATGAGTACTATTCCCAACATCTCCTGTCTTTTTTAAGCTACTACAAACAGGTACAAATAAATATATTAAACACTTGAATCAACAGTGGTTTTTAGATAACTGAAAGGCCAGTATTCTCTGAAAATATATACCAGTATCATTAAAGATTAAATAAATATATGGGAATCATTTTTTTTTGCTATGGTACACAGAGATTATGCAGACATGGCCTAAGAAAATAAGTTATTTTATAATTCTGTATTATAAAAAATCAGTAAAAACATACTACCCAAACAAATTTACTTAACTGATAGCTCAATTACATGAACATTGAAATGTATTTTAAAGAAAATTTTTTTATTTATTTACAAGCAGAGAAAGAGGGGAGGGAAATGAATGAATGAATGATGGGTGCACCAAGGCCTCTTGCCATTGCAAACAAACTCCAGATGCATGCACCACTTTGCACATCTGGCATTACATGTATATTGGGGAGTTCAGGCTTTGCCAACAAGCATCTTTAACCACTTACTTATCTTTCTAATCCCTAAGTAGATTTTCTTAAAACTGCTAATTTATTTGCAAAAGTTAAAATACTGTATTTGGTTGAACAGTAACAATATAGAATGTGATCATATGTGGAAATAGGGTATTTTCAGACACAACTGGTTGTTAGGGTTAAGTCATACTGGATTAGATTAGGCCCAGAATGATTAGTATTGTGACAAGGCCAAGAGTAGCCATAGAAATCCACAAGTCAAAGACATGGTGATGACGGGTAACAACTAAAGAGCTATGCTGGAAGCGAAGGCTTATGGACCCTGATGCAGACAGAAACCAAGGCTCATACCAAGTGTGACCACAATAATAAAAAGGCAGGAAAAAGGCATGGGACAGAGCTCTATACGAATCAATCTTGCTAACACCTAGATTTCTGATGTCTAGCCTCTAAAACTGTGAGGGGAAAGATGTCCATTGTTTTATGCCACCAAGTTGTTTTAAGTTATTATGAAAACTGACAGAATACTAATGTCAATTTAATATTTTTAATTGTTGAATGGAAAGTTTTGAAAAACATCAATTGCTTAGATATTAGCAAGAATTTTTTACAAGTATATAATTTTTTATACAAACACGGTCATAATTTATATAAAAGGAGCAATCTTCACAGTGGTACTTAAAGATCTGGTGGAAGCTTTTGAGTAAACAGTTTCTATAGTTAGTTTTTGTTGCTGCACAGCTATGGAGCTAGATTTTCTCCATCAGCATGAATAATGGATTGATCCATTCCTACCTGGCAGATAATGCTTTAGCTTCCCATGTCACACACTAATTCCATAGAAGCCTTAATGAAGGGCAAGGCAGTCCTGTACACCTTTTCTTCTCTGAATAATGAACTTTCCCTCTCTTATTCATATACATCATACAACAGCTTGGGAAGAATTTCTAAAACTGCACTTAATCCACTCAGTAATTAAATGTTAAATTTTTGAAAGATAAATTGAGCAATTAGTTTATTAAGTAATCAAAAGAAAAAACCTGCTAAATCAGTCTTAATTATATGAAATTGTTCTGTAATTTCACAAATACATTTATTTTTTATACATATTCTTCCTTTTTACCACTTGTCTTTAATTTGAAATGAAAGAACAAATGAACATTCTTCACACTTATGATCTGCAAACACATTACATCATGAAACTATAACTCAATTACACTTAAAAACAATGGGAATACATATTGGAACATAAATCTGCTGATATTTTTCTTACTTTAGTAATTTCTTGATTTTCTAAGAAATATCACTGCAGAGGCTAAAAGTATTCCAAGCAACAAGGAGAAGTATGGAATTTTTTTCAACAGATAAGAAAGTAGTATTTACACTTAATTTTTCTTTTCAAATTTTGCATTTGGCACTGAAGTCTGTTTAAATCAACATAAAAGCTCACCTATTGCCATCACCTACACAGTCAAAGACATCCTAGAACTGCATCCCTGGTGACATGACATAAAGAAATGAGAAAAGAATGTGAGAGGAAGGTTCTGACAAGTTTTTTATTTCAGCCATTAAAATACAAATGATTCATTAATTTTTCATACATAAGATAGTGGTATGATTATAGCTTCTGGGCAGGAAAAAGAACTTGAAGATACAGTACAATCTTCTTATTATTTCTCCTTCAGATTTTAGGCTGGAGGATATAGACAAGGAAATGTTCATTCATTCATTATACATATGGATATGGCTGCTGAATTATCTCTTCATTATAACTCATTGTGTGGTTATATGGAGTTCTCAGCTACTTGTCAAAGTAATACAATGCTATGCAGTTCTTGTGCAGTGTATTTAATGGTGTCCAAGACAATTTTTAATGGCCATAAGAAGTTCTATATTAAATAGAGAGTTTCTCTATAGCACAGATATTACATAAAATTATTGATAGCAAGCATTTTTTCTATGCTTTCTAAAAACAGAACGAGAAGCTAGTGCTGGTTTGGTGTACTTTTTGTGTTGTTACCCTTATGATATCAAATTGTATAAAATAAATATGGTCAATAATGTGTGGAATGTTGGACAGTAACCAGCCATTCCTTCATAAGGGAACTTGATTTGCAGAATCTTAAATCAAGCTTAAAAGACCAACCTAATAATATATGAGAATGAATCCTTTGGTGGAAAGCAATGGGCCAAACTCATGCTTGCTTGAAAACATGGAGCAGATGTCACCACAAGAGCTAGGGTCATGACACAGGGGACTACCAAAAAGGTTAAACCTCACGTATGTACCATGCGCCATGTACACGTGTACCCATTTATCTAGTGCTTCTATCCCCATAAGTCAAAATCACGTGTAGAAGTGGTGCTAAAGGAGAAAAATACATAGGAAAATGATTACTACCCTGCCCTCCACTTCCATGAGCCTTGGCTGTGCCCGTGTGACTTCTGATATCAATAAGGAAACAGAGGCCAAGGAACCCCGGAGAGGGAGGACAGAAAAGGCTCCCAGCCCTGTGAATGCCCACTCTGAGTGCTAAATGAAGTTACTGAGACAGTCAACACATCAGAATAAACATGTGCTCAGAGGGAAGTAACTAGAGTTTTTGAACTTTATTGGGAAACAATTCTGAAAATTTACTCACAGCTAAAGACAAATACAGTGGGCTGATTTTAAGCAAATTGGTCAGCAGACAACCTTCTGCATTTCCCCATCTCTAGGCAGTCAGCACCCTAGGTCTTCACCCCATAGGCCTCCAGCCCCACATCACCAGGGTCCAGGGATCCATATTTTAGCTGACTACTCCATACTCTAGCAATGGATAACATGCCTAACCCAGGCAGAGCCCTATATCAACCAGTTCATCCATAAGTGACAAATTCAAGTCTTAGTAATCAGTTAAGAAAATTCCAAAGCTTAGAAAGATTGTTAGAAAAAAGGGAAGAAAAAAATAACTGGGGAATATGGTTTATTATAATTCACTAACATTTTTAATAATTGTAAATGATATTGCTCTCAGGGCAAGGTACATGTTCTAGGCATTCAGAAATAGATGACCCTTGACCCTGGCTCTTTTTTATGGTATAACAAACTCATTGTATGCAAAAATCAAACTTTAATGGATGTTTAACAACTGTACTTTTTTCAAGTCAGTAGCCAATATCTCATTTTGCAATCACTCCCCTTTTCTTCAAGCTGATCAAACCTATTGTTTACAAGTTAAACGCTGAAAAGTCTTCCTTTCATAAATGTATGTTATAGGTAACTTTTTCCCAACACAGTTTCATTCTTATTACACAGACAGTCTTTGGAATCTCCACAAACTTTTAACCATCATGGGGTGGGTGGTGATTACTAAACTACCCAAGCTTAAATGAACACTTTCATAAAGATCACAATAGCTTCCTCTCTGTATATAGTTTTTGCATAAGTAGGCAGACATTGGCTTAAGGGCAATTGTTGAGTTTTATCTCTTGTCCACACAGTGAATAAGCCATAGGAATTGTTTCTTCAAGAAACACTAGCTTCTATAAGCTTGCCTAAAATTACAGAAGCAAGAGTCCAGAGAAAGTGGGTGCTTTTGACTTGTAATTTACTTCTCAATATTAACTTGAATTTTGAATGATTTATTTCCATGAATACAAAGTGTATTTTTGCATGCCTTTAACATTTTGTGAAGTCATCTGGTAAATAACATGTATGAACTGAGTTTTCTCAGTCCAGATTTTTCTGGGATGGAATGCAGCCAGGGATACCGGGACTGGGTGGCCATGTCCTTTATGGAGACTATTTGTACAACCTATAGTCAAGTCCTTCATAGTGAAATTTGCCTTGTTATTTTGAAGTAAGGATGGGGTGGAGGAGGACCATTGGATTATTCTTCAGCTGGCTTTATTTAGCCTGAAGAACCACTTAATCCATTCTTCTTCATCTAGTCCAAATGTCTTAAATAACTGGAAATTAAATACTTTATATTTCTATTGAGATCTCTCAATATTTCTTCTTAGAAAGTCCCTGATGAGTCCCAGCTACCACTACCACATTTCATTATTTAAAATAAGAAGTCAAATCCAAGTTGAGTCTTCATGACAAGAATAAGTTCAGTTTCCACAATCGACTTCTTGAACAATGAGACTTCATACAGAGGAAGAAAAGGGAAACTTGGGAATAGAGTGGGTCCAATGAAAACTCAGTTGCCCCAACCACAACCTGAACAGTGCTGTAATTATGCTTGGGCAATTGAGCAAGGAACCCCACAAACATTACAAAACCAGTGCTTGGGCCTGGGGAAATAGCTTAATCAGTAAAGTGTTTGTCTTGAAAGCACGAGGACTTGAGTTTGATCCCCAGAAACCATATAAAAATATATATATATATATGCATGCTGGAGGGCACATATAATCCAAGGGCTGGAGATTAAGAGACTAGATTATTCCAGGGGTTCTCTGGTCAGCCAATCTAGCCTAAATAATGATTTCCAGGTCTCAAAAAGTATTGATGATGCCTGAAAAATAACAACCAAGGTTGTCTTTAGGCCTCCACAAGTGCTTATACATGCACCTGCAAACACATGAATATACACAAAGAAAAAGAAAGGGAGAAAGAAGGGAGGGAGGGAGGATAAAAGGAGGGATGGAGGGAGGAAAGGAAGGAAGGAAGACAGTTTGTGCCTGAGCTGCTTTTGATCACAGCGCTGTCACCAAGCCATCTACTCAGGTGCTGTTGCTCCAAAGAGAATCAATCATGACTTATTTCCCATTATTGCAACACAATATGTTGACAAACATGCCTGTAAATGTGAAAGGAATAGAGAAGATAATAATGTTATTTCTTGAAAAATTTTATTTCACTTATATAATGAATATACACATATTTTTATAGCTGCATGATATTTTTTTTCTTTCTGTGGTTCTAGTCAGAAATGAAACTAATTAAACTGCCAACAGTTTCTCCTTTTGGGATTGTCTGTTATTCATTAAAAGCTGCCATTTATGGGCTTAAGAAACATTGTTTTTTTAGGCAAAGCAATTACTTGATGAGTTTTTTTTTCTTCTAAAAGAGCAGAGATTAATAGAAGTATTGACTCACTCATACATTTCCCCACTGCAGTACCCTGAAATTCCTCAGTGTAAATGTGGGAAAGACAGCTATATCTCATTTTAAAACACTGCAGCATAGACAATGTGGTGTGTTCATATAATAGAGTATGTAGACAGAGGCAGTAAGTTACACTAATTATGAATGCACACCCCAGGAATGTTTGGTCAGCCCTAGAGAGAGCTAATCCAGAGCTTGAAAATGAATGTAAGGGTTATATTGTTTAAATTATCACACAATAGAATCAATGTTTTACTTTGATGGGCAGTGCTATGAGTTTTAAGACATGTAAATATTTGTATAATTACTCCCAACATTAGAATTCAGTCCCACCCAATTCCTTATATGTTCTATCCCTTAGGGATCAAAATGTCTGTGGAATGATGATTTGTTGTGAAAATATTTTGAACGCTAGTGGCTAAGCTGTGCCCTCATATCTTCTGAACTACTTAGATTGGAACAGGAGGTGGTTCTTTCAAAAAATATTTTTTTTTTCACTCTCGGTATGGTAACAGACTACAAAACTGTGACAAAAATACCTGGCATATAAGGGAAGGTTTATTTTGGCTCACATTTTCAGAGTTTCACTTCCTGACCACTCGGCCTTTTGATTGGGGCCTGTGACTATAGAAAAACATGTGACAGAGGCTCGTTGAGCACAGGGAAACTAGAAAGCAAAAGAGAGAAACAAGAGGGACTGGGGTTCCAATAGCTTTTCAAAGGCACACTCCAAATGACCTAACTTCCTCAAGCTAGGTCCACCTCTTCATTGTTCTGCCAAACCCCAAGAGTACCATACAGGCTGAGCATGAGGCCTTTGACAAATAAGACATTGGGAGACATTCTCCATCCAAACTACAGGCCTCTAATATGCAGGCAAGGATAAGAAACTGGACTCTCACCAGGTTCCCATCCCTTCATCTCAAATCAGCATGGCCTGATACACTGTTGATTAAAGGCCTTTTGTCCATTGGCAATTTTGTTTAAAATAAGAAGGTAATGGAAGGAAGTATTTACACAGGCTTCTTCACCCTCTCACCAAGAAGTAAGAGGATATGGTGCATTAAGGATCCCTTGCAGAAAATTAGAAATCTCTGAAGGGAAGATGCAGGCTTAGGATCTCACTCAAAATTGTCAGAACTCTGTTCCTGGAATACTATAGGATCTGTCCATAGAAAATCCTTCATGTTTCGTGCCTTTCTTGAATGTCTAAAAAGCTAGGGTGGATAAACTTAAATAGAAATCGGATATCTACAAAAGCCAACAACTCTCAAAGCTAATGCCACAAATGTGACTGTAGTGAATGAAGGGCACCCAATATGATTGACATACACACTTTACATCTTCAAAGAAGGGCATGCTGGGTCAGAAGACATCATCTCATATTGTTCAAGCCCAAATTTGCCCATGAGCTAGTTCTTTAGAAGGCATGTATGTTCTGGGGAAAGCTGTATATGTGTTAATAGAAAAACAGAAATGTGTTAACAGATAAACAGAAATGACATTTAATTTCAAGCTCCATTAGTAACATACAGGGAACAGGGAGAGCAAGGTTAGCCAAGATGATAGAGGACAGAAATATTTCATTTCCAATTACTTAAAACAGTGTACAGATGTGCAGATGTGTACCTTAGATAATGTTGAGTGCTTGCCAACTGACATAGATTATAACAAGAAAATACAAATCCATAATACCCATAGATTTCAAAATCCTGCATTTTCTACTGAAGTAATAGTTTTTAAAATAAGTATTTAGTCTGTATAAACCAGCTATCTATAATCAGCTGGCCAAATAATACTTGTTTTCTGTTTATATAAAGTTGTGTTCCAACTTATCCAAGCTCCTGCTTTATGTGCTCTTTCTGAATTTTCCTTGCAAAATGTTCAGTCCTTATTCACTCTCTCTTTTCCTGGATGATTGGCATGGTTCTCGCTTGGACATCAGCTCCTCTGTGTGTGTGTGGGGGGGTGTCTACCTGCCATTGCATCTAGGTGCACTACCTACCTCTCTTCTTCTATAGCATCTGTTACTTTCTTATTGGTGTCACAAAATACTGGACCCAAGAAACTTAAGGAGGGAAGGGTTTATTTAGCTCCATGGTTTGAGAAGAGATACCATCAGTCATGGCAGGGGAGGCATGGAAGTAGGAGTGTGAGTGCTGCTGGTTGTCACACTGCACCCACAGTCAGGAGAGAGAGGAGAGAGAGAGAGAGATAGAGAGAGAGAGAGAGAGACACTAATAATTCTCAGCTCACTCCACCTTTTTATTAATTCCATGTACCCAGCCCAAGGAATGGTGCCATTAAGGATGGGTCTCCAGTCCTTAGTTAAGTCTCTGTGGAAACTCCCTCACACACATGTTCAGAGGTGTCTCCTAGATGCTCAGCCACTTGTTGAACATTTTTAAAATAATAATTATTCTAACTTCACTATAAGATAATAATTTAACAACTATTTATCAAAGATCTACTACCTTCAATAATGCTGAATCTTGGAATGTAACAATGAAGTGTGGCATCCAGCCTCTCAGAACATCTACTTGCCTCTGCATTTTTTCTTCTTTCCTTATGAACTAAACATTTTCTCTGCTCTTGGATTTTTCTCTAAAAGACTAAGTAAATTCACACTGGAAGGTGAATTCATGTATCCACAGCTTTACCATAAGAGAGGAGGTTGTGAAGGGCTTTTTATATCAAACTTGTATACTAAGAATTATATAGGATATGAGATTTTTCCCCACCCTATAAGTTACCAAGGCAGTCTAGTGGATGCTGTCAGAGGCCCTATCCTGATGGACACAATGAGTGCCAGCTTCCAGTTCCCATCAGCTTCCTTTGGTTTCCAGGTGCCACAGGGATAATTAGTGCATGTTGTACATGTGTAAACTTGCATCATAGCTGAGAAGTGATAATGATAGAGAATCCCCATTTCTGTGTTGTATAGTATGTGTGTATGTGCATGTGCACATACATATTGGTGCACATGTGTATGCAGGTGGGTGTACACTTGTATACATTAGGACCAGGTCTATGTTAGCCATCTTTCTCAATCATTTTGCACTTTATTCTTTCAAATTGTGTCACATCCTAAACCTGGATCTCACTGATTCAGCTAGACCAATGAGCCATGGCTTCCCCATCTCTAACTTTCCTGCGCCAAGATTACAGGCACATACCACCATACCCGACAATTTACATGAGTTCTGGAGCTACAGACTCAAATCCTCATGCTTGCATGGCAAGCAGTTTACCCACTGAACATTTCCAGTCTTGGGAATCCCTGTTGTATAAAGGTTCTTCCAGGAAACCAGTCCAAATGTCTTTTTGTTTTCCTGAAGGCAGACAATATCTCCATTATGTAAACCAGTGGGCAAATTGGCCCTCTCTATTTTCCAACAGTGTTTACTATCAACATATCCATTTAAAAATACTTTTATTTATTTGCAAGAAGACAGGAGCTCACACATGAGAGAGACAGAGAGAGAGAGAGAGAGAGAGAGAGAGAGAGAGAGAATGAATGATTGAATCTGGACACACCAGGACCTCTTTGCCACCACAAATGAACTCCAGACACATGAACTACTTGGTGCATCTAGCCTTATCTGGGTACTAGAGAATCCAACCCAAGCTGCCAGGCTTTGTAAGCAAGTGTTTTTAATCTTGAGCCATCTCTCCAGATCAAAAATATCCTTGACAAAAATATCCTTGAAAACATAGTCCACGAATAAAAAACAGGCGTAGGGCTATCCCTGGGTGGCTGCCTGCAAGGGCAAGGCCATAGCAAGAGAAACTGGGAGCTCGGCACACCATTGTTAGAAAGGGCTGAGCTAGAGGGCTTCCCACCAAGGGTGGAGTCATCCCTAGGCAGCTGCCTGGGAGGGAGTGTCCAGTGCAAGAGAAGAAAGGGCTGGCTCCTGCTACATGCCATCTTGAGACTTGGCTGAGCCCTCTTGGTTGTTATGAGCCAAGAGTGGAGCCATCCCTGGGCAGCTGCCTGGGAGGGTAAAACCAGAGGAAGAATGGCTAGCAGCAGCCAACCAACTTGGATCCTTCTTCTCACATTCATCTTCCAACTTCCCACCCCCAAAAAATTTTTCAAAGAAGGGATGAAGTAGAGGGCAACTGTGCATAGACCTCAGCTCCTAGGAGAAACCTGAAGCAGATCTCACTCCAAAAAGCCAGTAAATAAGACTGGATGAGAAGTGCCCAGCTCAGACACTAAGAAAGCCAGGTCTCCCACGGTCTTACTCAGAATTACCCAGAGGAGCTATACTTATTGTACATCCTGTTCAGGCTGAAGTGTACCCACCCCAATTTAGTGGATGCTTTTCAATCCCACACACACCTTGATCAATTTAGGCCAGGCGACCCAACACAGGCTATACAAGAGCTGCTATTGCTGCATCCTCAGTGAGACAACTGAACTCAAGATGGGCAGACTCCAACGCGAAGCAAACAAAACCCAGCAAAGAGATCCCCACCAATATTACCTTCTCCCACAATGGAAGACTCCAAAAGCTTACAGGAAACCCAAGATGTGGAAGCCCAGAATGAAATCACAACAAATATTTTAAATGAACTTAATGAAACCATAAACGAACAGCTTGCTGAATGGGAAGAAATTGACAAACAGTAATCAAATAGCAACTCCAGGAATGGATGAAGGAAATGGAAGAAAATAGACAAAAATAATTCAAACCACAAATCAAAGCTTGGTTCAATGAATTGGAAGAAAGACAACAAAAAGAACTCAAAAGGTAGATGAAGAAAATGGAAGATACTCAGCAAGAACACCTCAATAAGTGGATGAAGGGAACTAAAGAAAAATCACAAAACAGTACTCCACAGATGGCTTAATGAAACTGAAGACAATCAAAAAAAGAGCAATAAAAGGCTAAGGGAATTTGGGGAGAACAGGTAAACAGACTCATAGACCAATGGAACAAGCTCAACAAGGACATATCCAAATACAGGAATGAGGTCCAAGAGGGGAAAAAAGGGTCAAATTGAGAAATGAAATGAGGGCTGGAGAGATTGCTTAGTGGTTAGTGCTCTTGCCTGCAAAACCAAAGGACCCAGGTTTGATTCCCCAGGACCCATGTAAGACAGATGCACAAGATGGCACATGCATCTGGAGAGCATTTGCAATAGCTAGAGACCCTGGAGTGCTTATTCTCTCTCTCTCTCTCTCTCTCTCTCTCTCTCTCTCTCTCTCCCTCCATACATATTTCTTTGAGAAAAAGGCAGATTATACATATAATCTGCCTCTTTCTCAAATAAATAATATTTATTTAAAAAGAAATGAAAATGGTATTCAAACAAAGAGATTAAGGAAATGTTAAAAAAAATAACAGAAAACAGATAGAGGGATGCAGGAATGGTTCAACGAGTTCTATGAAGCAAGAATACTCCAATACCTAAAGCAGATGAGAAACAAGAAAAATAGAAAATTATAGACTGGCATCCCTAATTAACTTAGATGCAAAAATGTTCAATGAAGTCTGTAGCAGACAGCTTCAGGTTTGTTGAGATGAATTTCCAGACCACGCACAGTTATGGAGGAAGGGATATTATTTATTGAAGCTCACAGATCCAGGGGAAGTTCCATAATGGCAGAAGAAGCTGGCCTGCCTTCATAGGGCCAAGCAGTGAGAGAAAAACCAACCAGCCATACAGCACACAGAGCAAAAACTACTGCCAAAGAGTCACACAGCAAACTTCAGGAACTCCTGCTAGGCACACTTTGCATATCTTTACAATGGAATCTCAAACCATCATCACACCTTAAGATTGGCCCCCAGTGACATTGCCTCTAGCAAGGTGATTGCAGATGCAAACTATAACTAATAAAACACTGAATATATTGGGGGACATATATTCAAACTACTACAAAGTCCTTGTAATCTGAATTCAGGAACACATCAAAAGCATCACCTACCTTTGATCAAGCAGGTTTTATCCCAGGGAGGCAGGAATGGTTCAATATATGGAAATCAATTAAAACACAGAATCACATGACTGATCAATGCAGAAAAGACCTTCAAGAATATACAGCAGCCCTTCATGATCAAAACACTGGAGAGACTTGGTATGGAGGGACCATATTTCAACATAATAAAGGCTATTTATAAAGTACCTATGACCCAGATCACTTTAAATGAGAAAAAAACTTGAAGTGTTCACACTGACATCTGGAACAAGACAGAGGTACCCACTCTCACTATTGCTTTTCAATTTGGTACTTGAAGTCTTAGATCAAGCAATAAAATAAGAGAAACAACTAAAAGGGATAAAAATTGGTAAGGAATAACTCAAACTAGCCCTCTTTGTAGATGACATGATTTTATATATAAGTGACCCAAAAGACTCCACCAAAAAACTTCTAAAAGTGATAAAATCTTTCAGTAAAGTGGCTGGATATAAAATCAAACCTCAAAGCACAGTAACCTTCTTGTAAGCAAAAGATAAGCATATAGACAAAGAGATAAGCAACACTATCCTGTTTACAATAGCTACAAAAAATTAAATGTTAGAACATTATAAACCAAGGAAGCAAATGACCTGTACAATGAAAACGTGAAAATACTGAGGAAAGATATATAGGAGGATATGAGAAGATGAAAAGATCTCCTATGCTCATGGATTGGAAGAAATAGTGTTGTGGGCTGGAGAGATGGCTTTTAGCAGTTAAGGCACCTGCCTCCTAAGCCTAAGAACACAGGTTCCAATCTCCAGCGGTTCCAATCTCCAGGTCCCACGTTTAGCCAGATGCAAAGTGATGCAAGGGCACAATGCACTTGACCACAAGGGGGCGCACGCATCTGGATTTCTTTCGCAGCAGCTGAGAGGCTGCTGGGGCGCCATCTATCTTTCTTCCTCTCCCTCTCTCTCTGTCTCTCTCTCTCCAAAAGAAAGAAAGAAAGAAAGAAAGAAAGAAAGAAAGAAAGAAAGAAAGAAAGAAAGTTGTGAAAATGGCCATCCTACCAAAACTATTGTATAGATTCAATGCAATTTCAATAAAAAATCCCAGCAATAGCTGGGCGTGGTGGTGCACGCCTTTAATCCCAGCACTTGGGAGGCAGAGGTAAGAGGATTGCCATGAGTTCAAGGCCACCCTGAGTCTACATAGTAAATTCCAGGTCAGCCTGGGCCAGAGTGAGACCCTACCTCAAAAAACAAAACGAAACAAAACATCCTTCACAGAGATAGAAAAAATAGCCTTAAAATTCATATGGAAGAAAAAAGGCCTTGGATAGTCAAAAATATCCTCAACAAAAGAAATATGTCTAGAGGTATCACCATACCTGATTTCAAGATATACTACAAAGCCATAATAACTAAAACAACGTGGTACTGGCACAAGACATACAGATGAATGGAATATATTAGAAGACCCATATCTAAGTCCAAATACAACTACCTCATCTTTGACAAAAGGTACAAAAATGCACACTGGAGAAAAGACATTTTCAACAAATGGTATTGGAAAAATTGGATAACCACATGTAGAAGAATGAAATTAGAGCCTCTTCTATCACCCTGCACAAAAGTCAACTTTAAATGATTGAGGAACTCAATATAAGACCTAAAGCTATAAAACTAGAAGAAAAAACAGGGAGTATAATCCACAATATAGTCATAGTAAAAGACTTCCTAAATAAGACCCCAGCAGCACAGGAAACTAGATAACCACTGAACCACCGAGAACTCTTGAAATTAAGAAGAGAAAAGAGAACAGGAGTTACCTGACAAGTGAGGGGAGCACAGAATATTGAAGGTAAGAAAGTCTAGGAAGGAGAGGGGGTAGGGAACATTGCAGAAGAGGGGGCAGAAAGATTGTAAAAGCCACACAGTAGGCAGGGATACCCTGATGCATGATCCTCCCACTGACTGATTGAGGCCTTTATGATCCCACATTGAATTGCATAATCCCACGGAGAAGGGCTTAAATCTTTTAAAAATAAATTTAAAAAAATGTGACAAGGTGATGTTTAAAAATTCTATATTGGACTTATTTTCTAACAACAACAAAAAGAATTCCTGAGAATTTTGCAGAGTGGAAAGATTGTAAGAGCCACAGGTTGAGACATCATGACCAGAGACATTGCCTCCCCACCAAAACTTCTGCTCCCACAACACATAACTCACAATCCCATTGTGAATATCTGCAACCCATCTAAGGAGGGTCCCCAGCAGAATGGAGGAAGGATGAGGGAAAAGAGGGCAAAGAGGATACCAACATGTGATACACTCACACAAATTGAGTTGTTAATAATAAATAAATAATAAATAAATAAAAAGTATCCCTGAGGAAAAATCCAACTGGTACGTCTTGGGCCAAGTGATTCTTAAGCTCATGTACTTAAAAAATATTTTAAATTTATTTATTAGAAAGAGAGAGAGAGTGTGTGTGCGCTCACGCTCGCATGGGTGCACCAGGGCCTCCTGCCACTCCAAAGAAACTCCAGATGCATGCATCATTTTGCATGCATTTTTTTTGCAGAGCCAGTATCACTGGCTCTGTGAGTCACTTTCCCATTCAGAAATGAGGGCCAAGGTTGGTTACCAAGTCATTATGAGAAAAATGTATTTGACAATGATAAATCACATTTATTCTGATTCATGTTAGAATGTAAGTTATCAGGGTAAAGAGGTAAGAGTGAGCCAAATAATGAAGAATCATGTACGGGTTACATTAAGACATTTGGAATGTTGCCAGTGTGCAATAGCCATCTATTAAATAATGTTCGAATGGAGTGGTGTTAAGGTTATCTGTGGAAAAGCCACATTGGCATAGATTTTAGGGCAAGGACACACACAGATCAGAGTCATGAAACTCTCCAGGGAAAGATAAGCAGAGCACAATGGAGGGAACTCAAATTTTGGTGCTAGCAGCTGTGGGTGGGAAGACAGAATTAAGGATAATAATAATAAAAAAAACTTGGTGAAATGAAAACTTAGAGAAGCATGTAAAAGCATGTAGTGAAGGCAAATTCAATTTTGAAGATAACTCTTTGGTAGATGCATGGATGGTCAGAGGAGGTGTCAAATATCTTCTTCTATCACTCTTCAGTTGTATTTCTTTGAGACAGGGTCTCTAACTGAATCTGGAGTTTACATTTTATTTTTATTAGACTGTCTGAGGAGCAAGAATCAAGGTCCTCCTGTAGTGCCAGGACCCCCAAATGTGGGTTGGGGTCCTTGGGAGTCACTCAGTGAGACAACAAGTGAAGCTCGACTGCAATTACATGGAATTCTTTATTACCAAGCTAGACTGGGACTCTTTGAGAGAGGCCCCACTCTTGGGGAAAGGGTTTATATAGAGAAGGGGTTGGATATTGCAACATTTGAAATGGTTGTTCAAATGAACATTCTGAGCTGCTTATCTGGGATCAGCTGCTTGTTTCAGATCTTTATTACCTCCGGGATGTTAAGACTTTGAATGAACAATAAGAGAGAGGAGGGGCTTGGGAAAGAAGCAAAGGTGAGTTTACATTGAATCTGAAGTTCCTCATTTTGAGTCAGGCCTGATTTCAGATGGCAGTCTGTTTTACTATAATGGCTATCTGCTTAAAAATGGCAGTACTACTGTCCTGAGCCCAGTTACAGAAGCTAAAGCAATATCTTAATTTCTTAGATCTCACACTCCCATCTCTGTTCCTCTCTGCACAGGGGTTGAAAGAGTGGGCAGCAATGCTCAGCTTTTACATAGGTGATGAGAATCAAACTCAGGTCCTCAGGCTTGTGCAGCAAATGCCTTACCCAATGAGCTACCTCTTCAGCTCCCATGTTATGACTTTTTGAGGTAGGATGAGATATAGAAAATTAGGTTGATGAAATGAATTAGGGGACCTGAGTGTGACACCTAGGTTAAGGAAAGGCTAAGCAGAAGCAAAACCTACTGTGCAAAAGCTGAAGATCAAAGGTATATATGGGAGGGGCATAACAACTGGAGCCTCACTGATTCAGAGAGTAGTCAGGAAGCAACTAAGTGGGAAACTAGGACTAGATGGAAAGGCCATAGGAAGTCTCCTGGATGGAAGCTGACCTAACTCACTCCTTTTAGAGACTTTGAAATATGTTGTATGATTGTATAACAAGGTTATCAAAGAGTGAGAAACACAAAATGAGTGACTCAAAATAGGCAAGAAAAAAAAAAAAGAAAAATCCCCAAAGCCCAAGATATTCCATCAACCTTAAGGGGGAGCTGTGAGGTAAAGTGAATCTATGCCCATACTACTAGTAATATGAAGGCATTAAATACATATTAGTAATTTTCCTTTGTAAGAGCAAGTCACTGTCTCCTGTAGCTAAGATTACCATCTTTACTCTTAGATCTTTTCCGGTAACTCTTACCAATAACCAGTCATTTGGGCCAATGTACATTTTTCTCTCTTTTTTTCTTTTCTTTTAATATTTTACTTTTTATTTATTTGAGACAGAGAAAGTGAGAGTGAGAAGGAGAGAGGAAGAGAATGGGTATGCCAGGGCCTCAAGCCACTGCAAATGAACTCCACATGCATGTGCCATCATGTGCATCTGGTTTACGTGGGATCTGGTGAATTGAACATGGATCCTTAGGCTTTGCAGGCAAGCACCTTAATCACTAAACCATACTTCCAGCCCCAATGTAGATTTTTCAATGTAGACTGTGCACATGTCTATTCAACGTGGCTTTTTTATCCCCTTCTGATTGTCACTCTGACTGTTGGGTTTTGAATGTGAAATGTTTCTACAGGCACATGTGCTTGGATACTTGGTCTCCAGCTTGTATCCCCATTGGGGAAAGTAGTTGAACCTTTAGAAAGTGGTGCCTTGTTGGAGGAAGTGCATCTATGTGGACAAGCCTTAATGTTTTATAACCCAGTCCCACTTCCTGTTCTCTGTTTCCTGAGTGTGGATACAATGTGACCAGCGGCCACCTGCTGCCATGCCTTCCCTGTCAAGATGAACTCCTAGAATTGTAAAGCAGAAATAAACACTCCCTTCCTTTAAGTGATCCTTCTCGGGTCACAGTTGCAGCAATGAGAAGAGGAACTACATAGCTACTAAAACTGTGTGGTTAAACAAAAAATCATAAACTGGCAGAATAAATAGAAGTCGCAAGTTACTTCTCAGGTTATTACTGCAAACCACATCAGATGTGGCTCTCCTCTACACAGATGTGGCTCTCCTCTACACAGATGTGGCTCTCCTCTACCCAGCGATGAGAAGGGCCTTCCAATGTGTGCTAAAAATAGACCAGAATGGCTTTAGTGGCTTTTTGGAGGAATTTATGAGGTATTTTGTATGTGTGCCCATGAAGCTCTAATTTTCTGGCCTAATTTCTTCCTCCAGAATTAGCTTAAACATAATAACAAGACATCCTCAAACCTTTCTTTATGTAAGGGGGAAAAGTCCAGTGGTAATCAAGGAGAAAGAGAGAAGGAAAGAAGCAGTTTGGAAAAGACACTGTATACAGTGCCACTTAATTTTTTCTTTTTATGAAAAATAATTGAAGACAAGCAGAAATCACTAAGAAATCACATGCTATAAAAGATTTACCTTTTGCTTTTTATAGCTTTATTAACTATTATCAAGTTTCAATGTGTTTCAAATAATTAAATACTGTAACTGGGACATTAAAAATACAAACTAATTTACCAAAATAATTGTTTTCTGATTATTATGTACAATATTATACATTTTATGTTATATAAGGGGTTTTATACATAAAGGTAAGTTTTCATTTATGATTATTATTGGAATTACAAAATGAATTTGAACAGAACATTTCTACACATACATACACATGACTGCTCAGCTGGGAAAATCAAAACCATACCTGATGTGGCCATTAAAAATATAATTATGCTCCTATAATAATGATGGAAAATGAAATTTGTTTTAATTATTTTGAGACCATTATTTAAAACCGCACATACAGATAGATTATATAACTCAGCTCTTTAAGTGTGAAAGTAATTATCCTTGTGACTGAAATAGGACCTCATTTTTCACAAAATTTTTCATTTTTAATTTAATTTTAAGGGATCTAATACAATTCATAGTTATTAAAATATCTTGTATACAGACAAAAGGCATATCAGTTCCTAACAAATAACAAAGCCATGGTGTCTATCTTATCACTATATATATATATATTTCACTATATGTTTTTAAAAATTAACCTTACTAGATTGTAGTTTGATATGCTTTCCCATTCATAACTGTGATCCAAATGATTACATATTGAGGCAGAGCACTTAAGAGAGAAAAGAATTATTGCAAAGAACTGGATAGTGTTAAAGATGTTACTAAGTGACTTCAGAAAACACCATAAATGGGTGCTCACACATGAGGCAGCACAAATACACATGGCACCTCTTTTTAAGAAAGTCATCAATTCTTCAACAAGCCCAACATATTAGCCTGTCATTCTGCCTGACAGCTGAGATAGCAGACTAAGTCCTGGATATTTTCATGAAGTTTTAGTATTATGCCACTTTTACACTTGATTCCTCTCAAAGAGAAGAGCTGTGATTTTAAGCAATCCCAAACAATTTTCTAACTCACCTGAAAGCTTGAAAACCACTGTATTTCCCTGCCCAAGAAAAAAAATGGCTTTCTAACGACTTCTCAACTGTAAACCTAGGTATCATTTCAGAGGTCAATACTACTGAAAATTCTATCAAAACTATACACAAGCATCAGGCTGGAGAGATGGCTTAGCGGTTAAGGCACTTGCCTGTGAAAAGTAAGGACTCATGTCTCAGGTTCGACTCTCCAGATCCCACGTAAGCAAGATGCACAATGACTCAAGCATGCAACACTGCACATGTGCACAAGGGGCCAAACTTAGAGTTTGATTTCAGTGGCTGGAGGCCCTGGCACACAACTTCTCTCTCACACACACATAAAAATAAAATGGTCAGTCTGTTGGGCTTGCCTCAAAAACAAAACAAAAACATACACAAGCATCTAGGAAGGGTCACTGTGAGTGGACTAAGCATTCCCTTAAAGTTGCACAACACACGGCAGTTCCTGTTTGTAAAGCCTGCGTTTACTCAGGGGCAAACAACAGGAATACTTGGAAACCAGGAGACACAAAGGGAGTGAGTTAAGATACATACAAAAACAAAGGTCTTTCTCACATGGCCTGTGAGAACTAACATACAGACCCTCAGTTATGCTTTGTTTTCGTTCAGCCTGTTCATGTTTTGCTTGAATATAAAAGAATTTCTAACCTAAGTTATCAAAATATATTCATATAAATGTATGAGCATTTCTAATATAAAAGTTAAAAAAGTCTAAATCCTTAATTTTTTTTGTAATTAAATATCCTAGACTTCAGTAGGCAGATTTAATTTAGAGCAGCTTGAAAAAATAAAATAAAACATGTTGGCCAAGTGTCATCTGGAAACTGGGCAAAGCTACATTTCAGCTCTTCTATGTGATTTCTCAGCAACAGCCCCCTCCTCTTCTTCATCTTCTTCCTCCTCATAGTGCACCGCTCTGCCTTTGGGCCGGTTGTCATCAGGAGCTTCCTCTCCATCATTGTTTTTGTCATCGGCCTTCAAAATTAAAAACAAATAGATTAATTAAGAGATAAGATGGAGAGTTAATGACTAATAATTCTCTCCAGCAAAGGCATTTATTTTGGGAGAAAGGAAATAAACAAAGACAAATGATCCTATAAGGAACAGTGTCACAACTCTTCTTAATTCGAAGTGGACCTATTAAATTCAGTGCACACACACACACACTCATGTGCACATGCACACACTCAAAGAAATATTCACCCTACACATACATTTTCATCATTTTCACCATAGGTCTCTTCAGCATTATGTTCCAGTTCCCTTTTTTTCTCTTCAGCCAAATCTTCCTGAACCTAAAACAGACCACAAATACTGAGTGATGCTTTCACCATTGACACACTTGCAACAACATGTTTTCATTTCCAAAAGCATTCATTTAAATAGCAGACATGGGCTGGAAAGATGGCTTACCAGTTAAGTGCTTGCCTGTGAAGCCTAAGGACCTTTGTTTGAGGCTCAATTCCCCAGTACCCACGTAAGCCAAATGCACAAATTGGTTCATGCATCTGGGGTTTGTTTACAGTGGCTGGAAGCCCTGGTGCGCCCATTCTCTCTCTCTTCCTCTCCATCTCTCTCTCTCTTCTCCCTGCCTCTTTCTCTCTGTTACTCTCAAAGAAATAAATAAAAATTTTAAAAAATTTTAAAAATTGCAAACATATCCAACTCCTACCAACCCAGATATCCAGAGACACAGAAGCTCCCAAAACCTCATCACTGAAGTAGAACTAAAATGACCCCAATGTGGCTCAGGGAAATTTACGGAAGAGGGGGCAGAAAGAATGTTAGAGCCATAGGTTGGGGCATTATGCACAGAGACTTGGCCTATCCCCCATAACTCTTGACTACCCCCACAATGCATGACCCACAGTCACCAGTGATGAGGGTCCCTATGGAAGAGGGAGGACAGGGAGGAGGATAATGGAGTCACCATTATGAATGTAAAATTAGAATAATATAAACACAAACAAATTATAAAAAAATAAAAAACAAAAAAAAATTGCAAACACAAAATTAAATTCAACTGAATTCAAAACACAATTCACAAGTTTGACTTGTCTACCAGGTGTAAATAAATGTGTAATATAGATATTGCAAAAATCACAGAAAGATTTTTAGATCTGAATTTCTGATTTATTTGAATAAGGGTTAACTACAAGAACAATACTTAAAGAAATTTACCTTATAAAATTATACATTTCCATTTTCTAAATGGAAGAACTATAAAAATCTATAGGTCTTACAGAATTGAAGTCCTATGAACGCAGGTACTGCATACCTCATTCACTATATTCAGTAACTAGATTACACCTGGCACATTGGAACGTCTTAAGAAATGCTGCTGAGTAACTAGTCACTGAGTGACTAATGGACCAATGCAAAAATCATCTACCTCCAATATACCTAAAAGATACCACTCTTAATAGAAGACAAGGCAGAAAACTGATGAATCTATTCTATAACTAAGAATAAATTTGCCTAGCCACAACATTTAGAATATAGGACAGAAATATTTCAGTTTCTATTAAACTGTCTCCAAATCCTTGTCACTAGTGTTCTAACACACTTTAAATAATTTTCTTAGCCAGGCATGGTGGCTCACGTCTTTAATCCCTGCACTTGGGAGGCAGAGGTAGAAGGATCACCGTGAGTTTGAGACCACCCTGAGACTACATGGTGAATTCCAGGTCAGCCTATGCTAGACCAAGACCTTACCTCAAAAAAAGGCATGGAGAAGGCTAACGATGGTACCATCATGGCTATATACACATTATATAGATAACTAATAAAAAAAATTAAAAAAACAAAAAGAACCCAATAATAACAATAATTTTCTTTTGCTTAAACTATTCTTACTGCCTCATTGACCCCAAGTATTTATCTCAAAATGCAAATCAAAGAAAGTATACACATACTTTTACTAAATAACCTCTGATCACATCTCAAAGA
The DNA here is from genome assembly GCA_036365145.1 of Orientallactaga sibirica. Classification (NCBI taxonomy): domain Eukaryota; kingdom Metazoa; phylum Chordata; class Mammalia; order Rodentia; family Dipodidae; genus Orientallactaga; species Orientallactaga sibirica. Next base: position 14,807,884 of record JAEOAD010000008.1, read on the forward strand.
AATATATGATAAAAACAGTTTCTAACTAGTTAAATATTCTGAGAGTTCTGAAAAAGCTGTCTAAGTCACTTGAATATACTTGAAAAAGTCTCAGAATAACAATTTGGTATATGGTACTTCTATGGTACCAAGACCAAACTCTTCTAGGGTCAGAGCTTAAGATTAAGTCCTCTTTGATGAAACAAAATTACATAACTTTCAGAAGAAGAGCTATTGCAAAGTAGAGAAACAGGTGAGGGATGGAAAATAAACAGGCCCTTTAAGCAAGAAGCAGCAGATCCAGGGTGCCTCAAAGCATACATTTCTGATGAGGGCAACAGAAAAGAACTGACACCTCTGAGACGAGCTGTGGACAGCAGCTCTGTCATGAGTTTATAAAGATGACTCCTGAAAGATGCTCTGGACAGAGAAGCCTTGAAGAATCTCCTATAATCAGCCAGAGCCCCTAATGTATGTCCACCCCAAATATTAGGTCAGCAGCATTGCACATTGTTTGTATAGACAGTCCTGGCATCAGTGAGCTAAAGATAGCCTTTTCTTACCTTATGGCTCTATCAATGGTCTATGACACTTCTGTTGCCATGAGTCACAAGACTTACTGCTGAAGGGTCCCTATATACTTTGATAAACAAAGATATGTCTTCTACACTCTTAAAAATGAAAATATTACCTGTTAACACTAAACATGAGTTAGTTGAAGTGAGAAAGAACTGTTGAGACTATGCAGTATAGTGGAAAAGTACATAAATTAGGGGCTATAATCCTTTTATGCCAAGGATGCCAAATAATTACCCAGGCATCCTCAGTTATGTCTCTAGCACTGCTACATAACTCTACTAATATAGCACAAAACAGCTCCAGACAATAGGTAGACAAATAGGCCTGATTATGTTCCAGTTAAACTTCGTTTAAAATTTAAATAATTTATATTTATACAACTCCTACATTTATATAAGAGTTGAACAACTTGTAATATTTACTGTGGAATCATACTTGCACCAAAACATTGATTTGAACATTTCTCTTCATATAGATAGTAAGGTCAAATTTTTGGCTTGTTTTGATCTGAGACAAGGTCTTGCCTCAAACTCATGATCCACTTCCCTTAGCCTCCCAAATGCAGGGACTAAGGCCATCCCCATCATGATAGGCAATCAACTGTTTTATTAGAAAAAATCTTCAAGCACATATCAATAAAGAGAATAATACACTCAACCTCTTATAGCCAAAATCAAGTTTCAAAATATATCTCAACATTTCTTCATACCTAGTACAAAGTCGAACTTGTTATTTGTGTTTTAAATTTATTTGAGTTTAATTTTGTGTCTGATATTTTTAATGAATGTTTTGGAAATGAGAACATGTTGTTGCAAGTGTTATATTCTTGAGTCCCATGTCTAGCTGACTGTTATAATAATGTCTGTTTCTAGTTACTGTGTCATAATCACTAATCTACAACCAAGGACAGGGAAAACATGGGCTTCCTTCCACTCCTTTTTTTATATTTTATTTTTGAGAGGGAGAGAAATGCATGTGCAGCATTTCAGCCAGTATGAATAACTCCAGACACACTTTGTGCATGTGCAACATTGCGGGCTTGTATCACTATGCATCTGGCTATATGGGACCTGCAGATTGGAACATGCATTCTTAGGCTTCATAGGCAAGTACCTTAACCACTAATCCATCTCTCCAGTCCCCTTTTCCATTCTTTTTTAAGGCTAGCAACTTGTTATATACAAAGAATGTTCTAGGCACACTTCCATCCAGTATCCCTTCAACCATTGTTCTAGCTCCCACATTTTCTGTAACTGGAAGTTAGCATACAGGTATGAGCTCAGGTTCAACTTAAAAGCTAAGGGAAGGGGCTTAAGAGAAAGTTTAGTTGACAAAGTGCTCAGGAGGTATCTCAATTGGTGAAAGTGCTTTTCTTGTAAGCACGAGGGCCTGAGTGCAATCCTCAGTGCTTACTAAAACAAGCGAGGCATGTGGAGTGCCATTGTGATCCTAGAGCTAGGAGATGGAGATGTGAGGACCCCTTGACTGTCTGGTTAGCCAGCACTAATTTCTACCAGGAACTATCCCATATCAACTATACACTCCTGGTGCTTAATAATAATGACATCTTTATGTCAGGAGCCAATTATGATTCAACAAGAAAGAACAAAGTGTGTGATCTGAAAGTTTTAACGAACCTGTCTGAAGTTCAAATTTATTATGCATAAAATAAAGGCATTGGGGTAAAATCAATAATATTTAGTCATATATATATATATATATATATATATATATATGACAGCCTTTAACAAATGCTCATTTCCCCCCACATAAATTTAGGAGACCACACTTCACAAAGTCCATCTACAACTGTCTGATCTAGGACTGTTAATGTAAACAGTGTTTCAGAAAAGTCAGCATCAAGTGGGGAGAGGCTTTCAAATGGGGTGGCTTTCAAAGAGCTCTACTTCATAGGCTCCACAGAACATAAGATCTAAATTTCCTAGGGTAAGTATTCATCTAAGGCTTTACATTTCTCACAGACTCTTTAAGATAATTCTTGGTCATAGCCAAGAATGACACCACTTCCTTGAATAAAATGGACACTGGTTCCAAATAGCAAGCTAATAACTCTTCCAGAAATGTCTTTATCTCTACCCTTGGGATCTAGTGTGGAAAGTCTAGCATGCTTCCCAGTTGTCATTCATTATAAACCACTGAGTTCAATGACTCATTGATTTAGGGGATCCACAAATGAAATTGTAACAATCTAGCCAATAGAATCTTATGTATGCATTATTTTAGCAGCATGTGCATCATGTCTGGAGCAAAAGAAACTCAAACTATCTTACCAAAATCACTAGAAAGAAACAAAATGATACAGTGGTTCTAAATGATCTTTAAAACATGTGTACACCTACAGTAAGAGGCTAGGTTAGACTTTTTTAAAATATATATATATATTTTTATTTATATTATTGTGATTTTACATTCATAGTATTGGTTCCAGCCTTTTATAATTTATGTCTACTCCACCTGACCACATTAGTATTCTGGTAAAAGTGACATTTGTCAAAGATGCCCCAACATTGCTACTCTTCATTACTTATTTTTATCCGCTGAAATAGAACAATTAGAGCATGGGGGGAAAATACCATGCACAATGGAGAAAACCTTAGTAATTGGTTAAAACAAAATAAAAACAAAGTCCAAATTGAGTGACAAATGGCTATCCTATGCTGCTAAATGGATCAACACTTTTGTATTGGACAACGAGAAATGTCCTTGCTGAGCCACGAACCAGGAGGCTGTAGCTCAAATAGTGAACGATGCTAAGATACAGGGGTGGGTAAGCAAGTGACAAGAGAACATGCTTGTCTGCAATGTTAGCTGTAAGGGCAGGAAGCAGTGGAGTCTATCATTGTTTAGCACATGTTCAGCCCATAGGAAAGTCTCTTGCTATGATTATTCTCAGGCTACATCCAAAACAGGTGTGGAGCTTTGTGGCCACAGAAGGTGGACAAGAAAACCTGTAGTCCCCTCTCCTGTTTGCCTATAATCCCAACACTGGGGAGGTGGACCCAGGAGGATCCCAGTGAGTTTAGCTGACTCAGTGAGCTGTAAGTTCAGTAAGAGATCCTGCCTCACAAAAACAAAATGAAGAACAACTGAAAAGCTGTTGGCCTCTAGCCTGTACTTGCTTCTATCTCTCTCTCTTTCTTTCTATCTCTTTTACACACACACACACACACACACACACACACACACACACACACACACACAAAGAAATTAGAGACATTAGAGACAAGGTATTGTTATAAGACTTATGGGGAGGGCACTAACAAGGACAAAAGAATTAGAACCTGGGACTGGGTGAAACAAAATCTAGTCAGTTCAGTAGAATTGAAGAGATGAACAGTTACCAGTCTGGACCACTGCTGGGTTACAATTGTACTGGGTGCAGCCCTCTGCCTTTGTCTCCCCTTCTTCCTCCTTCTTGCTGTTCTGTCTTTCCTGTTTTTCAATGCTTGATCCCTCTTGGATCTCAGCATTTCTCCTCCTCTACCTTAAGTAATCATAGCATAGAAGTATAAAGGAATTGGTAAATACTGATTAAATTTTTATGGTTACCCTTTTGAATTTTTCAAAGGAAGCCAAGGTGAATCTTTTCTCTGTTAATCCCTCAAAGATTCCCTGGTAGCTGACATAATGAAACAAAGCAATATTAGTTAAGACACCCTGCTATAAGAGGAGCCCAGATGAATATCTTTTTTCTTACAAATGTCTTTATATTCAGTGCTGGAGGTTTCTTTGACGTTCCCATTTTCCAAAGACAGGTCTGGATCTTGATGAATATGGACAGCAGGGTGGAAAAAAAGAATATACAGATCAAGGGTGTTAGAGAGCACCTGACTTTAGATGCAGCCAGTGATCAGAAAGGGCAGCATATTTTTCTCATTTCCTGGCATAAGCACATTTTTTAGCATTAGCTCTGAAAAGCTGACAGAGGCAGTAAAAACAAGAAAAGAGACTCATGAAGGGAGCCAAAGGTATCAGTGCAGAGCATGTGTCTTTACAGCTTGCTCCCATTGTGGGGCTTTGCTTCTGAGAGCCAAGGATCTATGCTCCCATGTGTATTTTCCCCTTAGGACAAAGTTAGAAGTTTATAAAAAACCTACCTGCAAAGTTGTTTTCAACCAGGGCTTTAGTCTGGGACCTAATGACAAGTCTACTATACTACTAACAGAGAGATTAGATGCAGGTCTTGGCCTGATAGACAACATCCTCCTAGGTAATGTAGGCATGCACATATGAGAGCTGTGACAAATACACCCCATTCAGCAGCTGACTGATTACTGGAGTGTGCCACAATGATGGCTTGTCTACACATCTCATTCATAATAATATGCCAAAAGTTTACAATGGAAAGCAAACTACAAAGAAATATTAAGAAATTACATCTAGAGCTGGGGAGATAGCCCTATGGATTTAAAAAAATGCCATACATTATGGTAGATTTATTATTATTATCATTATTTTTCTTTAAAAGGTTAGACTCTGACATTTCTTCTCCCTCACTCCCATTCCACTGAGGGCCCTCCTCAGTGACAGGTATTTGTAAACACAGCCACCCTATGGGCAAGAAGGAAGGCCAAAACAGGAGAATATGCTAGAAGATCAGGGGCCAGACAGCCTGACAAGAAAGTACAATGAACAATGTTAGAACCTGCCTCAAAAGAGGTGGAACATGAGAATCAACTCCCAAAACTTGTTCTCTGACTTCCACATGTATGCTGTAGCATGCACAAATCCATACTTACACACATGGATGAACATACACACACACACACACACACACACAACACACAACACCAATAAATATAAATGATAAATAAATAAATATTTCATCTAAATGCACTTTATTTAACTGAGTTTCTAAACATGTTTCCCTCCTTTCTTTTCATTGAGTGAGTGTTAAAGATTAATCTTGGAGCCTCTGACATGGTAGACCAACACTCTACTACTAGGTACAAGGCTTACTATTGTTAAATTTAATTCAAATACTGAATTCCTATAGAGGAAGAGGCTAGAAGGCAAAGTTAAATCCCTAGGTATGTCTAAAGGAGATTATGTGGGTCCCAGTTTTCTGTACGGAGTCTCCCTATAAGGCAGACATAGGGGAGATTCTATAGAGAAAGCTACTGGGGTCAGTAACAATTCCCTCAATGTGCAAAACTTTTTTCTTCCCTTTTTATTGCAAGAAATAAATATTTAAGAAATAAATAAATAAATAAATATTCTTGGAAAGATCATAGGCATCTAAGTTCACCACTCATAGAAAGTCAAATGTCTTCTGTATTCAAAATTTCTGCTCCTTCAAAATTTTTCTGTTTCTGGCATCTTCTAAGTGTTTAGCTGCCATGATCCATTTATTCTATAAGACATCCTTGCTTAGCCCACTTAAGTCTTTATGAACATCTGTACAGAATATCCAAGTCAACAGAGCTGAGGGTAGTTTGAGGGCAGTGTGCCAGAGAGAATAATATGACCAGCCTCATGCATTCAGTCTTCTTACCTCCTCTTCTCCCTCTTCCTGGTACTGCTCATCAACATTGTCCTCCTGCTGGTCTGGGTTGCCTGCCATCTGTTGAAACAAATGGACAGCTCATGTGACTGTCCACTAGAGGAAATTTCTACACTATGCTGAAATGAAGGGAGCATGCCACCATGAAAAGTGTTCTTGTAATGAATGTGTCGGTGGCCAGAAAATGATGAGGAATCTTTCTAACACAAAGCACAGGTGTCCATTACCCTCTCCTGCTCTGAGTCAAAACATTTTACCTAACAGCCCCAAATCCACTCATGTGGCAAACATTCTCTCAACATATATCATAGACTAACCTTTTCCATAAACTAGGGTATCATGGAAATGCTCCCATTAAACCCACCTAGGGTAGAGGACCCTCTGCTTACCACCAAATGCTCTTCCATGTCTGCATTTTCTTGTTTTTGGTCATTTTGTTTTTGCTCTTCATTTTCATCTGGCAAATTTTCTTCTCTTGCTTGCTCAGCTTCCTCAAACTCATCTTCACCTTGATTATTGGGGTCATCTGCTGGATTTATGTCCTCCACGGCAGCCCTCTGGAACATGTACAGAAAGAGCTAGCACCCCTTCAACACTGAGCCACAAGCTTAATTCCACATGAAAGGTCACACACTGACAGGAAATGAAACTGTACTTTGCTAGACTGTTTCAGAACAATCCTTGACAAGATGAACAAGTATTAAATGTACCAATGGCAAAAGCCAAAACTCTGCTTTAGGTGTGAGAGGTTCAGGAGTCAAAATAGTTGCAGAAGTACAAATGGAACTGCTTTTCTGGAAGTGATTCAACATCGTCCTTAAAACTAGTACAAAGTAACAGGAGTGTCACTAAATACAAAGCCAGAAATATAACTAAAGAAAGTTAAAGGGTCAAGTAGGAAGAAAAAATCCATACTAATTAAGATGGGAGACTTAGTGAGAAAATAATAACTCCTTTCTCTATTAGATTGAATTTTATAGAAACTTCCTTTTAAAGGGATTATTTACCACAAATATAAGAGGGCAAAAACTAGCTGTATGGAAAGAAGGCCTAGCCCAGTAGGGCAGGTGAGGATCATAAAATGAAACAAAGGCAAGAAAAGGGATCACTCTATATTTAAAGGTCTATTTGTAGCATGAATCATTTTTTTTCTTTGTAAATTTTTTTTCTTCTTAAAATTTTAATTAATGCATTATTGTACACGTATACCCACTGGGTGAGCATCTTCACATGTTTGTGGAAACATGTATGCAAAAGTCAGAGGTGGACATTGGCATCTTACTTGATTACACTCCACCTTGTTTTTTGAGACAGGCTCTCTCATTAAAACTGGAGTTCACCGATTCTGCTATAGGCAGCCAGTGAGCCTCAGGGTTTCCCTGTCACTACCTTCCCAGTGCTGGGATTACAGGTGTGAGCAGCTATACCGGGCATTTTTTTAAATTGGTACTAGGGATCCAAACTCGGGTCCCTGTGCTTGCAAGGCAAGTACCTTAACCACTGAGCCATCTGCCCAGCCCTGCATGGACAAAATTTTTTTGAACACTGCCATGCAACATAGAGATGTTGCATTACAAGGGATGGAAGACAGTATCCTTGTCTTTGGCAATAAATCATCAACAGTATTTCCTCAAGCAATCCTCAGCTATTGTGATTGTACAAATACCCTTCAAATGGTTGATTTTAGAATTATTTCCCATGTCCACTGCAGCTCATACATCATCTTTTATGACTTACATAATGTTCATCTTCACAAAGATCCAGAGCTAGAGATGGGAAGAAATGGTACTGCTTGTTAAGAGCTTCCCCAAGCCCTTGGCTATCCATGAACAGTTACTGACGTGACAACTGCTTTCCATGAGACACTGAAGCTACGGAGCAGGACTCAGTCTCTTTCAGCATTCTCCAGGCAAGGGGATTCTTATGCAATGCACTTGAGCACTTGCCCATGCTCAGGAGCTCTCAGTACTACTAATCAAACAGTGCAAATGACACTTTTCTTGAAATACAAGTGGCAATGCTAATTACTCTACAATCTCTTTTGTATCTTACCAATCATTTGTGTAGGGATACGGGGTGTGGGGGGGACATAACCTATCCCCTACAGGAAAAAAAAAAAACACTAAGCACCTTTTGCTAAATTTCATAAAATGTCCATTACTAGCCCAAAAACCAAGTAACAAGTCTGGATTCACAGGAAAATTTTTGTAACATTCAAACCAAACAGTTAACATACAGAGGGACAAATGGGTCTCACAATTTCTATGTAACAGAAGGTTTGGAGTAAAGCTAGTCCTGCTTAGTGTGTTTGCCGGAATGAACAAAGGTCAGGAAGGACTCCCTATGCCAGTGATGACAGTTTCCAGACCTCTGTGACTGTAAAACCCTCCTCTATCCTCTACCATCTCATCGCCTCCAAACACCCACAGGCTTTTGTACTCTTGATTTCTTGCTCCCAACGGTCAATCTTTCTTTCACTCTCTCATATGTGCCTACTTCCTCTTTCCTGGACACAGTTCAGAGCTCAGCTCCCCACTGTATGCTGTCCTCAGGCTAATGAAGGAGTGTCAGGAGCTGGTGTTCTGCCCCATCTAGTTCGAGTACAAGAGTTGTTTACATTCCAGGGCTTCATGCAGCTAACAGGAAGACTTATGGGCTGATAATCAAGGAAGGACATGGATCTTCTTCCTTCCAATTCCCTGCTCTAATCTAATCAGGACCCATAGAATAACAGCTGGGATGTCATGAACATGGGAGTTGATTTATTACCTGACTATGATAGGAGAGCTAAAACAAGTTGTTAAAAGTCATAACATAAGATTGGACCCACTCAACATTGCTTGTCTTGCTGATAAGCTGGGTTAAGGCCTTTAACCACACAGCTAAAAGTGTGAGGGAGGCTTGTATTTATTCATTCCTTCATTTATTTGAGAGAGAGTGGGTGGGGTGGGGGGGGGAGAATGGACATGTCAGGACCTCTAGCCCTGCAAACAAACTCCAGATGCATGCACCACCTTGTACTTGGGACTTACGTGGTTGGTTACTGGGGAACTGAACCTGGGTCCTTGGGCTTCACAGGCAAGCACAATAACCACTAAGCGTTTTTGATAAACAGAGGTAATGAGGCTGGGCATATCATCTTGTGTACCTAAGCATCCTTTCTCAAGGCTGAAGTCCCACATCATTATCCATATAGCATTCAACATGGTCAAGGGATTGTTAGGAGGGGACAGAGTCTTATGACAAATGTTGTGATGGTTGATATTTGTATTCAGGTTGATAGGATCTAGAATCACCTGTTAGGGATCATCTTGATTAGGTTAACTGAAGTAGGAAGTCCCACCTTAACTGTGGGTAGCACAATTCCATGTGTTGTAGTCCTGGGAAGTATAAAAAGAGAGCTGGCTGAGCAGCACCATTCACCACTCTGTGTTTCCTCACTGTGGACTGAATGTAACCAGCTGCCTCAAGCTCCTGCAGCCATACCTTCCCACCAGAACAGACTGCAACCTGGAACTGTAAGCTGAAATAAGCCCTTCTTCCTTTAAACTGATTTTTTTCAGTTCTTTTGTTCCAGGAATGAGAAGACTACTAATCCATGCCTGAACCCCTAGCAAGCCACTCAACATGCTCAGGAAACATCAATGTCTTTTCTGAGGTTCCCTCTCCAACTTTCATGCTGATTTCCTCCACTCCATCTTTCAGAGTCATGACATTTTTCAATGCCTCTTGGTGTTGTTTTTCTAGGCTTGAGTTTACAGAGTTGAAAGATGTCAAAGGGAAATCTGTTTATATCTTTATTTCCAAGAGAAACCTCTAGCCCAGTCTTGTCACATACCCGTACCTCACAGTTTATATTTAAATACTTTGCTCATCTGTAGTCATGCAAGACTTTCTCCTCTGTGCCAGTGAGAGAGAACACATTTACCATCAGAGGTTGGAGGCAGACACGCTTTCATGTTGTCTTTTTGCCTTGTGAATTGCGTATTTATGAGGACCAGAAGACAGGATACTTACGTCTGCCTCAGACTCTGGGTCAGCTTCCCCGGGCCCTGGTTCCTGAGGCTCCCGTCCATTGCCCAGTTCTCCTTCTGCTTCATCTTGATGCTGGTTGTCTCTTTCATAGGCTAGCAAACCAAAATAACAAAAATCAGCCCCAAGTGAATCAGACAGGATTTTCCCTATTCCACTCAAAGAACACCCACCAGTGGGTTTAACTAGAAATAATGCCACCCAATGTCTTCTCTACCCTGGATAATTCAACATACGGGCATGTCTTTGTTTTGCTGAATCATTCTGCCCTCTCCTATTATACGTCTGGGAAAAAAAATGTTCTAACAGAGGATGAATGTTTCCCACATTAGGCATGGAAGCAACAATAATCAAAACATTCTTATAAATGAAAGTCCACACGATCAATTTTTGTTTAGTGTCAGTGGAAAGAGGAGGTTTCCAAAAGAGATAATCTCATCAGGAAATGAAAGAAGGAACAATTCCAACTGTGAGCCCAAAACAAATAAAGCCCATTGCGAGCTCTTTGTCAGTAATGATGCTGCCACCACAGACACATCCCTTGTGTCACATCACACAAGTGCATGCTTGACGCCTTTGGATAAAAGAAGAAAAAGAAGAAATTACATTAAGAGAGCTATAACAGTACCCAAGGAAAATAGTAAATCAATTTTTAAAGTAAGATACATGAAGAAAACGTTAAGTATACAGAAAGTATTTATGTATTTATTCCACAAGAAAAAAAAAAGAACCAGAGTGGTTTCATTTGCCATTAAGCTTCCAGTGCACAAAGGGGTTTATTAAAGAAGAAAGGAACGAACAAAATAACATAAAGTGACCTGTGGGGGCCATAAGGAAAATGATTTCTTGACTCTTAGGGCTATAAAATACCACAACAGGCTGCTGACGAAGCATGTGTGATTGCCTTTCATTAGATACTTTCTAAGAAAGAAAACACATCTAAGTATCACTGGTGCTAGAGAGACTGTTGCCTCCAGCTCTACTGCCACAGGAAACAGTGTTTGATAAATACACACTAGATGCTTACCGTAAATGAAAACTGCTATTGATTTAATTTGAAAAATGTCTAAGGTGATGATATCCAAGTGAATAGAAAATACAGAAAGTTCCCAAAGCATGCCAGTCATATAATACCTTGATAAAAATAACTATGTGGCATATTAAAGAAAATAAAATAAGGAGAAATAATGAGAGAAAAGAGTGATTATCTTGATCAGTTTTCACCACTGGTACATATTGTTTGCTGGCATTTAGACCAAGGAAACAACTTGTAGCAACGGGCATGGTTTCAGATTCCCTCTGCACTTACTCAGGCATGCACTTAACTTGTTGATGCATGGAATACTGACCCACTAAAATTGTATTATGTTTACCAAGCAATGTGATTAAAACATTCAGCATCAGTGAAGTCTTACCACCTCCTTCCTCTTCCTGGATCCCTTGGTCTTCAGCTCCCTGAACAATGTCATTCTCCAGAGCATGATAATGAAGGTGCTGTCTGTCAGGGAGACCAACATCACAAACTCAGGCACATAAGTCAAAGGATGCACATGGACAGAGGTCACTTATCTTTCAAGATAGCAATAAATAAGGATTGTCAGTCTGTTTTTAAAAAATAAGTATTTTTAGAGAACTTTTAGGTACAAGATAAGGTGTAATAAAGATTCTGGAGAGATTCTAAAGTACGCCTTAAAAGGTAAAATGCCATTTGATGACAATAAAGTTAACACAAGTCTGCTAGGCTATTTATTGTGAAATCTATCACTTTTAAGCAGAAATATATATATATATATAGTTTAAAATTAAGTATCTGGTATTTAATTTCAAAAATAGCTTATCTACCTACAAGCAATGTGAGCCTCCACCCCAAGTTCATAGGTTGCATATATGTAAAGCTGTTTATGAAACCAGGACAGGGGCTGTCTCTGCCCACTTGGGGAGGGGGCAGGCTACCTTAGCTGCTCCTGTCGCTCCTGCTGGTCCTCCTCATGCTCGGCTTGCCTCTGCTGGCTCATCTCTCTGGTCAGAGGCTGCTGCTGCTGCTGCTGTCGTAGCAGGTGCTCCTGCAGTCTCTGCTGGTGAAGAGCTTCCGGATGCTCTCGCAGCCGCTGGGCCTCCTCATAGTGCCTGGCCGCAAGCCTCTGCTGCTCCAGCTGCTCCTCATATGGGGTTCGAAGTCTCCTAACTGGCTTGGTGGAAAGATCCACCTGGAGCAAAAATTGAGTTGACACTGAGCTCCTTAGGGCTCTCCCTTAGCTTGTTTCTCAAGACAAAAGGAAGGAGGCAGAGCCAGCTTCTTAACACCTGTTTATCATGTGAACTGCAACTGTACACAAAATCCAAGAACCCTAATCCCAGCTTTCTCTGAATGGCCCTGGGCTTCTTTAGCAACTGATCTTTCAGATTTGCTGGAAGTGAGCAGTCCTTCAATGTGCTCTGCTCAAATGGAACAGTGGGCACTGTACAAAAAAAAATCATTTCTGAACCATAATTCAATTTATGCTCATAAGGTTCTGAAGCAAAAGGCCACTTGGTAACAACCTCATGCAAACTACACAATTTGTTAGACTAAGGCTTTTTCCATAAACACTTAAAAGATCTAGGGATGCTAATTAACTCCAAAAAAAAAGTCAAATCTCAGATTATAGTGGGAAATTGGAGGAGAGATTTTCTTTAGAGAAACTAAGACTTCTGATTGTGAAAATTAGATCTAGCAATTTGTAAAACTCTTTTTCTTGAATTAGTCAGCATTTTCCCCTCTAAGTCCAGCTAACATACTCACATTCATTTCTCAGCTAAGCAAAGAGGATAGGGTTGGGCATCAGCCCAATTGGAGGGCTGTTTCCCATGCTGTTCTGGGAAGAGAAGAGACTGTCAAAGGCTTGGGAGACTAAGCTTGTAAGGAAGTGAGTGGTAAGGAAAGAGCTCTTGAACCTATCCAGCCTGAAAACTCATGCCCCTTGAAGTCTCAGAAAACAGGAGGCCAGGCAAAGCCTGAGAGTTATGAATAAACCATCAGCATCCAGGTGCACTAGTGCTGGGTATCAGCTCAGAGATTGAAGAAAAGTTCCTAGCTGCATTCAGTGCACTTTGACGTTAAGTTCTTTTAAAGATTAGTTACATGACTGGCTATTTTTTATTTGCTTGAAAAAATAGATTGTTAGCAATGGACAAGTCATCTCTATCATACCTACCAGGGCTCAGCAAACATTGCAGAAAAGGTTGTGGAAAGAATAGTAATGTTGGGCTGGAGAGATAGCTTAGCAGTTAAGGCACTTGACTGCGAAGCCTAAGGACCCAGGTTCCATTCCCCAGAACCCACATAAGCCAGATGCACATGGTGGCACATGTCTCTGGAGTTCATTTAAAGTGACTAGAGGCCCTGGAACACCAATTCTCTCTCTCTCTCTTTCAAATAAATAAATAAAGTTTTTTTTTTAAAGAAATATGAAAGTTGTTGACAATGATAACCAGAGTAGCTTCTCTATGGAGATGGCGGTACATATGGAAGTGATTCAAAAACAATCAAAGCTGAAATTATGAGGCTGTACACAGCTCAACACTAAGTGAGACATCTCTATTGTGCTCTCCAAGGCTCAGAGAACATTGCAGAAGGGTGTGGGGAAGGAATGTAAGAGCCACAGGGTTGGAAGGAGTATTCGGGGGTACTGTCCTTCAGACTGCATTCATGACCTCACAGTGGTTGTCATTATCCCCATAATATCTGCACTGTTATGAGCCCATCAACATTTTGACATGAATGATGGAAGACGACAAAAGGAATGAGACATCAAAACAAAGAAAGTAGTGCTTGGAAAGAGGACGGTCCTCACTGCAATGGGGGTGCATGAGGTGGGACAAAAGAGATAAATGCAATGGCAATATGATCAAACTATAGTATGCTCATGTAGTAAAGTTAATAATAATAATATTAATAAGAAAAATAACAACAGAAACTTAGAGGTGTAATGTGTCAGGGACATGCTTAGGAATCAGAAAAAGAGAGAGAGAATGAGCATGCCAAGGCCTCTAGCTATTGCAAACAAACTCCAGACACATGCACCACCTTGTACATCTGGCTTTTGTGGGTCCTGAGGAGTCAAACCTGGATCCTTTGGCTTTGTATAAGTACCTTAACTGCTAAGCCATCTCTCCAGCCTGAGTTGTAAGATTACGTATTCATTTTTTATGATAAAGGGGAAAAATTCAACACATTAATTAGTCAAATTTTCAGGAATAGGGAAATTCTGATGATAAAGAATAGACACTTCTCTACCTCAAAAATGGGATATGTGTCCTGAGAAGGTGCCTAGGGAGGAGTGCTCCTGTTGCTTTTTGTCAAAATATGATGAGGATGAGTCTTTTATTCTGACCATGGAATACACATGTACACTAACAGCAATTACTCTCATTTTCTCCTATATTTCTGAGCTAATTAGCCATGTTACAAATGTTATAATCCAAAACTTAAAAGTACATGCAAATGGCATTCAGCGAAAGCATGTAAAACTTCTAGATACTGTGCTATATGGAGGCGTTTTATTTTCGTATTTAAAAGTAAAGCCACGTTCCTTATCCGAGCAGGCGCCCACATACCTCAGCATGAGAGTGCCCCTCCTGAAGGTGGGCCATCTGCTGCCTTTGCTCCTGCCGATTCCTCCACTCCCGTTCCTGCTCCTCTGGCGAGGGATCATGTTCCTCCTCAAGACCTTCCGCCTGCCCGACCTGCTCCATCTCCTCCTCTTCCAAAGCCTTTCTGTGCTCCTCTTCCACCTGATGCTCCTCCCGCTCTCTGGGCTCCACTTCTTGCTGCTTCTGCTCTCCCCGAGCCTGAAGTTCGTCCTCCCTCTGGGTGGAAGAAAAAGGTTTCGTTTCTTCTGTCTTTCTAGGCATTGTTTCAGGTTTCCGCCACACTTCATTATTTTGAGACAACTGCGATAAGGAAAACACAGGAATGAGAGTCTTCTATTTCAAAAGTAGTGATATTATCTCTATTGCCATAACTAGAACATACGAGAATCCTATTATATAATATAGCCTGACAGAGGAAAAGAGAATAATGGAAAAAAATAATGCTTCTCACTATATCATATCATCTATAAGATAGAAAAAAAAAAATCTAGGCAAAATTTTATCTCAGGGACTAGTCAGTAATCAGGAAAATGAAGCCCATTTGTGACCACAACTCAGAAGAAAACATTTCCTCCAACAGTGATCTACCTCCAGCTTTCCTCAGAATATAAAGGAAAAAAAAAAACCAATCAAATAGTCCATTTAACCTCAAGATATGAAATATTTACATAATGTTTTTCAATGTAAGCTTTAATATGCTTTGAAAATAGAAGAATCAGACTTACTAGAACAGTTGAGTTCATTTTTTATTAGCTTAATTTATTAATAATTTAAAAAGAAGGCCATTACTAATGAATCTCCATGTCAGTTTAAAACAGTGACACAGTGAATTATAGTAGGACTCTCTGTAAACCAGAGACACTTTATATTGCCATTATAGAAAATTGAACAACTTAATAAACCTCTTTTTTCTTGTGTGTGTGTATGGAGGGGTGCATGTTCATGTGTGGGTGCACATGTGTGAGTGTGGAGGCCAAAGGACAATCCCAGGTGTTTTGAGACGGCAACTCTCCCTGGTGTGGAGCTCATCAAGTAGGCTACATTGACTGGCCAGTGAGCTCCAGGGATCTGCCTGTCTCCACCTTCCACTACTGAGATTACAGGCATGCACCATGCCCTGGGGACTGAACTGGGCACTCCATGCTCATAGGGCTAGTACTTTACTGACTGAACTATCTCTCCAGCCCCAGATATATTTTTTAGAACATTTCTCTAGAATTGGTTGATGTTAATTCATTTCCTGGAGTTTCAGAGATCACTCTTTGTTCTGCATTATTTATGAATGGAGGGAGGTAGGGCTGGAGAGATGGCTTAGTGGTTAAGGCATTTGTCTACAAAGCCAAAAGACCCTAGTTTGATTCCCCAGGACCCACATAAGCCAGCTGCACAAGGTGGTACATGCATATGGAGTTTGTTTGCAGTGGCTGGAGGGCCTAGCATGCCAATTCTCTCTCTCTCTCTCTCTGTCTTACACACACACATACACACATAAATAAATTAATAACAATAAAAAGTAAAAAAGAATGCAGGGAGATGATGATAATGCTGATAGGAAAATTTGTCAAGCTTTTCCCTTCTTTAACCTTCTTCTTCAGAAAAAAAAAAAAAAAAAAAAGAAACCACTTCTTGAGCCATATAATTCTTCCATAATTGAAATGTCTCCAGAAGCACAACATGAGAAAGATGAAATGTGAAACCGATTTCTGAAACTAGCAGAGACATAGTGACCACATTTGAAAACGTGTCAATCATACATCAGGACAAAGGTCTTTCTTAGACAAGCGAGGACAACTTTGGAAGTGTGTATATTTGCCAAAGTCCTCAACTATCTGGCATGTTTGACACAATTGTGTCCTTCTTGATGAGATATATTTCTCTCAAGAGCTCTAAGCACTTTCCTGCACCTGCCATTTATCTTCACATTACCCCTGTGAGGAGAGTTAGGAGGTTAGGAGATAACAACTATCTCCAGCTCACAGGTGGAGAAAAGGAAGCTTGAATCATCAGACAATGCGATCAATAAGCTGGAAGTCAGACTAGAAGAGAGCAGAATCTAATGAGAGATGCACACTCCTGTCTTGCTTTCCTACATCATTGGTTAACATAAAACTACAAAAAAGAACAGGCCTTCACAGGGAGCCTGTCTGTGAAGGGATTCTCTGAACAGACCAAAGAAATTCACATGTGAAGTCCATTTCTGTCAACTTAAATTATCCCCATAAAATGGCCACTTGGAGGCAAGACTCCTCAAACATCTACTGTTATAAATGCCTTTTGGGGGGATGATAACCATACTCCTCAATTTTTATTACATGTATGATCACAGAAACAGTTTTGTAAGAATTAAAATAAGGATAATGCTTTTGATGCCCTGCTTTTGAGAAATACATAAACAAGTCTTGATTTTTTCATGAACAGGAAAACTATCTCTCCTATCCCATTTTACACAGATATTTTTACATCAAAATTAATAAACAAAGTTTTGACCTTTTACCTGAAAGAAACCTATAAATTCTGTTCTGAGTCAAAAATTAAGGATTTCATGCCAAGCATGTTTGAGACACTGAATGAGTATAGAATAAGTCTCAGTACTCTCTCCTATTGATATTTGGTGTTTAGGTATGTGGTTATTTTCCAATGCCTGGTACTGAAAACCTAGGTAAAAGCCTATGGTGGGAAGGACATAGACCCTGTGGGTAAGCTCCTACTATTGTTTGGCTAAATGGATATTTGATGCACATATGTTTATGTTTATTTTCACCTTTGAACACAGAAGCGCCCCCCCCCAACGTTTTGCAGATGGCAATGACTACTAGGGAGACTCAACACTAAACAAAGTCCTGAAAATAAGTGGCTATTGAGTGCTGACACTAAATGAGACTTCTCTAATATGCCCTCCAAGGCCAGGAAACATTTTGGAGGAGAGTGAGACAAAAAGGAAAGAGGCAGAGGATGGAAAGGAGTGCTTGGGAATGCTATCACCTGCACACAGAGTGGCTGTGCATTCATGAACACATAGTGAAGACCCTTACCTGCGCTATAAGGCCCATCAACATTCCATCATGGATGGGGAGGGGCAAACAACCAACCAAAGTATAAAAGGGAACAGTTGGAACAGAAAAGGGGTTCAGTAGGGGGGGACAAGGGAGGGGTGAGAAAAGTCAACAGGAAGGGATTATGATCAAAACACACTATGTACACATTTGAAATTTGCCAATAAGAACACAAGTATTTTAGTGCAAATTTGGCATGGTTTGTTTGTATGGGACCCAGCAGTGCACCAAGATCAAATTTATTAACTTTAACCTGAATGCACTGTCACATAATAGCATCATGATAATCAACCTTCCCACCTACCCAAAGAGGGACCAAGTTACCGTCAAATACTCAAGACACTACAGCTCCTTTAAGGTGAACTCACTTGAATAAAGCCACAGTCATTGCAGCCTTTCCCAGTAAATACTGTAACACCAGTTCTCAGCATTCTCCCTACATAAGCTGTTTCAGTTAGAAATACAAACCATGAGGTCACACCCCAAATCAAGTGAAGGGGGGAGAGGAGGGTGGAGCAGAACAGTCTGCACTTTCCCTAGCTCAGCTGGGGGTTCTGAGGCCCTCACAGCTGAGGATGCTGCTTTGCAGGAGGCGTGGGCAAAATGAAGGAGCAGTTCTCCCCTCCAAATCCACGGGAGGAGTGAGCTCAGGGGTCACCAGCTTGTGCCACTTACCTCTCTTGTCTCTGCTTGCAGCCCTCCAGTTAGTGTCTCCTGTGCTTGTGGAGAATGTGCCCCCTGGCTGAAGGTGACATTTTGCAACTCTGCTGGCTCAGGTTTTCGAAAGCTTGGAATCCTATTCAGAGTATCTTTCAGTTGCTTATATTCTGCAACTTGAGTCTGCATATAAATTGCACAATTGGGAGCAAATTGCACAATTTGAGGAAGGAAAAAAAGATAACATTTATGGATGGGCTTTTAAGTTCACTGGATGACTAGAAAAAAATACCTATGTATGATTTAGGAAAATTGTGGATGGTTTTCATGCATTAGCTATAATTCCTTGGACATGCTTAATCATTTTTGAGCACATGCAAATTAGAATTAGAATTCAGGAAAACAGAAAACCATGTTAGTTTCCCATGCTGCACATGAACCAGAGTAAGAATTTTAAAAACATCTCTCTAGTATAATAACATTACTGTTTTTTTTTTTTTGTTTTGTTTGTTTGTTTGTTTCTTTGAGATAGATTCTCATTCTAGTCCAGGCTGGCCTGGAATTCTCTATGCAGAATCAGGGTGACCTCAAACTCATGGCAATCTTTCTACATCAGCCTGCCAAGTGCAATATCATTATTAAGAAGCTATGTAACCAATGTTTTATCATGTTAAAAACTACTTAAAAATTCACAGTTATACAATATAAATATAAATGCAAATAGCCTTTATTTGTGTATATATGGTATATATGTATATATATATATACACACACACACACACACACACACACATACATATATATATATATATGGTGCATGTATCAGTCTGTCCTCTTCAGCCAACTTATCCTCAAATAGAGTCTCTTACATGCAGGAATGTTTTCTATACTGTGTTCTATGATTTCTGGACACCATGGCGTAGGTGTAAGATGAAGCTGGATTCTTTTTTTATCGGTCCTGAATTTCCTTTTCTTTTAAAATTACAAAGTAAGAAATGCAGGGATTGGATTGGAATACAATCATACAGACATGTATGTATATTTTTGATATGGAGTTTGTAGTATTTTTAATGCATAAAGCTAAAAAAGAGGTAAGAAAACATTTCTACCTTAAAAAACAAGTTCCAGGTATAAATGATATAAATGTATATATGACTCATATCATATAAAATAATTGGTACAAATGTGCAGCATGTGGCCAGCAGTGGTTACCTCAGAGATCCATCAAAACCCTTGCAAACCCACCTTGGAGGTCAAAGCAAATAACAAATGGTGCACATGTGAATGAATACACAAAATATGATGTTATCTTTTTTTCCCTTTTCTCCACAGAGAGACAATATTTGACAGTAGTCAGGTTGTCATTCTAATATGAGTGAACCTTAAGGATTATATTTGAAATATACTGTCTTCAGTCTCCACTCAAAAAATTATGATTGAAACTGTCTGGGGCTAGGCCCATATACCTCCTATGATGCCGTATAAATTTTGCAAACATGTTTAACAGGGTGACTTTGATTCTACTAACCTGGGCTAAAAGCTAGGTGTGGGTCACTAATCTTGGGACAGCTACTCAATTGCCTTTTGGCTCCACTTGACTTAGTTATAAAGGAGTCTAGTGTTACATACCTCACCAGATTATCAAGATTAAACAAAATTCTCAATCATATTTAAAAATTAAGTTAACAAGACAATTTCCTAAAATGATTTTACTTAAGAAATGTAGATGCCCAAAACAGCAATTTTTTTTTTCCTGAATAGTTTTAGAAGGCTGTGATATGGTGTTGTTTGCTGAATGTTTACGTCCTACAAAATTAATTTGTTGAAATCCTAAGCTCCTGTGTGATGACATCAAGAGGGGCATTTGAAAGTATCAGAATCCAGCCCTTATCACTCCTAGGCATATTCCCAAAAGACTCTATATCCAAACACAGAGATACTTGCACACCCATGTTTATTGCCGCACTATTCATAAAGGCCAAGTTATGGAACCAGCCTAGCTGCCCAGGAAGAGATGAATGGAAATTTATTCAGTCATAAATGCAAATGAAATTACAACATTTTTCGGAAAATAGATGTAACTGGAAAATATCATATTAAATGAGATAACTCAGACTCAGGAAGACAAATGAATGTTCTCTCTTACATGTGGATCTAGGTTTTTCTGTTTACATATGTGTATTTATGTGGGAGTGTGTGAGTAGAGACTATGAAATGAGAAAGGTGTCCATGACAGGGGGAAAAAGGCTTTAACATTTTTTGAATGTGTGTGGTGTGATTATATGTGTGCATGTGTTCATGCGTGTTGGGAGGGTGTACATGCATGTGTGACTGCATGTGGAAGCCAGAGGTCTAAGCCCAAGTATCCACATTTACCCTTCTCTGCTTTAATTTTTTGTTTTGTTTTTCTAGGTAGGGTTTCACTCTAGCCCAGACTGACCTGGAATTCACTATGTAGTCTCAGGGTTGCCTCCAACTCACGGCGATGCTCATACCTCTGCCTCCCGAGTGTTGGGATTAAAGGCGTGCATCACCACGCCTGGCTGTCTGCTTTAATTTTTGAGACAGGGTCTCCCATTAAACCCAGAGCTCACTGATTTGGCTAGCTAGCCAGCAAGCCCTAGGGGTTCTCCTCGGTTACTACACGCACGTGCTACCATGCCAAGCATTTTAGGTGGTTACAGCAAATCTGAACAAGGCCCTCATGCTCACATGGTACACGCTGTATTAACTAAGCCATCCCTCCAACCAAGATAGGGGGAGGGTAATAGAGCACGTGTGATATGAAAGTGGAGGAGAACACCGGGGTAGAAATGGTAACTGCAGGAAAGAGCAGGGAGATAGGAGAGAGGGGCAGGGGGTGGGATTCATCCAAAACTCAGTATCATATGAAAATGCCACAAATAAACCTGTGACTTTGTAGACTAACTGAAAAAAAATAATTTAAAAGTGATAAGAGAAATTAATCAGGTTCTGATTGTGGAGCCCCAGTGGCTGTGGTTCATGTCCCTATAGAAAGAACCATAACAGAGTTCTCAGTCTACTATAGGAGATAAGGAAGAACCAATGGTGCACAACCTGGAGGAGGGCCCGCACAAGAATCTGACTGTGGAGCACCCCAATCTAGGGCTTCCAACTTCCTGAATTTTGACAAATCCCTGTTTATAAGCCACCCAGTCTATGTATTTAGATAGCAAACCAAACTAACCAAGACACCCTCTCACTCAAAATACTTAAAAGTTACCAAAATAGTTAAACATACTAAGCAGTTAGAATAGTCACGGGTTGGAGAGACCGCTTAGCTGTTAAAGACATTTGCTTGCAAAGCCTAACATCCTGGATTTGATTCCCCAGTACCACATACAACATAAAGCCAAGTGTACAAAGGGATGGGTGCATCTGGAGTCTATTTGCAGTGGCAAGAGGCCCTGGTGTGCCCATTCACCTTCATCTCTCTCTCTCTCTCATTCTCTCTCTCTCTCTCTGTGCTTACAAATAAATAAAATAAAATAAAAGAGAAAACTATCCATAGGTTATATAAAACCAGTGTTTTTTCTATTATAAAACTCTAGTTAGCAATACAATACTTCTAGTGTGCTGCCTACAGAATAGGTTTTGATTATCAAACCAACTATTTTACTTTCATGTCTATGCACAGATCGTTGCTTAGTCTAATATTTATAGCCATTATAGCAGTGTTCATCACATTTTACATTATGAGTCATCTCACATAAATCAACACTTGACAAATTTTATGAAGATTTTGAATGAAATAATCTCCTCTAAAGTCAATTTAGTTTATAAACATGGAACCAGCCAACCTAGTACAACAGTTTAATAGAGAAATGTCTAATTTAAAATTGTTCTAAACGCACAGAAGCTATAGTCTCTGAGACAGATCAGGGTCCATCCAGTATATTACACCTTTTAATAGTTCTATGAAGACACAAACTTGTGGTCTACTGAAAAATGCAGATAGTGCCTTTGTTATACCTCCTTCAGCACAGAGAGCCACAGTGACTAAGCCAGCCACTCCCCTTTCTTTGCTTTCTCTAGAAAACTGTTAAAGCACTGGACCTACTGTCGTTTTAATAAGATCTCCAACACTTGTATTTGTTTGTTTGTTCTTCCTGTCAACATATCCTGAGGGCCTGCCTTCTGCAGAGGCTGTCCTAGGCTCTGAACAAATCAAGACCAAGACTCTTGTTTGTTTTTTTTGGTGTTTTTTTTTTTTTTTTTCCTTTTCCTTTGTCCCTTCTACTTTTCTGTAAATTTACCAACCTAGTCCCAGAAGGACTAGGTTGGGACACCGAAAGTGAGGGAAGGAGAGAAGAAAAGGCCTCGTAACAATCTGTTTATGTAGTAGCATCACAAAACCCTTCTTCTGCCAAGTGTTGTCACCGATCAGACAGCTAAATGCATCCAGTAATCTCTGTGATTTCAGTAGTTAGCGCATCACTGAATGTAGAGCCCAGTAGAAGCAGAAACAGCCAGTGCACACAGTAATGGAAAGTTTATTTAATATTCTCTTGGATGACTTGTCAAAGCATGCATTGTGCTCGAGATTAGAATATCTGTCCTACATAACTCTTGAAGATTGAGTTGTGAGAAACTACATGCAAAAGGAATTCAGAAATATTAAGCAGACTTAAAAGACCCTACAGAGGCTGCTACCCGGCTAACCTGTGCAGCAGCCAGTGCCCTCTTGTGGTCTTCCAAAGTCACTACAAGTTGCTCATGCTCGGAGAGTAAATTCTTATGCAGTTGCTATACAAGAAAGAATTTTACAGGTTGAGCTTTACATAACAAAACAAACCCTTCTCTGGTATGCTCACCCAAATGTTCCTTGCATATTTGTTTTCTGTTGTAGCAGCATTTGTTAACTTTAAAATCTGTTTTCCAGTGCTATCACTAATGCAGTATATCAGATTCCAAAATCCAAGAATTACTATCCAAATATAACCTTATCATGAAATCAAAACCAGTATTAGTAAACCTTTGGAAAAGAAAATCTTAAGGTCCAACCATTCAACAAGAGAATCATTTTAGCATTGAAGCAAATGTTTAGATGTTCTAGAACACACTCCAGTGATACATAGCCTATGTCAGTCGTCTGGGTTGGTAAAACAGGTCAATTAGGGAACGAGTTTCAAAAACCATTCAGCAGAGTCAAGCAGGCAAACAGCAAAGAGCCAAAGGCCTGGTCACACCTCACCTTGACATCCTGAAGCTGCGTGTGAATGTCTTGGTGTGCTTTCCTCAGTTGTCTATTTTCTTCTCTCAAATTATATACAGTTTCTGTTTGACAAAAAGAAAAGTCACACATCAGTCCTGGAAATTCTCACAGGTTTTGACACCATTATTTACATATCTGAGGCCTCAGATAACTTATGTTCAGGTTTGTGTTGAAGTCTGACAGTATAATATTTCAAACCAATAAAAACACCACCATATTGAGACTAGGCATGGGTTCAACGGGCCATCACAACTAGCGGACCCCTTTACACAGCTATAGGTTATAGATGAAGTCCATGAAAGTTTATATTAATAAACAAACCCTTAGGAATTAAAGTTAGTGGGAAGGACAGTCCCAGCTTTAAGCTGCTTCACAATTTAAAAAAAAAGTAATTAATAATAGCCAGTATTATTCAGGTAGCATGAATAAATCCCACAACTTTCAAAGAGTGCTATAATTAAAAGAGCAACTCATAAAATAAGACACAGGAAGAAACCCAACTCATTTGCTGACAATGTCTATCTATTTTTCTTTCTTCTACCATTATGCTCTTGACTGATCCTAAGTTGACCCCCAGTAGCTATGGGGACAGTTCATGGATGTTCTAGAGTGTAACACTGTGGCTATCAGAGTCAGACTGAAGTCCTACAACTTTTCCCACTTACTTCTCTACATATTAAGCGCTGTTGAGCCAAATTCAAACATTTTTTTTTTATATCTGTGCAGTATGGACCTCTGTATTGTCTTTTCTTTTTTTGTTTTCATTTTTTTTGTATGTGTCCAAGTATGTAGTGTGTGTGTGTGTATGTGTGTGTGTGTGTAGGCAAGAGGCTGACATCAAATGTCTTCTTCAATCACTCTTTATCCTATTTTTTTTTTGTTTATTTGCAAGGAGAGAGGGAGAGAATAGGCCCAGCAGGGCCTTTTGCCACAATAAATAAACTCCACACTCCACTTTGTACATCTGGCTTTACCTGTGTACTGGGGTATCGAACCTGGGCTTTGCAAGCAAACATCTTTTAACTGCTGACCCATATTTCCAGCCTTTTTTTTTTTTTCCAGAAATACTTATTGACAAAATGTTGCTTAAAAAAATAGTATAGCTATGCCAGGCATGGTGGCTCATGCCTTTAATCCCAGCACTCGGTAGGCAGAAGTAGCAGGATCGCCATGAGTTCAAGGCCACTCTGAGACTACATAGTGAATTCCAGGTCAGCCTGGTCTAGAATAAGACCCTACCTCGAAAACCCCAAAAAAAAAAAAAATAATAATAATAATAAATAAATAAATAAATAATTGAAAAAAGAAAGAAAAAAGAAAAAGAAAAGAAAGTACAGCCAGGTACCCATTCTCCAGCTTCCCCCACGAAGACTTCTTAATAAATGAATATACAACCCCAACTAGGATCTTAGCAGAGTATACTAACTAGACCTTATTCCAATCTAGAAGTTATTCCAATTCAATTGTCACATTTCATGTGCCTTTAAAAACCTATCTTCATAATTTTAGTATTCAATATATACATTTGATTGTGGAATATACTAGATTCTTTTTCTAGAACTCATGCACTTAAAAGAAGTGATGGGGTTTTTTTGCACATTACTAAGAAAATATCTGATGTGAATATTAATAATGTAAATGTTCCTTGTACCAGTAACTACTTTAGAGCTAGACATACGTGGTTCAATTCTCAGATTAACCCTTTGAGCTTGAAACTTCTTATGAGGGTTCTAATTTCAAAGTCAAGGACAATGAAACCTGTGGTGAACACACAACTTGCGTATTGTTATGCAACTGGTGAGTGAAGAAGCCAAGATTGCCAGCAGCCTGACCCTGGAGCTCATTTCTGATCAACAACAGGAAGTCTCTCTGATCCCTTGGGGATTTTCAGAAATGTGCAGAGCAAGTTCTGAGCATAGCAAGGACTGGGAACACTGAAGACATTTAGCGGGTTGTAGATTAGAGATGCTACGAGTTTCGCAACCTACCTCGTAGGAACTGCCTTGCTCTCTGAGATAGACTAGGAAACAAACCCAAAGAGATAGAACTAAAAAAGAAATACTACTAAGAAGGAACTGACTGTCAAAAAGCCACAGGATAAAAATAAAACCATCACTAGGCAAAAGCAAAGTCTATTTTCCTGGTAAAACATGAACAGGATTTCTTATTTACATATAAACTGGGTAATTTGGCTCTCAAACACCTTTTAGCTTTGACAATTCTTGCTCCTTTTCTTGCTGCAGCTGCAAGTATTTCTGCTTGTGGTCATTGAATGTTCTACTGAAGTCTTCTCCTTGCTTGCGATGTTCCTCTTCCAAGTCTGTGTGCTGTTTCTTCAGCTCCTCGTGTTGACTCTGCAAGATGAAAGCTTGAGCAAAGATACATATTCTCTATATTATCTAACAGCTGATTTCTTGGCAGCATGGCTTTTCTCTTGCATGATCAAATGAAAGTGTGAGCTTGGTTCCTAAGCTACTTTCCACTTGTGTACCAACCTCCATTTCCTCTATAACTCAATTGAATATTTTGGGAACATGGCCAAATGTAACTACTTTCTTTTTTTTAATCAATGGAAACAAGAAGTTAGCATGAGAGATGGTCAGGTTAATATGGAAACAAGATAAAGTTAATGGTAAATTTGCTGTCAACAGATTAATACTACACCTTCAGTGACATTCAGAGGTACCAAACTATTTATGGACAACTAACTCCAGGATACCCCTCAGCTACAAAACTCTGAAGTTCTCATATCTTTATGGAAAAGAATTTCATTTGTATATGTCCCCCTGCATATCATCCACTGCACTTGAAGTCATGTCCAGATTGTGTGTATTACCTAATACAATGGAAATCCTATGAAAATTACTATAGTACTGATGCAATGTTAAGGGACTAATGACGAGATAACAAGGTCTGTACATGTTCAATACTAACACAATGCTTTTCAGGTATCTTAGAAACATAGAAGCAATGCCCTTGACTCCACAAGGACAATTGTATTTGAGGTCTCCAATTTTTAGCCTTTTCATGACATAGTTTGAAGGAGCAAGAGTACAAGAAATAGTAAAATGTTTCTAGAATTTATTCTCATTTAAAATTTTTAAATGAGAATTTTACTGTGTAGTCACAACTTACCTGAATTCTATAGTCTCCAAATGTTTAATGCTAAAGGATGGTCTCCTTTAAGTCACACATTGCACTCTTGATGATAGCAATGGTTCTGGTGTCAATAGGTATGTGTGTGTGTGTGTGTGTGTGTGTGTGTGTGTGTGTGTGTATTCTGCTGGTATGGAGGTACAGAAAATACCAAAGAGTTGAATGTCTTTGGAGTGAAAACGGGAGGGGGGAGAGGGGAGCAATGATTTCATGCAGTGTGAAAGGGCATGTTACTTATTTCTCTTAGCTTGATGGAAGCAATGGCTTTTCTCTTTTACTTTACAATTTGTTTTAGGTCTTCCTAACCAAGTATGAGTCACAATGATGAGTTTTATCCAAGGTCCAAGAAGGAGAATCTTTAAATCATAAATTGTGTTCCTGTGGTAGGTAAAAGTACATTTATTAAATATTAGAAACATTAAGGATGCACTTTAAGAGTTCTGCAGGCTCTGTTATAAGATGAAAGAAAATGCCTAAGGAAAACCTCTGAGAGAAACAAAGAAAGCAACGATTTTAAAAATACAAAGGAGAAAAAAAAAATAACAGTTAACGAGGAATAAGGAAACAGGTAATACTTTAAATATATTCTTTGTAAAAAGGCAATAATCATGTTCAGGCACTATATATATATATATATATATATATATATATATATATATATATATATATATATATGTATATATATATATACACTTTTTAGCCAAATATGACTACATATATTATTTTTCAGACAAATCAACCTTCTATAAACTGCCTTTTCTTTTACCACTTTAAAGATCATTAATCAATTCAATTGTTATCAGATCCTGTCTTTTATCCATAAAGAACATGGTTTGCGTGCGTGTGTATGTGTGTATAATGTGTATAATGTGGTATACGTGTGTGAGGTGTGGTGCATGTGTGGGTATATGCACCTATATGTTCTCATGTGGTGCCCCACACACTCGCTCATGGTGTCCCACTCCCCAGCTCGTCCCATTTTCATAAAGAACAATTTGACATTACTCACCTTCAGCATCTGATGCTGGACATTCAATGCACTGTATCTGCTATTGGAATCTTGCTATAAATCAAAAGAAAGTTAACAAATCAATGAAAGATAACTAATCTACTTCTTTTGCTGATGACAGCATCAAACTTCTAATAAAATATTTCCATTATCTTACTTAAGTTCTGTTTTTAGATGAGGATGTCTCAAAGGCTGTCTCTTTAATTACAAAAATGAAGTTTTAATAGTTTCATGGATTTGTCAGATTTTAGTGATGAAAACCCAGGACCTGTAATTATAAAATGATGAGTGGGCGGTGTTTTTGGAGGTAATTTTGTCCTGCCTCTCATAATGTGATGACAACCAGAGGCCCAGACACAGGGAGGACCTTGTGAGCCTCAGTCACTTCTTCTGGGTAAAGGTGGGGAAAGCAGAGACACAACGAAGACCTGGTTTCACAGCTTAGCATGGCTGAAGGAAGGGAAGAGACAGGGTACTCTCCTTCCTTCAACTTCACTGGGTGAGGACTTCTAAACTCCCTGTGGTTTTAGCACAGTGAGAGACTCAGACAGGTGCAAGCACTTCCCTCAGCAGCAGAGGCAGGGTTGGAACCTGAGCCTAAGCCAGTGACTGAACTCCACATCTAGGCCCATTACCCAGTGTGCGCTGGGCAAAGAGAGCACCTGTACATGAGGGCTCCTCGTGTTCCACAGTCCTTGGCTGCCAGTCTATTCAGGGTACTAAAGACAGGTGGGACGTTCCCTCTCCTTTTCCTATGCTGCCTTACTTTATATAACCGAATGGTCCCCTCTTATCAACATGCGAATGAATTATTTCATATGTCTACACCTTCTGAAATAAACCATATTCTTACTTCATCAGCTTATTCGTGGCTTTATTTCATTTTAGTTTAACACAAAATTATATTATGAAATGTCCAACAGTGTGCACACTGGCTTGGTTGGGCCTTTCAAAAACAAGTGAGAATTGAAAGCTGAAAGAATCCCAGGCAGCTTGAACATGACTTTTATCAGTTGTAATATTTCCAAACACTAATATTTTATTCTACTAATGCTTATATGTATTTATTAGAGTAAGTGAAAGGCTGGCTTTAACATATTTTGTAATATAAATAACACTCATCCTTTCCTTAGTTCATGTTTTAAATTCTTTTAAAGGCCAACTCTAAGCCAGGTCTCATGTTTGATGTTACTTTTGGAAAGGCAAACAAAAGTATTCCACAGAATAAGAGAGACTACCAACAAAAAGAAAACCAAAGCAAAAACAAAACAAAAAACCCTTTATGGATAGTGACATAGGGTGTGTTGGGGATGCCTGTAATCTCATTACTCAGGAAGAAGAGGTAGTAACAGGAGTTCACGGTCATCCTTGGCTGCATAGTGAGTTGGAAACTCTGTGTTACATGAGACTGTCACAAAAACACACAAAGAAAGAAAGAAAAAAACCTATATCAGACCAAAACAAACAAACCTTTCACATTTTATTAATTATTGATGCTACTTCCAATTTATCACCAATCACCAATTATATGGCAAGTAAAGGAAAGTTTTAAAAAGACAATTTTATAGTTTTGTCTGTCCGTGTGGTGTACATGTGGGTATGTTAGTGTGCACGGGGGTGCGTGTGTGTTTGGGTGCTCACGTTTGTACATAGAGACCAGAGGTTGATGTCAGATGTCTTCCTAGATCACGCTCCACCTTATTTGTTGAGATTGGGTCTCTCATTCGATTCAGAGCTCCCTGATTTTGATGATCTAGTGAGACAGCTTGTGATGGGGCACTCCTGTCTCCCCCTGAGCACTGGGATTCCAGGCAGGTTTTCGTGCCTGCCTAGCATTGACATGGGCTGCAGATATCTGAAGTCAAGTCGTCAAGCTTTCCTGGCAAGAGCTTCATCCACTGAGCCATCTCCCAGTCACAAAAGAACAACTTTAAGGCCTTATTCTTGGTAATTTTTGGTAACCAAAACAAAAGAAAGAAAGAAAGTAAGAAAGACCAAAAAAAAGTATAATAGTCTTACAATCCTAGTGATAGACAGAGTACTTTAGATTTTATGAAAACAAGTTAAGAGGAGAAACAAAACAAATCCTTACCCTGCCTTTGTTTAGTGTTTCTTGGGCTTCTAACTTATAAACAAGGAAATCTAGGAAAGACAAAATAGAGAAAATACAAGTATAAATTAATTCACTGAGGTATTTTTCAACATTTCGAAAAATAAAGGCAAACTTGACTCAGATTTGCCAAAATGTTTTAGGTGTACATGGACCTATTTGGTGATTTGCAATTTTATTTTGCACTCCAAGCTTTAGAAGTATGTGAAACTTGGAGCCATAAAAGCTGTGTGGCTAAAATCCGTGTTATAATCAAATGTTCCAAGGAGCACTTTGATATCTCTGTGAGTAACTTTTGGAATTTCCAGGCGGTAGGAGCAGATCTGAAGACGTGATTTAAGGCATCCCACTAGATGGCACACCAGAGCCCTTCAGGAATCAAAAAGAGAAATCAGGCCATCAGAGCGGTCTTCAGCATGCACAACACCTTATTGTCCACTAGATGGCGCGATGCAATCACTGCACTGGAAGATGAGGGCAACAAATCTCAAAACTCTTAACAAAACTAACCACAAAACGCTAATGATGTTCAAGTGTCTTGCTCACACAGTCTGTCCAGGGGCTGTAAAGGATTCGCACTATGCATCCACCCTGGCCCGTCCTTCCGCCTCCCCCAGGGAGGCAAGGACTCGAGTTTCAGTATTTACCAAAAACATGTATAATTAAGAATGCAGATAACTACCAATCCTGAGTTGGAAAAGGCATGTGCTTTATTCAAAAATTCTGATACAGATCAGTACTATCAACTAATACCCACAGTCAATATTAATTTTTCAGACTGAACAAGTATGCCAGTAAAGTTTGTAGGAAATGATGACAACAAGTGTTTTATTCAAAAGATATGAGGCAGAGTGGTCAACCTAAAAATGAGCGTGTTCGGAACAATGCAGGCTGTGTTCTATTCATCTGTGGACAGAGGTTCCAGGCATTGGTAATACAATAATGTAATTAATATTCACACATAAAATCATTTTATTCCTGAAATAATATGTATAACAAATACATGAACCACATCAAGGTTATAGGAATGAAAGTTTAGTAGGAATTACTTTTTCTTTTAAAAAAATTCATTAGCATATAACAAATTAAGTCTCGTGGTATTTATCAAACATATTTTGGGGGTTTTTTGTTTCCCTTCTCCCTTCTCTTTCCTTGTTCCCCCTCTCCCTTGCGCCTTCCCCTGCATAGCCTTCTTTCCTTTGTTATCCCCCCTTTCTCATTACCTCCTGTTCACCTCACAGTCTCCTCTTTCAATTCATAGCCTATGCTCTCTCGCACCTCCTTACTTACACTAATTACTGGGCTCCTCAGTAGGAATTAATATTTATGCCATGCCTGATATATTGATCAACATCTCTTTCTCTGTCTACCTATAGTAACAGCTTCAGCTGACTTGCGAAATATCTTAGCAAAAAAAAAAAAAAAAAAATCAAGTGTAAGACGCTTCACAAATGGGTGAGAGGAAGCCAGCAGGGATACAGATTACATCACTAACTTACCCTCCTTTGCTTTCTTATGTTCAAGTCGTTCCTTCTGCAAGGATTTCTCTAATCTTGATCTGTGTTCATACACAACTGGAAAAAGAAAGAGTTGAAAGTTAGTTGTCTTCAGAAAATTGAAAGTTCTAAAGAAAAATTAGTAATTTTCAAAACGGGAAGAAAGCAGCACTTTACAAAATTAAAGTAGAAATGGAGTTTCACAGTCTGGGCACAGAATAAACACATACGTAGGTATCAATAGTTCCATAATCTGGGTAAACAGTATATGTATTCCGACATATATTTCTGTACTGAGTCCCAGACAAATAATCTTGATGTAGCCAACTTCTTAGCCAACACCTTGTCATTCTCCTGCCTTTTAACCATGTCCATTGTATCTTTCTGGGCAAATATCCACTCACATGACTCATCCACACCCCCACCTCAAGAGCCCCTCAAGCACTTTTCCTACCTCCCCGCCCTAATAGACACTAGAAGATGATTTCACCTATCTAGCACTATAAAACATTACTGAGCATTACCAAGTACTGGAAAGTACTGCCACGCATGACTAAGTACTATATCAGGCTACTAAATACTCAAAAGTAAATGTGCCCTACATCCAGTCAGCCTGGGCCAACTGGTACTGAAACAGCACACCCCTGCCCCAAAAGAGGAATCTCCTCTCTAAGCCACGTTGGACCAACAGGTGAGAGAAGCACAAAGCAGAGGAAAGGAACTCTCCACAAAACCCCTAAGAGTTCCCACAAAAGGAAGAGTCGGCTTCATCATCAGCCATAGCCAGAAACTGATGTCCATTCTGGAAGGTCTCCTGGATGAGCAGAGAGGTAGACAGGCCTATGGGGTGGAGCAGAGGGATGAAGCCCAGGACAGTCACCTGTCCCTGCAGGACTGCAACTGCTCTAAGCTGAAGCTGTGAGAGGAACAAGCCTCACCTCTGAAGGAATGAAACCTGCTTTTTTGACACTGAACTAGACCAGACCTAGTCACCAGCAAACTGATTAAACTGTGTTAGTGGGTATGAGCTTGGGGTTTGCTGTTGTTCTGTTTTAAATCTGAGAGAAACCAAAGAAATCACCGAGTGTGTTTTAGGCTTATTCCAGAAACAGAAGCCTCAGCTCCCGTGTGATCTGAACAGGCAATGGGGGCACAGGGAAAGGGAAATCCAATTCCTGCTGCACCCTTTGAATCCTGTTTGTTCAGCATTATGTCAACTATGACCTCATTCCCTGGCAAGCAAAGCCAACCCTGTTACTCCATTCTTTGACCAGAACCAAGCTCCCTTGGCTACATGCAACTCCATCGTCCATCCCTAGCTGAATGCCTGCAACACACAAAACTGTCGCCACACTCCCAGCTGCTGCAAAGTGGCCATGACCCCAGCAGCCCCTCTCTCCCTCTCCTGCTATAACCCCTTGCTGCTGAAGGGATTGCCTCCTCTCCCTCTCCCACTTCAGTCTCTCACCAGCACAGCCAGTTCACGGTCTCTGCTATCCTCATGGTCACACTCTTCCAGGACCCCCACCTCCTTTTCACTCTGCATATATCATCTTGGCATCTTGTGTCAAACTTCCATTCCTAGGGCTCCATCTAAAGCCATCACAGACTCGATTTCTCCTCACAGATCCACAGAATATGGTCACCCAACTGGCATGGAGATGGAGCAGTTACTGGATAGCCTGCCCCCTCTGATTCCACAGTTCCCCTCATCATTATCCTGCCATTGCAGTTAGCCCTGCCCCATTCCCTTCCTCTATCAGAGTGTCTCTGCCATTCATAACACCATCTGGACTATCTCCCCGTGCCCCCCCGACACCGTACTATTCTCATACAGGATTTCAGCACAATTCCACACTTAGGGAACCTCTTCCTGAAGACAGGTATATGATTGGATTAAAAGCAGTTGTGTTTCAGAGACTAGAGTTACAAGTCCATAGTTAGGAAATAACATTTATTTCTCCCCTAAAACACTGTTCCCATGGTCTGGGTAGAAAGTAGGAGGAACATGAACTCACCAGTAAAAGGGAATCTCGTGTGCTAACCTGACTTATTTCAGTGTGGACTTCAGCAAGCACGTGCTTTGCTTTCAAAGAGGAGAGGAGACAGAGAAATTCAGACCTTGCTGAAACAGAGCTAAAAAGGCAGCAGCAGGTCCCATGTCCAGAGAGACCCTGAATGGAGATCAGGGCCTCCAGTTTAGCAGCAGTGGTGTTGATGACGATGCTATCCACAGCAGCACAGTCAAGAAGGCTTACACGGGGATGGGGATGCAAGTCTATGGATCTGAGGTCAGATCCCCAGAACCCATATAAAGCTAGATGTGATGAGAGTCTATAAACCCAGTGTTCCTATGGCAAGATGGGAGGCAGAGATAGAAGGATTCTCAGAAGCTCAAGGGCCAGAAAGCCCGGCAGATGCAGCAGTGACAAAGAGATCCTGCCTCAGCCAAGGTGGACGTTGAAAACCAAGACCAGAGGTTGTTCACTGACCCCTCCTCAGGTGCTGTGGCATGCCTACACTCACACTCACATACATTAAAAAAACACACCCCCCAAGATTTTAAAGAAGGCTTATACAAGGAAGATGCTCACCCCCATTCCCAGTCACCTCAGAGCTCTAGGATTGATAGAAAAGCTGAGTTTACATCTTACAATTCTGTGAATTTATTCTTGATAAAATATACCAGCAGCCCCTGTAAAGTCACGGCTGCAAATTCCGTGTTTATGGTACACGGTTGTCAGGCAGTGGGTACCACTGGCTGAGGAGCAGTACCCTCATCTATGGGATTTCACCTTCAGTACGGGGGGGGGGGGGTAAGAGGGGGCTACAATTAACCAGGTGTGTAAACATGCTTCTGGGGAAGGAGTGTAACAGGAGAAGTGGGAGATGTTATCCCATTATTTGTTTCCTTCTATGGAATTCAGTCAGGAAGACAGTATGTAGTAGCTGGTCTGGAGTTAACATTTCTCAATCTGAATCCTGCACGTCTTTGAGCATCTTACAGTTAGCAGAAGGCACACACACATTCACCATGCTAGGATTAGTGGTCTGGAGAGCCACGAGATCCTTAAGAAATCATGATAAATAACCCAACCCAAACATGAAATGTCTGTGCAAATGTAAACATGCCCTGGGTGACATTCAGCAGTCAGAGATCTTGGGAAACCTGAGACACATTCATGAATGTTCAAACTGGCATCACTAATTACAGAGCTCTCAGGCCAGGCAGATATATTTTTGCAAGTACAGAAGAAAAAAGATGTAACAAAGGATTTATGTGAAAACTGCACAATGATTGTACCAGAACTACTATCTTACTCAGAACTGCCCAAATCACTATCACAATATCAGGTTCCAGCACTAAAGGAATAAAACTTAAGAATTCAAAGTGCGTGTGTTGGGAGGACGGTGCTAAGAAGATGATTCACTGCATAAACTGCCTGCTGCATGAGTATGTGGACCTGAGTTCCATTCTCCAGCACCCACCTAAAAGCTGGGCATGGTACATAGACAGGAGGTTCCCTGGGTGCTTGCTAGTTAGTTTTTCTAGCCAAAATGGTAAGTTTCAATTTCAGTAATAGACCCTAATTCATAAAAATGAGGTAGAGAAACAATACAGGAAGATGCTTGATGCCAACTTCTGACATTTACATGCATACACATATATATGTTCACATATGTACACCCACACATGCATGAACGTGCACACACCAAACATATTCACATGCAAAAAAGAATCTTAAAGTGGTTTGAGGGTTGCAGGATCTCACACTGGAGGAAAATGAAAGAAAGGAGCAGTAATGAGTGGTGGTAAGTAGCTCAGGAAAAGGAAAAAAGTTTGAAAACACAGCCATGAACTATA
The DNA here is from genome assembly GCA_036365145.1 of Orientallactaga sibirica. Taxonomy (NCBI): domain Eukaryota; kingdom Metazoa; phylum Chordata; class Mammalia; order Rodentia; family Dipodidae; genus Orientallactaga; species Orientallactaga sibirica. Next base: position 14,843,212 of record JAEOAD010000008.1, read on the forward strand.
AAGTGAGGAACCCTAACTGGTTAAAGGGAAGTGAGAATGGAGATTAATCCCAGGAGGGGAGATGGTGAGGGAAAGAGCGGTGGTGAGAAGCTGAGCTCAGTCTTATTGCCAGAGCTGAGCTCCCAGCTCCAGTTTTGATGGCATGAGCTGCTGAATGGCTTAGAACTTCAGTTTCCTTACACACTTGCACCTTCCTCCTGGAGTTAGTTTCAGAGTAAAACGAGTTACCACACAACCTACAACTGCAGATATTTTAACTTTACAATGACCAAAAAGCTAAAGGCATTCAGTAGAAATAGTACCTGGAATTTATTTCTCCCCTAGTATTATGTGATACTATATTCTCTTCATATAATGTGAAGTGCAGGGAGCTGTGGCTCTTGGTCATATGGTCACAAGGGCCTGAAGCCCATTCTTTAGAGCATACCACGTGGCTAACATATGATGCTCAGGAGGTTGGAGATGTTAGATGCATTTTCAACCTCAACCTAATGTGGGTTTATCTGAACACAATTCCAGTGCACATAGAAGAAATCTGCATATCAATGTTCAGAACATCACCTGACACTCTCTGAGATGCTAAAGTAGCTTTTCAATATTTTGGATGGCTTAAAACATCAAGAGACAAAACCAATGAGATGAACTTTCATGAGTACATATAATTCAGCAAGTATAGTCTAATAATAATGAATTAAGGATTATTCTAATTTTATACAATTTAGGCCTGTTTCTTTTCACTTAAAAATTCCTTACAACAGAGAAAACAAACATTCTTTAGTCATTCATATCTATGTCCATTTTCACAAAAAGATGATGTGAAATAAAAACAGACCAGGTTGAATCTTTATGTTCTTTGAGGAAAAATCTACTACTAAACACACACACACACACACACACATTCAAACTTGTCATTCAAGTTCTTTAGTCCAAAGTAAGAGTTCAAAGAAATAGGACATAAAACATTAGACTTCAAGAGAAAAATATAAAATGCATAATACTCATGTCTCCTGCTTGGTGAAGAAGGATGTAATAGTTTCCATGCAGGAAAGAACAGGAAGAGACTTTATTTCCACTTTTTAAAAAACACAAGAGTTTCAAAAGTATGCCAGCTTCCCACTGTAGTTTTCCATTTTAAAATATTTCATCTGAAAACTACAAAAGAAATTAGCTGCCTATATTCCCATATGGATAAAGCAAACCTAAAACAGTTCAGGGCAAAATTCTTCAACTCAGGAAGAGAAGGCAGCACTTTCAAATGAGGCAGAAAGCACTGATAAGGAAAAACTCCTTAAGCCAAGAGAAGACAAGTTTTCTTTGGCAGAACTAATAGCTGTAAGTGCAATATAATGTTTTATCTACACAAAACACACAAGTGACTCCACAAGGCCTGAAAGTCACACAAGTCACCTGGTGGCAGTTTGTAAGTTACTCCATTGTCTTATGTGTGATATAATTTAAAATACACAAATTTGTGGGTTTTTTTTTTTTTTTAAATATAATGTGGTTAAATGAAGTAAGAGACAGGTAGGGAGATGGTTTGGTCAGTAAGGCGCTTGCCACGCAAGATTGAAGACTGAGTTTTGATCAATAGTACCTATGTGAAGGTCAGACGGCCCTGGAGGTCCACCTACAATACCAGGGCTCCTGAGGCAAAAACAGAGGATTTTCTGGCAAGCTCTGGGTTCAACTGAGAGATCTTGTCTCACAAAGCAAGGTGGAGAGATCAAAGATACACATGTCAACTTTTGAGTGCATGGACTCATAAGCATGCACACACCTGTGCACGTGCATCTGCACACACTTAAACCCACACCAAAGTGAACACACATACATAACCTGCAAAAAAGCATATCTAAACAATGAAAAAAGAAATAGAGCAAACTGATAAGAAAAAGGAAAACAAATTTTAAAAACTCTACACAGTGCCAAGAACACAATACTTTTGAGGTTTACAGGGATATTTAAGTTCAAAAGCATTGATCTTTTTTTTTTTTTTTTTTTTTTTTTTTTTTTTGGTTTTTCAAGGTAGGGTCTCACTCTGGTCCAGGCTGACCTGGAATTCACTATGTAGTCTCAGGGTGGCCTCAGCGATCCTCCTACCTCTGCCTCCCGAGTGCTGGGATTAAAGGCATGCGCCACCACACCCCGCTCGAAAGCATTGATCTTTACGACAGTTACCGGGTACATTTTGGGGGCCGAGGTTCTTATTCATTCTAAGTGAGGTGGAGCACTGGCCACTGGCCTAATCCCCGCCCGATAAAACAACAAGGTTGTGATTCAACCAAAGATATTATAGATACATTTTTCTATCTTCTCTCTTTTCTTGCTTGTACAATTTTACTTTGTAAGATGTAGGAGGAAGAATACAGGAAATCTTATCATCCCTTTGTTATTAAACTTTAATTGTAGGCTTGTATAAACCTACATACACACTGGATCCTTCCTCCAGTCCTTTGGAATGAGGAAGGGAAGACCCTCTTAAGGAATACTGGTAGGTTTCTCTTCACACTTCTGAGTCTCTCTTCATGATTTTACTCTGATCCCTCTTAGATGACTGCTAAACTATTGTTGTTGGGGTCCCCTAGGGCCAGCCCAGTAGGGATGGCAGAGTCTCTGCTGAGTTGGGGGTGAGAAGCAGAGTCACAACACAGACTCAGGGAGTTGGATGGACTCAGCAGAGGGCAAGCTGCTGCAAACTTGTTTATTCAAGGAAGTGTAGGGGGTTTTTAGGGGCTTGGCTGGCCAATCATTGTATGGGATGGTCCCCTTCTTGTGACCAATGACAGCCTGTCTCTGGACAGATCATTTTGCAGCAGGTTTCTCATGAGCATGGGACTGTAGCTGTTGTCACGCCAGGCCTGTGCAGGACGCCATATCCACAGAAGCCACTTCCTGGTTTCTTCTGTCATGTGGTCTGGCTAGGGCCAGACCTGCATTGTGCCAAATGTGGTGTCAAGAATTTACTTCCCATTCAATCCTAGCTTGGACCCTGAAAGTCCTCCAAAGGCCCATTTAGAGGGAGTGGGACCTAAGTCACTGGAGCTTTGCCTACAAAGGAGACTGTGGAACCCTAGTCCCTTCCTCATTGATCTCAACAATTAGTTCAGGTTTGCACTACCACATTCTGCTGTCATGACAGACCTGTTCATCACATGTCAAGAAGCCAGGGCCCATCAGTTATAGACTGGAACCTCTAAGATGTGAGCCAAAATAAATCTTTTCTCCAGATAATTGTTTCAGGCACTTCATTAGAATGAGAGGAAGCTGACTAACACACACACCTACCATTACAACCTTTCCTGTCTGCCTCACTACTTAGAATGGAATTTAATTGTGAACCAACATTTTGCTACATATTCAAGTTCCATATTTTGGGGGTGTTAATCCTTCATGTCTTCCTAACACATGCTGAGTGAAACTCAAGCCTCTAACAAGGTTCATGCTCCCCCAGCCCCACAGTCTTGTTGCTATTCTCTGAATATGCCAGATGCCTATTCGCCTGAGCTACTCATAGTGCCTTTTTCGTGAGCCCAACTGCTAGGTCTGCAAGTATCTGAAGGAATCCTTCCCTCACTTCCATCAGATCTGTGCTAAAAAGACACATTCTCACCAAGGAAGTCCTACCCCAAACTGCAACCAGACTGCCACTTTGAACACGTCTAGTTTTGTTTCCTGCTTAATTCTTTCTCTCTGGCACTGATCACTATCCACATTTATGTATTATGGTTACTGTATCTCTGCCTCACTAGAACAAAAGCTCAATTTTAATAAGAACTTCTGATTTGCTTCATTACTGTAGCCACATGCCATTCAGAGTCATGGCATTCAGCAAATGTGGATGGATAGATGGATGGATAGAAGGATACATGGATGGGTGGGTAAGTAAATGAGTAAATCAACAAATGAAGTCCCTCGAGGGCTGGGGCAATCTGTCTCCTTTTTCTGACCCTTCCATATCTCTACTCATCACTAACGCTTCAATACCAGTCCCTCAGTTTCGCATATTCAGTGGAATTCAATATATTTATTCAATGAGTTAATGTATTTATAATATAATTCTCTAATATCTTTCTTTCTCTCTCTCTCTCTTTCTTTCTTTCTCTTTTTAAGAGAGAGGCAGATTGAGAGAGAGAGAGAGAGAGAGAGAGAGAACGGGTGTACCAGGGCCTCTAATCACTGCAAACAAACTCCTTGGGCATCTGGCTTACATGGGTACTAGGGAATTGACCTCAGGTCCTTAGGCTTTTCAGCCAAGTATCTTAACTGCTGAACCATTTCTCCAGCCCTGGAATATAAATAATTCTGTTCTTTCTTTGCCTCCCTCTCTTTATATCCAAACTATTTAAATGAAATTCCAACAATAGTTGGCTTATGAGGACTCACATATCCCAGACAACAGGAAACAGAATAGAGATTAAACATACATTCATCTGTTGATGTTTCACCATCATTTAAACTGCAGTGCTGAAATACAGATGCTTTCAGAATGCTGAGAGAAAAAAAGACAAGTTTGATGAGATATTCTTCTGTGGCCTAGAAATTGTGGTACATTTTACTACACAGTAAAGTTCTTATAATAGTTCAGATGAGTATCTATTTTAAGTTTGCTAATGCATGCAGCTTGTGATATACTTTAAGTAGAAATGTTAACCACAATTTGAACTGGTTTTTCACTGCCTTTTATATTTTAAATAAAACTATACTTGGGCTTTTCATCATGGAGAATTGACTTTTTCAAAGAAAGATTGGATTAGTTGACTTAGAATCTAGTTCTGCGTTCTAGCCTTCCTGTAGGCACTCACTCAAGTGAGGAGCCACTCACAGCCATTCGTATCAGGTATAATTTATGCATTTGTTAGGAAGGCACTCTTCCCCTAGCTGTTCAGAGCTCCAGCTCAGAGGTGTTTCTGTACAGGAATTACACATTAAAAAAATTCTATCATCAATAATCCAGGTTGTGAGAAGAGGCCAAGACAGAAGCAAGAGTAGAAGACAATTAAGATCACCAAGGTCAGGGAGGCAGGAATGACATCAGGGTCTTCTAAGCTTGCAGAATTTTCAAATCAAAACTCTTAGAGAGGAAAGGGGGGGAATATATTCCTGTCTCATAGAAATGCTGAATTTCACAGAGCACAGCTAAGTACCTAAAGACATGTATGGCTGTGTGGGCACAGAGGTTAGAAATGTAAGAGCTCATAGAAATAGAAGCAAAATATATTCTGAAGTAAGACATGCATTGAATGGTACAGCAGTGACATTATTTAGCAGTCAAAATTCAGCTAGGCAGCCTCAAAGAGTTTTAGGAAAAAATGAAGGAGAGAAAAAGGACGAAAGAAGAGATATGTTTCGTTCCCTAAGATGAGATAAATATAGGTTGTAGTGTGAAGGTGAAACCTCCTGTTGCAGTCAGGTTCGCATTGCTGGCAGAAATCACCCGACTAAGAGCAGCTTGTGGGAAAAAAGAGGTTTATTTTGGCTTACAGGCTCGAGGGGGAAGCTCCATGATGGCAAGAAAAACGATGGCATGAGCAGAGGGTGGACATCACTCTCTGGTCAACATAAGGTGGACAACAGCAACAGGAGAGTGTGCCAAACACTGGCAAGGGGAAGCTGGCTATAATACCGATAAGCCTGCCCCCAACAATACTCTGCCTCCAGGAGGTGTTAACTCCCAAGTTGCCATCAGCTGGGAACCTAGCATTCAGAACACTTGAAGTTTATGGGGGACACCTGAATCAAACCACCATATTCCGCCCCTGGCCCCCATAAACTGATAACCGTACATGATGTAAAATGCAATGCATTCATGCAAATTTAAAAGTCCCCATAGTTTTTATCAATTCCAATGATGTTCATACATCCCCATAATCCAAGGTCTTTTAACTGAGCCAGAATACCAAAAATATCCCCCCAAAAAAACCCATAATGGCACAGAATGAACATTCACACTGCAAAAGAGGGCATTGGGCAAAGCAAAGAAATATTCAACCAACATAAGATTTAAAACAACTAGGGCAAACATCAAACTCTGTAACTCCCAAGTCCAACAACTCTAGTCAGTGACAAATCCCCAAGTCCTATAACTAACCAGCAAACAAGTCTTTGGAGTTCCAATTCCGCCCCTCCAGCTAGGCTACTCACAGTCCTGGAAACTTCATCTGGGGCCGGCAGCTCTCCTTGGCAGCCATCTCTTAGTCCTGGCATCTCCACTGGGTCTCCACTGCAACCCACGGTCCATCCTCATGGCCCCCATGGGATCTCTATGCAGGCATCCAGCAAACCTGCTTCACACTGCCCATGGCCATTTCCAAAACACAAGACCGCATTACAAACTCAATGACCCTCTCTTTCTGCATTTGTTATACTCCATAATACCAGGTAGGGTGCCAATTTGTTAATCCAGGGGGGAATAAATCAGACTTTGAAGAACAGGACACTCCTTCAGCATTCAGGCCCCTTCAAAAGAGTCTGCATTCTTCCTGTTGCCCCATTGCAGGTCAGCTGGCCCAATCTCAAAGGTTGTAATCTCTCAACTGCAGCTGAACAGGTAGACTTCACCCAAAGATTTCATTTTTTCTGTGCCATATCCCTCTGCTCACACCAGTTCATTTCTACGCAAAGCAACCCTGCACAACTTCTCAGGACACGGGCATAACAGCAAACTTGTCACACAAACTGCTAGCCCAGTCCAAGTAAAGCTCTTTCTCACCCTCATAAGCCAACCCTCACAGTCCATAGTTCTTCCTCTTGAAAATCAGCTCCAAAAGGCCAAAGCCACACAGTCAGGTGTCTAGCAGCAATCCCACTCCTCGGTACCACTTTACTGTTGCAGTCAGGTTCGCGTTGCTGGCAGAAATCACCCGACTAAGAGCAGCTTGTGGGAAAAAAGAGGTTTATTTTGGCTTACAGGCTCGAGGGGGAAGCTCCATGATGGCAGGAAAAACGATGGCATGAGCAGAGGGTGGACATCACTCTCTGGTCAACATAAGGTGGACAACAGCAACAGGAGAGTGTGCCAAACACTGGCAAGGGGAAGCTGGCTATAATACCCATAAGCCCGCCCCCAACAATACTCTGCCTCCAGGAGGTGTTAATTCCCAAGTTGCCATCAGCTGGGAACCTAGCATTCAGAACACTTGAAGTTTATGGGGGACACCTGAATCAAACCACCACACCTCCCTTACAGGCTCACATGTTTAAACACTTGGTCCCCAGCTGGTGGCACTATTTTGGAATGTTGTGGAACCTTTAGTGGGTTGGAGCCATTCTGAAGGAACTTGTGGGTCACTAGGCTTGGGCCTTGAGGTTTTACAGCCCAGATCCACTTCCTGTCCACTTTCTCCTTCCTGACTGCAACATGACCAGCCACCCTAGAACCCTGCCATCAAGCCATCCCCTCTGTAATGGACTATATAGTACCTTTAAATGGAAGACAAAGTGAACCATTTCTGTGTTAAGTTGCTGCATGTCAATTAGTCACAGCGAGAAGAAAAGTATCCAGTACAATCTATACAGGCACAGTAATTGATGATGGAAACGTCAGCTTATACAGGAACTCTTCATACTGAGGGCGTGAACCAAACCAACACATTTAACTTTCACAAGCCACCTCATTTTGTTTTTCATTGGAATCTGCTGCTCTGGACACTTCAAGCAATGCTAGCAAAGATGGAATAATCTAAAATTCAATGTTCAAATATCAACCTCTGAGCAACTGCTATGCTGCATGGCAGAGAAAAGCGCAGGAGGTAAGAATAAGCCCAGCTACTACTATCCTCCCACCAAGCCAGTGCAGCAGTACACAAGCTATGCCTCCTTCACCCTAGCTTCTGGCATCAAACTGTCACCTCCAAAGGAGACAAATCTGCACCATCTGCTAGAATAGTTTTCATCAACATAAAGAGATGCTATTCAAAGTCTTTTTTCTCTGGGCTGGGAGACGGCTGAGCAGTCAAGGCCCTTGCCTGTGAAGCCAAAGAACTCAAGAATTCATGGATCAGGACTGGAGAGACGGCTTAGCAATTAAGGTGCTTGCCTGTGAAGCCTAAGGACTGAGGTTCAACTCCCCAGAACCCATGAAAGCCAGATGCACATGATGGTACATGCATCTGGAGTTCATTTGTAGTGGCTGGAGGCCCTGGCACACCCATTCTCTCCCCCTCCCTCTCTTTTTCTCTCTCCCTCAAATAAATAAATAAATAAATAAATAAATAAATAAATAAATAAATAAATAAAGTAAGTAAGTAAGTAAGTAAGTAAGTTTTAAATAAGAAGCTAAAAGTAATTCATGGATCACAGAATGATTTCATTAGCCCAGAAAAGTCAAGTTAGACAACCACTGGAACAGCTGGTTGAATGTTGAAGGATGACAATAAAGGGAGGACAGAGAAAAACCCAAATAATGGAAAGAATGTGCAGCAATACAAAAACACACGCCACCTGTTTGCTGCTCCTCAGACCTTCAAAGGATGAGGGCAATCATCTGTACAATTTGTTTAAAGCACAGATTCCTCAGGCTCAACCCAAATGTGCAGAATCCAAACTTGAAGGAAAATAACCTGGAATTTGTGTGTTTAGCAACAGTGTCCTTCCCACTCTCCATGAACTTTTATAGGGGAGTTCTGTGAACAATGTTCATCACAGAAGCGATGTAAAGGTGATAACTGAGGCCAGAGAAGAATGATAGGAGACTAAGGATTACTTGATCAGATCCTCAGGCAGGCAGGAAAGAAAGGAGAGAGGGAGGAAGAGAGGGAAGGAGGAAGGGGAAAGGCAGAAAAGGGAGATTGGGGACATGGCTCACTGGGTAAGAGCACTTACTGCACAATCATGAGGACACGAGATTGATCCCCAATACACATGTAAAAATATGTACATGCTATGGATGCCTGTAACCCTAATTCTGAGGGGAGAGGAGAGAAAATAATAGGTCACTGTTCAGCCAGTTTAACTAAATAATAGCATTTCCAAGTTCAATGAGAAGTCTGTCTCAAGAAAAGAGGAGCTATAGATGAGGACACCAAATGTCCTCTGGACCCCACACATTCACACACAGGACACATGTATCTGCACCACACACATATCACACATACAAAAAACACGTTCTACCTATGCAGAAATAAGTAATAAATAAATTTTGTGCTTATTAAAGCTGCCAAAGGCATTTTTTTTTTTGTTTATTTGTTTTCCAAGGTAGGTTGTCACTCTAGCTCAGGCTGACCTGGAATTCACTATGTAGTCTCAGGGTGGCCTCAAACTCTCAGCGATCCTCCCACCTCTGCTTCCTGAGTACTGGAATTAAAGTCATGTGCCACCACACCCTGTGCACGTCTTGATTTCTCCTACTCACAAGCATGGATCCAAACAATTGGCATATTTTTTTTTTTACCAAAAGCCACAAAGGAGGTTTTGAATGACAGCACTATTTATGACAGTCCCCAAGTGGAACTACCATGAATATATACCATAGTAAATTGGATCTACTTAGTTTGTTCAAAAGATCAAGTAATATTTCATCAACAAAATGTTAAGGAATGAAGCCACATAGCAAACTGGTGCTTACTGAATAGTTCTAATTATAAAGACGAACTTACTCTATAGTGACAGGAGACTCTTTGTTTAAAAAGTACTTTATTTACTTATTTAAGGGGGTAGAAAAAAGGGTGTACCAGGGCCTCTAGCCACTGAAATGAACTGCAGATGCATGTGCAACATTGTACATCAAGCTTTACATGTGTACTGGAGAATCAAACCTGGGTCCCTTGGCTTTACCAGCAAGCATCTTAACCACTAAGCCATCTCTCTAGACCTATAGGAGATTTTTTTACAAAGTGTATGTGATAAGTTCTAGGAACAGAGCATGAGGGAACTGTGGGATATCCTTAAGTGTCCCAACATTTGGATCATGGGGATACCAGAAGGGGAAGAAATTCAGACCAAAGGCATGGAGAATTTATTCAACAAAATTATTGAAGAACTTTCCAACTCTCTCAAAAGAAAGCCCCATCAAGTTACAAGAAGCCAACAGAACTCCAAACAGACTGGACCAAAGGAGAAACTTTCCAAGACATATTACCATTAAGACTCTAAACATCAATCACAAAGAGAAAGGCCTAAAAGCAGCTAGGGAGAAACAACACATTACATATAAAGGTTACCCTATCAGTATTACTTCAGACTTTTCAGTGGAAACCCTGAAAGCCAGAAGGGCCTGGAATGGAACACTGCAAAGTCTAAGAACTTATGGATTCCAACACAAACTACTCTAACCAGCAAAAGTATCCCTCATAATAGATGATGACAGAAAAACTTTCTGTGATAAAACTCAGCTTTACAACTATATGAACACAAAGCCAAACCTACTGAGAGAACTTCAGGGAATTCTCCACAAAGAATAATCAGACAACCAACCTCAAGTGCCTACAAGAGGCAGACCACAATAACCAAACTCAGAGAAGGCACAAAAACTAGAAAGACCAAGAAAACACCAAACCACATAAACCACCACAACATGACAGGAATTAAATCAAAACTCACAGTTACGACCCTGAACACTAATGGCCTTAATTCACCCATCAAGAGATATAAGTTAACAGGGTGGATCATAATATTAGACCCCTCAATCTGCTGTCTTCAAGAAACCCACCTCACCACTAAAGACAGACACCTTCTCAGGGTGAAAGGGTGGAAAATGATATTCCAAGCAAATGGAAATAAGAAACAAGCAAGAGTTGTTATGCTATATTGGATAAAATAGAATTCAAACCAAAAGTAATCAAAACGGACAAAGAAGGCCGCTTCTCACTCATCAAGGGAACAACCCAACAAAAGGATATCACAATCATCAATCTTTATGCACCAAACACAGGTGCACCACAATTCATGAAACAAAACTTACTTGACAACAAAACAGAAATAAACACCACCATCATAGTTAGGGACTTCAATACTCCACTATCAGCAATAGATAGATCATCCAAACAGAAAAATTAACAAGGAAGTAAGAGAGCTCAACAAAACCATAGATCAACTAGATCTAACGGACGTCTACAGAATATTCTACCTCAAATCGACAGATTACACATTCTTCTCAGCAGCTCATGGAACCTTCTCTAAAACAGATCATTTACTGGGTCATAAAGCCTGCCTCCATATATTTAGAAGGTTGCCAGTCTCCTGCATCATACCAGATCACAATGCTGTAAGGTGAGAAATTAACAACAAAAGATGTGTCAGGAATCCCACCAGCTCCTGGAAACCGAACAACACACATTTAAACAATAGACAGGTAGTAGATGAAATAAAAAATGAAATTGAAAAATTTCTAGAAATGAATGACAATGAAAATACATCATACCAAAACTTATAGGACACAATAAAGGTCCTCAGGGGAAAATTCATAGCACTAAATACCTTCATAACAAAGACAGATCCCAAATCAATAACCTAATCACCCACCTAAAGGCATTGGAAAAACAAGAAGAATCCAACCCAAAAAGCTCCAGACAGAAAGAAACAATTAAGATCAGAGCAGGAATTAATGCATTGGAAACTAAGAAAACAATTAAGAAAATTGATGAAACAAAGAGCTGGCTCTTTGAAAAAAATAAAAAAAGATTGATAAACCGCTGGCCAATTTGATCAAGCAAAAAAAAAAAAAAAAAAAGAGACACTTCAAATTTTAAAAATTAGAAATGACAACAGACATAAGTAAATTGGGAAAATCATCAGGACTTATTTCAAAAACCTCTATTCCACAAAACTGGATTTGGAGGAAATGGATGAATTCCTAGACATATACAACCTACCAAACCTAAACTCAGAGCAGATTAATCTAAACAAGCCTATCACACCCACCAAGATTGAAAAGGTAATCAAAAACCTTCCCAAAGGGCTGGAGAGATGGCTTAGTGGTTAAGGTGCCTGCCTCCTAAGCCTAAGAACGCTGGTTCCAATCTCCAGCGGTTCCAATCTCCAGATCCCACGTTTGGCCAGATGCAAAGTGACACAAGGGTGCAATGCCGCACTTGACCACAAGGGGGTGCACACATCTAGATTTCATTTGCATCAGCTGAGATGCTGCTGGCGCGCCCATCTCTATCTGTCTTCCTCTCCCTTTCTCTCTGTCTCTCTCTCTCTCAAAAAAAAACCTTCCCAAAAAGAGGAGTCCAGGACCAGATGGCTTCTCAGCTGAATACTATCAAACCTTCATGGCAGATCTGAAACAATCTTTCTCAAACTGTGCCATACAGATGGAGAACAGAGAAAGCTCCCAAACTCCTTCTATGAAGCTAGTTATCACCCTAATACCAAAACCAGGCACACATGCCAAAAGAAAAGAAAACTATAGTCCTATTTCCCTGATGAACATAGACGCAGAGATCCTGAACAAAACCCTAGCAAACCAAATTCAACAACACATCAAAAACATTATCTACCTTGATCAAGTAGGCTTCATCCAAGGAATGCAGAGGTGGTTCAACATATGGAAATCTGTCAGTGTAATACAGCAGTTAAACAAGCTTGAACACAAAAACCACATGATCATTTCAATAGATGCAGAAAAGGCCTTTGACAAAATACAACATCACTTCATGATCAAAACATTGGAGATAATAGGCATGGACGGGTTATATCTCAACATAATAAAGGCTATATATGAAGCTCCTAAAGCCCAAGTAATACTTAATGGGGAGAGACTGAAGGAATTCCCACTGAGATCAGGAACAAGACAGGGGTGTCCACTCTCGCCTCTGCTCTTCAACATAGTACTGGAAGTCCTAGCTCAAACAATGACAGACAGGAGAACAAATAAAAGGGATAAAAATCGGAAAGGAAGAAGTTAAGTTAGCCCTATTCACAGATGACATGATTCTGTACATAAGTGACCCAAGAACTTCCATCTCAAAACTCTTAAGTGTGATTAACTCCTTTAGCAAAGTAGCAGGATACAAAATCAATGCACAAAAATCAGTAGCCTTTCTATATGCAAAAGACAAAGATACAGAGAAAGAAATAAGCAATGTTGTCCCATTTACCATAGCAGGCGTTGGCCTGTAACTCCCAGTACCAGCATGCAGTTAACATCCACAAGGAGCTGTTGATCAGAAACCTACATGGTTTCCCAAAAGAAGACAGATTTCTGCCAGAGTACTTGATGACCCACCAAAGGTTAATGGTAAGACTCTACTGCCAAAGACACCATATGCTATTGGTACAGAACATGGAGTGACCTGGCTGGAATCTGGAAGACAGTCACTCCCCAGACAGTCAGCTTATCTAATGGCAGAAGGTGCTACATGAGCAACTCAGGGAAAGTGACCAACTACTGTCCAAACAATACGTGACCTCAGCTTCTCAGCTTCTGAAGTGATGCTCACACAAGGGCAATAGTGGCACACAGACATGATGGGTAACCAGCTGCTCTTGACTTGGCTTTCATATCTGCTGGTGGAACAAAACCCACAGCTGGAACTGGGAAACAAGTCAGAACCATATCCAAAAAACAAGCCCATTCTCCAATATCAAGCTCCCACCAATCGTGGGCTACAAGAGGGCCTACACCTATGAAGTTCTCTCTAAAATAATAATGGTTATCCCATTTATCTGGTGGTGACATCTCTCTCCATTAGAGAATTTGCTTCTCTTTTTCAGATGGATGCAGAACCTGAGGAGAGAATCAGCCCATCACACCTCACCAGGGCACCAAATGAAACCATAGAGTAATGGGGAAATGAGCAAGAATGCTGCTTTTTTGGTGAACCTGGTACCAACACAAGGGTGAAGGAGATAGACACACAGAACACTCAACTCCTACCCAATCAGATATCCAGATACACAGATGCTCCCTTGAACTCATCACTGAAGTAGACCTAAAACAATCCCAACAGGGCTCAGGGAAATTCACAGAAGAGGGGGAAGAAAGATTGTTAAAGCCACAAGTTGGGACTTTATGCACAGAGACATTGCCTCTCCCCCATAACTAATGGCTATGCCCACAATGCACAACTCACAATTCCCAATGAGGAGAGCCCCTTTGGAGAGGGGAGGACAGAGAGGAGGCTAACTATGGGTCCAGCATGACTGTAACACACTATCTACATAACTAATAAAAAAGTTAAAAGCTGTACAAAGAAAAAAAAGGAAAAAGAAAAAAAGATCTGTTCTTATTATTCATGTGCTATAAATATAATTTTATAGTTTATCAAAAACTTGGACTATATGAAACAGCTGTCTACATGAAATCATGATGTGTTATTGTACTTAACATAAATCAAACCAATAGTAAATAAACCACAATCCTGTAGTGACTTCTTCCTACATCTCTCATCAAAATTTGATCCAGACTCACCCTATGCCTGGCTGACACCAACGTGTGTCATATTTTTTTTTCAGTCCTCAAGCAGTATTCTGTAGGACTCTCACCTTCCCTTGAGATAGGCATTGAGGAATTTGTGTCGATACCTTTCTTGGAAACCTTGTTCTATGCCACAAGGATGATCTGGTAAAATTTGGATGATTGTCACTTACATTTTTCCTGTATGAGAATAGTCCTGCTTTCTATATCCCTGACTCCTGAATGGATTGATTTTGTTTAGTTTTATTTTTCTGAAAAGCCTTGTTGACAAAGACATTTTGTATTTGCAATTGAGGACACATTCCTGGGAATAAATACCCACATTATTTTAACTGTCCGTGCAGCCTTCCAAACAAGATCCTGTCAGGTGCCTTCCATAAATATCTAAGGCATTAAATGAGGTCATTTTGGGCTAACGAGTCTTCTTCGCACAGTGATCTGCTGTTTGAAGTGAAGCCATGGGGAAGTACCCAGTAATAGCAGAGGCTTTGTACTGAGTCCAGCATGAAACCCCTTCTCTTCTGAAGGGAAGTTTTGCAAGAACAAGGGAACCTCATCTTATACGTGAGCACAGGGTAACAGATGGACAGGAATGCAGAGTAGCACAGTATTGTTAGGAAAACAAACCACAATGCCCGAGTACACTGTGGAAACAGATACAAGGGGCTGGGGTGTAGCTCAGCTGGTAGTGTGCCTAGCAGGAATGAAACCCTGGGTTTGATTCTTAGCACTGCATTAAACTAGGCTTGGTAGTGCCCACCAGAAAGGTGGAGAGTGGGGCATCAAGAGTTCAAGATCATCCTTGGCCATACAGAGAATGAGTTCAAGGCCAGCCTGGGCTACATGAGACCCTGTCTCAAAAAAAAAAAAAAAAAAAAAAAAAAAAAAGATGGAAGGGAAGGGGGGATGGAAAGAAAGACAGAAAGAAAGGGAGAGAGGGAGAGAAAGGGACAAATTGTTTAGACATTTGCCAGCATTTAAACTTTTTGAAGTTTATTTGAGAGTGCACTTGTGTGCACACACATATGTGCATGCATGCATACATGTGTTCATGCATGTGTGTATGGCCACACTACAGCCTCTTGCTACTGCAAAGGAAAGTCAGATGCTTGCACCATTTTTTACATCTGGCTTTTTGTGGGTGGCATGGGAATTGAACCTGGGCCAACAGGCTTTGCAAGTAAGCTCCTTTAATCACGGAGCCATCTTCCCATCCCCCAGAGTGGGGAATCTTAAAGCTACAATATTCACAAGAAACTATGGGAAAAAGTCAGCACATGGACTACAAAGTTGGCACTAGATAGCTAAAGCCTGTTTCTTCAGCTTGATGGGAATTCCTAGTGAAATCCTTATTCTTGGCTCATTTTTGGACACAAACTCTCCTTTGGGTTAATTTTATGGTTAAGTAAAAAAACAAAACAAAAAAATGGGCTGGAGAGATAGCTTGGTGGTTAAAGCATCTGCCCACCATGCCCAAGAACCGCAGTTCCAATCTCCAGGTCCCACGTTTAGCCAGACGCAAAACGTGATACAAGGGCACAATGCTGCACTTGCCCACAAGGGTGTGCACGTGTCTGGAGTTCGTTCACAGCAGCTGCCCGCTGGCGTGCCCATTCTCTCTCTCTCTCTCTGTGTCTCTCTCAAGGTAGGGTTTCACTGTAGTTCAGGCTGACCTGAAACTCACTATGTACTATCAGGGTGGCCTGGAACTCATGGCAATCCTCCTACCTCTGCCTCCCAAGTGCTAGGATTAAGGGTGTGCACCACCATGCCCAGCTAAGTAAAACTTTTTTAAGGAAAGATTTAGGTTCATAGCAAAAATGAAAAACAGATATAGAAGTTTCCTATATACTTTGTACACAATTCTATTTCTTATATTGGCTATAGAAAATGAACATTTTCCAGATGGTTTCTTAAGAACACACTGGTCTCTGAATAGGAGTATCTTCTGTCCTGGGATATTGGGCCGTGCTTGATTAAAAGTCACATAGCAATCAGAAATCAGTGTACAGTATGAAAAAGCTCTTCAGAGTTCTAGAAAGCTGAGGTCATTGAGCAAGACCTGTCAAGGTCTAATAAAAGACTTCTCCTTGCTCTTTGTTTGTTTGTTTGTTTATTTGTTTTTGTTGTTGTTTTTTGAGATAAGGTCTTGCTCTAGCCCAGGCTGACCTGGAATTTACTATGTAGTCTCAAGGTGGTCTTGAACTCACGGCAAACCTACTACCTCTGCCTCTCAAGTGCTGGGATTAAAGATATGCGCCACCATGCCCGGCTCTCCTTGCTTTAAGAAAGGTCACAGACTTTAAAGGAAGTGTGAGCTTCAGAGATGATCACAGGAGATTCTTGATGATTATTTGAGGATTTGGAAGCTTTCTGGTGAACATACCTTGAGATCCTTCCACCACACTGGCCTGCAGCAAGGCAAAGTCAAAGTCAACTATGGCAGAGGCAGGATCCTTATCTATTGTACTAGGGCTACCTAAGGCTTCCAGGGCACTGGATGTCCCTCCTCTGTTCTCCCATAGGTCCCTGTGCATCTCTCTGCAGCAGACAAGCACAGGACAATGATTAGCAATCTGGGACACCACCAGCCTTGAACAGTAAACGCAACCTTCCTAACAATGTATCTAGCAACCTGTTGGAAGCAGGGGACGCCCTGCACCTGCACTGAGCTGCACATGAACCCCACCTCAAACAATGGAATAAGTCTCTCCTCTCCTAGAACTTTTAGCAACTGACTGTTTCTGGTCAGTTTCTATTTAAATATGTTCCAAGATATGTTTGGGATTGCAAGAAGTAACACTAATCCAGATTGGACTGGAGTTTTGGGGACATACACAGTTAGGCAAACTCTGTTCTCTGTGTGAACTTTCAGGAAGAATCCGCTATGTACCATCTTATGCTTGTGCATAATTGGGTACATCTATGACTAAACTAAGATGCATCATGTGAAGGAAGGTGCACAGTAGAGACTTACATAACTTTGGCCAGTCAAGGAAAACTGAACCATCCAAGCTACATCCACTAGCAATCAGCTCCTCCTTCTCCAGAGCACATAAAAAGGATCCCCAAACAGTACCCCAGTACTCCTGGGCAATCAATCTTGCTCAAGGAGCCTGCTGCTCCGTTGCAGCAGATTCCTTCTCCCCCACTTTTTTTTTTTTTTTGTATTTTTGTATTTTTGGTTTTCTCCTTATAGAATGTCTTACCGCTTTTCTATTTGCGTGTACATCTTCATTTCTTTGAATAATATGTATGAACCTGAAAATACCCAAAAGGAGACCACTGGCAACATCTCTGTCAAGAGCCCTTTTACAGTATTTCCCACATACATTTATCACTCCCACTGCATTGTAGGATTATATATGAGAGAGCTGACTTCTATACCATTGCCTGACCTTGAGTGTAAACCATGTGGATCTCTGCAGAATGTTTTGTAAGTGACTGAACAAATGCAAAATAATAAAGCACTTGGGGATTTTTGAAAGAAGCACTAAAAAGCAATAACAGGACTTACAGAAAGGTATGTTAAATGCTCAGAAAAGAAAGAAATCTTTCTTTGATTACTGTATTGCAATTAGACTTCCAAGTTTTCAACTCCATTCTGTAATTAGAATTCTAATAAAATCTAAGTTAGATGAGACTGAAATAGATTAGCCTGGGAGGGAAAAAAAAAACAAGGGGAAAAGAAACAGACAGAAGCAGATTGTGCTGAGGGATCATTTAATGAGAATTTTCAAGTAGTTTAAAAAATGAGACAAAGCCAAGATCCTTTGACTCCTAGCTACCTGACACTAACTAGTTCTGTGCTCACCACTATGAAACTTCACCTTCCTTTATGTTTCTTCAGGAGTAAAATGCAGTAGGCTCCACCAACATTCTTCCAGCAATTAAAATTTTATGCTTTAACAACACAAAGTTCGGGGATTAAAGGGGAGATTGTAGAAGGTGTTTCTCAACTTACAATGGGCTGGTCTTTGATTTTTCAACTTTATACCATGTGGAAGTGACACTTAATCAGATAAATCGTACTTCAAAGTTTGATCATTTCTCAGGCTAGCAATAGCTGGAGATGCTTTCTGCGGGCAGAGATAAAGCTTCCAGTCAGTCACACAATCTCAAGGTGAGCAACAGATACTTTGCAATGTCCTATGCTGTAAGCTATGATGTTCAGTAGATGTAATAAATGCATTTGGATGTATGATGGGTATATCAAGTCGTAATCCCTGAGTATCTGCCTTGTACCAGATTGAAATATTGCTTCCTAAAGGGAGGAAGGAGGCTCCGATTCAGAAAGTCAAGTCTGGGAGACCTGAAACTTGAAGGTCACTCAGCCACTCCTCAAGGTTACATTAATTAAAAGCCGAAACATTCCTTCCTGGGAGTTGGAAATAGGAAGGAAGTTCCTCACAGAGACCCAGGAAATCAACAAGTCTAGGAAAGGGTTGCAAGACCCCACTCTAAGGCTATATAAAGGCAAAAAAGTGCTTGGAGAGAAAGATTGATTGAGCTGCGTACAAGTCATAGGTAGCGCGCTCCACACTGCAACCAGCTGAACAACCTCACAGGTTGGGTGTGCATTGTGCTCAGAGGCACAGCTTCTGGGAGCCATCACCCATGCTGGGGTGGCTTTCTGGTGATGCAGCTGCCTTTGAGGTGAAGAAGCTATGATTATCAGATGGAGGAGATTTCCCTGAGTGTGGCTGCATTTGAGTCTTCTAGTGCTCCTGTACACAACTGCTCACTCTGCTCTGTAACCCTAATAAACTCATTTGTACACCAAAACTGGGTTTGTGTGTAGTCCTTCAGTCTGTCTGTGCCCTATCTGGGGAGAAGACATGTATTTATGTCTCCCCAGGGGAAAAAAGCTCCTGCTATAGCATCAGCAATATCACTGAAATAGTTTGCTTCAGTATTGACTTTGAATGCCCTCAATGACCTATCTGACCAAGAGAGGAGTCAGCCTCACAGGATGCCCAAGGCTCTAATTTGTAGGAAAAGGGTTTGAACAATGAAACACTGTCTCTGTATTGGCACCTATGATTTTCAATGCTATTGAAAGCTATTACATACTCTAAGACACTATCATTCTTAAAGTGTCCCCATGTGTGACTCTTTCTCTGTATGTATGACTGTGATAAATGCAAACACATCCTTTTCTAACAATGAATATAAAAGCAGCAGAGGCATATCAGTGCAGCTAGTATAATTGAAAGTGTTGAACGAGGGTGTTTGTTTGACTTACCATTATCTTAAATATGACCAGTATCTACTACTCATTTATCATCACTCTTCCACATACTGTGGAAGAAGCAGTTTCATGATGTGGGCAGCTGGGACAGGAGTAGATGAATGCAAGATGATCTTTGTGGAGCAAGCAGAGTTCTGTGCATCTAAGCATGTTTCTAGAGGCCACAGGCCATGGTGGGATGTGATGAAAGAGAGAAGTCCAGAGATTGTGTATAATTTCTAATCTGTACTCAATTCAGGTAAGAGAGTATTTAATGCCTCGTGTTTCCTCAGTAATGATATAAAAGGCCCAATCAAATGACTTCTAAGTCCTCTTGCTGCTCTCACAATTTCTGTTTCTCTGGCCTGGCTTAGCAAGCAAATATACAGAAATCTGTGGTGTGAAATGATCTCAGTAAATTACTGAGTTCTTAAAGCTGAACAGGGATCCTTGAAAAAACAGTGGCCTGACCAGAACTATGGACTCTGCAAGGACATAAAAGTCAAGACAAGAGGAGTAGCATCATTTCTGGATGAGGGTTCTAAGGCCCTTGATGAGAACTGAAGTAGTTGTGGTCCTCTTTCTTCTCCAAATGATCTGAAAATGATTAAAATTATTTTGACAGCTGCAAATAATTGGGAAGCAGGTGAAAACAGGAAGTTCATCTGCAGAATGACCTAGTTCTGGATTCCACAAGCCTAATGTTCATGATTTGGACATGACTAGCTAACTTTTATTTTTATGCTCTATATTTATTTTCAGGCAGTAGAGGGTAAAGCTAATTATAATATTAACCCTTAAACCAAGGCTCCTTAGCACATGAGACATTTCACCTTCATTTTGTGTTATTTTTAATGGATAAAATGCAAATGAGAATTTCGCAGGGAAAGCCAAAATTTGTTCTACTGAAAATCTTGGTCCTACCCTGTACATCTATCAAAAAGGGGTTAAATATATTTGCAGATGGTTTTTCATGCATTTGGGGAGAAAAATGTCCTGTAAAACACACTTTTATAACAAACACAATAAGCTACACTTTTATTGTCCTTTACAGTCTCTATACAGAGCTTTTATATTTCAATTTACTTCTGATTTGTGGGGGAGCAAGTAAGGTGTTAATTAGAAATTATTTCCGTATGCTTATTAGAAAATCCAGGACTTTTTTTTTAAATATTAGCTCATCTTATATATAAAGTACTTAATTACACTTCTTGGTGATTTAGTATGATTTTTCACTGTTCTTAATTTCTGAAGAGTTATTTCATAGAAACTGGAAAACATTAATATAGCAATTTTGTGAGAGTCATTCAAAAGACCATGAAAGGGGCTGGAGAAATGGCACAGTGGTTAACTGTACTTTTTGCAAAATCATGAGGGCCTGTGGGGGCCTGAGACTACCTAAATTTGAATCTCCATAGCCCACACAAAATAGCAGATGGGACCACACATGTATGTAACCCCAGTCCTGATGGGGACCAGAGAGAGGAGAACCACTGAGCTCACAAACAGCAAGCTCCAGAATCAGAGACAGACTATGTTGCAAGGAAAAGCAGGCGGGTGAATGATGGAGGGAATACCTGTTCTCCTCCTCCAGCCTCCACAGACAAGTGTATGGGATGCCACATTCCCACATACTTGTGCACACACCACACACATGCACACATACTACACACACAAAAGGACTATGAGAAATTTACCTTTAAACCATGTATATAACATGCTCCCCACCCAATAAAGCAGCATTAATACAAGGGAATTCGGACAATATTTAGTTAATATTCATGGTTGGTTCTTTGCATTAGAAACTTTAGAGCCCATTATGTAAACTTTTTGTTTGACATTGTTAAAGGCTCACTTTTAAGTGGTAATTTTAGTAAAAACAATTTTGTGGCTCCCTTATTACTTATTCAATAATGGAATAAAAATTACTGGTGTAAGAAATCCATTCCTTCAGTACTATACGCTTATGATCTAAGCATTCTCTCCTTAAATCAAAGAAGTAAACTCAGGAATACATATTGTAAGGCAGTTATATAAATGAGTACATAATCAGCATCACAGGCAGGCAAACAAGACAGAAGAATTATTATCAGAGACTAACACATTTGCCCAATATAAAACATAATTATAAAGAATAACAAAATCTCTTCTGAAGTGGTTTGACTGTTTCCTTCAAAAGCATGTGCTGGAAATGTAATTCCCAAGGCAATACCAATAAGTGCTAAAGAACTTGAGCACAAAATTTCTAGAAGCATCTATGGTACAGAATCATTAACTGCCCAGGACTACCTACAGACTCAGCTCTGTGAATTCTGGCACTGTGCTAAGCCCCTGCCACTGTGACTCACTTAGGCTTAGGTTCGGTTCCAGAAAGGACAAGCCATAAATGTTGACAGTGTCCATGCAGGGCTAATTCTGCAGATGTGCAGAACACAAGAGCTCTGGATCCCCAAAAGCTCCACTTAGGCTTCAAGGGATATAGCACACAGCCTGGAGACCTTTGTTAGAGATCTGTTCCAAGGCCACAGCCACCAGAAAGAGTCTCACTAGAGAAATCCTAGAGGAAGCATGAAGTGGGGCTGCCCCTGAAACGCCAAACTTTAGGACCACAAAATGCTATTCCAATCTGTGAAATCTGTGGGCACAAAACTCCAACACCTGCAAGCTTCTGGATAAACTGAGCCCAGTAATGTCTCTGGGGCAGAGACACACACATGGTATTGTAGGTCAAACCTTGCTCCAGTGTGTCTGGGACACTGCAGTGCCCTCCAGCTCTAACTCAATGCTGTTTTCCAGCCTGGGGTTTTAGGCTTTCTTGGGACAGCATCACTTTTTTTTTTTTTTTCTTATCTATGTCCTCCTTTTGAAATGAGAATGTCTGTCCACCACTGTATTGAGAGGCAGGGTACTTATTTAATGTCAGTAGCTCACAGCTGGAGAGAAATTTTTCTCAGGATAAATTGTGCATTGAGTGTCATCCACTGCTGATTTAGTTGCGACTGAACTTGAAGATTTTGAGTGGGTGTGAAAAGCATCTAAGACTTTGGAGGTTCCTTTGATAAAGTAAATGCATTTTGTATGTAAGAACATGAGTTTGGGGGACTAAAGGCAGAATTACATCATTTTAATGGGCCTCCCCAAAGCATGAATCAGACAGTTAATACTCAATTCCATAGGTAATATTAAGAGACAGAACATTTAGACCTACTCCCCTCATGGATACAGTGATGTCGATGGTAAGAAAAGGGCTTAACGCTTCCGGTTCAATCTCTTGTATTCTCTTCTTTCTCTCTTGCTCTCTCCCTCCCTTCTTCCTTCCTCTCTCCCTCTTTCCTTTTTTGCTTTTCTACCTTCCATCATAAATGTTGCAGTAAGGTCCTTCAACCTGGGACTTCTCATCCTCCAAAATTATGAGAAATAAATTTGTGATTCTTATACATTATCTAGTCTCAGATAACCAGTCAGAGCAGCACAAATAGATGGAGACTCCCTCTGATGGAAAAGCAGTTGTCAAAATACTGACAGAACTCAGTAGATCAAAACCCATACGAAATGTGTCAGAGAACCTAACACAGACATTTGAAAAATAAAAAACAAGACCAGCCCTCATAAAATATTTCTCTAAGGGAGAAAGGACAATTCTACATCATCCATATGCAGAGTATATATGACATTTATGTATGGGGTAGGAAGCAATATTTCCATCAACCTTTCAGAGTTTCATGACACTGAAAGAACATAGATGAAGTCTAACAAAAATATATTAATATCTACTAGCCTGATGATTCACTGGGTTTATACAAAACCAATGTTTAGTTCTTGTAACTTCAGAACTAAGAAATAAAGAATACTATGAGTTTACATGTTTATTTTTAATTTAAGTATGTTGATGCAATATTATCTAGTGAAAATTCAGACTGATAATGCTGTACAAAATGTATTGTTCCACTTTTCCTTGGTGTCAATGATTCAGAGTTAATGTATGCAAACTAAAACAAATATTAATAATGCATGAATATATTTTAGTTAGGTTTATGTTCTTTAACATGATGAGAGAAAGAACCAACAAAAATTACTGTGATTAAAAACTGCTCATTTAGGTGAGATGTGTCATCGGTTTAAGGCACTTGCCTATAAAGCCTAAGGATCTGAGTTTGATTCCCCAGTGCCAACATAAAGCCATATGCACAAGGTGACCCATGCATCTGGAGTTCATTTGCAGTGGCTAGAGGACCTGGTGCACCCATTCTCTCTCTCTCTCTCCCTCTCTCTCTCTCTCTTTCTGCCTCTTTCACTCTCTGCTTTTTTCTCTTTATCACTCTCTCAAGTAAATAAATAAATAAGTATTTTTAAAAGCTCATTTAATACTCTGAATAAGAAAAAAACAATTAAAGCACTTTAAAATTTGATTTCTGAATTGTCCCATTTCCAGAGTGATGTTTTCTGAATTTTGAAAGCTAGATATGTTTGCATGTATCAACTTCAAAGAGAATAAGAATGTTCAAAAATAGGACTGGAGAGAAAGTTCAGTGGCTACGGTGTTTGCTTGCAAAGCGTAATGACTCAGGTTCAATTCCCCAATACCCACATAAAGCCAGAAGCACAAAGTGGCACAGCTGGGACACAAGCTGACCTCAAACTTGCAATACTCCTGCCTCAGCCTCCCAAGTACCAGGATTATGGCTGTGCCTAACCACACTCATCACCTACCTTTGTAATTATGAACAGAGAAAACGCAAAGTGGCATATGGAGTTTGTTTGGAGATGCTAGACGCCCTGGTGTGCCCAATCATTTTCTGTCTCTCTCTTTCTCTCCTTCTCTTTCTCTCTCTCCTTCTCTCTCTCCTTGCAAATCACTTTTTTAAAAAGAATATTTAAAAGTAATTTATTTGTTCTTTTTTCTGTGTACTGAAAAATACACTGCCCTATTGATTAGGTCTACATATCTAAACCATAATGAAAAGGTTCATTGTTGTTCTTTTCATTTAACTTTCCCCATAATTTCTCTAAAATTTAAACTGGAAATCAGAATACATAAGTCAAAAGACAAACATAGGATAAGAATATCTCATATCCATTTGCTTTGATTCCGTACATAAAAATTAGAGTAAATCCTAATATTTTACAGATGTTGTGGTTATTGAGGTTAGGAAGGACTGTCTCTTACTTCTTAACATTTCCTGTACTTTTAAAATGGATACACAATCATAAATTAGCATTTATTATAATATCTATTATTGTGATAATTCTCATTTTGCTATAGCTTAGTGGGGTGTTTTGCAATTACTTTTGAGAGGAAAGGGAAAGCTCCCAGTCTCTGCTTAAGACCAGCTCACTTTTCTATGCAAGGAAAAAGCTCACATTTAGCTGAATCTTCATGTCTGAGCTACATTACTAATACAACATGAGGACTCGGGTTTCCAATGATGGTCATTCTTATCAATGAGGCACAGTCATTATCAGAGCTTGTAAGGATTTTCAATAGTATTTGAAATTTAAAAAAAAAAAAAAAAAAAAAGATTTTCTAACCAGGCATGGTGACGCACACCTTTAATCCCAGCACTTGGAGACAGAGGTAAGACAATCACCATGAATTGAGTTGGAGGGCCCCCTGAGACTACATAGTGAATTCCAGGTCAGCCTGGGCTAGAGTGAGACCCTCCCTCAAAAATAAATAAATAAATAAATTTTCTTACATTGACTTGCCTTCCTTTCCTTCAAGAAAAATAAGCATGGTATACAGCTTTTAAAACAAACTCAAATGCAAAGCAATTATTTAAGCACACAGGTTGGAGACCATACAGAAATAGAAGGTACTATGCCTTTTTATTTAACACTGACAACTAAATTCACCACAATATTCCATTTCCTGACTATTCTACTTAATTGAGTTTTGCTGCCTGATTTTCAGAATCTCTGATTAAAATGAATTGCTGATAGGAAAGGCTGCCTTTCCCAAATCACTCCAGAATAAACTGCAGGAAATACTATTCTGTATTATGTTATGCTAAACCAACTTTTCTTAATAGGGATCTTAAAAGAGAGCTATGAGAGCTTTATGTCATCTTTATTTTATTTTCTAAGTTACTGTCACTTGGTCTAATATGGTAAGCATTCAATTACAAAGACATTGAATGTAAATATGCAGTTACTAAATCACCCTTCATAAGATATTTTGGTTTTTTATTTCCTCAAAGCTGTAGTATATCAACAATAGATAGTAGGTGGGGTGACTAACATTTTCAAAGTTCTCTATATGTCCTGGGCACAGTATAGATGCTTTCAAGATATTCAGAATTCCAGAAAACAACTCCAGTCTTTAATTTAGTAGGCAATGGCACAGGATCAACAGCAATATAACTTACCAAGGCCATCTAGGTATTTAAGTATCCAAATTTCAACTCAGCTATACTCGGGTTTCCAGTTTTTGGAACTGTATAGTTTCTTTATGTTCCAGAGCTGGCTATTTACATTGTGACTTTAGTAAAGTCTTGGAAATCATCTATTTTGCCAAATATACACCTATATGGGTAAACCAAATAATGCTTGATGAAACCCAGATGGAACAATTTTTATATACTCTTGCAAGAATTCAATTCATTAATAATTAAATTTCAACCCATGGAAAACACTTTAAGTTTTATTAATAGGTTCTCAGTTACATAAAAACATTAATTTCTATGAGGTATCTAGAGGAAACATATGGTTTTACATGTTTAAAGAGGAAGCTTATTTACTCAATAGGGCACCTTTCAGATTAGAGATCAAATCTGTATTCTGAAAACCTTGAAATCAGGAGTTCCCCAACTCCTGTACATGGCACAAGCTCACTCTATCTCAGTGAGTAGCAGCTTTCTACCCTAAGACGCTACATGTACTCTACAAAGTCAGTTCTTTTACAAGTCAACAGTGAAGAACATAGCTTTCCCTGAACCCTATAGCCCAGGCTGCCATGACATAGTCAAAGGGGACCAGTGGAAGCTCCTGGGCCCAATGCTTACAGCAGAAATGGACAGGCGAGCAAGGAGGACACCAGTGACTCAAAGGCAAGGGTGACCCAACGAAGGCCTCCAGAGGTAGTATCAGTGCCACCTTGAGCTAAAGGGAGAGTTGCTAACTTATAGAGGACACTACCATTGAAATACCTTCTGTTTTCTATTATCTGTGCCATCTTCTATTTGCTTGCTAGTTTGGTTGGTTGGTTGGTTGGTTTTCTGTTGTTTTGTTTTATATTTTGGGATCTGGGACACAAACTGACCTCAAACTTTCAAAACTCCTGCCTCAGCCTTCCAAGTACCAGGATTATGGCTGTGCCTAACCACACTCAGCACCTACCTTTGTAATTATGAACAGAGAATCTTTCTGAGCCTCATTCTTTTGTTTCATAAGAATAGCTATAAGGGCCTAATTCAGTGTATGCTATTCGATGAATTTCAGCAGAATTTCAGCACTGCTCCCATAGCATAGGAGCTGAATGAATACAAGAAATACAACATTCTCAAATCCAGTCAGGGAACAATTGTAATTCTCATGCCACTATTGAACCAATGGACACATCTTGCCTTACAGGTTGGTTGTAAAACACTTAGGGGCCAAAGCTTGGTGGGATCATTTCTTTATGCAAATGGTAGAGGTGAATATAGAGGCCCACAGATTACAAAGTTACCAAAAATAAACAAATAGTTTGTACTCAACCCTGAACATGACATTTAAACTACATCGTCCAAGGCTCAAAGAGGAGGAGGGAAAAGAAAGTAACAGCAGGAGGATGAGAAGTAAAACTGTGAAATGCTTCTTTGGGATAGGACACATCCAGTACGCTCAACACTCCCAGCAAGTGGAGTTTCCATACATAACTGAGCCTGTCATTATCTCATCAGAGATGACGGAGAAGCCCATGAGACCCCACACCTCTCAGGGCAAATAGTAGAACCTGAGGAGTGCTGGGAGAGGGAAGAGGGAGTAGCCACTAAAGAATTTCCATTCTCCAATAAATACCCTCTCACATGATTATGCAAATGATTGTAATTTAAGTCAGTAAGTCAAATAAAATAAAATAAAATAAAATAAAATAAAATAAAATAAAATAAAATAAAACAATGCATGAAAGTAAGATGGGTAATGGGCACTGTATACCTATATGAAACTATCAAAAATTTAAAATAAAAAAAAAGGATTCTATGTAATTCAAAGGGGAGTAAAAGATATGTACTATTCTGCAGATTGGTAACCACACTGGCAAGTTCCTGATGGGTGGTGAAAAAAGGCCTATTGGGAAATAGAGGCATCAAGGTACCAGGAAGAGGGCCACCCTTAAATAAGATTCTCTGGGGCAAACTCAGGAAACCAGGCAGATTATCTGGCTTTGTTTGGTGACCAGAAATGAATGCTAACTTCACTGATTTTTCTACTAAGTGAGTCATGAGAGTGCATAACCTGAGAAAATATGTGGAGTGGAAAAATGTAGGTAATTAATGGATGGTGTATAAGTTCAATTAAAACATTCCTTCCTCTGAATGTTTTGATAACTGCATGGGCCCACAGTGACCCGTAGATCCTCCCATGAACACTCATGACCTTATTCTTCTCAGAGTCTGAAATACCTCTGAGTTCCACTTTCTCAACCCCAGGGAAGGCCGGAAACACAATGAAGCTGTTAAAATCTCTTCCAAGGAGAAAATGAAGACTGGGTTAAATGTCATGGCCAGTTCTGGACTCTGGATTCCCCACAGGGCAAGATTCCTCCTGCTGATATGGATTAGGAGCAAGGTAGCTTTGTTCCTGATAGGTAGGTAGGTAGGGACTGGCCCACAAAAACATGGATGCTACTTTGCCTGCTCTGGAAGGACTAGAATTCAATGGTGATTCACTCTCATTTAAGATGGCTGAAAGAGCCGGGTGTGGTGGTGCACACCTTTAATCCCAGCACTCCAGGAGGCAGAGGTAGGAGGATCACTGTGAGTTCAAGGCCACCCTGAGACGACATAGTGGATTCCAGGTCAGCCTGGGCTACAGTGAGACCCTACCTCAAAAAACCAAAAAAAAAAAAAAAAAAAAAAAAGATGGCTGAAAGCAACAGCCCCCTAATCCCTCCTCAGGAGCAACAGTTTCTGTTTCTGTTTCACAGGTTAATCAGTGAATCTGGCCCACCAGCTACTCTTTTCTCCCTGCACAGCTAAGCCTAGTGATGAGGTTCATTCTAATTGGATGTCTTCTTCATATAAATGGACCTGAGCCACCTGTGTGAGCCCCACAGCCACCTCAATTCTGTCCTATCTGATTTTCCAAGTCTAGCCAGGGTTGGAAGGGGGAGAATTTCTTGTGGCTTGGAGGATTTCCTTCTTTGTTTTCTCTATCTTAACTCTTCTTAAAATAAATCTCATCACTTACCCTCCTCTGAGCCCATATTTTCTATTTTCTGCTAATGTGAATAAGAACTAAAGTCTTGAGTAGGGCTGTCATGGCAGATGTCACCCTACAGAGTTCTCTCCCATATTACTACCAGGGCAGTGAAATTTATGTTGCCCTCACAATCTGTGGAAAGAAAGCTGTTTTTAACGCTACTCTTCTGGCCCAGCCCTACACTGCAGGAGACAAACCAGAAAAACCTTTTCAAAACAAGATAGATGCTTTACGGATGGTACTTTTCAAGACATTGGTTACATGGCACCAGGTGATGGAGTGTTCATCCAGTTCACCCTGGTAGGGAATAGCTGGAGAAGGAAACAGACTGCCAAGAAGATTCCTACCCCTAACATATTCATCTACTATTTATATCAACTCTATAAGGGAGATAGGATATTTTTAAAATGAAGCTCAGAAAGATTCAACACTTGCGTAAGATAGACAACTGAACTTGGCAGAGCCATGAGACAGCCTTACTTCAGAGCTAACTATGATACAGGGACTCAAAAGAAAGGTAAAACAGAAAGCCTACGGAAAATAATACACTGTCTGCTAAAGATTATTGTTTTAAAAAATAGGTGAGTTCCACACACATGTAAAATGGGCCACAAATAGCTAAAGTAAAAACTACATCTCCTTTAGCATTTAACTACTTGAAAAAAACTTTTAGGGGTATAGTCTTATGTATCTTATTATGCAATGAATAGTGTAAAAAGACAATCACCACTCAGAGAATGACTTCTGAAGACACACTCATCTTAGCACACCTTAAAATGTAGATAAACACTTCCTGCATGATTAGCATATACAGTGACTAAATAGCTTATTACTGCTTTTGTATATCAGCTTTCCTTTGTATGTGTGTGTGTATGTGTGTGTGTGTAAGACCAGAAGACATCCTTGGCTTCATCCACAGCAATGCTGCCCCCTTTTTCTTCTTTATTTCGTTTATTTATTTATTTATTTTTAAGGGAGGGCCTCACACTAGCCCAAGTTGATCTGGAATTTATTGTGTCCAGGTTGGCCCTCAAACTCACAGGGATCTTCCTACCTCTGCCTCCGGAGTGCTTGGATTAAAGGCGTGCTCAACCACACCTAGCCTGTCAACTTTGTTTCAGACACGGTCTCTCACTGGCCTGGAACTCAGCAGTTAGTCTATAGCAGTTAGTGGCCAGAGGGAACCAGGACAATCTCCTGCCCCTGCTTTCTCAGACCAAGTGGGGTGACAGTCATGCATTACCACTTCTGACATCTTACCTGGCTTCTGGGAATCAAACTCAGTAATACTAGTTAATCTAATGGCATTTATGTCTAATGTGATCAATTTTAGAAGACAAAGGTACATGAAGAATATAAAATGATTAAAACTGAGCTTTGAAAATACCATTTTATTTATACATTTGTCCAAAACTTTGATTGCCTACTGTATTTTAAATACTGTTCTAAGTTCAGTCATTAGAACAGTGAAGGAAAATACCACTTTTCTGCACTGATAGTCCATATATACCTCATGGGGATAAAATAAGATGAAATTAACAAGATGACACAAAATGAGGCTTTGGGGCTAAGGCGCTTGTTGGCAAAGCCAAAGGACTCAGGCTTGATTCCCCAGTACTCAGGTAAAGCTGATGCACAAGGTGGCACATGCTTCTGGAGTTCATTTGCAATGGCTGGAGGCCTTGACGTGCCCATTTTCTCCATCTCTCTCTCTCTCTCTCTCTCTCTGACTCTCTCTAAAAAAATAAATTGAATAAATTAAATTAAATTAAATTAAATTAAATTAATGAGGTTTGGAAATCATTAAGTGCAAATAAAGTAATGAGGGTGCTTGGGTGGGATGGGTTGGTATGGGTTTCAGGTTAGGTAGGCATCCCTCAATCTATGATAGATGCAACATCTGAAAAAGCAACCAGCTGAATCCCTACAGAAACAAGCTGCTATAGTAGACAGCCCTGCCTATTGTCCTGGTACTCAGATCATTGTGTCCTTTCCTCCCCCAGGCTACAAAAGTGGTCTGTGTGATTGCTACTGCTGGCTATAGGAGACTGGCTTCCATGCTGGGCTCTTCCCCTTGACGATCCTCCCTTTGAGGAAGGCATGAAGCCATCTATGGACTGAGCACACAGTAAGAAACTGAGGCATCTGTCAGCACACATATGAAGCCCTGGATTAGATCCCCAGAAGGAAATGAAGAGAACTGACCAAGAGGGAGATTCACAGGAATAATCTTAGAAGTGAGGAACCCATGAGGACTACAGCCCCTGTGAATGGCATGATTATGATCTCATGAAAAGCCCTGTGTCAGAACCACTCAGCCATCTGCCTCTGGATTCATAAACCTAATGAAGCTGCATGAAGGAACACACGACACTATTTTTGTTGTTGTTGCTGGAAAATGCTGTTGTGGAGATATTTGTTGTGCAACAGTAGCTATGACAGGTGCCCTTTCAGGGAAAGGAGCTGAAACCTGAGGAGAGGACTGAAAAACTAGTGATTAACTGGCTTCAAGGAGGGACATTTTAGACAACAGAATAGCAGGTTTGAAGATTCTGAGAGGGATAAAACATGGGAGCCTTTAAAACACCTAACTGATGCATTGGGGTTGGAACTGTACTCGTAAAGATCAATAGAACTATAAAAAGAATAAGAGAATTAAAGTTCCAGAAAGATGGAAAGATAAACTGCACAATTTATATTTTATGAACAATCTTTGTAAATTCTTAGACTTCTATGTGGGAAGTAAGGGTAGAAACAAGAAAACGAAGTGAAAGCCTACTCTGTTAGTGTAGTGAAGAAATTTCCAATCTCATCCCTTGTGACACAGAATAAGACCCTAGAAATGGGACTGGAGAGATGGCTCAGCAGTAAAGACTCTTGCTTGCAAAGTCTGACAGCCCAGGTTTGATTCCACATAAAACCTGATGTACATAATGATGCAAGCATCCAGAATTCATCTGCAAGCAGAAAGAGGCCCTGACATGCCCATTCATTCATATGCTCTCTCTCTCTTTTTCTCTCTCCCTCTATCTCCAAATAAATTTTTAAAAAAATTAAAGACCTAGAAACAGTAAAGTAGTAAAGTGCTTGTCACACACGTATGAGGACTTGAGTCTGGCTCCCCAGGACACACAAAATGCTGGATGTGATGGCACACACCTGTAATCCCAGTTCTGAGGAAGTGGAGCTCAATGGCTAGCTCACTAGCTAGTCTAGCCAAAACAATGAACTCCAGTGAGACCATGCCATATCTGGAATCTGGAAGAATACAGCAGAGAGTTATTGGGAATGATGCCTAATGTCAACATCTAGCCTCCACACACACATGTACACATAAATATACACACACCACACACATACACATTCAAAACCCTATTTAGAAATAAAAAAATACAGCTTAGTAAGATGCAAGATACATCTTCATTGTATTGTTATTAGTATATGTTAATTGCCCAAAGCAATGAGTTTCATCATGAACATATGTGCACATGATATGCTTGTACTTCAAACGGGGAGCGGATAGACTATGAAAGTCCTACGGCACTACCATGTCAAGAGGTTCTGGTTTTGGAGTGACTCAGTCAACAATATAGAAATATACAAACAATATGTTAGCAGCAGATATGACTCAGAGAGGTAGGTACACAATTGAAAAAAGTAGTAGTAGTGTAAGATTACTATCTCCTGTAATTACAAAGTTACATGTGTGGCATAGAAAGACCTTCCTCTGTATAAAAGAACTAAATAGCAGAAGAGTTTCTTTTGGTACTTATTCCAATTGGTGCCAGTTATACTGTCAAATAAATCTTTATACAAATTTAGTTAAGTAGGATTAGGGAGATGGCTCAGTGGATAAAGCGCTTGCCAACTGTAAGAACCTGAGTTCATATCCACCACACCCACAATCTGTAGCAGTTGTTGTGTTGTGCCCTGTGTGTAATCTCAGTGACCTATGGAGAGATGGGAGGTAGAGACAGAAGAATCCCCGGGAAGCTCACAGGCCAGGTATCCCAGAGAACATAGCAGCGAAAAAGGAGAAACCCTGTATCAAATAAGGTAGAAGGTGAGAACGCACTTGAGGCTGTCCTCTGATGTCCACGTGAGCACTGTGGTGGGTAAGCCCATACTCACAGTCACACACAGGCATGCACACACACCAAGAAATATTGATCAAAGTTGAAAGAAATTTAATTAATAAGGCAGAGATGAGAAGGATCAAAAAGAAAGCCATATTTCTTTTCATGTCAACATATTTGCAAAGAAATCTAGTTAAGGCAAAGAAGTGTTTCATTAATTTAGAGAGTGTGCACTGGGAGGCAGTGGGCATTTGGTGAGTTCCTTAAGAATGCAGAGTTTCGTATATTAGAGCTTAAGATGGCTTTACAGGTCTCCACTCCAAAAATGTTCTGAGTAGATGCTACTCACAAAAAGAACATTAAAAGCCCGTGTCCTTTATTGTATGCACAAAAAAAGATGTCAGAATGACTCACAGAAAATATGCATTCACAGATCAAAACTATATTTGTCTATGTAGAGAATAGCAGTCATCGTGTGACATTCTTAAACTGGGATATAAAAATCCAAAATTTAAAATACAAAAAAAAAAAAACCCTGCTATTAGAATTATCTTTAAAAGAAAGTCAATATAGTAACAGCCACATACATGCACACTATACACACATATATAGCAATATAACCATATGTGTAAGTTGACACACATACTATGTATACGCACAGATAGAGATCACAGTAAATGGGAAAAGTAAACAAGAAACATGAAACAAGTATTTTTTTTTTAATCTTTAAAGTCATCTAAGGTCTTCAAATAAAAAAAGGTAGCAGCTGACTGGCTCAGTCAGCAGAGCATAATACTCTTAAAGCACAAAAGGACAAGGCATCTCACCCTGTGAATTTTCCAAAACGATTCCCAAGAAAGGCTTGGGTATAATAGGCATGTATAATTACCATAATAGGGGCAAAAGCTAGAGAAACTTCAATGATATGATTTCTTTATTTAATCTTTAGACAAGAGATCAAAATAATTTAAGTAAATATATAATATCAGTCTTAAGAGGAAAGCATGGGGCTGAGGAGATGGCTCAGTGGTTAAAAGCCCTTGCTTGCAAACCCTGCTGGCCTGCAGTTCAGTTCCCCAGTACCCATGTAAAGCCAGATGCAAAAAATTTGTGCATGGGTATTGAGTTCATTTACAGCAGCAAGAGGCATTGCCATACACACACACACACACACACACACACACACACACACACACACACACCCTGTCCTAAATGACCAATATAAAATCTTCTTTGGGTCTATTTCAGAAAAAGAAATCAGAATCCTTTGTTTTGTTTTGTTTTGTTTTTGTTTTGGGGGGTTGGGTCTCATTCTATCCCAGGCTGATATGGAATTCACTGTACAGTCTCAAGTCAACCTTGAACTAACTCACGGCAATCCTCCTACCTCTGCCTCCCGAGTACTGGAATTAAAATCATGTGTCACCAGGGATGGAGAAATGGCTTGGCAGTTAAGGCATTTGCCTGCAAAGCCAAAGGATCCCGGTTCAATTCTCCAGGACCCACGGAAGCCAGATGCACAAGGGGCCCATGCATCTGGAGTTTGTTTGCAGTGGCTAGAGGCCCTGGCATGCCCATTCACTCTGTCTGCCTCTCTTCTATCTCTCTCTCTCTCTCCATCTCTGTCTCTGCTTGCAAATAAATAAATAAAAATTAAACAAAAAAATTATGTGATACCACGCCCAGCCAGAATTATTTTTAATAAAGGATTTTGAGAGAAAATAAATATCAAAGAATGGCTTTCATCTAAATTCCAGAAATATTTTTTAAAGTGACAATTTTATGACTTCAGTTTCTTCCACTACATACCAAGAAGTCGTTCAAGTGCACTGAAGGTAAAATAGCCTCTGAATAGGATATTCTCTAGCGCCACTCCCCCATTGCCATGCCCCGCAGCTGTTTACTAGGGGCTTCTCGACCAAGCTTCTTGGGTACAACTAACTACTATAGGGAAGGGGAGAGTGTGGATTAGTAAAAATCTTCAATTTAAAAGTACAGATTGTTAATTTCACAGACCAATACATTCAGGGTTGTGGTAGTTTGAATATATGTCCCCCAATATGTTCAGTGTTTTACTAGTTATAGTTTGCATCTGCAATCACCTTGCTAGAGGCAATGTCACTGGGGGCTGGTCTTCAGGTGTTAATGGTGGGTTTGAGATTCCATTGTAAAGATATGCAAATGTGCCTAGCAGGAGTTCCTGAAGTGTGCTGTGTGAGCTTTTGGCAGTAGTTTTGCTCTGTGTGCTGTGTGGCTGGGGGCTTTTGCTCTCTCTTGACTGGTCCTGTGGAGAGCAGGCTGCTTCTCCTGCCCTTATGGAACGTCCCCTGGATCTGTAAGCTTCAATAAATAATATCCCTTCCTCCATAACTGTGCCTGGTCTGGAAGTTCATCTCAGCGAACTTGAAGCTGTCTGCTACAAGGGTCTTCCTCCATTAGGAGATACAAGGGATCCACTGACTCTTTGGATCTAAAGATCATTCCATCTGATGTGCTTTAGTAATATGGGACACCATTTTTTCAAGAAGTGGGAAAGTTTTTGTTCACAAAAATATTTTGTTAGTTAGTTCCTTCTGTCATAACTTAATCCTTAGCCTAACACCAATTCAATTATCACAAGTTACGAAAGAAACATGAACGAAGTTTCTAACGGTCAGTCATCAGAAGGTCATTGCCCCTTTTGCCCTTCGTATGCAATACAGCAAAAGCACACTGTGAAGTGCTGGGAAGCCTTCCTGTGTAACAAACAGCAAGTTGCTGAACAGGAGCCACTTAACTTACACTAGTAGAAAAGAACTTCAAAAATCACAAAGGTGGGCTGGAGAGATGGCTTAGAAGCTAAGGTGCTTGCCTGCAAAGCCTAAGGACTCATGTTCGACTCTCCAGGTCCCACATAAGCCAGATGCACAGTGATGCAAATGTGCAATGTCGCACAAGAGGGAGCACGAGTCTGGAGTTCAATAGCTGTGGCTGGAGGTCCTGGTGTGCCAATTTCTCTCTCTCTCTCTCTCTCTCTCTCTCTCTCTCTCTCTCTCCATAAAAAAAAAAAAAAAAAAAAAAAAAGGTCTATTGGGCTTGCCTCAAAAAAAAAAAATTCACAAAGGTTTAGCTTAGAAGCCATCTCCAGGAAGACCAACCACACATTACAACTTCTTTCTGGGAGCTCCATCCGAGCACTCTCTGTTGCTCACTTCTACTCTGAATCCTTCCTGTGAGAGACATTTCCAAACCTACAATTTGTGAACATATTTTAGGAAACTAGTAAATGGGATCCATTAAGATGGTTATAATTTTATTTTAAGAAGGGAGATGGCTCAGCAGTTGAAAGTACTTGCTCTACAAGCCAGCCAAACCAAGTTCAATCCTCGGAACTCATATCAAGCTGATTATGAAGTGATCAAAGTGATCCCAGTGCATTAACAGCAGTGGAAGGTAATGCCAGGAGAATCCCAAAGCTTGACGGTCAGCTAGACTAGCTTTCGCAGATGCAAAGCAGCAACAGGAAAAAAACCTAAGTCTCAAACAAGGTGAAAGGAGAGAACCAACACCCTGAGGTTGTCCTGTGACCTTCACAAACCTGCCAGGGAAAATGCTTGCCCATACTATGTACACATACATACACATATACACAAACTAATAATAAAAATATATTTAAAGTAACTTTTTGTCAATGGTGATGGCTTATGGGTAAAAGTGATTGTTGCACAGCATGAGGACTTGAATTTTGATCTCCAATACCCATAAACAAAGCATAAAAAGCCAGATGTGACTTATAACCCTAGTACTGGCAGGGGAGAGGGGTTAGAGACAGGAGTATCTTTGGGGCGTGCTGGACACCACATGCACATTATTGTAGTCAGCTCCACTTTGCTGGGATGAACTTCCAAACCAGACACAGATTATGGGAGGAAGGGATTTCTTTGAAGCTTACAGATCCAGGGGAAGTTCCATAATGGCAGAAGAGGCTGGCCCTCTTTCACAGATTCAAGCAGAGAAACCACCAGCAGCCAGTACCACAAGCAAGCAACAGGCAACAGGACCCCAGCCCAAGCTCAGACTGCTCTCTTACACCTTTAGCTGGAATTCAGATCTGTTCCCAGTGACACCTCCTCCAGCCAAGAGGCTGAAAATCCAAGTTACAAGTTTTAATACAACATCTGAATCTATTAGGGGATATACATCCAAACTACCACGCATATACACACACATTTTTTTAAATGACCATTGACTATACACAGGTGGAAAAGTTCTGTGCTAAATGAGTATGACAGATGATATGCAGAGGACAGATAAAAGAGTTAGTATCCATTCTGTCACAATTTATTCTGTGACTGCACAGTGGCACAAATGCTTATTTTGAGCATTTAAAATTTGATTGCTTCTATTTTTCATTTATATTCTTTCTAGTGTGTGGGGGGTGGTGTGTATATATACATGTATATATACATGTGTAAATGCAGGTATGCGTGCCACAGGATACCTGTGGAGGACAGGGTATAGTCACTTTGGGTGTCCGTCCTCACCTACTATCTTGTGTGAGGAAAGAACACTCATTGTTCACAATTGCATGCACCAGGCAAGGTGGCCTGTGTGTTTGCAGGGCATTTTGCCTCTGCCGTCCATTTCATTCTAAGTGCATGGGGATTGCAAACATTTGCTACAGCAACGCCTTTACATGGGTTCTAGTGATCTGACTCATGCCCATGTGGCAAGCACACTATCCACTGAGTCATTTCCCCAGCCAGATTTCTTTTACTTTGGATCACATTTAAAACCTGTACTAATGCTAGACCAGTGATTACATACAGAACATAAAACAACATTAAACAATACTAGTAGAGGAGCATTAATAAGATCTACAGAAGCAGGCCCTAAGTTGTATTATCTTAGTCAATATATTCAGCAAGTATATGATGAAGCTGTCAGTCCTTTCAAAAAGATTAAAAGAACAAAGGGATGAGGAGATGGTTCAGCAATTAAAGTGCATGCTTGCAAGGCTGCTGGCTTGAGTTCAATTCCCCAGCACTCACATAAAGCCAGACACAAAGTGGCACATACATCTGTGATCCCAAATGCCTAGAACAATGGGAGGTGGAGTCAGGAGAACCCATAAGCTCCAGAGTCAGCTAGATTTGTGCACACAGAGCACCAAAACAAGAGACTCTTCCCACCCCTCAAAAAAAAAGAAGAGAGAGGAGAACAAACCCCAAGGTTGTCCTAAGACCTCCACACGCATAGCATGAGATACATGCACCCATACACATACACACTTCATACACAAACACACATTCAGAGATGGCTTAGTGGTTAAGGCAATGCCTGCAAAGCCAAAGGACCCAGTTTGAATTCCCAGGACCCATGTAAGCCAGATACACAAGGGGGCACACGTGACTGGAATTCATTTGCAGTGGCTGGAGCCCCTGGTATGCCCATTCTCTCTATCTTTTTCTCTCTTTCTCTCTCTCTCTCTCTCTCTCTCTCTCTCTCAAATAAATAAATAAGTTTATAAAGGTCAAAAGGATAACTGGACTCATATTGGCAACAATTGATATTATCCAAATGTAAATAACGAAATAGGTAAGTTGTAACAGACTTATATAGAATATATATAGAATAGAAATGAACCATCTATAACGACCTGTAACTTTGAGTGGCTCTGTCACTGAAAGACAAGTCAGATACAACATACAACAGTTATTTGATTTCATTTACCTAAAATACAAAAAGGTAAATTATTCCACCTCTCTGAGGATCATTTTCTCCAGTGATAAAGAAGTTATTCAAGATACAGAACTCCAACTACAGGTGCCTGAAGAGGTTAAACTCGTCAAACAAATGCCAAAAGTAATTGCAGTTGGAATTTTGGCCAAGTGAAGCCCAAAAACCTCAGTCCAGATGGGGCAGCTGTTGCTCCCCACACAGCTATACAGACCGAGGGTGAGAGGATCTGTTGTATTTTTCAATCCAGTTGAAAATCCAGATGCTTATGTTAAAAACCTTCCTTGTTCCTTGCAGATACTACTGTGAAGATTTTCTAGCATGGTCGGAGCCAAACTAAAACATATCCATATGCTAGTATTTGCAGCCTGGACTCTAAGAACGTTCGTCCCTGCTTTACTAATATGATTTATTTAGAGTGATATGACTTCAACATCTGGAAGCTGAAAAGCACAGCTGGATAGTCAATTGAGGGGTGAGCTTGTAGGACCCCCTTTGAAGTTAAGGTGAAGTGAAAGCCCTTGGCAGCCTGTGTTGAATGTCAACAGGACCCCAGCAGGAGCTGAAACCCTGTCCACAGGCCAGGACACACAGGAGCTTGAAAAAGTTCACAGTAAATTAAGGACAGTACAAACATCTAACTATTGCGGTACAAGACTATGCTGGAGATGAGGGAGGATAACACCGAGTTCCCTGCAGGGGGCGCTCAACATTCACTCTTCCTACCCTGGGACCCAGTCGCTAGGGAGCCTGCCTGGATCCTCTAGCAAATGTGAGACCCAAACAGTAGTAATCAAAACATAGTAGTGACAGTAAAAAGCCACAGTTATGAGCTATTGCCACTAGCATGTGTAGCCATCAGCACCTTCCATGAGCATAATGAACAGAGAAGGAAAGGAGTGGGGCATAGTAGGTCGACTCCAAGGACATGAGCTCTTAAAATAAGTCAACTGAGACACTTGACCAAATAGTCCAGGCTGGACTGGAACTCCCAATACTCTTGCTTCAGTCTCCTCAGTGGTGGGATTATGGGTGTACTCCACTATGCCTGGTTCTGGAAATATTCTTATGTTTTAAAATATTTTATTTATTTATTTATTCATTCACTCATTCATTTGCACAAAGAGAGAAAGAGACAGAGAGAGAGAATGGGTAGACCAGGGCCTCTAGCCACTGCATGCCACTTTATGCATCTGGCTTTATGTGGGTACTAGGTAATCGAACTCGGGCCATTAGGCTTTGTGGGCAAGCACCTTAACCGCTGAGCCATCTCTCCAGACCTTTGGACATATTCGTATCTGTCTTGCAGAATCTAACATTAGCTTGCCCTCAGAGAAGGAAACACTAGGGATTCCATTTCATTTTCGTTCCAAAGTGAGGGAGCATTGGAAACTGAAGACTTCTTTAGTAAGAGCCTTGAGTTGCAAATTATGCAGTTTAAGAATTAATCTCCAATGTGTCACACTCCTGCTGCATGTTTTCTGTTTTCCTAAATTTAAAATAGTAGCAGTATAGTATTTGCATAGCATAGGGTTGTTTTCAGATCAAATGACATCATGAATAGAAAGCAATTTGTAATGTATAAATTTCTTATGTAAATTCAGCCAGGAGTGGTGCACACCTTTAATCCCAGCACTCAGGGGCAGAGGTAGTAGGGTCACAGTGAGTTTGAGGCCATCCTGAGACTACATAGTGAACTCCAGGTCAGCCTGAGCTAAAGTGAGACCCTACCTTGAAAATAAAACAAACAAAACAAGTTCTTATGTAAATTCAAATAGTGAATTTTATTATTCACTAAGCAATTATTGATTGACTCTAGGTAGTCAGGATTTTAAATACATTATATAAAACATGAACCAGGATTCTCCTTTAGTTGGGGACAGGAAATGGTGGTTAGTGTTTAGGGCTTTGGGGAATAAGAGCAAATGCAAAACAACCATTAAAAACTCAGGCACTGTACTCTTATCTACAGGGTTATGAGCTGAGACAAGAGGTCAAATTTCAAAATGCACCTACAAAGACTTCAGAAGCAATGGATCCTAACTTTTTCCAAGTCACTGATCATTTGTCTTCTGTCTCAGTAAAAAGCACAAAAACAGAATTGACATGTATTTTCAAGATGTTCATGCTTGCCCTCCCAAATCCCAAATTGAACCTGCCTGCTTTAAGAGAAGGATACAGATAAGACACTCCCTGTGGTCGTAGGCGGTAATTTATTTTTAAGTTAGAGAGAGTTTTGGTACCAGCTGGAGGGCAGGGTAAGAACAAAGCAGACTTTCTTTACTAGTCAAAGAACTGCTACTGGGTGACCCTCAGGTGACTGGAATTCCTGAAGCCTTCATACAGGGTGTTGCAAGCACTCACAAATATCATCATTCTTTCAGGCTTTAGCTACTTCCTCCTTGGACAGAAGAAACACAAGACAGCATCTTATAGCTTAGGGCAATTGGATATTAGCCACATTCCAAAAAAGGAAAACACAATGTCAATTCTCTACACAATGTATATTCTCAACACATTATCAAACATGCAGAGAATTTTCCCCATTTTGTTGTTTTGGAACAGAGAACAGAGAGACTACATGCCCACAGGGACTTTTAGGGTGTTCTCTGAATTCCAGCACAAGTAGAAGTCCAAAGTCCATAGCAATCTACAGTGCTGTGTATCCCAGCAACCACCCGATACAGTGTTATGGATGGAAGAGAATGTTGGTTCTACAGAATTCAACAGCAACTTCTTACTGCAAGAGCAGAACTCTTCTTGAGTCATGAATGGAATATAACTCCAAACAAATTTAGAAACAATTTTCTGTATCCAAAGCTGAGGCTCAGTGGTTAAAGGTGCTTACTTGCAAAGCCGGCTGGCATGAGTTCAATTCCTCAGTATCATGTACAGCCAGATGCAAAGACAACACAAGCTCCTGACATTTATTTCCAGCAGCCCATACGTTCTCTTTCAAATAAATAAAATAAAATTAAAAAGAATACCTAGCATGCACACATATGCATGCACGTACATATGCAAATCAATAAAAAATTCTCTATTTACTTCTCTGATCTCACAGAAATGTTTTAATATGTATCAAAATACCATAATGAAGCCCATTACTTTGTGTGTGAATTGAAAAGTAAATGTATATTTAGCAGATATATGTTATTAGGCTCAAAAGAACAAAGCAGATACTACACTTAATCTGAGCCAAAGGCAAAGAAAGAATGTAACATATTTTGGAATGTTCAATGGTGACCCAATGGAAAACAAATCCCTTTCTGCTGTATTCTTACTTACCAAAATATATTTAGTAGAATGAGAAAATACTATGAATTTAGGATTGTTCAGAATACATTTAATGACTTTTCCATAATATGTTCTTATCTTTTATTAATATTATATAAGAATACTCACAGCAAAATTTAAAACTCGACTTTAAAGTAGGGGTGAACAAACAAACTGTAATCACTAGTCATGTGAACATTACTCTTTGTTAAGTCAAAGGTAAGACCAGTGAAAATGCTGCAAAATAACAACCACACTTCAAGGAAAAATGACTGCAATCGACAAAGTCAGAAGCATGTAAAAACACTCTATGAGCAGACTGTCTGGCCTTCCTGTCTACTGCCAGGAATGGCAACTTTCCACATATTACCAACAGATTTTGAAACTCCTCAATGGTGGATGCCTTACACTTTGGTGTTCCCTTCAACAGCCTAATAGCTAAGGGACCCCATATGTCAGGTTGTTTAAACACCAGATAACTTCCCTGTGTATTGTCACTACTTGCTAATATACTTCAGATTTTAATATGTATTAAATCACCTTTTAATACTCAATAAAATCTTTTGAAAGCATTAAGTCAGATAATCTAAGAAAATAATTTAGAGTAGTGCCTGGCACACAGCAAGTGCTCGACAAATGCCACCTTATGATAACTTTGGCAATGATGACATTGCCAAGAATGAAATTAGTTAAATACACATAATTATCACATTTATGTTAGGCAACTACAAAGATGGCCCACACCTTCTGTTATTCAGATCCTAAAAGAAAAACCTTCACTTGATCGTATGGTAAATTTAATATTTCCTTTCTAATGAATAGAATGTGGCAGTGTAATGGGAAATGAATTCCAGGTTATTAAATTACCTAAAGTTTCATCTTGGAAACTGGGGAGAGATGCAGCTCAGTGCTGCCAGCACTGTGAGGAGTTCCCTTGCAGAGAACTCCACCCAGGGAGGCCAGACCCCCAACTATGTTGGAAAAAAGAATTTCAGGATAAATCAGAGTTAAGTAAATTTAGTGAGGTGATTAAGCAGAGATAAGGGACAATACATGCTTTACATTTAATCACTGGCAGAAAGTAGAGGGACGCAAAGGATTGTAGGTGCAGGCTTTTGCAAGAGACACTCATTTGGGTGTTCTAATATATTCAATGAAAAGTGTCCCTCATAGGCTCATGTGTTTGAAAACTTAATCCCCAGCTGGTGGTGCTATTCAGGAAAATTGTGGAACTTTTATGAGGTGAAGCATTGATAGAGGAAATATGGGGGCAGGGAGCCTTGAGATGCTATAGACCAATTAAGGAGATTTCCCAGAAAGAGGTGAAGTTGACACTAGATTCATTTTTTTTTTTTTTGTTTGTTTATTTTGGTTTTACTTTTTCTTTTCTTTCTTTTATTATTATTATTATTTTATTTATTTATTTATTTATTTTTGGTTTTTCGAGGTAGGGTCTCACTCTAGCCCAGGCTGACCTGGAATTCACTCTGTCATCTCAGGGTGGCCTCGAACTCATGGTGATCCTCCTACCTCTGCCTCCCGAGTGCTAGGATTAAAGGCGTGCACCACCACGCCTGGTTATTTTGGTTTTTCAAGGTAGGGTTTCACTCTGGTCCAGGCTGACCTGGAATTCACTATGTAGTCTCAGGGGTGGCCTTGAAATCATGGCAATCCTCCTACCTCTGCCTCTCAAATGCTGGGATTAAAGGTGTGCGCCATCACGCCTGGCTGACACTAGATTTCTTATGGCCTTATAATATGCTGTAGGGAAAAAAGACAAGTTTAGGGAAAGATAGTTAATAAAATGGGCCATGACTTGATGAGTTGGAAAACTTTTTTAGAAATCCCCAACCTCTCCAGACAGCAATTAGTGCCAGTGCTGTGAAGAAGGCTCTGCAGTTATGGGTACTTGATGGCAAGGCCAGCAAGTCTCGATTCAATGCTCCATCACCCATATAAGGCTGGATGCAAAGCGGCATGAGCATCTTTGACCCCAACATGGCTATGACAATGAGGCAAATCCAGGACACTCTGAAGCTCATGGGTCAGCTAGTCTGACAGTTGTTTTTGCAGTGGCAAGAAACCCTAGCTCAGAAAAGATCATGCAATTCACAATAGCTAGAAAATGGAATCAGCCTAGATATCCCTCAACT
Organism: Orientallactaga sibirica; assembly: GCA_036365145.1. Taxonomy (NCBI): domain Eukaryota; kingdom Metazoa; phylum Chordata; class Mammalia; order Rodentia; family Dipodidae; genus Orientallactaga; species Orientallactaga sibirica. Next base: position 14,887,423 of record JAEOAD010000008.1, read on the forward strand.
GATGAGTGGATAATGAAGATGTGGCACATTTACGCAATGGAGTTCTACTCAGTGGGAAAGAAAAATGAAGTTATGAAATTTTCTGGAAAATGGATCTGGAAAGGATTATACTTAGTGAGGTAATCCAGGCCCAGAAAGTCTCTCATATGTGGATCTTAGCTACAAATGATCAGACTTCTATGTGAGTAGGAATAAAATTCAGTAGCAGAAGCCAGTAAGCTAGAAAGGGGATATAAAGGGAATAGAAAGGGAGGGAGGGGGGACTTAATAGGATGGTGTTGTATATATGTATGTAGAAGAACAGATGAATGGGGGTGAAAAGGCCTAAGTGAGGTCAGATTGAGTAAAGAACGGTACAGGGAGGGCTAATCAAAATCTAAAAGAATATAAATAAGTCATATGGAAACCTACTTTTCTGGGTAATGGAATACTCAAAAGCAATAGATTGTTACTAGAAAATTTTCAGTCACAAGGATGGGATACCTTCCAGTGAGTTGTTGGCCAGGGTGGTCAAAGATACCCCCAAAACATTATAAGCCATTGTAGAGGCCCTTGGTTTCCCACCAGGAATAGATGGTAAGGTCACTGAGAAATCCTGCTGGAGCTGAGCTGAAAGCCTCCTCCATGTGGACCAACTGACAGAAAGCTGGAAAAAGCTACACTGCATGCAGTTCAATGGGAGAGAGAGAAAACACCAATGAAGATACTCAACAATGGATACTGCAAGCTTTAAATTTGGCAGCCAAGCCAAATGACCAATGGGTACAATAGTGGCATGTCTGTTATGGGGGAAACCAACCACTCTCTAATTGTACTGGAGGTCCGCTCCATGGGAGGGAATACATCCCTGATACTGAAAACCTACAACAGGGGAAGTCATGAGTCCTAGGGGTGTAACATCTGCTGGTGTCTGGCTAAATGTTCATACTAAGCTCACCAAACTGACCAGTAAGCACTTCTCTTAATGTCCATACCCATATATTAATGCTACTCTTACTTTTGATTAGAGAAGCTTCTCTTTTCAGATGGTTGTGACCTTGGGATAACTCAGAAGGCACCATGGTGCTGAGAAGAAGGGACAGAGGAGTGCTCAGCACTGAAACATCTCTAACACACCTGCCAAGGCTCAGAATGTAAGAGCCAAAGGAAGAGTAGGACTCCTTACAACGTGCTCCTCCAGACACAAAATGGCCTGCATATCCATGACCTCACAGTGCCTGACACTACCTACACAAGACCATCCTATAGGAGGCAAAGATCATGACATCAAAATAAAAGAGAGACTGATTGAGAGGGAGATATGATGGAGAGTGGAGTTTCAAAGGGGAAAGTGGGGGGACGGAGGGAGTAACATGGGATATTGTCTACAATTAAGGAAGTTGTCAATAAAAAAAAGTCACACAAAAAAAATAAGGGCTGGGGAAATGACTTAGTGGTTAGGGCATTTGCCTGCCAAGCCTAAGGACCCTGGTTCAATTCCCATGGAAGCCAAATGCACACGGGTATGAATGCATCTGCATGCATTTGCAGTGGCTGGAGGCTCTGGCATCCCCATTCTCTCTTTCTGCCTCTTTTCTCTCTCTCTCTCTCTCTCTCTCAAATAAATAAAATTAAAAATAAATTTAACATAAATAAAATGAATAATTTAATTAATAAATACAGAAGATCATGCACAGACACCTCAAAATCACCCTTGAACCTTCAAACATGTGCCCATAAACATAAATAAATTATTAGTTAATTAAGTTTTAAAAGAAAGGCAGGTAGTGCAGCCTTGCCAGGACATTACAAGAAAAATTTGAAGTCTTTAAGGCCTTGGAAAGATGAACAGATATCTCAGCATGCTATTGTCACATCAGGGGACCTACTAAGAGTAACACTGATCCTCTCCACACAAGTGGAAGTGTGGATCACACTCATCACAGAAGTTGAAGTTTATGGAGCTTTATGGATGGTCTTCAATAAAATAAACTAAATGAAACAAGTTTATACCGCCAACCTGTCTTTGGAAAAGAACAAAGTAGAGAAGCATTCTAGAAGATATGTAGGTATGGCTTCTAAAAAAAAAAAAAAAAAAAAAAAAAAAAAAACTATAAGACATTTCACAAGAAACCCACAAAATCTTTGAGAGGATTTTATCAGGCGTAACACTGCAATTGGGACTGAAGAATAAAGAAGCAGGGGTAAAGGAAGGGAGGCTACAGAGCCACAGAATATCACTGACACAGAGTAGGCTACAAAAACTCCTCAGTAGAACCACAGGTTACTTTTTGTTAAAAAAGAAATAAAAGGGCTGGAGAGATGGCTTAGCAGTTTAGGCACCTGCCTGATAAGCCTAAGAACACCCATTCCAATCTCCAGGTCCCACGTTGAGCCAGATGCAAAGTGACGCAAGGGTGCAATGCTGCACTTGCCCACAAGGGGGCACATACAAATGGAGTTCGTTCACAGCAGCTGAGAGACTGCTGGCGTGCCCATTCTCTGTCTCCTTCTCCCTCTCTCTCTCTCCCTCTCTCTGTCTCTGTCTCTCTCCAACAAAAGAAAAAAAAGAAAGAGAGAGAGGAAGAAAGGAGAGAGAGAGAGAAAGAGAGAAAGAAAGAAAGAAAAGAAAGAAAGAAAGAAAGAAAGAAAGAAAGAAAGAAAGAAAGAAAAAAAAAAGAAAAGTAAAGGGAAAAAGCACGCATGCAAAGACTAGAACTGAGAGCTGGTGTGTAGTTTACAAACCAGGGAAATCTAGGTTTCAAGACCTATTCAAGGAGTGTCTGCCAGCTTGGATTTCAGAACTGCTATTCAGAATACTCGTCATCAGCTGGGCGTGGTGGCACATGCCTAAAATCCCAGCACTCAGGAGGCAGAGATAGGAGGATAGCTGTGAGTTCAAGGCCACCCTGAGACTACACAATGAATTCCAGGTCAGCCTGAGCTAGAGTTAAGACCAAACCTCAAAAAAACAAAACAAACAAACAAACAAACAAACAAAAACACTCATATTGTGCCTTCGACTCTGTGGTTGAGAGCTGAGGTTGAGAGCTCAGTACCTCTTGCCGGCTAGTCTGTTGACTGCTGATGCTATGGAGGAAAGGTCATTTGTCTTTTATTTCTGCAGTTCTACAGGTAAGGGGGACCCATGATGAATGTCCCCCAAGAGGCCTCATATGCACAGGGATCACTTGTGAGTTGTGAGCAGATGCTCACATGTACATGAAAAGATCTCCCTTTCAAGTTCTAACAAAAATGACACTTGATATCAATTAATTAGTATGGGAGCATCCAAACCCCTAAACAGAACATCAGAAGTCCTTTATAAAATCCCTCTCATGTGGGCAGGAGAGATGGCTTAGCAGTTAAGGCACTTGCCTGTGAAGCCTAAGGACTTAGGTTTGATTCCCCAGTACCCACATAATATCAGCTGCACAAGGTAGTATGTGTGTCTGGAGTTTGTTTGCAATGGCTGGAGGTCCTGGCACACCTATTCTCTCCTTCCCTCTCTCTCTCTCTCTCATAAATAAATAAATATTAAAATCCCTCTCGCCTATTCTCTCCTTCCCTCTCTCTCTCTCTCTCATAAATAAATAAATATTAAAATCCCTCTCAGGGAGGTGGGCAGATGGCTCAGTGGATAAAGTGCTCGTCATGCAAACATGATGACCTGAGTTTGGATTTCCAACACCCACATAAAAGTCAGGGATGATGTCACATGCCTGTCATCCCAAAATTGGGGAGAGAGATAAATGAGAATTCCTGAGGCTGCTCAACAACCAGACTAGCATAATTAGTGACATCTAGGTGAAGAGACATTAAGGAAGAGACCCTGCATTGACCTCTGACCTCCACATACACATGCACAGCCCCCACATATGAGCCCATAAGCATACAAGCACACATACACACATGCACATACACCATATACATACAAACATAAAGTAAAATCCATCTGTGTTTATAAAATGACTGAAGAATCTAGACTTTTAATATTACATCCCCAATATTAAACTTGATAAATTGCTGTATTCAAATTTAAGTAACCAAAAAATGATCAGCTGTCCAATTTTAATCTGTTTTATTGAATGTTAGTATTTCTTCTAGAGTTAACAGTGTACATAAGCCATGTTAACACTCGCTCAAAAATCTTTACTTACAAAGTGCTTTTGTAGTTTGTAACAAAAATTCCAATCAAAATGCACACATTAAATAATGAAATAGTGTTGCAGTCAGGTTCACATTGCTGGCAAAAATCACCTGACCAAGAGCAGCATGTGGGAAAAAAAGGGGTTTATTTTGGCCTACATGCTTGAAGAGAATCTCCATGATGGCAGGGGAAAACAATGGCATGAGCAGAGGGTGGACATCACCCCATGGCTAACATAAAGTGGACAACAGCAAGAGAGTGTACCAAACACTGGCAAGGGGATACTGGCTATAACACCCATAAGCCCACTCCCAGTAATGCACTGCCTCCAGGTGCTGTTAATTCCCAAATCTCCATCAGCTGGGAACCTAGCATTCAGAACACCCAAGGTTATGGGGAACACCTGAATCAAACCACCACATCCCACTTCTGGCCACCATCCATGATGTAAAATGCAATGCATTTAGTCCCCTTAAAAGTCCCAATAGTTTTTATCAATCCTAATGATGTTCAAACATTCCCATTGCCCAAGGTCTTTTAATTAAGCCATAATAAAAAAAAAAAAAAGCCCCTCAAAACCCATAATAGCACAGAATAAACATTCACAGTGCAAAAGATGGCATTGGGCATAGCAAAGAAATATTCAACCAATACAAGATATAAATCAACCAGGGCAAACATCAAACTCTGTACCTCCAAGACCAACAACTCAGGCAGTGACAAGTCTCTAAATCCTATAATCCTAACCAGCTATAAGTCTCTGGAGTTCTAATTCCACCCCATCCAGCTAGGCTATTCACAGTCTTGGAAACCTTCATCCAGGGATGGCAGCTTTCCTTAGCAGCCATCTCATGGTCCCGGCATCTCCACTGGGTCTCCACTGCAACCCGCAGTTCATCCTCACAGTCCATCGGGTCTCCATGCGGGCAATCTTGCTTCACATTGCCCATGGTCATTTCAAAAACACGAGACCATGTTGTAAATTCAATGACCCTCTCTTTCCTGCTTTTCTTATACTCCATAATACCAAGTGGGGTGCAAATTTGTTAATCTGGGGGGAATAAAGCAGACTTCAAAGAACAGGACACTCCTTCAGGCCCCTTCAAAAGACTACATTCTTTCTGTTGTCCCAATGAAGGTCAGCTGGCTCAATCTCAATGGCTGTCATCTCTCAAAATTGCAGCTGAATGGGCATCAGTTTGGGCCTGAAGATTTCTTTCTGTGCCATATCCCTCTGCACACACCAGTCCATTTTTACACACTGCAACCCTGCACAAGTTCTCAGGAAATGGGCATAATAGCAAGCCTCTCACACAAACTGCTTCTAGCCCAGTCCAAGCAAAGCTCTTTCTCACCCTCATAAGCCAAACCTCATAGTCCAAAGTTTTTCCTGCATTCAGATCTTTCAACTCCAGCAATACACTGCCTCCAGTTGGTGTTAATTCCCAAATCTCCATCAGCTGGGAACCTAGCATTCAGAACACCTAAGTTTATAGGGGACATCTGAATCAAACCACCACAAGTAGGAACTTAGAAAATGGGATGTCTGACTTACCTAAAATAATTTAAATTTTTAAATTGGATTCTCTTCAAAGGAAGGCAAATGATATCAATCAAATGTTCTATGGTGCCTGACCTTCAGAATGACATGACATCTTTCACTGTTCAACAGAAATAGTGTAGCATTTATATATGAAAAAAATACTTAAAAGTATTTTTTTAATTTAATTTATCTATTTTGCAAGCAGAGAGACAGAGATGGAAGAGAGACAGACAGAGAAAGAATGGGCATACCAAGGCCTCTAGCCACTACAAATGAACTCCAGATGCATGTGCCCCTTGTGCATCTGGCTTACATGGGTCCCAGGGAATCCAACCTGGGTCCTTTGGCTTTACAGGCAAACACCTTAACCACTGAGCCATTTAACCAGCCCTAAAGAAGTATTTTTTAAATGTCAGGCAGTCACGGGGAGCAAATTATTACATATCCGTGTCCCTCCAGGCTATGAACCTATTTAGTGAATTTTATTAGTGAAGGGCAATGACTGAGAGACATGTTTTCAGTGTAAGCACTTTGGGGCCAGTGATAACAAAGGACATAAATATGGCATTAAGAAACACATAGCAAAGCCGGGCGTGGTGGCGCATGCCTTTAATCCCAGCACTGGGACAGAGTAGGAGGATAATTCGAGGCCACCCTGAGACATATAATTCCAGGTCAGCCTGGCATTAAGAAAAAAAAAAAAAAAAAAGAAACACATAGCATTGTTTAAAAATAGCGATGCCATTTCTGTTGAAACTTAGAAAGGGGTATGCTAGTCTCCAGGGAGCACCGAACAGCAGAGGGTGTTGTGCTGCACTAGCAGTCAGGGAATGTGGCTCTGGGCTCAGATGGAGACAAAGGGTGAGTTAGCTAGCTCAGAATCTAAGTACCTAAAAATTTTGTGTTTTGATCAGACTTGATCACTTGGTGACTTCCTGACCCTCAGGCACACAGGGATCTTCACATGAGCTCTCGTCATTTCGTGTACCATCTGCCAAGAAGTTGCCAAGTTCTTTTGACCTAAAATAGATTTCCAAAAGGAAGGATTTGCCCACTATTCTGTAAATGAAAAGTGTGATGTATACTGAATTAATGGATTGTGTAATTTAGCAATTATAAATCATATAACAGGAAGTTTTCACTCTCAGGTTGTTATATTCCTGACCTCTGCTCCTTCTGTGAAAAACAAACAAACAACAACAACAACAACAACAAAAAACTCACAACATTGGAATCTTGGAGAGTACAGCATCAAAGTGAGTTTCTCTCTAACATATACAGAAAGCACTAAAAAAAAATGTAACTTTTACATCATGTAGTTCAATGTTATCTGCTTCACCTAAAATCTACTCCAATGCCAACTCCAAACCACCTTTTGTGTTGGCAATCCATGTTCTACACCTGGAAATGCTGCCTCGAACAGTGACACCTCTAACTTTCTCATCTAAGTTTTATTTTAAATCTTCATATAAGCCATCTAAGCTACTTGCACAAAACCCATTAGTGTCATCACAGGAAGCACTCCAATCACTATGAAGATAATGCAGTGCACAGAAGGAACACGGCCAAATCATCATGCTAGGATTCTATGCTCAGTGTCATTAGGCTCCATTCTGACAATGGCAAGTTACTTCTCCTCAGCAAGCCTCAGACTGCTCCATCCAATTGCTCCTTCCAATTGCTCCTTCCAGAGGAACACTGACAGATAATACAATGCTCTTACAGTACTCAACAGAGACCCTCAACATGGCAGGCACTTGAAAAGATTATTAGCAGGGTTGGAGAGATGGCTTAGCGGTTAAGGCATTTGCCTGCAAAGCCAAAGGATCCCTGTTCGATTCTCCAGGACTCATGAAAGCCAAATGCACAAGGGGGCGCATGCACCTGGAGTTCATCTGCAGTGGCTGGAGGCCCTAGCGTGCCCATTCTCTCTCTCCCTCTGCCTCCTCTCTCTTTCTCTCTCTCTCTCTCTTTCTCTCTCAAATAAATAAATATATGTTTTTAAAAAGATTATTAGAAATCATTCACAGCTCAAACACATCTTCAAAATTCTATCAGAACAAATTAATTCCAATATCCGTGGTTCCAAAGTAAAACATTTTAACATCTCATTTTTTTTTATTTACTTACTTCTGCGTGTGTGTAGCATGTCTTCATGTGTGCATGGGTGTTCAAGTGTGTGTGTACACATACCTGTGTGTGTGGAGATAGAGACTGACATTGGGTGTCTTCTTACGTCACTCTCCACCGTAGTTATTGAGACAAGGTTTCTCCTTTGAACCCAGACATCACCCATTCAGCTAGAATAGCTAGCCAGCTTACCCTGGAGATCCCCAGTCTCTGACTCTCACACACTGGGATTATAGGTGACACTGCCCTTGTGGGTGCTGGTGACTCCAAACTCCAGTCTTTGCACTTGCACAGCAAGGGCTTTATCCACTGATAACGTTCTCTGTCCAGCCATATTCTTTAACTATAAGATATACACACATAACTTTTACTTCAAAATAAAGCTGACACACCCACCAACCACATAGTGGCAAGCACATTTTGTCCTCAGTGGTAAGATACCAATACTTGTCATAACGAAAACAACTCTGTGTTACTTTCACACAAAGCATTTTCAAGTATTTATCTTCTAACCAACAAGGTTAAAAGGGTAAGACAGCGAGAGGACCTTAAAGTTTTAGCCAAGATGGGCACATAGGTCTGAAACTGTCAAATCGAGACTCATAATACCCACTCCATGTAATAAAGGGTGGGAAAGTGAGAACATTAATCTAACAGCAACAGCCTGGTCGCTTTCATAAATACCACTGGTCATGAACTTGTGAGAGTCATTCTACACCTGCTGCAATCCACACAAATTACTAGAATCAACCTAGAGGCAAGGAGGTCACCTTACAGGTAAATAGCAGAGTAGTGTTCAAGCCACATCAGATGCACAAACCCATTCTCTACTACTTTCCTTGGGGAACACTTTCAAAGACCTGTACCAGAATCTGCTGAATGGTTTAAGCTTCCAGCTGGTAAAATCCCTTTTTGACTTCCTCCTCAATTTTGATTTCTCTCAAACTCTGCTTTTTGCTCCACTCCTTCAGTCTTCCTTTCTCCAATCCCAATTTACTTATTCCTTTGGCCAGTGCCCAAGCCCATTTTCCTGGAAGAAAATGTCCTTGCAAAGATGTGAAAAACTTAGGAAAGTGAAGGGGAGGTTTCCATTCTATTTGGAAATCACACTAGAGGTTTTCATGTCATACACAATTTGCTGACAGGGTCAACCAATATTTCCTTTATTACAAACCTGGCAGGCTCCCCTCACAGAGTCAGGCATGACATGTGAAATGCTTGTAGATTCTTGTACAAATTGTATATATTTAACAGAATGCTTTACTGAGTCATTTACCTGAAGTATCTAGAAATTTCTCTTATTTTTTAAATAGGGAATAAATTTATATGCTTATGAGAAAACAATTCTTCCCTTAAGTAACTGTGTTCATCTATATTTCTGAAAGAGTTCATCACTGTGTTTATTTTTAATGTTGCATTGTATGAGATTTGTCTTTACAAATAAAACTCAAGATGGTGGGATGAATTACTAAGTTCATGCTAATGATTAATACTTTATGAGTGCCTGACAGAAAAGTAAAAAAAAAAAAAAAAAAAAATCCGCCATCAAAAAAACATTGTATGTTTCCTTGTGAACAACCAGAAGTAACTTACAGAAGGATTTATTTTGGCTCATGGTTAAGAAAGTCCAGTTTTTCAAGGTGGGGAAAGCCTGGTGATTGGGATGTGAGATTGAGACTATATTCCTGCCATTCCAAGCAGACAGACCTCTTGTGAAGTTAGGTCAAAGTAAAAGCCTCGACATCTACCCTCCAACAACCCACTTCTTCCAGCTAGGCCTTACCTCCTAAGTGTCCCACAACTTTCAACATAGCATCACCAGCTGGTGACACATAAGCCTGTGCTGTACAGTTCACATTAAAACCATAATAACCTTGGGCTGGAGAGATGGCTTAGGGGTTAAGGCGCCTGCCTCCTAAGCCTAAGAACACTGGTTCCAATTTCCAGGTCCCACGTTTAGCCAGATGCAGAGACGCAAGGGTGCAATGCCGCACTTGACCACAAGGGGGCGCTCACATCTGGATTTCGTTCCCAGCAGCTGAGACACTGCTGGTGCGCCCATCTCTGTCTTCCTTTCTCTCTCTCTCTCTCTCTCTCTGTCTCTCTCCAAAAAAAAAGAAGAAAATAAAAACCATAATAACCTTAAAAATATTTTTTAAACAGTTTTAATTATCTTCTCTTAAGCGTAAGATGTTGTTGCAGTTACCTTTTCACTGCTGATGTCAAACACCCAACTGAAGCAGCTAATTTGAGGAAAACTGTTTATTTTGGGTTACAGTCTTGAGGGGAAGGATGGCAGGGAAACATGGTATGAGCAGAGGCTGGACATCACTCTGCCACAGCAGGTGGAAACAGCAACAGAAATATGTGAGTCAAATTCTGGCAAATGGGAGCTAACTATAACACCCATAAGCCCACATCCAAAAACCTCCTCCAGCAAGGCTCTACCTCCCAAATTACCATCGGCTACGGATCAAGCAAAGTGCACAAATTCATGGGGGACACTTAATTCAAACCACCACAGATGTACTTTAGGGAAGATGTCTATTAAACAACCATGTCTAAGTGATGTTTACAAGTCCTAATGTTGCACGTGAAATAACACCGCACATTGCCCACACTTACAGACTAAATTACTGAGGTTTATGAACCACTGTTACACATGAGATTCCCCAGTACAAGCCCAAACACAAGCTTAATCCACCTACCATTGTACTCTAGCTTCTGGAGTAAGACAATATCCCATGAAGAAACTGTCATGGACAGGTAACTAAATAACCTGGTCAAGACCACAGCTAGTAGAATGTAGTTATAGGAAATCAAATCCAAGGGCTCAGCTTCCTCAACCCATATCCACACACCCACCCACCATCAGTAGAGACAACACAGGAGTAGATCTGCTGTTTCCTGGGTACCAACTAAATGCCAACACTGACAGAAGAAGGAATTTGCATGTCTAGGCCTGAACTGAAGATATGTTTTCTGAATGCAGATTTAGGAGTTGTGGGAAATATGGGGGAACCAAACACAGTGTGAAGTCTTTATGCTCAGGCTAGGGATTCATCCCTAAGTGTTTGGGGAGGCAAAAAACTTAACTTACAAATGTGACTCCTAGAAGCACCAAACTCCTTTCTTTTAAATAGTTACAATGGAGCATGTGAAACATTGTATCACTATTTCTCAAAAGTTTCTGGTCAGTCCAACCACAAAAGGTACTATAATGCTTTAACAGTGTTTCAGGAAGTACACTAACTGTCTTTAAAAAAAAATAAGTAATGACATTTTTCAACCAGATCTTTTTTACCTTAGAAATAATAATAACTTGGGCTGGAGAGATGGCTTAGCGGTTAAGGCATTTGCCTTCAAAGCCAAAGGACCCTGGTTTGATTCTCTAGGTCCTACATAAGCCAGATGCACAAGGGCACACATGTCTGGAGTTCATTTGCAGCAGCTTGGATACCCTGGCATACCCATTCTCTCCCTCTCTCTCTCTCTGCCTCTTTCTCTCTCTCAAATAAATAAATAAAATATATTTTTTAAAGAAATAATAATAACTTTCCAAGGAGAGTCCTTCTCCCTGGTAAGGTACACTGGATTTATGCTTTATCTATTTTCCTGGATGTTCACTTAGACGTAATAAAAGGAGGTAGTTAACTATAAAAATGAATTTGGTCAATTTCAAATTTATCCCAGGACCAACCTGTGAAGAGAAAAGAGACAGACTATCTTATCTCAAACTGGGACTCTGATGATAGCAGCTAGTCTTTAACAAGCAGCAGTTCCTACTATGTGCCAGGTATAAGTTCTGTGGGCATTAGTTTAATCCTTACAATAACCAGAGGGCAGTGAGTCAGCCTAACTGTCATTTTCTAAGTAAGAAAAATGAGGCGCAAATTCACACAAAAACTTGCAGATCTAGAATCTGAGTCACAGTCCCAAAACCAGTCTGTTTTTAATCACATGCTCAGGATAAAAGATGAAGGAAAACACCCCTGGGGCCAAAAAAGTGAAAAGCAAATGTGTGAAGTGGTTCTGTTTTCAGATTTAAAGTCAGGGTTCTCAACCATGGCTGCCCACAGGAGTCACCTAGGAAGCACTGAAGACTGAAGCCTGGGTTCCACCCCCATGCATTTGATAGAAGTTGGTCTGAGAGCTGCTAGGTCTTCCCAGTGGGCAGTCTGGCCAGAACAAGTGCTACTTCTAGAACAGAAGGGTTTGTGACCCACTTGAAAGCAGAAGAAAAAAAAAAAAAACTTTTAAATGTTAAGTAAATACTGTGTAGGGCAAAGGTTGCTACTACCTCTGCCACCAGCATGTGACCTCTGCCCTACTCCTCAGTATAATTAAGATGCCAGTGTGGAAGCTAGACACAGAGATGTTAACGTGTGATAGATGATTGATAAGTAAGTCAATAAATGAGAAACGATAAATAGATGATAGATAGATAGATAGATAGATAGATAGATAGATAGATAGATAGATAGATAGATAGATAGATAGATATAGATAGATAATCAATCAGACATAGACATGGAATTTAATTGAAGAGGTTTCCTTGTCTCTGGACTATTCCCTATATCACCCCCAACTCCTAATTATGGGACTATCCTATAACAAAATGCACCTGGATTACAAGTAACCTACTTTCAAAGGACCTCCTGGAGTGCAGCCTAGTCTTCAACTGAAGATGACCTAAATCTGCTCACATAACAAATGCATGCCATTGCATTGCAGACCCAACAATGAAACTTTTTCAAGACATGTTGCAGCATAAGGCCAGTCATGACTGAATAATCCAAATCCATGCCAGGTCAAGAGTTCCCACCTAACTAAACACGTATTACAAACAGAGTGATATTCAAACCCATCTGTGTAGGTGGTACCTAGCACTACTGAAGAAAATTTCCTTTGTCATTTGGGGTAACCAAAGCTGCAAGCCATCAGAAAATGCTCAATGGCCTGCAGATGTGAAAATGAATGTGCCAGAAGTCACAAAAGAAAATAAATGCAGAAACTTTAGCCGGCTTGTGAAGTCAACTTCCTATACAAATGTTGCAGCACTGCAGATGAAGAGGAAATGGCAAAAGAATCCATTGAGAAATGGACTTTAATGTGGGGTATGGTGGCTCATGCCTATAATTGCTGCACTCTGGAGGCAAACATAAGAGGTTTGCCATTTGACGCCAGCCTGGGCTACAGCCTCAGTTAGGTAGGATGAGACATGGCCTCAAAAGAAACAAAATGAATGAATGAGTGAATGAATGAATGAAAATAATAAATTCTTTAGGTTGCCCACATAAACTAGGTAGGAACATTTCCTTCCATCCCCTGCTGCAGGGAAAAATACATGCATTGTACTGATCTGGAAACCATTTGCCACCTCTGTCCTCTCCCACCACAGCCACCAAAAGGAGATGAATTCAAGGAGAAAAGAATTGGAGACTATCAAAATGGAACACTGTGGGGCTGGAGAGATGCCTCAACAGTTAAAGTGCTTGCGTGCAAAGTTTGCTGGCCTAGGTTTTATTCCCCTGTATCCATGTAAAGCCAGATACACAAAGATGGCACATGCATCTAGAGTTCATTTGCAGTGGAAAGAGTCCCTGGTATGTCCATTCTCACTTTCTCTTTCTCACTCTCTTTCTCTCTCTACTTGTAAATAAATAACATTAAAAAAAAAATTAAATGGAACACTGCAAATACAGGCCAAGAATTCAGGGCCTCAATCTCTAAGTATTAGATTTTCTCACTGGCAGCTGAGGCAAAGGCTCTATCCCGGCAAAATAGTTTGTTGTTGTTTGATTTATGAAAGGTAGAGACATAGAAGTAACCTGCCTGCTTAAGAAAGAAAGCAGATGAAAGTGTCTGGGGTCAATTTTCTCACCAAAGTTCAAAATGTTTTTCTCTCTTATTGGTAGAATTAAACATGTACTACTGACTCTCCTTGGGAGAGTGAAGCTCATTACGGTGCCAAGGAGGGAACCTTTAAAATTAACCTCCTGTCTTGATGGGTCTCCAGCCTGAGAAAGCTAGGCACACAAGTTCAAGAAATCCACTATGAAGGCTCCCTCCATCCACATTTGTGAAAATCCAAGCCCCTTGTCTTGTTAGACAGCAAGCTTTCTCTTGGCCTAAATGCAGTGAAATTCCCAGGGAAGCTGCGATCACTTCTAAGTAAATAAGTAAACATCTGCCTTTCCTATATCAACAAAGCTCCTAGGTAAATTTCAACACATCTAAATCACTTTCTTTTTCATCTAAAAGTGTATGAAAACAGGGCTATTATTTTTTTCTTGGTGAGTGGAGCCCAGCCACATATTTTCATTGCCTGTAAGTGTGCAATCTAAGTAAGCTAAAAATACTTTTCTTTTCTCCTAAGTTAGGAAGAACAAATCAGACAAAGCAACTAGCTGCGTATCATTGTCTCTCATCTTAAATGCTTCCCTGGAAAACACTCAGAATAGCTGGAGCATGGAAATGGCATCTGTTTTATATTTGTCTACACATCCACGGCCAAAAACACTGCTTCAGCTTATATATCTGCCTAGTAAGATAAAATAAGCCATATTCAAATCATCAGCACAGACCAACAGTATATCACTGCTCATGACTATTTTATTTATTCGTTTGTTTATTTTATTTATTTATTTATTTATTTATTTAGGTTGAAGACACTGCAGCATGAGCATTGAAAACAAACCACAGGGTAAAAGCTTCCATTAAAAAAATAATAAATTAGGTGATTGTATCCCTAACAGGACCCCACAGTGCTTACAATGCCTTCGTGAAATATTTATGTTAAAGACATTTACATTACATGTGCTTCTGTAACAGAAAGATACAAGCTTGGAACAGGTTCTGTACATGCTAGCTGTCCCTGGCAAGGTGAAAAACTATGTTTCTTCCTTTGACTTCCCAAGGCTAGCTGTAAAACACAGGAGCAGCACTCACAGGTACATACAGGGCTCTGTGAGCAACTAGCTACCAGGAAGTCAAATAAACCTTTTGGAAAACACATCCGCAGGATGGTTAGCCATCAAACTGTGTGGACTTGTCCAGCACACCCAGCATCTCTCAAGTCACCTGTTAAACTGGCAGCATAAAAATCAAGCAGGTTCGACTATACTGGGCCATTAGTTTGTGCTGCTGGAGCATAGCTTTCCCCCCTCGCCCCCCCCCTTGAAAAACAGCACTGTTTGGGATCTCTCTAAACTCCCCATTTCTTAGGTGACTGACAGAGCCTGCACAGGAAAGCAAATGTCTAAAAATCCAGGAACAATGCCACTTAGGAAGGGTTGAAAGAGGCGGCCGGAGAGCTGTTTCCGGGATTGCAGCTGGGCCTTTGACAAGTGCTGGGGTGCAGGGCTATTTCTGTGTGCGCACACCCACCCAAACCTCAGGATGACCGGATGGTAGGTATTCTGGAGGCAAGCAGGCGGACAGGGATGCCATCTCTCCAGACACTTCTAGAGAGCGGCCGTCCTGGGCCACTCCCTGTGATGTCCCTGAAGGTCAGGGGTGGCACCCGCAGAGCCAAAGGCTCTCCAAGCCAAGCTACTTTTTCTCAACGTGTGCAGAGACGCGCAGCGAAGTTGGCGCCGGGCCGCGCGCGTCCCGTTAACTGTACCTTGTAACTGGGCAGAGAGGGACTCCTGGTGCTGCTGGTACTTGAGGGCCACCGCCTCGGCTTTCCGCAGCTGCGTCTGCAGCTCGTAGTAGAGCATCGCTCCATAGAGGAAGCCGAAGACCACGGTCAGCAGCAGCAGCGTCTGGAAGATCCGCTTCTGTTTCCGCGAGCACATCCCGTTGCCCATAGTCCTGCCCGGACCCTGCGCTGCGGCGGGCGCCGGTGGCCGCCGTCGTCTCCCGGGTCCTCGGCGCGGGCGGGCGCCTCAGCAGCGGCCACCGCAGGAGGTGGCGGGACGCAGCATGAGAACTCCGGAGACGGGAGACACAAAAGCGGGGCCGCAGGGGAAGTGGCTCCCGCTCAGCCCCCGCGCACGGCCAGGAGACACGAGGCCATCCAAGCCGCCCCCACGGCGTAGGGCACCAAACTTCGGCGACGCTGGTTCCCCACGCGTGGCCGGGCCCGCGAGGGGACCCTCGGCATACTTCACAGCCCGCTGCCTGGCTCGGTCCTCTTCTCCGTCCGCCCCACTTCTTGGCCTCGCTGTCCCCGCCGGCTCTCCGAGTCCCGCCCCGGCTCGCACCGCACGACTTTGGTGCCACCTCGAGGAGGGGGGCGCGCACCCAACAAAGGGGTCAGGCTCTGCTCGGCGCCCCAGTGCACCCCGGCAGGGCAGGGTGGATGGATGAAGGCAGGCTGCCCTGTCGAGTTCGGCACACAGCGGGCCGGTGTCACTGCCGGGGCTGCTCCAGCCTCCCCGTCCGCCCGCCACCACCCACCCAACTTACGTGTCACCCACGGCCCCGCTCTTCTGGCCAACGGGATTCCGGGAGGAAGTCCCACTCGGGCTCCCCGTTCATTGGGCCCGCGCGAGCCGCCGCTCCCTCCTTTCGGGGAGCCAGGGCAGGGCTCCATTGGACGTCCGCTTTGTCCGTCCCGCCCCGGGCCGCGCCTTCCCTCCCAGCTCCGGGCCGGCTCCGGGCTCAGTGGGCCTCGGCCGCCTGGCGCCGCCGGGGTGCGCCCACGTGGAGCCTAGTGGGTGGGGAGCAATCCAAGGGCCGGGTGGGGTGCGTGAGGGACTTGTTGGGACCTGAGGCTGGGTGAGGATCAGCCAGCAAAGCGCAGAATCAGTGAGCACGTGCGTGTGTGTGTGTGTGTGTGTGTGTGTGTGTGTGTGTGTGTGTTCGCGCGCGCTCAGTATGCACGTGGGGAGAGAAGTACTTTGCAGACATATCAGAAAGAACTAAGGTAGCAGTGCGTGCCCTCTGCTGGGTACAGCTCATGTCTTTCCCTGTTCCATGGACTCGGGCTACAAACACACTCTGCCCACTGCATGGCATGCACAATCTCCCTAGTGCACAAGAAGTCTTGCGTGCTGAGTCTTGCCCATAGGGACACTAAAATGAATGCTGTGCTTTCCCGCAGATGGTGGTGGGATTCAAGCTGGAACAGAAGCTTTCAAGCTTGCTAGACTGGCTGCTCAGTTGTCTACGTGGGGAGGCAGCGGGAGGGGGTGGAGGGGAACACTTTGCTGTTGGCAGAGGGAAAGAAATGATCTCATATATTTCTCGTGGCTGCAAACAGAATAATTTAAAAACAAATCTTACAGGCTGAAATGAGTATGCATTCATTCTGTCACGTGTATTTGATTTCTTGGTGGCAAAAACACATCGGTTACATTTCTAAATTACATTTGAAAGGCCAACAAAGAGTTCCCTATGCAAAATGAAAGAAAACAAGTGAAACGAAACAAATAACCCCAAACCTTTTCAAACAAATCAATAGTACATTTGTTCTTTCTGTGTACTAGACAGAAAATTGAAGTTTTGCATAAATGATAATTTTGTTTCTCCTCCTGACCTCAATTCTAAAGGCATTAAATTATTTCTCAAAACTCTTAGTAGTGTGGTGGCATTTATTACATTCTGCATAATTTTTGTAATATTTTAACTGGATTTAATCCTCACCATCAACAATGGGCAAAAAGTGCTCAAGGTGAGGATGGACCTGCTTACCCAAACTGACATGAAAGAGTCACAAAACTAGCCAGGACATTGGTATTATTACTGTGAAACGTAAACGTGACTGGTATGTACATTAACCTAATTTTAAAAAACACGTTATTCCAGATGCTCTGCAAACACATTATATTATTTATCTACGTCAGGATATTAACTTTACCAGGTGGTAATAAAGAGACTAAGTTTGACCACAGTAGAAGTGATTGCTTGTAGGTCTCACAGACAGTGGAAGCTATGAGAAACTTGTCCTTTCTGCGTCTTCTATAGAGACCTAGTACTCATTCTATTTAAACAAAGTACACTAAGGCATTGTATTTGCTCCATTGAAATAAGAACCTAAGCCTGGCCTCTAGGTGTAAGATTGTATATGGAGAACTAAAGCATGAGAATCTCAAGTTCACGCCCTGCCTGGGCTATAGTGTGAGCTCAAGGCTAGCTTGAGCAACTTGAAACACATCTCAAAAGGTAAGAAAAGGGGCTGGGAATAATAGCTCAGTTGGTAGAGCAATTGCCAAGCACATGGAGGCTTTAGATACCTCCTAACTGGAGGGAAGGAGGAAGGGACGGAGGGAGAGAGAGAGGGAGGGAGGAAAAAAGAAGGGGAGGGAAGGAGAAAAAAATTAAGTCTAAAACAGTTTAGGAGTTTTGTTCTGTTGTTGTCAGTATTACATAGCTCCATTTGTCATCTAATTTAGCATTGCTTAAGTTTCCCATTCAGTTTTACTTATGGAAGTTATGACTGGTTAAGCATGAGGATCTCTTTAGGATTCCAGAGAGTTAACCATTCCATACTGTTGTCCATGTAAAATTTACTGCGCAGGCTCTGCAGAAGCCATGCCCAAACTTCTCTGGAGGAAGTGAAGTTTATAGCAATAATCTTGGTCCATGCTTAAATAGAAAGTTATTCTAACCACAAAAATGACAAGAAATTATACAGAGGGATGGAAACTCCCTGCTCATACATTGCACAGCATGCAGTGTTTACTTGTCTTTTATAACCTTTGAAAATGCTTAGGCTTCTTGAATACACAATTGCTCATTTTAAACCTCAGATTCCTTTCACATCAGATTCATTCCAGACTCCGAAGGTATTCTTTGCCTTAAGCTGCTGGCTGAGTCTACAGAATATAATAAACGAAGACCATAAAACACAACTCAATATTTTAGTCATAAAATTTGAAAGGGGAAAAATTATTACCTGAACTTATCCATTATTTCAAATTCAAGAAGGGTATGTATAAAGCCACTAATGGTAGAGTATTATAATAGTACATTTTCAAGGTGAAGTATGCTGTTAGTTTCCTGAATATTTCAGTGTAGAGCTTTTGAGCAGGCCAACAACAGGGAGGGATCCAGGGCCTAGAAATTAAATTTACAAAACATTGCCTTTGGGCAGAGCTTGTAATAGATGATCTACGTATACTGATCTCTGAAGGCTTATTGGTAAGCCCATCTTATCTATATTATTGTTTTATTTTTTTTCTTGTGTGTAAACTGGTATGTGTGGTATAGTTGTGTATGTGTGTGCCATGTGTGTTGCATGTGCATGGATGTGGCAACCCATGTGTTTACCTTTGGTGAGGGGTGATTACCTGTGGTGGCCAGAGTAGACCAACGGGTGTCATACCCCATCTCTTCTGCTCATTCTTATTTGAGCCAGAATCTCTTTCCGGTCCCAGAGTTTGCTTGTATCCCCACCACACCCCCAGTAGCTCCATCTGTTCCTGAGCCTCTGCTTCCATACAGGACTGGGGTTCCCAGTGCATGTGGCCATGCTGAGCTATTTTACCATGGGTTCTGAAGATTCAAATTCTGGGGTGAGGTCCTCAGGCCCCTTCAGGTCATCATACTTGTGCAGGAAATACACCTAACTGCTGAGCCTTCTCGCCACCCCTCTTTATTATTTTTAAATAAAAATACACAATTTTATTTCTATATACCATATAATTAACAGTGTACAATTTGAAAATGTTAAGAACTAGGGAATTTCACCTAGTTAGTGTAGATTTTCTAAATCGGAAAAAAAATAGCATAAAGACACTCAATTTTAGCTGGAAAAGGAGGAAGACAACATTTGAGAATGTTAACCCTTTCTCCTGCTTAAGTAAAGGTCTCTTTAGGCAAATTTGTTCATAGTCAAAAGAAACAGAAAAAATAAATTTATGGCAGACAGCTGATGAATAATTTGTAAAACACACACAAAAAACTGGTGAATCAAAATCAAAAGTGTTTAGAATTTAGGAGTAAATTATATTGATTGAAATTTTTTATTTAGATCTTTTTTCTACAAATGAAATTTGGTGTTTTATTTCACAATAGAAATAAGCAACATAAACAAGTGATGAATATTACTTAATGAAATGGTGAGACTGTGGGTATATGTTGGCATTAGAGTGCTTGCCTAGCATATGCAAAATGATGAGTTCAATTTCCTGCACTGTGGCTGTAGAGATGGCTTAGTGGTTAAGGCACATGCCTGCGAAACCTAAGGACCCAATTTTGATTGCCCAGGACCCATATAAGCCAGTTTCACAAGATGGTGCATGCTTCTAGAGTTCGTTTGCAGTGGCTGGAGGCCCTGGTGCACCCATCTCTCTCTCTCTTTTTCTCTCTCTCTCTCAAATAAAGTTAAAAAAATTATAATTCCAGTACTAAAGGTAAATATTAAACCATAAATGAAATTTAAGCTGGGCGTGGTGGTTCATGCCTTTAATCCCAGCACTCAGGAGGCAGAGGTAGGAAGATCACTGTGAGTTCAAGACCACCTTGGGACTCCATAGTGACTTCCAGGTCAGGGTGGGCTAAAGTGAGACCCTGCCTTGAAAAACCAAAAAAAAAAAAAAATTATAATAGGAAGAGAGAAATGGCTTAGCAGTTAAGGTGTTTGCCTGTGAAGCCTCAGGTCCCATGTTCAACTCTCAAGATCCCATGTAAGCCAGACACACAAAGGTTAAGCAAGTACAAGGTCACACATGCTCATTGGTGGTACAAGGGTCTGATGATCAATTGCAGTAGCTGAGGCCCTAGCATGCCAATTCTATCTATCTATCTCTATCTATCTATCTATCTATCTATCATCTCTATCTCTTTCTCTCTCATTAAAAAAATTAAAATACCTCCTTAGTATCAGTAAGCCAGTTTCATCCTTGTCATGTGGCATTACAGAAATCAACTATATAATTTATAAGGACTTTTCATTCTGTTTCTTTGCCTTTTTGTCACTTCACCCATGTGCTGCCACCTTACTAAACACACCTGCTTTGTTCCTCGTCACCTGTCCTGACCTGTGCCAGGGTAAATGTATTCTGTCCTTTTAAGTATTTAGTGAGAGATGTGTTGAAACTTCTTTATCACAAGATTTTACTATTGACCCAGCAGGAAATGTGAGTAGATTAACAAGTAGGAAGTAGGCAGGTGATAGCGGGCATAGCTGAGTCTTTCACAATGCTGTGGTGTCTTGCTTTGATCTGCTACTAAGCTACCACCTTGTAACTATCAACTGTTAAAGAACTTTAGGGCAAAGGGTTAAGTAGGATACATGGTATTATAAGTAAAAGACTTTTCTAGAAGCCAATGTCACCATTTATCACTAAGCAGTACCTTTTAAACATAGGCTAGTAACATCAAAAGTGATTTAGAAGGCCCTGTTTGCCACAAGATATGTAGCTTGACTAAAGAGATGTATGTCAACTGTTGCTTCACACTTTCATAACAATATTTTAAGGCAGGTCTGGGTAGGATACTTGAAAGTCTTTCAAATCCTAAAGCAGCACATTAAATTATTTTGAATTTGTTGAGTAATATTTACAATAGCAAGTATATAATGAACTAAGAAACATAGTAATTTTAGGGAGGAAAAGCTTGGCTTCATAAGTTAGAATAAACAGGAAGGGACTATCTATGAGCCTCAGAAGCAAAGTAAATGGTCCAGTCTTCCAACGGTTGGTTTAGCTTTTCAGGAACACACTGCCTTTGGTAGCTCAGAGATCTCAGATAAGCAAGAAAACCATAAAAAAAAGGTGGGTGCCCAGTGAAAACATGCATACTGGCCCTTGCCCTGCAAAAGAAAGAAAGAAAGAAAACCTAATTAATCAGATTCCTTTGTGTGAAAGTTATGCTTGGTTGATTCATGACTATTCTATGGAGCAGATTTTATAAATATAAATATATTTTTATATATTGATAGTAATTTGTTTTTTTTAAATTTTTATTTATTTGAGAGTGACAGACAAAGAAGCAGAGAGAGAGAGGGAGAGGGCAGAGAGAGAATGGGCACACCAGAGCCTCCAGCCACTGCAAACGAACTCCAGATGCATGTGCCATCTTGTGCATCTGGTTTACGTGGGTCCTGGGGAATTGAGTCTCAAACTGGGGTCCTTAGGCTTCTCAGAAAGCGCTTAACTGCTAAGGCATCTCTCCAGCCCCTGATAGCAATTTCTTAACTGTCATGAGATGTAACTGGTCATCTTTATTATGTAACAAATGCCAAGTCTGAGTCAGAAATTAACCATTTCATTTTTAACTATTTCTACAAAACAAAAAAACTTAATTTTTTCCCAAACATTCACTATGCTATCATTTCAAGGAGGATCTTGAGTGAAAATAAAGAGGGTTGCAATATTTTTGCTTAGGAATAAAGTTGAGAAAACTTTTAAATAAAAAAAGAAGTAACAAAGCTGGGCGTGGTGGCGCACGCCTTTAATCCCAGCACTTGGGAGGCAGAGGTAGGCGGATTGCTGTGAGTTCAAGGCCACCCTGAGACTACAGAGTTAATTCCAGGTCAGCCTGGGCCAGAAAAACAAAACAAACAAACAAACAAAAAAAAAAGAAGTAACAATTGAGTCAGGGGAGCACTGTGTTCAGCCCAAACTACAATTGCAAAAGAGTCAGAAACGTCTCAGGTCAGTGTGTTCTTTCTTCTTCTCCATGCTCCAGTGCTTCAACTCCTGAAGGTAGTATTTTAACAACCCCCTTTGGTTTTTCTAGAATCCTAACCATGACTATGTCCTTCTCTCCAAGTCTCCCTCCCCCATACCACCATATATATACATACTGGTCTTTCCATCTTGGACACAAAACAGCTAGCTATTACCGTCTTTGCTCTTTGTTCAAATCACTACTTGTTCAAAAGAAAAAAATATGTTTATTAAAAGGAAGATGTTTTTAAATTAATTATTCATTCATTTTTTTCCAAAAAAAAAAAACATGTTAGAGGACTGGACTTTGCTGGCAATAACCCTGGATAGCTCAGGGGCAGATGAGCAATGATTGTGGATCAAAGGGCTTGCTTTCCCTACTGAACCAAGCCCTTCCCCATTGTAAAGCAGCCTGGGAGCATTTAAGAGGTGACTTGAGTTGCCTTGTGTCAAGTTCAAACTCTACTTAAATCACATCCTATCTGCCCAGTCACTCACTACACTATCAGTAATTACTAGGACAGTTACTCCTCTCATATGTAAAATGAAAATATATCCCTACGTTTTCTGAGTGGCACACACATAGGCTTCCCTTATGATCAAACTACTATAGCAATCCTTGTCGTTATTATACAATTCCGGAAAGGCACATGTGATTATTTTTGAAAATTAACTTTCAACTTCCCACTTCAAATTAAATTACCAGCATAATAATTAACTAAGCTTCTTTCCTTGAATTGTTGGGGAGAAGTAAGTAATGACTTCAAAACAAAGGGATTTTCAGGGGAAACACTGATTCAAGCTTGACTTCTCATCCCTGGGTTAAAGATTACTGTTTCAATAGATTTTAAAAGTCAGCTTTTTTGAAGTAGTCACTTTTTCCAAACACAGTGAAGGGATAGAAGTGGAAGGAAGTGGATGTAGGGATGGAAAAAACCAGGGGTTCTTTGTAAGGAATGTGCAGTTGTGCTTACTTCTCAAGTGTAATGGAGCTCTGTTTGGAAGTTTAATTGCTCAAGGAAAGAGTAGAAAAGCGAATGAAGAGGCCCAATGAGGCAACAAGGATAACTAGAGAAGTCTGCTTCTCAGGCAAGACAATTAGGACAAATAGTTGGGTAATTAAAGTCAGTGAAAGCCAGGAGTCATAAAAGTGATGCATGGATACCTTAAAACATATATGTGCTTTCAATGAGTCCTCCTCTAATGTGAAGCCAAGGCCTTTGCTCACAGTCTGAATCCACAGTTATCTGAGACTGGACTCTTCCTTTTAAGAAGTAGAGTATCATTCACAAATTTCATTTGGAGCTTCTGTGAATGATGCATGGTAAGGTAATCTCAATGTAAAATATAGCCAGATCGCGAGGCTTTTTTTTTTTCTTGGTCATATTTTTCACTTGATTTGACTGTACTTTTTCTTTAAGCTATTGAGTTTCCCAAAGCATTCATCTAAATTTCTGCAAAAAAAGCTAATTTTTTTCACCTTCTTATTTCTTAGTTTACATAATATTGAATTAAGTCACTTAATTAAAATAGCAAATAAAATCACATAAACAGTTATTAGAGCATCATTTGTGTCTACCAAGAATACAGCTCGGTAGGCATGTATGGCCTAGGAGACATTAGTTTATGTGGTAGGAGTTCAGTCCTACAGTGAAAGGGAGGGCAGGCTGCTTACCCAGAAGGTAAGAACCTATCCACAAGCTAGTGAGTTGGGTTAGTGGCGCTAAATGCTTGTATCCTACATCCAAATGACCGGTTAATGAAGTAAAAGGAGTTAGTGATACAGAAAAGGAAGGCAAGAAGTAAAGTAGAAATGAAAGGAATTGATAAGAGAGTTCTTTGGGGAAAAGGGAAGTGTTACAGGTAGGTAAACATGCATGTAAAATAAAGCCTTTTATGACAAGGCCATAAGGTTAACAGTCTAAGGGTGAGGTGGATGATTATGATAGGTTGGGAAATAAATAGGTAAAAGATAAGTGGAAAGGCTGACTCTGCTTTTGTTATCATGGCTGCCAAAAAAGCTAAAATGAATGTAGTTTTAGAAACAAACTAGCTTCAAAGAAACTAAGGGTTTTTTGTTGTTGTTGTTGTTTGTTTGTTTGTTTGTTTGTTTCAGTTCTGTTTGTATTTGCTTTCTGGCTTTCTTGATAGTATATGCTTATGGATTTTGGAAAGAAATAAATAGAGGGGATTGGTAAAAAATGTAAGGTGTTACATTTAAATCTACATTTGAAGAAGAGGATATTAGAGTGTATGAACCATAATTTCTCATGTCAATACTCTATTATACCTATTTTTTTCATGTTAACAGCTTCATGTATTATTGAACAAGTTCTTTTAAGGTTATTAAAAAGGAAAAAAATGAAAAGATTGCCTGAAAATTGAAGAAGAAATTTGTTTGATATCTTGTATACTTATTTGTATAAACTTTGATTAAATATATACCCCTAAAATTGAGCATAACTGTATGCTTTGAAAAATGAGAATTCTCTCACACTCCCATTTAAGAAGAGACTAACTCTGTTCTTAAAAGGTAAATTGTCTATTAAAACCTTTATGAGTTAACTAGAAGATATAAGGCCTAATAATATATGATATATGTTAAAGAGAAAATGCTAATAGTGGTGGTTTGAATGTAAGTTATATCCCACAGGTTCTTGGACTCTTGGTTCTCAGCTGGTGGCAGTTTGGGAAGATAACTGACCCTTTAGAAGGTAGAGCCTTGCTGGAGGAAGTGGGTCACTGACGGTGGGCCTTGAGATTTTACAGTCCAAGCCCCACTTTCTATTTACTTTCTGCTTCTTGACTTTAGAAATGTGACAAGCCAGCCTTTCCCAATATAATGGAATACATTTCCTTTAAATATATGCCCAATTAATCCTTTTCCTTCCTTAAATTGCTTCTGGTCAGGGATTAAATTGCTTCTGGTCAGGGATTTCATTCAGAGCAATAAAACAGTAACTGATACTATAAAGTAAATGTTATATAAAGATTATAATTCAAGAATGTTAACATGTAGAAAATATTTTTTTCTTTTTTTGTTTTGTTTATTGGTTTTTTTTTTGTTTGTTTGTTTGTTTTGGTTTTTCAAGGTAGGATTTCACTCTACATTAGGCTGACCTGAAATTCAAATTCACTATGTAGTCTCAGGGTAGCCTAGAACTCACAGTGATCCTCATACTTCTGCCTCTGGAGTGTTGTGATTAAAAGTGTAAGCTACCACACCCACCTCTAGAAAAAAATATTTTTAACCTTATGACTTTTAGTTTGTTAAGGGAAAAAGAAAATGTTTGAATGTTATTAATTAGTCATGAATATGTATTCTGTTCAGTATTATGGTACATTTCACTCATTTGCAGTTTTAACATTATTTGGATATACCCCTTGTTCTAAGACCTGTTTGTTTTAAGGAGAAAGCATATAAAACCAGATCATCCTCAGTGAGCTCACCCACTCACAAAAAGATCATCGTCGCATGGTCTCCTTTATCTGTCGCCCCTAGCCTGAATCCACTGGAGATGCTGCCAAGCCTAATAAGCACTCTGAGGACCAGACAACAGGGAGGGTGGGATGGAGGGAGGGTGACGGTGAGAGGGAGCAAGAGGGTGGGAGGGAGGACAAGGGTGGGAGGATACAAATAGGGACCCAAAAGGAAATGATACTATAAAACTCTTTATTCTGAACAACAAGGTAAAACATTGATCCTTCAGCAGGCCCGCAGAGGGAACCACAGGAAACTGGAGAAAACATCATGAAGACCAACCTTAATTTTCTCTTGCTTTACTCTCTCTTCTCTCTCCCTCTCTCTCTCTTTCTCTCCATCACCTCTCTATACTCACTTTCTCTTTTATATTGTCTATCTTTTTCTCCCCTCACCTTCCTAGGTGCTACTTATAACTCCCAGTACCAGCATGGGGTTAACTTTCACAATGAGCTGTAGATCCGAGATACCTACAAGGTTTCCCAAAAAAGACAGATTTCTGTCAGAGTTCTTGATGACCCACCAAAGGTTAATGATAAGACCCTACTGTCAAAGACAGCATACATGTGTGAGACCAAACATGGAGAGACCTGGCCAGAATCTGTAAGAGGGTCAGTCCCCAGACAGTTAGCTAGTCTAGTGCCAGAGAGCGTTACACGAGCAACTGGGGGAAAATGGCAGACATCGGTCCAAACAACTTCCAGTCTAAGATACCCAGCAAGAAACAACCTGATGTAATGCTCAAACAAGTTCAGTACTGGCACACAGCCATGGTGGGCAACCAACGGCTCTTGATTTGGCTAACTGATCCACTCAGTGGAATGGAACTCATTGCTGGAACTGGGAAATAAGTCAAAATCATGTACAAAAAATGAGCATAGTCTCCAATCAAGATACCACCAAATGTGGGCTAGAAGAGGCCTACCCATATAAAATTCCCTCCAAGACACCTATGACCATCCCATATATCTAATACTAACTTCTCTCTCTGATGGAGAATTTGCTTATCTTTTTCAGATGGACAATGAACCTGAAGGGAGGATCAGCCAATCACACCTTACCAGGGCTCCAGCTGAAACCATAGAGTAATTCAGGGGAAGGACAAGAGTTCAGCATTCTTGGGGATCAGGACACCAGAAAAGGGCTGAAGGAGATAAACACAGAGAACATCTAACTCCTACTAAGCCACATATCCACAGACACAGAGGCTCCCAAAACCTCATCACTGAAGTAGAGCTAAAATGACCCCAATGTGGCTCAGAGAAATTTGCAAAAGAGGCGGCAGAAAGAATGTTAGAGTCACAAGTTGGGGCATTATGCACAGAGACTTGGTCTATCCCCCACAGCTCTTGACTATCCCCCACAACGCGTGAACCACATTTCCCATTGATGAGGGTCCCTATGGAAGAGAGAGGACAGAGAGGAGGATAATGGAGTCACCACTATGAATGTAAAATTAGAATAATATAAATAAAAATAAATAAAAAAAAAACTAGGGCTACTATTACACACATTTTCCCCCATTCCCTTTCCCTTCCACAATATTAGCTATTTTCTTGTCTGTGTGTAAAAAATAAGTGACTGAAGCAACTTAAGAGAGGATTTATTTTGTTTTATGGTTTTAGTGATCTCAGACCACCACAGTGGAAGGAGGTCTGAAAAAGTGGCTCAGTGGTCAGTGGCAGCTGCATTTAGCAGCAGCTGCTCATATGGTGGAGGACGGAAGCAGGAAGTGATTGGGAGTAGGTGCTGAGCTATGGCCTTCAAAGATCTGCCCCTAGTTATCTATTTTAGCCATCCCTGTCCCACATCATAGAGTTTTCAAGCTTCCCTACATAGAACCACTAACTAGGAAAAATATTCATAATATGATCCTGTGAAGAATATTTCAGAATCAATCCATAACACTCACCACGACAATGAATTAAATGCACTTTCCTACTGATTTGAAGTGTGATTTACATATTGCTTTCAACACTGGCCTCTAATAAGCACAACCAGCACTGTGCCTAGTACATAAAAATAATAAACTTGTTTTTATTTAGTGAAGAAACTTGATCCATAAGATAGAATCTGCTTACTACCCCTGCTGTATGTTAAAACAAAATAAAATAAAAATAGAATCATTCACAAAACAATTATTAAAATGAGAAGAAAATGTATAAAAGATAGCTTCTACAGGAAAAAGTACAACAAATGTTCCTAATTCTACATCTAGTACAATTTTGTAATGGGTGAAGCATCAGAAGAAATGACAGGAAAACACATGAATAGAGTGAACTGCTTGACAATTAAATTATTGCATTCAGGGCTGGAGGGATGGCTTAGCAGTTAAGGTGTTTTATTGCAAAGCCAAAGGACCTAGGTTCGATTCCCCAGGACCCATGTTAGCCAGATGCACAAGGGGGCACATGCATCTGGAGTTCATTTGCAGTGGCTGGCAGCCCTGGTGTGTCTAAACTCTCTCCCTCTTTCTTTCTCTATCTCTTTCTCTCTTTCTCTGTCAAATAAATAAATAAATATTTTAAAAATTATTGCATTCAAACTATGCTATTAAAATTTAAATGCACACATATGAAACATTTGTATTAAATAATTGCACATGGGTTATACAACTTTATTTCTCAATTAAACTTAATTTTTTGCATATGATTAAGTGAACATTTATGAGTATATGAGTGCTTGTGTGTGTACATATATATAAATGCCAGAGGACAACCTCAGGTGTCATCCTCAAGAATTCCGTCCACTTCTTTTGAGACATGGCCTCTCATTGAACTTTAGCTCAACAATTAGGCTAATCTAGCTGGCCAGTGAATCCCAGGGATCCTCCTGCCTCCATCTCCCCAGTGGTTGGATTATAGACACAAGACAGCATGCCAGGCATTTTACAGGAAACCAGGGATAGAACTCAGGTTCTTCATACAAGACAATTACTGTAACAATTGAGATATCTACCTCATCCCGGAAATTTGAATTATATACTATTGCGTATATTGTTAAAACACTAAATAATTATTAAAAAGTTACAAATTTCACAAATATAATGTTTGTAAAATAAGTACAACAGGAAAATGTGTGAGAATATTTTCAATCTCATTAGGAGTCAAAGAAATGAAAATAATCCTGATATTTTTGGATCAATAATAAAATCAGAAAATAATAGTTTAAGGTTGCTATTAAGCATGGCTTACTGTAATTTTAAAAAAATATATACATTTTCTGGGGACCAAATTGTCAAACATAGCCCAAGCACCATAAGAGACCCATGCCTTTTGATTGAGTCATTTGTCTTCTAGGAATCTACCCATAAAATAGAATCTATACATAAAATATAATCTCATAGAAGCATTTTATCCAGCAAAGATAGTTATTACAATGGTGGTGCTATGGTTTTGGAGTGATATGTTCCTCAAAGATTCCTGCATTGCAAAATGACCCCTCATATAAGAGGTACTAGAGCCCTTATTGTGTAGAACTTAATTGGAGTCCATTGAGGTAGCTGCAACCCAAAGGAATTAAGGTAGTTCTCAGAGGACCTTGAGTCACTTATAGTGAATGATGTGGTGCTTTGAATGAGATGTCCAGATATCACCCATAGTCTCATGTGTTTTGAATGTTGGTGCTCAGCTGGTGGCAATTTGGAGGTGAATCCCTGTTGAAGGATATGCATTGTTTAAGGCCGACTTCAGGGTTTTATAGCCAGGTTCACCTTGCCAGAGCTCAGCTCTCTCTCTTATTGCCTTCTTCCTCCGACTATTGCAGGGAATGATGCCCAATCTGTGCTTTGCCATTCTTTCCATACCATGATCAAGCTTACCCTCAAGACTATAAGCCAAAACAAAGTTGCTTTTGTTTGAGTGTTTTGTAAAAGCAACATGAAAGTAATTAAACAAATGGATTGTTAAAAGAACAGCAGGCCTGGCCCCTCCTCTCATTGTTACTCTCTTATCATGTGAGGTCTTCTTTTCAGATATACTCCTGCCCAAAATGCCTTCTACCATGGAGTGATATAGCCAATAGATCCCTTACCAATGTTGCCACTATGCTATTTGGACTTATAAGTCTCAAGACTGTGAGCTCATGTTGTAATTACCTTTGTGTTGCTGGGAAAGAACAACAGACCAAGAGCAGCTGACAGGAGGCAAGGGTTTATTTTAGTCTTACAGTATCAAAGGGAAGCTTCATAATGGCATGGAAAGCATGGCATGAGCAAAGGGTGACGACACTTCCACCAAAGCAGGCAGAAGATAGTAACAAAAGTGAGAACGAAATTCTGGCAAGGAGAAAAAATGGGTATAACACTCCAAAATCTGCCTCCTAACTGCATACCTAACCCAGCAAGGCTCCACCTCTCAAATTTCCACCAGTTAAGGACAAAGCACTCAAAACATACCAGTTTATAGAGGATTTCTGATTCGAATCACCACAGCTCAATAAACTTCTTTATAAGTTACACAGCCTCAAGTGATTCACCATATGACTAAAAAGTAAGCCAATATAATTAGTGATTGTATAATAGAAAAATAGTGCCAAAGGCTTTATTCTTGGGAATAGTTTAACAATCCCTTGTGTAAATACTTGTAGTTATTTGAATGGACAATCTCCTCCATGTGTTTGAACATTTAATACCCAGGGGGTGGTGCTGTTCAGGAAGGTTGTAGAACCTTTAGGAGGTAGAGCCTTGCTGGAGGAAGTGTGTCACTGGGCATGAGCTTGATGTTACAGCCCAGCCCCACTTGCTCTTTTCTCTCTCTCTTCTTCCTCCCTACTGACATAGTGATATTATGTTATTTCCCATCATGATGGGAATTGTAATCTGAATTAAAACCTTTCCCTTCCAAAAACGGATTGTGTCCTAGGAATGAAAAATTATCTGATAATGGAAAATTGTTACAAAGAAGTTGGGCTGATGCTTCAACAAACTTGATCATTTGGTCCTAAATCTTTTGAAACTGGTTTCAGGAAAGACTATGGAAGGATTTGGAACTTTTTGACTTGAGAAGTCTTATAATGCTGTAAGCAGAGTTTAAGGGGCCATTTTGCTGGGAGTTTGGAATGAAACAATCAGATAGGTTAATGTAAGGAAAGCCATCTTAAGACACACATCCATTTAAGTAATAATAAAAGAAGGCCTTGGCTAGGTTAAAGTTCAACACAGTCATAGAAACAAGAATGAAGATGTAAGCCTGGCATGGTGGTGCACACCTTTAATCCCAGCATTTGGGAGGCAGAGGTAGGAGGATCTCCATGAGTTCGAGGCCACCCTGAGACCACATAGTTAATTCCAGGTCAGCCTGGACCAGAGTGAAACCCTACCTTGAAAAACCAAAAAAAAAAAAGAAAAGAAGATATAGTTTTAGTTAAGATATATGGTATTTGCTTCACACCCTATGCTAACTGAAAAATCCCGCTTTTTGTAACCACACTTGCTTGCATTGCAAGATAGGTTTTGTTTCCTGAACATTGTGGTTTTTTTTTTTTTAATTGACAACTTCTATACTTGTAGACAATAAATGATGATATTTCCTTCCCCTCCCCCCATTCCCCTTCAGAACTCCACTCTCCATCATATCCCCTCCCTCTCTCCATTAATCTCTCTTTTAATTTGATGTCATCATCTTTTTCTCTTATTATGAGGGTCCTGTGAAGGTATTGCTAGGCACTGTAAGGTCATGGATATCAAGGCCAATTTCTGTCTGGACAGTTGCACTGTAAGGAGTCATACCCTTCCTTTGGCTCTTACATTTTTTCTGCCCCTCTTCTGCAATGGACCCTGAGCCTTGGAGGGTATGACAGAGATGTATCAGTGCTGAACACTCCTCTGTCCCTTTTTCTCAGCACTATGTTGCTTTTTGGGTCATCCCAGTGGTCATCACCATCTGAAAAGAGAAGCTTCTCTAACCAGTAGCATTAATATGTGAATATGAACATTAAGTGTAGTGTTTTTAGGGCAGTTTGGTGGGAGTAATATATATATTTAGCTAGACAAGAGCAGGCTTTATACCCCTAAGGCTCATGACCTCCCCTGCCATAGACTTTTGATTAGTTGTTTCAGCATCAGGCATGCATTCCCTCCCATAGAGCCTTCAGTCCAATTAGGGAGCAGTTGGTTTCACCCGTTTTGCACCCGTTTATTGCACCAATTCAGTCATGCCACTATTGCACCCGTTCGGTCATTGGGTCTGTCTGGCCAAACTTGAATTTTCCAGTGTCCACTGTTTTCACTTCTGATGACTTCTGTCTCCCATACTGCTGCATGAAGTGTAGCTTTTTCCAGCTTTCAGTTGGCTGGTCTACAGGAAGAATGTTTTCTGCTCAGCCCCAGCGTGCTTTCTCAATGGCCTTGCCTCTCGGGCAAGAGATGTCTTCAGCAATAGGGTCTTACCATCTGTTTCTCAAGGGAATCCAAGGGCCTGGTTTTTGCCTTTAAAAGCTAACTGTAAAGTAGGATGGGGGCTGCTCTCCTTCTCAGTGGTTTGTTGTGAGGGGGCAGTCACTGGCCAGCTAATAAAGACTCTCATTTAAAAATTCTTATTTAGGTGTGTAGCAGACAGATTCAGGTTCGCTGAGATGAACTTCCAGACCAGGCACAGTTATGGAGGAAGGGATATGATTTATTGAAACTTACAGATCCAGGGGAAGTTCCATAATGGCAGAAGAAGCTGGCCTGCCTTCACAGGGCCAAGCAAGAGAGAAAAAAGCCTACCAGCCACACAGCACACAGAGCAAAACTACAGCCAAAAAGTCACACAGCACACTTCAGGAACTCCTGCTAGGCACACTTTGCATATCTTTACAATGGAATCTCAAACCCACCACCAACACCTTAAGACCAGCCCCCAGTGACATTGCCTCTAGCAAGGTGATTGCAGATGCAAACTATAAATTAATAAAACACTGAATATATTGGGGGACATATATTCAAACTACCACAAGGTGGTCTTGAACTTGATTTCTGGTCTGGAACTCACTACAGAAGACAAAAGGGCTAAGAGAAGTGTGGACAATGTAGGCTTGGCTCACAGTGTTTCAGAGGGGATAAAGGACACTACAAAGAACTGGGCTAAGTAGCAGTTCATATGATATTTTGGTAAAGCAAAGAGTTGATTCTCCCCATGACCTAAAAAATTGAGCAACATCGAATTTAAAAGTAATATTGTAAGGTGTTTGATGGATGAATTTTAAGGCACAATTACATTGAATCTGGCTGGCTTCTTTTATTTACTCTGATTCAGATCTACCATAACAGAGAGCAGAAAGACATGAGAAAAAGTAAACTTTAGCAAAAAAGATATGTGAGTACATTTTAAATCTCAGGCTCAGAGAGCAGCCCCTTTCCCTGTTAAAGTGATTACCATCATAAAAGATAAGCCAGCTGTTGGGCAATAGAAGGATACCTTTAAGGCAAAACCAACCTATTATAGGGTCAAAATTGGAAGAATGCAAATTCTTTTGAAAGGGAAAGGCCTGAAGGGAGTTACAGGAGTTCCTTTCTCTCAGAGTTTAGCATATACAGACAGTTAATACTGTGTTCTATAGGCACCATCTTGCATTCCAGTCTGGCAGTGGAACTTCACAGCATCAGGCATGTGTTGTTGGTTTTGGAAGAACAAAACATCTAAGATTGAGGCTGTTATGGAGAATTGCACTGTCAATCCAGAATGCTAAGAAATGTGAGACAGAGACAGAGTTCCTGCAAGGAGGCCCTATGAGGCCACTGAATGAAGCTGTGAAGGTAAACACTAAGTTACTACAGAGACTTCAGGATATTAGAGATGCCAGGACCTGTGGTATCTGCCAAAGAACCCTGCCAGCTCTAGCAGATCAGGAAAGAGGCTCTGTGTCTAGGAAAGTTGTATAGGTGGAGCATCTCAAGCCTTTGGAGCCCAGAGATTTTTGTCATGAGTGCCAGATATTAGACATGGTACTTTTGGATTTGGTGTTTGCCCTGATGGATTTTGGTCTTGTTTTGGTCCAATCTTTCCTTGCTATGTCTCCATTCTTTTTTTTTTTTAATATTTTTATTTTTGTTTATTTATTTGAGAGGCAGAAAGAGAGAGAATGGGTGCTTCAGGGCCTCCAGCCACTATAAATGAATTCCAGACTTATGTGCCTTCTCATGCACATGGCTTACATGGGTCCTGGGCGTTGAACTTGGGTCCTTTGGCTTTGCAGGAAAGTTCCTTAACCACTAAACCACCTCTCCAGCCCCATTCTTCCCTTTTTGAATGGAAATGTTTACTCTGTGTCCTTATATATTGCAATCATGTAACTTGTGTTTTGATTTTATGGGGCTTATAATTAGTGATTGCCTTGCATCTCAGATGAAACTTTGGGTTTTGAACTTTTCAATAGTGTTGGGAATATTTAAAACTATGGGGACTTTCAAAGTTGGATGGAAAGCATTTTTATCATGAGATAGTCATGAGGAGTCTAATGTGGTGGCTTGAAATGTGAAATATATCCTTACTGCTTATGTTTGAATACTTAATCCCCAGTTAGTGCCTCTATTTTTGAAAGTTTGGCACCTGTAGTAGTTTGACTATATGGCCCCCAATATATTGAGTGTTTTATTAGTTTGTTGTTTGCATCTGCAGCCACCTGGCTGGAGGCAATGTCACTGGCCAGATCTTAAGGTGTGGTGGTGGGTTTAGGATTTCAATCTAAAGATATGCAAAGTGTGCCTAGCTGGAGTTCCTGAGGTGTGCTGTGCTGTGTGGCTTTTGGATTGTGGCTTTGCTCTCTGTGTTTCGTCCTGTAAAATACAGGCCATCTTCTTCTGCCATAATGGAACTTTCCCTGGATCTGTAAGCTTCAATAAATCCCTTCCTCCATAACTTTGTCTGGTCTGGAAGTTCATCTCAGTGAACCTGAAGCTCTCTGCTATATCACCTTTCCAATGTGGTACATTGCTGGCAGAAGCGTGTCACTGGGAGCAGTCCACAAAGTGTTATAGCCTTGTCTCAATTGTTGTTCTGTTTCACTTTCTCTTTACTTCCTTGCTGCAGATGTGGCAATGTAATGTCAGGTTCCTGCACCTGCCACATTTTCCCAACCTGGATTGACTTAAACCTCTAGAACTATTCGCCAAATTAAACCATTTTCCTTCCATAAACTCCTTCTGGTTGAGTATTTCACCCCTACAATGAAAAGGTAACTGGCATAATAATCATTCTAGTCATTAACAGTCATTCAAGCTGATTGTTCTTTCTTGGAATTCTCAGAAATGGACTTCAGAGAAATGATCAGGTGAAAGAAAAGCATCAGGAAGCACTCCTTTCCCATGAGAAATGAGTTTGATAGTGGGAAGAATGGAAACAAGCAAAGACCCAAAAAAGGCATTATAGTATATACCTCAGGGTTGGTTCCACCTGGAGTAAAGGAGATGGACTATTTACATCTCTGCTCCATGGAGTCACTACATAACAGCTGGAGTGAAACCTGGAGGAAACTCCCAGGAAAGTAACTTTATCAGACTCCTCAGTAGCCTTCCAAAAATGTCTCACCTGCTATTGGAAATGAAAGCCCCTAGACTCCTATGTATAGGAATATGGTGAAGGTATCAATGCAAGCATGATTATGCATGCAGATCCCATGCACCCATGTAAACTGCCAGCTGTGGTGGCATACATCTATAATATCAGCACGTGAAAGACAGAGACAGGAACAGGAGACTCTCTAGGGCTTGCTGGCTAGCTAGTCTAGCTGAATTGATGAGCTCTTGTTTCAGTGAGGAACTCTGTCTCAAGAAAAAATAAAGTGGAGGGTCAGAATAGGGACACCCAATGTCTACCTCTGGCCACTTGTGCACGCACACCTATGCACATGCTCACACACCCATACACACACCATAGACATACATGCACAATTGAAAAAAAAATGCAGTGGCTATGTTGACACCATTCAAAGTAGATGTCAAAGAAAAGATGCTGATGAAAAACAAGGAGGACATTTCAAAATGATGGAGAAGCCAATTCATGGAAAAAAAAAAAAAAACCCACATTAGTCCTGAACGTTTGTACACATAACACATGAATCCTAAATACATGGTTGTGGAAACTAAGAGAACAAACAGAAATAGTCAAATCTGCAATATTCTTGATTCTTTCAACACTCTTCTCTTAGGGATTCATAAAACAAGTATCCAGAAAGTCTGTCACACTGTGAAGCCCTGGTCAACATCACCCAACATAACCTAATTCACATTTGTACAACATTCCTTTGAACATAACTGAATGCACATTACTTTTAAGTGCACACAGGTCAAGACATTCTGGGTATAAGGGAGTAGTTCAAGATATTATGGACATAAGTGAGTCTCATTAGCTTACACCATAGCAATTAGTGACCACACAGAGCAACTGGAACTATTAGCATTTAAAGTTGTGTATCTTAGTTTGAGGAAAATTGAATGGAATTCTTACTCAGCCTTTTATTTAAAAAAAAAAAAAAAACCTTTTGTTTATCTTTATTTATTTATTTGAGAGCAACAAACAGAGAGAGAAAGAGGCAGAGAGAAAGAGAAAGAATAGGTGCACCAGAGGCTCCAGCCACTGCAAATGAACTCCAGATACATGCATCACGTTGTGTATCTGGCTTACATGGGTACTGGCTAATGGAGCCTTGAAGCAAGGTCCTTAGGCTTCACAGGCAAATGCTTAACCACTAAGCCATCTCTCCAGCCCCCGAGCCTTTTATTCCATTTAAGCATTCCTTGGACTGGATGAGCCCATTCAACTTCATAATTCAAATGCTAGTCCCATTCCAAAATATCTTCATTAGACATACCCAGAAAAATAATAAAATATAAGAGTACCTCACTTACCAGTCAAGTTAGCTCATAAAATTAACTATCACATGGCAGATAAAAGGACACAAGGAAATCAAGGGCAACTTTCTGTTTTCTACCTAAGATCTTTACATAGATTATGGAAAATTTTGAAGAGCATATGGAAAGGTTGAACTTGATGCAGGTAAGGTCAGTGCTGGGCATGTTTATGATGAATATATGGGATACACTGTTACTTCTGTGTTGGAGATAGTTGAGAGCTGTAAGTACACAAACATTAAAGTATGAACAAGGTAAACTCTGGCTGGGCTCAGAACCACTAGGATGAGATGGGTGTTTATGATGAAAAATACGCTGTTGTGTTGAGATGCCCTGTAAGAGAAAACATTAAAGTTAACATAAAAAGAATGAGATGGGTGGAAAGAAAAAGGTGATGCCCTGTAACAGAGGACAAAGGACAAATAACAAAGACAGAATATCCTCAGAAAAGCAAACAATAAGTTTCAAGAACAAAAGAAAGGTAACCTGCATCATCTGCTGTAGAGAAGATAAATATGGAGTGACAGTTAAGTTCTGTTGACAAATTAGGAATCAAGAAAGAAAGAGACAAAGTTCTTGGGGAGCCTGCTCTGTGAGGGTGTTTCCAGCAAGGATTAACTGAGGGAAGAAGTCTTTTGTCCACAGAGGATGGCCTGTATACACCCTTTTTCTTTTTTTTTTATTTTTTTTTTTGGTTTTCCCAGGTAGGGTCTCACTCTGGCCCAGGCTGACCTGTAATTAACTATGTATTCTCAGGGTGGCCTCGAACTCGTGGAGATCCTCCTACCTCTTCCTCCCGAGTGCTGGGATTAAAGGCGTGCGCCACCACGCCTGGCTTTAAAAACACTCTTAAAAGAACAGAGAACCTTTTCCCCTGGCTGTCTGTGCTACTCACTCATGTGCACACTTACCACTTTTGGGGGCTATCCGTTATGGTTATTAGAACTGACTTTAATTAGCCTTCCAACATGGATTGAAGACCAGTGGCTCTCCATGAATGCTTCCAGTTTTCAGTGCTAACCTGGGACTGCTGTGGCATCAATTCTGTGTGTAGCTGACAGAGTCCCTGATGCTCAAGCCTGCAGACAGCTATTGTTAGGCTGTCCAGCTCTTTTTGTGTAAAATAATCCAACCTTTATCATACATATCCATTCTATCAGTCTGGTTCCTCTAGAGAACCCTGACTAATATATATGTGGCAAAAACAGACAGTGAGAAGTAGAGTAAGTAGGTGTCCATGTTATCTTCAGGGAGAACAATATCAGAGGTGGGCTAGATTAAGATGTGATGTACTGCAAAAGAGATAGACATGAAACAACATGTGACGTACTGCAGAAGAGATAGGCATGAAACATACTTTGCTTTTAGCAACATGGATGGAAGAAAGCTCAAAGGTGACATAGCACAAAGAATGATTTCCCAAAACTTTGAAAGGAAGATCTGTTATAGAAAGAAGAAACGTAGGGAAGTAGAGATCTGAAAAATCACAACAAAATAGATTGTGGAACACAAGAAAAAAAATTCATTTATGCATGTTTGGCCACTTTCATTTTTTTTTTTTTACCAGAGACACATAAAAAATTCTGTTTTAATTATGTGACTCTCTTATGAAAACTTAGGGCATTGCCTAATTTCATAATTTCAAAATATGTCTATATCTAAATAGCACAATATATTTGAAAATACTGCAAAAAACTATGAAGACTGTGTAAGTGCCAGCAGTGATCTGGAAAACATTTAACTTTGTCCTTAATTCTCTACCTGAGAAATAATAACAGGTCTGAGAGCATGAGTGTTTTTTTTTTTGGTTTTTGTAAAATATTCACAAAATTTCTTTTTATTTTTTTTTTTTTTTTTAAGTATTACTTCCAGATCTCTTTAGTGTATGGTCTACTTTTTTTCCTTCACCCTTGTAATGATTTTTTAATGGATTTATATTTTGTCAGTTGTGGTACCTTGAATATATCATGAACACCATAGCCACATTAAATATTCCTAAAGCATTAGTTTCATTGTTACTTCTTTATTTAAAATCTTTCAGGGGCCTTTCCCTTCTCATTCTGCATTAAGTTCAAGACAAAGCCTATATTTCTCAGCCTAGTATCCAAGGCATTTTATAACTTCATCTTTTTTTTAATCTTCATCCTTATTGGTACCTTGTACACAGCACCTACTTTCCTTCCACACTGATCAAATTCATGCCATTTGTTTTTGAAATTCTTCTGCATGGATCATATATTCTTATAAGAGTAAAGTACTGCTAAGAGCCACCCTTCTCACTGCAGGGAGATGGCAATCCATTATGGCTGTGCAATGTCAATGGATATGCATGTAAATGACAGTTCCTAATGACAGCAGAAACTTTTGCACTCCTCTTATAGCATGGCCTGTACCAGGATTGCCTCTTCCTTTCAGCTTCAAACCTTCCTAAAGGGCAATCCTAGTAACTGGATCAGGTTCAAAGTCATAAAACCAGTACTTAAAAATCTTTTTTAAGCTAAATTTACTATAACCACTTAGCCTTCTTCTTGGCATGACTTTCCTTTATAAGTAAGTCTGTGGTTATGTCTCTACAAGTCAAGTGCCTAATTCTAGACCATTTTGTTCCCTTTATTTCCATTCTATTCTTTCCTAAGTTTTTCTAACCATTCAAGAGAACAACCCACCATTTGTTAATAAAACTGGTTCCCACCTCCTCCATAGAATTTTCAGTGATTATTCTATTCTGCAATTATCATTTCTCTCTTGAGTTATTATTATGATCATAATTTATGCTCAAGATTTAACATGTAGTTAATATCATGCTTTAGATTCCTTCATTTGTTATGCCTGAAATTTTATCAACTGCCAACCAAACTATGACTCCTCAATGTGTGAAACGTTGGCTTTTACACATTTGCTTATTTTAGGATAATACAAAGCATGTGATAAATGTTTCTACATTTAATATTATCAATAAAGTATAAAAATTATAAAGCTAATCCTCATGTTAATCTGTAGGGTTTTAAAAAGCTAATTCAATTTATAATTTTTAAGATCATTTTCTCACTTTTTTGCTGTGGAAAATGTCTACTACTCTCTACCATATCTTCTCTTCATTTTTTCTTTTTTATTTTGAGACAGGGACTGGATATGTTGACCTGGTACTCACTACATAGACCAGATTAGTCTTGAACTCCAACCAACCTCCAAACTAGCATGCTTTCTTATCATTTGCATTTGCATTCTTCTGGGAAATAATGCATTTATTCTATGGTAAGTATAATTATATGAGACCCAAACAGACTCAGAGTTTTCCATGCAGTTTGTGACATGAGGCTACTGATGCCTCTCTTGGTGCTATGTTGAAAATATCCCATGAAAATGAAATCAAATGAATACAGAAAGAGTAGATTAATGGAAAGAAATAAAATGACATTCTTGTTGATTTTTAGTCATTTTATGCTTGAAGCCAGCTGCATCCCCAGATTGTCAATTTATATGAGTCAGTAATTTCCTTTTATAGAAGTTCAGGCCTGATACTGAAAACCTTGTCAAAAGCCTATGGCTGGGAAGGACCCAAAAATGCAGAAAAAAGTTACTAATGTTCTATACTTATATGGATATACTATGCCCACCGAATTCCCCTCTAAGTGTTTGTGTTTATGCCTATATATTAGTTAGTGATCCTGTACTTTTGGTTGAAGAAGATTCTCTTTTCAGATGGAGTGACTATTGAGGAGATTCAAAACATCAAAGTGGTGAGAACAAACAGTTGAGTGTTCAGCACTTAATGTGCTCAGCACCAATACACACTCCAAAAAAAGAGGTAGGAGAAAGAACCTGAGAGCCAAAGGATGTAGAGGAGTGCTCTGGAGTGCTGTCTTCAAAACACAGCATGGTCATTGTAGTCATGACCTTACAGTGGCTGTTATTCCCTGAACAGGAACAGTACTATTTCCTGCACAAGAATGGTATAAAACAGAGCCCTTTGACATGTCATGGATGATGGACGTGGAAAAACAAAAAGACATCAACACATGTGCCTGACAAAGTTTGTAGCATTAATTAGACATTTTATGTTCTTTCTAGTCATAATATTTAAAAATATCATTATCAACATCAATTATGAAACATTTCTACAGAACAATGTGAAAGGGTTTAAATAAGTGTTCACCTGGTGGAGATTATAATTATTTTTTTGTATCAAGTCCTGCAAATAGCAACACATTGTCCAAATCACTCAGCCAAAACTGCTGCAACTAAAGTTTCATTATTTTTAATACCTCCAACATTAATTCTCTGTAATTCTAGGGTAGAGAGTATTTCATTTCCTTAAAATATCTCTAGGGCTGAAAATAGAGCTCACTCCTTGGACTGTGTTAATTGGGTATTTTTAGAACATAGATCATCTAATTCTTTATGTTTTCCTTTACTCAGCTGTACTTGGCACTTGGAAGCTTTGGTTTTGCATTGTGAGGACATGCTTAGGGAAGATTTCAGCATTCTCTTTCACCAAGTTGTGGGCAGAAAATGACACACATTGCAGTGTGAGCCAAATAAAGAAGCAGACATCTCAAAGAATCATGAGGCAGCTTGTCTGTAATCTGGGCGTAGCCCTGGTCACATGCCACGTCTCCACTCTGTAAGAATAAAATGGGATTCTTTCCCAGAACTTCTGAGAGTTGTCATAGAGGGGCTCCACTTTACTGTCCTCATCTCAACATCTAATGCCCAGTTAGTTGTCAGAGTTTCTGAGGAGTCCCTTTCCCCTAGAAGGCTCCCTGGGTGGTACCTACTCACTATGTCATGATGCTCTATGATAAGGATATGTCCTTATTTTATTTTGTTTTGTTTTTTATTTTATTTTATTTTATTTTTTTGGAGAGAGACACAGAGAGAGAGAGAGAGGGAGAGGAAGACAGATAGAGATGGGCAGGCCAGCAGGGTCTCAGCTGCTGTGAAGGAAATCCAGATGAGTGCGCCCCCTTGTGGTCCAGTGCGGCATTGCACCCTTGTGTCACTTTGTATCTGGCTAAACATGGGATCTGGAGATTGGAACCGCTGGAGATTGGAACCAGCATTCTTAGGCTTAGGAGGCAGGTGCCTTAACCACTAAGCCATCTCTCCAGCCCATTATTTTTAATTTTTTTATCAGCAGCTTCTATACTTACAGATAATAAACTATGATTTTCCTGCCCCTCCTCCATTCCCCTTCAGAACTCCATTCTCCATCATTCCCCTCCCTCTCTCCATTAGTTTGTCCTTTAATTTGATATCATCATCTTTTTCTCTTATTATGAGGGCCTTGTGAAGGTATTGCTAGGCACTGTGAAGTCATGGATATCGAGGCCAATTTCTCTCTGGACAGTTACATTAGAAGAAGGGGTTGCCCTTCCTTTGGCTCTTCCATTCTATCTGCCCCCTCTTCCACAATGGACCCTGAGCCTTGGAGGGTGTGACAGAGGTGTTTCAGTTCTGGGCACTTCTCCATCCCTTCTTTTCAGCACTATGTTGCCTTTTGGGTCATCCCAGTAGTCATCACTATCTGAAAAGAGAAGCTTCTCTAACCAGAATTGAGAGTAGCATTAATATATGAATATGAACATTAAGTGTAGTGCTTTCAGGGCAGTTTGGTGGGAGTAATATATACACTTAGCCAGACAAGAGCAGGCTTTATACCACTAAGGCTCATGACCTCCCCTGCCATAGACTTTTGCTTTGTTGTTTCAGTACCAGGCATGTATTCCCTCCCATAGAGCTGGCCTGCAGTCCAATTAGGGAGCAGTTGGTTTCCCCAAGAGCAGATATGCCTCTATTGTACCTGTTTGGTCATTTGGCCTATCTGGCCAAACCTGAGGTTTCCAGTGCCCGTTGTTTGCACCACTGATGATTTCTGTCTCCCATCTGCATGCCGTACAGCTTTTTCCAGCTTTCAGTTGGCTGGTCTACAAGGAGAGGGGTTTCTGCTCAGCACCAGCTTGATTTCTCAGTGACCTTGCTGCTCAGGCAAGTGAGGTCTTCAGCAATAGGGACTTATCATCTGTTTCTCAAGGGAAATCAAGGGCTTGACACTAGCCTGCAATGTTTTGGAGGCTACAGGGACCTCCCTGGCCAACAACTAACTGGAAGGTATCCCATCCCAGGCACTGAAATTTTTTCTAGTAACAATCTATAGCTTCTGGATGGGCCATTATTCAAAAAAGTAGGTTTACATAAGTCTTATTCAGAATATCTTGAATTTTGATTGTATTTATTTATTTGAGAGCAACAGACAGAGAGAAAGAGACAGATAGATAGAGAATGGGCATGCCAGGGCATCCAGTCACAGCAAATGAACTCCAGATGCATGTACCACCTTGTGCATCTGGCTTATGTGGGTCTTGGGGAATTGAGCCTCGAACCAGGGTCCTTAGGCTTTGCAGGCAAGTGCTTAACCGCTAAGTCATCTCTCCAGTCCTCCCCTTTTTTCAACATCTTATTTTTATTTTCAAGGAGGGAAGATGGAGAGTGAGAG
Source organism: Orientallactaga sibirica (assembly GCA_036365145.1). Taxonomy (NCBI): domain Eukaryota; kingdom Metazoa; phylum Chordata; class Mammalia; order Rodentia; family Dipodidae; genus Orientallactaga; species Orientallactaga sibirica. The sequence continues at coordinate 14,930,597 of JAEOAD010000008.1, forward strand.
GGAATGGGTATGGCAGGGCGTCTTGCCATTGCAAATGAACTCATGATGTGTGCGAGCCTTTGTTCATCTGGCTTGATGTAAGTACTGGGGAATCAAACATGGGCTGTCAGGATTTGCAAGTAAGCACCTTGAACTGCTAATCTATCTCTCCAGCCTGGTATTTCTTAATAGGGAAGATTAGGACTTTGAGAATTGGTTTGAATGTGAATGGCCCCATAGTTTCAGGTACTTTGATTAAGCTTCTGACTTAGTCTTCAGCAGGTGGAGTCCTACTGGAGAAGGTGTGTCACTGGGGGCAGATCATGAGTCCAGCCCTAGGTATGTGTTCAGAGTCAGTTCATGGGTTTGTCTCTCTGCTATGAATGTTTGATGAAGCATCCCAGTTTTCTCCACCATAATGAAGCTTTCCCTGGAATCTATAAGCCTGATATAAACTCTTTTCTCCCTTAAGCTGCTTCTGGTTGGGTGTTTGTCCCAGAAACAAGAAGGTAGAGGAATACTGGTATCAAGAAGTGAGGATATTGCTATGAAGAATCTGCCCGTGTGGTTTTTGGTCTTTTGAAACAAGTTTGTGGGAGAAATAGGAAGAATTTCTTACTTTGAACTGGAAAAGCCTTGCAATGTTGTAAGCAGAGCTTGATGGGCTATTGTATTAAGACTATGAAAATGCTAAATGCAGAGAGAATTGTGGACTATGAAGGCTTGACTTAGGAAGTCTTAAAGGGGAAGGAGAGAACTTTGTTAGAAATGAGTTACTGCAGAAAGGCTGGGTGCCTTCTACCTATGTCCTGAGAAATTGAACAAAGTTAAGCTTAAAAGTAATGGATTGGTTGTTTTGCAGAAGAACTGAGAAGAAAGTTATGAAAGATGTATAGTTTATAGTTTATCACAGCAAAAATACAAGCAAGTTTGAAGTTATAGGCATAGAGACTGGTTTTAGATTTAAGCTGCAATTATTAAGGAGGTTACCACCAGTAACGTGCGACAACTGTTTGGCATTAAGACAGTGATAAAGATGCTCTGAGTGTGAAATCCAAACAATAGAAGGTTCAAGCTAGTTTGAATGCAAACTTTTTTTTGTTGTTGCTTTTTGTTTTGTTTTTTGAGGTAGGGTCTCACTCTAGCCCAGACTGATCTGGAATTCACTATGTAGTCTCAGGATGGCCTCAAACTCATGGCAATCCTCCTACCTCTGCCTCCCAAGTGCTGGGTTAAAGGTGTGCACCACCATTCCCAGCTTTGAATGCAAATTCTTTCTAAAGGAGAGGGCTTGAAAGAGGACCGCTAAAAGATCATCCTTATCTTCAATGTCAAGCTTTATTCCCCCTGGATTTACAAATTTGGCTATGCTGTCCCCCGATACTGGTTTTAGAAGCTTAAGCTGGAAAACTGCAGGGAAGTGGTTCTAAGAGCTGCTGAGACACAGCAGTGTGAAGCAGGAGGATCAGTAAAGTCATTGTATGGAGCAATAAAGATAAACCATGAATTGCAATGGAGAACCAAAGAGTTCAGATACCAGGACCATGGAACTACTGCTAAGTGGAACAGCTGGCTCAGGATCAAGTTTCCCTTGGGCTATGAGAAGCCCAGCTGGAAGAGTGGAATTGAAAACCCAGAGACTTTGTCACTGGTTATAGATTTTGGACTTTTATACTTCTTTTTTTTTTTTGGTTTTGGTTTTTTTGAGGTAGGGTCTTACTCTAGACCAGGCTGACCTGGAATTCACTCTGTATTCTCAGGGTGGCCTCAAACTCACAGGAATCCTCCTACCTCTGCCTCCTGAGTGCTGGGATTAAAGGCATGTGCCACCATGTCTGGGTGATTTTGGACTTTTAAATGCAGATGTTTGATGTTTACCTGCTGATTATTGATCTAGCATTGGTCCAGTTTCTCCTTGTTATGCCTTCTTTTTGCAATGGGAATGTTTAAGCTGTGCCATTATGTGTTGGAAGTATGTAACTTGTGTTTTCATTTTACAAGGCTCATAGTTAAGAGACAGTCTTCAATCTCAGATGAAACTGGACTTTTGAGCAGGGTTCATGTTGGTAAAGCCTATGGGGACCTTTAGAGTTGGACTGAAAAAAATTTGTATTGTGTGATGATCATGATTCTATAACAGCTGGTGTTGAAATGTGGTGGTTTGAATGTAAATGGTCCCATATACTCTGGTATGTTAAGTAAGCTTCCTACTTAGTCTCCAGCAGGCAGAGTCCCGCTGGAGGAGGTCTATCACTGGGGAAGATCTTGAGTCAAGCTCTAGATGTGTGTTCTGGGTCAGTCTGTACTTATTGGTGCTGGAATTTGTTTCTCTGCTACAGATGTATGATAAACTGAGCCATGGTGAAACTTCCCTGGAATCTGTAAACCTGAAATAAACCTTTTCCTCCCATAAGCTGCTTCTCATTGTCCCAGAAATAAGAAGGTAACTACTACACTTTGATACAATTGATTATTAGTAAAGCATTAAGGTATGTTTGGTGTGCCCTGCCCATAGAGCTGAGGAGATGGTATATATATTAGAATGATTCCCACTTGCAAAATAGTAAATTTATTTATCTTAAATTTATATTTTTGACAATTTTTATAGACAAATATATATTTTGATGATGTTCACTTCTCATTACCTTCTCTTGGCTCCCTCCTCATCCTCCTGAACTCCTGCTTCCCAACTAGTCCCACTTCTATTTTGTTGACATTTGTGTGTGTGACCCACTGACTTTAATTAGAGTTGCTTGCATGAGTATCAGTGAAGGGTTATTTATGATACATGTAACTTACCAGTGGATACACTACTGAAGAAAATGTATCCTCCTCCCCAAGCAACCATTAATTCCCAATAAATTCTCTGAGCAGACTGGAAGAAACCTCCTGAGCACTTCCATTATCTACAACAGAATGTTATAGGATCAATCTTATGTAAAAGGAGTTTGTGTGGAAAAAGTGATTTGTGTGAGAACAAAAGCAACTATTCTAACTTTTCTGTTCTTGATCACTAAGGCTTTTCTTCACTGACTTTGTCTCCCTGAAAAACTGCACTCATTTTACCTATGATAATTCCCATAGAACAATTATGTGTGATATAAGTCCAGTAAATAACATTACATATATTCTTGCAATTCTATTTTTTTTTCTTGGAATAAGCAGAGAAGTCCAATTCATTAGGAATGAATTGTGGGTATATACAAAAAGAATAAAGATTGGGGCTGGGGCATCTGGGCATGGTGGCACACACCTTTAATCCCAGCACTTGGGAAGCAGAGGTAGGAGGATTGCTGTGAGTTCAAGGCCACTCTGAGAATACAGAGTGAATTCCAGGTCAGCCTGGGCTAGAGTAAGACACTACCTTGAAAAAAAAAAAGATTGGGGCTGGGGAGATAGGCCAGCAATTAATATGTGTGCTTGTAAAGCCTGCTAGTCCAAGATCAATTCCTCAGTACCCATGTAAAGCTGCTTGTGGACTACACTCATTTGAAGCAGCAAGGTACACTATCTCTCAATGGAGATGGAGCACAGAGAACTCCTTTGACCTCCAGAAGTGTACTATGACACACACACACCAATATATATACATACATATAAGTGAATAAACAAATTCTTTTTACATGGAAAGGATATAAATTTCCAGGGACAAGGACAGAAGACCTACTAATTCTTAGTAGTGTCTTTATTATTTCAAACATGCTTGTGGTAGTTTGAATGGATGTCCCCCAATAGATTCAGGAGTTTATTAAAATTTGTAACTTATTAGATTGCCAGCTACCTGGCTGGAGGAGGTTTCACTGTAGGTAGGTCCTAGGGTCCAGCCTTAAGGTATGCTTGGTGGTGGATCTGAATTACAGCCCAAGGTATACAGAGTGTTTGAGCTCTGCCTGGGGTTCCTGGGGTGTGCTTGCTTATGGTACTGATGGTGGTATTTCTCTCTATGTGAATCTGTGAAAGTGGACTAGCTTCTTTGGCCATTATGGAAATTCCTCTGGATCTGTAAGCTTCAATAAATCCCATTCCTCCCATAAACTGTGCCTGCTTTGCAAGTTTATCTCAGCAGTTTGAAGCTGACTACAACAAAGCCTAAACAGCTTCTTCCTTTTATTTTGTTCTTTTAGTTCCCATGTACTCCTCTGTTAGCACTAATAGTTTATTCTTTGCTTAAGCCCTCCAAGTAAGAATCTGTTTTCCTCATAGCCTGAAACATTGGCAACAAACCACACAATGAAACAGGTATGAAAGACTAAGAAGTATGCCATGAAGCAATCCTCAGCTTCATTTCCTTTGCTTTTTAGATAATGATGACTCTGGGGAAGAGATGGGAACTCCAGAATGACTTTGTTAACTTCAAAGCCTATGCTTGGAGAGAAAAAGTGAGGCAAGACATCTATCTGGACAGGGAGCCTCAACCTCATCATCACTCTTTGCCTGTAGCACTATTCTGTTATATTTGAAGATATAGAATTCAAAAACAACTTTTATGATAAAAGCTATGAGCAACTGGTAGTAAAAGATCTCAATAATATTAAGTGAATTAAGCTAAGTCAGTAAAACAAATATATGCTTTCTCTCAGGAATGGTTCCTAGATTTATATAGATGCATAAAATCATGCATATATGTTATAAGACATTGAAGAACCAAGGGGCTGGTGGAAGGGAGAATGGAACATCAGAGAGTGTAGTGGAGTGTATGACCAATGAGAGACAAATGCTCATACAAAAATTTTAAAAAGAGATAAATAAGCCATAATGATGACATTTAAGTCAACATTTTAGTTTGTTTTGTATACATTTTTAATTACATCCCTTACACAATGCAGAATTTTAGATGAACAAGAGGAAAAAAATGATTAAAAGAAAATGAGGTCTGGGGAGAAGGCTCCGTCTTTATGTATAGTGTTTGCTGCACAAGAATGAGGATCGAAGTTATGATCCCCAGCACCCATGTAAAAGACCTTCATGGAAGTGCATACCTGCAATCCCAGCACTGGAGAGGCCAAGGCCGAAAGATCCCTGGGGCTGGCTGGCTAGCTAGTCTAGTCAAACCAGTAAGCTCCAGGTTCAGTGAGAGACCCTGTCTCAAAAAATGAGGTAGAGCGTGATTAAGCAAAGCACCTCATCTTGATCTCTGTCCTCCACACACATATGCACTCACATCCACCCATACACATGTGCACCCCCACACATAGGAACATCCATGCACACCTTATACATACATATGCAGAAACAAAAGAAAGTAGAATGAAAAAACCTTCTGAATTCTCACACCATCAAGTGTTATAAACAATAGGAATGTGTTCAACATCCTTAATTATCAGGGAAATGCAAATTAAAACAACTATGAGATTCCACCTTACCCCAGTAAGGATGGCTAACATTAAAAAAATCAATGAAAACAAGTGCTGGTGAGGCTGTGGAGAAATAGGAACAAGCCTCCACTGTTGGTGGGAATGTAAAATGGCACAACCATTATGGAAAGCTATATGGAGACTCCTGAAATGGATGACCATAGACCTACCAATGGATCCAGTTATTCCCTTACTGGGCATTTACCCTAAAGGCTCCAAGCCTCAGATCATAGAGATTTGCTCAACCATGTTTATAGCTGCTCAATTCATAATAGCTAAGAGCTGGAATCCACCCAGATGTCCATCATTAGATGAATGGATAGCAAAGATGTGGTATAATCTACACTATGGAATTCTATGCAGCAGTAAGGAAAAATGAAACAATGAAATTTGAAAAAAAAAATAGTCAAACATGGAACAGATCATTCTCAGTGAGCACACCCAATCACAAAAAGATAATCATCGTAAAATCTCATTCATCTGTGGCTCCTAACCTGAATCCTCCCGAGATGCTGTCATACCTAATAAGTACCCTGAGGAACAGACAATAGGGAGGGTGGGAGGGGAGGTAAGGTGGGAGGGAGTGAAAGGGTGGGGGTGAGGGTAAGGGTGGGGGGACACAAATAGGGACCCAAATGGAAATAGTACCATAAAATCCTATATTCTGAACAACAGGCTAAAACATCAATCCTTTAGCAGGCCTGCAGAGGGAACTCCTGAACCACAGGGACCTGGAGAGAACATCATGAAGACCAACCTTAATCTTTTCCTCTCTCTCTCTCTCTCTCTCTTTCTCTCTCTCTTTCTTTCACTCTCTCCTATTCTCCTCTCTACACTCACTTTCTCTTTTATATTACTGATCTTTTTCTTCCTTCACCTTCACTGACTTAAAACTCTCAGTACCAGCATGGGGTTAACTTTCACGATGAGCTATTGATCAGAGAGACCTACAAGGTTTCCCAAAAAAAGACAGATTTCGGGCAGAGTTCTTGATGACCCACCAAAGGTGAATGGTAAGACACTAATGCGGAAGACATTGTATGTGATTGAGATGAAACATGGAGCGACCTGGTCAGAATCTGGTAGAGGGTCAGTCCCCAGACAGTTAGCTAGTCTAGTGCCAGAGGATGCTACATGAGTGACTGGGGAAAATAACCGACATCTTCCCAAACAACTCACAGTCCAAGCTCCCCAGCAGGAAACAACCTGACATGATGCTCAAACAAGTGCAGTACTGGCACACAGCCATGGTGGGTAACCAACTGCTCTTGATTTGGCTAATAGATCCACTCAGTGGAATGGAACTCATTGCTGGAACTGGGAAATAAGTCAAAATCATGTACAAAAAAATGAGCCCATTCCCCAATATCAAGCTCCCACCAAATGTGGGCTAGAAAAGGGCCTACGCATTTTATATAAAATAACTAGGGCCATTCCATCTATCTAGTACTAACTTCTCTCTCCATTGGAGAATTTGCTTCTCTTTTTCAGATGGATGACGAACCTGAAGGGAGGATCAGCCTATTGCACCTTACCAGGGCTCCAGCTGAATCCATAGAGTAATGGTGGAAAAGGACAATAGTACAGCTTTCTTGGTGAACCCAACACCAGAATAAGGCTGTAGGAGATAAACAGAGAGAACATCCAACTCCTACTAAGCCAGATATCCAGAGACACAGAGGCTCCCAAGACTTCATCACTGAAGTAGAACTAAAATGATCCCAGCATGGCTCAGGGAAATCGTGGAAGAGGGAGCGGTAAGAGTGTTAGAGCCACAAGTTGGGTCATTATGCACAGAGACTTTGCCTCTCCCCCATAACTGTTGGCTACCCCCATAGTGCATGACCCACATTCCCCAATGATAAGGGTCCCTTCGGAGGGGGGAGGACAGGGAGGAGGCTACTGGAGTCACCAACATGAATGTAAAATTAGAATAATATAAATTTAAAAAAATAGGAACATGTATTTGTAGATGTGATATATACCTGTGAGTAGAGATTTCCTGGGACATTTAAGTGACAAGGCAGTTTCTAGTGACAAGGCAAATACAAAGCCCTGGGCTTGTCTGTGAGAGCATGGTTGAGAGAATTAAGGTTCCAGGTTTTACACTGGGTGATAAGAACCTGGGGAGAGAAGGAAAGGAGAACAGAAGGACTTTCCCCAGCACCAGAGTCTCTCCAGGTCAGATGCCTCTTCCTGCAGCTCATTCTCACCATGGGCAGGTCAGGCCTTCCATCAGCTCTGCACATTCAGTGGCCATGAATAAACAATCTCACCTTTCCTGCCCTTTCTTATTCATCTGTAAAACAAGAAAAGCAAGTCAAATAGTCCTTTATTTTTATTTTTTAGAAAGAGAGAGAAAGATACACAGAGAGAGAGAATTGGCCCAGGGCCTGAGCCACTGCAATTAAACCCCAGACACTTGTGCCACCTAGTGGGCATGTGTGACCTTGCACTTGCCTCATCTTTGTGAGTCTGGCTTACGTGGGACTTGAAGAGAGTGAATATGGGTCCTTAGACTTTGCAGGCAAGCACCTTAACCGCAAAGCCATCTCTGAAGCCTCAAATGGTCTCTTTTGTCTCTTTCAAAATGAACATTGTCTAACTGATGATAGAGACAAGCAATAGATATCATGTTGACTTCTTTTCTTAGCAGAATGTATATGTATGTATATGTGGGCTTTCATTTGTATATGTGTGTTTGTATATGCATGCTTCTAGATCTGTGCAGATCCTGTTGGGATTATTCATGTTCACTGAGTCATCTTTGAGTAGAATACACTGACTGTCAAATTGCCTTTTACTGATCAATCACTTCTTTCTTCAAACTCCCTTTAATGCATTTTAATTTCAGCTATATATGTCAACTCTATAATTCTGGAGGTTTTGAAGGGAAGAACCCAGCACAATACATGCCAAGATAGTGTCAGGGGTATAATTTCAAGACAATTTATAAACACAGTCATGAGAGGGTTCCAAATATACATAATTATAATCCAAATACTATTTTTTGCACTATATATATATTCCTCCTGATTTCTTGATGATGAGTAAACATGTAAGCCTTGTTGGCCAGGATTCCATCAAAACCAACAGTTCTACTCTTGACAAGTAAGTCATTTATTTTAAATTTCACTGGGAATTTTTGGAGCTATGATTACTCTTTGTGTCTTGAACAGATGAAGAATATAAAGTTTTTTAAAAATGAAATTTATGTCACAAAAATGTGAGTTGTTGCAGTTAAGTTTTAATGTACTAAGTCTGATCATGTAGGAATGAACTGTAAGAATGAAGTATGGGAATGAACAATGGAAAATAATTGGGAATATTTCTTATGGATTTTATAAATAACTTTTCTGAGATTATTGCTGTTAGTTGCTAAATTCCTTACTTATAACTTGGCATAAAATTAATCTTTTAACGATGTAACCCACCCAGACACTTCTTCTGCATTGGTATACCTTTGGCTTGAACAGCATAGATGACCAATATTGACAAGCAATGTTTATAGAAGTTGACTGATCTTAACCTATTCTCTTTGATCAATTTCCTCAGTGGCCTGGTTAGACACTCAATTCAGAATAGGCATACATGCATAGGAAATGCTGAACATGGCATTGAAGACAATGAGGTCTGTAACTATGGGCCCACAGACCTGTTGAAGACAGCAGGTGGGCTCAGTATGATTGCATTTGTGATCAGAGTGTATGTGTGTTCTGGATCAGCAGAGTCCAGCAAGTCATACTTCTAAAATCTCTTCCTTTAACAAATTCTTAAGGATTATCAAAAGTGGAAAGCTCATACAATGTACTACTTGTTCACTTATAACTGGGTTTGGGCTGTTTAATAAAAATGCCAATGAGTACCTGTTTGCTATAACTGCAGTAAGATCAGTGCAGTGGCAATACCAGATGCAGCTGGTTTACTGATATCTTAAACTAAATTTCCCTTCAGTTTCTTTGTGTCCTCAGGGTGTTGCTAGAAGCAGCTAGCCCACTCCCGAGTTGCCCGAGAGTTAGTTTTTCCACTTCTCAGAGTCTGCTCCTAGAAGCAGTTTGCCCACTGTAGGAGTTAGTCTTCTAGAATTTCAGGGCTGTGCTCACTAAATAAGGCATGACTGTAGTAAGATGTCCATCTTCTTATTATATATAGTATTTTTAAAACCCCATCAAAGTTTTGTGTACTTACTTGCAAAGTGAATACTGTTTGTATTCTGGTATTTATTCTGATGACACGTCATGTTTTCTAAGTTTATTAAAAAAATTGGAATTTCTAGATGTATGTGTTTTAGACAGCTTATCATAAAAAACACCTGGGCTAGTCAAGTTATACAGATAAAAGGTTTATTTGGGCTCACAGTTTTGGTGGCTTCACTCCATGCTCAGTTATCATCATTGCTTTGGGGCTCTGCTGAGGCAGCACATTGTCACAAGTGTTCTGCCCAAAACACAACCATTCATCTCATGGCTAGGAATGAGGGTTGGAGACCACGTTCATCCTAATTTCCTTCATGAGCATGCCTTCAGTGACTGCAATTCCTCCTCCTCTGCTCCTGGAAACTTTCACCACCTCCCAACTGTGTCACTCTTTGGAATAAGCCTATAACACCAGGGTCTTTGGCAGACCTTCCACAGTCACACACAGCTAATCACCATGTATATCACTTGGAATGGGAAGTCTAAGAGTTGGGCCAGTAGCTCTGGAAGCTTGACACATGGGTCCAGAGCATGTCAGGGCTCCTGCCTTTGCATGCCATTGCTATTTAGAAGACCAGCAGTGCTGAGCCGTGGCATGGGAATTTCAATACACAGTTACTGCACATTTGGTTTCTGACAGAGAGGGATTGTGTCATTTTATAGTCCTTGAAGATGCTTCTCCTTGCCAGGAAAGCTCTAGGTTGCTCATTTTATGAGGGTGGTTTTAGAATGATTAATATCCTTATTCCACTGAAGAAGTGGACTTTTAAAGGTCTGGATGTATGTGTGTTAGACAAGTCTCCAGTCCTTATAAAGATGGCCCCCAGAGCTTGCTAAGGAAGAGCATTTATACCCTAACCTGAGCATACCAATCCAGCCTGGTACTTTTAAAAAAATCATAACTTTCATGACCGCAAAGATATTTTACATAAGTCACTTTGCCAGTAGGACTAACATGTCTGGCTAGCAAGCCCCGGGGATCTGCCTGCCTCTGCCTCCCCAGTGCTGGGTTTAGAAGTGCATGCTACCATGCCTGGCATTTTTACATGGGCTCTGGGGATTAAACTCAGGTCCTCATGCTAAAGCACTTTTCTCATTTATCTATCTCCCCATCTCAATTATAAGCTTCTGAAAGACAGAACTCTCACTTTTTTCTACACTCACCATACTTAATGTTTTAGAGGCTGCAGGGCCAGCCAATTGTAGGAGTATAACTCTGTAAATCTTCCTGGACTTGTGTAATAAAACCAGATCGATTACAGAGAAGTATGATGATAATTGGTTTAGCTACATTTCACAAATTTTATCCATCCTTGGTAAGAAGGGGTTTCTTCTTAAGTCAGGAGAACTCTAGGAAGTGAAATTCTTGAATTGATACATGGCTCTTTAGAATGAATGGTCACATACACTGGCCTCCGGTACAGGATTTTTACCTCAATGTGTGGAAGGCCTACTTTACACAAGCCACCAGTTCTGAGCTCCAGAGAGGAAGAGAGCAAAACTCTTTTCTTCCTTTTCTTTAATCTTTCTATTAACCTTCAGGAAAACAATAGCTCTCCTAGAAACTTCACTAACAATGTAGGCCTATTTGTTGACTAGAATACATGGTCACCCTAGCTACAAGAGAATCTAAGACGTGTATTTTTGGGCTCATTGTCAAGTCAAACAAAAATGGGATCCTTCTAGAAGAATAAAGGTGCTGAAAAAAAGCACCTTCTATATTCCCAGTGTATGTTATTGTCACTACTGTTATTGTTATCGACATTACAGTTGTGCCTAGTGCTGGCTTATTGTCTTTGTAGACAATTTATTATTTTGTAGATTTTAAATTTCATTGAGAAAAAATGTTGTTTTAATTACCAATCAGGCTCTTGGGTTATATAATGAATTAGTAATAAACTATCTTGACAGAGGAGAAAAAAAAAAAAACTGTGCTGGAAAGTGTCCCAGGAGTTTTGGACTCAGAATAATAGGCTAATTGAATGATTATGCAATCACTGAATAAACTCACAGTACAATTAAACAAGGCATTAAATATATAATTTCAAAACATACCATTGATTCATTATGTTGGGAAGCCTATATTAACTTACTGCTACTTATTGACTCAGCTTGATAAATAGAGAGTTTTAATAGAGATTTTGATTCAATAATGATTCAAGCCTCAAACATGTGTGAAAATCTTAAATGTGCCAGAAAAACACTAACAAGACTTGAGCCATGCTGCTAGGATGTTTGCTCCACAATTCCGGGTGCCCTTTCCTTCATAGATACAGCCACACTCAATTAAGACCATGTAATGTTGGCCAAGTTACAGGCCACCAAGCGTTATCTAAATTGTGGAGAAAAAATGTTCCAAAGTACAGTTGAATAATATGAAGCAGGACCTCAAAAGTAGACACTGCCTTTAGCTGTGATTGTGTCATAAAGCCTGTAGGCACTTTTTTCAATGATGTTGAGAGTGCAGGAAAAAGATGTAACTGCAGCAGCATTGCAACTTTATCCATCACATCTAATTCAACAGCATCTAGAAAATGCAAGACTTTGATATTCCTGTACCACTGGTCTGCTTCCTCTTAGGCTGCTCAGTGGATGGATTTCTCAGATGTGGTACTTGGCATTTTATAATGCTGAATTATCAGGACAGGTGGTTGAGAAACTTCTCATGATTAGACCTGACACTACAGTATAGAATGAATGAATTGGGGATGGCATCACTCTCCCTTTTGATTTGATCATGGCTCCCTTAAGATGATGGAATTGGGGCTAACATATAAAACCTAAAGGAAACTTATTAAGATGAGACCCAGATGCTTGGTGAAACCCTTGTCCCTAATTTGTGATATGGCCACTCAAGAGCTCCTTGATAGATTTTAGTGTATTTTCATTGCTCTTAAAACATGAATAGATATAAGGTATATAACATGCTGTTTTGACATAACTATGTGTTATGTGATGTTACAGATAACCTAATTAACATATTATCCATCACCTTTCATAATTATATATATATATATGACATGGTAAAATCAGCTAAAACTCTCTTAGAAAGCACTCACTATAAAATATTAATTACTAAATACTGTGCATTAGCTCACTAGACTTGTTCATCCTAAATTACAATGACTTTGTACCCTATTGACTTACATCTTTGCGTTTACTTTCCCTCCTTACTCCTGTAACTACCATGCCACTATCTGTTTCTATGTATTTGACTTATTTTTAGATTCCACACCTAAATGAGCTCATGGATATTTTTCTTTCTAGTCTGAGTTATTTCATTTTGCATAATTTCCTCAAGGATCATCCGTATTGTTGCAAACAGAACTAATTCTTCTCTAAGTCTGAATAATCCATCCAAACTTGAGCACGCACGCGCGCACACACACACACACACACACACACACACGCACACACACACACACCACTCAGAAATCATTTAGTCCAGGCCTGGAAGCAAAGCTCAGTAGGTATAAAGAGCCTGCCTTGCAAGCCTGAGAACCTGAGTTCAATACCCCAGCATCGATATGCACATCAGGTGTATCCCAGTAAATCCATGAGAAATAGACACAGGTGGATCCTTGGATCTCAGTGGCCAGCCAATCTATCTTAACTGGAGAACTCCAAGCCAATCAAAGGCCTTGTTGCAAAAAGAGATGGATGACACATCTGAGGAGTAACACTCAAGGTTACCCACCTACATACACACACACTGTATACATGTGCACACACACACATACCCACACAAACACATATATATAAACATGTGCACACACACATGCACACCACATACACAAAAAAACAGAAGTTCCTTATCCACCCATTTTTCCATGAACACCAGTTATTTCCATAACTTGACTATTGTGAGTAATTCTTTAAGAAACAAGCAGTAAAGTCTGGGTGTGGTGGCGCACACTTTTAATCCCAGCATGTGGAGGCACAGGTAGGAGGATCACCATGAGTTCAAGGCCACCCCGAGACTACAGTCTGGGCTAGAGCAAGACTCTACCTCAAAAAGCCAAAAAATAAACACAAAAAGAAAAGAAAAGAAACAAGCAATATAGACTGTCTCTATGAGAGACTAATTTCACTTCCCATGGACATCAACCCAGCAGAGGTGTTACTGGATCAAATGATAACTACATTTTTCTTTTTGAGGAACAGCCATGCTATTTTTCATACTAGTTGTATCAATTTATACATAGTGTTCAAAGGTTCCATTTTCTGTAAACACTCACCAAATCTATTGTCTTTTAGATAATAGCCATCTTAACTTGTGTGAGCTGACACAAGTTAACAATTCCTTTTTAGATATATGGTTTGAATTTTTTCTCAGTCTATAGGTAGATTTTATTTTCTTTGCTCTATTGAGCTTTTTCATTTAATATTATATCATAATATTATATCATAATAAGAACTTAATAAAAGGTAAAGGAAATCTCCTCAACCAATTAAAGGCCACATATGAGAAATCCAAAGTTGATATAATCAATGGGAGGGGGATGCTTCTTCTAGAATCTGGATTTTCTTCTAAGAGTTAGGATGATTGTTCTTACCACCTCTGTTTAATAGAATTCGAAGAACCAGACAGAGCAATAAGACAAGAGAAAGAAATTAAAATCATTCAAATTGGAAAGAAATTTATAAAATCAACCCTTTTTTAAAGGAAAACATGACCCTCTATGAAGAAAATGTTCTTAATGCCATAAAATCTATCTATTAATACTAACAAATACATTAAGTAAGATATTAGAATAAAAGTCAATGTACAAAAATCTGTTGCATTTTATACAATCTGATCAATCTGAAAAGGAAATTAGGAAAAGTATCCCAGGTTATATAGCATTAAAAGAATAAAATACTTAATAAATTTGGTCAAGAAAAGAAGACTTGCACATCAAAAATTACAAAACAATGAAAAAAGAAGTTGAAGACACATTTAAAAGGAAAGCTACACCACCTTCACAGATGAGAGAATCAATATTTATTTGAGCCAACCATTATAAGACAGTGCAACTTCTGTTGAAATTGGAACAGCATTTCTCCAAGTAATAGGAAAATCAATTCTAAATTTTGCATGGAATCACAAAAAAAATTAGAATAGTTGTAACAATGTGAAGAAAGAAAAAGTCAGAGTTGTTATTGTTCCTTGTTATAAATTATGTAACAAAGGCACAGTAATCAAAACACTGAGGTAGTGTCACAGCAGTAGTCAGGTAGGGCAGTGGACTAGAATAGAGACACCAGAAGTAAACCTGAGACTCTGTCCTACCCCTCTCTTTGTTAGCATATATTATAATATATATAATAATTATAATTAATAACTTTAAGGCATTTGGCTAGCATGTTATTTCTTTCTTAGGTATAACTTAGTAAAGGCAGTTATTTTTTAAAATATTTTATTATTTATTTATTTATTTATTTATTTATTTATTTATTTATTTATTTGAGAGAGAGATACAGAAATAGGCAGGTAGAGAGAGAAAGAGAATGGGTGCGCCAGGGCCTCCAGCCACTGCAAACGAACTCCAGATGCACGCACCCCCTTGTGCATCTAGCTTACGTGGGTCCTGGAGAATCAAGCCTTGAACCGGGGTCCTTAGCCTCCACAGGCAAGCGTTTAACTGCTAAGCCATCTCTCCAGCCAGTAAAGGCAGTTCTGATAGGTAAGAGGAGGTATACAAACCTAAGGATCAATTCCAGCTCTGAGCTTTATCTATACTTAATCTCTTATCTCAGTGGATCCTATGAACCTATTTTCATGATTCTTGTTTCCTATTGGCACCAAGTACTTATATTCTATTACTGGCTATTCATGTCCCACAAATTGTGCAGTGGAATAACAAGGAGTATCGGGACAAGGAAAGGTGACTTGCGTGGAGGAATGCTTCAAAGGACCAAATATCAGAGTGGAATGGATCAGAAGAAGGGTCTTGGGATTAAGTATATTTTGGACACTCTTTTACTTGGTGTTCCCTATTTTGTGAAGTAGGCCTTAAAGCCCAAAGGTTGCAGGAAGATGAGACAATGGTGCCATGTATGGCTTTTGATTCCCTCTTGAAGACTTTGGATAGAAGCCTACATGCTCTTGGCAGAGATGGGTAGCTTCCCAGTGGCAACTTTTATACTGCGAACTAGAGAAGAGCACATTGAAAGTGGGCGAATAGAGCCTAGGACGATGGTTCAACAGGTTAAGTACTTTCTATGCAAGCATAGGATCTGAGTTTGATCTCCAGAATTCATGAAAATGCCAGGCATGGGAGCATGGACCTTTACTCCCCGCACTAGGGAGGTGGAGACAGAGGATCCCTGAAGCTTGCTGCTTTGCTAGGGTACACAAGTCAGTGAGTTCTAGGTTCAGTGAGAGATCCTATCTCAAAAAATAAAGTGGTGAGTGATTAAGGAAAATGTCTGACATTGACCCTGGCTTACACACATTCATTGGTGTATGTGCTCACACATATATGAACACACATACGCATGTGTGTAGATGTGTCCCCCTACATATAAATGCACCACATATATACAACAAGAAAAAAAATGGTAATGTTGAAAAAGTAAAGACAAGATGTTTGGTCATAAATACGTCCAGTACCACACAAGGTAGAGTCTCACTCAAGTCCAGGCTGACCTGGAATTCATTATGTAGCCTCAGGGTAACCTTGAACATGGAGATCCTCCTACCTCTGCCTCCTGAATGGTGGGATTAAAGGCATGTGCCACCATGCCCAGAAGTTCACAAAGAACAATTTTTAAAACACGATTTTGAGATGGCATTCTCCACCTCTGTCAAAATTTAAACATTACTAATTTAGTCCAATCATATGCTTAGAAGGTGAAAACAGTGATTGTATTTACTGAACCAGAATTGTTCTCATGATTAACAACAAACCTGGGCATGATGGCACATGCCCTTAATTCCAGGGTTTTAATCCTTGGAAGGCTCAAGTAGGAAGATCACCATGAGTTTGAGGCCAAACAGAGACTACATAGAGAATTTCAGATCAGCCTGTTCTAGAGCAGGCCCTACCTTGGAAAAAAAATGAATGAATAAATAAGTAAATAGATACTAAATAACATAAAAAATCTATTCATTTCCTACAAATCAATCTTAATTAAGGAAAGTGCAAAATGTATTCTGTCTGTCATTCATGATCAGAATTTTATGCACATAAAAAAAGATCTGAGACATTTTTGTTTGTAGTACGAATGGCAGGGGCTTTCACAGTAGCTTTTTGGTGATACATTATTAAGTCTGCCCTTTCTGCTTTCTTCTTAATGCCAGAGAAGATTATTCTAGTTACAAAAATGTACTTCTTGGCATTTCCAAATGCTCTATCAGTGTCTTGTCTCTGGAGAGAATATCTTCTTTTTCATACCCACATAAGCAATGTAAGAGAATCCACTATATGGACCTGCCTTCCATTCAGATGGACTAGGAAGATTTAGGCCAGTCTGAGATTGCCTTCTTTCTCTGGGCTTGAGCGAGGCTCTACCTTGAAAAAGAAAACAAAACAAAATTCTCTGTGGAAAACCTCTTTTAAAAAAATCACTAACACCAATGCTTCTCAGACTACTACACAAAATACAAGGGAAAGAACATTTCCAAAGTAATTCTATGAAGCCAGTATTACCTTGTTATTCAAGTGAGATATGGGTGTAATAACACCACCAACAACAAAAGAAAACTGTAGCCCAATTTCCTAAAGGAACATACATAAAAATCCTCAATAAAGTACCTGGAGGGCTAGAGAGATGGATTAGAGGCTTACGGCACTTGCCTGCAAAGCCAAAGGAACCTGGTTCAATTCTCCAGTACCCATGTAAGCCAGATGCACAAGGTGGTGCATGCATCTGGAGTTCATATGTAGCAGCTAAAGGTCCTAGTGTGCCCATTCTTTATCTATATCTGCTCTGTCTCTCTCTCAAATAAATAAAGTAAATAATTTTTTTAAATACCTGGAAATTGACTTGATCAACTCATTAAAGGGCCATACATCATGATCAAATTGGATTCATTGTAGCAATGCAAGGTTTGTTCAGCATATGTAAATTGATAAACAATATAGCCTATAAATAGAATAAAAAACAAGAGCCATATAATCTTCTAAATAGATACAAAATGCTTTGACTAGATGCAGTATCCTTTCATAACAAAAGCCCCAAGGAAACCAGGGACATTATATTGAATGAGGAAAAACTGGAGATACTTTAAAATTGGAAAGAAGATGTAGCTTCCCACTACAGTTCTCACCAATGCAGTGCTTGAACTCTTTGGCACAACAATAAAGCAGTAAAGTAAATAAAAATGATATAAATGCTGAAGAAAAATGTCGAATCATTCCTACTTGCAGGTAATATGAGCCCATTCTTAACCTGTAGGAGACTCTCAGGTCCAATAAACACTTTCAGCAAAGTAGAAGGCTCAAATCAATATGCAAAAAAATATTGTTTTTTTTCTGTATATCAGCAAGAAAAGAAGTCAGAAAAACACCCACATTTACAACAACATCAATCTATATAGGTATAAACAATCCAATATATTAAATATCTCTATAGTGAAAACTATAAACTGTAAAATAAAGAAATAGATGAAGACACTAGAAAATTCAAAGACCCCCCTCCCCCATGTTCTTGGATAGTCAGAATAACTACTGTTAAAATGGTCATATTACTACAAGTGACATGTCTGAATTCAACATGATATCCATGAAAATTCCAATGACATTTTCTTTAGAGAAATAGAAAAAAATCCTAAACTTTATATAGAGATATAAAAAATTGTCAATAGCCAAGGAAATACTGACAGAGAGAGAGAGCAATACTGGAGATATCACTAGATCACACCTTGACTTGGAATACAAAGCAATAGTAAAACAAGCAAAAAACAAACAAACACCTGCTTTTTTCTATTTGTGTTTGCTTAGAATATCAAACAAAACCAGCAGACATGTAAACCAATGGAGTAAATAGGAGATCCATACATAAGCCTGTGCAGTAAGAGCCATTTGATTCATTAAAGTGGAAACCTGGATATCCTGATATCCATAGTAGAAGACTGAAACTTGACTCCAATCTCTCACCAATTGGTTTTATACTTTAGTTTACTTAACTGGATATATGGATATGTGTCAGTACTTGGGAAATTGCTTCAGCACCTAAGAAATGAGTAAGATTCGTTTTGTGTTTATTAGCCTGTTAAAGGCAATGTCTGCAGATGAAGTGGCAATGTCTCCTTAAGGAACTGGTTTTATCTATGCTAATCTAATTAGAATGTTTTGTATTGAAAGTGCTGTATTTACTTATGAAAAGAAATTTTAGTATGGTAGTCCAAACCTATTCTATACTTCTAACTAAAACTAAAGATCAACTATTTTTTAAAGTCAACCCAAAAAGATATATAAGAAGTTAAACATTACTTTTGAATCATCTACTGAGTCTGGCTAAATTTTAATTCAGTATTGTCTTTTAAAAAGCTATTCCAGGGGCTGGAGAGATGGCCAGCAGTTAAGTGTGCTACTGCCCTAGCATGAGTGTCTGAGGGGACCTGCAATCACCAGAGTATGAATCTCCAGATTCTACATAAAGGATGGGGTATGGCTATGCTTGCCTGCAACCCCAGTCCTCAGGAGAGCAGAGACCTGAGAATCATAGGAGCCCTGCAAACTCTGGAATTAGTAAAGAGACTGGGGCAAAACATGTAAGAGCTATGGAGTAAGACACCCAATGTTCAACTTTGGCAACCATGTAAGTGTACAGGGTGCTACACACACACACACACACACACACACACACACACACACACACGCCCAACAATAGCAAAAGCTACCCAAAGTACATAAAACTGTAAAATTATCATGTACGTATGATTGCTTGTTGTGCCTCTGTCAATTCATTAGAAAGAAATACTAGAGACACACAATAGCTTCATAAGTTATATGATCATATGATAATTTAATAAAATCATAGACCATGAAAAACATAATTTGGATAATGAATAAAGGAATTTAAAGGGCTTTACTAGGAGAAATAATGTACTTCATCTGAAATAATGTAAATGAGCCTATTCATCAAGGTAGAGAGTAGAGACAAAATATTCAGGTTCGTGTGCTGTAGCTAAATTATGTAATTCATATGAGAGACTGAAAGAGAATAGAGAGTGTTAACTGGGATAGTACAAAGAAGAAAGATATGAGGCGTATTACAAAAAAGTTTACAAAGTCTAGATATGGGATACATAAATTGGAAACAGAGATAAAGGATCAAAGAAGGCTTCAAAGTTTTGATCCTGATTTATCAAAAGAACATAAGCCTATAGAATTCAAGAAAGGTATATATTTTAGGTGGAGAAAGAAATTCACTTTTGGACAGATTGAATTTGAGGCCCTTGCTCAGGCTGTTCATATGGAGGTTGTCCTTGGGTCATTATAAACATAACTGAGGATGAACTCGATGAAAGAGAAGGTGATAGAAATTTAGGCAGCATGGACAGGTAACTGGTAAAAATGGATAGATCACAGTGACAATGGCATCAGAGAGAGCAGCAGAGGGCACTCAAGAAAATTTGGCATTATGAAAACAAGGAAGGACTGAGGAAAAGAAGGAAATTAAAGAGAATGGTGAGACAAGGAAGAGTCATAGAAGGCAGAGGAGAGTATGTCCTGCTTAGTGGACAGTCAATCTTGAAACTAATTCTGTGAGAGCAAACATCCCTTTAGTAAACTTTGTTTCAGTATAGAGGTGCCCTCTCTGCAGGGAAATTTTGAGATACATAATTTGCTTTTTAAAATCATTATGCATCTATCCCCTTGTACTTACCTAATTTTTTCATTATCCCTTCATCATTACAGAGATCTGAGGAAACCTCATTCTCATGATTTAAACATATACCATCCTGGGGACATTCAAAGGCAATATGTAACAATAAAAAGTACTATGGCAATAACATGGAATCAAGATTGGTGTCTTGAGATTGGACTGTAACCTTAGATGTGTCATTAATTAGATACATGATCTTGAGCAAGCTGCTAAATTTCTGTAGATCTAAATCTCTTGGTCCATAACAAAAAGTTTCAACCATATGCTAAATTTCTTTTATTTGCTATTCCCAGTAAAGTTATTTTAAAATGTTTAAAGGAAAAAATGTTAAATGAACCTTAATTTTGGGTATGTTTCCCAGTATTATTCCTTTCTCAATAAACCCCTCACTATTGTATATTATAGCTCTTATTTTCATTCCACATGTGATGGAGATGGAACAGAATTTAGTCATCTGCCGGGGACGGCATGCTCCAAAAAGCCTGAGTTGAGACCCAGTGCGTCCCTTGACACGGATCCAATCCCGTGGTCTCCTTGGCTCATTTAGCTTGGCAAGGACATCTACTTCTTTCAGCTGTACAGCTCATGTTTGTTGCCTTGATCTTTCTGTTTTCTCTCCTTATCTTGGCTTGTTCTTTCTCTTCTGCGAATGATCTGTAGGCCAGCCATGATGCCCAGGAGTTAGATGTACTACCAGCTTCTGATGAGGCGATTTTGTGGAATAGTATTATGTAGACAATAGGAGATGTTTTCTCAGATCAAACAAAAAATGGAATGGAAAAGTGTTTATTACAACAACAATAAATGGTGGGAGCCCCCTCAGGCTACTCATGAGGGGCATAGATTTGATCCTAAAAGCTTGCTTCCTCCAGGTGGTCAATATCAGTGTGACCCTAAGAGTGGGAGAGTGAGACTTAGGATCTGGGACAGGAGAGACTATTTAGCTGTTAGGGATTTGAGGCCTATAACTGTTTATCCAAAAGATGAGAAAATACAACTTCATAAAGACTTAATTCAGGCATACACTTAGCAAATGCAAGTTGGATGTAATGATTAAGTTATAAAGTATTGCTTGCAGAAAGGAAAAGAAAGACTTACCGAGAACTATAATTGAATAATAGGCACCTGTTGTAGCCAATCTGTCTCTCACCTTTGCTAACTTGCAACTGAAAACAGGATCAACGTTTAACAAAGAGTGAAAAAGAAACCACAAGGAACTAGTGCCCCATTATTTAAAAAAGAATTGGTCAAGGTGTTTTTCAAAGGTGTTTTTCACAGTTAATGGTTAACAGTGCTTGCTCATAAAGATTGTAAGGGATGGGGTTAACTTTCCTGGAAACATTATGTACTTGTAATTTTAAAGATGTTTTTCACAGCTAATGGTTAATAGTGCTTGCTCATAATGATTGTAAGGGATTGGGCTAACTTTCCTGGAAATATTATGTACTTGTAATTTCAAAGATTATGCATGCATGTCAAATTTGGACACAGTTTTGTTTTTTCCCTTTTCCTTATGAATCCTATTTCCTTGTATGAGAAAAATGAAAGACTGTGGTTTTGTGGCAGCGAGCAGCGACAGCACAGCAGAGCGAGCGAGTGAGAGAAAAGCCAGAGAGAGCAAGAATGAAAGAGGAGAAAAAGAAAACGAAAAAGAAAAAGAAGAGAGAGAGAATAAATGAGAGAGTGAGTGAGAAAAAGAGCGAATGAGAGAGTGAATGAGAGAGAGATAGAGAATGAATAAGAGAAAGAGAAGAAAAATGGCTCGCTGCTGAAGCCCAACCTGTCAGCTTGTACCAACATGTCCTAAGTTTCGTTTCATTTTCGCCTCTCCCGTTCATTCCAACTTCATGGTCTCACCCCTTGTTGATGCTAGGGGCTGGACCCCGGCAGTCATCGTTTTGGTGACTGGAAATAGGAACAGACTGGAAAGAAGACAATGTCAAAGTCTCTACACAGAACTCTACACACCTCCCAGTTTATAGATCTTGCCATAATGAAATTCTGCATTACAGGTTAAAGCAATCCCTCAACATACTGAAGCTGTGTGGTTGTTTGGATTAGGTGTATCCCCTAAACTCTCTGTTCTGAATGCTAACTCCCCATATGGTGGCAATTTGGGAATTGGAGCATTACTGGAGGAGGTGTGTTGTTGGAGGCAGGCTTACCGTTGTTATAGCCAGCCTCCTCTTGTCAGTGCTTGGCACATTCTCCTGTTGCTGTTGTACACGTGGGGTTGGCCAGGTGGTGCTGTCCAGTATCTGCTCTTGTCATCCTTTCTCCTGCCATCATGGAGCTTCCCCTTGAGTCTGTAAGAAAAAATAGATCCTTTCCTCCCATCAAGCTGCTATTGGTCAGGTGTTTTCTACCAGCAATAAAAAGGTAACTGCAGCAAATTGTATACACAGAGTTAAAATTAGAGAGCTAAAGTATTGTAACAGAATGTGAAAAAAGTACATGATATGATAATAATGGCAATTTATAACTTTTACAACTTGCTTAGGGGACTGGACTCATGTCTCCTAACAATATACAGACAATTGCAATATTTATAAAACATTATTTAATGCTGACCTTTACCATGTGAATAATTACATATTCAAAAGTAAAAGTAAGAACACAGGTATGAAAGGAATTAAAGCTATTATTAATTTGTTTCCTTTCAATTTTGAAAATTAACATAGACACTAAATAATAGAAGATGACTGTTTAAAATTTGACTATATTTTAGGGGACTAAGAAGATAGCTCAGTTGGTAAATGGCTTGCATTGTAAGCATAAGGACCTGAGCTATATTGCTGCTGCCCATTGAAATGCTGAGTTGTGAAGGTGCTAGCACATGCCTGCAATCACTGTGTTGGTGAAGGAGAGACAGGTGTATCCCTGCAGTTCTCTGGCTAGCCAGTCTAGCCTACATGGTGAGCTCCAGACCAATCAGAGACTTTGTCTTAAAGTACGTGAACAGTGTTCCTGAGGATTTCAGAGGTTGTCCACGTGCACAGACATACATGTGTACTCACCCATATGTGTCCACATAAACATACATATGCAACATACATATTTACACATGCTAAGATATGACAACATTTTAATAAAAATATGTTCTGAAGGTGGGATTTAGGAAAACAAGATAGAAATACATAGGGTTTTTTTTTTTTTTTTTTTGAGGTAGTGTTCTCACTCTAGTCCAGGCTCTGGAATTCCCTATGTAGTTTCAGGGTGGCATTGAACTCACAGCAGTCCTCCTTCCTGTGCTTCCCAAGTGCCGGGATTAAAGGCATGTGCCACCATGCCTGGCGAAATATGTAGTTTATGTGACAACAGGCATGATGGGACTATAGCTGGCATACTTAGACATTCTACAACTGCTGTAGAAAATTGTATTTTTACTTCCTCACAACTGTTTGCTAAGCTTCCACTTTGAATCTGTGGAACTAATGAATTTTGTTTTATAACCATGAAACTGTTAATTATATCTTCCAAACCTTCAAATAAAAAAGTTACAATGGATTTTGTAATATTGCAAAGGCAAATTCCCCTCAAGACTAATAAAGATTTTTAGTAATTTGAAAGCCATTTTGTATCAAATTCTTGTCTTAGATACATCTGATGTGCAGAAAGTTACTATTCCTCCACCTGCATAGCAGTTTCCCACTCAATTATTTGTGTATGAGGTATTTGCAGTATTTGTGTGTGTGCTCATGTGATGTATACACATGTACATGTGCTATATATGTGTGTATGTGCAGCTATGTGCACACATGTGCAGAGTCCAGAGGAGGAAGATGGATGTACTGCTTTATCACTCTTTTTTTTTGCAAGGTAGGGTCTCACTCTGGTCCAGGCTGACCTAGAATTAACTATGTAGTCTCAGGGTGGCCTTGAACTCTTGGCGGCGACTCCTACCTCTGCCTCCCGGGTTGCTGGGATTAAAGGCGTGCGCCACCACGCCCGGCATGCTTTATCACTCTTCCACCTTGTTTTCTCTCATTGACCTTGGAGTGCTCCATTCTTCCATTAGAATGACTGACCAAGGATCATCTTCTCTCCTGCCCACTCCCAATGCTGAGATTGCTGGCATAAGTGGTCATCACCTGGCTTTGAAAATATGGATACAAGGGATCAAACTCAGCCCTTATGCTTGCACAGTTAAGTAATCTTGTCAGGCCCCCTAATAATTATTACAAGAGAAATTGACATTTTAGAAATTTCCCTTTGCTGAGACATTAAGGATATGGTAGTGTTTGATAAACATAATGGATGCCTATTTCCCAGTCAATACTTCTGCTTTAAAGCTTATTTTCTGCTTAATGCATTTAATGAATGCTATTGACTGCATTAGTCCATTTATAAGACAACAGTTATTTATAGACAACATGCCAATACTGACTACAAAATAAATCGTCAAAACCCTCAAATGAAAATGTTAAGGTTAGTTTTTTTTTATCTAATTTTTTTTTTACTTTATTTATTTTTGGAGAGAGAGACAGAGAGAGACAAACAGAGAGAGAGAGGGAGAGGGAAACAGACAGAGATGGGCACGCCAGCAGTCTCTCAGCTGCTGTGAACGAAATCCAGATGTGTGCACCCCTTGTGGGCAAGTGCAGCATTGCGCCCTTCCCTCACTTTGCATCTGGCTAAACGTGGGACCTGGAGATTGCAACCAGGTTCTTAGGCTTAGCAGGCAGGCCCCTTAACCGCTAAGCCATCTCTCCAGCCGGGGTTAGTTTTATAATATTACAAAAATCTTTATCTTTACTGATGAAGAGTTTTTGTAGTCCTAAGACCCTTGTTTCTAGTTTAAGCAGAAAAGTTGGCTAATTTACAATAATAGTAAGTTGAGAGGGAAGTTTCCTCTGCTTAAGCAGTTTGAGAGTTTATATAAAGGAAAACATTAGAGCCTCTAGATTTGGTTCCATGCATTTGAAATTTGCTTGTTTCAATCTTACACAAAGATTTCAGAGATGAATATATCTACCATGGCAGAGCAGACTTTCATCGCAACAATAAACAGGTGGCAAGAAATAATATGCAACTAGATTTGATCAGCAATAGAATATGGAGGTCTATAACCACTAAAATGGTTATTTCTCAATAGTATAGTGTAAATCACAAACACAAAGGGGGACACATATCTTCAAAATTGTAACATGCTGCCCATGGGAAATAGAGATTATTGGTCCCTCTGTTAATCTGGCTTTTTTTTTTTCTGAAGAAAAATATCTGCATGTTGGCAGTTACAAGATAAATCATGTTAAATGGTGTTTGTTGTGGTAGCCATGAAAAAGTAAGATTTTAAAATACCTCCAGGTTTATCTAAGACTAAATTATATTTTCTAAACTGCTCAGTTTCTGGAAAATGCTATTTTTTGAAAATATTTATCATTTAGATATATAATATATGAATAAGTATTTATTAGAAAACATTATTTTAAGATATTTAGAAGAGAAGCTAGTTGAGAAGGAGTTTTGCTGAATGGGGATGAGAATGGAGGCATACAGAAGGTGTGATGAGGGAGAATAAGCTAAAAAATATTATGTATATGTATAAAAATGTTTTACTGAATCACAGAATTGGCAATATTTTTAGTACTGACTCCTCTTTACTGAATATTGAAAATTCTTCCACTTATTAAAACTATTACAGAATGTTCCTTTTTGATTCCTTAGATTCGCATGACCAGTGAAAATATGAATGTAAAATAAAAGCATTTAGCTACCTTTCTGTTTAGGAAAGTCCACAAAGATGAAACATTGCCAAGCTGACAAGCTGATTTTTTTAAAAAACAGTATCATTATTGGAGATCTTTGTTTTCTAACACATAAATTATCACTGAAAAAGATATAACTGGACTTTAAAAATATTTTTGTTGTTTTCTTGAGGTAGAGTCTGGCTATAGTCCAGGCTGACTTGAAATTCACTATGTAGTATCTGGCTGGCCTTGAACTTACAGTGATCCTATGACCTCTACTCCCAAGTGCTGGGATTAAAGGTGTGTGCCACTACACCCAACCTAAAATAATACTTTATTTACTTGCAGGCAGAAAGAGATGGAGGAGAGTCAGAGAGAATGGGTGTGCAAGGACCTCCAGCTGCTGCAAACGAACTCCAGATGCATGCTACTTTGTATATCTAGCTTTTACATGGGTACTGGGGAATTGAACTAGAGTTGTTAGGCTTTGCAGACAAGCATCTTCATGGCTAAGCCATCTCTCCAGCCCCATAACTTGACTTTTCTAAGTGTGGAAAATAGACACTGAAGTTTTCAAAAAGGCATATACATTTTTTATTTCTGTTTAAATGAAAAACATTAAGATTAGTACAAAATGCTGATTATTGAGCTCCCATGAGCCTCTACAGCCACCAACACCTGCACAAGTAGGGACTCAGAGCTGATCATATTCCAAAGCCCTGAGCACAGAGAAAGGTAGGATGACAAAGGATCTGGTGAGTGTCCCCTGACCCTCACTTGCTAGGATAGGGGATCAGCCACATTTGGCTCTAAACTCCCTTCCAGGCTTGACTCCTACCTCAGGCTCTGGCACCACCAGAGTAGGGACTCTGGAGATGAATACAATGTAAAGCCCCAGGCATTGAGTAGGGTAGGCCAACCAGGGCCCAGGCAAGTCCACACCCCCTCCTGCCTGTGGGTACAAGCCCAACCCTCACTTCATAGGATTGGGGATTAGCCACACTTTAGACATGGACTTTCCTTGATGGCCAGCCTCCTGAGTCTCAGACACTGCCTCTGGAGCTGATCTCACTCCAAAACCCTGGGCACTGAATAGGGTAAGCTGACCAGGGCCCAGGTGAGCTTATTCCATCTGTGACAACACCAGCCTCCACTTTCTGTGATTGGATATTGGACACATTTAGCACTGAACTCACTCCCATGTTGGTCAGCCTGCCTACACTACTCTGAGTAGGGACTTCCAAGCAAATGACACTAGACTGCCTGGGAACTGAGTAGGCCAGTTCTCCCAGGGTCTGGCCCAGACCTGCATGGAAACTGCACACACAAGGAGGAGCTTGTTCAAATTCCACTGTATCCAACCTAGACCTGTGTCTACCTGTGGATAGATAGCCATCCCACACCCACATGGATCCAGTCTGACCTGGCCACTCAACACAGGCTCCACAGAGCTACTGTTGATACATTCTCGACAAGACAAAAGGACTGTCTAGATATGGGCAAATCCCAATGTAAAACAAATGATGCAGTGAACAAAAACAAGATAATTCTTCCTAGGATGCCTAGACCCATAGTGGAAGCTTCCAGTGAAAACTTAGATGAAAGTACAGACAAAGAATTCCAAAATGCAATTACCACAAGATAATCAATAAATATAATATAGCTGTGTACAAATGGCTGGGTGAAATGGAAACGAAAGAAGAAAAAGAATTTTTTAAAAAGTCAATAGATGGCTATGAAAATGGAAGATAATCATCAACAACAAAAATGGCCTCAAGGGCCAGTGGGATGAAGTCAATGAGGATATGACAGATACAGGAATGAATCCCAGAGATAATTAGAAAATCAAATCAAGAAATGAAAATATAATTCAATAAAGAGATGGAGACACTAAAGACAAACATAATGGAAAATAAAAATGAAATAACTAATTTAAAAGACTCCCAAGAAAGCCTCAGTAACAGACTAGATCATGTGGAGGACAGATTATCAGAGCTCAAGGACATGTCAGAAGAAATAGTTTAAGAGTCCAGAATCAATGGCAAGTTCAAAAACATGTATGAATAGAACATGAGGAATATGTGGGGCACTTTTAAAAGACCAAACACTTAAATCATGATCATATCAGAAGGGGGAGAACTAGAGGCCAAGGGTATAGAGAATATCTTCAGTAAAATTATCAAAGAAAAATTTCTGAATCTTTCAAAAGAGAGGCCCATTTATGGACAAGAGATACAGAGAATATCCAATTAGAACCACAGAAGAAATTATCCACACCATATTATTGTTAAAATATTAAACAGAAAACAATAAAAGTACTAAAAGCTACAAGAGAAACAGCTTATCACTTACAAAGGTAAGTCCATAAGAATTATTTCCAGTTTTTCAGTCTAAACTCTAAAAGGCAGAAGGCTTGGAATGGTATAATTCAAATTTTGACAGATATGGCTGCCAACACAAAGTACTATAGCAAATTGTCCCCACATAGTAGAAGGTGAAAGAAAAACTTTCACTGATACAAGCCAGCTTTGTAAATATATGAACACTATGTAAGCCTTACAGAGACCACTGGATAGAATACTTCACAATGAAGAGAAGAATAAGCATACTAAAATAGATAAAGGAGGGACAAAGCAATAATCAAAACTATAACATGTGAAAGCACATGAAGATCAAGAAAATAACAAACTCCACACAGTCTTCCAACTTGGCAACGGATAGCTCAAACTTCTCAGTTATTATTCTGAACACCAGTCGGCTTTATTCTCCAACCAAAAGACACAGGTTAACAGGCTGGATCAAAAAACTAGAAACACCCACTTGCTAACTACAAGAAATTTATCTTAGCATTAAAGGCAGCAACATCTAAGGATAAAAAGATGGGAAAAGATATTGCAAACAAATGGAAATAGGAAACAAGCAGGTGTAGCTATCTGACAAAATGGATATTAAACCAAAAGTAATCATAAGAGCACAAGTGTACCAAATTTCATAGAGCAAATTCTACTAAACATTGAATCAGAAGTAAATCCAACACAATAATACTGAGACTTTTATATCCCACTGTCATCAATGACGTAAAATACAGTGCATTCACTCTGACTTTAAAAGTCCCCATAGTTTTTTATCAATCCTAATGATGTTCAAACATTCCCATAGTCCAAGAACTTTTTTTTTTTTTTTGAGAGAGAGAAACAGAGAGAGGAAGAGGAAGAGGAGAGAGAGAGAGAGAGAGAGAGAGAGAGAGAGAGGGAATGGGCTCGCCACCAGCCTCTCACCCTCTGTGAATAAACTCCAGAGGCGGGTGCCCCCTTGTGGGAAAGTACAGCATTGCGCCCTTGTGTCACTTTTTGCATCTGGCTAAATATGGGACCTGGAGAATTGAACTGGAGTTCTTAGGCTTGGCAGGCAGGTGCTTTAACTTCTAAGCCATCTCTCCAGCCAGAGTCCAAGAACTTTTAACTGAGCCATAATACCAAACAAAGAAACAAACCCATAATGGCACAGATTAAACATTCACACTGCCAAACATGGCATGAGGCATAGCAAAAGATATATTCAACCAACACAAGATTTAAACAGGGCAAATATCAAACTCTGTAGCTCCAAGTCCAAACTCTAGTCAGTGACAAGTGTCTATGGCCGATAATTCTAACAAGCAACAAGTCTCTGGAGTTCCATCCAATTCCACCCCTCCAGCTAGGCTACTCACAGTCCTGGAAAACTTAATCCAAGGCCAGCAGCTCTCCTTGGCAGCCATCTTATGGTCCCAGCATCTCCACTGAGTCTCCACTGCAACCCATGGTCCATCCTCAGGGCTCTATCAGGGCTCCACACAGGCGTTCAGCAAACCTGCTTCACACTGCCCCTGGCCTTTTCCAAAACAAAAGACCATGTTACAAATTCAATGACCCTCTCTTTCCTGCATTTCTGATACTCCATAATACTAGTTGGGATGCTAATTTGTTAATTCAGGGGAAATAAAATAGGCTTTGAAGAACAGGACACTCCCAGCATTCAGGCCCCTTCAAATGTCTTCATTTTTCCTGTTTTCTCAATGCACATCAGCTGGCCCAATTTCAATGGTTTTAATCTCTCATATTTGCAGTTGAACAGGCAGAAGTTTCAGCCCAAATATTTCATTTTTTCTGTGCCATATCCCTCTGCTCACACCAGTCCATTTCTATGTAATGCAACCCTGCACAAGTCCTCAGGACATGGGCATAACAACAAGCATCTCCCATAAACTGCTTCTAGCTCAGTCCAGGAAAAGCTCTTTCTCACTGTTATAAGCCAAACCTCACAGTCCATAGTTCTTACTGCATTTAGGTCTTTCAACTCTGACCAGAATAGTCCATCAAGCTGTACTTACAGCACTGCAAGGCATCTCATAAGCCAAAATTTCGAATTCATCCACATTCTTCTTGAAAATCAGCTCCAAAAGGCCAAAGCCACACAGTCAGGTTTCAAGCAGCTATGACACCACTCTTGGGACCAGCTTTACTGTTGCAGCCAGATTACTATTGCTTGGAGGAAACACTTGACTGAAGAGCAGCTTGTGTGGGGGGAAATGGCTTATTTTTGCTTACAGACTCAAGGGGAAGCTCCATGATGGCAGGAGAAAATTATGGCATGAGCTGAGGGTGGACATCATTTCCTCACCAACATCAGGTGGACAACAGCAACACAAGAATGTTCCAAACATTGGCAAGGGGAAACTGGCTATAATATCCATAAGCTTTCCCCCAACAATACACTGTCTCCAGAGGCATTAACCCAACTCTCCATTAGCTGGGAACCTAGAATTCAGAACACCTAAGTTTATGGGGCACATCTGATTCAAACCATCACAATCATATATTAGGACATAAATCAAGTCTTCACAAATCCAGAAAATTGACATAAATCTCTGTATCATAATATAATATCTAATGCAATAATGCTAGAAATGAAAAACAAGATAAACAACATAAAACATACCAACTCCTAGAGTTTGAACAACACATATTAAACAATGAATGGGTCATTGAAGAAATCAAAATATTATCAAAAAATTCTTAGAAATGAATGATAATGAATGCAACACAATGAAAACACAATATACTAAAACATGAGGCACAATGAAGGCAGTCCTAAAAAAGAAGTATATAGATCTAAATGCCTACATTATGATGATACAGAGATCTCAAATAAACAACTAAATAATACATCTGAAGGCTTTGGAAAACAATAAAAATCCAAACCCACAAGTACCAGAGAGAAAGAAATAATTAAGATTATGGCAGAAATCAGTCATTTGCAAACTAAGAAAATGATTTAAAAATTGATGATGTGAAGAGCTGGTTTTATGAAAAAATAAACAAGATTTATAGACCCCTGGCAAAATTCAGTCAAAAAAGAGGAAATTTTCAAATCAACAAGATTAGAGACTAAAAAGGAAATGTTATAACAGATATCAATTAAATTGGGAGATAATCAAGACATATTTCACAAACATATTACATAAAATTGGAATATCTTGGAGAAATGATGAATTTTTGACACATATGATCTAGCAAAATGAGTGCAGAAGAGATAAATTACCTGAATAGAGAAGTAGCATCTAATGAGACTGAAAGAGTAATTAAAAGCCTTCTAAATAAACAGTCTAAGCCCAGATGGACTCACTGACAAATTCCACCAAACTTTATAAACTTTTCAAGTTAGTTCACACAACTGGAAAGGAAGGAATGTTCTCTGACCTTTTCTATGATGCCAGCATTATCCTAATAGCAAAAACAGAGAAACATTGAGAAAAGAAAACTTTAGACCAATATCTTTGATGAGTATAAATGCTAACATTCTTAATAAAATTCCTGCAACTCAAATCCAAGAACACATCAAAAGTATTATCCACCTTAGTGAAGGATGCAGGGATGGTCCAACATGCAGAAATCGACAAAACCTTCAGGACAGTAATCACATTATCATTTCAATAGGTGCATCATCCTTATTTATTAAAACACCAGAGAGACTAGGGATGGAAGGATCATCTCTCAAACTATATAAAGGCTCATATCTCATATGTAACGGTTATCTATAACAGACTTAAAGCACATATCATACTAAATGGGGAAAACTTGAAGCATTTCCATTAATATCTGAAACAAGACAGGGGATCCACTCTCACTACTGCTATTCAACATAGCACTTGAAGAATTAACTTGAGCAATAAGACAAGAGAAAGAAAGTAAAGTGATACAAATTGTAAAGGAATAAGTCAAATTAACCCTTTTTATAGATTATATTATTCTATATACAAGTGACCTTAAGTGCATCGCCAAAAAACTCCTAGAGCTGATAAATGCCTTCAGCAAAGTGGCAATATATACACTTAACACACAAAATTAGTAACCTTTATATATACCAATGACAAACATATGGAGGAAGAAATAAGGGCAACATTCCTATATACAATTGCCACAGAAATAAATATCTTAGAATATCACTAACCATGGAAGTGAAAGGCCTTTACAATGAAAACATTAAAACACTGTCGAAAGAAGTACAAAAATACCCTTGAAAAAGAAAAGACATTCAATGTTCATGGATTGGAAGAATTGATATCATAAAAATGTCCATCTTACCAAAAGCAATATACAAATTCAATGCAATTTCAATCAACATTCAGCATCATTCTTTACAGAGATAGAAAAATAGTATCAAAATTCATATGGTAGTGTAAAATGCCTTGGACATCCAAAAATATTCAGTGAAAAGTATATGACTGGATTCCTCACCATACCTGATTTCAACATATACTACAAAGCCATAATAAAAAAAAAAAGTAGCATGATACTGGCACAAAACAGATACACCAATAAATGGAAAAGAATAGAAGATCCAAGCATAATTTCTAGTAATTATAGCTACCTGATCTTTTACAGAGAATCAAAACTTCACACTTGAGAAAAGATAGCATTTTCAACAAATTGTGCTAGATGAGACTCTTCTTTCACTCTGCATCAAAATTAACTCAAAATGGTTTGAGGACCTCAATATAATAACTAAAACTCTAAATCAACTAGAAGAAAAAATAGGGGGAACATTCCAAGATATAGTTATAGGGAAAAACTGTTTTAATCATACCCCAATAGACCAGATAACACTTGGTCATTGAGATCTCATGAAACTAAAAAGCTGTTGTCTAGCTAAGCAAACTATCAACAGAGTCAATACACAACCTAGAGAGTGGGAGAAAATCTTTGCCAGCTGTACAGCCAACAGAGGTTATTATCTAGAATATACAAAATAACTAAAAAAACTAAGCAATAAAAAAACAACCAACCTACTAAAAAATGGGACATTGAACTGAACAAAGAGTTCTCAAAAGAAAAAAAAAAACAATGTCCAATGAATATCTAAAAGGGCGTTCAATATTTTTAGCCACCAGGAAAATTCAAGTTAACATTACTTTGAGATTCCATGTTACTCTGGTCAGAAAGGCTATCATCAAAAAAATCAAATAACAAGAAATGCTGGTGAGGGTGAGGGGAAAGACTTACACTCTTGGTAGAAGTGCAAACTTGTACAGCATTATGGAACTCATTATGGATGTTCCTCAAAAATATGAAAATAGGGCTTGAGCAATGGTTTAGCAATTAAGGCACTTGCCTGCAAAGCCAAAGGACCCAGGTTCAATGCCCCAGGACCCACATATGGCAGATACACAAGGTAGCACACATGTCTGAAGTTCGTTTGCAGTGGCTAGAGGCCCTGACAAGTCCTTGCTCTTTCTCTCTCTGCCTCTCTCTCCCTTTCTCAAATAAATCAATAAAAATATTTTAAAAATCTGAAAATCAGATCCATCATTTAACCCAGCTATACAACTCCTGGGCATTTACACTAAAGATTCTTTTCTTTACTATAGAAGTACTTGTTCAACCATGTTTTTTACTACTCTATTCACAATAGTTTAGAAAATGTAATCAGCCTAGATGCCTATCAAGTAACGAATGGATAATAAAGAGGCAGTACATATACACAATTGAATTCTACTAAGCAGTAAGGAAAAACAAAATAATGAAATTTGTAGGACAGTGAATGGACTTTGAAAAAACATCATACAAAGTAAGGTCACACAAGCTCAGACAAATGCTTCATCTTCTCTCTCATATGCAGTTCCTAATACAGAATAGTTTGTTTTCTATGTTGTACTAAGAATAAGCAGTCTTTTCAAGAAATTAGAATGAACTAGGCACAAGGGCAAACAGAGGAGAGGATACTTGATAGGCAAGTAGAGGGACAGAAACAAAGGGGATGAATTTGGGCTGTCTAGGGCAAGGGAAGGCAGGAGTCCGAGATATACAGAACTGTTGATGACATGAATGAGTACCAACTTTCCCTTGGTTAGATAATTAAATGATATAACTCATAATAAGAAAGATGGGATAGTTTGGGAAAGATTGTCCTAAAACCATAGGCTCTGACTGGTAAATCCCTGTGCCAGAATTGGATCTACCCCTACACACTAAGAGATCTGTTGGTCAGAGAGCCCAATGGGATCCCTAAAACAATTAATTAAGACTATTTCCAAAGCACTTGGTTGCCCACCAGATCTAAATAGTAAGACCTTATTGCTGGAGACACCACAGGATGAGGTCACTGGACATTGAGAAATCATGCTGTCACTGAGATGGAAGACATCTCCCTGATGGCTTGCCCTCATGGTGCTGGATAATGGTCACCATCAATGTAAACAAGCATTTTATCCTGCAGACTACAATTAACCAGTCAGACAAGAGGTACACATTGGTGTAACTGCAGCACATAAGTTTTGAGGGTAGTCAACTGCTCTATGATTGTATATGAGGCTCACTCAGTGGGAGGGAATTCTCATACTGAGAACCAAGTCAGAAGCCTATGTCTTGGAAAGTCATAGGCCCTAGAAGGAAACTTCCACTATTCTTTGGCTAAATGTTTTCTAAAGGTCTATGTTTATCGCCTTTGATCCATGCTGCTCTCACTCTTGGATAGAGAATCTGATTTTCTAGATGAAAGTGAATACTGGGAGACCCAAGACCTGTCAGGATGACAAGAAAGCATACTGTCTAGTAAGAAACAACTTACCTCTATCATATCTTCCAAGGCACAGGAAACATTACAGAGGAAGTGCCAAACTAAATATGAGTGTTCCTCTCACTGTTACCCTGAGAATCTCCTCCAGGGAGATGGTGGTAGATGTTGAAGAGACTCAAAACTAATCAAAGCAGAAAATCAGAAGCTGCCAAGAGCTCAACACTAAAGAATACTGGTAACACACCCTCCAAGGCTCAAGGAACATTGCAGATTAAGGGGCAAAAAAGCTTATAAATTCCAGAATGGAAAGGAGTGCCCTTAGGCATTGTCCCACCCTCCCACAGAGACAGTGCATTCATGACCTCACAGTGAATACAGCTAACTGAATGGGAGTGAAGAGGAGGGAACCTGATGGTAATATGACCAATATGCAATATGTTCAACCAGTAAAGTTAACCATTAAGAAAAATAAAATTTAGATACAATTATAGAAGACAGTAAATGTTAAATCTATGCATCAAGTTTCAACATTTTATTATGTGCTTAATGTATATTAAAACAATGAATCTTCATGCAAAAAGGTATTACAGTTATTAAATGTATATAACCAAGATAAGAAAAGATCTTGTAACATAAAGAAATGTAGATTACAGATGGAGAGATGGCTCATCAGTCAAAGGTACTTGTTTGCAAAGCCTGATGGTCTTGGTTTAATTCCCTAGTACACACATAAAGGCAGACGCACAAAGTGGTGCATGCATCTGGAGTTTGTGGTGGCAAGGGGCTCTGGCATACCCTTTCATTCCCCACTCCTGCTCCCTCTTCCTGTGCTTGCAAATATATAAAAATATTTTAAAGACATATAATTAAACCAATAGACCAGGTTTTTATATTGCTTTTTAAAACCAATAGACTAGGAATTTACTCTGTCTAAAGTGTGCTGGAAATCTAAGCAAACAGTTTTCAAGAGAAGAAGAGGTCAGGGGCACATTGCAAGCTATGGAGTGTTCTACCTAGTAAGTTAGGGATTCCTCTTCTAATGCACCGTAAATCAAAAAGGGAAAGTACATACCACATTCCCCTGGCTGGAATCCAGGAGACATAGAAACCTATGCTATAGAATTAGTAGCAAGCCTGTCACTTATTTGGGCCCCAGGATTTATTCTTTCCATATTAAAAACTAGAATATATTTTTGGCACAACGTGCTTGTTTCTACTTTACTTGGCTCTGGCTTGTTATTTATTATATATAACCTTGAACTTGAGAAAGCTCAGATCTGGAGGTTCTTTCAAAGTGAGGAAAGAGTCGTAAAGTATCTGCTACAGCTCCTCAAATCACATTTCTGACAAATCTTGGTCTGGCAAGTGGGACCTTCTGACTTCAGAAGTTTTTCAGAAAAAAATAAAAAACTAGGTAACATGAGGCTTGTAACCCTTTGATGAAGAATAGTATTGGGTAGGTAAGACTCTGACATGCTGAAACACTTGGTATATCCCAGAGACTTAATATTTTTTTTGAACCACCTTTATTCTTTTCTATCTCTCCTTATTGTGCACAAGACTCCTAAATATATCAGATTTTTCTATTACTTATTTTTTGCTTATTTTATTTTTGAACTATGATCCTCATTATTTCCTCCTTTAACGATACCAAACCTTATGCTTCTGATTAAATTGTTTTAGTAGAGATGGTTCTCAAGTTCAAATAATCCACTACAAATTAGATGCCATCATTGAAAAACAAGCAATTTGTTTTCTGAAGAGGTAATATCTTTGTGTCAGGAAGTGAGACACATCTTATGAATAGAAGAAACTTGCATTATTGTTCTGTTTGTTGCGGACATTTGTGTATACACTGACTTTCAACTTTTATTTTGCCTTGACTTTCTTTTTGTTATAGTTTGTAGTCCCTGCATTTTACCTTTTTTTTTTTTTTGAAATGGTACATACATTATATATCTTCGATATCATAATCAGGCAGTCATGGAATAAAAGGTCTTGGGCAATGTTACCTGAATAAGTAAATGTTTTTCTCTCTTAATTTTTTTTCAACTGGGGACCTGATCTAGGACTGTTTGCTTTCACACCATAATGAAGAAAACACATAAAATAGAATACAGCTAAAACAAGTGGAATAAAATAAGTAAATTATGTATAATGTGCTAACTATGTGTGAGGTATCTTTATCAGAACTGTGCAATGAGCACTTTGTGAATCTCACAAGCCCCTGTATTATTCCCTCTTCTACAGATGAAGCTGGGGTGCAAGAAGGTCAAGAGAGGGTGTCCTGCATCTCTCTGAAGTGTCCTTGCCTGGACTGAGCCCAGGAAATCTGATTCTGGGTATGACTATCTTTCTTTACAAATGTATGACATATCCTCCGTCTTCATTTTCTTAAATCAGGCTAACCAGATGTGCTTATATGACACATGAGTCTGTCTGAGATGTATATTCTCATGTGAATAGAATACACATTAAAGTTTAGGAAGCACATGAGTAAAATATTATTTGTCATCATTTGTATGTATGTGTGGGAGGAAAAAATGCCACAAACATTTAGCTCTCAAAGGGATTATGTTTAGAGATAATATAGTTCAATGTCTTCCCTTTATAAATGTTGAAAATGAGTTATATGACAGTTACATATGCATTTATTTAGTTTTATTTATTTATTGGAGACAGAGAGAGAGAGAGAGAGAGAGAATGAAGAAGAAGGCACCTCAGGGCCTCCAGCCACTGAAAAAAACTCCAGACACATGTGCTACCTTGTGCATCTGGCTTACAGGGGTCCTGGGGAATTGAACCTGGGTCCTTTGGCTTTGCAGTAAAACACCCTAACCACTAAGCCATCCCTCCAGCTGCACATATGTATTTAAAAATAAATAAATAATTCATTAATTCTTAACACTCCCATGAACATTTATTGAGGGACTGTTACCTTCAGGATTACATGCTCAGTGAGATGAAATGGGGAAATAGAGACATGAATGTTGCTATCAGGGAGTCCAGTGAAGAAACAAATAACAACTGGATGAGATTACCAGGGCTATCATAAACCATATATGCACACATGAGTACATGTGTGCGTGCATGTGTGTATTATATTTGTGTGTGCTATGTGACTTTTCTGGAGGATAAGTGAATAAATGTCTATTCATGCTAGATAGAATATAAATGGCATCACAATGAAATTATACCATAAACATTTATTTTTTTGGGGGGGTTCAAAGTAAGGTCTCACTCTAGCACTGGCTGATCTGAAACTTACTTTGTAGTCCAAGCCTGGCCTCAAATTCACAGTGATCCTCTTAGATCTACCTCCCAATTGCTGCCTCCCATGCACCACTACACCAAGGCCATGAATAGTTTTGTTGTTGTTGCTGTTGTTAGCAGTACTGAATTTTCTATACTTAAATGATCCATATGGTGGAGGGACTTTAAAAAGTTGCATTGCATGGACTGAGGCAGCTACAAACAGCCATTGGGGCAACCCACCCTAGATGGGGGTCTATAGTTCCGCCATGGGCTTGAGCCTCTGTAATTTCAACTAAAGTATAATGTGGTCTCTCAGATGGAAGGAGGGAGATTGCCACATCTGGGGGAGAAGGACTTCTCGAAGATTTAGAATTTCTTTTGAATGCCTAATTGGAGTTTCTGAAATAGTACTTAAGTTGTTAACAATTCTCTTTCTTTCCATATAGCTGTATGGCAGGTAATAGCAAGTAAATATATTTATAGTCTGTTTTCCTCTGTCATTGGTCAGGGACCTTGTCATACCTATAAGCTCTGCTAGTTGGGCACAGATATTAGTGGAATGGGGTTAGACTCAAGAATCTCAGATTCTGTTAACACTGCCTGTCCTGCCTTCTTTTTTTCTATTCTGGACAAAGGTTTGGTTTGAATTGTTAGGTCTGGCAGCATAGGTTTCTAATAGGTATGAGTGTGCCAGCTCTTCCCTGACTGGGAGATAAGCAGCAAGGTGTGAGAGGAACAAACTTAGATTGTCATCCCAAGCCCCTCAATCAGGAGGGCATCGTATTTTACCATCTGCCTGTCAGAGAGCCACATGTACCACTTTGGTGGAGAATGCCTCCTGTGTCATGAGGAGTGTACATAGGTAAGGGGCCTTACCAAGGTTAACTTCTGTGCTTCACAGATTAGGGGTCACACTGCTGCAATTGCACTAAGGAATCCTGCTCATCCCTTGGCCACTGAGTCTAACCCTTTGCTGAGATATCTCCCCAGAGGGGTGCTGGTCCTTTTGGTTGGATCAGGACCCCTAGGGCAAGGACCTTTCCTTCAGTCATATGAGGAGAAAATTGGAGTTGGATAGATAGTGCCAAGGCAGGGACCCGAGTCAGTGCATCTTTAAGATGTTGAAAGGAGCTATGTGCCTCAGGCTCCTATGCCAGTGGAGCTGAAGGATATATCTATGTTTACTTAAGAGGTTGGTAAATGGCTCTCACTAGCTCTGAAAATCCTAGGATCCAAATTCTGCAGTAGCCTGTGACTTCTAGGAAAGCTATCAGTTATTTTACAGTCTGAGTGCAGGTGTACGCCACAATAATACATTCAGAATTCAAACTGTGCTTTTCACCTTGTATTATCACTCCCAAATAAGTGTCCTAAGATTGGAATAACTTAGACTTTTCTCTTGATACCTTATATCCTTGTTTAGCCAAGAAATTGCAAAGGCTTCAGTTTCTCAAAATATTTTTTTCAGAAGCCCCACAAAACAGAATATTATCTACATAATTTAATAGGGTGTTTTCAGAAGTTTTCCAGACTACAAAGTCCTGAGATAGGGCAGACCAAACACATGGAGATTATCTCCAAAGCTTTGGGGTAAAACTGTCCAAGTGACTTAACCTATATCTGGGTCAGGTCCTCAAAAGCAAATAAAAGTTGACTGACTGGGTGTAGGGGAATACAAAAGAAAGACTTCTTCAGATCCAGGTCTGAGTAATGAGTAGTCTCAGGGAATTTCAGTTAGGAGAGTGTAAGGATTGGGTCCTGCATGATGACAGGGGACCACTGCCTCACTAATCAAGAGAAGGTCCTGAACTATCCTCCATTTATTGCCCCCTTCTAGACTCTAAGAATAGGTGAATTATATGATCCATAGATGACAGTTAGGTAGATAGGTAGATAATAGATAGAAAGATAGATAGATAGATAGATAGATAGATAGATAGATAGATAGATGATAGATAGATAATAGATGACTCTTTTAGGAATCCCTGCTTTTTTTCAAGGCAAGAGTTATGGATTTAAGTCCCCAAACTGTCTCTGATTTTACTGGATATTATTTATGAAGGTGAAAATAAGTGGAGTCCTTAACGTATGTCTAGACAGAAGTAGTAGTGCCATCTTGACCTATAGTTTCTCTGTTAGTCCAAACTGAAGGATCAACATTCTCCTCTAGCAAAGGAAGGCACAGGCTTCATATTAAAGGTAAAATTCATTTCTACCTGGCATTTAAAGAGAATGTCTCTCATTAACAAAGGAGCTGGCATTTCTGGGATGATAAGGAAAGAGTGATGGAAGAGACAGCGTCATCAAAAACAGACAAGAGGCTGCATGAAGAACTTTGGAGCTGTCCCAATATGAACCTAAAGGCAGTTGATAAGTTTGATTGGGATCCTGGAGAGAAGTATATAACCCCAAATTGAGCTCCTATGTCAATTAGAAGATTGAGAGTATATTATGCCACCTGTATGGTCATTCAGGGCTCCTCAAGTTGTACTGGGACTTTGGGAACCTATAGAGAAGGACTGAGGACTACTCAGCATTCAAACAAGCAAGATGACCTTAGTGAGTCTTGGACGTAGAAGGCACTGAACTCTCCAGTGGATGTCTTGGCAATCAGAACAGGGACCTGGAAGAAGCCAGGAAGTCTCTCATGCTCTTACCTTCTTTTGGGACATTCTTCATGAAAATGTCCGATCTGTCCACAGAGGAAATGAGACCTAGTGGTGCCTGTTCCCATAGGCTCCTCATTGAGTAACTCCCATTAGTGCTAGGATCTCTTGGTGGCATCTATTTTTCATTCCCATTCACATGCCATAACCTTCTCCTTTTTTAAGTCCCAAATGTAGTAAACAGAATATGTAACTTGGACCAACTGGGTTGAAATTTTCTTACCTCAGCTAGTATCAGGTTCCTAGTGGGTTAAAAATTTATTCTTTTTTATATTTGTATTTATTTATATGCAAGCAAAGAGAGAAAGAGAGAAGAGAAGAGGAGAGAGAGAGAGAGAGAGAGAGAGAGATTGACATTGGACACGGTGGGGCTTCTTGCCACTGCAAATGAATTCCAGGTGCATGCACCACTTTGTGCATCTGGCTTTATTTGAATGGAGTGGTAGTTTGCATGTATGTCTCTCATAGGTTCAAGTATTTTTATTAAGGTTAAACTTTCTGCTTAAATCTCCAGCAGCCTGTTGGAATGGGCATGTCACTGAACTAGATCTGAATTCCAGCCCAAAGGTATGCAGAGAAGTCTGAGCCCTGGGGTCCTGCTTGCTGAAGGTTTATGCTTGCTGCTTTTGCTTTTTGCTGGCTGTTTGGTTGTTTCTCTCTGCTTGAATATATTAAAGCAGCTTCTTCCACCATTGATGGAACTTCTTCTGGTTCTGTGAGCCTGAAATAAATCCCTTTTCCCCATAAACTGTGTCTGGTTTGGTTATTAATCCCAGCAACGTGAAGCTGTGTACTACAAAATTTGGTAACAGAGAAGTGGGGTCATTTTGTGATGGATTTTGGTCTTTTGGGACTTTTGTACTGGAGGATTATACAAGGATTTAGTACTTTGTATTGAAGAATCTTTAGGGAATACTAAGTCAAATTTTATGGGCTATTTTAGTGAGAGTTTGAAAATGCTAAGTTCAGAGAGAATCTTGTTGGCCTGTGAACTTCCAAAGGGAAAGAAAAGACAGCAGAGAACTTTGTTGGAACTGGGTCACTGATATAAAGACTGGCTGTGTTCTGCTGCCCATGCCCAGAGAATCAGATCAAAGCTGAATTTAAAAGTATGGACTGGTGTGATTGGCAGAAGATATATATCTAAAAGGTTTTTCACAGGAAAAATTCAAAGAAGTTTAAATTTATTGGCATACAGACTAGTTTTAGGTTACTGAAACAGCTATTGCTATGTTCTCTGAACAGGACAGATCTATTCTCTGAAGCGAACAAAGGTTTGGACACTCTGAAAAAAAGACACACTCAAAAATATAATAAAAGCATTATCAGTAGACTTTATTGCAAGAGGAAAGCTCTCTTTGGGATGGGAGGGACTCCAGAGCTGGGAGTCCATGTGAGTGGCCTTTGAGGCTGGGGTATTATAAAGTCCTGGCATCATTGTTCCCCCACATGAAGAAGTAATGTAAAGCTCTTCTCATTTCTCTTTGGGATAGATAGAACTTCTGACCTGCTAAGGATCCCTT
Source organism: Orientallactaga sibirica (assembly GCA_036365145.1). Taxonomy (NCBI): domain Eukaryota; kingdom Metazoa; phylum Chordata; class Mammalia; order Rodentia; family Dipodidae; genus Orientallactaga; species Orientallactaga sibirica. The sequence continues at coordinate 14,973,135 of JAEOAD010000008.1, forward strand.
AAGGCACTTCTTTCTTTGGCTATTATTTATGTTTACTGTTATGATTTGGCAGCCTTTGTGGTGACTTTGTCAGTGGTCACCATTTTTAGGGGAAACCCCATCTTCAGCATCAGCCTGGATAGTCTGCTTAGTCCTGCAGAAAAGGGTGGAATGGCTACTGGAATCCTCTAGACCAACAGTGCAGAGTCTGGCAGGGAAATGGCACAGTCTGCTGAACACCGGAAACAGGGTTGGAGGCACATGGGTTGAAAAGTGGTAATGTTATTGGAGAAGCAACACAGCCCTCCTGACCCTGGCCCTATCTGTCGGTGCCTCACTAACTCCTATTAGGGCAAGGTTACGTAAAGTGCAGCAGTGACAAGATTCAGCAGCATGAGTGAGGGGTCACTGACAGGAGCATGGCTGAGGGGTCACTTACAGGAGCATGGGTGAGGTCACTTACAGGAGCATGGGTGAGGTCACTTACAGGAGCATGGGTGAGGTCACTTACAGGAGCATGGGTGAGGTCACTTACAGGAGCATGGGCGAGGTCACTTCCAGGAGCATGGGCAAAGTCACATGTGTGAGGTCTCTTACAGGAGCATGGGTGAGGTCACTTACAGGGCATGGGTGAGGTCTTACAGGAGCATGGGTGAGGTCACTTACAGGCACATGGGTGAGGTCACTTACAGGAGCATGGGTGAGGTCACTTACAGGAGCATGGTACAGGAGCATGGGTGAGGTCACTTACAGGAGCATGGGTGAGGTCACTTACAGGTCACTTACAGGAGCATGGGTGAGGTCACTTACAGGAGCATGGGTGAGGTCACTTACAGGAGCATGGGTGAGGTCACTTACAGGAGCATGGGTGAGGTCTCTTACAGGAGCATGGGTGAGGTCACTTACAGGAGCATGGGTGAGGTCACTTACAGGAGCATGGGTGAGGTCACTTACAGGAGCATGGGTGAGGTCACTTACAGGAGCATGGGTGAGGTCACTTACAGGAGCATGGGTGAGGTCACTTACAGGAGCATGGGTGAGGAGCATGGGTGAGGTCACTTACAGGAGCATGGGTGAGGTCACTTACAGGAGCATGGGTGAGGTCACTTACAGGAGCATGGGTGAGGTCACTTACAGGAGCATGGGTGAGGTCACTTACAGGAGCATGGGTGAGGTCACTTACAGGATCATGGGTGAGGTCACTTACAGGTCACTTACAGGAGCCTGGGTGAGGTCACTTACAGGAGCATGGGTGAGGTCACTGGGTGACTTACAGGAGCATGGGTGAGGTCACTTACAGGAGCATGGGTGAGGTCACTTACAGGATCATGGGTGAGGTCACTTACAGGAGCATGGGTGAGGTCACTTACAGGAGCATGGGAGCATGGGTGAGGTCACTTACAGGATGGGTGAGGTCACTTACAGGAGCATGGGTGAGGTCACTTACAGGAGCATGGGTGAGGTCACTTACAGGAGCATGGGTGAGGTCACTTACAGGAGCATGGGGGTGAGGTCACTTACAGGAGCATGGGTGAGGTCACTGAGGTCACTTACAGGAGCATGGGTGAGGTCACTTACAGGAGCATGGGTGAGGTCACTTACAGGAGCATGGGTGAGGTCACTTACAGGAGCATGGGTGAGGTCACTTACAGGAGCATGGGTGAGGTCACTTACAGGAGCATGGGTGAGGTCACTTACAGGGGCATGGGTGAGGTCACTTACAGGAGCATGGGTGAGGTCACTTACAGGAGCATGGGTGTGAGGTCACTTACAGGAGCATGGGTGAGGTCACTTACAGGAGCATGGGTGAGGTCACTTACAGGAGCATGGGTGAGGTCACTTACAGGAGCATGGGGTGAGGTCACTTACAGGAGCATGGGTGAGGTCACTTACAGGAGCATGGGTGAGGTCACTTCAGGAGCATTGAGGTCAGGAGCATGGGTGAGGTCACTTACAGGAGCATGGGTGAGGTCACTTACAGGAGCATGGGTGAGGTCACTTACAGGAGCATGGGTGAGGTCACTTACAGGAGCATGGGTGAGGTCACTTACAGGAGCATGGGTGAGGTCACTTACAGGAGCATGGGTGAGGTCACTTACAGGAGCATGGGTGAGGTCACTTACAGGAGCATGGGTGAGGTCACTTACAGGAGCCTGGGTGAGGTCACAGGACAGGATCATGGGTGAGGTCACTTACAGGAGCATGGGTGAGGTCACTTACAGGAGCATGGGTGAGGTCACTTACAGGATCATGGGTGAGGTCACTTATGGGTGAGGTCACTTACAGGAGCATGGGTGAGGTCACTTACAGGAGCATGGGTGGGTGAGGGTGAGGAGCATGGGTGAGGTCACTTACAGGAGCATGGGTGAGGTCACTTACAGGAGCATGGGTGCATGGGGAGGTCACTTACAGGAGCATGGGTGAGGTCAGGATCATGGGTGAGGTCACTTACAGGAGCATGGGTGAGGTCACTTACAGGAGCATGGGTGAGGTCACTTACAGGAGCATGGGTGAGGTCACTTACAGGAGCATGGGTGAGGTCACTTACAGGAGCATGGGTGAGGTCACTTACAGGAGCATGGGTGAGGTCAGGAGCATGGGTGAGGTCACTTACAGGAGCATGGGTGAGGTCACTTACAGGAGCATGGGTGAGGTCACTTACAGGAGCATGGGTGAGGTCACTTACAGGAGCATGGGTGAGGTCACTTACAGGAGCATGGGCATGGGTGAGGTCACTTACAGGAGTCATGGGTGAGGTCAGGTCTTACAGGAGCATGGGTGAGGTCACTTACAGGAGCATGGGTGAGGCATACAGGGCATGGGTGAGGTCACTTACAGGAGCATGGGTGAGGTCACTTACAGGAGCATGAGGTCACTTACAGGGATGGGTGAGGTCACTTACAGAAGCATGGGTGAGGTCTCTTACAGAAGCATGGGTGAGGTCACTTACAGGAGCATGGGTGAGGTCACTTACAGGAGCATGGGTGAGGTCACTTACAGGAGCATGGGTGAGGTCACTTACAGGAGCCTGGGTGAGGTCACTTACAGGAGCATGGGTGAGGTCACTTACAGGAGCATGGGTGAGGTCACTTACAGGAGCATGGGTGAGGTCACTTACAGGAGCATGGGTGAGGTCACTTACAGGAGCATGGGTGAGGTCACTTACAGAAGCATGGGTGAGGTCACTTACAGGAGCATGGGTGAGGTCACTTAAAGGAGCATGGGTGAGGTCACTTACAGGAGCATGGGTGAGGTCACTTACAGGAGCATGGGTGAGGTCACTTACAGGAGCATGGGTGAGGTCACTTACAGGAGCATGGGTGAGGTCACTTACAGGATCATGGGTGAGGTCACTTACAGGAGCATGGGTGAGGTCACTTACAGGAGCCTGGGTGAGGTCACTTACAGAAGCATGGGTGAGGTCACTTACAGGATCATGGGTGAGGTCACTTACAGGAGCATGGGCGAGGTCACTTAAAGGTGCATGGGTGAGGTCACTTACAGGAGCACGGGTGAGGTCACTTACAGGAGCATGGGTGATGTCACTTACAGGAGCATGGGCGAGGTCACTTAAAGGTGCATGGGTGAGGTCACTTACAGGAGCATGGGTGAGGTCACTTACAGGAGCATGGGTGAGGTCACTTACAGGAGCATGGGTGAGGTCACTTAAAGGAGCATGGGTGAGGTCACTTACAGGAGCATGGGTGAGGTCACTTACAGGAGCATGGGTGAGGTCACTTACAGGAGCATGGGTGAGGTCACTTACAGGATCATGGGTGAGGTCACTTACAGGAGCATGGGTGAGGTCTCTTACAGGAGCATGGGTGAGGTCACTTACAGGAGCATGGGTGAGGTCACTTACAGGAGCATGGGTGAGGTCACTTACAGGAGCATGGGCGAGGTCACTTACAGGAGCATGGGTGAGGTCACTTACAGGATCATGGGTGAGGTCACTTACAGGAGCATGGGTGAGGTCACTTACAGGAACCTGGGTGAGGTCACTTACAGGAGCCTGGGTGAGGTCACTTACAGGAGCCTGGGTGAGGTCACTTACAGGAGCCTGGGTGAGGTCACTTACAGGAGCATGGGTGAGGTCACTTACAGGAGCATGGGTGAGGTCACTTACAGGAGCATGGGTGAGGTCACTTACAGGAGCATGGGTGAGGTCACTTACAGGAGCATGGGTGAGGTCACTTACAGGACCATGGGTGACGTCACTTACAGGAGCATGGGTGAGGTCACTTACAGGAGCATGGGGGTACAGGAGCATGGGTGAGGTCACTTACAGGAGCATGGGTGAGGTCACTTACAGGAGCATGGGTGAGGTCACTTACAGGAGCATGGGTGAGGTCACTTACAGGAGCATGGGTGAGGTCACTTACAGAAGCATGGGTGAGGTCACTTACAGGAGCATGGGTGAGGTCACTTACAGAAGCATGGGTGAGGTCTCTTACAGGAGCATGGGTGACGTCACTTACAGGAGCATGGGTGAGGTCACTTACAGGAGCACGGGTGAGGTCACTTACAGGAGCATGGGTGACTTCACTTACAGGAGCATGGGTGAGGTCACTTACAGAAGCATGGGTGAGGTCACTTACAGAAGCATGGGTGAGGTCACTTACAGGAGCATGGGTGAGGTCACTTACAGAAGCATGGGTGAGGTCACTTACAGGAGCATGGGTGAGGTCACTTACAGGAGCATGGGTGAGGTCACTTACAGGAGCCTGGGTGAGGTCTCTTACAGGAGCATGGGTGAGGTCACTTACACCAGCATGGGTGAGGTCTCTTACAGGACCATGGGTGAGGTCTCTTACTTAAGCATGGGTGAGGTCTCTTACAGGAGCATGGGTGAGGTCACTTACAGTAGCATGGGTGAGGGGTCACATACAGGAGCATGGTTGACTGGTCACTTACAGGAGAATGAGTGAGAAGTCACTGGTGTACAGAAAATTCTTCTAGATTGAAATATTCCTTCCTGAAAGTGCTGAATCAAAAGGCCAACAAGTCTGGGAGAATGGAAACTGAAAACGTCACATGACCACCCCCCATATAGGAGCAGGAAATGACTGTTGAGGGATACATTCACCAGTGATGTGTAGCAATTTTCTCTGAATTCAAGCATTCTTCCTTGAGGGAAGGAGCAAGTCAAAAAATCAAGAAAACCAGGAGAGCTAAAATTTGAAGGAAAAACAATCTTTTCTAAGGTTATAACAGTGAAGGCATTTGCCTGTGTAGCCAAAGGATACAGGTCTGATTCCCCAGTTCCCATATAAGCCAGATGCACAAGGTGGTGCATGCATCTGGAGTTCATTTGCAGTGCATCGGGGCTCTCGAATCCCTATTCTCTCTCCGTGTCTCTTCTTATTTCTCTTTCTCCCTCTCTTTCAAATAAGTAAATAAAATATCTTTTTAAAAAAGGATCAATAACTGCTTGATAGGGCTTCTCCCACTTGCCCTGCCCAGCTGCATACAAGTCAGGAAGCATGCTACAGACTCTCTGACCAATTTGGCTGTCTGCAAGTGATGCAATGTGCTCTAGACACGTAGCTACTGTGAGTTGCTGCCCATGCTTGGTTGGTCTATATGATGATGTATCTGCTTTTGAGTCATCCATGCTCCTGCAAGCAAACCCTCACCCTGCTATCTAAGTAACCCTAATAAACTCACTTGTTCACAAATATTGGTTTTGGTGAAATCATATTTTGGTCTGTCATCTGAGCCTATTTGGGGGGGGGGTGAATAAATGTGTGTTTACATCTCCCCAGGAAGTTTCCTGTAACACTTGGCACCCAATGTGGGGTACAGCAGACTCCAAGATGAACTTGGGAGAAGCACTTACATGCTTCTGCCTATTGGTAGCAAGACATACAACTGAGGCTGAGGGCGGGGTATCTGTGGGGGAAATCCCAACATGGCCATGATGTGTTGTCTGGTGATAGTGGTGGTTGCACAGGTCATGATTTGCAGCTAAGTGTGAGCCATCAGGAAGAAGAGTGTCTGAGTGGCACCCATGTTTGATGAACAGGATCTGCCATGGGAGTATGCGTATTCCCAGAAAACAGTTGAAGGATTAGAGAGAATGTGTTAATGTTGCTGCGTGTGGCACATAAAGGATTAGAGTATTGGCAAGCAGTCTGAGAGGTGGTCTGGACATCGTTTTGGATCATAAGGTATGCGTCTAAGGCTGAGGTGTTTACCCAATGGAACTTGTTTGTGCTAACGAGGAATCACAAGCAGAAAGAAGCGTTTCTAGTGTCCTCTGCATTACCCTCTGACTTGGCAAGTAAATTGGAGAAGAGAAGATGGGATAGAGGTGCTGGCTTACTGTCTCTTATGGTTAGCAGGCCAAAGGGAAACAAAGTACAAATGACATCAGTGTTGATGAGCCTTTTATGAGATCCAAAACTTGGAACCTGTGAGAGGAGTCTGATAGGTAGCAGGGAGAGAGTAAGGTAAAGGCAATAGAAAATGGCACTGAGATCCACCCTTCTATACAGAGACAGGGAAAATCCCCAGAGGGGTTAATAATGGACTAGTTCAAGAAACCATGACATCAGGGACTATTCCACCTTTCAATTGCTTGAGTTGGGAAAGACTTTTAAGCAAGAAGAAAAAGAGATGCTCACAGCCTGGCTTGTGAGGCTGCCAGACATGAGTGCAGATGGGATCATTTGAGTGATATAGAAGCTGAGAAACTGGGTCATGTGACTGACTACTCATCCAGCCTTGAGAAAAGGCTGTTTAGCATGAGGTGGTACAGAGGAAATCAGTCCCTGATGACTTGTATGAGCCATTAGGGACACTTGGCTATCATCAGCAGAGGTTCCCATGAATACCAGGAACTGAAAGACACCAGAGTAAAATTAGTCTTTATTGAGGGAGCTAGAAATGAGAGAAGCAGTGTTTGGCGCCCAGTTTGCTGGGCCCACTAGGGTCGTATTAACAGGAGAATTAAGAACGGAGTTGATTCAGATGGGTCTGTGAGACTAGTGTGGGATTTTAGCTGCTTTGCTGAGTCCCATGGTGGGAGATGACCTTTATGAAGGAGGTAAGGCTTTGGCTGATCTAGGTGACTAGGGCTGACATGTGAATGGGGTTCATAAGGTGCTGAAGCAGGCTCAAGGTGGAGGAAGGGGAAAGCCAAGAAAGGGGATCTATTTAGGTCACTCAAAGGCAAACGTAGCAAGACATGTGTTGAGCTGGAGGTCCTAGAGAAACAATTAGCCAAATACCAAATGGTGTTCTTGTAGGTCCCTGGAAGACTTGAGATACTGACCACCAGTTCACCAAAGGGGTGAAATCAATTGAATACAGAGAAGAAAGAGACTTTCCCACCTGACCTGATGAGCTGTTGCAAGTCCTGCACTGTGCTGTAGACTGTCGAACCCGCCAAGCTGCTAGAGCTTGTGCAGTGAGCTCTAGAGATGCAGCCTCCATGAGTTGTCACCTATGCTGGGGTGGGCTTTTCAGTGATGCAGCTGCCTTTGAGTCACCCATGTTCCTGTAAGCAACCCCTCACCCTGCTCTGTAAATAAACCCAGTAAACTCATTGGTTCATCAGTACTGGTTTTGGTGCAATCGTATTTTGGTCTGTCACCTGAGCACTATCTGGGGTGAATAGACATATGTTCCCATCTCCTCAGGGCAAACGTCTCCCATGACAGATACTTACAGGAGCATGGGTGAGGGGTTACTTACCAAAGCATGCAGGAGAGGTTCATTACACGACCACGAGTGAGGAATCACTTACAGGAGCATGAGTGGAAGGTTTCTTAGAGGGGCCTGGGTAGAGGTGATTTACAGGTGATTACAGGTGAGGGGTCATTTACAAGAGCATGGATGGTTCCAAGACAGCCTCATCCCTGAGAAGACCATGCCAGCATGGCTTATGACTCATGAAAACTGTACCCCTGGAGCTCCCTTCATAACTTGCAGGCTGTTTGGCCAGCAAGAGTCTCCTCTTTTCAGCAATTTGTCCCTGTTTATTGAACCTTAGGGTGGGGTCTTGTGAACCTTGTTAATTTAAGGAGCTGCCCTTCTCTGGGAAGTTTCATTTATGTCCTATGTCTCATGCACTTCCCTCTCCAGGAGGGAATTTCATGCCAGAGGAAATAGGTATGAAACAGTGTTACATATTACATGGCAGAGCACACAAGGAGGGATGTTGGGGTAGGGACTTACTATTGTAGTTGAGTCTTGGGTATTCTAAGCCCAAGGTGCTAGAATTTGAACCTTTTCATTTGCAACTAGACCAAGGCATGGCATCAGCAAATGGAACTATGGAGAGGAATCGAATTCAATCTCAGCTTCACACACAATCACCTGGAGAATTAATGTGAAGCTAAGTTTGCTACAGCTCCTTTGGGCCTTTCTTTCTGGCATCTCATCTGGTTTCTGAGCCAGGCTTCTGATTTGGACTTTAAGAGCCCACTTTGTCAAGAAACACAACTTGCTATCTGTTGGATGTTGAACTGAATCTGACAATAGCTACCATATTCTTGTAAACCCATGAGCATGGAATACTCCTCTAAATCCCAACTTGCTGGGGTCAGAGGCTGACCACATTCAGGCAGGTTAACTACAAGACCAGCCCCGTTAACCAGTGTGCTATTTTTATTTCACAGCATATAATGTCCAAATTTATTCTTTAACTTAATACATCAGACTTTCTCTTTATAGTTTTTTTTTTTTTTTTGTATTTTTTTTTATGAGAGAGAGAATATTGGTGTGCCAGGGTCTCCAGCCACTGCAATTGAACTCCAGATACATGTGCCATCTTGTGCACATGGATGGCCTTGCATTCTTGCATCACCTTATGTGTCTGGCTTACATGGAATTTGGAGAGTTTAACATAGGTCCTTGGGCTTTACAGGCAAGTGCCTTACCTGCTATGCCATCTTTCCAGCCCTCTTGTTGTAGTTTTGAAGAGCCTGATTTCTACCTTAATGGTGACACCTGTATTCAGTAAGAGGAGGGCAAATATATTTTAAATGAGGGAAACTTCTGACATGTCTGCCTGTTACTCTATGGGACCAAGTGTTTCTCAAAGAATGGCTTATGGATCACCCACATCAGAACTAACTAGGGAAGCAGAATAATTCACACTCAATCTCCTGTAATCTTTCTGAATATCCAAAGATGGACTCCAGCTGATAAATAGTTAACTCTCCTCTGTAATTCTGATTGGTGTCCTGTTTGAGAAAGAAAGAATAAAATGATTATTTTATCTCAAATAATTTCCTTAATCCATCAAACTTCTGTTTTCCACTATCCTTTACTGATTCAATTACATCTGGAGGAAAAAGTGTTATAAGCAGTTAACAGAACACTATAAATACAACAAGTACATTCCAAATATTTGAGCATGCAAATATGTTGCTTGGTTTTATGTTTGAACACTTTCAAAAGGGCATGACTTAAGAAAGCTGTGTGTTTTTAGTGTCTGGAACACATATTTATTAATGTGATTTTATTTATTTATTTATTTATTTATTTATTTATTTATTTATTTATGTATATTTATTTATTTATTAGAGAGAGAGAGGAAGAGAGAGAGAGAGAGAGAGTGAGAATGGGTGGGACAGGGCCTCTAGCCACTGCAAACAAACTCCAGATGCATGTACCACCATGTGCATCTGGCTTATGTGGGAGTTGGAGAATTGAACCAGGGGTCCTTAGGCTTCTCAGACATGTGCCTTAACTGCTAAGCCACCTCTCCAGCCCATGATTTCACTTTAACACAGTGATTTAGTTAACCAAGAGTACCCATCAGCACTGTAACAAGGGGAGAGTCTGGCACAGAGCCCAGGAATCACTAATGTTAAAAGGCTGCTAATGGGTAGTGCTGCTAACATCTTCTGCGGTAAGTGCTCAGATCTGTTGAAGTTTAAGAAATGTACTTCCGTGCATGCTCATCAGGGGATGGAACTACCAGGAGACTAGGCCACCTGGGGTTGGAGTCATGTGAATAGGTTTAATGTCTTTTTCTACTGTGACCCATTTCTTCTAGCTACTTATGAGTACTCATTTATCCTGCTTGTGTTTGAAATCTATCATGTCAGTTGTGGAATATTACAAAAACTTTCTTTTAAAAATATTTTTATTTATTTATTTATTTGCAGAGAGCAGGGGAGAGAGAGAGAGAGAGAGAGAGAGAGAGAGAGAACACCAGGGCCCCCAGCCACTGCAAATGAACTCCAGGTGCATGCACCACTGTGCTTCTGGCTTTAGTGAGTCCTGAGGAATCGAACCCCAGGTCATTAGGGAAGCTCCTTAACTACTGAGCCATCTTTCCTGCCCTTATTACAAAAACTTTCTAAATGATCTTTCAAATTTTCTCCTCTCTCATCTACTTGCTCTCAGAATCATCTTTCTAAATATCAGTTTCAGGTTTTATCTTAAAACCTTTCAAGGAGCGTGTTTTCATTGTTTATGGGGTCACTTCAAAATCATGGCCATCTCCATGGCTCCTGCCAACCTTTCCATTCCTTGACTTTAGTTCTTTGCATGCAGTTTATATCTGTGATTTACCACCTTGACAATTCAGGGAGTCATTCATGAGCTTCATTTCCTAAGCACCTAGTGATTACTCATGCAATAAATCAAACCTCTCAAAATACATTTCTGACAGTGCTTTTAATGGTCAGAAGTGCAGTATTTTTCCTTTGAAGATCAACCCATAAGCTCCCAAATTAGAGACAGAGGATGAATTATCCACTATTTTGTCACTTTGGCCTGTTGGGAAGTGTACTGGGCAGTTATTGTGAGGGTCATGTGAGCTTGGAACACCTTATGACAGTTCTTTCAGCTCAAGGGGAGTGGCACCTCCCGGAAACTTGGTGTTCTCATCCAGATCTTTCCCATGTTCAGCTGTTCCAGACTGGGATATTTTCCAGGGTATTCTATTGTCCACACATCAGTGGAGGGAAAAGGAAAAGGCCTTTGCTGGCTGTGTCTCACAGACTCAGAAAGGGAAGGAAGGCAGGAAGAAAGGAAGGAAGGGAGGGATGACGGGCTCTCATTCTTCTGCAGTTATTACTGCAGGCCCTGATGTGAGCTAGGTCGGGAGTCTCAGATGCTTAGGAAATTCAGTGAGAAGGTAGTGGAACTTAGTGAAGATATACCTACATTAAATATTAATGGCACGCCAGTTAATAATGCTACTCAGTTTTCAACATTTCTCTTTTTCTGCCAAAAAAAAAAAAAAAACGCTGTCAGGACATGCTTAAGATATTTGGTCTCTAACAATATTCTTAGATATTTTAGGGAAAATATTCTTTATGTGTCTCAGGTAAAAATTCTTTCATTAGATTTGATTAAAAATTATATCATAAGATTTAGAGGTTGTATGCTTGCAAGATAGACCGGGACGAGAACATAGTTTGAAAATTATTGGAAAACAGTGTCATTCAGAACTGGCCTTTCTTCTCGTTTTTCCTCTTCACCAACTTTTCCCTTTTGCTTCCATTCAATTATTAAACAATACAGTAAGACCAGCACCAAAATAAGTATTGTGAAAAAAAACGTAGAAAAAAAATCCATTCCATTACTGGTTTTAAAGGGCCACATAATCCAGAGTAACATACAAATACATATAATGAGGTTTGAGGCTAAACTGATGTTTTAAAGAGAAATAAGGACCTGCTACCTGCCTACCTGCTCTTTAATCTCTCTCTCTCTCTCTCTCTCTCTCTCTCACACACACACACACACACACACACACACACACACACACAGTTTCTTTGCAGGCATCAGGGTAGTTGGAACAGTCTAAGTTGCTGAAATATTTAGGTTGATTTGGAAACTACTCTGATAGGAAATAATTGCAGACTGTAATGAACTTGTAGTTTATGAAAGAGGTTTGGCATTTGTTTTGAAATCTGTGGAATATATCATTAGTGGAGAGAGGAGCAGTGCGTTAGGGGTCAGGACAGTGTTGCCACCATGAGGACAAGGATACAGGCATGAATTACACTGTGCAAGCTGAACGCTGAGAGAAGATAAGAAACTTAAACTCCAGAAATGATCTAGAGGAGCAGAAGACAGGAAGACACTCGAGATGGCCCCAGGGTATGCACGTTTGTTTGATGATGTTAACAGAATTACAGATCACAGATGAAGGAAAATACCTAGGGCTGAGGGTAGGGTTGTAGGTTCATTTTGAACATATTGAATGCAATTAAAAATATTTTATTTATTTACATATGAGAGAGAGAGAGAGAGAATGGGTGTGCCATGGCCTCCAGCCACTGCAAACTAACTCCAGATGCATACTCCACCTTGTGTATCTGGTTTATGTGAGTTCTGGGATCAAATTTGAGTCCTTAGGCTTCAGAGGCAAGTGCTTTAACTGCTAAGCCATCTCTCCAGCCCTGAAAGCAATTTTTTTTTTTTTGAGGTAGGGTTTCACTCTAGCCCAGGCTGACCTGGAATTCACTATGTAGTCTCAGGCTGGCCTCAAAATCACAGCGATCCTCCTACCTCTGCCTCCCGAGGTCTGGGATTAAAGGCATGAGCCTCCATACCCAGTTCCTGAAAGCAATTTTTTTATGGGCCATAAAACATGGATTTGAGGGGGAAATGTATTTGAACTGAGAAGCGAGATCACTATACTAGAGATCAGCTTTGGAAGTTTTCAGACTAGGTGGTTTTTGAGAACATGCACGTGGGGAGAAGAGTGAGAAGATAGGAGGAGAAAGGTAAAACTCTTGATGGTCACCTGAGAAGACTTTGATGAAGTCATCTGTGAGGTAGAAATATTAGGTGAAAATATTAGGCAAATTATTCATTGTACTCAGTAGATTGATGGTCACAGATGAGTTTAGCCAGAGGGGTAAGTAGAGAGGCATAGTGGTCACTGATGAATCCAATGAACGATGTAATTGTGGATGCACAGTGGTCAATGGTAAGCTCAGTGAGAGGAGTAACTGTAGTATGTGGTAAGAAGGAAGTCACGTGTGTTAGGAGAATAAACATGAATTGAGGCTCTCATGTGGAATGAAGGCAGTGCTTCCTGGCGAGAAGCTGTCACTCTGGACGCCCTGTGCACACAGTGTTGGTGGTGGGTGAGGACAGCCCTTCTGTGGAGGTCCAAGGGCAGGAATGAAAGATGATGAAATATCAGTGCTGCACTACCCCAGGCTCACCTGAAGGTGGCTCAGAGCTGCCCTGTGGTGGTCCCATGGCAGGCTCTTAAAATACTAGGGGGAGGGAGCAGGAAAACGTGTAGTATTCTTATGTAATTCAACCTCAATGCTGGAGAAGGACAGGGCGAAGAAGGAAAATATATGCTTACTCCCTACAGTCATCTCATTCTCTTCTTCATATCAAATGAGAGAGAGAAAGAGAGAGAGAGAGAGAGAACAAGAGAGAGGGTAAAGAGAGGATGAAAAAGTCAAATAAATATGTGTCTTGCTTAGTCATTCTCATCCAGAATATTCAAAATAAAACAGGTGTACTCATTTATGGAAAAGGATTGATATTAGATTTTATTATGGGGCATATTTTTATTAGGCCATAGGTCACATTTTTTTGTCTTGTTCTATCATTATTTTTTTTTTTGTGTGTGTGTGTGTGTGTGTGTGTGTGGTGTATGCATCTGTATATGTGTGCATGTTCATGTTTGTGAGTGCAGAAGTGTGTATATGCATGTGGGTCAGAGGTTGACATTGGGAGTCTTTCTTAATTGCTGTCTACCTTATATTATTTGAGACAGGCTCTCTCATTGAACTAAGGACTCTATGCTCCAGCTAGTTTTTCTAACCTGCAAGACTCAGGGACCCTCTTGTCTCCACCTCCCTAGCACTACCATGGTATATGCATGTCACCATACCTGACCATTTACCTTGGACTGGAGATCCAAACTCAGTATTTCATGTTTGCAAAGTAAGTACTTTACCAAGTAATCCATCTCCCCAGACTTTATATATATAATGTATAGATGATAGAGAGCAAGAGAGAGTGACAGAGAGAGAGGAGGAAAGGAGAAATAGAGAATTGGTGTGCCAGGGCCTCAGCCACTGCAATCGAACTCCATACTCTTGCACCACCTAGTGGGCATGTGCAACCTTGTGTTTGCCTCACTTTTATGTGTTTGGCTTATGTGGGATCTGAAGAGTCAATCATGGATCCTGAGGCTTCACAAGCAAGTGCCTTAACTGCTAAGCCATCTCTCCAGACCCAGGCCTATTATTTTTTAAAGAAGGTTCGAACAACTTCAGTATGAATGAACGTATGTATGTATGTATGTATGTATGTATGTATGTGAAAAGAAAATGCTTTAAAGAAAGGCTGGAAATTCCAAAGAGATAGCTCTGATGAGTTGAGAGATGACCACACAGAGCCTGGATGAAGATAAGGGGAGAGAGCACTTTCCACTAAATTGGGAGTCCAGGCAACAGAGATTCAAACGTGAAAAGTCAGGAATTTGACTTTTTGTTTGTTGGCCTCTAGATTTTTCTATTTAGAAGAGACTTATTATAGCTGGGATCCAGGCATACCTAGGCACAGTGGTTAATTTGGAAAAACAGATACTAGAGCAATCACTTACATGAGGGCGTTTCCAGCAGAGCTGTTTGGTTTAGTAAAATGGTGGAAGCAATTTTTTTTTTTGGGGTGATGAATAAACTTACAGCTCCTCAAAAGGATATCACCAATACAAGCTGTAAGATAACTGAGATATGGAGGCATCAACTTGTTCAAGGCAGCAGCTAATTGGAGCAGAGCCTTACATGGTATCTGGGCAACCCCAGAACTTTTGTTCTTCATACTTTAATCACAGAGCTGTTGGGACAAAAACACCCATGGAAACGTGGACTTGCTTACAGGGTGTCCACTTGGAGATGGGGATGATTCACAACATCAACGTCTCTATTTGGTGTGAAAATGTATTAGTTACTCTTTTTGTTGCTGCAACAAAATATTGACAACACCAAAAACAGGAGGGGTTTCTTTTGGCTCATACTTTGAGGGTAAATTTCCTCATGACAGGGAAGGTATGGAGGTGGAGCATGAAGCTGTTCCATTGCGCCTGCAGTCAGGAAGCAGACAGAGATGAATACTGGTGGTCAGGTCACTTTCTCCTTCTCTTTCATCTTGGACCTATGGGATGGCGCTACCCACATTTGGAAGGATTTTTTCCCTCCTTAGTTAAACTTTTTTGAACCATCCTCATGGACACACTCAATGATGTGCTTCCATGGAGATTCTAAATCCAGTCAAGTTGACAATGAAGACTGATCATCACAGATACTCTATGCAGATGCCCTGAACATCATGGCACTAAGGGCCTGAGGGGCCAAGGAAGGCAGAGACAATATCAATTCATATTAAATTTCCATTAAGAAAGAGGTCTGAGGAGATAGATCAGTGATCAAAGTGCTTGACACACAGGCATTTCAAGTATGAGGACATGAGTTTGAATTCCCAGCATCCACATAAAAGTTGGGCATGGTGGTGGGCATCTATAATCCCAGTGTTGGGGGGAGGGAGACCAAGACAGAAGGATCCTGGGACTTGTTTAGGAACAACCATAAGAAATAAAGTGGAGATCTAGCCATACATGGTGGTGCACACCTTAAATTCCAGCACTCAGGAAGCAGAGGTAAGAGGATTGCTACAAGTTTGAGACCATCCTGAGGACTACATAGTGAATTCCAGTTCAGTCTGGGCTAAAGCGAGACCCTACCTTGAAAAAGAGAAAGAAAGAAAGACAGAAAGAAAAAGAAAAAAGAAAGAACAAAAGAGGAGATCAATTGAGAAAGACACCCACATTTGACCTGTGTCCTCTACGTGCACACCCACTTGTACACACACATATGAAAATGTATGCACACATTCATTCATACCACACTTCTTATTGCTGAGATAAATCACCCAACTGACTGCACCATGAGGAAGGAAAGGGTTTATTTCAGGCTCACAGTTCAGAGGGGAAGGGTTATCATTATGGGGAAGGCATGGCAAGAGCAGAGGCTGGACATCACATCTTGTCACATCAACTGTGAGGTACAATCAAGGTGAGATAGCTCTGAACACTGATAAACCTAATAAACCTCAAGGTCCACCCACAATGACTTACCTGTTCCATCAAGTCTCCACTTCCCAACAGCTCTACCCATTGGAGATTGAGTGTGAGGCTTACTCACAAATATATGAAGCTATTTCACATTCAAGCCACCACACACACACACACACACACACATGAAAAAATGGTATGTTTCTACCTGGAGAAATGGCTTGTACATCTATAGAAAGTACACAAATGTTAATTTTGCAAGGGTCCAGAGCCCTCATTTGGAAGGCTGAAAGATTATTTTACAGTGTAGAGGGTTGAACTGGGGGTGATAAAGGTGAATTTGTGGGGTTGTCATGCTGCTTTTCTTTAGTGGTTAGACATTTGGATATCACAATGCAGCAAACAACTCAATCAACCCAAAGTTGAGAAAAAAATTTCCAAAAGAAAGTAGAGATATAAGTTGATCAAAAGAAGCCCCCCAAAGTGGGGAGGGGTATTGAGCATTCCTATGGGTTGAAAGAGAGAACCCAGGTGGCTGTGGAAGCTGAAAACCTGCTTTTCTCCTGGGCTGGGTTGCTGGGCTCTTGTAGGCCTGTGGGAATTACCACTGTGCTGCGGGTAAGGCAGCTTACAATCACATTAGCATTTCTGGCAACTAAATCTTCCACACAAGCTTTTCTCTTAAGCCACATCTTCACCATCTTGTACTTGTGAAATCAATTACTGTTTTGGTTCTGAAAGCAGGGATTTTTTATGACATTTATGCTGATTACATTGATTAAATGTCATCTTTCTAGACATAGGCAATCGTGCCAACTTTCAGAGAATATGGCACCAAGAGACTCAGGTTTTCACATACATTTCCCCATAACTTTCAATAAGACAGAACCCAGAGGAATTCTTTCTCCACAACAAAAAGGACGTTTACCCACCCATTCTGTTTCTATGTCCACATCTTCATTTTGTTTCCAAGGAACTCTATCCTCTTCCTAGCATCCTGATCCAGCAAAGGACCTCACATGGGCTGGCTTTGCCTGCAAGTGTGGAATGCTGAGTTAGCTGGAATAGACAAGAGGTGCATTGTCAGTGCTCAGTCAGGGCTGTGCCTCTGTTCAGCAGTCACAGTTTGGCTGGACCTTCTCGCATGTGTTTTCCTCGGGCCAACTTCATCTGAGGTTGTAAGATGAATGCCACTAACAGCGAGAGTGCCAGGGTTCCCTGATGTGTGAAGAGGGAAGGTGGGGAGGAGAGCAAGAATAAAGAGAAGACTTTCTTTTAGCTTTACGAGGACCACTTCTTAGCTTGTCTTCCCCACAATACCAATTTCTTTGATGAGGCTTTTCCTGGGACAGGGAGTGTTCAATGCTAAAACCAAATTTCTAGACACACAGGTTTGAGTGCTCATCTCAGTACCTCTATCTGACCCAGCAACCATTGCTACACTAATGCATGGGGTTGGCTGGCTTAAGACAAGGCTCCCAGCTTCATGGTCACTAATGACTGATTTCAACATTTTTCTGAAGCTTGGCTCTATAGATCCATATGCCAAGCATTCTACCCCACCCTGTTGGTGCCTAAAAGGAGCTTTATCACATTTTTGCAAAGCAGCCTCATCTTCCAAATCACCTTGGATAGGACATTAAAGTTTTTATGGTACCATTTTTTAAATTTAAAGGAATGCCATAAATTAAAGAACTTAAGCAGATGTTTTGATACAACTTATAGAAAAAGAAAATGTAGCCCCAAAGTGCATGCCCTGCCATGGTCACCAGAGAAGTCACTCCATGGCTTTGGAGAAATCAGTTTAGCTCTCATTTCTGTCTCCCAGTATGTGCTTGCCATGTTGCATTCAGAGGTTTCCCTCTTGTACAAGCTGGTTACATGGTCACCCAATTCTTGGATGGGTTTCACCTGCTCTTTCAGGTAATGGAATATCAGTGGAGTCACACATATGGGCTCATCTTTTTTTTTTTTTTTTTTTTTTTTTTTGGTCAGTGGTCAGCTTGCACAGTTCCAGTAACGATTGATTCACACTTTTTTTCCAAGTGTAATGCACACTCTATTGCATTCACCAGCTTCCCCAGCCATCATAGTCTGGGTTCTTGATATGCTACAGGAAGTTCTGCCACCTTAGCTTCATCAATTTCTCAGCCATATTCCTTCTCCTCATGCGATTGGTGAAGAAAGATATTTGGCAAATATTTGTTCAAAGCCACATGAACACTGTCAAAGCAGTAAGAAGAGGATAGAGCTCCAGGCTGATCTTGTGGCTGATGGCAACTCAGAGTTCTGGTTGTAGTTTTGGTGCAACTGTGAGGAGGACAAGGTTATGGTGGAGAGGTTAGGAGAGGCATGATGGTGACATGGCACTGTGGTTGTGGTGGAGGCCTTGGGATCAGGTGATGGTAAAGGGCTCTGACTGGGAGCAACCTGCTGGGGTGAGAATTTGAAGGCTGGGATTCATTCAAGCACTATTAAAGCAGGAAAGCACACCATCTCTCCACAAAGTACATCTTTTAAAACAAATTACATTTTATTTCTTTATGAGAGAAAGGTAAAGAGATATATAGAGAGAATAGGCACAATGGGGCCTCTATCCACTTCAAACGAACACTAGATACATGTGCCACCTCGTGCAGCTGGCTTACATGGATAATGAGGAATTGAACCTGGGTCCTTAGGCTTTGTACTCAAGTGCCTTAACCACTAAGCAATCTTTCCAGCTCATCATAATGTATTTTGATCATAATCCTTTCTTATTATCTTATATTAACTCCTAACGCTTTTGCATCCTGTCTCTTTCTAATAAACCTCTTCTTTACAACTTGCCCCTCTTCTGTTTTGATTGGTGTCTCAGTCAGATTTGTAATACTGTCAGAAAACACCCAGCCAGAAACAGGTTGTGGGAGGAAAATGTTTATTTTGGCTTACAGACTTGGGGGGAAGCTCTGCGATGGAAGGGGAAAATTATGGCAAACCAGAGGGTGGAAATCCCATCCAGGCCAACGTGGACAAGATGGACAAGAGCAACAGGAGAATGTGCCAGACACTGGCAAGGGGAGCTGGCTATAACACCCATAAGTCCTATCACCAACAATACTTCACCTCCAGGAGGCTCCAATTCCCAAATTGCCACCAGCTGGGGACCTCGCATTCCGATCACATAAATTTATGGGGGATACCTGAATCAAACTGCCACATTCTGCCTCTGGCCCCGATAAATTGATAACCATTCATGATATAAAATGCAATGCATTCAGTCAAACTTTAAAAGTCCTCATAGTTTTTATCAATCCAATTCCACCCCTCTAGATAGGCTACTCACAGTCTGGAAAGCATCCAGTGCCAGCAGCTCTCCTTGGCATGCATCCTATAGTCCTGGCATCTCCTTTGGGTCTCTACTGCAACTCACAGTTCATCCTCATGGCTCCATTGGGTCTCCATGCAGGTAATCCAGCAAACCTGCTTCACACTGCACATGGCTCCTTTCAAAATACAAAACCATGTTGCAAATTCAATGACCCTCTCTTTCCTGAATTTGTTATACACCATAGTACCAAGTAGGGTACAAGGTATCTCTTAGGCCAAGGTTTCAAATTTTTCCACATTCCTCCTTCACATCAGTCTCAAACAGCCAAAATCCACACAGTCAGGTATCTAGCAGCAGTGACCTCACTCTCAGTACTGATTTTACTGTTTCAGTTAGCTTCACATTAAGTTTTTGAGAGACACCTGAATCAAACCTCCACAATGCCCCCGCCCCCCGCTGCAGCATTCATGAAAAATGTTGATGTTTCCAATACTGTGGAGTCTTGTGCAGGTACTGGAAGCCACTATGAGGTCATGAATGCAGTGGTCATTTGATGGAAGACAGCGTTCTGAAGCACATCTCCCAAACATCTAGCTCTTACATTCTTCTGCCCCTTTTCTCTGAGGTTCCCTGAGTCTTAGAGGGAATAATAGGAATGTCTCACTTAGCACTGAACACTCAACAGTTACTCATTCTCAGTAATTTGACTAGTTTTGAGTCTCTACAGTACTCACCACCATGTGCTAAGAGGCTACCCTGTTGTGGATTGAAAAGTTACTGTCATGAAAATTGCCATTCTACCAAAATTGAAATACAGATTCAATGCAATACAAATCAAAATTCTAGTACCCTAAAAATGGAAAAAATCATCTTAAAATACAAATGGAGGCAAAAACCTTTGCTCAGCACAAAAGGCTATCATGGATTGGGATATTTTTGCCTGCAAGGGTGGATTGCCAAATTAATCCATAACAAGCATTAAGAACACTGATTTATGTATAGACTCAGAGAAGGTGCCAGGCATGGTTCAACCACAGTTTTGGCTGTTTTGCTGTCACAAAGTCTGAGACAGATTCCTGGACATCTTGATCTACTGATTCAGATTATCTCAATATGGAAACTAGAAATCTAATGCTACAAATATTTATTTCTACACAACAGTGTTTAGAGAAACAGTTTGTAGATAAACAGTACTTACCCCTGAAGCTGGGATCAAGGCCACCAAATGGCATGACTACTCCATGTCAAAGCAGGTCAGGAGGCTGATAAGTTCCACAGTGACATACACCTGCTTATTTTCCTGGGTGTCTTATGAAGCAATCATATATCATAAGACAAAGAAGGGCTCAGGAGATGATAGTTCAGTGGATAAAGCAAGTCTGAGTACCTGAGTTTACATCCCCCAAATCCACATAAAGCTGCTCACTATAGTGGTTACTTGTAATCTCATCATGTCCATACCTACAGTCACTACAGACAGAAGCATCCACAGGAAGCTCCCAGGAAATGAGAATGGGGAATAACATGAAATCTTGCCTGGAAGAAAGTAGAAGGAGGGAAAAAACACCTGAAAGTTGTCCTTTGACCTTTGCATGCAAGCCACAGCATGTGCGTACCTGCTGCACACACACATGTGAATGTGTGCACACACACACCAACACACTCACACACACACAAAAATGAGAGGGAAGTAGGTTTAGGATTCTCATTCTTCAAACTGTCCTCTCCTTACTAAGACGATGCTGGACCGCCATGCTTGCATCTTTTCCTGCAATCAGCATCTCACCCATGAGAATTAGTGTGTAGAATCCATGCTCATCATCTTTTAAAGTTTTCATTTGACATTCAGAGGATTATTTCTTCATAGTCAGCCTTTGGAGAATCAAGAAAGATTTGATGTTAAAAGAATGAGCTGTGGACAGAAAGGCAAGCAAAGAATTTGAGCCCCTGATTTGTGTATATTGATTTTGTAAAAATTAATCCATGAATTTGGAAATATCATGTGAAGGATAAAATTACTATAGTACTTTTCTCATTTGCTACCACAAGTGTGACATGTTATAACATTTATAAGGCTTTAAGACAGGACTTGTCATGTTAAGCATTCAGGTAATTCTGACAATTCATACCCTCCCCTTTTAACCATCCATTTTTGGAGATAGTTTGAGTATTGATTACAGGGTCCATCACTAAAGGAGACAAAAATAAGTAGCCTCTGATATTAGGAAACTTATTGGAATTGGGACTTATTGGCCTTAAGCTATGGCAACATCATAACACAGGAATATACAAGACTGTAGGACAGGAAAGAAGAATAAGACCATTCTGGGATATTAATGAGTCTTGAAGAAAGATCAAGCGTGGTTTGTTTTTGTTTTTGTTTTTTTTTATTTTTTGAATTAGGGTCTCACTTTAGTCCAGGCTGATCTGGAATTCACTATGTAATCTCAGGATGGCCTCTAACTCATGGTGATCCTCCTACCTCTGCCTCCCAAGTGCTGGGAATAAAGGTGTGTGCTACCACGCCTGGCAGATCAAGTGTTTTCTAGATTGATGTGCTACAAAAGGGAAAACAACAACAACAAATATTGAAAGAAAGCATGTAGGCAGAGATATAGTTCAGATGGTACACTGCTGATCTAGTATGCATGAGACCCTGGGTTCAATCCCCAGAATTGCATAAATATGTTATTATGGTGCATGCCCAAAGTCCCAGCACTTGGTAGGTAGAGGCAGGGAGATTACAAATTTAAGGTCATCTGGAGCTATGTAGTAAATTCCAGGTCAATCTGGAATACACGAGAAAAGCACATAATAAAATTGCGTGTGGAAGAGGAGGATTTGAAGTATTCTATCCTGTCAAGATCTGTATTATTGTCCAGATAAGAATTGGAGGAGTGATATGGCAGAGATCAAATCTGCCCTCCTGAATTTATATACCCTTGTAGACATCCAGATGGAAGTGAACACTCTGACTCCAGTCTAGAGATGGGGACAGACGGTGAAGCAGCAGCAACTAGTCTTCTGACATCTGCACTGGAAAAAAATGTCTGTGATGATGCCTCCGTGGAGGGTGTAGAGTACAATTAGGACACGAATTCCAGAAGCAGTACAACTCCATCAAACTTTTTGATTATGCCTCAGTGAGACCATCTGCATATTTCATTGCCTTGGTGAGCAGAGTTAAATGCATTACAACTTTCATTCTCCTATTTCCAGGATTTAAAAACAAATTCTTGGGGATGGAGAGATGGCGTAACAGTTAAGGTGCTTGCCTATGAAGCTTAAGGACCCAGGTTCCATTTCCCAGTACACATGTAAGCCATATCCATAAAGGGGTATGTGCATCTGGAATTCCTTTGCAGTGACGGGATCCCCTGGTGTGCCCATTCTCTCTGTACAAAATGGATAATAAACTAAACATAAATATTTTGAAAAAAAATCTCTAATCCTTTATTTCCCTTCAAGTAATAGATTTTTCATTGTTTTATTTTTCAAAACTTAAAAAAACTTTAACAAAAAATAAGTTAAAATCTTCATATTACTTCTGAAAGACATGGGGGAGGAACATAAAAGTGAGAGACTTACAAACTCTTCAGAAGGGAGAACTATCTTACATTAATCTATTCCTATTTACCACAGAGAAAGATGGATGTGTTTTCTGTAGCAATTCTGGTATTTATTATCATCTTGTCTTTAATAATAAATAGTGAATAAATACCGGAGCCCCTGGTATTATTTTCTTTTTCCTTTTTTGTTGTGCTGATATTTCTTTGAACTGCAGCAAGATCCTTGAGGCTTTTCTCCTCAGCCATTACACTGGCAGCCTGAGAAAGATTAGGAGAAAAACATTCCAAACAGTTTCGCATACGAAGGAAACTTAAGTCAAGAGAAATACTTGAAAAGTTCTGCCAAGGACAAACAAGGAACACGGAAGGAGTCACAGGGGAGACCAGTATGAAACCACCGAGGAGGTGAAGAACTCCGGGAGATGCACGCCACCTACTGGCCAAGAGGAGGATTTCAGGGAAAACGAGCGGGCTGACATTAGGATTTCATATTTTACAGACTGCTTAAAATAATTATCAGGGATTTCATTCACTCATTCAATAAACATTTAATTAGAACCTGGTATGCAGCATGCACAAGGCATATAAAAAGCACTGGAAACTAGTGCTGATCTGTAATTAAGTCTATGAACACTGGTGGGCAAGAATTCTAATCTCCTCCTCCTTCCTTTTCTCCCCTTCCCCCGTCCGCCTCCTTTTCTGGCGTGTGTGTGTGTGTGTGTGTGTGTGTGTGTGTGTGTGTGTGTGTGTGTGTGAGTGAACGTGAGTGAGTGTGTGTGTGTGTGTGTGTGTGTGTGTGTGCGTGTGTATGTATGTGTGCATAATTGTGAAGGCCAAGAAGAAATGCCAAGAAATGCCGCAACTTTTCGAGGCAGGATCTCTCACTGGCCTGGAGCTCACCAAGTAGGCTAGACTTGCTGGCAAGGGTGCCCCAGGGATCCACCTGACTGCATCGTCAGTGCTCGGATTACAAACACGTGACCCTGTTCCCTAACATTTGTTATCTGAGTTCTTAGGTCAAATTCAGTTCCTCATGCTTGCATGGCAACTGAGTGAGCAATCTTCCCGGCCCATTTAATTTTATTATTGTTCTAAAAGCTCCACTGTCAATTTAATGCATCTTCGAACCTGCTTGGTGAGGTCTGAGTACTGACGTTGATGCTGGTGGGGTGTCCGCGCGGGGAAAGGGTTTCAATCCTCTGTAAGTTCTCTCTGAACAGTCTTCACCTGAGATACTGGCCTTGGAAGTCACGGGTGAGTCAGTCCTCAATTCCAGACAGAGTTTATTTAGCATGCCTCTTTGACATTTACAGCACTTTATCAGGCATTCTGCTGCTCTAGTATGACTGTTTACTGCAGACACACTAAAGAGCCATACGAAGTTGTCTTTTTAAAAAAATTTTATTTTTGGAGAGAGACACAGAAAGAGACAGACAGAGAGAGAGGGAGACAGAGATGGGCGCACCAGCAGTCTCTCAGCTGCTGTGAAGGAAATCCAGATGCGTGCGCCCCCTTGTGGTCAAGTGCGGCCTTGCGCCCTTGCGTCACTGCATCTGGCTAACCGTGGGACCTGGAGATTGGAACCGGGTTCTTAGGCTTAGCAGGCAGGCGCCTTAATCGCTAAGCCATCTCTCCAGCCCAAGAAGTTGTCTTAACAATTTCCTTGGCTTCATGTAGGGATTGATTTGCAGGTTCCATTGACCTCATATTTGCCAGATCTCTCTTAAGCGTCTTTGTTTCTTTTTCCAGAGTGTGCCCCACCCACTCCCAGCAACAAAAGCTTATTATGTCTAAATCACTCCCCTGTGGCTGGATCACAGGCTACGTTTTGAATAGCACAGGTAGATGAAATCAATAAGGTAAGCTGAGAAAAGATAGCAAAATGTTTTATCTGTTATGCTAAAGGATTTTGTATGCATAAGCTGAATTCAAGGGTGAATGTGGTGGTTCAGACAGGGGCCGCCATGGTACTGACATGGATTTGGAGAAGACTTGCAATTTAAGAAACAATTGTGTAGTGTACAGACTGTCTTTGGAAACCCAAGCATCCCCTAGTACAAATGTCACCTTTGTGCAAATACAACAAAAGCATTTCCTGTAACCCATCGACACATAGCAGGTAGAGTGTGGTGTGCATTTCATTCTTGGCTAGGTGTCTTGTGCACTAACAATCGGCAAACAAAACGTAGTGACCTCAACTGTTGAAGAGGATAGTGGGAGGAGATCACACTGGTGGCCTTTAGTGCTTGTGTGGAAATAGATTTCTCCTCATTATTTTCGTGTTTTTATGTATTATAAAGGGTAGGTATGTAGGGTGATAAGATATAGTATGGTGAGCCTTGTGTGTATTTCTTACCCAGTTTTTATCCCTTTAGAATCATGATATAGTTGATAGAGACAGCCTTAGATATAAAATAAACATCTTAGATGTTTCTTAACAGAAAAGTTACTTCCCGATTAAAGTTGCTCTTTCATTTTCCTCTTCTATAAGGTCAATTACTTTTAGCTTGCACAAATGAGTTGAGAACATGTAATGTTTTTCTTTCTGTGTTGGGTTTATCTTTGACTTAACAGAATGTTCTTCAGTTAAATTCATGTTGCCACATTATTTTTGGTTTGAGTAGAAAAATCTTTGCCTCACTAATGGTACAAAGTTTTTTTTTTTTTCTATTATGTGCTCTGCATGTTGTAATAGTTATATTTACATTACATCGCACATTAATTTTAAAATATGCTCTGAAGTAATGGGGCTCATCTTTTCTCTGTGTAAATCAAGTTGTTCTAGAACCATTACTTAAACAGTTTAATTTTTCTGTTTGCAGCAGTTACCTTTGCATTGGTGGGAAAAACACTTGCCCAGGGGCAGCTTATGAGAGGCAAGGTTTTATTTTTTTAATTTAATTTAATTTAATTTTTTTTTTTTGTGAGGTAGGGTCTCACTCTGGCTCAGGCTGACCTGGAAGTCACTATGTCTTCTCAGGGTGGCCTTGAACTCTCGGCGATCCTCCTACCTCTGCCTCCCAAGTGCTGGGATTAAAGGCATGTGCCACCACGTCCGGCAATTTTTTAAATTTTTAATGTATAATTTTTATTGACAACTTCTATACTTAGACAATAAACCATGATAATTCCCTCCCCTACCCAATTCTCCCCTTCATTATTCCACTCTCCATCATATCCTCTACCTCTTTCTGTTAGTTTCTCTTTTATTTTGATGTCATCATCTTTTTCTCCAATTAGGAGGGTCTTGTGAAGGTATTGCTAGGCACCATGAGGTCATGGATATTCAGGCCAGTTTCTGTCTGGACAGTTGCATTGTAAGGAGTGGTACCCTTCCTTTGGCTCTTACATTCTTTCCTCCATCTCTTCCACAATGGACCCTGAGCCTTGGAGGATGCTGGACACTCCTCCATCTCTTCTGATCATCACTATGTTGCCTTTTGGGTCATCCCAGTGGTCATCACCATCTGAAAAGAGAAGCTTCTCTAACCAGAATTGAGAGTAGCATTAACATGTGAATATGAACATTAAGTGTAGTGCTTTCAGGGCAGTTTGGTGAGAATTATATATACATTTACACAGACATGATCAGGCTTTATATCCCTAAGGCTCATGACCATAGGCTTTTCATTAGGTTTTCAGTACCAGGCATGTATTCATTCCCATACAGCGGGCCACCAGTCCAATTAGAGATAAGTTGGTTTTCCCCAGAGCAGACATGCCACTATTGCACTCGTACAGTCATTTGGCCTGCCTGGCCAAACTTGAGGTTTCCAGTGTCCACTGTTTTCACTGCTGATGACTTCTGTCTCCAATAGTGCTGCATGCAGTGCAGCTTTTTCCAGCTTTCAGTTGGCTGGTCTACAGGGAGAAGGTTTTCTGCTCAGCACCAGCTTAATTTCTCCGTGACCTTTCCATTCAGGCATGTGAAGTCTTCAGCAATAGGGTCTTACCATCTATTTCTCAAGGGAAACCAAGGGCCTTGGCAATAGCCTGTAATGTTTTGGAAGCAACAGGTACCTCCCTGGCCAACAACTCACTGGAAGGTATCCCATCCCTGGCACTGAAAATTTTCTAGTAACAATCTATGCCTTCTGGATGTGCCATTATTCAAAAAAGTAGATTTTCATATGTCTTATTCCAAACATCTTGAATTTTGATTGACATCCCCCATCCTTCTTTTATACAATCTCTTCCCCTGGCCTTGTTTAGGCCTTTCCCCTGCCTAAAGTCTGTTCTTCTACTTACATATGTACAATACCATCCCCTTAAGTCCTTCTCTCTCCTCCCTCCCTGATAGCCTTTTGCTGTCAATTTTTGGTTCCAGCTCACACACATGTCTATACATTGGTAGCTAGGATCCACATAGAGAGAACATGCGATGTTTGGCTTTCTGGGCCTGAATTACCTCACTTAGGATAATCCTTTCCAAATCCATCCATTTTCCTACAAATTTCATAATTTCATTTTTCTTTACGGCTGAATAGAACTCCATTGTGTAAATGTACCACATCTTTATTATCCATTCATCTGCGGAGGGACATGTAGGCTGGTTCCATTTCCTACCTGTTGTGAATAGAGCAGCAATAAACTTGGTTGTGCAAGTATCTCTAAGGTTGTGAGAAGAGTCTCTTTGCTCTATTCACAGTGTGCTTTGCTGTACAAAAGCTTTGTAATTTAATGAGATCCCAGTGGTTGATTAGTGGTTTTATTTACTGAGCATTGCTTATGCCAATATGTTGAAGGGTTTCCCTGATGTTTTCCTCTAGAAATTTCTAGCAAATCAAAGTCTCTGATCAACTTGGACTTGATTCTTGTACATGAAGAAAGACAAGAATCTATTTTCATCCTTCTTCATATAGATATCCAGTTTTCCTAGCACCACTTGTTGAAGAGGCTATTTTTTCTCCAATGAATATTTTTGGCATTTTTGTCAAAAATCAGATTAAAATCTTGGCCTTCTATTCTGTTCCATTGATCTACATGTCTGCCTTTGTGCCAGTAGCATGCTTTTTTTTTTTTGTTGTTGTTGTTGTTACTATGGCTTTGTAATAGAGCTGAAAATTGGGTATGGTGATACCATCAACCTAATTTTTATTGCTCAAACTTGTTTTGGTTATTTGTTTTTTTTTTTTTTTGTGCTTCCAAATGAATTTTAGGATTGAATTTCTATTTCTGTGAAGAATGCCATTGGAATTATTAATGGGGATTGAATTAAATGTGTAGATTGCTTTTGCTAAGATTGACATTTTCACAATATTGATTCTTCCAATCCAAGAACATGGGATGTCTTTCCATTTCCTTGTGTCTTCTGCAATGTTTCACTTGAGTGTTTTAAAGGTCCCATTGTAGAGATCCTTCACTTCTTTGGATAAGTTGATTCCAAGGTACGTACTTTATTTATTTATTTATTTATTTATTTATTTATTTATTTATTTTTGAGGCTATTGTGAATAGAAGAGATTCCCTGATCTCATCCTCATACAGGAAAGCTACTGATTTCTGTGTGTTTATTTTGTATCCTGCTACATTGCTAAAAGTGTTAATTAGCTCTAACAGTTTGCTGGTAGAAGCTTTAGGGTCCTTTATATATAGAATCATATCATCTGCAAATAATGATAGTTTGATCTCTTCCTTTCCAATTTGTATCCCCTTTATGAGTGTCTCTTGCATTATTGCTACAGCTAAGATTTCTAGTACTATATTAAATAAAAGTGGGGACAGTGAACACCCTTGTCTTGTTCCTGAATTTAGTGGAACAACTTCAAGTTTTTCCCCATTTAGTATTATGTTGGCTGTAGTTTGTCATAAATAGCTTTTATTGTGTTGAGATATGTACCTTCTATTCCCCGTTTCTGTAATACTTTTACTTTTATTTTACTTGAAGGGATATTGGATTTTGTTGAATGCCTTTTTTGCATCTATTGAGATGATCATGTGATTTTTGTCCTTCAGACAATTTATATGATGTATTACATTTATTGATTTTCATAGGTTGAACCATCCCTGCATCTCTGAGATAAAGCCTGCTTTATCAGAGTGAATAATCTTTCTGATATATTCTTGTATTCTGTTTGCCAATATTTTGTTCAGAATTTTGGCATCTATGTTCATGAGGGAGATTGGGTTGTCTGGTTTTGGTATCAGGGTGATGTGGCTTCATAGAAGGAGTTCTGTAGAATTCCTTCCTTTTCTATTTTATGGAAAAAATTGAGAAGCAGTGGTATTAGTTCTTCCATGATGATATCCATGGGAGACTTTTTTTTAAAACTGCTTGGACCTCCATGCTTGTTATAGGTCTATTTAAATGGTTTATCTCATCTTGATTTAATTTTGGTAAATCATGAATTAAGGAAATCAACCATTCCTTTCAGATTTTCAAACTTAGAGGTTTATATGTTGTTAAAGTATATCCTTATGATTTTCTGAACTTATTTGGTATATGTTGTAATGGTGCTTTTTTAATCTCTGATTTTATTAATGTTTGTCTCTTCTCTCTTTCTTCTGGTCAGATTTGCTAAGGGTTTATCAATCTTGTTTATCCTTTCAAAGAACCAAGCCTTTGTTTCATTGATTCTTTTTTTGGTTTCTGTGTCACTAATTTCTGCCCTAATCTTTATTATTTCTTCTTGTCTACTGATTTTTGGTTTACTTTGTTCTTCTTTTTCCAAGGCCTTAAGGTAAAGCAGTAAATTGTTTACTTGTGAACTCTCTAATTT
Organism: Orientallactaga sibirica; assembly: GCA_036365145.1. NCBI lineage: Eukaryota > Metazoa > Chordata > Mammalia > Rodentia > Dipodidae > Orientallactaga > Orientallactaga sibirica. The sequence continues at coordinate 15,002,727 of JAEOAD010000008.1, forward strand.
CTTTTTTTTTTGTTATATATATATATATATATATATAAAATTCTGATTTTACATTCATAGTATTGGTTCCATTGTCCTCCTCCCTGTCCTCCCACTTTCAAAGGGATCCTCATCAATGGGGAATTATAGGTACTTAAAGGTATAAATTTCCCTCTTAGGACTGCCTTCATTGTGTCCCAAAGGTTTTGGTATGTTGTATTCAGAACATCATTTAATTCTATGAATTTATTGATTTCATTTTTGATTTCTTCAATGACACATTCATCATTCAATAGTGTACTGTTTAGTTTCCATGAATTTCTGTATTATCTATACTCTTTCTTCTTGCTGATTTGCAGTTTAATTGTGGTCAGATAGAGTAAAAGATTATTTCAGTTTTCCTGTATATGTTAAGATTTGCTTTGTGTCCTAATATATGGTCTATTTTAGAGAATGTTCCATGTTCTGCTGAGAAAAATGTATATTCTGCAGCATTTGGATGGAATGTTCTGTAGATATTAGTTAGGTCCATTTGTCCCATGACATCATTTAATCCAGATGTCTCTCTCTTTATTTTTTGCCAGGATGACCTGTCAATTGATCAGAGTGGGGTACTGAACTCACCCACTACAATTGTGTTTGTTGTTATCTGTGATATTAAGTCTAATAGTTTGTTTGATGAAATTGGGAGCTCCCATATTAGGTGCATATACAATTAGGATTGTAATGTCCTCCTGTTGGAGTGTTCTTTTAATCAGTATAAAGTGACCTTCTTTATCTTCCCTCACTAATGTTGGTTTGAAGTCTGCCCTGTCAGATATTAGGATAGCAACCCCTTCCTTTCTCCTAGACCCATTTGCTTGAAATACTGTCTTCCATCCTTTCACCCTAAGACTGTATCTATCTTTTATTGACAAATGAGTTTCCTGGAGGCAACAAATGGCAGGATCCTGCCTTTTAATCCAGTGTGCAAGCCTGTGTCTTTTGGTTGGGGCATTGAGGCCATTTATATTAAGAGTCATTATTGAAATATATATATGTATTTCTTGTCATTCTTCTTGTTTTGTAGTTCTTCCTGCTTTCCCTTTACTTGCTTGTTTTAACTGTTGTTTGTATATGGCTTATTTTATCCTATTTCCCCCTGTGTGTGTTTTGCTTTGTATACAGCATGAAGGGATTCCTTCAATTATTTTCTGTAGAGCTTGTTTAGTTGTCATAAATTCCTTTAGCCTGTTTTTGTTGTGGAATGTCCTTACTTCTCCATCAATTTGGATACATGGCTTTGCAGGATAAAATAATCTTTGTTGACAGTTGTTATCTTTCAGGACTTGGCATACATTATTCCAAGCCCTTCTGGCTTTTAGAGTTTATGTTGAGTAATCCGCTGTTATTCTGATGGGCTTGTCTTTGTAGGTGACTTGCTTTTTCTTTCTAACTGCTTTCAATATATTTTCTTTGGTTTGCATGGTTAGTAGTTTAAGTATAATATGGCAAGGAGAGGTTCTTTCCAGGTTTTGTCTGTTTGGTGTTCTATAAGCTTCTTATTTTATTTTATTTTATTGTATTTTATTTTATTTTATCTTATCTTATCTTATTTATTTGAGACAGAGAGAGGGAGAGAGATAGACAGTGAGAATGGGTGCACCAGGGCCTCTAGCCACTGCAAACAAACTCCAGATGCATGAACAACCATGTGCATATGGCTTACATGGGACCTGGAGAATCAAACTGGGGTCTTAGGCTTCACAGGCAGAGAGCTTAAACTGTAATAGACTTATAAAACACCTCCAAGGCCCAGGGAACATTTCAGAAGAAGAGATGGAAAGATTATAAGAGTCACAGGATGGGTAGTAGTATCATGAGGCATTGTTCCCTCTCACTCCTGCACAAAGACTGAATGATGCACTCATAACTCCATGGTGATTACCAACAACCCCACTAAGAAGGCCCTTCGGTGGAATGGGGGCAGGGGTGGGGGATTTATGAGGATAACATGAGGGGAATGGGACCAACACATGATTTTGTTCATCCAATGAAATTCATAATTAATAAAATAAAAATTTGAAAAGTATCCAGCCACAGGAGAGAGGGAGAGAGAGAGAGAGAGAGAGAGGGAGAGAAGTTTATCCTTGAGTCAAGGTGAGTTACCATAGCTTGTGAACATAGATTCATATTTACCCCAATAGCATGTTCCAACATGGAAATAGTTTTCATAGTTACTAAAAAAAGAATCATATGTCAAATCATTTTTCTAATATATTGATGAGAGCATCAGGTAGGTAGGTAAATTAAAGAAAAAAATCTCTTTGCTCATTGCCTTTGTTGGGGAATGTAGATATTTGTTTTAAGTCTGTGACCTAAAAAGTACTTTCCTAATTCCTACCCCAATGATATTACCATCTAAGGTATGCTATTTTATAAGAACATTCACTTTAATATCTACTCATTTAAAACTAGTTTTCTTAACTATTTAGAATAAATATACTGTTTATAGTTTCTCACCTCCTTGATTCATTTCGTGTATGTGTGTGTGTGTGTGTGTGTGTGTGTGTGTGTGTATTACTAGAGATTTAACTCACAGCCTTAATCATGCTAAACCTTAGAAACTGATTGTATTCTGATTTCCACACTAATTCCACACTATAATGAACTATAACAAGGTAAGAAGAGTCTATTTTTCCAAATCTCACAATTTTTAAATATATCTTAATCTTTCCTGGCTTATCTTTCAAGAGGACAGGACTGCCTTTTTCTTTTAAGAATTTTTCTTTCCTTTTGTTGTACTAAATCCTCTAGTGCTTTGATAATTTCCCATTTGGATTTCTCACTGACCTTTCCCTGTCTGCTTCTTTAGGGTTGCCCCATTGACTTTATTACCCCTGCATATGTTCTTGCCTCACATGCACACTGTGATGGTTAGGTTTTGCTGTCAACTTGACCTGTTTAGGAATCCACAGACATTCCTCTTGAGTGGGTCTCTGAGGTTGCTTCCAGGAAGGATTAACTGAAGGAGGACGTCCTTCCACCAGAGTTGGTGGACCCTCTCAGAGGGGATTTTATCTAAGGAAGTTCTGGGAGAAAAGAATCCCTTAGGCCCACCTGGCTGCTGGCTCTCTAGCAAGCCTCCAGGCCTTCAGTGCCAGATATTGGGACTGCTGAGGCATCCAGTCTCATGGACTGAGCAGCTACCAGGTTTCATGACTCTGGGGCTTGCAAACTGCCATAAGCTAATTTAATAAATTCCTCTTTAATACAATTCATTCTTTTGGTTCTGTTCCTCTATAGAGCCCTGATGAAATACACACACCATATATTTCATCAGTATCCTTTATTCAAATTAATTTCACCATTTAGATGACCAACTCTAGTTTTATTTGAGCCATGGTCTCATTTTTATAACTAACTACCTAACTAACTCTGTATCTGAAATGTAATTCTTCTTTTGCTTCCTTTCTCTCTATGTCTTTATTAGTGAGTCATTCAACATTGCTGTGTCTCTCTTCATTACCCAAGTATCTGTGATGGCTAGACATTAAATAGCACTCGCTTACATGGTGTTCTGCTGAGCAGTCTACCTGCACAACTCCATCTAGTGGAATAGTGTGTTCTGTTCCTAAGGCTAGGAAAGAAAGAGGTGTTTGTGGTATTGGCTGTCATTGGCCTTAAAGATACTCTTCATCTCTAGCATGCTGAGTCCTTTTGTTCTATCATACCTTGAAAAGTACATCTGTCTATTTCTGATTATGCTTTCCCTTCATGCCTGTGTAAAGCTGAGATATTGACTTTCTTCCCCTTGAGTATATTCTTTCCTCATGTGCACATCATCTATTTGGTCAGTCTCATTCTTCCCAGTCTTATCATGGGAACAGAATTTTTAAAAGATGCCCTAAAGAATTTTAATGATGCTTTCACTTTGCACTGGTTCTCTGAGAAAATGATATGTGAGAAGTTTTGAGGAAGGTGAACAAAAGTCTTGGCATTAGCCACATCATTGTACCTTGATCAAAATCTCATAAGATGTATGATATAATCAGTGTCCTAATAGGTAGTGAGCATAAAACCCAAGAAAATGATTTCAGGAATATCCAAAAAAACACATGACCATAAAATGCCTAGGAGTTCAAAAGCTTTTGGGGATTTAGTGATTTGCTGACATTTCCAATAGCTTGAACTGTAGGTTCTTGCTAATCAACACATCAATATGACAATAATGTATGCAAACATATAGCTGAAAAAAATTAAGGACTCCATAACTTATTATTTAGGGTTGTTGGAGCTCGTAATAGTTTCTTTGGGACATCATTAAACACTAGAATAGTGTCTGATGTCAGAAGATGTTAATGATCAAAAAATCTGTTTAGGAGAAGGAAGTATAGGAGTCTTCATGTTATACATGAGTGTGATACATACATGCACACATACTAGATGCAGTTATAAAACAGTCCAATGGATACATTTGATTCATATTTTTAATTTGACTTATATGAGCATTTTCCTCATATCAATATTTATTTTCTAAAAGTCAGTGTAATAATTCATTCTGCTCTACAACATCTTTGTAATTCTATTTTTAATATGTTTACTTTTTACCCTTTCTTGATAACATAGAATACAAAATAGACTTATCAAAGGTTCTAAAATCAAAACATAGATTTATGTCCAGAAAGTTGAATTATTTCCTTGGCATACAATCCTGAAGGGCAATTCTTTGAGGAGGTTGACTAAATACATATGTGTAAGCCTGGCATATACTTCTGAACTCTTCCACAAAGGTTACACAACTTCCTAATTTGACTGCTTTTCTTCAATGGTAAAAGTAAGCATAATGTAGCTCATTATAAACAAGAATTTAGTAAAGGCATACTTTATCTTTAAGGAAAAATGTGCAAAAGACAGAGTAGATAAGAGTTCAATAAACTGAACTTAACATAGCCAAAGGACACTGATCAATGCAAGGATATCGAGTTTAAAGCAGGTTTGAAGCAACTGACCACTGAGCTCTTTTCTATATGATAATTCTTCTTAAAATCAAAGATATAAATAAAGGCATAGAAGATATGCTCATCAAGAATATGGTCATCAAGAGAATAGATGTATATCTTTACAAAAAAGTATTAGTTGAATTCTGTAGACCCTGGAACATGTTAATTGCATGGGTCTTGGAGTCAGGATTTTATTTTTTTTCAAGCCAGATCCCTGACATGTTGGCTCTGTAACTCTGGTCAGTCAAGTTACCTTTCCACTAGAATCTTTTCACTTGCTCTGCTTCTCATCTATTCATACATATTGTGGATCCAAATACATTTTTTCTTGAAGTATTTTATATTTTTTCTTTCCATACAGATATTTGTATTGTTCTATCATGGTAAGGTTAAGGTTCATATCCACCAAGAAATGAACTTCAGGGTAAAAAGTGATATCTGGAATTTCACTGAGAGGTTAGCAGTTAAGTCATTTGTCTAAAAAGCCAAAGGATCCTGATTCGATTCTCCAGGACACAGGTGAGTGAGATGCACAAGGGAGAGCATGCACCTGGAGTTTTTTGCAGTGGCTGGAAGCCCTGGAGTGCCCATTCTTTCTTTCTCTCTCTCTGCCTCTTTCTCTCTCTCAAATAAATAATATTTGAGATACCTTTTCACTGTGGGTGTTTGAGAGTTCAGAGTGCAAGAAGTTGGGGACAAACATAAATTTTCATACCTGGGTTTGGAAATGACAAAATGGTGGGGTGCGAGCTTTAATTATAAAGATGTGATTGTCTTAGATAAGTATAAAATCAATATTTGGAAGCTTCTTTTGTTCTGTAGATGGAAGTAACTACTGAGCAGACCCAAGGTTCATCAAAGTGCTGAGAAATGACAAGTCCATGCTCAATATCACATAGGACATGTTTATCACACCTACCATGGCTCAGGGAATATTGTGAAAGAAGTGCCAGAGCCAGAGGATGGGAAGAAGTGCTTTGTAAAGCTATCTTCGAGACACAGGAAGCCATTACACTCACAACCTTACAGAGCCTGTTGTTACCAGCCCATCATCATGTATGATGGAGGAAGGCAAAAACAAAATAAAACAGACATCAAATTAGAAAAAGAAGGGTGTGTGTGAAAGAGAGAGGTATGGGGAGGATAGACAAAAGAAAATAGTGGGAGGGATTAGGACCAAAAGACATTATCTGGGCTGATGAGATGGCTCAGCAGTTAAGGCACTTGCCTGCAAAACCTAAGGGCCAGGGTTTGATTCCCCAGTACCATGTACAGCCAGATGCACAAAGAGGTGCATGTATCTGGAGTTTGTTTGCAGGGGCTGGAGGCCATCGTGCATCCATTCTTTCTGTCTCTCTTCTTTCTGTTTCACTCTGCTTGCAAATAAATAAAAAATATTTTTACAGGGCTGGAGAGATGGCTTAGGGCTTAAGGCGCCTGCCTCCTAACCCTAAGAACACTGGTTCCAATCTCCAGCGGTTCCAATCTCCAGGTCCCACGTTAAGCCACATGCAAAGTGACGTGAGGGCACAGTGCCGCACTTGACCACAAGGGGGCGCGCACATCTGGATTTCATTCACAGCAGCTGAGACACTGCTTGCGCGCCCATCTCTCTCTCTCTCTCTCTCTCTCTCTCTCTCTCTCTCTCTCTGTCTCTCTGTGTCTCTCTCCAAAAAAAAATATTTTTTACAAAAGAAAAATATATATTATCTGCCTGTATGAAAATTGGCAATAAAGTTATACTATAAAATTGTATGAAGCTTCTATTTACCAAATTAAATATGACCTATGGTTGTGTTAACAGCAATATAGTGTGTGAGTAAGAGAAGTGAGAAAGGTAATTTTCTTTGTGCTGGACACACAATGACGGGACACACCACTCAGTGCAAACTACAAGATTTTTAAGGAGATGCACGTAGGACTGAAGTTTATCTTTTAGTTATTTCTGCAGATCTTTTAGGAAATTTTTCCCATGAAAGTATTATTTTGAGGAGAGATTAAAATGGCAAGTTTTATGTGAAGAAGAGAACTTGGGAAGACATGCGAACAGCATTATCTATTTCCCAGTTGTGACAAAATACTAAGAAAATCAATTTAAAGGAGAAAGGATTTGTTTTGGCACAAAGTTTTGGAGTATAGTTTTTTAGGACGTGTAAGACATACTAGTAGAAGTCTGAAATTGCTGGTCCTGTTGTACCCATCGTTAGGAAGCAGGAACTGGTCACATTGTACACACAGTTCAGGAGCAGAACCTGGTCACATTGTATCCACAGTTTGGAGGCCGGCTATGCTCACTTTGAATATACACTTAAGAAGCAAGGAGAAAATGCTGGTGCTTCCCAGACTTTTTGGGTTTTTATTTAGTTGTATACAAAAATTAATGGGATATTTCCACTAATATTTAGAGTTAGCCTTCTTTCTTTAGTAAACTTTTCAGAAATGCCTTCACAGACATACCCGCCTGTGTGTCTACGTGGTGATTCTAAATCCAATCAAGTCGAGAATGAAGATTAACCATCAAAATAGAAATCCACAAGTATTCTAGAAGATACTCTTTGATTAAGTTAATTAAATTTCTTTTCAAAATAAATACTAGAGGGCTGGAGAGATGGCTTAGTGGTTAAGGCACTTTCCTTCAAAGCCAAAGAACCCAGGTTCAATTCCAGAAGTCCCATGTAAGCCAGATGCACAAGGTGGCACATGTGTTTGGAGTTTGTTTGCAGCAGCTAGAGGCCCTGCATGTCCATTTCTTCTCTCTCTCTCTCTCTTCTCTCTATCTATCTATCTATCTATCTATCTATCTATCTATCTATCTATCTATCATCTATCTATCTATCTATCTATCTATCTATCTATCTATCTATCTATCTCTGTCTGTCTCTTTATCTCTCAAGAAATAAAAATTAAAAAAAAACTAAATAAGTACTAGAAATAAACAATATATGGAGAATTTCACAGAATCTACAGAAGATCTGACTGACATCAAGGCATTGGTCTCTTCATCTGTGCACCACCATCCATAGGATTTTAGAACTAGCATCCCATATTTTTCCAATTCTCTAGATAGAGAAGAAGTCACATAACCTAAGAGATCCACTCTTAGGTCAAGGACATAAGCAGGTATTAAAGGGGGATCCGCTGCTATGTTTTTTCAAGGAGAATGGATGTCCAACACATATGCACAGTTATACTCTACCCATCACTTTCTTTTCACCCTCCCCTGAACCCCAAATATACAGAAAGAAGTCTAATGAACAATCCTTTCCATTTCGTTCAGCACATCCCTCCAAAGCCATTACATGACAGTTGCTGTTGTTCTGTACTTAAGACTGAGCTGAATGAAATGTAGTTGACTGAGTTTAATTTTCCTCTGAAATTAAGGATTAATGTGATGACTGTCAAAGGTAGATTTTTTTCTGAAAATCTTGTAAAGATGCAGCCTCAAGGTAATGGATTTGTTTTAAATCCTGGATGATATACTAACATTTTAAGGAGGTAGTGAATGCATAGTAATTTATTTATATAGCCAATTCAACCTAGCTTGGCAAACCCATGAATATGGAGATATGAACAGATACTTAATGGAAAAATATATTAATATTTATAAATATTTAAAACAATACTGATGGAGTGCATTTTGTAAAAAAATAAAAAAGAGGGGGCATTTCCTATAAATCAGTCCCAGCTTTAAGACCTTTTAGATAATATAATTTTAGAACCCAGGGGTTGGTAAACTTTTTGGTAAAGTCTACATAGTAAATATTTTTAGCTTAGAGAACACCAAGTCTCTGTTGAAACTTCTCAATTATGCCATATAATAGAGAAACACTCAAAGACAGTGCATAATTGAGAGAACATGACATGGCTGTATTGCAATCAAACTTGAAAAGCAAGGTGGCACATAAGATTGGCCCAACAGACCTCTGTTTGTAATGACTTGTGGCTCTGTACTTGTTTTGGCTATTAGGGTTTTTAGCCAACTTAATTTTTTCTCATTTATACTTATTTATTTGGGACAGAGATAGAAAGAAAGAGGCAGATAAAAAGAGAGTGAACGAGTACGGGCATGCCAGGGTTTTCTACCACTGTAAACAAACTCCAGATGCATGTGCCACTTTGTGCATCTGGCTTCATGTGGATGCTGGGGAATCAAACCTATGCCATCAGACTTTGAAAGCAATCCGTTAACAGCTGAGCCATCTCTCCAGACTTTGGTCCTAGTTTTGAGGTCCATCTCACTCATGGCCATGTCCTCAGCCATCTTGTTAGAATTCTACTGCCTTGTCCCAAACTATCAAGTGAATGTCTTTTTGAAATAAGATTGATAAAGTTCAGTGGGCCAGTGATATAGGCCTGTAATCCCAGCTAGTTGAGAGGCTGAGAAAGGAAGATCACAAATTCAAGACTTGCTTGGGCCATAGAGATAATTTTAGGCCAGTATAGGCACCTAAGCAAGACTGTTGCAAAATAAAAGCTAAAAGATATAGCTGAGGATATAATTTAGTGGTAGAGTCTTTACTTGCCTAGTATATATACACAAGGCCATAGGTCTAATTTTCAGTATAAACAAACAAACAAATAAAGGAAGCATTTGATTAGGAAGCAGGTTTTGTAATACTCTAGAGAGAATTCTCAGCTTACAAGTTGCAGAAGTGCCAAGTAGGTACAAAAATTTCTGTATTTCACATTAAAATTGATTCTTTCTATTACTGTTTCCAACTAATACTTACTGCCCTCTCAATTGCACTGATCTATTTTCTGTAGCCCAGGCTGGCCTTGAATTATCTACTCTTATTTTATTCATTGTTTGCCTTCCTCCTGAATACTGATGACATATTTTCTGATTATTACTGCTAGCTTAATTTATAGGACTTAAAATGAAAAAAACATACCAAGACAAACAAAAATCTAGAAAAGTATCCTTCTTTGAATCCAGGTGTTTAAACAGGTCCCTATCTGTATCAGTTACTTTCTCATTGCTATAACCAAATACCTGACAAGAAGCACTTAGGGAAAGAAGGATTTACTCCACAGTTCACAGTTGCATGAAGGAGCCTGGTGCAGCTGATCACATTGCTTCCACAGTCAGGAAGCAGAGAGAGGTGGATACAGTTGCTTGGCTTGCTTTCTTTATTTAAATTTGGATGTCAGCCCATAGAATGACACCCCCCAGTGGTTAGGGTGGGTCTTCCAACTTCAGTTAACTTAATCAAGGAACTCCCTCATAGACAAGCCCAAGAATTTGTCACCTAGGCATTTCCACATCCAGTCAAGTTAATTATCAAGTTTAACCATCACACTTCCCAGGAGTCAATCCATATGATTGGGGTCTTTTAGGGTTAGGTATGCTTAAAGAATTCATCTAGTGTATGGGCTGAAGAGATGGCTTAGCTCTTAAGGCACTTCCCTGCAAAGCCAATGGATCTAGGTTCAGTTCCGCAGTGTTCATGTAAAGCCAGATGTACAAGATGGTGCATGTGTCTGGAATTTGTTTGCAGTGGCTAGGGTTCCTGGCATGCCCATTCTCAATCTCTCTCTCTCTCCTCTTAAATAAATAAATAAATAAATAAATAAATAAATAAATAAATAAATAAATATTTAAAAAAGATTCTTGCTCCCTGATTACCTGTCAAACCCCATCTAATGAAGCAGTCTATGAATCATTCCAAAACTGAGACCTCACTTCCCACAATCATTTTTCCTATAAATTCCCAAAGCAACAGGCTTTATAGTTCTAAAACAGCCTGGCTCACTTCTTGTGCCCTGCCCACTAAAATAACTTTATCAAGATCTGCCCAATAGTCATCACCTCTTATATGACTATATCAGACCTCATGCCATCCAAATAAAGGACTGCTGAAAGCTTAGAAAAAAGAACTTCTTGAAGTATTCTATTTTTAAGAGACCAAGGAATTGAAAACTTGGTTTTCTTTGTTTTGATATATTGGGTTTCAAACAAAAATCATTTTGTCTTCCAATAATTCAAGTTGCCTACTAACAAAGTTTAATTTCTAGAAAGCATGTTAGGATTTTGTCTGCAGATACATAAAATATTCCTAAACTAAAAAGTTTACAAGATGAAGATGGTTCTAACCTTCATTTTCACAGAAAGTATTGCTGCTTTAATTTAAAAAAACATGTGGTCTATGGACAGGAGAGATGGCTTACCAGTTAAGGTGCTTGCCTGCAAAGCCAAAGGACTCAGGTTCAATTTCCTAGTACCTATGTTTGTAGAGGCTAGAGGCCCAGGTGCACCCATTCTCTCAGTCTCTTACTCTCTCCCTCTTTCTCTTTCTCTCTCTATCTGCCTCTCTCCTCTCACATAAATAAATAAATAGAATATTTAAAAATTATTTGCACTATTTAAGATTATGTAGCACATTTAGTATCTTCTTTATGACACTATTTATTTTATTATTTTTTGCAAGCCCCAGTTTTCTTTTTCATTTTTTTGGTTTTGCAAGGTAGGGTCTCACTCTGGTCCAGGCTGACCTGGAATTAACTATGTAGTCTCAGGGTGGCCTCGAACTCTTGGTGATCTTCCTACCTTTGCCTCCCTAGTGCTGGGATTAAAGGCGTGCGCCACTATGCCCGGCTTCCAGTTTTTTTTCAATGCAACAGGGCAAGAAAGAAAGAGAAAGAGAAAGAGAGAAGAGAAAGAGAAAGAGAAAGGGAGGAGAGGGAGAGAATTGGCATACCAGGGCCTCCAGTGACTACAATCAAACTTCAAATGCACACACCCTTTTTGTGCATTTGCGACCTTGCATGCTTGTGTTACTTTGCATATGGCTTAAGTGGGACCTGGAGAGTTGAACATGGGTCCTTAGGCTTTGCAGGCTAACACCTTTAACCACTAAGCCACCTCTCAAGCCCTATGAAACTGTTTAAATTAAATCAAAATAGATAAAATGTTTTTATTTTAAAAGTGTTGGCCTAATTTATCTATACTACTTGAATGTTGAAATAATTAGTAAAGATATATGAGGGACATAAATATAGTTTGTTCAAACCAACAAATGACCCTGGATCTTCAACCTCTGCCCAGCAGGATGGATTTCATGGAAAAGCTGTAGAGTTTTAACTCACTTATTTTGATAAAAATAGTTGTTCTAAATTTGAGACTACTCCAACTGGCAGTGTGACATCATCAGGATTAGTTCCCCCACTAACTGCTATTTCCACAGCTACCACATATTTATGGGGGTCATAATCTCTATCAGTCTTCTTTCCAATGAATGAAACCACTGTGTAACTCAAGAACCACAACCAAGTATCCAAACTAGGGGCAATGCTAGCTTCATACCACAGCTCTACTAAACTCTTTGAGATTTTGTGTATAATCTCCTTCTTCAAGCCAAGAGGAAATACTCAGTCCAGAAGTCTCCATTTTAAAATCAGTGGTCTAAGCTCCCTTGATACTGAACTCACCTCATTAATTCTTGCTTAAGGCCCTCTGTCTTTATGCTAGGTATTTGATAAACACTATCTATAATTCTAGCAATAGTCCAGCAGAAGGGATGATTATATTGATATTTCTGATGGAGAAATGTGGTGGTTTGATTCAGGTGTCCTCCATAAACTTAGTTGTTCTGAATGCATGGTTCCTAGCTGATGAAGATTTGGGAAATAACACCTCCTGTAGGTAGTGTATTGTTAGGGGTAGGGTTATGGGTCTTATTGTCAGCTTCCTCTTGCCAGTGTTTGGCACCCTCTGCTGTTATTGTCCAAATGATGTTGGCCAGGAGGTAATGTCCACCCTCTGCTTCTGCCATTGTTTTCCTCTGACATCATGGAGCTTCCCCTCAAGTAAGCTAAAATAAACCCTTTTTTTCCCCCAAAAGCTTCTCTTGGTAGGGCGATTTCTGCCAGCAATGTGAACCTGACTGCAACAGTAAAGATGGTGTCAGAGGAGTGGGATCGTTGCTAGACACCTGACTGAGTGGCTTTGGCCTTTTGGAGCTGATTTTCAAGAGGAATCTGGAAGGATTTAAAACCTTGGCCTAGGAGATGCCTTGCAGTGCTGTATGGAATATTCTGGTCTGAGTTGAAATACCTGAATGCAGTAAGAACTATGGATGAGAAAGAATTTTGTGAAGCCTGGTCTAGAAGCAGTTTGTGTGAGAGGCTTGCTGTTATACCTATATCCTGAGAACTTGTGCTGGGTTGCTTTATGTAGAAACAGACTGATGTGAGCAGAGGGATATGATACAGAAAGAAATCATTGGACTAAAACTTCTGCCTGTTCAGCTGCAATTGTATGAGAGATTACAACCAGTGAGATTGGGCCAGCTGTTGTACATTGAGATAACAGGAAAAATGAAGACTTTTGAAGGGCTTGAATGCTGGGGGAGTGTTTTGTTCTTCAAAGTCTGCTTTATACCCCCTTGGATTAGCAAATTGGCACCCTACCTGGTATTGTGGAGTATCAGAAATGCAACAAAGAAAAGGCCATTGAGTTTGCAACACAGTCTTGTGTTTTGGAAATGGCCATGGGCAGTGTGAAGCAGGTTTGCTGGATGCTTGCATGGAGACCTGATGGAGACATGAAGATGGATCATGGGTTGCTGTGGAGACCCACTGGAGATGCCGGGACCCACAGGATGGCTGCTAAGGATTGCTGCTGGCCCCAATCAAGTTTTCCAGGACTATGAGTATCCTGGCTGGAGGGGTGAAATTGGAACTCCAGAGACTAGTTGCTGATTAGAATTATTGGAATTGGAGATTTGTTATTGACTAGAATTGTTGAACTTGGAGTTACAGAGTTTGATGTTTGCCCTGTTTAAATCTTTTATTGGGTGAATATTTCTTTGATATGTCCAATGCCATCTTTTGCAGTGTGAGTGTTTATTCTGTGCCATTATGGGTTTTGGGAGACATTTTGGTATTATGGCTCAGTTAAAAGATCTCAGACTATGGGAATGTTTGAACATTATTAGGATTAATAAAACTATGGGGACTTTTAAAGATGGACTGAATTCATTGCATTTTATATCATGGATGGTTATCAGTTTATGGGGATCAGGGGTGGAATGTGAAGGTTTGATTCAGGTGTCCCCCATAAACTTAGGTGTTCTGAATGCTAGGTTACCAGCTAATGGAGATTTTGTACCTAATGCCTCTTGCAGGTAGTATATTATTGGGGGCAGGCTTATGGGTCTTATGGTCAGCTTCCTCTTGGCAGTGTTTGGCACACTCTCCTGCTGTTATTCTCAAAATGATGTTGGCAAGGAGGTGATGTCCACCCTCTACTCATACCATCATTTTCCCCTGCCATCACAGAGCTTCCCCTCAAGTCTGTAAGCCAAAATATACCCTTTTTTCCCAAAAGCTGCTCTTGGTCAGGTGATTTCTACCAATAATGAGACCCTGGCTGCAACAAGTAACAAACTAAAAAATACCAAAACAAAACTACTTCAAGTTCATCCTCAATTGCCATTGCCCCAACACTGACATGTTGCCCCATAGCTTCAAATGATCCTTCATTTCTTCTATGTCTTTGCATCTGGAATCCATTTAGTTTCCCATGTAATACTACTTTTGTCTTATTTCACTTTTTAAAAATATTTTTATTTATTTATTTGTAAAAATATAGAGATAGAAGAGACAGAATTCATGTGCCAGGCCCTCCAGTGACTACAAATGGGCTCCAGATGTATGGACCACTTTGTGCACCTGGTTTTACAAGGGAACTGGGGACTCAAACTCCAGTTTTTAGGGTTTGCATGCAAGTGCCTTAACCACTGAGATATTTCTCCAGTCCAACAGTACTTTTCTCTATTGTGTATTTTCTAGGACTTTCTAGAAAGTTGGGTATGGCCTGTCTATCTAAACCTGATTCATTTTAAGGTGCTCTATATGCCATTTCAGCCTTAGATACCACCCTGAATTAAAGAAAAAAAATCAACTAGTGATCACTGGGCCATATTTACCCATCAGTGGGCTATACCTACCCTAAAAATGTGTCTGTTTAGTCCAATGTTATTAAGGTGACCATTGTTGACTTAGCATTATAACTGTATGTATAACTGAGTGATTTCTGAAGTCTGTACAAAAGATCACCTATTTATACATTTCATTTGCATGAAATATACAGAATCAGTAAATCCAAGAAGTAGAAAGAAATTTTTTGTTTGTTTTACTAGGTAGGGTTTCACTATAGCTCAGGCTGATCTAGAATTCACTATTTAGTCTCAGGGTGGCTTCGAACTTGTGGCGATCCTCCTACCTCTGCCTTCTGAGTACTGGGATTAAAGGAATATGCCACCATGCCTGGCTTAGAAAGCAAGTTTTTTCTTTGGTTTGTTTTCAGGATATATGGATGGACCATAGCTGTTTATTGTGTATACTATTTTACTTTGCAGTAATAGAAATTCTTTGTAACTAGATAAAATTGGAGGTGGTACATTGTGAATATAGTAAATGCTAGCAAATTGTTCACTCAACAATGATTAACTTTATTCCATGTGAATTCACTTGAATAAATGAATTAATGGGGGTGAGTTCAGATTTTCAATGTTTCTTAGGAGACTGGCCTGTCATTCCCATCAGGTCACTACCAACTAGAGTAACTGTTCCTTAAGATGGGCTATACTTAGAGCATCAGCAACACCCACACACTGGATTCATCCTTGACTTAAGACTAAAATAGTAGGGGCAAGTTGCTACATGCCCAAACTGTTGGCTTTCCTGAAGCAGGGAGTGAGTTCTTTCTGGGTATGTTCCATCTCAAGTAGGGAAACACAACTTGCTGAGCCATATGTACATTTCAAGAAAGAAGGGTGGATTGGTTTGAAAGAAATGGAATATACTTACTTTCTATTAAAGACATATTATTTAGTATTTAATATGCAAATTAAATATATTCATGTTAAATCAATGTCAAGTGGAAAAATTATTTCCTTTCCACTTCTGTGGATGTTTTTGTAGGATACCCCTAACTCAGAGAGATATTTTAGCAGTGAAAGCTAATGGCGTTAGATTACTGGAGGCAGAGTAGGGCATAAGGGGATCAAATAGAGACCTATGATGACATTAAAAACCAAATATTCATTGTTTGTTATTATCTCCATGGTGTATGGTGATACAAATATTGGTTCCTTCCTCTAGGAACTTCATGGGGTAATGTCGGAAACCAGTTGAAATCAGCATGGATTTTTTTATGTGTTCATATGTGTATGATGTGCATGTACATGTGTAGGCATGGGTGCATGTGTGTGATGATGCATCTAGAGGTCAGAGTCATTCTTCACATGACTTACTGAGGTAAGGTATCTCACTTGAACCCAGAGCATTCTGATTTGGCTAGTCTAGATATACAGCTTGCCCTTGGGATCCCCTCTTTCTGCCTCATTGCCACTTCCACCATGCATTTATGAGTGCTGGAAACCCTACACTCTGGTCCTCATGCATGCATGGCAAGTGCTTTATTCACTGAGCCATCTAGCAGCTCAATATGCATGATTTACTATAATGTATTCTTCCCTTGAATGCCTCTATAGAATTTAAACTTGCCCAAACAGATATGTAGTCTTTGACCTTAGCTTTTGGGAGCAATTTTCAATGTCAGGCCTGAAAGGCATTGGCTCATGAGAGAGCTTAACAAAATGGTACATGAAAGGGTTGGCTACACCTAAAATAGCCTTTGGGTCAGAACTGGTCATACCAGAAAATCACCAAGTTTATTTATGGTGAGGATTTGGGGTCATGGTGTTTTTGACATCTTGGAGAATAATAGCAGTTGTATAGGCAAGGAAACTGTCAGCTATGTTCATATAATTAAGCTCCAGTACAAACTCTAAACAGCAAGGTTTGTGTGAATTTCCATGGTTTGCAACAGAACATGTGCATTGTCAGTCATCTATTCTTAAAGTGCAGCATCTTGAATCTGTGAGGATAAGCTTCATGTGTGGTACTTGTCCAGATTCCTTCCAAAGTACAAATATAAAATGTACCATTTCCTTGTGATAAATCATAATCATTAATGCAATAGCATTTAGTAAATTCTGAATTCTAGAGAATGACTGAATCTGAGATTGCTTTGGGGACCCACAAAGTAGGTGTCTGCAGGAAAGCCATCTTCCTGTGCTTATCTGCTATAGTAGACAGCCTTGGGTTGCTGGGATGAACCTCCAGACCAGACACAGTTTATGGGAAGAAGAAAGAATTTATTGAAGCATACAGAACAAGGGGAAGTTCCATAATGGCAGAAGAAGCTGGCCCATTTTCACAGATCCAAGCAGAGAGGTTGAGAAAAAAGGGGGGATGCCACCAGCACCATAAGCAAGCAAGCATACTTCAGGAACCCCAGGCAAAGCTCAAGCACTTTGCATATCTTAGGATGGAATTTTAAGTCCACACCCACATCTCCTCTAGCCAAATAGCTGGAAATCCAATGTATCAGACAGCTTTAGGTTCACTGAGATGAACTTCCAGACCAGGCACAGTTATGGAGGAAGGGGTATTTATTGAAGCTTATAGATTCAGGGGAAGTTCCATAATGGCAGAAGAAGTTGGCCTGTTTTCACAGGACCAAATACAGGGAGAAGCCACAAGCCCAAAACCATATAGCACAGCACACTTCAGGAACTCCCCCTAGGCACACTTTGCATATTTTTAGATTGAAATCCTAAACCCACCACCACACTTTAAGATCCACCCAGAGACATTGCCTCCAGCAAGGTGGCTGCAGATGTAAACTACAAACTAATAAAACATTGAAGATATTGGGAGCCATCTAAACTACCACATCCAAGAAACTTTATTGTAAGGAAAGTGTAAGAGTAAAGCAAATGAGAACAGCAGACTTGATCTCTACAGACAGATTGCTTATTTAAAGGTACATCAAGGGGCACCAGCCTTCCTGTGGGATGAAGGATGAAGCACTGAGCCAGGCTGGAGTTCAAACTTGTAAGAAGGATCATAAGAAATATACTGTACCAGGTACAGTATATAAGGAACTTGTAAGTGTTTGTGATCTTGTTCAGAATAGGCTTCTTCAGCCAGGATTGTCTGAGGGAGGATACCCAAGATGGTTTCTGCACAGTCAAGGCTATCTGACCTAAGGGGAGTACATCAGTCAGGGGAAGCATCAGGCTTGTCAGGGATGAACCCCTCTGTTGTTTCTTTTACAGCCTTCTAGCAGTAGAGATACTTATTAACTCTTTAGTTCCCTCTGGTTTTCAGGGAAAGTTATTAACCCTTTAGTTTGGACTCTGGAATGTTAAAAAAGATTGGGGAGAACCAAGGATGAGTGGGCCAGTTTAAGGGTGGACTGTGCGGGCAGGAACATGGATGGTGCAATCGTGGATTGCTTCCTGCTGGGAGGCAGTAGATCTCTTGGAGCAACCTGTGCAGTCCTATGGAGGTTGGGTGACAAGGGGCTGATATTCAGTGGCCATGAGGAATTTAGTGACTTGCTGTGCAGTGAAGGCATGTATTCTGTCTTGGAGGTATTCATTGAGGCATCTGAGTATGTAAGGACCAAAAAGGAGAATTGTCATAATCAAAGAATAAAGTACACATCAGAGACAGGATAGGTTTAACTTGAAGGGCATAGAGCTGTGAGATTTTTTAAAGATTTTGTTTATATTTATTCATTTATTTATTTGAAAGTGAAAGGGACAGAAAAAGAGAGAGAGAGAGAGGGTGCACCAGGGCCTCTAGCCACTGCAAATGAACTTCATATACACGTGCCATCTTGTGAATATGGCTTATGTGAGTCCTGGGAATTGAGCCTTGAACTGGGGGTCCTCAGGCTTCACAGGCAAGCGCTTAAGCACTAAGCCATCTCTCCAGCCTGAGCTGTGAGATTTTTTTAAAACTTACAACCATAGATATTTTAGGTGGTAACAGAGAGATATCAATCACATGCAGAGAAATAATATTATTGGCCATTAAAAAGGCTAATATAGCACAAACATTATTGTCTCTGGACTGGTAATATTTACTTCTCCACAATCATTATAGTCCATTGTTGAAGTCTTAGTCATGCAGGTGTGGCATTTGGGAGTCTCAGCCATTGGTTTCCCATTTGTCAAATTTTATGTTGTAGTTTGTGTATATAGTAGGCACAGAGTAAATATTTCCAACTACTATAAGGCATAACAAAGAGATAGAAGAGCAATGTGAACCCAATAACCATCAAGCAAATATCAAACAACTGCAGTTCAAGTCCAATATCCATAATCAGTGACCAGTAACAAGTCTGTAGAATTTCCAGTCTGCCCCTTTAGCTGAGCTGAATAGCCAGAAAAACTTCTATCCCTAGTCAACAGCCTCCACATTAGCCCTTGCACAATCTTGATATATCTAAACATCTTTGCATCTCCATGTAAACCACAGTCCATCTTCTAGTGGCTTTGTCAGCCTCTCAGGGTCATCACACCCTGCCTCATGCCACATCTCAGCAGCAGAACCTGGAGCCATGTGCACTTTATGACACACTCTATGTATGTTATGCTTCCAAAATCAATACCAGGTGTGCAGGGCACAGCTATATTCTTAAGCCAGAGATGAAATAAATCATAACCTTGATGAGAAGATTTCTTCTCTAGTCAACTCTTTCCAAAAGAGTTTGTATTTCTTTTTTTTTTGTTTTTTGTTTGTTTGTTTGTTTGTTTTTCGAGGTAGGGTCTCACTCTAGTCCAGGCTGACCTGGAATTAACTATGTAGTCTCAGGGTGGCCTCGAACTCTCGGCGATCCTCCTACCTCTGCCTCCCAAGTTCTAGGATTAAAGGCATCTGCCACCACACCCAGCTCTAAAAAGAGTTTGTATTTCTATCATAGACTTTCCTCAGGCACCCTAGCCATTGTTTTTATTTTATTTTATTTTATTTTATTTTATTTTATTTTATTTTATTTTATTTTATTTTTTTTTTTTTGAGGTAGGGTCTCACTGTAGCCCAGGCTGACCTGGAATTCACTATGTAGTCTCAACATGGCCTTGAACTCATGGTGATCCTCCTACCTCTGCCTCCCAAATGCTGGGATTAAAGGCATGCACCACCATACCCAGCCCTATCCATTTTTTTAATGTAAAGCAGTTGTACCATATTCCTTAAGATTCCTAATGTGTTTGGCAATCGCAGCTTCAGTAACCCAAAACCAGTCTTTGTGCCAATAAGTTTTAAACTAGTTTGAGCTTTTTCAACTTAAAATCTTAAATTTCTCCATCCCATATCTTTAACCAAGCCCATAAATCCATTACAAATTTAACCTTGATCAAATTCTCAGCCAGCTTCTGTGCCAGTAGCCCAGTTCAATAAGGTTTTCTGAAGTCTTTCCTCCCCTTAGAAAGCTCATAAGCAAAGCCTCTAAATACAATTCTCTCTTCACTTAGCATTCCCAGACTGTCACAGAATAGTCCATTATTCTTGTCTTACTGCTCCAGAAGGTGTCTTCAGTTGTAAGCACCAAGTTTCTCCTGATTCCAGCACACAAATTCCAAAAGACCAAATTCACATGGTCAGATTCATCTCAGCAACTCTACCCCACTCCTTGGTACCAATTCTGTAGTACATTGCCTCAGGTTGCTGGGATGAACCTCCAGACCAGATACAGTTTCTGGAAGGATGGGGATTTATGGAAGCTTACAGATAAGGGGGAAGTTCCATAATGGCAGAAGAAGCTGGCCCATTTTCAAAGATCCAAGAAGAGAGAAAAAAGACACCACTAGCACCGTAAGCAAGCAAGCACACTTCGGGAACTCCAGGCACAGCTCAAGCACTTTGCTTATCTTAGGTTGGAATTTACCCCAACACCTTCTCCAGCCAGGGAGCTAGAAATCCAATAATCTTTAATAAAACTCCTTAGTCTATTGAGGACATCTTTTCAAACTACCACATGTGCCTACAGTCTCATTCTTAAATTTTCTTTAAGGTATATGTATCTATATGAATACATACCATAACATGATTACCTCACAGGGCTAATTGGTGGGGACAGGGACAAGTTTAATTCCTTGTTGCTCAGTTTTCACATTACATTAAATTTTTCTAACTATCCATTACTTTCAAACATTTAGCCACCTTTATCACCAGCAGTGTGACCTAAAAAATCTATAATCATTCAAAAATAAGGCAAAAAAAAAAAAAAAAAAAAAAAAACACCCACGACCTTAAACAACAACAAAGCAATAAAGTGGAAGAGTAACCAGGATTGGACACTGGAATGTCACCTTTACTCTTGAGAAACTCACAGCGGCCTTGGGAAGCTGTGGGTAGTCCTGGCACTATCACCCGGGAGGGAGCGCTTGCACAGGCACAGGAGAGTGGCCTCCCTACTCTGAGAAACCACTTGCTTTATATTTTTTCCTGTTTCTTTTTATTGTTTTGGTAATAAGAATTGAAAGAAGAAATATTAATACCACATGGGAGAACCCCAACCAAAGAAATCTGAAGTAAATATTAAACACATTTTTCCTTTTTTGTTCATTTTGGATGCTCGTGCTAAACTTTTAAAGTGTTTTAAAAATGATTTAAGAAATTTTATGCACTTATTTATTTCTAGGATGAGGGGAAGAGAATGTTTTTGCTTTATTACATAGCTCTCTCTGAAAATGTGCAGGCACAGGTTCCTCAAAAATAAAATTTTTTACCCTTCAAAGGAAAAAAATATTAAAATCTCACCATTTTAACATTACCCCCTTTACATGAGTAAGAGAAATTACAAAAGAGGAAAATGGTTTACAACAAATAACAAAAATAGGGCTGGAGAGATGGCTTAGGGGTTAAGGTGCATGCTGGCAAAGCCCCAGGACCCTGGTTTAATTCTCCAGGTCCCATGTAAGCCGATGCACACGGTGATACATGCATTTGGAGTTCATTTGCAGTGGCTAGAGGCACTAGTGCACCCATTCTTACTCACTCTTTCTCCCTCTCTCTGTCTCTAATAAATAAAATAAAATAAAATCTTTAAAAAAATAATAGAAATACCATAATCTGGAGATCAATCACAGACATACATGATTAGGGTGAAATTATGCACTACACATTATAATTTATTTTAATTCTTGGAAACATTTCAGAGAAGGCTATTGAATATCAACTAGGCCTTTTAAACTATAATTATAATTTAAAAAGAAAGCATCATAATTTCTGTAAGTATGTGTGTTGAGTCACAATATTGCTTTATGGAAAGTGCATTAAGAAGTATTTAAAACATTGGAAGTTTTATGATTTCATGTCTATCCATATACTGACAAAATAAAGCTCTTTTGTTAGAAAAGAAACCAAATTCCTCTAAATGACATGGTTTGAGATAAAACAAAATAAAATTTTGGAAGCCAGGCATGGTGGTGCATGCCTTTAATCCCAGCACTCGGGAGGTAGAGGTAGGAGGATTGTTGTGAGTTCGAGGCCACTCTGAGAATATTTAGTGAATTCCAGGTCAGCCTGGGCTAGAGTGAGACCCTACCTCAAAAAATTAAAAAAATAATAAATTAATTTTTGGAAATAGTATTGGGAGATAGAATTTAAGTTGCATAGAAAATACATAAAATAAAATACCATTTGCTGAACTCTCCCTCTGCCTTTATTTCCTTAGGTAAGGTGATTTGATCTCCTTATTCTACACTTAGGCAAAATGTGTGACTGCTTTATGACAGCAAAGTCAAGTCTATGTCAGAGACAAACCACCCAAGGTTGTGTAGTCATAAACTGAGTAAGAGAACCCATCTGCAATCACTTTAAGCAGGCATTGAAAGGTGGTAGAAAACAGAGTAAGGCTTACAGAGTGTGGTAGTTTAAAGAAAATAT
Source organism: Orientallactaga sibirica (assembly GCA_036365145.1). Lineage (NCBI taxonomy): Eukaryota > Metazoa > Chordata > Mammalia > Rodentia > Dipodidae > Orientallactaga > Orientallactaga sibirica. The sequence goes on from JAEOAD010000008.1 coordinate 15,025,442, forward strand.
ATCCCCATAGGCTCAAGAGTTTGAACATTTGGTTCCCAGCTAGTGGCTCCAGTTGAGAAGGCTATAGATCCTTTATTTGTTGGAGGCTTGCTATAACAAATGTGCCACTGAAGGTTGTCCTTGAGGTTTCACAGCCCAGTTCTATTTACTGCATGTTCTCTGCTTCTTGCAGACTAATGTGATGAGCTGTCTCTTGTTCCTGCCACTATGCCTTCCCTGCTTTGAAACATCCCCTGGGAACTGTAAGGCAAACTATACCCTTGTATTCTTTTATTATTATTATTATTATTATTATTATTATTATTATTATTATTATTATGTCTTTTCCAGGTAGGGTCCCACTCTAGCACAGGCTGACCTGGAATTCACTCTGTATTCTCAGGGTGGCCTCAAACTCACAGCAATCCTCCTTCCTCTGCATCCTGAGTGCTGGGATTAAAGGTGTGCACCACTTTGCCCAACTACCCTTGTATTCTTTAAGTTGCTTCTAGCGAAATACTTGTTCACAGCAATGAGAGCATAACTGGTACCTAGAGTAAAAGAGAGGAAGCCTTTGGCATTTGAGAGCATGCTGACAATTCCAGTACTTGGGGAAGGATTAATAGTTCAAGATCATCTTAAATTATATAGCTGGAGTTTGAGTCCAGTCTGGGTTACATGAAACCATGTCCTTAAAAATTGTAGGGGAACATGGTGACACATGCCTGTATACTCCGTACTTGGTAGAAAAGCAGAGCTAGGAGGATCATTGCAAGTTGGAATTCAGCCAGGGTTACATAGCAAGAGAGTCTATTTGAAAATAAACAAAACGAGACAGACAAACAAACAAATAAACAAAAACAAATCAAAAAGAGGAAAGATCATCTTTTCTTGGGAAATATTCCATTAATATGGGGCTTTGGGTCCTATGTGGCTCCAGGTCCATTCGACATTCCTTATTTGGCTTCAAGTGGAAAGCTATGAAGGATAAAAGGGGAAGCAGTGTTCAGAGTGAGAGTCAGTGTTTTCCACATTCTGGACCAAGTGGAAGTCACTCAGATGCCCTTTTTGAGACTAAACTATCCTTACAGTTCATGTGGAATGCAGTGGGGATGGCTTACATGAGCAGTTCCTCAATGCAGACAAAGCTGGACATAAATCAGCTTCTCTTCCAGAATGTGTTATTGGCGTCTTCCACCCTCTCTGCCTTTTCTCTTTGTATGCTGTTCCTCATTCATTCCACTTCGAGCTCTGACTTCCTTCCCTATTGTATTATTCTTTAACATTGTATATATATATATGGAGTCCTATATGTTTTAATCCATGTATAATATTGTTAAATGTTTAAGCAAGGTAAGCATATCTATATTTCAAACATTGATCATTTCTTTGTGGTTAACCATTCAAAATCCTTCTAGCTTTTTTGAGATGGAAAATATATTTTTATTATTATCATTATTATCTATCATTCAGATCCTTAATCTCATGATACCTTGTCCCTGTCCCCACCAATTACCCCTGTGAAATAACCATGCTACGGTATGTATCCATACAGACACATATACCTTAAAGAAAATTTAAGAATGAGACTGCATCTAAAAGGCACATATAGTAATACCTCTATCTCTACTCCAATAGTCATTCTTTTCCATGCTGAGGTTTTACTCCTTGAAATGCATGTGACTTAGTCTTTCACCCTATCAGAACAAGAACCCTTTAAATGAAGAAAATAGGAATAAAAATATGTATTCACAATTGCTTGTGTATGCATGGAAACACTGTGGAAATCCATGAGGAAATCCAACCATAGTGGTTACTTCTGGGAAGAACTAGTGGGAACAAGCAGAAAATATGGAGATGACTATTGGAGAAGTTCTGGTTTTCAAACCATGTGAGTGGATGATCTATTCAAACTATTTTTGAAAATAAAAGAACATTACCAAATATCAGACACTCACCTAGCAGCTCTTACTATACTTTATTTGTATCCATGTGCATATTGACAGTATTTTTGTTGCAAAATATACTGCATTTTCAGTGCATTAATAAGTTGTCTTGGTGTATAAATATAAAATGAAAATAATATTAGCACAGAATTTTGAATATTCATCTTCAGTGTTGTCACATAGCTGGTATTCTGATGAAAAACTGGGTGTTGATTTTTGTACATGGCCTTCTTCCTCCCATTTAGAGAAACTTGTAAGATTAACTATCCCTATTAGATTTTTTTCAACTGTGTGTGTGTGTGTGTGTGTGTGTGTGTGTGTGTGTGTGTGTGTGTGAGAGAGAGAGAGAGAGAGAGAGAGAGAGAGAGAGAAGAGAAAGAATGCATATCGAAATCAGAGGACAACATTCAACATTGGCCATCAGTGCTGGTCTTCCAACCTTGTTTAAGACAGATTGTCTTTTTTCACTGCTATAGATATCAGGCCATTTGGTCCACCAGCTTCTAGGGATTCTCCTGTCTCCACTTCCAATCTCAAGGTAGAAATGCTGGGATTACAGACATGCTCCCTCATGTCCAGTTTTATGTGGGTTCTAGAGATACAAACTCAGTTCTGCATACTTGCAGGGCAAGTGCTTTACCCACTGAACTCTCTCCTCAGACCTCAATTTTATTGCACAAAACACACAGAATGCAAATGTATCCATCTTGACTACATTCATTCTGTGAAACTATCACCACCATTCAGCTATAGAACCCTTCTCATCTTGAGAAACTCAATCTCTTTTCCTATTGAGTAGCAACTGTTTCACATCCCTCATAATGACTGTTCTATTTGTCTATGCCATATAAGTGGAATCATATAGTTTTTATGCCTGGTGCTTTTGTAGCACTTTTTATAATTTTCCTATGTCTTTATTTGTTTATTGTTTCCTAAATTTTGGTTTAAGCCCCCAAAACAAGGAACTAGCTTTTGTACTCATGTCTGTATTCTAAGAACTGCACGCAGTGTCTAGACTACATCAGGAAATAAGTCAATGGATATTAACTTTTACCCAACATAGCTGGAACAGGTGACCTACTACACTACTTTTCAGAGAAGAGGTCTTAGGGTAGCTGTTTCTTAACTATATCCTTAGAATTGAAACATGCTAAAGAAGCAGGGAGGAGCTGGAGAGATGGCTCAGTGGTTAAGGAGTCTGCCTGCTAAGCCTAAGAACGCGGTTCCCATCTCCAGGTCCCACATTTAGCCAGATGCAGTGACGCAAGGGCGCAATACCGCACTTGACCACAAGGGGGCTCACATACCTGATTTCATTCGCAGCAGCTGAGAGGCTGCTGGCACGCCCATCTGACTCCCTCTTCCTCTCCCTCCCTCCCTCTCTCTCTCTGTGTGTGTGTGTGTCTCTCTCCAAAAATGAAGAAGAAGGAGGGGGAGGGAGGGGAGGAGGAGAGAGGAGAAGGAGCAGCAGCAGCAGCAGCAGGGAGGTTCAAAATACTCAGGAAGCTCTGAAATTGCACCAGGCCCAGGAAGATCACCACACTCTGAAACTGCAGGAGCCAGGAAGCTCAGAAGCTTACAACACTCACAGAGTCCCTCCCTAAGGTTATATAACCAATAAGCGACTGGTGCTAGAGAGGAGACTTTCCTTTGGAACTACCTGCATGTTTTGCAGAGAGCTCTGTGGATGCAGCTGTCATTGTCCCCCATTCTAGGCAGGGCTTTTCAAGTGTGCAAAGGCCGTTGAGTCCCCACACTCTTCAAGTTAGCCCTTACCTGTGCTTCTGTAAGGAACACCAATAAATTTAACTCACCAAGCTACACTTGGAATCATTTCCTTGATCTTTTGTCCATGCCCTGAGAAAAGATGTTTGTTGCCATCTCCTCAGGAAAAGTCACAAAATAGGGTGAGTTAGAGTCTTGACTCAATTACCTAAATATATGACTTGCTATTTCATATTTAAAAGAGAAAAACAAAAATTATTTGCCACTTAATTAAAATCAAACTACCACTATATGTCAGTTGGGGGAGATGCATATGATAGAATATGATAGAAAATCTCTTATTTACCAAATAATTGATTTTTTTCTTCTACTTTTTGTTGAGGTGGAAAAGCAGGTTTTGGTCATCAGATAAATACCAGCATATTCTGTTTAGTGATAGTTTGTCTGTCATTTTGTTAGGCTGCCAGCATTCAATTCTTTCTGGGGTAAAGTTGGGCTAGACAGAATCAGCGTTATTGTTAAAGTAAATATTCTGGGCTCTCTGGGCCATAAGATTTTGTCATTACTGCTCCTTTCTGCTGTTGTAGCATTAAATCAACACAGACAATGGGCACTGCACAAAGGAATCAGCATGGCGGGGTTCCAATAACACTTTATTATGGAGACTGAACTGTGAGTTTCATGTGTCATGAGATGTTACTATTTTGGTTTTTTTTTCTAACTATTTAACAAATCATAGCATGCAGGCAACAGGACAGGTTTGGACGTGGACTAGACTGTTGCTGCCATTAAGGAAGGAGTCCTGGAAATGAAACATCATCCCCAATAGAGCAGGGGCTGAGGAAGCGACACTTAGATGCTTTTATTTCTCTAAGGGTAGGTGCTCTTGAAATAAAAATGAAAGGCCCTTTGTTCCTTTATTAAAAACTATATAAAGGATGCTCAAAACAGAATATCAGCCATATAAACTATTGTGACATTTATTAAGTGATTCTGAAAGTTGAAAAAGAAAATGGGGACATGGAGAGAGGAAACAGTGGTTTGAATGTGAAATATGCCACACAGGGTCATATGTTTGAGCCCTAGGTCTCCAGCTGGGGCACTCTTGGAACGATGATGGAACCTTTGGGAGGTGGAGCATCATTGGTAGAAATGGGTCATTGTGAAAGGGCCTTGAGATTTTGTAGGTTGGCTCCACTGCCCCTCTCCCTCCGTCTCTCTTTGCTCCCTCTCCCCTTTCTTCCTCTTCTCCCTGTCTTTATCCTTCTCCCTCTCCTGCTGCCATGCCTCCCTGCTTTGCTGGATTCCTTCAAACTATAAGCCAGAATAAACTTTTTTCTTCCTTAAGCTGCTTTTTGTCAGGTATTTGGTGTCAGCAATGAGAAAAGTAACTAATACACCTACTAGAAATTAAAAACACAAACAACATTGGCTTCACAGAGTTCTCAGGTCTCTAAAAATACTTTTGCTATGTCTCTCTTTTAAAAATATTCCTACTTATTGGCTTATTTAGAGAGAGAAAAAGGTAGATATAGAGAGAGGATGGATGCACCAAGGCTTCCATCCACTGCAAATGAACTCCAGATGCATGTACCACCTTGTGCACCTGGCTTAACATGGGTACTGGGGACTAGAACTTGGGTCCATTGGCTTTGCCAGCAAGTGCTAAGCCATCACTCCAGCCCCCACTAGGTCTCTCTTTGACTTTAGTGATCCTTATCTTTAATCACTCAACTTAGTGACCAAGCATCCAATAGCTGGTATATACATGCAATAAGCTTAAATATGCAAAAGATGAGCAGCATTGTGAAGAGGCTTGCTGTGTGCAGAGAAGTATTCACACCCAGCAGTTCAATCTCTGAACATACTCTTTTTATGTCTGTGCTGCTTGTAAGTCATTGTCTCTTCTAATTTTAATGTTAATTACATTTTTTCCTATCCTGGAAAAATTTATTTTTCTTTGCATAAAGAGAAAGAGAGTTCATTTAATTCTTACACATTCAGCATCTTAATTATGGCTATAAATAATATCATTGGCTAGGAAAAGTGAGTCCTACCCAAAATATGCTCAGAAAAAAGACCCAAATTCCATGTATATGTGAAAAATTAACCTTGCTAGTAAGAAGCTTAGTAATCCATGTGAGGAAGGCAGGGAAGGAGGGAGGGAGAGGAGGGGAGGGAGGGAGAATAATAATAATTCAGAATAAAATGGATACCTCTCTAGATATATTCAATTTGCCATTCTTTATCATATATGCAAAACTTAATTAAATAAAACTTCAACTTTGTGGTTTGTAAGCTGCCTGTTTGCAGAAACATTTCTGTCCAATATAAAACACTAATCAAAATCCAATATGTTCAAATACTCATTCTTGAATATACTCTGAGCACTTTAGTATCTTTTGGAGGAAAAATGTTGGTCAAATATCTACTCCACCATGATAAAAACAAAGGCAGGAAGCAAACTCTTCAACAGTTGAGGCGATTTTTTTTTATTAAATATACCTCGGAAATTATTTTGTAAAGATAATGGTTTCTTCTTTCTCTGTAGTTAATATATTTTAAATCTCACAATTTATCTTTGTCATTGATACTTTAGAAAAGAGTTTCCTAGGCAGACCTCCAGGATAAAATGAGACAGAAAGAATGTCCTTTGATGAGATAGTTACTAAGTACTCTTTCTTCTCATTTGTTTTTTTGAGGCAAGCCCCCAAAAGATTGGTTTTTTTTTTTTATGCAGGAGAATTGGAGAGACAGAGAGAAAGAGAGACGATTGGTGCACCAAGGTCTCCAGCCACTGTAATCAAACTCCAGTTGGATGTGCCATCTTGTGCACATGTGCAACCTTGTGCACATATGCAACCTTGTGCACTTGCATCACCTTGTGCATCTGGCTTCTGTGGGATCTGCAGAGTCGAACATGGGTGCTTAGGCTTTGTAGCCAAGCACCTTAACTGCTAAGCCATTTCTTCAGCCCCTTTCTTCTCATTTTAAAGTAGCATTTTATTCATTTTCAATCACTTATATCCTGAGTAAGAATACTACTAAATTTTCACTCAATCATTTAGTAGATGAAGTATTTTTACATACATGAACTAGGCTTATGTACCCAATAATGACAGGTTTTATTTTACTCCTTTAATGAATGTGAAAATTGGGAAAAGTTAGATGAGGAGTTTGCTAGGATAATTTTCTTCCAATTCACTTATATTTTAGAAATGAATAATTTTATTACTAAAGGGTATATAAAATGATATTGTAGAGAAGAGAATGACATGAGTATTCCATAATTCTTCCTGTTAATTAGTTAAAGACATTTAACACTGGAGTGGGGGATAGAAGAAACATGACCGCTTATCTTTTCACTTATCATGCTCTATGGAACTCATTATCATAAATTTTTAATGAGTATTAGCATGTTTAAACATCACACCCTAATTGGTGGATGCATTAAACTCATATGTGGACCCTGTTGCTTAGAGAAACTAATTAACCCAAGGTTATACATCTGGTAAATGCTCATCCCAGTCCATCTGACCCTGCACATTGAGCTTTTCTATGCATTCTGCTAATTATTTAGAATGATAGTCCATTCTGTATTTTCCTTAGCTATACTGATTGTAAGCTCTTGTAGAGAAACACATCTCTTATAAGAAAATTAAATATCTTGGAAAAAACATAGAACTGTAGGTAGGTTAAGGTTTGGGTTGTAGCAATGCTATGGAGTGTGGAGCCCCAAAAGATGAAGCTATGAAGTGTCATAAATCTTACCTACATTTCTCTATTTGGGGGTATATGTTATGGGAAATGACAGTGGGACAGAAGAGATACAATTATAAGAGAAAAGCTTCAAAGAGTGGGTAGATTATGGGTACCCAATTCAGGCTCCTTATTGCTTGTACAGCAAATGATCGTGCCTGCTGAGACATCTTCCTATGCCTGACAAATGTTTTAATGCTGTACATTACTTTTTATTCCCACCAAAACCAACTGTAGGCAATCATAAGACTCAGATTTACAGGCTACTATTCTCCCTATAGGTGGCTCCATTTTCATACATTCTAAACATTGAGGGCCTTCAAATATTCTCCAGAAGAAAAGGCTTTGTTCTGCTCTTTCTGTCAGCACCACCAACTTGAGCATCAGTGTTCCCCAACCCCATGTGCACCCTGTCTGTATTCTTCCCTTCACTCAATTCTGTGAGTTTTATAGGATCTACTAATGTGTATGATCCACCATAAAGCACCTCCAATCTCCTCCCCATCAGCATTTTCAGGTGAGAAGACAATTCTGACATTGTAATTACCTATCTCTCTTCTATCCAAAATGAGGAATTTTAGCTGGTGGAATGTCAGCAGTGTTGCATGGCTTAGGGTTAGAAACACAGTAGGGAAAAAATACTTTTTAAGAGGAACTTTGTCTTTAAATAAGAATATAGTTGAACAAGATTTGACTTCAATATACACAATTGCTTATGCTGTGTGAACATATATAAATGACTTACTTTTTATAATTTCTAGATTTTTTGGTCGGTAAAATAAGCCTATTGCCAAGTTCTCCCTCAGAACCACATTCATTATATGTTAATTGTCCAACAATTATCAGTCTTGTCCAGTTAAAAACTGGCTAAGGAGTTAAGATCAGGGCTGGGCAGATGTATATCAGACCATACACAGGTGGCTATGATGTTAGTAATGCCTAACATAAGCTGACAGGTGCTGCTTCTCAAACCCACCTACTAATGATTGTCTACTAGCATTCCTACTTACCATGGGAAAACTTCCATCAATAGAAACAAACAAAAGTTCAGAATTTTTCTTAAGCATATATTTTAAAACTTGATTCAAATAGGAGTATTGCTAATGCTGCTTTTTTTTTTTTTTTTGCAATCTTGTTAGATTTGAGACAATCCAATCACACCAATAAAGATTCTTTCAGAGACTGTGCCATGTATTAAAATCTCCTGGAAGGCTCCGGAGAAGGTTCTTGCTCAAAATCTGGATGATGGTCACCAAGAGTGGGGCCATGGCAGCTGTAATTTTGACAAGAACTCCCAGCTGACCTGATACAATGTAGTTACAGATACATATTTTGAGAAAGTCTTCTATTTCTTTTTTCTTCCCTGAGAAGATACAACTGTTTGTCTAGCTGAAATTATTTTTCATATTTTCTCATCCTCCTTCTCATTCCAAAATTCTCAGTTCATAAATGATCAATATATATTTCCATGTGAGGCAACCATCTACTTACCTACCCTGGGAATTCTATGTAAACTTTGAGACATTTCAGTGCTCACATTTGAATCTCCAATGGGACTGTGTCTCTCACTATTTCTAGTTTTAAAATCCCTACACATACATAATTCTAAATCATTTTTCATGAGTCAGATATTTTGCCATTCTTATTTTTCAAAATTTGATGGGAAAAAACTTAGACTTCATATTCCCTTTCTCCTTCTATCCCTTTATTTTTTTCTTTTATTTCCAGAAAGACCTCAGTTAAGATAAAATGACACAGATGGGTAGTGCATAAAAAGTGTAATTAAGTGATGCTAATAAGGACTTTAAAATTATTAGATGAAGTCATTTGGGTGCACTTTTGTCCCTTAACAACACAGCCACAGACAAGGGTGTAGATTAGGGTTAATGTTGGGGGATGTTGAAATGTTCTTCTCTGACTCAAGTGCTTTGTGTCTTAATGAATCCCTCTAGATCTTGCATTTCAGGTTTCTCTCTACCAGCAAGTCCAAGGACAAAGCAACTTCTTAACCCTCATCCAAAGTCATGTGCTATGTAATTACTCTGAGCCTCTATTCACTGTTCTAAATGCAGCAATGACACCTGAGTGTAGGGATGAGTTGCAGTCAGGTTCCCATTGTTGGCAGAACTCACCTAAGAGCAGCTTCTGAGAAAAGGTGTTTATTTTGGCTTACAGACTTAAAGGGAAGCTCCATGATGACAGGGGAAAATGAAGGCATGTGCATAGGGTGAACATCACCTCACCAACATAAGGTGGACAACAGCAACAGGAGAGTGTGCCAAATACTAGTAAGGGGAAACTGGCTATAATACCCATAAGCCCATCTCCAATGATATACTGCCTCCAGGAGGTGTTAATTCCCAAATCTCCATCAGCTAGGAACCTACCATTGAGAACACCTAAGTTTATGGGGGACACCTGAATTAAACCACCACAGGGTACATTATAAAATATATAATGGGTTAAAAGCACATGAGATCCTCTGACTCATAGTTTAATTCTGGGAGGTTTGTAATAATTATCTCTATGTGGTGTGTGTGTGTGTGTGTGTGTGTGTGTGTGTGTAGAGAAAGAGAGAGAGAGAATGCATGACATGTTGTGCATATGGAGGTCTGAGGACAACTTTGGAGTCAGTCCTAGCCTTCTACCTACTTTGAACCAAATAGCTGCATACGCCATACTAGCTGGCATATGAGCTGCTACAAAGTTTCTTGTCTCTGCCTATCCTCTTTCTATGCAAGGGCTGGAATTATAGATACTCATGATTACATCCAGCTTTATGAGTTTTGGGGATCCATTCATCACAGTTTGTGGCAGACAGTTTTACCCACTGAGCTATCTGTCTGGACCAGCCTTTTGAACTTTTAACCTTTGTGAATCATAAATTTTATTTTGAGAATTGATGAGATAATATTCAAATGATATACAAAGTATTTAGTATTTAATAGATATTCAAGGGACAGCAGGTGTTCTTTTCACCTATATTGTGTTTGCTGAGTGCATTCTCCCAACAAACATAATTTCTATGAAAGAATTTAAACTTCCAAAAAGCAACTGATACCTGAAATATGATGGGCCCAGTGTTTGCTCATATGGGCCTCACAGGGATTTAAGTTTTTAAATATTTAGTTTTGTGGAAAATGTAAAAAGGAAGAAAAATGGTTTGCTAGGTGGCAGTGGTATGCTGGTCCACTGGGCTAGCCCAGTAGTAAAAGACAACATTAAAAAAAAAAAATCTTGGAGAAACAGCCTATAATTATCTGAGAAGTCAACTAATCCTTTTACCCATTTTCATGTTACAAAGTTCTCCTTACCAGCACTTCCTGTTTACCATTCACTCTTTCTGGGGTCAGATTAACATGTATACAATTACTATGAACATGTCACCAAGGAACATAAGCCCTTCTTTTATTGACAAATTAAGACCATTATTGCCCAAAGGAAATACCAGGTTACTGAATTTATCCAGGTAATTCTTCATAATCCTTTGTTACTTTGCATGAATTTCATCTGTAAAGATGGCACATCTGGGATAAAGTGACAGCTTTCTAATGACTCCCATTTAATAATGTTTGAGGGCCAAGAGAACTAATTATTGAGCCATCAATCAAGTATGTCTTCCTCACTTGCACTCTTTGCAATTCCAAAGCATGGTTGCTGGCACACTTGTTAGAAGCTGAGAGTCTGAGAGTCTAAACTTAGACAGCAAACCCATGTCTGTCGAGGATTTTCTGCAAAGTATTCCCATAGCCTCAGAAATAATGGCAACCATTGAAAAATGAGATTGCGACAAAGTAAAAATGTTTCTACACAACACAAGAAACTTAATAGAGTGAAGATTCAGTTTATGAAACAGGAGAAAATCTGCTAATGCTTCATCTGATAGACTTTTAATAACTAGTCTACAAAGTTTGACCACACACAGATAAAAATCCAATCAATAAATGGCAAATGAAAGGAACAATTTTTAAAAGAAGTACAAAATGTCAATAAATATATGAAAAAAATCCTTATCCATCAGGGAAATGCAAATCAAAACTACACTGAGAAACATCCCAGGCTGAACAAACCACAAACACATGCACACGGGGATGCACGAGGAAAGAATTACTATAAACTGTTGGTGATAATTAGTCCAACCACTACTATGTCAACCAGTGTGGAATTCTACACAAACTAAAAGCAGAATGATAAAATCCACCCATACTACTCTTGGATATACCTAGAGGATTCCAGGTCAACATCCAACACATCTACACACACACACACACACACACACACACACACGTGTGTGTGCCTGTGTGTATATGACGTGTCTGTGGGTATAATGTGTATTTGCATTCTTGGCATGGTGGCCATGAGGAGATCAGAGGACAACCTTTTGCATATTTCCTCTCTTTCCATCCTGGTAAGACAGGGTCTCTCTTGTTGATGCTATTTGTAAGCTTCTGGATTCTCCTGGCTCTGCTTCTACATCAGTAGGAACATTGAGATTATAGCCACAGGGGCCACATCGATCCTAAGGTCAGCAGCCTTGCAAGCAAGTGCCTTTAACAGCTCAGCCATCTCCTCAGCACCAGCATCTCTTTAAAGAACATATAATACATCAACCTAGAAAGAGGAATATTTGCAAGAGGAAAGTGTTCAGCGAGAGGGCTGGGGGGGGGGATTACAATCAAAATACAATCTATACATGCATAAAGCCTATTTTTTAACTATGAATATGCACTAATAATAAACAAGGAAAATGAGTGGTCAACAAAAATATCGAAGAAAAGGAGCTCTGATATAGAATTCCACTTTAAAGGACTTTGGCACAGAGTAATTTTTTCCCTCCTCTATCATCCAGGTAGAGACTTATCATCTAGCCCAGGCTGGCCTCTAACACACCATCCCGCGGCCTCTCCTTCCCAAGTGCCAGGGTTATAGCTGGATTCCACAGTATCTGGCTCCAACTCTTTTTATAATATTAATCACCAGAGAAATCTTAACTTTTAATTAGAAACATGGGTAAACAGATGAATTTTATGTTATGTTGTAGCAGTTAAAACATTTTTCTAGGATACTCAAATTTTCAAACATGATCTTGATTCTAAAAATAAAGTCATATAATAACAAAAACTATAAATTTTATTTTCAACTTAGAAGTTTTTTTTTTTTCCCACCTTGTATGAACTTTCTACCCATAGGCAGGGCAGGAATGAAAGGTTGTCACTTGTTTGATGCCACTATATGATGGCACTGTGCTCAGTGGAATGGCAGGTGTTAGAGCTGATGTTTCTCTTATGCTTACAGAAGTTGAGTGCACAGAGTGAAAGTAGTGCCGTAGGTCTCCCAGCTGGTGAGCACAAGGGCTGGGGCTGAACTGTTGCCTGTCAGGTGGAATTAGGACATTCCATGGAGTCCTTTGTTATTAGGGTTATAGGAGGTTCTTCAACATGAATTTGAGTCGAAGGGAAGACTCAGGATACTCTGCTTAATAAAGGTATTAATTATACATGGAATTTTAGAAAAACCTAGTTTTTACCACAGTAACTATTTTAATAGTTTCCTTCTTCCCATTTTCTCCTTCTCTTCCTTCTTCTTCCTTTACCAAGGATTTATTAATCCAGAGATTAAGGTAGCTCTGGGATATACATAATAATTAAAAACTAAGCAGTGTCGGGTTGGAGAGGTGGCTTAGTGGTTAAGGAGTTTGCCACAAAGCCAAAGGTTCCTGGTTTGATTCTCCAGGACCCACATAAGCCAGATGCACAAGGGGGCACATGTGTCTGGAGTTCGTTTGCTGAGGCTGGATGCCCTGGTTCACCCATTCTCTCTCTCTCTCTCAAATAAATAAAAATAAATAAATAATATGTTTAAAAAAATAAGCAGACTCAGGCTGGATAGATGGCTTAGCAGTTAAGATACTTGCTTGTGAAGCCTAAGGACTTATGTTTGACTCTCCAGGTCCCACATAAATGCAAGTGTGCAAGGTCACACAAGGTTACACATGTGCACAAGAAGGTGTGTGCATCTGGAGTTCAACGCAGTGGTAGGAGTCCCTGGTGCACCAATTCTCACACTCTCACTCTCTCGCATGAGACTACATAGCTAATTCTAGGTCAGCTTGGACCAGAGTGAGACCCTATCTCTAAAAAAAAGGCCAGTCTGTTGGGCTTGCCTCAAAAAAAAAAAAAAAATGTAAGCAGTCTCTACCCTTATAGGAATTACATTCTAATAGGTAAGATGGGTATTGAGAAAATTTCTCCTATCCAAGTACTGATCAGGCCTGACTCTACTTTACTTCTGAGATCAGGCAAGATTGGCATATTCAGAGTAGTTTGGCTAGATACAGATATACAAAGAATTTATAAGAATAATTTTACCAGTATGAATTTTGTCCAAATGAATGTAGTTTGAAGTTGTTAAATCTTGAGATCACTGTGTGTGTGTGTGTGTGTGTGTGTGTGTGTGTGTGTGTGTGTGTGTGTTACATGCATGTGACTGTGCCATTGTGGTTCCTCCTGCATTCATAGATTGCTGGGATTGTTTGCCTGTGGTGGCCAGTATGGAATGTCAGGTTTATAGCTCTGACTGCTCTTAGGCCTGTTTTGGAGACAAGTCAATTTGTTTACTGTTTTCAGAGCTTACAAGGCTCCCTGTTGTCTGCTCCCCTGTGAGACTGGAGTAACATGTGCATGGCCACCCCAATCTGTTTTATGTGGGGATCTGGAGATTTGAACTTGGGCACTTTCAGGTGCCCTCATGTTTTTGCAGGAAACAGACCTAATGGCTCAATCATAGCTCCAAGGTTCCATAGCTCAAAGGTTCTTATTGAAAAAGAACAAAGAGAGATTGAGAGCTAGAACTGAAATCTGAAAAATGAGTAAGAATTGCTATCATCAAGAAAATTAATAAAACGAATACTATCAAGGTTGTGGGGAAAGGTGAGAGTATAAACTGGTATGGCCACTATGCAATCAGAGTGGAGGTTTTTCAAAAAACTTAGAAAAATAAAGCTATAAAATTTGCAGGAAAATAGATGGAGTTGAAAAATGTATAGTAAGGGAAGTAACCCAAGCCCCAAAATAGAAAAATTGCATGTTCTGTCTCTTATGTGTATCCTAATTTTCAATGATTTTTATGTTTGTATGTATGTAAATATGGGGATGTGAGACTGAGCATGAGCTATGATTTAACACAGGAGACCAAGATTGGGCCAAGCTGGGAGGAGAAGGGGGAAAGAATATAAAGAAACCTGCACAATGAAAGCAGAAAGGAGGTCAAGTTGGAAGGATCAGGGTACAAGGGAAAAGTGGGGAAGAAAACAAAACAAAAATGTCTGAAAACACCAGAATGAAACCTAATTCCTTGTATACTAATGGAAATTTAAAAAGAAATGAATTAGCTTGAAGAAGCAGGAAAAGAGAAGTTCCCACACAGCAAGATCAGTGTTTGCAACGGTAGCAAGGACTGGATGTGTAGAAGCGTGATTAAAGCTAAGTGTGCAGAGGGAGGCAAGGTGCAGATTAAGACTGAAAAGGTAGGCACAGTATATAGTAGAGTTTGGCCTTAAATCTAAGGGCAGGGATTTTAAGCAAGTATTTTGGAAATACATATAGCCCTGAAGAGTAGATTGGTCATGGGAAAAATGGCTTGTGGAGAAGCAGGCTGCCCAGTCAGTCAGGAGTGACAGTAGTTGCTTGAGCCAGGTAGTGACAGACATGAAGATACGGGCAGGTTTGAAAGACACTTAGCAGGAGAGGTTATAGTGGTTTGGGTCAGATGCTCCCCATAAACTCCTGTGTTCTGAATGCTTGATCCCCAGCTGGTGGCAATTGGGAGATTGAACCTTGCTAGAGGGGTTGTGTCACTGTGGGCAGAACTTGAGGTTTATTAGCTCCCAGCTTACCAGTGCTAGCTCAGCTCACTTTCTTGCTATAGTTTGCCACCTGCTATGGCAAGGAATGATGTCCAGCCTCTGCGTATGCTGTTTTTCTCTGCTATCATGAAACTTCCTTTTGAGACTATAAACCAAAATAAACCATTTCCTCTAATGAGCTGCTTTTGGCCAGGTGTTTTGTCCCAGCAACATAAAGGTAACTACAATAAAAGGCAACAAGACATGAAGATTAACTACTCATGGGACATGAGAACTGCAACCACCAAAAGTTGACTAAGGGGTTGGTTGGAGAGATTCTCTAGTTAATGGCACATGATAGCAGAGCCTGACAACCTGTGTTAATGTCCTAGTACCCATGTACTAGACACGCAAAGGGGCACATGTGTGTGGAGTTTGTTTGCAGAGATAGGAAACTCTGGCATGCTCATATTCTCTCTCTCTCTTTCTCCCTCTCTTATGACTAAATAAAGTTCTTTTAAGCTGATTACTTCAGCTACTAATTTAGATGGGTTATAATAACTGGAGAAGGAAAATCAGCAATAATTAGTTGTTAGTTTGTTTAGATTGAGTTGATGGTGGTAGAGAAGTCTGTTTTAGAGTCCTTAAATATTTTTGGAGTCTTGGATTTGACTTTTTGACTAAGTTTCGGCCAATTTCTCATTTCTAGTTTAACTCCTGCAATATATGAATGTCTGTGTGCACATGTGTGTACTTTAGTCAATGTTGCTATCCAGATCCATCCACTGTGTGTACTTTGGGTGTCATATTTAGCCTCTTTCTCGTCAGATCTCAGAACCCTCCAGCTGCTCAGAGAGGATGTTCCTGCTCAGACGGATCTGAATTGCAGCCTTGATGCAGACCCTCTCTGCAGGTCCTACTGAAACCCCACTGAGCCCTTGCTAGCCTGACTTCATAGACTCTTACTCCCATTCTTCTGTGGTCTCTTCTATACCTTCTTATCAATAATGGCTAGCATCTCTATGGCTGATATCACATTAGAGCTTGTGGAGCTCTGGCTTGGTTCCTTCCTTTCTCAAGCTCTTAGGTCTCTTTTACTTCTGAAAGAATTCCTTAGCTCCTCGCACAAAGCTGCAGAGCTGCACACTCCACACCAGATGGCACCAAAACATTATGTTACAGTATCAACTCCTCACTGCATTTTAAGGGGGAAGAATCAAAACCTTCCACTGTTTGGAAATTATAAAACACAGCCCCAGATGTAAGATCCATGAGTGTTAAAATTCACACTTCAAAGTGGCTTGTTGGTCCAGGGGTATGATCCTCGCTTAGGGTGCAAAATTCACACTTCAGCTTCCCAGAACATGTGGTGCTGGGTTTACCAGGAGACAGAGAGAATGCAAGAGGAGGGAGAGAGAGAGAAGGAAGGATAGGGAGAGACCTAGAGAAAGAGGGGGAAAGGAAGAGAGAGGAAAGAGAGAAACTTTCTTTGGAATATGTCTTGAATTTTTTTTCTTCTGCAGACTGACAACAAAGAACTATGAGGACATTAGTGAAGTTGGTGAGCATTCCAGACACAGGACCATTTTCACCTTGGGTTTTCTCCGCCATTCTTTCCTCAGTGCCAAAGATCTGCTTGATACATTTTGTCTAGAATAGAAATACAATAGCTTCCTGTTATCAAGTAACAAATAAAAGTGAAAACCACTTTATGCATCCAGCATCATAACTTAATACAGGAGAAAAAGTAATCATTTTTTCCAATTTTAAAATGCAATTATCATTTTCCTTCCAGTTTAAAATTTCATTATCATTTGTATAAATAGCATGGATGACCATTTCAATTATTAAAACAGCTAATAAAATTAATGAAAAAGATATCTTACTTGTATTACATTCTGATTACAGATATTTTTTTCAGTCAACATAATCAGAAGTCAATGGTGCTGATGATATAGCTGAAGAAACTGAGGCTTAAAAGTTTTTGGAATATTGTAATAGATTTAAAAGTGATAACCACCTTCTTTATTGGGACAAACATTTGTGAAAAGAAAAAGTTGTAAAAAAAATTGTTATTTCAAATTTGGAGCCAGATATGGTGGCATACACCTATAATCCCAACACTTGGAAGGTAGAGGAGGCAAGATGATCAGGAGTTCAGTATCACTTTCTCAACTACATAGTGAGTTTAAAGTCAGCCTGAGCTACATGAAATCCTGTCTCAAAAAACAATAAAACAAGGGAAAATGAATTTGGTTAATTGCATTGCCAGGGTAACAGAATGTGGATAAAGAGACAATACATATGAACTTATGCTATTTTTGTTCTTCTTTGGAGGAGGAACCTTGATCATTGGGTAAATGTGGATGTTGAAATGAATGGAAAAAAATGGAGCCATGTTAAGAAATAGTTTGAAATGGTGAGTGTCATGAATATAGTTTTTTATTGTGCATACATATAGTTTTGACTTAGTTTTTCAGCATACACATACAATTCATAAATATTACCTGTTTTTTAAAGGTGTATGTGCATGAAGGATTCTGATATTTCCACAGTAGGAAACAGAATGTAGCTTGCTGCAGGGCTTGAATGAATGTCTGACTGCTTCCGTACCCCCGGGGAGTCATCTAAAGGTTCACAGTTCTGAAAGTGCTTTGGGATCACTTAGGTAAAAGATGCTATTTATTGTAAAGCTATCTCGTTTTATTTCCAAGGGAATTTCATCATTTTGTATTTGTGAAAACTGTCAGTGTGTCTTTCTCAAAATGCAATTATCTGAAATAAGCAAACCAACACAGAGTGGGCCCCTTGTCTTCAAAGTCATTTTATTAAGAGTAAATTAGACTGGAAAAATGATAGTCTAAAATGCATTTTCAATAGATTGCTGTCAGACTTGCTACCTGTCAAACAGAGAGGCCTGAAGTTCCGTAGTGACATATGGATTAGCCCAGTCTTCCCTGCAGCGTGAAAACAAAAGACAATTGGTGATGCATGGGGCAAACTCATCTTAAAACAGAGATATCAACAAAGGAATATGACAGCATGAAAAGACAGAGTGCAGGCTGCTGTCCACATTTGCAAAGAGATTCTGTCTGAATCCATAACTTCAATACACCAGGAGACAGAAAAAAGAGAAAATACACATTAAGTGTAATTGTTCATTGGGTACTTCGTTTCAGGAAATGCTGGATTTCATTCTTTAAAAGGTGAACAAGTGGGAACAAAAGATAAAATTGATACCATTATAAAAAGTTATCAAGAAAAGCCTATGGAATTAGAATTATTTGAGAGTTTTTTTTTAAAATCATCCATCATTGAGACATGAATACTCCAATCTCCATCCACTAAATCAATCCAAAAAGAAAAACTTAAAGTCACAAAGGAATCTTCACAGTCAAAACCTTCTTTCCCAGTTAAAGGTTCAAGCTAGACTACTGGAGCACTTTGTTCATTCAGGACTTGTTGGAAGCAAAGTACATAGAGATCTGCCTAGTTCTGAAAAAAGAAAAAAAAAAAAAAAAAAGGATAGATTTTTGTTTTTAACGTCCCATGTGAGCAATTACATAGAAAACTTGTGTAACCAGTAACTTTCAATTAAATAGAAATGAAAGTTTCTCTAATAGCCATTTTAACTCTATTTCCTAAGGGACTGTACAAACAAGTGTAATAACGCAATGCAAGACTTTGGGAAGGAAAATGGTACATTGCGTTACAGAGGCATTAGATGTTATGAAACTCAAAGTGAGGTAGTTTGGTCAGTACACAGAGCCCATTAGCCCACTGTGGATCCATGCAGAGCTCAGTGGAAAAAGTACAGAAAAGGCACTTTTGAATATCTGAAGGAATTTGCCTATAGGACAGAGGAGAGAGATATACTTGTGCTGGTATCCAGCCTTCACCTGTGTGATGACGACTCACCAGGAGACAGGGCCACCTCTGCAAAGGGAATAGGTCAGATCCCCAGAGGCTTTTTCCAGCTAGACTGTAAGGACAGTTGTGAGGTCTGGGTACGCATCGCTCCTGGATGAGTCATGCCTTCATGGCCCACTAGAAACAGATGGTAAGCTTTTGTGGAAATTTGTACTTTTTAGGATTGTTCAGCATGCCCATGTTCTAATGTGTAAAAAAAGCAGGGCAAATAAGTTTGGGGGTCATTTCTGGCTATAACAGTGTTCGCAAGTGTGAGGTACTGCCTCAGAAACTATAGGGACTTGGAGATGCTACTGAGAACATTACAATTCAGCAGGGCAAAAAAAGGGGGAGCATCAATGGAAACCATATTAAATGCACAATTCTGCTTTGAAGTGGAGTTCTGTCTGGAGAATTTGCTTGCTTTACGACCACATTGAGGGCTAAAACCTGCATGGAAGTGACGTGTGAGTAAAGCAAACATAGTGTGTCTTTTCAGCTAATATCTTCTTGATTTCTTTATCGATTATGTCTCTTGTCAGCAAATGTCTCTCTTTCCCGCAGGAATCAGCCTTGATTTCTCATTTTGTGAAGTGTAAACTCACACCCCAGAAGCCTCAGTGTGTACTCTACTGCTGTACTTATTGCCGGCTTTGTTGTGATTAGATTTGTCCCTGTGGTAGCACCAATATGTTTGATCGTACTATTATCTCAGGATTAACACAGTGTATTAAATAAAAGGCTTGTATGTCATATAAAACAGTTAACATTTGATTATTCAAATAATGTGTTATTTTGCACTCATTAAAAATAGCCCAGGGATCAGCCATCCAGGAATGTTACAGCGGCTCTTGGTGTCATCAAAATTTAGATGCTTCCTTTCCTGCAAATCTGTCGTCAGCATTTGACTTTCATTCATTCGTATAGTCATCTCCTTGATCCAACATGCTCAGGCTTTAGCCGTATCTGAGCACTGTACATAGAAGGAGAAGGAAGCAGTAGAAAGATGGGTTGTATCCTTCACAGGAAAGCAATACTCTCCTACCAGTCCCCAGCCACCTTTTGCTTACAAGTTTTACTCTATGGTGCTCTGCCTGATAACCATCTTACCTAGGGGTCCATTTTTTTTTATTTTTAAAATTTATTTATTTATTTATTTATTTATTTATTTATGTATTTTCTTCTTTTTTAAATTATTTTTTATTGACAACTTTTATACTTACATACAAAAAACCCCACCTGATATTTCCCTCCCCTCCCCCCATTCCACTTTAGAACTCAAGTCTCCATCATATCCCCTCCCTCTCTACATTAGTCACTCTTTTAATTTGATCTCATCATCTTTTTCTTCTATTTTGAGGGTCTTACGGAGGTATTGCTAGGCACTGCAAGATCATGAATCTCGAGGCCAATTTCTGTCTGGGCAGTTGCATTGTAAGAGGTCATACCCTTCCTTTGGCTCTTCCATTCTATCCGCCCCCTCTTCCGCAATGGTCCCTGAGCCTTGGAGGGTGTGACAGAGGTGTTTCAGTGCTGGGCACTCCTGCATCCCTTCTTCTCAGCACTATGTTGCCTTTTGGGTGATCCCAGTGGTCATCACCATCTGAAAAGAGAAGCTTCTCTAACCAGAAGTGAGAGTAGTGTTAATATGTGAATATGAACATCAAGTGTAGTGCTTTCAGGGCAGCTTGGTGGGAATAATATATACATTTAGTCAGACAAGAACAGGCTTATACCCCTAAGGCTCATGACCTCACCTACCATAGACTTTTACTTAGGTTTTTCAATACCAGGTATGTATTCCCTCCCGTAGAGAGGGCCTTCAGTCCAATTATGGAGCAGTTGGTTACCCCAAGAGTAGACATGCCACTATTGCACCCATTCAGTCATTGGGCCTTTATGGCCAAACTTGAATTTTCAGTGTCCACTGTTTTCACTGCTGATGACTTCTGTCTCCCATATGCTGCATGCAGTGCAGCTTTTTCCAGCTTTCAGGTGGCTGGTCTACAGGGAGAAGGTTTTCTGCTTCACACCAGCTTGCTTTCTCAGTGACCTTGCCTCTCAGGCAAGAGATGTCTTCAGCAATAGGGTCTTACTATCTGTTTCTCAAGGGAAACCAAGGGCTTTGGCAAAAGCCTTTAATGTTTTGGAGGCTACCGGGACCTCCTTGGCCAACAACTCACTGGAAGGTATCCCATCCCAGGTACTAAAAATTTTCTAGTAACAGGCTACAGCTTCTAGATGTGCCCTTATTCAAAAAAGTAATTTTACATAAGTCTTATTCACAATATCTTGAATTTAGATTGACCTTCCCCCTGTCCTTCTTTTATGCATTCTCTTCCCATGGCCTCTCTTAGGCCATTCCCCTCCCTTTAATCAGTTCTTCTACTTACATGTGTGCATTACCATACACTTAAGTCCTTCCCTTTCCTCCCTCCCTTATAGCCTTTTACCAGCTTACTGGTTTCTGGTACCTATTTTTGGTTCCAGTTCACACACAAGTCTATACATTTGTAGCTAGGATCCACATATGAGAGAGAACATGAGATGTTGGGCTTTCTGAGCCTGGGTTACCTCACTTAGTATAATCCTTTCCAGATCCATCCATTTCCCTGCAAATTTCATAATTTCATTTTTCTTTACCACTGAGTAGAACTCCATTGTGTAAATGTACCATATCTTTATTATCCATTCATCTATGGAGGGACATTTAGGCTGGTTCAATTTCTTAGCTATTGTGAATAGAGCAGCAATAAACATGGTTGTGCAAGTATCTCTAAGGTAGTGAGAAGAGTCCTCTGTATATATGCCTAGGAGTGCTATAGCTGCATCATATGGTAAATCTATTTTCTAGCTGTCTCAAGAACCTCCACATTGATTTCCACAATGGCTGGACCATATTACATTCCCACCAACAGTGTAGAAGTGTTCCTCTTTTTCCACATCCACACCAACACTTATTGTCATTTGTTTTCTTGATGATAGCTGTATTAGTCAGGGTTCTCTAGAGGAACAGAATGGACAGAATGAATTGTATTAAAAGGGGATTTATTGGATTAGCTTACACAGTCCAGCAATAGCAGGTTGCAGGTCTGAGAGTCAAGAAACCCGGTAGCTGCTCAGTGCACGAGGCTGGAGGCCTCAGCAGTCCCAATCCGGCACTGAAGGCCTGAAGGCTTCCTGGAGAGATGCTGCTCTTCAGTCCACCCTGGTCTTCAGTCCACACTGGAGAGCAGCAACACCAAGCAGCAGGTACCAAGCAGAAAACACCAAGCAGCTAGTAGCACCGGCAGCCAGGTGGGAGAGAGAGAGCCTTTCTTCCCAGAGCTCCTTTTTATCAACCAGCCCCCTCCTCCAAGAGGGGCCGCCCACTCTGGGCCGCCCACTCTGGGGGAAGGCTTACCCCTGAGGGAAGGATTCTTCCTTTCGTTAATCCTTCCTAGAGGCAGCCTCAGAAACACACTTATGAGGAATGTCTGTGGATTCCTAAACAAATCAAGTTGACACAAACTTAACCATCACAATAGCCATTCTGACAGGAGTGAAATGGAATCTCAAAGTGGTTTTAACTTGCATTTCCCTGGTGGCTAAGGATGTGGAACACTTTTTTAGATGTTTATATGCCATCTGTATTTCATCTTCTGTGAATTCTCTATTTAGTTCTGTAGCCCATTTTTTAACTGGGTTGTTTGAATTCTTATTATTCTGTTTTTTGAGTTCTTTGTATATTCTGGATATTAATCCTCTGTCAGATGTATAGCTGGCAAAGATTTTCTCCCATTCTGTAGGTTGTCTTTTTGATCAAAACAAGAAAATTATAGACCAATCTCCCTCATGAACATAGATGCAAAAATTCTCAAGAAAATACTGTCAAACAGAATACAAGAATATATCAGAAAGATTATTCACCCTGACCAAATAGGCTTTATCCCAGAGATGCAGGGATGGTTCAACATAAGCAAATCCATAAATGTAATACACCATATAAATGGTCTGAAGGACAAAAATCACATGGTCATCTCAATAGATGCAGAAAAGGCATTTGACAAAATCCAACACCCCTTCATGGTAAAAGTATTACAGAAACTGGGAATAGAAGGAACATATCTCAACATAATAAAAGCTATTTATGACAAACCTACAGCCAACATAATACTAAATGGGGAAAAACTTGAAGCTTTTCCTCTAAATTCAGGAACAAGACAAGGGTGTCCACTTTCCCCACTATTATTTAATATAGTACTAGAAGTCTTAGCCATAGCAATAAGGCAAGAGACACTCATAAAGGGGTTACAAATTGGAAGGGAAGAGATCAAATTATCATTATTTGCAGATGATACGATTCTATACATAACAGATCCTAAAGTCTCTACCAGCACACTGTTAGAGCTGATAAACACTTTTAGCAATGTAGCAGAATACAAAATAAACACACAGAAATTAGTAGCTTTTCTATACACTAACAACAAATGTGCAGAGGATGAAATCAGGGAATCTCTCCCATTCACAATTGCCTCAAAAAAAATAAAATACCTTGGAATAAACTTAACCAAGGAAGTGAAGAATCTCTACAATGAGAACTTTAAAAAACTCGAGCAACAAATTGCAGAATACACAAGGAAATGGAAAGACATCCCATGCTCCTGGATTGGAAGAATCGATATTGTGAAAATGTCAATCTTACCAAAAGCAATCTACACATTTAATGCGATCCCCATTAAAATCCTAATAGCATTCTTCACAGAAATAGTAAAAACAATACTAAAATTCATCAGGAAACACAAAAAACCTCGAATAGCCAAAACAATTTTGTGCAACAAAAATCAGGCAGGTGGTATAACCATACCCAATTTTAAGTTATACTACAAAGCCATAGTAACAAAAACAGCATGGTACTGGCACAAGGACAGACAGATAGATCAATGGAACAGAATAGAAGACCCAAATATTAATCCAGGCAGCTACAGCCACCTGGTTTTTGACAAAAATGCCAAAAATATTCATTGGAGAAAAGATAGCCTCTTTAAGAAGTGGTGCTGGGAAAACTGGACATCTGTATGTAAAAGGATAAACATACATCCTTGTCTCTCTACATGCACAAAAGTCAAGTCCAAATGGCTCAGGGATCTTAATATCAGACCTGAAACTCTGAAACTGCTAGAGAAAAAGGTAGGGGAAACTCTTCAACATATTGGCATAGGCAAGGACTTTCTGAATATAACTCCAGTTGCTCAGGAAATAAAACCACTAATCAAGCACTGGGACCTTATGAAATTACAAAACTTTTCTACAGCAAAGGACACTGTGAATAGAGCAAAAAGACAACCTATAGAATGGGAGAAAATCTTTGCCAGCTATTTTTTTATTTTTGGAGAGAGAGGGAGAGGGAAACAGATAGAGAATGGGCACGCCAGCAGTCTCTTAGCTGCTGTGAATGAAATCCAGATGCGTGTGCCCCCTTGTGGGCAAGTGCAGCATTGCTCCCTTGCGTCACTTTGCAGCTGGCTAAACGTGGGACCTGGAGATTGGAACCGGATTCTTAGGCTTAGCAGGCAGGTGTCTTAACAGCTAAGCCATCTGTCCAGCCCTCTGGGGTCCATTTTTAACCAGTCACAGGACAAATATTTTGCATTCATGAAGGGGAGACTAAATATTAGTAGGTACATGAGCAGACTCTAGCCCAAACTAACAAATAGAGTCCATTAAGAAAATGTATTTGTAAAACTGATCTGGTATATAACTGCTGATGGTATAAGTAAAACATATTGGAGGGAAGTCTACACCAGAAGGATGGTTAAAACACTAACTTGGGAATACAGAGAAATTGCTTTTTTAACCCAAACACATTAAATGAAAAAGGTACTTTTTAATTATAAAAAATGAGGTTGATTTCACTTAAAATGAAGGTGAGAAGCATAAAACAATACTAAAGTGAAGTAGCAGAAAAAGAGGATTTTAGCACAACCCTTCACTGCAAATTTAGAATGACTAAAAGCAAAAGCAGACAGAACCAGCTGGTTCTGGATTGACACTTTGAAACTTGTGTGGCTTGGCCAAATTAGATTGTAGCCACACATCTGTGAAGGGAAAATGCTCTTCCTACTTGATTGAATCACAGAATTAAATGCATGACAAACTATCAAAGTATGATCAGTGGTAGAAACAGCACTGAGTTCAGGCACCGAATTGATGATTATGGAATTATCATAGGTACATTTTTTTTTCAGTATGATGGAAATAGTATTGATGGGCTCATTAAAACAACCTAATAACAGAGTTAAGCAAAACTCCTTACATAGGGTTGTGTTAGATCCAAATGTGAGTTATTAGTGTTTGTTTCTATATTGTCTAGAGGTCTTTCCCTTTCCTACTTGATACTTAAAAACTATTTTCAGGCTGGAGAGATGGCTTATCAGTTAAGGTACTTGCCTGCAAAGCCAAAGGACCCAAGTTTGATTCCCCAGTACCCACATAAAGCCAGATAAACAAGGTGGTGCATGCATCTGGAGTTTGCAGTGGCTAGAGGCTCTGACATACCCATTCTCTCTCTATTTCTCTCTGTCTATGCCTCTTTCTTTTCTCTTTCTGTCTCGCAAATAAAGAAATAAAATAAAATATTAAAAAAAAAAAAACAATTCTCAGGTTGGAAAGAGGTTCAGTGGTTCAAGATTCTTGTCTTGCAAGCTTGCTGATGAGTTCAAGTCCCCAGCACTCATGGAAAGCCTGATGCAAAATGGCATATGTATCTACAATCCCATCATATCTGTGGCAAAGGGACACGGTGTCAGAAGAACATCAAAGCTGGTGGGGCCAGATAGACTGCTATTCACATAAGTAAAAACAACAGATAGAAACACCTACTCTCAAAAAAGGGTGGAAGGAGAGGACCAACATTTTGAGGTTGTCTTTAGCACACACAACATGTACACACACTTATAGCATGTGTGCAAACACATACACACACATAAAATAATTTTAAAATCTTGTTTCCTACTAACTCTGGTAGAGGAATCAGGTGAAGGATAGAATGGACAGGGTTTCAGATTTTTCAAAAAATTGCACTCTATAAGAATGGATGGTATTCCTTCAATCTGTAACCATGCATATTTAAATATTTATCTGTAAGAAACTGAGCCATGGTCGAAAATATTCTCTGTGATTTTTTTAGCTTAAATTGAAATAAAAAGGTGTTTTCTAGATGTATGTGCCAAATACTGACATACCATTCTAACATGTCAGAACAGTAACTTCTTTTCTTTGTTGTTTGGGGCTTTGGAAAGTATTGAAATAGTCGACCAATGATAATACACAATGCCCTCGAAAAAACTGTCAGCTTTCAGGGGCCCCAGAGCAGGGCAGGGCATAATATCTGCCTCTGATGGGGCAATTACCATTGACCTCTATGTCCTTGACTCAGGGCAATTGGCCCTAATGGTTCCACAGTATCCCTGTCAGTACTAGTCAATTAAATGGTCTCCAATATGTTCTAAAGAAATGATTTTAGTAAGATTTTCCTAATTTCTAGAGCTTAGGTAGAACCAGCACATTCCTTTTATGCCTCCCACATAATTTTCTATTTGTGCAATATATTGAATTTCTATTCCAATTTTCCTTAATTTTACTTAAGGGACATTTAGTACTTGATAACAGCTTTTTCCAAATTGACGCATCAGAACTTTTGCTGCCCCCCCCCCCAATTAATTCTAAACCTTTAAAGTGAGGCTGAGTAATGGCTGGCATTTTTCTATTCCCTGTGTTAGAAAGGAAGATTTCTTTATATCTGGCTTCAGCTCATCATCTTCAATTTATGACTCCTTTCTGTTCTTCCTTACCCTTCTTACAGACAGGATTTTGATACAACCCAAACTGTCAGCTGGTACCTAAGCAAAACACATGAATGCACTGTTTGGATGAATCCCTGTGATTTGGTACCGGTTTTCAAAGTCAAGGAACCAAGACATTTGCATGAATGCTAAAGAAGTACTTTAAATCAGGAAATTTGTCAGGGATTTGAAAAGTTAGTGTACTGATTTATAATATAAAATACTTCTTATCATGATCAATATATACAGAATTGGTATTAGTAGACTCACCTTCACACTTGTGGTGCTTGGAGTTGAGAGTACATAGGGAGAACCCAGAAGCCATTGACATTAGAATAAGGTAGTTTGGAGATAGGAGTCTGAGACATTCAACAGAAAGACATGATGCACATTTAAGGAGAAGAAAATGCTACTTACCCAGATTTTATCATTGTTCATTGTATACACTGTACTTAATATTATTATATGTCTCTAAAACAGCCATAGTGCACCTTGATTCTAATACAGGCACTTTGAGTTAGAATTCTGTTCCTTGTGCTGGTCAGATGAGTTAGTTGGTAAGGTGCTTGCCATGCACAAGTGAGGACATAAGTTTGGTTTCAAGTAACTCATGTAAAATGCTTGGCATTGTGTCACATGCCTTTAATCCCAGCCCTGGAAAGACAGACAAGGAATTCCTGGTCTAACTGAATCAGTCAATGAGAGATGCTGACTCAAAGCATGAAGGCAGAGAGTGATTGAGGAGGACACCTGATATCAACCTCTGGCTTCCAAATGCATACATGTGCATCCATACACATACAAACACATGCACATACTTGCACATTCACCATGCACACAAAAAATTAAAAAAAAAAAAACAGAAGAAGGAATCTGTCTTATTGCTCTCAGGCTCCATGCTCTGTTCATCAACTGGCCCATCTCCTTTCTTCTGTCTTAGCATGGTTTAGCAAACATGCTATGACAGTTCTCACCCCCAACTGAAAAGCATGAGCTCAGTTCACACCAAGTGCAAACAATGGGGAAGTGGGACCCAGGACAGAGCTGGCATAGGCTTTTCAAGGACATTTGGACAGAGTACTTCAGATCCTAAGTACTCAGCTCATGATGTTGATGGCAATGGCTCCTCTAAAGCTGGATGTGATCAGAGTGGGTGGAAGTGGGGCTCTTCAAAGTACAAAGCCCAAGTTCCAATGTGTCTTGAATATTAGAGTGCCTGTGTGATTAAATTGTCATCAGCAAATGTGGATAGCTAGGGTGGGAACCAAGGACAGAAATAGGAACTAAAAAGCTGTCAAGGGAGCTGCTCTGAGGTGGGAAAATGACTTGATAGGCTTTCCAACTCCATAGATGTTGGCAGCTCTCTCTCTCTATCTCCACCAACCTTCCCAGACCCTGTCTGTCCTATTGTATTTCCCTAACTCACTTTATGTGCATTGTTAAATACTTGCTTCCAGAGCAAGTCCAAAACCAATGTCTCTTCTTTTGGGACAGAGTCTTACAATGTTACAACTATTGTTAAACCTGGGGACTCGATCCTCCTGCTACAATACCCTAGTAGATATGGTTACAGGTACATTCTACTGTACCCAGAGGGTTGCATTCTTGTGCACACATTTTTAGCCCTCTATTTTAAAATTTCCTGAGTCACTTTGCCTACCTTCTGGGCTGCTCATTCAACTCCTTAGTCACCTGATTTTGGAATCTCTAGGGCTTATATACATATTGCTGATTCCACCTATTGAATCAGATTTTTAGCCTTAACAAATGCTTCATTGGTTACCTAGAAGCTCTTATCATAAATTCCACTCTGATATTCTGTTTGTTGTGTGTGGATGTGTGAGTTGTGGTGCATGTGTGCCTGTGTGTGTGTGTGTGTGTGTGTGTGTGCGTGCACACCAGAGAACAACATGTGTGTTATCATTGGTCCATATCTTTTTGAGATGGAGTCTCTCATGGGCTTGAGTTTACCAGTCTGGATAGACTGGTGCACACTACTGGATCTACCATGTACAGTGGGTCTAGGGATGAAACCTGTGTCCTTGCGCTCATAAGGCAAGCATTTTACTTGCTGAGTTATCTCCGTAGTCACCCATAGTCTTAACTAAACAAATACAATATAACTTTCTCACCATTATTTTTGGGCAACTCGAGTTCATCAGGAATAAATTTTACACCAGTCTTTCTCAAACTCTAGCAAACTTCAGAGTCACTTGAGAGGCTTGTGAAAATCCCAGGTGCATATCCACCTCTGTGATCTGATTTTGTGCATTTGAGTAGAGGAAGGGAGGTAAAGATTTACATTTTGTACATATTCCAAAGCAACACTTTGAGAAACACTAGAATGCCTGTGTGCATTTCACTTCCTCTCCGCTTTCTCACTACTCTCTTTCCCTCTCTAATTTGGTATAATCTATTTTCCTTTCTCACTATCTGCTGAAATGTCTCTGCCTAGACAGACTGGTTTCTCAAAGTAAAGTCTAATTTGTACTTTTCCTAGGCATGCAAATCTTAGCTGGGCTTGGGAGATAGCTCAGTAAGTACAGTTGCTTTGCAAGCATAAGGATTTGAGTTTGATTTCCAGTAGCCAAATAAAAATGTCAGCCATGGTGGCATGCACCTGTAATCCCAGAGCTGTTGATGTGGAGAAAAGTAGCTCCCTGCATCTTGCTGACCAGATAGTTTAGCCTAATAGGAGAACTTCAGGCCAATGATAGATCCTATCTCAAAAAAGAGGATAACAGAGGAAACACACCTAAAGTTATTCTCTAACCTCCATATACACCTGCATTTGTACACTTCATGCACCCACACAATATTGTGGTCATTTAATTAGATGGTTCCTAATATATTCAGTACTTTATTACAGTTTGTAATTCAGATCTGCAGCCACCTGGCTAAAGGAGGTGTCACTGGGTGGAACTTAGGGTGTGGGAGTGGATTTGAAATTCCAATCTAAACATATGCTGCAAAATACTTAGTTGGAGATCCTGAAGTGTGTTGTATGGTGTGGCCTTTTTTTTTTTTTTTTTTTTTTTTTTTTTTTTGCTCTCTCTATCTCTCTCTGCCTGGTCCTGTAAGAGCAGGCCAGCTTCTTCTGCCACTGTGGAACTTCCCCTGGATCTGTAAGCATCAGTAAATATCCCTTCCTCCATGAGTGTGCCTGGTTTGGAAGTTCAGCTCAGCAAACTTGAAGCTGTCTGCTACAGAAATTGGTATCAAAAGGTGGGGTGAGATGTACCTAACCATGTAGATTTTGGTCTTTTGGAACATTTGGAGTAATGGGCATGGATTTAGTACATACAACTGAAGATGCCTTCTGGAGTGGTAAACCATGTATTATGGACTATTCTTAGGAGAGTTTGAGAATGCTAAGTGCAGTATTGAACTTCGAGGTTTGGCTTATGAACTTCCAAAGGGGAAGGAAAGAGTGCAGAGCACTTTGTTGGAACTGGGCTTTGGCATAAGGGCTAGCTGCACTCTGCTGCCGAGGCCCAGAGAGGTTGATCAAGGTTAAATTTGTAATGGATGGATGTGCTTGGCTGAAAATATTGGACAGAAAGATTTAAGATTTTAAGTTGGAAAACCTCATGAAAATTAAAATTACAGGGACTGAGACTGGCTTTAGGTTGCTGAAGCTGCTGTTGTGAAACAAATTAGCAATCTTAAGGAAGATGGCCCACCTGCTTTACATTCAAACAATGGAGAGGATGCCTGAGGAAAGACTATGATAGAAATGCAAACTGTTTTGGAAAGAATTTACTGGATAAAGAACTTGCTCTTCAAGGTCAGGATTTATTTTTTCCTGAATTAAGAATATGACAGTGTCCTGCACACCTGGTATTGGTTTTGGAAACATGAAAAATTTGTGGAGTACTCAGGAATTGCACACAGTTCCAGGAGCCACTGCTGAGATGTGGCATATAGGCAGGGTGTGATGACCCTTATGAATAGGCTGGAAGTGCCTTTGGAAGATGGATCATGGTTTGCATGGAGACCCAAAGATGTTTTGGATATACCAGGACTGTACAAGGACTACCATGGAGTATACTGTCGGCCTGGAATGGAACTTTTCCCTGGTTACTTTGCCCAGGTGGAGAGGTGGAATTGGAAAATCTGGAGACTGTCAATCTCTGGTTATATTGGACCTGAACTGTGGAAGTTTGATGATTGCTTGATGGTGGTTGAGTTTGCATTGTTCTAGTCTCTCCTTGATATTCCTTATACCAGTTGAAAATGTTTACTCTGTGCCTTTATATGTTGAAAGTAAATAACCTGTTTGATTTTACAGGACTCATAGCTAAGGGACAATCATAAAATCTCAGATGAGACTTGGGACTTTGAAACTATCTTAAGTTAGTAAAGACTGGGGACCTTGGAAATTGGACTGAATATAATTTACAGTGTGAGATGGTTATGAATCTGTTGGGGGTCAGGGGCAGAATGTTTTAGTTTTAATTTATGGTCCCTGTGATAGTTTGAATAGATGGTCCCCAATATATTCAGTGTTTCAATAGTTTTTTGTTTGTATCTGCAGCCATCAGGCTGGAGGAAATGTCACTGGGTAGATTTTAGGTTCCAGCCCTAAGAGGTGGCTGTGGGTTTGAGATTTCAATCTAAAGATATGCAAAGTGTGCCTAGCTGGAGTTCCTGAAGTGTGCTGTGCTATGCTGTGTGGCTTTTGGCTTGTGGTTTCTCTCTGTGTGTTTGGTCCTATGAAAGCAGGCCAGCTTCATGTGCCCTTATAGAACTTCCCCTGGATCTGTAAGCTTCAATAAATATCCCTTCCTTCATAATTGCACATGGTCTGGAAGTTCATCTCAGTGAACCTGAAGCTGTCTACTACAGTCCCCAATATATTCAGTATTTTATTACACTTTGTAATTCAGATATGCAGCCACCTGGCTGAAGGAGGTGTCACTGGGCAGAACTTAGGGTCCAGCCCTAAGGTGTGGTGGTAGATTTGAAATTCCAATATAAAATATGCTGCAAAGTGCTTAGTTGGAGTTCCTGAAGTGTGCTGTATGGTGTGGCTTTTTTTTCCTCTTTCTCTATCTCTCTCTGTCTGGTTCTATAAGAGCAGGCTAGCTTCCTCTGCCATTATGGAACTTCCCCTGGATCTGTAAGCTTCAATAAATATCCCTTCCTCCATAACTTCCTAGTCTGGAAGTTCATCTCAGCCAACCTGAAGCTGTCTGTTATACATATGAACACCCACACACAGCATGCACACCATGTACAATGCACATACAAACATCCAAATGAAAGATCCAGATGCATTTGATATGATTGGTCATCACTACATTAACCCCTGTATTTTTAAATTTATTTTTATTAGATATGGACATACTTAGTATGTAAACAACACGTGTTGGTACCATCATTTCCCTCATCCCTGTTCCTTTTCCAAAGAGACCTTCCTCATTGGGAATGAAAGTCAAACTCATGGGGATTGTGGGTCATGCATTGTGGAGGCAGCAATCAGTTATGGGGGAGAGGCAATGTCTCTGTGCATAATGTCACAACTTGTGGCTCTAACAATATTTCTGGCCCCTCTTCTGCAAAATTCCCTGAGCCATGTTGGGTGCATTTTAAGTCTACTTCAGTGTTGTGTTCTTAGGTGTTGAGTGTCCTCAGAGTGTATCTCCTTTACCCTTGTGCTGATATCAGATTCACTGAGAAAGCAGAACTCTTGCTCATTTCCCTAATTCCTCTGTGGTTTCAGCTGGGACCAGGGTGAAGTGCACTGGGTCATTTATCTCCTCAGGTCCTGCTCCCATCTGAAAAAAAAATCAGAATTTTCAATAGAGAGTGAAGTCAGCACCAGTTAAATGTGATAACCATTATTAATTAGAGATAATTAAAAGGGTGTAGACCCTCTTATAGCCCAAGATTAGTGGGAGCTTGACATTGAAAGCAAAAATCATTATCTGGATATGATTCTGACTTGTTTTCCAGTTCCAGGTATGGTTCTTTCTCCTGAGCAGATCCATTAGCTAATCCAAGAGCAGTTGGATCTCCACTATGGCTGTGTGCCACTATTGCACTTGTGTGAGCATCATGTCAGTTTGTTTGCTTCTGAGTAGTTTAGACTTTGAGTTGCTCAGACAGATGTTGGCCACTTTCCCCTGGTAGCCTTCTAGCACTAAATGGGCTAACTGTCTGGGTATGGCTCTCTTCTGGATTCCAACCAGATCTCTCCATGGTCTGTGCCAACAGTGTATGGTGTCTTCAGCAGTGTGGTCTTACCATTAACCTCTGGTGGGTAATCAAGTGCTCTGACAGAAGTCTGTCTTGTTTGTTTGGGGAGATCTTGTAGTTGTCTCTGATCAAGAGCTCATTGTGGATGTTAACCATGTCCTGCTACAGGGAATTACAGGCCAGCAGCAAGGGAAAAGCAAAAAGAAAAAAAAAGAAAGAAACAGGAGAAATTTAAGGTTAGGCTTTATCTCACCCTCTCCAAGGTCCTTTTATTCAGGTGCTCCCCATAAGGTCCTGTTGAGGGTTCAACCTTTTAGTCTAACTTCCAGGATATAGGATTCTATGGTACTGGTTCAATTTGGGATCAGTTTTGTGTCCCCTCCCCTTCCCCTTCCTCCAAGTCCTACCCTCCCTATTGTCTAAGCCTCAAGATGCCTATTAGGAATGTCAGCAACTTGCGCTAATCCAGGGTAGCTGCAGATAAGTGAGACCATGTGACGATTGTCTTTCTGTGGTTGTGTGAGTTCACTTAGTATGATCTGTTCCCATTTAGATTATTTTTCTACAAATTTCATTGTGTCACTTTTTTTCTAACTGCTGATTACATCATGTAGATATACCACAACTTGATTATCCATTCATCCAATGATGAGCACCTGCATTTATTCCAGTTCATAGCTATTATGAATTGAGCAGCTATAAGCATGGTTGAAAAAATATCTCTGAACTGAAGTGTGGAGCTTCTAGGATAAATGTCCAGTAAGGGAATAACTGGGTCTGTTGGAAACTCTATATTCATCCTTTCAGGAGTCTCCATATTGATTTCCATAGTGGTTACACCAGCACACATTCCCACCAATAGTAAATGAGTGTTCCTATTTGTCCACATCCTCCCCAACATTTGTTTTCATTTGATTTTTTAAAAAGTATTTTGCCGGGCGTGGTGGCACATGCCTTTAATCCCAGTTCTTGGGAGGCAGAGGTGGGATGATCACCATGAGTTCGAGGCCACTCTGAGACTACATAGTGAATTCCAGGTCAGCCTGAGCTAGAGTGAGACCCTACCTCAAAACAAACAAACAAACAAACAAACAAACAAACAAACAAACAAACAAACAAACATTTTATGGGCTGGAGAGATGGCTTAGCAGTGAAGGTGTCTGCCTGTGAAGCCTAAGAACACCCATTTGATTCTCAAAGTCCCATGTTTAGCCAGATGCAAAAGTGACACAAGCATGCAATTCTGCCCTTGCCCACAAGGGGACGGATGCATCTGGAGTTCATTTATAGCAACAAAGAGGCCCTGGCACACCCATTTATCTCTCTCAAAAAAAATAATAAAAATATTTTGTCTATTTATTTATTTATTTATTTATTTATTTATTTATTTATTTATTTATTTGTTTGAGAGAGAAAGTGAGGAAGAGGTAGAAAGAGAGAATGGGTGCACCAGGGCCTCCAGACACTGCAAATGAATTCCAGATGCATGTGCTGTCTTGTGCATCTTGCTTACATGGGTCCTGGGGAATCAAAGCAGGGTCCTTAGGCTTCACAGGCAAAGGCCTTAACTGCTAAGCCATTTCCCAAGCCCTTTATTTGATTTTTAATGTTTGCTATCCTTACTGGGTGAGGTGGAATCTCATAGTTGTTTTAATTGGCATTCCCCTAATTGTTAGGAATGCTGAACATTTTCTTCAATGTGTGTTAGCCATTTGTAATTCTTCCTCTGAGAATTCCCTATTCTGACCCATTTTTTGGAGTGGGTTGTTTGTTTTTTTTATTGTTTAGTTTTTTGAGTTCTTTGTTTATTCCAGATATTAGGCTTCTGTTAGTGGAATAGCTGGTGAAGATTTTCTCTCATTCAGTGGGTAATCTATTGGCTCTGCTTAATATGTTTGTCTGTGCAAAAGTTTTTAGCTTCATGAAATCCTATTGGTTGAGTGCTTGTTTAATTTGCTGGGCTACTGGGGTTATGTTCAGGAAGTATTTTCCCAGTAATATATTATGGAGCATGCCTCCTATAGTTTTCTTCCAGTAGCTTAAGAGTTTCAGGTCTTATATTGAGGTCTTCAAACTATTTTGACTTGATTTTTGTGTATGGAGAAAAGAATGGGTCTGATTTCATTTTTCTACATATGGTCATCCAATATGTCTAACACCATTTGTTGAAGATGCTACTTTTTTTCTCCATTCTACATTATTGAGAGCTTTGTCAAAGATCAAGTGGCTGTAGTTACTTGACCTAAGGTCTGGGTCTTCAGTTCTGTTCCACTGGTATGTGTTTCTGTTTTTATTCAAGTACCTTGCTGTTTTTGTGACTATGGCTTTGTAATATAGCTTTAGATCAGGTAGATTTTTTTTTTCCCCCTGAGGTTATGTTTGGATATCCAAGGCCTTCTGCCATTCCATATGAATTGTGAGATCATTTTCTCAATCTCTATGAAGAATTATTCTGGGATTTTTTTAATTAATATTCTGTTAAATATGTATATTGCTTTGGTAGAATTGCCATTTTCACAATATTAATTCTACCTATCTAGGAGCATGTGAGGTATTTCCATCTTCTCAAGTCCTCCTCAGTTTCTTTCTTGAGTGTTTTTGTGTTTTCTTTATATAGGTCTTTCACATCCTTGGTTAGTGTTATTCCAATTTCTTTTTTGCTACTGAAAATGGGACAGCCTCACTGATTTCTTTTCTTTCTGTATATTTGTCCTTTGCATATAGAAAAGCTACTGATTTTTGTGCATTGATTTTGTATTCTGCCACTTTACTGAAGGAATTAATCACCTTTAGAAGTTTTGAGATGGAGACTTTCAGGTCAATATGTGCAGGATCACATCATCTACAAATAGGGATAACTTGATTTCTTCCTTTACAATTTGAATCCCTTTTGTTTCTCCAGTCTTGTTGCTTGGGCTAGTACTTCTAGTACTATGGTGAAGAGCAATGGTGAGAATGGGCACCCCTGTCTTATTCCCAATCTCAGTGAGAACTCCTTGAGTCTTTCACCATTAAGTATGATTTGGGCTTTAGGTGCTTTATATATAGCCTTTACTGTGTTGAGATATAAGCCCTTCATGCCTACTCTTTCCAGGGTTTTGATTATAAAGTGGTGTTGAATTTTGTCAAAGGCTTTCTCTGCATCAATTGAGATGATCATGTTGTCCTTATGGTTAAGTGTATGTATATGATGTATTACATTGACCAATTTCCATATGTTGAACCATCCCTGCATCCGTGGAATGAAGCCTACTTGGTCAAGGTGGATGATGCTTTTGATGTGTTGTTGAATTCAGTTGGCAAGGATTTTTTTTTTCAGGATCTTTACATCTAAGTTCATCTGGGATATAGGCCTATAGTTTTCTTTTCTCGTTGTATCTCTGTGTGGTTTTGATATTATGGTGATGCTATCTTCATAAAAGTAGTTGGGGAGGATTCCTTGGTCTGTATTATGTGAAACAGTTTGTGAAAAATTGGTTTCAGTTCTTCAATGATGGTTTGATACAATTTGGCTAAGAAGCCATTTGGTTCTGGACTTTTCTTTTTGGGGAGGTTTTTGATTAAGTTTTCAATTTCCATGGATGTGATAGGTTTGTTTGGAAGATCAATCTGCTCTGGGTTTAATTTTGGAAGGAGGTATGTATCTAGGAATTCACCCATTTCTTACACAATGCACAATGCAGGTCTGGCCCTAGCCAGACCGCATGCTGAAAGAAACCAGGCCATACCCCTCAGGTTTTCTCACCAGGATGGCAGGTAGTCAATGACAGGTAGGACCCCATGAGATGGGACAACCTAAGACAGGCACTGTCACACATGATGATCCCTTGGGGCCTGGGGTCAACAATGGCTTGGCAAAGAGCCATGCCTCCCAGGGTTGCCAATAATAAAAACAAAAATGAGGATATGTATGGCACAATGCAGGTCGAGCCCTAGCCAGACCACATGCTAAAAGAAACCAGGAAGTGGCTTCTGTGGACTTGACATCCCACACAGGCCTGGCGTGACAACAGCTACAGTCCCATGCTTGCAAGAAACCTGCTGCAAGATGATCTGCCTGGAGACAGGCTGTCATTGGTCACAAGAAGGGGACCAGCCCATACAATGATTGGCCAGCCAAGCCCCTTTAAACCCCCTACATTTCCTTGAATAAACAAGTTTGCAGCAGCTTGCCCTCTGACTCCTTTGACCCGACTCCTGGAGTCTGTGTTGTGACTCTGTGCCTCTCACCCCCTACCTGGCAGAGACCCTGTGGTCCCTCCTAGGCTGACCCCATCACAGATTATTCAATTTTGTGGAGTAGAGGTTTTGGAATTATGCTCTGATGATTCTTCCAGTTTTATTGATGTCTGTTATGATCTTTCCTTTTCCATTTCTGATTTTGTTAATTTGAGTCTTTTTTTTTTGCTTGATCAAATTGGCCAGAAGTTTGTCAATCTTGTTTATTTTTTCAAAGAACCAGGGCTGGAGAGATGGCTTAGCAGTGAAGCTGGCTGCCTGAGAAGCCTAGGAATGCATGTTTGATTCTCCAGGTCCCACGTTTAGCCAGACACAAACGTGAGGCAAGCGCACAGTGTCACACATGCCCACAAGGGGGCGCATGCATCTGGAGTTCATTCACAATGGCTGAGAGGCTGCTGATGCACCCATTCTCTCTCAAAACAAAACAAAAAGAATCAGCTCTTCATTTCGATTTTTAAAAATTCTTTTCTTAGTTTCTAATTCACTAGTTTCTGCTCTCATATTGATCATTTATTTCCATCCAGAGCTCTTTGGGTTGGATTCTTCTTGTTTTTCCAGTACCTTTAGATGGACACTTGGGCTATTAATTTGTTATCTCTCTATCTATGTAATGAAGGCATTTAGTACTATGAAATTTCTCCTTAGGACTGCTTTCATTGTGTCCCATAAGTTTTGGTAGATTCTGTTTTCTTTTCTTTTCTTTTCTTTTCTTTTCTTTTCTTTTCTTTTCTTTTCTTTTCTTTTCTTTTCTTTTCTTTTCTTTTCTTTCTTTCTTTCTTTCTTTCTTTCTTTCTTTTTCTTTCTTTCTTCTTTGTTTGTTGAGGTAGGGTCTTACTCTAGCCCAGGCTGACATAAAATTCATTATGTAGTCTCAGGGTGGTCTCTAACTTACAGCAATCCACCTACCTCTGCTTCCCAAGTGCTGGGATGAAAGGTATGCACCATCACACCAGGCACTGGTGGAGTTTTTGATGTGACTCTTGTTGTTCCTTTCTAGTGTTATAGCATTGTGCTCTGACATGATGCAGGAAGGTGCTTCAATTTTCCTGAGTTTATGGACACATGCTTTATTGCCTAATATATGGTCAGTTTTGGAGATGGCTCTGTGGCCTGCTGACAAGAATGTGTATTCTGTAGAGTTGGGGTGGAAAGTTCTGTAGATGTCCATTAGGTCTAGTTGATCTATGATGTCATTGAGATTTATTTTTTCCCTGTTGATATTCTGCTTGGATGATCTGTCTATTGATGTTAGTGGAGGACTGAAGTCTCTGACTGTGATGGTGTTGGTGTTTATTTCTGTTTCATTGTCAAGTATATTTTGTTTTATAAAATGTGGTGCACCTGTTTGGCACATATATATTTATGATTATGAAGTGCTCATGTTGGATCATACCCTTGATGAGTAAGAAGTTGCCTTCTTTGTCCTTTTTGATTACTTTTATCAGATATTAATGTAGCAATACCCACTTGTTTTTTATTTCCATTTGTTTGGAATATCATTTTCCATCCTTTCACCCTGAGGTGGTGTCTATCTTTAGTTGTGAGGTGGGTTTCTTGAAGACAGCAGTAGAAGGGTCCAGTTTTTTGATCCACCCTGATAACCTGTGTCTTTTAATGGGTGAGTTAACACCATTAATATTTAAGGTTATTACTGGGAGGTGTGAATTAATCCTTACCATAATGAGGTGTTTTATGGGGTTTGGTGCTTTCTTGTGTTTTGTACTATGTTGAGCCTGGTTAATTTTGGTTATTTTGTTCTTCTTGTTGGCTCTTGAGATGGGCTGTTAAACTGATCTGTGTGGAATATTCCCTCAAGTATTCTTTGTAGGTTTGGTTTTGTGTTCATAGAATCATAGAGTTGTCTTTTTTCATGGAAATTCTTCCTTTCACCATCTATTATGAGGGATACTTTTGCTGTGTAGAGTAGCTTGGGTTGGAAGCCATAGTTTTAAGACTTTGAAATGTTCCATCCTAGGCACTTCTGGCTTTCAGGTTTTCCATTGAGAAATCTGACATAATTCTGATGGGATTGCCTTTGTATGCTGTGAGTTGTTTCTTCCTTGGTGCTTTTAAATCTCTCTCTTTGTTTCCTTTGTTAAGAGTTTAACTATGATGTGCCTTGGAGGGTTACTTCTTTGGTCCTGTCTGTTTGGTGTTCTGTGGGCTTCTTGTATCTGGATAGGCCTTTCTTTTGAGAGATTCAGAGAATTTTCTCTGGTAATTTTGTTGAATATGCCTCTGGCCTGGATTTCCTCTCCTTCTGGAATACCCATGATCTGGATGTTTGGTTATTTCTGGGTATCCTAGAGTTCCCTTGTATTCTGTTCCCTTGAGTCTTTGAACTTAGCAAGGTTTTTGGCCTCCTAGTCAATTTCTTCTGTCTTGTCTTCCAGGACAGAGGTTCTGTCTTCCACATGAGTAACTCTGTTGGTGAGGGGTTCTAGAGAGATTTTCATAATTTCTATTTGGTTTTTGTTTTCTGTTGTATTATTTTGCATCTGTCAATCTCTTTTATGAGGTACAATTTCAGTTTAAGTTTTGGTTTTCTTTCTTTTTTTTGGTGGGGGGGGCGGTTGTAAGGTAGGGTCTCACTGTGGTCCAGGCTGACCTGGAATTAACTATGTAGTCTCAGGGTGGCCTCGAACTCTCGGCGATCCTTCTACCTCTGCACCACCACGCCCGGCTTAAGTTTTGATTTTCTTGATGCTCCCTGGAATTCATTCTTGCATTTGATCAAGTCTTCATTAAACTTAATCAATCAGTTGTTGAGATCTTCTATTTCTAGACTGACCTTCATTCATTCATATCTCTTTTGAGGGTTCTAACATTTTCTTCAATCAAATTAAGCCTACTGTCAAAAGCTGAATGCTCTAAGAGACAATTTTATTCAATTTCTTTGATATGATTGTTGGTTCTTTGATTGTTTACTTTCAGTTCAGTGATTCTTTTGAACAGGGTCTCATTGGTTGTTGTGTTTTCATTTTGGGAATGAATTACTGTTGATTTCTCTATGATTTCATTGGAAGCTTCATTATAGAACTAGGTATCCTTGGTGGAGAGCTCTCAGTTTTCTGACTTTCATTGGCTTTTTTGCATTGTAGCCTACCCATTTTAGGGAGACTCATTATTTTATTGAGAAGGAAGAAAGATTTTGTCCTTTTGCCTCTGACTCATGTGAATAGGGATGTTGGTACCCAGTGGCCAGTCAGGATACATGAGCAACAGGCCTGATTCCACAGGCCACGCAGGGACCAGGCCTCCTGAAGCAAGGCACAATGGGACCTACCAGGACCAGGGAACAGGGAGGAGTCAGGGAACATGGATCTGGCCTACTACTCCTCACCCTGCGTGCCCACACACCCTCCAGCACAGGATACCTGGACCACGGAGCTGGGAAGAGATGGAAATAGTGATCTGACCTACTCACTCTGTGCCATGCCCAGTGGCACACCATCAGGCACAGGGTACCCAGACCAGGGAGCTGGGAGGGGCTGAGAAACAGGGGTCTGGCCTACTTACTTCATGCTGTCACACCCACACACCGTCTGTCACAGGGAATCCAGACCAGGGTACTCTTTTATTTTTAATATTTATTTATTATTATTATTATTATTTTATTTATATTTATTGACAATTTTTATTGTAGACAATATTCCATGGTACTTCCTTCTCTCCCCCCACTTTACCCTTTGAAACTCCACTCTCCATCATATCCCCTCACCCTCTCAATCAGTCTCTTTTAATTTTGATACATCATCTTTTCCTCCTATTATGATGGTCTTGTGTAGGTAGTGTCAGGCACTGTGAGGTCATGGATATCCAGGTCATTTTGTGTCTGGAGGAGCAGGTTGTGAGAAGTCCTACCCTTCCCTTTGCTCTTATATTCTTTCTGCAACCTCTTCTGCAATGGACCTTGAACCTTGGAAAGTGTGGTAGAGATGTTTCAGTGCTGAGCACTCCTCTGTCCCTTCTTCTCTTAACCTCTGTTTTGAGTTTAAGTCACAAGAATTTTTTCTATGCTCCTTGAAAGCTATGTTTTGTCATTGAATTCTTGACCTCGATGACCTCAACATGATCATCTTTCTGGAATAATTTCTCATGCCATCTCCTCAATGAAGCATATCATTTTCTCCTAACCAACACACGAATGGCTCCCTTTTCCTTTTCCACCCAATGCTATAGATGTTTATATTATTCCTTCTGTAACATCTCAAATGACAGAAGTTTTAACAGGCTCCTTGCCCAGGGGTAATCTTGACAAGACTGTGTTCTGTTCTCCTAAGTATTGCTTAAGCAGTGTGTCTGGGGACTTTCCAGCTACCAGGGCTCACTCTTGCTCTATGAGATGTTAACAACAGAGTGTGCATGTGAGAAGTGCAAACGCCAAGTCTGTGAGTTGGGACAGATGTCCACGGCTGGATGGTCACTTGACAAAATGCTGGATGCTCATGAAGGGAAACACTCTGAGGATGCAGCTGCCAATGGGAGGAACTGCTGGCATTATCTTTGGTGCATGCTGGGAATCTGAGGATGAAAACCCTGCTGCCATTCAGCTTCCAGATGCCTGAACAATGCCCCAGTTACCCTTTGCAGGAAATATTTTTATTTAGTTTTGCATGGCTTTAATGGGGTTTACCCTATCTTCTCTTTCTCATTAAGCCCTCTACTCATCTTCTCCCTTTGATCTGTCCTTTTTGCTTTAGAAAGGGATGATTTCTGTCTTACTCATAAATGTTTTATCCATTATAGCAGTCTTTCAGTCCTTTGGAAGTGAAGTAAGATTCTCCTTCCTCCTCCTCCTCCTCCTTCTTTGCTTTCACCCAATTACTTTGCTCTGATGGGTACTTTAGACAATGTGCAGTAGACACTTCTCAATAGAGTGACAGGAAGTGGGAAGTGATGGGGAAATATGATGGTGATTTTGGAAAAATACAGCCTGGGATCCAAATCATCTAGCTTCAGGAAGACTTGACTGTGACCTCTCTGTGGCTAGGAGCTATGTGCTACTCCCCTGTGCAGCTCCCTTCACCATCACATGCTGTTGTAGTTTGAATATATGTCCCCAATATATTCAGTGTTTTATTAGTTTATAGTTTGCATCTGCAATCACCTTGCTAGGGGCAATGTCACTGGAGGCGGATCTTAAGGTGTGGAGGTAGGTTTGAGATTCCATTGTAAAGATATGCAAAGTGTGCCTAATAGGAGTTCCTGTAGTGTGCTGTGGCTTTTGGCTGTAGCTTTGCTCTGTGTGCTGTGTAGCTGGTGGTTTTTCTCTCTCTGATTGGCCCTGTGAAGGCAGGCCAGATTCTTCTGCCATTATGGAACTTCCCTGGATCTGTAAGCTTCAACAAATAATATCCCTTCCTCCATAACTGTGCCTGGTCTGGAAGTTCATCTCAGCGAACCTGAAGCTGTCTGCTACACATGCCATGCTGTTGTGTTTAATAGGGAATCAGGAAATATTTTAAACCAAATGACTGCATGTTGCTGCTGCCACTAGAATACATTTAAAAAAGTCTACCTTGGAGGGTTTGTATCAGCAGATCCAAAATGAGCCTCTCCAACCATCATCTTTTCCTCCAACTCCAAAGTCCAACTTCTCAGCCTAATCCAGGGTCAGTAGCAGTAGCAGGATGCCAGCAGCAGCCACACATGTGAGAGTCAAGCTTCTCTCCATCTGCTGCCTCTTTAGGGAACATCTAATGCTGAAATGACTTTCTAAAGGGAGGCTGCACATCTGCTATCACTGCCATCCTTGCAGAGTGGCAGAGAGGAAGTAAGCAAGCAAGCAACCCCTTTCTTTTCTCTGGAGCTTAAGTTTCTTTTGGATGCATTTTTGAATGGCAGAGATGATTCACTTTGCTGCTGGGTGCAGCCACCAGCAGCACCCTGTCGCTTCTCTAGCCCAAATTCCATTTGTCTTCTGGACGGGGGAGCCAAAGAAATGAGACTATTTCTATCCAAGGCATCTGTGTTCTGATCAAGCTGGTGTTTGAAGCCAATCAAAGTGTGAGGAAACAGTACTTCACATTTCTCCAAACCTGTGTTATTGTCACACAGCCAGAGGAGAGAAGCTGAAAGGCTTGCATCAGAGGGCAAGGGGTTCTGAGGGAGAGCCCTTCACTAGCTGGGAGAGTCGTAGGGTCATTGTGGAGTGATAGAAGGAGGACAACTTTGGAAAAAATCTGGCAAATTCCTCATATTTCACTCTTTAAAAATGAAATGATGACTAAATAGATACTAGTTCTAAAAGTGTAATTATAGACTCCTTGAGTTACTTCAGGACTTCCCTCTAACTTTACTAATCTGAAAGTCTTGATTTTCTTCTGTTTAATTTAAATTTATTTTTATTTATTATTTTTTTTATTTATTTGAGAGTGACAGAGAGAGAGAGAGAGGCAGATAAAGAGAGAGAGAATGGGCATGCTATGGCCCCCAGTCACTGCAAACGAACTCCACATGCATGCGCCACTTTGTGCATTTGGCTTACGTGGGTCCTGGAGAATCGAGCCTCCAACTGGGGTCCTTAGGCTTCACAGGCAAGCGCTTAACCACCAAGCCATCTCTACAGGCCACAAAGTCTTGATTTTCTAGAAGAAATTTAATATGAAAAAATTCAACTTTTATATTAATAACTCTTAATTTCATTCACATAACTTCATAATTTCAAAAAATGAGAATTTTTCTGTTGGTTTGAGGTATTGTTTGGCCATCTTTAAACTTTGAATCAATCTATCCTAGGAGATATTTTCTGCTTCACTCAAGGCTGAAATGTGATTGAGATTCAGCAAGGCCACCTCATGCTAAAATGTTAATTGACCCATCTGAGTTTGATTACTAACTTTACAGACTTAATCTATTGATATTCATCCATAGTATAATTTTCTCTCTTCTGTTTTATATGTTTATGTTTATGTATATGTATGGTGTGTGTGTGTGTGTGTGTGTGTGTGTGTGTGTGTAGGCGCCGTATGCTACAGAGTGCCTGTAGAGGTCAGAGGACAACTTCAGGATGTCAGTCCTATGTTTCTACCTTGTTGGAGACAGTGTCTCTCTCATTGTTTTATTGCTGCAATTGGCAGACTAACTGGCCCAAACTTTGGGAATCTCTTCCTATTGTCATATGCACATAGGAATTGCAGTCACATGTGTGTTTGCATTCACCTTTACACAGGTTCTGGGCTCTAACTATCTTTGTGCTTGAACCATAAGTGTTTTTAACCACTAAGCCATTCCTCCAATTATTTTTAAAATTTTTGCTTGTTTATGTGTATTTTGAGTGTGTGTGCAACTGTGTGTATGCCTGTTCATATATGTGGGCACATATAC
Source organism: Orientallactaga sibirica (assembly GCA_036365145.1). Lineage (NCBI taxonomy): Eukaryota > Metazoa > Chordata > Mammalia > Rodentia > Dipodidae > Orientallactaga > Orientallactaga sibirica. Next base: position 15,070,198 of record JAEOAD010000008.1, read on the forward strand.
ATATGTGGGTGTGCATGCACATGTGTGTGTGCATGTGGAGGCCAGAGGTCAATGTCAGGGGTCTTCTATAGTTACTTTCCACTTATTCTTTGACACAGGGCCTTGTGGTGAGACTAGACCTCACTGATTCATGTAGACTAGCTATTCATTAAGCTCCAGAAATAACTGTCTCGTACTCCTCCTTAACCATGGAATTACAGGCATCTGCCACTATACCTGACATTTTTTATGGCATATGATGATCTGAACTCAGGTCCTCATACTTGTGAAACAAGCACTTTCCCATTGAGTCATCTACCCAGCCTTAATTTTCTCTGTTATTAATTGCATAATTTATTTGCAGTACAGATAAATACATTGTTATCTGAAATTAGGTACAATGAAATTAGAAAGTAGAGCTAAAGATATTACCTCCTTTGACTTAACAATATTAAGACATCTTAAATATGTATATGTATAGTCCCTTACATTTATAACAAAGACTTCAAGTCATTTCATTTAATTTTCAAAATGATTCCTGTTGTACTCACTCTTACATTGCTGGGATGAACATCCAAACTAGACATGGTTTATATGAGGAAGGGCTTTATTTCAGCTTACAGATCCAGGAAGAAGTTCCATCTGTGGCAGAAGGAGCTGGCTCCCATTTACAAATCCAAGCAGAGAGAAAAACTGCAGCAAGCAAAAAAGTAACACCAACACACACACACACACACACACACACACACACACACAAAAGCAGCAAGCATCAGGAACTCCCACAGAGTTCAAACCTCTTTGCATGCCTTTGGGCTGAAATTCAGGTCTACTCTCAGTGACACCTCCTTCAGCCAGAGCTCTGGAGACCCAAGTTATAAATTTTAAAAAAACACCTGAGTCTATGGGAAACATACATTCAAACTACCACAATTCCCCATAGTGCTGATGTTTGTTATGAAGTAGAACTCTCTCTGGTAAGCTTCATGAATAGTATTTTTTATTAATATATATATATATATATATATATATATATATATATATATATATATATATATGTGTGTGTGTGTGTGTGTGTGTGTGTGTGTGTGTGTGTATGTTAAAGTTACTTCTTTTTATTTTATTTTATTCATTTATTTGACAGAAGGAGAGCGAGAGAGAAGGAGAGAGAGACTGGGCATGCCAGGGCCTCCAGACACTGCAAATGAACTCCAGATGCATGAGCCCCCTTGTGCATCTGGCTAATGTGGGTCCTGGGGAATTGAACCTGGGTCCTTTGGCCTTTCAGGCAAATGCTTTAACTGCTAAGCCATGCCTCCAGCCCGAATTTATACTTTTCTTTTCTTTTTTTTATTTTTTTTTTGGTTAGGGAGAGAGACAGAGAGAGAGAGAGAGAGAGAGAGAGAGAGAGAGAGAGAGAGAGAGAACTGGTGTGCCAGGGCCTGAGCCACTGCAATTGAACTACGGATGCTTGCACCACCTAGTGGCATGTGTGACCTTGCACATGACTCATCATTGCATGTCTGGCTTGTGTGGTATTTGGAGAGTTGAACATGGGTCCTTAGGCTTTTCAGGCAAGCACCTTAACTGCAAAGCCATCTCTCCAGTCCCAAAAACAGTATTTTTTTTTATTGACAACTTCTATACTTACAGACAATAAACCACTTTCCTCTTCACAACTCTGCTCTCCATCATATCCCCTCCCTCTCTCCATTAGTCTCTCTTTTATTTTGATGTCATTGTCTTTTTATCCTATTATGAGGGTCTTGTGAAGGTATTGCTAGGCACTGTGAGGTCATGGATATCGAGGCCAATTTCTGTCTGGACAGTTGCATTGTAAAGAGTGGTTTCCTTACTTTGGTTCTTACATTCTTTCTGCCACCTCTTCTGCAATGGATCCTTAGCCTTGGAGGATGTGATGAGATGTTTCAATGCTGGACACTCCTCTGTCTGTTCTGAAGCACTATGTTGCTTTTGGGACATCCCAGTGGTTATTGCCAGCTGAAAAGAGAAGCTTCTTTAAGCAGAAGTGAGAGTAGAATTAATACATGAATATGAACTTTAAGTGTAGTGGTTTCAGGGGCAGTTTGGTGGGAATAATATATACATTTAGCCAGACAAGAGTAGGCTTTATACCCCTAAGGCTCCTGACCTCTCCTGCAATAGGCTTTTGATTAGGTTTTCAGTACCAGGCATGTATTCTCTCCCGTAGACCAGGACTTCAGTCCAATTAGAAGCAGTTGGTTTCCCCAGAGCAGACATGCAACTATTGCATTCCTTCAGTCATTTGGCCTGTCTGGCCAAACTTGAGGTTTCCAGTGTCCAATGTTTTCACTGATGATGACTTCTGTCTCCAATAGTGCTGCATGCAGTACAGCTTTTTCCAGGTTTCAGTTGGCTGATCTACAGGGAGAAGGTTTTCTACTCAGCACCAGCTTGATTTCTCAGTGACCTTGCCACTCAGGCATGTAAAGTCTTCAGCAATAGGGTCTTGCCATCTGTTTCTCAAGGGAAACCAAGGGTCTTGGCAATAGCCTGCAATGTTTTGGAGGTAACAGGGACCTCCCTGGCCAACAACTCACTTGAAGGTATCCCATCCCTGGCACTAAAAATTTTTGAATAACAATTTATGCCTTCTGGATGTGCCATTATTCAAAAAAGTAGGTTTTCATATGTCTTATTCAGAACATCTTGAATTGATTGACCACCACCCTTCTTTTACACAATCTTTTCCCATGGCATTTCTTAGGCCTTTCCCCTCCCTGTAATCTGTTCTTCTACTTACATATATTCAATACCATCCCCTTAGTCCTTTCCTCTCCTCCTCCCTTATAGCCTTTTTCTAGTTTACTGGCCTCTGCTACTGAGTTTTGCTTCCAGTTCACACACAAGTCTATCCATTTGTAGCTAGGATCCACATATATGAGAGAGAACATACATTTGGCTTTTTGGGCCTGAGTTACCTCACTTAGGATAATCCTTTCCAGATCCATCCATTTCCCTACAAATTTCATTTTTCTTTACTGCTGAATAGAACTCCTTTGTGTAAATGTACCACATGTTTATTATCCATTCATCTGTGGAGAAACATCTAGGCTGGTTCCACTTCCTACATATTGTGAATAGAGCAGCAATAAATATGGTTGTGCAAGTATCTGTAAAGTAGGGAGAAGAGTCATTAGGATATATGCCTAGGAGTGCTATAGTTGAATCATATGGTAAATCTATTTTTAGCTGTCTCACGAACTTCCACATTGATTTCCACAATGGTTGGACCTGATTACATTCCCACCAACAGTGTAGAAGAGTTATTTTTCTACATCCTTGCCAACATTTATTGTCATTGGTTTTCTTGATGGTAGCCATTCTGACAGGAGTGCAATAGGATCTCAAAGTAGTTTTGCTTTGCTTTTCCCTGCTGGCTAAGGATGGAGAACACTTTTTTAGATGTTTATATGCCATCTGTATTTCTCTGGATGAGAAGTCTCTACTTAGTTCCATAGTCCATTTTTAAAGTGGGTTCTTTGATTTCATGTTCTGTTTTTGAGTTCTTCATATATTCTGGAGATTAATCCTCTGTGAGATGTGTAGCTGTCAAAGATGTTCTCCAAATCTGTAGGTTGTCTCTTTGCTCTATTCACAGTGTCCTTTGCTGTACAAAAGCTATGTAATTTCATGAGATCCCAGTGTTTGATTAGTGGTTTTATTTCCTGAGCATTGCTTATGCCAATATGTTGAGGGCTTCCCCTATCTTTTCTTCTAGTAATTTCAGTTTCAGGTCTGATATTAAGGTCCCTGATCATCTTGAACTTGATTCTTGTTGCATGGAGAAAGCAAGGATCTATTTTCACCCTTCTACATATAGATATCCAGTTTTCCTAGCACCACTTGTTGAAGAGACTACTTCTTTTCTTTTCTTTTTTTTCTTTTCTTTTCTTTTTCTTTTTGGCATTTTTGTCAAAAATCAGATGGCTGTAGCTGCCTGGATTAACATCTGGGTCCTCTATTCTGTTCCATTGAGCTACATGTATGTCACTGTGCCAATACCATGCTGTTTTTGTTACTATGGCTTTGTAATATAGCTGAAAATTGAGCATGGTGATACTACCAGCCTGTTTTTTGTTGTTCATAGTTATTTTGGCTATTTGAGTTTTTTTTTGTGCTTCCAGATGAATTTTAGGATTGTTTATTTCTATTTCTGCGAAGAATGCCATTGGAATTTTAATGGGGATTGCATTAAATGTGTAGACTGCTTTTGGTAAGATTGACATTTTCACAATATTGATTCTTCCAATCCAAGAACATTGGATGTCTTTCATTTTCCTTCTTTTTTCTACAATTTCTTGTTTGAGTGTTTTTTTTTTTTTTTTTTTTTTTGGTCTCACACTGGCTCAGACTGACCTGTAATTCACTATGTAGTCTCAGGGTAGCCTCAAACTCTCAGTGATCCTCCTACCTCTGCCTCCCAAGTGCTAGAATAAAAGGCGTGTGCCACCACGCCCGGCTGCTTGAGTGTTTTAAAGTTCTCATTATAGAGATGTTTCACTTCCTTGGTTAAATTTATTTGAATGTATTTGTTTGAGGCAATTGTGAATGGAAGAGATTCCCTGATTTCATCCTCCGCATGTTTGTTGTTAGTACATAGGAAAGCTGCTAATTTCAGTGTGTTTATTTTGTATCCTGCTACATTGCTAAAAGTGTTTATCAGCTCTAACAGTTTTCATATTATCTGAAAATAATGAAAATTTGATCTCTTCCTTTCCAATTTATATCCCTTTTGAGTGTCTCTTGCCTTATTGCTATAGCTGAGACTTCTAGTACTATATTAAATAAAAGTGGGGACAGTGGACAACCTTGTCTTGTTACTGAATTTAGTGGAAAACTTCAAGTTTTTCCCAATTTAGTATTATGTTGGCTGTAGGTTTGTCATAAATTGCTTTTATTATGTTGAGATATCTTCCTTCTATTTCCAATTTTACCATGAAGGGATGTTGGATGTTGACAAATGCCTTTTCTGCATCTATTGAGATGATCATGTAATTTTTGTCCTTCAGACCATTTATTGTATATGTTGAATCATCCCTGCATCTCTGGGATAAAGTCTACTTGGTTGGGGTGAATAATCTTTCTGATATATTCTTGTATTCCATTTGCCAATATTTTGTTCAGAAGTTTTGCATCTATGTTCATGAGGAAGATTGGTCTATAATTTTCTTTTTTTGTCTTCTCTTTGTCCGATTTTGGTATCAGGGTGATGCTGGCTTCATAGAAGGAGTTTGGCAGAAGTCCTTCCTTTTCTATTTTATGGAAAAGTTTGAAAAGCATTGGTGTTAGTTCTTCCATGAATGTCTGGTAAAATTCACCAGTGAATCCATCTGGGCCTGGACTTGTTTTAGTTGGGGGATTTTTTTTTAATCACTCCTTGGATCTCCATAGTTGTTATAGGTCTATTTGAATGGTTTATCTCATCTTGTTTTAGTTTTGGTAGGTCATATAAATCAAGTAAATCATCCATTTCTTTCAGATTTTCTTAAAACATGTCCTTATGAGTTTTAAATTTCCTTGGTATCTATTGTAATGGTGCCTTTTTCACCTCTGATTTTATTAATTTTTGTCTCTTCTCTCTTTCTTCTGGTTAGATTTGCTAATGGTTTATAAATCTTGTTTATCCTTCCAAAGAACCAACTCTTTTTTTTATTGATTCTTTGGATTTTTTTGGTCTATTTCATGAATCTCTGCCCTAATCTTTATTATTTCTTCCCATCTACTGATTTTTGCCTTTTTCTTTTTATAAGGCCTTAAGGTGAAGCATTAAATTGTTTATTTGTAAACTCTCTAATATAGGCACTTAGAGCTATAAATTTCCCTCTTAGGACTGCCTTTATTGTGTCCCAAATGTCTTGGTATGTTGTATTCTCATCATCATTTGATTCTATGAATTTATTTATTTCCTTTTGATTTCTTCTATGACCTATTCATCATTCAATAATGTACTGTTTAGTTTCCATGAATTTGTGTCTGCTCTGTTGTTTTCTTGTTTCTGATTTGCAGTTTAATCCCATTGTAGTCAGATAGAGTACAAGGGATTATTTCAGATTTCCTGTATTTGTTAAAATTTGCTTTGTGTCCTAATATACAGTCTATTTTAGAGAATTGTCCATGTGCTACTGGAAAAATGTATATTCTGCAGAATTTGGATGGAATGTTCTGTATATATCTGTTAGGTCCATTTGTTACATGACATCATTTAATTCAGATGTCTCTCTGTCCCCCCCAGGATGACCTGTCAATTGATCAGAGTGGAGTATTGAAGTCACCCACTACAATTGTGTTTGCTGTTATCTGTCATCTTAAGTCCAATAGTGTTTGATGAAATTGGGAGTCCCATTGTTAGGTGCATATACATTTAGGATTGTAATGTCCTCCTGTTGGAGTGTTCCTTTAATCATTTTAAAGTGACCTTCTTTATCTTTCCTCACTAATGTTTGTTTGATATGTCTCCAGTCAGATATTAGGACAACAATCCCTGCTTGTTTCCTAGGCTCATTTGCTTGAAATGCCACTTTCCATCCTTTCTTCTGAAGACAGTGTCTATCTTTTATTGATTAGTTTCCTGGAGGCAACAAATGGCAGGATCCTGCCTTTTAATCCAGTGTGCAAGCCTGTGTCTTTTGGTTGGGGCATTGAGGCCATTTATATTAAGAGTTATTATTGAAAAGTATGTATGTAATCTTGCCATTCTTCTTTTTTTGTAGTTATTCCTGTTTTCCCTTTACTCACTTGTTTTAACTGTTATTTCTGTATGGTTCATTTTTTTCATATTTTCTTCTGTGATTTTTGATTTTTCTTCAGCATGAAGGATTCCTTCAAGTATTTTCTAAAGAGCTGGTTTAGTTGTCATAAATTCCTTTAGCCTGTTTTTGTTGTGGAATGTCCTTATTTCTCTATAAATTTTGATAGATAGCTTTTCAGGATAAAGCAATCTTGGTTGACAAGTGTTATCTTTCAGAACTTGGAATACATCATTCCAAGCCCTTTTGGCTTTTAATGTTTGTGTTGAGTAATATGCTGTTATTCTGATGGGCTTTCCTTTGTAGGTGACTTTCTCTTTAACTGCTTTCAATATATTTTTTTTGGTTTGCATGTTTAGTTGTTTAATTATAACATGGCAAGGAGAGGTTCTTTCCAGGTTTTGTCTATTTGGTGTTCTATAAGCTTCTTGTATCTACATTGGTATTCTCCCCCAACTTGGGGAAAATTTTCCTCTATTATTTTGTTGAAAACACCTACTAAGCCTCTAGATTGAAATTATTCTCTTTCTTTTATACCCTGAATTCTTATGTTTGATCTTTTCATAGTGTCACAGATATCTTGAAATTCCCATTCATACCTTCCTATTAGCTTGTCTTCCTCTTTGTTGGACTGTATTTGGTCTGCTTCCTGGCCTTCTAGTTTATCTATTCTGTTATCTCCTTCATCCGTTCTACTGGTGAGACTTTCTACAGAGTTTTTTATTTGACTGACTGTGTTCTTCAGAGCTAGGATTTCAGCCTGGTTTTCCTTCAGTATTTCTATTTTTACTCATGTATTTAATGACCTCCTTGTTTCATTAAGCTGGTTTCCTGTGTTCTCTTTCAGGAGTTTTTTTTTATTATTATTATTCCTTTGATTTCTTCTTTGATTTGTTTGAGTATAGATAAAATCATTATTTTGAAATCTTTGCCAGGCATTTCATCTAAAACAGTCTCATTGATGATCATTTCTAATGGATTTATAATTTTTGGTGGGATTGTGTTGTCTTGATTCTTTGCGTTTCTTATATTGTAGTGACTTTTGCATTCTGAATTGGTTTTCTACTTATCTGCATTGTTCTTAGATGTGGCAATTCACCTTTATATACTTTCAGGATATGAGTTTAAGATGCTAAGTGTAGCTCTTGTACCCAAATCTGACTGCAGAAGTAATCCTAGGTGTTGTGTTTGCTTGCTAAGCTATTATTCTAGTAGACTGGTGGAATAATTTACTGGAAAATTCTAAACTTCAACTGAGCAATATACACATTCAATAAAAACCAGCACAAAGTATGCAAGTTTGGGGAGTAAGACAAACAGATGACCTTATAAAACCAAAATCCCTAAGGGTGTGTGTTGCTCTACACCCTTAATCCTGTCAGCAGGGTGGTAGAGAATTCTGTTCTGAATTGGTTTCCAGATCAGCCTGGATCTGGATCAGACCTTGTCCCCAATAATACCAGAAGCAAAAGACAAAGGTGGTATAAATCTGAAAGCATTAAAGGCAACAACATTCAACCCTCAAATACAGCTTATTTGAAAATGGTAAAGCCAACCAAGAATATATAACCAATTACCTGCCCTGCCCTAACATGGCAAGAGAGATTAGCACTTCCAGTGCAGGCCTATGTACCTGTTTTTTTTTTTTTTTTTTTTTTTTTTTCGTCAGTTAGCCTTGTTACTTTTTGGGGTGGCTTCCAATCTCACCAGTGCTGAGTGCCCACCTCTATCCCTCTGTTTTGTGCTGTGGAGCTGTTGTTCTGATCAGCTGTGCTTGATGCACTGTGTGTGTGTGTGTGGGGGGGGTTCTGATGGTTGGGGATGGGAGAGTGCCAAAACTCTGGAGTTGCTCACACAGCCCTGCCTATATCCCTTTCCATAGCTCCTTAGTTGATCTCATCTGTCTTTCCTTCAGATTTCTTGACTTTTCAAGGAGGCTGATAAGGTTGGAAAATTCCCTTGTTTGGTCTCTGCTCCTGCTCCTTGGCTGTGCCTGGTGGGTGGGGCCTGGTGGGTCCATGGATCGGATTGCGGATCTTGTTCTCTCTTGTTTCTCCACTGTGTCTAAGAATAACCTATACTCCTTCACTTTTCAGAAGAAGAGTGTATTTTGCTGTAGTTTTGCCCAAATCCCTTCCTAGACTGGTTTGGCATGGCTCCTATGCCACCATCTTACCCAGAAGTCCCAGGATAGTATTTGTCTCTATATGCAGTCCACTTTCTCTACCCAGTCCACCCAGAAAGAGGTCAGAATCAGGGAAAAATTATAGGAAAGGCACTTTGCAAAAATAAGCACTGAACCTGGAGCTCACAGATTCAATTAGATAAGATATTTAGCAATCCTCAGGAATTTTCCTATTTCCACCTCTCTAGCACTAAGATTTGAGGCCTGTTTCATTAGGTTCAGCTTTTACATGGGCACTAGGGATCCAGACTCAGGTCCTCATGTCTGTGTGGCAAGCACTTTACTCACTGAGTCATCTTCCCAGCTCCCTCAGTCTTTTTTTTTTTTTTGGTTTTTCGAGGTAGGGTCTCACTCTGGTCCAGGCTGACCTGGAATTAACTATGTAATCTCAGGGTGGCCTCAAACTCACTGCCATTCTCCTACCTCTGCCTCCCGAGTGCTGGGATTAAAGGCGTGCGCCACCACGCCCGGCATTCCCTCAGTCTTTTGATATCGTGACATAATGTTGTCATCCATAAAGTTCACATTCAAGAGCTGCACAATCAAGTTATTAAAAAAGTGTCCTTCCTGAGGCTGACTTTCACTGTACCTAAGGTTGACCTGGAAGTCACTCTGTAACCCAGGCTGACCTTGAACTCAAGTCAATCTTCCTACCTTAGCTTCCCCAGGCTGAGATTAAAGATTTGAGCCACCTTATCCAACTTGCATTATTAAAAAGTAGAAAAAAATCTCTCACATATATTATTATTATTTACTAAATTATATTATTATTTACTAAAAAGAGAGAAAGACAAGGAATTATATGTAGAAAGAGAGAGAGAATGAGCATGCCAGAGCCTCTAGCCACTGTAAACAAACTCCAAATGTATGTACCACCATGTGCATCTGGGGAACTGAACTGCTGTTCTTTGGCTTTGCAGGCAAGCACCTTAACTCTAAGGCATCTTTAAATTTTGTATTGGGTCACATTCATAGCTGTTTCCAGCTGCCTGTAGCAACCTGTGGCCTGCAAGCTGTGGGTTGTGCTTACATGCTAGTGCAGTGTAAGGCCCAACTTGTCCCAAATGTGAAGACTGAGAAACTGTGCAAATGGTTGGACTATTTAGGCCCCTTGATGCAGGCAGAGTTGCGGTTAGAGATGCCCGAGCTCCAGACTCCTTGCATGCTATTATCCCAGTGGATCACTGAAGCCATAGAACAAGGACTTCCTCACATGCTAAAAGCGAAGTGGAGAGGGATGGTGGGTCCTGAGGAGATGGCAAGCATGAAGGCCAGTGTTCAATTCTCGGGACCCACATAAAAATCAAGGTATGGGGGCTGGAGAGATGGCTTAGTGGCTAAGGTGTTTGCCTGCAAAGCCAAAGGATCCTGGTTCGACTCCAGTTCCCACATAAGCCAGATGTACAAGGGTGCACATGCATCTGGAGTTCCTTTGCAGTGGCTAGAGGTTCTGGCACGCCCATTCAATCTCTCTCTCTTTCCCTCTTTCTCACTCTCAAATAAATAAATTAATAAAATATATTTTTAAAAAATCAAGGTATGGTTAGGCTTATCTATAATCTCAGAGCCAAGGGTTGGGGAACATGATGGCTTGGACTTGCTGCTTAGCCAGTCTAACCTTAATATGGGAAGGTCCAGGTTCACATATTCAGTTGAAAAAATTTTTTTGTTGTTGTTTTGTTTTGTTTTTATTTATCTAGGTAGGGTCTTACTCCAGCGCAGACTCATCTAGAATTGACTATGTAGTCTCAGGCTGGCCTCAAGCTCACAACAATCCTCCTACCTCAGCTTCCCAAGTACTGGGATTAAAGGTGTGTGCCAACATAACCAAACAAGCCCAGGAAGAAACTCTGACTCTGAGATATAAAGCAGAAGAGTAATAGAGAAGGACCCCTGATGTCTTCCACTGGCCTCTGCAGTATGCACACAGGGTACACACATCGGCACAGACATGTATACCACACACATCAAAAATAAGGTTTTATTTTTATTTATTTTCAAGGGGAGATAGAAAGAGAGAGGGAGGGAGGAAGAGAGTAAGAGAGAGAGAGAGAGAGAGAGAGAGAGAGAGAGAGAGATGGGCATGTGGCTTTATATGGGCACTGGGGAATCAAACCCAAGCTGTCAGACTTTGGAAGAAAGTGCCTTAACTGCCGAGCCATCTCTCCAGCCCCAAAATAAAATTAAAAAAAAAATTAAAGAAGAGTATGGTGATGGGTCTGAATACAAATTAGAAACAAGAAGCACAAAGGACAAGAGTTGGGAAGGAGTTTTAAAACTAGTAAATGTGGATGGCATTGCATGGTTCAACCTACTAAGGAATTTCTAGGCAGGTAGGCAAGGTATATATGTACAATTAAAGGAACAGTTTATGTCCTCAAATCTGAGTTCTAATCATGCTCAAAGTTCCTTCAGGGGTCTCAGAACATAAGACAAAGGAAGGGTTGCATGAAATCATGTAAAACAGAAGTATTCAGACTTAGACATCCCATTGGTCATGTAGATTGCCAAGGCAGGAAAAGTTTGTTGTTTGGTTTGTTTTTGTAAAGCTACAGCTGGGCCTCCTACCCAGAGTCTGATACATTCTAGCCAAGGAATCTCCTATGCTTCTATATCTTTTATTTCCATTTTGAAAATTTACTTTGAGAAAGGGTTTTGGTATGTTTCCCAAGCTGGTTTTAAGTTTGCCATCCATACCACCTTACCCAGACAAATAAGGATGGGTTCAAAACTGGTCTCCAGGTATACTTGACTCAGGAAAGAATCATTTCAGAGACCAGTATTTGATAATGTATACACTGAAAAATATGAGCATGCCTCTTGCTAAAAGAGAATTTTGCTAAATTGTGTGAAAAGAGAGAACAGAGAAGGGGTTGGACACTGAAATAACAAGTACACACTTCAACAACTTCCTGGAATATCCTAGAGAGTATGTAGAAACTCCTTCTTTAGGCAAATATTTGTTTAATTATTGTCAGTGGTCTTTCACAATCTAAAAGTAGGGGCTGGGGAGATGACTCAGTCAGGAAAGTACTCAGTCCCCAGGTCAGATGCTGGCTGTGGCAGTGTGCTCTGGGAATCCCTGTACCCACTGACCAGTCAGTCAATGAGGAATGAGAGACCCTGTTTCAAGAACTAGTGGTACCTGAGAACCAAAGTTGTCCGCTGGCCTCCATATGGATGACATGCAACATGCATGAACTCCTGCACACACGTGTTCACACTTACAAGCCTGAACATGAATATAAAAGTCTATTAAATAGACACCGAGTGTATCATATGAATTCTATTTTCTTTGGCTTAAGACTGTCTTTACAAGTTATTAAAAAGTGTCCTTCCTGAGGCTGACTTTTCACTGTACCTAAGGTTGACCTGGAAGTCACTCTGTAACCCAGGCTGACCTTGAACTCAAGTCAATCTTCCTACCTTAGCTTCCCAGGCTGAGATTAAAGATTTGAGCCACCTTATCCAACTTGCATTATTAAAAGTAGAAAAAATCTCTCACATATATTATTATTATTTACTAAATTATATTATTATTTACTAAAAGAGAGAAAGACAAGGAATTATATGTAGAAAGAGAGAGAGAATGAGCATGCCAGAGCCTCTAGCCACTGTAAACAAACTCCAAATGTATGTACCACCATGTGCATCTGGGAACTGAACTGCTGTTCTTTGGCTTTGCAGGCAAGCACCTTAACTCTAAGGCATCTTTAAATTTTGTATTGGGTCACATTCATAGCTGTTTCCAGCTGCCTGTAGCAACCTGTGGCCTGCAAGCTGTGGGTTGTGCTTACATGCTAGTGCAGTGTAAGGCCCAACTTGTCCCAAATGTGAAGACTGAGAAACTGTGCAAATGGTTGGACTATTTAGGCCCCTTGATGCAGGCAGAGTTGCGGTTAGAGATGCGAGCTCCAGACTCCTTGCATGCTATTATCCCAGTGGATCACTGAAGCCATAGAACAAGGACTTCCTCACATGCTAAAAGCGAAGTGGAGAGGGATGGTGGGTCCTGAGGAGATGGCAAGCATGAAGGCCAGTGTTCAATTCTCGGGACCCACATAAAAATCAAGGTATGGGGCTGGAGAGATGGCTTAGTGGCTAAGGTGTTTGCCTGCAAAGCCAAAGGATCCTGGTTCGACTCCAGTTCCCATAAGCCAGATGTACAAGGGTGCACATGCATCTGGAGTTCCTTTGCAGTGGCTAGAGGTTCTGGCACGCCCATTCAATCTCTCTCTCTTTCCCTCTTTCTCACTCTCAAATAAATAAATTAATAAAATATATTTTTAAAAAATCAAGGTATGGTTAGGCTTATCTATAATCTCAGAGCCAAGGGTTGGGGAACATGATGGCTTGGACTTGCTGCTTAGCCAGTCTAACCTTAATATGGGAAGGTCCAGGTTCACATATTCAGTTGAAAAAATTTTTTTGTTGTTGTTTTGTTTTGTTTTTATTTATCTAGGTAGGGTCTTACTCCAGCGCAGACTCATCTAGAATTGACTATGTAGTCTCAGGCTGGCCTCAAGCTCACAACAATCCTCCTACCTCAGCTTCCCAAGTACTGGGATTAAAGGTGTGTGCCAACATAACCAAACAAGCCCAGGAAGAAACTCTGACTCTGAGATATAAAGCAGAAGAGTAATAGAGAAGGACCCCTGATGTCTTCCACTGGCCTCTGCAGTATGCACACAGGGTACACACATCAGCACAGACATGTATACCACACACATCAAAAATAAGGTTTTATTTTTATTTATTTTCAAGGGGAGATAGAAAGAGAGAGGGAGGGAGGAAGAGAGTAAGAGAGAGAGAGAGAGAGAGAGAGAGAGAGAGAGAGATGGGCATGTGGCTTTATATGGGCACTGGGGAATCAAACCCAAGCTGTCAGACTTTGGAAGAAAGTGCCTTAACTGCCGAGCCATCTCTCCAGCCCCAAAATAAAATTAAAAAAAAAATTAAAGAAGAGTATGGTGATGGGTCTGAATACAAATTAGAAACAAGAAGCACAAAGGACAAGAGTTGGGAAGGAGTTTTAAAACTAGTAAATGTGGATGGCATTGCATGGTTCAACCTACTAAGGAATTTCTAGGCAGGTAGGCAAGGTATATATGTACAATTAAAGGAACAGTTTATGTCCTCAAATCTGAGTTCTAATCATGCTCAAAGTTCCTTCAGGGGTCTCAGAACATAAGACAAAGGAAGGGTTGCATGAAATCATGTAAAACAGAAGTATTCAGACTTAGACATCCCATTGGTCATGTAGATTGCCAAGGCAGGAAAAGTTTGTTGTTTGGTTTGTTTTTGTAAAGCTACAGCTGGGCCTCCTACCCAGAGTCTGATACATTCTAGCCAAGGAATCTCCTATGCTTCTATATCTTTTATTTCCATTTTGAAAATTTACTTTGAGAAAGGGTTTGGTATGTTCCCAAGCTGGTTTTAAGTTTGCCATCCATACCACCTTACCCAGACAAATAAGGATGGGTTCAAAACTGGTCTCCAGGTATACTTGACTCAGGAAAGAATCATTTCAGAGACCAGTATTTGATAATGTATACACTGAAAAATATGAGCATGCCTCTTGCTAAAAGAGAATTTTGCTAAATTGTGTGAAAAGAGAGAACAGAGAAGGGGTTGGACACTGAAATAACAAGTACACACTTCAACAACTTCCTGGAATATCCTAGAGAGTATGTAGAAACTCCTTCTTTAGGCAAATATTTGTTTAATTATTGTCAGTGGTCTTTCACAATCTAAAAGTAGGGGCTGGGGAGATGACTCAGTCAGGAAAGTACTCAGTCCCCAGGTCAGATGCTGGCTGTGGCAGTGTGCTCTGGGAATCCCTGTACCCACTGACCAGTCAGTCAATGAGGAATGAGAGACCCTGTTTCAAGAACTAGTGGTACCTGAGAACCAAAGTTGTCCGCTGGCCTCCATATGGATGACATGCAACATGCATGAACTCCTGCACATACGTGTTCACACTTACAAGCCTGAACATGAATATAAAAGTCTATTAAATAGACACCGAGTGTATCATATGAATTCTATTTTCTTTGGCTTAAGACTGTCTTTAAATTGTTTATTTTGAGGTAGGGTCTCACTCTAGTTCAGGCTGACCTGGAATTCACTATTTAGTCTCAGGGTGGCCTCGAACTCATGGCGAGCCTCCTACCTCTGCCTCCCGAGTGCTGGGATTAAAGGAGTGCGCCACCATGCCCGGCTCTGTCTGTAAATTTTATATGAATTTTTATTTAATTTGAGGCAAGCTTTCCTTCTACTTTATTAGCATCTTTTCCTGTAGTCACTGGTGAATGGAGCAGATGATATAGTGCATCTATGCTAAGCAACAGTGAAATTTTATAGGTAGTGAATAGTTTTTCAATACTCAGTAGGATATGTGCAGATGCTAATAGTTATTACAGTTTTCACTTCAACTGACCTCACATCCATTAAAATAGACATAAATATGGGAGGATTTCATTGGCTTACATAAGTCAAATACTTCATGGGTTGTTTTGGCTTAGAGTGAGGTTTCATTCAGAGCTTGATTCAGAGTTTGATTTGGGTACTGTTGGCAGTACTTTATTTCTTTTTATTGTCACAGCTCCCTGCTTGTTGGCTTCCCAGAAACTCCTCTCCCCAACATCCTTAGGATCAATTATCTCATCATTTCAAACTATCATTCTTCTCTTGTTGACTTTTATCACTCTAGGACAATGGCCACTCTATCTCTTTAGTTGACCAGGGAAACTTGATGCTCTAGTTGGCCAGCGATGACCCCAGGAGTGGTCAGTTCCACACTTTTCACCCTATGAGCTTAGCAGGATGGAAGCTTTGGACAAATACAGGCACTGTACACTTGAGAAAGTGTTCTTCCTCAGGAGAGTGCATCACATTTTATTTTTAACATATTATTATTATTATTATTTATTTGTGAGGGAGAGAGAGAAAGAATGAGAATGCTATTCCAGGAACTCTTGCTGATACAAACTTCAGATGCATGCACCAGTTTCTGCACCTGGCTTTATATATATGCTGGGGAATCAAATCTGGGCCACCAGACTTTGCAAGCCTATAACTTCTGAGTCATGTCTGAACCATCAAGGTCTCATCACATCTTAGAGCTGGTAAGGATTTCTATTTGTCTACTCCAGCCTGCAGAGAAGAAAACTAAAGGGCAGAGAAGTCAAATGGTTTTCTAAGCTGACAGTAAAAGTTATGTTATGAAATGAAGAGCCCTGAATTTTTGTTCAATCTCTGTTCTATTTAGCATCACATTCAAGCAAACAATGATAATCATAGACTTTGTGTAAGGGAAACAGAAAAAAAAAATGCCAAGAGGTCCATTTGATGCTATTAGTAAATCAGACCTTGATGTCTTTCCAGCACTTTTCTCTAAGTATTCAGCAACACTGTTTCCTTACTTGGTGATGTCTTTCTTCATGCTCATAAGTGCCTAAGACAGAGTCAAACATCTTGGCTAGCACAAGGCTATCCATTAAAATTGGATGTTACATTATTAATTAATTAGTGTCTAGGTCTGGTCAAACTACTTAATTATAGAAGAACAACCGCAAAGATGCACTATCCACTCTCTGCAGCAGTATTGCTCTTCATTTTTTGTCTTAGAATTATTTTATTTGTTTTGGATACCATGTTATTATTAACTTCATGTAAAGTCTTTTATAGGTAAAGCTAGTTTTATAGTTAAAGTTAATTATTCATGTTGCTGGGACAAAACACCTGATCAAAATGGCTGACAAAAGAAGTTTTTATTTTGGCTTACAGTCTCAAGTGGAAGCTTCATGATGTCAGGAGAAAGGATGACATGAACAAAGATTGAACATCACTTCTGCCACAGCAGGTGGAACACAGCAGCAAGAGAGATGAGCTCTGGTAAAAGGGAGCTGGCTATCACATCCCTAGCCCATCCCCAGCAACATATCTGCCTCAACAAAGCTCCACACCCCCAAATTGCTACCAGCTGAGGACAGTATTTCAAAATTATGCGAGTTTATGGGGCATCTGATTCAAACCGCCCCAATCATCTCGGGAGGAATGTTCCTATCTTGACTTTTGGCATGCAATGTGTGAAGCCGAGTTTCTAGGTGAAAACAGTCGGGAATAGAAGCAAGTCCCATCCTTGGAAAACTTGCAAAGGAAAACTAACTTCATGGTTGATTCTCTTTCCTCTCTGTTGCCTGCAGTATTATTTTCCTCATTCTTGCCTGCTCATTTATAGTGATATCTGTGTTTGAATGAATACAGTTTAGAGTTGAAATTTATTTTATTTTATGGGAAGTCAAGGGAACTTTCCAGAAGAAGGATGGTTTTATTTCTAAATTATTGTGACAGTTTGACTCTATTAGGTGAATATCAGGTGCCTGGCTAAGACTCTGGTATGATAAATGCAATAATAATATCCATTGGATGTAATGCTTTAAGCCAGAAGTTTTAAGTCCAATAACATTTATCCTCTTTCCTTCTTTTTTATATTTATATTTTTATTTATTTATTTGAGTGAGGGAAGGAAAGAGAGAGAGAGAGAGAATGGGTATGGGGTGTGCCAGGGCCTCCAGCTGCTGCATATGAACTTGTATATCTGCCTTACATGGGTCCAAGGGAATCAAACCTAGGTCCTTTGGCTTTGCAGGCAAGCACCTTAACTGTTAAGCTATCTTCCCAGCCCTCCTTTTTTTGAAACTCAAATTTAATTGAATGTATCTAGTCATGAGCTTCATCACAATATTTTAGTCAATAACCAACCACATACATGACAGTGTCTTATAAAATTACATTACCCATTACCTATTACAAAGATAGCTTTGTAGCTATCTTCCTCTGTGATAGGATACTATATGATACATGCTTAACTACATATTTCTTTGTTGTGTGTATGCATACACACGGAGTACTGAGGACCATCTTTAGTGTCATTCCTTGGGTGATGTCCACATTGGTTTTGAGACTGGGTCTCTCATTGGTCTGGAGCTCACCAAGAAGGTACACTGTCTGGCCAGTGAACCCTGGGGATCCTCTTGTCTCAGAACTGGGATTACAAGAGCATGCTACTATTCCTAACATTTTATGTGGGTTCTTGGGACCAAACTCAGGTCCTTATGCTCATGCAACTAGCAATTTACTGACTGACCACCCGCTCAGCTCATAACTATAGATTTTCTAGAATTTATCCTTGCCTATCAGTGAATCAAATATGTCTGCCACATATTCTTGATCCATTCATCTGTTGATGGACACAGTTCATGACTATCATGAACAATGCTAAAATGAATGATGCAGGACAGACATTTTCAACATTTGCACTGCATGTGCTTCAGGTAATAATACCCAGCACTGGGGTTGCTGAATCATACATAGTTCTATATTGAGTCTTGAGATCATCTTTAACAGGGAGGCATGTTATACAGTATCTCCATGACTGCAAATACATTCATGTATTTACTGCCATGTAATGCTGCATCATATATTCCAGTAAATCTCCTCAAACATGTGAAATTAATAATAACAAGTTGACATCATAGCTTTACCTTCATATGTATCATCTCTACAATTCTTCATGAGCAAAATGGCCCCTTAGGGTTGTAGAGATCAATCCTTTTATTGTATGGTTGTATGTGTAGGTAGACTCATGCACTTTTCTCTGTCTAATGCAAAGAAATTAGATATTTTTTCCAATATTTTTTAAATGTTTGTTTACTTTCTGGCTGTGGCCAGTGTATGGAGAAGATTAGACTATGGAATGAGATTTTTGTTTTTCTTTTCTCATTTACAGGGATTTTATCTGTAAATATGTAGTAAATGTTTGAGTGAGATTCAAGAAAAAGTAATTCATTATGAACTTGAAATAAGAATTGTAATTTCATGCCTCTGATATTTAACTTCTTGTTTGATTTTGAAATATTTATTCTTAGATTATTAAAACTAAATTTATCAAATTATATCTGTGGAATATCTTGAGGATTTGTGATCATTTCATCTTAAAAATAAACCAAAACAATAGCACAGTTCATGCAGCTCAAGTAACTCCAGGCTGCACTGGCTGGTAGACGCTATAGTTGAGAGGAGTGCTGACATTGTGTCTAGGAGCTGTTCCTTTCTCAGAAGGAAGGAAGATATACTCAGTTTGAAAGAAGTACAAATGACTCATAATACTACCTTGTAGGGAGCTATAGGGTTAGATCACTTGGTGAGTTAGCAGGAGGACCTGAGTTAGATCCCCAGCACCTACTTCAAAAGCCAGGAAGAGCCACACATGCCTGTAGCTCCTGTGCTGAGGAGTTGGAGGGAAAGAGAGAAAAATCAGTGGAGCTTGCTCTTCAGCTACTCTAACAAAACAAGACAAAATAAAATAAAATAAAATAAAATAAAATAAAATAAAATAAAATAAAATAAAATAAAAAGAGTGTGCCAGGTTCAGTGGGAGACTCTCAGTAAACATGGTAGAAGAGGAAAGAGGACACCCATTGTCTTCCTCTGTTCTCCACAGGCATGCACACCGGGCACATGCATCTACACATATGTGCATCTAGAACACACACACACACTCACACACATATGGAAAAAAATTGTAAAACTTAAAAATCTTATACCTAGAAATACATGTACAGATAAAAAAAATCCCAGGATACTTGTAACACGTTTTTGTGGTTTCTCCACCTACATTTCTGTGTAAAGTTATTTTTTCAAGCAAGATGACTAATGACTATGGATCATTAAGACATCAAGGCAGTAGCTGAAGAGTTCATTGAGCCTGCTTCTCATTCCTCATCCGAAAAAGATTGCTCTCTGTTTTGCTTTTGATACTGCAATGAATTGAAATGCAGGTTTTATGTCAAAAAGAGACAGTTTGAATTCAGCAAGATAAATCATCAAAACAGCTAAAATCTTGAAAGATAAAAGACTGTTCTCTTATAATTTCATTAGTGTCCTTCTATTTCCAACCTTCCTGCTGTCCAACAACAAAATTGTTCAGAACATCTCCACATGTAAAAAAAGAAAAACACAAATATAATGAGACACATGTTTTTTTTTTTTTTTTTTCCTAAAGAGAACATGCTCAAAATGTTTTCAAAGCTTCATTAAGGGCAAGGGAGACTGATTCTGACACCCTCCTTGGTTTCATAGTGAATGTCCAAACATGGGTTTGCTAGGTAACTTTCAGTAAGTCCCTGGAACTTCTGCCCAAGTCACCTGAGAAGTTTCATTGCAGGATGTCACAGTGAGGACAGGATACTAAGCTTTTGCCTCATCCTCTCCCTATTTCACAGTGGGAGTATTCCTTGGAGCTTAACTCAGTAGCATTTTTAAAAAATGAAGTAACCTATCAAGTAGTGTACAAACATCAGATCCCCTACAACTCCAAATCAAACCTTTTTGACACACTTCCTATGTAATATACCACTGGCTATATAGGAGCAAATCCTCCATAAGAGACACTTTTGTGGGGCAGGGACATTACTATATTCCAAGTTGTCTGTCTATCCTGTGTGATGAATGTGCTGATAACTTTCTACCATGATTATTTTGTTGATTCTCTCATCTCTGTATGTCTTTTCTATGAAGACAGATCCCTCACTATGTCTTCTAAATTTTATGGAATTATGTCTTTGAAACTGCATACCTCTGCAGATGGATCTACCATGAGGCCTTTAACCTGTTTTCTTTATTCCTACACTTGGCATTCTGAAAGCAGCAGCTAGAAGACATGATGCAGCACCCCAGGTCTCACATAATGCATTCATTCACTTTCCAGACAAAGAACAAATTTGCTTAAGGTTTCCAGGAAGAGTGACAGATATCCTAAGCTCATGGCTCTTTTTTCTTTTCTTTCCTTTTTTTATGGTTAAACAGAAATGTATTTTCTCTTAGTTCTGGACTTGGAAGATCAAGGTGTCAGCAGATTTGGTTGCTCTGAACTGTCACTCTTGGGCTTTCTTTCTTGGATGATCTTTCCTCTTCTTTTGCACACTGCTCTTCAGTCCTGTTGGTTAGGGTGAACCCTTATGACCTCATTTATCATTACCTCTTTAAAAACCCTCTCGAAGAGCCGTTATTTTAGGGGTTAGGATTTTAGCCTAAGAACTTAAAGGGGACAAATTCAAACATAATTTTGGGTCTTTTGTGACTTATTTTACTCAAACTCTGTGTGTATTTCCATACAGTTCTCTGGAAGAATTACAGAACGTCAGGGAGCCTGTACAAAAAAAAAAAAAAAAAAAAATGCCGGCACTCCTGACATTGCGTTTTCTGTTATTCAGTTCTATCTTTCTTACAAAGAATCTAATGACTTTTGGAAGTAACTGTATAGCCACATTTTGTGTTGTTGTGACTAAATAATTGACAGAAGAATAAAAGAGGAAGGATTCATTTTGGATCATGGCTTTAGGGGGTCTTAGTCCTTCATGAGTAGGTGACATGGCAGTGGGAGAACGTGGCTAGGACTCCTCATGTCATAGCAGACGAGGAAGCAGAAAGAACTCAGGCTGAAGAAGGGGCTCCAGGCTATAATGCCCACAGTCTATGCCCCAGTGATTCATTTCCTCCAGTTAGGCCAGATCTCCTAAGTGTACTACAACGTCCTAAAACAGGCCACCAACTGGGGACCAAACATTCAAACACAAGATTACCTAAGGGGATATATTGTACCCAATTCATTACAGCATGCATAGAGGTATCAAAGTTTGCTTGTTAGTGTGCGTAGCTATTCTAGGTGAGATTTTATTGTTTCAAGCCTTCCTCCATTCAAAACTATTTAAGAGAGGCAAAATTCCAGGGTTGTAAGCCATTATATCTGCCTTAATTTATTACACGAACCTTGTGGGTTGTTGAAATACCATGTGTTTTAAAATACTTTCAGCCCTTAGCTGTTTTATAAATGCATAAAATAGGAGATGATGAATGGATTGTTGACTTATTAAAAGTGATCTTGCATTATTTGGGTACTTTTAGAAAAGAATAGTTTTCATTTCTGCAAAGACAAATATCATTGCTTTCTTGTTTTTTTATGGGGATATCAATTCTCCCTCAATGCTTCCTTTCCATGTTTGTTCTTACAAATCACTTTCTCTCTTTCTCTCTTTCTTTTCTTTCTTTCTTTCTTTCTTTCTTTCTTTCTTTTCTTTCTTTCTTTTGTTCTTTCTCTCTCACACACACACATCTGTCCTCCATCCCTCCTTCCCTGTCTCCCTTGCTTTTTCTCTTCTTTCCTGTATAATCTATTTACTGATGTTTGTCTCTTTACCTTTCTGCCTAATGCTTACTACTACCATCATCTGCCATCTATTTATTCAACAATATTTTGGAGTGTCTGCTCTATGGTAAGTGCCATTCCAGGTTCTACAAATGTAGTAGCTCACAAGGAAAAATGTTTCATATGTGTCTTTTTATCTTCATCTTGGTTTGAATAATGAGTAATATATTAAAATAAACATCTACAATTAGAAACATCTACATCACAAAAAGGCAAAGAAGAAATGAAAAATAGGAAACAAATGTTAAAGCATTAAAATAGTGCTTCAGGAGGAAGTGAACACAAAAATGCTGAAGTATATTTGATTGTGTCACAGATTTGGCTCAAAGGTGTATTTGAAATCTTCTAAGTACACTTGGTCTTGAAAAGGTCCCCAGAATCGGGACATTTTTAATGTTTATGTATTTATGTGTGTTCATGTGTGTGAATGTGGACTGTACAGTATGTGTGTGGAAGTCATAGGATAGCCTCTGGCATCAGTCCTTGCCCTTCATCCTGAGTGTCTGGGTGCTTCTGCTCTCTCTGCCTCCCATCTCTCCATAGACACTCTGGGATTAGAGATGCTTGTACTACAGAATACAGCTTTTAGGTGTTTATATGGGTTCTGAGGATCCAATCTCAGATACTCACACTGTCACAGCAAGTACTTTATACACTAAGTAATATCACAATCCCAAATGATCACTTTAAAAAACATTATTTATTAGAGACAAAGAAGAGAGTGAAGGAGAGAAAGAATGGGTGTGTAAGGACCCCTATAACCACTGCAAACAAATTCTAGATGCATACGCCATCATGTGCAGTTGGTTGATGTGGGATCTGGAGAATCGAACCTGGATCCTTAGGGTTTGCAGGCAAGTGCCTTAACCAATAAGCCATTTCTCCAGCCCTGATCACTTGTTATTTTGAGAGAGACAGAGAGAGAGAGAGAGAGAGAGAGAGAGAGAGAGAGAGAGAGAATAGCACACTAGTGGCCTCTTAGCTGCTGTGAATGAATTCCAGACATGTGTGCCCCCCAGTGGGCAATTGAGGCATTGCACCCTTGCATCACTTTCTGTCTGGCTAAATGTGGGACCTGGAGAATCGAACCGGCGTTCTTAGGCTTGGCAGACAGGCGTCTTAACCACTAAGCCATCTCTCTAGCCCATGATCACGTTTTTAAAAGGCTAGATGCCTGGATACAAATTGCCTTCTCTGTGCAATTGATTCTAGGAAGATGTTTTGCTGTTTTGTGGGAACCATAGGCAGAACTTGTGTGCATCTAGTCCCATCCAGCTCCTGGATCCAAGTTTACTGTTCATCATTATAGTTCCCATCACATGGTTGTGACTAAACACCTGACCAAAAGCAACTGATGGGAGGAAAGGGTTTATTTTAGCTTACAGTCTTGAAAGGAAGCTTCCTGATGGTAGGAAAGGATATTAGAGCCAAATCTGGACATTATTTCTTGTTCCAACAGCTGGCAGAAAGGAGCAAGAGAGTGAACTGAGTTAGCACTGGCAAGCTGGGAGTTAGTCAAGCTCAAGGTCCATCCCCAGTTATATACCTCCTCTAGCAAGATTCTACTTCCCAGTTTGCACCAGCTGGGGACCAAGCATTGAATACAAATGAGTTTATGGGAGACATCTGATTAACAGAGTCATGGTTTGTAATTATTGTACAACTGTGTCTCAGTGTATAACATGTTCAAAAAATATGAATCTGGAAGCATATGGGTTGAAAAATGATTGTAATTCTAATATAAAAGGTAAGTGTAACTTTGGCTAGGTTCTTGTGCTTGGAGAAAATTCATATTTATTCATTTATTTATCCTTTACTGTACCAGAGTTCTGGCCACATAACTCCTTGTGATTCTAACTTAGTGTTTCAGATATATCTCATATGTTTAATAATTGCAGTAAGGGCTGCTCAGCATGTTACTTGTTAATAAAGGACATCTGCAATTGTTTTAATGCTTATTTAAAAAGAAATTGGGATTTAGTGCTTGTAGGCACTAATGGAGTCAATGGTACTTTAATATGTGTTAATGGCACTTCAGTTCCCTTAACAGCAGAAAACAGTGAGGTTATTAACTAAACACAGAACCTCTCCAAATGAAAAAGACAGCCTGTGGAATCTAGACAAGGTAAAGATGGCTTTGGAGTCTGCCAACTGACAGGAGCTCATTTAAGCCTTAAACAAATGTATACATTTTCCCCTTGAAATGTTTTATTCCTTTTATTAATGTACATTAATTGTTAAAAAATAGGTTTCCTTATGACATTTTTATACAGGTCATGTACTTTGATCATATTCACCCTCATTATCCCTCTTTTTCCTCCTCTTCCATTCCTGTGAGACTCTTTCCTTTTCAATAATTCTTCTTTCATGTCATGTCTTAAAGTCTAGATTATGCATATGAAACAAAACATTCAATATTTGTCTTTTTGAGTCTAGCTTATTTTAATTAACATAATATCCACTTCTATCTATCTTTCTGAAAGCAACATGAGTTCATTCTTCTTTATGGTTCAGTAATGCTCCTTTATTGATATATACTAAATGTCTTCATCCATTCACCTGTTGATGAATTACTTAGCTGATTCTATAACTTCAATATTATGAATTATACTACAATAGGCATGGCTGTACAGAGATCTCTATTATAATGAAAACTCAGATTCTTTTAATTATTCACCCAAGAGTGGTATAGATGGATCATATTTTACTCTAGTTTCAAGGTTTTAAAAAACCACCATATTGATTGACATAGTAACTGTATTAATTTACATTCACACCTATAATGACTAAAGTTTCCTTTTCCCTGACATCCTTGCTGTCACTAATTTTGTTTCTCCAATGATAGCTATTCTGACTATAGTGAAATGGAATCATAGTGTTATTTTTAAAGTTTTGTTTGTATGTACATATACATGGGTGTGCCAAGATCTTTTGCCACTGTAGAGGGAAGCCCATATGGCTTTATATGAGCAGTTGGGGAATTGAACCCAAGAAAACAGGCTTCGCAAGGAAGCACCTTTAATTGTCGAGCTATCTCCCCAGTCCTTCAGTGTTATTTTACTATGGCTGCTTCTAATGGTGAGGATGTTGAGCATTTATTTTTATTAACTATCTGTATTTCTTTTTAAATATTTTATTTTTATTTATTTGAGAGAGAGGGAGAGGAAGAGAGAGAGAATGGGCAGGGCAGGGCCTCTAACCACTATAAATGAACTCCAGATGCATGCAACATCTAGTACATCTGGCTTATGTGGGTCCTGGGGAATTGAACCTGGGTCCTTTGGCTTTGCAGGCAAGCACCATAAGCACTAAGTCATGTTTCCAGCCCTGTTTATATTTCTTCTATTGAGAAATGCTTGGTTTATCTGCCCCTTTATTGATTGGATTATACCTTCCTCTTGGTATTTCATTTCTAGTTCTTCATGTATTTTTGTATTCATCCCCTGCTGATGAATGACAAGAAAACCCTCGGTTCACTCTGATGATCATTTCCTTTGCTGTGGAGAAGCTTTATACTTTGATGAAATTCTATTTCTCAATTCTCACTATAATGTTCTAACATATTGAAATCTTATTCAGAAATCTATGTCTATATCTTCAAGTATTTTTTTTCCTGGATTTTTTTGTGGTGCTTTCAATTTAAAGGATGAATAATATTGTAATGTGAGTGTGGGAGAAGCCATCATGCATCTTGTCAAAACTGTAGGGAAAAGAACCTGCTGCATACTCCTGGTGAAATCTCATTGAGAGGCTAACTCTGAACTGATCACTATAGAAAAGATGTTCCTACCTATTTATTTTAGAGCTTCAAAAAATCAAGGGATTTTGAGGAATGTAAAGGAAGATGTTCTAAAACCCCAGAGTTGTGATTCAATGGGTTGGATCTCAGCTCAAGTATTAAACTCCACAAATAGGAAGATGTGGTAATTTGAATGGATGGCCAACAATATATGCAGGATTTTATTAAAGTTTGTAATTTAGACCTGCAGCCACCTGGCTGGAGGAGGGGTCACTGTAGGTGGATCCTAGGGTCCAGCCCTAATGTGTGGTGGTGGATTATGAATTCTAGTCTAAAGAAGATATTCAGAGTGCTTGAGGTCTACCTGGAGTTCCTGAAATGTATTGCTTTTGGTGGTGCCGGTATGGCTTATAGCTTCTTTCTCTGTTTGTTGCTGTGAAAAGAGGGCCAACTTCTTCTGCCATTATGGAACTTCCCCTAGATCTGTAAGCTTCAAAAATATGCAATTTCTCCCATAAACTGTGCCTGGTTTTGAGATTCATCCCAGTAATGTGAGGCTGCCTACTACAGAATTGGTACTGAGGAGTGAACTAAGATGAATGTGATGATGTGGATTTTGGTCTTTTGGAACTTTCATTTTGGGGGAATGGGCATGGATTTGGTACTTACAACTGAAGACACCTTCTGGAACTGTAAGCCAAGTTTTATGGACTATTCTGATGACAGTTTGAGAATGCTAAGTGCCGAGAAAATTGCATTTGGAAGCTTGGCTTATGAACTTTGTAAGGTGAAGAAAAGACTGTAGAGGACTTTGTTGGAACTAGCCTCTGGCATAAGGGATGACTGTGTTCTGCTGCCCAGGCCCAGAGAGTTTGATCAGGGTTAAATTTGTAATGGATTTATGTGCTTGGCTAAAGATATGGGACTGACAAATTCACTATTTTAAGTTGGAAAACCTCAAGCAAATTTAAAATGATGGGCCCAGAGACTGGTTGCTGAAGTTTATATTGTCAAACATATTAGCAATCTTAAGGAAGATGGCCCAATTGCTTTACATTAAAACAATGGAAAGGATGTCTGAAGGAAGACTGTGATGGAAATGCTAAGTCTTTTGTAAAAGAGCTGACAGGATAAAGAACCTGATCTTCAAGGTTACAATTTATTTTGCCCTGAATTAAGAATATGGCTACATCCTGCATACCTGGTATTAGGTTTGGAAGCATGAAACATGCATGGAGTGGGTCATGAAGTACACACAAGGTTCCAGGATCCACTGCTGAGATGTGGCATGAGGCAGGGCATGATGACCCTGATTGGATGGCAAAGCCATCGGAAGATGGACTGTGGTTTGCATGGAGACCTTATGAGATTTTGGATATACTAGGACTGTTCAAGGTCTACCATGGAGACTGTTAGCCAAGGATGGAAATTTTCAGGCAAGCTGGAGGGGCAGAATTAGAAAATCTGGAGACTAACTGTCACTGTACTTTAACTGCAGAAGTTTGATGTTTGATGGTTGTTGAGTTTGCATTGTTCGAGTCTCTCCTTTCTATGCCTTATGGGAGTTGGAAATATTTACTCTGTGCCTTTATATGTTGAAAGAATTTAACTTGTTTTGATTTTACAGGACTCATAGCTAGGAGACTATCTTAAATCTCAGGTGAGACTTAGGGCCTTAGAACAATCTTGAGTTGGTAAAGACTATGGAGACCTTTGAATTTGGACTGAACACAATATACAATGTGAGATGGTTATGAATCTATTGGGGGCCAGGGCAGAATGTGGCAGTTTAAGTGGATGTCCCATGATATATTCAGGACTTTTTTAAGGTTTGTAATTTAGACCTGCAGTCACCTGGCTGGAGGAGATGTCACTGTGTGTGGATCCTAGTGTCCATCCCTAAGGTGTGGGGCTGGATTTGGAATTCCAGTGTAAAGATGTTCATAGTGTTTGAGTTCTGCCTGGAGTTCCTGAAGTATACTTTCTTGCTTTTTGGTGATCCTGGTGTGGATTGTGGCTTCTTTCACTCTGATTGGTCCTGTGAAAAGGGGGCCAACTTCCCCTGAATCTGTAAGCTTCAGAAAAATGACATTTCTCCCCTAAACTGTGCCTGGTTAAGAGGTTCATCCAAGTGACATGAGACTGTCTGCTACAGAATGCTAATTAATAAATGAAGTATTGGCATATATACCTTCCTTTATAACCACTAAGCCTCCTTTTACCTTGTACCTATGTGAAGATTAATCTTTTAAAAATATTTTTATTTATTTCAGAGATGATAGGTAGATGATAGATAGATGATAGATAGATAGATAGATAGATAGATAGATAGATAGATAGATAGATAGACAGGGAGAAAATATGGATGTGCTGTGGCTTCTTGCAGCTGCAAATGAACTCCAGATGAATGTGTCACTTTGTGCATCTAGCTTTAGGTGGGTACTGGGGAATTGATCTCAGGCCATCAGGCTTGGCAAGCAAGCACCTTTAACTGCTAAACTATCTGTACAGCCCCAAGTTTTGATCTTATAATATTCATTTTTAGATGCATTAGTTATAACTGGTGGCACAATTTGTAATAAAAGCATTCTATTAACTTAAAGAATAGAAATATTAAGAAAGTAAGATATAACTTTCATCCAAAGCAAAGAGCTATTCTTTTATTTCACATATTTCTAAATTATTCTAAATATTTCCTAGTACACTTACTCCTTATATTGTATATAAACACTGATAAAAGTTCTCTGAAATTAGGGGCTGGAGAAATTGCTTAACAGTTAAGGCACTTGCCTGTGAAGCCTAAGGATCTAGGTTTGATTCTCCAGGTTCCATGTAAGCCAGATGCCCAAGGTGGCGCATGCATCTGGAGTTCATTTGCAGTGGCTGGAGGCCCTGGTGTGCCCATTCTCTTTCTCTCCCTCTCTCTAATAATAAAATAAAATAAATTTTAAAGAAATTTGCCTGAAATTAAACATTTAGTCAAGGGGCTGGAGAGATGGCTCAGCTGTTAAGACACTTGCCTGCAAAGCCAATGATCTGGGTTTTATTCCTAGTACCCATGTAAAGCCAGATGCACAAGGTCGTCCACGCATCTGGAGTTCATTTGCAGTGGCTAGGTTCTGGTGCACCCATTCTGTCTCTGTTCTTCCTTCCATCTCTCTGTCTGCTTGTAAATAAATTAAAATATTTAAAAAAAATTTCAGTGAGGGCTGGAGAGATGGCTTAGTGGTTAAGGCACCTGCCTGCTAAGCCTAAGAACCCGGTTCCAATCTCCAGGTCCCACATTTAGCCAGATGCAAAAATGACTCAAGGGCGCAATGCCGCACTTGCCCACAAGGGAGTTCACACACCTGGATTTCATTCACAGCAGCTGAGACTGCTGGCACGCCCATTCTCTACCGGTCTCCTTTTCCCTCTCTGTCCTCTCTCTGTCTCTCTCCAAAAATAAATAAAATTTAAAAAATTAAATTAAAAAAAGTTTAAACTATTTTTGTGTAGTGATTAGAAAATATCTATTTTGTTGATATTCCCATTCCATTTATATTATGCATCTTAGAGATGAAAAGATTGGTTTATTTATTTCTTAGCTGGAAGAGGGAAGCCACTAGAATTCTCATTCTATTGATTTTTAAACTTTTACTTAATGGTTTCTGAGAACCTTTTCTGAAATATAACCTTATCAAATATTATATAGAATGAGTAATCTTTGGTACTTGTGGTAGTTAAAAGGACACTCATTGATTAAGTATTTAAAATACTAGATTGGAAATCAGGAAACTTAAGGTTTTATTTCAGCTTAACATACCATGGCTTTAGATTCTTTCCATGTCAGAGTTGTTACAAATCCCAATAAGGCAATTTTTGGGATAGTTCTGTACTTTTAGGTAGAAAGGTTTTATATCAATATAAATCATTAGCATGAACCACTTGAAGTCCCATTGCTTGAAATGTGGTCCTCAATATAGAACTCTCTATTGTCAGTATCTAGTTATATAAAGCAATCTGAGATTATATTGTCAATTTTATATCCACACAGGGTTTTTGTTAACACTCACTACAAAAGGGGATGATTAGCAGTGAGATCAATGCATTATTAGACATAACTCTGCACGTGGGCAACATTTCTTTCTATATCATTCCTCCCTGTTTTCTAAAAAGAACATATTCCAGTCTTGAATTTACATATTATATCTACCCTCATGTGACAAAGACAAACACATTGTTTAAATTATCTCTTTTTAAAGCATGATAAAACAGAGTTGGAAAGGAGGCTTAGCAGTTAACGCATTTGCCTTCAAAGTCTAAGGATGCTTGTTTGATCTCCCAGAACCCATGTAAGCCAGGTGCTCATGGTAGTGTAGTGTATGCATCTGGAGTCATTTGCAGGGGCTGGAGGCCTTGGTGTACTCTCTCTCTCTCTCTCTTTCTGTCAAATAAATAAATAAGAATGATAAAATAGTCATCTTGAATGTTTCACAAAGAGGGTGCTAATAATTCCATCGTAAATTTACACATATCACTAGTCGCCAGTGAAACACCAATAAATTAACTCAACAATGCTGTGGCATCAATCTAGGAAGAACAGACTGCCTAGAAGGCAAAATCATAACACAATTTCTACCACCATGCTATAGCTATTTTCAAATCTTTTAAAATGTATTTCAGGTAGCATTCTTAGCACTTAATATAGGGTCATTTTCTTCAATGTTCTCTTCAGGGTGAATAGCTATCATTCTATAAAATGAGAATTCAGACTACATGTCAAATACTCAAGGAGGCACACTTGGAGGTGAGAATGCCCAGAAGATAAATTGGAAAGATACTATAGGTATTAGGTTGTGTAAATGCTGCCTTCAATTTGTGTAGCGGCCTTTGTAGCCTTTTCAGAGCAAGATAATGAATTAAATGTAATTCATGCCTGTCCCCTGCAGTCCTAATAAGGACCAAATAGCTGGATTCAAACTGATTTGAAACTTATCCTGGAACCATTCCATGGATGCCTTGTTCACATTCTATAATTGGGCCCAAACAAGCTTTAATATAGCTTAATTTCTGCCCTCTTTACAACACTGTCAAGAGAGGCTCTTGAATTATAGCAAAACCTTAAGTCTCTCTTTGCTTGCAAAGACTCACCACACGCCAACACTTGCCCTTGTTTCTCATTTCTTAGGTAGGACAAAGTTTGTTTTTACCCCCAAAAGGCTTTTTAAAAAATATTTTATTTATTTATTTGAGAGAGAGAAAGACAGAGAGAGAGAGAGAGAGAGAATGTGCCAGGGCCTCCAGCCACTGCAAATGAACTCCAGATGCATATGCCCCTTTGTGCATCTGGCTTATGTGGGTCCTGGAAAATCAAACCAGCATCCTTTGGCTTTGCAGTTAAACACCTTAACTGCTAAGGCATCTCTCCAGCTCAAGGCTTTTCTTTTATATTTTCCTTTTCTCTTAACCAAGCTGTTAATGGTAGCACAAGAAACTGATTTGTTATGTATGATTCCAAGTTAACTGTTAGAAATGTACTGTTAATTACAACACTTCAGACATTCAATAGGACTTAACCAAACACTAGCAGGTGCTTCTCACCCAATACTGAATGACTACTTCCCCTTGGCTACGTCAGGGAGCTCCTTGTCCCTGTCCAGGAGTATGAAGACCCCATAGGAGCACTTCAGTGGATCTCAGTGTGTCAGGATTACTCTCAGGGGTGATCCACACTCAGTATCAAGGTTAGGGTTTAGTTACAGAGACCTCGACCACAAAGAAGCACTTCAGCGGGGCTCACTAAATTGGGATTAGCCCCATGGATGATCTTCCCTCAGCATCAGATTCGGGATGAGGGCTTACTAGCAATAGCCCCCAAAAAGCACTTCAATGGCGTTCGCTATGTTGGGACTACCTCCACTGGTGCTCATCCCTATCTCGGGTGAAGGTTTACTTACTGAGGTCTAGATTCAAAGGTGGTCCTTCAGTGGGGCTCAGTATTTCAATATTGCCCACACAGATGCTTCTCCCTCAGTATTGGGATAAGGGCTTACTTACAGAGCACCAGACCCCCAAATCAGCACTTCAGTGGGGCTCTATATGTCTGGATTATCTGCATGGATGCTCCTTCCTCAGTCTTGGGTTGAGGACTTACTTCTAGAGCACTAGACCCTAAAAATGTACTTCAGTGGGGCTCACATCTGTCCACAGATGCCCATCCCGCAGTCTCGGGGTGAGGGCTGAGTGTCAGAGCAGGAGACCTCAAATCAGCACTTCAGAGGGGCTCATGCATATGCATCAATACAGATGCTCGTCCCTCAGTCTTGAGGTGAGGGATTGTAGACCACTAGACCCCAAAGTATCACTTCAGCAGGGTTCAATATGGCTGGATCATATCCCAGTAGATGCTCTTCCCCCAGTCTAGAGGCATTTATAGAGAACTAGACCCCAAAAGTAGCACTTCTTTGGGGCTCACTCTGTTGTAATTACCCCCTTGAATGTTCTACCCTCAGTCCTTGGATGAGGACCCCAAGGCAGCACTTCATTGGATCTCGCTATTTTGAAATTACCCCCTTGGGTGCTTCACCATCACTCTCAGGCTTAGGGTTTATTTACAGAGCAATAGACTCCGTACAGCATTTCAGTAAAGCTCACTATGTCAGTCTCAGTCAGGCTGAGGACTCACTTAGTGAGCACTAGGCTCCAAAACAGCATTACAGTGGGGCTTACTGTGTTAGGATTACCTCAACGGATGCTCATGGCTTGTCTCAGAGTGAGGGGTTAGTGTGTCAGAGCAGGAGACATCAAATCAGCACTTCAGTGAGATTCACTATGTGGAGGTTTCCCCCATGGATGCCCCCTCTCAGTCTGGGGCTGAGGGCTTACTTACAGAGCTTGGAGACTCCAAAGAAACCACTTACATGAAGTACACTGTTCTGTGATCTTTTGCCCTCTATATATTCTCTCTCCTCTCAGGCCAGAAGACCTTGACTTTCATTACATACAGCTGGCACAGTGAGCATCTGACATCTCGGGTGTGTGTCTTATGATCATCCCCAAGCCTTCTCTTTTGATTTGTCCCAGCTGTTTCAATGGGGAGAAATTTTGCCACTTTTTTTTTTTTCTTTGAGATAGACTTTCTTGCTGCACCAGGAGAGCATTGCTTAGGCAACTCTAGCTAGGTAACAAGCCCAGAATTATTCCTGTTCTGTCTCTGTAGTTCAAGTGTAGTTCATACCACCATGCCTGGCTGTCACATCAGTGCTGGGATCCAAACTCAAGTTCTCATGCTTCTGTGGTAAGCACTTCACTACCTGGGCCATCTCCCTATTTCCTTGATTTATGTTTTGATTTATGCTTTGTAAAGGATATGAAAGCAACCACCCTGACAAGACATACACACCTATGCAATGGTGGCACTCAGCCTAGGTAGGTAACCAGTGGCTTTCTGATTGGCTAAGAGATCCGGTCAGATGAAAGGAACCCATAGCTGAAACTGGGAATGGAGTCAGAATCCTATGGAGGCACACACTGAGGATAATCAAAATGCACCAAACCAGAAATCCACAGCAGCTGAGATTTCAACACTAAAATATACTTAAACACACCCGCCATGGCTTAGGGAATTTTGTGAAGATGGAGAGGAAAGATTGTAAGAGTCACAGGGTGGGAGGGAATATTTAGAGGCATTGCCCCTGCCCCACCCCTACAATGACTGACTGCTGCTCTCACAACTCACAGCCCACAATCCCATGGTGAATACCATCAATAGGTTGGGGCAAGGAAGAGAGAAATGATGGTACCAACACATGATGTGTCCATACAAAGTATATACGAAATTAAAAAAAATAAAAGAAAAATTGGTTAAACTGTCGAAGAGAAGTCATTAAAGCCATGAGGCAACTCATCTAGATGATAGGTAGATAAATAGATGGTACAGAGATGATATATAGATACATAGGTAGATGGATGGATGATAGGTAGATGATGGATAGATAGGTAATAGATGGATTGAGAGATACATAGATAGAATCCTTTATCTCTGAATTTTGTCCCTATAGATCCAGGTTTTCAAGACAAAAAAAAAAAAAAAAAGCAGCTTTCAGAATTTCTTTGCCCACAGTAATAGAGAAACATTGTTTTTTCCATGAAGAACCCAATTGTTGATTTAATTTTGTTTGAACATTTCACTGGCTCCGCAGACCACTAGTTCACATTTCCCTAAATGACCTCGCGCCTCTAGTTGCAATGTGACTTGCCCTGTTGATTGTGTCTTCCCCAGATGTCATGTTCTAGCCAATGCCCACCATCTAGTCCACTTGCTTCCGAGGTGGTTCCAGCCCAAGTTCTTGGTGAGTTTCCAGCATTTAGTTTGTATGATGCTCCAGCCTCTTTTTTTTTTTTTTTTTTTTTTTGATTTCTCAGAATGTGTCAGACCTCAAAGGAAGAAGTGGATATTGAGACTTGCAGGCATTAGAGTTGGGACTATGGTCTCTCCTTGAGGAGTGGGGGATGGCGATTTCCCTGTTTACTTTTAAGATTACAGTGGATGACCTTAAGAAATTCTACCAACCACAACACAAAGGGTCAGGCATGTAATATCTTTTTTTTTTTTTTTTTTTTTTTTGCAGGGCAGGGTGGTGGGAAGAGTACTGCATACTGCAACCAACCTTTTTTGCCAGAGGCCTGGTGTGTGTGGCTTCTGAAGAATTATAGTAAATCACATAGCCTTCTTTCTCTTGGGGCTTTGTAACCAAAATCTCAAGGCAGTAAATGCCCTTAGTTTGTCTAGATTTGAACAAAAGAAGTCATCTTAGAAAGAAAGAAAATTCTTGCTTCTGGAGAAAAATGACTTAAAACAAGCAATAGAATCTCAATAGTAGTAAGTTTATTACTTTATTCAACAGTCAGACAGATAACAAATTTTTGTATACCTAACCATTTCCTAAAAGTCTACCTTCTTTTGTAAATTCTTTCTATATTTAGTCTATTTGTAGTCTGGACATATCTTTTTAAAAATGTGTTAATTAAAGTGTTCCCTGCAAGAGAAAATGAATGCTTTTGCATTAACAAGAGGCATTTTTCTTTCCATGCTGTAGAAAAGAATTTGACAGAAATGGAGTCTTGGTTAGAGCAGAGCTGATACGTAGAACCTGGGGCCAAGCACCTGAATTCGCATCTAGTCTTGGGAGTAAGGCCATAAAAGGACAAAATAATTTATAAAAAGAATCATCAAGAGGAACATCCAGGAGAGAACACAAAGGGACAAGGCCATATTAAAAATAAAATGGGGGGCTGGAGAGATGGCTTAGCTGTTACGGCACTTGTCTGCAAAGCCAAAGGATCCCAGTTCGATTCTCCAGGACCCACATAAGCCAGATGCACAAGGGGGTGCATGCATCTGGAGTTCGTTTGCAATGGCTGGAAGCCCTGGCACACCCATTCTCTCCCTCTTCCTCTCTCTCTCTCTCTCTCTCTCTGCCTCTTTCCCTCTCTCAAATAAATAAATAAAAAGAAATTATTTAAAAAAAACAAAAAATAAAAATAAAATGGGAATTCAGATATTATGAAGAAAAATTACAGCTTCCAGACAAGGTGGCTCCAAAAGTTTTACTGAATAGTTTTGTCAGGGCTGTGCCTCTCACTGGTCTGCTTTGATTTGAAAACAGATAAAGCAATGACATGTTCTAGGGGCTCATGTCTCCGACACAGTCACACAAACATAATTTATTATGTGAATAAGGTAAGACATGCACATAAAAACTGAAGAAATATATGTGTTTAACAGACACTCAGTATGTCCTAGAATATAGTCATCACATATGTGAGAGAATCCTTCTGTGAGAAAAGAATAGCTTTCTAGTATGTGTTCATTCCACAATGTGAGCCCCCTGTATACTTTCTGCCGCTCTCTCAGATTACCTATCAAACCACAAATAAAGCCATGTGCAAAGTTTTGCAAGAGTCCCCAGTGAGGGCTACTGTGAAGACAAATGGTTAATGTCTGCTCTCCCAGCTGCTCAGTTAATTACTATAATAGAAAACATCTTGAGGGAAAACACTGCATACAGTTATTAGCAATTAACCCACAACTCTGAAAAAAAAAATCACAATTCTTACTAATAATAGAGCCTTGCCCAGCCAGCCTAATTATGATTTCTACCCAAGTCTTTATTTTCCAAAAATGTGTGACAAATTATAAGTTGCTACTATTTAAAATGCAGGTAGGAAATCAAGATGAAGAAGACCCCATTAAATACAAAATGGAGAGCAGAGAAGACAGAAATGGGAAGGGTGTGATTTATGTGGTAATGAACTAATTCCCCAACATGCAATAGACTCAGATATGTGAGCCAAGGGAACTTGTCTCTGAGTATTTATGACAATGAGATTCTCACCATCCTGTGGTGAGAATGGTTGATGGTGCTGATGTAGTGACAAAGCTAGAACACAGTATCGGGCAGAAGAACCCACGAACTAACACATTCAAATTTGGCATGATTTTTTCTTCAAATCATGGATCTTCTTAAAAATAGTTCAATCTTGATTTTCAAATATTTCCCTCATATTTGAATGTCTCTTCTATTACTCCCACATTGCTGACTTTGCTCATTGCGTACTGGTGTTGTTCTTACTAAAACCTCTATACTTGCTCTTACTTCTCTGTGCAAGCTTTTTACCCCAGATGGGCATGACTCTGTCCTAAGAATTCAGACATTCTCAGGGCAGACTTGATCACACACTAAGCAACCGGCTTCTCCCTTTTCTTTCTAATTTATAACATTCTTTTATTTTCTGAGCATAGACCACTGTCTGAAACACTATCCATTCTGCTGTTGTGCTTACCAACTTTCTCTTTAACTTTCCAAACCTCCCTTTTCTTTATATTCTCATAATATAGCTATTTTGCTAACATATACTAATACTTACATTAGTTTAAGCATGCAATATTACTTATAGATAAGTCAAATGATGGATTAGGGTATTACCTTTCTCATATTCATTTTGCCTTTTAATTGATTTTTTGACAATTTTCTCACATAGAATATATTTTGATCATTTTCACCCTTATTACCTTATTTGCTCTTCACACTCCTGTGATATCCTTCTTTGTTCCAACTAGTTCCCATTCTACTTTTATTTTTTTCTTTTTTTGATGAACCATTGAGTTTAATTAGGGCAACTTACATGAGCATGTGTAAGAGGTTGTTTATCACAGCATGGTCTACAGGTAATAATTTTCTTGTGTTCAATCTTCACATGTAAGTAGCTCATCTCCTTGCACTATGCTTGAATGTGTAGAAGTGATTCCCCTTTCAACCACATTACATGACTGCTCTCCTCTTTTATCTTTTTGATACTGTTTAATCTCTAATTATACTCAGCTGATAGGATGTTTCTTGTGTCTGGCTCAAAGCTTCAGTCATAAAAATTTCCTTTGGAAATCACCTGTGAAATTTACATTCCTGGGAATTCTCTGCCTCTTCAAAGTCAGTGCTTCTATTTTCTGATGTCCATATTTTCCGCTTTCTTAGATCACTTCGTTTTGCTGAGGCATTTCCTCCAGTACCTTCACAAGAAAATGTGTGCAAATGTTCAGTTTTTGTAGTTTTTAACATCTGAAACTATCTTATTTTATTTCATTGATAGTCCAACTGAAAATGGAATATTACGTTGAAAAGTTATTCCCCTCTATGTTTTGAGGTATTATAACATGCCATTTTGGGATTTCCTTTTTAAAAATATATTTTATTTATTTATAGAAAGAGGCAGAGAGAAAGAGAGAGAGAGAGGGAGGGAGGGAGAGCAAGAGCGAGAATGGGCATGCCGGATCCTCCAGCCACTGCAAACAAACTCCAGATGCATGTGCCCCGTTGTGCCTCTGTCTTATGTAGGTCCTGGAGAGTTGAACCGGGATCCTTTGGCTTTGGAGGCAAATGCCTTCACTGTTAAGCCATCTCTCCAGCCCCTTGGGGTTTCCTTTTAAAAATATTTTTATTTATTTATTTATTTGAGAGAGAGGAAGGAAGGAAGGAAGGAAGGAAGGACGGGAGGGAGGGAGGGAGGGAGGGAGGGAGGGAGGAAGGGAGGGAGGCAAACAGAGTGATTATGGGCATGACAGGGCCTCCTGCCACTGCAAAGAAACTCTAGGCACATGTGCCACTTCATGCATTTGGCTTTATGTGGGTACTGGGGAACTGGACCCTGGGCTATTAAGCATTGCAAGCAAGTGTGGCTTTAACCACTGAGCTATTTCTCCAGCCCCATTTGGGGTTTCTTTTGAGAAACTCAACACTATTTTAAGTGATACCTTTTGCAAGCATGCTGTCTCTGTTCTTTTATCATTTTTCCCTGTCCCTGGGTTTTTGAAGTTTTGTGATGTATATCAGTATGTGTCTCTGTTGCCCTGGTAATCTGCAGGTCGCGGACTATGTCCTGTTCAGGTCTTATCTTGTTTCTTTATAATTTTCTCATCTCTCTTTTCTCATTTTTATTTTCCTTTTCTGAATTTTCTGAATTTATTCTCTATTCTTTAATTCTTTCCTAACTAATATCTTTCTGTTTTTAGAGGCTTTCTTGATTTATCTACAACCTTTTTATTGAATGTTGAAATTGTAGCTACCTTGCTCCTAACCTCAAAGGCCTATTTCCCATTTTATGAATGTTCCATTTTATAGCTCATTATTTTGTGCTTATGAATGTAACATATCCTCTTTCCTTTCTGAAGATTTTATTTTTTTAGGAGGGAGGACTCATTTCTCTTCTTTTGCCAGGTTCATTTTATCTCTTTGTGGTGGTTTGAATGTAAAATGTTCCCCATAGCCTCGAGTGCTTATGATTAAGTTTCATGCTCAACCTCGAGCTGGTGGAGCCTTTGGGAGGTGGTTTATTGCTGGAGGAGGTTTGTCACTTAGGTGAGTCCTTGGGATTTTATAATCCAGCCCCACCTGCCAATGCAAAGCTCAATCTTTCTACTTCCTCCCTGTGGCTGTGGAGGTGTGATGCCTGGCTGTCTGTCCTTGCAATGCTTTCCCCACAATGATGAAACTTCCCCTCAAAATTTTAAGCTAAAATAAACCCTTTCATCTTTTTCACATTTTTTTTATGAGAGAGAAAGAACTGGCTGCCAGGGCCTCCAGCTTATAATCAAACTCCAGATGCTTATGCCACCTTGTGCTCATGTGCCACCTTGCACTTGTGTTACCTTGTGTGTCTGGCTTACATGGGTCCTGGAGAGTCAAACATGGGTCATTAGGTTTTGTAGGTAAGTGCTGTAACCACTAAGTAATCTCTCTAGCCCCATCCCTTTCATTTTTAAGTTGCTTGTGATTGCCTGTTTTGTCCCAGTAATGAGAAGTTAACTGCTACACTGCTCTTTTCATGTATCTTACTAGATGTTGGAAGGTTTCCTCACATCTGATGGTCTTTGGTTGACTGTATATGAACAAGCACTAAACAGAGTTTTGGAAGGAAGTGTCCAGTGGTATTCTTCACTGGAATGCCAGCTACTTGCATTTTTAGTGGGGTATCTTGAGAACAATCTCCCAGCCTCCTGCATGATGCAAAACATACTTAATTACAGGTTTAGGAAGGGCATAGTGGAAGCAGCCATGAGGACCTCTCAATTCTTTGTGTAGATATATATTCACTTGGTCATCCTAGATCTCTGCCTTATTCCTGTCAATGCTGGATCGCTGTGATTCCTCCCATCATCTGAGTGGCAGAAGAAGAAGACTCTATTGCTCTTTGTATTTTAATACCAGTGCTTGCATTTTTGGCTTACTCATCACCCCCACTCTTCAGCATGCTTAGTCATTTCAGGCCCAGAATCCCTCATCTATTCTCTGTCCAGGTGACTCACTGCTCTTCTCCTGGACATTACTTTTTACACTCCCTCCTGTGACTTTTGTGATTTGTCTCTACCATGGTGGTAGGAATCCTGAAACAGATGTATTCTCTTTGTCTTGGTTGGCAAATAGCTTAAAGTATTACTCCTTATTTAATGAGGTTTAGGAAAGAATTAGGCATCACCTAGTGTGTTCAATCTGTTATACATTAAACTAGAACCCTTTTCATGCTTTGATTTTTTTTTTTTCTCTTTTAGGTCTCAGAATCCCCTTTGGAAACTAGGAGCCATGTTCACTGAAAACAGTGATGTTCATATTTTACTGTGAGGAAGCATCATCACTCTGAAGGGCTCATGAAACCCAGGTTACTGTGCTCACTCCAGATTGTCTGATTCAGTACTTAGGGAAGGGCCTGAGAATTATTTCTTTGGGGGCCCTTAGAAATGCTGATGCTGCTGGTTTGGGTCCATGCTTAAATAAACACCAGTGTATTGATTTTGGTTAAATTAGCTCTGGCTTTCTTCTTTTATATTCAGAGATGCTTGCCTGTCAAACTATTCATCCTTTTTTGACCCACATCATATATGGTCTGTGAATAATTTTCCTGGTTAGAAGAAATGCTTATCCTGCTCCTTCTTAAAAGCCCCACCTTCATTTAATACCTCTGTTTCTTCTTACATTAACAACACTGGATGAGTCAATATCTGACATCTTAGAATTGAGTGAACCCCTGCATGCATTTATTGAAAATTTCCCCTTCTTCTGCCTTCCCTTATTCTCAACATCCTATCCTTATTCTCTTCTCCTTACTTCTGTTCTTCCTCATTTATATCATCTAACCACCTTTCTGATACAAAAGCATGATGAATCAAACTAAAGTTACATTAACAATGTACACTCAAGGGAAAAAATCACATAAGCTTAGAATGTATTTCTCAAAGATTGTCTTAATTCCTTTATGACCAAGTTATATGATCAGTGGCAGGTGCACTTATGAAATCAGGTATGTAGATTTTAGCAACTTTACTCAAAGTAGCTGGTCTGTGAACTCTTCATTAACTGGGCTCCAGTTTGACAAGGTACTTAACTAAGAATGAAAGTTAATGAGTATCTCACTTCACTGAGAAAGCCTTGCTCTGAAGAAGCAAAAGTAAGTCAACTGAAACTGAAGTACACAGTTTGCTTCCTGATATAGTCTGCTTTTGTTGTGACATAGGCTTCTTCTCCTAGGGCCAGTATGAAACACTTTGCATTTTCACACAATGCTATGGAGACTGTACTTTAAAAACAATTTAAACTGGGTGTGGTGGTACATACCTTTAATCCCAGCACTTGGAGGCAGAGGTAGGAGGATTGCTTTGAGTTTGAGGCCACCCTCAGACTACATAGTGAATTCCAGGTCAGCCTGAACTAGAGTGAGACCCTACCTTGGAAAAACAAAAAAACAAACAAAAAATTAAAATTGGATACAATCATATACCATTAAATTAAGCTTACGAAAATTGTATAAATCAATGTTTTTGAGGACATTGACAGAGTTCTGAAAACATGACTACCTACAACTAGTTGCAAAACATTTTCAGCATCCCCAAAAGATATCAACAGTTACTCCCCATTTGTTTCTGCATCCAGCAGAAAGGAAAGGGTAAGTTAATTTTTCCGTTTCTATGGAATTATTATCATGAAACATACATATAAATTTAATGATAAGTCAATGTGTGGTTTTTTAATATCTAATTTACTTCATATAACATTTTTAAGGTTCATCCATGCTGTAGCATGTATCAGTACTTAATTCATTCTGTATTTATGGGTAAATAATATTATATTCATGGACATACATTTTATTTATTTATCAGCTGGTGGATAATTAGGTATTTTTTCAGTATCATAAGTCATACTGCTGCAGACATTCCCATATATGCTTTGTGTTCATTTATGTTTTCAATTTTCTTGACCTAATTATTAAATGTTAGATCATTTGATAACTTTATGATAGATGTTTAGAAGAAATACCAAAATATAATTGGAAGTGGCTATATAATTTTGCTTTCCCACCAGTGATGTATAAAATTTCTAATTTCTCCATATAATTTAACCAGTGTCTTTGAATATAGCATCAACATCGGTATAAAGAACCATCACATTCTTATATTTGTATTTAGATGGTGACCAAAGATGAGCATCTTTCATTATTTGATCATTGGGTTTTTTTGTATACTTTTTTGAAGAAATGTCTATTCAGATTATTTTCCCATTTCTTATTTTAGCATTGTATTGAAAGTATTCCTTATATGTGTTAGATATCAATCCCTTATCATGTAAGTGCCTCACAAGTATTTTATCCCAGTTTTCTTGATATTCAGACTGTTCTTTGGGCATCAAGGTCTTTAGCTATATAATAAGATATAGTTACCTGTCTTGTCTGCCATATACAACACTCTGTGGGAAAAAAATTGATGAGCAAGTGTATGAACATGTAAGGTAATAAACTTTCCTGTACCCTAGCTTTGTGTTTGTGAGTTGGGGACTGTTGTGTGTAGAAAAATTGTGAATTATCCAAATCATGAAGTGGAGATAAACAAAAGAAATATGTCTACCCAGGTCTAGCTTGCTGAACCAGTGAGTTCATTGGCTTCACTTATGGAAATATGAATGAGGG
Source organism: Orientallactaga sibirica (assembly GCA_036365145.1). Lineage (NCBI taxonomy): Eukaryota > Metazoa > Chordata > Mammalia > Rodentia > Dipodidae > Orientallactaga > Orientallactaga sibirica. The sequence goes on from JAEOAD010000008.1 coordinate 15,112,650, forward strand.
TCTACTTACAGGAGCATGGGTGATGAGGGAAGCTGCATCATCAAAAGGCCCACTCGTGCATTCATGGCAACTGCGTCCCATCCCTGGATCTCTCTGCCAAACTTGCTGGCATCTCCTCCAAAGTCTCCTCTCCCTAGCAATTGGTTACTGCTTTGGTAACATTGGTGAGGAGCCTTGTGAATCATACCTCTCTCAGTTCCTGAGACCCATAAGGTCCATTGGCTTCCTAAGCCTTATGAGCCTTCTTCATCTCTGCAGTGGGGAATATTTAAACTCAGAGCAAGAAGCTGCACAACAAGCTCTCAGCCATAATTTAGACTTAATTTCCCAGATAACTGATGACAGTTCTTCCTGCCTTCTTAGGTGGGTTTGTATGGACATGCCTGAGACCATTTGGATTTGATCATTTTTCCTTAAGTGGATAGATTTTCTTATTTACTCTGAGGCACATCAGTCACCATTTTACTCATCTATATGCTTTTGTGAAAACCTTCTTTAATTTGTGTATATTGAGTTGGGAAAGGCATGTACAACTACATTATCAAGATTAGATTTTGCTTATTCCTGTGTTTGTTTGACAAAAGATAAGTTAGTGAAACATTATCAGTAACTTACTGTAACTACATCCGAAATTGACAGATCAGAGCATTTCCACTACCAGGCGCATGTCAGGCTGTTTGTCTACTCTGTACTTAATGATTGGACTTATGCAACTGCTTTAGCAAGGGTATTTGTAGAGACACTAATGGTTGCTGTCTGGATATGATGATTTACCTAGAGCAGTAAGATACAAAGGAAAGGACTTGGGAATATAAGCTGCCTTTTATTCAACATAGATGAAGACTTCAATAAGTTGATTCAGTGCAATAATAGCTGGAGACTATAATAGCTCACTTTCAACAATGGGTTCATCAAACATTCAGAAAATTAACACATTGGTCTTAGTCTGTCCTTTAGACCAAAAAGACCTAACAGACATACACAGAACATTCCACCCAATATCCATAGAATGAACTATTTTCTCAAATATACCTAAATCATTCTTTAAAACAGATTGCATTAAATTTCAGGAAATTAGCAGGCATCTGGAAATTAAGCCACACACCTTTGAATAACCACCAAGTTACTGCAAAACTAAAAGTAAATAAAAACTCTTTTGAAACAAATGAACATGCATGTATACAACATATACCAGACTTAAGGTGTACAATTAAAGCAGTTATAAGAGGGACATTTATAATAATAAATAGGGAAATATATTAAGTAAACTATCTATTTCTATACCTCAAAAATCAGGTAAAGAATAGCAAAGTAAGCTCAAAGTTAGTGGAAGAAAGGAAATAATGAACAGAGCAGAAATAAATGTAGTGAGGTAACCCAGGCCCAGAAAGCCATATGTCACATGTTCTCTCTCATATGTGGATCCTAGCTACAAATGATTGGCTTTCTATGTAAGTAAAAATAAAACTCATATACGAGGAATAGAAAGGGAAGGAGGGGGGACTTAATAGGATGGTGTTGTATATATGTAAGTAGAAGAACAGATTGATGGGGGTGAAAAGTCCTAACTGAGGTCAGGGAAAGAGATTGAGTAAAGGAATGGTGGAAGGAGGGCTAATCAAAATCTAAGAGGATATAAATAAGTCATGGGAAACCTACTTTTGTGGACAATGGAACACTCAGAAGCCATAGATTGTTACTAGAAAATTTTCAGTGCCAGGGAGGAGATACCTTCCAGTGAGTTGTTGGCTAGGGAGGTTGCAGATACCCCTAAAACATTATAGGCCATTGCTGATACCCTTTGTTTCCTACCAGGAATAGATGGTAAGACCCTATTGCTGAAGACTCCACATACTTGGGCAGCAAGATCACTGAGAAATCCTGCTGGGGCTGATCTAAAAACCTCCTCCAGGTGGACCAGCTGACAGAAAATTGGAAAAAGCTATGCTGCATGCAGTTCAACGGGAAAGAGAAAACACCAGAGGAAGATACTCAACAGTGGACACTGCAAGCTTTAAATTTGGCCAGCCAGGCCGAATGAGCCAATGGGTGCAGTAGTGGCATGTCTGTTGTGGGGGAACCAACCACTCCCTAATTGGACTGGAGGCCCGCTCAATAGGAGGGAATACATCCGTGATACTGAAAACCTACGACAGGGGTAGTCATGAGCTCTAGGAGTATAATGTCTGCTGGTGTCTGGCTAAATGTTTATACTATGCTCACCAAACTGCCCAGTAAGCACTTCTCTTAATGTACACACCCATATATTAATGCTACTCTCACTTATGGTTAGAGAAGCTTCTCTTTTCAGATGATGGTGACCTTGGGATGACTCAGAAAGCACCATGATGCTGAGAAAAAGTGACAGAAGAGTGCTCAGCGCTGAAACATCTCAAACACACCTTCCAAGGCTCAGGGTCCATTGTGGAAGAGGTGGCAGAAGGAATGTAAGAGCCAAAGGAAGAGTAGGACTCCTTATAACATGTTCCTCCAAACACAAAATGGCCTGGATATCCATGACACCACAGTGTCTGACACTACCTATATAAGACCATCATAATAGGAGGAAAAGATCATGACATCAAACTGAAAAGAGAGACTGATTGAGAGGGGGAGGGGATATGATGGAGAGTAAAGTTTCAAAGGGGAAAGTGGGGGGAGGGAGGGAAGTACCATGGGATATTGTCTACAATTAAAGAAGTTGTCAATTTAAAAATATTTAAAATTTTGTTTTAAAGTAAAAAAAAAAGAAAGAAGAAAATGAAACAGGCACTGGGGAAAACAGTATGAAAGATCAATGAAACTAAGAACTGGTCTCTTGAAAAGACCAAGTTGACAAACCTTTAGTTGGGTTAGCTGTTTAAAAGGTAGAGAAGACTCAAGGGGTATGGGGAGATGGCTTAATGAATAAAGCACATGCCACTTAAGCCTGTGTATAAGAGTTCAGGTCCCCAGGCCCCTATATTTAAAAACAAAACAAAACAAAAAACAAAACAGAAGCCATGGTGGACTTCTATAATCCCAGCATTCTGATGCTATGGGAGGCAGAGACAGGAGAATATTGTCAAAGCTCAGGTATCAGCCAGCCTGAAAGGTAAAAACAGCGAGCATAGTAGTGAACAACAAGGGTGAGGAAAGACAGTCCATGACCTTGGTTCAACTTAACTGGATGAGGACTGACTTGAAAGTATTACTTTGACATTCATATCCACACAGTGACATGCCCACACATGAGCATGTACACAAACACACACACACACACACACACACACACACACACACACTCCATATACACACACCAAAGGGAAAAATAATATTCAAAGTCAGAAATGAGAGAGGAGACATTATAACTGTTGCTACAGAAATACAAAGGATCATAAGAGAACACTATGAGTAAATACACAGATACACTCCAGAAAATTTGATTTGGCTAATGAGATAAATGTATTTCTTTTTTTTTTTCCCTTTGGGAGGAGGTGTTTTGAGGAAGTGTCTTACTCTAGCCGAGGCTGACTTGGAGCTCACTCTGTGGCCTAGGCTAATCTTGAATACAGGACAATCCTACTATGTGTTGAGATACCCGAGCTACTTTGCCTTACTAGAATGGATTCATTTCTATAAACAGCCTACTAAGATTGAATCATGAAGTATAAAATTTGAATATATAAATAATGTAATTAAATCACTACTAAAAAGTCTCCCACTAGAGAAAAGGTAGTATTTGCTACTGAATTCTATCAAACACTTAAGGACAAACTGATATTAAAATTTCTCAAAATCTTTTAAGAAGTTGTCAAGTATGGAAGACATCTAATGTAATTTTACACAGCCAGCATTACTCTAAAACCAAAGCCAGATGAGAACACTGCAAGAAAAGCAAATTACAGACCATAGTGACTATAGAGGAAAAAAATCATGAACAAAATAATACTAAACAATTCAGAAATGCAATAAAATATTCAGTCATCAAAATTAGGTGAGCTTTATTCCTGAGATGTAAGGATTAAGACATAAGTTGATAAAAGGGAAAAAGCACATTAACAGAATGAAAGGCAAAACTTTCATGATCCTCTCAATAGACACAAAGGAATTATTAGGTAAAATTCAACATGTTTTTATTATGAAAGCTTAATTAAGTACTTAAGGATGGAGTCTCAATACAATGGGTGGCATATATCCCAATGCCACTTGTAATATCATACTCAGTGATAAAAAGTTGAAAGCTTTGTCCCAAATATCAGGACCAAGAATGCCCAATTTCCTCAACTCTAATCAAAAAAGCACTATAAGTTTTGTACAGAGCAACAGGGCAAGAAAGAAATAAAAGGCTTCCAACATGGATAGGAAAACTGAAAATATAATTGTTTGCAGACAACAGAAATAGAAAAATCCACATATCTTCAACACCAATTATTTGAACTAATAAACAAATTCAGTAAAGTTGCAAGACGCACAACAAATGTATAAAAAATCTATTGTCTCTATACACTAGCAATGAATGATCAAAAAAAGAGTATGAAAATAAAAATATAAATAGATGCTACAAAAAAAGCAAAATCATTTGAATCATTAGACAACATTTGACCAGGATGGTGTGTGGTCTCTACAGAGAACACAATGAAACACTGAGGAAATAAACTAAAGACACAAGTAAATGGAAAAGATCCTACATAATTAGGAGCTGAAAAAAAATGATGTCAAAATGGCCATCCTATAGATGTCGTGCAACCTTTATCACAATTTCAAAGACTTATTCATGCAATATAAAAATATACACTAAAAGTCTTCCTGAGCTTTGAGAAACCCCAAGTAGCTAAATCAATCTTGAGCAAAAGGGATGAAGTAAAAAAGCACAATATATTTTAAAGAAGGTATACTACAAAGCTATAGTTATCAAAACAGCATGATGCAGGCATAAAAGACACACAGACCGCCCCCCCCCCAGAAAAACACATAAAAGACACACAGACCCATAGAAAAGAACAGACTGCCTACAAATGTACCTATGTATTTAGAAACAGTTGATGCCAAGAACACCAAGTTGGAAAGGGACAATCTCTTCAATATGGTGTTGGGACAACTGGGTATCCAAGTAAAGAGGAATAAAATTCAAACCTACCTCATACCATGTATCTAATCAACTCAAATAGGATTAAGGACTTACAAAGTAAAATGACTAGGAGAGAAGCTCTACACTACTGATATGAACAATAACTTTAGTGTATGAATCTAAAATCTCAGATCACAAAAGCAGAAACAGATACATAAAATTACATCAAGCTAAATAGTTTCTTCTGCCTAGCACAGGGAACAGCCAGCAGAATTAGGAGACAAATAGTGTGATTCAAAGATGTATTTGGAAACCACTTATCTGAGAACTTCATATCCAAAATATATAAGGAACTCAATTCAAGAACAAGAAAACAAGTAACCCTATTTAAGATGAGTAGAGGACCTGGAAACTTCCCCAAGAAAACATGAAGGTGACTCACAGGTATCAGAAAGGTTGCTGGACATCACTATCAGGTAAATACAAATCAAAACCACCCATGGTGAGATATCACCTCACCCCTGTTAGAATGGTGTTGAAAGATAGGACTTAGCCAAATAGGCCAATTACACAAAGGAACTGAGCTACAGTGTGATTCAACATATATGAAGTATGTGAAGGAGTCAACATACAAGCAAAAAGTAATCAGATGGCTGCCAAAAATGGTAGGCAAGGGAGAGTTAATATTTAATGGGTGCAATTTTAATTTTTTAAGGTGAGGAAATTCTAGAGACCTATTGCACGAAACTGTGAATATACTAAACTCTGTTGCACTTTGCACACAAAACTGTTATGGGGTCAATTTATTTATTTATTTTGGGGTATAAATTTTGATGTTATCTGCATTTGAACCCCTCCACACAAAATATGCATTAACTGTGAAAAGTATCATTTCTATTTTTTAAAAAAGCAGTATAATTCAAATATGTATCTGAGCCATTTCTAATTATATTATAATAAATATATGTAATTTTCAGAGCTGGCAACTCCATTATTAATTTGAAAGTTGTTAGGGCCAAGTATAAAAGAAGTATGAAAGGATGGAAAAGTTATGTATGAGTCACTACACAAACATCTTTGGAGTTTAAGTCAGATTTATCATTTTTCCTTAAGAAGAAAGAGAGGAAGCCAGCTATGGGTTTGTTGGGACAAGATTTGGTGACAGATGAAATCAGTGTGAAATGATTATTTACTGCTTGGTATGACAATGCCACTTGGTTCCTATGTAAATTTCATTGTATTTTGCCTGACATCAAGACTTCAATGCACATGGTTCATTAGTGCTTGTACACATTTCTGTAATGGCGATTTATTACACTTTGAGGTGACAGAAGCTGTCCTTTGAAGAACTGCTTCCTGACCTCCTCTCTCAACCACAACACCTGCCAAATGAACTGGCTTGCTCTATTTTTAAAAAATCTTTTTATTTTGTCCCCATATAGACTCTGGAAGTTTTGTGTACTGAAGGAGAGCAGTGCTGAAAAGCTTTGCAGAAAGGCTTTTGCAGCAGCCTGCTGTTGAACTGCATGGATCAACAATTTCTCAATTAGAAGAAGATAGACGAGAAGATAAAGTATTCGGTGACTGCAAAGCCTCAAGCAGCAGCTGAGGAAGATTTTGAGAACATCTGGTTGGAATCTATTTCTTTTGAGGTAAGCACTCCTTTTTACAACTAGCATACATAAAGCATGAAATTGGCTTACCCCACCCGCTCCTAACGGAGAAAAGGCTTGGATTTATTTCTCCTCTGATGCAGGTATGGAGGGATTGGGGGTGGATGAGGCATGCCCACTGGAGGTCTTCCAAACATTTGAACTCCTCTCATGGACAGCATTTGTCTGCTCTCCCAAACCTATTGTTAAGAACTTTTTTACCTTGGCAATGTGAAAGATTACCAGAAAAAGTAAATCTCAATTCATGTTAATTCTGGATTTTTCCCCCAGGAAATTTGTGTTAGAGCAAGAGAGAGATATTATTAACACAAAACATTTCTTAATTTTTGAAATTGGTTGTGTGCCTAACTCATTCTCTGGCTTTGCTAATTTAATAATGCCTTTCACTTTAGGTAATAAAAGGAAAATTGTTTTCTCCATATGCAGCCCAATTTCGTGTATTCACAGCATCCTAAAACCACAAGCCTACATTGCTATTTTAACATGTAAGAATGTGGCTGACAGGTTTCACAGAGTTCACCAATCAAACCAAATAACCAGCTACCTTTTAGTTCTATGAAATACTGGAAAAGGGGAGCTGAATTCAAATTGGGGCTTTCTGGTTTGTGGCAAAAATGTTAATACTTAGACCATTCTACTTAATGACATTGCTCATAGTGTTCAGATTATTATCCACCCTAGAATAATTTGAAATCAACTTAAAATCAATCATTGTACACTAATCATATTTGACCTATCACAAAGTGTTTTATTTGTAATAAACTGTGCTTTCAAACTAATGTGTCTGAGAAAAAATATTCTGATTCATGATGTACAATGTACTGATGTACATGGTTTACAATGTACTAATGATGTACATGATCTACAATGTACTGATGTCCCATGAGCCTAAGTTTTCATCTACTAAACAATTATTCAATCAGATAATTTACATATTCCTGGATTTCCCCATTATCATTAGCTCTTAAAATAGTTCTGAATTTCAACTGTGGCTTACTTCATATTCAGCTTTGTAATAAACATCACCTACTACTTATGTAAGACTTTTTTAATATGAAGGAAATGTTTAGAAACTTTTTATACTCCAGAAATGAGCTTCATTCCAGGAGTGAGATTATCTGTAGACCCCGTGCAGAGGTAAAACTCCTCTAGAAGCAAAGAAAGGCTTAGCACTTAATAGGAAATTTCAGAGTAAAGTTAATCTATGCTGTCGTCTTTAAGTATGTTATAAATTTTCATTAAAGCAATTAAGAGCAAACTGTATTGAAACAACCTGTAGTGGCAGGTTTCATCCAAAGTACAAATTAGAAAGCTAAATCCAAGGACAGAGTTCACTGTTTCCCCTGTGCACATATGGAGGGCATGATGGCTCCTCAATATGGAGTTATTTCACCCCCCCCTGCCCAACTGTGCCCTGTATGACTTTGGTCATTTTGCTTTCATTAACACCTCACTACAAGAAGGAGAGGAAAAAAGAAAAGGAAGTGACATTGAACAATCTCCTTTGTTATGTTTTATTTCCTCAACAAAAGTGCCTAAGAGTTTTAAGAGATTTGAGAGTTGAGAATAGATTTTAAAATTATCAATGTGATTTGGCAACTTTTTTTGGGTTTGCCATGAGCAGAAGGAAGCAGGATCTGGACATGGACCAAAACATCTCTCCAGCAGAGAGCACTGTCATTATACCCTCCCTGTCTCTGGGTTTGGGCTTCTCATATCTCTAGGACCCAGTTCTTGGTAGAACTGCCATTAAGAAAAGAAAAAAAAAAAAAAAGGAAATTTTCTTTATAAAACATGGGGCTTCAAATATAACCAGCTCTATATTTGTTTTTGAAAACATAGTCCAAACGATAGACATATAGTTGCACATGATTTTTTTTTTCACTTGTTTAACTTCACTAAAGATGGTATATGTGAGACAGCAAATTCTACAAGGACCAGAAGGTACCGAGAGTGGCAAGAATTTCAAACACAAGAATCAAGAAGCAGGGCTAGTGGGGGACTGGAGAGAGATAGCTGGGCAGTCAGGAAGTGCTTGCTTGCAAATCCTACCTGCTTGCTTCCATTCCTCCAGCACGCACCTGAAGTCAGAGTTCTAAGTGGCAGCACATGTGTGGAGTTCTTTTGCAGTGGCAGGAAGCCATGAGGTGCCCATTTTCTCTCTCTCTCTCTTTCTCTCTCGTGAAAATATTTGCTAATAACAACAACAAAAACAAAAAGAATTCAGAAGGGAAGTGGCAGAATCCTGAGGAATTCGGCTGTGATGGGATTCTTTCACCCTTGTCTTTATTTCCTTTTCAAAGAAACCTCAACACTATGCTCTTTCGTCCCTCCTATAAATGTCCCATTGCTTTCTGGGTGACAGAAAAGGCAAGAGAGAAAGAATGGGGGAACAAAAGCTCAGAAGACAAACTGAGAGCCAGATGGTTAATTCAATTGTGAAGGACAAGAGGGAGCCCAAAACAGCTCCGGAGAAAGATCATTTGGAGGAGGGAAGTCTGGGGCTATCACTTAAGTATCTGACTCAGAGAGCCACTTTGGGTAAGTTTAGGTGGGAAAAAAAGCAAAAAGTTGTGCATCTGCAGAGTTAAACCGCAGATTATGGCTTTAGAGACTGGGCTGTCCTTGTTGGAGGGCACGATGCCCCATAGATTTTTATTTTCTCGAAACACACTCCAGAGGCTTGTGGCCTTCCAGACAGCAGCTGGCGCCCGGCAGAGGCATAGCCTTGGGCCCGAGCTGCTGGCGACTGAGCCGCTCTTGGCCTCGCGTCCCTGGTAGCGCTGGCCAGTACTGCAACCACGGCTTCCCGCTCGGATCAGACGCGGCTCGCTTCTGGAAGGGCGGCGGGGTGGTGGTGGTGGTGGGGGGGCGGTAATAATTGGCGTCTGGTAGATGGATTTTAGGAACTGGGAAGCAGTTTGAAGGAAAGTAGGGAGCAGGTTTGGAGTAGTGCTGGCGCTTCTTTATAACTCTGGTGCCTACAATGAGTGAGGTGATGGGCAAATGAAACGAATGGAGATTATATCATTCCGAGAACTCAGGATTTCTGGATGGAGCCTCGAGGTGTCCTTACAACTGTCGCCTTGGCCCGAGACTGGACTCCATCCACTCACTGTCTTTGGGTTCTCACTTCAAACACACCTCCCCCCCCAACCCCCACCCCCGCCAGCCTGGTATTCAGACCGACTCCCACAGACTCCAGGTGGGGAGGGAGCCGAGCGCGAGGGAATCCAAAGTCAGCCTGCTTTTGGTCTGTGCTGGTGGCAGCTGCACCGCTTCTGCGGTTCGGAGCAGGTTGGTGCTGGAGGGGAAAGCCCGAGCTGCTCAGCATCCTAGCGGGGTTGGGATGGAGGATGCCCCGAGGACCATGAGGACGAGATTGGGAATAGTTCTGCGGACGATAGAGCGAAGCCGCAGGTTTGGGGTCCTAGCAGCAGTCCGGGTCCTGTCCCGGCCGCTGGGGGTGTGGGGGGAGGGACCCGCAGCAGCTCAGCGAGCCCGCGGCAGCGGCGGGGCTGTGTCTTTAAGCGCTCCGGAGGGGCCGGGGTGGGAGGGTGGCGAGCGCGTTTCCATGGCACCGGGACTGCGAGGGTTGCGGGGCCGCGGGGCTCGCTCGGCTCCAGTTGTTCCCGACCGAGCAGGGTCGCGCAGCTCGCGGGCCACCGCGCGCCTGGTGCGGGTGGGGGGGGGGGAGACGACTCGCCCTGCCGCCCCTCGCGCGCTCGCGAGCGCGGGTGACGCCAGGCGGGGCCGAGCTGCCACCGTGCCCTCGGCGGGGAGACGCGCGTCGCCGGCCCCGGAGCCTGAGACTTCAACTTCTGCCCGGGGAGCACAAGTTGGGCGCAGGGCTCGGACTTGCGCATCCCCGGCGGCGGGCGCGCCGCGCGCACTTCGGGCGGTGGCCGGAGCGCCAGGGCCTCTCCAAGATGACCTCGCCGCTGGGGTTCCGGTGCTTCTGCGCCTGGGCAGCCGTCAGCGGCCCCGGAGCGCCCTGCGGCTCGAGCCCGCCATGTAAGTGGCGCCTGTGTGCGCCGGGAGAGCCGGGAAACACCGAGGGCGAATTGGGTCCCTCCGGGAAGGGACCCGGAGACAAGGTGCCTACGGGCGCTGGGCATGATCCCAGGGCTGTGGCTGGGCTGCAGCGCGGCCGGGACCAGGTCACCCGTGTGTCCTGGGGGAGCGCCAGCCCCAATGGGGCCTTGGGCTTCATCCTACACTTTCTAAGCACCTGACAAGTCGTCCCCCCCACCACCAGGTCCCCAAGTAAGTGTGTGTGTGTGTGTGTGTGTGTGTGTGTGTGTGTGTGTGTGTGTGAGAGAGAGAGAGAGAGAGAGGGGGAGTGTATGAGTTACAGTGAATCTGCTGTTTGGCTGTAGTAGGTCACTTTCTAAGAGGCTTTTGAATGAAATACAGTTGAACAGCAGATTTCTTATCCTTGTTTTCTTTGTAGAGATTAATGCGTTTTCGCAGCTTTTTCTTTTGGGAGGTATTGTCAAGTTCAAGGAGTGGGTTATTCCACAGGTTTGATGAGAGGCAAAGCCGGGAGTCGGGGACTGAAGGAGAGGCTGGTTACTTGCTTACTTGCATGCAGTCTCCCTCAGGGACCTGGAAAGTCAGGAGAGTCCAGGGCAGAGCCTGGGGTGGGCCAGGCTTTCCCTCTGAATTAGAGACAATAACCAGCTAGAACTTGCCCATTCTTAGTTATCGCACGCATCAAGTGTAGTAGGAGCTTGTGTTGTCTGCTGTCCTTGTCTGGCTGGGAAAGTTTTTGCTAAATCCTGTGGCATTACGGGGGGGGGGGGGCGGGGTGTCGGTCATCAACATGAGCAGTCTGCCAGAGAAGGCAGGTCAAATTCTGATTTTTTCATCTGCTCTTGAGCTACTAGGAGCCTGCACCAGAGGCTTTTGAGCATTTGAACATTTTTGCCACTTGGCTTCTTCTTTGTTTTGTCCTTGCTTTTCTGAAATGTGAATATTTTATCAAAGAAAAATGGTTGTGTACTTTCACTTTTTCCTGTAAGAAAAATACTATATTTTTGGTTCACTTTTCATTTCCATATTTCATCCCTCTGGTGTGAAATTCAATTTGCTACCTGGTTACTGCAAACGTCACTAACGATAAATCTTCAGACATGGCCAGGGCGTCACAGGCATCACAACTTCTTGCCCACATAGTTTGCCACTGTGCCTTTGGCAGAGATGCGCGGAGTTTCTGTAAATGCGATACCTCTAGAATTGCTAAGATTTGCCTTGTTTGTTTTGAAGAGGTCGGTTGAGACTTTCCACTCTATCTCAGTAAACACCAGTTTGGGTAGCTTATGCATGCCCCAGCCTTCCCATCTTAGAAATTGCTCTTTAGCAGGCTTTGCCAGAAGTCCTCCGTGTACCTTTGTGAGTGTTGTTGTTAAAGGGCATCCTGGGTTGCCTTATTAGCAGCTCCAGAGTCATCGTGCACACAAAGTCTGAACAGTCCCATTGGGAAGGCACTGGGAAATCATAGAAATGCAGCACTTTTTAACTCGTTTCAGTGTTGACTCTTGTTAAAAAGACTGGAGTGATGGCCTTGCATGCTTTGTTTCAGGAGGTGGAGACTGTTTTCATAGTACATTGACTTATCAGGTGAGATTAAATCAGATGTTGAAACTAGCATAAATTCTTAAAATGTTTAATAGCGCTGTATCTTCTGGGGATTTATTGAAAGTCGCTGTAATGATTTTTAATACTTTCTGAAATCTGGAAGAGGAAATCCAACCAAATTTACATTGAATCCTCTGTGGTGTTAGACTTAACATGGGTTCCTGTAGCACGAAGAATCTAGTGATGGGGTTCTCCAGATGTCTGTGCAGATGTTTGTATGTGGAATATAACCCTGTCTAACACTTGACTTCCACATACCAGTCTATCTGGTAAATGAATGAGAATTGTTTCTGAGATTTTTATTAACCAGTGAGGTCCATTAACAGTGAAAGCAGGCTTTTAATGAGGTAGAGACCACTAAATGAAAATACGTCATCTTCCTGACTGGCACTTCTAGGTCATTGATGCATGCTAGGGTTTTATACAGCTGCTGTTGAAGTTGAGCAGATTTGGGGAGCTAGAGGACCAACTGCAGATAGGAAAGGGACTGAACAGGGAACCTGTGGCCAGCTTAAACATAATGTGTTATTCATGCTGCATTCCTCCAAAAGTAAACTCATTTTCAAAAGAATGTTATCAGTGAGACAAAAGGTTTGGCACGGATTTTCCAATTCTAATAACAATTGATCTGATTATCTTGTTTTATCACATCTGGGAACATTTCAGTAACTAACTTTAGGAAGACTCATCAAATCATTACTCTCCAGAGGGTTTAAGTTCACACCCTATGAGTAGGTATTCCAAGTATAGTAGTTAATCCTTTTTGATTCTTATTTAAATGTCACACATCTCTAGCTATTTTATGTGTACCATTTTTATCTTAAAAAAAAAAACTCTATGAGGGCTGGAGTGATGGCTTAGCAATTAAGACACTTGTCTGAAGCCTAAGGACCCAGGTTCAATTCCCCAGTACCCAGGTAAGCAAGGTGGACAAGGTGACACATGCCTCTAGAATTCCTTTGCAGTGGCTAGAGGCCCTGGTGCACCCATTCTCCATCTCTCTCTCTCTCTTTCTATCTATCTCAAATAAATAAAATAAATAAATAAATAAATAAATAAATAAATACATTTAAAATAAAAATCCTATGATATAGGCAATACTATCATTCCAATTTTTATGATAAAGTCACTGTTAGGTTAAAGTTTACACTCCAAGATCTAAACCTACACAGATTGATTCCAAAGCTAAATTTTCCCTTCCCTTCCCTCCCCTTTCCTCCCCCTTCTCTTCCCTTCTCTTCCCTTCCCTTCCCTTCCCTTCCCTTCCCTTCCCTTCCCTTCCCTTCCCTTCCCTTCCCTTCCCTTCCCTTCCCTTCCCTTCCCTTCTCTTCTCTTCTCTTCTCTTCTCTTCTCTTCTCTTCTCTCCTTCTTCCATCCCATCCTCTTTCCTTCTTCATTTCTCTCTTTTCTGCCCTCCTTCCCATCCTTCTTTGTTTCCAAAGATGACATTGAGCTCTAGGATTACAGGAATGCACCACCCACCTTCCAATTTGAGGACTAGAGTTCTTTACATGTGTTTTCCAAATATCCAACCCCAAGTTCTTTGCAAGTACAAGTGTTCTAAATGGGAACAAAGCTGGCATCTTTTACCCAGAAGGTATTAAGAAACTTTGAGGCCTCTTTGGTTGGTCACAATAGTTATAGGGTTCTATTGGCATTTTTTCCTACATTATATAATTATTTTACAATGCATGGGAGAGTTCTTCACAAGGAAAGCCCGGTTCTTCCCTACGTGGTAGAGACTATTCTTAATAAATTATCCTGATCTCTAATGCCTGCAGGTGCCTACATATTAAAATGTTGGGGTAGGCTTAAACTGGGAATTGTAGAGTCAGAAAGAGATCCTTGACAATTACATCATTAAATGGAGAGTTATGAGTGGTGATGACTTTTGTAGCTCAGCCTAACCTTGAACTTGTAGCAGTCCTCCTGCCTCAGCCTCCCAAGTGCTGCCATTACAAGAATAAGTCTCTTGGTGATGCATTTTGATAAGCTGACTTGTGTTAATCTGCATTTGTTTTCCAAATGATTAGATAGGAAACAAATTCTATCTGGATCTTTAAGGAACCAAAGAACAATGATTTTTTTTTGTAATGTGTCCTATTAAAATGTATCCATTGTAGTACCTTTAAGATAATGTGATAAAAAATAGTGAACACAATAGTAATACTGCAGATACTATGCCAGTCAGTAGCACAAGCTCTTGAATTTGGAAAACTTGGATTTTTTTTTTTAAATACCGGAGGGGGGAATTTTAGGAAGATGGGGCCACTTTGTGATTCTGCCTCTTTTAAACTGTATGGGACATCTCAGATTCATCCACTAACAAGGATGTCCAATATAGACAGTTCTGACATATGACTTCTAAATATATCAGATATGATACTATTTATCCATCTGTGTTATAAATATTTTGTTTCTGTGACAAAATACCTGTCATGAATAGCTTAAAAGAGGAAGAGTTTATTTTGGCTTATGATTTTTATAGTTTTAAGCTCATGGTTAGCTGGTTCTCTTATTTGAGGTAGAACACCTTGGCAGAAGGGTGTAGTGCTTGCCTCAGGATAGCCAAGAAACAGAGAGATGGGAACCAGTTATATGTTTCCAGAATGTGTCCCCTCAGTGATCTTTTGTCTTCAACGAGGTCTCACCTCCTAGTTCCCACCACCTCCTAATAATGACATCATGTTGATGCAATCATTTCCTAAAATCCTTACCTCTTACCATTTCATTTTAAACACATGAACCTTCTGGGGAGGTGACCTTAATATATAAGTCATAATACTACCTCTACTCAAAATATACCTGCATGGATCTTCTCTCAATGTGTTTAGTCTGCTACAGCTGGTATGGAAACCTGGGTCTAAGTGGGAGTGGTGGGGAAGAATTGATGACTTAGGAACTTCCTGAAGTTTCATAATGTAGGAGTGGTGGGATGACCTTGGGCCCATCCTGGTTTACTTTTGGAGGCCTGTTGTATTCACCATGCTCTCTGATGGTCCTTTTATTCTGATGATCTTTTTTACTGAATCTGAGTGTGGCTTCTTATATTTAGTAGTAGCCTCTCTTTCCCACTTCCCTCAGTTAGGCCCACACATTTGTCCTGTAGCTTTAAAGATCCATGCTTCATCAGCAAAATTGAATTCATGCACATTTTCAGTGGTTTTGGTCTTTGTGTAGGTATTTCCACCATATCTTTCTCTCTCTACTTTTTTTTTTGTGTATGTTTTTCTACTGGGAGTACATTTCTCACTTTTGTTTCAAGATATTTCTTCCTTATTCCAGATTCCACCTTATATATGTCACTATATATTTCCTTTATTTTCTACTAGGATTTTCTGTCTGGTTTTTTTTTTTTTTTTTTTTTTTTTTTTTTTTGCCTTTTCCCAAGTCATTCTACATTTTAAAAATCTAATTTCTATCTGTGATCTGTCTTTAGATCTGTATTGACCTTGTTTCTTCTCAAATTCACCTTTAATTTTTCCATGCCAGCTCATTGATGCTGCTTGCTTTCTTATAATTAATCATTTAACCCATTGTAGCCTGACCTCCTCTGCCAATGTCCTTATCTTTCAGTGCCATGTGACATTGTTAACTCTTGCTATGTTCCACTCTTTCCTTACAACCTTACTTACACCTTTTCTTCGTACATTCAGTGCCATCTGTGCTTCTCCTTCTTTCCTGGTCCCTGCATCTTCCCACCTTCCCTAGTCATTCCTTCCCCTCTCCATCTGTATATAGTACCTGGTTTCTCTCTAGCCCCCCCTCCACTGTTTTTATCATGTGTCGTGTTAAGATGAGGCCTGGATCTGCAAAACTGGCTTCAATCTGTTTGTAACTATGTTCCTGCAGTTTCAGCTATGGAAGAATCATACCTCCCATGGGTTTGAGATTCAGAATGTGCACAGATAGTCTCTGGACATCTTCTCAGGCACCTTGTCTGTCTTCCCCTTTGTGAAATTTGAAATTTTACTTTTAATTACTAAATTTTTAATTGACTACTAATTTAATTATTTGATATTTTATGGGATTTAGGTGACAAGATTATGACAAGGCCTTTTTATGTCAGTTATATAAATAAGTTAAGCTTTCTATTGCTGTCAGTTGCCAAATCCTATAAACACCAGCATTGAGATATCTCCTCAGTGGTTTTTAATTCCTGCTTTGAGATATATACATAGCCATGTGATTTCTTACAGCATTATGGTTATCTTTTGGTTGGTCTTTTCTTTCATATCTTTTGAATTTATATTATATATACCACTTCATTTTAAAATTATTTTCAATTTTAACTGATACATAAAAGTTGTATATATACACACACACATATATATCTATATCTATCTATCTATCTATCTATCTATCTCTATATATATATATACACATATATGGGACAATGTGATGTTTGCTAAATGTAGACAATATATGATTTTCAAGTCAGGGTAAATCTATGTCTTCAAATATTCAATTTTTATGTGGAAACAATTTAATGTCCTTTCTTTTTATGAGTGAGAGAGCAAGAGAGAGGGAGAGAGAGAGACTTGGCACACCAGGGCCTCTAGCCATTGCATTTGAACTTCAGATGAGTGTGCTATCTTGTGCACATGTGTGACCTTGTGTGCTTGTGTCAGCTTGTGCATCTGGCTTATGTGGGATCTGAAATCTGGAGAGTAGAACATGGGTCCTTAGGTTTCACAGGCAAGTGCCTTAGCCACTAAGCAATCTCTCCAGCCCTAAAGTCATTTCTTTCAACCTTAGACTTACGTCACTCTAGTGTGGAACGTAACAGAACTTTGTGCCACTTATAACTGTAACTCACTATCTACTGATCAACCTTTCCTCAGTTTTCTTCCCTATCCTTTCTAACCTTCATTTTTCTATAAATTTCTATGATCCAAAATTTCTAAAACTCTGCATATGCATCATGTGGTGCTTGTCTCTCTGAGCCTGGCTTATTCCATTTAACATAATGACTTCCAGCATTCTCCATTTTGTTGGAAATGAAAGATGATTTCAACCTTTTCCTGCATGGTTGAATCATAAATATATATGTAAATATTCACAAACATATATTTTCTCATGTATCCTTATACATATATGTTCCACTAACTTTCATCAAGGCTGACAATTTTTGGCTTGTGTGTGTTGTGTGGTGTATTTGTGTATGAGGTGTTTGAACATGTATGTGCCCATGCAGCACTTCATGCACTGACCTGCAGTGGACAAACTGGGACATTGGGTGTCCTGCTTTTCTGTCCATCCTTAGTTGGGTCAGAGTCTCTTATTGGTTCTTGAGAAGGATGTTTTCTCACCAGCCCGTTTAAAGGATTCTTAGTTCTCTGCTCCCTGTGGGACTGTGGTTACAGACATATGTAGCCAATCCCAGCTATTTATGTGGTCCTGAAGTCCAAGCTCACGTGGTCTCATTAGCCTCCAGGGCTCATGCTTGCACAGGAAGTGCTCTTTACCACTGAGCCATCTCTCCAGCCCATGGTTGATTTTTAAAGTAAATTTGTAGCAACACTATATCTTTTCATGACGATCCCTGGGATAATGTTCTTAAGTATCACTGATTATTTTACAATTCAAGTACTTTACATATTTTTACTCCTTAAACCTTACACATTATATCAGAAGATTATATTAATGTCTATATTTTATCACTTTATGATGAAGGAATTGAAGTCCGGTGAAGATATATATATTTTTTTGGATAAATTGTATGTAATGATATAAAGCTCCAGAGAGAAGTCCTATAGAAAGAGTGAGGACATGAGCCAAGTTTGACTCTGCTTTCAGTCACTACACTATATTCCAGGGCTTATTTTTTCTGACATTATTTAACTATATTAATATTTATATAGTCTTTAGTTTTCAAATTTTTCTTTGTCTTTACCCCTTTTCTCCTACTGAAGCATTTTGAAAGCTCTCTGATTTTACTCTAATTGCAAGTTCACAAGTCAGTCAGCCACAGTTCCTGGTGGCTGACAAGAGGCAGATTTCTGAGTCAGTGACAAATGACTTTCTCAGCCCTTCAGTCTACACAGCATGAGTCTTGTGTGTGTATCCTCTTACCATCTCACCTTAGTTCCATGGAGCCAGTGAAGAGTGTCCTAGAAAGACACTGAGCACACAATCACAGCTAAGAAAGTGCAACTCAAAAAAGCTATAATTTTGTAAGAAGCCTGATAGCAATTCTGCACAACCTTTGTTTTTAGAGGGAAAGTTATCTGAGTTATATATAAAGCTCAAGAGAATATGTTGCTGTTAACCCTCACAGGAGACACTGTCCATCTCCCAAGGCTATTGTCTACATATACATCCTTACAGAAAATAAGCAAAAATGTCAGTAGTGCTTATTAAATTAGTAATTATATGTAATTTTATGTTGTGCTAGGAATCCAACCCAGGGCTTGAGTTTTATGTGTGCTAGGCCAATGCTCTACCACTGAGCCACACCAAGCTAGCCTTATAGGCGACTATTAAAGCTTCTTGCAAAAAGTGTTAGACAGCCCATGGAACTATCTTCCAATACCCCTAACAATTTCTTATCCATTCTAGCAGCACAGTTTTAGCTAGAGCTTATGTTTAGCTTTGTTTTCTGTTGCTTAATCCAGTACTTGTCTTTATCATTCTTTTGAAATAAGTGATAACACCCTAGAACTAGATGGGCAGAGGTTTAGTGAACTTCCCAAAGAGCTTGTGTTCAAATTCCTGTTTGTCTTTCCTCCCTTGACACTGAAATCAAATAGCCAACTCTGTTAATTTGTAAATGACTGATTCTTCTTGTTACTTCATTCAACAAACATTTATTCATGGTCAAGTTCTGAGGCATTGAATATACAGAGTGAAGTGAGGCAATCCCCTTTCCTTAAGCAATGGACAGATCTGGAGAGACACAAGAAATGATATCAAAGACCACCAAGATACAATTCCAACTTTGCTGGAAGGATAAAAAATACAGGACTTCTGAGTAGGTTCCCAAAATGTGTGTGTGTGTGTGTGTGTGTGTGTGTGTGTGCGTGCATGCACACGCACGTGCGTGCTGCCTCTTGAGTAGGGTTTGTATTGGCAGAAAGGAGCTGATGGTCAGAGTAGTGTCAAATTAGTGAGAGCAGCAAGATGGAAATGGGATAAATAGGGAGTGAGTATCAAAATTTTGGACACTGATAGGAAACCAAGTGGAAATGTACATGCATTCTAGCTTAATTGAACATTTATTCTAATTCATGCTCAGTTCACTATTCCTATGTGCAAGAAGATACTGATGTAGAGCAAAGAAGTAATTAATCAGACTTATGTCTTTGAGAATAGAATTGGTTAGAGAGTGATGAAGCCAGAGGTAGGAGATCCCATTGCAAAGCTTGATCAGTAGTCCAGGTGGTGTGAATCTTAAAAGCAGAAAGTAGTGCTAGGAAGAGATCAGAAAGATTAATGGCAAGATGAATTAATGCATGTGTGGCGGTTTGGGAGAACTTCTTGAGGGAATCCTGGAGAAATGGAGAAAACTAGAAGCACAAGGGAAACAGGAGCTTTAGGGAAAAGGAGGAAAAGTTGCACAGTGTCTACATTAGTTTGTATAGTCTGTGTTGTCTCAGCTACAGACTTTCTAGGGAAATACGAGAAGACTGGTTCTGAAGTGTGGTCTGGACTAGAAATATATTTTGATATTAAAGTGGGGGAAGACAGCAAAGGAGAAAAGGTTATTGTGTAAGGAAACTTGAAAATTTTAAGATGGAAGAAATAGGAGTTCCTAGAGAGGAGGGTCAATGCCTGAAGTGTTAAATGCTACTGCTGCAGAAGACTTTATGGAAGGTGTGTAATGTGGGACCAGTGTCATGCATGAAAAATGATTGACTTAAAGCTATGTAACATTAATCTGATAGAAAATGTGATACTCATAGCTATTACTTTTTGTTATGATGACAAGAAGTGGAAATCCTTACAGAGGACCCTCCTGTGCATCTTGCCTGACCAAACATTCACTCTCTCTCTTCCATCGTTCTCAGCCCATGATTTCCATGGTTAGAAACGTCATCAGAGAACTTCCTTCTGAATAATTCCAGCAGAATTTTATGACAGACAAGTCAAACATCAAGGAATGTTCCTCAGATCTGCAGAGATTGTAAAGACAGGCAAGATAGAGTTACTGACTCCAAGGAACTTATACTTTTGTTGTGCAGCAGTAAAGTACCATAAAGGAGTTAGACTAAAGTTTACTGCTATTAGAAAGGAAGGAAAAGACACATTCTTAGAAGGTGGTCATGGAAAGTTTTGTGGTGGCATTAGAAACAAGGTTGGGTAGATGTTAGATGAACATTCTATTCAGGGAATAGGGCACAACATGAAAGGTAAGGGGGTCCAGGTTATGGAAAGGAAGCACCTTTGGTGGATGATATACTCTGTGGTGATTGGTGTCTTCACCACTGACCCCATGTGCATCATGTGCATGAAGTTCAACCATTCACCAGGATATCTAGGGTCCCCAAATGCAATGCATACTTTTTGGCCTTAAAGCCTTTGCTTTTGAAGAAGTCCATGGCCTCCTCCATCACACCAAGGATAAACCGTAGGGTCCAGTACAGAGTCACCTATTTCACATACACTTACAGAGTCCTGAGGGAGGGAGTATTTGTGTATCTGTCTGTCTCAGCAATCTAAACTGACACTTGCATTTGATATGGGGTATCTAGAGAGCTCTAATTTGTTTAAAAAGATCTTTGTTTGATAGCCATGTGATAATGATGAGGGTTATGCTTGGAATTATTAAAGACACTTGCAGCCAGCTCTTTGTAAAATAGATTCCTTGTATATAAATTATGTGGCTTGTCAACTCCTGATGTGGAAAATGTTCTCTGTCACTCTTCAGTGGACAGTTTTCAGTGGTGTTTAATGTTCCTCCTCACTGACATGGTTAATTAGGAATTGACAGTAATTCTTAGCTTTAGTGCATTTTGCTCTTGAGGGAAGAGGCAATCCCAGGAGACATGAGCTTTCTCATTTCACTGAATTATTAACAAAACTGTTTTGATGGTTTAGTGTAGCAGATACTGATCAGCAGAACCAACCTAATTTGGAACAGTTTTTTCTTCTGGAACTCAAAGCACTAATGTTCAGTTGTAGGACCCACAGAGTTTTGTTGACTATGCAGGGTTTAATTTATAAACAATAGTATGTGAGGATGTAGTATATAGCTTGTGGTAGGTATATAGTTACAAAATTATGTATAGGATACTTGAAATTTGCTATAGGATAGATCTTAAATGTTTTCAAGCATGTGTGTGCATATACACACATACAAGGTAAGTTGATGAATGTGTTAACTAACTAGATTGTGGTAATCACTTCACAGTATATAGGTATATCATATCACCACACCATGTCCTTTAAATTTATACAATTTTATTTGTCAATCATATTTAAATAATATTTGGGAAAAGTAAATTATAATAATACACCAGTCAAATTGTTTTTATATATATATAATGTAGTTCAAATGAATTTTTGCTATTCTAGCCTTTAAAGTCTAAAAGATAAGAAAACAATTCTCAGCATGAATAAACTGGCAATGTATCTTGACATCAAAAATTTATTTTCCAGTGCATTTCACAGCTTACTCATGCTGAGAACCACTTCTTATCTGTTGAACTTTTGAACTCTCTGTGCATTGGGATGAGCAAAAATGAACATGGGTTTCCTTTAAATGTACTGGAATTCCAAATATAAAATAACACATGTAGGCACTCAAGACACAGCAATACACTCTGGCCAACTATGTGATAACAGAATAGTGTGTGAATTTAGCTTTAGGCATATTATGCAGCTCTAGAATGAATTTGGATATAGAAAGTTCACCATAGGTTCCAGTCACTACATCATACAGATGTATTCCTTATATTTCTGACAAAGCTAATCATGCTTGAATTCAACACACAGTTAACAAGTGTTAGACAGGAAACAACTCAGTCAGCATTCTCCTTTCATAAATCTATTTACAGGAGAAACCCCATTAACATTTTAATTGTTTCATTGCTGAAGTTGCTCTCAGAGCCACCTTTAAAAGGCTCAAGTTCATTAAAATTTAAGGGACCAGAGACTTTATGTTCTATTCTAATGACCCAGAGGTTGCTAAGGCTTCAAATATTTTTTTGCTCCATTGGACAACTGAGGGCTTCTCTCTAATGGGCAAATAGACTCAAATGTAGGCTACTGTATTGGTTCATTTGGGCTTTAGAAAAGCTCTCTCCCTCTTATCTCTAACCTGAAACCTAGGATCTCTCAAAGTGTCTTCTCAGCCTATTTTTTTTTTTTTTTTGTTAACTTTTATTTCGTGGCTCATGGTATTCCAATAGGTAGTTTTCTAATTCTGTTGAGGGATAACTATGAGAACAAGCTTGCTTTTTAGATTAAAACTAGCCATGGATAATGTATATTGATACTGTGTTTTTCTATCTCTAATATTGTCTCTCTCCAATACCAACATTTACCCAAAACTTTAATTAACTCTAAGCATTGGCAGAGCTGTGGTTCTGACTGTTGCACAGAGTGGAGGGACTGTGACACACCCTCCGGGCTTTAGTCTCTCATTTGTCTAGAAAAATTTTTGATTTGTTCCAGAACATTGTTTGCTTGTAACTTATGTGCTTCAGGATTAACTGGCCTTAAAATTGGTCACTAAGGGGGCGATTTATATATAATTATTTAACATTGATCACTTAAATGTCAGCCAATGTTGGCATTGGAAAACAATGTGTTTGGCATCAGCTTAGGTGAACTCTTCCTGATAAGAGATCATTTCTTCTCTAAAGAATATTTCTCACTGATAATAGTGAAGCTCTATCATTTGGTTTTAGAAGGAGAAAATATTTGATTTTCTTGGGGGAAGACTGAGATAGAAAATTGATTCAAAATCCTCACACAAGCAAGCCACATCACAAATAAAAATCAAAAAAACAGTTAAGACCTGGAACTGGGGAAATGCCTCAGTAAGAGTGCTTGCTGCTGGAATCAGATACCCAGTACCCATGTGAAACAGCTGGGCATGGCCACACAGGCCTGTTCCCCCAGTGCTGAGGGGGTAAGGGTGGAGACAGGGGGATGAATGAGGCTTGTTTCTAGTTGTTATTCAACTATTCTAGCCAAAAAATGGTAATGTCTCAAAGAAATAAGACCTAAGATTTTGTCACCTTTAATTGTTATTTGGAGGCAAAAGTTTAATGTTTAGTTCTGGCATCTGGTAGAATTAATAAAACTATAGATGATACAAATCAGAAAATGGGATCCCTTATCATTTTTTTTTAAATATGTGTTTATACACCTAAGAATGGAGTGACTGTGATTGTTTCTAGAAGTGATTCCTATGAGTTTTGTTCAGAGTGTGGGGAATTTTCATGTGTTCTACTTTGCCTTTTCCCTTTTAAAAATTATTTATTTATTTATTGGAAGAGCAAGAGAAAGAGACAGAGAGAGAAAAAGGGAGAGAGAGACAAAGAGTGTGTGAATGGGCACACCAGGGCCTTTAGCCACTGCAAACGAACTCCAGATGCATGTGCCACCCTGTGCATGTGGCTTGATGTAGGCTCTGGGGAATCAAACCTGAGCTTTGGCTTTGCAGGCAAGTGCCTAAAGCACCATGCTATCTTTCCAGCCCCTAATTTGCCTTTTCAATGTGAGGATTTGGACACTGGACCAAAAGGTCTGGCTGGTGATAACAAAGATTGATCAGGGTGGATTTCAAAGTATCTTACATCAAAATGGTTTTGTGTGGGCAGAGAAATATCTAAAGACATTTAGAAATTTTTTTGATTTGATACATAATTTATTGTTACCGTATCTCCTCTTAAAATGTTGTGAACTGCAGGGGCTGGAGAAATGGCTCATTGGGTTAGAGCCAAAAAAGCATGCAAGCCTAAGAGACCTGAGTGGGGAGAGGAGCCTTACTCCTACTGGTTCAGGGACCCAAGATGCCCAGGGTGCAGGCTGCTGCAACCTCTCTGTAGCCTGGGGGCCCTAGTCGTGTCTAATAGCTTAGGCTTGCTTTCACCCTGGGCCCTGCCTGTGTCCCACAGAGGTGGATTTTGAAGTCTTTGTGCTTCTCTGCCTCATACAGTTTTACATTTCATTATTGTGTGAGCTTTAGTCTATTTGTCTTGTGGTATTCACATTTTGACCTTAATAAGATGTTGTACCTTTAATTTAGATTGCACCTGTGATAGATCTATAGATGTTTAGAGTTTGGTACACTACTAGGTTCAAAGAAGGTCAACTGAAATGCCTAACTCACTTTGCTGCAGTTCTTGCATTTCATTTGAAATATGCTTTTTAATATTCCCTTTTGTATGTAAGGACTTCATTATTAACAGCTTTCCGAAAGCTTTGCTCCTTGCAGTGACTTCCTCAATTATCGCAAGGTTTAATGTCTTTATATGATGACACAGGTAGAACATTTGTGTTTTAGGCATGATTTTATAGTATAAAGTTTTCTGTTCTAAAGGAAATAAGAGTCCTCATATAGTGGGCTAAATTCATTTTATAGGCAGTTTTAGTCCCAATTGAGAAAAACACTTCAAAATATGTAAGAACCTGGGAAGGAAAGTTAACCCTAGAGAACCTCCCAAAGACGAAGGAAATCACATTTGCATCTGACAGACAGGTCAAGAGTGGAGATTGAGGAGGAGGTAAATATTCTCATAAAAGGGGAGGCACGCACATGGGAGCACTGTAAGTGAGGCTTACTGCCTCTGTTCAGTTTGGCAACCAGAGATAGTAGGGCTTTTGACCTACAGAGAAATTAAATGCCACCTGTCAACAAAGTGAGTTTCATAGACAAGTCTTTGCAAAGGTGTGAGATGGAAAACATGTGCGAGGAAGCAGTTAGAAATACATAGTCTAAATTAAAATAAATTATTGTTTGAAGGAAAGATAAATGCCCATTCTGATCTAACCTGAAGCTAGCAGTAAATCCATTACACTAAGGTATCATCATTGTCTATTTCATGGAGCACTTCATTGGCTTAGAAAATAAGCCTGTTTTCTCTTGAAACTTTCTTTACAATTTCTGTGTTTAGAAGAGAACAATGGAAATAGCCTAAGTGTCCAAGAATGAGGAAATAGTTAAGTAAATGATGGCATAGCCTTACAATACAACATTTATGTAGCCATTAAAAACAATGTTTACAAAGAATTTTAGTACCCTATAAAATGGTTATATAATAATAAATAAATAGAGACAGGATACAAATGCCTATAATAGCATGATTTTACATACAAATGTATAAATATAAAAAACAATGAGCACAAAAGGAGGGAAACACATTAAAATATTTTAATAGTGTTCATCTCTTGGTGGTGAATTATGGATATATTTTATTCTTTCATCTCCTGTTCTCAATTTTAGCCAACTTTTTAAAAATTATGAAAATTTGTTATTTTTTACTTAAGGAAAAATTATTTTTCACTCTAGCCCAGGTTGACGTGGAACTCACTCAGTAGTTCCAGGCTGGCCTCAAACTCACAGTGATCCTTCTACTTCTAACTCCTAAGGCCATCACACCCAGCCAAGGAAAAATACTTAAAGATTCTATTTGCCACTGAAATTACTTCCCAGCCTTTAATATCTTACTAACAACATTCGTTTGAAGAAAACTTTGAAGGAATATTTTGAGCCACCAGCACCACCAACATTGATTATACAAAGGAACTTTCATATCATTATATCAGCTCTTCTATTTTTATGTGCAAAAGAGCCTTTATGGTTTCATTTGTATCTCAGAAAAAATCTGCAATAGTGTATTCTCTTATCTGATTGCTATTTCTGAGTATTCTATTGATAGTCAAACAAAAGAGAGAGGCAATTTCCTCTGTTTAAAAGTTTTTGAAGCATTCCATAGCAAGAAGAAGAAGCTGCCCATACCACATGGGTTCCAATTTTGTTAACTGATGCAAGTACACTGATACAAGAGTAAATGAGCCACCAACAGAGCTTCCTTGGACTTGATGATGCAACAATGGGTTCTTGAGTTGTGTTTCACCCTCCCTCAGTCCATATGTATCCACTCAAATGCATCTTCTCAAATAATTTACTCAGTGGTAGATGATTTATAAGTTATTGAGTACTTTAAACAGTTTATCAGTTTTTCTTTTGTTTTTTTATTAAGGGTAAGGTTTGCATTTTTAAGGGACTTTTCCTCCTTCCCCTGCTTTACTTCCTTCTCCTCCTTTATTTCCTTCTTCCTGTTTTGTTTGAGATAGGGTTTCATGTATCCCCGGTTTGCCTCTAACTCTTTATGTAGCTGAGGATAATCTTGAACTTCTGATATTCTTGGCTCATTTCCAGAGTGCTGGGGTTACTGACAAGGACCACCATGCCTGGCTTATTGTTGGGGGTTGATCCTAGGTGCTGTGTGCTAGGTGAGCACTATGCCAGTTGAGCTATATGTCCATCCCGGGGGGGGGCTTTTCCTTCTGAAATTAGTTTCTAACATAATGAATAATTTGTGGACTTAGAACCCAATTACCTCACAGTCTATATGCTTGGAAAGTATTTTGGAACCAGGAAATGAAAAGTAATAGCAATGTAAGTAACAACACCTACCCGTTATTGAGTACTTGCTAAGGTCTTGAATTCTCTGAGTAGTTTCATCATCATCATCTCAGTTAATCCTGATAATCTTATGCAGAAGTTCTTGCTTTCCCTATTTAGTGCAAATAAAACTGAGTATCTTGTCCCAGGAGCTGAAACAGGGTGTTAGGGGTTTAGGAAATTCCTTGAACCTCAAACTCTAGGTTCGTGTCTACTTCTAACTAAAGAATTGGATAGGGCCTGGAGAGATTGCTTAGCTATTAAGCACTTGCTTGTGAAGCTTAAGGACCCTGGTTCAAGGCTTGATTCCCCAGGACCCACATAAGCCAGATGCACAAGGTGGCACATGCATCTGGAGTTCGTTTGCACTGGCTGGAGGCCCTGGCACACCTATTCTCTCTTCTCTCTCTCTCTTGCTATCTGCCTCTTTCTCTCTGTGTCTGTCTGTCACTCTCAAATAGATAAATAAAAAATAAACAAAAAAGAATTGGATAAAATAAGACTGAAAACATGTATATTCATGGGTGATTAAAGGGTTGCCAAGAGAAGTTACCCCTCCAGGCAAACGTGTTTATAACCTTATGGTGGTGGGGGCCTACCTTACAGCTCAGGTGAGCCAGAGAGACAGCTGATTGGTCTGGGCAAGGGGCTGGCTTAGGTAGAGGCCAGCATGACACCAAGTTCTGGGGTCTAAGCTTGACCAACCACAATGTTAGGATCAGATTTAAATCCCAGGAAAGAAGACTTCCCTCCCAGGAAGGTTGTTTGTGGAAAAAAACAGATCTAGGGAAGAGATAAGAAGTCAGATCATACTTTGATCTCTAGCAAAGTGGAGACTTGGAAGGATACTTTCAGGGACCTAGTCACCATAAATGTCTAACAAAGCTATTTCCTCCCAGAGCTTGATCATGGTTGGCTTACTTTGTCAAAATATAACAGCCAATGGATTCCTAACTTAACTTATATTTTACTATATTTATTGTGAAAAGATTATAACATGCATATTATATAAAAAATGACAAGATAAATTTTTCTTTTAACTTTACTGCCAGAGATAACCATTGTTAACATTTTGAAAGAACTCCAAAATACAAATACAGATATAAACATAAACCTGTATGTTTATGCTTGAGTAGAATGAGTCCATGCCTTTTAAAAATACTTAAAAAAATTTATTTGCAAGGAGAGAGAGAAAGAGAGAGAGGGAGAATACAGGCATGCCAGGCCCTCTTGCCACTGCAAATGAAACTCTTCATGTGAATACTGAGGAATTAATCCTGAGCCATCAGACTTTGCAAGCAAGCACTTTTAACTGCTGAGCCATCTCTACATCACTCACATGCTTTACAGTTGAAAAAATCATCTTTATGACTCAGAGGTTAAGTTGCTTGCCAGCAAAGCTTAAGGACTGAAGTTCAATCCCCAGTACCCATTTAGTCAGATGCACAAGGTGCTAGAGGCCTTGCCATGCCCATTCTCCATCCCCCTTTATCTCTCTACTTGCAAATAAATAAAATATTTTAATTAATATATTTTATTTATTCATAATTTGAGAGAGAGAGAGAGAGAGAGAGAGAAAGAGAGAGAGAGAGAATGGGCACACCAGGGCCTCTAGCCACTGCAGACAAACTCCAGATGCATGAGCCCCCTTGTGCATCTGGCTTGTGTGGCTCCTGGAGAGTCAAACCTTAACCATTTAACCATCTCTCCAGCCCTAAATAAAATATTAAAAAAAAATCATATTGGGGGCTTGGAGAGATGTCTTAGTGGTTAAGGCGTCTGCCTGCCAAGCCTAAGAATGTCCATTTGATTCTCCAGGTCCCAGACACATAAGTGATGCAAGCATGCAATGCTGCTCTTGCCCACAAAGGGGTACATGTGTCTGGAGTTCGTTTACAGTGGCTGAGAGGCCGATGGCATACCCATTCTCTCTCCCTCTCTGCCTCTTCCTCCCTCGCTCTGTTTGTCTCTCTCTCTCAAAAAAAAAAATCATCTTGGGGCTGGAGAGATAGATGGCTTAGTGGTTAAGGCACCTTCCTGCAAACCCAAAGGATCCAGGTTCGATTCCCCAGGACCCACGTAAGCCAGATGCACGTGGTGGTGCATGCATCTGGAGTTCGTTTGTAGTGGCTGGAGGCCCCGGCACTCCCATTCTCTCTCTCTCTCTCTTTCTATCTCTGCCTATTTTTGTATCTCTCTTGCTCAAATAAATAAATAAAAATAAAATATTTTAAAAAATCATCTTTGGGGCTGAAGAGATGGCTTAGCAGTTAAGCGCTTGCCTTTGAAGCCTAAGGACCCGGCTTGAGGCTCGCTTCTCCAGCACCCACAAAAGCCAGATGCACAAGGTGGTGCATGCATCTGGAGTTTGTTTGCAGTGGCTGGAGGCCCTGGTGTGCCCATTCTCTCTCTCTCTCTCGTGCGCGCGCTCTGCCTGTTTCTCTCTCTGTCTGTTACTCTTAAATAAATAAAAATAAACAAAAAATCATCTTTACTATTTTGTGAGTGTATTTTAAATAATGTTCACAAAAGAATAGAGAAGTATTAATACACTTGAGAATTATTTTTGTCCAGTATGGACATAAACACTTAGCTTTATTTGATGTTTTACAAGAAAGTTATATAATAATCTATGAAGTTATTTTATTTATCAGCTCTTAATGATTTTACATGAATGAGCCATTACTGTACTTTCATTATGTTCATGCGTGAGAGCTCCCATTATTTTTCTCTGTTTAGAGTAAACATTTTAAATGAATCTTTTCTTTCTTTTTTTAAAAAAAGGGAAGATCAATACTGAGAATGACAGCTTACGGGTGTCTTAAAGTTAAAACGTGTATATTCTCTTCTGAAGCTGATGTGACTTAAAGTCTTCTTCTGTCACTTTGTGGTGGTTTGAATGTAAATGTCCCCCATAGCCTCAAGTGTTTGCACTTAAACTTCCTACTTAGGCCCCAGCTAACCCAGCTGGAAGTGGAGCCTTGCTGGAGGATGTGTGTCATTAGAAGTGGCCCAGGCCACTGTGTTCAGAGCTAGCTCATGCTTGCTCTGCTCTTTCTTTGTTGTGGATGTGTGAGGAAGTGAGCTAGCTTTCTCTGCCCTGATAAAGCTTCCTCTTTTTTTTTTTTTTGGTTTTTGCAAGGTAGGGTCTCACTCTGGTCCAGGCTGACCTGGAATTAACTATGTAGTCTCAGGGTGGCCTCGCAAAAGCTTCCTCTTGAAACTGTAAGCCTGAAATAATTCTTTTTCTCCCTTAAGTTTCTTCCAGTCAGGTGTTTTGTTCCAGCAACAAGAAGCTAACTGCTACATACTTGAAATGCCATGATCTGTATTGCCTATTATACTATGATGGCTATACAGATAATAGCATTATAGGTGGAAGCGTAGAACCAACTTCCAAAAGTTGTATTTTATTTCCTGTTTTGTTTTCACAAAGATTTGTTGAGTTTCCTACATTGTGTATGTCATGTGATAAGTGTTTATTTAATGCAGAGATTTAAGATGTACTCTATATTCAGAAAAAAACAGTCCAGTGTTTACAAAAGGACAAAATCAGCTAACTAATATTCAGACATAGGGATGACTGAGCTTATATACTCTAAGAGGTCCTGGGAAGTAAGAAAGGGTCTCAGTTTATAGAGATGCCCAAGTGGCAACAAAGAGGAAGAGTGAACCAAATTTATGAAGGAAAATTGTGTGTGTGTGAGAGAAATACAAAGTATTATCACAGTAATTTTCACAAAGAAAACAGGTGGGTTGTTGGAAAGAGAGTAATACAGTGTGTGTGTGTGTTGTGTGTGTGAGGCAGAGGGGTTGCTGGTAGAGGTTTGTGTGTTTGCAGGTGAGGTGGCAGTGGTCAGAGCCTTGCTGATGAGGGGATCAGGAGCAACCAGGCTTGGAAAGAATGGCAAGTATGAATCATGTGTCACATGGAGGAACTGAGAAGGTCTCCTGCAGGGAAGAGGAGTCATTGGGAGTAATGTCAGCAGACCTGTGAAGAGAAAAAAATATGACTTAGGGAAATCACTGTCAATGTGTGAAGAGGCCTTCAGTGGTAAGAGTTGACTAGGATCCAACTAAGATGTTGCAGAGGAAGATATTCAGCTGACATCCTTGGTGACTCTTGGGTGTGTGCACAAGAAAGGATGGCACTGCTCTGAGCTAGGTAACTGTGTACACAGTAGTTTCCTTTGCATGGGAACAAGGCCCCAGTGGGAACAAACCAAGAGGCTATTTTCAGAAAATTTATCTGTTTTGGAAGTGTTCTGTAGACATTTGGATACTTAGCTGAGAGAAAGCAATGTCTAGAATAAGAGCATTGGACTAGATATGTAAGTATGAAAACCAGTAAAGGGAACATGATTACCCAAGCAATATCTGGAAGCTCAGTAGCATCCATGAAGACCACGTTAGGATCATCTAGAAAAACAATGCATTTTCTCTACTTAGTACTTTCCTCTCTGTAACATGGATATATGTAGACTGGAGACACTGGGTGGTTATAAACCAATGTGTTAGTACTTTTAAAGTATATGTAAAAGGGCTAGTGAGTAGTAAAGTTATAATGGGTTTAATTCTAGCTTTAATAAGGAAAATTGGAGAGAAAGAGAGAGAGAGAGAGAGAGAAAGATTAAGACACACACACACAAACACACACATACATACACTACAGCACAGGTATTTTTTCAAAGATCCAGGAAAACTCTGGAATCTGAGTCATAAAAAAAAGTCATAGTAAAGAATTTTTAGAGTAAAGGGAAATTGTAGTACTTTTAAGGAAAGACAGGTGAAATAAGAGCAAGTGTAGACCACCTTTTCAAGGAAGGATGGTGGTTGGAGGAAGAACTAAGATTAACTGTTTGTGGCTCTTGTAGAGTATAAATGATTCTGAATTATTTTATCTAAGTGAAGGAAGGGCCAGTATAGGGAAGAAAACATTGTACTGAGTTCAAATAATCCCTCATATATTAATGGGCATATCTTGTGTGTATCACTGTGACATAAGCTAAGTAAATGACCAGGGAACTTCAGTCTGAGGTTATGTATAGAAGGAGCACAGATGCTTCCATCCTCGCTGTGAGAGATGGCTTCTTAGGAACTAATGCAAGAGGGGGCTCTGCCTCCTTGTGGCTGAGGTACACAGAAGACCTTGGTTTCAATTAGGCTTAGCAGGTTTGTCTGGTGAGTATCAGAACATGGAATTGACCTGAAGCATATGCCATCCTCTCACCAGCTGTACTCTAGGTCCTTCACAGTAAAAGGACCATCCTGAGTAACCTACACTTTCCCAAACAAGATCACAGAAGACTGGTGACTTCCTGGAATATTCCTTTTTCAACAGTTATTTGAAGTGGGGGTGTGGAGGTTTGGTTCTACTGAAGTGCATTGGATTGCAAAAGAAATAAAAGATTCTGTGACAACTGCTTGTTAGGAAATAGAATTGTCCAAAAGAGCATAGCCAATACCGGTAGGAATTCTGTCCTGACCCACCTGGACACACAGGCTGGGCCGGATCAATAGGAAATCTCTGGCACAGTGAGATACTGAGTGCAGAGAGCCTCACCCTCCAGGCTCCCTACTGCTCTGTTTAGAATCCAAAATTTCCTTAGCAACAGAGCATCAAGCCTCCTGTCCCAAAAGAACAACACTGTCCCAAAAGAAAACTTGGCTTCTGTAAAATAAGGCCATCTTAGGTTCCTAGTGTCTGGCTTTGGTTTCATTTTTCTCGGTCAAAGAATAATCTTCTAGATCCATTATCCTTACTACGTGCCCCTCATGATATTAACATATGGTTGCCATGGGAATTAAACTATCAAATTTTGAGAATTAGTATATTTTAGATTCCTGGTTACTACAGTACCGTGTGTGTGTGTGTGTGTGTGTGTGTGTGTGTGTGTGTGCACGCACACATGCATGTGTGTAGCAGGAACACAGCCTTTTGTCATCTATTGTTCCTAAAGTGAACCATTCACTTTTGTTAGCTGGGTTGTGAAATGTGTCATGGGACAATCCACTCTTCTATTCCATGTTCTGGCTGTTTCCACTCTACTTTCTTAAAGCACACCTTAACTGAAATGCCAAGGATGGTCAAAGGAACTTTGATATGATGACAAGTCTTTCCAGTTTCCTTTCTTAATGAAAAATGAAAGAATTTCTTATAGTCACAGCCTATATATATATATATATATATATATATATATATATATATATATATATATATACACACACACACACACACATATATATATACACACACATATATATATACATCTATATATATATATATACACACACACACATATGTATATACATATACATAAATATACATCTGATAGGGACTTTTTTTTGGGGGGGGGTTCGAGATAGGGTTTCACTCTGGACCAGGCTGACCTGGAATTAACTATGTAGTCTCAGGGTGGCCTCGAACTCTCAGTGATCCTCCTACCTCTGCCTCCCGAGTGCTGGGATTAAAGGCGTGCGCCACAACGCCCGGCTTGATAGGGACTTTTGATGTGTGGATTGCATTTTTTTTTACAGTTTGTCAGTTTTCTGCTCTGAACTTATGTGAATAGGGTTTGAATGGTTGTGACTAGAAAATGCAAGGCCCTTTTTACTTCAGAAGCCCATAGCCACTGGTAATCTTTGCAGCAATGACAGAACTTCCTCTTGCCAGTATTTACTGCTAAGGACTTCTGTCCAGTCATCATGGGGAAGTCTTAGTTTTCTTTGAAGGAGCTGCAGTGTCCCTCTCTTCACTTCCAGCTTTCCCCTTCATACTTGACTTCTCTTGTCCTTCCAGGCACTTTTGTAGTGTCCTCAGCTCAGGATGAGTGTTTTGCTATAGCCTCTCCTAGGGGAGTGCCACCAAATTCTCCTACATATACCCTCCATCTCCAGCTTTTTATGCTCTTTAAGTTGTGGTCAAAGGAGCCTTTTATCCACAGTGGTAGCCGGTAGCCATCTTTATTCTGCAGAATTCACCCACTGAATTTTAATTTGCAGAACTCTCAAGAGAGAGAATCAGAGAAAGAGAGAGAGAGAGAGAATTGGCACTCCAGGGCCTCCAGCCACTGCAAACGAACTCCAGATGCATGCTCCCCCTTGTGCATCTGGCTTACATGGGTCCTTTGGCTTTACAGACAAACGCCTTAAGTGCTAAGCCATCTCTCCAGCCCCAAACTCATGTTTCTTAAAAATCAGTTGTCATTCAGAAAATTTTGGTTACAATCCTGTACTCTTCTGTTCTTTGCACCTCACAGCCACCACTACTTAACACCTTCACTGTACTCACATTTGAAAAAGAAGTCACAATACAGTAAGTGCTATGAGTCAGGAAAGCTCAGGTGGCTTGAGGTTAAAGAAATTCACATTATCCAACATCTGTAAAATGTCAGACAACTTGCTAGTCCATAACCATTATTCTTCCATTTTTCTAATGAGGAAATGCTGCTCCTGTGCATTAATGTGGCTTTCGTAGTAAGGTCACATGCTGTTGTAGTTACTTTCACATTGTTGGGACAAAACACCTGACCAAAATGGATGATGAGAAAAAAAGAGCTTACTTTGATTTACAGTTTTCAAGGGAAGCTTCATGATGGCTTAGGAAAGCATGGCATGAGCATAGGGTGAATATCACTTGTGTCACCTCAGGTAGAAACCAGCAGCAAAAGAGTGAGCCCAGCCTGGCAAGGGGTAAACTGCTATTATACCCCAAAGCCTGCCTCCAATAGCACATCTCTTCCGTTAATACTCCACCTCTCTAATTGCCACCAACTGGGGACCAAGCATTCAAAACACGAGTTTATCAAGGACATCTCATTAAACCACCACACGTGCCATTCAGCTCAGTAAGTAAGGCTAGCTCAGTTAGTCCAAAGACTGAGCAGATATTATTCTGGAAGGAGTGTTTCTGTACAAATACCTGTTTGCTTCCTTCTTAGTGGACTTAGGTGTCAATGTGTGCTTCAAGAGAATTTAAACTTACAGGCCTTTTCCCCTAAAGAGAGAAGAGATTGTATAAATTATTATATAATTATTTCCAGTTATTAGATATGCTAAATTAGTGAGACAAGGCCATCATGGATGGGGACATTCTAGGTTCATGCTTCAAGGAGCCAGGTCTTGGTAATACTTTTGTGACTCTCTTCACAAAGTTTCAATGTGTTTTTCTTTATGCACCCATAGCTGTTGCTCACATGTCATAAATTACTAGGTTTTTGGATAAATGTATGATTATCTAGATAGCTTCTTCATCAGATGGAGGCAGAGTTTATTTTGTATTTATTATCTCTCTGTGCCCAGTGTTTCTGGACATATTTGTTGAGGAAACAAATCCACAGAAACAATCTACAATTTCAACTACAAATCTTTAGAAAATATGTGCTATGAATGAAAAGTAATCTCTTTTGACTTTTAACTACATCACAGGAGTAGAAGAACAAAGACAAATTGTATTGTATTTGTCGACCATCTATTTGAAGGTAGATAGTGACAAAATAATTAAATTGTGTTGTTGAAATCTAAATGCTGAAGGTATTCAGGAAAAGTAAAAAAAAAATGTGAGTTATAACTAGGATATATTGATTGCTTTATAGTAAATTCTGTCAGAAACATTTATTTTTAACTTTAGTAAAATACAAGATGATAATGCCATGTTTCAGATGAAGAATCTTCCTACAGGTCAACTTTCATATTGAGCAAGTCACAGAGTTAAATTGTAGCATCCACACACAAAACTAAAATCTTTGCATTCTAAATACTGTACATTTTCTAACTATATCAACTATAGAATAAGCATAACTAAGAATAACTATCATCATATTCTTTCTAGCAAAATGGACTTTTGCATTACTCAGAATATAGATAATGCAGGGCTCTGATTATATGTTTAGCTTATGATATCTGCAAAAGGAGTTGCATATTGTGTGCTTTGTATGTTTTATTATTACAAAAATCATTGGTTGTCAATAAGATTAAAATGCATGTGAAGCCACATCTTATGTTTTACTTTTTTATCTATAAAATAGGATGTGTGATGGTTATTTTTTTATTTTCAACTTAACTGTATCATGAATCACCATGGAAACACACCTCTGAATATAACTATGAGTATATTTTCCCAAAGATTTAACTGGAAGAAGACTCACACTGAATGAGAGGCTTACTATCCCATGAGTAGGACTTCAGGAAAAGGTTAAAGTGAGCTGAGTATCAGCATTCCTCTCTCTCTCCCTCTGCTTCCGAACTGTGTCTGCAATATGAGCAGTGGACTCACAGTCCCGATGCTCTGCAATTCCCATCATGGTGGACTGAACCTTTTGACTGTGAGCAAACAGGAGCCGTTCTTTCACTACTGGCTTTTGTCAGGTATTTTGTCACAGCAGCAATAAAATTACTAAGTTATACCTCTATAACTCTCTGAATAGCTGCAAGTTATTTAGAATAATCTTACCCAAAGTTCAGATGGGCACAACAATTTTATGATTTTAGAAAACAGTTTTATGCCACTGGAGCAAAATGGTCACCAACAGCGTAAATAAACAGGGGACCTTGAAGACTATAAAATCAACTAGTCAGTCATGAAATACACACTTGTGCAATAGTGGCATGCCTCTGTGTGTAGTCAACTGTTCTCTGATTGGACATGAGGCCTGCTCATTGGGAGAGAATTCATATCTGGTAGTAGAAACCAAGTCAGAATCCAATGTCAGAAAACTTATAAACTCCAGAGAGAAGCTGCCACTGCTATCTGTAAAAGAAGAGTGGGCTTGCACACCAAAACCAATCTCTCAAATTTGCACACTGCCTTTTAACTCAAGCTGTTCGCATTTGTGTGTGGAGAATCTGCTTTATTTTCAAGATGGCAGAGAAAACGGAGGAGAACCAAGAGCCACCCATAAGCAAGACATTAGCTGACTGCACAGCATGAGATGTGCCACCTCTACCATACCGGCCATGGCCCAGGAGAAATTGCAGGGGAAGTGACAGCATGAACACTGCTCTTACTTACAGCCTGACAACCAGTCTGAGGTTGATGGTGACAAACATGGTAATCAATCAAAACAGAAATCCAGAGGTTACAGGGAACTTAACACTGAATTAGACTTCGAACAGGCTCAGGGAACATTGCAGAAGAGGAGGCAAAAAGATTGTAAGAGCCAGAGAGTGGGTAGGATATTCTGAAACACTGACTGAGGCCTTCATGACCCTTCAGTGAACACCATCACCTCACTGGATCTCAAGGGTAACAGGATCTGGGACGAGGGGATAAAAGAGAATAACCTGTTATAATTAATAATATATATATATATATATATATATATATATATATATATATATACATACATATACATACATACACGTGTACACACATACATACACACACACATATATATATGGCAGTTTCATATTCATTGTTTGAGTTCATTCTTGCACATCATGACCTTTCAAAGATTTATGGTAAAACCTGGAATAACACATTCCCAATGCTATTTGCCCAAGAAGCTATTAGTTTAAGATTTACATATGACAGAAGGTAGATGTAATCTTTTCAGATGAATGTTAGTAATATGAAGTAGCAGATATTAATATGAAAAATGACAGCTTCTTTAAAAAATATCAAGTGAACTTTTTACTTAAAGTTAATGCAGCAAGCCTGAAGGGACAGTAAAGGAAAGATAGGAAGTCATATATCACGCCTGCATATTGAAACCATTGTAGCCTGGCTTCCCTCCAGCATTACCCATTTCATTGATTATAGTCCTTATTTTACTCTGCACTTCCCCCAATTCAAAGTGGTTAGGTGATCGATCTGTGTCGCATCTGTTTGTTGATTGATTGCATTTATCACAAGCCACAATGGGAAAAGTTGTCATAAAGGTCTCCATTAAATAATATACCAGCTGCCATGGACAAACCTCTCATAGCTGGATTTTGCCTGAATGTACTAGGCTGCAGTTTTTCATTTCATATTGATTGGACAGCCTAGTGATTTCAGATAGGGGCTGAAAATAGTACTCTGGAGAAATCCCATCCTTGCAGGGTCTGTGCAGGTCTGTTTATCTGTGAAGCAAGTGAGAGCACTAGGAAGGTTCATGAAGAAACTATTGATCTGGAATTTGGAATTCGGTCAGGATAATTTTTTTTGGAGTGTATTGGTGCCTGCTTAAAGATTAGAAAATGACATAGACTGAAACATTAGTTACAGATCACAGCAAATAGTAACATTGGCTTAATCAGAGCTTGCTGATTAGAAGAGGAAAGGCTGCATTGGGTTTCTACTTTCCTGTGGTTAAAAGGGAAGGCCAGCACACTTGTCACTTGTTTAGTCAATTCTCTTTATTTAGTCTTTTTGTCTAGAGGAGTAATCCAAGATTCTCAGTACTTTGTGGTTCAGGAGGGGACCCCCAAGTTTATGAACCCCAAGAATTTATAAAATTGAACTCAAGAAGGATATTTTATTAATTATCAAGTTCAGTTAGGGGGCAATCACAAATTATTTGAAGGAAATTATTATCTAGGAAGAGGGCTAGAGCAGAGTCATAAGCATGTGGAAATAGGAAACACGCTCTCATGTAGAAAAGACTACATAGTGCGTGGGATTCATTTAAGAGAAATGGCTGGAGAAGAGGCATAAGCTTGCAGAAGATAACGAAAATCTAGGTGCTTATGTAGGGAAATTTAGAAGACACATACAGCATCCACCCTGAGCTTGCCCGTGGAAGAAGGTCAAGAGAGAAAATGGTGGTAGCTTAAAAAAGAATAGCAGAGGAAAATATCAAAAAAGAGACTAAGAAATTCAGATAAGAAATGAGTACACTTATGGTTACCCTAAGTCCGGAGAAATGACACAGGCTCAGAGCTTAGAGAAAGCACTCACATGGTAGATCTAGGGTGTAAGAGAGTTAGAGACCAGAGGAAAATCATACATATAATTAAAATGAGAAGTTACCCCAAATTAAAAGCAGAGGCAGGCAGGAAAACTCAGAGCAAGAAACAGGACTCTGCTCTCCCCTCTACCCAGCACAGGGTAGAGCAAGGAGGGACATGGAGAAAGGCGGCCAAATGTAGCCCTTATAGTTGATTGAAAATGTATTCTTCCCTCGGATTCAGGTATGTAATGGGGAATACTGGATTCCTTTGTAGATTCAAAGGGGCAGGGTCCAGGGCCAGCCCACCTGGGTAGTGAAGGCTGCCCATCTAGGGCGCGTGCTAGACTGTGGGCAGCAGGGGGCACTGTAGCTGTTGTAGATGAATCTCGTATCAGACAAAGTTTCATTCATGCCAAGGTTCTCTCTAGGCCTCTGTTTCTAACTGAAACTGCCTAAAAGGAGCAAACGTTCTCCTATTTCTTCTTCA
Source organism: Orientallactaga sibirica (assembly GCA_036365145.1). NCBI lineage: Eukaryota > Metazoa > Chordata > Mammalia > Rodentia > Dipodidae > Orientallactaga > Orientallactaga sibirica. The sequence goes on from JAEOAD010000008.1 coordinate 15,151,951, forward strand.
ATATAACAGGTAACACATAGATAAAATTACAGGTAACATTATATAATTTTCATAGATTTGTATATGAAAGGGGTTCTCTGATTATCAGCATTTATAGTGAACACAGATCAATCACTCCTCACAGTTCTACAGCTGATGCTTGGCAGAGGCTCCACCTGTCTCCCCAAAACATACTGCTAGTATTATACTAAACTTACATTCCTTCTTGCTGCATTTAATAAATTTACTTTGCAAGGAAAGCTAAGGTAAAAATCCAAAATGGAACCATAAAAATGTTTTTCTTGGACTTAATTTGTTCAACTTTAATTTCACTGTTTACTTTTTCTTGTCTTCATTTTTCTTCTCTGTTTGTTATTCATTTTCCTTTATGGCTTCCCTCTACAATTAGAAAAATAGGCGCTGTGTAGACCGTCATCTGATCACCACCTCTCCTGCAGGTGCTGATGGGCTCTCGCTCAGCCTTCACCTTTTCTTTCCAGAGATTTTGTCCTATCTGTCAGGTTGTTCTTGTAAACTACTGCTAGAAATGCCTAACAAAATTTCCAAACCCTCTTTTAGAGGTGATACCATTGAGCCTCATGTTTTAAATCTAAGCAAGTGGAAATTTCTACTCTTTCCCTTATACTTGTTTATTATTATTATTATTATTATTATTATTATTATTGTGGTGTGTTACTGACTGTGAGGAGCAAATGTTAACCATTTCTGGAGGATTTCTACTAATTTGGCCTTTTAAACATTGTAAATAGAGTGACTGTTTCTCCCTGGCCTCCCTGGGGTGATGGGTAGAAGTGTAAGATGGTAGTGTTTGTCTCATGTTTTTAATTAACATGTTTGTTTTTAGGGTGTCTTTTCTTCTCTGACAATTTTCCCTGTGGACTCAGTGAGTTTTTGAATTGCTGGTTCTCCTGCCAGAAGGACATCCTTTGAGAGAGACCCTGGAGATGTTAAGAGACTCCGGAGATCTGAGGAGATGTTAATTAGTAGAAGTAAATAAATGGGCTGTTTATTCCTATGCGCATTTTAATGCAGTCCTTTCTTTTTTTAAATTAAGAAGTAGAAAATGTGTTCTTGCTTAAATGTAGTGTAAAGTTTCCCATATTCCTTTGGGTGCTGGTACATTTTCCCTAGTTGCAGAAAATAGGTTCAAAAGAATTTTATTTCTTGCAAATGTCCCTCCTCCTTTTTATTGCTTTCCATTGTTGCCTGAGGCCTCTGTACAAAAATGGCATCTGAAAAACCATGTTATTTTATAATCTGTGGTAGTGACCACACTTGCTTATTTTTAAAAATTACATGGGATTAGAATTAAAGAAACAGAGGGTTGGGAATTGTTCTTAGTTAACATAAAACTGTTTCTCCAAAAGTATAAAAATTCAGAGTGACAGAGTAAGAAAGAATCTTAAGAATATCTTCTTCAGTCTTATCTTCCAGCAGCCTCATACTAAGACAGCTCAAGGAAATGACAGGCTGGCCTACTTTAGAAGCCACTGAAATTATTTTGAAAACTTTTACTGGTATCATTCTTTTAAATTACAGTAAGTCATGGAAGTGAGGCCTTCTTATTAGTATTTTACTTAATCTCTTACAGCAGAATATCCTGTTCAAAGGAAGCAGTATAAAAGAGTGGTGATGGCATGTTTGAACCCTGGGGATAGGTGTGATTTTGCTGTGCTAGGGCGCTATTCAGTGACTGAGCTCTTACCTAGAATGCACCAGATCCTGTATTCAACCGTCTATATCACAAAGTAAAACCACAAAGTAACAGAATTGTGATGTTGTCACTTACTGCTCCCTGTATGATCCTGGATTAGATATATAGCTTCATTATGCTACAGTTGTCTTATTTCTAAAAGAAGATGGTACTGGTGTGATGATGTAGTGAGATATTATGTATAAGATACTTAGAAAGTGTCTGGTCTATCATAAGAGTTCAATGATTATTAGATGGGGTCAAATCATTTTAATGATTATTAAGAGAGTAAAATTATCTATAGTCTAGAATGGGTAGAACAGTAAGTGAGAAGAAATTTAATTTAAGATGTCAGGCCATTGTAAGAAAGCTCCAACAGGAAGTTGACAAACCTACACCGATTACACACCAGATTATTGAGATAATGTACATATGTCATACTGGAACCATTTTTTAAAATAATCTTTATGGCAGCTTAGAGACATTTCTGATGTTGGATCAAATAATAAATGATATTTTCAACCAAGCATGGTAATATTATTGTGAATATGGAGGAAAAAGTGTTCTCAATTATAATACTCTTTGATGGACTTAGCAATTTAGGCTAAACAATTACAGTGCTAATTAAAGAATAATTAACATTTTTATTGTAACAGGATTTTAAGATAGTTATAATAAAAACACTAATACCTACAATAACATTCATATAATATGAATACAAATAGAAATGTGACAATATGGAGCTAAAGAATATAAGCTTGCCATCCAAAGATCAGACATATATGTTATCATTGAAGTTTACATTTGGTTCTGAGGTACTTGAAAGCCAGCCCAGTATAGGAGCTATGCTAAACTTCACTACTGGTGTCACAGGAAGAAAGCAAATTGGATTTTCCAGTGTTAATTTTTCTGAGTACTAATATTTATTTATTTATAAGCAGAGACAGACCAATAGAAAATGGGCATGCCAGAGCCTCCAGTGGCTGCAAACGAACTCCAGACATATCTGGCTTTATGTGGGTACTCAGGAATTGAACTAAGGTCATTAGACTTTGCAGGTAAGTGCCTTAATTGCTGAGCCATCTCTCCAGCCCTCAGTACTGATTTTTTAAGAGATGTACCACATAGGACCAAAAATGGTGAGCACTTATTTAATAGTTAACTCCTCCAAGTAAAGTTTGTGAAGCAAGAGCTCTTCTTTAAAGCAACCTGGTGGGGTGGTAGTGGAGAATCTGTTACAATTAAGTTACTTCAGCAAAGGCAAAGAGAACTATTGTGGGCAGTGCATATACATTCCATGTAGCCTCATTGAACTAAGGTATAGTTGAAGTTTTCTAAGCTACCTTAAGTATTGGACTGGCGCTCTCTATTAAATTTAAGTCTTTTCTTAACCAGAATTGAGAAGAACTGAGTGGTAAGAGCTAGTTTGAGAAGGGACAAGCATAGGACATTTCTGGGTTGGGATTTGTACTAAAACCAGTATACTTTGATAGTATCTAAGAACCTAGGAAAGTCAATCTACTACCATGAAAACTATAAATTTTCTCTGACACATTTCTTGAAACATTGAGTTCTTTAGGGTTGGCTTGGGGATACCTGATTGGTGGGAGAGAAAGGAAGATTTGGGGAATACGATTAAGCAGCTTAGCATTATTTATTTTTATATGTTTTCAAATAGTAAAATGAGACATTTTTTAACCTATTTGAAAACACTATCATATTGCATGATTATAATGATTTTGGTCTCTTTATTTATTATATCAATAAATAATACAACTAACTCTCATGGGTTGGTTTATTTCAACAAGAACTTTTTCTGAGAACCTTGCCAAGTGAATTAGTTGTTCACTGTACTTTTGAAGGAGAAAGCTAGCTTCTTTTTGCAGTTTTACTTAGGGACAGGAGCCCAAAGAGGGAACCAGAAGATGTCATCTGCCTAGGCAGGAATGGATCCTGTTTCACCCACAATGGCTGCAGTATCCCCCGCTGACTCCACACTACCTTGTGTGGTGGTCTAGCCTTTAGGTCAGAACCTTGAATCTGCAAACCAAGCAGGTTTTCCCTTACATACCTGATTCTGATGAAAAATCCATTTTTAATCAACTGTAAAGGCTTGTCCTTGCTGATATCTGCTCTCTCTCTGCTCTGTAATCTCTGAATGGGCACATTTAAGTCTGGCTGTTCCCTACTGAGCCTGGCTGGGTAGGGGAGAGCAGAGCACTGTTTCTTGGTCTATGTGGTTTTCTGCAAGTCTTCTGTTTGCTTTCTGCTTTGAGACACCTTCTCACTTTGATGACATGTATGTGTATGCTTTTCTCCCCCTGATCTCTGAGTCTACCACGTGGCTATTTCCTACAAACTTGGGATAACCACAGGTGTAACTCCCTTTACTACTCATTTCTCATCTGAGTTTCCCAGTCTCTGGTATTTTTTCTTAAGTTATCACCACTTAATTACTTTTTTAAAAAATTATCATTTATATATTTATAAGGAGAGAGAGAGAATGGGCACAACAAGACTTCTTGCCTCTGCAAACAAACTCCAAATGCATGAGACAATTTGTACATCTACCTTTTTTGGGTATTGGAAAATCAAACTTGGGCAGTCAGGCTTTGCAAGCAAGTACCTTAACTCAGCAGTTAGCTTTCCAGTGCCACCACTTAGTTTTGTATCTTTCGTGTGGAGGCTCAGGGCAGATGCTGTGCCTCCCACAGAGTGTGTGTTCTAAATCTCCTTACATGAGCTTCTAGATCTGGTTTTCCATGTACTTGTTAATCTGCTCCAGCCATTTCCTAGATCCTAACTTCCCTTAAATGACCTCATTATTTATGATTTCTCCCTAAATAAATTCAACAATTCATAATTTATCCCTCTTGAGTCTGTTTTTATCAATTCTTTGTTAAAATTACAATAAGAGGGCTGGAGAGATTGCCGGGGCTTTTTTCCCTCGCCACCGGCAGGTAGAGCAAAAGAGAGAGAGAGCCGGGCCAGCCGTTTCTCTCGAGGCTGAGCGAGAAGGCGGGTGTCGGCGACTCAAACCCCTCCCCCCTCTAAAACACCGGGGAGAAAAACCACATTGAGTCGCGGAGAAACGTCTAAGGCGAAACTCGTCATTTATTGTCAGGGGAGAGATATTTATGTGCTTTGAGGAAGGGGGCGGGAAGAGGGGATGAGAGAAAGGTATAAGGGCCAATATACTTTGAGGAAGGGGGTGGGAAGAGGGGATGAGAGAAAGGTATAAGGGCCAATATACTTTGAGGAAGGGGGTGGGAAGAGGGGATGAGAGAAAGGTATAAGGGCCAATATACTTTGAGGAAGGGGGTGGGAAGAGGGGATGAGAGAAAGGTATAAGGGCCAACAGTATTTCATCACGTCAGCAGCAGCTGGGTGGAGGCAGTTTCAGCTTAGGTGCTGAGTCAAGGGCAGGTACTCAGGCTCGACTAGGCCTTACCGGGAGTAGGCCAAGATTGGCTGGGCTAACCACTCGGCTTCACACCGGGCAGGGCCCAACAAGAGATGGCTTAGTGGTTAAGGTACTTTATTGTGAAGTATAAGGATTGATTTTGGTTTGATTCCCCAGGACCCACATAAGCCAAATGTACAAGGTGACACATGTGTCTGGAGTTCGTTTGCAGTGGCTGGAGGCCATGACCCCCCCGCCCCCCATTCTTTCTCTGCCTTTGTCTCTCTCTGCTTCTCTCTCTTAAATGAATAAATAAGTAAATAAATAAATAAAATATTTTAAAAATTATAATAAGAACCCAAACTTGGGGTTAAGAAGTCTGGGAGACCCCTTCCAAGTCCCAAAATCCTGTATCACTTTCTTAGAGAAGTAGAGAAATAAGCAAAGATACAAGTACCAACTGCCTTTGGAAGAATAGTTTCCAAAGATACTGATTTTAGCTTTTGAGTAATTAATACTAATCCATAATCAATTACTTTTTTATTTGGCTAGAAAACATAACAAGTGATATTTTGAGACCAGTATATAATAGTAAAAATAACATCCTATAACACCATACAGGAGAATAATTATATTTCTAATGTCTATGGAAATGGGAAATGCTTCCTTTTTTTAATTTATTTGACAATCTTAAAATGCTAAAATACAGCCATATTCTGCACCAACACAGATCCTTTGTTTTGTTTTGATAACTCTGATTACTCCAATGTATAAAAATGCAGTTTTAAGATAGGCGTGATGGCTCACATTTATAATCCCAATAATCAGGAGGCTGAGATAGGAAGATCACTGTGAGTTTAAGCTCATCCTGGGGAATGGAGGGATTTCAAAGTCAGCCTGAGTAGAGTGAAACTGTGCCTCAAATTGCAGTTTTACAGAACTGATAATTAGATATTCATATCTAGATCAAGCAGCCTAGGTCATGCTGCTTCTTGTCACTATGGTTAAGGGGAAAACAAGGTGGATATAAAATTATCTTTATTTTTTAACAAGAAATAGATAAATACATTGTTGAAATCAGCTTCACACTGCTGACAGAAAACACTTGACCAAGAGCAGCTTGTGGAAGTAATGCATTTATTTTGGCTTAGGGACTCGAGGGGGAAGCTCCATGATGGCAAGGGAAAATGATGGCATGAGCAGAGAATGGACATCACCTCCTGGCCAAAATCAGGTGACAGAAGCAGCAGAAGAGTATGCTAAACACCCATAAGCCCTCCCCCTACAGTACACTGTAGGGATAGGAAGATCCTATTTTCCAATTGCCACTAGCTGGGTACCTAGCATTCATAGCACATAAATTTATGTGTGGGGGGAACTAATGAATCAAATCACCACATAGATAAAATATCTTAATTCATTACTTTTTAAAATTGGAACAGCATTTTAGTATGACTTTGGACCGGAGAAGATATGTCATAGATTTGAGAGTCCTTTATCCCTCCTCAAATTTTTATGTCCTCAGTCCAAAGATTCAGTTGAATAAGTTTACCACTAATTTTCTGAAAACTCAGAGCTTGAAAATAGCTAATGTCAGGACAATAAAACAAATTGAAGGCTACTTTTTAAAAAATCTGGTTTCTTTTTTAAAATTTATATTATTCTAATTTTACATTCATAATGGTGACTCCCTTATCCTCCTCCCTGTCCTCTCTCTTCCAAAGGGTCCCTCATCAATGGGGAATGTGGTTCATGCATTGTGGGGGTAGTCAAGAGTTATGGGGGATAGGCCAAGTCTCTGTGCATAATGCCCCAACTTGTGGCTCTAACATTCTTTCCGCCCCCTCTTCTGTGAATTTCCCTGAGCCATGTTGGGGTCATTTTAGTTCTACTTCAGTGATGAGGTTTTGGGAGCCTCTGTGTCTCTGGATATCTGGCTTAGTAGGAATTAGACTTTCTCTGTGTTTATCTCCTTCCAGAAGGCTACTTTTTTATTTTAAAATTTATTTATTTTCCTTCATTTACAAAGGTTGTTGTGTTATATCCCCTCTGCCCCTATCCTGCTCTCACTTTCCCTAAGGACTCTCCTCAGTAGGGTTATTGCTGTTCACTGTTGGGTAAATAGGTCTCAGTCTTTGGGCAGGGCTGGGGACGTGATTGTGCCTCGGGATATTTCTACCCACCCTGTGGCTCTTAACATCTTCCTGGCTGCTTTTCCACTCTGGTCCCTGAGCCTTGGTGGGTTGGTGTGATAGTTTGAATATATGTCTCCCAATATATTCAGTGTTTTATTATTTTATAGTTTGCATCTGCAATCATCTTGCTAGAGGCAAGGTCACTGGGGGCCCTGGTCTTAAGGTGTGGTGATGGTTTGAGAGTCCATTGTAAAGATATGCAAATGTGCCTAGCAGGAGTTCCTGAAGTCTGCTGTGTGACCTTTTGGCTGTAGTTTGTTTTGCTCTGTGTGCTGTGGTGGCTGGTTGGCTTTCTCTCTTTCTGCTTGGTCCTGTGGAGAGCAGGCTGCTTCTCCTGCCTTTATGGAACTTCCCCTGGATCTGTAAGCTTCAATAAATAATATCCTTTCCTCCATAACTGTGCCTGGTCTGGAAGTTCATCTCAGCGAACCTGAAGCTGTCTGCTACAGTAAAGTGGTACCAGGAGTGGGGTGAGATGAACCTGATCGTGTGGATATTCGTCTTTTGGAACCTTTGTTTTGGAGGAATGGGCATGGACTTGGTGCTTGCAACTGAAGGTGCCTTCTGGAGTGGTAAGCCAAGTTTTATGGACTATTCTGATGAGAGTTTGAGAATGCTAAGTGCAGACTGTATTGAACTTCGAGGCTTGGCTTATGAGCTTTCTAAGGGGAAGGAAAGACTGCAGAGGACTTTGTTGGAACTGGGCTACTGGCATAAGGGATGGCTACGTTCTGCTATCCAGGCCCAGAAAGTTTGATCAAGGTTAAATTTGTAATGGACTGATGTGATTGGCTGAAGATATTGTACTGAGATTTTATATTTTTAAGTTGGAAAACCTCAAGCAAGTTAAAAGTAGAGGCATTGACACTGGTTGAGCTGCTATTGTCAACACATTAGCAATCTTAAGGAAGGTGGAAGGAAGGTGGCCTGACTTGATTTACATTAAAACAATGGAGAGGATGCCTGAGGAAAGACTGTAAAAAATGCAAATTCTTGGAAAGAGTGTTGACTGGAGAAGTAACCTGCTGTTCAAGGCTGTGGTTTATTTCATCCCTGGATTAAGAATATGGCTGTGTCCTGCACACCTGGTATTAGTTTTGGAAGCATGAAAAATGCATGGAGTGGTCATGAGTTGCACACGGTTCCAGGAGCCGCTGCTGAGATGCGGCATGAAGCAGGGCATGAAGACCCTCAGGAATAGGCTGGAAGAGCCTTTGGAAGATGGACCGTGGTTTGCATGGAGACCTGAAGATGTTTTGGATATACCAGGACTGTGCAAAAGGACTACCATGGAGTGCAGTGTTGAACTGGGATGAAAGTTTTCCCTGGCGACTCTGCCCAGCTGGAGGGGCGGAATTGGTAAACATGGAGACTGTTAGTCTCTGGTTATATTGAACTTGAACTGCAGAAGTTTGATGATGGCTGATGGTGATTGAGTTTGCATTGTTTTAGTCTCTCCTTGCTATTCCTTATACAGTTAAAATGTTTACTCTGTGCCTTTACATGTTGAAAGTATTTAACTTGTTTGATTGTACAGGACTCACTATCTTAAGTTGATCAAGACTGTGAGAACCTTTGAAATTGGACTGAGTACAATTTACAATGTGTGATAGTTATAAATCTATTGGGGACCAGGAGCTAAATATATTGGGGGCCAGGGGCGGAATGTGATAGTTTGAATATATGTCCCCCAATATATTCAGTGTTTTATTATTTTATAGTTTGCATCTGCAATCATCTTGCTAGAGGCAAGGTCACTGGGGGCCCTGGTCTTAAGGTGTGGTGATGGTTTGAGAGTCCATTGTAAAGATATGCAAATGTGCCTAGCAGGAGTTCCTGAAGTCTGCTGTGTGACCTTTTGGCTGTAGTTTGTTTTGCTCTGTGTGCTGTGGTGGCTGGTTGGCTTTCTCTCTTTCTGCTTGGTCCTGTGGAGAGCAGGCTGCTTCTCCTGCCTTTATGGAACTTCCCCTGGATCTGTAAGCTTCAATAAATAATATCCTTTCCTCCATAACTGTGCCTGGTCTGGAAGTTCATCTCAGCGAACCTGAAGCTGTCTGCTACAGTTGGTAACCAGTCTGCTTCAGTGCTGAGTTCTATGTATCCCTCAGAGTTTCTGATTCAATGTGTTTTGATTGCCCACAGTACCAGTTGCCTATCACTAGATTTGGTTGTCAGGCTAACAGTGAGAGCAGTACTCTGTCACCACTTCCTGTGCAATTTCTCCTGGGCCCTTGCAGATGTGGTAGAGGTGGCATGTCTTATGGTAGGCAGTTGGCTACCTATTTTGTTGTGTTGATAGATCTTGAATCTCCTGAGTTTTCTCTGCCATCTGGCTGAGAGTTCCCTGATTTTGCTGGTTACTTACAGACCTTCATGGTTTGGCAAAAGGGATGATTGTATGGAATCATGTCTCTATGTTCCCCTGTTGTTTTTGGTATGTCTCCATCTTAACTGAAAGTACAGAAGGCTATTTTTATAACAAACTTCATGTATTATCTCTGAAAGTCTTCCTGTAATCAGACAGAAAGATCTTAAGGCGGCCATGGGTCAAGGAGATATGGAAATGATGGGAGAAATTGACAAAATATAAAATACATTTACCATAGAATAGTTGGAATATATAAAACTATAAAAAAAGTCTGTATAAAAATACTTCTTAGTAATTATTGTTAATAATTGGATGAATGAATTTTCACCTGGAATCTTTAAGATATTTCTAGAACACCTAAATATTTTTCTCTTTTTGAAAACTTAGGATTAAATTTAGGAACTGTTTTGAGTCTGTTGCTTTTTAAACTTTAAAAAAAATATTTATTTTTATTTATTTACTTGAGAGAGGGGAAGATGGAGAGAGAGAGGGAAGAAGAATGGGTGCACAAATGAACTCCACACGCATGTGCATCTGGCTTATGTGGGTCCTGGAGAATTGAACCTGGGTCCTTTGGCTTTGCAGGCAAGTACTTTAACCACTAAGCCATCTCTCCAGACCTTGTTTTGCTTTTTATTTTTGAGGTAGGGTTTCAGTCTAGCCCAGGCTTACCTGGAATTCACTATGTAGTCTTAGGCTCGCGGTTGCTTTTTAAACTTTTAATAATGACCATTTTCTAAGTCAAATATTTGAAAATGTAATCTTTTAGAGCTACAAAGCACTTTATCTTAAAGTCTTACTATAATTTATCGCTGTTTCCCAACCATTGGTATTTTGAGTTATTTATAATCATTACTGTTGTAAAACATGATGAACATCTTGGCACTTCATGTTTTGAGCCCATAATTTCTTGAGGATAAATTCATGCAAATATAATTCTTCAGTTAAATTTTTAGTGCTTTGATATGTTTGTGTGATTGCAAATTGTCTTTTTGCAAAAGTATACCTATTTAAAATGCCAAAAGAAGTGTGTTAGATTTTCCAAAATGATTGTTTTCTTTTATATAACATATATGACATCATAATCTGAAGTAGAAAATAGTGTGTCTGTATATGTGTCATTTCTTCCAGATGTCTCATAAATTGCTACACAGAAAGCAAGTAGAAATGAATTATTTCATTGATATTCTCTTTGTTTTATTAGCTTTGTAAAACTCTTTTGTTTTTATCTATTAATATTTTTATTGAAGGTATATGGAGTGTGTCTCAGGTTGGTTAGGAATACACAAAAAGTAGAATAGAATTCACACTTGAATAGCTATTCAGTTGGTATTCTTGACTTAAGTACCAATCAGGCAGAATGTACGAGGTGGGGTAAATATCACAGCTTCTTTCTTGAATGAACATTCCAAATGCAGTGGATGGCAGCTATATGTGTGAGGGGAACACTGATTGTCAAAGACATCTCTTTGTCTACTTATAGAGATAAGCCATGTTATTTTTTTAGGGTGTTGAATCTAATCAAATTGGCATTTTTCTGGACTGAGAGGATGGGTAGATGGCTATTAGAACTCATTCTCAGGGCCATTGTAATCAAGACATTGTGATCAATTGAGTAAAACATACACTCCATTCTAGTGCAATCTCCACACCTACCAGCAGATCTTAGGTTGTCCTTTATGACTCTTATTTGTTTGTTTGTTTTACTCTGTTGAGATATATGCCATCCTTATATAACCTTTCCTTTTTCTTCAAATGGAAGGAATTGAACAGTTTACTGATCTATAGTGACTGTTTCTTTGTCATGCCAGGGTCAAGGTACATAAGACAAAGGACCTGTAGACTGCTTATAGATCTTCTGAAGTCCTTTCCAGAGAATCTTCTTGAGAACATGCTGTAAACTTTCTTCTGTCTTATGTACATGTTTCATGAAGACAATACAGTGTCCAGGGTTATCTGGATACAATCTTGAATGTTGCATCTGTGAACTCTTTGTTCGGGTTTGGTTGGTATGTAGCAGGAGAACACTATTAATTTGACCCTTCAGCTATGTTGCAAGTATATGTCTTCAGGGCTGGTAAGGTATTTTAGATTTCTCCATTGAAAGGGATTGCGCATATCTCAAGGGAAGTTGTTCCTGCTTCCATGTTGTGTGGGAGGTTGGATTATCTCCTGTAAGTTATCAAGCTTAATGCTGAATCTTTTGATCCTTCATCTGTTTTTAAAATAGGATCTACCAGTTTAGAAAGGATAACTGTACAGACAAGACAAAAGAAATAGGATGTCAGTGCACAGACTAAGTTTTAATGTACTCTTGCTTTCTAAGGAATAAATAATATAAAAGCCAATTTTATCTGAGGGCAAAACAGATATTCCTTAGCTTCTCCTTAATTTTACAGATGAAAGATTAGTGGGGTATTTAGCCTCAGTGGTTATAAAAGGAGTGGGAAATGCACTTAAATACCAGCATGGGAAATTGAAGTTGATGATTAGAAATCATGTCCTGGTAGGATTGTTAAACACTGGGAAGTGTTAGCTTGAGTGATCAAGCAGCCACAGAACAGAAAGAAGGAAGATATGCAGACATACCTGGCTCTGGGAGCTCTGCTGATACAATCTTTAGAAGCTGTTGGTAATGGTTACATGAAAAGCAATGGGCAAGCTATGACTACCAAAGTTTTGTGAGGCTTTATCAGAATATAAGAAAAACAACAAAGATTTCACTCCTAAGCTAAAAGATACAATAGCTATCAGCCAGGGACAGTAAAAGAGTAGAAGTGTTAATGTATGTCAAAATAGGATTCAGGGGCTGGAGAGATGGCTTAGTCCTTAAGGCATTTGCCTGTGAAAGCCTAAGGACCCAGGTTTGATTCTCCAGGTCCCACGTAAGCCAGATGCCCATGGTGGCACATGAGTCTGGAGTTTGTTTGCAGTAGCTGGAAGCCCTAGGGTGCCCATTCTCTCTCACACCTCTCTCTGTCTCTAAAATATAAATAAAAATAAATCTTAAAAAAAATAGGAATGAGTCGCAGGAGGAACTATTGAGAGAAGCAAAACACAAAGAGAAAAAAGAGAGAAGAATTAAAATGTGGAATTACTGTATGAGCACAATATGTGATTGTGAAAATATTTGCTTTGGTTAATGGAAGATAAGAATAGAATGTAAATATTTCTTGTATTTAGAACCCTTTGAATATCTCAGAGTATGAAATAGTGATAGACTCTTAATTGACTGTGATTTACATATTTATATACCATTAGATGAAATCAATGGTTTCTAGTATATCTCCTGATAATTATTGAGATTTATTGGTGGTGAGTACATGGTATGGGGTTCCAGGTGAATAAGCTTATAATGAAATATTTACTAAACAACTACTTAAAAGGCATGGAATACAAAATGTTAACAAGATGTGATATATTTTTATAAAGTGCTTATAAATATGCAGGGAGATTTGAGGATGAGACATCCAGTAAGTTGCATGGATGGTACATAGGTACTGCTAGGAGGCAACAGGGTATGTAGAAGTCAGTGCTGACTGCAAGAGAGAAATATAAGGCTTTAGTAGAGTAAGGATATTTGGGCTGAGCATTGAAGGGGAGATGGAGCTTGTGGTAATCTGATGGATGGGGAGACATAGAACAAGGAGATCTTAGGATTGTAAAATAGATGCAATAATACATAAGAGTTGGTATGGATGGTGTACAATTGGCATTTTTGAAATGGGTTTTGTTGACTTTTCACCAACACCAACAGAAGTTTTTCAGGAGGACAGAGAACCCCTTGAGCTGTGGGAGATGATCTTGGGTGAAGTGAGAAGTCAAAAAGATTACTTAGGCAGCTACTGCATTGATTTAGAAAAGTGGTTACTTTTTGTTGTTGGCGTTGTTTTTATTTTATTTTTTATTAGTTATCTATATAATGTGTATACAGCCATGATGGTACCATCATTAGCCTTCTCCCTGTCCTCCCCCCTCGGGGATTGTAGGTCTTGCATTGTGGGGATAGCCATCAGTTATGGGGGCGAGACAATGTCTCTGTGCATAATGACCCAACTTATGGCTCTAACAATCTTTCCGCCTCCTCTTCTGTGAATTTGCCTAAGCTATGTTGGGTTCATTTTAGGTCTATTTCAGTGACGATGTCATGGGAGTCTCTATGTCTCTGGATCTCTGGTTTGGTAGGAGTTTTTGTCTATCTCCTTCACCCCTGTGCTGATACCAGGTTCACCAAGAAAGCAGCACTCTTGTTCATTTCCCCAATTATTCTAGGGCTTCAGCAGGTGCCCTGGTGAGGTACAATGGGCTGATTCTCTTCTCAGGTTCTATGTCCATCTGAAAAAGAGAAGCAAATTCTCCAATGGAGAGTGAGGTCAGTGCAAGATACATAGATAACCATTATTGTTTTAGAGAGACTAAAATAGGTGTAGGCCCTCTTGTATCCCACTATTAGTGGGACCTTGCTGTTGGAGAGCGAACTCATTTTTGGATATGGTTCTAACTTGTTTCCCAGTTCTAGGTATGGGTTCCGTTCCACTGAGTGGATCCATTAGCCAAATCAAGAGCAGTTAGTAACCTACTATGGCTGTGTTTCACTACTGCACTTGTGTGAACATCATATCAGGTTGATTGCTGCTGAGTAGTTTAGACCACGAGTTGCTTAGACAGATGTCGGTCATTTTCTCCCAGTATTTTTAATGTAGAGTTTCTCGCTATAGCCCAAGCAGACCTGGAATTCACATTGTAGTCTCAGGGTAGCCATACAAGGATCCTCCTACCTCTGCCTCTGAGTGGTGGGATTAAAGGTGTTTACCACCATGCCTGTGATTACATCTTTTCCTGTGTAAGTGACTGAAACAAATAAAATGAGAATAAAGGAATTACAAAATAAAACTTGGGAAGGAAGGGCCTCGCAGGTAAGTGGGAGAATTCAGGCAGTAGGGTGACTAAATTTTGAGGCCACTGAAAAATCAAATAGAAGGAAGGATACTGAAAAATCAAAGAGAAGGAAGGATACTGAAAAACAAGTCCTTGGAATGAGAACTTGTATTTCTTCTCACACCACACTGTTTTTTTTTCTTCTTACCATCCTTCCATCCTGCCAATCCAGGCCCTGATTTATGCATAGCTCTGTGAAATTTACAGTAAAAAAAGGAAATAAAAATGGAGAACACCCATCTCCACCCTTTAAGTGCTTGCACTATGGTTTGAGGGATAGCATGTATCTGTACACATGACATTGGTAGCACACTGATAATGATTATATATCTCCTGTGTGAATTCACAGGAGAAAACTGAGAGCTGAATTCTGTCTGCAGAAGCTGATATTAGATGCAAACATGTATAACCTACTCTCTTAGTTGTATATCCGGCAATAAATGAGGTCAAGCTCACCGGTTCTGGTTCTAGTATGCGATTAACAGATTTCTCTTTCAGGAGTTTTGAAGATTTTAGCACATATCCACGTGTTGTCATACTCAAATCCAGAGATCAGAGGAATATTAAATAAGTTTATGACAAGCTATTCCTGCCCTCTTGTTATTTATTGAGATTCCTTACCCTTAGGGATTCTTTTGCAGATGTTTCCTTTTGAAATCTATCCTGATTCAAAAATGTTTGTTGAACAAATAAATAGAATGAGCCTTCCAACTAATTGGACCCTGGCTTTCACACTTTCCTAGATACAATGAAGTCTGCAAATGACTTTAGACTTGTATTTTCCATGGTGATATCTTAGCATAGGATTCAAATTTGAGGTTTTTTTTAAGTTTGAGAGTTATGAACTAGAATCAGGAAACGACCCCACCCACTCCCTTTCTTCAAAGGCCCTCTGACTTCAGAGGCAATCATCAGACTTTATTCCTGGACTACAGTTTTCAGAAATTAAAAAAGAAATCCAAAATAGGTTGGGTATTTTGCACTCCTTGCTTAAAAGCACCCAGGAATAAATACTGGTATCTTTTGTAGCCATCTGTTTTGTAGTTTCTAGGTCTATTTTTATTTAATGTTTCTATTCTGTTAAAAATTCTATTCTATTTATAAAAAAAGTACAGATCGTTGGCAATATGAGATTTTTTTTACACTTTATGTTTTATAAGAGAAATAATTCAATCATTCTGGAAGGCATAGTGACTTGTGCAATTTGAACATGAAAACCAGAAGCAAAGGGAAGCACATTAGTCTGAGTATTTATCTGTGAGATGATGGCTGGCTCGTTGCTCTGTCCAAGGCCAGTGATATCCACTTAGGGCAGCTACTAATGTCAGAGGAGATGCTGTCCATTGACATGTGGTAATGATCCTTGCAGGGCACAGGAAGGCATCTTTCCTCTATTTCTACTCTTTTGGGGTTCAAGTCTCTAATTAAAACTGGTGTTTTGGAAAGAGAGAACATGAATTCAGACTACAGTAATAAATTATATCCTTGCCTCAGATGGAATTAAAATGACTGCAGACTTGAAATTTCCCTGCCTCTGAAAACTTAATTTGATATTTTCTGTTACACACCAAGAAGTGATTTGCAGAGGCACAGACTGTAAGATTAATTGAGGCAGCTATCTCTTCTGGCGCATCTAATCTTACATCTAATTATCTGATCATCTGAATCGCAAATACAGTAGTTAAAGGGTATCTGTTGAAAGGGCAGCCTTGAAATGTAAGTATTAAAAAGGAGCTCTCTGGTTTGCAGGAGCCCTTCTGTTATTAATGACATTAGGTCAGAAGGTCATATGAAAATGTGGTTACATTGTCCTATGGCTACAAAACTGTGAAGATGCATCTGAAATCTACACCAGGCTTTGCCTTGACAATTAACCTCCATTAGTATTCCAGACCACATCAGAGCAAAACTCTTAAAAGGCACTCTTTTCATGAATGTACTGTCAAATTGACTTCATCATTTAAATAGGACTGTAGACACAGTAAATGATGAGTTGATATTTATACAAAGCATAACCTTAATTAAAATATTATGAGCAATTAAACCCAGTGTTCAAGGAATTATTGTACATTTACATGTAACAGAGTAAAAACATTGCATAGGACTGTTAAGCTTTTTGTATGAATCTAATTAACTTTGACAGGCTTTGGGCTTTTTTCCCCTCTTATTTTTAGAAGTGCTGTAGATAAGTGTACTTGCATCTGGAAAACTTCAAACAGTTTTGATCAGCATTTCGGGTCTGATTTAAAATGTGTGTGTTGAGACAGTGTCTTAACTACAGGCTTGATAGACATGCAGATATCACTTCTTGTGCTGGGGAGGCAGATGTGGCACAGAGACATGCTGCATACTGGAGCCACAGCGAGTAGGTTTTGTTTCTGTCACATTTAATGTCAGGTGGTCACTGCTGTGAATAGGTCTTTATATATTTGGCTGTGGTTAAAGCTAGGGGTGTGAAAAAGTAAGCTCACCCTGCTGATGCTCTGAAAGGCAATTAGGAGGGAGCTATTCCTCCCCATCATCACACTTCTGTAGCCTTCAGAGAACAGAGGCATGATGAGCAAATCCAGGTTTCCATGGAGTCCCAGTGACTTCCTGTGTTTCAGAAGTGCTATGGTGTGAATATCCCCATCCAAAACTCATGTTGAAATGTAATTTCCATTGTAACAGTATTGAGAGATGTGTCCATTCAGTGTGATTAGGTTTCTAGGTTCATTTTCATAAGTGGAAGTATGACCTGATCATGGGAGTGGAAAAAAAAAAAGAATTTATGGATCAAGAATGGACTTTTGCTGATAAACTAAGCTTGTGATAGCAAAATAGCTGCTAAATACTGGGCCAGTCTGTGTTGACGCTGCTCTCCAGGAGTCAGACCTACCAACTGTGATCCTCATACAATTCTCTAAAGACATCTGTGGAGTACTGTTTGACAATTCTTTTGCTCAAAGCCACAAGAGGAGCAAAGGAGAGTCTAGCAGCTGCTAATTAGGGAGTCAGATTGTTCGACCTTAACATCTTTGCTTTGTTACAAAGTGACCAGCAGAAGTGCTTATGATGAGAACTTTAAACTTATTGTTAACTCTGTGGTAGTTTGACAGCGTCTTCCACCATGATGAAGCTTCCCCTAGAAATCTCAAGCCTGAAATAAATCCTTTCCTCCTAAAAGCTGCTTCTGGTTAAGTGTTTTATCTCAGCAATGAGAAGGTAACTGCAATAAACACTAATAGTAATTTTTAACAGATTTTAATGTGCTTAATACCTGCTTAGTGCCCCAAGGAGATGTAGGACCCCTCTCAACTGTTTCTTTCATGGTCCTTACAAAACCCTTTTAATACATAGCTTTGCATACATTGAAATTCCATTTTAATGAATGAAAACTAAACAGTATATACTGAGTAGCTGTGATGTACTTTTGTGAGGTTAATCTCAGTTGTCACCTTAAGAAGACTTAGAATCACTGTGGAAACAATGTTTTGGACATGTCCATAAAATATTTTCTAGGCTGGAGAGATGGCTTAGCAGTTAAGGCGCCTGCCTCCTAAGCCTAAGAACGCTGGTTCCAATCTCCAGTGGTTCCAATCTCCAGGTCCCACGTTTAGCCAGATGCAAAGTGACACAAGGGTGCAATGCCGCACTTGACCACAAGGGGGCACACACATCTGGCTTTTGTTTGCAGCGGCTGAGAGGCTGCTGGCATGCCCATCTCTATCTGTCTTCCTCTCCCTCTCTCTCTGTCTCTCTCTCTGTGTGTCTCTTTCCAAAAAAAAAAAAAAGATTATCTAGATTAGGTTAATTGAGATGTAACATCCACACTAACTATGGGCTTTGCCATTCCGTGGCCTGAGGCACTGCCTTGCATGCATTCATTGCTTTCTGCTTCCTGAATGCAGATGCAATATGTGCATGTGCCTCTTATACCTGCCACAGTGCTTTCACCATTATGATGGAGTATAGTATCCTTCTGAAACTATAAGTCAAATAAACCCTTCCTTCCTTAAATTACTTTTTTTTTTTTTTTTTTGAGGTAGGGGCTCACTCTAGCTCAGGCTGACCTAGAATTCACTGTGTAGTCTCAGGGTGGCCTTGAACTCATGGCAATCCTCCTATCTCTGCCTCCTGAGTGATGGAATTCAAAGTGTGTACCACCATGCCTGGCTCCTTAAATTGCTTTTATCAGGTATCTGTCAGAGCAATGAGAATAGTAATTTACATAGAAAATTGGTTCCAGAAGTGGGGTGGTTACTCTGATAAACCATGTGGTTCACATACCTTTGGAACTGGTTTGTGGAACCAATGGTGAAGAGGTTGAAAGTTTGGGCTTATTATGGTGGGAGCCAGGAAGAAAAAATCGGATAAGAAATACAGACAGTGAAGCATGAGGAGTTTCTCTTGAGTAGAACTTGAGGAGTTTCTCTTCAATGGTGCTGATCTTTCTAACAACTATAGTTACTTTCTGAGCACCAGCCTGAATGCTATCATGTCTTGAATTTTCCTCCACCAAACAAGCCATTTCATTGCTTTTGAATTCAGCCTCATCCAAGTTCTTAGAATGTGGGCATAATACAGCCAGTTTCTTAGCCAGAATATAACATGAACTGCCTGTATCCTAGAACCTAATAAAGTTCTTATTCTCTTAATCCTGTTCTGGATTGAGAATGTTTGCTTTATTCAATTGTATGTTCAAAGTATATAATTTCTTTTGATATTATAGGAGCTCACAGTTAAGTATTTGTCAAAGACTCAGAAGGGACTCTGCACTTATTCTTTTGAAGAGATGGAACTGTTAAAGACTTTTAAAGTTGCATAGAATGCATTTGGTGGCTATGTTCCTATGGTAATATGTTTGAGTGTTAGGTTAACAGGAAGTGGACTTGCAATGATTAATCTTGATTGCCAACTTGACAGCATTTATAATCACCATGGAACAATCTCTGAGCATGTCATTCTGTGGGCTAGGGTCCTAGGCAGAATTAAAATGAGAAAGTTTGCTGAGTATGAACATTCATTATTTTGTGCTCCTTAACTGTAGCTACCTCATTCTCCTGCTGAACATGCCCCTTCTCTGTTTGTTATTTTATTTTTAGAGATAGAGTCTCATTCTAGCCCAGGCTGACCTGCAACTCACTATGTTGTCTCAGGCTCATCTCAAAGTCAAAGTGATCCACCTACCTCTGCCTCCCAAGTACTGGGATTAAATGTGTGCACCATCATGCCCAGCAAAGTATAATGGCTTTTGTCAGGTATTGGTTGTAGCTATTCAGAAAAGCAATTGATATTTGCTAATTGTACTATAAAGCCCAGAGGGAATTCAAAGACAAATGAGGCACTGATTCTGCTCTTAATGTTAGAACAGTATCATGGATAATGTGATATATTAGTTGTCAACTTCATGGGACCTAGTATCACCTGGGAGGGTTTATCTAGATTAGGTTAGTTCCTGAGCATATCTGTGGATATTATCTTGATTAGGTTAATTGAGGTGGGAAGACCCATCTTAACTGTGGGCAGCACCATATCATGGGGCAGGGCTGTGAACTATATAAAAAGGGGAGAACTTTCTGAGCACCAGCATTTATCATTTTCTGTTTCCTCATGGTAGGTTGAATGTGATCAGCTGCTTCAAGCTCCGACTGTCATGCCTTCACCATCATGATAGACTATAATCTGTAACTGTAAACTGAAATAAACACTTCCTCTCTTCAATTGATTTTTGTCAGGTAATTTCTCCCAACAATGAGGAAACAAAAGCAATGTAGACATATAGATAAATGTTCAACCAGCTGACACATCAGACCCCATCACATCCCATGTTGCATACATGGCAACAGGGAAAGAAGGAACAGGGAAAGCCTTGTGGAGCTTTAAGGAGAGATAATTATTTGTAAGACAAGGGCTCAAATAGCACTTTATTTGGTATTTAGATAAATGTATAGGGCCTGAGCATTATGGAAGACACCAAGATGTAATCCCTGTCATTTCAGACCATGTGTGTTAGGAAAGAGAACATTAAAACCCATGAAAATAATACGGATCAACAAAATCCAAGAATAGTATATAATTGGCTGTTACATGATAAAGGCTAGGTTCTGTGTGAGGTATAATTCAGAAAAGGAGGTGATTGCTGTGGGTCAAAAACACAGAAAACATCATAAAGAAAAAATACATTATTAGTACTTAGTTTGTATCTTAGTTAACATAAAAGTTATAGAAGAATAACCAGAAATCTTGGTTTGCACTTTGAAATTGTACTTCAATTTGAGTCTCTCTTCCTTTCCCTTGTTAAGAAAATAATAGAATAACAAATTAATCCATAGCTCATGCATTATATATATATATATATAAATTCACACTATATATATATATATATATATATATATATATATATATATATATATATATAATTAGTATGTAGATTAGGTAGTGTGAATGTCTTTCTTCACTCTTCACTTCTTAGCACTCCTTATTCTCTTTCTTCCATTTATTTCTTTAACTTATGGCTAAGATGTTAGATTTATGAAACATTCTGTAAGAAGCGTTCTATCTGAACTGAGTACATGAACATCCTCATATATGTAAAGTACTGAACACTTCTTCTTTCTTCACAAGCTTTTAGTGATCCTATTTAGGATGAAGAAATAATAACCAACAGAGGATGGCACTCTAAAGCAAAGACATGGAAAGATTGGGTTTCACATATTTGGAAGACATTTGATTTTCAGCAGCTAATTCCTGCCAATGTCTCAATATTGCATCAACTGGGTCAATTATTATTGAGCTGCTCTCAGCTTCTCTAAAGAAAGATGGCAGTGGAAGTGCACTGAAAAGTGCATCCACATCCCAGGAAAGCCATATTTTTAAGTGACTTAAAAATATTCTATGCTATCAACATCATGCCACACATTTTTTAAAAAAAAAGTATTAAAGCAAATAAAAACCCTCATGTTCAATTGGACTCATGTTTACTTAATTGAAGCCCAAACTTGAGATTCAGCCTCACTGTGCATTTTCCAATGATATTTTTTTTTCAAGTGCACAAGTAAAAGCTCTCATCATGGAAAATCTGTAAAGTAAATAAAGGATATATAAACAAACAGAAAAGACTTGTAGTATTATAAGCTGAAAAAATGTGTCAGTATTTAATTTCAAGTATTCTTTGTGTTTATTTATAATACAGGTATTTCCTATTTGCTTGAATTCACACTGTGTTGTTTGTATAGAGTAGCATAATGTGTGTGTGTGTGTGTGTGTGTGTGTGTGTGTGTGTGTGTGTGTGCTCTTGCTTTTGTGTATGTGTGTGATGGTTAATTTTTGTTGTCAATGTGACAGGATTTAGAATCACCATGGAAACAAATTCAACCCAAGGTGGCACTATCCAATGGACTGGGTTCTTGGTCTGTATATATATATAAAGGGGAAATCCAGTTGAGAATTCAGCATTCATCTCTCTCTTCTTCCCCATGGATGGGGAATATGACTTCAGTGTCCTGCTTCTGCAGTGCAGTCCCTGACATGATGAACTCCCCCTTGAAATGATGAGCAGAAAATGAACCCTTACCTTCCTTGAGCCAGTTTTGTCAGGTGTTTTTTTTTTTTTTTTCCCAAGAAGAAGAAAGTAAATGATAAAGAAAATTGCTCCTGAGACATGCAGCTATTGCTATGATCAACCTGACAATGTGGTTCCAAGTCATTTGGAACTTGTTTGTAGAAGGAATGTGGAAGGATTTAGAAATGTGGACTAAAGAAGACTTATAATGCTATGATTCAGAGCTTAATGGGCCATTTTGGTGGGAATTTGAAAGTCCAGAATGTTGAGAGAAATGTGAACCATGGAGTCTCAACTCATGATGCTCCAAAGGAGAATGTGGACTCTGTGGTGAGCTGATGTAGACAGGCCATTCAGGTGATACTTTGGAAAAGAAACTGACTCGTTTTTTTCCATTGTCTAGAGAACTTGAGGTAGCCTGAGTTCAAAATTAATGGGCTAATGTGTTTGGGGGAGGAAATTTCAATTGAGTAAAGCACTTATATGTGACATGGTTTCTTTTTTAATGCCATAATTCAGTTCTATCTTGAAAAGCTGGACAAGACAGATAAAGAGATGAAAAATATAAAGTTTAGTAAGGAAATAAATGTTAACATATTAAAAGTCCCCAGAACCAATATTGCAGCCTCTCAGGTTGCAATTGTTGAAGAGACTACCATCACTAAAGATAAATCTTCTGCTCTGTACTGATGCAATAGGAAACATCCCCCCAGGGTAAGATCTGACCCTGGTGAAGGCCTGGGAGAATGTTGGAAGTTGGACTCTGCACCCCAGGGTTAGCATAGAGAGGCTTCTATAGCTGTGTTTTATGTGTGCAGGCTATAATCATATCTGAGTGGAACTTGGTAGCATTACCCATGTGGTAGTAGTTTTAAAAGAATGATATATGCAAGATTGAGGGGCTGTGGAATATTGCACCTCAATGCTGTGAGGCTGAGCATTGTCAGGTAGGGTCAGAGTCCCTGCAAGGAGACCCTGTGAGGCCATTGCATGAAGTTATAAAGATGGACCATATTTTTTCAGTGTTGGAGATGCCAGAACTATAAGGTACCTGCCAAGCAAAGTTATTGGTTCATAATGGGGCTGCCCTGGGAGAGGTACAGCTTGAGAGAGGGGAGCTACCTAGGGACTAAGAGCCCAGATGATTCCATCATGAGTCTCAGATGACAGGCCCGAGGCTGCTGGATTTGGAGTTTACTCTGCTGGATTTTGGTCTGTCTTTGGTCTGATCATTCCTAGCAAGGCTCCTATTCAGCATTCATTGTTCTCTCTGCTTCCTCCCGTGGATGTGATGTGACAATGTGATCCTGGCTGTCTGCTTCTGCCATGCTTTCCCTACCATAACAGACTTCCCCTTCTCAGACTCATGTATAAGCTGAGTGGAAGGTTAGGCCCTGATATGACCCAAAGGTGGTACAACAGAGGTAGGAGGAAGGAAAAATATACCAAGTGTCTATAGATAGAGGGTTTAAATTTTTTTTTTTTGGTATCTTCTGTAAGTATAGACAATAAACAATGACAATTCTATCCCACTCCCATTTCCCTCTTTCAAATCCTGCCAATTAGTCTGTCTTTTTAAAAGAAATGTTTTGTTTATATTTATTTATTTGAGAAAGACAGAGAGACAGAAGGAGAAAGAGAGAAAAGGAGAGAGAGAGAATGGGCACACACCAGGACATCCAGATGCTTCAAAGGAATTCTAGACACATATATAACCTTGTGAATCTGGCTCACATGTGTTCTGACAAATTGATCCTGAGTCTTTTTGGCTTTGCAGGCAAGTGCGATAACTGCTAAGCCATTTCTCCAACCACTCTCTTCTGTTTCCTCCTATCATGAAGGTCTTGTGTAGGTAGTGTCAGGTATTGCAAGGTCATGAATATCAAATCCATTTTTGTGTCTGGAAGATTGCACTGCAAGAAGTCTTACCTTTCCTTTGGCCCTTACATTCTTTCTACCACCTAAACCTTGGAGGGTGTAATAGAAAAGTCTCAGTTCTGAATACTCCTCTGTCACTTCTTCTCAACAGCATGATGGCTGTTGAGTTACCCTAGAGGTTACCACCATCTGAAAAGAAAAGCTTCTCTAACCTAGTGTGAGAGTAGCATTAATATATGGGTATAAACATTTAAAAAAGTGCTTAGAGGCATTTAGTTGGGGGCATAATATATGCATTAAGCCAGACAACAGCAAGCATTAGGTAGAGGGTTTATTTGGAACAATCTCTTCTTTATTGCTGGCACTATGTAATTATTAAGTGGTTTAACTAATATGTGCCTGGACACCTTGGTATCCAGAGTGTTTGTATGGGATGTAGACAAGTTGTTTCTCCTAGAAATGCATACACACACACACACACACACACACACACACACACACATCTATATCTATTAATTTAATTTAATTTATTTATTTAAGAGAGAGAGAGAGAAAAGAGAGAATGGGTGTGCCAGGGCTTCCAGCCACTGCAAACAAACTCTAGATGCATGTGCCACCTTGTGCTTCTGGCTTATGTGGGTCCTGAGGAATCAAACCAAGGTCCTTTGGCTTTGCTGGCAAGTATCTTAACCACTAAGCCAACTCTCCAGCTCATCTATAGCTTATTATTATTATTATTATTATTATTTATTATTAATTTTGGTTTTTCTGTTTTTTGTGATTTTTTTATTGACAACTTCCTTAATTGTAGACAATATCCTATGGTACTTCCCTCCCCCCCACTTTCCCATTTGAAACTGCACTCTCCATCATATCCCCCTCAATAAGTCTCTCTTTTATTTTGATGTCATGATCTTTTCCTCCTATTATGATGGTCTTGTGTAGAGGTCTTGTATATCCAGGACATTTTGTGTCTGGGAGGAGCACGTTGAAAGGAGTCCTACCCTTCTTTTGGCTCTTACATTCTTTCTGCCCCTTTTCTGCAGTGGACCCTGAGCCTTGGAAGGTGTGTTAGAGATGTTTCAGTGCTGAGAACTCCTCTGTTACTTCTTCTCAGCACCATGGTGCCTTCTGAGTCATCCCAAGGTTTCCACCATCTGAAAAGAGAAGCTTCTCTAACCAAAAGTGAGGGTAGCATTAGTTTATGGTTATGAACATTAAGAGAAGTGCTTACTTGGCAGTTTGGTGAGCATAGTATATGCATTTAGCCAGACACCAACAGATGTTATACCCCTAGGGCTCATGACTACCCCTGTTGTAGGTTTTCAGTATAAGGGATGTGTTCCCTCTCATGGAGTGGGCCTCCAGTCCAATAAGAGAGTGGTTGGTTTCCTTCATAACAGGCATGCCACTATTGCACCCATTGACTCATTTGGCCTGCCTGGCCAAATTTAAAGCTTGCAGTGTTTGCTGTTAAGTATCTTTACTGCTGTTTTCTCTCTCTCCCATTGCACCGCATGCAGCATAGCTTTTTCCAGCTTTTTCCTCTGCTGATCCACATGGAGGAGGCTTTCAGCTCAGCTCCAGCAGGATTTCTCAGTGATGTTGCATCCCATGTATGTGGAGTCTTTAGCAATAGGGTTTTACCATCTATTCCTGGTGAGAAACCAAGGGCCTCGGCAGTGGCCTATAATGTTTTGGGGATATTTGTGACCTCCCTGGCCAACAACTCACTGGAAGGTATTCCATCCCTGGCACTGAAAATTTTCTAGTAACAATCTATTGCTTCTGAGTGTTCCATTGTCTAGCAAAGTAGGTTTCCATATGACTTATTTATATCCTCTTTAATTTTGATTAGCCCTCCCTCTACCTTTCCTTTGCTCAATCTCTTCCCCTGACCTAATTATTTATCATCTATCTATCATCTATCTATCAATCATCTATCTATCTATCATCTATTATTCATTCATATGAGTAGCTTTAGGAGGAGGATAAAAAGCTCCCTTCATCAAGCCTTCTTTGGCACCTTTACTGATAATTTCTTTGGAGCTCAAGTACCTTGCATGGACCCTGGAGCCTTGTTTGCAGGAATGTCATTATCACCTTAACTGACCAAGGATATACACTCATGGTATGGCTGAAAACAATTGTCCTTTTATATTGGATGACTTACTACAAGTATTCCTTTATTTGTCTTTATTAGGCATCAAGTGCCTACATGTATTTAATATTGTGTACAGTCCTGTACATAATTCTATATATGATAATCTCCCCAGTAAACACAATATACAGAAAACTACATTAAAAATGAAAAAAGAAAACAACAAAGATGAGTATAATTTTTCATGTGGTTGTGTGGTCATGTTGTTTGTCCAGTCATGAAACTGGATAGTGAGTAAATCCTAATAACTGAATATTCAGTGATTGCATATTATGTTTACTATTTAACATGGCCTTACATCAAAAGCAGAATTCTGCATAATTTTCCTTATGTAGTGCCTCTAGTGTTATTTGTGTGTCGAGGCCAGAACAAATGTATGACTACTTGTTTGTTACCTGCTTTTGTGATTTTGTTTCTTAACTCATTTTGTCTCATTTATAATCCATTAAACCATGAATCTGCCTTACTACCACCCATGCTCAACAAGCAGCCCTACTTAAACTCAGTGGATCACAAAGAAAAAAGAATATATGAATAAGGGTTAGGTACAAAGTAGAAGGGGTCCAGTGAGTGTGGATGGGGCGCAAGATTGAATATGATCAAAATAAATCATATACAAATATGAAATTCCTCTGATAATCTTCAGGAGAAATTGCATGATTAGAGCAACAGCATTTGAGACTCTGGGATAGATAGAGTTCCTGAGAAATGGTTTTCCAAGTTCAGTGGAATGTAAGTACAGGAACTGAAATACTTGTGAAGTCCTTAGATCATCAGGTGCAATCTTCTGAGACTTCTTCACGGTGAGTGATGAATAATGACGGTCTCTGGAGGTGTGTTGCTACAGTGAATACACATCTCATGACTAAAAATTGGTTGATAGTGAGTCTGCCACTTTAGACAAGACTGAAACTGCCATTTGGTCTTTTTGTAGTAAAATAATAGTTTGAATGTTATGGAAGTCAGCTATTTCAAAAGAGCTCACGCTCTTACACTTTCTATTTCTCTCTTTCCTTTCCTTGCTGGTCTACTTAATATACCCTGTCTCTCCTTCCTCTCACCAGCTTTTCCACACTATGATCAGAGTTAAAGATGGTGTGACTGCTAACGACCTCTGTGGGACAATGTGGTGCTTCTGATCTGGCTGATCATCAGTAGATCTGTAGGGTGGAGTATCCAAGTTGTGGGATACTCAGTATTATCATCTGGAAAGTAGTTAAAGAACCTGATCTCCAGACTCTAGAATTTTAAATTCAGTACATCTATGTTGGATACTAAAGCATGTCTAAGAAGTTTTGAGATTGTTGATGTTACTAGTTCAGCACCTTCACTTTGAGAAACCCAATTCAGGAGAATCCCTATTACCTTTTAGCAACTAAGTTCACAACAAAACAAAACCAAAACACAAGTGGGATCTCCCTTCAGAATGCCTGTGTCTCTGTTGGGGATGAGGGATCTGCTCATTGTATATTCATAGAGGAAGACAACTACTTTTCTACTATGTATTCAAATTTTTTTGTTTATTTTTTCAAGGTAGGGTCTCACTCTAACCCAGGCTGACCTGGAATTCAGTATGTAGTATTAGAGTGGAGTTGAACTCATGGCAAGACTCCTACCTCTGCCCCTCGAGTGTTGTGATTAAAAATGTGTACCACCATGCATGGCTCAAATTGTTTTTCTTTTTTTGTTTGTTTGTTTTGTTTTAAATAAAGAACATTTCTATTATAAATTGTCTCTATAAAATACATTCTTTGTCTTGAACTGTTTTGTTTTTCCTTTTTGTGTATGTTGGTGTGCATGTTGCACGTGGTGGCTCGAATTAGGTTCCCCCATAAACTCATGTGTTCTGAATACTTGATCCCCAGATGATGGAAAATTTGGAGGCAGACCTTGCTAGAAGAGGTGCTACCTGGGTGTGGGCTTCCTCTTGCCAGAGATGGCTCACTCCTATTTCTGTTGTCTACCTGATGCAGCAGAGCTGATGTCAAGCCTCTGCCCATGCCATCTTTTCCCTGATGTTATGGAGCTTCCCTTTAAGTCAAAATAAATGACTTTCCCCTCATCAGGTGTTTTTGGATGGGTGTTTTTCTTCAGCGATGAGTAGATGACCACAACAGTAGAACTGGTACTGAGAGTATGGTCATTGTTGCCAGAAACCTGGCTCTGGTCATTTTAGAACTGACATGCAGGAGGAATGTGGAAGTATTTAAAATCTTAGTTTAAGAGATGCTTGCAGTGCTCTAAGTAGCACTTGATAGACCATACTGGTAAGAGTTGTAAGATCTAAATGCAGTAAGAACTGTGGACTGTGAGATTTGGCTTATGAGGGGAAAAATGATCTTTGTTTTGTGTGAGATTACTGCATTTTCCCATGTCTAGAGATCTTGTGCAGAGTTGCATTGCATACAAGTGGACAGATATGAACAGAAGGACATGGAACACCAAGAAATGAAAGTTTCAGGCTGGAGACAGTGCCTGTTCAGTTGTAATTGAGAGATTATGACCATTGAGATTGGGCCAGTTGTAATTTGGGACAGCAGAAGGAATGTGAACTCTTTTGAACATGTGGGGGTGGGGCATATGGCTAAGATTTTCCTGCCCTTCAAAGTCAGCTTTATTTCCCCCTGGATTAACAATCTGGTAGCCCACCTGGTACTATGGAATATAATAAATGCAGGAAAGAGAGGGTTATTGGATTTGCATTGAGGTTTGTTTATTTTTAGAAATGGCCAATGGGTGGGTACTGGGTGATTTTAGACATGGTTGGTGGATACCCCTGCATTGAGGCTTGATGGAATAATTAGGAACTGTAGGTTGCAGTGGGGACCCCAAGAGATGCTGGGACTATGATATGGCTAACAAGGGGAGCATGTGGCCCATGATGGATTGTTCCCTGGGCTATAAGAAGCCCAGATGGAGGGGCAGAATTGGAATTTCACTGTTTAGAGATGTTGGACTTAGAGCTGTGGAACTTGATGTCCTCCCTGTTTGTTTTAGATCTTTTGTTCAGTCTGTCCTTGGTATGTCTAATGCCGTCTTTTGCAGTTTGAACATTCACTTTGTGTTCTATGTCATTTGTTTTTATAGCTCACAGCTAAGAGACCTTGGACTATGGGGATGTTTGAACAGAATTGGGATTGAAAATCTGTGAGAAATTTTAGAGTTGGACAGAATGCATTACATTTTACATAGTGGATGGTGAACAGTTTATGAGGGCCATGAGTGGAGTGGTGGTTTGAAGTAGATGTTCCTCACAAACTCATGTGTTCTGAATGCTCAATTCTCTTGATGGAAATTGGGTAGGTGGAGCCTTGCTGGAAGAGGCATATTTCTGGGGGTGGTCTTATGGGTGTTGTAGCCAACTTCTACTTGCCAGAGTTGTCTCACTCTCCTGTTGCTGTTGTCCACTTGCTGTGGCAGAGGTGATGTTCAGTTTCTGCTCATGCCCTTTTCCTTGCCATCATGAACTTTATCCTCCAGCCTATAAGCTAAAATAAACAACTTTCCTCGAATCACCTGCTTCTGGTCATGTGTTTTGCTTCAGCAAGGAGAAGGTAATTATGATGGTGTGTGTATGTGTGTTCATATTTGTATAAGTACATGTGTTCCTGCTCATTTTAAGGCCAAAAGCTGATGTTGAGCATCTTCCTCAATCTTTTGCCACCTCATTTATTGAGATAGGCTCTTTCATTTGAAAGGATCTCTGCTCACTCCCTTCTCAGTGCTAGGATTACACATGGGACACTTTACCCTCCTACCATTTATGTGGCTGCTTGGCATCTGAACTCAGGTCCTAATGGTTGCACAGAAAAATACTTTATCTAATGAATCAAAGCTCTAGCTCTGTCCTTTGTCCTTGGAAAAGTAACATCATATGGTAATTAAAGACAATGGTCAGTCTTCTCTCTTTTTTTACACTTCATATCTCCAGCCTAAATATTATATTCTCATAGTACTTTACCTGGCTACTGCCCTTAATTTAATTTTGATAAGCAAAATGATATTGAAGAGTTAGGGCAATTATTTTTGATGAAGGAAAACTGAACTCATTTAACCTGTACAAGAAAGGTTTAAGAGAACACATTCAACTTCCTAAAATGAAGTTTATCTGACCCAGACATGACAGGTGTAAGTGACTTTAATTTAGTCTGATTTAGGTAAAGCATTGTGTTACAGATTCCTTCCAATACACCATACGTCCACTGTGTCTTACAATTCATAAATTATGGCTGATGTCATATTTATAGGGTCTAAACAGTTGTATAACTTTTGCTCAGACATTGAGGCAAATTTTAGGTTTAATTGTTTTTATTTTTAAAAAATCATTTTTTTTGTTTGTTTTCAAGGTAGGGTCTCACTCTGGCCCAGGCTGACCTGGAATTAACTATGTAGTCTCAGGGTGGTCTCGGATTCACAGTGATCCTCCTACCTCTGCCTCCCAAGTCCTGGGATTAAAGGCGTGCGCCACCATGCCCAGCCCTAAATAAATCACTTTTAGGGGCAGAGGAGATGGCTTATTTAGGAAAGTGATTTCTGGGAAAACATGAGGACCTAAGGTACTGTGGTAGGATCCCTAGCACCCATGTGAATACTGGCCAGGCATAGCCACTCACCTATATTCCCAGCACTTCAAGGTGGAGACAGAGTCCTTGAGGCCAGTTGGATAGATTGTCTAGCTCTGGGTTCAAGTGAGAGACCCTGTCTTGATAAATAAGATGGAGCTTGAGAGAGGAAGACAAGCAATGTGAAGCTTCTGCATATATATTCACACGTGTGTGTGCACACATGTGAGAACATATGTGCATACCATATACACATACAAATACAAATAAATTATTTGAATTGATATATAAAATTGTATTATGTACAGCATGTTGTGTGGGAATACTATGAAGTAACTAAGAAGAAATAGCATATACGTGTTGATCTCATTACTTTACATAGTTTTTTAAAAAGTGTGAACACTTAAAATCTAATGTCCAAGTAATTTTGAAGAATCAGTTATAGCCACCATGTTGAACAATAGTTCTTTTGAATTTAATTGCTCATGACTAACTTAAATTCTGTATCTCCTCTTTTTCCCCAAGTCCTGGTAACCATCACTTTCTCTCTCCTTATATGAGTTTAATGTTTTACGTTCTGTCCATAACTGATAATATCCAATATGTTTCCTTGTGTGCCTGACTAATTTTGATTAACATAATGTCTACCATGTTCATCCATGTTGGTGCAAATGACAGAATTTCCATCATTTTAATGGATGTATGTGTAGGTGTGTTTGCTTCTCATATTTTCTCTATCCATCTGTCCACTCATGGACACTTACAATGATTCTATTACTGAGCATAATAAACATAGTACAGGCATCTCTTTAACAAGTGATTTGATTTCCTGTTGATATGTACTTGGAAGTGGGATTACTGAATCATGTGGTAATGCTATTTTTAGCCTCTGTACTGTTTTCTACAGTGATTGTACCAATTTGCATTATTACGAGCAGAGTATGGAGGTTTTATTTTGTCCACATTTTCTTCAACACTTTACTTGTTATCTTTCATTTTTATGATAATAGCTATTATAATAAGTGTGAGATGTTTCTTCACTGAGATTTTATTTTTTATTTCTCTGATGATTAGTGGTGATTGAATGTTTTTCATATACCTATTGACCATATCTTGCCTGGGAGAAATGTATTTTAGATACCATTGCCTTGACAAATGTACATTTTGAAAATATTTTCTCCTGTCCTGTAGGCCATCTCATCACCCCTTCATTGTCTCTTGCTTACATAAAAGTTTTTTAGTTTGGTACAATTTCACTGGTTCATTTTTGCTTCTGACTTTACTTTTTTTTTCATGTCTAAATTTGTCCAAATCAACGATGTGAGTTTCTTATGTTTTCTTCCAGTGGCTATATAGTGTTTGGTCTTATATTATTATTTTTTGCATAATGTGAGATAATATTTGAGTTTCACTTTTCTACATGTAGGTATGCAGTCCTCTCAACATCATTTATTCCTTTGTATGCTATTTCTCCCTTTGTGTGCTTTTGCTATCTTTGCAGAAAATAGACTGATCCTTTAATACTTGAATTTATGTCTGAGCTCTTTATTTTGTTCCTTCAATGTGTGTGATACTGTTTTGATCACTATAGCTTTGGGATATATCTGAAGTCAAGTATTATGTCTCTAGGTCTGTTTTAGCTCAAGATTGCTTTAACTATTTATGTTTTATTTTAAAAAGTTTTTGGGGGCTGGAGAGATGGCTTAGCGGTTAATCACTTGCCTATGAAGCCAAAGGACCCCGGTTCGAGGCTCGAACCTAAGGAGCGGTTAATTGCTTGCCTGTGAAGCCTAAGGACCCACGTAAGCCAGATGCACAGGGGGTGCATGCATCTGGAGTTCGTTTGCAGTGGCTGGAGGCCCTGGCGCACCCATTCTCTCTCTACCTGCCTATTTCTGTATCTCTCTCTCTCAAATAAATAAATA
Source organism: Orientallactaga sibirica (assembly GCA_036365145.1). Taxonomy (NCBI): domain Eukaryota; kingdom Metazoa; phylum Chordata; class Mammalia; order Rodentia; family Dipodidae; genus Orientallactaga; species Orientallactaga sibirica. Next base: position 15,184,617 of record JAEOAD010000008.1, read on the forward strand.
AATAATAAAATATTTAAAAAAAGTTTTTATTGTCAATCTCCATACATATACACAATGAACTCTGATCATTAGTCCTTCCCACCCCCTTCCATATCCCTCCCTCCCCCATCACCTATTCCACTGAACTCTTTCTTTTTTCCAACTAATAATTCTTCTATTTTAAAAATATTTTTATTTCTATTTTTATTTTTGAGAGAGAGGGGGGAAGGATTGGCATGTCAGGGCCTTAGACACTGAAACTGAATTCCACATGCTTGCACCACCTAGTGGGCATGTGTGACCTTGTACTTGCCTCGCCTTTTGTGCATCTGGCTTACGTAGGATCTGGAGGGTTGAACATGGGTCCTTAGGCTTCACAGGCAAGTACCTTAAATGCTAAGCCATCTTTCCAGCCCAGTATTTCTATTTTGATGTCCCTTTTTGTCATTCTCCACCCTCCATGGCAACACATTGATGGTATTAATATTATAATATTATACTTGTATAGGTAATGACAATTGCTGTGAGGTCATAAATGCAACCACCACGATGTGTCTGGCAGACAGCATTCCAAAGCACTCCTCTTAATCCTTTGGCTCTTACATTCTTTCTTCTACCTCTTCTGCAATGGTCTATGTGGGTCAGGGGAGGGGGATGGAGAAGAGGAGGAGGTCAAGGAGGGTTAATAAAAGCTACAAATATGAATAAGCTATATGGAATTCTACTTTGTTGTTAGCTAATTAAAAATACATGTAATTATAAAAAAGAGAGTTTGTAAAGAAGCGCACTGTAGGAGTGAATAATGCTGTGCCTAGGAGACATCGACTGTTAAAGAGAAATACCAGTGCAAGGGGCAGAACACCTCCCAGTAGGTTGTTGATCAGGGAGGCCCCCAAAACAATAAAAGCTATTGCCAAGGCTCTTGGTTTCCTACTAGAACTAGTTGGTAAGATAGTTCTAAAATTTTGTCTACTTTCTTTTTTTTTTTTTTCTTAAATCTGTGTATGTTCTTGTGAGTTCATATGTGTGCATATATGCAGAGCCAGAGGATAACTTCAGGTATCATTCTTCAGAAACAACATCTAGTTTTTTTTTTTTTTTTCTTTTTTTGTTTTGAGGCAAGTTTTCTCTTTGGCTTGAAGCTTGCCACTTAGGCTATGCTGGGTGGCTGGTGAGCTCTAAAGATCATTTGACTCTGTTTCTCTAGTATTAGGATTATAAACTCATGCCTCCAGGCCTGGCCCCTTTTTTTTATTTACTAGGAGAGAGAGAGGGAGGGTGAGAGAAAGAGAGGGAAAGAAGTAGGAGGAGGAGGAAAAAGAATATGAATGAGAATGGGTATGTATACCAGAGCCACTAATCACTGCAAACAAACTCCAGATGCATGTGCCACTTTGTGTATCTGGCTTTATGCCTATGCTAGGGAATCAAACCTGGACTACAGGCTTTGCAGGCAAGCACCTTTAACCACTGAGAAATCCCACCATCTTTTTTTGTTGTTTTGTTTTGTTTTTCGAGGTAGGGTCTTACTCTAGCCCTGGTTGACCTGGAATTCACTATGTAGTCTCAGGCTGGCCTTGAACTTATGGCAATCCTCCTACCTCTGCCTCCCAAGTGCTGGGGTTAAAGGTGTGTGCCACCATGCCCGGCTCTTTTTTTTTTTTTTTTTTTTTTTTTTTTTTACTTGCACACTGGGGATCAAACTCAGGTCCACAAGGTAAGCACTTTACCAAGTGAGCTATCTCTTTAAGCTGTTTTAGTTTTCTTTTTGTTTCATCATTTCTGAAAAATGTCATTGTAATTTTGATGGTAATTCCATTCAATGTCTGGAATGGTTGGGTTAGTATGCACATAGTAACAATGATAATCATCTAAATCTAAAATGATGGATTATCTTTCTATTTAAGCATGACTTCTTCATTGTTTCTTTAGTTTTTTATAATTTTCAGTGTATGGATCTTTAACCTGATTAAAGTATATCCCATTTTTAATGAAGCTTGGGACTTTTGTCATCTGGGACATATTCTTAAAGAATCAAAGCATGTCTTATATTTACATGTATTATGAAAAATCACCACTCACTATCTATTTCTCTCTCTTCTCAAATAAATAAATAAAATATATATTTTTAAAAATGGACTGGCGAGATGGCTTAGCAGTTAAGGTGCTTGCCTGCAAAGCCAAAGGACCAGGTTTGATTTACCAGTACCAGTGTAAAGCCATATGCACAAGGTAGCTCATACATCTGGAATTTGTTTGCAGTGGCTAGAGTCCCTGGCACACCCATTCACTCTCTCTATGTATATTTGCTTCTCTTTTTCTCTCCTTCTCTCAAATAAATAAGTAAAATATTTAAAAATATAAAAAAATTCATATAGTATTATTTAAATGCTTTTTAACTTCTTGTAGGGCTGGATGTGTTGTTTCTTTGCCTCAAGGGCAATTTGTATCTGACTGTTATTTCTGATACATCACAGATACTCAGGGAAACGTTATAGAGAATTCATGAATTCTTCATTACATTTTCTTCAAAGCATGTGATTTCTATGATCTTTGAGCCAGTTGTTGTCACTGTGACTTGATGGTGAATATACATTAGTACTAAGAATTAATTTTTAGATAAAGAAAACAAGCAATCTAAGTCAATCACTATGTTCTCTGTTGAACCAGGCATGGCTTCACAAGGGGCTCATGTCACAGGCTAAGGGGATGTGCACTAAAGACAAGATGATGATGAATGCTTTAGGCCATGGAGCAATCGGACAATGCAGATTATGATTACAGAGTTAGGGAAAGCAATTTGAAAACATTCACAAATATTGAAAAGTTTTTTTAATAAAAATGATTTGATTAGGAATTGTTAGGTAATCATTTACAATAGAATCACATTATTAGCCCATTATGCCTTGGATCAATGTGGACCACCATTCCTTTTAAGTCGTTTGTGCATCACCGCTAATAGATTGCCCAGGGAACACAAAGTCTCATTTATAATTGTTATTTGAATATTTTATGTAAAAGCTAATCTTCTGAAGACTTAGAGAAATCATTGTAGATTAAAATAAGAAATAAAGATTTGCATTTATAAGAAATTAATGATGGTTCTGAAATTGAAGAACCGTTTAGTTCTGGGAGAAATAAATACAAATTGTAACAACTATCTGATGGAGTTTTGTTTAGATTGCTTCTGGTGATAAACCATCTATAATAATATAAATCAAGGGCTCTTGTTTGCCATAAATTTGCAATGTTTAGCATAATTTTTGTTTGCTCTTCATACTAAAGTGACACCAAGAAATATGAGATTAATAGTTAGTTATTAAGTGAAAATGACTTTCATGTCTGTAGTCATTTTTAGAAACAGTTACGTGTAATTCATTTAGGGAGCAGAGAAAATTAATTTGCAGCTGTGGAAGGATGGAGCAAGCTGAAACAAAGAGGGAAGTGGTGTACAGTAATAAACTTTAGAAACATAAGGGTGGATTCATTTCTAACCCCTCATTTTGATTTTCCTATACTGAAAGATAGTCTTCTGATCATATATTCTTCTGCTCACTCTAGAATATTCTACTACTAGCTTAAGGAGCAGATACGTTAGATCCTGCTCTCCAATTACATCTCAACTTTAGAGGGCACAAGCTTTGCACACTTAAGGGGATTGAGGGTCACACAGCAGCAGCAGCAGTATGGTGTCTTTTATTAATTTTAATTAGTGTTTTCATTTAAAAGTGTCATATTAAGCTCTAATTTTAAAAGAAAATATCACCTTATCTAATTTCATTTATTTCAGAGTATGACAAATCAATAGGGATATCAAAATTAAATTATACACATAATATTTTCAGATAATTTTTATCTTTACTGTTACTTAATGAACTTAAAACAGCTAATGTGTAGCTAAGCATGAAGCATGTATCAGGCACTGTTCAGAATGCTTTATGTTATAAATGATATGGGTTTCTAAATTACTAGAGTTCTTTTCAGGCAAACGCACACATATGTAGGTACAATTTATGGAACTCCATGTAGCTACCAACCTAGGTTGGAGGTAGTAATATTTTAGAGTGGAAGAAAAACATAGCTAATAATTTGGAAGGTAAGTTAGGACTTCTGGTCAAAATGATAATTCTTAAGAAGCCCTACATTTTAAGATGTCTATCAAAGTGAGATAAAAGATTTTTAAGCATGATAAGTGATAAAACATATATAGGTGACAACTTGAAATTAGATCTCTTGGAGCTGAGGTGATGCCTCAGTCAGTAAAGGGCTTGCTGTTGCGGACATGAGTGTGAGAGTTTGTGCGCCAGGACTCACAGAAATGTGGCAGGCATAGTGGCTCATCTGTAATCCCAGCTCTTGGAAAGCAGAGATGAGGAACCCTGGGGCAAGCTGCCTAGCTAGATTAGCTCAACTGATGAGCTTCAGGTTCAAGTGAGAGGCCCTGCCTCAGAAAATAAAGGGGAGAGTGATCAAAGTCTATCTCCTGCACACACATGCAGCCACATGTATACATATGAACACATACACCCCACATACACAGGCCAAAAAAACAGATCTTTTGGTGGCACAGAAAAGGCAGAAGCGGTCCAAGCAGTGGTGAATGGCATAGCATGTGCTCACAAAGCCTGGGCCACAGGCAAAGGATGCTGGCAAAGCATAATGGTGTCTCAAAACAAGCTCACAAAGTGAAATGAAGAATTGTCCTTTTTTGCCACTCCCCTCCTTGAACTGTCCTGGGGCAAGTGACCTGGAAGAGATGACACTCAGAATGAAGGGTGGAGCCAGTACTATTGTTTCAGAAGAAGTCTCATGGTGCTAAAATATCATACAGGACTGTTTTTATTTTTATTTTTGTCTGATATCTAAATTATTGTATATTGCTTCTCCTGTCCCCACCCGTAATACATGTCACTAGCAAATTTCAGTGGTTCTAATCACTGTGTTAACTTATTCTTGGTCATTTTAAAATTCAGTCTTTAACATCTGACTCTTCCTTTCTGCCATCACAAACTAGAACTGTAGCTCTGCTAGCTAAAAGGGGTCACCCAGGGCTAGGATAATGGCTTGTTGTTGTCTGAGTCTGGGCTTTTCTTCCTTTATTTTTTTCTAACAGCCTTGGTTGGGGTGGGGGGAGAAGAGGTGTATGACACCGACTCCTTGCTAGTGATGAAGGCAGTATCTCATGTTAATTGCACTGATTGATTGATTTGGTTTGCTCTGAAGTTGAGGCCCTCTGTTGTAGGTCTATGCTAGGTGTCACTGGACATTCATATAATTTAATTAGAAATCAGTAATGCCCAGTTTTTCTATATATTGGAGTAAAAACCTTTCTTCTACCAACATAAGTGTATATGAACAACAAATTAGGTGACAGATGGCTAGGAAATAGCTTGCTATGCATGTACATGGATATACTCTACAGGGAGTAGGCCATGGAAAAGCCTAGTCGTATGGAGGCTGAAGATAGCAGGTACTGGTGAGTCTTGTTCACAGGCATTCTTGTTGGAATACCCAGCTGCATGAGGTTAGTGTCTTCCTTTATCACAGACTTCCCTCAGAGTGGAAAGGACATGGATATGGGTGTTGTATCAGCTGGCTCTTGCTAAGTTTCTCTAGTCCATGCCAGAGCCAGGATCATGCCATAGGGGGAGTTCATAAATCAAAGGTAGAAAAGTCTGTAGGTTTCAGAGCAATGGAAATAGCATGTAAACTCCTTGGCCTAGAAGGTCTGCCCATCTCACAGACGTACCATCATAGATCTACAGTGGTCCTCTTTGGACGTTTGGGAGACCAGATGTTTCCTTCGCTAGCCCCTGTCCAGTTTATTCCTTCTGCCTTATGAAATTCCCAGCCTCCAGGGTTGTCTGGTTTTCACCCTTCTCAGGATCACCTCTTCAGAAAAGGTGAGCGTGGTCCATGAATCCTGTATCTACAGTTCAGCCCCTTGATTTCTCAGATCTCAACACATTGTATTTTGTATCTGTTTGCTGCTTTTCACTTCCTCCCTCTGTGTTTATGTTATAAAGGCAGCAAGAATCTAAACTTCTTTTGCTAGGTCCCTTCTCCTTCAGGATACACTTGCTAAGTTTCTAACTGCCTGGCTTGCATCTCTTTGCTCTAGGGCTCATTTGATTTCTAGAAGTTGACTCTGCCTTGCATGTGCTTTGGGCCTGAAATCCTATGGAGGGAATTGCCCTCAACTCCTCATTAACCAGAATTCATGAAGCCATGTTGTTAATGTGTAGGGACTGTTGTCTACAGTGAAGCTATCTTGCTGATGAGTCTATTACTGTCCACCTTTCCTCGCTGTGTCACTTCATAACTTCCTGGTCAGTGCTTGAGGATAAATAATTTATGCTCAACTCCTTGTCTGGAGGAATGCTTCTGAAACTATCCTTTATGTGTATATGTATTAAATAAGTATTATTTGATTGAGTGAGTGAATGGATAGGTAGATAGAAATATGAATAGATTGCACAGGGAAGTTCAGTGTGGACTGCTGTGTGGTTTTGAAACTATTGACAGAAAATAATAGTGCTTTGTGTTCAGTGAGAAGACTAAGCCAGACAGTAAACATCCTGAAGGTATGTAAATTAAAATCTGAATAATCTTTCACATTCCCAGTGGTGTCAGTACATGCCTTATAAAAAGTTTTAAATTATATTTACTTTATTATCTTTACGAATTATAATTATATTGCATATAAAATTACATTATATCACATAATATATTAATTAAAATTATATCATATATTATTATATATGAATTGTAATTATCTAATAGAGTTTTCAATATTTATTTATTGATTTGAGAGAGAGAGAGAGAGAGAGAGAGAAAGAGAATGGGCACACCATGGACTTCAGCTGCTACGATTGAATGCCAGACACATGTGCCACCTTGCACATCTGCTTTAGTTGGGTTCTGGGGAATTTAATCTGGCTCCTTTGGCTTTGCAGGCAAGAGCCTTAGCCACTAAGCCATTTCTCCAGACATCTAATAGAGTTTTAAAAGCTAAGATTATTTTAGGCTTGCTGGTTCATTCTTGATGATTTTATGAATGCTTACTGAGGTGTGATTTTTAAATTTTTTCACTCATTTTAAAATTATTTACCTTAAGTATTAAAATGTGCTGTAACAACTCATAAAGTTAGAAAATAATAGTTCAAGCAATCACCTTTTGGAATTTTACCTGGAAATGAGAACTGGGCTGCAAGGGAAATTAGGTGGAGAAGAAAGCACAGAAAGAAGTGACAACAAAGAGAAGCTACAGTTACACAGGACATATGGGTGAATTTTGTGTGGGAAGTTCTTTCAAGAACTTCTCAGAATTAATACTCTGTCCCTGGACCAACTCAGAGGGAATTTTAGGAGCTGACTGCAGAAGTTCAAAAGGATTTTATTTTTTACTTTCAGTGGATTATGATTAGGGTAGAGTAAGCCAGATCATAAACTGCTTAAAAGTATGAGTATGGAGTCTAAGTCACACTGTAAGCTTCCTGAGATGATTAGTTGTGTAGACTAAATCAGACTGTAAGCATCCTGAAGGCAGGAAGAATAAAATCTGAATAATCTTTCACATCCAGGGTGGGTGGAGGGTATGTGTATGGGGGGGTCAGTGCATGACTTGTAAAGACCTTGAAAGCATGAACAGCATGAGTACATGGCCTGATTTGCTGTTACAGTAAGCATTATTTCCAAATACAAAACGATAGGAGTTGGTAAATTATTCACCTCTAAGAGCACTCTTCAAGTAAAAAGTTTATTTTAAAAAGTTGGCACTCTAGATTATCAAGGTTAACCTACATATTTAGTAATTAAAAGTAAATGTGGATAAACTGTGTATGGGAGAACATTCATAGAATTGTACAGGTTGAAAAGTATTTGTGTTTGAACAGGCATTAAATGTGAATCCTGATTAGACACACAGATGGAAAATTGTTTACAAATAATTTTTCAGAGGCATTTAGCTACTTGGGATGAATTGGCTTACTTTGTATCCATGGATATTAAAATGACTGAAAGTCTATTTTTTTAAACTTTGGTTATGAAAGAGCTCTGTACTTAATATGTTGTTCAATCTTCCTAACCCTGTGGACACTTAGAAACTACATATCTAACTTTAAATTTTTCTTAGTCTTTAAAATCCATTCCAATTGTTTATTTTTTCCTTGTCCTGGTTCTTAAACAATGCTTTGTTTTTACTGAATTTTGTACATGGTTTTGGGGCTTGATTTTTTTCCCATTATTATCATTATTGTGTGTATGTTTGTGTGTATGCATGTGTGCTTCAGCATGCAGATGGAGGTCAGAGGACAACTTCAAAGGGTCCATGCTCCAACTTCTTTGAGACAGGGTCTCATACCAGTGCAAAGAACTACCAGACTTGCAAAGACATGTCAGATTAGCTGGCCCTCAGGCTTCAGGTTCTTCTGACTCCACCTCCCATTACCTTAGATGCATTGGGATTACAGAAGTATGTGCTGCTTTGCATCTGGTTTATGTGGATGCTGGGGAATTGAACCTAGGCTCCTTTAACCATTGAGCCATCTCCTAATGGGGTTTGGGTTTTTGACAATAGTGTCTATATTTTCCCCATTGCTTTATATATGTATTTTCTTGAGCCATCCAAACTTTGTGATCAATGGACAAATCAATACTTCACGCCTCACATAGAAACATATATTTTTCCCATCACATTAATTGCTCATTTATTATTTGTTTTCAAGGCTGAATATTTGCAAAGAAGAGCATCTAGCAGTGGTGGCATTTTCATACCTGTGTGTCTGGGCTTTCATGCACATGGTCAAGCTCTGGCAACATGTCTGCTTAGGCCCCAGGGGCTGGGTGGACTAAGAAAGAAGGTGAGGATACTTTCTGATGCTTAGGATGACTAAAAATCAAAACCAGAAGTTCTTTTGTTCTTCAACGTTTTATCTAGTACAACTAAAAATAAAGATGCCTACCTACACAAATGAGTGTAGAGTATGCCCACCAAGAACACTGAGAATTACATATTTTCCTTTAGAGATGCAATGGATGACTACTGTGCTTTAGGTCTCATTTATGTGTGAAGTATTTTGGGTTAGATGCGGCTAATTTTACCTCATCACATGATATACCATTGCAAACTAAAGATCAGAACAGTGATGGAAACAAGGAATATTGTGTTGCTTTGCTAAATTTAGCACAACTTGGATCCAGGGAATCTACAGCCATGAACTAGCGTTTGACCTGCCCCTAGCACTCTGGTAGCCCTTTGAAACCCAGAGCTCCTTTAACTTTAGCATGGCCTTTGAATTAGGATTATCTCAGCAGGCTACAAGAAGAGAGAGAATGCAAGTGTCCACAATGCTTTCTAAGAGTCCAGGCTTCAACAGACATTTTCCCCCCAAAGTTTTAAAATAGTTTTACAAAACATCTATCAGCCTTTTGATATAAATCACTGATGATAGGTTGAGTTTTATGTAAATGAGTCAAATGGACATCAAGTTAGGATAAAACATAATTTATAAGTGTGGTTTCATGTTAATGAATTTATTGTTAATACTACTATTAGCAATGAGATGTTGGAGGCATTTATAAACAACTAGGTTTGATATTATATAGAAATAAATATCAGAACAATTATAGAACTAAATCAAATACTGCAAGACTAACTAATTTATATTTGTGAATAACAACATATTCTTTTTATGTGTATATGTGCACACATGTGTGTATGTATTCAATCTTTAGATTTTGTCCTTTTGGTGGAAGTCTGCTCTAAAGGGTATATTTATATGGCACGTAAAGAAGGAAAATTTCCCTGGTTCTTACTAGCTCTGTGGCCACAGGAAAAGCTATTACATTTCTGTGTGCCTTAGACTGAAAAGTTGGAAAAATGATGTCATATGTGGATATTATGAAACTTAACTGAAAGCATATTTAGCACATGTGGCACAATGCTTAGTACACAGTAGGTCTTCAATATGGATTGGTATAATGCTGTAAAATTTGTAATAAAAGAAATTAGAATAAATGCTGTTGTACATGTGACTTGATAATTAGAGGATTCAACAAATATTTATTTATTTATTTGCAAGCACAGAGAGAAAGACATAGAGAGTGAGAAAGAGCAAGAAAGAGTGGGAATGCGAGGGCCTCTTGCCCCTGCAAGTGAACTCCAAATGTATGTGCCACTTTGTGCATCTGTCTTTATGTGGGTATAGGGAATTGAACTCATGCCATCAGGCTTTACAAGCAAGTGCCTTTACTGCTTAGCCATATTTCCAGCCCCCAAGAATTTGCTTTTGAATTTTTTTTTCTACTTTGGCTTTTTGTAATACCTTAATGTGGTTCAGTCCTTGACAGTAGTACTCTGAACCAAAGACAGAAAGTTTCTTACATATAGATGCTTGGAATTTGGAAAACAAATCTGATTAAGTAAATCAGGTTTCATGTTTTTATTCCCAAGCGCTTAGTTATTTTAAACATTCTCTGTGTGATACTGGATTGGAATGGTGACAATGTAGAAAGATAACTGGTATCTCTACCAGACATATCTGCATTTGTTTGCATATAAACCTATAGCTATATTACACTGGACAGATATACACAAAGGACACTAGGTTGCTCTTTGAGATAGTGAGTAATTAAATGTTACAAATAGCACTGTAGCCACAAAGTTCTATTTCTGAGAAATATAGGGCAATGCATGATGGCATGGAGAGGAAGAGAAGCTGGAGAAAGTGGAAATTGAACTTTGCCGTGAATAATGAGGGTGTTCATGCTGCTGGGGAGAAGTATGTAAAGGAGAAGAATGAGTTGGTGCTTTGGGGATGAAGAACACTTATGTAATTGGGCTGACAGAGAGGAAACCAGCAGGTTTGGAATGTTTGGTATTGCAGTAAGCTGAGGTTAGCGTGGATAAGGCCTTGTTGTCAACTTTTTTGGCTTATGATTTTCTCCTGATGAGGTCTTTAAACCATCCTCCCCCTTTTAGCAGAATTGCCCCTACCCATGGAAAATTTAACTCTGCATGTATAGTCTCTCTTCATCTATCATGTACTATGTTCCTTTGTAGAGCAACACAGAGTTTTATTAGTTATTTCTTTGCATCCCCACCACCAACCAAAGACTGTCATCCTCATAAGTGATGGCAGTGCAGCCGAGAATGCTTGCTGTATTAAGCCAGTATTTGAGGAACTATCAATGTTAAGTTGCTATGCATGTACCCTTCACGATGCCATTATTCTCCTCAAAATTTTCGATTCTACCCTTGGAAGTTTATGCTGCCATATACATATACTTAAAACTCATCTTTCCTGCATATGTAATGAGATATGTGTATAATATAAACAAAGCAAATACATGTATGTATGTATGTATGTATGTATGTATCTATGTATGTATGTACATTTGCCTGTCTACATCTATCCATGTACACACTCATTAATCTATGCACATATTTATGGCAGGATTTGAATTGGATGGGGAAATGTTTTCATAAATATGAATTGGCACCTTTGCCAGAAGCGGTGTGTCACAATTCCCTGACCCAGATTCTGTATTTCCCAGGCCCGGTACTATACTACCAATAGAAAGGTGTCAACATAGAGCAGCAGATGGCCTATAGGTGCTGCCCTGGATGGAGCCAGCGGGATGATGAAGCGGGATGCCCACACTGTAAGTTGTAATTCTTCCTGTCTTACTGTCTGTCACTAGAAGGAATGGCTTTGCTCAGGTTTTGCTACAATCAGATAATGCCTGTCAAGTTTTCATCATCTTTAGAAGCAGCACATATTCAGAGCATCACTTTGGACTGAGTGTTCACACATGATATGTGCGAAAATGCACAAAAAAGCCTTTCTGTTAAGCATTTGCAAGGATAGGTCATAGCTCAGGACCTATGGAAACGCTGCTTTCTATTCTGTCTCTTGATTTAAAAGACAGTTGAGTCAAAGCCAGACAGGTTATACCTTGACGTCCATCTCTTTTCTGTTTGCCTCTTTCCCATATCATCAAATTTGTAATTCACAGTTGATTCAAAAGTCCAGAGGGAAATCACTGTACTAAATCTAAATGGGATTTCTCAACTTGTGCTTGTCATGATTAATTGCACAACTCTGGAGGCAGCAGTCGACGTTTTAAGATGAGGAATACAGTCCCTTTGCAAACTTCTGGTGAGGGCATTTCAGAACCTCTGGAGGCTGTTTGCTAGCACTCAGGCAGCAGAACTAGTGGTATTACAGAGTTCATTCATGCCGGAGGGAAATGGTTCTGTTTAGTGACTCCTTTACTGACATTATGTGCTTATGGTTATTGCAAAGTCACTTCAAATGCTTCAGTATGTTGCAATCAATGCAGCTCCATGGCACAATTCATCTCTCCTGCTGCTGTGCACCTTGGGGACTTTGTTGCATCCTTCCTCAATGTACTTTCAGCTCTTGAAGTATCTTAGTGAAGCCACCACAGGCTTCCCATATTAAGCAGGTTGAGTGTTGAGAGGTGCAGCAAGGGTCACTGTGCATTCACATGAAGTGTGCTAGGCCACTGCAGCTGGCTGGGGTAACATCACTGAAGATACCTGCTCACAGTACCACCATAACTGCTACCAACTCCAAGAGATTATCAAGTACAAGGCAGATTCTTTATATTTTTATATGGCACCTGATTTGGCCATATGTATTGCAATAGTACACACACACAAACTCTCTAGTATTTTGCCTGAGGTTAAAGTATATTTTTCATTTGATTTTTTAAAAGATTATATTGATTACACTATATAATTTTAAAATTATATTGATTATACCTTATCTATGCAGTAATATTTCCTTAGATCAGTAATTTTCAAATTAGAATGTGAATACAAATTACCTGTTATCTTGTTAAAATACAAATTATGATTGGCTCTGGGGTGGTTATCAGATTCTGTACTTCTAGAAGCTTCTGAGTAATGTGAATGATGCTATACAGAATTCTTCAAGGCTTCAGATGGTCAAACATTAAGTTGTAATAACACACTCTATAACCTTGCCATGGAGGGATGGATAGAGATTTCTACACTATGTTATTGTAGCTGTATGGTATCTACATTGATGATTTTTCTTTCTTTCTCCCAACTTCATCATGCATGTGTTCTTGTAGGCTGTCCTATAGCTGTCTCTGTTCTGGGGACTCATTTTGTTGGAAGGGAATGCTCAGATGGTGAAGTCCACAGATGCCTATGTTCACAGGGATTTCATGGACCCCACTGTCAATATGGTGAGTCACCAGTGGGACTATTTTATTATGATTTGGAACTGTCTGCCTTGCTTTTAAGGGCCAGCCAATACAGTCGATATAGACTAATGGCAGGGTAGCCCTCTGGGGATTAGTGAGCATTTAAAATGAGCCACTAAGCAGAAACCTACAACTTACAGTGTAACAAGCATCACAAAAATATGCTTTGTAGTTCAGTTTTAATTATTCACTTCACGAGTTCAAAGGGTAGCAGTAAGTACAAGACACTCCACTTTGTAAAGGAAATGGCAGCTTAATAAGAAAACCATTCTGACCTCAGACGTTAAATCTTTTCCAGAGCTATGGCTTGAAATTACTGCTGCAGTATATTGTGAGATCCCTGTGAATGAACTAAGTAGAATCAACTTGAGCTTGATATTATATAGTATTTACTATTTCTTACCCTTTACTTTAAAAAAGCACCCCCGCCCCAGATCTCCAAACTGACATGATTCTCAAAGTCTCAACAGTTGGCCACCTCACTTTCAAGGTTGGCATTTTATTAGTTGCTAATTTTGGACATGCACATTTTAGATGCTTTTTGTGTGGGACATTTTCAGAATGGTCATGATTTATCTGTTACTGCCTCTGCATGAGATGGGGTGATTTCAAAAGCATTGTTTGGATTTCTTCATATGATTCTAGTCTCCGGAGGATGAGGCTGCATCTTTATCTGTCTTCTTTAAGCAGGAAAATGAAAATGAAGCCTAGCTTAAAGAAGTTGAGGAAACATGTCCAAAACTAACAAAACTATGGCTTTGGTTACCTTGGCCAGGCATGGTGGTGCATGCGTTTAATCCCAGCACTTGGGAGGCAGAGGTAGGAGGATTGCTGTGAGTTTGAGGCCACCCTGAGACTATGTATTCCAGGTCAGCCTGAGCTAGAGTGAAACCCTACCTCAAAAAAACAAAACAAAACAAAAAATGGCATTGGTTATCTCATGCTGATGTGTTTGCCTCCTTATATCCATTGCTTAGATCTTTGTCCGTGAAACTGGGAGTTTTGAGAGCCCAGAACTCTCACACTTTTGGGCTGTCTGCCCTAGGCATAAGGTAGGGCTCAGGTTTTCTCCATGGGTCACTTTAGCGCTTTATCAATTCATCCTGAAATTGTTTTCTGAGTTCTTGTTTTAAAACAACTTTAAAAAAAAATCAACTTTTAAAAAATGACATTTGTGAATTAAAATAAAGCTGATGCTTAACCCCAATTTATTCTTTGACAACAGAACACTGATTCTAAAACAAAGGTCATTGGAGGTTTGGGAGATTCAGGATGCTGTGTCTTCATCTGCTTTCACAATTTTTTAAGAAGTATCAAAAATCATACCTTGATCCATGATGAAAAATTATTTGCCTTTAAATAAATGACTCTAATTCCACATGCCACAGTGGTTTCCTCATCGTGATCAGTAATTGTGATGGGCAATTACAGACATTATTGGTTCATTTAGATTTTTTTTTAAAAAATAATTAATTATTACTTTATAATCCATTTGTTTTGGAAGCAACTCTTAGAAGACATCAAATCCCAGAGAAGAAAGGTAATTAAGGAGACATATGGTAATGATAATGGACTAGAAATTATACCTAGATTAATTTATTCTTTATTTTCCAATCAGTGCTTGGATATTCTGATTATTCCTACTTCATAACAACTTTCATACGCCAGTGTAATTAACATCTCTCAGAAATTCATGTAGTTATCTCTCTCTTTTTTTTTTTTTTTTTTTTTTTTTTTTTTTTTGGGTTGGTGAAAATACTGGATGATTTTAAACATGCAGAATCGCTGTCTTTTTCACCAGATTATTTGTATGCCATAAGTATCCAGGAGACATGAGAGAGTACCAACATACAAAGTATCTGCCAGGACTCTCTGCCTCACTTTCTGGCATTATTGTCCAAGTATACCAACTTTTCCATCCCAACACTGTTTCTTCTCCAAGTATAGACTCTTATGAATTTAAAAAGAAATTGATAAACCCTGAGGGTTATACAATCCAAAGCAGAAATTGAGACATTTCCTACATGGTATTGCATTTCATCCATCAAAATAAGATTTCCCAAACTATGTAAACTTAAGGAGGTTTTGTGGAAGGAATTTTGAAGAGTTTCTAGGAAAAGTGCAGAACTTAATTAAGAATAAAAGGCATCAGTTGAGTTTAAATTAAAATTTTAAATTATCAAAGTCTGTTTTATGAACAGAGTTGGCATTATATGGAGTCTATTGGACATGGGATCCTTAGTCTTTGCTTATAGCCCCTAACCTACCACTGTTCAGTGGTTGGATTTGAGTTCTGCTGGGTGAGGACAAAGTCTTTAGTATGATTGAATCTGTCTCCATGTATATAAATATATCTTTACAAAACATATGGCAAAATGACTTTATATTATAAGTGTTAGGTTTGACATATTGTGTGTATTAATTCAAATAATAAAATGTATTTAAAAGTTCAATTCTATATATATTTGCAATATAGCAAAATAATACTATATAGAAACTGCTACCTTTAGGTAACTGTGGTGGTTACCTTTGTGCATAATGTTCATATTCAGTCACATATGAAATTATAAAGACATGAGATCATATTTTATATTCTGTTTTTACCCCTTCTTTTCTTCTCTTCTTCCTTCTTCCTTTATGACATCTTCTTCCTCCCCAATTACAACCACCTGACTACCCTTTTGTATCTTTCTCTGAACTTATGTAGTCATATAAGAATATCAGCATGATAGTATTTATTAATATAATATAATATAATAATATAGATAATATTAGTACCATTTATTGATAAGCATTTGTTTCTAGCTTTTTGGCACAATAATTGTACCTGTGATAATATGGTGCCTTTAATTCTGTGGGGTCATATTCCCAGTAGTGGGATGATTAGAGCCAATAAATATGTGTATTTTCAAATTTATTATACTTATGGATCAAGGAATATACTCGAGTTATTTTGTAAGATTTTTTGTACATCATGGCAATGGTTTTATGAATTTATTTAGATGGATTAGAACCTATGTGATTCTGGGGTTGGGAAGATGGCTCAGTGTGTAAGAGAACTTATAACACAAGCACAAGGGACTGAGAAGGCCTGAGAGCTCCTGAGTTTGACAATGCATGCATGTAACCCCAGTTCTGCAGGGATCAGAGAGTGGATAATCACCAGGACTCCAGAGAACTGAAACAATGGCAGTCCAGGTTCACTGAAAGACTCCATGACTCAAGAAAGTAAAGTGGAAGAGCAAGAGAAGAAAACACCTAAGTGTTCCTCTGGCCTATGCACAGGTTATACACATCTGCACTAACATGTGCATCCATCAGACACACATATCTTATACATACTACACACAAAACCCCTAGGTAATTCTTATTTACTTATGTTTCACATATTACCTCATGAGATGATCACTGCATCACCATTCAATAACTTAGATATGATAAAGTATCTATGGTCAGGGCTACAATAAATGTGGGTTAGTTATCTAGAGCAAAGCTTACGTTACTGAAAGAGTGTGGAAAAAGTCTCTGAAAATAAAGGAGATGGTCTTAAAGATGGAGAAAAGAGTGTGGTAGAAACAGAGAGGACATGCTAATAACAGAAAAATGCTTGAAATTAATGATTCTGAAATAGCTGATCTACTTAACTCATTTGAAAAAAAAATCTGCCTCTAATAAGGCAAAATGATGAAAATGAATCTGGACAATTAGGAAGTAATAAAGAGCTTTCTAAAACAGCTATTGATTAAAGAAATCTAAAGGAATACGTTAAAGATTTGAAAACATGAAAATCAGGATTGATATTTGGTAGTGAAGTTATCTCTCTTTTTTAAAAATTTTATGTCTTTAGCCAGAAGAAGTTTGAGTTTCATTAGCTAGTGAGTATCACACACAAAGTAGCACTTTATTTTTGCATCACACACTCTATCTTCCTTTTTGCTGGTCAGAAGTCAAATTAAATAATGTGTTTTAAGTCTTCTAATTAACCCATTCATATATTCTTTGATTCATCCATCTTTCAGTGAGTTTCCCAGTTAGTAAATATTGATATAAAAGACTGCTTTCTAGACAGTTAGACACCAAAACAAATAGAATATTTTTAATATGGTGGGAAATAGAGACCTGGAAACATATGAATAGAATTCAGTTCACAGTTGCTATGTAGATAGTGATCTTGTCTTAAAAGAAATAGGATAGTGTTTGCCTCTGTCTTATGAAGAGATAACGCGAAATATCTAAAGGTACTTAAAATACAAAGTGCAACTGTGTTATAAAGATACACAAAGCAATAATATGAAGTTTAGCTGAGACTAGTATATCTTCCGCAGCAAGTTAAGGAATAACAACAAACAATAACAGTAATAAATTCTCTTGGTGGTAGTAAGTCATGCACAAATGTAGTAAGTACCTGAAAATATGAGTTTTTTTTTTTTGTGTGTGTATGTGTGTGTGTGAGATCCAGGGCAACAATCCTTTAGCTTGTCTTGGTCCAGCCAAACAGCTATTTTAGAATTTTATACACAGGTGACTGATTATCTGAAGGAATTCTTCAAGAAACCTCCACTCTCCAATCCTAAATTCAGTTCTCTGAGCAGACAGTCCTATAGTCAGGTGTGTGAGCAGACAGCTATACTCATGGTCCTCTACTTTTGATGCCTCTGGAAGAGTCCATAGAAATCTCCATCACTTCAAAGTGTACTCGCAGGGTGGCCTCAAACTCACAGCAATCCTTGTACTTTTTATGTACTTGACATTGCTTTAAAATTTTTACATATATTAAGTCATTAATAAACTGTAGATGCCTATAATATGAACATTCCCATTTATCTCACTTTTGTATCAACTGTGGCACAGAGAGTTGTTTAAGATCAAAGTGGTAAAATGTAGGGCATCTGGCATCAATACATACCTATGTTCTGCCTCTAGAACCTGTAAGCTTAATCTTGATTCCTTTTCTTGTATATTTTTACTTTTTGTTTGTTTGCGTGATGGGGGGAGTGGGGAGAGGTGGTGTACCATACTTGCACCTGTGGTGGGGAATACCAGCCTATGGTGACCAGAGCAGAATGCCAAGTGTTTGCTCCATAGCTTTTTCACCAAGCCTGGTTTATGAGCTGTCATTTAATGATTCCAGAGCTTGTAGGGCACCAAATATTCTCAGGTCCCTGTCCCCATGTGGGTCTGGGGTTTTTGGCACATGTGGCCATACATACCCCACTCTTTATGTGGGATATGGAAATTCTAACTCTGGCAGTTTTAGGCTCCCAAAGGAAATATTTTTTTTCAATTTTTTGAGGTAGGGTTTCACTGTAGCTCAAGCTGACCTGGAATTCAGTATGTAGTCTCAGGGTGGCCTCAAACTCATGGTGATCCTCCTACCTCTGCCTTCCAAGTGCTGGGATTAAAGGCATGTACCACCATGCCAGGCTCAGGCACTAATTTATATATAGTGAGTACACTTAACCACTGAGCCATTTCTCCACCCCCACCCATACCTTTTAGATAAGTGCTAGCATAGTTACTTATTTGCCATATTGTTATTTGTGAGAAGTGTATGAGATAACACACATGACTCAAGCTGGGCACCATCTACCAAGTCATGCTATTTCTTTTTTTTTTATTGACAACTTCTATGTTTACAGACAAAAACCATGATATACCCCCCCAATTCCCCTTCAGAACTCCATTCTCCATCAGATCCCTTCCCTCTCTCCATTAGTCTCTCTTTTAACTTGATGTCATCATCTTTTTCTTCTATTATGAGGGTCTTGAGAAGGTATTGCTAGGTACTGCAAAGTCATGGATATTGAGGCCATTTTCTGTCTGGACAGTTGCATTGAAAGGAGTCATACCCTTCCTTTGGCTCTTACATTCTTTCCACCCCCTCCTCTGTAATGGACCCTGAGGCTTGGAGGGTGTGATAGAGATATTTCAGTGCTGGACACTCCTCCGTTCCTTCTTCTCAGCACTATGTTGCCTTTTGGGTCATCCCAGTGGTCATCACCATCTGAAAAGAGAAGCTTCTCTACCAGAAGTGAGAGTAGCATTAATATGTAAATATGAACATTAAGTGTAATGCTTTCAGGGCAGCTTGGTGGGAATAATATATACATTTAGCCAGACAAGAGCAGGCTTTATACATCTAAGGCTCATGACCACCCCTGCCATAGACTTTTGATTAGTTTTTTCAGTACCATGCATGTATTCCCTTCCACAGAGAGGGCCTTCAGTCTAATTATGGAGCAGCTTGTTTCCCCAAGAGCAGACATACCACTATTACACCTGTTCGGTCATTGGGCCTGTCTGGCCAAACTTGAATTTTCAGTGTCCACTGTTTTCACTGCTGATGACTTCTGTCTCCCATACGGCTGCATATAGTACAGCTTTATCCAGCTTTCAGTTGGCTGGTCTACAGAGAGAAGGTTTTCTGCTAAGCACCAGCTTGCTTTCTCAGTGACCTTCCCTCTCAGGCAAGAGATATCATCCTCAATAGGGTCTTACCATCTGTTTCTCAAGGGAAACCAAGGGCCTTGGCAATAGCTTTTAATGCTTTGGAGGCTATTGGGACCTCCTTGGCCAACAACTCACTGGAAGGTATCCCATCCCAGGCACTGAAAATTTACTAGTAACAGTCTATAGCTTCTGGATGTGCCATTATTCAAAAAGGTAGGTTTACGTAAGTCTTATTCAGACTATCTTGAATTTTGATTGACCCTCCCCCTGCCCTTCTTTTGCGCATTATCTTCCCATGGCCTCGCTTAGGCCTTTCCACTCCCTATAATCTGTTCTTGTACTTACATATGTACAATACCACCCACTTAAGTCCTTCCCTCTCCTCCCTCCCTTATAGCCTTTTACCAGCTTACTGGCTTCTGCTACCGATTTTTGGTTCCAGTTCACACACAAGTCTATACATTTGTAGCTAGGATCCACATATAAGAGAGAACATGTGATGTTTGGCTTTCTGCACCTGGGTTACCTCACTTAGTATAATCCTTTCCAGATCCATCCATTTCCCTGGAAATTTCATAATTTCATTTTTTTAAACCGCTGAATAGAACTCCATTTTGTAAATGTACCACATCTTTATTATCCATTCATCTGTGGAGGGATATCTAGGCTGGTTCCATTTCTTAGCTATTGTGAATAGAGCAGCAATAAACTGGTTGTGCAAGTATCTCTAAGGTATTGAGAAGAGTCCTTCGGATATATGCCCAGGAGTGCTATAGCTGGATTATATGGTAAATCTATTTTAGCTGTCTCAAGAACCTCCACACTGATTTCCACAATGGCTGGACCAGATTACATTCCCACCAACAGTGTAGAAAGATTCCTCTTTTCCCGCATCCATGCCAACACTTATTGTCATTTGTTTTCTTTTTTTAAAAATATTTATTTTTATTTTGGAGAGAGACACAGAGTGAGGCAGAGAGATAGGGAGAGGAAGACAGATAGAGAATGGGTGCAGCAGCCTCTCAGCCTCTCAACTGCTGTGAACGAAGTCCAGATATGTCTGCCCCCTTGTGGGCAAGTGTGGCATTGTGCCCTTGTGTCACTGCATCTGGCTAAACATGGGACCTGGAGATTGGAACTGACGTTCTTAGGCTTAGCGGGCAGGCGCCTTAACCACTAAGCCATCTCTCCAGCCCCCATTTGTTTTCTTGATGGTAGCCATTCTGGCAGGAGTGAAATGGAATCTTAAAGTGGTTTTAATTTGCATTTCCCTGATGACTAAGGATGTGGATGTCATGCTATTGCTTATGTACTGTAAACTGTCTGAGGATGCTAGAGGAGGAGTTCAGAATAAGGGACAAAGATTCTTAATGTTTCTTTGCTTCCAACCCTTTAAGGGAGCTTGAGTCACAGGTATGATTGCATAATTGGGTTGATTCCAGTCAATGAAGTATATGGGCTCTTTGTGTCATCCATGTTTCCTCATAGAGAGGAGGCTGAGCCAAAAGGTTTCTTAAATTGGCATTATCTTAGCATTTTTTTAAGTTTGAGAAATATTAAGCCATGCATAGTCTTCCTCACCCAATTCCCATATTGTCATTCTAACTGCCAGTATCTTAGAAAGTGGTTCTATTTGGATATGGGCTTGTTACAAATATAACTGAGCTAAAGTCATACTGAAGCCAGTTGGACATTTATGACTAGTATCTTGATGAAAAAAGAAATTTGAACACATAGGTATGCACACAGGGAGAACATCATGAGAAAATGAAGGCAGATACCAAAACATGGGTGTATATTTGTTGTGTAGCAATTCATTCTGAATAGAAGCTTTTCATCCTGGAGAGAGGCTTTACCAAACTCCAAATTGAAGTATAGGTCAGCTGAGGCTCAGGAAGTGAACACCTCCTAAGTTTAAGGAAGTTCCTGAAACATACAGGATTCACAAGCCTCCTCCTCCTCAAGGTTATATAAGGAGTAGGAATTTCTTGGGAGAGGAGATTCTCCTAGCAGTAAAGTCTGTGAATTGTGCAGTGGGCTCCAGAGATGAAGCTTCCTGGAGTCTTCACCTAGGCTGGGGTGGGCTTTTTCTGTTTGAATTGTCCATGTTCTTATAAGTAACCCCTCACTCATATTCCTGAAAGTAACACCAGTTAACTCACTAGTTCACTAAACTAAAATTGGCTGGAATTGTTTCTTTATTCTGTTGTTGGTGCCCTGTCTGGGTTGAATAGGCATTTGCACACATTTTCCCAGAAAAAGTTGATGCAAAAAACATGCCAAGGAATAGATAAGACTGCTAGCAATCCCCAGAAACTAATTGAGAAGTAAGGGAAGAGATTTGCCTTCATACTCTTCTGAAGGAGGTAGTGAACCCACGTTTGGATCCCTGAGTTTTAGCCCCCATGACTGTGAGACAACATATTTTTGTTACTTAAGCAAATCACTATGTGATTTTTTGTTGCAGCAACATTAGCAAAGCAATATAGGAAATGGAGAAAACATTTTGCTTGTATCCACAGCTTCATCTCAGCAATTGGCCTGTTGAAACAATGAAAATGGGAAAAAATGGCAGGGGGCTTATAAAGAGCAAATCATGCTAGGTAAACTTGATGGCTTATTTTAATTGAATTATAAAATTAGGCTGGGAAGGTGATTCAATTAGGAAAAATGCAAAAATCATTAATTGAAAACACTTAATAATTTGCCATCATAAATGAGTATGACTGGAAGATATTATAAAGTGATATGAAAATAGAGATGAATTTGATATGCACTCATAGCATGAGCTTAGAGTTTACAAGAGTTGAAATCTACCGTTAATGGTTTATCACATCAATTTGCTTTGTATAAGATTCTTTTGTAACCTTATGTAACAGAGGCTGTGCCGGTATTGGCAAGAGTAGGGGGTGGTGTATGAAAGATGACCGGATGGAGTGATTATGAGGATAGTAAAGCAGTATTTGACAACTTCCTGTGTGTCTAGGGTAAAACATTCTGTGATTTGAAATCCTCGTGAAAAATTTATGATGCTGGCATTGATTTGAAAATAGAGGCTTTGGCTGCATTGATGGTGACATCCTCTTCTAAGTGGGCTTTCTATGGTCATTGTTAGCAACCATAAGGAATAGTTTTAAAAAGACTGCATGGTAATTACTTGATATTTGCAAATATGACACTCTCGGAGCAGAAAGCACCAATACTATCCAGGTTTTATATGGCAGGGTATAATTAGTGATGATCTGGAACTCAGAGAAAGTGGGTAATGATGAAAATCAAGCTAACTCGGAAATCATGCTTTCTATGTACTAGGAAGGCTTCTATGTACATTACATGTGTTTTCCTATTGAAAACTCACAAAAATCTTATAATTCTCATTAATCATCCTCTTTTACCGATAGCACATGTCTTAGCCCGTTTTCCATTTCTAAAAATCACAATATCATAGATTCTTGAGCTGGATGAGAGCATCTCATGGCTAGAGGTAAAGAGTCTGAGATATAGCCAAGATAAATGGGCTTTTATAGAAGGTCCTCTCTGAAGGCAACCCAGTAACTCAGTGATCCTTTAATCTAGTACATATAAGATTAGTCAGTCTAGTTACGCTGACAGAGCCCTAATCATATCTTAAAAGTACCACCTGTAATTTTCCTAATAGCTCACAATAAGGATCAATGTAAGTTTGAAAAGAAACAGACCATACTTGCAACTTTATGGTTAGGAAATGAGGTATTCCTGTAAAGGGCTCATATTCAGATTCCTTCTAAGATGCCAGTGGTGTGAGAGGAGGTTGAACCACAGGATGCCCACTTTATCTAAGGTGATGAGTTCATGGATGAATGGGCTATTTAGAAGTGAGGCCTCATGGGAGGAAAAAGGGTACTGGGGACATAACTTTGAAAAATATATTTTGGTGCTGGAGATATGGCTCAACAGTTAAGGTGCTTGTTGGTAAAGCCTAAGGACCCAGGTTTGATTCTCTAGTACCCAGGTACACCAGATGAACAAAGTAGCACATGTGTCTGGAGTTTGCAGTGGCTAGAGGCCCTGACATGCCCATTCACCCTCTCTTTCTCTCAAATAAATAAATAAAATACTAAAGGAAGAAAAATCTATTTAATCCTCTACACATTGTTCCCCACTGTCCTCCATCCTTAGCTGCTTTCTTTGGCCATGTCCTTCTGTCCTGAGGCACTCTCTCATCACTGTTGTCTCATCAGGGGTGCAGAATAAATGAGGCCAAGGACTGAAACCTCTGGAACTGTGAGCCAAAGTGAAGATTTCCTTTTTATTTTTTAAATATTTTTGTTTATTTATGAGAGAGAGAGGGGGGGGAAATGGGCATGCTAGGGCCTCCAGCCATTGCAAACAAAGTCCAGATGCATGTGCCCCTTTGTGCATCTGGCTTATGTGGGTTGTGGAGTGTTAAACCAGGATCCTTTGGCTTTACAGGCAAACACCTTAACTGTTAAACCATCTCTCCAGCCAAAATCTTTCATTTTTTAAAGTTGATTTTCTCAGAATTCTCACAGTGCTGAAAAGTGAACAGTGCAAAGCCTTATCAACATACTAGAATAGAGAGACACTAAATAAAGTTCCTGTGACCACACTGGTGCCCATGTACATCTTTTCAATCATTGTGCAATGCTGTCTCTTTAAAGTGTGAGAATATTCTTGTGTAATAAAAATATAATTGATGTAATTTCTCTCTGAAAATGTCCCTTTTTATGAAAAGACTGGTTTGTTTTTCTTCCCTGAAGAGTTATACCTTATTTTATTTCTTCTTATTTTTATTTTTTAGATTTTCTTTCTTTTTTTCTCCTTTCTTTCTTTCTTTCTTTCTTTCTTTCTTTCTTTCTTTCTTTCTTTCTTTCTTAAGAGAAAGAGAGGGAGAGAGATTGAGAGACAGAGAATGGGCACGTCAGGACCTTTAGCCACTGCAAACAAATTCCAGAGACATGCGTCCCCTTGAGCATCTGGCTTATGAGGGTCCTGGAGAATCGAACTGGGATCTTTTGGTTTTACAGGCAAATGCCTTTAACTGCTAAGCCATCTCTCCAGCCCAAGTTATACCTTATTTTAAACCTTGAACCATGCTTACAAAACTACTCCTATAACAGTAAAGCATTGTTAAAGTTTTGCTCACTATGCATACATATGTTGACTCTAAGACATTTGAAATAAATACGTGTTTCACTCTGTGTTTGGAAAGCCTACATTGTAGTTATAAAATCAGGCAAACAAATGATCACAGTGTGACCAGTGACCTCAGAAATCTATTCAAATTGGGATAGGAACCAGGTTGTGGTGGGAGATGTGGCAGGTTAAATTAAATTTTAATATCTTAATTCACATATTGCCAAGGTGGACAGTTTGGATCTTAACTTTTTGGATTTGTAAAGCCACTGACAATATTATGATGGGACATTTAATGTGTCAGTGTGTGTTTATAAGATACAAGTACAATATAATGGAAAGTTGATGAAATACCCCCCCCAAAACACTATAACATAGAGTGGCTAAATCTTACACAGTCATATCTTCTCTGTTGTTGTTTGCATTTTATTTAATTTTATTTTTTAAATAAAGCTTCTTCTATCAGTTACAAAGCAAAATTTTAACATTCTCTTTTTAATTTGTTAACTAGCTAAAATCTAACTTTGACAGGTACACGAACATGGATTGAATAAAGAAATATTAGATAAAGAAAAGGAATGTCCTTTATTGCACACATCAACACTCTGTGTTCCCTGTTCATTAGACTATCTGAGTTTGAAATGTATTTGTCAGTGCATGTGTGAGTGTTTGTGTGTGTGGGAGATTATACACAAGTCCATTTGTTTCCAAGTATAGTGAATTATAAATGCAGTTAATAGCATCATTTGGGCATTGAACAGTTTCAAAATTAGCTCTTCTGGGACATTCTCCTCACTGTACTGGAGTTTAGGCTGGTCAATATTGGAAAGTATAAGTATGGGGAATGGGAAGATGTCTAAAGGTGCATACTATACAAGCATGGGGACCTGAGTGCAGATGCTCAGCACCCCTGTAAAATCTCAGCACTGGAGGGACCAAGACAGTGGATTCCTGGGGCTTGCTGCCTAGCCATCTTACCAAATTGGTGAGCTCTGGGTTCATGGAGAGACTCTGTCTCACATAATATGGTGGAGTGTTTCCGGAGATGTCTCAGTTCTTAAGAGTGCATTCTATGCAAGCATGAAGACCTGACTTTGATCCCTAGCACCCAAATAAAAAAAAGCTGGGTTTTGGCCATGTATTCCTGTAATCAAAATTCTGGGAGATGTGGGTGGGGGCCAGAAACAAGGGAATCACTGAGGCTCCCTGGTCAGCATTCTGATCAAATACATAGCAGATGCAGGTAAATGAGATTCTCACTCATGGAAACAACATCCCATGTTTTTCTCTGTCATCCTCATGCATGTGTATGAGCAGTACACACACATATTAATACACTGTACAACACATGCCAGAAAAGGTGGAGAGCGATTAAGGAAGACAACTGAATGTGGCCCCTTGTCCTCTACGTGTGTGTGTGAGTGTGCACACATGCAGACAACACATTCACACATACATTCACATATGTATTTATGATTGCTTTCTCTCTCTCTCTCTCTCTCTCTCTCTCACACACACACACACACACACACACACACACATACACATACACTCAAAGAAAGTACTAGTATGATACTCAGTCATTAACACCCCAGTTAGGATATTTTATGTGGATAAAAAAATGAAATATCCCTCCATATTCCCTGCTATCAGGTATGGCTGGTATTTTTAAGGCCAAAGATGGGAGGTAGGAGAGTGTGTCTGACAGGTCAGCCACCTTGGTGGTATTTTTCAAAAAGGAGGGTTTCGTGGACTCAGTGTAACTGAGTGTGGTTTCATGGTGGGTTTTCTGAGAGGTTCAATCTTCAAGACAGAGAATAATAGAGAAGACAGACATGAGTTGAATCCTGAATAAGATAGAATAAGTTGGTGACAATCAAGAGAATGGAGAGATTCAGTGATACTGAAGGTTCAGATTTGGCTACACAGGTGAGGGCATTGTCCTCAATCAAGCATCTGTGCTGGGCATGGTCTTCTTTATTGGTCAAGCATATTGCTGAATGCACAGAACATGATGCAGTATGATCCCATAGTTAACATGAATAATGTGCTTAACAGCCTATATATTTCATTTATCCTCTGAACCACTCCTTTTGCTGCATTTCAAGAATTGTTACAGGAAATATGTTTCTGTATGTTCATATGCTGGGGAAGTGATGTGTTAAGTAATTTGGTATTGTGTCACTCTTGCTGACCTTTATAGAACCCTCATTGCATTAATGTGTCCCGCAACCCTCACAGGAGGGTATGTAGATTCTTGTGTACTTAAACCTATATGCAGCCAAAAAAAAACCCTTTTTATACAGTATCATGAAACATTTTTATCTTATGCATACTCTTCATTCTCTGGAGGAAAGAAAAATATCCACATATAATAAAACATTTATATTGTAACAAAAACACACACACACACATTTAACAAGGTGTTTTCCTATGTATTGCCTCATTGAAGCTCCCCACCCACTCTGCAGGGGAGTACATTTTATTACCAAATTAGAATTGAGGTGTGAGAGACACTGAAAGTATAACTAATTTTCCCAGGTCAACACTTTGTAGGTAGCTGAGCCAAAACTTCATCTTAGATGTTTACTTTGCCTGTTTTGAACCATCTCACAGGGATAAGCAGAGCTTCAGTGGGTACTAAGTCTCTTGGTTTGCCACACTATCCATTGGAGGAGGGAAAATGTTGTTGGGGATTCATTTCTTTCTCCTTTGGGGTCCTCATTAAAGTCTTATTTTTATTTTTTAATTTTATTATTATTTATTTTGAGAGAGAGAGAGAGAGAGAGAGAGAGAGAGACGTTGTGCAAGGGCCTTCAGCTGCTGCGAATGAATTGCAGACACTTGAACCCACTTGAATGCATGTGCAACATAGTGTGCTTATGTTATTGTCCATCTGGCTATGTGGGTACTAGAGATTTGAACAAGAGTTTTTAGGCTTGCAGGAAAGTGCCTTAACCTCTAAGCTATCTCTCTAGCTCCTCATTAAAGTTTTAATAATTTGTATTTGTCTTTCTGGTCAGAATTTAGTTCTGTTACTTCTTTCAATAAATATCTTAACTAAAGAATTCATGGATACCACTGGGTTAGCATATTTGTCCTTTTATGGACCACTGAGGAGAAAGAAGCTAAATGTTGACATGAGATCAGATGGCACTCAGGTTAATATTGCAGGTACCGAGTGTAGAGGGATCCTTACTGTGTTGTGTGGGCTCATGTTCATGTTTACATCTGAGTTTCAGGACTGGCTATGTTTGTCCCCTCTAAGGATGGGCTCCAAGTACATAATTCTAAAGCCTGGATTTCTGACCAGGTATCATGCTGTCTTCCACACCCACCATCCCTTTCTTTGTCTACCTGTTTTTATATAAACTAGCTTTAACCATATTAACTAGAATTTTAGTCTATAAATACACTTTGACCTTCCACATGCCTGAGGCCATAATTACATCCATATAGTAAGCATATATTCCAGAGATAAGTGCTCCACATGAAAGTCTGATGAGAAATTGAAGACATATATTAAAGAATTTAACTTTACTCAGGAAACTTCTGACCTTTGGCTTCATCAGCTGATGGGAGATATTCCCTAAGGTCTTTAAATGATAGCCCTTATAGGTTCCTCATTCTCTGGATACCTTATGGGTCTCCATGTAAGCTCATAACATTTTAATTATTTAAACCTATTGAAGTGTGGTTTAAAGTGAAAACTTGGCATACACCACTTTGTGTTAAGTTAGAAGTCTCCCCATACCAGGAAAATGAACAGTAAGACCAAGGAGAGAGTCTTTGGGTGACCTCTAGAGGCTTGAACTTGAGCTAGAGATGGAAGTTAGTCACATGTGCAGTCCCAATCAGCCACACCTACAGAATAGATCCTTAAAAAGTTTTCTGAACTATTCTCTTGAAGATAGTGTATGCATGAGATCACAAACTACTATGAGGAAACTGTGACTATCACCATTGATAGATGACAGTGGAAGCTCCACTTCTGGTACTTATGTCTATCCTGTGCACATCTTCCCTTGGCTAATTTTAGTACAACAACTTTTAGTGAGTTGTACACATCCTTATAACTATATATATATATATATATATATATATATATATGTATTTAGAAGGAAGAATAATTTATTTTTTTGACTTTTTTATTGACAGCTTCTATATTTACAGACATTAAACCATGATATTTCCCTCCCCTTCCCCTACTCCCCTTCAGAACTCCATTCTCCCTCATATCCTCTCCCTGTTTCCATTAGTCTCTTTTTATTTTGATGTCATCATCTTTTTCTTCTATTATGAGGGTCTTGTGAAGGTATTGCTAGGCACTGCAAGGTCATGGATATCAATGCCAATTTCGGTCTGGGCAATTGCATTGTAAGGAGTTGCACCCTTCCTTTGGCTTTTACATTCTTTCTGCCCTCTTCCATAATGGACCCTGAGCCTTGGAGGGTGGATAGAGATATTTCAGTGCTGGACACTCCTCCTTCCTTTCTTCTCAGCACTATGTTGTCTTTTGGGTCATCCCAGTGGTCATCACCATCTGAAAAGAGAAGCTTCTCTAACCAGAAGTGAGAGTAGCATTAATATGTGAAGATGAGGGCTGGAGAGATGGCTTAGCGGTTAAGGTGCCTGCCTCCTAAGCCTAAGAACGCTGGTTCCAATCTCCAGCGGTTCCATATACCAGGTCCCACGTTTAGCCAGATGCAAAGTGATGCAAGGGCGCAATGCCGCACTTGACCACAAGGGGGCGCACACATCTGGATTTCGTTTGCAGCAGCTGAGAGACTGCTGGCGCGCCCATCTCTATCTGTCTTCCTCTCCCTCTTTCTCTGTCTCTCTCAAAAAAAAATGTAAATATGAACATTAAGTTTAGTGCTTTCGGGGCAGTTTGGTGGGAATAATATATACATTTAGCCAGACAAAACTAGGCTTTATACCCCTAAGGCTCATGACCTTCCCTGCCATAGACTCTTGATTAGTTTTTTCAGGCCTTTAATCCAATTAGGGAGCAGTTGATTTCCCCAAGAGCAGACATGCCACTATTGCACCCATTCAGTCATTTGGCCTATCTGGCCAAACTTGAGTTTTCCAGTATCCACTGTTTTCATTGCTGATGACTTCTGTCTCCCATAGGGCTGCATGCAGTGCAGCTTTTTCCAGCTTTCAGTTGGCTGGTCTACAGGAAGAATATTTTCTGCTCAGCACCAGCTTGCTTTCTCAGTGACCTTGCTGCCCAGGTATGTGAGGTCTTCAGCAATAGAATCTTACCATCTGTTTCTCATGGGAAACTAAGGGCCTTGGCAATACCCTGTAATGTTTTGGAGGCAACAGGGACCTCCCTGGCCAACACCTCACTGGAAGGTATCCCATCCCTGGCACTGAAAATTTTCTAGTAACAATCTATAGCTTGTGGATGTGTCATTATTCAATAATGTCAATAAGACATAAGTCTTATTCAGAATATCTTGAATTTTGATTGACCTTCCCCCACCTTTCTTTTACACATTCTCTTCCCCTGGTCTCACTTAAGCCTTTCCCCTGCCTATAATCTGTTCTTTTATTTAATATATATGTGAGGATAGTTTTCAGGACTCCCTGAACTGATTTGCTATTGGTGTCAGAATTGAGAGTGGTCTCCTGTGGGGAATTTCCCCCCTTAGTAGTATCTCAGTTAGCTAAACTCACAGAAGGGATGTTTCTTCCCCTCCTGCTTCTCATACTGCTAGAATAAAGTACTTTGGTCTCTGTGCTCTTTTCCTGTGACTATGAGACACAGTGATATAAAGTAGTGTCCCATTGTGATCAGCTATGTAGGATGGTGCCAAAGGAGGGCTTTCCTCATGACTTGCAAAAAGCATTGTGCCTGAATTGCCTGTATGGGCTGAAAGCAATGCTTTAACAACCCAATTATTGAATCTGATGGGAAACCACAGAAGGCATGTGCAAAAATAACTTTATTATAATACGTTAGAGCTGAACAATGCTAAAGAATGGGGGATATGGAGGAGTAGAGTAGGAAAATGAGTATATGTGACTTAAAATTTTTCTGAGCCTGCTTGCACTTTGAGTCAACATTTGTTCAAGGCTTTGTAATGGTTTAAAAATGGTTTTATAGACTACGTGCCAAAAAATATTTAACTGAAGATTTAGTTATGTAACTTAACTATAGGCTATTTTTTCCATTTTGACAGAAAATATGATCTCTTTTGTTCTGGTGTGAGTTCTGGTGACCCCTGCTAGCTTTCATTTATCACAACTAACCTTATCCAGGCTTCTACAATTGATGAAATGTTGAGATGCTTATATTACATCCAACCTTGGAGATGGGTCAAAATAAATCTGTGAATTAAATAGGAATATAGTACAGCTGGCTGAAGAGTGTGTCAGGAATACTTGAAGAGAAAAATAAAATATTTTTTTTTTCTACAGCCCATGTACAAGTTGATATGGATTCTTTTACAGAATTCTGAAATTTAGTAGTGAAAAGCAGGTGGTCCTCCATATCAACTTGTTCCTCGGATTAAGCCAAATATATATTGAAAATAGTTGAATAAGATACTGAATAAGAGCATATATTTGTTGTCATTATCCCCTGAACAACACAAACAACTATGTATGCATTATTTATGATGTATTTTGTATTACAAGTAATCTAGAAATCATAAAGGAAAAAGATGTACAGTAAATACTCAAATCCTATGTCATTTTACATAAGAGACATTATGTTGTGGAATTTGGTATCCCAAGAGTGGTACTCTAGGACCCTAGAATATCCCTTTGGATATCAAAGCAAAGTGTTATCCATAGTAGTCATGATGTGGTAAATATAGTAGAAAAGCACATGGTTGCAGCCATTGCCTTTGTCATATATATATATATATTTATCATATATATATATATATGACATTTAGCTAAGGCATTCACTGAAATAATTTATACTTACCCAGAAATAAAAATATTCAATGCACAGCTCCAATATCTTGATTACATGAAGGTATGGTTGGCAGTGGGTTAGAGATCCTGAAGGTCAGTGAACTTAATGGGAACTTCTTACTTGACAGATGATTATGGATGAGCACTGATGCCAGGAATGGTGTAACCCTGCTGTGGATGTGTAAAAGACATGATGGTGGAAAAGAGATCATATGGGAGGAGATAGAAGGAAATGAAAATTAAGAGTAGCTGCGCTAATATGTGGGGAATAAAAGTTAATATATTGGGCATACTGTACAAAATAATTCTGTCAATTTTTCTTTTTTTATTTAGATTTCTCACTTTATAACTATGGTATAATTCAAAGAGAAAAAAAACATGCTTGCTATGACTGTAGTTTGAAATGTTTTATTCATGACAAGTCATGATTAAAAGCTGTGCTTTAGTCTGAAGAGTGCTTTTTCATAGCCATTCAACAAATAAGAAAAATTGCTTAAATAGGAGGAAAGTTAAACTTGAACTAATATAATCATTTAGTGTAAATGAAAGTATAGATGGTATTTTGCATAGTTTAGTCATATATATATTGCAAAAGGATGAAGAAGCCTTTAATTAAAAAGAGGAAATAAACTAGGGATTTATAACCCAGTAGCTCTGCTACTCTTGAAATTTTTGTACATTCATTCATTCAACAAATTACCATGCAGACAATTATGTCTTTTGGCCATAAAGTTAAAATTCTGTTAATAGCTAAGATAGATTTGTTAGTGGAAAGTTTATGTACTTTCCAAAGCTCTAGCAATGTTTTGTTTTGCATAAGTCAGTAGTAAAAATTTCGTTGTTTTTAAAATGTTTTTACATCCTTCTAAAATGTATATTATCTTAATATAATCATATTTTAGCAAGAATAAGTAGTACTTCAACTATTGTGAACCCACTGCAATTTGCTATAAGGGAATAGTAAAAATTCAAATATGGCAATAACAATAACTAAACAGCCTTTCAAAAATCAGTGAAAGGGCTGGAGAGATGGCTTAGAGGTTAAGGTGGTGGCCTGCAAAGCCTAAGAACATAAGTTCTATTCTCTAAGTCCCATGTTTAGCCAGATGCAAAAAGTGATGCAACGGTGTAATGCTGCACTTGCCCACAAGGGGGCACACTCATCTGGAGTTCATTCATAGTGGTTGAGAGGCTGCTGGCATGCCCATTCTCTCTCTGTCTGTCTCTCTCTCTCTCTCAAAAAAAAAAATAATAGTCAGGGAAAATGATTTCCATAAGACAGAAAGTTTCATTGTTCATATAGTCAAAATTTCTCTCACATTTAGAAATAGGTTCTTCAAATTCCTTATGCTGTTGCATAGAAATACAATGCATTTTTGGCTTTCTCTTCTGACTGCTGGAAGAATCAACAGAAAAGAAACCTCCAGACTTTTTTGTTGCTCTAAGATACATCATGGTCTTTCTGGCTTCAACTGGATCTTCTAGGAAATATTGTCTGTGACATTAGCTGAATATCAATACTGTTATGACTCTTGGCAGTCTTAATTTTTTTGATGTGTGTGTGCGTGTGTGTGTGTGTGCACATGTGTGCATGTGTGTATGAGTGCCATGATACACATGTGGAGGTCAGAGGACAATCTCAGATGTTGGTCCTTGACTTTCACCTTGTTTGAGGCAGGGTCTCTGGTTGTTCACCTCTGAGTTCACCAGGCTAACTGGCTCATGAAATTCTCGGGGATTCTCCTGTCTCTGTCTTCTTTCTTGCAGTTCTTCTGGGATTATAGATGCCTGCCGCAGAGTTCAGCTTTTATGTGGATTCTAGACCCTAACCCAGCTACTCACGCTTGATCAACAAACATGTTATTCCCTGGGCCATCTCTCTAGCCCCTTGGTAGTCCTTTGATAGCTATGTATTAATATGTGAGTGTATTAACACTTATGTAGTTACACAGCATTTTTTGTTAAATTAAGAGAAAATAGAAAATAACTGAAATCTCATTTCAGGGGCTTATTCAATATAACTACTTTTTCAGGAAGTGTTTTTTATTGGACTTGAAATTGATCACTACTATACTTTTAAAAAGTTCATGAAGAACTTTCTTCCTAGGGAAGCAGAAAGTTTCCTTTCCTTGGAGATATACAACCAGATTCTGAGTGACCACATGGTAAGATTGGCATAAAGGAGATTGTAAAGTTAGAATGAATAGTAGATTGAGAGAAAAAAAAAAAAAAAGATTGTTAAGACCACTTCAAAGTCCAAAGTTCTGTGATCTCTGCATAGCAGTTTTGAAGGCAGGACAGAAGCTAAGCCTCTTTGTATCTGGCCCTCAGCGAGGGACCTGAAACAAATTGAGTTTTAAATGCATGCATCGAATGAGCTGAATGAATGGATTAATCAAAATTTCATTTAACTGTCACTGATTATTATACAGCTTTAAGTCCAAGACTGTTAAGTTAGGTTTAAAAGGCAGTTTATTTTGCTTTGAATAATTATGTCAGAGGTTTGGGTCATCATTTTAGGAAGAAAAAAAAAAGTACTGCAGGGCTGTGGTTCCCTAAGCAGCTCATCTGGGCTTTACACAAACATAGCTTCATTGCACATATAACCCAATCAATAATGCTAACTATTGAGAAATAAACATTTTATAAAATAAAACATTCATAACAACCAATCACATACCTCAGCATATGTTCTTAAAGACATAAAAGCTCCAGGGGCATTGGGAACAATGAAATATAAATATTTAGCTTCAAATTAAATGTCATCACTAAAATTCAGAGGCAGTTAATCACTGCCTAATCCCACTCCTGCATCCTCCCAGGGATTAAGTCACCAAATCATTCCAAAATTTGTTTGGAGTTAACAGTCTTCCCAGCTGTATTCAGGGCTCCACAGTGCTTTGGGGCTAAGAAGCAACTTGGGCATCAAAGCTCTTATTTCAGTCTTTGATCGTTCTCTTCAGGTTAGACCTCTTTCTGCCTGCTTGCAATTTCTCAAAGAGAAAGCATTAATAATTTGCCACCGGAAGACTTCCAGTTTCGTTGTCTTGTTTCTTGTCTTCTAGGTAACTTTTTTCTTCTTCTCACAAGAAGGAACAGCCTCCCCCCCCTCCCCCCCGCTTTTTTGACATCACATGCCTAGCTTCAGAAACTTTGAGGATTACAAAAGCTCTTTTCTGGCTGTTTCTAGTGTTACTATTTCTTGTTAGCATTCTCATTGTACTTGACCTGTTTCTCTTGCCTAATTTTTTTTTTAAAGAAAATTTCTTTTTTATTTATTTGCAAGGGGAGAAGGAGGGAGGAAGGGAGGGAGGGAAGGAAAGCGGGAGGAAGAGAGCGAGAGAGAGAGAAAGAGAAAGAGAGAGAGATGGCACTACTTCTGACTATACATGGGTACTGGGGAATTGAACCCTGTCCTTGCAGCCTTGCAATCAAATGCCCTTAACCACTAGGCAAACCTACCCTACCCCTGTTGCCTAATTTCTAACTTCTTGGACCCAGCAATTATGAAGTTACTTTGTATAGAATGAAGACTCTTTCTTTTGCCTATAAACATTTACACAGACTGTTATCAGTTTTAAAAATGTAGATTTAGTACACTGTTAACCAGTAATTCTGGATGACTTCCTCATTGTAGAGAGGAAGTATGCATTTATTATTGAGTCACTGAGAGGATCACAGATGCTTGCTTAAATTCTCTGATTTTAGAGTGAATCTATTGGGTTAACAGAAGAGGAGGTATTCATGCCTTATGCTTTTTTTTTCTATATTCCTCTAGAGGTGATCTTGGTACTTAAATTAAATTGTAATGGACATTTGAAAATAAGTTCTTTTTCCACATTGGCTTATTTCAGACTGAAAAGAGTGGGATGTAAATCTGCCTATCTAATCTTCTTAGTATAAATTTGCCTTTGATGTCCTTGTTTCCTCCCTTAGATCTGCCTCCTTCTCATTATCTTCCAGTGCGCCAGTATGTGGGGAGGCATTTTCATTTCCTGTGTTGGCTCGACTGAGGGGGAGACTGATAATGTCAGATGTCCCTGTCCGATAATCACTCACTAACATCTGCATGCACTGAGTGTGCATGCCTCTGTCCTCACACATAAAACTTTGGAAAGAGTCTCTTGCCTTGGTCACCCCAATAGCATCTGTTATCTTTACTGATTCCTCCTCAGGGGTCTCTCCTCACAGAGGCGCATGTACCAAACATTTGCCAGTGTCACCAACTGAAATCACACCAAAGTCTTCCTGAAATGTTTTTGTTCTTTTTATAGGGTGTAGTGGTATTATTTTATATTTTGACACTTTTCAGGTTAAAAGGGAAATATTCAAGACTGAGGTGATGGTTAGTTAGATTCCATAAAGTACTCAGATATTTTAACTACAAACCTACCAAGCAGAACACTGAATCATAAAATGTGACTTCTCGGATACTGAAATTCAATTCTTAGATTTTAGGAAAGAGGGGGAAAAGAAATGTTTTGATGGTAAAACACTTCAAATGAAAAAAAAAATGGAGCTTTATTTGAAAAAGTTAGTCAGAGATAGGAAGGGAACGGTCTGCTAGTTTTGTTTGTAGTTCTTCAAAGGTATTTCTCCAGGCTGGTCGCACTTGCAACAGGATTGATTAATCACGGTGAGTAGCTTTATATTTTCTGCATTGAAATGGATGGGTGCCAGGAATAAGCACAAACCAAGGTAGAATGCTGCCAATCACCACAATAGTTAAACCTAAATCATTAATTATAAGTGTAATTGATAAACTGTATCAGGCATTTGCTGTGTGCCATACAATATGGTATTTTAGAAGATAGTCATTTGCATTTTTCTGCTAATCAAATGAGAGTTATTGCAAGACACTTTGATGTTCTGACTTCCCCAGAGCAGCTATATCAAATATATACCAAATAAGTATCAAATATGTATCATATGTATATAATATGTAAATATACATATATCACATATATCTTGGTAGAGACCTCATCTTTAACTGGGAAATACACTTCCCTCTTTTCTCTTGCTGCTGGATTTTTAAGGTGATTCCCAGTCAGCAGGAATATTTTATAGAGATATTTTATGTTTTTACCATATTATCAATCAGGGTCCCATTGATCAGAAATAGTCTCATTGTTTGAAAGGGCACTGGCCAGATTCAGATGCTTTATGCAACCATTTGAAACACAAGGCTCTCCTGTCACTTTTCACTGTCTTGGAAAAAAGGAAACAGCAAAACAGTGATTGAAAAATCATCAGCCAGTTACATCCTGACAGTAATAGTCCATCCTGAAGAAGCACTCACAAGTTTCTGAAACTTCTGCAGTTGTTCGCTCAATGATACAGGGAGATAGTGCGCAAAATAGCAAACAAAGGCCCAGCAGCCTGCAGGGGAATTGGGATTTCATTGTGTGTGTCAAAAGTAAATGAATTCAAGAATAACCACTTGAAAAGGAATTCTCCCTTAATGTCTTTGGTGCAAAAATGTGCTCAGATTGTGCTGGCTCTGAAGAGTGAGACTCAAAGAAGTAAATTACTTTCTAGCTACTAGCTTTCAATTGCTGCTGGCTCTAAGTGCTGGGGAACCTTGCAAAAGCAGAGCCAAGAAGAGGGTTGTTTGCATTTTTCTCCTAATCAGAATGGAAGAGAGAGGCTGAGCAAGACCATATAGTAGCAATGAGATTTCCAATGGCAGGAGTTTATAAAACGTCATAAACACCCCATCATAAGCCTCAACGAGAGCCACTTACATGCCTTGTATATATTTTTCAGGCAATTTTTATTTGGAATCAAGGGTCTAAGAAATGACTTTGAGATGTGGAAACTGATGTTTATGGAGTGCAAACTGTTTTCTTTGAAGGTTTTTCAAGTGTGTATTCAGTGGTGATGTAATTATGTAAAGTTTTCTGTGACTAGTTAGACAGCAATACTAACAAAATTCTGAGTCACAGGTTCAACCCTGGTTTGAGCAAGTATGTTTCCACAATAGAAAGCCACTAGCCTTGCCATTATCTCTGGACATGACCTGCAATATTGGGTCACCAGAGGACCTGAGGCATAGAAATAAAACACTTCCCAGATAATCTATCTGGACTGCATAGGAGTTTCATCTTTTGTCTCTCCAAAGATTAGAACTGAATAAAACGCATATTTTGGAAGAGAAAGTTCTGCTGTTTTATAAACTTATGAATCCATAATGAGCAATAATGGATACTTTTTGGTATGTATTCATTTGAATGTGTTTGAAAAATCTATGAATTCTTTCACAAAAGCCATCTAAAGAATTGATCACTTCTTGAATTTTCCCTGCATTTCTCCCATCTATGAAATGATGCATGGATAGTATACATTGCAAATGGCAGCTAGAGGGTAAGTACTAAATAAATAACACCTTGTTACTGTTATTGTTTTCAAGAGGCTTCAAGAAATCTCAGTATCGACTAGGAGCAGCACACCACATTGAAGCTACTGATCGCACTTAATGAAGCAGCTGCTGGTGTGTACATATGGAACGCTGATGTCTCAGGCCTATGGACCTCAGGAATTCACATTATAGCAGCCACACAGACTTGATTGCAGAAATAGACAAGGACCCAACATAAAACAATATTTACATCAGTTTCCTTGATGAACATAGACACAAAAATCCTTAATAAATACTTGAAACACAAATTCAGTAACACATTACAAAGATCATATACCATGATCAAGTTCATCTTATTCCAAGAATGAAAACATGGTTCAACATACACAGAACAATAAGTGTAATACAGCACATAACTAGAACCAAAGACAAAAATCACATGATTACCTTAATAGATACTTCCATTCATAATAACAGTTTTGAAGAAACTAAGAAGGGTTACTGTTCCTCCTAAATAAGGCTACATACAGACAGAAAAGATTAGTCTCTCTGGTGCATACGAAGTGTTTAGGAGTGAATGGTTAGGCAAAAAAGAGAGGAAGTGCTTGGATAAAAATGAATTGCAGCCCTGGAGAAATGGCTTAGCAGTTAAAGTGCTTGCCTGCAAAACCTAAGGACCGGGTTTGATTCCCCAGTACTCATGTAAGCCAGATGCACAGGTGGTGCGTGTGTCTGGAATTCATTTGCAGTGGGTGGAGGCCCTGGTTTGCCCATTCTCTCTCTCTATTTGCCTTCACCTCTTTCTCTCTCCCCGCCACTCTCTTAAATAACCAACTAAATAAATAATTTTTAAAGAATGAATTGGAGACTTGGGGAAAATAATGACATGAACTCTAATAAATATATGATGGAATATATTACAGCATGTCAAAAGCATCCTTGTAAACAGTGTCAAAATTAGTGAAAGTGTTAGCACAAGAAATGCAGACTGGGTAGACCAGGAACATGACACATCTTCCCCTGGTTAGTGTGGAGGGAATGGATATAGACTGATTCCTTCACAAAAAAATGGATATTCTGTTTCTGTTATAAAAATCACTTTTCTGACCTGTTTTTAATCATGATGTAAGGATAAAATTACCCTGACTGCTTCTTCTCTATCTAGTCTTGTACTGTTTAGTTTCTGTGCATGTAAGAGAGAAGACTTTAGGACAAGCAGTTTGTTTTCAACACGAGTAACTTTCATGCTCTTCTTACTGTTTGAGGTACTATTCAAAGGAAGAACAAATATTGGGCCCCTATGATAAGTAACTAAGTATTTTTATTTCTTTTTTAACCCCCTTTTCTTTTCTTTGTTTCCACTCTGATGCTGGAGGTCAAAGCCAGGTCCTTATACCTGCTAGGCAAATGCTCTCACACTGACCCAGTAGCTGGCTTTTTTTTGTTTGTTTGTTTGTTTGTTTTTTTGAGGTAGGGTCTCACTCTAGCTCAGGCTGACCTGGAATTCACTCTGTATTCTCAGGGTGGCCTTGAACTCATGGCGATCCTCCTACCTCTGCCTCCCAAGTGCTGGGATTAAAGGCGTGCGCCACCACACCCGGCAGTAGCTGGCTTTTAAGCAGCAAGATCTGGGGTGAAGTACTGGTTGCTGAAGGAGTTGAGGAACACTGGGTATTTGGACTTTGAGATGATGGAGTGTTTTGTTGGTTTAATAACAACAAGGAAGGAGTACTGCCGTGATTTTGCTGGACAGTCAGAAAATTGAGATGAGCTGGGGATGAGGGGAAAAAAAGAAAGATCAGTGGTAGGCTGTGGGGAGGAATAAGATTCAGAAGAAGGGGAGGAAGAAGCAGAGCCTGCCAAGAAGAGGGGAGGGTGAGACATTGGACTGCCCATGCACCCTCCTCTCCCCAGAGCTACCTTTAATGCACTGTAAAAGTATTTCCCAGAATCATCACGATCATTGTCACAAACACTTCTGCAGTGGCCTTATCAACAATGTTCAGAATATTGAAAGGAAATTACTATTGGGGATTATAGAATGGATTCAAGTATATAGATTGGCCTACCTCGGTTGATTTTTTTTTCTATAAAACCCACACTGAATTTTCCCAGTCACTACTTTTGTTTGTCTTCTCAACTCCTATCACATTTTTTTTTCTGCCAGTTATATGTCCCCTGTTAGGACAGAATTAGACCCTGTCAGATTCATATGTTGAAGTCCTAACCCCCATTGTGGCTATTTGCAGATATAGACTATAAAGAAGTAATTAAAGTGAAATGAGCTTATAAGGTCAGGGCCTGGTGGAAAAGGATTAGTGTTCTTACAAGAAACACTTGAGAACTGGCTTTCTCCATGGGTGCTTGAAGTAGTCTGTGAGGCAAGATGGTGTCTGACTTTCAGCAAGAGGAGTGTTCTAAGAATTAATTCTCCCTTGTTGGTATTTTCATGTTCACATATATGAGACATACATTTCACTTGTTTAAGTCACACAGTCTGTGGGTTTTGGTTATGGAAGCCCAAGCTGGCAAATGCACAACCTTGTCTGTGGTCAGCATTTTGTTGATTGAATTTTGTCTGTCTAAATAGATACAAAACCTGACCTTACCATCATGTCTTACATCTCTGGGATCTCCTTACAGTATATAATTTACATAAAAAGTTCATAGCTTGTTTATTACTGCTCCCTCACATTACATTTTGTTTACTAATTCAGGAAGTTATATAAAGGAATTCATAAATAATTGAAAATAAAATTATAGCAACAAAATAAAATTATTTGTATATATTTTTCATCAATTATTTGAATAACTGACATGTTGCTATAAAAATTAAGAACACACTTATAAATAGAGACATGCTAATTTATTGAAAGCTGTGAATAATTAGAAAGTTTTTGTATGGGTGGGGTAAACCCATAGAAACTATCAGCATTTTCCAGCACATTTGATGGCAACTATGAGTTTGGATAGTAATAGCTGAGAATAGATACCAGGCTGCTTGAC
Organism: Orientallactaga sibirica; assembly: GCA_036365145.1. Classification (NCBI taxonomy): domain Eukaryota; kingdom Metazoa; phylum Chordata; class Mammalia; order Rodentia; family Dipodidae; genus Orientallactaga; species Orientallactaga sibirica. The sequence continues at coordinate 15,225,742 of JAEOAD010000008.1, forward strand.
TTGAAGCTTCCCAGAATGCCAGTTAATGGCTGTGCTTACTTTCCTTCTGTGCCATTGACATTTTACAATTGCTGAATTTTATGGGGAAAACTCCTTCTATAATATTACTGTTAAAGTTTTTTAAATCGTGCAAAACTTACATCCAGCCCCATCAATGAGGACACAATACTCATAGTAAGTTCCCAGGCACTGTTTCAAGGCTTTTTTTGCACGTCTTTAATCCAGGGAGGGTCTTTGTAAAGAAACCTTTTTATTTTATTTTATTAATTTACTTAGTTGAGAATGAAAGAGAGAGAGAGAGAAAGAGGGAGAGAGATAGAGGGTGCAGCAGGGTCTCTAGCTACTTCAAACAAACTCCAGAAGCATGCACCATCTTTGCGTCTGGCTTATGTAGGTACTGGGGTGTTGAACCTGGGGCCTTAGGCTTTGCAGGCAAGTGCCTTAATCACTAAACTATTTCTCTAGCCTCATAAAGAAAAGTTTTACTGACAACTTCCATACAATAACACAGTGTACCCTGATCACAATCTCTCTCTCCATTCTCCTCTGTCCCACCTTCAATATCTCCCCTGTACCACACCCTTCTTTGCAACTAGGCCCTCTTCTGGTTTGATGTCAACTTATTTTTTGCCCTCATATTATATAGGTCTTGTGTAGGTAGCATCAGCCACTATGAGGTCATGAATGCAATGGCCACTATGTGTCTAGAGACAGCATTCTAAAGCACTCCTCCCTTTCAGTTGGCTCTCACATTCTTTTTGACCTCTTCTGCAATGGCTCTCAACCATGTCTCAATGAACACTTCACGTCACTTCTTAGCACTTAGCACTTTACAGTAGTCACTGCCATCTGAAAAGAGAAGCTTCTCTAACCAAAAGTGAGAGTAGCAAAAATGTATGGGCATAAACAAATATATAGAGGGAGATTTAGATGACATAATCTATCCATTTGGTCAAGCAACAGTAGTAGCTTTCCCCAAGAGATATCTTTATGAAGGAGATGCTCATCCTCACTATGCAAGGTGAGCAAAAGAGTAGTTAAACAACTTTCCTAAGGCCATATAGTTTATAAGTAGCAAAGTCTGGCATCAGCTTCTGGTAGGCTGGGTCCAGAGGACAAGCTCTTCAGTCCCATCCAGGTGAGCACAGGCCCCTGCAGAGCTTGTCTAATAGACCTCACTAGTTAATACATGTTAACACATGTTTCAGTTGCTCTGATTGGTGATGAGAATCCCTGAAAAGTAAGAGGATGATTTTCCAGAAGCTGAGCATGTTCTGCTATGGCTGTTCTGTCCTTTAATTTGATGCAACAAATTGTAGTGGTTAAGAGAAGTCTGAAATTAGATGATTTTTTTTTTTGTGTTCAGCAAATTTTCATTTGATGATCTCTATATTCTCATTAATTTTTAATTTCTCTATCTACAAAATGAAAAGAATAATTCTTAGCTGATAACATTATATATGTATTATTAATAAAATATTTTTAAAATATTTTATTTTTATATATTTATTTGAGAGAGAGAGAAAGAGAGAGGGAGGGAGAGAGAGAGAGAAATAGCAGGAGAGAATAGGTGTTCCAGGGCCTCCAGCCACTACAAATTGAACTCCTCATGGTTTTGAGGCAAGCAGTTGAAAAACTAAACTGTCTCCTCAACCCAATGATATAATTAGTGAATGCTTAAATGTGAAGACAAATATCAATTACTTGATATTGTGAATAACATGTAATAAGAACCTAATAAACTGCCACCACCACTACCACAATTGCCACTATCACCACCACCATCCCCACTCTGTTACCATCATGAACATCACTGCCATCAGCACCACCCCATCACCTCCATCATCACCATTACAACCACCATTTTCACCACCAACAACACCATATCTGTACCACCAAATATCATGGCCACTGACATCATGATCACCACCCTCACCACCACTGACACTAGCAGCGTCACCACGACCATCATCATCACCACCTTCACTACCATCATCACGACCACTACCTTTGTCTTCTCTCACCAACTCATTTGACAAAAAGAAGCCCTGTTGTAGTGCCTCATACTCAGTTACAGTCAGTTGAGAAGTGAATCATAGAGTCACTGAGTTGAGTGGACTATTTTTAGACCTGGCTGTGCTGATAGGACAAACTCCAAGTGGGTCATTCCTACAAGGACACTTTGATCATGGAGAGTAATTTATGACCCATTGATGATCCCAAGTAGTGATCATATGACCAAATGTTCATTCTGGGGTTCATAAATGAGTCAAAGAGTATAAAATGGTATGTCTGAGGGATCTTTCTATTAAACATAAATCATGTTTAGATTCTGAAAATTTGGACCATAACTATTTAGGGAAAAAATGAACCTATAATGATTCATTCTCAAAGGATTCCAAATTACACTTATCTTAATTTTTTCTTTAATGCTATTCCATTATTTTAACATCCAATTATAGCAGAGATTAATCAGTTGGATCACAAAAATATGCATGAAGGCAGGAGGGCATGATTTCTGCTTTTCTGTGATGGAAAAAAGGTGTGTTGTACTGATGCTGTGACAGCTGCAGCATGGACTGAGCTACCAGCCTAGAAGCACCCTGCTGGGAAGGGCACTCGCTTTGGCAGAGCTCCTGCCCTCATGCCCATTTGCTATGCAACCTTAGGAATATTCATTTAACCTTTCTCAGCCTGTTTTGTCACATGTAAAATGAAGACCATAAGTTTCACCTTGTAAGGTTAAATTGAGGTAACATATCCAACAAGTAGGCACCAGAGACATAGCATGTGACACCATCCAGACATGGTGGCTACTCTACCTAGGATGTAGAGTAAACATGAAGCTATACCCCATGCTGTTAAAATGTAAATCTCCAATGTGCAAGAGAATAATTCTGGCCACTGTGAAATGTACAATGGAAAGGAGCTCTTCATAAAAAATGGTTCAGGTGGTGGGGGCTGTCATGAAAGGAATGTGTGTTTTAGATAGGAACAAACCATGATGGATATAAGACACATGCTAATGCCACAATATGGGGCTCAGAAGGCAAGCAGGTGACACCTGACTGGACGTTGATAGAAGATCCCAGATCTAAGGCAGATGGACTTCCTCTGAGTAGTGCTGTTCAGTGAGCAACTCCCATATCCACAGCCTTCTCTAATGATGGGTTTTATTTCCCAATCTCTACCACTGGTCATACTTTTTCTTCCCCAGACTATTTCATTTATTTTCTTCTGAGCATTTAACTGTGTCTTTTATACTGTATACCTTGTTTGTTGACTGTTCACATTGATAAAATACTCTTAAGAATATCCCAGGGCTGGAGAGATGGATTAGTGGTTAAGGCATTTGCCTGTGAAGCCAAAGGACCCAGGTTCAATTCCCCAGGACCCACATAAGCCAGATGCACAAGGGGCACATGTGTCTGGAGTTCATTTGCAGTGGCTGCAGGCCCTGGTGTGCCCATTCTCTCTCTTTCTCTCTTCTATCTCTCTGTTCTTGCAAATAAAAAAATTAAATATTTTTTTTAAAAAAGAGTATCCCAGTGCTTGGAACAATCCTGCATGCACAGTGAACACTCAGTAAACATTGTTGAATGAATTATTTTACAATTTATATTTTAATAAAAAATAAAGGTTTCTTCACTGTAGATATATTCCATTTAAATAAATTAATTATTGGTTACTTTTTTTTCTCAAGGTAGTGTCTCACTTTAGCCCAGGAGGACCTGGAAATTGCTTTGTAGTCCTAGACTGTCCTTGAACTCATGGTGATTCTCCTACCTCTGCCTCCTGAGTGCTGAGAACTAGGAATTGAACCCAGCTCCTGGTATACATTAGGCAGGTCTTCTACCATTGAATATACCTAACCCTCTTTTTACCTTTTATTTTGAAATAGGGTCTCAATACATTGTCCAGATTGGCCTTGAATTTCTGGTCTCCTGCTTAATCCTCCAGAGTAGCTGGGATTATAGGCCTGAGTCACCAGGCCCAATTGATAACAAGTCTGTTCTTGAGCCCACAAAGTTCTTATGGTAGTAGTTAAGGAGAGATAAATCCACTGGTGGATCAAAATCCTAATAAGCAGATTTAACATTTGAGTTTTCAAAGTGGGCAAGCCAGATAAAGGCCCTTCCCACCAATAGTGCCTTTTGAGACATCACTTGTTCTTGTAACCTATGATGACAATGTAGCATCAATAACTAGCAGTATTTGTACAAGTGGTGAGGCAATGGGGAATTCAGCCTACAAAGTCTTAGGATATACCTCTAAACTAGGTAAGAGAAAGACTATCCGACATAATGCTAATCACTAGTTGCTCTGAGGTTGGTAACATTCTATTCACTTACGTTCTAAGTCCTAAGACTCAACCCCGCTGACAGTAGAAGAGTGGGAAGTAGTCTTTTGGGACTTAAGATCACACTTTTCTCCAGTATCATTTCTGTCTCAGATACTATATTGTGTGACATAGAATTCTTTTTTTTACACTGTTAGGAATTTAAACGTCATTGATAGTGTTTCCTAGGAAATGTAATGTGTCCTTTGTAATATCTGATTAAAAGGAAAAGGGCACTGAAATTTTAAAAGGAAACCTTTATATAGTTAATGAAGTATATCTTTGATTTTGATAATAGTAACATAAAAGTCCAGGCTTGGGAAATGGTTAAGTGTGCTTACTTGCAAAGTCTGCCAACCTGGGTTTACTTCCCCAGCACTCATGTAAAACCAGGTGCAAAAAGCAGTGCACACATATAGCATTCACTTGCAGTGGAAAGAGACCCTGGTGTGCTCCTCCCCCACACAGAGAAATAAAAATATTTTTAAAATTCTACAATTGATTATTCTAGTGGGCTGAGAGATAACTTCACAAAGATTTCCATCCATTTCCTAATTCAGAGAAACTGTGAATTAGGTTACCTGCCATGACTAAAGGAACTTTAAAGATGTAATTTTGATTAAGGGCCTTGAACAGGAGAGAATAATCTGAGTTATCTGCGTAGGTACAATCTAATTACTTGCATACTGAAGTGTCCATCCGTTGTATTAGAGAGAGAGGTGAGGGTGCTGTGAAGATCTAGGAAGCAGGCAACTAGCCAAAGACCACAGCAAACTCTAGGAACTACAAGTCAAAGCTCCATGAAAAATGCTGCCCTGCCCACAATTGCATTTTAACTTAGTGAAACCTGAGTAGGATTTCTCACTTATTAAAATATACTATATTTTTGTTTTTGTTGTCACCCACTCAGTATCAATTTGAATAGGAATATAACCTTTATACAGTTACTGTTAAATAATCCATTCTTATAACAGGGTTACAATATTTATTCATTTTAAAACTGAAAGAAAGCAAATTTTGTTAGACTTGTGCAAAGTCACATGTTACTTTTATAGATTGTTTTATCCTTAGTGATAATGATACATACTAATTTTGTGGCTTATGCTATTGTTTAGTTTGACTATACACTATGGTACTGTAACTTGAAAATCATATAATTTTGAAATATTTGAACTGTGACATATCTTCCTGTCAGAACATAAATATATATGTGTGTGTGTGCATGTCTGTGTGTGTATACACATATGTGCATCATTAGGAAAACACTTTGATATTATGTTAGTAGGTACAGTTCAATACTTGGTAAGTTATCTCTTTTACACTGCGAATTATGTCTTGTTTATAGCCCTGGAGTTAATTATTTATGAGCAATAAATCATCAGTTAACATGAGCTTTTGCAATTGAAATCTGAAACTATACCTATATATTGAGCATGATATTAATGTGCATTAGGTCAAAAGGCTGGACACAAATAAGCAATATACAAGCACTGATTCAGCATCCCAATGATCCCACTGTATTCTTCTGAGTGAACAGTATTTACAGTAGCTTAATTCTTAGTATTCTTTAGCTCCAAGTTTCATTTAATCTAAGAAGGCTAGTGAAGTTAATTATGTTGTCTAGAAACGGAAAAAGAAAGCTACCAACAACCAGTAAGATTGCTGCAAATGTTGATATGATTGAACTCATAGTTGAGGCAGCTGGATTTAATTATCAGTTTGCAACTTTGTGGTTTCAGCAGCAGTTTCTGAGGAATGGATAATGCAAGTAGCCTTCAAAGCTTTTCACATTAGAGATAAAAACCTTGTCATTCAGTCAGACAGCTGACAGAACAAGTATTAAAATGAACAAAGATTTCCCAAGGGAGGTTGCAGACTAAGGTTTGGTTTGTCTCCTTGGCTTCGATTCAAGTATGTCAGACACACTGGGTTTTCTTTTTTTCTAATTTAAGATAGTAGCCATGTTTAGCATTACGGGTGGGTTGGCTTGGAGAGGTTGATAGTGGGGGCATTAAGTGGTAATTTTTGAAATCCTTAGCTAATTACTCCACTCCTTATTTGGATTATTCCTAGGGGAAATGTGGAAAAGATTCCCCAGGTTCTAATTATCTTAGTGGCATTATCTAAGTACCAACCTAAATTTGTCACTGCTATGACTGAACTTTCCAGGAGAAAAAGTGGCTTACTGGCAACAGAAATAAAATATTTCACTCTACATTGTAGTTTCTTCTTCTTCTCCTCCTCCTCCTCCTCCTCCTCCTCCTCCTTCTTCTTTTTGGTGTGTGTGTGTGTGTGTGTGTGTGGGTACTGATTATAATGATGGGTGTGTTTGTGTGTTTGTGCATGTTAATGTGTATGAATGAGAGCACACTTGTGCCACAGCACACAAAGAGAGTTTGGAGAACAACTTTTTAGGGTCAGATATTGTCTTCCCCCTCACAGCTTACAGCTCCTCTCAGTGTTCCAGTCTAGCTGGTCTGCAGGTTTTCTGGAATTTCTCCTCTTTCCACCTCTCACCCCACAATTTCTCAGATTTATACATGGGGCAAGGAGATCCACACTCAGATGTTCACACTTGTATAGCAAGCACTTTATCCACTGAGCAATCGTCCCAGTGCCTAAATTGAGGTTTCTTAATAGCAACAGTTTTGACATCTTGGCCAGATGAATTTTTGTGTATACATGTGTGTTTGTGGGGTGTTCTGAGCATTAAGAGATGCACATTGGCATCTGTTTCCTCCTCACATTAAATGCTGGTTATAACTCTCTCACGAAGAATAAAATTGCCTCCATATATTGCTGAAAGTCCCCTGGAAGGATAGTGTGAAATCTCCCCTCACTGAGGCACACTGCCATAAATCTCACCTGCCATATGCTGGTGACTTTTGGAAAACATAACAGGCTTTTCATTCTAACCAGTTCTCAATGGTGTCATGTGACTACACCCTAAGAGCAGCTGTTGTGCTGAGTATTCCCAAGAGACCAGAATATCTGCAGGAAATACTAATGTATTTGTATTCACGGACTTCTCCTCATCACCAGGCTTCTGTTTACTAGGCCTGTTTGCTTTTAAAAGTAATAACCTTATGGTATTCTGGAGAGAGCATTTGGAAGCATGATATCTCTTAGCATACATTCTGGAGTTGGTGTTGCTTCTCTGCCTAGTCTTTCTTGAGCATCTAGGAAGCACCCCTTTAGCTACATAAGATAGGAAACAGCAGGATGTAATAAGAAATGAATGAATCTTTAATGAATAGTTTTTAATAGAAGTCACATTGTTTTAATAATGGGGAAGATAACATGGTATTAGTACTGGCAATTAATTAAGGAATTCTTGTCAAGATAATTAGTAATCATTTTATTAATTTCTTTGTGTGATTAATAAATACATCTGGGGCTTTCTTAATGTAACAACATAAGCTGGTTGAGTCATAGCTCCTATTGTATGTCACATAGATTTTGTTCCTCTCTGTGGTCAACTAATAAATAAAAAGACTATTTAAAAAGATTTAATTGTACTTTAAAATATTATATATTAATGAAAACTAAAATTAAACACTTAAGAAGTAAATTATTATTCAAAATCCAAAACCTTTCTCAAGGTCCATTTGGTTGGTTTTGTTTTGGGATATATTACTAATTTTTCTCATTTTGAGGCTCCTACCCAAAGGACACAGGATCCACAGATGTTTTACTGTTTCAGTGCTGAACATAGAAGTAGGATATTTGAATTTTTGTTCCTGGCTTTCTTACCTATATGACCTTGGGCACTGTGGGGTTTATTCTTTCTGTTTCTTTATTTATAATGGGCAATAAACTAAACCTCTCATATAAATCTTCCATAAGGTGTTTTAGGGAATAATTAGTGAAGTCATTTGAAGTGTTTGCTAAGCTTACAAGAAAAAAAAAACTACTTATAATACAAAGCATTTCTGATTTTTCCTCCCTGTTCTCCTATCTACTCTCATCTACCCATTAAGCTGTTGGGGGTTGATTAAACTGTTACTCACACTCTCTTTCCCAGATTGCATTAAAGGCACAGTATTAGATTTCATTTTGTTGAGAGATTTAAACCCTACCATGTCTGACAGATTTTGAATTCTTGCCTTAAATGCCTTCTTACAGACACTAGTCATAGTATCAAAAAAGTTGCAAGCACCAAATTTATTTCTTAGTCACCTTGAATAAAAATGATGGCATTTATTTTTAACAAATCTAGAATATTCTGATGCAAACACTGTCAGTTCAGATGGACCTCAGTAATGGGAATAGTGTCTGTACTATTTTTTTGTGTGTATGTGTGTGGGAAAACTTATTTCTAATACTATCCCTTTTTTGTAAATCTAATTGCTTTTGGTTCACCAAGAATTCATGAGCAATTGCTTTTCTCACTATTAGAAAGATATTGCAAGTGGAGCGTTTGTATTCAGGGTTGCTGACCTGAATCTGTTTCCTTCGCAGTAATCTTATGTCACTTCCAAGCTTAGCAAAGCTGACAGACTTTGAAAAGACAATATTCATTAGTCACAATATGAACACTATTTTGCATCTTCTGTGCATAATTGTTAAAAAAAATCCTATTAGTACCTAACTATAGGCCAATGTAGGAAAATATAATCGGAACACAGTGACAAACAGGAACTTGAAACTGTCTGTCATTTTCGACCCCAATTTGCTGCTATCCCACACAAATTTGGTGTTCTCAATTTCTGAAGAAATTATCTAATCAGACATGCAGGCTCATGGTCTAGAGGTTATAGGAAATGTCACTTTATATTAAAAGGGAACCCACCTCAAATCTGGCTTTGTGCTAGCTCCTTGCATTAATAATGATGTCTTTCTAGCCCTCATTCTGCTTTTTAGTCCTGGGGGACACATATTTTAATTTTTTATTGGCTGTGGCAGGGTTTCAGCAGAATCATGGGAAGCCCTTTCCATATGCTGCTTGATCCATTTAACCAGAGATTACAGAGGTGTGTGTGTGTGTGTGTGTGTGTGTGTGTGTGTGTGTGTGTGTGTTATTTTATGTGGGCAGAGTTGATTTCAATTAAACTAGCACATTTCAATGTCTATTTCAGTGGATTCAAATTAGAATATTTTAATGCACTTAGTCAATTTTCTCCAACAAATGTGCCTTAGATTCTGAAATCTGAAGGTAAAATAGGTTTGTGAAAATAACAAAGTGAAGTGAGTGCACCCATGCTGTAATATATGGTAAAAACCATCAAAAGACAGAGATATATAATGTCAAGCTTTAGCTATAATTTTGGCTATAAATAACCTGCACCTTCTGTAAGACTGCCTGGCCAGACAACATTGGAAATCCAAGGCATTTTGACCACATTAACATGCAATTTTAATTTTTTTGCCCTAAATCTTTCAATGTAAATGTTTTTCAATTTACATGTTTAACCATAAAATATCTTTAGAGATTTGACAACTAATAAAATAGTATATTTATGCTAATATATAATTTGCAAAAATGACAGGGCTTCTCAAAGAAGTAGTTGTAAGAATTGACTTGTTAGGTAATGCCAGCTTTGTTGACTGACAGGCAAGTTGAAAGGAGTCTATCTTCTTTTTAAATTTATTTTTATTTATATTATTCTAATTTTACATTCATAGTGGTGACTCTGTTATCCTCCTCCCTGTCCTCCCTCTTCCATAGGGACCCTCATCAGTGGGGAATGTGGTTCACGCATTGTGGGGGTACTAAAGAGCTATGGGTGATAGGCCAAGTCTCTGTGCATAATGACCCAACTTATGGCTCTAACATTCTTTCCGCACCCTCTTCCACAAATTTCCCTGAGCCACATTGGGGTCATTTTAGCTCTACTTCAATGATGAGGTTTTGGGAGCCTCTGTGTCTCTGGATATCTGGCTTAGTAGGAGTTAGATGTTCTCTGTGTTTATCTTCTTCAGCCTTTTTCTGGTGTCCTGATCTCCAAGAATGCTGAACTCTTGCCCTTCCCCGCATTCCTCTATGGTTTCAGCTGGAGCCCTGGTGAGGTGTCTATCTTTAATCCAGGTGTAAATCACACTTTGGGGCAGAAAGCAAATATAAAATGGGTGGTAGAGCCATTCATTCTTGAATTCTAATATGTAGTCCTCACCAAGCTACCATGAATTCTGGGAAAGGGTCCATATCTCCTACATTTACTTATGCATTACCCAGTGATACTATGACAGCATTGTCTAATTTTTTTTTTTTTACTTTTGTAATAGATTTGAATCATATTTTCTAGTTTAAATTTTTAAATTTTTAAAATTTATTTGCATATGTGGGGGACAGTGTACCAGGCTGTGCCATGGTGCATATGTGGATGTCAGAGTACAACCCTGAGGTGTTTGTACTCCACCTTCTTTGAGACGGGCCTCGTGCTGTTGCAAATGAACTTCTGTCTTGCTGGTCTGTGAGCTTCAGATTCTCCTAGATCTGTCTGTCACTTTTGTAAATGGTTTAGGATCATAGACACATGTGCCACTTTGCCTGTGGCTTTTTGTGGGTGCAAACTCAAGTAGGTAATTTTGCAAGCAAACATCTTTAACCACTGAGCAATCACCCAGCTCCAATTTGAGTCAGATTTTCTAATTGAATCTAAATAACTTTTAAAGTTAATAATCTGATTTTCCATGAATATATAGAGAAGAGCTAACTAGAAAAGTTTATATTGTTAGATTAGTTAGTGATGTATTCACTTTCATACACCTTCAGAATTATTTTGGCTTATGTCTTGGTATCCAATTTAGTGAGTTATTTATTTAGCACTTGCCTTTGAATTTTCTCTTGAATTATTTTAATCATATTACCTCCTCTTAAAGTGGAAAGATGGTATATAATCATAAACTCTTTGATGATAGGTAGTGTATGATATTGAGAAAATCTTATGAACCAAACATTGCTGTGGCAGTGATACTTATAAAAATCATTCCTCTTTTCCCTGGCCTTCTAAAGCAGATAAGATATGTCCCAAACTGAGTTCTTCCTCACTCTGAATTTAATACTCACAAGGATCCCCTCTGCTTTATGATGATAATACTTTTTCCCCTGATTGCTCAGGCTTAAAATCTGCATGTCATCCCTACATTTTCTTTTTTTATTATTTTATTTATTTTTGGAGAGAGACACAGAGAGAAACAGATAGAGAGGGAGAGGACGACAGATAGAGCTGGGCGTGCCAGCAGTCTCTCAGCTGCTGTGAACGAAATCCAGATGTGTGCGCCCCCTTGTGGGCAAGTGCGGCATTGCGCCCTTGCGTCACTTTGCATCTGGCTAAGCGTGGGACCTGGAGATTGGAACCGCTGGAGATTGGAACCAGCGTTCTTAGGCTTAGCAGGCAGGCGCCTTAACTGCTAAGTCATCTCTCCAGCCCCCTACATTTTCTTTTAATCATGCACAGTCTTTCAAGAAATTCTTTGGTTCTATGTGTTGATCATGTCTATATGTGTCTATATGGTAATAATCTCATCAAAGCAACCATTTCTTTTTGCCTTGATTGTTGGAGTAGATCACAACTGTCTCATTTCCACTTTGTCTCTCCTTTCTTCTCTTCAGAGTAACTAGAACTGTCCTAGTGAAAGCACAGCTTCACTTACTCCCACCCCACTCCACAGCCACCTCCAGCTTACTTCTTCAACCAGGTGCTGCAGTAGCTGGCTTCCCACTTCTCTCACTCCCCACTCCCCCTACATAAGAATCTCCATCATGACCTATCCTTACTAACTTGGGTCCTCCAGCCTTTTCTCTTTTCTTTCCCACCACATTAGCCTCTTTGCTTTTCTTCCCATGTGTTGGACCTCAGGCTTTTGCACTGGTTCTTGTTCAAACCTGGTCATTTTTTAAAAAATATATTTTTATTAGTTATGTATATAGTAGATATACAGCCATGATGGTACCATCGTTAGCCTCCTCCCTGTCCTCCCCCCATGGGTAATGTGGGTCTTGCCTTATGTGGGTAGCCATCAGTTATGTGGGAGAGGCAATGACTCTGTGTATAATGACCCAACTCATGGCTCTAACAATCTTTCCGCCCCCTCTTCCATGAATTTCTCTGAGCCATGTTGGGTTCATTTTAGGTCTATTTCAGTGGTGGGGTTTTGTGTGTCTCTGTGTCTCTGGATATCTGATTTGGTAGGAGTTGAGAGTTCTTTGTGTCTATCTCCTTCATCCTTGTGCTGGTACCAGGTTCACCAATAAAGCAACACTCTTGCTCATTTCCCCTATAACTTAATGGCTTCATCTGGTGCCCCAATGTGGTGAGATGGGCTGATTCTCTCCTCCGGATATGTGTCCATCTGAAAGACAGAAACAGATTTTCCAATGGAGAGTGAGGTCAGTGCAAGATACATGGATAACCTGGTCATTTTTGTAATCTCCTGAGTAATTGCATGAGTTCTCTTATCTTGCAGTGTGTCATCCCCACCAGGATATCTTGACGACCTTGAAAATCAAAGCTAGTCTCCTTATACTCTCCATCCTTTTCACGTGCTTAATATCTTTTTCCTTTTCTCACACAACACTTTTTCACACAAACACAGATGATCTTATCTGTTTTTGTTGTTATATACTAGAATGTTAGTTCTATGAAGGCAGAAAATATTTGTTGAAGGTTTGGCCAATACTATATCCCAGCCTGAAAAAGTATTTTGTGTATAGCATAGTCTAAATCATCATTCTCATTAATGTAACTTACACTGGAAAATTGTTTTCTACCATCACTTAACTCGATTCTCCTCTGTACTCCTTTTGGTACAAAGGTTGTGTCCCAACTTATGGATAGGAATAGAACAGATAGAAGGGAAAGACATTTTTGATGTTGAAAGAGAGTATGCAAATGTGCTGAGGCACAAGTGTGGTGTGAGAAGATTTGGAGGTGAAGGGCTTAAGACAATTTCATTTTGGACAATGAAATAGTCGGAGAATAACATGCAAAAGTTAGCCACGACCAGATGATCTAGTGTCCTATACTGCTGTACCAAAATCTTTTGTTTCTACAATAGAAAATCACTAAATGATTGACTTACTTGCATCAGCATTTTGGAAAGAAAAAATTCTGTAATGTACAGACTTTTAAAAAATTATGGCACCTTCACATGTAGAATGGATATAGGGGTTATTTTGTTGTTACATAATTTTCATGAAACAGTAACCTGAACTGGTAATAAGATAAGTAAGTTTGGATCCATGTTACAGACACATTTTCACCTCCAAGTATGAATCAAGACTTAATGGACTCAAGCAAAACAAGTGCTTTTGTATCTTGTTACAATTTTAGGACTTAAAACATCTTTGTTTGTAATTATTTGAGTTTTTGCAAACTCTTGCTGTAGGACTCAGGACAATGTTGGGAGTTGGTCCTTGCCTTCCACCTTTGTTTGAGACAGAGTCTCTGGTTTGCTGCTGCACATGCCAGCCGGGCTTGCCTGTGAGTTTTCAGGGATTCTACGGTTTCGTCGCTCATCTTAACATATGCTCACCAAGGTTACAGATGCATGCTACCTGTCTAGGTTTATATAGATGCTGGGGATTTGAACTCAGGTTGTCAGGCTTGTGCAACAAGAACTTATGCAACAATCAACTTTTACCCACTGAGCTACCATCTGCCAGCTCTCAATTTTAGAATTTCAAAAAATACAAACAAACAAACAAACAAACAAAAAAAAAAACCCCACTGTTATGATATACCTATTTGCTATCACAATACACCAGGTTATATTTGTACTTCCCAAACATCCAACCTCCTTTTTTGGTATTTGTAGCCAGAGGGAAACTGATATTTAAAAAACATTGTATTTATTTGTTTGTGAGAACAGAGAGAATGTGTATCCAGGCATGATAGATCAGCTTGCCTCTACAGATGAACTCCAGACACACTTTGTGCTTCTGGATTTGCATGGGAAATGGGGAGTCAAAGCAGGGCTGGCAAGCTTTTCAAGCAAGCACCTTTAACCATCTCCCTAGCCCAGACATTGTTTTTTAAATTATTTTTTGAATTTATTTTTATTTATATTGTTCTAATTTTACATTCATAATGGTGACTCCATTACCCTCCTCCCTGTCCTCCCTCTTCCAAAGGGACCCTCATCAATGGGGAATGTGGGTCATGCATTGTGGGGGTAGTCAAGAGTTCTGAGGGATCGGCCATGTCTCTGTGCATAATGACCCAACTTGTGGCTCTAACATTCTTTCCGCCCCTCTTCCATGAATTTCCCTGAGCCACATTGGGGTCATTTTAGTTCTACTTCAGTGATGAGGTTTTGGGAGCCTCTGTTTTTAATTAATAGCATTTTCAACTACTTTTCAATCCATATCCGTGAAGATAAACTAAAATTTCAAAATCCACTTGTTTTATGAAAACAAACACTTCTCTTTGTTGCAGGGAAAAAGTGGTTTTTCTCTCCCCTGGAAGGAGAAATTTTATTTTTGAAGGAAGTGTTGGAGGGTGATATTTCAGAGATAGTTTGTAGGTTGCCAAAAATGATGGTATTTTGGCTGGTGAAGGGAGTCTCTACAGGTGGAAAGTCTTTGGTAACTGCCACATGTTCAATTAAAATGTTTTATCAAATTTAAAGAGAGTCAGTAGTTTTTTCATCTTATCTCAACTTCCAGCACATCTGAAGAATTTAGCTTTAATTGCCTCTTGTAGGAATTAATGTGTGTGGAAACCTATCTGTAACTAGCCAGAGAGGCTTTGCCTAAATGCAAAGCCAATCTCCTCTTCAGTCTTGCTGGCAAATGCCCCAAAATATTTGCTCACATGTAAACAGACGCCCTATTGGGTTCTTATTAGTAGAGTTGGCAGAAGCTTATTTTAAAGTGAGATTTTAGAAATTTTAATACTTTTTGTTGTCAATTCTGCTTCTTGATTCCAAGCAACAAAAATTGGTGGATATTTTTAAGCAAGCCCCCAAAGGACTCCACTGGAAGGCTAGATGGACAGAGAAGAGCACAGAAACAGAGAGACTGAATAGGAACTTTACAGAAACCAGGAAACTGCAAGGAGAGAAGAACCATTGTTAGTAGCTATTGCTGCTGCAACAAATGTGGCCCCAGAAGTTTCTTCTTTCTCTATTCAAGCTGCAAAGATCAGATTCTTGGTAGACTACAATACCAGGAGGTGGATTTTGAAGAATGGTCTCTTTCAATCCTTAGTGGGAAACAACATTACAAGGTAAGCCCTACTGCCATGATGTTGCCTAAAGGACAGTTTCCCCCAAAGAGAGGCTGAAGTGTTCACAGGAAACTGGGGTCAGGATGGGAGGCTATCCATGGTTCTGACATTTGGAATTTCATTGTCTGTGGTTTTGCATTCTTTTGAAAAGAATGGTTTGGATCATTCTTGGTTTTGTATGCAAGTTTGAAGTATCCATATATCTGTATCCAGCCGTATAGCATATAGATTTTTCATGTAGAGAAGAAGCTGTAGATCTGAATGAAAAATGAAGGGTTATCTGCAGTACTCAAGACCTAGAGTTTTGAAATATATTCTACTTTTTCTTTGTCCATCTCTTTCAAATTATTAACAAAAGGAGGCAAAAAGCAGGGTAAACAAAACAACTTTTAAAAATCATATATTTTATTTCAAATCAGATTAAGAGCAAAAGAAATTAGTCATTAAAGCTTAGCCAAAGATGTGTCTGTGTGTGTATGTTTGTGTGTGTGTGTGTGTTTATATTTTATTTAAAATCTTTAACTGTTTCAGTTGAAGGCATGGTGTCCTGGAACACTTCAGTATTTCCTAAGAATGAGACATTAATTTATACAACCATTTAGCAATTATCAGGGTTTTTACATGTTTCTGTATAGTATGTGTGGTGTGGTGTTGTGTGGTATGTGTGCATGTGTGAAGGCCAGAGGAAACATCAGATATTCTTTTCTATTGGTTAATCATGGATTTCCCTATGAACCTGGAACTGCAGTGAGCTGCAGGGATTCTTTGGTCTTTCCTCCCTGTGGGACTGGGGTTATAGGTATATGTGGTCACACTCAGCTATTTACATGTGTTCTGAGGGATTCAACTCTGATGGTCTTAGGCTCTCATGCTTGAGTGGCTTCTCTTGACCATGAGTCATCCCCCCAAGTCCCAGACAATTGACTTTTATATCCAATATTGTCATCTGTAGTTATTCTTCATATTTTACCAAATGATCAAATGTCTTGCATCAAAAAGAAAATCCTCAGATCCTGTGAATTAAACTATGGCCATGTCTTTTTGATCTTTACACTATAGGATACTACCTCATTAATCTGCAAAAATGAACATATTTTTGTAGCTTAAGATATGAGTCTTTTTTTTCTTTTTTTTTCAAGGTAGGGTCTTACTCTAGCCCAGACTGACCTGGAACTCACTATGTAGTCTCAGGGTGGCCTCAAACTCACAGTGATCCACCTACCTCTGCCTCCTGAGTGCTGGGAATAAAGGTGTGCACCACCACACCCGGCTCAAGATTTGGGTCTTTAAAAAATAATATTGGCCACTATTTTGTAGAATGTCTCTCCTTTTGAGTTTGGCTGGTAGTAATGTGAGTGTATGTGGAGGGTGTGTTTTGGGCAGGATTGTGCAAAACTGATGTCATGCTCTCAGTGTATGGTGTCAAGAGGATCTTGAGGTCAAGGTCTTTTTCTGGGGATTCTAACTACATCACTTGGATAAACCAGGGTCTGCTAAGTTCACATTCCATCCCTGTCCAGCTATTTCTCTTTTTGTAATTAGTAAACGTTTAGTGGAGAGATATTTTGAGGTAGTGGAAATAACCTGTTGCTTCCTTTGCTTTTACTTCCTGGCTGTAGTGTTTTTTGTACTAAATAAGAGTGAGAACTTTTCTCATTTATTTTATACATTGTGTATTTGCATCAGAGCAGATCTGATGGACTCTGAGGTTAAAATCTGCTCCTTCATTCTTTATTTTGTAATCAAATCATCCCAGATTTGCCTAATGATGGGCTCTTTAAAGTGGTTTGGGTGGGAATCTTTGCTTCTTTGCCTCCCTAGACAAAAATATACTGTAGTTAAAAATGTAGTCGTTTAGTAGCTACATTAATTTGGCAAACAATTAATGCAGTTTCCTGCAAATTTTCTGACTTAGCGTTTTGTAAAATTTACTTTCAAAATCAACATCGCTAAAATTTATGAAAATGTACAAAACTGTTTTATTATTTCATACTAAGAATACCATGGCCGGATGATGTGATACTTATTTCTTTTTAAGATTAAACTTTTAAAAATTTATTTGAAAACAGAGAGAGACACAGAGAAGAGAGACAGACAGATAAACAGAGAGAATTGGCATGCCAGGGCCTCTAGCCACTGCAAACAAACTCCCTATGCATGCACCACTTTGTGCATCTGGCTTTATGTGGGTACTGGGGAATCGAATCCAAGTCATTAGGCTTTGCAGACAAGTGCCTTAACTGCTGAGCCATCTCTCATCCACTTATTTCTTAAAACAATATTATCTATATGTTATTTATTTATGCAATATTAGTAATTTGTAAAACAAAGTGCTCAAATGGTTTTATCTGAAATAACTTTCATACAAATAATTTTGTGTGTTACTAATCCATTTGCCTTCCCAATGGAAGTCTGAAAACTTTGGCCAAGATGAAAAGCAGTGAAAATTTTCTTCCATGATTAGTTTTGTTTAGCCAGTGGCTCTAGATTTTTTGTGTTGCAGGTATTATGCTGTGGGCTTATGACTAACTTGCCTTCAAATGAGTAGCAATACAGATGCATGAGCAAAACTTCTACAAAGAAGCAATAAGTGTGAGGTGCATCCTGAGAACAGCTGTGTGTTTTTCCTTCACTGTAGGAAACTGGCTCATAAGATGTGTTTTAACCTAAGTACAAAACAATGTACCAAGAAGACATTCTTTATATTATTAAAATGGATATAGTTAAATGACAATTCTAAATAAGATTATAATTTATTTCAAAAATAGTGGCCATTTAAAATTCATGACAGAGGATATTCTGTAACCACTGTTAAGCACTGTGAGCATGTCTCATGATAGATTTGCTCATAATTGCCTGATAAATGGCTAAGAGTAGAAAGTGAAGTCTAGTTAGGATGCTTTAAAGACTTTTGATTATTTTAGTCTGTCATCATTAACATATGGATTCTTCATGTTAAAGAGTCAGAGACCACTAAGCCAGATGTCCAAGTACCCCTGAGGAGGGGTGTACATGCATTCAATTCACACGTGTATGAAATCCTATAAATTATGTCAACATTTCCATGCATTTGCACTTTTGTATATCTTTCTCTGAAAGTTTCTTTAGCTTTTTATCATGTTTGGTGGATCCCTTGAAATGCTTCCATACTGGTGGAGCAAATGGATGAAAGGAGAACTAGACTAGAGTCACAGCCCTTCACAAGCTTAGACCAGGACCTTCATCTTTTTAAGAGTCAAGTTATTCATTTCTAAATTAAGAGTTCTATCTAAAGTCAAGTCCCTCTGTAGATAGATATCAATTAGCAAATATTTTTAAAGATTGCAGCCCCAGATACATTCAGGTGGGTAATTTGTGTCCTTATAGTATCAACCTCCCTGTGACAATTTGAATATATGTTCCCTATTGACTCAGGAGTGGACCCTTTGAGGTCCTTCTTCTGGTACTTTTGGTAATTTGTTCTTTTCATTCCCTCCCTCCCTCACTCCCTCCCTCCCTCCCTCCTTCCCTTCTTTCCTTCCTTCCTTCTTCCCTTTCATTTTTATTTGACACAAAATAATTGTACATATTCATGGATACAATGTGATACTTAATACATATATACAAAGTGTCATTATATTAGAGTAGTTAGCATGTCCATTTCTTCAGATGTTTATCCTGTATTTTTATAAGAAAACTTGATGATTTTTCCTTCAACAGAATGTATAATAAATTGTTACAACTGTTGTCCTCCTGCTGTGTTGCAGAACACAAGAACTTATTCTTTCTGAGTCATTGTATTTTGATACCTGGTATTAAACCTCGCAGTGTCTTTTCCTCACCCCATTCCATTTCTGAGCCTCCAGTAGCCACTAATTTCCATGAAATTAACTTTTCTCCCTCCATGATAGGAAACATGTAGAATTTGTCTTTCTGTGTAAAGTTTTCTCATTTATCTTGTTTCTGTGCATTTCTACCCATGTTGCTGCACATGACAGGATTTTATCCTTTTATGGTTTAATATTATTTTGTCATGTATATAGGTAGACATACAGATGGATAGATCTATACATATCTATATCTATCTATCTATCTATCTATCTATCTATCTATCTATCTATCTATCATCTATCTATCTAGCTAGCTATCTAGCTGTCTAACATCCCTCTGCATCTCCTGATTTCTTGATCCATTCATCCATAAATTGATACTATATATAGAAATATACAATATATATATATTTATAATGCATGTGGTAATTTGAATCAGGTGTTTGATCCCCAGATGATGGTAATTTGGGAAGTGAAAACTTTGATGGAGGAAGTGTGTTACTGGGGGTAGACCTTGATGGCTTATTAGGCCCTACATTATCAGTGTTAGTTGACACACTCTCCTGCTACTTTTGTCCACCTGATATTAGCCAGAAGGTAATGTCCAGTCTCTGTTCATGCCACATTTTCCACCACTATCATGCAGTTTCCCATCCAGACTACAAGCCAAAATAAATCATTCCCTCCCACAAGATGCTTTTGATCATGTGTTTTGTCCCAGCAACAAGAAAGTAACTACAATATTGTGCCTAGGCTATTTGAATACTTCTGTCATAAGTCTAAGAATTTAGGAATGGTATAACAGACTGATTTCATTTCCTTTGTATATTTACCCATTATTAGGATGGTTGGTAGTTATATTTTTAGTTTCTATAGCTATGTCACAAACTTATTTGTAATGACTATACTAATTTATACTCTTTCCAAGAGTGTCTAAGAGTTCAGCTTGTTCCACATTCTTGCAGCATTTGTTATTATTATTCTTTTTATATAGTCAACTTAATGGATACAGTATGAGATGATACCTTAATCTCAATGTGGTGTTGATTTGCATTTTTCTGATAACTAATGATGTTAAGCATGTTTTCATCTACCTGTTTACAATTTTATCTTTTAAAAAATAAATGTCTAGGGTTGGAGTGATGGCTTAGAGGTTAAGATGCTTGCCTGCAAAGCTTCAGGACACATATTTGATTCTCCAGGTCCCACATAAGCCCTACACACAGTGACACAAGTGCATAAGGTTGTACATACACATAAGGGGGCACACATGGCTGGAATTTGATTTCAGTGGCTGGAGGCCCTGGCACGCCAATTCTCTTTCTCACTCTTTCTCTCTCTCCCCCTTTCTCACTAAAAAGTCAGTCGATTGGGCTTGCCTCAAAAAATGTGTTTTCATATATTTCCACCTATACCCATATTTTCTTACAACAGTTTTATTATGAGATTCAGGATTTCTTTGAACTTACAATCTTCCTACATTAGCCTCTAGCACACTAGAATTGGCATAACCCATTTTTATTTCAGTCTATCTACAGACTTCTTACTTTTTAGAGAGAGAGAAAAAAATTGGCATGCCAGGGCCTCAGCCATTGCCTTCGAACTCCAGGTGTGTGTGCCACCTAGGGCACATGAGAGACCTTGCACTGGTGACACCTTTGTGCATCTGGCTTATGTGGGATCTGGAGAGAGACCGGACATGGGTCCTCAGGCTTTGCCGGCAAGTCCCTTAACTGCTAAGTTACGTCTCCAGCCACCCCCCCCTTTTGCTCTTGAATTTCTTATATATATTCTGGCTGTGAATCTCCTATTGGAAGAATACTTTGCAAACTTCTTTCATTCCTCAATCTGCATGAGGGTTTTATTTTTGCCTTTGCCATACATAAGCTTCTCAATCTGAAACAATCCTGTTTGTCATGTATTACCTTTTGTTCCTTGTGGTTTTAAGTTCTAATTCAAAACATCTTGCTAGTACTAAAGGTATTGAAATATTTCCTACATGGGTTGTGATGATAATTTCATAATGAGTCTGGCATTCCAATTAGGTCTTTGATTAATTTTGAATTGATTTTTGCAACTGGAGAGACGTAGAGTCTCATTACTTTCTTAAGCATATGAATATCCATTATCCCCAGCAACATGTATTGAAAGAGGCCAACTTTTCTCCAGGATGTTTTGTCACCTTTATCAATGATCATTTGGCTATTGTGGTGGTTTGATTCAGTTGTCCTCCATAAACTTAGGTGTTCTGGATGCTAGGTTCCCTAGCTGATAGAAATTGGAAATTAAAGCCTCCTGAAGGCAGTGTATTATTGGGGCTTATGGGTTTTATAGTCAGCTTCCCCTTGCTAGTGTTTGGTACACTGTCTTGTTGCTATTGTCCACCTTATGTTGGCCATGGGGTGATGTCCTCTTATGCCATCATTTTCCCTGCCATCATGGAGCTTTCTTTCCCCTCTAGCCTGTAAGCCAAAATAAACCTCCTTTTCCCCCACAAGCTGCTCTTGGTCAGGTGATTTATACCAGCAATGTAAACCTGACTGCAACAGTAAAGTTGTACCAGAAGTGAGATGGCTGACAAGGAGAGCTGCTGGCCCAGATGAAGTTTTCCAGGACTGTGAGTAGCCTAGCTGGTGTGTGTGTGTGTGTGTGGGGCGGTGATTGGAATTCCAGAGACTTGTTGCTGGTTAGAATTATTGTCTTGGAGACTTGGCACTTACTAGAGCTGTTGGACTTGTACCTACAGAATTTGATGTTTGCCCTGGTTGTTTTAAATCTTGTATTGGCTGAATATTTCTTTGCTATACTCAGTGCCATCTTTTGCATTTTGAATGTTTATTTTGTACCATTATGGGTTTTCTTATGGTATTTTTTGGTATTATGGCTCAGTTAAAGATCTCTGAATATGGGAATGTTTGAACATCATTAAGATTGATAAAAAATGTGGGAACTTTTAAAGTTAGACTAAATGCATTGCATTTCACATCATGTATGATTATCAGTTTATGGGGGCCAGGGGTGGAATGTGGTAGTTTCATTCAGGTATCCCCGATAAACTTAGGTGTTCTGGCTGCTAGGTTCCCCAGCTGATGGCAAATGGAAATTGAAGCCTCCTGGAGGTGGTGTATTGTTGGGGGTAGGCTTATGGGTGTTATAGTCAGTTTCCCCTTGCTAGTGTTTGACGCACTCTCTTGTTGCTATTGTTCACCTTATGTTGGCCAGGGGTGATGTTCACCTTCTGCTCATGTCATCATTTTTCCTGCCATCATGGAGCTTCCCCCTGGAGCTTATAAGCCAAAATAAACCTCTGTTTTTTTTCTACAAGGTGATTTTGGTTGGGTGATTTCTACCAGTAGTGAGAACCTGATTGTAACAGCTATGAATGCATGTATTTATTTCTGGGTCTCAACTTCTGTGATTGTGGCCTGTGGGTCAGGGCTATGTTGCTTTGGCCACTCTAGCTAGCTTTGTGGTTTTATTTTTAAAAATACTTTATTATTTATTTATTTATTTATTTGAGAGAAAGAGAGAGAATGGGCACGCTAGGGCCTCCAGCCACTGCAAATGAACTCCAGATGTGTGCGCCATGTTGTGCATCTGGCTTACGTGGGTCCTGAAGAATTGAGCCTCAAACCTGTGTCCTTAGGCTTCACAGGCAAGCGTTTGATTGCTAGCTAAGCCATCTCTCCAGCCCTTTGTGGTATATTTTGAGATCACATGTTCTGATGCTTCCAACTTTGTTTATTTAACTTTAGATTACTTTTAGATCACCTATTCAGAATATCTTGTGGTGTGGTACCATATGAATTTTCTTTTGTATTGTTTTTTTATAGTTTTTTGGATAATATAAATTGATTTGAATCTGCAGACTACAGTGTATAGTATGATCACTTTAATACTATTAATTCTCTCAACCTGTGAACATGAGATAGCCTTAATTTCTGCATGTCCTATTCAATTTATTGCACCAACATTTTGTAACTTTTGTTGTAGCTGTGCTTTACTTCCTGGGCTAAATCCATTATAAACATGTACGTTTGTAACTATTGTGAATGGGCTTGCTTTCCTCATTTCTTTCTATTTTGTAACACCACTGCATTTGTTTAACAATTCTAACAGGTTTTGGTGAAGTCTTTAGGTTTTTATGTGTTTATAAACTTATATCATCTGTAAACAGGGATGAGATCTTCTCACAATTTTGCATTTGAATGTCCTTTATTTCTACGTTTTATGCCTTATTGCTTTAGCTAAGATTTTTGTATCTATATTGAATGAAATTTGTGAAATCAATATCCTTGTTTTATTTTCTTATCTTAGAGAAAAAATTAGTTTTTCCCCATCCCATATGATGCTGGTTATGAGTTTGTTATTTAAAACTATTGATGTGTTCTTTCTATACCTGATTTGCTGAAAGATTTTATCATGGTTTTACCAAGAAAGGCTATTTCTCTTTCATTTCTGAAGAATAGCATTTCTGAGTAAGGTAGCCTTCATTGGGAGGTTGTTTTAGTATTATTTTTGTCTTTCAAGAGTTTGAATGGATGAACAATTCTCTCCTTAGTTATAAAGAATGTATATGCAGAAACAACTGCTATTAGTCTAATGGGAATTCTTTTTTTATGCAGCTTGGAAATATTTTCTTGCTGTTTTGCGAAGTTGTTCTTTATCTAGTCTTCTGACAGTTTGGCTATGATATATTTCAGAAATCACCTTTCTGTATGAATTATTTTGGATCCTTGATCTTTCTGAATCTGAATATCTATGATTTTCCTAAGTTTTGGAAAGTTTTTAATCATTTTATTGAATGCATGGTCTATGCAGTTTCTGTCTTTTCTTCTCAAAGTTTCATAATGAAATTTTTGTTCACTTAACTGTTCTATCAATTACTTTCTAATTATTTTGACCAAATACCTGACCAAGGTAAAGGGTTTAATTCTGCTTTACGTTGGGGAAATTTCACATCAGAAAAGAAATGGCAATAGGAATAGAAGCAAAGCTGGTCACATGGCTCTAGAAATCAGGAAAATGGTGGGTGAACAGGAAGGACAAGGGGTCAGCCAATATCTCAAGGCTCTGTTCTAGTAACCCACTTCCTCCAGAAATGCTCCACTTCCTAATAGTTCCACTGCAGTCCTTAAAGCACCATCAATCGGGGACCAAGTGTTCAAACACATGAGACTATGGAGAACATTTTACATTCAAACCATAACAAGTGTGTCCCACCAGTCCTGCAGACATTCTGTATACCTTTTAGTCTTCTTTGCATTGATTTAGATCAGTAGATCTTTCATTAAGCTCAGATACTCTGAATTATTCAGCTCTTCTGTTTGGTGCTTCTCTTATGATCTGTCGTGTGTTTGCTGAACATATCATTCAGTTCAAAATTTCTTTTCCTAATTTTTTTGAATTGTCTGTTCATTTTCTCTTATTGCTAAAGCAATAAGGCATAAAAAGTAGAAATAAAGGACATTCAAATGCAAAATTGTGAGAAGATCTCATCCCTGTTTACAGATGATATAAGTTTATAAACACATAAAAACCTAAAGACTTCACCAAAACCTGTTAGAATTGTTAAACAAATGCAGTGGTGTTACAAAATAGAAAGAAATGAGGAAAGCAAGCCCATTCACAATAGCTACAAACGTACATGTTTATAATGGATTTAGCCCAGGAAGTAAAGCACAGCTACAACAAAAGTTACAAAATGTTGGTGCAATAAATTGAATAGGACATGCAGAAATTAAGGCTATCTCATGTTCACAGGTTGAGAGAATTAATAGTATTAAAGTGATCATACTATACAATGCAGTCTGCAGAGAGATCTCAAGTGCCTAGGCTGCAGAAGTTGATGTGATTGATTTGCCAGATATGATGCAGTTTTCAGAGCCAGACTGGTCTTGGGGTATACTTCATTTTGATGGGTTACTTATAGCATGGGAGCAAGATGCCTCCAATAGACCCAGACCAGCATGATTTAGTTTGCCTGCTAGTCATATAGGTATGTTTCAGTGTCTCAGGACCAGTGGGCCATTATGGTACCCACTGGTGTTACCTTCTTGGAGCTTGAAGGAGCTAAGTGTGGAATCAACAGTTGCTTCCTGGTCCTGTGGATATGTGTTAGGTCCACTCTGCTGTTTCCCAAGGTATGAGCATGATGAGCTGCCTATAGCAGAGTGTTAAGCTGGTTCCCTATTTTCTCTGAGGGCTGAGTCAATGAGGGAATGCTTTCTGGCTGCTTCCCAGGACCATAAGACAGTAAACTATGGTCATGTGACTGGGTTGCTTGGCTCAATGTGCTGAGCACTTGGAGGCATCCTCCTAGCTATTTCAAAGGACCCCAGGTGGGACAGTTCTCAAGGTCACACTGTCCAACAGGAGTATGAGTTGGAGATGACAGCTTGGGCTGGACTTCTCTCAGACAATGAAGTGGTGAGAATTTTCTAGTACTCCCCACAGTCATCTCAAGGGCTGCCTGTGAGTGCTATAATCTTTTCCATGAGCAAATACTTCCAGAGTCTGTGGTGTTAGTGAGGAAGTGAAGTGGTCCTACGTTTGATATTGGCTGGAGGTACTAGACAATAAATGCCATGTTCTTAGTTTCCTTTGGTAAGGCCATCTTGAGTTTCTTGTTCCACACCATTTATGATCCATCCTCTTGCCTCTGGTGTTTGACCTATAATACTACAGGAAGGGTGAGCTATTTCATTTTCAAGTTCCTTTTTGTAGGAGGAAAGCATATCAGGCACTTTTTGTCAGTCATCTTGCCCATGTCTTTTTTTTTTTTTTAATTTACCATAACATGGATTGTGTGATAACAGAATATACTATTAACCCCAGAAATGGAATAAGATGACTATAAGTAGAGGCTGCTATCCACCATGGAAAGTTATAGTTCACTTCTATTCTGCTGTAGTCTGAGAGATATATGTGACCAGTAAATTAGGTGTAATGGATTCTAAACTAATTTTAAAAGAGAAGATCTCTTTCTTATTAGTAGGAATTAGGCTTGATCATAATACCAAATAAAATTTTCATCTGAGAAAACAGAGTTTAACAGAGATAAGAAGGAAAATATATAACCTCTCTTCTCTAGTACAGGTCTTTTAAAAACTATAATGTAATGTGTTTGCATGTATATGCTTCCAAAAATAGCATGATTGCCTTGTCAGTGTAATTATACTTGACTACCCCTGTACCTGTGATTAAATTTGGTCCTTTTGACACAAAGACATAGTATGGGTTTGACACTCTTTGCAGTGATTTCACAGTTAACCAGGAATTAATTTATTCATTTTTTGATGCAGGTACAACAGACTGGCCCTTTTTTATAAAAAAGAATATTTATTTTTATTTTGGAGAGAGACACAGAGAGATAGGGAGAGGAAGACATATAGAGATTGGCATGCCAGCAGCCTCTCAGCCCCTGCGAACAAAATCCAGATGTGTCCGCCCCCTTGTGGGCAAGTGCGGCATTGCACCCTTGCGTCACTTTGCATCTGGCTAAACGTGGGACCTGGAGATTGGAACTGGCATTCTTAGGCTTAGGAGGCAGGCGCCTTAACCGCTAAGCCATCTCTCCAGCCCAAGACTGGCCCTTTTTTATGTGAGAGAGTGAGTATGAGAGAGAAACAGAAAATGAGAATGAAAGAAAATCTGTGTGCTATGTCCTCAGGCCCTGTAATCGAACTCAAGATGGGTGTGCCCTCTTGCTTGCATGTACAATCTTGTGCATTTGTGTCATGATGCATCTGGCTTAAATAGGACCTGGAGAGTTAAACATGAATCCTTAGGCTTCATAGGTAAGCACCTTACTACTAAGCCATCTCTCTAGCCCCCAAGAAACTTTTAGAGTGCTTAAGATTGTTTTACCATACCAACACATTGTACATAATTGTTTGTGTTTATGTGTAATAATAAGTTTATGAGAAAATTCAGTCTCATGAAATTAGTCAAAACTCTAACATGAAAGGCAAAAGAATAAATAAACACTTATTTCTAAGTTAGTCACTTGTACAGATTTGACACTGAATGATGCTGGATATTTCTTAAAGTTAATTTCACCCATAGGAGATTTTCTTGTTTTAATATCAAATACATGTACTAAGTTCTATGAGAGCAACTCCCAAAGAAGAGGTCTAAAACTTCTGTGTAATTGCCATGTCGTATTTGCAGGACTAGTCTCCTTAACTGCCATGTCATATTTGGAGGACAGACTTTAGCTATGTCTGATACATGTACTTTTTGTGCATGCATGTGGCTGTGGTCTGTTCATGTGTGTGTGTGTGTGTAACTCCTCATGTGTATGACACCAGAGGCCAGCGGAAGATGTTTGGTCCTCTTTTATCACTCTTGTACCTTGAAACCGTGTCTCTCAGTGAAAGTGAAGCTTCCCCTTTATTAGTTATACTGCCTGAAGAGAGAGCCCCAGCTGTCCTTCTGCCTCTGTTCTACTAGGGCTGGAATTATAGGCATGAATGGTCATCCTAGCTTTTTCAAAGATGCTAGGGATTGCTCTCTGGACCATATGATTGCACCTCAAGCATTCTCACCCACTCAGCCATCGTGTCAACCCTCATATACTTTTAAAACACAAAGTAAAATTTTTATTTAGTGAAATGTCCAAATCCTAAGTGTACACACAGAGAAATCAGTTTATTTAAAACATGTTTTTATTTATTTATTTGAGAGAGAGAATGAAGAAGAAACAGAATGGGTGTACTGGGGCATTTAGCCATTGCAAACAAACTCCACACATGTGCCACCTTATGCATCTGGCTTACATGGGTCCTGGGATATTGAACCTGGTTCCTTTGGCTTTGCAAGCAAGTGCCTTAACTGGTAAGCCATTTCTCCAGCCAAAACAGGGAAATCAGTTTTAAAAATAGCATATGCCATGTGATTGACACCCTCTTAACATACAGACTATCCCATCATTATAGGATTTCTCTTTCTCCCTTCTGTCATTCCTGGATTAGGACCCACCATCACCAGGCAGCCACTGCTCTGGTTTATTTTGCCATCAGTTAGTAATGCCTATTCCAGAACTTCATAGAAAGGGCAGTGACATTGAATATACCTCTGTGGTGCCTCACATTTTCCCCTCAAGACAATGAGTCCTGAGATTCACCCTTGATGAGGCATAATTCAGAAGTTCATTGCTTTTTATTTCTGAGTATGAATGCTGTCATTATAAGCTCCTGTTATATGATGTGAGTTAAAACTATATGAGAAGAATGGACTACCTTTTTATAAGTCTGAGACCCCTATCACATTTGGAAATTTTCTCCTCCCTGTAGAGTAGTAATTATTTAACATGTCCTATTACACAAAGTATTTCTATAGAAAAATAATATAATCACAGTGACTACTAATAGTTCACATATGTTAGCATAAATATTTTAAGAGAAAAATTGCACCAGCCTCTCAGTAGTTTAGCACATTGCTACATATCTTGCTTGCTTAACTTTATTAAGTAAATGCCAATTGGCAGCCCACTATGTGGTAGAAATAGTGCTATGTTATTGCCCTGATATTTTCAAATGATATGTAAGGCTCTGAAAGAAATGAGACATTAATATCTGCCCTAAACCCATACATATTTGCTTATAACTAATGATCATTACATTTAATACTAGCTTGTCACTTTGTTGACTGATAGAAAGGAAAAAAATACAAAATGAAGATGGAATGTATGTTTGAATAGATAGGGGACTGAGAAGAGTCAGTTTCTTTGCAGCATTTTTCTAAAACATTTGTCCTGGAGGCTTTCTTTCTTGCCTGTTGTTGAAAAATGGACTCCATGGGGTTGAAGCATCATGGAGATTTTAATTAAGTTTTAATTAAATGTTTTCCATGGTTTTGCATAATAAGGAGATAATATCAAATCTAATTCCTGCAAAATCTAACATGCATCTGGGTAATCACCACACAAGGAAGCTCTAAGCAGCCGCATAATCTAGTGCTATCTCTATTAAGTGTATTTTAAAAGGATGATCCTTACAATACCTCCAAATATGTGCATTATAATTGAACTCAGTAGAATTCTCCTGGAAAGAATTTTTTTTTGTCTTAGCTTTACTTCAAATATCATTGGTTTACTATATTAACAAATTAATGATTTAAATTTTTGTTTATTTTATTTATTTGAAAGAGAGAGAAAGAAAGAGAATGGATGCACTGGGGTCTTCAGACTCTGCAAATGAACTCCAGATGCATGTGCCACTTTGTGCATCTGTCTTACGTGGGTCCTTTGACTTTGCAGGCAAGCGCTTTAACCACTAAGCTATCCCTCCAGCTGCAATTTAATTATTTAATTAAATTTTGTAGTTTTGTATTTGCTAACAAAAAACTTACATAAATACTCTGTGATTTTAATAAGTCCAATGAGATGCAATATAACATGTTGTATAATTTTAAACTGTGTGACCATGATAAACAAAAGTTGTCTACATTCATTATTATTTTATTAATTACTGGGATTAATGATATGCTAAGCCTATGAAGTAGTGGCTAGACAGACAGGAGATACTCTCTTAAAGGAATTCATTCTGACTCTTTGTCTAGCACACATATTGGAAGCCCTATATCCACATAAAGTTTTAGAGGTAAGACCAAGCTCATCTAACATATGTTGGTTGAGTCATTTCTCATTTTTTCATGTGTAAGCATGTGAAAACATCTGTGCCACTCTTGATTTTTGACAAATGTTAGTCTTTATTTTTATCCTTTGTGTGTGTTGTGTGTGTGTGTGTGTGTGTGTGTGCAGTTGTGCCAGGATGTACATGTGCAGGTCAGAGGACTACCTTGGTGTCAGTCCTAACCTTCAAGGTTTTTAATTGTTCATCACTATGTGTTCCATTGTTAGCTAGTCTGGGAGCTTCTGGGGATCTTCATGTCTCCTGGGATTCTCCTGCTGCTAAGATTACAGACACTCCTGCTACCACATCTGGTTTTACATGGCTTCTGGAGAATTGAACTCAGATCTTCACACTTTCACAGCGAGACAAATGTTTTACCCACTGAGTCTTCTCTCCAGCTAAGAGTAATTTTAAAAACTTCTATAATATGTAATATAAGCCAACTGACCAAACATATAGCAATATTTCACTATTTGCTAAGGATTGTATTATCTTAAAGAGAGATAATACAAAAGATCTTACTGCCTTTCTCCTATTTATTCTTCTTTTCTTATGCTATTTAGCTTTTCATCCAGTATAGTTTTATAATCCAGATTTTCAGGCCTATCACTTTACTATAAATAAATAGATTGGACCAGATAACATTTATTTTTTTAACCATTCTGAAGTCCTAAACTCTCAAGGTCAATGCTTTTAATACTAACATGAAAAAGAGCAAATACTAAAGCAGTTTTTGCTGAGAAATGTTGTAATTTGTATTTATATTAAATGCAAGATCAATATCCCAGGTTTCAGAGTCAGGCAGGTCTAGCTTCATATCTTTACCTCCTGGGTAAGCTGCCAACTCTACGAGAATTTGTGTCTGTGGAGTAACTCATTCATGGGTCTAAAATACAAGTCACTTTGTAGGTTGTTATGAAGACTAACTGACATAATGTGTATAAGGCACTTCTGTAGATGTGTGCAAAATGTAATGTGATAGAAATCAGTATTGATTCTGGTTATTCAGGTATTACAAATTCAGAGAATTTGGCTGTTTCAAAAATATTTCTAAATATTCCCACATTAAGCAAAGTGTGTTAGCTCTTATTTTAGAAGAGGGGAGAACATGTTAATGATGAGAGAATGATATGTTTTCTGTTCATTCTACTCACATTACTGTTAAGAGCACTGCACTGAGAATTTTTTCTGGGAGGGGACCACAGCCACAGCACAGCAGAATGATCTCATATGTATGTTCCTTGCTCAGCACAGTACTGAACATGTTTCCACCTCATACATGCTGAAGGGTTGGAGAAATGGTTGACTGCATGAAAGAATGGAAATGATTCTGTAAGTTCATCTGCCTTTAATACTCTACAGTGTTACCCAAGGCAACATTATTAAGTGTTTGAACAGAGACCCAATCCAGGTGGTTGGTATTTTCCCATTATTTTCTAATGCTGTGCTTCCTATAATGAGAGAATCTCATGGACATGTTGTATCACAGTGACTACAAAACACCATATCATCTTACATGTACTTATTCACAGCATGAGTCCCAGGAACTGTGTGGTACATTTAGCATTGGTTTTCCTTCTCTAAATTCAAAGCATGCAGAAGAGGAGAAAACAGATGACCTGGTATTATAAATCAATTTTTAGTGACTCTATTCTGGAGGAAGGCACTTCCTCTCCAAAATTATTATGTTGCTCTACCTAATCAGAGTCCACAGTGTTCTTATAACCTTGAGATTATACCTTGAACAGTGGTCTGGGGTTCTTCTGCACACATCAGACTGGTTGTTATTATAAAACCTCATTGAGAAGATTCTTTTTGAGATCTTGAGATTAGAAAGAAAACCCCTAGTGTGTATCATTAAAAGTTATAACCATGAGCCCAAGTCATGTGTTTCTTTCTACACCTATGATTTAAGTGCTCTGAACTGGGGACAGAATAGTGTTCTGCTCCTAGCATAGCTGCTGGGGTATGAAAGAGCCTTTCTGAGAGGGATGGAAAGTGAGAATTATGACTAAAATGAGGACCAGTGAAGGTAATTCTGCAGCTGTGTATAAGGGAGCATTGTGAGATTTAGCATGGTATGCACCAGCAACTTACGGGCCTGATGTTTTTTGTTAAACCCAATATAATAAAAACCAGAAGCATGCTTCTTTTAAATGGGGAGTAACTCACTAGACCCCCACTCCTCTGAGAGTAACTATTGACAGTTAACAGTTGCTGGAGGAGGGAGAGTTATGTTCTTCAGTGGTGCAACCACTGGTAAGTTGCCCACACTCCAGTAAATAACTTTTCACCCATGCTCATGCAAGCACTCTAGTTTAACTCAATGGATCTCCACCACCAGCAGCAAATAGCATGAAATTAGTAAGGGGTTTAATTGCAAAGGAGAAGGGTCTTAGCGGGAGTGGGAGGTGATAAGGAGGATAATGATGGGTTGAATAAGATCAACATACAGGAGATGTGTATGGATGACATTGTCAAAAATTAAAAAAGCTATTTATTTCTTTTTTAAATCTCTTTTACATGCCTTCTCCTTATATTGTGTGGGGGGAGTCAGACTGAAGTAGAAATATAACAGGGAACTAAAAATCTACCAGTGAACATAATCAGCTGAAATATTCCAGATGCTTCTAGTATTTTAAAGGTCAAATCTGGTTGGCTCATAAAGCCCACAGTAGTGTGAAAGGACGTGTTTAATAAATCTTGGAATTTGGTAGTAGAAGAAAAGTGGTGAATTTACAGACCTTAAGCCTGGGAGCTTGGATAGCCCTGCTATGCCAGTCTAAGAATGGAAAAGATTTCTTCCAGCTGTAAAGTTGTGGGTTAAAACAAATGTCACACTTTAATTTTTTTCTCTTATTTAAATGAATATCCATATGTTCTGAATGTTACCAGATTTTCAGGCTTTTAGACTCAGGGCTTTTTATTCATAGGAAGCTTTGTATGAGCTACTATCATGCAAACTCCTCATACCTGCTAACATACACACACTTCTCGTTGGCTATATCAGCTCTTGGGTATTCAGGAATAATTTCAGCATGGCCCTCACTGCTTTTGTCTTTTGTCTGAGATTGAGAAAGTGCAGAGGTCTTGATGCATTGCTTCAGTGACAGGAACACTTGTCCCTTAGGATTGACATTTCAGGAACTTCTTCATGTGTTACAAAGCCACATGCAGAGAATGTTTGAAAGTCTGAGGTCACCCACAGGGAAAGTGACAGGGACCTGGGGATAAAAAAGCCTTTTCAATGAAAACCTTTAGGTATAATTAGATTATTCTAGCAGGTAGTGGATTCATGTCAATCCAGCTATCTCCAGAGGACACAGGGAGCTACCAGCATCACAGGACAGCTTTCACTGGCTGGTTGCCACTGAGCTCCAAGTTAACTTCAGAGACCTTTTGAACTGCTTTCAGGGTGTAGGCATACGAATACAGCAGGCTCCAGAGATATTCATAACAATTCTGCCCCTCTGAATTGGCCCTAGGGACTCAGAAAGAATTGGGAATGAGTAAGTAATTCTTGTGTCCTCTGAAATGTGAAATACTAGTCTAACACATGGTGATGTCATCTAACATTGTCATACTAGTGGCCCAATACTTAAAAGATATGTGCAAAATGTTTTTACATTTTGGCTAGACATATAGAAAACATATTGAAATGCACCTAAAATACCAGGGTAACGTTTTGTCATAGGTCACCTGGCTTTATAATCTTAGCTTAAGCATTGCCATTAAAGGAAATGTGATGTTCAAAAAATAGTTTGATAACATAACTGTTACTTTGTTAGTACAAAAATAATTGAAAGGATTTTGTAAACTGGGCGTGGTGGCAACACGCTTTTAATCCCAGCACTCAGGAGGCAGAGTTAGAAAGATTGCCTTGAATTTGAGGCTACCCTGAGACTATACATAGTGAATTCTTGGTCAGCCTGGGCTAGAGTGAGACCAAACCTTGAACCATACCTCCCCCCAAAAAAGAAAGGATTTTGTGGCTGACACATTATTTTCTTACGATCTTCTTTTCTTTGTTCTGTAGCCTTAGGTAATATAATCCTTTTATGATGTAGTTCTCTAGGCTTTGAACTATATCATCCCATTCAGACTAGTGAGACCTAGGGAAGTACTCTAGTAGCTCCTGAAACCATCTTCACTTTCTTCATGAAAGTGGTGTATTATTGGCTTGTTTATTCTGGGCACTTCAGTTTTCCTCTTTCTGCTTCATTTAGGCATTGAACTAGTAATTAAAAATATCATATACTTCTAGCTATAGACAATAAAATCTGTTATTTAAGGCAGTTATTTTTACATTATGATAATAATGTGGCTGCCAGCATCCTGTATCACATACTCACTCATCTTAAGAACAAAACCCAGTAGGGCTGATTTTCTTTTATTTCTTTGAGTTTTTTTTTTTTTTTTTTTTTTTTTTTCCAAGCTAGGGTCTCACTCTAGCCCTAGCTGACAGGGAATTCATTATGTAGTCTCAGGGTGGCCTCTAACTTACAGTGATCCTCCTACTTCTGCCTCCCAGTGCTGGGAATAAAGGCGTGTGACACCATGCCCAGCTTTATTTTAGTTTTTAACATCTACTCTTGTTGTGTTGCCAAGAATGGTCTCAAACTCTTAGGGTCAAGTGATCCTCTGAGTAGCTGGGATGATGGACATGTGCTACCACAGGAGCATTGGCTTCCATTTAAATTTCATGGATACAATGGGTTCACATGACCAGGAAAACCAGGCACAACTGTGGAAATTACCAGGATCCTAGGAATTTCCATCTAGCAGTTGACCCTATGAGCTTAATTGCCTACTTCTGAGCTTTTGTTCTTTTATATTCTAGTGATACTTTATGTTATTTGCAGGAGAAAATATTGGTAAATATTATAGACAGGAATCTTGCTGTATAGCTTACCAGTAGACAGATTATATAGCATGCATGAGGACCTAGAATAGATTGACACTATCACATAAATACCACTCTCACACACTCATACTTCATAGGTACTCACACACACACAGAGACACATATATGTATATACATATATAAATATATATAGAGAGAGAAAGAGAGAGAAATTTGGAGAGGATTTTCTAAGCTAAGGGAAGAATATGGAGGATGAGTTAAGGTCTAGATTGATTTATGAAGTGGATTTTCTGTGCTATCTTTAGGAAGTGAGAATCTATTTTAGCATCATTTTACATAATATTAATAAAATCATAGCTTAACTTTTTAAAAACTGGTTTATGCATTCCGTTTTCTAAAACATTCCTAACCAGGATATGGGAAAGAATTCTAGCTCTGGAAACCACTCATACTGGAAAATTTGTAGGAGTGAGAACATGTAAGTGGACATTTTCATCCCCAAAAGTGCATATTCCTGTTCATCCGTTAGAAAAGGGTTTGCAGTCTTGCTTTCTCTGCTCTAACAAGAGTTCCAAGACTATGATTCATTTACTGATGAATTATTACTGGTTATTCATATTTATCTCAATAAGTAGTAGCCCAACTTGCAAAACTATTTGCTTCTGTATTTAATTTAGACTACTGCAATGAATACTAGCTATAGAAAACATTCTAGATGTTGAATTGTAAGTGCCCTTAGTGTTCTCTAAAAATGATTCTAATACAACATGTATAGCAGAATTTTGACCTAAAAAGACTAGTGAATTTATAAAATTCCAATATACTCTAGAAAAATTGATTTAGACATGACACATTTCCTAGGCACTAAGACACTGCCCTGCATATAAAAGTCCAGCCCGGTGTGTCAGATGCTTTTTCACACTCATATTCTTGCTGATGACTATTTTATTACTTCAGAAATGCCCGGTGTGGGTGACTTGTTACAAATACCAACAGTGATGAAATCGGCTTCTTTCAATTCTATGTGTTTGGCTGAGGTAGCTGAGTTTCCCAGTGGTGTATGTTACAAAGCAGCGTGCAGGAGTTGGCAGCAAGTTAGAGATAACAAGACTTCCATCCCAAAGACTGGCCAAGCTGCATGTTAAATTTTTCCCATCTGTCACCACTCTCCTTTGCCTGTGTCAAGAGTTAAATTTGGGATTGGGTGACATTGGAGGTACTTGTTATGCCTGGTAGAACAAAACCCTTAGGTCTTATTGTTCATGACAGTTCGGATGTATTTGAACAATAATTACTGTTCATATGGACTTCCTTCTAGTGTTCTGTTTTGCAAGCTTCTAGCATGCCATACATGATCTCAGAGTGTAGAGTACTGAATTCTAGGAGCAGTGAGAGATGGTGCCACTGATTAATTTTTAATGATTTTATATGACAAGTACTATTATCTAACATTTGATCAGATGATATTTGTTGTCTATTAACCAAATAAGAAAGGGTAAATAAAATCATGCCTTTGTTTTCAGGTGTGTAAAATATTTTTGTCTTATAAGTAAAAACTTGAGCATACCACATTAAATGTATACATTTACACAAAATATCACACTTGTGATGTAAGAATTTTAGAGTTCAGGGAAAGCTTATGACCCTAAGTTTTTGGCTTTGTCTATTTTAAGAAAAAAATGAGAAAGCAGACTCTGAGAATGATAAATTATGAATTATTAAGTTTATTTAAGGAAAAATCATGAAGTATGAGGTTTAACATTGGGGGAAATAAGATGCAGGGAGGAAACTAGCTGAAAGACTTGAGCCAGTGAATTCTCATTGTCCTATTGGAAAGGGAGAGGGAAGATGGAGAGACACCCACAGTGGAAGGAAAAGCATAAGAAATAAAAGACTAGACAGGATTAAGAAATAGTGAAGGACTCAGAGATAAATCATGGTGAGAAGGTACCCCAAAGTGTGGCACAGAGGACAGGTAGAAAAATTCCCAGGTCGAGATAAATGCTCTGCCCTTCCCAGCCAGTCTTGTCCCAGTCAGACAAGATCTGATTAATTAGTGGACTCACGGGGGCTGACCCTGGGAGGCCTAGCTGAGGAAGAAGCAGGAAGTTCCTGCAGGGCGGGTCCCTGATGGCTATCTTGGAGAGACAGGGTCAAATGCAAGTTTCAGTATTAACTTGGATGAACAGAATGGTATGTCCTTGTTCCCTCTTTGGGCTTCTGCCTGCCTTATTAAAACAAAATAAAACAAAAAACCTACTTTATTCCTTTTTTTTCCTCCTATTGGATCTTGGAAAGAATATTGACTACCTGACACAAGAAAGTATATACAGTTGGAGTCTATTTTTATAAAGTCTGCACATGGTCTAAGAAATTATGGTAATGTTTATCCTCAAGTTGTAGGTGCACATCAGCAACATAAAGTTTATAGGATGGAGTCATGCAGTAAATATTTATTGAGCTATACATTATTAGCATGTGTCTTTTCTGTTTGAATATCATGCTTTAGGCCGGGCGTGGTGGCGCACGCCTTTAATCCCAGCACTCAGGAGGCAGAGGTAGGAGGTCTACTGTGAGTTCAAGGCCACCCTGAGATTACATAGTAAATTCCAGGTCAGCCTGAGCTAGAGTGAAACACTACCTCGAAAAACTAAATAAATAAAAATAAAAATAAAAATGGATATCATGCTTTAATAAAAAAGTAGTGGGGCATGGTAGCACATACCATTAATCCCAGCACTTCGGAGGCAGAGGTAGAAAGGATTGCCATGGGTTTGAGGCCACCCTGAGACTATATAATGAATTCCAAGTCAGCAGGGGCTAGAGTGAGACCCTACCTTGAAAGACCAAAACAACAACAACAAAAAAGTTTAAAAAATCTTATAAAATTAAAATAAAAAATCATTATCTTTTAAAAGCATGCCAAGTCAAAAAAAATCAATAGAATTGTTTGTTGCTCAATACCATTCAGAATTACTTTCTGTCATAATGGCCTTCACTTAGGGAGCATATCTCTTTTGTTAGTCATGGCCCTAAGTGACTGAATTTCCTTAATGTATGTAGTGATTGCACAAGATTTGAAGTGCTGATTATTCCCAATTTCTAAGGAAGAATTGGGTGTTTGAAAATTAGCAGCTGCTCCAGGGCACATAGCAAGTTAGGTGTTGTTTAACTTGATTGTGTGTTTAATGTCAAAGGAGGAGGAGTTCTCACACAATGTCATGTTTCTACTTGGTCACTTGTATTTAGCTATTAATATTGTACTTGGATTTAATCTTTATGTTGTAGTTAGGAATTTTGTCTCTTCATTTATCATTCACTTCACATGATAGTCAATAATTGCTGACTCAAATATATTTTGCTTTTATTCTCAGAATTTACAGAAATCAGAAGTAACCAAACACAAAGCAGCAGGGGTGGTTTAAACCCAAAGTTTGGGAAAGCCAAAATGGCTAGTCATATATTTCACAGAAAACTACAACAGGAAAATTATTTGATGATGTTTTGATTGACAGCCTAAAACTCTTTTTTTTTTTTTCTTTAGGACTTTTCTAAAACAAAGAGAAAAAGAGGTAAAACGAGAGCCATTCATGGAAAACTTTGGATTTAAAAGCAGCAATTTTGATGTTGGCTGTGGTGATGAATGCCTTTAGTCCCAGTACTCAGGGAGGCAGAAGTAGGAGGATTACTGGGAGTTTCAGGCCAGCCTGAGACTACAGAGTGAGTTTCAGGTCAGCCAAGGCTAGAGTGAGACCCTGCCTTGAAAAAAAAAAAGTAAAACAGAAAAAGAACAGTAACTTTGATTTACTAAGGCAAAAGTAAGCACAAGAGAGTAAAGAAATGAAAATGTCACACCCGACAGTTTTTTTTTAAATTTCTTTGATGCTGTTTCACTGTTCTAAATTTTAAACACACACAAGAAATTTCAAGTAGTCAAGTGATGGAGTAAAAGTACTCCATGTTCTTTTGTTCTGTACAAGACTGCTGGTGTTTATTTAGGACTTGCTAATTAAATGTCGGAACAGATAGTGCTACATGTGTTAGGGACATTGCACCTGAAGCAAGCTCAAATGGTTCTGAATTTTTTTTAAAAGGGAATAACAGATAGTTTATTCTGGAGCCAACATGAATGACCATGGCCAGGAAAACAGGTTTAGGTAACCCCAAATTCCATATTCAAACATGATAACAGTTTTCTGAAGCCCTTATAGTTACAAAACAAAAGAAGGCATTCTTTGAGTGCGTTGGTGGAGACATCAGGAAGGTGAGTTACAGAAAAGTAGGAAGGGTGGAATCTCTGTTGTAAGTCTCAGATGCTATCTGATGACATTCATAGCTTTCAGGTTGGTGGAATCCAGGGGATCTGTTTATATATTCCAAAGCACTTAATAGTCAAAGAATGGTAGGTCACAAACAAAGGTGGGTGATAGATGGTCATCCAAGGTGCTAATATAGCCCAAGATGACTTGGCTGTGGATTGCCACATTCCAACCACTCCATATTCATTGAAATTCTAATCCGTCAGCCTTGTAGGTATAGCTGCTTCCTGGGAACTTTAGTTCACACCATTGATGACTGTAGGGTCTGTAATGATGATAAAGTTTGGCCCATTTTATCTTTTCCAAGAAGTAGTTCTTTGTTTCATTGATTTTTCTCTTTTGTTTTTGTTTCCAACTTCATTGAAAGACTTTTTTTTTCTTTTCCTTGGTTTTGTATTTTTATGATTTTATTTCAAATGAATCTGTGTCATTCATTTAGCCTTCATCTAGGGGTTAGGTACATAAGTAGAAATTAGTATTGATGTTCTTTGAGCTTCTATACAAAATGCCATGTTGAGAATATTTACAAAGTAATCCTTTGAAGTGTGTGTGTGTGTACATATATTATGTACAGTTGTTTAGAAATTAAGTATACGCACTATTCTTCATAGTATCTTCACTGGTGTTTTCACTCAGTTATAGGTACATGGTGATCAGGAGTATACTGCAATGTAGTCAGCCTTTTCAATGTCTTTAGATTATGTACGGGCAAAGACTCCTTAAACTGCCTCCACTGGGGTAGACAGCTTCCTTTGCTCCAGTCATCTATGCCACTGCCTAACATGTGCCTCCCTTTCCTCTGAAATGATTGTTTCCTCATCCTGTGCACTGCCATGCATCTGTCTTCGTTGCCCTTCCAGCCTCCATTAGAGTACCCACTCTACTTGTTCCATGACTCTGCTGCTCCCATCTTTTTAACATATTTAAAAATATTTCATTTCTTTATTTCTTTATCAGAGAGACAGAAAGAGAAAGAGAGAGAGGGAGAGAGGAAAAAAGAGAGAAAGAGAAAGAATTGGCCCTCCAGGGCTTCTAGCCAAGGCAAACAAACTACATGTATGTACCGCTTTGTGTATCTGGCTTTACATGGGTACTGGGGAATCAAACCCAGGTCCTTAAGACTTTGCAGGAAAGTACATTAACCACTGAGCCATTTCTCCAGCCCTGTCATCTTCTTTGGAAATTTTGAGACACTATTTACCTTGCTCTGTAATTTACCTTGTGATTATAACTTGGAAGTTATTTTACTCACTTTTGGCTTGTCAGCAACTAGAATCAGTCAATCTGTTTCTCAGATACATCATATGAATTACATAAAAACATTGATTTCTGCATGTTATTATTGTAGAGATTCAGAACTAGGACTTGGAAAAGATTAATGCAATTCAATATACTTAGCTACATATGTGTGCACATGTATGTATATGGTATATGTGCATGGGTGTAAGCATGTCTGTCTATGTGTGGTGCCTGAGACTGTGTGCAGTTGCATTTGCATATGTGTATATACGCATGTTGAGGCCAGAGTTCTTCTGGGTGTCCTCTGTAGTTGCTCTCCACCTTGGACACTTTGAGACAGTGTCACTTACTAAACCCAGAGCTCACTGGATCAGCTAGACTAGTTAGCCAACATACCAAAGGGATCTATCTGTCTCAACTTCCTCCACACTGGGATTGCAGATAAGTGTCACTATGTCTGGCATTCATACATGGGTACCTGGAATGAACTCAGGTCCTTACACATATGCAACAAGCACTCACAGTGTCATCTCTGCAGCCCAATAATTATAAAATTTTATATTGAATATTCTTTTTTTAATAAAATCTAAATTCATTTAGCATTTCTACTTTCAGAACAAGACTAAGAATTCTGCCCAATTTTATTCCTATCTCTTGTCTTCTACTATGTTTATAATGCTTGGATTTCTGTTCCAATTTATATATTTAAAGCCCTCTAAATTAAAATTTTACAGTGTTCAATTATATTTTTAAAAGTACTTTCATAACTCACATAAATCCTGTTCTTTCTGCATTTTTCTTCTTGAAAAATTACATCCCTTAGTAATTCTTGCAGGGACCATCAAGAGGTGGTATACTTCCTTTTCCTCATATGTCTGGAAGAGTCTTTGTCTCATCCTCATTGTTACAGGTTCATTTAGCTGTGTGTATAGTTTTAGATTGGGAGTTACTTGGTTTTATCATTTAGGAATAGTTTTGGTAATGTTGTATTTAATAAGAGAGATATTCTTATTCAAACCATCATTTACCTATAGATAATTTGTCTTCTGACTTAAGGAGCTTTCAAAATTTTCTGTTTTTTATCACGTGAATGCCTTTTTAAAATTTATTTATTTTTATATATTTTTATTAGTTATGTATATAGTATATATACAGCCATGTACCATCATTAGCCTTCTCCATGTCCTCCCCACATGGGTAATGTGTGTCTTGCCTTATGTGGGTAGCCATCAGATATGCGGGAGAGGCAATGACTGTATAATGACCGAACTCATGGTTCTAACAATCTTTCCTCCCCGTCTTCCGTGAATTTCCCTGAGCCATGTTGGGTTCATTTTAAGTCTATTTCAGTAAAGAGGTTTTGTGAGTCTCTGTGTCTCTGTATATCTGAGTTGGTAGGGTTTGAAAGTTCTTTGTGTCTATCTCCTTCGCCCTTCTGCTGGTACCAGGTTCACCAACAAAGCAACACTCTTGCTCATTTCCCCTATAACTCAATGGCTTCATCTGGTGCCCTGTTGAGGTAAGATCTGGTTTTATGGGGAATTAAACCCAAGCCATTATGCTTTGTAAGCAAGTGCCTTTAAGAGCTGAGCCATCTCTCCGTTCCTTCTCTTTATACATAATGCTTCTAGTTTTCATATATGTCTAAATGAGAATGTAGTCTTAATTTTTTTTTTTTTTTTTTTTTTTTACAAATTTCTTCCAGTTCTTTCTTTCTGTTTACGGATAGGTTTT
Source organism: Orientallactaga sibirica (assembly GCA_036365145.1). Classification (NCBI taxonomy): domain Eukaryota; kingdom Metazoa; phylum Chordata; class Mammalia; order Rodentia; family Dipodidae; genus Orientallactaga; species Orientallactaga sibirica. Next base: position 15,267,854 of record JAEOAD010000008.1, read on the forward strand.
TCTTGAATTCTTGACAATTCTCAGGCATCCCTTTGATTCTTACAAATATTGATACTTCACCATTCTCTCAACTTGTCATGTATGGAACTCCAGTAGCAATGTGGGGGAGCAGGGTGACACTGCTGTTGCTCACCAGTCTGAGTATTCCTCTAAAGGACATGTGGGAATATACCTCTAAGCTCCTTACAGTAACTATTTATGACCCATAAAATATAAGTAAAAGCTACGTGTGTTATTGCCAAATTTAGGTAAGCAGATGACTATGTAACTGCCCTGTTCCTTCTTTAGCAGTCTTCAGAGAAAGGGCCACAAGTAAGGGATAAATAAACTTCCATCAAGCCAACGGGATTCGGGAGGATGTTTGTAACAGTAATATGGGCTATTTTAACTTGAAATAGACAGTAAATTTATTCTGCATGCCTTCTAGCATTTGTCTTTGTTTTTTGTTTGTTTGTTTGTTTGTTTGTTTCTCTGATAAGCATTTTAATTGGATAGTTATTTCTTTGAAAGTACTGTGGACAAGGCTAGTTCCCTTTATCAATATTGTACTGAATTTCTACCACTTATAATCTTATAAAACATAGAGTATTGGTTTATAATTTCTTACACCTGAATAACACATGCTTTTCTTCCTTCAAGTATTTCAAACATATTTACTCATTAATACATTTTTTCAGATGGCTTCATAGTCTGTATCCTAATGTCCATTTTTCAATATGCCATCTGTTTTACATGGCACTATCTCCATATGATATGACATTTTCTTTCTGACACGTTTTGAGTGGAGGTCCGTTGCTGTTCTTTCACTGTTTATTTTGGTTTTTAATCCTCTCCCCCTGGAGTTCATGCTTGCTGCTCACATTCCATTGTCTAGATCCAGCACTTCTCTGCTCACAACCAGCCCCTGCTGCACCTGAGCTTTCCAGTTCTGCAGGGTACAGATATATTTGCAGGACTTCCAGTGGCGGTACAAATGGCCATCAATACCAGGCCAAGAAGCAGTTTTGGCTCCTTCTCATGGCCTGGCTGCAGTTTAAAAGCAGTCTCAGCACTGGGTCATGGTCACCATTTGCTTGAAGTTCTTTCATCAGTCAGAAAAACTGAACCCCACCTCTGGTTTCATAGCCTGAGTTGGGCTCCAGTACTTTATATGTGGAGCCGGTACCACCCCACCTTGTAACTTTATTCTTTTCATTCCAGGGGTAAGTTATTTTCCTGCTTTGTACTTCTAGTCCAAAAGTCTATCTTAACCCTCAATATAATATTTTATGTTACTTCCATGTATTCTTCTTTGTCTTTTTATGCTTGACTTCTTTCAGTCAATATGTTTTTGCATTTAATTTACATTGTAGCATGACTCAACATTGCATCCCTTCCGTCTTATTTATGATGTCAAAATATATGCCACATAAAATGTTTCATTTTAACTTCTGTAGCAGACAGCTTCAGGTGCGCTGAGATAAACTTCCAGACCAGGCACAATTATGGAGGAAGGGATTTATTGAAGCTTACAGATCCAAGGGAAATTCCATAATGGCAGAATAAGCTGGCCTGCTTTCACAGCACCAAACACAGAAAGAAAAGCCACAAGCCACAAGCCACACAGCACAGCACACCTCAGGAACTCCAGCTAGGCACACTTTGCATATCTTTAGATTGAAATTGTACACCCACCATCACACCTTAGAGCTGGACCCTAAGATCCACCCAGTGAAACCGCCTCCAGCTAGGTGGCTACAGATCCAAACTACAAGCTAATAAAACACTGACTATATTGAGGACCATCTATTCAAACTACTACAACTTATTTAAAAAATATTACATCTACTTCCATTTGGTTGACCCTCAACTAAAACCCTCCACAATCTTTTTTTTTTTTTTTTTGGTTTTGCAAGGTAGGGTCTCACTCTGGTCCAGGCTGACCTGGAATTCACTATGTAGTCTCAGGGTGGCCTTGAACTCTCCGCAATCCTCCTACCTCTGCCTCCCGAGTGCTGGGATTAAAGGTGTGCGCCACCACGCCCGGCCCCTCCACAATTATATATATATATATCATTGCCAGAGATTCAAAGCTGAGTGTTTATGCCTGGATTTGCAGGCTCATCTTAATAAGTCAAAATATTTAAAAGAGATTTACCTTACCTCTGTCTGATCATATGGTGATCCTTCTCTTATTACAAATTATAGATATTTTACTTTGCTTCCTTTCACTTGAATTTCTAAATGATTTTTCTTAGAGATAAGGCAATGATTTGATAGGGAGCAAAATGGTCGACATGTCCAAAATGATAAGATGGAACCCAATTCAGAATCATGAAATACACTTCATACTCAGCTTTCTCCTCTGTTAAAGTAGACAAATGTGGGTTAATTCAGCTTGTTAGTCTTCCCATGTTTGGTTTCTTTCTTCTTCTTTTTACTCTTGATTCAGCGATAAAAGTAATAGTAACTTAAGGGGAAAATAAATGAAGATATATGAGAACTTTGGAGTAAAATCATTTAATAAAATGTTGGTGGCCGTGGAGTGAAGAAGGTTACACCACATTCATTTTCTGTGTTTCTGTGGGGAAGATCAGATCAGATCTGTTCCATTGTGTGTTGGTGAGCCTTTTGCTGCCCGACCTCCAAGGTCACATAGCATATAAGGCCTAATATCCTACAAAGGAGCTCCCATGGAGATGGAACAAAGTTTCCTTTTCAAGTATGACTTTTTCTTTCATCCCTTTGCTTAGTGTTTGCTATATACATTGTCTCCTGGGAATACTTTTTTTAGGGAATAAAACATTAAAAACATTCAGGGGTGATTTTCCACATACTATAAAAGGCCTTCTCAATAACATACTTAAACAATAAGTGTCTTTGAGAAATTTATTTGCTTTCACATCATTTTTTTCTTTGAGCAAAAAAAAAAAAAAATACTTTACAGAAGACCATTTCTTTGGTAGAAATAGTTTTGAGGTACATGAGATGTACTTTTGTGTTGAATGGGGCAGTGCTCTGCCAGAATTCATGTTTACTCAGAACCTGGGAATGTCCTTAAAAATAAGGACTCTGTAATGTAGTCAAGTTAAGGGGATGCCACACTGGACTGGAGCAGACCTTGATCCAATGACCAGTGTCCACATAAAAAGCAGGATATTTTGGACACTGACACAGGAGGAGAATTCCACTGAAGGCAGCAGGATTGGAGTGGAATATCCATAATCTGAGGAACTCTAAGTTTTGTTGTTAGTCACCTGAAACAAAGATGGAGACCTGAGGAACAGTGTTCTGCAGGGCTCCTATAACAATCTAACTGTGGTGCTTTGAATGCAAAATGTCCCTCATAGCCTCATGTGTTTATGATAAAGCCTCATACTCAGTGCCCAGCTGGCAGAGCTACTGGGAGGTGGGGCCTTGCTGAAGGAGGTGTGGAACTAGGGGTGGACTTTGAGATTTATTTGCCCAGCCCATTGGGTGTTGAGAGCTAGCTCACTCTTGCTGCTGTCTTGCAGCTGCTGTGAGAAGATGTAATGTCCATGTTTTTCACTGCCCTGATGTAACTTTCCCTCTTCTCCCACAAACTTCTGGCTAGGTGTTTTGTCCCAGCAACAAGAAGGTAACTGAAACACCAACCTTGCTAGCACCTTGCATCTGGACCTTCTTTCTCTAAACCTGTGGAATAAGTTTCTGCTGTTTTAGGCAGTTTATTCCACCTTTGATATGAAAACAGCAGGAAACGAATATGTTTCTCTTAGCTACTATAGATGAGCCTGTTCTGCCCAGAATAAAGTACATTGTGAATGTCATGCATAAATAATTTGTGATTTTGTTGAATAAAGTGCTGCTCTATGGGGCCATTGGTATGTACTAGACTCATTTTGCTCCTTAAGAAAAACAAAAAAGGTAACTTGGCTGTTTTCTCTGTGATTCTGTCTTCTTGTCATTAGCTACTATAATTTTTTATGTATGTATATCTTACTTTTTATTTCTTTTTGTACTTTTTAGTCTGTTAAGTTATAAAAAGTATAAGGGTTTCCTTAAGTAAAAAGCAAAGCTTATTAAATCAGGTACTTCATTTCACATACAATTCTAATTCTGTGGACTCAGTTTTGATATTACTCAGTCTTCTAAAGTGTACTTGGGCATATACATTCCGGAGAAAATATATCCAAGAAGTATTTTTTGTATTTTCTTTTATGCAAGAGAGAGAGAGAGATGAATGAATGAATGAATGAATGAATGAATGAATTGGCATGCCAGGGCCCTAGCCACTGAAGTTGAACCCTAGATGCATGTACCATCTTGTGCACATGTGAGACCTTGCACAATTGGGTCACCTTGTGCATGTGACTTGCGTGGGACCTGGAGAGTCGAATATGGTTCCTTAGGCTTTGCATGCAAGTGCCTTAACTGCTGAGCCATCTCTCCATCCCTCCAAGAAGTTTTAAAGAATCATGTTTAAAACTAGTACTTCATATCAGAATCATTTTTTCCATGTTATTAATATCTCACTCAATAGAAGTTACCTTGAGGAATACTATGTTTAATAAGAAAACAATGTCTATTATCCTCTGTGTTCAGAGCTTATACATTTCTTTGTGTGTCTTCAGCCATAAGACATTTCTTTGCATGTTTGAGACAGGAGAGATGGCTCATCAGGTAAGAGAGCTTGCCCAACAAGAGAGCACCTGTGAGGGCCTGGCTTTCTCAGAGTTCAACCTCTAGTCCTGTGAGAAACCAAGACTGGGTATCTGGAGCTCACTAGTCAAACAGTATGATTGAAAACAGTAGCACCTGATTCGTTGAGAGACTCATCTCAAGGAAGCATGCAGAAGAGGGAGCAATACAGCACACCCAATATTCTCCTGTCTCTCTCCCACAGATCTGCCCACACATGCACATACACCACATACACACCAAACACACACTACACCACACATACTACACACACCCACACAAGGAGAAATGTCATAGACATGAGCAGTTGGGCTAATGTTTTCTAAAAAAAATAAAAAAAAATAAAAGTCACTCTTCCTCTAAGTACTCCTTAATAAGCAGGAGGATTTTTGTTGTTGACATGTTTGCATTTTTTTTTCTTATCACAATCTAATTGTTGGAAAAAATCAAATAAACATTTATTTGAAAACATGCTTTTGTTTCCCTATCTCTCTTATTTCTCATTATGCCTTGTTTTAAAACAAACTATTTAGCAATATATCTTATATCAAATTATTTTAATTCAGCACATACACACCAAACATACACTACACCACAAACTACACCACAAATGCAATTCATTTGTGGGTTGAGTCAGTCAGTGTGATATGCCAGATGTTCCTCTATCTATTGGAGATAGATTTGGTATCAAAACCCACAAAATAAGATTCACCTGAAGAGAACCTGCCTCCCAATATGAAGTAAACAGCAATCAAGTCAAAATGGTACTATTCCTCATATTTGATAAAACAGTAAGTGTTGTGGAGAAGGCATAGGGCAGGCAACCAGAAGGATAGATAAAGGAAAATGGGAGCATTTGGCATAGAGAACAGTGGTGGTAAGAGGTTTTCCTGAGGCAGGAGAACTTGGTAAGAAAACAGAAGAAAGTTTAGGAGCAATGAACATAGCTGGTGGTGGAAGAATATGCTAGGAAGAAGGATCAGCCAGTGAAAAGACTCAGAAGCAGGAATGGGTACCGGGAACCTGTACTAGCTATTACCTATGAAGTAGTGAGGGCAGGGTGAGTAGTAGACAGATGGGGTGGACACACCATATGTCAGTCCTTTTAGGGCATTGTAAGAATTTATTTTATACTCTTGAGTGAGAGAAAAAGTCACCTGTGGGGTGTGAGTGGAGAAATTACCTATTACATTTTACATTTTAACAAGTGTATAACAAGTCTAGTGTCTGCCTCCTAGCATTCACTATGAGACCTCATGATGACATTTTGGAGTAGACTAAGGTATTTTCTCATGGACTGAGAGGTGGGTGGACTCTCATCATAGAAAAACAAACATAACTAAGAAAATCCAAGAGTCACTGCACTGGGGAAAGTTTTAAAACCTTGAGCTATGTGCAAGTCTCTATTCTTTCTTTACCTGTCTGCCAAGCAAGACCTGGTCAGGCTAATGAGTGAGTATCAGATTTGAACCCATCATTTCTTCTCAGATAATTGCCACCAGATTATAAAATCTTGTTATGACAATTTCATGAACACCCTACAAGAGATGAGAAGCCCCAAAATACAGAATTGTTTGTCTTCAGCTTACTTGAAGATAGACCAATAAGCAGAATTTTGAAAACTAGTAAATAAATGAGTAAAGAGCTTATTCCGATTTTCTTCAGAATGACCAAATGGTTTATGAGATGAATATTCTTTTATAGAACTTCATGAGTTCATTAAGAAAAGCAGGGTCATGGTATGAACCATCCACAAATGAGCCATTCATCCACACAGAGACATCCCTGGGTTCTAACATCTGTTCTGATTCCATCTCATTATGTCAACACTTTTCCTGACCACCTGCCGTAATCAGAGGATTAGCATAACAGTGAAACATGCAGTTCTAATCAATATGTTAGAAGTGAATATACTAAACAGTAATAGAATGCAAATCATTTCTAACTGAAAATAGTGACAGTATAAAAGATTATGGGATTTTAGAGTCAGCAAATGCAGTCCTGGAAAATGTTCAAAACACACATTTTCAAAATTGTAACCAAACAAGAATATGATATGTTTACTAGTTATCATCTAGTAAGAAGAGGAGAAAATCCTTCCTAGATTATCAGAGATGGTGTTTCTAAAAGGAAGGTTTTCTTGATTGCCAACAGTTAATCACAATAGTTATAAATTGTTTAATCAACTATTTAATGCCAGGTAAAGTTCCAAGTGATTTACATGTAGACTAACTAGGAATACTGGTTTGCCTGCACATGGCAAGGGGGTCACAAAAGCAGGAGTTTAGATAAGCTATTTGTTCATTATTTTCTCATGGTAAAAACATGGGCAGTTGTATGAGCTCAGCTCAGCTCCAGCTCTATGTTTAGAGTCCAGGCTCCTTTCATGCCTTGGCTCTGCTTTTCTAATGCCTGTGAGCTTCACTGGCATGTCCCAAGAATCTTCACTCTTTTGCTTGGATATCTTTTAGTCATGTTTTTCCTCCTTTCAGTAGTCAAAACTAGGAGTTCCACATGTCACTTCTGCTCAGATATGACTGTTGAATATTCAGCCACTTGGTCAGATCTAACTGGAAAGATGAAAGGGATTTTTTTATTCTTTTATTTATTTATTGGCAGAAAGTGAAGGGAAAGAAAGAGAGAGAGAGAGAGAGAGAGAGAGAGAGAGAGAGAGAATATGAGCATACCAGGGTCTCCAGCCACTGCAAATGAACTCCAGATGCATGTGCTACTTTTTGCATCTGGTTTTACATGAGTTCTGGGGAATTAACACAGCTCATTAGGCTATGCAGGCAATTGCTTTAACCATTGAACCATCTCTTCCACCATGAATTGTTTATTCTTTTTTATTTATTTATTTTTTGGTTTTTCGAGGTAGGGTTTCACTCTGGTCCAGGCTGACCTGGAATTAACTATGTAGTCTCAGGGTGGCCTCGAACTCACAGCATTCCTCCTACCTCTGCCTCCCCAGTGCTGGGATTAAAGGCGTGCGCCATCACACCTAGCTTTTGAATTGTTTATTCTTAATGGTTGCATGTTCTGATGACTACTAGCAAGTTCTGCTTCTGGGCAGGTAGATGTCATTATGGTTTCTGTTGCTAGAGGAAACAGGTGTGTAAAAGTTTCATTTTTTTCTAAAACTAGGGAATTATTTAAAATATCTACTTATCATCTATCTATCAATCATTTGTCAATCATCAACTATCTATCAATCATCTATCTACCATCTATCATCTATAATCTATTGTCTATCTATTGTCTGTCTATTGTCTCTTTCCATCTTTCATCTATCTATCTATCTATCTATCTATCTATCATCTATCATTATCTATCATCTATCTATGTATTTTTCTATCTTTCTTTCCATCATCTATTATCTGTCTTTCTTTCTATCATCTTTCTGTCATATATCATCATCTAATCAATCTATCTGAATTATGTTATGTTTCTTTTTTTAATTTTATTTATTTATTTGAGAAAGAGGGAGAGACAGAGAGTGGGACAGAGGCAGACAGACAGAGAATGGGCAATTCAGGGCCTGAAGCTACTGAAAATGAATTCTAGACCAATTGGCACCTTGTACGTCTGGCTTGCATTGGTACTGGGGAAGCTGAGTCCTTAGACTTCTCAGGCAGGCACCTTAACCACTAAGCCATCTCTCCAGCCCATGTTTCTTTCATTATTTGTGTGTGTGTGTGTGTGTGTGTGTGTGTGTGTGTGTGTGTGTGTGTGTTTGCAGAGTATATGTATGGTTTGGCATGTGATATAGAGATGCATGCACCTCTTCAGCATGCATTTGGAGGTCAGAGGAGAACACTAGGTGTTATTCTTTTACCTCCTTCATCCTGGAGCTGCTATCCATCAGAGAACTCAAGAGACTCTTCTGGACCCCCCTCGACTCCCTACTCCCCACACACCTCCAGACTGGGGTTATAGGCATTCGTGGCCACTCCTACATATATATATATATTTATATTGTTTTGATTTTACATTCATAGTATTGGTTCCATTGTCCTCCTCCCTGTCCTCCCTCTTTCAAAGGGACCCTCGTCAGTGGGGAATGTGGGTCATGCATTGTGAGGTTAGTCAAGAGTTCTGGGGGGTAGGCCCCAGTCTCTGTGCATAATGCCCCAACTATGACTCTAACAATCTTTCCGCCCCCTCTTCCACAAGTTTCCCTGAGCCACATTGGGGTCATTTTAGTTCTGCTTCAGTGATGAGGTTTTGGGAGCCTCTGTGTCTCTGGATATCTGGCTTATTTGGAGTTGGATGTTCTCTGTGTTTATCTCCTTCAGCCTTTTTCTGATGTCGTAATCGCCATGCACGCTGTATTCTTGCTCTTCCCCCGCAATACTCTATGGTTTCAGCTGGGGCCCTGGTGAGGTGTGGTTAGCTGATCCTCCCTTCAGGTTCATTGTCCTTCTGAAAAAAAGATAAGCAAAAATTTTTAAACATTCAGTAATGAAGGATGGCTGGGATTTTAATTGTTACTCAAATTATGATAGATTTATACATTTGTACTTTTAATAGAGGTATCCTAGCAATTGCTGTTAATGTTTTAAAATACTCTCAATTATAATTTTATCTTCTGGTAGAATATGACCAATAGTTGATCTACTTGTATCCATCTTCAGATCAAAATTTGTGTAGCCTTGAGACAGGGTACATAGTTTTTGCAATCAATTTTAATGCAAAAATCGACACTTTCCTAATGTCATGCTGACTTGATCTTGTCTCTTATTGCTTCAGAACTGATTCACAACTACAAGTGTGTGAAACACACCTACTATACCTGGAGAAGTGTGCGGATACAGCACAATATGTTATAGATGTACAATATAATTGTACAACACTGTATGTTACAAATATAGAAGTATGTGCACAACATAGTTTTTTTACAAACATAGAAGTGTATAGCACAACATATTACAGATACAGAAGTGTATATACAACACAATGTATTACTAATTGCAGAAAGTTATTTGCCCAATTTTTGATTTTCAAGAAAAATGTTCTAAATTTTTAAAACTTGTCTTTACTATTTATAATGCCCCCCCCCTTTTTTTTTGAGGCAAACCCAACAGACTAGTCTTTTCTTTATGCAAGAGATTGAGCAAGACTGAGGGAAGGGGAGAGAGAGAATTGGCCCACCAGGGGCTCCAAACACTTTAATCAAACTCCAGACATGTGTGCCACCTTGTGTGCACGTGCAACCTTGTGTGTTTGTGTTACCTTGTGCATCTGGCTTACATCGGATCTGGAGAGTTGAACCTGGGTCCTTAGGCTTCACAGGCGAGTGCCTTAATCTCTAAGCCATCTTTCCAGGCCTACAATGGCTTTTCATGTCATTTTAAAAATATTGTTGCTATTTTCATTTATTATTTTTTAAAAGAAAATTTGCAATGTATGTTTGTAAACTGTGTTGTATGGTGTGTGCAGATCCACATACTTTAGGTGGACACATGCAGAAGCCAGAGCCAGATGCTGGGTATTCTCTATTGCTCTCCTACCTTACATCTCTGAGAAAGAGCTTCTCACTCAACCTGGAGCAACTCATTTTTGGCTATGATGGCTGACCAGTGATGCTCCTGTCTCTGTCACCCTTTCCACATCACTGGTGTCAGAGGCATACATGACTATGCCAGGCTTGTTGCAATTAAAAAATATATTTTATCCTCAGAGATGATTTCATGTACATTCATAAATGTATTAAAAACCTCTGACAGTCATCAAGCACATTGAAATCTTTTAATGTCTGAAAAGGAATTTTATTATAGTTTTAGATGAAAGATGTGTCAGTAACAATAACAAACATAAGAAGAAAAAATAAATCATTTGCAGGAAGAGTAGCAATTAGAGCTACCATTTAGAGTGGTTAAAGCCATCCAGCTCCATGAACAAAGTCTTCACAATTGGTTTTGGGTGACCAGAATATAAAGATCAGGAAGAGTCTGGGTTCATGCGGGCTCAACTGGGAAAATCTGCCATGCCTGATATGAGGAGGGGCAGATGGAGTGGCACAGTTCCCATGAATTTTCCTCCTATATCTGTTAGGCTCATTCACAACTCTCAGCAGCAAGGGGGAAGTACTAAGTATGTCCAGCTATTGTCATTATCTAATGAAAAAGAAGTGTTCACATTAGTAATAAATAAATACATCCTACATTAGGAATAAATACATTCCAAAATGATTTTTGTTTTCTACACAGAGATGACATTGAAAAATAAGACCCAGTACTTCTTTCACATGGCATCCTGAAAAATGATTTTTGAGTATCTAAATAATGGCACAGCACTTTAAAACCCTCAATCCTTAATAAATCAAGAAGATATCAGAAATAAAGCTAGTTTTGTAAAAGCCTTAAATATTGTAATGTACATGTAAGTAGCAACTGAGAAGGATGCAATAGCCATGTAGAAGGTTAAAAAAACAAAAACATGTGATGAAGACTCGCTGTTTACTCCATTCAAAGTTATGCATTTATATTTATATTTTTTGTAGTGCCTTCACTTTCCATTCTTAACCAAAGAAATTGTACTTAAGATTGTAATGAAGTATGGATTACCTGATTCATGGAAGTGAGAAGGCTTTGGGAGGTGATATTTGCAAATGTCCTGATTAGAACTGATGCCTAACTGTGATTGTGACCAGCTGTGGCTATGGCAACAGTAGCAGGGGTATGAATTTAGGTGCTCCCCAGAGGCAGGGGATAATTTTGAGCTTTGTGCTCACCTGTTTTCTTCTCTGGTCGTTCATGTTCAATGTTTTCCACTTTTTCTCCTGCTGCTGAACTTCCCAGAAGTATAAGGATTTTGAAATAATTAAGTAGGAGTAGATTTTAAATCACCTGTGGGGGCTGGTGAAATAGCTAATCCATTAAAGACGCTTTCTTGCAAAGCCTGCTGGCCTGTCTTCAATTCCCCAGCATCCATGCAAAGCCACTCATTGGCCAGACTCACTCGCAGCAGCTGGAGACCCTGTCTGGAGAAGGTGGAACACAGACAACTCCTTTGACCACTACACGTGCTGTGGCACACATACCTATATATACAAACATACTATGCACATATAATAAATAAATAATTTAAAAACCTTTTGTCAAAAGTATTATATATTTTAATCTTTATGAGAAGTTTTCTAACAATGGCTAAAATTCATTTAATCTTCAAGTAAAACAACAACAAATTTATTGCAATTCTACTGGAAGTTTTGTCAGTAAATTCATAGAGAATGTTACGGGACATAGTTTTCAAAATGCACAATGTATTTCTTTTACTTTTTATAAGGCTCTAATCATCTGGACATCATTTTTCCTTAGGTTGACAAAAGTGACATTAATCTCCAGACTGCTTGAAGTGCTCCCTCTTAGTAGTAAGCTTAGCTCTAATTCTATCACAGTTCCATGTTGTTTTCTAAGAGTATATCCTCAACCTTAAAGTAGTCCTTTCTTACCTGATTATACCCACCAAAATTAAAATCCCATCAGTACTGTCAATACACTAAATAACAATATGGCATTAATAATTTACCTAGGAGGTAAAATCTATTTTAAATTATTAAAATTTTTAATTGAAAGGTTGTGTTTCATTTATAACAGAGTAGCATATATTGGACTTAGCATTTTGCACGAAACTTCTTTCTCAGTACAGATTAAGTCCATGAAATAATGGTTTTCCAGGCATAAGGCATCAGACTTACAGGAATGACTTACAGACAGAAAACAAATGAAGGTCCTGTCTCTGACTGCTCCAGTTAACAGATGAAGGATAGTTTCCATGCCATCATTAAAGGGTGGGAAGTGAACCAGGAAAAACAGCCTCAACAGTGGAGACAGCAGAGCTCAGAATCCAAGGATTTTTTTCAAAGTTTGCAGGACAGAATATAAGAAGTAATGACAGCAATAAAGTGACAGAGTTGTGAGAATATAACAGGATCACCCAGTCCATGACTGACTGTCAAAATAACTTAGAAGAATCATCTGGGGAGGTGGAGAGATGGCTGAGTGGCCAAGTTTGATTCCCCAGCACCCATGTGAACAGCCAGTCATGGTCTTGCATACCCCAGAGACTGAGGGGCAAGACAGAAGCATCACCTGTGGTTCACTGATGAGCCAGTTTAAGTCTAGAGACTCTATCTTAGGAAAATAAAGAAGAAGAGTGTTGGAGGAGGACACCTGACACATGCAGGTGCACAGGGCACTCTCACAGGGTGTGTGTAGGAGCACACATACACACATACTTATAACACACATAGTCACATGCCATAACATACTACATGCATACACACATACCATAAAGAAGGAAAGAAAAAAATAATAGAGGAGGAGAGAAGAGAAAATAAAAGAAACTAAAAAAGAGCACCATCTGAAGCCAGACATGGTGGACCATGCATGTAACCTCAGCATTTGGGATGTGGAGACAGGACAATAAGGAATTGAAGATCATCCTTGATACATAATAAGTTCATGGCCGTCCATACATGGTCTTAAGACCCACTGCCAAAAAAATAAATAATAATAATAATGATCATCATTGTTTTCATCATCATCTGAATGATTTCCTTTTAAAGTGTTTGAGCTTGGTGTATAATCATAGCATTTGGGAGGCTTAGGCAGGAATTATCAGTTTGGAGCCAGCCTTGGCTAAGCAATGTACTCCAGGCCAGCATGTGCAAACAAGAAGAATAAAAGGGTGTGTGGTGCTCACAGGGAAGAGTGTGAGGTGTGTTCCTCTCAGAAATGCTGAAGAAAATTTTAACAGATTATTGGCTATAGTGCACACTAGTGGAGGCTAATGAGCCATAATATAAACTCTTCAATGCTTTGAGCTCATCTAATACATCATGAAAACATGACTGAGAAGAAGAGCCATCACCCAGCTTGCAAGTGATTCAGCATTTACTAAGATAGAGCCTACTAGGTCATCAAGCAAATTTGAATAAATTTAAATCATAAAAATGTTCTTTTGACAACAAAATTTGATGTAAAGTACATAGCATAAAGATAATTGAAAGTGAATTATAACATTATTTTACATAATCTATGTGTCAAATAAAAATTCAAAACTGGTGAATATAAGAGCTAGGCAGATGGCTCACTGGATAAAATACTTGCTGTGTTTATATGATGACCAGAGAGAATTTGGGTTCCCAGCATTCTTGTAAGTGCTAGGCCAGTGTGGTATTCCTCTTGCAATCCCAGTACACAGGAGGCAGAGACAGGGGATCTCCAGAGCAAACTGGCTAGCTATACTACCCAAGTTGAAGAATCCTGGTTTCTAGTGAGAGATTCTTCCTCACTACATAAGATGGAGAAGCAATCAAGATATCAAGTAACCTCTGGCATCCACTTGGACACATGTGGAAGCAGGTAGACACACAGCACCATGAGAATTGGTGGGTGCTATTAATGCAGTACTTAAGGGAGTTGTTTTCACACTCAATGTATTAGAAATTAAAGTCACTAATCAATGATCTCTGGTTTCAATTTAATAAGAAATAAGTTCAAATAAAATCCAAAGTAAATACAAAGGAGAGAATACTAAAGATCAGAGAGGAAATCAGATGAGTAAGAAATGGAAAAGCATTAGAAAAAAATTAATGAAACCAAAAGCTAGTTTCTTAAGAAAATCAGTAAAATATAAAGCCTTCAGCATACTGATAAGGAATGCAAAAAGGTGAACATGGAAATGACCAGTACGGGAATGAGTGATGATGTCACTTTAGATTTAAAATTCATACAAAGGACTGTAAAGAAACCCCAGTAATAATTTAGGCTGATGGTTTTATTAAGATGTATGTAATGGGCATATTCATTGAAAGACAAGGATTTCCAAAACTACTCAGAAATAAACTGTTTTAGGATGCTATTCTATGGTGCAGCAACTGCCAAGCATGCAGTAGAACTGTAGGTTCACCTTCCAATGGACAAAAAAATGAACAATAATTAAATGTTTCTGGAGTGGAAAATGAGAAGTGAAACTGCACATGGTCTGTACAGGACATCTGATAAGACTTGATGAAAACAGTGCCATTAATAATAAGTGAATTTAGCCAGGTGACAAGATATAAAGAGAAATATTCAAAAATTAGTTGTATCTACATTGGCAACCAATCACATGACATTCAAATTCATAACCCAATATTTTCTACAGTAGAATGTAGCATATATAATTTAAGATTGAATTAGATCAAACTACACTAAGGAGCACAGTTCAGTGATAGGACACTTGACTAACTTACACAAGGCCCTGGATGCATCCCCATTACCATCACCGTAACAACAACAACAGCAAAAAAAAAAATCCCACACAAAATTATAGAACATTCTGGACAGACATAGAAGGCCTATAAAAACAGGGAAGAGTCATCATGTCATAGGTCAGAAGATACAATGCTGTTAAATCATTTTCCCAAAACTGATTATTATGGAGTAAATATAATTTCAACAAAAATCTCAGAAAGCATTATTTGGAAGAAACCAATAAACTTATAAGTTACATAAAAATATATTGGAATAGCCAAAATTACTTTCAAATGGAAAACAAGTCAGAGAACTGACATTACCTGATATGGAGACATTCATATGTACAGAATCAAGATAGCATGGTAATGTCATAAGGACAGAAAAGTATAGCAATGAAACAAAAGAATAAAGTCCAGGAAGAGCCTCACTCTCATACCCACAGACAGCTGGTTTTCTATAAAGCTGCAGAAACAATTCAGTGGAGAAGGGTGATTTTTGGTACTGAATTATCAGATATCCATATATAATAGAGAACAGCACAAGAAAATAAAAAATCATAATGTATCATAGATCTACATATAAGACAAAATGTGATTTTATTGATTAATACTTTGAAGAGCTTATGTGATCATGGCAAAGATTTCTTTTTTTTTAGGTAGGTAATTTAAAAAATTTTTTTGAGTTTTTAAAATTTTATTTATTTATTTACTTGAGGGAGAGAGAGAAGGAAGCAGACAGAAAGAGAAAAAAAGGAGGACAGAAAATGGGCACCCCAAGGCCTCTAGCCACTGCAAATGAACTCCAGATGCATGTGCTTCTGGGTTACATGGGTCCCGAGGAATCAAACCTAGGTCCTTTGGCTTTGCAGGCAAGCACCCTAATCGCTAAGCCATTCTTCCATCCCTGATAGATAATTTTTTTTTAAATTTGAGACAGAGAGAAGGAGAGAGAGAGAGAGAATGGGTGTGCCAGGGCCTCTAGCCACTGCAAACAAACTCCATATGCATGTGCCACCATTTGCATCTGGCTTATGTGGTAACTGGAGAATTGAACCCGGGTCCTTAGCCTTTGCAGGCATGTGCTTTAACCACTAAGCTATCTCTCCAGCCCTGGATAGATAATTTTTTCTTTTTATTTTTTTATAATTACTTATCTATATAATGTGCATAGAGCCATGAAGGTACCATCGTTAGCCTTCTCCCTGCCCTCCCCCCTCAAGGATTATGGGTCTTGCATTGTGTGGATAGCCATCAGTTACTGGGGAGAGACAATGTCTCTGTGCATAATGACCCAACTTATGGCTCTAACAATCTTTCTACCCCCTCTTCCACGAATTTCCCTAAGCCATGCTGGGTTCATTTTAGGTCTATTTCAGTAATGAGGTCATGGGAGTCTCTCTGTCTCTGGATCCCTGGTTTGGTAGGGGTTGAGTGTTCTCTGTGCTATCTCCTTTACCCCTCTGCTGATACCAGGTTCACTGAGAACGCAGCACTCTTGCTCATTTCCCCAATTATTCTATGGGTTCAGCTGGTGCCCTGGTGAGGTTCAATGGTCTAATTCTCTCAGGTTCTATGTCCATCTGAAAAAGAGAAGCAAATTCTCCAATGGACAGTGAGGTCAGTGCAAGATTTCTTAAGTATTACATTGAAAGTACACTCTTTAGAAAAACATATTGATCAATTAAACTTCATCCAATGTAAAATTCTTTGTTCTTAGAAGTACACTGTAAAGAGAATAACAGATAAGCTACAAGATGGGAGATAACTTTTCCAAAGTATGCATCTCTTAGAGAATATGTATCCAGGATTCATAAGGAAGTATCAAAATTCAATAAGGAAATGATTCCATCTTAAAAATTGGTAAAAATAAACAAATGTTTAAAATGGTATCAGCAAAGAAGATGTCTAGATGGTAAATGAGCACAAGAAGAGATATTCTATGTTGTAAACCATTTGAGAAAGGAAAAGCAAATTTGAAAACACAAGGAAATACCTGTCTTCAGAATTCTACTGCTAGTCAATTGAAAAGATAGAGCATGTAAGGGAAGAATGTGGGAAGTTTGAAGCACTCATACTCTGCAGGTAGAATCACTGTGAAAAAATTTGGCAGTGCCTTAAAAATCAAAGCACAAAACTTCCTTATTATTCAGCTAGTCTTTTCTCTCTGGTTATTTACCCAAGAAAAGGGAAAGTGTGTGTTCACATAAAAATGTGTATTTGAATATACATTCACATTTATTTATAACAGCCATAACTGGGAACAAAAATCTGTTAGGTTTGTCAATGGATGAATTGATACATGATACAACTATAAACTAGATTATTTAACAATAAAGAGAATGAACCATATAGATATACCATAGATGAATATCAAATAACGTCTTGGAATGAAAGAAGCCACATATAAGAAAACAAGTGAATATTTTTGGTCCATATAATTTTATGGGAGATGCAAGCTGATGCTTAGACAAGAAAACACATCAATTCATTTTTATTTTTTCCAATTTATTTATTTTTATTAGTTATGCACATAGTGTGAATACATTCATGTTGGTGCCTTTGATAGTCTCCTCCCTGTCCTCCCCCATCCAAAGGGACCCTCCTCTTTAGGGTATGTGGGTCATGCATTGTAGGGGTAGCCATCAGTTATGTGGAAGAGGCAATGTCTCTGTGCATAATGACCCAACTTGTGGCTCTACCAATCTTTCCGCCCCCCTCATCTGTGAATTTCCCTGAGCCATGTTGGGATCATTATAGGTCTACTTCAGTGATGAGCTCTAGGGAGCCTCTGTGTCTCTGGATCCCTGGTTTGGCAGGAGTTGAGTGTTCTCTGTGTCTATCTCCTTCACCCTTGTGTTGGTATCAGGTTCACCAAGAAATAGAACTCTTGCTTATTTCTCCAGTTACTCTATGGTTTTAGCTGGGGCCCTGGTGAGGTGCGATAGACTGATCCTCTCCTCAGGTTCAGCATCCATCTGAAAAAGAGAAGCAAATTCTCCAACAGAGAGAGAAGTCAGCACCAGATAAATGGGATGACCATTATTATTTTAGAGAGAGTTTTATAGGTGTAGACCCTCTTGTAGCCCATGATTGGTGGGAGCTTGATATTGCAGAGAGGGCTTATTTTTTGGATATGGTTCTGTCAAGTTTCTGCCCCCACTTCTGCGAATTTCCCTGAGCCATGCTGAGTTCATTTTAGGTCTATTTCAGAGATGATGTCTTGGGAGACTCTGGGTCTCTGAATATCTGATTTGGTAGGAGTTGAGTGTTTTTTGTAGCTCTCTCCTTCACCCTTGTTCTGGTACTAAGTTCACCGAGAAATCAGCACTCTTGCTCATTTCTCCTATAACTCTATGGTTTCAGCAGGTGCCCTTGTGAGGTGTGATGGGCTGATTCTCTCCTCAGCTTCTATGTCCATCTGAAAAAGAGAAGCAGATTCTCTAATGGAGAGTGTGGTCAGTGCAAGGTACATGGATAACCATTATTATTTTAGAGAGAATTTAATACTTGTAGGGCCCTCTTTTATCCCACTATTGGTGGGAGCTTGATATTGGAGAGTGGGCTCATTTTTGGATATGATTCTGACTTGTTTCCCGGTTCCATGTATGGGTTCCATTCCACTGAGCAGATCTGTTAGCCAAATCAAAAGCAGTTGGTTACCCACCATGTCTGTGTGCCACTATAGCACTTGTGTGAGCATCACATCAGGTTGATTGCTGCTGAGTAGCTTAGATCATGTGTTGCTTAGACAGATGTTGGTCGTTTTCCCACAGTCACTCATGTAGCACCTTCTGGCACTAGACAGGCTTACTGCCTGGGGACTGACTCTCTTCCAGATTCCAGTGAGGTCACTCCATGTTCTGTCCCAACAGCATATGGTGTCTTCAGCAGTATGGTCTTACCATTAACCTTTGGTGGGTCATCAAGTACTCTGCCAGAAATCTGTCTTCTTTTGGGAAACCTTGTAGGTTTCCCTGATCAACAGCTCATGGTACCATAAAATCCTTTATCCTGGAGGAGCATTCTTAATGACTTGAACTGGGCAGGAATGTCAAGGTTTGACTTTTGTTTACACAGTTTCCCATGCAGATGAGGAGGAATAGTAGTCCTCAATGCTCTGGAGCTCTTAAATTAAGAAGCCCTAGGAAGAAGTGTGTGGGTTATTCAGATAACGACAGCATGGCAATTTGTAGTCTTCTGTGCCCTCTGTGTTTTGCCTGAATTTCAGAGGAGAACAGAGAATTTTCTCAACTGTGTTTTAATCTGTGACCATGGGAAAAAGTTGCTTTCTTTTCCTAGTGAGACATTTAAGAAGTCAGAAATTGAAACACACTTGTGAAATGCAAACAGTTTTATTTATTAATGGCTACTAATGGTCTGTAATCATCATAGATGATTAAGTAAATAAGCAAATAATTTGTTCTAAGTGTTTGCAGAATTGAACTCACAGGTTTTTTTTAATTGTTTTGTTTTCTTGTGTAATTTAACCATATTTGATCTTGAATCAAGCTAAGGCACCAAGCATCTAAAGGAAACAACTGAAGGCGTAGAGGAGTATCTTGTCATTATAAAGCATCACGATACTCTTTAAAATTCTATATGTTACTCATAATTTCTAAGCTCAATGATCTGTGCTGCTCTATTAATTAACTCTCAAAATCCTAATAGCTGAGCAGATCACTTGATTTCACTTGCCTACACTACTTTATGTTAATTAATGAAAACCATAAATTCAGAGCCCTTGCAAATTGTCCTGCTTCACTGAATTTAGTGCTTTGTAATTTCTACCCCTAATTAAATAATGAGGATCCAGAGCACATTTTTGGCTGTGAGTTATACTAGATTGTAGTGATAGCTGAGAATTCTCCTGACCAGCCAGAAGAAATATATGTCTTTCCCAATAAGTAGGCAAATTTATTATTTGGTTTTGCAGCATGTTATGACGGGAGAGTCTACACAGGGTCAGTTTTCCAGGATTGATTTTCATTTGCTCTTTCTTGTGCTTACCTGATTGGCAGAGGTAAGTTTGATCTTTGTTATTGGTGAAAGTCATGCAACAAAGAGGTGAAGTAATCAGGCAAACTTTATGGGATTACTTTCTTTAAGGTAGCTGAATTCTGTTTATTTATTCAGAAGTCAACAGATAAGCATTGGACATCCACTCAGTACCCTGGGGCTACAGCAGTAAGCAAGAAGATGTGTTTAAGAAAGGAATCTCCATTTCCATCATTTTCGGAATTCTGCAGAATTTCAACAGTTATTTGTATGATATTTTGAGACTTTAGTGTTCATTGTTATAATAATCATACACAAATAACAAGTTGAAAGCACTCATAAGTAATAATTGAAACTTTGCTTGCAGTTTCAGTATGCTTTCTGAGTTTTAAATGCATTTACTCTTTAATTCATTATGCTTTTAAATTGAGGATTTTTTAAAATGAAGTTGTTCATTACAAACTGATATAGGACAAATTTTATTTTTCAGACCATATTATACTTCTCTTTATGTGACCATCAAGTAAACTTTTTTATGTATTCTTTTCAATTTTTTATTTAATCTATCCGAGAGAGAGAGAGAGAGAGAGAGAGAGAGAGAGAATGGGTAGGCCAAGGCCTCTAGGCATTGCAAATGAACTGCAGATGCATGCACCACTATGTGAATCTGGCTTACATGGGTTCTGAGGTATCCAGGCTTTGCAGGCAAGTGCCTTAACCACTAAGCCATATCTCCAGCCCTTATTTATGTAGTTTTAATTCACAAAAAATAACTGTAAAATTATGGGGTACAATATGATGCTTTGTTTATGTATGTATTATATAAATTTTGGTGAAGTGACAAATTTGTGTCAATTATATGTTCTTTTTCAGAAGTTATAAGTCATTTAAGACACAAGCATTAATGCAGTAGATACACATTTTTCCAGTAGCAAATAAATTAAGGAACAATGTACACAAGAATAACAGTAGATACCAAATAATTGTACCTGCAAGCAAAAATTATTTAATTATAGTGATGTAGATAAGTATTTAATTATTTTTGAACAGTGTTTCCAATGGATAGATTGCCCAGTATATTTTTTCCTTCACCTTGATTTCTTCCCTCAACCATTTAGGTTTTTTTTTTTTTTCTGTAAAAATGTGAAATAGTCAGCTTTATATGATTTGCCACAATTGATGACAAGATACTGGTTCATTGTAACTTGAAATTCTGTGCAAAAGATGCCATCAATAATAGCAAAAAAAATTGAAAACAACTCAAGTGCCCATCAGCTGGTATATATTCACAATAGAATACTATTCAGTCACAGACAAAATGAAAACTTTTCATTTGTGGCACCATGAATAGAACTGGAGACATAATGATATGTGGCATGAGCCAGATTCAGGAAAATAAGTACAACATGATCTCATTTGTGGAATACAAAAGTGTTGAGCCATAGAAATTGAGACTAAAATGATGGTTACCATTCTGGAGAAAGTAGTGGATAGGGAGGGATAGGGAGAAGTTGACAAATGGGTACTATTTACAAGTACTTCTGGTGTACTATTTACAATAGGGTCACTCTAGGTAATAATTGCACTGTATACTTCAAAAAGCTAGAAGAAATTATTCTGAAATTTTTGACATGATGTTTGAGGAAACAGACATTTTTAATCTAGCTGAGCTAATGTATACATGAATCTAAACAAACATGTTTCCCATTAATATGTATGTATGTATTTTAAGTTATTGTATGAATTGAAGGAAGTACAGACCAAAAGAAAGACCCATGTGGCTAGAGATCCCACAAGAGGAGCCTGGAAAACCATGGAGAGAAAAATAAGTTCAAAAGAGCTCTTGCCATGTGGGGAGCTAGAGGGGATGAAGACCCCTGTGGAGAGTAAGGGCTAAGGGGCTTTCCCCTTGGCCCAGCTAAGGGAAAATCACCAGAAGCTGGAAGTTTCCAAGTGATCAGGCAGCTCAGAGTGTGTCCTCCCCTAGCAAAGGTATTTATAACCTTATGGTGGTGGGCCTTGACTTCCAGCTCAGGTGAACCAGAGGGGCAGCTGATTGGTTAGAGATAATGGCTGTCTCAGAAGAGGCTAGTCAACCAGAGTGTAAAGATCTCCCTCCCAAGAGGGGGCCAGGGTACTTATGGAAAAACAGGTCTAGGGAAATAGGCAAAAGATGAGAATCCAGATCATCCTTTGATCTGTAGCAAGTGAAGATTTTATTATCTGTTTTTACTTTTAGGGGCCCAGTCACCCTATCTATTCCCTCTCATTTCCCACTCTCTTGAGAAAACACTCTAAATGCTGTTAGAGGAAAGATGATGTGAATGGTGAGTCTTTAACTGCTTCTGGCTGAATGGTGGTGTTGAAATATGGCAGTTAGAGTGTCCCCCAGAGATGGAACTTTTCTAAAAGATCCTGAAAGTATATTGATAGAGTGTAGGAAGATAGTCCTGGAAGAAAATCTTGGGGAGAATGAATAAAAGCAAGGAGCTAATGAGAAGTAGGCACATAACAAACTGGTCACCTTTAGGGTTTTCCTTCATGTGAACTTCTAGACCTTGGGGAGCATTTTAGGGAACCCAGGTGGATTGAATTGCATTGTTTCATGCCCATCTGAGCATTTAGCAAGCTATGATTTTTTTTCCCCAGAACTATTCAACAGATGGTACGGTAGCATTTGACATGGTCTGAATCTGTTTCTGTGTGGCTTGTAAAACAGGTGAGATATTAGCAAAGTTATCAGGAATATATATACAACATTTAACCTTGATAATGTTGAATATACCATATTTTGTATAGTAGCTTCCCAGAGTGTACCTTTTTAAAAATCTGTCCTGGGTGCAGCCAGGGCCAAAGATTGGTACCATACAGCCTCTGTGTATCATTTGGGGCTCTACAATATATTTTTGGCATTAGCCTTTGTTTAACGATGTCCTGGCAAATGATAGGTGGGACTCATCATTGTTCCCAGTATAAGGAAGTCTTCTGAACTAGGTAACCCTTGGCCAGAATATCTCTCTCTCTCTCTCTCTCTCTTTCTCTCTCTCTCTCTCCCTGTCTATCTATCAATCTATTTATCATCTATCTATCTATCTGAGTTGAAAATAACAATTCTGATATAAATATAGTAGAAATAGAACTATTAGACAGAGGGCCAACATGTCTTAAGGCCTTGTTTCTTTTCCCTTTTAGAAAGCTCTGGTTGAATTATCTAATAGGCCATTTATATAATACTCGATTTATGCCTTTGTCTTTGGTTATACAGTTCTCTCAGAGTGTTTAAAACATAGCAGGTAGGAAAAATTTAATCAAGGATTAATTTTGGAGGTCAATAATGGTTCTCCCAAGGAGATTTTAGGGATCTGGGAGTGGCACTATGGCTTTTCCAGTACTGGTGTTGTCTGTAAGGATGACTCGGGGCAGTATTGGCCCAATTCTTCCCTCCTTTGGAAAGCCAGGAGGATTTAGTTTTGCTCAGTTGTGACTGTCTTGTTTTAGATTGTATACTGTTTTCTTTGTTTCTGTGTCTCCATATCCTCTCTGATGAGGTAGACAGGTGAATTACCAGGGGGCCAGTGTAGAAGGGTCATACAATCTCCAGTGGCCTCATGACCTGGGAGCAGGGACCAAAATATTTTTAGCTCTGATGACTACAGTTGGGGCTGGCTTCTACATAGGCTATTAGAACACATAGAAAGGAAGTTACGTCAACCTTGAAGGGTGTACATATATAGCACATTTGATTAGTAAAACATATCCAGTTAAAGAATAGCACAAGTGTTTTGAGTTATTTTGTCTAAACTATAAGTTTAGTTATCCTGTGATGGAATAGACCACATCTGAAGCATAGAAGATAGGCATGTCTTATCCTTTAAATATATAATATGTAATAGCTATAAATACAGGCAGAACATGTTACCAGTCCTGAAAACAATACAAATTCTAAAGCAATGAATTTAAACTGGGTAATTGGTATCCACACAGGTATATAAACTAATCAAAGATGTTTTAAAATACATATAGTTTTTATGTTTGTATGTAGCCATTAAAATAAATTTAATTAGGACTCTTGAGAAACATGCCTCGACTCTTGGCTTTCCTCACTGTTCTTACATTTCTTTCTTCATGCTTAATTGTGTATT
This sequence comes from Orientallactaga sibirica, assembly GCA_036365145.1. Lineage (NCBI taxonomy): Eukaryota > Metazoa > Chordata > Mammalia > Rodentia > Dipodidae > Orientallactaga > Orientallactaga sibirica. The sequence goes on from JAEOAD010000008.1 coordinate 15,291,893, forward strand.
AAAACTTTTACATAAACTCTAAAAATATTTAATTAAAGAAACAAGCCAAAACCAAAATTACTTGCAGGAAAGTTTGGTTATTTCAACATTTTCCTGGTTCTAAGGCAGTGGCATTGAAAATATGATTCACAACTAACACTAAAATATGAGACTGTTGGAGTCGAAAATTGCCCTTGATATCCATGACCTTGTAGTGCCTAGCAACACCTTCACAAGACCTTCATAATAGGAGAAAAAGATGATGACATCAAATTAAAAGAGAGACTAATGAAAAGAGGGAGGGGATATGATGGAGAATGGAGTTCTGAAGGGGAAATGGGGGAGGGGAGGGAAATATTATGGTTTATTGTGCGTAAGTATAGGACTTGTCAATGAATAACTATAAAAGAAAAAAAAAGAAAAAAAATCCCATGTGTAGTCAGTAGTCTCTCATTGAACAGAGAAGAGCAGTCAAAGGAATAGGGGTAAACAAACACACGGGAGTCTTTACCAAAGATGGTGCAATACTTATGTAAGACACTGTTTGTTAAATGTGTCATCAACTGTATGATACATCTTTCAGCTTACATATGCTAAAATCTAAAAAAGCTACTTTAAATGGTTCTTAATTATTGTTTTAATTATTCCTTTATTTCCTATGTGGTATTCCCTTTGTGCAAGGGTCATAAGGATATTCTGAAGATAATTATCACACATTTTTGTTTGAATTTAAACAGTTGTGTAGTATAGTTGAAGATGAGTTAGTTTTGACTTCATACTGACTTCCACTGACTGTTGATAACTTGGATGAGGCTTGGATTACTTTAGGTAAGGGGATAAAAACATATTTCAGGAGTGTTCATACTTTTTATCTAGTTGAACTAGTAGGATAGGGCATCCAGAATAAATTTATTTTTATTTATAATAAAAATATCAAATACATATACAAGTACATATATGCACATAGTTTTTGATGCCTTAACAGTATACAAACTGTGGTAGTTTGAATATATGTCCCCCAATATATTCAGTGTTTTATTAGTTATAATTTGCATCTGCAATTACTTTGCTAGAGGTAATGTCACTGGGGTCCGGTCTTAAGGTGTGGTGATGGGTTTGAGATTCCATTGTAAAGATATGCAAAGTGTGCCTAGAAGGAGTTCCTGAAGTGTGCTGTGTGACTTTTTGGCTGTAGTTTAGCTCAGTGTGCTGTGTAGCTGGTTGGTTTCTCTCTCTCTTGCCTGGTCCTATAAGAGCAGGCCGCTTCTCCTGCCATTATGGAAGTTCCCCTGGATCTGTAGGCTTCAATAAATAATATCCCTTCCTCCATAACTGTGCCTGGTCTGGAAGTTCATCTCGATGAACCTGAAGCTATCTGCTACACAAACTAATAGTTCCAGTATTTACCATACGTTGCAGTTACCTTTGCATTACTGGCAGAAAACACCTAAGCAAAACCAGTTGACTGGAGGAGCGTTATGTTGGCTTACAGTCTGGCGGGAAAGCTCCATGATAGCATGGGAAAGCATGGCATGAATAGAGGCTAGACATCTCCTCTGCCACAGCAAGAGAAACACCACAGCAGAAGAGTGTGACAAATACTGGCAAGGGGAAAATCACTATAACATCCATAAGCCTTCCCCCAACAACACACCTCCGGCAGCAATGCTCCGATTCCCAAATTTCCAGGATCTGGGGATCTAGCCTTCAGAACACATGCATTTATGGGGGAAACTTAGTTTAAACCACCACACCACATTATGTAGTTAAGACATTTTAGATCACATGAATAAGTCAAATTTTAAGAGGTCAAGAATAACCTGTCACATGTTGACTTCTAACTCTCATTATGAGTGATAATGCATTGAACAAATATTTTAAATACAGTACAATTGAGTATTTGAACTTTAACTTTTATATTATTTATTTAATGGATGACAATATTTGATACACATCTATGAAAGTAATATAACTGTGCTTTAAGTCATACTTTGTCATACTTTCTTAATCTTCAGTTTTAACTTATTGTTTCAATAAGTTTAGGGTCTGTTGTGCTTTTGTGTATGAATGCACATGGATGAGCATGGGTGTAGAGCACAGTTAGATGCTGAGATTCTTCCTCAATTGCTCTCTACTCTGTCCTTTGAATAATCTCACTGGAGGTAATAAGGAATCCCTGTCTCTGTCTTCCCATTGCTTAGATTATAGGCACATACCTCTTTGCTTGTCATTTTTATATGGAATCTTGTGGTCCAAATTTAGGTCCTCACATTTGGTTAGTGTTGCAGTCAGGTTCGCATTGCTGGTAAAAATCACTCAAACAAGAGCAGCTTGTGGGAAAAACAAAAGGTTTATTTTGGCTTACAGGCTTGAGGGGAAGCTCCTTGATGGCAGAGGAATACAATGGCATGAACAGAGGGTGGACATTACCACCTCATCAACATCAGGTGGACAATAGCAACAGGAGATTTTGCCAACACTGGCAAGGGGAAACTGGCTATAACACCCATAAGCACACCTCCAACAATACACTGCCTCCAGGACGCGTTAATTCCCAAATCTCCATCAGCTGGGAGTCTAGCATTCCGTACACCTAAGTTTATAGGGGACACCTGAATCAAACCACCACACTTAGCAAGCACATTACCAACTGAGTCATCACCCTAGCCTTGTACTTGACTTTTTCAAATACTGATTATTGGCCAATCTTTTGCAATGTGGCATTCTTAAAGAAAACATATCTCTGGCAACTATTCCTAACTAGATATTTTTTATAACTACACAGGCATAAATAATTTCATGTGTAACTAGCTTATATTTTGAATGCCTTATTTGATTAGAATTATATTTTTATCCAAGTTAATTAATTAACTAGGCCTTTATATTGTCCTTTGTTTGATGTCTATTAATTTTTTTGATATCTCAAAAGTTGATAATAGCATTTTATTCCTTTGATTGTTAAGAAACATGAATGTCTATAGTGAGATGAGTTAACTTACTATATTAATTACTAAAAGAAAATAGGTTTTATTTTACCTTTACTTCATTCAAATAATTATATTACCTGGTATGTATATCAGTAATGTATCATTGTGTGTGAAGAATTTTACACATATTTTAAATGCTTTTATAATAAAAATATCTGTAGCATATATATTTTAAAAGGAAAGATTATAATTTTCTTTACTCAGTTGTTATCTGAAAATCCCACTAACTGCTCTTAGCATTAGAGCACTTTTTCTTCCTTTATTTTTAAGTAGATGTAAAACATTATATTAAATTGTATTAACTTTAATGGTTGACACCCTCCATAGTAGCACGACTTTGAAATTTAAACAATTATTCACCTCTTATTGGCTTCTTCAGTGCACTTCATGTGTATCTTTTGATTCCAGCCCTTTGTGGAATAGGTAAGGACTGATTTGTAATTATTAGTTCATTTCTATCAAGGGAATGGGAAGATAAGAAACCAACTAATGTACAAAGCTCAGGAAATTCAGGTGCCTGTTGGTAAACTCAGATGCTTGATATTACATCATCATCATCATTATTATTATTATTATTATTATTATTATTTTGTAAAAATGTTCTCACTATGTAGTCCAGACTGACCATAAAATTGCTCAGGAGTCAATACTGACATCCAGATCTGCTTTTCTTTGCTTTTAGAGTGCTGGACTTATAGAGGTAAGCCCAGGCCTGGCCTTGAATGCTTATTCTCTTATAGCCATCTCCCATCATAAAATGATTTAAAGCAGAGTTTTTGTGCTCCTAAAAATATGCTGACAGGTGAATAATTGTTGCCTCCACATTGAGTTGCTGAGACTAGTATGTATTTTATGACCGCTTTAGAATAGATCTCGTTGTTAGTGGAGCTTGTGACTTATTTGGGGAGGGAGATTGATTATAAAATTAATTAATGAATAGAATAAAATCTCTGGTAGAATAATGATTTTCTTTTGTCACTAAAAGGGAAGAAGATTTTATTTCATTCATCCAAGTCAACTGAAAACAAGCTTCCATAGTCAAGAAGTGAACAGATGTTTGAGTTAGGTTGTCCTCATACCTGTTTAAGGAGAAACAAAGAAAATATAGAAATAAAAATTATGTAGATGGATTGAAACATGCATTTCATTTTAAGAAAGAACATTATACCTTTTTACTAAATAAATACACTATCTACTTAACATAGTATTGCCATTTCTCCTATATCCAATGAAAGATATGGTTTCTCACTGATTCATTCCCCATAATAGTAGAACTTTAATTTCATCTTCTATTTCAGTGGCTGCTCTTTAATTGATACATGGGAGTTGTTTGTGTTTCACATAAGCAATGTTGGCACTCATCACAGGCAGCGGACAAGCAGCTTGGGCTGCAAAGAGCTAATACTTAGCCCTGAGCAAAATGGTAACTGGCTCTTTGGGACCTTTCCCTGCCCAAAATGCTGAGGGCAGCTGAGAAGATAGAATAGAGAAGAGTAATTTACAAGATTTATAAATGGGAAATGCTGAAGTGTTTCTAGGTCCCATCCTGACTGCCAAATGAGCAAGCCACATTGGAATGACCCACGTAAGCATCTCTTTGTCCCTAGTCTGGCCCCTGTCATAGGGAAAACTCCATTGTCTTTTCTGTTTTCTGAACTAAGAACTAGGACTTGATTTTTCTTATCAGAAATTCTCTTCACAATAGTTTATTCTTCAAATATAGTCCAAGGTCGATTTCACATATTGATGTCTGGGCTAATCATAGGTACAGTGACTTCAAAGTGGTACCCAGTTTTTGTTCTTTCATGAGGTATTAATAATGATGCATTTAATTTTTTAATGTATTTTATTTTTATTTATTTATTTGAGTGAGACAGAAAAGAAAGAGTTAGGTAGAAAGAGAGAGAATGAGCATACCAAGGCCACCAGCTGCTGCACAAGAACACCAGACAAATGTGTCATCTGGTTTATGTGGGTCCTGGGGAATCGAACCTGGGTCCTTTGCTTTTGTGAGCAAGCACCTTCACTGCTAAACCATCTCTCCAGCCCACATTTAATATTTTAAGCCTCAATATCCTCTTGATAAAATGGGGAAGTAAAGATGGGAAGAAGGTTGTATTGACAATAAATGGAAGTTACTCTTTGTTTATTTATATAAGTTGTAGCCAAAATTATAACAGAAAGAAAATAGGTTTTGGTATCAGGTACACTTGTTTTGAATTTTATTTTATCTTTGTCACTTCTACACTGCATGTGTTGGTCAAATACAATCCTGAGTTCCACTACTGTCTTATTATGTGAAGCCACTTTTTAAAAAATTTTTATTTATTTATTTTTTATGAAGTAGGGTCTTGCTCTAGGCCACTGACCTAGAATTCACTATGTAGCCTCGGGCTGGCCTCAAACTCTCAGTGATACTCCTACTTCTGCCTCCTGAGTTCTGGGATTAAAGGTGTGTACCACCACTCCTGATTGAAGCCACGTTGGAGTTCCTTAGATAGTAAAGAAATGGGCACAGGTATTTGTTGGGAAAACTTGAAGTTCCAGACTTCTTCTGAAATTATTGAAGAGCAAAATTCAGAATAATTTTTGAAGTAGTGATTAATTTTTGGAGAGCACATCATTGAATTTGGTTGTCAATATTTTGTGATGAGGGTAATGTATCATGAATGGTTGACATTCACTGTTGTAATAATAATTTAAGCTCATATAATGAATCTGTTCAAATCACTGAGCATATTTACCAACCTATACACACATAATTAACATTTTAATTCCCCCGAATATCTTATCTCATTATCCACACAGCTTAGGAAAATTTATTAAATAGACCCTAGCAACCAGTAAGCTTAGTCGCTATCAGTCAACAGAGAAAGATTATTTATGGGTAGATGAGTTTGACTTAAAATTTGAAATGAAGATCAGGTAAGTTGTGTGTGTTTTATGATTGTACCACTCAACGGACCTTGGAAAGAATGAATTTGAACTTTGCCTGAGCTGGTGAGATTTGAAAGTAGGTTCTTTCTTTTTTTTTAACCTTATAACTGTAATTTGCCCTTCCCTTTTGCAGAATATTGAACTGGACTGATTTTCTAAGTATATAGACTATACACTAACCATGTCCTTCCTATATCATTGCTTCTTTTCCTGTACCTTATTTTTGAGTGGAAGAAAAAAAAAATGTTTACCAATGAAGCCAAGTTTCAAATAAACTGATCAAAATCTGTGGTAAAATTACAGTTTATGATCACTCCAAATATCTCCCTTCTGATTCTCTTGCTAGAAAACAGAAAGAAAAAAATACCACGTTGCTAAGATGCATACTCCATCTACTGCTGGACTACAAACAACAATTCATAATTATTACTGAAGGAAAAAATTAGACAGGACTCCATGCAATTCACAAAATTTTTGAAGAGATATGTTTATCTACTGATTCATTAGCAAGGAATTTGAACTCAAAGGAAAATAAAAAGAAATATTTTTGAAAATCAGTCACCAAATAGAATACTGCCAATTGAGATGACTGAAAATTGAAATTTTAAAAATGATAAAAATTGGGCTGGAGAGATGGCTTTGCAGTTCAGGTGCTTGCCTGCTAAGCCTAAGGACTCATTTTCGACTCTCAAAATCCCAGGTTAGCCAGACACACAAAGGTGAAGCAAATGCAATGTTGCACATGCCAACTAGGTGGCATAAGCATCTGGAGCTCTATTGCATTGGCTGAGGCCCTGGTGCACCCTCTCTCTCTCTCTCTCTCTCTCTCTCTCTAAAACAATATTATAAAAGATAAATCATTTTTTAAAATAGAAGATAGTTGATAATGTTTAGCAAGTAAATAAATATGAATGTTGCAGTTACCTTCTTGTTGCCATGAAAAAAACACACAACCATTAGTAGCTTATGGAAGGAAAGGGTTCATTTCAGGCTTATCATTTTGAGGGAAAGTTTCATCATAGTGGAGAAGGCATGGCACCACAGAGGCTGGGTATCATCTTCCCACAGCAGCTGGAACATAGCGGCAACAGTGTGCTAGCTCTGGAAAAAGGGTTTTACCTATAACACCCCAAGGCTTGCCCCAAAAGTACACCACATGTTCTCCATTAAGTCTCTACCTTACAAACAGCCAATATTAGGAATTATACTAAAATAGTAGTACATTATTAAGTCTGAGAGTGCTATGTGATTGAATAAATATTACTAATATTTTTAAGGGGAAATAAATTGGAATTCAATTTCATAAGTCTTAAGAATAAAATGCTGGTGACTTTTTCATTTATAGATAAGATAAGAGGATAGTTTTTTAAAAATAATTTAAGCAATTGCTTAAACTTGTAGCCAATGGAATTTTTGAACAAAAATTATTAAATTTGAAAATGGATTTAATACTATAATTTGAAAACAATATAATCAGATGTTCACAAATCCCAAGAAAAATGAGTTGAACAGAGAGTTCATTAAAGTGGTCCTAGGTGAAATGGATAGTCTGATTTCATGGAATTGATGGTATACATAGACCCACAGAACATGGGGCAATAACACTGACATATCCAAAATTGAGGAAATTTATCAAAAGAAAAAAAACTATAATCGAGATCCATTTTTATCCAGGCAAGACAGACATTGGCTATGAGACAAAATAATTCCAGTTACAATGAAGCTCTGTTGTGCTGTGATGCATGGTTATTTTATTAACTTTCACCAAGGGCTAGATGAAATAACCTCAAGAACATCTATCAGCTTTTGAGTTAGTCAGACTTTTTGTCACTGTGACCAAATACCTGACAAAAACAACTTAAGGGTTGTAAATTATTTTAGCTTATAGTTTCAGAATGTTCAGGTGATGTTCAATTTACCCTATGTGCCTGGGTAGAACACCGCAGCAATGGGGACTGTGTGGCAGAGAAGAGTTGTTCTTGGCTTCTGGGCAACAGGAAGCGGAGATGGTGACAGAAAGGGACCAGGGACAAGAGATCTATCCACAAGGACCTACTCCCAATGACCTGCTTCTTCCAGATAATTCTCATCTCATAAAGTTTCCAGAACATAACAAACCAGCACCATTGGGTGAGGACCAAGCATTCAAAACACTATCCTGGGCAGGTGTGTGGGCATGTTATGGATACTGTTTTCTAATTCTTTTATTTTCACTAATAAATGATCATGCCCATAAACACACCAATAATTTGGGTTTCTGGTTACCAACAAAAGAACAGAAAGGATAAAATTCATTCAACAAATGATACTATGAAAATTGATTTATATGAAGAAAAGTCAAGTTCCCACATGGACCAACTTTTTTTTAAAGAAATATGTGAATAAAATACTTTTCAGAAAATTTAAGAACATGCATATGTATTTAACTTATATCTCATGTTAAGAAGGAAATTCGAAACAGGAAAATCATTATCAGTTATCAGATATAATACAATATTTCTTAGGGAGCTTGGAGGATGGCTCAGAAGTCAAAGGCACTGGTTTGCAAAGCCTGATGACCCTGGTTTGATTCCCTAGTACACATGTAAAACTAAATGCACAAACTGGAACATATGTCTGGCAGGAGGCCCTTGTGTACTGAAGCAGACAGCTTCAGGTTCACTGAGATGAACTTCCCGACCAGGCACAGTTGTGGAGGAAGGGATATTATTTATTGAAGCTTACAGATCTATGGGAAGTTCCATAATGGCAGAAGAAACTGGCCTGTCTTCACAGGACCAGGCAGAGAGAGAAAAGCCACCAGCCACACAGCACACAGAGCAAAGCTACAGTCAAGCCACAGCACACTTCAGGAACTCCTATTAGGCACACTGCATATCTTTACAATGGAATCTCAAACCCACCACCATTCCTTAAGACCACCCTCAGTGACATTGCCTCTAGCAAGGTGGCTGCGGATGCAAACTATAAACTAATAAAACACCGAATATATTGGGGGCCATATATTCAAACTACCACATGTACCCATCACCCCCTCTCTCAGCTTGCAAATAAATAAAAAATATTTAAAACAATACATTTGAATGTTAAATATCCTAATGTATGGGCTGGGGAAGTTGCTGAGTGCACAAGAATGGGGAAGTATGGGGAACTGAATCCCCAGAACCCACAGAAAAATGAGGCATGGTTACCCGTGCCAGAAACTCCAGTGTTGGGGGCAAGAGGTGGCAATGACAGGAGAATCATTGGAGCTTGCTGGTTAGCCTGTCTGTCCAAAACCAAGCCATACCAAGCAAACAACACTGCAACTTCAGGTACAATGAGAGTCTCTCTCAAGGAAATAACTCAGAATGGTCAAGAGTGATAGAGGACATCCACATTCTCCTCTGGCCTCTGTAATCTTGCTCAAGGGGCACATCTGCACATGCTTGTCAATATACCAGATGTGTTCTCATCTCTCCACAGAGGACACAGAGCTCTGTACAAACCCAGGAGGACCAGGGAGAAAATGAAAGGCAGTATTCCACCTCTAACCTCAGAGGCAGAGGCAACTGCTCCTTCAGCCCCATCTGTTCCTGGCTTCCACTGTCCTGATCTACTGCATCGTCACAGCTCATCATTGCATAACTCATGGTTTCTCCTCACAAGGAAAGTTGAGGAAAAGGAGCACGAGAGTAGAGTCTGAGTGTTCCGTTACCTCACTGGCACAAATGGAGATCCTGTTGGAAAAAGTAGCTGGGAGGCTTCGCATGTCTACTAAGACTCTGGTCTTAGACACCCACACTTCTATAAGCTTTGAGAAAAATTTGAATTTCACTCCAATTCATCCCAAATGCAATGTCATCACAAATATTGATGTTTCTCTGTCTTTTATAATCTTGATTATATAAACAGAAACCCTTCATTTTATCTCAGATCCATGATATAGTTCAAAATTACCCCTCATGACAATAGAACCTTAAAAATAAATAAACTAACCCAGGCACAGTGACACACACTCCCAACACTCAAGTGGCTGAAGTAGGAGGATCGCTGTGAGTTCAAGGCCAGCCTGAGACTACAGAGTGAGTTTCAGGTCAGCCTGGGCTAGAGCAGGATCCTGCCTCAAAAACAAAACAAAACAAAACAAAATAAAAAAGCCCCCATAAACTAAGACCTTATTCTCTGTTTTCAACAATGCTTATTTTCATAAATATCCATCATTGAATAGGTTTATGATCATTACATTTAAGTAAATGAATACATATTTAAGCTTCTCAGTATAAAGTCCTTATCTAGTGAATGGTGATATTACCCACAGATACAAAGCTCTGCATTCTTCACTATTTTTTTAAATATGAAAGAATAATTAGCACTTTCAGTTTTCTTTTTTTTTTTAATTATAAACTTTCAGTGACTTGCCCAAAGCTACACATTACTAAAGGACAGAGACATGATTTAATCCAATATCTGATGACTCCAGGCTCTTCTAAACATCTCTGTTGAATCTTTGGAGCCTAATGGGATTTTCCAGTTCTCTGTCAGTATTGCATTCTGAATGATTCCAGGCTTGATTATCACTTCCAGTCTAGTATCCAGCAGGTTCTGAGTACCGATGGAGTGCATTTTTAAGGAAGGCTTTTGAGGAATCCTGAATGCATTTCTGAAATTTCCTTGACTTTCTTTATGGTTATCCACCATTCTTTCTTCAGTTGGAATTGACTTTCTGTTATCACACCTGTGTCTATTCAAGATTTCTGACAATCTGTAAGTTATTTTTTTCCAATGTCTTTGTCTCTTTTGGATTTGAATGTTCTCATATCTTAGGGAGAACATTGTTATCACTGTTGCTATTAACAGTTCCTATTGTAGGTTACAAGTAAAACTGCCATGGATAAGTGGCTTCTGTAATTTGCTATCAATCACTATACTGTTTCTTATGTGATATTAACAATCAGTGCCATAGTTTCAGTATTTCTATGAGCAAGCATTGTGACAGTTTAGTTTAGCCTCTATGAGCTTGTAACATCCCTTACCCTAGTGAGTAGTTTGAGCTTGCATGTGGGAAGGGTGATAAATTATGATGCTTTCCAACTTGTCTTCCTTTTGAAGTATTAAACTCTGCAGTTTTTAGTTAATGCTGACTCGTCTGAGAATTTTCCCTCCAGAGAATATGAACCAAGTAGATCTCTTGCTATTTTCCTACCCAAACCAGTGCCTCTCTCTGGACACTGGCTGGGCTTCCCCTCAGTCAGTCTGTATGGAATATTTATAACACTTTGCAAGTGGACCTCCTTCCTCACAACACTTACTTACACTGCTCAATCTGAGGCCCATGGGTGGGTTCCTCTTCCTAATCATGCCCTCTGCAAATCTCTTGCAGAAGCCAGGCTCCATGGTCTCAAGTGCTGTCAGTGGTCCTATGGGAAGTCAATAGTGACGTTTTATGTGAGTGATTTTGAACACCACTTTGGTTCGCCAAATGTTTTCTAGATAGTCTCCTGTTTATGGGTAACAATATGAACCATGCTGCAATTTTTGAGAGAAAATTCTGCCTTCACTAATTACAGATGTAGTCTCTTTAAGGAAAGATATCTTAAATGTCCGTACTGTATATGTGCTTCAGATTTTTAAAATAAAAACGATAGTTGACATATTTGTTATGCTTAATCACATGTCCAGTGAATAAATAGGACAGGGCACTGGCTATCATCTGTGTCCTTTGGAATCACCTTTCCTATTTACAATCTAACACATTTGCTTGCTCTTTGTATCAACCCTTATGTGGATTTTACAAGCCATTAAGTAACATAAGGACAAAAAATGGAAAATGACTCAGTCAGTAACATTCAGAATGAGTACAACCATTAAGGAGAGGGAATGTCAAGGAGAATATTGTACTGGGTAAGATGTTTCTTCTCCACATGCCTTAATTCAGATTAAACAACTGAAGACTTGGTGGCTATAACTACATAAACTCATTTTTCACAGATTTGGAAACTAGAAAACTTAAGATCAAACCATCAACAGATTTGTTGTTGTTGTATGTGTATTTGTTTGTTTGGAGATGATCGTTTTGCCAGTATCCTCCCATGATTGAATCAGGAAATGAGTAAATTCCTGTATTTTCACTTATAAGGGCACAGTACTCCATAAGGAGGTTCTCTTCTCATAACATAACATCTCTAAGGACCCATGCTTTAATACCTTCAATTTTTGTGCTAAAATTCAGCCTACGACTTTAGTGGGGGCAAAAACTTTCAGTCCATGACAATAATGAAATGACATTTGTAGATTATTGCATACATAGTAAAATATGTAAATTATTGTATACATGACATGATGAATAGTATGTAATCTGTCATATTTCCTGCTTTTTTGGACTGTTAGGCAGCATAAAATAATATATTAAGCTCACTTTGTTATAAATATGGAAAGGAGTGTATTTATTTATTGTTCATGAGATTCCTTAACTGGAATAATTAATCAACCCACAGCTATATGTTTGCCTCATTCCTATGACACATAAATACAAAAATATAAAAATAATAACAAGATAAGAGCATGCCTTAGAAAAATCGAAGGGAACCTTAGGGATAATAAAATAAATGATTGTTTTCTAAGCCAGTAATAGATAGGCAGTATGACTTCACCTTTTCCTCAAGATGTGGAGCATTTTCACCTTTTCAACTCTCCCTCAGTGATAAGAACAAGTATATGGTAGCTTTGTTTTGAAATCTCTCTTTTTGGACCCATCCTGATTGACCATTAAAAGGAGCATCCTGCAGAGAAGAAAGAAATGGCATTAAGCAGCACTGTGCACACAAAGATGTAACAGTTTGCTGTGTCAGCCATGTGTATGGAGATGCTTGACTGGTGATGAGTTTAGGTGTGAGGATCTTGTCAGCCCTGTCTCGGTGCATGGGAAGTTTTTAGGCAGAAGCCTATTTCTCTGCACATCTTTTATTAATTTTATTAACCCTTCCTCATACCTTTCCATTTGTAGAAGAAACTTGTTTTTCTATTTTCTTGGCCAACTTATTTTTTCATAGGGCTCATGGGCTTCCACAGAGGATACTGCTTTTGGATGATCTTCCCTGTCCCACTGGTTTTATGATAGAGATTAGATTACTTTTTAGTTGGTTATTATCTTTGATAAAATGAAATGGGGGAAGCTTATTTCCAAAATAGGAAACTAGAGTACAGGCATAAAGTGTTTATCAAAACTGCCTTGCAAGGAAAATCCATGTGGGAAGTCACACGTGTGAATGGTCTCTGGGGAGCTGCAGCACAGGTTTCTAGCCTGTTCCTTATAATTTCTATGGACTTCTTTATAACTTTGGTGGTTATACAGAGTTGGGGGTGTGAGGGAGAAAAGGTGAGCTAAGTAAATAGTCTGCTATGTGCCATCTCTTTATAAATGAAATATTGTGCTTGTTAACATATTTTTATAAGACAAAGTGAAATTTTAGAAATTAAAACATGAATATAGAAAATTACTATCTAAAAAATATTTTAAATTTCTCTTCCCCCCCCACACACACACACTCCTTTTTCTCTAACTCATTGTCAAACCACTCTTGACCAAACTTATTTATTTATTATTTATTTATTGCTTGTGTGTGTGTGTGTGTGTGTGTGTGTGTGTAAGGTAGTGTGTGTGTGTGGGGGGTGTTATGTATAATGTAGTGTGTGTATGTGTGTGAGAGAGAGAGAGAAAAAGAGAGAGAAAAAGACCGATATGTATACATGTTAATGTGCCCTTGCAGCTCTCCATATGCTTGCCTGAGGTTCTGGTCACTCAGCTACAGTGGTGAAATCTTGACTATAGTGGCCTGAGTACAACTTCAGGTGTCCTGCTCCAACATTCTTTTGCCTGGTCTTATTTTTGAGCTTGTGTCTCTTTTTACTGTTTTCATAGCAACTTTTTTGATGATTGTAAGTCTCTGCTCCCCTGAGGGACTGGACATGAAGGCATGCATGGTCACCCAGCTATTTAATGTGGGGACAGAGTTTTGAACTCACAAAGTCTCTAGCCTCCTCAGGTCCTCATGATTGCACAGAAGGACACCTAACAACTAAAAGAGCAATGTCTCTAATCCAAACTCATTTTATAAAAAATAATTATAATTTTTTGAGATAGAGTTTTTGCATATTTCCCAGAATGTCCTTGGACTCCAGGGCTCAAGAACCAACCCCCAACACCCAGCATCTGGGGCACCTAGAACGACAGTTGTGTGTCACTATGCCTGACTCTCAAATTTTATTTTAAGTGTTCATTCTGCCATTTTCAGAATATTTTTCATTAATTTATCTTTAAAAATTTGTTGCTTTGAAAGCCACTCTAGGGTTATGTAATGTGTAGGTCTACACAATTATTACCTGCTGTCAGCAAAACTGAATAGCTGGGAGGGAGTAATTATATATTCCCTGGTGTCATAAGCCACTTCCAAACATATTGTAATATATATTTCATTTAAAAGTGGTGGTAACTAAATGAATCACAACCTTTTGGGGATAGGGTAATAGATAGTATATTAATACTGTGTATAGTCTGTAAGAAGTCAGTATATTAAAATCTGTCAGAAAAGGTCATCATTGGTTATGGGTTAATATCGGTAGTCACTTCTTTGAATAGTGTCAATATATATTGGTCCTTATCTTTGATATGACTCAAGGCAGGAAAAAAAAAAAGACCTTCGGCATTTTGGTGTTGACTTATAAGTTAAGATTACACCGTCTGTGGACTCTGGGACCCAGGGAAAGAAGGGGTTTCCTTTCTGGCTTGCCCTACCCCCAAACAATTACCTGTGGAGAGTTATTAACTGTATTTTGCTAATAATCATTGCCTGAGGACTTTCTGGAAGCTCAGAGAACACAGGGACTTGTAAGAGTCAGTCTGTTTATACATAGGCTGGGGTTTTCTTTATAAACCAATTAGAGTGAGGCAGCCATAAACAATTTCTGAATGGCCACTTCTTTTAATTTTTGACATGGACATTTATTGTATTTTAGAGGACGAGATAAATTTGATGATCTGCATTAAGAATGAAGGTAAGTGACTATCTGAAGGATAAGTAGAGAAATCATGTGTGTCCTTTTTCACTGTAAGAGGAAAGTTCAAAAGATGAGGACAAACATGTTTTCTTGGCCTTGCTGCTCATTAAGTGTCCATTGTTTTGATAATGGCTTCATTATAAAGTAGAGATGTGAATAGTGGATTCTTTTCAGCCCGACTCATGCAAAGCAAATAGACTGATATCCTCTGGGCATTGTGATCAATTACCAGTAATGAAAGAGAAATGAATGATTCTCATATGCCTTTGCACATGTTATTTTGCAAGGTTATCAGTGTCTCTTGAAGATTTGGAGAAGGCTGGGAATTAATGGTAGCACCATAAAGCACAAAGTTCTGTCCTTTGTCTTCTGTTCCTCCCATTAAGACTTGCTGTCAGGCAAATTTACATGGGCCTTGAGGAGAGTGTTGGTGAGTATAGGACTAAGACAATAGAGCTACATTTGAAGATTTCCTGCTATGTGAGTAATGGACATTTATAGATTAGGCAACTATCAGTGATTTTAATTTAGTTCCTTGGTAGATGGAACCTTGGGGGGGAAATGATCTTGTTATATTGAGGAGGTCCTTTTTATTTTTTTTTAAATTGTACAATGATTGAAAATCATGGCTATCACTACCAGTGTTTTAACTATTTGTAATTATCGTGGAATGATGACAATATTTACTGCACAAAGAACTTAGTGTTAGCATTGCAGCATTAATATTACTATATTCTGTTGCAAAACCTGACAGGGATCTCTGCCACTGATGGGAGGTGAGTATTATGATCATATTTTTCATATGTTTTCTCTGGCTGGATACAATGGAGATAGGATTTGCAATCCTTTACTTAAGACACATAAGATATATCAGACAAATGTGATATTCATTTTAGTTTTATGTGGTTTTCATTTTCTTAGACCCAAACTTAAGGACTACTAATGCAAAAACTAGTAACACTAATGAAAATTATAAGGAAATACTTAAAAATGCAAAACAAAAATATGACTACTAACAGTGCAAAAATAGATCTGAAAAGAATTTTTTTTTGTTTCTGCTATCTTAAGGGAGGAAAATCTTGGTTCTTTCATCTCCTGATTCATAATTAACTAAAGAAGAATTAATGTATGTATTACTCTAATACCCTAATTAATATGAATCTCTTATCATAATTGTGATGAAAGTGTACCAAATTAGTGTTCTATAGCTGGAAGAGTTGAAAACTGTATCTCTGTGAGATGTGATCATGACAATGTCCAAATCTCAGAATACTGTCCTCTGATCGATTCAATAAGGATTTGTCCCAAAGAACCTTTTTTTTTTTTTTTTTTTTTTTTTTTTTTTTTTTTTTTGCAGAGAGAAACACAGAGAGAGACAGAGAGAGAGGGAGACAGATAGAGACGGGCACGCCAGCAGCTGCTGCGAACGAAATTCAGATGTGTGCGCCCCCTTGTGGGCAAGTGCAGCATTGCGCCCTTGCATCACTTTGCATCTGGCTAAATGTGAGACCTGGAGATTAGAACTGACGTTCTTAGGCTTAGCGGGCAGGCGCCTTAACCGCTAAGCCATTTCTCCAGCCTGTTGTCCCAAAGAATCTTATAAAAATATTTGCATGCATGTGTGTTTGTGATTTGTGCATGTGTTCACGTGTTAGTTGGTGCCACAATGAGCACATGGAGGTCAGAGTAAAACCTCATGTGTCATTCCTTGCCTTCCACCTTGTTTGTGCCAGGATAGCTGTCCTACCAGCTTCTGAATATTCTTTTGACTCTACCTCCCATCTCACCAAAGTCATGCTGGGATTACAGGTGAACTTCTGAATATTCTCTTGTCTCTACCTCCCATCTTAGTGTAGGCCTGGAAATAGTTAAATTCAATATTTGGTTCTTCTTTCTTAAGGGATTATAGATGCTTGTCACTTCATTTGTCTTTGCATGGGTTCTGGGTTTACAAACTCAGATCTTCATACTTGTGTAGCAAGCACTTTCTGAGGCATCTCCCTAGCCTACAAAGAATAGAATTTCTAACTTTAATGGTCTGTGATTTAGTGATCATTAACAATAGTCACCCATTAATATATTAAATCAGAAGTTATTTTACACACCTGAGCGTCAGGGCTTTGCTACACGTTAAGAAGATGACAAATGAAGAGCCATAATAGCAATTGTTTTTAGGAGCTTGCAGTGTAGAAAAGAAAACAGTTGGGTTAAGTAAATAAATGTAATAGGATAGCAAATCTAGATCACTCTCATATACCTGTCTTAATCTTGGACACTTATTTAAGGAGGACTGTGGTATGGATATTTCTTTTCTCACGGATGAGTTCAGTGACTTACCGCAGCAGCCCTAAAGAGCTGCCTTGCCCCTCCTACCACATGAGGACACACAACCATAGCAAGAAGGGGCCGTCCATGAGAAAGCCCAGTGTCTTTCAACACCTTGAACTTGTGTTTATCAGCTCTATAATTCTTAGAAACAAATGTGTAACTGTTTGTGGTGCCTTGTTATTGGATGGAGTAATAAGAACAAGAGGTCACTCAGCCCATCTCAGGGTTTTGAGTACTGGTGTTAGGATTATTTTGTTAGTTTAAAAATAGGTAATTTTTATGCTCAATGTACCAAATCAGGCCAATACTGATTTCATCCAAGTGTTCCACTGGAAAAATATATCTTAAAAATCATGTTAATTTTCAGACTTGAATGTCCCTTACCATGACTCATCTTTGAATAATTGTGTCCAATTTTCTCAAGAGAAATAAGGGAAGAAAGGACCACATCAGCAATGCCAGCCTTTAGATAATATACTAGAAATTACCCTCTGTAGGTAGAATCCAACCGGTCCTTTGTCTGTGAGGAACATGGAGACAATACCATGGAAATTCAACAAGACAACACTTTCAGTGTCTAAGGCCATGCCAGCTTGAAATGAACATTCCTGTGTGATATTAGAAAACATAAATGTAAAGATCTTATACTTTTCTCAGAGCCTAGGAAAGAAATCAAACACCCTATGTTCTGGGCTATAGAGATGACTTAGAGGTTTAGGTGCTTGCCTGTGAAGCCTAAGAACCCAGGTTTGATCCCTCAGAACCCACATAAGCCAGATTCATACAATGGCATATGCATCTGGAGTTTGTTTGCAGTAGTTGCAGAGACTCTGGTGTGCCTAGTTCCCCCCTCTCATAAACAAACAAACAAATACATAAATTGAATAAAACACAGTTTTAAAAAAACCCTGTGTAATTTCCATCTGCTGATTCAACTTTTCATTTAAGAGACCAAAGCTTGCCAGTTGGCAACTGTGCCATCTTTTAATTTACAATGTTTGTCACCATCCCGCAAATTTCATTAGATCTAATATGCCATTAAATGCGTGACAAACTATTGTTTTGGATAACATTAAGAAAGAAAACTGTGTCTGTATGGCTAAGTGGTTAAAGGCACTTGCTTGCAAAGCCTGGTGGCTAGAGTTCAATTCCCCACTACCCATTTAAAGCCTAATGTACCAAGTGGCATATGTATATGGAGTTGTTTGTAGTTGCAAGAGGCCCTGGCACACTCATTATCTCTCTCCCTCTCCTTCTCCCTCTCTCTGTTTGCAAGCAAACAAACAAATTTCTATCAGGAATACCAAAGCTTCATTCTTTTTAAATGTTCTGAAAAAGCTCTCTAAGGTCATCTTCATAGCCAAGTATATTTGTCTGAACTACCTCAGCTGGCAGGCACAATAAACAATGGGCAAAATAACAAATGGGTACTGTGGTATTCTTTCTTCCTTCCTTTCTTTCTTTCTTTCTTTCTTTCTTTCTTTCTTTCTTTCTTTCTTTCTTTCTTTCTTTCTTTCTTTCTTTTTTTGCCATAAGCCACAAGTTTTTCAGTCTAGGAGGGGTTCTTTGATCTGGAAGTAGATGGGTAGAAACAGGGAACAGCTATCCCCTCACTGATGATGGGATGATGGCAACATAGTTGGCAGCTGCTGGAAAAGGCCAAGTATTTTAAGTTGCCTTCAGTGTGAAGATGCACCCTGATTTCAGAGATGTTAAAATGTGCAAAAAAGTGCATCTCTCAGTTGCAGTAATAAGCTCTGTGAGTAGGAGCTTTGTAACATCTCCTGGTATGTTGAAAAGGCCAGGGCTACTTATGTGAACACTGAATGTGTTATCATGTAATTCTGTTGACAAGTTGCTCTCAGTGCTTCCAACAGTTCACTGATCTGATAACAACCTCTCCTCAGTCATAAGTAAAAATGAAAATGGATGGAGTCCTGTTTCATTCTCCTCTGTCAGTGAGAGAAAGAGAGAAAGAAAAGGAAGGGAGGGAGAGGAAGAGGGGAAGGAACATGGAGACAGAATGATTTTTTTCTTTGATTCCTGGGATTGGTGTTCAGTACATTTGGAGAGATTAACAGTGGGATAACATCCAACTTTGAGAATATTTTGTTGGTTTAAAAGACCATAATGGGGCTAGAGAGATTGCTTAGCAGTTAAAGGTGCTTGCTTGCAAAGCCTGATGGTGTGGGTTCAATTCCCCAGTACTCACACAAAGGCAAAAGCATAAAATGGCATATTCATCTGAAGTTCATATGCAGTGGCAGGAGGTCCTGGTATACCCACAATCAATCAATCTCTGTCACTCACTCACTCTCTTTCTCCTGCTTTCTCTTTGGCTCTCTCAAATAAATAAATATTTTTTTGGATAAAGGACATAATGGTGAAGGAAAGCCATCAGGGCCTAGAAATAAAAGAAACTTAAGATCTAAATGCTGTGGTAGAAATAGGAGCTAAGCTAAAACATATATTAATTTTTCTGTTGTTGTGAATTTTGTATTTCTGACATCTTTTGGTCTTGGGAAAAGGGATTCATGATTCCTGGACTGCAGAGTCTTGAAAGACAGGCGAAGGCAGGTGATAATTTATACTCCTTTTACCACTTTGACTTTTGGGTAGAGATAAGCTCTCATGTTACTTGGAGAGTTAACTAAAGAATGTTCAGGGCTGGAGAGATGGCTTAGTGGTTAAGGCACCTGCCTGCTAAGCCTAAGAACCCAGTTCCAATCTCCAGGTCCCACGTTTAGCCAGATGCAAAGTGACACAAGAGCGCTATGCTGCACTTGACCACAAGGGGGGGCATGCATCTGGATTTCGTTCACAGCAGCTGAGAGACAGCTGGCGTGCCCATTCTCTATCTATCTCCCTCTCCCCCCTGTCTCTGTCTGTCTCTCTCTGTGTCTCTCAAAAAAAAAAAAAAAAAAAAAAAAAAAAAAAAGAATGTTCAGTCTAGGTTCCAATCCTGGAGATTTGGGAGTGAAGTAAAGAATGGAACCTATCATGCTGTTTCTAATGAAGATGGTATAATGTCGCAAGTAAGCATGTTTGATGTTTAAGACTAAATTGTCAATTTGACAGGCTTTATAATCACTATGGAACTATGTCTGGCTATGTCTCAGACGGTGTTTTCAGAAAAGATTATGTGAAGTGGGAATGCTAACCCTACATATGGGCAATACCAAACTGAATAAAAAGGAGAAAGTAAGGTGAGCACCAGCTGACTACAGACATAGGTTGACCAGATACCTGCTGCTTTTGCCTCCATGCCTTCTGCACCATGACTGACTGCATTCCTTCTTAAACTGTGAGCCAGAAGAAATGCTAGAAAGTTACTCCTTGTCAGGTATTTTGTCTCACAGCAAGGAGAAAAGTAATTTATATATTTTTATAGATATGAGTAAATATTTTCGTTTCCCACATTGCTTTTTCTAAGAATCCATAGAACTGCAAAAAGTCCTATCACACAGGAAATCTCTTTGTGGAAGAACAGGAACACTTTGGCCTGGATTTGGCTAAATTGACATTGTGAATATGTATATATTAACATGCATTTTCTTTTTTCTTTTGTTGAGAAATAGCTTTGTTTCTCTAAACATTTTTAAGTTTTATAAAAGAACCTTTTTCACTGACTGGATCTGGTCACTGCAATGTACAACACTGCAAACCTTTGACCTGAGATACTCCTTAGTTTTTTAAAAGTATTTTTATTTATTTACTTATTTGTAATGAGAGAGAGAGAGTGAAGGAGGGGAATGAATGGGAGTGCCAGGGCCTCTTGCTGCTGCAAATGAACTCCTGACTCATACACCACTTTGTGCATCTGGATATTTACATGGGTACCAGGGGATCAAACCTAGACCATCAGGATTTGCAAGCAAGCTGCTTAACCACTGAGGCATCACTCCAGCCCAACTCTTTAGTTTTGAAAATACAAAGATACCATTCTGGCTTGTATGAAAAAAAATCCATTTATGTGTGAGAATTTTTCTTTGGTAAAATTTCTAGAGAAGAAGAAGCATATGATGACATTGTTAATTTGGTAACACAAACATTTATGACAGTATTCAAGCACCTTGCACAGGGAAGCAAATGTGGATAATTGTTCAGTGTAGGTGGAAATATGTCAGCTGGCTGTCAGCCCATTGGCAAAAGGTTTGGACCATTTGAATTGGATAGCTTGATTGTGTATTTAAGAGCATTTGTTTTCTCTCATGAAGGAAATGATGCGTGCAGCATCCCATGTGTGAGAGATAATTGCCCTACACACTTACCAATGGTTTGCATTTAATTAGCAACAGTTTCTACTGGGTTTTATCTACTGAGCTGTTTCAGTAAATGTTTGGTAGTATGTTTGTCATATTTGTAAATTTTTAATGTATTTCTAAACCTTGGTGCTTCGTTAGGTTATTTAAGCATGAACCTCAAGAAAAACATTTTTTCAGAAATGTGGGCTTCAGTTTTCTTAGCTGTCTTAGGGCTTATGCTAAGTGGTTATGCTACATTCTCATGAGGACTTAAATGATGTTAAGGTATTTTTAAAATGTGCTATGGATATGACAATCCTCCCTAATACCCCCTCCCCACCACATACACACAAAACTCATGTGTTGAACTCATTGCAGTGTTCAGAATTGAGGCTTTGGGACATGGTTGGATCATTAGGATGCTGACCTGGCCAGTCTCTGCTCTCTGGACATCATGAAGCAAGAAGCTTTGCTCTGACACTCCTTCCTTTATGATGCTTCTGCCTTGCTGTGGGTCTAAAAGTATTGCATCATAATGTTACAGTTCCTTTTCTCACTCAACCATAAGTATCTTATGGAAGGAAAAGGTTTATTTCCACCTTATAGTGTCAAAGGAAAGTTTCATTGTGTTGAGAAATCGTGGCATGAGAAGACAGTATGGCATCATAACTTGTTATATTAGCTGGAAGAAAGCAGCAAGAGTGAACCAGCTAACACTGGCAGAGAGTCTGGACAAGAAAGTTCCAAGGCCTGCTGGTAGTGAACCACCATCTTCAATAAAGATCCCAAAGACTCCACAACTTTTCCAAATTGCCACTATCTGGGGACCAGGTAGTCAAAACACATGAGCCTATGGGGGACACATTACATTCAAACCACCATATTCACTAACTGATACCTCCATATTGGTGATCCAAAGCAGTCTTTCCTCCTTGATATTGTTCTCATTTATTTTGTCACAAAAACAAAACCTCTGCATAAGACAATGTTATATTATGTACTTAAGAAGTGAACACAGTTGTAA
Source organism: Orientallactaga sibirica (assembly GCA_036365145.1). NCBI lineage: Eukaryota > Metazoa > Chordata > Mammalia > Rodentia > Dipodidae > Orientallactaga > Orientallactaga sibirica. The sequence continues at coordinate 15,314,428 of JAEOAD010000008.1, forward strand.
TTTAGATTGTATTTCTTTCAGAAAGGATGCATGGGGCATGTTCTAGAGCAGGAACTCTCACACATAGGCTCTATCTATCCCAAATTGACCTTAAGATGCTGATGAAAAGTCCAATTCTCTAAGAGCCACAGAATAAACTACTAAATTACTAAATTACGATATAAGGCTTTCATAATTAAGGTTAGATGAGCTAACAAAGTTAGTGTATTAGTTACTTCACTCATTTCTGTGACCACATACCTGACAAAAAACAGCTGAAGAAAGGATAAAGTTTATTTTGGATCATTGTTCCAAAGGAACTAGTCCATCATGCTGGGAAAGATATGGGGTAGAAGGTATTGAGCAAGAATCTCTTAATGATATTGGAGCTTGCTTTTTTTCTATAGCTACATAATTCTCTGATCTCTGCTCCTCTTTGTGGAGTTGGGGTTATAGGTATGCGTGACCACACCCAAATGGTTATATGGGATCTGGAGATTTGAATGTGGCAGTTTCCGGGCTAATTAGGCCATCATGCTTGCACAGGAAATGTGCTTAAACACTGAGCCACTTGGATAGTCTTCTTTCTTTTAGCCCACCAAAAAGATAAGGTGGGTCTTTCAACCTCAGTTCACCAAATTAAGATAATCCCTCATGTGCATGTTCATAGGCAAATCTTATATAGCTATTCCTTTTCAGACATGTCCAAAGGCTTTTTATAATATGATTATAGATCTTATCAAGTTGAAAATCAGTATAAACTCTCACAGGTAAGATGATGATCCAACATGATCTTGGAAGGGGGAAGATAGAAGGTTTTATACCAATAGGAAGTAAGGCCTCACTGTCTCTGCATGCCTAGTTGTTCATCTGTCTATCTCTTTATCTCCACTCAATGAGGCAAGGCCATTTGAGGACACAATGAGACAGTGCCTGTCTGAAAGCCAGAGAAAGGACACACACCAGAATCTGGCCATACCAATACATCTTACAGAATTAAGAGGAAGTACATTTCTGTTATTTAAGCAATGCTACCTATTTAGTTATGGTAGCACAAGCTAGGTAAGTCAGATTTTGTCAAGAAATGCCAGTTCTGCTATAATGAATATTTTACATGTAGAAGTGCCTTTGGATGTGAATAATGGGTGGAGTTCTATGATATGTGCAAGAAATATGGACACTAAATGTGATTCTGGTCAACTTTCAGAAATAGGATAGCTTGTGAGGAAAAGCTTCCGACTTAACCTGTTAGAGAATACACACATAATCATTAAAAAATGTTACTAGTAACATGAATGTTGAAGGCCTTTCTGGCACAGTCTTAGATAGAAATGAAGAACCTGGTACTGATGGTTGGAAAACAATGTATTCCTTGTAAAGAGCTTATAACCTAGAATTCGGGGAAGCCCAAACATATGCATGATAAAATTAGATATTTAGCAGAGAATTTCAAAATATTGAAAACATATCTTGGGGCTTTCTTACTGCTTGTAGTAAAATATAAAAGGACAAATGTAAACCAAGGAAGGAATGGTTAAGCAAAAAGGAGGCAGAGCTAAAAAGATTTGGAAGATACTTCCTGTCCATATTGTAAGAAATGAGAAAGCACGTAAAGCAGAAGACACATGTGTATGGCTGGGTTTTCTCTTTGTAGAGAGATCTTTGGATCATGTGAGCTGAAATATTTCCACTTTTTGTTAAATGGGGTAAAATCCAATAAAGGGAGTCGTTCAGACTTCTTACATTCTGCAATACAGGATGAGAATGTTTCACACCATTGTTCAAGCAAAGGAAAAGTAACCTGAAAGCAACGTTGACACAAAAACAAAGCTCTCACCTCAAAGGACATAAGAGGTAGTTTCTTTGTAGCCAAATTTGAGTGGCTGTGGTCAGCAAACCAAAATAGCCAGGTTACTCCAAATACATGGTTCTAATATGGTAACAATTTCATAAAGCTTTTATAGTAACAGAACAAAGAAAGCCATAATCCCAAGACATTTTTCAAATATATGAGTAGAAACATCAGGTACGCAGGTTATAGCAAAGCAGTGAACTATCTGCTATAGGTCTTAAATGCTACCTGGTGACATTATTAACCTCTGGCTTGTTGGAAGCTAATGGTCTCTTGGTACATTCCAAATGTATTTACCTAATAGTCTCAAGGATGAGAGGTCAAATACAGAGGTGGTCAATGAATAGCTGTACAGGGAACTGAAGTTAGTCTAAGATAATTTGGCTCCTGACCCACTATCTCCCAACTATCCACAGTCACAGAAATTCAAATCCATCAGTCAAAATTGTAGAATATTTAAAAACCAAATTTGAATTTTTTTGGGAACTTCAAAGCAGCTCAGAAATAACCAGGGCCATTGGCTTGTTTTCATGGCGAGGCAGCTTTCTCCTAGTGACAATATGGGGATAGGACTTCCTGGATCCTAGATAATATGATTCTAATCTGGAAGAGTCATTAGGATAGGATGTACTGTCCTACAGATCGAGAAGGCAAAGCCAATATCCCAATAAAAGCTAAGCACCATGACACATAGAATTATTATTATAGTCTTAAAATCTAATGGAAATTGACTTACTAAATTTTGGATGTGTTGGGTCCTGCCACCCTTTTTCCATCTTATTTCTTCTTTTTGAAATGGGAAGATTTATTCTGTGCCTTTTATGCTATTGTATTTTAGAAACATAACTTGTCTGATTTAACAAGTTCACAGCTGTAGAGAATGAATCTAACTTCAAGTCTCACCCAGATCTGATTTTTTTTTAAAAAAAAATTCAGATGAGACTTTGGATTTTAGATTTAGAAATGGTGCTGGAATGAGGTAAGACTTTTGGGGATATTGGGTTGGGATGAATTTATTTTGTATTCAAGAAGAATATAAAATGCATAGGCCAGGAACAGAAAGCCATGGAATGAGTTGTATTTCCACTACATGCATATGTTGAAACTATCACCCTAGATTTAAGTATTTAGAGATGCTGTTTTCAAAAACTAAAGTTAAGTAAAGGTGGGCTGTAATGTGATGAGATTGGTGTTCATACAAGAAGAGAAAAAGGGAGAGCTAGAGAGCTGGATAAGCAGTTAAGACACTTTCATGTGAAGCCTAAGACCCAGACTCAATTCCCCAGGTCCTACATAAGTCAGATACATATCATGACACATGCATCTGGAGTTCATTTGCAGTGGATAGAGGCCCTGGCACATCCATTTTTTTCTCTCTCTCTATCTTAAATAAATAAATAAAAAGATAAAAAAAGAAGATACAGTAGAAATGGGTAGAAATGGAGAGAGAGCTCCCAGCAAAAGTTGATTACATAGCATCTTGAGCTTGGACATTTTAGCCTATAGAAATTTTGGAGAACAAAATTATGTTGTTTCAGCCACCCAGTTCCTAGAATTTATATAGCTGACTAAGATACTTGGTTTAGCTTAAAACAGAAATGAGGTAACTTTGGGATCTGTATGGTATGAAGGCCCTACCAGTAGCACATATAGGAATCCAGACTGTGCAAGATAAAGAGAAGATAGATGCTGTTGCACCAGCAGAATGGCAGAGGCTGGGGTGAGGCATAGTGAGCATATTTGATCCCAAAGCTGAAGAGTTTGAAATGCCACAGTGTGGAAGGTTTGGAGACTTGAGGATTCAGCGGACCATCATCGGTTCAGATAGATAATGAAAATTTCTGGTAATGTGTGGGCAATCCAGGTGATGTCTGGAAGAAGCCAGCCGTACCCTGCCTGGTAGTATGAGCTTAGGTTCATAGGCCACAGAGTCTGGGGAAGACCAAGCATTTTGCTTTACATGCTTTTCATGACATACTGTTAATAATAGGAGAAGCTTTGAGGGAGAAATGATTAAGGAGTCAGAATTCAGACTTGATGCCACAGATGTGTTCTGAAGGAGCTTTTGTGTTTCTCGAATAGGTGCTCATACTGTGCCTGACACAGTCCTGCAGAACTGTGGTTTGTGTTCTATACATGTTGTTTCCTTTTCTCTTTGGTGGTGTTTTCCTCTCCCACAAAAGCTTGGGATGTACACACAGATCAATTCTCTCAGTATATGCACCATGAGCTTGTCCTTGTCTAAGCCCTTGACCAAGAAGATGCTAAAATTATTCTGGAAAATATGTTAATAGATATTCAGATGATGACTTTTCAGGTAACTTATTTCCATTTTAATAGAGAACCTTCAGGAGGCACAAACTCCAAACACAAGCAGGCCATGCTAATGACATATTTTCAGGCCATTTTCCTCTCAGATTAGGTAGCTGTCCCATTGACTTAAGTGGAGGTATAAGTAAAGTGGAACTAAACCACCTGATCTTAAGGTTATAAATAGATATGAAAGAGACTTGCTCTATTCCCACTCAGCACAAAGTGCTAGGGTTGTATCCCTTCCTATTCCTATACTTTATCAATATTCTCATTTGGTCTTCGTTTATATCTCCCTCCCTCGGTGTGTGTTTGTTTTGAGCACCTAAAGGTACATGAGTTCAACCACTCTGTCTCTTACCATTTCCCTTTTACACTCATCTACAATTCTCTCCTTTTAAGGACCACATCAGTTCTGTACCTTGTTTCTCTCAAAGCTCTTAAAATCATACTACCTATGTTTTATCTACAATTATTCTTTTAATTGGGTTCTGCTCACAGCTCTCATTCTGTACACACTAGAAACTCAAGTCAACCAGAACTTTTTTTTTTTTTTACTAACTTTAGCAAACACTTTCCAAAATTTAGACCTAGCATGTCATTACATTTTGCTAACTATTTTCCTGTTGCTTATAAGAAATCAACCATTGACACTACCTCTTTCAGCAATAATGAGCTATATATACTTGTGGTGGTATGACTGAGATGTCCCTCATAAAATCATGTGTTTTTAAAAATGCTTTGTTGTCCCCAGCTGATGTCAATTTGGGAGGTGGAACCTTTCTGGAGGAAGTATCTTGTTTGTGGTGGGCTTAGTGGTATTATAACCAGCTCCTCTTTGCTAGAACTCAGCTCATTTCTCTGCTGCTGTTTTCACCTGATGTGACCAGGGGATGGTGTTTATCCTTTGTTTGTACCATGCTTTCCCCTGCAATCAGGAAGCACTTTTTTGAAACTGTAAGACAAAATAAATCCTTTTTTTCCCATTGTGCCAGCAATGCCAAAGTAGCTACAATAGAAAATTGGTACCAGAGGAGTGGTTTTGTTACTGCTAGAAACTGGATCATGTGATTTTTGGAACTGTTTGTTGGGGGATTTGAAACCTTAGACTGAGACACTTGCAATGTTGTCAGTAGAGCTTGATGAATTCTTGTGAGACTTGAGAGACCTAAATGTAGAAAGAACTGTACTGTGCAGGCTTAGCTTATGAGGGGAAGAGTGAACTTTGTCAGGACAAGACTAGTAACATTGTGTATGAGAGGCTGGCTGTGTTCTTCCTGTATCCTGAGAATTTGATCAGAGCTGGATTTGTAAGAAATGCACTGGTGTGAGAGAAGGCTATGGGAGAGAAATCAATGAGAGTTTCAGGCAAGAGACTAAAGCTCAGTTGAACTGCAACAGTTTGAGAGATTACTACTTTTGAGGATTGGGTCATCAGTTGTGCATTGGGACAGTAGGAAGAATACGTAAGGAATTTTCTTGCTCCTCAAAATTGACTTTATTCACCTCTGAAATACAAAAAAAAAAAAAAAAAAAAATGGTAGCCAACCTGGTAATATGTGAGTATAACAAATGCCAGAAAGAGAAAGCCATTGAATTTGCCTCACAGTTTTTGGAAATGTTCACTGAGTGGTGTGCAGCAGGGTTGTGAGAGTCACTGTGTGGATGCCTGATGGAGCCATGTTGATGAACTATGGGTTGCAGCGGAGACCCTAGGATATCTGATATGCCAGGATTGTGGTAGGGTCACAAGAAGAGCTGCTGTCTTGGAATAGAGTTTTCCATGGGCCGTGAGCAGTTCAGTTGGAGAGGTGAAACTGGAACACCAGAGACCTTTCACTGGTCACAGTTTCTGGACAAATAACTGAGGAACATGGATATTTGCTCTGTTTGTTTGAGATCTTGCCTTGGTTCTATCCTTCCATGCAATGCCTTCTTTGGAAATTAGAATGTTATTCTGTGCCATTATGTGTATGTAACTTGTGTTTCGGTTTTACAGACTGACTGATAAGAGACTTTGTATTATGGGGATGTTTGAACAGTTTTGGGATTCATAAAAACTATGAGGATCTTTAAAGATTCAGTTGGACTGAATGCATTCATACGTTATGAAATGGTCATGAGCTTATGGGGACCAGGAGAAAAGTGTGGTGGTTTGAATGAATGATCCCATAAAATCATATGTTCTGGATACTTGGTACCCAGTTGTTGGCAATATAGGAATTGGAGCCTTGGTGGAGAAGACATGTTGTTGGAGGTGGGCTTTGCTATCTTATAGCAAGTTCTCCCTTTCCAGATATTCACTCACTCCTGCAGTTGGTCTCATCTGCTGTGCTACAGAGGTGATGTCCAGCCTTAGCTCATGACATACTTTCTACTGCCATCATGAAGCTTCCTCTTGAGACTGTAAATCAAAATAAATCCTTCCCTTCCATCAGCTGTTTTTGCTCAGGCATTTTGACCCAGAAATGCAAAGGTAACCATAATACCCCAAAGGAAATAGTCCCAGATTATAACTAACATCTACAAAAATATGCCCTTGACCCCTATTCCCTTATTCTTCTTGGTCTGACTAGGACTTCTGCTAGGAGTGACATAGAAATGAAGCTAAAGAAAGACTTGTCATTCCAGTTGCCTTTGCAGATTTTCAGGTCTATAGGAAGCTTAAACTAGGAAAGAACTATTTATTAAGGCAAGAGATTTAAAAAAAGATTTTTATTTTTAAATTAAACCACAAAGTATGATTTTGGCATTTCGAGACACAATTTGTTTTAGTTGATTTCCTCCCTGCCCAGTCTCCCTGATTCTTTGTATCCTCCACTCTTTCCTTTCTGTTTTATTGTCACAGGTATCTTTTACTCCCTCCTTTCTTTCTTTATAATCTCTTTATACCTCTATTGTATATAACTTTTGGATATAAAAGTCTTTCTAACTTTTTAGGTATTGCCCACTTTTACCCAAAATTCAATCTAACCTGGACCCTTAGGCTTTGCAGGCATGTGCCTTAAGTGCTAAGCCATCTTTCCAACCCCAGTTTTGAGTTTTAATTATTATATTGTACATTATATTCACATTGCTTGAAAGACTGTTTCCTAAGACTATAGAAGGAATTAAACTTGTTAAAGTCTAATCAGTTTTAGAGAAGTAAATTAAAAAAAAATCACATAGTATATCAGTTCTTGTGTGTTTTTCAAAGGAGAATATCTGATGAATATTTTATATTCATGCACAATAATATAATATTGAAGGTCTATATGCCTTAAAAAATTGTTCTACAGGAATGCCTTGTTCCTCATCTTTCTTATTCCTAACTCTCATCACACTGAGTGAGCATTGGTGCACACATACACACACAAATATGCACACACTCACACAAGACAATGCATGAAAAATGAGTTTTTCATGCTTCAATCTTATGTTGGCATTTTCAATTCTCAATATGAAGTTACTTTTGGAAGAAATTGAGATCCATTTTTCATTTAGGAGAAGACAAGTATTAACCACAATCTGGTCTTTGATAGGAACAAGATGGGATGATTAAAATTACTTCATCCTGGATTTGAAAAAAAGAGTATATAATAATAAGCAAATATATATTTTCACTACTATGCTGAAATGCCTTAACTTCTCATTATTACTATTTCCTTCAAAAAATAATGGTCGGCTTCAGGAAATATTTATAGTTCCAGTAGTTTCAGAATGAAATTACATTATTTTCCTGTATTGGTTTGTAACTTTAACATGTATATTAATTCCCAGGCCTGTGGACCAGAAATCAGGCACCAGAAATCATCCCCATTGCATATTTGAATCAATCATGATTCTGAGGATGAGCTAAGGATATATATACAGGTTTTCCTGATTCTGAGCCATTAGCAATCTTTTGGCCAATCTTTGAGGGTGTCAGGAAAGTGTAAGAGAAATGCAGGAAAGAACACTGGACTTGATTTTTATAGACAGCTTATTCAGAGGTACAGCAAGAGGCAGTACCCTTACCATGGGATAAAGACTGAAGCACTGAGTAAGGCTGGAGTTCAAACTTATAAGGAGGATCCTAAGACAAACAGACTGAATCAACTACCAGACCAAGAAAAGTAGATAAATTATCAACATTATTTGCTCAGAACAGGCTTTTTAGCAAAATTACCTAGGGAAAACTAGATGTCTCTATTCTTTGCAGCCTTCTAATCTTAAGGTTAGTTATTAACTTTTTAGTTCCCTCTAGTTTTCAGGAAAGGCTATTAACCCTTGAGAAAGCGTAAATAAATAAATATGCTAACAGATTTATTGCATTTGATGTTGGAATATTTTTGTGAAGTTATATTAGTTAAATGTTTTTATCTGCAAAGAGATGATCCCACAGGACTGTTAAGAGGATAAAATTAATTATGTAACATGTATTCAGATGTTGGCAAAATACAGTGCACTGTGAGTGCTTGACTTTTTTTTTTTTTTTTTTTTTTTTTTTTTGGTTTCTTCGAGTAGGGTCTCACTCTAGCTCAGGCTGTCCTGGAATTCACTATGTAGTCTCAGGGTAGACTTGAACTCATGGCAGTCCTCCTACCTCTGCCTCTCAAGTGCTAAGATTAAAGGTGTGAACCACCATTCTGGGCCAGAGCTTGAAAACCTTTCCTTCAAAGCAGACAAAGAATTCACATTGATAAATTCATTAACTGCTTTTAACATGTCTAGGAAATGATTTAGAAACACTTACAATTCTTTAAATATGATTTTGTTTCTGCAGCCATTGTATGCAAGAGAGAATGCATTACTTTTCAGTGTGGTGTTAGATGCCACAGAGAACATACAGAAATATCCATGTATGCTGGCCAGCCACTGGTATGTTAGGAAAAATTGTGTTGTCAGATTCCACTTGTAGTGCAATAGGCATTTATAAAAATGAGAAATAGTTGTGGGATCAAAGTTGAAGAGATTAGATGGATATTGCTGCTTGATACTTTAAGAACTATTGAGAGGAAGGGAAGGAATAGTGGTTATCATGGTGTACAAAGGTGTGAACTTATAACTATGTGAGAAGCAGTAATGATTTTTGTGGAAAAAGTGAAGCCATTGGGTAGAGACATAACAGAAAAAAATTGTGTGTGTGGCAACTCTGACAAATGCTGTATAAAGTTCCTTATGGAGAGAACTTGAGCAGTACATATGTAAACTAAGCCTCTTTGATTCAGAACACTTCCCTATTTTCTAGTTGCTTACAGAAGCACGTGCAGTCATGAGGGAAATGGGTTTTCTCTCATAAGTAAACAGTGCAAAGTGCTATGGCCATTCTGTGGGAAGAATTGAACTATAGATATACTTTTTAGTTACTGTGTTACCTGAATTGTCTAGTGAAGCCACCAGTGCCCACTTTGCCTGCTCTTTGAACTCTTCTTTGAACAAATGAGGAAATAAATAAATTGATTAGCTTCCTTTTTTTTTTCCAGACATTGACTTGTCACTGAAGTTTTCTATATGCATTGCAGTGCAAAGGAGATGACTTTAGCTACCTTAGACTTTCAGAGGGATTTTGAACATTAAGCTTACTGGTTTTTATCTTATCTGTGATTTCAAGTGTCATTTATGTAATTTTTTACAGCTTTATTAAATATAATTCACCTAAATACTTCCTGTCACTACAAAGTTTGAGTGTTCCATATAAATGAAGTTATGTAGCATGTGGCTGGCTTCTTTCACTTAGCTTAATATTGTCTGGACTTAATTCTCTGTGTCCATATGCTTTGTACCAGATAGGCCTTTCTGGATATCTCTGAGGGATATGTAAATCAATCTTTTATTTCTTTTCATTCCAATATCCTCCTCCTATATATTCTAATAGGGTAAATAACACATTCTAATAAGAAACCCACTATCTACGTGAGACTTGTTCCTTCTCTTAAGCAATTCATCATGGAATCGTACTAATTCAGTCTCTAAACAAGTCAGGAATGTATTTCTTCATTTCTAATTTCTGTTATTGTCTTGGTTTAAGCACTCTAAACTCCTGTATGGCATACCCTCTTATCTTAACCTCTTATCTTACCTCTTCTTCTTCTATATTGTCTTCCTGAGCCTGCCAGAAGGATTACTCTGAAGCATAAATCTACTTCTTGTTTGTGTTTATGTGTATGTGGGCAGATGTGTATGTGTGAGTGTGCATGCTCATATGTGTACATACATGTAGAGGTAAGAGGTCAACATTAGGTGTTTCTAAGGGACACTCTCCATCTTGTTTTCTTTCTTTCCTTCTTCTATTTTATTTTATTCTCTCTCTCTCTCTCTCTCTGAGATTGGGTCTCTCACTAACCTGGAGCTCACCAATTAGGCCAGCCTCACTGACCAGCAAGCTCCAAGTATCTTCCTGTCTCTACCTCCCCAAGGCTAAGATGACAAGCCCATGCTAACATAGTTGACATTTTTACATGTTTGGGAATTGATTTTTCATTCTCATGCTTGTGAGAAAAGCACTTTACTGAAGCAGTTGTTGTATCAGCCCTGAAGCACAAACCTAAATACTGTAACCTACAAATTGAAGTTCCACCATCTGAGCTTATTATACATCCATTCATATTCTGATTTGAAGGAACTTGTAGCACTTTATTTTGTCACTATGTTCTCCTTGAGCACAAGTAGCAAAAATTGTCCAATTCTTTGTTTAAACTATGGATATTTTGATTTTCACACCTTCATATCAGTTTCCTCTATTTGGTCTACCTGAAATTCCCTTTGTGGTCTGACTAAAATCTACTACAAGCTTGTTATTTTATCTTACTGAAAATTCCCACATATACATAAATATTTTGGTCATAATCCCCTCCAATTACCTTCTTATATCCCCCCATCCCCTAAACCTCATCTTCATTCCAAATAGTACCTCTTTTGTTTTAATGCCATTTGTTTGCCTTAATTCATAATCTATAATAACATGTCCATGGGCCCAATATTATGCAAGTATTGTGCCGGTAATGACAACTGCTCTGGGCTCATGAACCAGTTGTATTTGGAAGACTGGATTCCAAACCACTCCCCCTATTTTTGGATCTTACATTATTTCCACTACCTCTTCCACAACATTTCCTGAAACTGGTTAGTGTGACAGAGATAGCTTATTTAATGATGAATACTCAGCTGCCACTTTTTTGAATGAGTATTGAGTTTATCCAGTAGTAATGGCCATCTGAACAGAGAAGGCTCTCTAAATAAAAGTGAGAACAGTACTAATACAGAATCATAAACAACTATTTAGAGGGCAATTTAGTGAGCATAATATATCTATTTAGCCATGCAAGAGCAATAGGTTCCTCCCTAAGGCTTTGGACTAAGTGTACAAAACCAGGAATGAATTTCCTCCTATGGAACCAGCCTCAAATGCTATCTGAGAGCAGTTGGTCATGCCATAACAGATATGCCACTATGGCATATCTTGCCTGTTGGCCAGTTGTGTAGCTTGCACGGGCCTCTGCTAGTTAAGACTATTAATGACTTCCCCGCCCCCAAGAAGACTGCATAATACATTTCAGCACTATAACAGCTAACCAGCTAGGAAGGGCTCTCCACTGTTTCTCAGTATCCTATAGCCAAAACATGTGCTGTCTTCTCTCCTACACTTTTGTGTGATGGACAAACATGTATTATATATATAAATATATATATTGGTATCTTCATCCTTTGGGAGGGACTTTCTACAATCTCTTTCATATGGTCAGAATCAAAGCACCATGCTTGCACTTTCTTTTTTATTTAAGATTTTATTTTAATTAATTTATTTATTTATGAGACAAAGAGGGAAAGAGAGAGAGAGGGAGAAGGGTCATGTTAGGGCCTCTAGCCACTGCAAATGAACTCCAGATGCATGCGCCCCATTGGGCATCTGTCTTACGTGGGACCTGGAGAATTGAACCGAGGTACTTAGGCTTTGCAGGTATGTGCCTTAACTCCTAAGCCATCTCTCCAGCTCTGCTTGCACTTTCTTTCACCTTCTACACCACTGGACTATATTTCAAGTGTCATTTCACTTGGGTTTTCTTCTCCATTCACTGTCAGCTCATTGAAACTGTGTACTGAGTAATGCGTTGAATGGATGTATAAACTCCATAGGCTGAACATATCCCAGGACATCAGATTTTATGTTTCACATCTTCTTCCAATGTTCATGACTCAACTTCTCCAATGCTTAAAGCTAGGAAGTGACAAAAGTAAGTTCTTACTATGCAGTACTGGTGGCATTCTTTATTCCAGTGGCTTTTTCTTGCTCCTGCTTTGCTGTTGGCTGCTAGGTGGCTTTGGCTTTTCCTTCTGTATGTAGCAGCTACCTTCAGCCCTTCTTCTCAGATCTGCCAATGATGGTTTCTTAGATTATGACCCAGAAGATGTGACCTCACTCTTGGCTTGTAAGGGACCTGTGTGCCTACTCTATATACCGGGACCTTACTATTGTCCATAGCCCCGCAAGTGATTTCCTTTGCAAGTACATAGGATAGGAAATGAAGCATTTGCCTTTGTAAAAATAGACACTGCTTGGGTTGGAGAGATGGGTTAGTGGTTAAAGCATTTACCTGCAAAGCCAAAGGGTCCCAGTTGGATTCTTCAGGACCCACATAAGCCAGATGCATGCATCTGGAGTTCATTTGCAGTGGCTGGAGGCCCTGGTATGCCCGTTTTCTCTCTCTCTCTCTGCCTCTTTCTTTTTCTCAAATAAATAAATAAAATATATATTTTTTAAATAGTTACCCATTAAAGAAAAGTCAAAATCATTTTATAAGCATGCTATATGTTTCCTCTGATTCTCCCTTTTAACATATGAATTTGTAAATTACAATTTTTTTTAATGAAAGGGGACAAGGAGCAATATGATGATTCAACCCTTGTTCACCTCTTTACCATACATATTTCTAGAATCACTTTTAAAAACATCTGCTTCTGTTGTAAAGAAAATAGCTATTATTTCAGTTCCACCATAGGGCTTCCAATTCCTTTCGTTTAAATGAATGTATTAGCAGTTTGAAAGAAAAATTAATAGGGCTCTTTTATTAAGTGCCGCATGGGAGACTAAAGACATTTTAGTCAAAGGATGATTGCTGCTGTACATAGAATGTGAAATTCCACATAAAATATTGCTAATGCCTAGGTTTAAATATATAGCTGCTGTCTAGTTATTTAATTCATTAATAAAATTTCTGATGCATTTTTGTCATTTGAGTTTTGAATAGTAGCTTCAAATTTCCTTGTGTGTGTATACAAATTAACATAAAAATATAGGAAAATAACTTAAGTAAAAATTTCATCATTTGTCATTTCATGCAGTTTTCTGAATTGATGAGATAAACAATACATTGGTGATTGTAGAGGTTTGTGTTTATCACCAGAAAGCTACATTTCTCATGCTTTCTAACTCAGAGGAATTTATAGTTTAAAGACATTTGAAAATCTGTTTCATAAAGCAAGGAGAAAACTGTGATATTATAGTGATTGGAAGTAGTACCACATGGAATTATTTTTAGTGTCAAATACAGTATTTTGAAGAAATATGAATAGATTTTCAATTGTACAACCCCCCCCCACACCCAGACAATGCCAATAAAGTGAAGTATAGAGGAAATGGAAGCAAAAGATATAAGGTAGTAGCATTCATAAGGAGACACTCTTTATTCTAGGAGATAAATGAGATTCACAGATGGATACAGAAAGCATCTGCATTAAGAGTAATATGCTGGATGACTGGTTTGCAATTCAGTTCAGAGACCTCCCTTTTGAACTACTGAAATAGCATCAACTTCTTAAAATGTCCATAAGTTATTAAATAATTGATTTATTTTATTATTTGTGAATATTTATGGAAATTTCCATCAGTATATATTCAAATTAGAAAAATTTGTTAGACCTGGGCATGGTGGCACTTGGGAGGCAGAGGTAGAAGGAAATCTTTGAGTTTGAGGCCACCCTGAGACTACATAGTAAATTCCAGGTCATCTTACCTCAAAACAAACAAAAAAATGTTTAAAAAAAAAGCAAAAACAGGTGTTCCCGTATAACCTATGTACTACTCCCTATCCTCTGTTTGAAAGAAAGAATGAGAAGAAGGTGAGGTTTGAAAGCACAGGTCAGTTGTGCAAACTATGTTTCCATGGGCTGTCACAGTACAAAGATAATGAAAGCCAGCATAGCAGACAACCAGAAACATTTCAGAACAAACACACCAACAAAATACCAAAAGGACATTAGGAGCTTGGGTTACATTTGTTGATGATTTTCTTTCTCTAATGAAAGCCTCTAAATAGAATTGGGGTAGTAACAGCTAACACACACACTTGTACTTTTATGGAGTAACATATAAATAAAGGACAGGGAAAGATATTTTATGAAGGACGAGTCCTTTGATGGAATGTATCCTATAAATTTTATGCTTGACTGTATAAAAAGAGATAAACTGAAAAGCCAAGTCATTTTCTAAGCTGAGAGCAAAGTCTTATTAAATGACATATTTTTTCTCTCTGCATTGGAATTTAAGCTCTGAAACAAAGTGTTCTAACAGTTGGGTTAGAGTTTTACAAATATACTGACAATTGCAAGAGACAGATGTCTTCTTTAGCTGCTGAGGAGGCTTTTTCTTCTCATTATGTGTTATTGTTAATTACTATTTTCCACCTGTTATAACACAAAAATGACTGTCAGCAATTAGGCTCAGCAATCCATATGCTTGATGTATGTACTAGGAACATGAGTTCCTCAACTCTCCACCCCACCTCTGCCCTGCCAACTCCCAGGCAACATTCCTCAACAATTGGAAGCCTAATATTCTCAACATGTTTATGTTTATTTGATCATGTATTTAACAAAGCCATATTATAATCACATATATCATCAACATTTTTAAGAGAAATTAGTAAGACAGATATTCATACTCTCCTTAATTTTCAAGTGAGAAAACCTAGGCAAAGTAGCCTGTAATTATTTGAACTCAGGTAGTCCCACCTCTTTTTCCCCTCAGCTATTAAGATATAAACTTCTACTTGTCCCAGTGAAGAATTTATACTGACTGTATTTTTACACAGGCTATGTTATAAAAGGAATATACTATAGTAATGAGAAACATATTGACAGGAATGAAAATATTAAGCTTATGAATATAAAGTTCAGATGAAGAATTGAATGTCTTCCTAGGGAAGAACTGAGACCTTTCATATTTCATGGAGGGGTAGAGAACTTCAAAACCCAGGATGTGAGGAGATGGCTTCAGAAAAGCTCTAAGTATATTTCAAAAAGGGAATTATGCCAAGTGTGATCAATGTCCTCCATGAACCTAGAATGGACTTGATAGTTTTTGTTAAATCTGACCAATGAACACATTTTAATTGTGTACACTTTGCTTCATTCTGGATGCTGCTATACTTTTCTTCTTATGATCTTTCCATTCGCCTCTTCCTTTATTCTCTTCCTATTCTTCCTCCTCCTTTACAAATTAACATTAGAGCTACAGGCTCTATGTGAGAATTTTAAGGTTATTTAAAATTTTTATTGACTGCAATACATACAAGCAGTGTGGCCAGCACATACAGTTTGACTTTTCATTGCAAACAGGCCAAGGGAAATTAAGTTCCACGTTGGTGTACATTGTGTTTTTTAGAACAACAGGTGCTGTGTTTGGGTTTTCAAATGAACTAGCATTTATTTCAGCTACAATAAGCATTGTACATGATACCACATGCCTCTACATGCCTACACACATCTCAGCAGGTCAAAATAAAAGCTTTATCTCTCAAGTGACATATGTATTATGGGAGACCAGCTGCACTGACTTGTCCTCACTCAGGAACTGGCTTGTTTAATCACCCATTATCTGGACTATAGAAGCCATGGCAGATGAGAAAGTGCACATTAGAAGGCCATCGGCACATAGTCAATGACAAGCTTACAACTGTTGACCAGGAGTGATGACACTAACCCTGCCCCACCACCAGGGAAACTGACAGTACCATGCCAGTTGTGTAAACAACCCTAACCCACAGAGTTGCAAGCATTTGAAAATCAGGATTACATAAAAAATTCAAATTTATTTTTTCTTTATCTTTTTCTCTTTTGGTTTTCTGAGGTAGGTTCTCTCTCTAGCTTAGGCTGACCTGGTATTCACTATGTTGTCTCAGGCTGGCCTCAAACTCACAGCAATCTTCCCACTTCTGCCTCCTGAGTGTTGGGATTAAAGGCAAGTAACCACCATACCCAGCTTGCATATTGTAAGGTTTGGGAGTGACCAAGACCACGCAAACCACTCTGAGGTAAAGATAAAAACTTTTATTTGGGAAAAGCATGAGCTGCCAAGGCTGACACTCAAGAGAGGAGCACAGCCCACCTGAGTTTGTAGGTAGTGGGTTTTATAGGGCTTTCAGCTGGGGGAAGATGAAGGGAAAAGAACTCATTTATTCTTTACAGTAGCCATTTCAAATAACTAAGGGTGTGAGACCAGACTGTGGCCAGGAGACTTACGAGATAAGGGGGCAGGAAACCATGACCCAGGGGATTGTTAGGCAAGAAAAGGAGATAATGGTTGGGCAGTTTCTTGAGGAATGTAGATAACCCACTTCCTTGTCTCTGTCACTGTCCTGCTGACTTTGGTGACTCCATTTTGTGAGCCTGTCCCAACCTAACACACACACACACACAAATATATATATATGCATATATGCATATATGCATATGTATGTATATATGCATATATATGTATATATATGCATATATAAATTTATTTAGATATACATATATTTTACTTATTTAAGAAAGATAGAGAAAAAGGAAGATAGAGAGAGTGATAATGGATGCACCATGCCCTAGTCTAGCCACTGCAAATGAACTCCAGATACATGCACCATGTTGTTGGTGCATCTGACTGCTACTGTGGAAATCAAACCCAGATCTTTTGGTTTTGCAGGCAAGTGCATTAACCACTGAGCAATCTCTCTAGTCTTCAAATTTCTTTGGAAATAAAATAGAGAACTTGACAGCATTGTTCTTCAACACTTTCTAGGAAAAAATATTTAGAGCTATTCTATGGATGTTCAAAATTTATGTAAATTTGGTCATTTACCATTTACCAAGTTCCCTACTATTCTTAATTAGATGATTATGACCTTATTTATCATGCATTTTATTGTATTTGCATTCTCTGTAATATAAATGTCTAAAATGGAAGTATATGTAACCATGACTACCAAGAGACTAAAACAGAAAACAACCATTCAGAAAACAAACATCAATAGCAAAAATTGAATTTTAAGAATAATGAAATGATATGTTTTGGGTGTGTGTGTGGGGGTGTTAAAATGTTTCTGATCACTCAATATTGTTCAACCTCGGGATACATTTTCATCAAAATTTATATAATCCTCTGAGAGTACTTGGGGTGGGGAGATATTGGCGAGTGATATACTAGGAAAGTGCTCTACCCCCGATCTATAACCTCAGATCGATTTTACTTTTTTATTTTGCTATCAATTCTCACTAATTTTCTCAGGTGCCCATGAACTTACTATTTAGCTCAGGAAGGCCTTTGATTTAAAATGCTCTTACTTTAGTTTTAAGGAGCTGGCATTACAGACTTGTACTGTGAGGCCAGGTATGAGAATGTTTAAATCATCTGCCACTGGTCTATATAAATCTAAGAATTAGGTACATGTAGGTTAACTTATTTCCTTCTTAAGATATGTTTTAAAGTTTCGCTTGGGATTTAGCTCTAAAATATTATAAAATATTCATGATTTATTGTGGAAAAGGTCACAGTAGTTCATCTTTGAAAAAGACACTAGCTGAGGTGGAATATGAGATAAACCTTATGTATATAGTGTCATACCTTTTTTCCTCATGTACTCAGACATGTCTTAAAGATTTTATTTTCTAAGGTAGAGGAACAATAGAGGAAGACACTAGACATTGACCTTGGGCCTTCACACACATGAGCACTAGCACACACATGCACACATGTACACATGAATACACACTCTCACACACACACCACAAACACACACAAAAAGAGTATATAACATAACCCATGGTGATTCTCAAATTCTGGTATGAAAAGGATGACAGGAATCTCCACCCATTGATCAGAAGAGGAGTTCCTGACTGAGAAGTAATACACCATTAGCTGGAAAAAGCCAGTGGATCTAGGCACATCTAAATTGTTTATTAAAGGGCAAGACTAACTATTTGAGGGTGTGAGGGTCCCTGGTGTCCACTAGCACAATTTTACTCTATCACTGTCACTTCAAAGGAGAGATTGGTGATACTTAACATGTGGATATAGGAATATGCCAATAAAATTACATTTACAAAGAGTGACTTGTCCATAGGATGTATTCTGACATCCTCTGATACATACTGTAATCCTAGTGGGAGAGGAGAATGGGTATAAATGTTTGTAGAGCATAAGATTTGTCTAAATTTATATAAATCATTTAACTGATTATCTAAAAGCTGTAGCATTGGGAAAGATTGTCAGCTCTCTATATCTTTATAATCCTGGATTTGTTATGACAGTATGTGTTATGTATTTTAAAATGTTAAATAAAATATTCAACTATACAACAAAAAGGATGTCAGGGTACCAACACCAGAGATGTTGTTAATCATAATAGAGTTTCTAGGAATGAGGATCCTTGTTCTAACTACCTGTGTTCCCTAATCTCCCCACCCAAAAACAGCTGCTAATTTTGCTCAGCCATGTTTGAAATTTGCTGAACTATCTAGTAATGATCAATATAGCCTTTCATTTTATAATATCAAAGCATATTAAAATATAATTTATTTTTGTTTAAAAAGATTTCATTTTCTCTAAAAATTTGTGAGAAATATACTTACACATTTTCACAATAATAGGAAGTGATTCTAGTTCATTTGGAGACTGAGTTCATTTGCCAGATCAAACAAATATTAATGTAAATGGACTACAGGATATTGATTAGCCCTATGTTTTTGAAGTTTAATCATTTGTGGAATGTTTGGAAGCATAATTGAAAATTTTGATTGAAGCTAAAGCAGCATAAAATTTATAATTTCATAATGATGCAGATCTTAGGAATTGAGCCAGTGAATCTAAAAATTGGTATCACATAACACGACAATGAGAAGGTCTCTGTCTATTGCTGAGGACACTTATTACCCCTTACTATTAAATTAGGATGCAATATGACCATTTTAACCTAAATCTGAACTGTCACATTTTAAAGCATATTGATATTTATTAGCTGGCTCTGTATGTATTGCCAATCATATCGTATGGCTGTCCACAGACAGTGGAGGGAGTGATTGTGAGGAATGACAACTCCTTGTATTATTCCTTTCAGATAAATCTGTAAAACCTCAATCTGGTTACTCTATTTTTAGAAGATAATATAAGTCCAATGTATTTTCACATTCCAGTTGTGCCTGAATTTAAAATGGCAGGTTTCATCTATCTTTTACAGTAACTGAGTCATGCTATTTCCAAAATAAAGTTTTCCAAAGTTCATATAAAAGCTTACTTAGTGAGGGGATGAGGAGATAACCTAAGAGTAGATTGGCTGGAGCAAGTTAAACATAATATAAATAGATAAAGAGGTTCTCCTTAAAACAAGATTATTAAATATTTTGGGTGAAGGTAACTATCACAATGAAGTGTGATATATTCCATTTTATCTTCTTTCCAAGAAAGTATAGTTGAGATTTCCCAATATTCAGAGAAATATAAGAATACATAGCTTGTAGAAGTAAAGAAACTGAGATGGTGGGCTTGTTGAAATTTGATCAGGCTTGGTAGCACAAAGCTGTAATCCCAGCTACTCTGGAGGTTGAGACAGGAGGATAACAAGTTCAAGGCCTTCCCCTAGACAGAGGGAGTTTAAGATCAGCTTCCTCGAATTAATGAGAACCTGTTTCAAAACAAAAAGTGAACATAGCTGTGTGGATTTGTATCTCAGTGGTAGAATGCTTACCTAGCAAGTGTAAGGCTTTAGGTTCACCCTGCAACACCATGGAAAAGAAGTCTGATCATGGAGATGGGCTGGAGCTCCTTGGCAGAGTTTGTCTTACAGGTACAAGGCTCTGGGCTTGATCATCAACATTTACAATAAGAAAGAAGTAAAAGTTTTCATTATACATATAAAATCCCAGTTTTGTATAGTAAGTATAATTTGATCAAAGTAATATGAAGAGACTTTAAACCGTTACTTTCTTCTTGTTTTTTTTTCCCATGCACAGATTGCCATACCCCAAATCCCATGAAGTATTTTTATTTTCCTAGGTACTTTTCCTCACCTCCATCCAATTCGTTTGCTTATCTTAGCATTTTAGCTGATTTACTGAATTTCTTGTCCTAACAGTCTTCCTAGTTTTATCACATTCATACGATCTCATTAGGAATATATTTATTATCTTAATAGAAAAGATAGAGTCTAGTAGAAAATCCTGAAATTTTCCCTTTATATTATTGTTCTCTGACATATTTTACTTTATTTTCCTGAATTTGGGGACATGGTGCCTTAATATCCTGTATAGTGATGTTTCATTTTCTCCAAGGTCTCTATGATCTCCTTAATCAATTGTCTTACCCCTGAATGCAAAGATACTGCAAGGAGGGCTTCTCATTGCTCTTCAACTTCCTTGCTGCATGAGAACGAGCGGCTAGCCGAAGGCTCTCTTGACTTGGCCTTACTTCTGAGTTCACATTCTTTTCAGTACCACAAAAGTATATTTACACAAACTCCTAGTTATCCACCCTTCAGCCATGCATGGCTACACTGTGGAATGCAATATGTAATGCTTACTCAATTTTTTGTTGAATGCAACAAATGTTTGGTTCAGTCCACACATCTATGTACTGATAATCATTCCCTTTCTCTCTTTATCATATCACGACCCATACCCTTCTTCCATGCTCTTCCCTCAGGTTGGCAGATTTGTTAAACATTTTTACCTCATTTTGACCTTATAAAAGGGAGCTTGAGTTCTTGTTGCTGTACTAAGTCAGATGCTTTAATTAATGTGTTGGGAAAAAAGCAGAATTTATTTACCAGATAGGAAGTTTTAAAACTAATTCTAAGAATTACTCATATTTTATACATTTTTATCCTCCTGGTATAAGTTTTAAGGAGTGTATCTGATAATCTTTCAAGATATTATTTTGGAGAATATTCATTCTCCAATATACTGTTTTTAGTAATATCATCTCAGCATATGTATGTATTATATACACATGCATGTGTGTTCATATGCATGTGGGCACACATAATTGGGAAGGAGTGGTGGTTCATATATGTAAGCATGTATATGAAGGTCAGAATTTGATATTGAGTGTCTACCTTAATGTTTGCCTAAACTTATTCTTTAAGGCAGGTTCTTTACTGAACCTAGAGCTTTCCAGGTTGGCTAGACTAGCTAGCTAATAAGTACCAGAGATCCACCTGCCTCCACCTCCCCAGTCTTGGATTAAAAATTTGTCCATAACAGCTAACATTTTATGTGGGTGCTAGAGATTAGAACTCAGGACCTTGCGCTTGGATAGCAAGCACTTTACCCACTGAGCAATCTCTCTGCTCAAGATGTTCATTTTAGGCTACATATAGTAACCTTTATAAAATCCGATTGTAAATTTTTTATTTAAGTATTTTATTTCTTTCATTATTTTACTTATTATCATTATCAATCATTATTATTTTGACATAAGTTCTCACTATGTGGCTCTGGATGGCCTGGAACTCTCTCTGGTAAACTTGCTACCTCCCAAATTCTGGAGTTTCATATAAGTACTAACTGTGTCTGGCTTAAGTATTTTATTATTCCTTTTCTACATTTTAATTTAAAAGATCCTACTGAGCTTTATATCATTGTGCCTTTGATTTTAAGTTGTTTTGAAGATAGGACACTAGAGATGTCATAAGAATTCACACACTTATAAAGCTACTATTAGCATGGTAACGTGAACATATCAGTGTTTGTTCATTGAAGAAGTAGTTGATACACATGTGTTGTGGATTTGAATAAAGACCTTTCACCTTACACTCAAGATTATCTGATTATTAAAACACACTCATATCTCAAATCCTCAGCTCTTTATAATGTCATGACCTTTAACTGCAAGACGAGATGCAAATGCCACTTGTTCTTGCAAATACTTAAGCCATTAGGGAGGTATGTTAGAGTTCTGTAGGCTTTCCTCCTTATTCTCAGAGGATTAGCTGAATTGATGAGGATCTGATAGGTTTGATGCAAGAAGAGAAGAAACCTCTCTATTACCTGCTAGTGCCTACCGTAGACAGTGCCTGCCCTGTACTTAATAGCAACTCAACAAATCATTACTCAGACCTCAGTTCATGTCCTGGTAACTTAAGTTTTGTGACATACGGAATGCTCTGGTTTTAAAAGTTCAGTGGTGATCTTCTTTGAACAAAGCAGGTCTTCTGTCTGCATCGTGACTTCAGTGTATTCACCCTCAGTAACAGCGAGCTTTTCAAATGTGTTTTCATTCCCAGAGATCCTGGAGAGAAGGATTTGGGTCACTCAAAACTTTAAAAGCTTCCCAGGAGATTTTTAATGTGGCATTCATTTCAAGAACCAGTGGACTTTTGCTGTATTTCTTGAGTCTTATTGCACATGCAGGTCCACTAGGGGATCTCATCCATTCCTTTCAGGGGAGCTTTTGATTGAGGGCCTTTGATTCTGCATTCCTATCAGCCTCCCAGGAGAAGCTGATGCTTATGTTTATGGACCACACTACAATAATGAGCATGCACAATTTCTTTTCTATGTCACACTTTCTACACTCTCCAGAACTTTGATGCTGATTTTAACTTAATACTGCCCTCAGAAACATTTTCATTATTGCTCCTTTTTTGGGTTTGCTGTTAGATTTCTCTAAGTTCTTGTTAGACATGGGGGTATATTTCTGTCCTATTGCTTTCTTTTTCTAATGTAAGACTCATCATTTACAGTACACGTAATGATGGGAACTCAGGCAGAAAGATAAATAAAGCTGTGATCATGGCAAAGGTTGTACCAGTGTAGTCCAAGCTATGTGGCCTCAAGTTGAAAAATTACTTTTTATCTCTCCCCTGGGCATCTTTCTTGTTAAATCTGGGGACAAGATATATCCAAGGGATTCTTCTGACCATCTTCTCCCTGTGCCTAACCTCTGCTAAGTTGTTTCTTTTTGACAATTAGTTCTAAATTGCCTCTAACCTCTTGAACTTCAAAATCAATATTTAATATGCAACATTCTGTTTTAAAACTCTTAGCCATGGGAGTCACTTTGTCTCTAAATTAAAAGGCATTTGAATTGATGACCCACTTTAAATGGTGTTTCTAAAACCACTGAGTGTAATCACCATCATCAGGTCTATTTGCTAATGATGGTCAGTCCTGACTAGGTAATCAGAGATTGAGGAGGCGAGTCTGCCATGGCTGCTGCTACCTGTGTGTTTATTAAGTACTGAATGTGGTGATTCTGGTGTAGGCAACCCCCCCCCCCCACTTATAGCAATGATGTTTTTGGCCTGGTTTCTCTGGATACAATGTGTGTTTGAATCACCTGGGTATATTATAATATGGCATATTTTGCTTTATGGGTTCTGGGGTGCTATATTTCTAGCAAGCTTGAGAGACACCATACTTTGAATAGTAAGGATTTAAGTTACATACTTAATTTGAAATTCAGACTTACAACTATACACTGCCTAAACTCAATGAGGCTTCTAACTTCACCCATATTATTAAACATAAGCTTCTGAAAGGCAAAAATCTGAATTTATAGAAGACTAAAGTTGAAGGAATCATCAGTATAACTACTCTAGAGGTCTTTTGTTCAAGCTTAACACTACCTAGTTCTCGAAGAAGAAAAAATTTAAATACCTTTTAAGATACTTGACTTTCCAGTTTCAGGTTGCAGCTCGCCACTGATGGCCTCTGACTCTGGCAGTCACCTGAAATCAATTTCCCTCATTCATGGCTCAAAAATAGTCTGTAAATCAACATCCTTCTGTTAATTGTTGAAGACCTGGGCTTGGCCTTAAATTTGTCACAAGGCTGGGCACGTAGTGACCACACAATGCCTCTTTGTTTATGGCTTAATTAAAATCTGCATTATGCAGCTGATTTCTTTAGGGTCTTTAGACTTGTAAATCTTATGAAAAAGACATAGCTCCTGTTTTACTTTTGTATCAAACATCAAAAGCTATGAGATTGCCCTGGAGATTCATTGTGGATGGAGATAAGGTTTTCTTTGCTTCTGTTGCTTCAATGCCTTTAACAGAAACAGATCCAGCTAAAGCATCGATAAGCTGGCATCTCTCCTGTTGAAAGGAAGCCTTAACCTTTCAAAACATCTTTTACAGGTAAGATGAAATCCTTTTCCAATGTCTCCTGTGGAATTTATTAATGTACAGATGAAATATACTTGGAAAATCTAAAAGCCTGCTGTGGAATGCACAGAAACATTGGAGCTGAATAAGGTTAAATTAAATCAAGGTCTTACCACCTCTGTGAACTGATTTTAGATTCTCTCAACTGATTTGCTTATCTGTAAAATAAAGATAATAAAAGTTAACTAAAGAGCCAAATGTAATCATAAAATATGATTTAAAGTCTATAGTGTATTTCACAGAAATGATGTTCTGAGGCAGCCTACCTAGGTTTGTTTGCTTACATATGATAGCCACTGCCAATCACATATGTTTTGTATATTTGTTTTCTCTGAGTAAAATATGTAATTTTAGTATATTTAGTCCATATAAATACTGAACATCTTATATAGATGACGTTAAGGACATTAATATAAATTGAAATTCTGTGGTTAAAAACTTTCAAAATTATATATTGCTGTAGGACCTTTTTAATAAAATCCAGGTCATGTTTCCAGAATAAAATTTATGAGAGAGGCAAAAAGATTTATTTGTAAAGTATTATAAGATTGAACATTATTAGCTTTTTAGAAAATGATAATTTGCTAAGATAAATCATTCTCTGAAGTACTTGCTCTATATGGTCTCATGTTTATTGTTCTTTCTAAAAGATTTGGGGGAGGGATGGGAAAACCACAAGTATGAGGGGGAGAGTTTTCTTATTTTTCTCAGACCTTTGAACTACAGTTAAATTCTCTTCTATTTCTTTTACTTGGGCATCCTCAAATAAGGAGAATTTACTACCCCACCACCACTCCAAGGGGGATATGCAACAGTATCTGGAGACAAATTTGGTGACTGTGAATGGATGGGGAAGCTACTGACATCTAGTAAGCCAGGGACAGTGTTCAATATCACATTATATAAAGGAGAGAGTCTCCACCATTAAGAATTAGTGGACCCCACATTTCAATATGGCTGAGGTTGAGGAACTTTAGTACAATCTAGAAAGATTAAAATAAATGATAAGTATGTAAAACAATATTGGCCTCAATAAGACAGCATGGTTTAGAGCTCCAACTTGCCAAAGGCCAACGTGGTCCATCAATATGAACTAAAAGATAGTATGTCCATGAAGTTGCAGTTTCATGGGGGGGGGGTAGAGTTGTAAATAATTTGGACCAACAGAAAAGAAAATGTCCAACTTAGCTTCACAATATTTAATAGTGAAAACACACTGAGGAATTCTGCACTATTTCATGAGTACATGTTAGAAGGGGACTACTTAACTAAGTGAGGCCAGAGTATAAATGCCTCATGTATTTCTCTCCCCCACCCCCACCCAGTATGCTTTCCAGGCACTGTGATAGC
The DNA here is from genome assembly GCA_036365145.1 of Orientallactaga sibirica. Classification (NCBI taxonomy): domain Eukaryota; kingdom Metazoa; phylum Chordata; class Mammalia; order Rodentia; family Dipodidae; genus Orientallactaga; species Orientallactaga sibirica. Next base: position 15,340,294 of record JAEOAD010000008.1, read on the forward strand.
CTGATCTTGGGACCTGGAAGCAGAAGTGGAAATTGCTCCTCTCAAGCACCCTAATGTAGCTCTTGCTTCCTTATGAATTTAATACTCAAAACTTAATTCACCCTGGGACCCCATTTCCACATTAAGATAAACTTCTGTGCTTCCTTCTTTTATTTCTTTGGTTTCATTTTATACTAGACACCTCTCTGTCCCAGGGAAAGAAAGCCCCTGGACATTTAAAAGAAATTTGGACTTATGAAGGAACTATTGTTTTTGTCTTAGCACACCCAAGTAAACTTTTGAATACCTACTCATTCTTCCATATTTTTCCTCAACCATCAATATTTAATTCACCAAATAAATAAAGTTTCAAGGCCTCATGTGACTTATGTGCAGTAAATTCTTTCTGTTGAGTAATTTCTATCCTAGGACAGAAGAAATAGACAATAAACAAAATAAATAAACCATATTGTACACAGATAGTGTTGCAGAAAAAATATGTAGCAGGGATAATGGGATTTAGAAGGTGCTAGGATGGGAGAGTCTGCATAATTAAGTAGAATGATTTGTTTCACTAGATATTATAAGTATTTTTAGTCATATCTCAGCTAAAAATTTTAAGGCTTTCATTTTATCTACTTATACCTAATTTTCATAAAATATCTGTGACATACATAATATTTATCATTGCTGTTTTACAGAGAACAAAACAAGCTTTTAAAGACAACAAACAGAATACAGCAGAGCTATATCTAAACCTAGCAAGTGCCCCTTTGTAGTTGTGTGCCTCACTTCTATGTGATGCTGTTTCATTTGATCTTATTCAAAAGGCTGAGAAGTGATTATGTGATGCTGTTTCTACTGGGTTTCATGCCATTGCAACTACCTGTTTAATCATGTTTTATAAGTAGTACAAAGAGCTGAATGTATAATTTAAAAATGCACCAGCCACTTATTAAAAATGTCAATGAATACTTTAAGACTTTTGTTCAGAAGAAAAAGATTGACTTCAACGCTGAATATAGCAGATAGCTGAGGATTTAATGCCAGTGAGCAGAGTAGTGGGGTTAGTGCATGCAAAGGTACTAATAGGAAATTGATTCAATATCCAGTGTTGGGGATTCTTGTTAAATCAACTATAGCAGTTACCTACTTGTTGCTAGGACAAAACACCCAACTAGAAGCAGCTGATGGGAGAAATGGGTTTATTTCAGGCTTACAGTTTTGAGTTGAAATTTCATCATGGTAGAGAAGGCAACTGGCTCACACCTTCACATAAACATCAACCACTGAGAGAGAGAGAGAGAGAGAGAGAGAGAGAGAGAGAGAAGCAGCAGACAACTAGCTCTGAATATTCAGTGAGCTAAACTAATCAACACAAACATCCACCCTAAGCAATACACCTCATCCAGCAGAGTTCCCCCTTCCAAAGGCTCCACTACCTAGGGACTAAGGAGAAAACTTAATTAGAAACATGGGAGGCTGTGCTGAGCATTATATTTCTAAACCACCACTTCAACTTAATAGGCTTCTTTGGAGAAATTGGACTGAGTGGGCAAAGGATGATTCTGGGTCAAAGTTAAGCCTTGCTGAGAAACCTGTTGGACAGTCGGTCAAGGAGGGAGAGATTCTTTGTGGTGGTTATATTAAGGAGTGTGGATCTTAGAATGGGGCTGCTGAATCTGAGTACTGGTCCCTACTCACTGAATGCATGGGACACCTCAGGTCACATCATCTCTTTGTGCCTTTCTTCCTCCTAAATCATACCTACCAGGGTTGCTGAGAGGGCTGAGGACACATGAAGCTCCATTTAGTACTTGAATGAACTGTGCATTGGTAGAGACACACTTATGCTGTCATCAGGACAACCGTCTTTTGAGGTAGATGTTTCAGATGGATACACTGAAAGCCATGTGACCTATTTAAGTATTCAAAACAAGCAAATGGAAAGCACAACATATGATTTTACTGTTAAGTGACACAAAGCCTTTTTTATGTTTTCTGTTTTCCATTAGCTCACTCTGTGATAAATAAGTGTTGTCAAAAAATTGCAGAAACAGAGCACATGCACACTTAGGATTTTCTCTGGGGAGAAAACATGACTGTTAAATCTGTTTGCTTTTGAAAGTTAAACCCAGTCTGAAGAAAGTGTCACTCATCCCTATTAAGGTTCACATTCACCTCTCTTCTTTATTCCTGTGCCTGCCATCTCTTCTGGTACATATGGTATGTAACAGAGTGCTTTCTTTCACCTACTTTTCATGACACAATTGATGAATGTTCAAGTATCTTATTTTTCTTCACCACAGTGACACTTTCAGATTCCATCTTATTCCATTCTTCATGGGTATCCTTAAGTTGTCCTAATTTGAACTTTTTTCAAGTTGGAATCTAAGTTTGATCCCTTAATCTAACTCAGTAGCTTTATGCCTTTGGAAAAACCACCCTGGTCTTTATGCTATAAAACTGGGATCCAGGAGGGTCGTGTAGTTACTGAAGTCATTAACTGAGATGATCTTTGAAAAGGGTTGACACGTCAGTCCTGCTGCCAACATTCCAATGGGTTTCCTTCAAATTTTGCATAAAATGGAAACCAGCACACTTGCAATCTAAATAGTCAGCTCTGATGTTAGAGAAATGAATTTAGAATCCAATCAGCCCTTGACTGTATTTGTGAACTGATTTCCCATCATTTTCCTTTACACTCTCACATCATATGTACTCAGGCTTGTATTCCTTGATAGACAACAAAATTCTTGCCTTAGAGCCTTTGCCCTCTCTGTGACATCTACCTGGTTCACTGTCATCTTTAGTGAAAGCAGTTGCTCAAACATCATGAGGAATGGAACCTAAAGTTCCCTTCCTCATCACTTCCGTTAATTTCCCTTTGACCCCTTTCATAGTCCCCATCACACTTATTATTGCTTGACAGACCAGTCATTATTTGCTTTCATTTTGTCTCTTTAATTCACTGCAATTAAAATGCCACTATTGTAGGACATTGTAATTTTTACGGTTTTCTCTTTGGATCTATAATAATATTTCACGGGGCTGGGAAGATGGCTCAGTGATTGAAGATACTTGCTTGCAAAGTCTTCCAGCAAGGGTTCAGTTGCTAAGGCACCTACATAAGATCAATACAAAAAGTGGTAGAAGTCTCTAACATTTCTTAGCAGTAATGGAAGGCCCTGGTGTGTGCGCATGTGCACACACACACACACACACAAAATATTTTTTTTTTTTGGTTTTGCAAGGTAGGGTCTCACTCTGGTCCAGTCTGACCTGGAATTAACTATGTTTTATTTGTAAAAGGCATTAAAATCTATGACTTTGAATGAATAGATTAGTGAGTGATACTAATACTAATATTTCCTTGATTCTTAAATATTTTTAAATGTGCTCCTTGGATCTTTTTTTTCATTTAATTTTTGACAACTTCCATAATTATATACAATAAACCATGATAATTACCTCCCTTCCTCCACTTTTCCCTTCACAAATCCATTCTTCATCATATACCCTCCCCCTCTCAATTAGTTTCTTTCATTTTGCTGTCATCATCTTTTCCTCCTATTATAAGGGACTTGTGTAGGTAGTGTTAGGCACTGCGAGGTTATGAATATTCAGGCCATTTTGTAAGCAGTCCTACCTTTACTTTTGCTCTTACATTCTTTCCACCACTTCTTCCACAGTGGACCCTGAGCCATGGAAGGTGTGATAGAGATGTTTCAGTGCTGAACACTCCTCTGCCACTTCTTTTCAGCATTATGGTTCCATGGAATCTTAATGGTTTGCACAGTCATTTTTCAGTCTAGTTGGACCTGTTTTAGTGTTAAAGTTTCAAGAGTGTTTATTTATATTTTATATATGGATCTATAATAAAGTTTCCTCTGCTAAACTGTTTTGAAATCCACTAACAGTTTAACTCTTAGCATATTCATACTAACTGATTGCTGAATAAATGAATGAGGTGTAGGAAAACTGCCAGAAATATCTTTAATATGAAGAAAGACAGAGGTGAGGTTTTCTTGCATATCCTGCCCACAATAAAATATTCCCAGGAGCACTAACTTTTATTTGTGCATTCTTGCAAAGCTAATTTAGATTTCATTAAAAATTAAGACATATATTTAAACATATTTTAATACATCCTAAGGCTTTTCTGCTGTTATGGCATTTATTTTATTGTTTTCTGAATACTATTAAGCAGTCAATGAATACCAGTGCTAGCTATGAAAATGGTAAGGACTAATTAAATTAATGACCAAAATATAATTGCTTTATTATTATAAGCACATTAAAGAAGATGGTGATTTAACATTTTCCACTTATTAAAAACATTTCTTACTAAAAATATTCTACAACTTCAGGATATCTAGTGTTATTCATTTAAACAGGATTGAATTTTTATTTGCTGACTTATTTGAAAAAATATATTATTACACTTGATTGACATATATAATTCATATAAATAATAGTACTTGGTTTGACAAAATTAGGAATAGCATAATGAACTGGAGCTCTTAAGTTTTTAATTAATTTTGTTTAGCTCAATATAAAACTAAATGTAATAGTATAGGTATTATGACCATAAAAAGATCAAATTGAGTTTCATATTTTAATAGAGGTAATTTCTGGTAGTTGTCACTGGAAAAATTCAGTTTCTTCAGGATCCTTCCACCTTAGTAATTTTGAAGAAAATATTTTGATTCTTTTTACATCCCATATTCTGTATTCCAGAGGGAAGAAAGAGAGGTGGAAAGTGGTTTTAATGATAATGGGTATTTAAAGTGAAAATTGAAAGCACACAATAGTGAGAATAATGATAGATTGCATGGTAATTACAAGAAATAAGTAAGTTAATTCTGGTCATGGAGTAAACTAGGTATGTTAGCCCCAAACAGTTTGCACTGGGTACAGATAGATAATCTTTTGTACATTACCAAGAGGCAGATCCTGCAGATTGGAACAAACCTCCACTGCATTCTGTCATTAAGATGAACAGAAGATGAGCAAAATTCACAAGGGCCCCAGTTAAAACCATAGAACAATGCAGGGGAAGGGCAAGAATACAGCATTCATGGCAATCATGACACCAGAAAAAGGCTGAAGGAGATAAACACAGAGAACATCCAATTCCAACTAAGCCAGATATCTAGAGACACAGAGGCTCCCAAAACCTCATCACTGAAGCAGAACTAAAATGACCCTAATGTGGCTCAGGGAAACTCACGGAAGAGGGGGCGGAAAGATTGTTAGAGTCACAAGTTGGGACATTATGCACAGAGACTGGGGCCTACCCCCCAGAACTCTTGACTAACCTCACAATGCATGACCCACATTCCCCATTGATGAGGGTCCCTTTGAAAGAGGGAGGACAGGGAAGAGGACAATGGAACCAATACTATAAATGTAAAATCAGAATAATATAAATAATAAATAAATATATATATATCTATATATATTTAAAAAAAGATGAAGAGAAGAAAAAATGTGTTAAAGTAATCTCTCTCTCAAATAAGTAAATATATTTAAAGAAACAAAAAATGCCACAAAGTCACAAGCAGAAAATTAGGCACACTGCCACAGCAAGTGTCCAAGTACCATCTGCATGTCTAGTTTCTTTGCAAATCTATTTGGAAGGCATGAAAAGTGATTCCTGCCTATTATTTATGGACCACACCTTAAGGAACATTGCCCAATATACCCCTTTGATTCTCTTCCTTGCTGCTGTCAGACATTACATATTACTGGGAAAGCAATGCCTTTAGAAGCTAAAATTGTCTCTAAAGTCTTATTTTAAAGTTACTTAATATACAAAGCTCTTAATGTTTAATAGAAGTATGAGTTTATTTGAAGATAGCTTGATCTCTGGTATTGAGTATAAGATTACTTACTTTCAAAAATTCTTCTGGCAAAGCCTTACTACTCATATTGTAAATTTTGAAAACTTTTTTTTTAATTTGAGAGAGAGGGAAGAGAGAGAGAGATCTAGAGAAATAGAGAGAGAATGGGTGTGCCAGTGGCCTCTCAGCCACTGTGAACGAACTTCAGATGTGTGTGCCCCCTTGTGGGCAACTGTGGCATTGTGCCCTTGTGTCACTTTTTGCATCAGGCTAAACGTGGGACCTGGAGATTGGAACTGACTTTTCTTAGGCTTGGCAGGCAGGCACCTTAACTGCCAAACCATCTCTCCAGCCCTCCTACTGAAAATTTTATAGTTTCTTTCCCAGCAGCATCAAGGTACAGAAAACAATCTTGAGTTAAATATGCCAGTTCCCTTCTTGTGTACTCCTTAGGCATGAAATGATTATCTTACAGTATGGTTCCATGGAGTAAATGAGGTTCTATAGACTTACAGGTAAGATGAAAGCATACTCTCCCTGCCAAAGCAGCCTAGGGAGAGAAATATGAAGAAAAACAGCAAAATATACTCTTTTGCTGAAAAGTCTAGGTGTATAAGTTATTATCAACCACAGCAAAGGAGGAGAGACTCAGATATTCTAGAAAGGAGGAAACCAGCCAGAATCCTGGAAAGGTGCCTGTGACCCAATCTGTGTGCCCACCTGCCCCATTGGTGCAGAGCTACAGGAGTAGAAACCAGATGGAGGGATTTCCCACTTACATCAGCCTCCTCAAAAGTTAAGAAAACTAAAGGGAAAAACAGCAGGGACCAACTGAACAGCTGCATTATAACTCTAGGAAACCTGCATGCCTCCCATCCCCCAACTGCCAGTGCCATGGTGAACCAACCAATGGAGAACTCAGTCACAACTCTCCCCCCTCCCCCACCACCACCTGTAGGGCACACAACACAGCTGATCAGAACACCAGATCCACAGCACAACAGAGAGGGATCAAGGTGGACACTCAACATTGGTGAGATTGGAAGACACACCAAAAGATAATAGGGCCTACTTATGCAAAGGCAGGTATGTAGTCCTGCACTAGAAATGCCAATCTTGCTTTTCATGGCAGGGCAAGTTATGTGTTAGATATTCTTGGTTTGCTTTACCATTCTTAAATAAGTTGTGTTTTGGTGTTGATATATTGTTGCCTTTGACACTTCCTGATTTATAGGGTCTTTGCCTATTTCTTCTTTTATTATTGGAGACAGGGTTTGACTCAGCCCCAGACTGACCTTGAACCCATTTCAGACCAAAAATCTCAACCTCTCAGTTCATATGATTAAGTGTGTGTGGCAACACACACCTTTACAAACTTTGGCTTGATTAAATTATGTATGTTTAAATCCCCACTCTTGCATAAATACTCTGTGCTGGTTTTGATTGAATGTGTATATTGCTCAGTTGAATTTTAGAATTTGACAGTAAATTGCTTCACCCAGTCTACTAGAATACTTGAGTCACAGGCAAACTCAACACCTAGGGTCAGTTCTGATATTTCTCATGGAGTATAAGAGCTACAATGGACACCTTAAATGACTATCCTGAAGATATATAAGTCAGATTTACATGGCTAAGAACACTGCAGATAATTAGAAATCCTAATCATCAAATTAACTCAAGATGCAAAAATCTCTACATTATAATACAAGGAACACAAAAATCAAGAAAATACAATTTCATCAAAAATGATAAATCCGATCTGGGCGTGGTGGCGCATACCTTTAATCCCAGCACTCAGGAGGCAGAGGTAGGAGGATCACTGTGAGTTTGAGGCCACCCTGAAACTACATAGTTAATTCCAGGTCAGCCTGGGCCAGAGTGAGACCCTACCTTGAAAGCCCCTTCCCCCCAAAAATCCATCAGAAATGACCTCTAGTGAGACTGTTTTAGATGAAATGCCTGACAAAGATTTAAAAACAATCATATCTATGTTCTAAAAAAATCAAAAAATGAAATCAAAGGAATCAAAGAAGAAAAACAACTCCTGAAGGAGAACACAGGAAACCAACTTAGTGAAATAAGGAGCCCAATACAAGATATGAGTAAAGAAATAGAAATAATGAAAAAATACCAATAAGAAATACTAGAAATGAAAAACAGAGAAAGTCAAATAGAAAACTCTATAGAAAAATCTCACTGGTAGAATGGATTAAGGAGAGGACTGAATATCTAAACTAGAAGATCAGGTGGCAGATCTAATACAATTCAATAAAGAGAAAGACAAACTAACAGGAAGGCATGAATGGGAATTTCAAGACATTTGGGACACTATGAAGAAATCCAAACATAAGAATTCAGAGCATAGTAGAAGGAGAATTTTACTTCAAAGGCATTGCAGGTATTTTCAACAAAATCATAGAAGAAAACTCCCCCCAAATAGGGAAAGTGATGCCAATATAGCAGGAAACTTTTAGAATGCCTAAGAGACAAAATCAGGAAAGAACCTCTCACCATCACATTATAATTAAACTACAAAACACACAAATCAAAGAAAATATATTAAGCAGTTATAGAGAAAAATTAAATCACATACAAAGGCAAGCCTATCAGGATAACAACAGATTACTCAACACAAACTTAGAAAGCCAGAAGGGCTTAGAATGAGGTATTCCAACTTCTGAAAGATAACAACTGTCAAACACGATAACTATCCTGCAAAGCTATCTATCCAAATAGATGGAAAAATAGGGGCATTCCACAACAAAAGCAGGCTAAAAGAACATATGATCACTAAACAAGGTCTACAAAAAATACTTGAAAGAATCTTCCAGGCTGAAGAGAATGAAAAGCACACATATAAGGAACCTGGAAAAAATAAACTATACTCAAATACTAATTAATACAAGAGAGTAAAGGTAAAACCAGAAAAATACAAAACAAGAATGGTGAAAATAAATACACACCTTTCAATAATAAGTCTTAATATCAGTGATCTCATTGTCTCAACTAAAAGACACAAGTTTGCACATTGGGGTAAAGAAGCAGGATCCTTTTATGTGTTGCCTCCAAGAAACTCACCTTTTGAAAAGATGGACACTATATTAGGGTGAAAGGTTGGAAAATGGTGTTTCAAGCAAATGGGCCTAGAAAACAAGCAGGTGTTGCTATCCTGATATCTGGCAGGGTAGATGTCAAACCAACATTAGTTAGGAAGATAAGAAAGATAATTTTATATTGATTAAAGGAATATTCCAACAGCAGGACATTATAATTCTAAACATATATGTAACTAACATGGGGGCTCACAATTTCATCAAACAAACACTATTAGAATTAAGGTCACAGATAACACCAAACATGATTGTAATGTGCCCCATTCTCATCAACTAGCATGTCATCCCAGCAAAAAATAAACAGAGACATTTGGATTAAATGAGGTCATAGAACAAATGGACCTTATAGATATCTACAGAACATTTCATCCAAATGCTACAGAATACTACACATTCTTTTCAGCAGCACATGGACCATTCTGTAAAACAAACCTTACCAAATACAGGCAAATTGAAATAATTCCTTGCACTCTATATAATCACAATGGAATTAAACTAAAAATCAACAGCAAGAAAAACTATAAAGCACACAAAAATCATGGATATTAAACAATTACTAAATGATGAATGGGTCAATGAAGAAATCAAGTAGGAAATAAAAAAAATAGGACACAATGAAAGAAGTCCTAAGAGGGGAATTTATAGCTTTAAGTACCTATATTAATAGATTATCAAAGTTGCAAGTAAACAACTTAATGTTTCACCTCAAGGCCTTGGAAAAAAGGAAAAAGGTAAACCAAAAATCAGTAGATGGGAAGAAAAAATAAAGATTAGGACAGAAATTAATGAAATAGAAACCAAAAATAAGTATAAAGAATCAATGAAACAAAGAGTTGATTCTTGGAAAGGATAAATAAGTTTGATAAACTTTTAGCAAATCTGACAAAAAGAAGTAGAGAAGAGACACAAATTAATAAAATTAGAGATGAAAAAGGCACCATTATAGTCAATACCAGAAGAATTCAGATAATCAAAAGGACATACTTGAAGAACATATACTCCACTAAATTTGAAATCTGAAAGAAATGGATGATTTCCTTATTTATATGACCTACCAAAATTAAATAATGATAAGATTAAGCACTTAAACAGACCTATAACAAGTACATAGATCCAAGCAGTTATAAAAAAATCTCCCAATTTAAAAAAGTCCAAACAGATGGATTCAATGGTGAATTTTACCAGACATTCAAGGAATAACTAACACAATACCTCTCAATCATTTCTATAAAACAGAAGGGAAAGGAATTCTACCAAACTCCTTCTATGAAGCCAGCATTACCTTGATACCAAAACCAGACAAAGACCAAAGAAAGAAAATTACAGCACAATCTCCCTTATGAACATAGATGCAAAAATTCTCAACAAAATATTGGTAAAAAGATTACAAGAATATATCAAAAAGATCATTCACCCCACGCAAGTAGGCTTTATCCCAGAGATGCAGGGATGGTTCAACATATACAAATTGATAAATGTAATTCAATATATAAATGGACTGAAGGACAGAAATCACATAATCATTACAATAGACACAAAAAACACATTTGACAAAATTCAGCATCCCTTCATGGTAAAAGTCCTATAGAAACTGGGAACAGAAGTAACATATCTCAACATAATAAAGTTTTTTTTTTAATGAAAAACCTATAGATGACATAATACTAAATGGATAAAAACTTGAAACTTTTCCATTAAAATCAGGAACAAGACAAGGATGTCCACTGTCTCCACTTTTATTTAATATAGTACTAGATGTCTTAGCTATAGCAATAAGGCAAGAGACACTCATAGAAGGGATACAGTTTGAAAAGGAAGACATGAAATTATCATTATTTGCAGATGATATGATTCTTTACATAAAGGACCCTAAAGATTCTACCAGCAAACTATTTGAGCTGATAAACACTTGTAGGAACATAGGATACAAAATAAACACACAGAAATCACTAGCCTTCCTATATATACTAACAACAAACATGCTGAGAATGAAATCAGAGAATCACTCCCATTCACAATTGCCTCAAAAAAAAAAAAAAAAAAAAAAGAAAAAAGAAAGAATCTTGAAATAAGCCTAATCAAGGAAGTGAAGGATCTCTACAATGAAAACTTTAAAACACTCAAGACAGAAATTACAAGGAAATGGAAAGACATCCCATGTTCTTAGATTGGAATAATCAATATTGTGAAAATGCCAATCTTACCAAAGGCAATCTACCCATGTAATGCAATCCCCATCAAAATTCCAAAGACATTCTTCACAGAAATAGAAAAAAAATACAAAATTTCATTTGGAAGCAAAAACAACTTCAAATATCCAAAACAAATTAGAACAACAAAAATAAGGCTGGTGGTATCACCATACCTGGTTTTAACCTATATTACAGAGCCATAGTAACAAAAACAGTTTGGTACTGCCACGAAAACAGACATGTAGATCTAGGGAACAGAATAGAGAACCCAGATGTAAGTCTGAGCAGCTACATTAATGTGTTCTTCAATAAAAATGCCAAAAATACTCATTGGAGAAAAGATAGCCTCCTCAACAAATGGTTCTGGGAAAACTGTATATCTTTATGTAGAAGGATGAAAATAGATCCTTCTCTCTCACCATGTGCAAGAATTAATTCCAAATGGATTAAAGACCTTAATATCAGACACAAAACTCTGAAAGTGCTTCAGAAAAAGTAGTGGAAATGCTTCAACATATTGGCATAGGCAACAACTTTCTGAATATAACTCCCCAGTTGTTCAGGAAATAAAGCCACTAATCAACCACTGGGACCTCATTAAATTACAAACTTTTGTACAGCAAAGGACACTGTGAATAGAACAAAGAGTCAACCTATAGAATGGGAGAAAATTTTTGCCAGCTATACATCTGACAGAGGACTAGTAGCCAGCCTATAGAAAGAACACAAAAACTAAATAATAAGAAATCAAAAAACCCAATTAAAAATGGGCTATGGAACTAAATAGAGAGTTCCCAGAAGAACAAATACAGATGGCCTATAAACATCTAAAAAGATTTTCTTTGTCCTTAACCATCATAGAAGTGCAACTTAAAACTACTTTGAGATTCCATCCCATTCCTGTTAGAATGTCTATTATCAAGAAAACAAATGACAATAAATGCTGGTGAGAATGCAGACAAAAACAGAACCCTTCTACACTGTTGGTGGGATTGTAATCTGGTACAGCCATTGTAGAAATCAGTGTGGAGACTCCTGAGACAGCTGGCAATCGATTTACCATATAATCCAGCTATACCACTTCTAGGCATATATCCTAAGGACTTATCACAATACCTTAGAGATACTTGCTCATCCATGTTTATTGCTATTCTATTCACAATATGTAGGAAATGGAACCAGCCTAGATGTCCCTCAACTGATGAGTGGATAATGAAGATGTGGTACATTATGCAATGGAGTTTTATTCAGTGGTAAAGAAAAATGAAATTATGAAATTTGTAGGGAAATGGATGGATCTGGAAAAGCTTATACTTAGTGAGGTAGCCAGACCCAGAAAGACAAGCACCACATGTTATCTCTGATATGTGGATCCTAATTAAAAATGTTTGGACTTATATGTGAGTTGGAATAAAACTCAGTAGCAGAGGCCATTAAGCTAGAAAAGGGCTACAGGGGAGGGAGGACAGGAAAAGACTTAATATATGCAGACAACTGCATATATGTAAGCAGAAGAACAGATGACTGGGAGTGGGAAGGCCTAAGTGATATCAGAGGAACAGATTGAGTATAGGAAGGGTGGGGGGAGGGTATGAGTAAGTCATATGGAAACCTACTTTTTGGACAATGGTGCACCCAGAAGTCATACATTATTATTAGATAATTTTCAGTTCCTGGGATGGGATACTTTCCAATGCATTGTTGGCCAGGGGAGGTCCCTGATGCCCCCAAACTTTACAGGCCATTGCCTGGGTCCTAAGGGTGTAACACCTTCTGGTATCTGGCTAAATACATAAATTATCCTCACCAAACCTCCTGGTGAGCACATCAATTCATGTTCATACCCATATATTAATTCTATTCTCACTTTTGGTTAGAGAAGCTTCTCTTTTCATATGGTGGTGACCTCTGGGATGATTCAGAAGGTACCATAGTGCTGAGAAGAAGTGACAAAGGAGTGCTCGCCACTGAAACATCTCTATCACACCTTCTAAGGCTTGGGGTCTATTGCAGAAGACGTGGCAGAAAGAATATAAGAACCAAAGGAAGGATAGGACTGCTTTCAGTGCACTCTTCCAAACCCAAAATGGCCCAGGTATTTATAACTTCTCAGTGCCTGGCACTACCTACACAAGACAATCATAATACGAGGAAAAGATGATGCCATCACAATGAGAGAGAAACTGATTGAGAGGGGTGTATATGATGGGGAGTAGATTTGTGAAGGGGGAATGGGGAAGGAGAGAGAATTATCATGGTTTATTTTTATAATTATGGAAGTTGTCAATAATAAAATGAATTAAAAAAGATAATATATGAGTGTCTGAGAGGCAGGGACATAGAACACAGAGACCTACTCAGTTACTTCCTGTTTGTTTTTCTCAGAATAAACCTCTACTATAGACACATGTATCTCCCATTTTTATGGTAAAAATTCAGCCTTAACAGATTTCATATATTTTTTCTCAGAAGTCACACACAGGAAAGTAGCAAAACAATGACACCTACATTGGTCAGACACTGCTCTTGGTCACTGATGTAATACTGAGATAATATTCCATAAATCCAAACAACTTTATCCATAAAAACCAATCTCTCTTAATTAACAATTAAGCTCCTGTTTTAATAGCTACTGGTAATAAAATGCTGTCTGCTTCATATTTAAAACATGTACAGATATATATTGTAGTTTTAGGCATTTTAATCCAGGGAATTATCGAGAATCCAATTCTCAGTGATTGGGTGGTAGTGGTTTTAATTTTCATCTTCTTTTGGAAGTTATAATTTTCAATACAAGTCTTTCCTGTGCATTTCAGTTTTACTAATGTGATTATGTGGTCTCACATCAAAAGGGTTCATTGCTTAATGACCAAGAACCAAGCATGTCAGGATGCAGGATTTAGAAATGATTTTAAATTCAAGTGAATTAATCTTTGAAAATAGAGCTGGAGCATTTTCCATATGAAAGCCATTTCCATTATGACTTCATAGACATATTCTGAGTGCCTTTTTCATGTATATTGTCTTTATGGCTCCAAGAGTAGCTACATTGTGTTATAATAACGTGGTTTATTTCTGCTTCTAAATTATCTGTGGATGAGAGTGGATTTATATAGCTGTGTGTTTGCTCACTGCCTCGTCAATATCCTTCCAGAATCACTCAGACATCGCCTTCGGTTGTGTATGTGTCTTTGTGAAAATGACAGCAAGCACTGAATCAGAGCGATGCGCATTTGCTCTATGGAGTTTTATGTATTATGACTACAATTCCATGTTCACGGGCAGCTTGGTGTACTTAAGATTTACAAGCCATTTGTTTGCTACTGAGACAGTCATCTGAGATGACAGTATATATTAAAGTTGCTAAACAAAGTATATTTCTATGCCAAAAACCTTTCAATGATTCAAAATATACCAGAATATTTTTTTCTTTCTTTTCTTCCTTACTTCTGCTCCTACTGTTTTTCTTACTATCTTTTTGTTTTATTTTGTTTTGTTTTCCAAAAATAAATTATCTCCTTTGTAATTCATTAGGTTCCTTCACTGGGAGCCTGACATTGTATTCCTCATAAGAATCTTTTTATCCAAGTTAGCTGTTGCATTTGTAGTATCTATGGCCAAAGTTAATATAAAAGCCACAGAGCAATTCATATTTTTCACCATGCTTTTCATGGTATTATTAAAGTTGGATTTTGCCTTCTCCCATCCAGGAACCAAATTAGTAAGGCTAAAAGTTCAATGATATCTCTTTAGGAATAACATTTTAAGCACTTGGGGTGAAAGTGTGGGAAACAAGCCATTGCTTAAAGAAGCTAATACCTTTCTACATATATAAAAATGATCTTTTCATTGTATTTTAAAAAGAAACAGAATTCTTATAATAAAAATGTTTTAGTAAATACTAAATCCAGCATCAAAATACTTTAAAATGTTTTTACTGTTTCATCTGAGGTAATTTTCCTCCTGCCATGTTTCTGAACCTGAAACATATATGTGCCCATGTTATGATGCCAGAGTGAGATATTTTAAAGTTATTGGCATTTACTTGCTCCCCATACTAGAGCTTATTCTTTGTTATTTAATACAGAGTAAAATTGTGTCATGATCATAGTGAATATAGAAGAACACAGTGACTAAGAGTCTATGGCAAGGGCAGAATTATGGAAACATTATATATATTATACTACAAATTATGGTATTTGTAATTTGTGCTTTAGAAATACTACTTTCAATTCTGATTCCATCCAATTCTAAGCAGGTAAATTCAAAAAAGTGTGATAAACATCCTTTTATTTCTTCCTTTCTAATTCCTTATTTCTTCTCACCAGACGTAGAACTTTCAGTTAGAAAAGAGAAGACAGAAGTGACGATGAGAAATACCCTATCATGGCATTCAGACATACACTTCCGGTGCCTGTGTCTCATAATTCAAAGTATTTTTCAAACTCTATAGGATTTGAATCACCAAATTTGAAATAATTTGGCAGTTATTCATGCCTCCATCTGCCTCCAATAAAAGCTGCTATTATTAAGTCATCTCAACGAGATGGGGATCTGTGCTTTCTTTTAGGCTTTGCAAGAAAATGATTCAATAATCTCCTTTGTAACTTATTTCAGTGTTTAAAAACTTGAATTGACAGAAAAGATTTTTTTCATCATTAGCCTAAATTCTTTTTGTTGT
Source organism: Orientallactaga sibirica (assembly GCA_036365145.1). NCBI lineage: Eukaryota > Metazoa > Chordata > Mammalia > Rodentia > Dipodidae > Orientallactaga > Orientallactaga sibirica. The sequence continues at coordinate 15,356,108 of JAEOAD010000008.1, forward strand.
CATTTAAACCAAAGAATCAGATGAACAGCCTCATAGAATTAATCTATGAATTCAACATCAAAGGGCACAGTAATTGCAATCCAGGCTGTTTTGTATCAGTCAATTCATCCAAATTATAAAAGTCCAGAAAGGGGACTCTTATTAATAGTGATTCAATTTTAATATTTAATTTTACTAATATTGGTAAAGGCATAATTTCTTGGTTATGCCTCTGAATATGTTAACTTGCCTAAAACATATTAAGAATATTATTTTCTATAATGTACATATTGTTAGTTCTGTTTTCTATGGTAGAAATTAGAAGTCTCTGAATAGTGTTCTGAATAAAAAGAATGTGTAGGATCTAATGAAAATGTAGTCTTGTGGAAACAATTTAACTAGAACTTTTCCCACTTGAGACTTTAGGAAAGTGCCAGTATTTTGTAAGGACCCAAACTCCATGTCATTAAGCCATTGTGTTCATTGTTCAATGCCTCTGATTCATTCCAGTCTAAACTGACTTTCTTTGATGGCCTTTCTAGTTCAGTATCTAGTCTTTGGGTGTCTGATTCAACTATAAAAATATTATTTTTTCTTTCTTCTCCTACCCCAGCTGTAACTATTATCTGGAAGTTCTGTCGATGTTGTTATCATACTGTTGGCTCACCCTGTAGCCAGTCCTAAAGAACTCCAGGCTAGATATTGTACCTGGAATGTTTTAAGAAGCCACTTGTCAAAGGCTTTGTCTCTAACTTTGCACTGTTGAGTGAAAATAGAAACTTTAAAATTTTATTTTTATTTTTACTTTACAGAGAAGGAGACAGAGAGAGAATTGGTATGCTAAGGTCTCAGCCACTGAATTTGAAATCCAGATGCTTGTGCCACCTAGTGGGCATATGCGACCTTACACTTGCCTCACCTTTGTGTGTCTGGCTACATGGGATCTGGAGAATCGAACATGGTCCTTAGGTTTCTCAGGCAAGCACCTTAACCACTAAGCAATCTCTCCAGCCCCACAATAGAAACTTTAAGAGGGGAGAATTGGTGGGAGTGTTTGGCACATTGTTGATATGATCTTGAAGTGATCAGTACATGTTTTCATTTCTGCTTTCTCTGCTTCACGTTCCCAGCCATAAAGTGAGTATTTTAGCTCTATCAATGGCTTCACCACTGACCCCAAGCCACAGGGCCAACTGAAAGCTCTAAAATGGTCTGAAAGCTCTACAATGGTGAAGCCAAATAAACCTTTTTTTTTCTTTTATAGATCTTTGCTTTTTATAAGATATTTCAGTCATCTGTTAAAGGAAAAGTAATGTTGACAAACATATTCATGTGTTCATCTTATTCCTTGCTTACCTAGTGTTATTATATTCTTCCACTCTATCTTCAGGAATTAATGAACAGTATCAGGCCTGATACTGGGATAAGAAGTAAGGATTTGAAATGAATATACTATATGAATAATTGCCATAAATATTAGTCAATTTTCTGTTACATTACAAAATACAATATTTTATGATAATCAGAAGTCAAGGTCATTAGTCCATTCTGTTCATAGTTCAGTGGGATGGGTAACTAAACAGAAATGATGTTTACTTATGTCCTAGACTCTGTTGGCACTATGGCATGGTGGTAAGATCAGATTGGCTCTGGTGAGGACATGGTATATGACATCACAATGATGAGATAGTGTTTATGATGGATACATTTGTTAGTGGATAAGAAATGAGATACAGGGGAGGAACTAACAATAACCCAGTACTTGGACCCACCTCTTAAAGGTCCAGTTGCATATTAGCAACATTACAGGAGACTGTGATTGTAACTCAGTCAGTGGTTGAGAGCCTTCCTAGCCTGTGTGAGGCACTAGAGATATTATCTCTAGTATAAGCAAATAAAAAATTATCTATATGGTAAGAACTGAGCTTCAAACTCATGGACTTTAGGGGATAAGCCACAACCAAATCTAAACTATAATACTCTACAAGTATATGAGAAAACAAACCAAAAATTGATGCATTATCTGGAAGTTATTGCTTTCCCTTTACTGAGATATTTTTCAGATGGTTTCCAGTTACTCTCTCGTAGCTTTTCATTTCCAGATTTCTTTTTGCATTTTGTTCAGGAAAGCTATACTGGTAACAATTTTTCTCAGCTTTTTCTTACCTGTGAATGTCTTAAGTTCTCCATCATTTATTTTTAAAAGATTGACTTGCCAGTTATTGTATTTTTGGTTAGTTGGAGAATATATATAAGAGAAAGTGTGTGAGAGAGATGAAAAGACAGAGAGAATGGGCATGTCAGGGCCTCTTATTGCTACTAATAAACTCCAGATGCATGCATCACTTTGTGTATTTGGCTTATTGTGAGTACTGGGGAATCTAATCCAGGCCAACAGGCTTTATAAGTATGCACCGTTACTTACTCCCCAGGTATGATAGATATATATTTTTCTTTCTTTGACATCAAAGACAACTTTCTTATATCTCATTGGTTAATGATCACATTGAGAATCCTTTGAGGTGAGTAACTTTTCCTTTGTTGCTTTCAAAATTATCTTTGCTTCTCAACAATTTAATTACAATGTGTCTCAGTGATTCTTTGAGTTTATTTTATAGGAATTCATTTAACTTCTTGGACATTTATATTCATGTAGTTAATCAAACAGATAATGTTGCCCCCATTTTCTCTTCTGTCTCTATTTTTGTTTTGGAGTTTTTGCAGTCTCCATAAGTCTTTTTATTCCAATTTTCCCAGTACAATTTATTGAGTGGATTTCTCTCTCATCCTTATATATTCTTTTAAAAATATATATATATATATATATTCTTTTATCCCCTTTCCCTGATTCCCATCAACCTGGAGGCCTCCACAATGGGGTGTTCACTGTGGGGTCATGAAAGCCTCATCAGTGCCTATGGTATAAGGGGGAACTATGCCTCGGGTATTCCCATCCACTCTTTGTCTTTTATAATCTTGCCACTCCCTCTTCCCCAGTGTTCAGTAAGTCATGGCAGGCCAGTTGGCAGTGTAATTTAGTGTTGAGTTCTTTTTAAAATGTTTTTTAGAGTGAGAGAGGCAGAGAGAAATAATGGGTGTTCTATGGCTTCTAGCCACTTCAAACGAACTCCAACTGCATATGCCACTTTGTGCATCTGGATTTACATGGGTACTGGGGAAGTAAATCTGGGTTCTTTGGCTTTGCTGGCAAGCACCTTAACTGCTAATCCATTTTTCCAGTCCATACACAGCCAGGAGGGAGCTAGTTTCCCTTGCAGATCTAGCATGGTATTTTGATGTCCTGTGCATACTGCCTATGGTATCTTCAAGAGTCTTACCTTTTAGCTCTGTCAGGTAATCAAGTGCTTTGGCAAAGACCTACATTGTTTTTGGGGACCTCATGGATTTCCCTGGCCAAGAGCTCACTGTGGGGGTAAACCCAATTGTGGGTCTGGGATTTACCAGCCAGAATCCATGCTTTCAAGGATATTTTTTTACACCTTCTATCCAGACTGTCACTCCTCACCCTTTATATATATACAAGATGTAAATGTTGTAGAATGCTAATCAGAATGAGGGTTTCCATGGAACTGATTTTTAATGCTATGGTAACTTTTGTGTAATTCCCATTCCACCATTCCGAACCCTTACCCCTCCAAGACCCTCCCATCCCTATCATGACATCTCTTCCCCAAACTATAGGGAAACCTTCCTCTATTCCCACCACATTTCTCTTCTCTGCTGTCTCACTCTATTTGTAGGCACATAATTCTGGTTCTTAACTACCATTTTCACTCATCTCAAATTGATCCCAGATAGGAATGTCATATGAGAGATTATATCTGGCAATGTCTTTCTGTGCCTGCATGACCTCACTTAGAATTTTCTTTTTCCAACTCCACCCATTTTCTTGCAAATTTCATTATTTTATTTTTCTTACTGCTGTGTAGAATTCCATTGAGTACATGTACCACATCTTCAGTATCCATTCAGCTGTTGATGGCAACTAGGCTGATTCCAGTTTCTAGCTATTGTGAACAAAGCTGAAATATATATATATATATATTTGAGCAAGTGTCTCTATTGTAAAGAATGAAGTCTTTAGGTTAAATGCTCAGGATTTGTATAGCTGGATCAAATGGTAGATTTATTTTCATGTTTTCCAGGAGTCTCCATACTGATTTCCATAGGGACTGTACCAGTTTTCACTCCCACTAGGGATGGGTAAGGGTACCCCTTTCCCCACAGCCTCACCAGCATTTGCTGTCATTTGATTTTTTGATGATGTATGCCATCTTTACTGGAGTGAGATGAAATCTCAGTCATTTTGCTATGTGTTTCTCTGGTGATGAAAGATGTTGAACATTTTCTTAAGTGTGCAATGGCCATTTGTATTTCTTCCTTTGAGAATTCCCTGTTTAAATCACTACCTCATTTTTTTTTTTTGATTGGGCTATTTGAGTTTTTATTCTTTAGTTTTTTGAGTTCCTTGAAGATTCTAGATATTATACATTTATCTAAGGTATAGCTGGTGAAAAATTTCCCTATTCCTGCAATGGAAACAGCCTTCATAATTCTTTGTCATTTTTTAGATGTGTATCTAGATCCTTTAGGCTCCACTCTTCTTCTTTAATAACATAACTTTATGTTCCTCATATTCAACATTTATCATAATTCTATCATTAAGTTTGTTAATTATTCTGTCTTTTCAAATTTGATTTAAATACCTCTAGTGAGTTTTCCACTGAATTTATCATATTTTCAACAGTAGGATTTCCTTTAGGTTCATTTTTACACTTTTGGTTTCACCATTGACATTTCCATTGTCTTTGTACATCATTTTCTTGACTTTTTGCATCTTTCCATAGTTTTCTGATATATGACACTTGTTTTAAAGTCTTTGTCTAGTAGACTTCAGTTTTTTTTAACTAACAGTTTTGATTTATTGAAATTAGTCGTACAGAACTGCATTTCTTTGCACATCTTATTTCTTTTTAATTGAAATACAGGGCATTTTTATTTAATAACTCTGCATATCATTTTCTCTCAATGATTTCTGGATTTTAAAATATATTTTTATTATATAATAGTATATATACATCCATGATGGTACCATCATTAGCCTTCTCCCTGTCCTCCCCCCATGGGTAATGTGGGTCTTGCCTTATATATGTAGCCATCAGATATGTGGGAGAGGCAATGACTCTGTGTATAATGACCCAACTCATGGCTCTAAAAATATTTCCACCCCCTCTTCCATGAATTTCCCTGAGACATGTTGGGTTCATTTTAGGTCTATTTCAGAGACATGGATTAGTGAGTCTCTGTGTCTCTGGATATCTGATATAGTAGGGGTTGAGAGTTCTTTGTGTCTATCTCCTTCGCCCTTGTTCTGGTACCAGGTTCACCAATAAAGCAGCACTCTTGCTCATTTCCCCTATAATTCAATGGCTTCATTTGGTGCCCTGTTGAGGTATGGTGGGCTAATTCTCTCCTCAGGATATGCATCCATCAGAAAGAGAAAAGAAGGTTCTCTAATGGAGAGTGAGGTCAGTGCAAGAGACATGGATAACCATTATTATTTTAGAGATAATTTAATAGGTATAGGTCCTTTTGTATTCCGCTATTGGTTGGAGCTTGATATTAGAGAATGGGCTCATTTAGGATATTGTTCTGACTTGTTTCCCACTTCCAGGTATGGGTTCCATTCCACTGAGCAGATCCATTAGCAGATCTAGAGCAGTTGGTAACCCACCATGGCTGTGTGCCACTACTGCACTTGTGTGAGCATCATGTCAGGTTGTTGGCTGCTGCGTAGCTTAGACCACAAGTTGCTTAGACAGATGTTGATCATTTTCCCCCAGTCACTTATGTAGTGCCTTCTGGCACTGGACAAACTAATTGTCTGGGGACTGATTCTTCCAGATTCTAGCCAGGTCTCTCCATGTTCTGTCCAAACAGCAGATGGTGTCTTTAGCAGTAGGGTCTTACCAAAAACCTTTGGTGAGGGATCAAATACTCTGATAGAAATCTATCTTCTTTGGGAAACTTTGTAAGTCTCTCTGATCAGCAGCTCATTGTGGATTTTGTTGTTTAACATTGCTTTGCTTTTTTTACTATTGTAGACTGTCTTCAGGCTAAGCTGTGATGTCAAGGTCTTCTTGGCTCCCTACTGAGTCTGTGCATTATACTGGACCTATACATTGACTCTGAATTTTCCCTCCATAGGAATTTGCTTTTAAATATTATTGTCTGAAGTGTGTGTCTTCCGGAAAGGAAACATTTCAGAGGCAAAAGTGTGTTGGCCCTATGAATTTCCTGGAAATTGTATCAACCAGGGAACAAGAGGAGGGTATATCTCACCAGTGAAGCAAGTGTAACAGTGGTGGTGACTGTCTCATTATCTGCACCTCCATGACCATAACACATATCAGTGATATATTTGGAGGGGACACTTTTTGCATATGCCTGCTTTGGCAGCGTTAGAGTAAGCCATTCTTGAAGCCCATGTGCAACTGGCTGACACAGGACTGAGCTATAGGGAATGGCTAACAGCCACATAGCCATAGCTGCTATTAGTCTAAATTAACCTTAGAATTTCACTCAAGCCCTCACTTGGAATTTTCAGGGTTTTAGCAGATGTCAGACATCCATATAGTGCCATTGTCCAGAATAAGAGAGATATATGGTGTGTCCTACTCAGCCATTCTCCCAGAACAGCCAATTATTGTTTGTTTAAAAAAATACTTGTAGGGGGCTGGAGAGATTGCTTAGTGGCTAAGGTGCTTGAGTGAAACCTAAGGGCCCAGGTTCAATTCCCCAGTACCCACTTAAGCTAGATGCACAAAGTGGCACATGCTTCTGGAGTTTATTTGCAGTAGCTAGAGGCACTGGTATGCTCATTCTCTCTCTGTGTGTGTCTCTCTTTGTCTCTCTCTCTTTCTCTCTCTCTTTCCTCCCATAATCTAATGAAACCTGTAAACTTAAAAAATATACTTTGAGAAATTGCCTAGAAATGCATAAAGAAAAAGTCCTCTGTGTTTTGCAAATAAGTCTGGAACAAGACACATCTATTGGAGTAATCATGATACCAGTACAATTAAAAGAAAGCCAATTCAGAGCATCTCAGGATAAAGTGAAGAACATATTGGAATGTGAATGTTTACTGTACCATTATGTGTAGAAAGTTTGTAACTTAAGAGATGGTCTTGAGTCTCAACTGAGAACAGTGTTGGGCTTATTAAAGACTATGGAAGACTTATAAAGTTGGGCTGAATACATTTTGTATCTTAAGATGGCTGTGAGTCTATAGGGGTCCAGGGGTAGATTATGGTCATTTGAGTGAAAAATGTCCCCCATAGCTTCGTATGTTTTTGTTTAAGCCTCATACTTGTTACCCAGTTGGTGGAATCTTTCAAAGGCAAAGCCTTTGTTCGAAGAGGTGTGTTACTGGGGGTGGAACTTGGGATTTTATAATCCAACCATGTTGGCAATGTCAGGTCTCTCTCCTTCCTGCCTACTGATGAGGATATGTAATGACTACATAGCTATTCCTGCTGTACTTTCCTCACCATGATGAAGCTTCCCTTCAATACTGCAAGCTGAAATATACCTTCATCTTCCATCAGCTTCTTCTGGTTGAGTGTTTTGTTGCAGCAACAAAAAGGTATTTGCCACACCATATCAAGCACAAGACCTTGTCTCTTGGTGTCCATACATGATTGGACTGATAGTGGATGCACATAATTCTGGTATTATGATTGGCATACCAATTGCATATTTTAGTATGAAATGTTGACTAAATAGTATAGACACTATTCTAGTTAGGTTAAAGAAGAAGAACTGTTTACTTAATGTATTGTTTAAATTGGTACTAGGAGGATAAAATCATACACATAAAAGTTTGACAGAATCCAGAATCATATGTAATTAAATTAAGTGGTTTTACTAAGGAATTTAGGATAATGCAGAAGACAGATAGTAAGAGGAAGATGTAAAATTCTACCCTTATATACTACCACATAGTTGGAGAGAGCACAGTTGCCTGAATGCCTTTTCCTTCCACATATTTAGAAAGTAGAAAGCCTCCATTTCGTTTCTTTTCCTTGAATTTCCTGTCTTATCTACAGATTTGGAACACTTCCTTTTGATAGCATAATTGATGCTGATTCATGAAAGAAAATTACCCCACATGTACAAAATATTTATGTACAAGTATATGCATAGGTAAGTGACTAGAAAAACTAGATTCTCAGACTGGAGAGATGACTCGGTAGTTAAGGTACTTCCCTGTGAAGCCTAAAAACCTGGGTTCAGTTCCCCATTGCCCAGGTAAAGCCAGCTGCACAAGGTGACACATTCGTCTAGAGTTCATTTGCAGCAGCTGGAGTCCCTGGCATGTCCATTCTTTCATCTGTCTGTATGATTGTCTGTCTTTGTCTCACTCTTCTTGCAAAATAAATAAATAAAATATTAAAAAAGAAAAACTAGATCTTCAATAAGAGGAAAATATTAAACTTTGGTGTTCATAAAAAGTGCCATTGTAGGACTGGAGAAATGGCTTAGCTATTAAGTTGCTTGCCTGCAAAGCCTAACAATCCAGGTTTAATTCCCTAGTACCCATCTAGTACCCATGTAGAGCCAGATGCACAAAGTGGCACATTCATCTGGAGTTCCATGCAGTGGCTAGAAACCCTGCTTCATTCTCTCTCTCTCTCTCTCCCCCGCCCTTGCAAATAAATAAATTACAATAAATATCTTTCAAACTCCCAGCATCATATGTGTATTGGTTTTTTAAAAGCAATTTTTAAGAAGCTTATTTTGGTGTTTATGCTCCTTCTTTATTACAAATGAGTTATATAGCTATTTTCTAAGCTAACTTATTAATAGGTTAAACAGTACCAACTAGTTTTATATTAATAAATCTTTCTAATTCTGAAGCAAAATAGATGTTTTTATTAGAATAATGTTTATAAGAATTCCAGTCAGAATTTATAGTAGCTAAGAAAAAAGTTCAATTCTGTATATTAATAAGAAGATTAAATCTTACTTTTCTTTCCAATAAAGTATGTAGGTTATTAACTTTATGTTGCTTAGGACTTGAAAGAAAGTTCACTTTACTCTTGGCTTTTGAGGTGTGAGGGGATATGGCAGAAGGGCTTCATTCAAATGAAGTTCATCACTGAACTAGCAAATGAGTTATTGGTAAAGGAGAAAACGAGGGATACTTCTATAATATGGAACATGATATCATCAAATATTTTTCAACCTCTAATAAAATTATATCATGATTTTATCATTTGTGATGCACTTCTTATCTTAAGTTTAACTAATCATCTCTACTATAATTTTTGAGCAATTAATCATATATGCCAACAGAGTTCAATTTGAGTTAGTTTAAACTAAATTCCCTTTGACTATGTTAGAATTAGACAAGAAACTTAATTCAATTTTATGTGAAAAATAATTAAAGGAACTGAGATTATGAATGGAATGTTCTGATTGGAAATGCCAGTAGGGTCAATTAAGACATTTTATAGGGCTTCCATGAATGAAAATGTATCTTCAACTAGTGTGATGTTCACTTTCTAATACTGAAAGCGTTGTTGATTTCATTGCCACTCTTTAAATTATTCTGTAAGAATTTCATTAGATGTCACAAAACACTACATTTATGAAACCATTATTTCTTCATATAGATATGTATGGAGATTTTCCAATACATTTTGTGTTTTTATTGTTTTTCTGTATATGTGTTTGATGAGTGTATGGGTGTATGCATGCAGTGGACCACATATGGATGTCAGAGGCAACCTCTGGGATTTTTCTCTCCTTCAAACCTTTTGAGGCAGATTCTCCCTGACACTACTGCACATGAGCTTCCTGACAGTCCTGGCTCTGCTTCCCATTCCTGTAGGTGCGTTAGAATTACAAACTCATGGACACTTTGCATCCAGCTTTACTTGGATGCTGGGGGAGATTGAATGCAAGTTGGAAGGCTTGTGAGAAAACGCTTTTAGTGCTGAGCCGTATCCTAAGCCCCATATTTCTCATCTTTTCATGACACAAGTGGATCCAGATAGCTTATTTTTAACTTTAGTTCTTTTAGAATATTAATACCTGTTAGGGTTAAAATTTGATATCTAGCTGATCATGATGGCACACACCTTTAATCCCCAGGCAGAAGTAAAAAGATCTCTGTGAGTTCAAGGCCACCCTGAGACTACATAATGAATTCCAGGTCAGCCTTAGTTAGAATGAGATCCTACCTTGGAAGAAACAAAAAATAAAATTATATATATAATGTTTTGATATGGATTTGTTTTCAATGTGTATCATCTATATATAGTGAAATAGCTTTTTTCATAAATGTTCTAGAAATAATAGTTAGAATCATGCCTCCATCATCAGCAGCATCTTCTTATATATCTGAGGTGTTTTTTTAAATTTAATTTAATTTTTGCAAGCAGAGAGAGAGAGAGAGAGAAGAGCGACAGACAGTCAGAATGGGTACACCAGGGCCTTTGGCTACTGCAAATGAACTCCAGATACACCTGGCTTACGTGGGTCCTTAGGAATCAAACCTGGGTCCTTTGTCATTGCAGGTAAACGCCTTAATTGCTAAGGCATCCCTCCAGCCCCATCTGAGGTGTTTTAAGGTATCTCTCAGAGTCTACTTTCCTTCCATAGGGTGAAATGTCCACCTTTAATACATACCTAAATTTCACTGAAATTTCCAGCCTTTCACTGACCTTCATAAATGGTTCTCTTTCTTATAAGAAGAAAGTTATGTGCCCACTTACTTGATAATCATCAATAAACTATGAGATAAAAGAAAGAATAGTTAATTTTACATCTTTCTTGAAATCTTCTATGCTCTTTGATGTCACTCCTTATCAACCAGAAAAGAAAATCTACCTCAAGTGGAGCTATGGGCAATGAACACAGCTCTGGAAACAGACAAAGGCATTTTAAAAATGTGAACAGAGTATTCCTTTAATTGTTCTGAAAAAAATTAACTATGTTGTTTGTTTTTTTTAATATGAAAAACATTGTAAACTAATGGACATAACTGGTTTCCACTAAACCATATATAATTTTCGTAATACCATAGCAAATGTGACTCAGTTAGTTAAGAACAAGTCTTTCTTTCAGAGTAAGTATAGGTCAAAAACTGTAATTCAAGTTTTCATAGATAGCTACTTGCTCTGCTGGATAATTTCTGTTAGTTAAAGTTGATAATCCAAGAAAATGAACAAGTATATTTATCTCATGAGTCATTATCACCTCCTTTCAGTTTTAGATAATGTGTATCTACTTCTTTGAGATGTCTCATGACTTCTAGCTGTCCAGAGACTTCCATCTACAATAGAACCAGGATGAGACTCCTTTCACATCTTAGGCTGAGAGAGAACTTTCTGTTAGTTAGAAATGCTATGTAGAGGTAAAATTATACAGCTAAAACTTTACAGTTTTTAATGTTTTTAACTTAATACAACTTGTTAAACAATGGAACAAGAGATACTATCACATTATCATTCATCAAATTATTTTTAAATTGTGGCTCCTCAGGCTATGCATAAGTCTGCACTGAGGTGGTTTGTGAATATAAGCATTAATTGTAGTAATATCTTGTCTGGTCATTAAGGAGAGCCTCAACCCTTTGATGAAACAAAATATAAAAGCAGTTTGTTTTGTTTTTCAGTATAAATATATATCTGCATTACAAGCTTTACAGGAGCATGAAAATCTTTGTATATATTTAAAGAATGAAAACATGCCGACACTACAGGCATGATCATAAGCCCCACTTGGCCTCAGTCCATTGGCTATGTCCAGTAATGTTTAACATCCACTAAAAGACCATTATGGTTTCCTGACTTAATGAAGCAACTTGAAAAATGTTTTGTGTAGCACGTTTGGTGTGTACTAGGTAGTTTATAAAGTGGAAAAGCATGTTCCAGTTTCCATCAATTCCCCATGATGGGTTTCTTTTCAGACCTAAAAACCTGAATTTAAGAGAGTAACTGCATGTTATTCTAAGTCTATTTTAGTGTTGAGCTCTCAGTAACTGCTACTTATGCACGCAGCTGCTCATACATCTCACACCAGCTCTAACACCTTCTCTAGGCCATGTGAACTGCCCCCAAATGCAGACCCCTCTCCCTTAACAGTGGGTGCAATATTACTAGAGCATTGTTTTGGAACCTGAGGATTAGTATTTAGTCATATAGGAGAAGATCTCTAAAAACTAGATTTGACCCTTATCCTGCTGAATTTTTTTCTCACTATTTGAATTTCCATAGCTACTTCTTGGGGGCATAGATACTGAAGATTCTATATTTTCTTCACTAAAATAAATTTTGATAAGAAAAAGTTATCCTTTTTCAATATAAAGAAGTTAAACAATGTGCAAGTTGGTTTAGTATTTAAATAAACACAGAGAGAAGAATCTGGAACACATCCTTCAATATGCATGCATTGGAACAGAATCTCAATTGTGGCTATGTATTATTTTTAACTAGAAACTATATGGACACATCATGTATTGGAACCATCATTCACCTCCTCCAAGCCCCCATTCTGAGGGCCCTCCTCAGTGGGATTGCTGGTATTCATCATGGAGTTGTAGGTTATGAGTTGTGAGAGAAGCAGTCAGTCAACGTATGGGGTGGGCAATGCCTCTAAATATTCCTTCCCATGCTGTGGCTCTTACAGTCTTTACACCTCCTCTTCCTCAAAAGTCCCTGATCCTTGGTGAGTGTGTTTTAAGTCTACTTTAGTGTTGAGCTCTCAGAAGCTTCTGAATTTCTGCTTTGGTAGGTTTTGAGTATTTTCAGTGTCTATCACCATCACCCTGGGACAGAATGTCAGGCTCACCATGGAAAAAGCTCTGTTGCTTAACTCACCATTTCCTCTGTGGCTTCACTGGGACACTGATTTCTAGTTCCCTTTTTATAGCCTTAAAGATATAATTTAGATTTATTTGTTTCTGCTTGTGTGTTGTACATGCCTGTGTTCTCATACGTGTGGACACATATATGTTTACAGACGTGTATGCATGTGGAGTCCAGAGGATAACTTCAAGTGCCACTTCTCAGTCCCATGTACCTCTTTTCAAGATAGGATCTATCATTTGCCTGTAGCTCACTAATTAGGCTAGACTGTCTGGCCAGTGAGTTCCAGGGATCCACCTGTCTCTACTTCCCCAGCTCTGGGATTACACCCATTTGCTATTGTACACAGCATTTTACAAGAGTAATCAGAATGTGGATTCAAGATCTCATGCTGGTATGGTAAGCAGTTTAGGTAAACTGAGCCATCTTATCAGTCTAAATAGTGTTATTTTAAATGATGCAGTATTTTATTATTATAGTCATATTTTAATTTGTACTAATTTTTTATAATATCATGCCTCAGAGCTTCAGCTTTGCTACTCCTTGGACAACTAAGTAAGTCTCTATGCATTCCTGAGTCCATAGACATACTTGACTGAGTGATGTGGCAAGAAAAAAGAAACAATAATGTGTTGTGAAAATATAATACTTTAAAAGATAAAATCATGGGCATATATTAAAACATAAAAGGAATACACATCAAAGATTTTTATTTGGCAACCATTAATGAGCTAACAGTAAGATCTTAGAGCTGGTTCTGATGGGAAATGTAAAGAAAACTATATACAACAAGAAGCATATGGAAAGATTACATGGATGTACAAGTAGTAATAAAATTGCTTTGTCCAATGACAAATGAATGATGATTTCCCCAGAACTGAATTAATTTTCACTTCTGTAGATAAGAGTTAGTTGTTTTATCTGTTTCAATACACAGATTTAAGCTAGCTTTAAGATGGTGAAAGGCAGGGGTAACTAATAAAAGCACACTCCATATGATATCCAAAAACCATTTCTGTTCATTTCAAATCATTTTCCAATTTTTTCCTTATAGTATTAAAACTGTTCACATTGCCATATTACCACAATGATTTATTTCTCCCTAAGCAAATGTATGAATTATTTTTAATTAATTTTTTGTGAGAAAATATCTTGGGAAAATAATTCAGTTAGATTCAAGCCAATAATTTTATCACACTCAGTAAGAACTAAACTCCCAGATGGCTAGAGTCTTTGTCATCCAAGTTGAACAGAATATGCTTCTTTGTTCTCTACCTTAATCTATTGAAGGCAGTAATGTTTGCCATGTATGTTGTGATAAAGAATTACAAAATTCTGAGTGTTGCTGAAGTTTTTGTTGAGAGGATTAGAGAGAGTAATACTTAAAGATATTAAGTACTTGACTTTGTGGGGGGAATCTTTCTTACCATTCACACCTCAATTTTCTTGTCTAATTTTTGGAACTAAGAGACTATGTATTCCATGATGGAAACTTATTTGAATGAATGGGCTCTGCCTAAATCATATGCACAAATCATATGCACAAATATTTATCACAAAAATTGAATACATCATGCTTTGAAGATGTAGAAAAAATAACACTAACTGAAAATAAGAATGTATAACAATTTAATGTGCAGAGGTACAATGTGGATAATCCAGTATGAAGAAAGCTGTGCTAGGGTCAGGCAAAGTGTTAACATGACTAAACACCAGTGATGAAGATTCAAATGAACAGCATTGATATGAAAAAAAAAAGTCTTTGAATGAAAGACTATAATCTCTGTGCATTCACAAATGGGTTAACTTTGTATATATGCTGAAGTAGTATGGTAAAATTTCAGTGTCATTGAAAATAGTTTACAAAATGCTACTGCAATCATTGGATTTATTAGGATAGATGTCTATTTCACTTACTTTACAGAGTTATCCCTTGCACATAACTATCAAAATTAATCACAGAAACTTTGCCAGTTTATTTTATGAGTTCAGTGACTCACATAATATGAGTATTATGGATTAGCAGGCATGGAAGTTTCTCCAGAACTACTGAGAGATGTTCTTAATGTTGAATATAAGAATTCTTAAAACTTTGATTTGATAAGATGTGCTATTGTAGGGCTAGTTACTGGTGAAGGTAGCTCAGTTACTAAAGTGCTTGTTTCACAAACACGAAGACCTAAATTTGATCCCGTATGCCCTTGTAAATTCCAAGCGTGGTAACACATGCCTATAATCATTGCACTGGGGAGGCAGAGTCAGGTGGATTCCTGAGTTTGCTGGCTACAAGTGTGCTGCAAATGGGGAGCTATGGGCCAATGAGAGAACCTGTTTTATAAAGAGGAGGATGGCAGAGCTGTGAATGACATCTCAAGCAGTCCTCTGGCCCCTGCACATACACTTGTCTACACTCATGCAAACATTCATTCATACATATTGGACACATATAACACACATATACATGATTTTGTTAGGAAATCTTTCATCTTAACATATAAATGGCTTCCAACTTGTTCTATTCATCAGAAACCAAGATTATAATTTCTTGGGGCACTGAGAATATGGCTCAGTGCTAGAGCACTTGTGGAGCACGCATGGAGCCTTAGATTGAATCCCTAGTGACTCAAAGAAATGTACAGTTGCCTAGACTCTCTATCTTGACTGTCATGCAAAAAAAAATTCTGAAAGCGAATAAATAAAAATGGCTGAGAAATGAATTTTGGATTTTACTAAAGTAACAAACTTTAGCAATTTATATTTTCTCATTAACTTATGTTCTTAAGTTAAAAAAAAAAAAAAAGATTTGACGCTCTAGCCTATTGGTAGTTGGCTGAGTTTTATACAGGGACTGTATTTTTATTTTTCATCCTACCATTTTCTAATTTTGAAAATTTGGTTTTGATCAGAGAGGAGTACTCTTTGATTAGATATATTTATTTGTTTAACAAAAATTATAAAGTACACAATGTAGGTCACAAGATTAAGGAAGATGGTCTTCACAAAGAAAACATTACATATATTAGGCACTCTAGATATGCTGTAAAATGTAAGGACTCAGTTACAAATTGCAAACCGGTAACAGTATATTTAATAAGAATTTACTGACATTGATATTTACATGTGCAGGTGAGTTTGCACCAAAAGGAAGGAGGAGTTGTACCTATGCTGCTGATGGGTCCTAGGAATGTCTCATATTATCTTCTAAATCTTAGAAAAATGCTTATATCTTCTAGATATTAAATAAAATTTCACAATATAAGATTCCTCACCAGTGTGGTGACACATGCAATTATTCCCAGCACTTGGGAGGCAGAGATAGGAGGATTGTTATGAGTTCAAGGCCAGCCTGGGACTACAGAGTGAGTTCTAGATCACCCTGACATAGAGAGAGGCCCTACCTTGAAAAAAATTAAAATAAGAGATTTCTCAGTGATTGAGGGTACTGTCAAAATAAGACGTGGTAGGCTGGAGAGATGGCTTAGCAGTTAAGGTGCTTGCCTGCAAAGCCAAAGGACCAGGTTTGATTCCTCAGGACCCAAGTAAGTCAGATGCACAAGGTGGTGCATGAGTCTTGAGCTTGTTTGCAGTGGCTGAAGGCCCTAGCATGCCCATTCTCTCTCTCTTTATCTGCCTCTTTCTGTCTCTCAAATAAACAAATAAAAATTAAATTAAATAAAAAAATAAGATATAGTAATGAGTGATAATAGCAACTAACATTATAATGTGAATTGATGAATGGCATGCACTCTTTCTCTGACTTCAGGAATTTAAACTGTAAGTTGTTGCATTATAACTATATGTTATAAACTAACCATGTGGAGTAACCTATTAACATTCCAAGCTGTACCTGAGGACCAAGAACATTCAGGTGGCAAAACCAGGGAACTGACTTTTTTCTCTCACATAATCTTTTCTACATTTGTGCTCAGCAGAGGACTACACAGTACCCTCAGAAGTCTCATTGTCCTGTCTGCAGCTCCTCAGACCAGACAGAGTGTGAGGCGCACAATTTAAAGAGTATGTAACATCCTATCAATAGAGCTAGAAGCCATTTCTTGAAGGCTGCTTACTGGTTTCAAGCCAAAAGGGGGAAAAGTTTAATAATAGAGAATGAACTTCTAAGTATGTTGTTTTTCTTGAGCACATTGTATATGCTGAAAAGTTAATGCTGTTTTTAAAGTTAATTCATGATAATTGAACTGAAGTGCTCTGAAAGTGCTGTTAGAGTCTATTTATGAACCCAGTGCCCTCTTGTCAATTCAGTAAAAGCAGCATTCAGTAAGAGAAAGGAGAGCGAGATGGCTGCATGGTGTGCACTTAGCCACACGAGCGTCCTTTCCCCCTAAAGTATCTGTTTCTCTAAGTGCTTTTTTTCTTCTAATCTGTCCACCTCATTGAGTCAGCAGCCCTGCTAGGCCCATTATCACTCTACTTTGAGGCCTGGCAAAGGCTGATAAAATGTATTTTGATAATGATTCACCACAGATCACATGTTTCTCTGAGGTGTAGGTCAGTTATCTGGGTAGGTTAGCAGGAGGAATGTATATGGACAAGTGAATTAAATATACAAACTACCACTTGGATGCTCACATTGGCAAACATTTTAAACAAATAGTACGTCTAGTCTTTGTTAGGGTGTGGGATATATTGAACAATATCATAAGTCCTTTGTGTGAAATTTTAGACTTCAACCTAGCAATTCTAGTTTAGAGAAGAAAAAAGGCCAGTAAACAGCTTTTTATTCAACAATAGCAGATTAATTGAATTATTCTTTATTCAAATTATATAATATGAAATAGGCATTTAGAATAGGTAAAATAATATTGTGTTACATGGAGAATGATTTAGAATAGTTAAAATAATATTGTGTTATATGGAGAATCATTTTTACTTGTTGGTACTGGGATTTACAATATTATTATTCACTGTTCTTCTATTATCTTTAATATATATAAAGATAGCATAAGAAAGTTATGGGAAGATTAATAAAAATTTAAAGAACATCAAAGAAGTCATACTCACATACAAAATAAATTAGGAAGTGGGGCATGGCTACTTTAGTAGATTTATAATTAATTCTTCAATGATATCACATGAATTTTGAGAATCAGACCCTCCAGGATCCTCTTTAAAGATAAAACCATATTGAAGACAGGAAAATGTAATGATCATGAGTTATGATGGAGATGTGGAAACTTTGGCACTGGAGATAGGGCTCGGTTGGTAAAGTGCTTATTGCACATCATGAGGACCAGTTTGGATGTCCAGCACTCACATACAAAGGAGTCTAGGCACAGCATACCTTTAATTCCATCACTGAGGATGCAGTGATAAGAGAGGCTCAAGGGTTTGCTGGCTATCTTGTCTAGATGAATCAGTGGGTCCCAGGTTCAGTGAGAAACCTTGCGTATTGGTTTGATTCAGGTGTTCCCCATAAACTTAAGTATTCTGACTGCTAGATTCCCAGGTGATGGAAATTTGGAATTTGAAGCCTCTTGGAGGCAGTTTATTGTTGGGGGCAGTGTTTGGAACACTATCCTATTGCTGTTGTCCACCTGATGTTGGACAGGAAGTGATGTTCAACCTGTGCTTATGCCATTGTTTTCCCCTGCCATCATGGAGTTTCCCCTCGAGTCCATAAGACAAATTAAGCCTTTTTTTTTTTTTTTTTTCCCCCACAAGCTGCTCTTGGTCAGTTGTATTCTGCCAGCAATGTGAACCTGACTGCAACACCTTGTCACAATAAATATGATAGAAAACAATTGAAGGAGACATTCAGTGTTATCCTCTGGCCTCCACATGGACTGGCACATGTAAGTTCACATACACACATACACATACACATGCACACATACATAAAATATGTGGAAGCTTTAGTCATGTGTGAAGACTTAAATATATATCACACCTATAATGGCTTATTATTCTGATAATAAAACCAGATTTCAGTCATTTGGTAGTGATCAAACTTGTACATTAAACTTGTACATGTATATTAAACCATTTTGTAATGTTTGTGATAAAAGGTGTTTACATTTTATGAGTACAGAAAAAGACCATAGGGATAAAGGCAGCTTCCACTTCTGGGGAAATTTGAAAGCTCCAGGAAAGAATTGGCTGAAGTTCTTTGCAGCACTGTCTATATAAAACTCGGTATTAGGGAGTGAGTGGGTTAGGCTGCTAACAGTCGAAAGTTCATGAAGTCAGAATGGCTTTCTGTTTAGTTTGTTGTGCTGTGTGACCTCTTCTGACTTTGGTTTTCTAATCTACAAATTGGAGAAAATACATATAAATACCCATTCAAGTTGTTAAATAAAAAGCATATTTAAAGTACTCAGGAAAATGCTTGCCAAATAGCAGTGATTCAATGAATATTAGCTCCTACTTGAATTTGGAAGTCTCCCTTGACAATTCAGATTTAATTATTCAAAAGGCTAATGGCTTCAAAAGTAGCCATTTTAGACATTGAGTTCACAGCAGGAGAAAAAAAATCAAGCAGCTCCATAAAACTATATGTGAAGGTCTTGGGCTAATTTATTCAATTCAATACCAAAGGGCCATGGCACAGTGAGTTTTCAAATTTTTATCATTTGTTTGGGTTCATATTTGACTTTGATAAGTTCACAAGTGCAAGGCTTCTTTTAGCTGGAGAACAAGCTGAGTTTGCAGCCTGGCAACTTCGTATTCAGTAGGTTAACTTGATTGGCAGCCATTCTAAGGCAGAGGCCCAGAAGTGGAATAACAAGTCTATGGCAATTAAAGACTGAACTACTGAATAAGGAAATGAGATGGGAATTTTGTCATCACGACATCTATTTGACTTCTATAATCAGTACCTCAGGAAAAAATTGTGTGTCTCGATTTAAAGGAAACATTGTTGTAAGGGAAAGGAAATGCAACAACACTTTGATGAAATTTCATTCTCTGAGGTGTTGTACAAATAGTGCTCTCTCTGAAGTGTAACTCATCTTTACACAGTTTGGAGGAGTGTGAATGGTGAATGACTGCTGTCTTCATCCAGAAGTTCAGTGATGGTTCAGTGTGTGAGCTGAGGGGTGTCTCCGGGCATGTCCCAGGGCTATGTAGATGCAAAGGTTTCACTCCACTTACCAAAGCAGAATTTTATTGACTTTCAAAACTTATTTCTTTGAATCTATTTTTGTTTTCACATCAGTTCAGCTTTGATTTTTCTTGTACCTGTTCTGAGTCAAAATAATTCATTTCACAAGGAAGAATAAAATTGCTCTCCAAGGCTCGCCTTATTAATAACAACACAGCAGTTCTGTGATTGTAGCAAGTTTTAAACATCTGAATTGGGGGAAAGCTTGCTAATATCTCTTCAGGCTTGCACAACACATAGAAATGGATAGTATTGGACATATGGAGTTGTTCACTTTGCAACATACTAGCTATCAGATGTTCTCAAATACCAGGATGGAGAACACATGCTTAATTAGCTCAATTGTTTGTGGGTAACTAGGGTGATGCTCAACTTTTCTCTCAGGCTTCAGCTTAGAGGGGCTTAGAAATTCTCTCTGAAAGTTGCTATATAATGCCTGTGCACCATGCTTTAATTCAATTGGCTGACGTTGCTGAAATCCTGGTATAGCCCATTAAAAATTCCTACTCAGAACATAGTTATCATGGAAAATGACACAGCCATATCTTAACAATTTTCTGGACAATTTTCTTAAGACATAGTATTCTAAAATACTTATTCAATTATCAGCACATTTTCTTACCAGTTTTACTTTTTAAAAGTAGGCTTGACTCTTAGGCCTAATAGTACTTATTTTGCTGTTGTGGTCACTAGCTGGCTATTTTAAGTGTCATGAAATCAAAGCTTATGGTGGGAATGGTAAGAAGAACTGTGAATGGTAATACCCCAACAGTGTGGGCTCTAGAGGAGAAAAGCTGCCACCAAGCCCCTGGGAATTTTTGCCACTTGTTCTCTTGGTCCTAAGTGTGGATGTGCATTCGTTTCCAGTGACAGTCACACAAATTACCACAACTCAAGATGAAAAGCACTATCTCTTTGTGATCTTACAGTTCCATAGGTGAAAAATCAGAAAGGGGTCTCCTGGGCTAAAGCCAACCTGCCGACAGGGTTCGTTCTAGAGGCTTTGGAGCAATCTGCCGTCCATTAGCCTTTTCCATCTTCTGAGACTGCCACCTCCTTTGGTTCCTGCTCTCCTTCCCTCATCCAAGTCATCTATAGCAGATCAAGTCCCACTTACCCGACATCAATCTGACACTGCTTCTGGCCCTTGTCCCTCACATAAGAAGCTTTGAGATGTTACATGAGACCTTCATGGATGGTTAGCAGTATCTCCTTATTTTAGTTTAAGTTCACTAATGACCTTAATGCCATCTGCATCCTCGACACCTCCTAGCCCACTGTATTAAAGAGGCCTCTCCCTGTACATTGATAGGAATAATCTCACTTGATGATAGAAAAATCCTGCTAGTGGCATGTTGGGGAACTGAGAAATCTGCTGGTATTTTCCAGTCCAACTTGGAAGGCCTGAGCATAAGGGGGCTTATGGTATTGGGCCTTGCTGACCCCGAAAGCTTGAGAAACTGGGCTAATGATGACTTGTGTGCAGGACATGAAATGTCAGGGTCACATTGATGTAAAAGTAGTTCATACTGATGAGAGCAAGTGTATCTCTTTTGATCAGTCCCTGGTTTACTTAATAATCTCTTCCAAGAAAACCTTGCAGATCCACCCAGAAATATTTTAGTTTTATATGGGCATCTCTTAGACTTATCAGCATGACACACATAACTGTATTCATGTTCCATGTATTAAAGTGTAGGGATATTTTTCTTTTTTTGGTGGGGGGCGAGAACTGTGTAGATAGCAAGATGTATTTTCATTTTTAGGAGAACTGGGATTCTGTGTTTTAGGGGAAATCTTTGGGTATTTAAATGTTAACAATGAACTGTAATAGTGATATATACCATCTTAGCTGATGCATGTTGATCTACTGCTATTTACAGTTATTGGTCTGTTGCATGCCTGATACTATGCAGAACATCATATATCTTCATTCATGGTCTGATTCTAATACAGAAAGCTAATTTAAGAACACATGTTAAGCACTATTTGAACAACACAGTAGAGATGACACTATGTGAAGACTTGGGGAATGGTAGTTGTAGGATGAAACAAGCTTATTCTTAAAGTGATATGATAGCCTTAGATTGACAGAGTGATTTAAAAGGCATTTAAAAGGCAACATGATTAGGTAGAATATGATTGCCCATAGGAGGGATAGAAAATATCATGAATATATCATCAGGCTGGTCATTTGGGGAATAAACAAATAAAGGCTAGATTGTCTGATAAATCATATCAGTTAGTGCATAGTTTTATAAATATTTTATTTATTTATTTAAGACAGAGGAAGAAAGAGAGAGAGAGAGAGAGAGAGGGAGGGAGAGGAAGAGGTAGATAGAATGGACACACCCGGGCCTTTAAGCCACTGCAAACAATCTCAGATGGATGTGCCACATTGTGCATCTGTCTTACATGGGTACTGGGGAATCAAACCTGGGTCCTTAGGCTTCACAGGTAAGCACCTTAACTGCTAAGCCATCTCAACCAGCACAGTGCATAGTTTTTAAATGTTCCTTTAGACTATGGATTTATTTTGAGAAGCAATAAATTGTTGCTCTAAGTTACTGTGGCAGAGATATCATTGGACATAATGCTGGCTAAGAATGCTATTTTAAGAACTATCATAACTGTGATGAAAAGAAAAATTCTACAATGACAAATGTTTAATCCTGCAGTATGAGAATTGGTCTGTCTAATATGGAAAGAGAGAAAAAAAAAACATTTATAAGATTTTGGTTTGGAATTGAGGCAGAAATGGTAATTTAGTTATCTACGTGGTCAGTAATGAGAAATAGCATACTTGAAGTGATATGTTAATAATCTGGGTGTGCTCAAGCTGAGCTGAAACCCAAGGTAGGTGATGGGAAGGGTGCAGTAGACTACAAAGGGTTTAAACCCCAGGTAGTCTGTGGAGAGGGTGTAGTCTATGGAGACTGTGAAGGGTTTATGAGGTCACAGCTCTGTTTATTAGAAGTGCTCATTCTACCCTCTGTGGAGCATGTGGAGCATTTTTTCCCCTATAATCTTATCCTGATTATTCAACAGATTATCAGAGGAGAGGGAATGATAACTTACCCAAGCTAGACCAAACAGAATCTCTTTTCTAGAAAGTTATCATTGATGCTGAGGAATTTATAATTTATTTCTCTGAGGGGATGTGAAAATAGGACATATAAACTCAGGTTCTGAATGTGTTATGTGTGTTTAGGTGACAGCAATGAGAATTACTGACAATATGGGGTTGGAAAGGACAGCAAGAAAAAGCAGAGAATAGGGGCAGAGAGTGAGGCAGATGGCAGGTACTTTCCATGATCCTACTGACTCTGAGTTCTTTCGGAAATTTTTCTCTTTCCTTAGGTTTCTGTGAATATCTCATTACTTTTACCTTTTCTGGTTACTTCTTGCTTTGCCTAAACAGTGTGAAGTGATTCTGTTATGGTAATGAGTAAGACCCCAGAGAAAGCCGAATTTAGAATAGTAGCTGATATCCTGAGAACACATCTTCCTGATGTCAATGGGAAATGGAGAGAATCAGCATAGTGAATGATCTGTGAAACCAGAAAGTCAAAAGTGGTATTTAGCATTTCTCTTGTGGTGCTGGTAATCGAACCCAGAGATGTGCACATGCTAGGCAAGCACTGGCCAGCTCTCAGCTACATCCCAAGCTCTTGAAAGTGGAGCCTTGGGAAGGCTCATGTTCCTCATTCCTTGACTGACTCAAGCCCCAGTTTAGAGCACAGCTCAGTGGTGCTCTCCTGAAACTCCAGCTCTAGTTAAGGTGTTTGTTAGAGTGTGATCTGAAATGTCCCCATAGGCCCATTTTTGGCCATGTGTTCAAAGCAAATCCCCTTCATGAAACTACTGAGAAGTGGTTGAATTTTTAATATATGGAGCACAGAGAAGATTCTGGTTACGGGACTGAGCAAGATTACAGCATCCTAGTGCCTTGCTTTCTCTCCTTTGGGCTCCTGCTCATGAGGTAAGCAGGCCCAGAGCACCACTCTCTCCTGCCATAACACAATTTGTCAACAATCAGGAATGGGCTAGCCTCCTACAAAATTCTGAGCTAAAATAACCCTATGCTTTTTCTAAACTGATAAATTTCAGGTATTTGTTACAGTCATGGAAATCTACTTCAGTATGTCTGTTACTCTTACACATTGCTAGTAACATCTACCACGACATTTATTTTGTGCATATGCTTGTTTGTGGCAAGATACAGATTCTAACTCATGGAGGGTCATAGGACATATATGTTTTCTGAAACAATAGTTCATATTTTCCCAATGGATATCATTATGTGTTTGTTTTCCACAGTGAAAATAAAGGCACACTTTTAAAATTTTAATTTAATTTTTACATTCATGTTGTGCCTTTGGTAGCCTCCTCCCTGTCCTTCCCACTCCAAAGGGACCCTCCTCATTGGGGAATGTGGGTCCTGTGTTGTGGGGGTAGCCAACAGTTATGGGGAAGAGGCAATGTCTCTGGGCATAATGACCCAACTTCTGGCTCTAACACTTTTTATTCCCCCTCTTCCATGAATTTCCCCGAGCATGTTGGGTTCATTTTAGTTCTACTTCAGTGGTGAGGTCTTGGGAGCCTCTGTGTCTCTGGTTATCTGGTTTGGTAGGAGTTGACTGTTCTCTGTGTCTATCTCTTTCAGCCTTGTGCTGGGTGTGAGGTTCACCAAGAAAGCAGCACTCTTGCCCATTTCCCCCATTACTCTATGGTTTCAGCTGGGGCCCTGGTGAGGTGCGATAGGCTGATCCCCTCAGGTCCGGTATCGATCTGATAAAGAGAAGCAAATTCTCCAATGGAGAGAGAAGTCAGCAACAGATAGATGGGATGGCCATTGTTATTTTAGAGAGAATTTTATATGTGTAGGCTCTCTTCTAGCCCACAATTGGTGGGAGCTTGATATTGGAGAATGGGCTTATTTTTTGAACATGCTTTTGACTTGTTTCCCAGTTCCAGCTATGAGTTCCATTCCACTGAGTGGATCTGTTAGCCAAATCAAGAGCAGTTGGTTACCCACCATGGCTGTGTGCCACTACTGCACTTGTTTGAGCATCACATCAGGTTATTTACTGTTGAGTAGCTTAGACTATGAGTTGCTTGGACAGATGTTGGACATTTTCCCCCAGTCACTTGTGTAGCACCCTCTGGCACTAGACAAGCTAACTGTCTGGGGATGGACCCTCTTCCAGATTCTAGCCAGGTCAATCCATGTTCTGTCCCAGTAGCATAAGGTGTCTTTGGCAGTAGGATCTTACCATTAATTAAAGGCACATTTGATGAAAGTAGTTTCTACTCGGGAAATTTTGGTGTAAAAATGGAAGCTAGTTCTTGAAATGCCATGAGACTGTGCCTAAAATCTACCAATATATTAATTTAATTACAATTATGAAGTTTTAAAGAAGGTATTTAGACATTAATTTGGGGATGTTGATTTCTTTAACATCTTTTTTCTTTTCAGTTAGTGTACAGAGTTTTAGGAATCATTCTTGCATTTACAAATACAGTTTGTTTGAGTTAGTTCTCATCTCCTCCTCTTTCCAGTCTCCCTGTATCTTCCCTTTTTTCTGTTTACATGTTACATGTGTCCTTCTGCCCTCCTCCACCCGCTTCTGTGTCATGTCTCTATACCTGTTATTGGTTACCATTCAAGATTTTTATATCTTACCCATATTTGCCCATAGATAGATAGATAATTGATAGATACATACATGCATACATACATAGATAATAGATAGATAGATATCACAAAATATGGTCTGCATATGAGAGAGAAAATGTGGTTTTAGACTTTCTGAGTTTGGATCACTTCACTTAATATGATACTTTCCAGAATCTTTAACTATTACTAAGTCTTTTCAAATCAATTTCAAATGCTATTATATGCTCATCTTAGAATTTATGAGGCTTTACAGATAAAGACGGAGGAGAAAGACAGAAGGTCTCTTGGTCATTTGTAATTTGCTTTATCAGGAATATTTTTAAGAATGTGCACACTGCAGGGAGCTAGAAGGCTCAGTTCATAAAATGCTTGCTCTGCAAGTATGAGGAACTGAGCAGTTTCCCTAGCAGCCATGTAAAATCTGGGTGTAGCAATTACCTTCTTATTGCTGGTACAAAACCCTCAACCAGAAGTGGCTTGTGGAATGACTTGATTTACTTTGGCTTAGAGGTCCTAAGGAAAATTTCATCATGGCTCTGATGTTATGAACTCATTCATTCATCACCACTCCTTTATCTTGGCCTAGTGCAGAAAAACAGCGCAGACATAAGGTTGTATGTAGGGGCTCAGGGGGTTTTCTGGGGAGAGTGCCACCATGGCATTCATGTCAGTGATGGCAGGTATCAGATTGTCAGTCCTCCTTGGTCTTCCTGCATATACTCAAGCTATCTCAATCAATTTTTTTTTTTTTTTCTCATTGAAAGCCATTCCATCATCTTCTGACCATATTGATCTTCAGCCATGCACACACTCATCATATTCTTCATGGTGTTTCTGCCTGCAGGCCTCTCTGTCTCATTATTTCTATATTGGTCTCTCTGTCCTCACAGCTGATACCAATCACGCTTCTTACAAGAGCATTTCAAAGGCATTGAGCCTGTAGTGTTTCACTCACAGGAAAATAGCACTGCCACCTCTTTTTTGCACCTGCAAAATAGGTTCACTTAGCCAATTTAATCTGACTTAAAGCCAACATATAACAATTTTTATAACATTTTGTACATTCATTTCAAATCCTCCCCATGTTCTCTGCTCACTGTATACATAAGTGGAAGGAAGGGTTTCATATGGAGAACACAGAGTAATTGCAGCACATAGGAAAAGGATCAATACTAATCATGGCATGCAGTCATACTGCCTATGAGCACCTGAGAGTCTTTGAGAGGGGCTCAGCTGGCTGCAGTTTAGAAGGAGGACCCTGTGGGTGAGCCAAGAGGTGGTCAGATGCACTTCAGGTGGTTCTGTTTGTAACACTGTCATTCTGTTGCCCTGCCCTTCTGGAGAAGATTGGGTGCTCCAGGAATTTCTGGAGACATTCACACAAGATTGTTAATTTGTTACAAGTGGCCTGTGTGGATTGACCGTACCATTCCTATTGATAGATTTGTTCAGACATTCGGTCTAAATAGATGGGTGAATAATAATAGCAACAATAATAAAATAATAAAAGGATCTGTGGCTGGAGAGATGGCTCAGTGGTTAAGGCACTTGTTTGCAAGGTCTGAGGCCTGGGTTCAGTTCCCTAGTACCCAGGTAAAACCAGATGCACAGGGTGGCACATGTGTCTGGAGTTCATTTGGAGTGACAATACACTCTAGCACACCCATCTCCCATCACTGCTTGCAAATAATAAATAAAGTTTTTTTTTGTTTGTTTGTTTGTTTTTTAAATCTGGTGGAAATGCTCTGACTACAGCTGGTGCACAGCTTACTTCATTACATTAAACTCTCAGGTGAGGAAGTTATAGCCTGGAAACATGAAGCATTATATTTGATCAACTTTGAAATGCACCTTCTTCACATTTAATGCCTCTGAAATTGAACTCTGCCTATTTTTGTGAGGCACCGATAACATACTAGCTAATATGAGGCCCAGGAAGAAACTTCATCCATTGTGACCCAAAGAAAGTAAGAGAGAACCCTAAACTAGTTTCTTATACTTAAGTAGCATAAATTAAATAAATGTGGCAAGGAATTTTAAAGACATTTTCCATCCTGCAGAAGTGTTTTGGGGACAAGCATGCAGCCTGCAGGAAGTTCTCTCTGTCTTTCTACATTAAGAGAATGAACTCGGACATCACTTTAGTTGCCTGCCTTTCTAGTCTCATACTTGATAGGAAGATAACGAAAGGAACTTGGGTCTCTGCATTTTCTTTGTTTTTGGAGTCTCTTATTCTCTGAACTTTTTTCATGTTTTCTTTCATGTAGTCCTTGAATATACAAGTTACCCTCCCAGGATTTATAACCCAATTAATCAAAAGACAAGGGCAGCAATCTCTCCTTAGGAGCTGATAGTTTTCTGTTACACATTAGGGAATGAGTCCCAGGAGACATTTATCTTTCCTTACTTGCTGTTCACTTTGGGGAATGAGGGAATGAGAAAAGCAATATGGGGTTTCTCCTGCTTTACATGTTTCAGCATTCATTGTGGAGCTGCTGATGGTTCCCTGTCTCTTGTTTTAGTAGCACTGCAGAAGGTCTGCCAGTCTGTTTTTTGAGACAGTTTATTGGCTGTGATACTGAGAAACATTTAACGTATGTTTCTTCACTTTTTTGTGCTATATTTTCTTTCCAAATTAATACCACAAATGGTAATCACTTAAAAAGTGGGAACTTGTCAAGAGAACTGGGAAAAAATATCATCCAATCCCAGTCTTCTGTGATGGTAATGAAATATTTTGATATGCTGAAATTTCAAATTAACACTGGCCTGGGAATTGAAGCTATCTTATCATGAATAACTTTAAATCACAAAAATCTCTTTCAATATTTTCAAAGATAATAATTCTTCTATAACACGAATTTTAATCTTGGGCAAATCACATAAACAACTCCAAATTCTTAATGATATAAAATGATCTCACTTTACTTGTGAGATCAAAATTCTTATTGATGTTAGTAAAGATAAATACTGATCTTGGGAATATCTATGTAACTGCTTTATTTGTCATAAATATTCTTTTCTTGGTATATATGTATCTCTGTGTGTGTGTGTGTGTGTGTGTGTGTGTGCGCGCATGTGTGCGTGTGCCTATGTGCATGCTCCATGTGCAAAGAGAGGAAGACATTGGGTGTCCTCCTCTACGTCTCTCCTGTCGTATATCCCTGAGACAGAGTCTTTTGCTGAACCTGTAGCTCCCTGCTTTTCAGTTAGACTGGCTGACGAGGAATCCTCAGTAATTGTCCTGTCTTCACGACCTCAACATGCGGGTTGTAGGAATGTGTGACCATGCTCTGCTTCTCACATGGCTGCTGGGATATAACTCAGGTCCTCATGTTTGTATAGCAACTGTGTTTACCTGCTATACATCTCTCTAGCCCCACAAATAGACATTCTTAAAGTTAGAAATAAATGCCAAATTGCCATGCTGTGATAACAGTGTTTTCAATCACAAGATTTTTTATTTATGATTTGTAGATGTTTTAGACATAAAACCTCTACACTATTCTTTGCCGAGGATTATGATTACTATTTTTTTTTATCCCAGCCTTCTACTAGATAAAGGCCAGATTTCCATTTGAAAAACACTTGGCAATTTCTGAACAGCAGTTATTTTTTTATTTCTCTTCCTTCTGCATGACTTGTACATTCTCCTCACTTGCCTGCCATCCAATTAATGCACATCAGTTTTGTTTTGTCACCTCTGTTGAGAAATGTGATTGAGTGATTAGTCCAATTTTATGCTATTATCTAACACATCACACATATGTAATTGAAACAAAATGCTACTTCAGACAGACTTGCCAGAGTTTATACCTCAGTAACTACTCACAAGTAGTTGATGGAAGAATCAAAACATCAATGACTAAGGCTACCTACACAGAATTTATGGGGCTGAGTGCTAAAAGGGATTTAAAAAAAAAAAAAAAAAAAAAAAGAATCTCCAATCTGGAGTTGAGAAAGTTAATCCCCTCTTCCCACAGTGAGTGAAGAGATGAGTTCCAAGGGAATGCTACCTCTGATACTAGTTACATGGGTTGACATGGGCAACAGAACACAGAGGAGAGCATGTTGGGACTGGAATCACACCTGGGTATTAGGGCAACCTTCCTGTGCTCACATTCAGGCCTCCACTACAGAGACCAACCTTTGTTGTCATTGTCCCAGACATAGGGCAGCAGTAATACTTTGAGGAAAAGGCTGTAGAAGGAAAAGGAGAGGCAGGACATTTGTGAATAGAAACACCAATTCCTAATACATATACTCCATTGGCCTGTTGGACTTTGCTTACACAGCACAAACTCAAAGATGAAATGGCTAATAATCTCAAGAGTGTGAGCACAGGACATTAAACCCATATGCAAATGGATTGTTGCATGTCATTAAGCAACCCTAAAAGGCAACCACTCCTTATGTTGTGAACCATATTCTTCAGTTACTTTATGTTCTACATGATTTCTCACACCACATACTTTTCTCTTCCCAACTTATAAGTTATGGAACTGTCTGATAAAAACCTTACTTTTCTTCAATTTTATCTTATTTACTCTTAGCTGCTATCATGTACATAATAGGTTTTTGTTATAAGAAAAACAGAGGAGGTAGGAGGCATGGCTCAGCAGTTAATGACAGTTGCTTATGAAGCATGTCAGCCTGGATTCAATTCCCCAGTACTTACATAAAGCCGTATGCATGAAGTGGTGAACGTGTCTGGAGTTGATTTGTAGTGAGTGGCAAGATGCCTTTGTTTGCCCATTATCTCTCTCTATTTCACTGTCTCTTCCTGTGTTGATTCCTCTTTCTCTCTCTCTTTCTGCTTACAAATAAATAAATATGTTAGAAAAAAAAAAAAAACTCAAGAAAGACAAACAACTCAGAGAATATTGTGTGAGCCCCATCTTATAGTTTACTTAAGAATGGTACAATCACCTATGTGTACACTAATATCTTGGTCAGTTTTATAGCTCTTTTTCATATGTAAAAGGTACATAAATGGTGTGATAAATTTGATCTTGGTCACCTGTTTCTTGTGTTGTGTTGTAATTCAGTGGTTTTCAACTCTGACTCCACACTGAAAATAGTCACTTGGAGATTATTTTTATAAAGTGATACATAGGCCTCCCACTGAGAGATACTGATGAGAAACCCTGGCCATTATTGCTTTTCAAATGTTCAAAGGGAGATAGTGTAATGAGATGAGCTTATGCTGATTGTCAACTTGTGTAGTCAACTGGAGACCCTATGTATAACCTCTTTTAGGCACTGGCTATCTTGGTGAGAGACTGCTAATTTTAGAAAGCATCTCCCTAGAGTGAATGTTGCAGGAGGACCAAGTTGGACTGTATAGCTTCCTATGACCAAGCCTGAGAAGTCCTAAGCTATTCTTAATTCCTAAACTGTCAAATTCTATGTATCAAACAACTGACCAAGGCCTCCCTGGTATATGAGGAGAGGAATTACACTCCATCTCTTATTGGTTGAATGGGAGATCACATTAGAATATAGTATGCAGGGTATAAACTATGGTGGTTAGCTTTGGAAAATACAGTTTATCATAGAGCATTATGGACTATTTAAAGCCATTTTGGGCAGAATTGATTTTTTAAATTTATTTTTTGTTTATTTTTATTTATTTTATTTGAGAGTGACAGGCAGACAGAGAAAGAGGCAGAGACAGGCAGAGAGAGAGAGAGAGAGAGAGAGAGAGAATGGGTGCATCCGGGCCTCTAGCCACTGCAAATAAACTCCAGATGCATGCACCCACTTATGCATCTGGCTTACGTGGGTCCTGGGGAATCGAGCCTCAAACCAGGGTCCTTAGGCTTCAAGACAAATGCTTAACCACTAAGCCATCTCTCCAGAATTATATTTTTTTTAAAAAATATTTTTATTTATTTATTAGCAAAGGGGGGAGAGAGAGAAAGGGAGAGAATGGGTGTATCAGGACCTCCAGTTGCTGAAAATGAACTCCAGGTGCATGCACCACTGTGCATCTGGCTTTACATGGGCAATGGGGGATTGAACCCAGATCATTAGGCTTTGCAGGCAAGTGCCTTAAACACTGAGGCATCTCTCCAGCAGTAGGACTGATATTTTAATATAAAAGACAAGGAAATATTTTCCCCTATTTTTAAAATTCATAACCTCAGATTTTTAAGATTACTAGATTGCAATTCTTAACTCTAAAAATGTATAGTATATTTATTTGCAAAATTCTTAGTAATGGTAAAAGCACATTGCTAAATTAAAATAAATGAAAGTAAAGTGTCAAATTACTCTGTACTCCTTTATTTTCCTTCCTAGCTCCACATCAATAAAGTGCCATATTTTAGAACTAAAATGAAAATGCAAAAGTAAAATGCAAATAAAAAAGAAAGCCCCAGCTGGGGAGATGGCTTAGTGGTTAAGGTGCTTGCCTGCAATGCCAAAGCACCTAGGTTCAGTTCATCAAGACCCACATAAGCCAGATGTACAAGGTGGCACATGCATCTGGAATTTGTTTGCAGTGGCTAGAGGCCCTGGCGTGCCCATTCTCTCTCTCTCTAATAAATAAATAATTAAAAAAAGAAATCTCCATTTTTTAATATAAAATCTTGATTTGTAAGGGTAGTCAGGTCTATCTTCATACTCCAAAGACAGAATACTAAAAACCCTAAATGCTACCAAACCTGTTATTTCCATAGCCTCTTAGGGCACCAAACCCCCTTAAGACAAAAGACTCACTTATTTTTTTGTCCAGTCTGATTCACTCCAGCCTCCTGTTTATAGAGACAGATGTTCTTCCACACCTGCCTGGCTGCAGGTTATCCTTGGACATGACCATGTTCTGGGACTTTACAGAGGGAGCTATTCATAATCAATTTTTAGAAGTGTAATACTATTATCTTGATATTTTGAAAAAATTAGGAAACAGCACCATTTTTTTTTTCATTCAACATGTTTATCCTATCTGTTGAGCAACTTAAGCTTATTTAGGTAGCTTGAAGTGAGTGTATTAAGCACATAATATGTAGAAAGCTTACATGACACATTTATCTTTGGTGGGAGCCCACTCAGCAATGCTAATGCAGGCCTCAAGAGCATCTGTGCCATTGTCTTATCCAAGCTACATTTACACTTACCTTGTATTTTTCTTTCCAAGAGCCACAAACTGTAATTAGCTGTGGAATATTTGGCAAAGCTAGTCTTGAAGTATCAAGAGTTCAGCTATAAGAAAGAGTCATGAAATTATCTGCATTTTAAAATAGTTATTAATTTGGTTTAGAGTCATTAATCTCTTACCTTTCAAAGCACATATTTAAAATTAAAACCTTCCTTGTACCTTTCTAAATCATCTTTAGACTTTTTTCGTCTTTAAAAAAATTAAAACTGAACACTTGTGAAATTACAGATAGTCTGCCATGTTAAGCTCCAAGATAGCCTTTATCTGTGGTTACTCTAATTATGTGTAATTCCATTTATAAGAGTTGTAGTTCCCCCTATTATTTGCCTTTGGAGGTATGGAACCTTTGTGGCAATGACTTTTTATACCACCTGGTGAATTTTCATTCAGTTTCAAATGAAATCCTTCAAGAAACTTACTTTATATTTTCCCATCTGAGATACCATGATAGATTTGTTTTTAAATTGCTTTCCTTAATAGCAGTTAATATTAAAACCTACTATAATATATTTTCAAAATAATACATTTTAATAAGTACAAAATTATAACTAAACTTTTAATTTAATGGAGCAGTGCACTTCATATTTTGCAAGATATATGTCTTAATGTGGCTAATTATGGTCTTCCTAAAATAGTACATCTACAATGGAAAGGCTTGTCTCCTGATGCTTGAATTCTATGCTATATTCTTTATTCAAAGTGTTAACTCCTAAGATAGTAATTAATATTCACTGCTAAATTTAACTTTTGGTGTGTACGTTATTGAGGATTGAACCAGGTGTTGTGAGAAACTAGATATGTCCTGTATTAATTACTTTTCTTGTTGCTGTGACCAAATGGCTAACAAGAAATGGCATAAAAAAGCAAGGGCTTATTTTGACTTATATTCCAGGGTATACATGCAGGACGGTATTGCATCAGGCATGTGAGGCAGCCAGTCACATTACTATTTCAGTCAGATAACGACAAAGATTTTTTTGAGATATGGTATATCTATGCGAACCAGCTGACTTTGAATTCTGGAACCTCTTGCCCTAGCCTGACAAGCTCCAGGATCCTAAGAATGTACCACTATACCATGGTAGGCAGAGGATTTCTAAATTGAGGGTTCCAGTGATCAAGAAGTCTTCAAAGTAAATTATTCACCAGGAAATAAGTAGAAAATAATGATTACCTCATACTGAACTCTATTAAGGAAAAATTATGAATTCATCCTTTTCATACTTTTAAAAATTTGTTAAAGACAAGCTTATTTTTATTCAAATTTTGTTGTTTTCCAGATTTGATTAGTTTACATCCTTTCATTCTGTTTTTGTTTAAATCTTTTTAATCATCATCTTAAGCTACCTTCTCTAAAAAAAAAAAAAAAAAAAAAGTTATTCTCCATTTCCTTTTCCACAACGTGCAATACAAAATTCAGTGAGCCACCTTCATACACACGACTTGGAAAGCATATTTTAAGTTCAGGGTCAGGGCCTAAATATTTCAGTTGATTAAACTTAATGAGGAGAATGCATTTGAGACACTTGAATAGAATGGATACTATTCATAGTTCCAATGATTACATGATAATTATATAAACTGGACCTCAATGACCTTATCTGGGAAATTCTGTAAAGAAGGGGAAAATCAAGTTCTTATCTTAATATGCTATTGTTCTTTAAGATGACTCCTTAAATGATAACATTAATTACCTTGGCAAAGTTCTAAAATGCAATTCATCAGGAGTGTTGGGATGGATTTAAAGCATGCATCAAGGGCAGGAATAAAATGACTTTGCTCAGCAAGAACATGACCTTTGCAACTGGAATCTGAAAGACCATATACTGAGTACTTGTCTTTGGGATGCTTTGTGTTTTTAATTACTTTATGTCTTTTGAAGAAACTAGAATGGAAGCTATTTTGTTCCATCTCTAAGACTGATGGCCTATATTCTGCTTTTCAGAGGTGAAATTGGTCTGCAATAGTATGTATCATTAAGTCCTATGTATCTGAAGTATTGGCTCTATTTGTAGAAATATTAAGGAAATCTTTAGCTTTTAAATTTTAGATGCTAGGGATTAAACACTATGCCTTATACAAAACAGGCAAATACTCTACTTGTGTGCTATATCTCAAGCTCAGAAATATAGTCATTACACTGAGTACAACAGTGAAGGCTCTCAGTGAAGGAAACAAGTGCGTTTCCACCTGGTCTCACAGCTCTGATACTTTTTCATCAGCAGCAACATTGGTATCTTGAAATCATGTGTCACCTAGAAATTCAAGAAATTTTCAATATAGGTTATTTAACTGATATCTAACATAGAAAATTGGTAGATTTTTTTTTCAAACTTAACCATTATATGCTCCATATGCATTTTTCTTTCTTTCTTTTTTGAGGTAGGTTCTCACTCTAGCCTGGGGTGACCTGGACCTTACTCTGTAGTCCCAGGCTACCCTTAAACTCACAATGATCCTAATACCTCTGCTTCCCAAGTGCTAGGATGAAAGGGGTGCACCACCATGCCCACCTTTCATGTGCTTTTGAGATCTATTCCCTGTATTTATAAGAATTTTATTCTGGACTTCTGGTTAAGATGGCAGCAGAGCAACCACACCAAAGCAGCTTGGGGAGAAAAATCAAAGCAAAGCAAAGCAAAACAAAACAAAACAACAACAACAACAACAAAAAAAAAACAGCAAAATACACTCCTCTACTAAAAAGTGAGGTGTATAGTAAATTATCAACCACAGCAGAGAAGTAGGAAAGATCCAGAGCATCTAGAGCCCCCAGAAGCAGGCAGAAGTGGCTCCAGCAGTGGTGGCAAGTTCTATGCGGCCACAGCCACCAGGCTCGGCCTGAACAGCAGGATTTTAAAGCCAGGTGAGGGGATTCTCCACTCACACTGCCCTCCTTGCAAACTCAAGAAATGTGGAAGGAGGATGGCAGAGACCACCAGAGTAGCTTGTGAGGAGGAAGATCACATGGACCAGTGGGAAGACTTCAGCCTCCATCCATAGTCTTCCCTCCCCCACCACCAGCACAAGCACCAGCAAGCACCAGAGACCTGGGGAAGGGAGCTCACCTACACAGCACCTGGCAAAATCAGAGCAGCGACTCACAGACATAGACAGAATTCCTGAGCCCACAGCACAGCAAAGAGGGACCCAAGCAGCTATGTAGCATAGCTGAGATTAAAGCTGTCCCAAAAGGTAACTGGGATTACACCAGCAGACAAACCCAACTCCTAGGGTCACTTGTGGTTACTCTGAGAGTCTTAAGAGCCACACCTAGCACCTTAAGCTCCTAACCTGAAGATATATAACATCAGATTGATTGATACATCTAATATTACTGTATATAATTAGAACACCCAAGCATTAAATTAATCCAAGATGCAAAAATATCTCCATTATAATACAAGAAACACAACAGATCAAGACAATATAAATCCAACAAAAAGTATTAATGCATCAGAAAAGGCCTTCAGTGAGAATGATTTAGAGGAAATGCCTGGGAAAGATTTCAAAAGAATGATTATAAATATGTTCAAAGAACTCAAAGAGGAAATCAAAGAACACACAGGAAACCAATTTAATGAAATAAGGATGTCAATACAAGACATAAAGGAGGAAGTCAAAGGAATCAAAGAACACAGAGGAAACTAATTTAATGAAATAAAGAGGTCAATACAAGACATGAATCACTCCCATTTACTATTGCATAAAAAAATAAATAAATAAAGTACCTTGGAATAAACCTAACCAAGGAAGTGAAGGATCTCTACAAGAAGAACTTTAAAATACTCAAGCAAGATATTGCAGAAGACACTAGAAAATGGAAAAACGTCCCCTGTTCTTGGATTGGAAGAATCAATATTGTGAAAATGGCAATCCTATAAAAAGCAATCTACACATTTAATGCAACCCCAATCAAAATTTCAATGACATTCTTCACAGAAATAGAAAAAAAATCCAAAAATTCATTTGGAAGCACAAAAAACCTCAGATATCTAAAACAATTTTGAGCAACAAAAATAAGGCTGTTGGTATCACCATACCTGATTTTAACCTATATGATATAGCCATAGTAACAAAAACAGCATGGTACTGGCACAAAAACAGACATGTAAATCAATGGAACAGAAGAGAGGACCCTGATGTAAGTCTGGGTAGCTATAGCCACCTGATCTTTGACAAAAAATGCCAAAAATATTCATTGGAGAAAAGACAGCCTCTTCAGCAAATGGTGCTGGGAAAACTGGATATGCATCTGTAGAAGGATGAAAATAGATCCTCATCTCTCTCCATGCACAAGAATCAAGTCCAAATGGATCAAAGACCTTAATATCAGACCTGAAACTCTGAAACTGCTAGAGGAAACAGCAGGGAAAAGTCTTCAATATATTGGACTTGGCAAAGACTTTCTGA
Source organism: Orientallactaga sibirica (assembly GCA_036365145.1). Classification (NCBI taxonomy): domain Eukaryota; kingdom Metazoa; phylum Chordata; class Mammalia; order Rodentia; family Dipodidae; genus Orientallactaga; species Orientallactaga sibirica. The sequence goes on from JAEOAD010000008.1 coordinate 15,393,358, forward strand.
ATATAACCCCATTCGCTCAGGAAATAAAACCACAGAAGAACCACTGGGACCTCATGAAATTACAAAGGTTTTGTACAGCTAAAGACACTATGAATACAGCAAAGAGGCAACCTACAGAATGGGAGAAAATCTTTACCACTTATACATCAGACAGAGGGTTAATATCTAGGATATACAAAGAACTAAAAAATTAAAAAATGAGAAATCAAACAACCCAATTAAAAATGGGCTATGGAACTAAATAGAGAGTTCTCAGAAGAAGAAATACAGATGGCATATAAACATCTAAAAATATGTTCTACATCCCTAGTCATCAGGGAAATGCAGATTAAAACTACATTGAGATTCCATCTCACTCCTGTCAGATTGGCTACAATCATGAAAACAAATGACTATAAACGCTGGTGAGGATGCAGAATATATCTAAAGGATTCATTTCACTACCTTAGAGATACTTGCTCGACCATGTTTATTTCTGCTGTATTCACAATAGCTAGGAAATGGAACCAGCCTGGAAGTCCCTCAACTGATGAATGGATAATGAATATGTGGCACATTTACACAATGGAGGTCTACTCAGTGGTAAAGAAAAATGAAGTTATGAAATTTTCTGGAAAATGGATGGATCTGGAAGGGATTATACTTAGTGAGGTAACCCCAGCCCAGAAAGCCAAATGTCACATGTTCTCTCTCATATGAGGATCCTAGTTACAAATGATTGGACTTCTATGTGAGTAAAAATAAAACTCATAAAAAGGAATAGAAAGGGAGGGATGGGGGACTTAATATGATGGTATTGTATATATGTAAGTAGAAGAACAAATTGATGGGCATAAAAAGGCCTAAGTGAGGTCAGGGGAAGAGATTGAGTAAAGGAAAGGTGGAGGGAGGGCTAGTCAAAACCTAAGAGGATATAAATAAGTCATAGGGAAACCTACTTTTCTGGACAATGGAACACATAGATTGTTACTAGAAAATTTTCAGTGCCAGAGAGGAGATACCTTGCAGTGAGTTGTTGGCCAGGGAGGTCACAGATACCCCCAAAACATTATAGGCCATTGTGGAGGCCCTTGGTTTCCCACCAGGAATAGATGGTAAGACCCTATTGCTGAAGACTCCACATACATGGGTGGCAAGGTCACTGAGAAATCCTGCTGGAGCTGAGCTGAAAGCCTCCTCCAGGTGGACCAGTTGACAGAAAGTTGGAAAAATCTATGCTGCATGCATTTCAATGGGAGAGAGAAAACACCAGTGAAGGTACTCAACAGTGAACACTGCAAGCTTTAAATTTTTCTAGCCAGGCCAAATGAGCCAATGGGTGCAATAGTGGCATATCTGTTATGGGGAAAACCATCTGCTCTCTAATTGGACTGGAGGCCTTGCTCCATGGGAGGGAATACATCCCTGATACTGAAAACCTATGACAGGGGTAATAGTGAGCTCTAGGGGTGTCATGCTAAATGTATATACTATGCTCACCAAACTGCCCAGTAAGCACTTCTCTCAATGTCCACACCCATATATTAATGCTACTCTCACTTATGGTTAGAGAAGCTTCTCTTTTCAGATGGTGGTGACCTTGGGGTTGACTTAGAGGGCACCATGATGCTGAGAAGAAGTGATAGAGGAGTGCTCAGCACTGAAACATCTCAAACACACCTTCCAAGGCTCAGGGTCCATGGCAGAAGAGGGGTTAGAAAGAATATAAAAGCCAAAGGAAGAGAAGGACTCCTTACAACATGCTCCTCCAGACACAAAATGGCTGGATATCCATGACCTCACAGTGCCTGACACTACCTACACAAGACCATCATAATAAGAGGAAAAGATCATGACATCAAACTGAAAAGAGAGACTGATTGAGAGGGGGAGGGGATATGATGGAGAGTGGAGTTTCAAAGGGGAAAGTGGGGGTAGAGAGGGAAGTAACATGGGTCAAATTGTCTACAATTAAAGAAGTTGTCAATAAAAATAAATGTTTTAAAAAAGAATTTTATTCTGTAAAATGCATTCTGGGATAGGAGCTTATAAAGGAAAAACAAACTAGAAATCAACAAGGGAAAAGAACACACTTTAAAGGAGAGAGGGAGATGAGAATGTTTTACTTGATTTTTAGAGATTAGGGAAGAAATTTGGGACAGGTGTCATCATAAAGTGGTGTTCTGGGGTATACATTCTGAGATTTACTATGAAGGGGTTGATTGGGGAATGCTTTAAATGTACTTCAATGAAGAAGCAGAACTGATAGAGGATGAATAGTTGTAACAGAGACTTAACTTATTACAGGGAGCTGGAGCTGAGCAGGTCATTCATTCATTCATAGTTGGCCTTGCCTTGAAACAAGGGGTGAGTAGCTTAGTTTCCCATAAACACCTTATAGACACCAAGTAAATCCTACCTCTAAAGAAAGAACATGTTCTGGAGAGATGGCTTAGCAGTTAAGGTGCTTGCCTGAGTGGCCTGATAACCCAGGTTCGACTCTTCAGTATCTGCAGAGCTTGTTTGCAGTGGTTAGAGGACTTGGTATACACATTCTCTCCCTCTCACCCACCCCCATCTCCCTCCTTCTCTCTCTCAAAATAAGTAAATAAATAAAATAAAATAAAGAAAGAATATTATTTGGGGAAATGTAATTCTCATTGAACAAGGATTATTTCAGGTTAGTGTCTTAGCTGGGAGGCCTCAGCCAGTAACATTTTCAGGTTATATGTACTTCAGTTCTAAATCTAGACAGCATAAGAGAGCATCCACTATGACATGAATGTATCTTATTAATCCATGAAGGCAGCCATCACTCAAATGAAGATGATGATGAAGAGCATTCAACATAAATAAAGCATTATGAAAAGGGGCCTTAGATTGGTAAAATGCTTGATTTATTGAAGGAACTAAAAACTTTTGGAAGCTAACTTAGACTACTATTCAGAGAAATGTTTTGGTAGTAACATGAACCAATTGAGGAAACTGAACTTAGTCTAAAAAAGTGTAGCTTAAATGTGATGCTAACAATAAATATGAAGAAATGCATATTTTTTCAAAGTATAATTGAAGGTATATTCAGCATAATTTAGTGATATTTATTTGATGGTGTGACAAGGGAAGCGTATGTTTTGCACTTCTGGGTTGAACATCTATGTATATAAGGGGTGTCATTTGTGAAGATAGAAACTGTAGGTGAGCAGACTTTTGAAGACTAATACAAATGAGTACTTTAGTCAGCTTTTGGCAGAAACTTAACAGTGCCACGCATATACACTGATAGGTTAAGACAAACCAAGGTATGCAGAAGGAGATTTTTATTGTAATAATTCACATTATGGTTTTCCTTCCCTTCACTGAAGCATTGCATTTCCCCAATCAATAGTAGAGTCATGATTGGGAATCACAAGAGAAACAATTTGTCAATGTAGACTTTACCATTTCAGACATGTTTATCACCTGAGATTTTGCCATTCTTCACAGGACCTTAACACCTTAGGAGAGTGTTACTATGGGTTCCACATTTTGGGTAATTTCCCGTTACACAAAATATCCCTGATCATACAATAATTTATTCAATTGTTATTGTTGTTGTCTTTACACCTACAATTTGCTAAGGAAGTCCTAAAGTGCTGGGAACTTGGCACTATAGGAAAGACTCCTGAAATTTTCATGAAATTTAGTCTAACCAAGGGAAAAATATAATAAACTAATCAGTAGCTATATAAGGAAATGATTTCAGAAAAATAAATGTATTTAAAAGTTAGGGACCTAGGATATAGTAGAATGGTGGAGTGTTTAGCTACCATGCTTTACATTTGATTCCCATTAAACACACACACACACACACACACACACACACACACACACACAAATCAAAGGAGCAAGACTGGAGAGATGGCTTAGCAGTTAAGGCACTTGCCTGCAAAGCCTAAGGATCCAGGTTTGACACCCCATTACCCACATAAGCCAGATACACAAGATGGCACATGTGTCTGAAGTTCATTTGTAGTGGCAGGAGGCTGAGGAATACCCATTCTCTTTATATGTGCCTCTTTCTCTCTCTCAAATTAATAAATAAAATACTTCTAAAAATTAAAGGGCAGTATAGTAGAGTTGGCTGGGGAGCACAATACTCTAGAAGGTAAGCACTGAAAACCTTTTGTAGGAAGTGGGAAACAAAATGAGGACTACATCTTAGGAAGAAGCCATTGTGTGACTTCTCAGAGTTCTTTTAGAACAAAGGGGAGAGAAAGTAAAACATCCTGATGTTGAGACAAGCTCAGAATATTAAAGAAGCAAAAACTAGTTTAGGCTGAAGCAGAGAAAGTGACAGGGAAGGTTCACAAGTGTTTTGGAGACCATAGAAATGGCATTGCATGTTATTCATGGAAATCTCCAAAGCTATTGAAAAAAAATGTAGGCAGCTGAGTGACATGATTTAATTTCTCTTGTCAAAAGATCACTTTGACAGGTATGTCTGGAAAATTCCTTTTAAAGAGAACATGGTCAAGCCAGTGAGAATTTATTTTGGGAGGATGTGGTTATCAACAGAAAACTGCACGAGTGACTTTAAAGAAAGTGGTAGCAGTGGAAACAGAGCAATGATTGGAAATATATTTCAGAGGAACTTCTGGTAGTTAGAATCATGAGATGACCCCAAAGCCCATCCTTCAATTTCCAGATTTATAGACAATAAGGAAGTACAGTGGTGTGTGATCAGATCACACCATCTAATGTGAAAGCATATAATTGGAAAGAATAGGTCTCAGAACCTAGGCTGGAAGCATCCTGATCTCTAAAAGTCTGGCAGGAGGGAGATAAGCAAAGGCTACACAGTTTGAAATATATTTCCCTTCCCTTGGTGGAGGGAGCTGTCTTCAGATGTCTTTTTATGTGTTAGGAGGTAAACAGTATGTTAGGAGGAAAACCAGAAGAGTTTGCTGTTACATAAATCAATAGTGAAGAAAGTATTTCAATGTGCTTAGACACAGAGTAAACTCAAAACTGTCAAGAGCTCAACATACAATGAGAGATCTGTTGCCCTCCAAGGCTCAGGAAATGTTGTGGAAGAGGAAGCAGAAAGAATGTAAAGCCACAGGGTGGGAAGGAATATTTTGGGACACTCATGACTCCACTGTGGTTTACAGAAACTCTACAAGACCTGCATTCTTCTGAGCCCATCCATATTTTGACCTGGAGGAGAGGAGGACAAAAGAAATGAGACAACAAAACAGAGGAAGTACTGCCTAGGAAGAGGAGTATCTTCAGTGGAATGGAGGGAGAGAGATACGACAAAATGGGATAGATAATAGGCAGGTAATATTCACACATTACAGTTTTAAATAAAAGAAGAGAGATGAAATCTAATAATATAATAAAAATAAAAAGAGTAAAGAGTATTGGCTATTCTGAAGGATAAAGGTGATCATGAGAAAGTACTTGGCAGACTTAATAAGAGCATGTTCAGGAGACAAGAGGGAGGAAACTGGACCCTGATAGAGAAGATGAATATGAACCAGAGATTTTCAAGAACAAGGATAGATTACATTTTAGATGGGTTTTTACTGAGAACGTGGAATAGAAAGGATGGTGACCAAATGGACAGATGCGAGGACTAGAAATATGTTTTCTAGAGGAGAGACCTCAGAACATGCTTGTGAGCTTGTATTCTACCTGAAAGGGAGAGAACCTTGGTACAGGTGGGAATAAGATGATTGTAGTAGTGATGTCCTGAAGGGATAACTTGGAGACAGAACTGGAGCTGAAGAAGATTTGAATGAGATGTTCCCCCACAGAGTCATGTATTTTGAATGGTTGGTCCCCAGTGGGTAGCAGTTTAGGAAGTCGAGCCTTGCTGGAGGAAGTGTGTTGCTGGGGATGGGATTAGGAGTGTTACAGCCAGCTTCTCCTTGCCAGAGCTCAGCTCACCATTGCTGCTGTCTTCCAGCTGCTATGGCAAGATGTGATGTCCAGCCTCTGCTCTACCACCCATTCCCTGCAGTAATGAAACTTCTCCTCAAGATTATAAAACAAAGTAAACCTTTTCCTACCATGAGATACATTTGGTCAAGTGTTTTGTCACAGCAACACAAACTCCACCACCAAGTAAAGGGCTCAGGCTTTCATTTAACAGGGGCAAGGCACATTTTCCATAGGAGGAAGACAGAATTTGAGTACAGATGTAAAGACTGGCTGGCTTAGTGAAGAGAAGATGGAAAAAAAAACCCTGCTCTGTCACTATCCTCCCTGGTACAGGGCATGAGGTAATGAGAGAGTCATAGTCAATGAAGGAGGCTGGAATACTGGAAGGGTGGAACAGAGGGTTTCCAAAGCTAAATATATCTTACCTGACTTCTAGGAAAATGGTTTAGAGGAAACATTCTCAGGTTGTCACTAATGACCCACATTCATCAGCCAAGGAAATGTGTAATAACAGTTTCAGCAAGAATGCTCAGGGTTGATGATGAAGTTCAGCAGTGATAAAGCATAGCAGTCTCTAAGTTGAACTGATGTGAAAGTAAATAGTTCTAATATTGAAAAGTCTGGACACATCTACTTAAGTTTAGTCTGGATTTCTCTGAAGAAAAGTTTCTAAACTTGGTGAGATGACATCCAATATAGAAGTGTTTGTGTGAAACCAAGAAGATATTGAAACCCAAGAAAATATTTCTTCTTTAGGGAAAGAGGGTAATTTTAATATGCCCCTTTCTTTCCGCAAGTAATGGGTGATCACCCCTTTTAGAGCCTATGTAGGCTAGCTTGTAATTTATCTATTTTAGGGCAGTAAAATTCACCTAGCATGACCTTGTATCTCAGCATCTTCAGCATATTTTCTCTTTTAAGCTGTACAGAATGTTAATTGTATGAATGTCACTCAACAGAGAATGGGGGGCAGGTATGAACCTACTCACTGAGTGCTTTTGAGGGCAGATTTTATCATCTTGGATAAATTGTTTTGCAACGTACTTTACCATTGTTGAAGGCTGCTCTGGTCGTACAGTTTCTTTGGTTAACTTTAAATAGGAAGGAGATCACTTCTGGCTAAATATAATGATCTTTCAGTTTTTCTTGTTATTTATTTAATAACTGACAGGGAAGAAATTAAATATAGGCTTATATCATTAGAGGGGAAGCTTATATGTTAAACTTTTCTACCACTCACACAATAAGTATATAAATAAAATATTTTTTCCATATTAGTGTTGATCATCTAAGGATGAATACTACACAGTGTGATTTTTTCTGTCACAATGTAGCAGTTATTAGATCTGTTTATGTACTTTTAATTTTAGTGTGTGGTGTATATATGTATAGCATATGCATATGCATGTGTGTGTGTGTGTGTGTGTGTGTGTGTGTGTGTGTACACATATCCATGCAAATATGTTTACCTTTTGTACCTGCATATGCAGAGGCTAGAGTAGAATGTCAAGTGTCATCCTATACTACCCTTGTTGAGAGATGGAGTCACTTACTGAACCTATCATCTTTCAGTCAAGTCAGACTGGCTCACAAGAAATCCCCAATTATTCTCCTGTCTCTTGCACTATCAGGACTGGACTCAAAGGCATGTGTGGCCACCTTCAAATTATTTTTTCAATGTAGATGCTTCTTATGTAGGTGCTTTTTAAATGTTGGAGCTGGGTATCTAGAGTCAGGTCCTCATGTTTGAGTGGTAAATACCCATTGAACCATCTCCCCAATTTTCTTTTGTGTATTTATGTTTGTAACATGTGTAGTGGGGTATATATTTGTGGTGTTTTGTGGTGTGAGTTCCTGTGTGTAGATGTGTCTTGTGGGAAGGTACGGAGGCCAGAGGAGAATATTGGGTATCCCCCTCCATTACTCATGTACATCTTTTCCTGGAGATGGAATCACTCTCTGATTCTGATTCCAGAGCTTACCATTTTCATGAGCCCCAGTTATTCTCAGGTTTTTGCTCCCACAGAACTGGAGTTACAGATGTGTATAGTCACAACCAGCTGTTTTTTTTTTTTTTTTTTAATGTAGGAATAGGGAATCAAATTCAGGTCCTTGTGCCTGCATGGGAAGTTCTCTTACCTACTGAGCAATCTTGATAAGCCTATTTTCCATCATTCTTAGATTACAGAAAAAGATAGTTGGTATTTATAGTTTGTCATCTCCAGTACAGGAAAGAAAATGGGAGATTAGGTGTTGTTAAAATATGAAATTGAGAAAGAAATGATTTAGAATTATGTAAGATTAAACATATTTTTGAGAGCTGTATTATGATTTACAAGGAGGTAAAAATTCAAGTTTAGCTTTAAACCAGTCTAACTTGACAAAACATGAAAGCTGTATCCTCAGAGAAGAATAAACACCTAGAAAGTGGAAATAGCACCTGGGTACATCTAATAAAGAGAATATAAACATACATTTGAAAGATTTGTGGGCTGAAGCCAATTTGCAAAACATTTCTGAGTCTTCAGTGATCTTATTAAAATGTCGACTCATACACAGTGTGCTATAATGATATGCATTTAAACACCAGCTATGTTGTCCTCCAAGTCTGCTATTCTTATCTACAATATAAAATTTATATATATATGATTCTATTTTTCCTTTAATTATTTTATCCTTGAGTAGTTCAATGCTTTATTCTGGTTAACAGTTATGTTAATTGTGTGTGCTTATGTAATATACATGTCCTTTTAGCAATAGGGTATATTATAAATCTGAAAAATAAATATGTACCTATTTTTAATGTAGGACTACCAGTGTTTATTTATGATACATGATAGTTTTTCTTTGCTCTTTTATAATGATTGATTTTTGTCTCTGTAGCTTTTATAATGAGATTGAGTGATGATTTTCTCTCTCAGGGGTATCAGTGAAAACATTTCCATCTGCCCCAGGCAGTCATATACCACAGCTGGCACCATATTTAAACTACTTCCCCATGTAAGTACATAATTTTGTCACCTGGTGATAAACAGCAAACAGTTATAATAGGGAATTTTGCAAAAAAAAAAAAAAAGAGTCCTATTTCTACTGAGCTAATGCTAAAACTGTGAATTATTTCGAGATAGATGAAGGCATTTGTTTGTAAGTTTAAAATAACTCAGCAAATTCCATCAAGACTAAGCAAAATTCAGGATGCTGTTTTCTCAATATATATCCACATATATGTTAGAATAGATGATCAGATAGTATATGTAAAATTTAGTGGCTCCCTAGACATAATAAAGCTTTCAAGATAAAAAAAATAAACAGTATTTACTAGAGGAAGGTCACAAAAAATAAGAAGTAAAAGAACAGTATTAAAATGTGATATAAACAATGGTTTGAAGCTAAGGAGATGTTTCAATGGTTAAAGGCCTGCATTCTTTCCACCCAGAGTTCAAATGCCTGGCAATTTTGTAAAGCTTGATATAAAACAAAGTAGCAAATGCATCTGTAGTTCCAATAGATTATTGCAATAGGAGACAGAATTAGAAAGATAACAAAGCCCATAGCCCAGCTGTTATGGCCTTCCCAATAACAAGAGAGAGCCTTTCTCCAACAAGGTGGAAGGAGGGGACCAAATGTCCAAGGTTATTTATTGCTTGGCACACATGTGCTACATACAAACATATTATATAGACACATATACACACAAATAAGAATATTTTTCAAATAAAGAAATGAATAATGATTGAAAAAGGCATACCCTAGAGATAAAATGTAAAAGATGAAAAATTTCTTTTGAATTAGTAAATATTCTCATTTTATAGTACAATGCACAACACTGATTTATTTGTGTAGAATCAGAAAGGTTCACAGTGAAATAACAGACATATTTACTATACAAATTAATATTATGTCTATGGCCTAATGATAGAATGATGAATCAGTAGAAAACCAGGCATTTGCTTAATGTGATATTTGAGGAATTACCTTAAAAATCCACTTTTAGAATTTTTAAATCTTTTTTGGCATGCATATGTGTGTGTTGGTCTATATGCATATGTGTATTCATGTGTTTATGTGTGTAGAGGTATATGTGCTTGTGTGTGCTTGTGGAGGCTACAGATTGAAATTGGGTTTCCTTCTTTCTCAGTTACTCTCCACCTTATAGTTTTCAGATGTATATGTGATGTACTGTATGTGCATGTATGTATAAATGTTTGTGTGCAGGTGCATGCACATTTGGTTGGAAGACAGAGGTTGACATTTAGTGTGTTTCTCAGTCACTCACCACCTAATGTTTTGACAGGGTGATCCACTGACCTAAAAACTCCTGATTTGGCCAGATTAGCTAGCCAGTAAGCCCTAGGTATCCTTTCTCACCTGCTTCCCCAGTGCTGGAATTACAGGTATATGGGGTTATGCTTGTTTTTATGTGGATGTTAGGGTTCCTAACTTATGTCCTCATACTTATGCAGCAATCACTTTACCAGCTGATCCATTTGTTTAGCCCTGATGCTCATTATTTCTTTATAAAGCGTTTATCACTGAACCTGGAACTCACTGATTTAGCTAGACAGAAAGCCTTGGGAACCATCTTGTCTCTGCCTCTCCAGCATTGGCATTGGATGTGCAAACCACTACATCTGGCTTTTATGTGCATGCTGAAAACTGAACTTAGGTCTTCATATTTTTACAGCAAGTGCACTAATGACTGAGTCATCTCCCCAGTCCCTTTTAACAATGTTATACTTTTGAAATGATTACCTACTCATCAAAATGTGTTTCTGCTCTAACAAAAATATATGAATATATTTATATCCATAATTTGTCAATCCACCATTTAATCTGACCCTTTTTCTTGCATTTAGAAGGCTGTTTTTATTAGGTTACAGAACACCCATTTTCTTACCTGTCCTACCTTTTCTCATTAGTAACACTTACTTGTGTTGAATCCCATTTCTTAGGCTTACTAATTTCTAACTATTACTTTTTGTTTCCAAAGGAAAATCATACTGTCATCTACTGGTTGGTTGTATCCTGAATGAACAAACTCATGCATGCATACATGCATGTGCTCACACACTTACACACACACACACACACACACACACACACACACACACACACACACACACAGCAGGGAATGTGCTGGTCTTTATGAAAGCTACTACCATGATTTGCTGTATCTCCTTCCTGTGTCACCACCAAATTATGTTCTGTTGAAATCTGCTACTTCGGCTTGTGCAGCTTGACCCTACATCTCTCTACAGAGAATTGAACTGTCAGCCTTTGATGTAACAGAATAATTTAGGTGATGAGGTTTTCTTTTTTCTTTTTGGAAGATCATACTAAAATTCATATGACTTTCCACTGAGTTAAACCCCAAATTCTGTAAGAATAATAAGAACAGTTCTTCTTTCAAGATGGCATTTATAAAATAAGTGAGCAGTTAGGGTAATAAATTTGAAGTAGAAGTTTCTTTCAGAAACATTAATGGGGCAGGATAATTAAGCTTCCTGGGAAACAGAAGACTGTGAGAAATAGAACTATTTTTGATTCTAGGTAGGTGGGGAAAGAAAATTACTTATAAAACAAGAAATCATAGCTCTTTTAGTAGAAAAGATAAGAAAATAAGAGACTAGAGGTCACTAAGCCACACTATTATTAGGAAACACTCATTCATTACCCAAATTCTGGAAAAAGAACAACAAGTGGTAGTTTGCCACAGATATCCTCCAAATGATCCTAGGCCATCAGTGGCAGGGAGGGGTGCAGTGTACAGATACAGAGTGAGACCAAATTAGATCTCAGCTGGTGGTTGAGGCAGTCTGTCCAGCTGTGCCAAGTGTTGGCAGGCTAACACACACACACACACACACACACACACACACACACACACACACACACACACTCATTCACTCTTAGGAGAGAGAATTTAAACAGACAAAGGATTCCACAAGAGCTGATGGGAATTCAAGGTAATTTCAGCACTTCCTACATTCAAGGGAGAGTGGAAAAATAGCTAAGTCAAGGCCAACTTTAAACAACAGACTCAATCCAACAAATGTAAGTATTTGATGGGTTTTGGCAGTTGCTTATTTCAAATGAAATTAATAACATTTTGGGGATTCAAGATTCATTAAGCCTGAAACTAAAACAATGTAGAAGATACAGTTAAATAGAAAATACAAATTTATGGTAAATGAAACATGAGGTCTATGGTCTTGGAAGTGGCTCATAGACATGAAACTTCCTAAAGCTTAAGTTTGGGTGCTTCTTGCTACATCTGCTTCTGAATACAGAGATTCATCCTTACTAATTTTAAGAGTGAGTCTTCCTATGGAGGCATAAAAGTGGTAGGAACAAGGTAACCCAATGAGTTGACTCAGAATAGAACAATAGCAACAAGGAGTGAATGTCAGAGTCACATGGAGAGTATTTAAATATAACTCACCTTGGATTTATTCTAGAGATTTCTACCTGAATTGTCTGGAATCCTAACATGTAGCCCTGGTTGAAACTATTAATAGCCTTTAATAACAGAATGAAGATAATTTGCAGCTACTTTGGGTGAGACATGGACTTTGTGTGAGATGACACCATATCCGTTGCTTTGCAGGCACTATCTTTTTCACACTAACATACCTGCTGAAGAGGTGTATGTTGCCTGCCATTCAGCAGGCTGGAGGTGGGGGGCGAGTTGAGGCTTAAGGAAGTGCCTGAGGTCAGACTTCAGACATCAAGTACAAGAGGCAGTCCTGGCTCTTTCTTTAGTCACATGTTTTTAGTTTGGAACATGTTTTACAGGCCCAGAGAAAGCACAGTGCATTACGCAATGAGTCAAAAGATGTGTTCGATATGACTCAGAATTGGAGGACTACCTGTTCAACCCCTCCTAGGAAGCCCAAGAGATTGCATCCAAGGGACAGAGGTGCCTATTCTTCCTGGATCTCAAAGACATTCTCATAGCAGTTGAAGTTTTATTCCTTTTGTTCCTTCTACTCACATCTCCATCCACAAATCTGTAGTTTAAATTCACAAGTTCTCTTTGCACTTCTCATTCACTGGGTCACTCAATGCTCATAGAAGGTTCCTTATTTCCTGCCAGTTATCACTGCCTTGATGGATTCATTCATTCATTTATTTATTTACAGAGTTTGCTCTTGCTATGATTCCCAAGTTGACTCTGGGCAACTGGCTCATTGTATCAATTATTTTCTTTTTGCTGGAACAAAATACTTGACCAGCTTATGAAAGGAAAAGAGTTCAATTAGACTTATAGTTCTTGAAGGGTAAAGTTAATGATGGGAAAAGTACAGCAGGGAAGAAGTAGAGAGAGCAATGAACGCTGAATACTTAGGGAACTTTCTTCTTATTACATAATGAAGCACCCTGGCCCATGGAATGGCACCATCCACAGTTAGGGTTTGTCTTCCTGCTTCAATTAATGTAATCTAGAACATCACTAACAGGCCGCCAAGATATTTGGTTCCATAATGATTCTATATAGTATCAAGTTGACAACCCGAGATTAGCCATCACATGTCCCCATTCAAGTAGCTGGTACTACAGACATATGCCATTCCAAATAAGCAAGATTATCTCTCTCTCTCTCTCTCTCTCTTTCTTCTTTCTTTCTTTCTTTCTTTCTTTCTTTCTTTCTTTCTTTCTTTCTTTCCTTCTTTCTTTTTCTTTCACCTATCATAATCATCTATTTACCTTCCTTCCTTTCTTTTTCTTTCTTTCTTTTCTTTCTTTAATCCTGCCTTTTTCCTTTATTCTTTCTTTCCTTTCTTTCTTTCTTTCTACTTTTTATTTTTATTTTATTTTATTTTAGATTTCCTGTGTTAATGGTTTCCTTGCTGTTCCTCTTCTAATTTTGCATCCACTGTCCACTACTGCCGAGTTTCTGCATATACCTTGTGTGAACATGATTGCATGCCTACCAATTCCTGACTGTAATAATAGAATCGGGTTATTCAGATATCAACTAGAGTCCTATAGTTGCTATTTATAATAGCAGTTAGTTGAAATTATTTGCTAATATCTTAATACTGTTTTCTTCTAAAACCTGAATGAGTCAGGGGCCAGGATGGGAGCAATTTTTTGAGAAGCATCATACAATATTTTACTCCCAATTTACTGAAATTCCTCCATGCCACTCATATATAGCTGTCATAGACAGAGTTTATCCCATTCAACTAGTTATTAGCTCTAAAACCTAATAGGATCTTCATTGGCCAATAAAATTTATGATGTCCACTGAAGTGATCCAATTTACTAGAACATGCAAAAAATCCCATGGTCATTGTAACTTACTGTTTTCATCTTATTCTCTTATGCCACAAACAAATAGACAAGAAGGTTGCAGAAGGAAAAGCATAGGAGGTAGAGTCATAGTATTGTTTTTGGCCAAGCATGGTGGCACACACCTATAACTGAGAACTTGGGAGGTGCAGACAAAGTCATGAGTTCAAGGTCTGACAGCTACAAAGTGACTTTGAGGCCAAACTAGGATATGTGAGACCCTGCTTCAAACTCCCCTGTGAGGTGTGTGTGTGTGCACCACCTTGGGGATGTGTTTATTGGTCTGTGGAAAAGTTAGTCGCTCTGATATCTATATAAAATGGAAATAAAATATCTACCCCATATAATTTTGAGAGATTTAACATGAAAAACTTGAAATATTACTGGCCCTTTAGGATATATGCCAATGGTATTACAATTACAATTACATTACAATGGTATTACAAAATACTGTTTTAAAATAAAGATGTTTTTCTTAAGAAAGCTATCTACTATTATAACAGCTTCAATGAAGTATTTTTTTTTGGGGGAGCCCTTTAAAACGTTCAGTGACCTAGAGTATGCCTCTCTTTGTGATTCTAGTAGGCTGTCACAAAGGCATCATACTTTTTCTGAAAGATGGAATATAGATTTACAGATTCCAGATCTTGATATGTTTTGTTGCTCTATGCTTGAAAATTGAACATATTTAGTCAACTCTAATACATACATCAGGAGAAATCATTAGAAAATATCTCAACCCTCCTACTTGTTAGTAAAGCTGGGTTTCAGTCAGAACTGATTTAGCCATGGCATTGAATTTCTCCTTTCTTTACTGAAAATCTCCTCTCTTATTGCTTAGAGATAATACTTTAAGTGAAGCAATGCATGCTTACTCTAGATAGGAAGTATAGATAAAATATATAATATTTTATATCAGATTTAGGAAAAATCTTAAAAAAACAAAGTGCAGATTGTATAATAATTCAGTCATTAGATCTTCAAATTACTGAGTACCTACTCTGTTCCTGGAACTGTTCTAGGTGACCAGAATGTAGCATGGAACAAAACAGAAATCCATGCCCTCATCTAACAAAACCTGTATAAATAATTAATAGAATAAAACACAAAGATAGATTTGTTTCATTTGCATTGCATACATGATAGGAACATTTAGCATATATTTGTTATTTCTGTTTTATTATATGCATATACTTCCATGCAATGAATTGAGTTAAATTTTTCCTAGTAAAAATTGCACTGACAATTTTCATACATTAAGATAATATAATTTGATCAGAATCCAATCCTAATAACTTCTCTGGTCCCCAAATTTGCCCCTCCCCTTCAATGAAGTCCTTCTCCTTTGCAAGAAGATCATCTTCTGTTTTTATGTCTTTGTTTCACCCTTTTCCATCATCTTTGTCAATATGCTGATGAGCTGGTTTCTATGGAGGCAATCACAAGTCTATGATGTCATAATGTAACCATCACTTGGTGTCAAGAATATAGGAGCAAATTTGTAAGTGTGCTTAATCTGTTCTATATGTGAGAAAAGACACATGTTTAAAGGTGCCTAGGGCCTCACAGAAAAGTCAGTGATAGAGTTGACCATGGGCTTCAGATGTTCCAGCTTACTGTGACTTCTACTTCATTTCTTCCATAGTCTTGGAATTAATAGGCTTTCTTCTCCTCATCCTTAGACATTCTATATCATTGTATAAAAGCGAGAATGGTAGAATTCCTTATTTTTTTTGCATTGCCACACTGTAAGTACAAAAATAAAATAATTATATCTATCATAATCGATTGACTTAAGTCTAAGTATTTGACAAGAGTAATAAAAATAAAATTAATTACATTCTCAAGCAATCATATAAATCTGACAGTAGCTTACAGCTAATATTGATTCTTTTACTTATTTAAAAATGTTTGTTCTAGCTTTTTATTGTACTGAATAATGCAAAAAAAAAAAAAAAAAAAAAAAAAAAAAAAAAACACTGTGTTAACCACATGGGCGGTGACCTAGATTTCTGCTTAGGTTAGTATTTATTTTTTTCTGCTCTTGTTAGTTGTTAGTTGGCAAGTATAATGCAACTGTTGGGTTTTCCCGAGGCATAACTTCAGTGATGTTTCATTGTTTGTTAACATTGTAAAGTACCTATAGGTTTATTGATGTTTCTTCAAAAAGATGATGGTGGTGATGGTAGTGATTTAGAATCTATTGTACTAGGAATTTATTCTAATAGCCATCGTTTTTGCACTGTTTGTGTGACATGATATGTGTGCAGACATGTGTGCAGATGTTCATGCCATTCACACATGTGGAGAGGCCAGAGGAAATCTTTGGGTACCCTCTTTTTGCATATCCAACTGTTTCCTTATGGCAGAGTCTCTCACTCAACTCACAGCTCCTATTTTTCTATTTGTTTTCTTCCTAGTCAGTAAAGCCATCATTCTGCAAGGACTAGGGTTACAGATGTCTGTGGCCAGACCAAGATATTTAAATGGGTTCTGGGGAATCAAACTCAGGTGGTCACAGGCCCTCTCTGGCTCTCTTGCTTGCAGTAAACATTCTTCATTGCTGAGTAATTGTCCCAGCTACTGTCCCAGTAACCCCTATGTGAACCATTTCATTGATAAATTTCAGCAGAAAATTTTGGAATTAGAGGAAGTGTCATGTTTATCTCCAGAACAATTGTCTTCATTTATTAGAAGCAATGATTGAGCTGCTGAAACACAACATTTTAACTTACGTTGTACATCACTAGATGTCAATAGTATGATATGTTATCCTTGAAGCCAAAAACTAGTAAATAAAATGGTCCATATATTTTCTCTAAGAAATATTCTTACAGAAGAAAGGGGAGAATGTCAGTTTAAGATAGTCTAAAACAACCAAAGGCAATGGTCCGTTTATTAGACCAATGTCCAATGCATGCTGAAGAGATGGCTGAGGTTCAGAGCATTTCCTGTGCAAGCATGAGGGCCAGAGACTCAAGAGACCCCTGGATTTGACACCTGTCTGGTTGCCATTTTTGCCTGGCTTCTTTAACTTAGCATAATACTGTCAATTTTGACCCATATTTTAGCTTATGCATATACTTTAATTTGTATGGTTAATGATGTTCCATTGTATGTGAATAGTACATTTTTCATCCACTTATCAGTTGATACTCATTTGAATTGTTTTCACCTTTGGGATTTTATGAGTAACATTTTCATGAAGACTTGTGTTCAAAGATTTTTGTGAACATATGGTTTAAATTGTCCTGAGTTGTGAAATTCCTGGGTCTTGCCATAACTTTAACTTTTACCAGAAGAGCCATACTATTTTCCACAGTAACCATGTCATTTAATATGCTCACTTTGTAAAGAGGTTCTCAAATCTCAACACTGTCATCAAAATTTGTTTTCCATTCAAAAAAATGGAAGGTTTATAGTTGGATTGAGAAAGTATATAACTGTAGTTCTAACTTGTGTCTCCTTGTTGCCCCATGCCTTTATGTGTGTACTGTTTTTTTTTTTTTTAATCTCTGATAGAGAAATGTCTATTAACATCCATTGCCAGATTATTTGTTCTTTTGTTGTTGAACTGTAAGCTTTCCTTATATATTATGGGAAATTTATTCTTACTAGGTTTATAAATTGAAATTATTTTCCTCCATAACTACAGGTTGCTTCCCAATAGTCATTCAGAGTTATTTTCAGTCACTACCTTCAGCATCACCATCATCTTATAGAACATTTTTTAGTTTCTTTATACAGCTTTCAATGTACAAAAGATAATATGAGGAGATTTTTCTCTCCATTTGGTGGCTTGTGCTTTTGGTATTGGGTCTAAGGAACTACAATCTAGTCCAAGGCCACAAAGACTTGGATCTGTATGTTCTTCTAAGAGTTTTATATTTGTAGTTCTTACATATAGGTTTTAATCCATTTTGAGTTTAATTCTAGCACTCAGTATGAGAAATGAGTCATAATGAATTCTTATAGCCCATTTGTTAAACCAGACTACTCAGTTTTTAGAGAAAGAGCGAGACAGAAAGAGAGAGAGAATTGGTGTGCCAGGGCCTCAATCCCTGCAATCAAACTCCAGATGCTTGCACCAATTAATGGGTATGTGTGACCATACACTTGCCTCACCTTTGAGCATCTGGCTAATGTGGGATCTGGAGAGTTGAACATGAGTCCTTATGTTTCACAGGCAAGGGCATTAACCACTAAGCAATCTCTCCAGCCCAAATCAAACTACTTTTACAGATATCTTGAAAGCTTTTCTTTTGGGACTGCTGAGTTAATTTCCCAAATATGGCTTCATGACTAAAGGTAGCACATTTGATGAATATTTTTGTAACTTAGTTATTTTAGAAAAATTATCACATTTTATGCTTAGTTGGACATTTGTTGTACAAACATAGTTATTTTAGGAGAAATATAACTTGGGATATACTTGGATGAATACAACAGTGAGGTGAGCATGACACAAATGAGATGGATTAGGTGGTAAATGGAAATGAATTAATATTTGTGAGTGTTAATTAAGTTGCCAGCCTAGGCAAAATATATTACTTTGTTTAAAAAATATTTTATTTATTTATTTATTTTGAGAGGCAGAGGTGGAGGGAGAGAATGGGCTCACCAGAGCCTCCAGCCACGGCACATGAACTCCAGATGCATGTGCCCCCTTGTGCATCTGGCTTACGTGGGTCCTGGAGAATCGAACCAGGATCCTTTGGCTTTGTAGGCAAATGCCTTAACCACTGAGCCATCTATCCAGCCCTTACTTTTTTTTTTTTTTTTTAATCCAAACTAAGTTGCTTCTCTCAAAATCACAAGGCCAGGAGAAACAAAGACAGACTGTGACTCTAGCTATGCCTACAGTTTCTCCTTTCTACCAATGTTCTCAAGAGTGAAAGTACAACATCTGAGGACTACCTCTCCTGCTGTTATCTTAGGCTGTCTGGTTTCTCAGGTCAGGTACGGAAAAGCAGAGTGCTGTGGGGACCTTAGCTACCTCTTCACAATATCTAGGAAGGTATTTGACTAGATTTTGCCTTCCTCATTATTTTTCTTGTCCTGTTTGTTTTCTTTTAAGAAATATCTAGAAATAAGCATTGTAATGTCTTGTGTGTGCGTGTGTAGGAACTGGTCATTTATCAAGATTTACATTTAAAAAAAATCCACATTATTACAATGACAGCAATTAAAAAAGAGATGTGAAGCCAGGTATGGTGGCACACGCCTTTGATCCCAGCACTCAGGAGGCAGAGGTAGGAGGATCACCATGAGTTCAAGGCCACCCTGAGACTACATAGTTAATTCCAGGTTATCCTGGGCCAGAGTGAGACCCTACCTCAAAAAAACCAAAAAAAAAAAAAAAAAAAAAAAAAAAGATGTAATTTTTTTCTTGAGTTATAAAAAGCACATTACCTTTGATTCTAACATTTCATTCTAGTTTCATAAAATGAATTTGGGATTTATCCATTCTTTCATCCCTCCCAATTCGTCCTTCCTCCCACCTTAGGTACTAATAGTCTAGTAGAGTATTATAGAGTATATATAATGAAGTCAACACTGGCTTTTTAGTTGAAATTGTTCATTATTCCTACTAATTATTTAATATTTTGGAGCTCTGTTTTTGTCATAAATTAGAGTATGAAGTATTTTTCCTAGGTTGTCATGAAAAGTAAATGGGATATATTGATTGTATCTAGTCATAAAGTAGCTACTCCATAAACCCAACCATTGCTAATCTTGTTGCATCATCGCTATTAAAACAATATTTTGTGAAAAATGAGAATGCTTAAAAACCCTTACTAGGGAGAAAGAGAAACAGCCTGGTTATTGTTTGGATGACAACTTCTGCATGGTTACAGACCCTTTGATATAATGGGAGCCTGTAACTAGTGTTCAGAACAGACAAAGCCTACAAGTGTGCTTGTGGCTTTCAAAAGACACCCTGCTATCCTTTTTATACTGAACATCATCTTAATTAAATCTGTTAGCAACACTGATTTATACTTTTAATAACTAGAGATGTATTGCCTAGAATAAAAGCAGAGTCATGATTCTTGACTGTTCTGTTACTGAAAATAACCTGCTTGGTTTTGTGCATTTACTTTGGATCAAGAATATACTCTTTGCAAGCGTCCTATCACTATAAAAGACTTCCCAAATTCCTTACAGAACATGATCTTTTGAACTTAGAGAAGAAAATTGTAGGGCTTTCTTTGTCATTAGATCTCAGCTTGCTGTATACTTTTATGGCAACATAAAATGTACTCGAACAGTTTTCAAACATTTCGATCTAGTACAAAGGAAGTAATATATTTATATTGCTAGCAAACACGTAGGAATCTTTAAAGTTAAGGAATAAAATAACTTAAACTTCAACTTTTTGCTGTGTGCAGTTTCCATTAATATTTTCTTCTCTTTTTCCCTATTTCCTTAACCGTGACCCCCTAACTTGATTTCACAGCCCAATATTATGTGTTGCAACTGACTGTTGGATAAACACTTTGTTTCAATAAATAACCACTTCATTTTAACTCCCTGCCAGAGTCAGATCAAGAAATTTTATGAAACACCTAGAAAAATCCTGAGAAGATTTATAGACTTCTTTAGTCCCTTTCATTCTCATGCAGAATTCTTTGGTAATATGCAGCCTCCCTCCCCCTCTTCCACACGAGATAAAGGTCTTTCACATACTTGTATTTAAAATAAGAGTACAAAACCACTCCACTACATCATGATATTGCATTTTATTTCCTTTAAGTACAATTAAAGATAATTCCACTGGATCTATACTATTCTCTTTCATTTTTTTTCTTCACGGTTTCTATTAATCTCCTTACATTTGATAAGGCTTGCATTTAACATGAAGTGCTTCTGAACGAATGATTTGTATTGGATGTCATGCTTTAAATGTGAAGAAGAGTATATTATCACAATTAAAAAGGAAGGTTGTCGAATAAAAGAGCAGACAGACAGGGCTTGATTGATGCTCGGAAGTTATTTTTGCTATGAACTCCTGTCAGCCTAGAAATCATAAAACAGAAAGGCTTGGTTCAGCTCATACGCCCTTAGGGTATGTGTGGAAAAGGATTTAAAATTCTGAAGAGTAACTTCAAAAATGGAGCAGCTGAAATAATTTATTTCAACACAGAGCAGCCAAGTGAACTTTTACATTGAAATGATTCCTTTTGAAGTCCCACATGGTAACAGGAAGGCACAGTGGTCTCATGCCAGTGTTGAGCAGCTCTGCCTTCCTTCCTAGTGCTGAAGAGCACTAGGTCCTGGTTCCATCTCTGCTTTCTCACTGGACACTTCCTGAGTCATGTGAATACCATGGAAGGCCCATGATCTCCAGGAAGTGGTGGAGGAGGAAGAGGCCGAGTGGAATAGTGGATTTCTCATCTAACTTTAGGAGTTTCCAAGAATTTAGTTTGAGGCTTTAACTGGAGGCAAAAGAAAAAAAAATATTGCAGCTACTCCATACTTGAGCATTTTGTTCTACAACGAGTGCCACATCCCGTCACCTAGAGGATGATATTTGGACTGGTAGTTCTTGGTATCATCTTAGAAGAAGAAATAGAAAAGTAGCGTATAAAGCAAGAGCCACCACCACCTAGCGATATAGCATTCTTTTTGTTATCTGCCCTCCTTCTCAAGTTATGCCTAGGTAGTTCCAGACATCTGCATGAGTAGAGGGACAGTCAGATCATTACTATTACTTCTGGATAAAGTCTTACCTGACTTTAGCTGTGATCATAGTACAAACATCATATTTAACTAAGAAGATACAGAAAAATATGAGACAAACATATTGAGAAGTGTTGCAGTCAGGTTCACATTGCTGGCAGAATTCATACAACCAAGAGCAGCTTTTGGGGAAAAGAATTTATTTTGGCTTACGGACTTAAGGGGAAGCTCCATGATGGCGAGGGGAAATGATGGCATGAGCAGAGGGTGGACATTACCTCCTGACCAACATAAGTTGGATAATAGCAACAGGAGAGTATGCCAAACACTGGCAAGGTGAAACTGGCTATAAAACCCATAAGCCCACCCCCAACAATACACTTCCTCAAAGAGGTGTTAATTTCCAAATCTCCATCAGCTGGGAACCTAGCATTCAGAACACCTAAGTTTATGGGGTGTGGTAGTTTGAATATATGTCCCCCAATATATTCAGTATTTTATTAGTTTATAGTTTGCATCTTCAATCACCTTGCTAGAGGCAATGTCACTGGGGGCTGGTCTTAAGGTGTGGTGATGGTTTGAGAGTCCATTGTAAAGATATGCAAATGTGCCTAGCAGGAGTTCCTGAAGTGTGCTGTGTGACATTTTGGCTGTAGTTTTGCTCTGTGGTGGCTGGCTGGCTGGTTGGCTTTGCTCTCTCTGCTTGGCCCTGTGGAGAGCAGGCCGTTTCTCTTGCCATTATGGAACTTCCCCTGGATCTGTAAGCTTCAATAAATAATATACCTTCCTCCATAACTGTGCCTGGTCTGGAAGTTCATCTCAGCGAACCTGAGCTGTCTGCTACAGTAAAGTGGTACCAGAAGTGGGGTGAGATGAACCAGATCGTGTGGATGTTCGTCTTTTGGAACCTTTGTTTTGGAGGAATGGGCATGGACTTGGTGCTTGCAACTGAAGATGCCTTCTGGAATGGTAAGCCAAGTTTTATGGACTATTCTGATGAGAGTTTGAGAATGCTAAGTGCAGACAGTATTGAACTTCGAGGCTTGGCTTATGAGCTTTCTAAGGGGAAGGAAAGATGGCAGAGGACTTTGTTGGAACTGGGCTACTGGCATAAGGGATGGCTACGTTCTGCTATCCAGGTCCGGAAAGTTTGATCAAGGTTAAATTTGTAATGGACTGATGTGCTTGGCTAAAGATATCGGACTGAAATTTTAAGATTTTTGAGTTGGAAAACCTGAAGCAAGCTAAAAGTAGAGGCACTGAGACTGGTTAAGCTGCTATTGTCTACACATTAGCAATCTTAAGGAAGGTGGAAGGAAGGTGGCCTGACTTGATTTACATTAAAACAATGGAGAGGATGCCTGAGGAAAGACTGTTAAAAATGCAAATGCTTGGAAAGAGCTTACTGGAGAAGGAACCTACTTTTCAAGGCTATGATTTATTTTGTCCCTGGATTAAGAATATGGTTGTGTCCTGCACACCTGGTATTGGTTTTGGAAGCATGAAAAATGCATGGAGTGGTCATGAGTTGCACACGGTTCCAGGAACCGCTGCTGAGATGTGGCATGAGGCAGGGCATGAAGTCCCTCAGGAATAAGCTAGAAGAGCCTTTTGGAAGATGGACAGTGGTTTGCATGAAGACTTGAAGATGTTTTGGATATACCAGGACTGTGCAAAAGGGCTACCATGGAGTGCAGTGTTGGCATGGGATGAAAGTTTTCCCTGGCGACTCTGCCCAGCTGGAGGGGCGGAATTGGAAAACCTGGAGACTGTCAGTCTCGGGTTATATTGAACTTGAACTGCAGAAGTTGATGACTGTTGATGGTGGTTGAGTTTTCATTGTTTTAGTTTCTCCTTGCTATTTCTTATACAGTTAAAATGTTTACTCTGTGCCTTTACATGTTGAAAGTATTTAACTTGTTTGATTTTACAGGACTCACTATCTTAAGTTGATCAAGACTGTGAGAACCTTTGAAATTGGACTGAGTACAATTTACAATGTGTGATAGTTATAAATCTATTGGGGGCCAGGAGCTAAATATATTGGGGGCCAGGGGTGGAATGTGGTAGTTTGAATATATGTCCCCCAATATATTCAGTATTTTATTAGTTTATAGTTTGCATCTTCAATCACCTTGCTAGAGGCAATGTCACTGGGGGCTGGTCTTAAGGTGTGGTGATGGTTTGAGAGTCCATTGTAAAGATATGCAAATGTGCCTAGCAGGAGTTCCTGAAGTGTGCTGTGTGACATTTTGGCTGTAGTTTTGCTCTGTGGTGGCTGGCTGGCTGGTTGGCTTTGCTCTCTCTGCTTGGCCCTGTGGAGAGCAGGCCGTTTCTCTTGCCATTATGGAACTTCCCCTGGATCTGTAAGCTTCAATAAATAATATACCTTCCTCCATAACTGTGCCTGGTCTGGAAGTTCATCTCAGCGAACCTGAGCTGTCTGCTACATGGGGTATACCTGAATCAAACCACCACATTCTGCCCCTGGCCCCTATAAACTGTTAACCATCCATGATGTAAAATGCAATGCATTCAGTCCAACTTTCAAAATCCCCATAGTTTTTATCAATCCTAATAATGTTCATACATCCTGATAGTCCAAGATCTTTTAACTAAGCCATAATACCCCAAATCCCCCCCCCCAAAGCCTATAACGGCACAGAATAAATATTCACAGTGCAAATGCTGGCATTGGGCATAGCCAATACAAGATTTAAAACAACCGGGGCAAACAACAAACTGCATCTTCAAGTCCAACAACTCTAGTCACTGACAAATCTCCAAATTTGATAATTCTAACCAGCAACAAGTCTCTGGAGTTATAATTCCACCCCTCTAGCTAGGGTCCTCACAGTCCTACAAAACTTCATCTGGGGGGCCAACAGCTTTCCTTAGCAACCATCTCATGGTCCAAACATCTCCACTGCAACCCAAGGTTCATCTTCATGGCTCCGCTGGATCTCCAGCAAACCTGCTTCATACTGCCCATGGCCATTTCCAAAACACAAGACTGCATCGCAAACTCAATGACCCTGTCTTGCCTGCATTTCTTATACTCCACAATACCACGTAGGGTACCAATTTGTTAATCCATGGGGGAATAAAACATACTTTGAAGAACAGGACACTCCTTGAGCATTCAGTCCCCTTCAGAAGAGTCTACATTCTTTATGTTGTCCCAATGCAAGTCAGCTGGCCCAATCTCAATGGTTGTAATCTCACAATTGCACTTGAATGGGCAGAAATTTCAGCCCAAAGATTTCTTTCTTGCTGTATCCCCCTGCACAAACCAGTCTGTTTCTACACCCTGCAAACTTGCACAAGTTCTTAGGACATGGACACAACAGCAAGCCTCTCACACAAACTGCTTCTAGCCCAGTC
Organism: Orientallactaga sibirica; assembly: GCA_036365145.1. Classification (NCBI taxonomy): domain Eukaryota; kingdom Metazoa; phylum Chordata; class Mammalia; order Rodentia; family Dipodidae; genus Orientallactaga; species Orientallactaga sibirica. The sequence continues at coordinate 15,418,624 of JAEOAD010000008.1, forward strand.
CAGACAAAGCTCTTTCTCACCCTCATTAGCCAACCCTTACAGTCCATAGTTCTTACTGCATTCAAGTCTTTCAACTCTGACCAGAATAGTTCATCAAGCTGTACTTAAAACACTGCAAGACATCTTTCAGGCAAAGGTTTCAAATCCTTCCACATTCCTCTTGTAAATCAGCTCCAAAAGGCCAAAGCCACACAGTCAGGTGTCTATCAGTAAATGACACCATTTCTCAGTACCAAAAGTATTGTTGCAGTCAGGCTTGCATTACTGGCAGAAGTCACCTAACGGCAGCTTTGGGGGAAAAAAGGGATTTATTTTGGCTTACAAACCTGAGGGGAAGCTCCATGATGGCAGGGGAAAATGGTGGCATGAGCAGAGGGTGGACATCACCGCCTGGCCAACATAAGGTGGACAATAGCAACAGGAGAGTGTACCAAACACTGGCAAGGGGAATCTGGCTAAAAACCTGTAAACCTGCCCTCAACAATACATTGCCTCAAAGAGTTATTAATTCCCAAATCTCCATCAGCTGAGAACCTAGCATTCAGAACACCTAAGTTTATGGGGGACATCTGAATCAAACCATCACAAAAAGTAAATTTCTGTTTATTAAGCAAAATAAATCCATGCATTTGCTCAGCAGTATATTTTTCTGTATGTGTGTTAGAATGCATAGCCTGTCATGTGACTAGTCTGGAAAATGTATTCTCATACAGGGGATCCTAGACTCCTTGAAATATTCCTAGAGACCTTTAGTGGCCTGTAACTCACAAGTTAAAGCTACTACTCTAAAATTAAAAATACTCCAATCAGAAGAGGAAAGTGAAGTCAGAAGGGATCCCTGAATTAATTATTCACTGGTTCAGAAATTTAAAATTATAATTAAAAGAAAGGAGGTTAAAATATGTTACCTCCTTTATCTTTATTCATAGGTATACTTTAGACAAGTGTACAAGTTCTTTAAAGGGTGAAAATTCATGTTTGTCTTTAGACAATATTTTCTTGGCATTATTTTTTTTAAACAAAATCCTTCTGTATTGCATTGATGTGAAGAAATTCCAGCAGTGGCATTATAAATAATACTTTATGATGTTTAAAAATTTTATTTATTTTGATTTTGAAAAAGGTTATATTCTTATTTTCCCACTTAACTGCTCCCATGCCACAGAGGGCCCTCCTCAGTAGGGTTATTGGTATTCACTAGGGATCCTGAAAGCCTCAGTCATTCTTTGGGGGTAGCATGCCACAGGATATTTCTACCTACTCTGTAGCTCTAATAATCTTTCTGCCACTTGTTTCCTAATGTTCCCTGAGCCTTGGCGGGCATTTTTACTTATCCACTGCTGGAGGGAGTGCAAACTTGTACAACCACTATGGAAATCAGTATTCTGTCTCTCCTGAGAAAGATGAAAATAGATCTAGCATTTCATCTAGCTATAAAACCCCTGGGCACATATCCTAAAGACTCCACTCTTTATCATGGACATACTTGCTCAGGAATTTTTATGGCTGCTCTATTGACAATAGTTAGGAACTGGAATCAGCCCAAACTCATGGTGATCCTTCTACCTCTGCCTCCCGAGTACTGGGATTAAAGGCATGGGCCTTCATACATGGCTAGACTTCAAGCATTTTTATAACATTCTATCATGTTTTCACTTTTAGTAGCAATGAATTTAATTGTACCTACTCTATTTGAGTGTAACTACAAGGTGATTATATGACATCTGTCTTATTCCCACTCTCAAATATAATAAAACTCAAATTTGTTTTCCATCTCAGGATAACCTTAAACTTTGGATTCCCATATCGCCACTTCCCAAGTGCAAAAGTGGCAAGTTTGCTACCATGGTCCGTTTATGTGGTGCTGGGGAACAAACATCAATCATTGCAATCCACCTTTATTAGTTTATTTATGTACAAAACACATTTTCAGTAAGGCAAAAACTACTATTGTCTCTGTTAAGTGGAAGAATGTCTGAAAATAAGAAAAATTAAGGTCTGTTTATCTATCTGGTCTCTGATGAGGTCAGATTATATTCCATTTTGGTGTGTGTTTGTGGGTAATATGTATGAATTTATATTTCTTCATATGCATGTGGGCTCACGTGTATGTGCAGGTGCTCATGCACATGATGGAGGCTGAAGGCTGATTGAAATGTGCTCCCCACTTTCTCTCTACATTACTTTTTGAGACAGGATCAATGACTGTAGGGTAAACCAATTGGATGAGACCATCTAGCCAGACCATCTAGACCACCCCAACTGATGGATTAAAGATGTGTGCCAGCACACCTGACATTTTATATGGGTGCTAGAGATCTAAATTCAAGTCTTCATGAGTTTTATCAGTTGATAGAGTAGAATGATTGATAGATTTTACTGAATATCTTATTAATTTATGAATAAAGTATTGGTTTATTTTTCACTTTGCCAATGAAATCTTGTTAGGTATTTTATTTTTAACAGCCCTACTTTGGGTACCAATTTTTTCAGTCACTTTCTAATGGCTGGGACAAAATAATCATTCAGAAGCAGATTGTGGAAGGAAAGAGGGTTAATTTTGATTAGGATTTTAGAGGGTAGAGTTCATGATGGTAGAGAAAGCATGGTAGGAGCAGGAAGCAGATCACATCATCACAGCAGTAAGGAGTAAGTAGCGAATAATGGATGCTATGCTCAGCCAGTTCTGTTTTTGTACAGGTCAGGAGCCCAGCTCACAGAATGGTGCCACCCACAGTTAAGGTGGGTCTTCCTACATCAATTAACCTAATGACCATAATGACTCACAGACCTATTTAGAGGCTAACCTAATTGAGACAATCCCTCTCTAGTGATTCTAGATCCTTTCAATTTCACAATCCATCAATCATCACAATTGAATCCCTCATCAACTTGACATCTACCATATAATGTTTAACTCATATCCTAAATTCCTTTATGTCAAGATGTTCAGGGCAATGTCATAACGCAAAATATATTCAAACCAATTTCAAAAGGTCTCATGGTCTTTAACACTTTTAGCATTATTCAAAAGTCTAAAGTCTCACCTGAGACTCAAGGCAGTCTTCTAACTGTGAGCCCTGTAAAATCCAAATGCATGTTACATACTTCCAACATATAATGGCACAGCATATATGCATCATCATTCCAAAAGGAAGGAATGGGGACATACAAAAGAAAGACTAGATAAAGACCAAACCCCAGAGGGAAAATATCAAATTCTGAAGTTCCATGTCCATTATCTGGAACTTGTGATAAAATCATCTAGGTTCCAAAAGTCTTTGCTAGATACATCTTTCTAGTTCTCATAAGCCAGATGTTCCCTGAGACTGAAGATTTTCTTGGAAGATGTCCCATGGTCTTCATTTCTAACATCCTGAGGTCTTCATTGAAACTTGGGTTCACATTCACAAATTAACCTAGAGACCTCACAGTCTTCCTTATAGGGACTTCAAGCCAACTTCTCCTTGCCTAGACTCAGTGTCTCTCTGGAAACATGGTGCTTTACTCCATGGCCTGTTCGATCTTGTATCTTCCATTGTTCTGAAACCAGTACCATGTACTAAAGGCTGGCAAGCTCTGATGTCACATCAGGATGAAACCTAGTGCCCATGGCACATAGCTGTAGCAGCCTCTGTATACTGACATTGGAGATCAGAGACCACCTTCATTATTCTTCCTTCAGGTCTTTTTCTTTCAAAAGAATTCATACTCCTCTTTTCAAGAGACTTCAGTGTGCTGGGTCTTGTCCTTGGGGCATCTTTTCTATTGTTCCAATCAGAGCAGTAGATCTCCTTTTAATGGTGGTAATCTCCTTAACAATTTTGACCAAAATAGCTCCAGTCTCTGTAACTGGGAATTTAAATTGGCTTCTATTTTATTCCATGTTAAATTTTAGAATTTTTTTATATTTCTGCTTTTTATTTTCTTCTCTTTTATTGTACATCTGAATCAGGACAACAAAAAGAAACCACAAGGTGATTTTGGCCTTTAAGTTTTCTCTGTCAAACACATTAGTCCATTACTTTTGAATTCAACTTTCTTTATGTCCTCAGGACATGGATAGAATGTAGCCAGCTTTTCCTTTTCTTTCTTCTTTTTGCCAGAATATTACATGCTCTGCTATATACCAGTTCCTGATAACATCCCTTTTCACTTAAAACAGAGCTGCCACAGTCCACATTTTTCTCAGTCTTCTGATTTACCAAATTACCACAAGAATGCCCCATTAAGCTCTGCTTGCAGCACTGTAAGGCTTCTATATTCCAAGGTTCCAAATCCTTCTACATTCCTCCCACAAATCAGTTTCAAAGATTAAGAACCAAATGGTCAGGTTTAATGCATCAATGGCTCCACTCCCAGTAGCATTAAAAAATATTATTCGACTTCTCACTGCTGGTCTAAAATATTTGACAAAAGTCATTTTAAGGAGGAAGGGTTTATTTAGCTTACAGTTCCAGGGGGTAGAGTCCAACATTGTAGAGAAAGCATGGCAGGAGCAGGAAGCCAGTGTTGTATCATCACAGCACCAGTTTATGTCAGCTTATAGTTCCAGAGCATGAGAACCCATCAAGACAGGGGGGACATCATGGCACAAGCAGGAAACCAGCATTCTATCATAACAGCAGCAAAGAGGAATTAGAGAGTGATGAAACACTAGAATGTTCAGATAGCATTTTTTTTTTAATAGTCCAGCACCCAACTGATGGGGCAGTGCCATCCACAGTTATGGGGAATCCTTCCTTTCAACTCAACTTATTTAGATTAGAAAATTACTCATAGATATGACAAGAGACTTATTTCCATGAGATTCTAAATCCTGTGGAGTTCATAATGAGACATTAACCATCACACATATGTTGCTCCAAATGAGTTCAGTCAGTTGATGCAATAGAATTATTGACAGATTTTGCTAAATATCTTATGAATTGATAAAATTAGGGAATGAAATTGTGGCATTTTTCCTACAGGCTAATGTTTGGATACTTAATCACCAGTTGATGGCATTGTTCACAAATGTTGTGAAGCCTGTGCATATAAAGCCTTGCTGGAGTGCATCACTGGGCCTTGAGCATAGCCCTGCTTATGCTTCCCTCACCCTGTCTCTCCTTTCTCCCTACTAATATATTAACACGAAACTAGCTTCTGCTCCTGCCATGCGTCTCCCCATGATAAGCACTTACCCTGAAAAATGCAGTGTGAAAATAAACCCTTTCCTTCCTTAAGCTCCTTCTGGCTGGATATTTGATAATAGTGATAAGAAAGTAACTGATATGGAAAAAGAGGGTCTTTAACTTTCCTTATAATGCTGAAGTTTTTTGACATTGTTTTGGTGAAACAAAGGTATAATCATCTGGATGGCTCTGCATGTCTGCCTATCTATTTCCCTTGTTGTGTGTGGATAATTCTCTGGAGAACTGTCCCTATATGCCATACAAGCCCCACACCCACATCTCCCACAGTCTCCCCAGGCTTCTCTTCTTTGTCCTTTTGACACCTTGCTGAATACATTGCTGCATAGGCCTTGGGGCATAGTAGGGAATTACTAATTTGTTAAATGAGTGATGTTCATCTGAAGTCTATGGGGTTGACCTTCACAGATGCAATATTTCATCCCTGTGAGAAGAATACATTTTCAAACCTGTTAAATCTGAGTTTCTGGCAGTATAAGAATTAGTCTTGGTTTATGTCAGCAGAAAACACCACCCTAGCTACAACTCATATTTGATATTTGATATTGAAGTGAACACTAAAATGAAAGTTGAGCTACCTGACAGTCATTGCAGCAAAATGAATATATATGGACTTCTTTGAATTCTCTTAGTCCAAGATGAACTAGAAACTTAGACTATTTTTAATCTCTTTCTAGAAAATTGTAGAGGGTGTTTACTGTTTATACTTTACTACAAAGCCTCAAGTTGTTATAGTTTTACAATGTAATTTATTGTTCATTAAACGGGTTATTCCTCATACTAGAATGCAGTGTGATAAGACTCTGGGAACTATATTTATCTAGACAATGCGAATAAATATCATAGTAAATACAAATGGAATTTTCCCATCTAGCATGTTTTCTGATTACATCTTAAAGAACATTTCTGTACATATATAAGATGAAGGTGGGGATATTTACAACTGTAAACCATCCTTGCATAGCAGGGATGTAGTCCATTAATTCTCAGAGCTTGAGGCAAGGCAGACAATTCATAAGTGGTAAATCCAGAGAGTTATGAAGATATTAAATCTCACATCTGGTGAGAAAATGTGTTATTTCACTGGCTTGATTGATGGACACGTTCCCATTACAGTGCAATTTGGGAAATAGCACTGTTAATTGCTAGGGTTTTAGCAAAGCTCTATAGTTCAATTCCAATTACTTTAGTTTTGAAAAACAGAACAGCTGGATGGTAAAATTGCCTGGAGCTGTCACCAAGGGAGGGCACAAGCCAGCAACCCGACCTCTAGCATTCCTAACTTGGATTTTCTGCAGAACTCTTAGTTGTGATCTTGAAGGCTCCCAGTACAGGAAGTCTCCTTATCTCGTGAGTCTCTCAATTGTGAGGATACTTGCTTGTTTACTGCTCAGATTATCACCTCTCTGATCATGCTGCAGCCTTCTGTTATTGCACATTTGCCTATCTTATCACATGAGAAAGATGAAAAAGAGAAACATTTTATCATTATCCTGTTAGAAAGGTGATCACTTCTATGCCGTAGAGACACCTTCTCACAAATTTCATTTGCTTTCAGATTGCCTCTGGGGACCTCTGTATGTAGGGCAAATTGCATGCTTCCACACATAATTTCTTTGTGTCTGGATAAATCTAGAAAGGACAATTCCTGTCTTGGTCTGGAAATTACCTCATATCAGGGGCTAAATACAAACATACTGATAATTTACCTTCCCCGTTCTCTATATTTTTCTTGGCCAGTTCACTGACTGGTCAGATAATTATCTTTTTTTTTTTTTTTTTTTGCATTATTTAAACTAGGAAACACACTAGGATGCTTGTCTTTCTATATATACAAATATATAGCTATGGATACACATATGGGACTTTTATCAGTAGATGTAGCAGCCATATTCCAAGGTGCTTATGATACTTGTGAAAAATCAGTCCCATTAGTGAAAAAGTTGGAGAAGAGTTTTAATAAGAAGTAACCCATGGTGAAAAAAAGGAAAACTCAAATATGTTCATGAGAAACAGAGAGAAAGGTTCATCTTGTCTTAGTATTCAGCATTTATTTTTTGATTTAGTAATTTCAGACTAATAATGTTGGTGCCCTTTCAAGTCAATATTCTTTTTTAAGACTTATTTCTTTATTAATTTGCAAGGAGAGAGAGAGGCTTTATGTGGGTACTGGTGAATCAAACAGGGGACATTAGGCTTTGCATGCAAGTGCCTTAACTGCTGAACCATCCCTCCATCCCTCAAGTCAATATTCTTTGAGTACATGAGCAACATATTTGACAGAGCAGTCTATAGAGTCAGGTTTGGACAGTGTTGGTGATAAGAAAGGGTCTTTCCTTTTTCACTCTGGAAATTGTCCTAAGAAACATATCTACCCTAATTCTGTTATTCTTGGTGAGAATGATATCTGGGGATCTTATTGCCATTCCATCCCTGAGAATCTTATCAATATGGTGACTATATGTCTATATGGTCTGTGTTTTTTCCTAACACAATTATTAATAATATTTTCTTAAATTTCAAGAGTCTCATGTTGTATGACAAACTATATAGTCACCTTACATATCAGTGTATATATTCTGTATCCTATGTATACTTTAAATTTGGAGGAAATATAATTGGTAAAATTTTCTCAATCTTACTTTATGAATTGTCATATCCTCAAACCTTTGCACATTGGTATTCCCATGAGCAGCTCATTCCATGATCAAGATATTAGAAAATACGTCTGAGAAAAGTTTATCTGAAAGGAAGCTTAAAGCAAGCAGACAAACAAAGAAATACTCCCTTGGTAAACTAAAGAAGTTGACATAAAACAAGAAAAGTATCCTATGCTCATACACATTGACTGTTACATTGGTCATGACTTCTTATCTGGCAGTTTACATCAGTGGGAAATCTTTGAAGCACTTCTTCCCAAAAACTTTGTTATGTCTTTCTCTGGTAACTCTTCTTTCCATTTGATGAGATGTTCATTCCAGAAAATGATGTGAAAAGGGAACTCAACAGAGGGTTGGAAACTATATATAAAAAAAGCAGTAGAAAATACAAACCAAATTGAACAAGCCCAAAACTCCATAGAAGCTCTCAGGAATAGAGTCAGCCATGTAGAGGAAAGAAACTCACAACTGGAAGACAGAACAGAAGAAACAGCTTGTGTATCCAAAAGTTTCAATAACCAACCTCATTCTACTCTTTTTCATAGATGCTGTTTTCTGTCTCTTCATTACTGTGGGTTTCTCCTGTCACTGATCTTTCCTGCTTGCCATAAGCTCACATGTTTTATGAAGAATGGGTGAGCGTTTGGGACAGGGTATTTATTGCCTAGGAGCAAGAGGTATGATTTTCTTTTAAGAGAAATTTGTCTACCAAACCTGATCATTGCCAGCTGCATTTCTAATGTATATTTTAACAACAGAGACCTTGAATCTTCATATTATTACACCCCTCCAGAGCTGTCTGGTATGGGGTTTTATTTCTCTTGGCTCCATGTTTGCACTGGAATTTTTCTGATTGAAATTTATTTTGGGGCTGGAGAGATGGCTTAGCAGTTAAGGCGCCTGTCTCCTAAGCCTAAGAACGCAGGTTCCAATCTCCAGCGGTTCCAATCTCCAGGTCCCACGTTTAGCCAGATGCAAAGTGACGCAAGGGCGCAATGCCGCACTTGACCACAAGGGGGCGCACGCTTCTGTATTTCATTCATAGCGGCTGTGAGGTGCTGGCGTGACCATTTTCTATCTGTCTTCCTCTCCCTCTCTCTCTGTCTCTCTCTCTCTCAAATAAATTTCTTTTTTTTTTCTTTTCTTTTTTTTTTTTTTTTTTTGGAGAGAGACACAGAAAGAGACAGAGAGAAAGGGGAGAGGAAGACAGAGATGGGTGCACCAGCAGCCTCTCAACCACTGTGAATGAAATCCAGAAGCGTGTGCCCCTGTGGTCAAGTGTGGCATTGCGCCTTTGCGTCACTTTGCATCTGGCTAAACGTGGGACCTGGAGATTGGAACCGCTGGAGATTGGAACCGGCATTCTTAGGCTTAGGAGACAGGTGCCTTAACTGCTAAGCCATCTCTCCAGCCAAAGAAATTTATTTTTAATAGTCCTAATGACTAGAGCCGTCTGTTTGGATTCTTGTTTCTTCTCAGCTCTGCTCTTCTTCCCAAAAGTTTCTGAAGTTCTATCTTGTTCTTTCCATTTACAGATCTGCAAATGCACAAAATATAATGCATGGTTTCAGCATCCTCACATATGTTGAAATTTAACTGACTAAACTATGTCTTCATATATCTTTTGGATCTCTTAAGAAACTAAAGTTCTTAAACTTATTTTTTTCTTTAGTCAGCTGAGCAAGTTTTTGACCAAAGAAATGCCATTATATATAATTATTTGATATAGAATCTATGTGGGACAGGACTCGTTCAGTGTAGCCATGAGAAACCAATTCCAGATTACGTAACAGAAAGAAATAATATTGCTGAAATATGTTGGAAAGTCTGAGGATGGTTCAATAATTTGAGGAAGAAAGGAAACCTTAATTTTAGTAACAGCAGAACACACAGCAGTCCTTGTTCTAATATTATTGACGGCAAACTGGTTTTAGTATAGTAAGCCTGATTCTTATACTTATTGGTCAACAAGGAAAGGCAAGCTTCTGTATTATTCTTGTAATTCTGTCAATAACCAATGAAAGGATAAAGTCTTCAAAAATCATATGAGTAATGCCTTCTCCTTTTTATGTAATACTTCAGGCTATACATATATAAAGGGGCAATATTAACACTACACCCATCAAATGTCCATCACTCCATGCCACTGATCATTCTTTACATCTTTACCACCCCCCCCCCCAAAATAAAAGCTTACCTCTTTGTCACTTGACCATACATCCATTTATAGGTCAGAATTCAGAGATAGAACATAGATATAGGTCTCCATTCTAAGACTGCATTAGAAGCATAAGCTTCAATATCTCTCCAGTTTCAACTAGGTTTCTGTGTGGGTCAACAGAAAGAATGGCAATGCAACATTACCAGTCCTAACAGAATGCTATTCTGTCTCTTATAGTTAAGTGATCAAGCAATATACTTTACTCTTATTCTTCATAGCCAAATACTTATAAGTTTATAACATTCTACCTTATCTCTTCTTGGACATACATGATCAACTTCCTGATTCCTAACAAATTATCACTTTCCACTAAGAATTCCTAAATAAAATAGATATAATTTACATTAGCCTCCTAGTATACATCAAAGAGAAGATATGAGAGAAGGTCCCTGATGGCATAATCATCTCCTAAGGGGTTTACCTCTGAATATTGTTACAATGGCTTAACTTTCAACATGAGTTTTAGTGCATATATTCAAACAATATAAGTGCTGAATTTATTGCCTCTCATACAGTAATAATTTTCTCTTTTGACCTTAGAGATATTGTGTTAGCCATATAAGTAGTGTATTTTTAAGAGAAAGATTGAAATGAGAGAGAAAAGGAGAGGGAGAACAAACATATGTTCTAGGACCACCAGCCACTGCAAACAAACTTCCAGACGCATGAGCCACTTTGTGCAGCTGTCTTTATATTGGCACTGGAGAATCAAACCTGTGTTATCAGGCTTTGCTGGCAAGCACTTTAACCAATGAGCTATCTCTCCAGTCCTATATAAGTAGTTTTTGCTATTTCATGCTATGTTAGGATACATTGCATTAAAATACATTTACTAAACAATATTTAATATCATTGTTTTAAAATAAAATTGGTAAAGTGACGAAAGTTCTTTGAAAATCATTTTTACATTTTATTTGAACATGGTGGCACATGCCTTTCATCCCAGTGCTGGGAGGGAAAGGAAGGAAGATTGCAAGTTGGAGGTCAACCCAGGCTATGTAGGGAGACCTTGTTATCACCCTGTCCTTGTCATCAAAATTTTGCATTTTAGACTATGATTGCATTATATTATACTTTAGTGTCTCTTTTGTTTCTTTTGTTTTGAGTGGGGTTAGACATTTTTAAAGAGATTTATACAAACCTAATAGCAACTTTTACTTGTAGTGCAATAATGATATTGTGAAGCACTTTTACATCAGTAATTAATTTTTGAGTCATAATACATTATGAGAATAACAGGGAGCTTAGGATGGGGACTTTGAGTCACAGTCTCAGTTAGCTTGCTAAAATCCACGAGGTAGAAAAATCAAGCAATCATACTACACAATAGAGCATCAATAAAACCTCTGAACCCTGAGTCATGAGGTAAGCTTCCCTGGGGGCAATGCTGAATGTGCACTGTCACTTAAATGCTATGAACATACTACTTGTGAACTGTGGCAACAGGACCACAGAAGTTCCAAATGTGATGTTTCTCCAGACCACTCTATCCCCTCTCTTCCCTGATCTCGGTCTCCATCCTTTTCCCTGTAACAAACTATCACTGTGAATAAATAGTTTTCTGTGAGTCCTGTAAGACCTTATAGTAAATTATCTTTGATAACCATGATTTTGCCAATGTCCAACTTGCAACTGGTGTTAGAAATGAGAATCGTTTAAATGAATATCTTGTGGCCTAACCTCTCAATAAATTAACTTAAACTCTAAGAATAAAGCAGTGAACATTACTAACTCTCCTTACCCTGTCAGGCCAGTTTTGATTGTGAAAGAAACTAAGTATGGGTTCAATTCTGGCAGATTTGTGAGCGTTCTCACCATCAAATTTATTATTAACCAAGTTTGTTAAAATAAATATATATGTTTAAATGATTCACCTTATTAGGGTTTCAATATCTAAAAGTATTTTTGTGTTTATTTTTATTAGCAAGCTCTGGGTAAACAAAAAGAAAGATTCTAAAGAAAAGTGAATAAGGGACAGAAATTCCAACATAAGGTAAAATTTCAAGCCCAAGAAGGAAATTATCTGTGGGAAAATAAGAACCTTGCCTTCTTATTTATTTGAGAGAGAGAAAGAGAAAGGGAGAGAGAGAAAATGTGCTTGCCAGGGCCTCCAGCCACTGCAAACGAACTCCTGATGCATGCAACACCTTGTGCATCTGGCTAACATGGATCCTAGGGAATAGAACCAAGGTCCTGTAGCTTTGCAGGCAAGGGCCTTAACCACTAAGCAATCTCTCCAGCCCCTTGCCTTCTTCCTTTGATGGTATATTTTATGTCTTAAAGTAAGAATTTCTTTTCATTCTAATTCTGACATTTCTAGGTTTATAAATGGTAAAGAGTTCCTTTCAGACTGATAATTTTTAAGGTTATCTGTTTGCATATAAAATTTCATACAACACATTCCCTCAAGTTTCCAACTATTTTTTCTGTCTCTTTGTTAATAATTATCGGATATAACTTAATTTTTATTTCTAATCTCTATTTGTATTACTTTTTATTATGTTTTTTCATGTTGGCTATCTACTACGTCATTGGAATTTTTGGGTTGGTATCTTAAGATAATAGGTTTTTCTTTGACAGTATCAGTTTAATTGCTGGTCTACTTTTCATTGCCTCAGTGGGAAAGACCACTTAATAATTTAAGTTTTATATTTTTTAAAAAGCTAAATCTTTGTTAAAGATTCTGTATGCTGCATTTTCCATTCTTATCATAGCTTTTGTACACGTGCATGCATGTGTGTGTGTTAGGGGGAGAAGAGTGTGTTTCAGAACCTTGTTTCAGAACATGCCAACATTCTGTGGGATAATTTTCATTTATTTATTGGGCGAAAATTAGACATACATCTGTATAAGTCATTATGAATATCTGGAAAACATATTAAATATATAGAATGATTGTGACTGGATAAATTGTGTTATAACAATAAAATAGTACATAAAATGTAGGTATCATAATGGTGACAATAAATGCATAACTTAGCAACTGAAATACAGATGGTCTAAAAAAAGCTGATCAATAGCAAAAAGGTCAAGGAGAGTATCTTTCATTTTCATTGTTTTACCTTACATCTCTAGAACATCTAAACATACTAGCTGGAGGATTGAATTCTTAATTGATTTGAGATAGAGCACCAATTTAATGAGCAAAACATATCCTAGTTAAGTACTTATACAACATTGCTATTCTGTTTTACAGATATAAGGAGGAATTTGTATGCAATAAAACACAATAAAGTAAGCATGAAATCTTATTACTGTTTACAAAATTATTCACATATTTCTTATCATCTTTTTTTTGAACTCACAGTGATCCTTCTACCTTTGTTTCATGAGTGCTTGGATTAAAGACATGTACCACCATGCCCAGCTTCTATATCATCTTTATAGAATTCCCCTTCACCTTGGTATGAGTAGATGTAAAATTAACTAATCTTAGATTCTACTAATGGCAGTACTTCTTATGCTTTTGGTGCTAATGGCATGCCAGACAGAGCCTTTTAAGTATTTTGATTATCAAATCATTCACCCATCATAATGGTGACTCCTACTTCAGCATCAGAGGCAGGTGAGCCCATAAAGAACACAAATTTCATGATTGAGAGAAAAATATAGTACAGGGGGAAGATTTGATCAGACACCTCCTCCAAAACTCTCAGCATTAAAAACCTCAAGTATATATTTATTAAAAGATAATTATGTCAAATACTATTGTGCTTCAGTTAAAGAAACTGAGGCTCCACAAATTAAATAGCAGCTAATTTATGACAAAGTTGGTAGCAGGGTTCCAGTCTTTGGACCTCATTTGGGTAACTTATGTTTGCATTTCTGTGAATATGGTCTTTGTTCAAGACAGAACCATCCTCAAAACTAGAAAACACATTCCATTTTCATGTGAATTTGCAATTTACTCCTGTAATTTCCAAAGCAAAGTCACTGTCGTGGTTAAAATATGGAATATCTCCTGAGATTTTTACACTGGAGGCATGGTCCCCAATGAATTCTTGAGAGATCAGGCTGCTAGAAAGTGATTGGATCACCTAGGCCCTGGTAGATGTGTTAGAGGGAGCTCATTTAAACATGAGTGCTGCCCTCACTGCTACCTTGACAACCTGCTCCTGTGAGATAGTAACAGACACTAAGGACATTCAAAACTAACCAAGCAGAAATACAAAGATTTCAGAGAGCTCAACACTAAAGTAGTAATACTAAAGTAGACTTATAACACACTGGCCAAGGCTCAGGGAACATTGCAGAAGAGGGAACAGAAAGATTGTAAGAGCAACAGGGCTGGGGAATGAGACTGAGTGATACATTCATAAACCCATGGTCAATACTACTAAACCACATTGAGGAGGGCACTCAGTGGAATAGGGGCAGGGAAAAGGAATATTAGTGGATAACATAAAGGGAATGGGGCCAGCACATGGAGTAGTGTCCTTATTCAAGGAAACAAGTCACTTGTGTATCTTTGAAGGGTAGATATTGTTGTGAGACTCCTCATCTTTCTTTCTTCTCTTCCTCCTTCTTCTTTTTCCTCCTTCTTCTTTCTCTTCTTTCTTTTTTTCCTCTTTCTTTTTCTCTCTTTCTGCTTTATAGATGCCAGGAGGCAAACATCCTTCCTCTGTCATGATTTCCTTCTTTGCCACAGGCCTAAGAGAAATGGAGCCAGTGTCATGAACTGTACAACCCCTGTATCTGTAAGCCAAAATGAATCCTTCCTCTTAAGTAGCTTCTCCCAGGTATTTTGCTACAGCAATGAATAGCTAACTGACAATCACCAAGTCATCTGCTCAACAGTGATCTGTAGCAAGAAATATTTAGATTAATGATCAGTTTACTTAGGAATTATGAGAACTTTTTACTGTGATTGATAAATTATCTCCAACATACTATAAGCAAGGTACTCATTGATACAATTTAATAATTACCATAAACAGATGGGAAATATTTGTGTCTGAACTCATCTCATTCCAGACAAGCTGACTTTAGTGTGTATCCAGAGACACGGTGGGGTTTCTGCAAAAGGCACAGTGGAAGAACATTATTTTTATCTTTTAATGATAATCCAAGCCAAAGAAAATGTGTTGAAGGTATAAATGTGGGGCAGATCAATTATTTCAGGGTTTTTGATCACACTTCTCAGACTTTTATGTTAAAGTTCTTGCATAGTGGAGAGAGGTAGACTCACACCTCTGTGTCTGGTGTGGGATAGAGCAAGATTACATACACAATAGTTCTTGAATAATAACTTTTTCTCTGTTTCCATTTAATACTGTTTTACATACCTTATTCTTCAGGGATAAAGCAATAAAAATAGTCAGTCTAGAGTTCCAGTCTCTTACTTGTATTCTCATTATATGCTCTTAATGTATGTGATAGACTTTGCAGCTCAGCAAGCACAGTGGTAAAACATGAATTTTGGAGGCTGCCAGATTTCTTGCAGTAGAAGTTGCAGAGGCTTTGGTGTACTAATATAGACTGAAAGTAAAAATGGGAAAAGGAGACTCACCTAAACATTTTCTAAGTATAACCTTTCCGTGCAGGTCACTTCCAGCATCTCATAGTACAAGGACTCTAAGGAATACATCTGGGACAAGCTGCTTCAATTCTTTGCTACTGTTCTATTGTATAAATAATCCTCTAAACATTAGCTTTCCATCATTTAAAAATTAAGTACTTAATATATAAGGCAGGAGAGATGGCTCAGTTGATTATTTGAGTTAGATCACCCATCCTCAACCCTATGGAAAAAGGCATAAGCCACAGGCTTTGTAATCTCAGCATGCTGATGCTGATAGCTAGATAGGAGGTAAAAGTAAGAGAATTTCCCCAAAGTTTGAGGCAAAATCAGCATAGCAAGAATTCAGAGCAGTAAACCCTACCTTGAGTGAGGTGGACAGGTGAACACCAATGCAAAAGTTGCCCTAGGGCTGGGCGTGGTGGTACACGCCTTTAATCCCAGCACTCGGGAGGCAGAGGTAGGAGGATCGCCATGAGTTCAAGGCCACTCTGAGACTACATAATGAATTCCAGGTCAGCCTGGGCCAGAGTGAGACTCTACCTCAAAAAAAAAAAAAAAAAAGTTGTCCTAGAATTTCTGTACATGCACCATGGCATGTACAAGCCCACATTTACACATGAACCAATGAGCATGCACAGACATGTGTGCGCATATATGCATAAATAACTAAATAATAATTTTTAAAAATTAAGCAGCATAAATATTAATTCTATTAGGATTTCAAAAGATTTTTCTGATTTGCTCATATCTTTTAAGCCTGTCATAAAACACCATAGGTTATTTTAATAACAACTGTTTTTAGTGTTTGAAAATGATGCCACCAGGTCACTAGTCTAGATATTTGTAAATCTTGTTGCCTTGGATTGTCATGCCCACCAGTTCCAAGACTCCAGCCTTCTACCTCTTCAACTGAATAAATTTCTTTTTGAAAAGATAACACCTATCTTACCCACTTCAGAGTTCTCCGAGTATTAAATCAGATAAATTAAATTTACTCTATAAACTGAGAAGTATAATAGCAATATGAGACATTATTATATTATTCCTATTTTATATAACTAATTTCATCTGCTTTCACTTAGTAATTGTTGTATGGCATCAGAAGAAACTTAAAAACACTACTGAAAACAATCTGAAGAATGAGTGATTATTTTAATACAATGTGAATTCTTCTAGATGTTTCTCCCCTGTCTTGTGGAAAAAACAACCCTCTTTATGTGTTTATGTGGGTTACATAGCTTTTAATTTGTTTCTTCTTATTTGCTCTCAGCTATCACAGCTATCACCCCCATGGGAAGCTTTCTTTGTCTTATAATACATTTTTAAGTATTGGATTTTTAAGTGAGATGGCAAAACTGTTATAGCTTAATGCATTTTTTTCTCCAAGTTTCTTGTAAGTGGCATTTATGAGCAATTTCAGATTTATTCCGTTATAATGGCATTTAAAAAAGATTATCCTTAGGCATTATGATAGTTTTAGAATAAATCTAGCTAAAAATTTCATCTTTATTGTGAAAAAAGAAATCTACTAAATGTCTTTAAACACAGTTCATCTTTCAGAGACTTTACTGTTTGGAGACAAGTTTGTCTCCTGAGTATATTGAACAACAGTAATTCATGGCATTTATTCAGCATTGTGTATTTTCAAAGCAATTTGCAATCATCAATCCATTTAATCATTCAACAATCCCAATGCTGAGAGGCAAATGTTTCCATGCTACTACCTAATCTTACCCCAAATTGCCTCCTATTCTCACATTATTGAGCCGTGCTTTGATTAAAAGTCACTCTTGGAACAAAAGAAAGACTAAGGGGTGAGCCCCTTCCCTGTACTGCCAGGCCCTTTGTTTTCTCTTAAGTGGAATAAGATATTGTCGTTTCAGTGGGAGCTGTTTATACCCACTGTCCTTCTTAGAGGAAGACTGTGTAAGTATGATGACAAGGTATTGTGCCCAATTCTTTTGGGGGGGAAATTTGTACTCTCCCTGTTGTTTTATAACTGAAACATTCCAGAAAATGTTCCTTTAACCTTCCCATGTTTTAATCAATTTCTACCTCCTGTGTTCTCATAGAACTTTATACATACTTGTCTTACAACTTTTGATGCCCACAGCTTTGACATAGCTCTAAGCCTAGACTGGAGGCCTCAAGAAAGTCTATGAACATATTGCATTTATTTATCTGTCTGTTTTCATTTCTCAGCACTGTGAAGGGAAGATGTAGGAACTAAATCACCTTGGAATCACTTGTTAAAACTCAGGTATTTCAGTTGTATTTTACCTAATCAGCTACCTTTTGCTCTGGTGTATGTGAAGATCTAAGGTACATGCATTTAGGGACTCTTTGGTGGCACTAATGGCATGCTAACTTCAGATGATAATATGGCTTGATGATGAAGATAGGAAACAGTTTGTGAAAGCTCCAAGAAAAAGAAATAACACTGTCCATGGGACTGTGACTTGTCCTAATAGAGGCCATCACAGGCAAAGATGAATGTCTTCTCCATTGTCACATTGCCATCATCATCTTACAGTTTCATTCACTGTGTCCTGTCAGTGTGCCTGACATTGTCCTTGATATTTTTATAGCCATGCAATGCAAGAACCATCATTGTCATTCTTAATGGAACAAAAAGCTTCAAAAAGACTAAGACAACTTATCAACTTCACATAGCTAGTAAGCAAGGTGGCCAGGAGTTGAACCTTACGACATGAGGATTTTATTTTTCTGTGCTTTGCAGTGCCACATGGATACCATCTCAGGACATCTTGCTTCTTAGAATACCTGCTGATTATATCATTTCTCTTTTCTTCTTTGTCTATGAAGCTTTGAGTGGTGAGAAGCCCAGAGGCTATGTTCAGTGGAACTTTTCAGTTCTGTGATTCTGTTCCCAATCCACATGTCCTCTAAAAGGCCTGTGATAGAAGGTGTCCCCATTAACTGCAAATGCAGCTCTGATCACAGGAGGAATGAGGACAGGAGCTGAGACCATTATTCTCTCTATTTTCTAAGATGTCTAAAGCAGACCATAGCAGCTTTTATGTTTTCATTCCTTGCTTTGAGGCCTACACCTTGAAGGCTACCTTTCTTCTCAGGTCCCCAAAATGCTTTTTCTTCTCAAAATTATAAAAGGCAGTGCTATTAGTGCATGCTCATGCTGTTTAAAGAAGCAAAGCCTTTTAAAATCTTGAGTACAATTACTTTGGGCGGGTTTAATTTGAAACCAGGCAGATTGAGCTTTGTTGCTTGAGGTTAGGTCTGTGATATGTTCCTCACAGTGCTTTGAACCATGTAGTAGCTCATTGCACAGTCAGCTAGAATTATTTGAGAATTAACTGACACAATATAGAGTCACTTGCAATTTACATCAATCAAAGAAATTAATGAAATTGGCAAAGATTTGTGGCTCTCCAAACACTTCATGATTCTAGCAAAGAGCTGTGTACTGAATTGATAGGTTTCTGCCCATCTTCTGACACAAGCACATTGTCATACCAGAAGGTCAAAGTCTACTTAACCTATTATAAAAGGACATAATATGTTGGTAATATGGGCGGTCACTATACATATGCATGTTTCCGTGTCATTTTTGTGTATGGCATATAGTTTTGGGGATTTAGAAAACATATTATGGACATCACGTCTTTCTTTCCATGACTTTATTTTTAACATATGCATATTATGTTTTATTCAATAATGAGGGAACTTTCATGGTCACAGAAAAATTGGGCAACCTAGTAAGCATATAGCTTGCTCTTGTTCTTGAATCTTCTGCAGCTTGTACAAATGCATGACCTACATCTACCATCACAGTATCTCGCAGTGTATGTTCACAGCCTAAGCTTACTGTGCTCTGTCTTTACCCCTCACTCCCTATAACCCTTGGCAACTTGTCTTTGTAATGACTTCATAGTTTTGCCTCTTCTAGAATGACAGCATATACCAACACATATACTGTGCATCATTTTTTGTTTATTTTTATTTGTTTGAGAGCAACAGAGAGAGAGCAAAAGAGTAAGTGCATCAGGGCCTCTAGCCACTGCAAACCAACTCCAGATGCATTGCCACCTTGTGCATCTGGCTTACGTGGTAACTGGAGAATCGAGCCTCGAACTGGGGTCCTTAGGCTTCACAGGCAAGTGCTTAACTGCTTAGCCGTATCTCCAGCCCTTTTTAAAAATTAATATTTATTTATTTGAGAGAGAAAGAGAGGAAAGAGAAAGAGAGAATGGGCATACTGTGAATTATTAAATGTTAAAGAGACCCGCGTTATTAAGGTATTAAAAAACATAGAGGAAATTTAAATGCATATTTCTAAGTGAATGAAGCCAACCTGGAGAGGTACATTCTCTAGGCTTCCAACCCTTTGATATGAATGCCTTTCCATTCCTTTAATTTGCTTGTACATCCTGGCCTTTTGCCATTTGGAGAAAATTATGTATTTATATCATAATCTTATCTGATCCATATTATATTTAGTTTCTTAAAAGTAGATCATAAAGCTTTCTGTGTATTTTTTCTCCTTGCCCTACAAATTTGGTTGTAATCTTTGGTTGTAAAGCCTAAGCTAAATAACATGGGAGGTCAGAACAAAACGTAATTGGGAAACACAGGGCCTCATTGTGTCCTCAACAAGTGATTTCAGTGTTATAGATATTACTGGAACAAACAGAGTAGGACAACATATGACCAAACTGAATTTTCAGCCTTGTAATTACTTGCTGAGATAATGCACTGGAGATACAATGTGCTAATAAATATTGAATATTTTGTGGCATTTACAAGGAAACATCGAGTAAAGTCTACCATAAATAAGGCAACAAGTGTGGTGAGGTCTCAAAAATGTATAGGTTATATGTGAAATTGAAAAGATAACAAGGAAAATAAAATTTTGTTTCATGAAAATAATGCCTTTGTTAGAGTTGCAAGTGAAGGGTGAGACATAGTTTACATAATTGGGCAGTAAAAATAATTCTTTTGGGAGTAATTCAACAATGAGAATTTCAGAGAATGTTTAGATTTTAGAAATGATTGAATACAGGCAATCATGACAGAAACAATGATAAAATCATGTTAATTAAAAAGTATAAAAGTATGAGATAATACTTGTCACCATTATTAGGTTCCTGAAACTCTCACATGTTGATAGAGTGTGAATGATTGGAGATTTAAGGAGAAATAATTGTATTGGAGTGTAGAGATCTGAAATGAACCATGGAATGGTCTGACATTCATCATGAACAGTAAGTAAGGCAAGCAAGTCAGTAGACTACATGTGCACAATCTTAGAATCTTAGTGTAAGTCTACAGGTCTTAAAACTAGTTTAAAAAATTAAGAATTTCCATTTTCCAACCCTGTGGTAGTTTGAATATATGGCCCCCAATATATTCAGTGTTTGCATCTGCAATCACCTTGCTAGAGGCAATGTTACTGGGGGGGCCTGTCTTAAGGTGTGGTGATCCTTTGAGATTCCATTGTAAAGATATGCAAATTGTGCCTAGCGGGAGTTCCTGAAATGTGCTTTGTGACTTTTTTGGCTGTAGTTTTGCTCTGTGCGCTGTGTGGCTAGGGGCTTTGCTCTCTTGACTGGTCCTGTGAGAGCAGGCCGCTTCTCCTGCCCTTATGTAACTTCCCCTGGATCTGTAAGCTTCAATAAATAATATCCCTTCCTCCATAACTGTGCCTGGTCTGGAAGTTCATCTCAGCGAACCTGAAGCTGTCTGCTACAAACCCCTTGACTATTTTGTTAGTATTTTGTTATTCATCCACTATCTTAAGGACATGCTTAGAATTTGCAGTACTTTGTTTTGGTCCTGACTCTTAGAGTTACCACCTCAACAATTTAATTTGTTTCTGATTGAATCACTCAGAACCATTGACAGTTTTCCCAAGCTCACAAGACCTTTCTTTGTCCTTGTGACATGAGTCTCAAATATTGCTTTTCCCAACAATAACAAGAATGTATTTGATGCCACAGTGCTGTCTTTCATCTCTTTCTTTTTCTTTCTCTTTCCAATCCCCTCTCCCCTGTGTGTCTGTCTGTCTCTACATTTGTTTCACCGTGTCTATAAGTCTGTTTTCAGAATAAAATTTTTCCTTAGATTCCTTATATTTCATAAACAGATTATTAAGGAAGAAATATCTTTACTTTCTTCCTTTTATCATTTTATTAAATGAGAATCACAATTAGCCTCAGCTGTAAAACTAGCCATATAAGCATATTTGAACCATTGTTCAGATTCTCTTAACAAGGAGTTAAAAGTGAATTCACATATGTAGTCCCTGTATTTAAAATAAGGAACATCAGAATGGTAGTATTTAGTAGGCCGTTTGTGTACTGATAAGACTATGTAAAACTACCTTATTCCTAAATAGTTTTACGGGCTATGAGGATGGCTAAGTTGATAAAGTGTTTGCCATGAAAATGTCAGGAATTGAATTCTGATCTCTAAATGCTAGACATAGTGGCATTTGATTTTAATCCCAGCCTTGGGGAGGTGGAGACAAGAGGACCTGTGGGACTTGCTGGTTAGCGAGTCTTAAGTGAATCAGTGAACTCTGGATTCAGTGAGATACTCTCTCAAAATAAGGTGGAGAATGATGGGAAAGATAGCCAACATCAGTCTGTGGCCTCCACATGCACATTCAAATACATAGAAATGTGCACAGGCATGTATCATACACACAGACACATGCACACACATACACACACGATGATTTTTTAGAGAATTTTTAATTTTCTTAGGTACAACAAGCTATATTTCTTGAAAAATTATAGAAAAACTCATAACAAGCAATAAAAGATTTGAAAAAATTCTTAAAAATCTTGGCATTACAGTTGAGTGTATTGCTAACTGATCTGTCATCCTAAAACTCAGGAGGTGGAGGTAAGAGGATCACAAGTTCAAGGCTAGCCTAGGGTACACAGTAAAACTCTGTTTCAAATATGAAACCAAACAAATAAATTTCTGTCATGGATGCCAAAACTTAGGGGTCAGCTACATGAAATTTATCCATTTTTAGAGTTTCCAAATTTTTACTTTCCTCTTTTGAAAGTATTGAATATGTCCATGCCATAAATTAAGGAATTTCTTTCATCTCCTCCTTGCTTTCAGTAAGGGACTATTGGTGTGTGGGGTATGGTTAACATAGAAGCTGTTTATCATGGGACCAATCTTCAGATGTCAAGCTGAAAGATTGCTATATCTGGGTGCTTTGAGTCTGTGGACTACATGTCCATACAGATAAGGTGTAAGATCATCACTGAAATTAGCAGAATTTGTATAATTTCCTATTAGGACATGATAGAGGAAAATCTACCTCCTAACCTCATAAAAAAAATGAGGGCTGGAGAAATGGCTTAGTGGTTAAGGCATTTGCCTGCAAAGCCAAAGGACCCAGGTTCAATTCCCCAGGACTCACATAAGCCAGATGCCCAAGGGGCACATGCATCTGGAGTTTGTTTGCACTGCCTAAAAGCTATGGCATGCCCATTCTCTCTATGTCTGTCTCTCCTCTTTCACTCTCTCTCTTTCTCTCTGCTTGCAAATAAATAAATAAAATTTTTAAAAGTTAATAGAAAATGAAATTAAAGTCATGGGTACCTTACTTGAATGGTACACAATTCACCTAAGAATAACACCACTTTATTTAATTTCCTGGAAAATATGGCAAATGGAACTAGATTTCTAGTTAAGGGATTTTTGCTGATGATGAGTCTGTAGTTTCTTTTTCCTTCTTTCTTTCTTTTTTAAACTTGGAGT
This sequence comes from Orientallactaga sibirica, assembly GCA_036365145.1. Lineage (NCBI taxonomy): Eukaryota > Metazoa > Chordata > Mammalia > Rodentia > Dipodidae > Orientallactaga > Orientallactaga sibirica. Next base: position 15,441,982 of record JAEOAD010000008.1, read on the forward strand.
TCCAGAGCCTTGTTAGTTGAAACCACAACTCCCACTGCTGCAGTTCAATGTAAGGGGGTATTATTAAGAGTGCATTTTCAGTATGAGCCTCCAGAATGTGCTACTGCTAATCTTCTGAGCCATTAGTGGTATTCATATGATAAAATGTTAATGTTTCTCTTCTAATTTAAGTGCATTTCTGAACATACCTCAAAGCCAAACCTGCTGTGTTGAAATGAGGAATGTGATTGGATTTGATTTTAATAGAACATAACATTGATGGAGTTGAGATTGACCTCATTATGATGCTCAATTCCATACTGGATCTTTGCTTTAGGCATTAAAGAGCATATGGTAATAACTTTTTTTTAAAGCTTTGCAGTTAAAGATTTAGTGAAAAGATTTTCTAGAATACTTTTTATCAAATACCTTATTTAAGAGGAATTCTTTAAAGCATTAGCATTAAAAATTCACAGAGTCTACAAAATTAAAGATAGAAAAATCTATTAGGTTATCTTTCTTTTTGCCAGAAAGGGATTACTTCAGAGGGATGGGCTATGAAAATGAAAATAATAAGTGAAGCCACCACATATCAACATTGGAGGTGAGAAAGCCAAAGGTGGACTAAATTGCCTAGAAGCAATCACCTGAAATAGATATTTTATTCAAGAAATCCTTTTACTTTATTTAATGTATCAATTTTGTATGTTTAAGGCACTCATAATTATGAGGTCAGTTATTTTTATTTTGTGAAATCTAAGTGATTTAACACTTATGGTTGAGAGGAGGTTTATTGGATAAAGTATTCACAATGTAAGTATGAGAATTTGAGTTTGGATCACCAGAACCCAAATTAAAAATTGGACCATGCTGAGAGCCAGGCATGGTGGCACACACCTTTAATCCCAGCACTGGGGAGGCAGAGGTAGGAGGATCACCGTGAGTTCGTGACTACCCTGACACTACACAGTGAATTCCAGGTTAGCCTGGAAAAACAAAACAAAAACAAAAAAAAAAAAAAACAAAAAAAAAAAACAAAACAAAAAAAAAAAAAAAAAAAAAAAAAGGACCATGTGGCAAGTGCCTATAATCCCAACCAGACAGAATCCCAGAAGCTCAAGGGCCAGCTAACCTGGTGAAAAAGCAGCAACAGACCCGGAGAGACCCTGCCTCACATGAGGTAGGAGGTAAGGACCACACCTAAAAGCTGTCTATCTTCCACATGCTCACTTGGCATGTTCACACCTGCGATCACTCACATGAACACACACATCAAACATCAAACCATCCCTCCCAAAACTGACTAACCAAGTCAACAACAACAAACCGAAGTGATTTTGAGATCCTTTGTTACAAATAAGCAGTTGAAATTAAAAAAAAAAAAAAAAAGGTTGAAAATTTGCAGTGTCAATTATCTGCTTGCCATGATTTAATAAACCATGTCATTTTGGTTTTGAATTCTCAGCATAGAATCAAGCGTAATCACACATGGATGGCAGACATACTCCATTATATAAAGTGTATCAGATCAAATCAGCCTTGTCTTGTGTATGTAGCAGAAAGGAATTATTGTGCAGTTTTTACATAGAATACTACTTCTGATTTGATTCATGAACCAGTGAGTTAACATCCTGGTGGAACTTGTATTGGATAACTAGCTTTAATATTTTATTTATTTATTTATTTATTTATTTATTTATTTATTTATTTATTTATTTATTTTTAGAGAGAGACAGACAGAGAGAGAGGGTAGAGGAGACAGAGAATGGGCACGCCAGGAGTCTCTCAGCTGCTGTGAATGAAATCCAGATGTGTGCGCCGCCTTGTGGTCAAGTGTGGCATTGCACCCTTGCGTCACTTTGCATCTGGCTAAACGTGGGACCTGGAGATTGGAACCCCTGGAGATTGGAACCAGCGTTCTTAGGCTTAGGAGGCAGGTGCCTTAACTGCTAAGCCATCTCTCCAGCCCTGGATAACTTGTTTTAAACGTGTCCCTCTAGAGGATCATTGATGGTTTCTTTTAGTGGACTCCTCTGGGTATTTTGCTACCTTCTAAGAGATTGCTCAGTCATTACATAGGTCCACTTTGATGACTTCCTTCCAGTAGGTCACACGTGACTTTGTTTCCTATGACAAGGAGTTACTTTATGTCTCAACAATATAGTCGGTGAATTGCCCTCTGGTGGATCCTCCGTGTGAAAGATGACCGCTCCATTCTGAACATACAGGTAAGAGTACTAGAAAACAAACAAACAAACAAACAAACAAACAAACAAACAAACAAACAAAAAAGTACTAGAAAACACAGTTGGAAATTATGGCCCAAAGAAGAGTTACTTATCTCACTCTCTGTCTGTTCTTCAAGACTGAAGTGGAATGCTATCCAGGGTGAAGTAGTTTTATATCTAGGGAGGAGAGAGAGAGAGAGAAGATGAATGCACATTGTTTTTTTATATCATATTAATTTTTATACTTAAAAGTAATTATCTTATGATATGTCAGTAAACTTTCAGATGCTTATGAAGTACAAAAACAGGCAACAGAGCCCGTTAGGACTGTTGTTGTCTGCCATTTCAACTTAGCCTTCCATACTTAATACTATGCACTGGTCATTCTGGCTTCTTCTCTTTTCTTCTCAAACTCCCTCAGAAACAGGACCTTTGAACTCACTGAACTCTCCTAAAAAGCTTTTTGCTTGCATGGATTCTTCTTACCCCTCACTGTTTCAGAATAGATGCCACCTCCTCATGGGGATAGCTTTGTTAGTTATGCTTTTATTTAATTTTGTTTGTGTATTGCTGGTACCTAGAATTCAGCCAGCCTACTCTATGTCATTAAGCATTAATTGAGTGAATGTTCAATGTATAACATTTATTCTCCACAGTAACTTGATGGAGCATCTATTGTTATCCCAAGTTCATGTGGAAAAACATTAGTCTTAGCTAAGGCGATTTATATGGCTTTACCATATTAGGGTGAGGCAAAAATAGAATATGAATGCAAAGCTCATTTTTGGACACTATACTTCTATACTTTCAGCTTTTATGGTGTGAATTTTGTCACATCTAGTAGCTGGCTGCATATGCCAATAGGCTAATGAATTATTTTTTCTCTATGCAAAGCATAAGCATTATAAAATCTGAAGTAGATTCTTCTGCCTGCATCATATGTGAGAGCAGAACCACATTTGCATATTCATTTATCTTAATGCCTTCAAAAAGACGTGTTGAACCATGTCTCTTAATGGTAAAATTGAAAATGTTACATCTACAGTGAAGGAAATAATATGAAGATACTGTTTCATAGAATAATTCAAATATCTTTAGGTAGTAACAAATTTGTCCAATGTTTTAAATTAAGAACATATTTTGTATGGGTACATCATGTGTTGGTACATCTTTTCCCTCTTCCCTGCCCCCTTTCTGCAAGGAGCTCTCCTCAGTGAGGTTGCTTGTATTCCCCATGGGGTTGGGGGTTAAGAGTTGTGGGAACAGCAGTCAGTTATTGACATGACATCCCAACCTGTGACTCTTACATCTTTCCACCCCCTCTTCTGCAAAAAATTCCCTGAGCCTTGGTGGCTGTGTTTGAAGTCTACTTCAGTGTTGATCTCTCAGGAGCATCTGGATCTCTGCTTTGGTAGGTATTGAGTGTCCTCAGCATTTGTCTCCTTCACCCTGGAGCTGCTTGTCAGGTTCACCATGGAAGCAGCACTCTTGCTCATCTCCCCACTTCCTCTGTGGTTTTTCCTGGGCCTTGACTGGGATGTGAGGTAACCAATGGCTCTCTGGTTCAGTGTAAAGGAACCCATATTTAGAACTGGGAATCAGGTCTAAATCCTATAGAGACAAAGATTATGCTCTCCAGTGTCAAGCTCCCACTTGTCTTTGGCTAAAAGAGGGGCTAAATCTATAACTCTCTCCGAATTAATAATGCTTATCCAATTTGATGTATGCTGACAATTTTTTAAATGTGATCTTATACTGGCTTTACACTTATCCTTAGCAGAAAATTGCCATCATGTTGTAACAATCCATTTCACTGAATGAAAAGTCCAGGTGAACGTGAAAATCAAAAGGGGACTGATTAAATGTGGAATACAAAGGAGACAAGAGGGAGGGGTACAGAAATAGTGATAGAGGGGGTGAATATGATTAAAGTACATTATGCACATATGAAAATATTATATTTAAACCATTTATTTTGTGCAATTTTTATATGCTAAAAAGTACAGATAGAAAATATAAGGATATAAGCACTAGTCAACATTTTATTAATGTATTAGCATAAGTTAATTTGTTTGAAAAGGGTGTCAGGTCGCTTTGTGAAGCAGTTAGGGTCATTGAGCCCCTGAAAGTAAGAAGCAGGAATGTCTTTGGACCTCTCCTTGCAGTATCCACTTTGCTAGAGATCAAAGGATGACCCCACTCCTTATGCCTTGCCTAAAGGAGATCTGTTGTTCCATGAACAACCTGGGCCCCATCTGGGAGGGAGGTCTTCCTGAGGATTTAAATCTAATCCTAACATTGTGGTTGGTCAAGCTTAGACCCCAGAAATTGGTGTCATGGCGGGACTCTCCCTGAGCCAGCCTCTAGTGCAGAACAATCAGCTGTCTCTGAGCCAGAAGGCAAAACCCACCACCATAAGGGCAATCTCTCTCTGGGCTGCCTGACCACTCATAAACCTCCAGTTTCTGGTGAGTTTCCCCTCATCTACGCCCAGCTGCGGGGAGACAAGGGGAAAAGCCCTGATTCCTACTTCCACATGGGCTGTTACCTTCTCCTTCCCTCCACATGGCAAGAGCTTTTTCTATTTTCTTTTCTGTCCTCTCTAACTTTCTTTTTATGGTTTTTCCAGGCCTACCACATGGGCTTTCAGACCATGTGGGTGTAATCATTTTCCTTCCCTTGGTTCTTTACTTCCCCTGATAAATATAATAATTTAATAATTAGACTTCTCAGTCTAACACAAACCTAGGGTTTGGGATTCAAGGACTTTCCTGAACCCCAATCACCCCATGCCAGTTTTGAACAGAGGTCCAGGTACTCCTGCTATACACACTGTGTAAACTCTCTGGGCCACTAGCATATATGTATAACAGGTGATAGAAAACTGCCAAAAAATGTTTTATCATTTCTTATAATGAGAGGTGTTACTTGTGCTTATGTACTTGGCATAGTGACTTCAGAGTACTTGTGGCTGAATACTTCTTTTCTCATTTTAAGGATGAAAGGGAAAAGTGTAAGATTTTTTTTTTTTCATCAGATCTCCAATCTATTCGTGTTTTGCTTCAATAATTTGTGCAATGGGAGTGGAAAGCTGAGCTGTTGCTAGGCTATGAGTTTCTGCAGATCGATCCACAAAGGACAGGATAGGGTGCAGACTGAAGAGGTAGGAATTAGAAAGGGAAGCCAAATCAGCAAAACTAAACAAAGCCAGGAGGAGCCTGAAGCAAATTAATCATGACAAACCCTGCACCAGATCCAGAGAACAAGTTGCTGTACCTTGAACCTTCTACAAACGAGTTCATTTTCCAATATACTAGCATGGCAATTGAAATGTGAACTGATTACATAAAGAACAAGGTCACTCAAATATGCCAGAAAGATTCTTGTTCATAGGGAAAGGTTGAGTTTGAAAAAAATTAATTATAATATCTGAAAGTGTTTTAAGGACATTATACTTTGGAGACTATTTACTAAAATGTTGGCAGAAAAAGAATAGTTTATTTTTTTTCTAAAAAATAATTGTATTTAAATAAATATTATTATGCTAAAATATAATGCTTATGTTTGGGTAAGATGCTATGATTTAGGATTTTATTCTTGAACTAGAAACTTTAGAAAAAATATAAAAGTATTAAATTGATAAACAAGGACAATTTTTCTATACACCAAATAATTCTTTCTTTTTGTTATCACTTTTGTTTATTACAACACTCTATTTTTAATAATAATTTATTTATTTTCAAGCAAAGAAAGAGATACAGAAGAAAGGCAGAGAGAGAAAGAGAGAAAGAAAGAATGGGCATACCAGGGCCTCTAGCCACTGCAGACAAACTCCAGACACATGTGCCACTTTATGTATATGGCTTTTTTTTTTTTTTTTTTTTTTTTTTTTTTTTTGGTTTTTCGAGGTATGATTTCACTCTAGTCCAGGCTGATCTGGAATTAACTATATAGTCTCAGTGTGGCCTTGAAACTCATGGTGATCCTCCTACCTCTGCCTCCTGAGTGCTGGCATTAAAGGCAAGTGCCACCATGCCCGGCTCTGCATCTGGCTTTACATGGGTACTGGGGAATCAATCCTGGGTCTATAGGCTTTGCAGGAAAGTGCCTTAACCACTGAGCAGTCCCTCCAGCCCACAACACTTTTTTGGTTTGTTTGCCCGTGTATGTATTATGCAGAGTGCATGTGTTCATTTGTATGTATGTGCACATGTTTGTGGAGTCCAGAGTGTGTTATAAGGTATATTCCTTGATTATACTACATTTTATATTTTTTGAGACAGGGTGTCTTACTAAACCTGGAGCTTATCAATTAGGCTAGCCTATCTGGTCAGCAACCCCCAGGGATCTTCTTGTCTCCACCTACCCAGCACTGGGACTATAGCTATATGACACTTTCATATGGGCTATGGGATAGAACTCAGGTCTTCAAGTTTGTGCAGGAAGCAGTTTACTGACTGAGTCTTTTCCCCAGTCCATTATTACAGTGTTTTCTATTACAAAATGTTTTACTAACAATCATTTTACTGGTAAACATTCCTATTAATAGTATTATAAAGAATATTACATTTATGTATTTTCTTGCTCTTATATCTGGGTGCAAAAACCAAACTACTACATTATTACTGCCATTCTCCAAATCCTTGTTAATGGGATATCCTGTTTCTTCTCAAAATCAGTATAGTTTCTTATAACTAGAGAGTCTCTTTGGAGTAATAAACACATTCAAAGACCAAAAAAAAAAAAAAAAAAAATCTCACAATAAATACAGACAGAGGAGAAAAACCAGCCTATTATGGAGTTAGACTTTGCTAAGATGTGTATTTTATGTAGTGGGATTAGTAGTACTTATTGATATCTGAAAACTTTATGAAAGTGTCCTTAGTATTTTTAAAGACTTAGGCTAAAATCTGAAGACCTGAAGAGCATCACTGGAGACCTTAGTAGTTCCTGCTGAGGCAATAGAAAGGACAGCACTGGGACATATATAGTTGGTTACAGCCATGATCTACTTTGGTGACCACAACTAGATTTCTTTTTGTTGTTGTTGTTGTTGTTTTGTTTTGTTTTGTTTGAGGTAGGGTTTTACTCTAGTTCAGGCTGACCTGGAATTCACTATGTAGTATCAGGGTGGCCTCGAAATCGTGGTGATCCACCTACCTCTGCCTTCCAAGTGCTGGAATTAAAGGCGTGCACCACTACACCCAGCTTAGAACTATATTTCTGAGTCTGAAGACCCAAGTGTTATCCTAGAAGAGATCCACAGAAAAAGAACATAAGAGATTCCATTTCTCACAGTAACTTTTTCTTTTTCTTCTTATCAGAGAGAGAGAGAGAGAGAGAGAGAGAGAGAGAGAGAGAATATTTGTGTGCCAGGGCCTCCATTCACTGAAATTGAACTCCAGATGCATGTGCCCTTTTGTGTACAGGTGCAACCTTGCACACTTCTGTACTTTGTGAATCTAACTTATATGGGGTTTGGAGAGTTGAACATGAGTCTTTAGGCTTCTCAGGCAAGCAACTTGCCTGCTAAGCCATTTCTCCAGCCCATTACTTTTTTATTAAATAAGTTTCCCTAAAAGTTAGAATGGGGCTACTTCAGAAGGTTGAATTCCTTATTTCTAAGAAATGTTGAAACCTTTGTACAAATTTTTCCTAAGAGAACTGTAAAGAAGTTTCTCATATAAGCAATATTTCTAGATGATTTCTATATTATATACATAAATTTTCCTGTACTTAAAATGATGCAGTAGTATAATTTTCTAAATCAGCTAATCTAGATTGTTTAACATAAATATAAATTTCTCTAATTTGAAAAGAATAGTTTTCTTTATATTATAATTTAACATTTAGAAATTAAAATTTTAAATTCAAGTATTATATATTAAATATTATATATGTATAGCCATATGTATATGAAATATTTTTTATATAACATCTCGAAGTAATGGATTTTTATAAAGGAATATTTCATGAGACCCTCCCATATTATGAGCTTTTTGGAGATAGAATAATTCTATTCATCTGCTCTTAAAGGAAAAAAGAGGGTAAAAAAAGAAAATGTATACATATAATGTACACATGTAATGATACTTGCATGGTTATTTGTGAAAAACACTTTTATATGAATCCTCACTTTACTTGTTTACCAACACTCATTTAGTTTTCAGCCCTAGCAAGTTTTTCCAAACTTTCCAGTAGTTAATATTAGTACTTATTGATTTTTTAAAAATTTACCCAATTACCTCAGTAATTTACATAAGAAGAGCAAAGAATAGATGGGTTTGAGGATGATCACCACCAACACATTGTGGGTGTAGACATCTCAGCTGAGTGAAGTCCATAGCGTGTGTGTTCAGCTTGCCACTGGCATCAGTCATTGGTTTTATTTTTTTTTTTAATTTTTATTTTTTGGAGAGAGACACAGAGAGAGAGACAGAGAGAGGGGGAGAGGAGGACAGATAGAGATGGGCGTGCCAGCAGCCTCTCAGCTTCTGAGAACGAAATCCAGATGCGTGTGCCCCCTTGTGGTCAAGTGAGGCATTGCGCCCTTGTGTCACTTTGCATCTGGCTGAATGTGGGACCTGGAGATTGGAACCGCTGGAGGTTGGAATCAGCGTTCTTAGGCATAGGAGGCAGGTGCCTTAACCGCTAAGCCTTCTCTCCAGCCCAATTTTATTTTTTAAATATACATTGTTTATTTATTTGAGAGAGAGGAAGAGGCAGAGATGGGGGGATGGGGAAGAATGGGCATGCCAGGGCCTCCAGCCACTCTAAACCATTTCCAGACACATGCGCCCCCTTGTGCATCTGGTTTATGTGGGTCCTAGAGAATCCAATAAGGATCCTTTGGCTTTTCAGGCAAACACCTTAATCGCTAAGCCTTCTCTCCAGCCCCTAATCGTTAGTTTTAAAGAAGGCGGAAGAGTTCAATAAGTCAGACAAATGGAGTTCAGTTGAGAAAGCCTCTACTGTTTTGATTTCATTGCTTGAAAACTCTGCTGATGATGTGGTTGTAACCTGTTCTTTCTATTTCTTGTTTACCTGGTACAGTGTCTGGGGGCATAACGGGTATATGCACAGTTTTAGTTTGTTTCACTTAATGCACTGACAATATGTAATCATTTCTGGGAAAAGCTACTTCCTAGGAGGGGAGAATGACATTTGTATTTTGTTTTGCTTGTTCCTATGCCCAGTCAGCAGTAAGGCAGTATTGATACCCTGTTTGTGTTTCATTTTGATTGCCATTTGGTCAGCTGGAGACTGAGAGAGCTGTATGCATAATTATTAAGAGGACCAATTTATGCTCCAAGCTTTGGAATTATCTTAGAGCCATCTTGAAGCCACTGAAAATTATAGTTAGTGTCATAGCAAAACTAGACATCAATGAACAGAGTGACAGTTGCTAGGCAATGTCAAAACATGTTTGGATACTTTTAATATAAGAATGGAAAAGAGTTATGGCTTAAAAAGAATGTTTTCTAGGTCTGTGCTTCTTGTAAACCCATATCCGTATTTTAAGAAAGTTATCTATATACAGAATTTGAAATATCACAGAAATTAACACAAGGTTAATTACCATTTTGAAGAATAAAAATAACTCTCCACTCCTCACTTAGGATTCTTTTGTTCCCTAGCAGGACGTTATCTGAAGACTTTCTTTTTCTCTCAATGTAGGGTCTAGCCCAGGCTGACCTGAAATTGACTATGTATTCTCTGGGTAGCCTCAGACTCACAGTGATCCTCCTACCTCTGCCCCCTGAGTGCTGGGATTAAAGGTTTGTGCTACTATGCCTGACATAAACATTTTTATATGTATTTTTCCCTATATATCTCTATATTTCTAAACAATATGAATTCTGACATTTCTATCTAGCTGTGATGTCATCCAACTGTAGAGTATGATGCTTGAGGTTTCTTCCTATCTATCCCAGCCCATTTTTATATGTGGATCCCTGACTCCCTCAACCTCCTACAATTTATGGAACTTGTGTTTTTTCTTTATCAAATTAATATTCAGTACTTATATAATCTTATAAATATTGATCATAGATAAACTTTTTTTGTTTACTATGGCTACATTTATTTTTGTGGAGCCAATAATTGCTCCATTTTACTTATTTCTGTAGTAACTGTCATTAATTCAATTGCAAACTTTCAGATGGAATTTCTTCAACAAGGTCAAAATTATGAGGGAATATAACAGCCATATTTAAAAAATATATTTATTTTATTTTTGGGGGGAGGGGCAGACAGATAGACAGAATGGGCACACCAGGCTTCTAGCCATTGTAAACAAACTCCAGATGCATGCACCACCTTGTGCATCTGCTTTACATGGGTACTGGGGAATAGAATATGAGTCCTTAGGCTTCGCAGGCAAGTACCTTAACTGCTAAGCCCTCTCTCCAGCTCATAGCAACCCTATTTTTTCTTAAAGACCATTTCCTATTCCTAGGAAGATGGCTTCTCTCGTGTCTACAACACATTTGTTGGGCAAGAAGATGTCTTTCCATAAGACTCTCATGAATTTCAACTGTCTTCCTTGTTCTGGGTGTCCTGTCTTCACAATATTGTGTCTAATTATTTCATATATATATATATATATATATATATATATATATATATATATATAATTTTTAATATTTAATATAAATATTAAATCATTTATATATATATACATATATATATATATGAAATAAATATGTATATTATAACAGATTATAGTCTTTTATCTCCTTGGCCCTGGTTCCATTTCCCTTGGAGTTGTCCTTAGTGAGGTTATGGGATTCACTCTGGGTCATAAATACCTCAATCAGTCTCTATGGGGTAGTTGGGGGGGGCTGTTCCTCAGGGTATTTCTACACACTTTGTGACTCATAATCTTTATGGCCTCTCGTCTACACTATTCCCTGATGCATGGTAGCACTATTGGCAGTCTGATTTAGTCTTGAGTTGTTTGTAACCCCTGGATTTCTGCTTTGATAAGTTTTAATTAGTCACCCTATCTGCCACAATCACCCTGGAGCTTGTTGTCAGCCTAGCAGTAAGAACAGTGTTTACTGCTTCACTTCCACTGCAACTTCTTCTGGGCCCTGGAAGATAGGGACATGTTGGCAAGTCTCGTGGTGGTCTATCAGTTACCTCCTTGTCTTGTAGATGGATCTTGGCTGTTCTCCATTTTCTCTGCCATCTATAAAATAAAGCAGATTCTCCAACTAAAAGTGAGAGCAGCTTGGGTTGAAGGGGGCATGCAAAGACTCTTGAGGAAATTTTTGGTGTGCAAGCGCACTCTTTTTTCTCTAGAAAGCACCAGGAGCTTCTCCCTGACGTCTGAGTTTCCTGACCATGGGATTCTGACTTGGTTTACAGTACCAGATATGAGTTCTCTCCCACTGAGCAGGCCTTATGTCCAACAAGAGAATAGTTGGTTACCCACAGAAGCTGCATGCCAATATTGCACAAGTGTGTGCTTCTTGTCTGGCTGGTTGATTTCATAGTCTTCAGGGTCCCTTGCTTATTCATGCTTCTGGTGATTGTTGTCCTCCAGCAGTTCCCACAGACCTTTCTAATACTATGGCTTTTTTTAATAGTATTTTTCCAATACTAGCCAGAAAGGATCTAGTTTCCTTTTCACTCCTAACATAGTATTCTGATGTCCTGTGACCTCAGCAATAGGATCTTACCTTTTAGTTTGGCCAGGTAATCAAGTGTTTTGGTAATAGCTTACATTGTTTTGGGGACTTCTTATCCAGCAAAGTCTTCTTATCCAGAAAGCAAGTTTTTGTTTCCATACTGAAAATTGCACTTTGCTACTTACTGTTTTCCCTTTCTGGTTTCTTTTCTCCATCCCTTTGTTCTATTGTGTTTATGCTCTGGGAGATTTCTTCAATCTGTTCATTGCATTATTTTTAAGCAGCCATTATTTTACTTTCTAATGAGTTTACCAGTTTATAAATATTATACTTTCCTGACTAAATTGCATAGTTGCCTGTCTGCATTATCTTTGGTTTTATATCTGACAATAAGCATACATAAAATCATGTACTTAATTTCTTTAAGCTATATTGGTTTCTTTAAGATGTGCTGTTTTATATTTTTACTGTTTATTTTAGTCCTTTCATTTTAAAAATATGACTCAAATAGAATACTTAACTATTCATTTATGTTTGAAAACAAAGCACACAAACAGCAAGTTGGAAATACAGTGTGTATCCATGGTATGTAGGGTGAAGAGTCAGCCTTGGTTTAATGAACAAGGGTTTGCAGATATGTTTTGCTTGTGTACCTGTTTGTGGGGGAGTGATATGCAACCCTAAAGCAGAAGGTATAGATTTTTTTCATGAGACACATTTCACAGAATGGAATTGCCTGCTCTTTTCCTATGCGTATAGTGTATTTACACTCTCATTGTCCCTTTTCATCCTCCTCCTCAGCTGATGCCCCTGAACATTTCCAGACAGTACATTTCATGTGGGTAAAATGTAGTTAATTGTCTGAGTGGCACTTGGGATCTGAAGTGAATTTCTTTGTACGAACTTTTCAGAAGCAATTTTCCTATTCTAATCTCTGCCCCATGGTTTCTGGATTTCAGAGGTACATGGTAAGAAATTTATCAGCTTGGCAAAGCCTTTGCGTGGGAACTTGGCTCTACCTCCTTGGGCAAATCCACTTCCTCCAATCTTAATTGGCTCAGTAGCCTCTCTTTGGCTGCTATCTCTGTCTGCTGATGCCCCTCTTCTATTCTGAATACACTTCTGTTCATATTGGAGTTCTTTATTTTCATATTAGTGAGATTGAGAGAGGGAAAGGATTAAAGACCTGAGAATGCTTTTTTTTTTCATTGCTGAGAAGAAATTGCTCAATATGTCTTTGCTAAATGTAAAATGTCTTCAACAGTAAATAATTTTTTAGTTATTATCAGTTCTGAATTTTGGTTAACAGTATTTTAGCTTTGAGCATTACTTCCCCAAACTCCTAAAGCCCCTAAAAATATTTGTCATTTATTTTTGTAACCTGAGAAGTAAAGAGTCTGCACTTCAGTGAAATGAGAACTTTGGATTATGTTCCTGAGTTTGCCGTATCTAGCCCATAATAAGATGTTTTAATGCACATCTGATTCCCTACCATCCTCACAGGCATTTGGATTTAATGCTTTGTTTCCTTTATCTGATTTACCTTATGAAATATTCCTTTTACCAGAGATTAGAAAGAGTGTATTAGTTATTTTCTGAGTCAATGAGATTTTATACATGTAAATATTATATTACAGTTATATAGTCTGAATACTTCATACATGCATGAATCATTCTCTCTACTAATGTAATTGTCACTTGAAATATATTACTTTCTTTTGCAGATAAAATGTATTAAGGGTCTCTTCCTTTTAAATAATGTATGAATTATAAATCTGTGCTTATAACTTTATGATGCCTTCAAGTAGGCAACATTGTCAGCAAAGGAATTATGGTGCAAGCTTGTTTTTATGCTGCTTATAAAATGAAACAGTGTTAGGTAAGACTACACTAAAAGATGATAGTTAAAGTTAAATGGAAAGCTCCTAAATTGTGTTTGTGTTCAAATTTAAACAAAAGGCATATTTACCAAACATTCCCGAAGCAGCCATTCCAGATAATGTTTTTATTGAACTTGGAAAATAAATTATGGCATGTGTATTATTAAGTGTAATAAATTGATAGAAACATAACAGTTCCACTTCACTAACTAGTTTTGCTATTTTTTTAAACCATTCAAATTTTGGCTCAAGCTAGATTCTATGAGTGATTTGTTTGTGGATTGATTTAAGCAGAAAGTTTAGCCTATATGTGGAACATATTAGTAAACTAAGGTTTTATATTATTTTTCTTAAATTAAGCTAGTTCTAGAATTTTTTTTTCTTTTTTACCTTGTGTTTGGCTGGCATGCCTGTGTGTATGTGCATTTGTATGTATGGATGGATACATTTGCATTTGTTTGTGCATACAGAGGCCAGAGTTTGACATTGGACATTATATTCAGTAGCTCTCTACTTATTTACTTATTATTTTTGAGACCTGTTCTCTCACAGAACTGGAGCTCACTGATCCATCCAGTCATTGGTCCTTGGGGATCCTCCTATGTCTGCCTCTTTAGTTCTGTGATTGCAAGTGTGTGCCACTGTGCCTTCTGTTCTTTTTAATTTTAACATAGATGCTGGGGATTTCAACTCAGGCCTTCTTGGAGACATGGTAAGCATTACTGACTGAGCCATCTATCCAGCCTTATTGCCAGAAGAATCCTGGCTTTAATAAAGAACCGATGGCACTGGGGAAGTCAAAATACTGTTTTTCTGTATCCACATCCTGATCCCCATGCTCTGTGGCTATTGTTACCTAGTATGGAAAAAAAGACTTCACAGATGTAATTAAATTCAATGAGTTGATTAAAAGATTAACCTGGCTTATTCAGGTGGTCCCAATGACATATCATAGATGTCTTCAAAGAGGTTGGTAGAAGAAAAGCCTACAGAACACAAATGCAGACTCCCAAGATTAGAAGATCCTACTGTGTTGCTTTTAAAGTGGTACAAAGGTTCCATGAACTAAAGAATGCAGGGAATTGTAGCTACTCTAGAAATGAGAAAGGCCAAAAAGTGAATTCTCTTCTAGTGTTCTAGAGAATGTGTGGACCTTCACACACTTTAATGTTAATGTAGTAAAACAGTTTCTATACCTCTGGCTCCCAGAACTATACGATGTTAAGCTTGTGTTTGTGTAGCTTGTTATAGGAGCAATAGGAAATGAATACAAATTGATCTAAAATGATACAAAACTAAATTTAGTAAAATGAAGGTGCCGAGTCATACTCCTCTAAGCTATAAACAATAAAGGGAGATTCTGTCTGTAAAATGTTCCAGCTGCCCCCACTTTTGTAAGAGCAACATCAGAAAATTTTCAGTAGAATTCAGGTAGAATATTTAGTGAAATGAATTGTAAAAGTTATCAAAGTCAGCCAAGCTTGGAAATATGCACAGGTTCAGCAAGAGAACAATTTTGTTTTAATTCCTCCTGGAATTTCCCTTTTTATATGGTGTTCTCCAGAGGGAAAGGAAGTGACTTGCATAGAGCATAGTAATTATACAGAAACTTCAGACTAATTTGTTTCCTGACTTTTTAGAGATGGCTATGGCACTTTTCTTTCTATAATTATTCATAAAAGAAAATGAGAAGCAAGTACACGGTTTTTATAAAGTTTTACTGGGAGAGGTCGAACTGAAAAAAAGACTTTATAAAGTTAACAATACAAAAAATTGCTACTCATAAGTTATTTAACTATACATATGCCAAAGCCCACATTATAATCATTAGGTCTTTGAATAATACAGAATTCGTGTATCACTTAATCTCTTGGAATATAATGAATCATACCAAAATTTACTAGCTCATCACTCATTTCACCATCACTCTGCAGTTAGGACAGAGCTCAGCTGATGAGTTCTTTGGCTGGTCCTGCTCATGATGCTGACTGCACTGCTCACTGGAATAGAAGACATAAGACAGCTTAGTCATTGCTCATTTTGGTCCAAAATGATGTCATTTGCATGTGGTCATTAAATTTGGCTGTTGGCTGTAGCACCAGAGTTCTCATTAACCTTTCATTTCACTTTACAACTGGCCTTCTTCAAGTGAGTGATAGTAGAAGTGTTTCAAGTGTATAAAAATAGAAGATAGGACTCTTTTCTTAGTCTGAGAAGACATATCAGACTGCTTCTATCACATTCTCTTGGATAGAGTAATCAGAAGAGCAGCCCATTTGCAACAGGTAAAGAATTAGATTCTGCTACTCAATGAGTATAGAGTTACACTAGAAAGGATGAGAGGACACGAGTGTATATATGCACTACATGTCTCTGACATACATTGATTCCATGTTTTTAAATGCAGCCAGAAAAGGTGTGTCTTTATCTTTTATTTACTTTGCAATCAATAATGGCTACTAGTGGGGAATAGTGGGCATTGGTAGGGATATTCTAGAAATTTGTCAGTTAAAAGTACTTAAATATTTGAGGATATACATAATAGATATTTGCTTATTATTTCTACCACTTTATTCAAATGCTATTTGAACATAGAAAATATAAAATAATATTTTATTTGAATATAAACCATACCATGAAATTGTCTAAATGGTTTTATAGGAAGCTACTGAAAGCCAGATTGCCTTGATCTTTGGTTCTTTGTGTTATGAAGGATATGTGGTTAGATATATGGTTACTGCAGCAGGAGGAAGTGGATGATGGGAAACAAAGAGCTTACTCTAGGGCAGTGATCCTTCCTCATCCTGATTGCATCATAGGTGACCAGGGTACCTCATCAAAATATTGATGCCCAAGTCTTATCCCAGCCTGATTCCACCATGGTTTCTAGGTATCTGTATTCTTTTTTACTTTTATTTATTTATTTATTATTATTATTATTATTATTTTGGACACACACACACACACACAGAGAGAGAGAGAGAGAGAGAGAGAGGAAGACAGAGATGGGCGCGCCAGCAGTGTCTCAGCTGCTGTGAACGAAATCCAGATGTGTGTGCCCCCTTGTGGTCAAGTGAGGCATTGCACCCTTGCGTCACTTTGCATCTGGCTAAATGTGGCACCTGGAGATTGGAACCTCTGGAGATTGGAACCAGTGTTCTTAGGCTTAGGAGGCAGGCGCCTTAATCCCTAAGCCATCTCTCCAGCCCAAAGTATCTATTTTTAAACACTTCCCAGGACAGTCTAAAGTGCAGCTGGGATTTGGATCACTTACTACCTTAACTGGTAGTGTAACAGTTTGAAATAACAAAGCTTGTGGATATCAGGTAGAAAAGTTGGGTTCAGACAGGTGCCTCCTACCACTGCTGATAAATTAACAGTGCCTCAAGGTGGAAAAATCATTAACTTTTCTATTTGATTGAATAGGAACAATATTACCCTATTTTGATAAGGATTCTAATTTTTAAAAAATAGATTTGTAGAAAACAAAACAATGCTAGTGACACATTCTTTAGCTCCAGTCTAAGTAATGGCATCATGCTGATCAGGGAATGGCTATGTATAAAAGAACTTTCATGTGCCAAATGTGTTTCTGTATATTCTAGCTAAAGCAAAAAATCACAATTAGAAGCTTATAATTTATACTGCAATTTCCATTAAGATCAAATCACAATAAGAATTGAAAGTATATGGTTTAAAAGTCTGTCTGGAGTTTCAAAGGTGTGACATCATTCTTAAACGTATTATACCTATAGGAACTAGATATAAAATATCCTATAATAGGCATGATGATTGTTCAGTTTCGCTATCTTATACAGAGTAGTTAAATTAATTAGTTACTATAGTTGAGGAACTTATAGAAATGAATAGCAATATGAGGTGGACAGAACTGTAACGTGTATACTACAATTATGAATGTTATAGCAATTTTTTTCTCAGTGATATTTTCTTTTTTGTGAGTGTGTTCTTTAGCTGATATATTTTTATTGCTTTTTTCTATCATTGACAACTTCCATAATGATAGACAATAAAGCATGATAATTCCCTCCCCCCTCACTTTTCCTTTCGCAACTCCACTCTCTATCATATACTTTCCCCTTCTCAATCAGTCTCTCTTTTATTTTGATGTCATCATTTTTCCTCCTATTATGAGGGCATTGTGTAGGTAGTGCCTGACACTGAAAGATCATGGATATCCAGGCCATTTTGTGCCTGGGAGAGTGCATTTTAAGGAGTCCTACCCTACTACTCAAAAGGCAGCATTATGGTGCCTTTTGAGCCATGCCAGAAGTCATTGTCATCTGAAAAGAGAAGCTTTTCTAACCAAAAGTGAGAGTAGCATTAATATATGGGTATGACCATTAAGAGAAGTGCTTACCAGACAGTTTGCTGAGCACAATATATGCATTTAGCCAGACACCAGCAGGCGTTACAACCCTAGGGTTCATGACTACCCATGTCATAGGTTTTCAGTATCAGCCATATATTCCCTCCCATGGAGTAGGTCTCCAGTCCTATTAGTAATTGTTTTCCCCCATATCAGACATGCCACTATTACACACTTTGGCTCATTTGACCTGGTTGACCAAACTTAAGAGTTATAGTGTCCACTGTTGTTTATCACCACTGATGACTTCTGTCTCTCTCCCATGGAGCTTCATGCAGCACAGCTTTTTCCAACTTTCTGCCAGCTGGTCTACATGAAGGAGGTTTTCAGCTCAGCTCCCACAAGAGTTCTCAGTGACCTTGCAGCCAAAGCATATAGAGTCTTCAGCAACAGGGTCTTGCCATCTGTTCCTGGTGGGAAACCAAGAGCTTCAGCAATGGCCTGTAATGTTTGGTGGGGGTGAGCATCAGATACCTACCTGGCCAAAAACTCACTGGAAGGTATCCCATCCCTGGCACTGAAAATTTTCTAGTGATAATCTATGGCTTATGGGTGCAATGTTGTCCAAAAAGGTAGGTTTCCATATGACTCATTCATACCCTTTTAGATTTTGATTATTCTTCCCCCCACCCTTCCTTCTTAGTGATATCTTACATAGTGAAAAAATTAAAGTCTACAATAATGGAATCCCTTATTTGTTGGCCCTCAAAAGCATCTGATTAATGGTGACTCAACACTGTCATCCCAAGGTTTGACTGAGTCATGATCAAGACATGATTGTGAGTGTGAAATGTAATCAGATGTTGCAATTGAAGGGAACTAATGAATCAGAGTGGTAAAACCATTGAATAGGTAACATTTCTCTCTTGGTTCTCCTTAAAATGTAATTACTGGTGGGATAATGAGTACATTCAGGAATCCAGAGATTTAAGATGATATGGAAGCTTTGGAACTACCATTATAAAAGTTTATTTACTTTACAGAGTCCAGAAAAATGTTTAAATGAAACCATCTCTACACATTTAGAGTTGGCATTAATCCAAGTCAGTATTGTGATGAAAATTTTTACCTCAGGAAAATACACTCTGTAAAGGCTTAGGATTAAAATAAAGTAAAATTATTCCTTTGATCCCAAGGCTAAATCTAAAGTAATCTGCAACAATAGGCACTTTTCTGTTAAGGATTCCCAGTCCTTTGAGGTGCGGCCAGTGCTGTGTTTAATAAAGATTATGAGGCTGATTGCTTTTCACACACTGACAGCTCCCTGTTGTGTCTTTTATATGAATGGAAGAGATTATATCAAAGCTCTGTCTTTCTCCATGGTGGCCACCTGCTCTTCAAAAGGGTGTATCAAACTTTTTTTGGGAAATAATGTTAGGGGTCCAAAGGAAAATATAGAAACTGATGTTAAATCTGCATCTAAGCTGGGCTGCACAGTAAGGTGAATAGCAATGAAGACTGGAGCCAGAGCCCCTGGACAAGCGAGAGGATATCTGCCCAGTTGTTTTATTTACCAAGACTTGGGCTGAAACCTAATGCTGGTCATGAACAAAGTGTAAATAAGAACAAGGAGGGCATGAAAGAACCCTTATTCTATGTTGTGCATGCACAAATGAGCTTGGTAAATTTACTTCTGTAAATTCTGTTCAAAGAGGAACTTTCTTCAGTGAATATGGGAAACACAGTTTTTATATGAAGCCTTTTGTAAGGTAAAGTAAATAATTGCTAGAGGTCTTCAAGGTAATTGTACTACATGGGAATCAATATAACTCCTACATTACACTATTTATTCTACTTATGAGCCTGCATGTGTGTGGTAGGAAATAACTGCAGTCTTGCTGAAGTTTGCATTCAAAATAGTGAAAAGTAAATATGTTCTATGTTAATGCCAAGTAAACAAAGTTCATGGGTCCTAGGGAAATGAACCTGGGTCCTTAGGCTTTGCAGGCAAATGCCTTAACCACAAAGCCATTTCCCTACCCCCAAATCTGAGATTTAATGATACAATAGACAGAAACTTTAAGCTTTTAAAGTATTCCTAGTAAGGCAGTAAGACTTCTTATGAACTATGTAAAATTTGACATGCTTGTGTTTTCATCCATTTACCTCTTCTTTTACCTTTAAGTTGGGGCATCTATTTTCTGTTGTTTCATCATCATTCTTTTTCTACATTCTATCCATGGGCTGTCTTAACTTTTTTGTTTTGGCTTTTTGTTTTCTTTGAATGTTAACATTCTTGGTACCCAGGCTTATTTTTTCTAATCCATCCTGTTGAAAGTTGAGCTTATTTTCTACTTTATTTAAATCTCTTTATGCTTTCTATTTTCCTGTGAATAAATAGTATACTGGTCCCCCTTTATCAGGCAAGCTGGAAACACAAATATTGTCATGCTTCCTCCCTCTGCCTCAATTCTGACCACCATGTTAGTCCACCATGTGCTTTGCTGTCTTCACTCATACTAGTCTGGTTTTGTGACTCTTCTTTAATCATGTGAGACATAACAACTCTCAAACTGGCACCTATATCTCTCTAATTCTTGGGAAAACATTTGAAGTCCCTATTTTTGTATCCATGGCCTTTGGCACTGTGTCTCCTCAAACTCCGCAGAAAAAAACTCCTTCAGGGCTTTTTTTTTTTTTTTGGCTCTATAATGCAACTGGGTCCTCTCCTATTCTTTGGTGAAAGTGAACTTCATAAAGCTCCTGGATCCCCTGCACCTATTGCTTCTTGCAACCCTCTCTCTCCTTGGTATGCCTTCTTTAGTGACTGTACACTTGGAAAGTTCCATCTTATATTTTCTATCTCTCATTTATTTCTTTCAGTGTGTTAATGACTTTCCTCTGGGAAATCCCTGTTATGTGGGCTTCTCCTTTTTAAGAAAATACCATCCTGACATAAAAGATCTTTCTAAAATAAGCTAATGTTGCAACAACACTTGGATATTTAAGCATAGTACTTTGAGGTGATAAGTCCAATGACCTTGTGAAACTAAAAATAGTTAAGTAAGGTGCTGCCTGTCAAGCTTCAGTGTCTACAATGCAGTCTGAATTTCTTAGGCAGGGAAAGCAGTAGTGGAGTTAGTAGTGATAGTAGAGGTGTCAGACCCAGACAAGATGAGTCTATTTCAGGAAGCCACAAAGGAAAAACAACAACAACAACAATAATAACAACAAAAAATCAGAAGGCTGGTATAAGGTGGAGGGAGATTCTAGAAAACTCTGTAAGTCAAAACCCTACAACATGCAAACATCAAGATTAATGCAGTTCAAAAGTGGGTGAAAAATGAACCAGGCAAGGTATCATATAATATAATCCCAGTATTAAGCAGATTAGTGCAAGAAGATCCAGAGTCCATTGCCAGCCTGAGCTATACAGTGAGATATTATAGATGAGAAGAGAGGTAATAGAATCAAAGAGAAAAGAAAACTGTATATTTTCATTTCAATTTTAAAAATGCATTTTTGATTCAGCATTACTGGATTCATAGATGAGGATCCCATAGCTATGGATGGCTGACTGTACTTAAAGTTGTCAAGATGCTTGTAAGCATTTTCATTCTATATTGAAAAATAAATATGGATATTAGGATAATATGTACAGAGTTATTGTGAAAGTATCAAATAAAGAGAGTATTTTTATACAAAAAACTTGCCACTGTTAGGCAAGTCATGAAATGTCTTCAGTTGTCATCCTATTAGTGGGACACATGAAGGCCAGAGCTTGAACAGGCTGGGACTGCACAGGTGACCCATTATGGAAACTCCTAGTCATATTTCCAGCCTCAGATTTAAATAAGGCTTGATTCCTGCTTGCCATCTCTAAATGATCAAAATTGAGCTAGGAGCCTATTCCTGTTATCTTCTGATTCCACTAAGTCATGATGCTATGTTTTTATTTTTTGGAATTATTATATGGACTGTATTTGCATGTTGTTTATTTGCAAGTGCCACATCAGTATGCTTTCGTTTATTAGTTGGTTTATGTTTCCATGGTGAAAGATTGTGACACACATTTATAACATCCAAATTAATTGACATTACACAAGTGTTTAGAATGTCTTAAATTTATATAGTATAATTCCTTCAAAGTTCTACATTCACCAAAATGGAATTTGTCAGATGATGTTTTAGTTAACATGAAAGAATTCAGTGGATTTATGTATTGGCACTATAACTTAGAGTCTTATTATATTTTTATATCTTTTCCTCTTGGTAGCTCATAAAAATGCACACCCACATCAGGACTGTATGGAAGTGAATGCTTTGTAAATATAATTTGATGTCGGAGAATGTTAGACATGTAAGTTCAGAGTGATTGGTGTAAAGTG
Organism: Orientallactaga sibirica; assembly: GCA_036365145.1. Taxonomy (NCBI): domain Eukaryota; kingdom Metazoa; phylum Chordata; class Mammalia; order Rodentia; family Dipodidae; genus Orientallactaga; species Orientallactaga sibirica. The sequence goes on from JAEOAD010000008.1 coordinate 15,464,419, forward strand.
AATTGGATGAGACCATATAGTTGAATTTCCCAGATGATAGAAAATAGGCAGTAGAGAAATACACACAAAATGAATTTTGAAAGACTTATTTCATGTTTACCCATCAGTACACATTATCTTAGAGATAGTACAGATAATCTGCATGGAACATTGTACCAGAAATATCTTTCTCTGAGTCATTTTAGAACCAGCTCTTGTATAAAATGTTACTTATATAATGGGTTTACTATCTTCACTTATTTTATTTATCTTTTGACATTCTTCTACTGACTCTCCGGACTTCAGACTGCTGTTAGACCTGCCAGATGTGCTCTTGTGGCCCATGAAATCAAGCGTGGGTGAGACCTGGTGCACAACAGGAAGGCGACCCATACTTGGTTTCAGAGGCTGCAAGAATTCCTCCGTTTTCGAGGGGATATAATTTGTGTTTATACAGAACCCTTGGGAAAATAAAACACCCTGACAAACTGGTTTCATTACAGACAGAAGGAAATGAGAAACCAAGGGTTAGGGGTTGTTCAAATGCTTGCCTCATAAGCATGAAAACCTGAGTTCCATCCTCAGTAGCTCACATAAAATGCTGCCTATGGCCGCATGTGCCTATAATCCCACTGATAAGGAGGTAAATAGATCCCTGGGGCATGCTGGCCAGCCAGAAAGCTGCTGAGTTCCAAGCAAATGAGAGACTTTATCTCACAGGGAGGTGGACAGTGTTTGTGAGGATGACACCTAAGGTTGTCCTCTGTACATGTTCACAGACATGCACACATGTATGCTCACTGGTAAACACTTGAACATGCATATATGTACACATTAAAGAAAAGAAAAGGATTGTGAAACCAAAATAACTTCATGCTCAAAAAAGCTTTTTTTTTTTTTTAATTCTGTAAGTGATTTGAAACAGGTAGACAATTTTTTAGTCTTGTGCAAATGTGAGGATTCTTTATACTAAACAATTAGATCATCATTTTCCACTCCTGCGGTGGCCCAGTTGTCCATAGTCCTAGGATGACTTCTGGGTGGGTAGCAGAGATGCACAGACAGGGATATAAGGAAAGAGTGAGAAGTTTCCTGAGACCCTCTTTTATCCTTGGGCATACTCCCACTCTTTTTTTTTTTTTTTTTTTTTTCCTAAGCCACATCTTTCTCACACCCAGCTCCATTCACATATGCTTGCCTGTGGAGCCAAAAGAAAATGTAGTTAAAGACATGCCAGAATCTACCTATGTGTGTAGGAAATCAGAGTAATTTCAAATTAACCCATCTGGGAAGATGAAGAGAAGCAAAGAAACTGAGGTAAATAAAACATATATTGTGAAATACATTACTTCATTGCTGTTCACTCATTATTGACTGTGTTTATTGAACTGTTATTTCTAAATTTTGCCCTAGACACTGTAATTTAATTTTGCTGGGGATGGGTGCAGCATGGTGGTACTGATATATTGTTACCATTAGTCCATAGGGACTTTTTCACAATTGCTTTTTATTTTCTCTATCAGAATTCACAAGGCCTGGATCCTTGGCATAGAAAATCACGCTAGAATGGGAAGCCATGCCAAGCATATATTACATAGCTCCTGGCCATGGTGTTTTGGTAGGCTCACTTAGAAAAATGTAAAATTCATTTCCAATGAAGATTCATTCTATATTTCCTTAATTGACTTTCATATTTTTACTCTTTATAAATTTTATTTCTTTGTTCCACTTAAGGTAGTTTAATTTAAAAATATGTAAAATTTATAAAGGACAGATCCATGTTTTAATGGACTCTGATGCTTAAAACAAGTTGAACAGGTTTTCATGTGTTGTAAAATGTTAAAGAAAGGAAGTTTGCTTGGAACTGTTACCTCCATTTAAGGAGTTTCCTTGGACATTCTAGACAAGTATAATTCCATAGATATTTCTTCTGTGATTGAAATTACCTATAATCTTTGCTAATTTTATAACCATCAGTCAATATACAAACATGGGTTATGTGATTGAGGAACTACTAAATTGTATGAAGCTTCATGTGGTTAATTGCTAGTATATTAGAATGCACAATTCTAGGGTACTTGATTGTACAGATAATTTTTCTAGATTAAAAATATACTTAATTCATCTTTATCAATTTTCTTGTGAATTTGTAATAGTAATAGTAGGTTTTTGGGTAGTAGCTTAAGTGTATGCATTTTAAAGAGTAGTTTTAATTCATCACCATTTGGGCTGCTATACTAGACTTCCATAAATGAAGTCGCTTATAAACAATAGATATTTCCCACAAATCTGTAATCTTAGCAATCTAAGATCAAGGCACAAGCACATTCAGTATCTGATGCATGCCTGATTCTGAGTTCGTGCATAATGCCTTTTCGTCATGGCCATATATGGAGGAATAAGTGTACAAGCCCTTTCAGCCTTGTTTATAATGGTCAACACACTAGGAATGAATCACCTTCTAAAGGCCCTACCTGCTAATGCCTTTACCTTGGGGTTTAGGACTTAAAATACAAAAACAGGTGGAATAAAGTCATTGAGAACATTGCGTCTTTATTCAACAAACTATTTATAAAATAGAATGAGCTAAAACAATGTCCCAAATTATTTGGAATTTTAGAAATGATGAAATTGTACTTCAGCAAGTTTTTCTATTCAAAATTTAATAGACATCTTATATGAATGTATATGAAGATTTATGAATTAAAATATCCTAACTTTCAATCTTGCAAGTTTGCCTTTACAATTGCCTCTTGGAGGAGTTTGTACTTTAAAAAATATTTTATTTTTATTTATTTATTTGAGAGAGAGAAAGAGGAAGAGAGAGAGAAAGAGAGGGAGAGAGAATGGACATTCCAGGGCCTGTAGCCACTGCAAATGAGTTTCAGACACATGCATCACCTTGTGCATATGGCTTTACCTGGGTACCAGAGTATTAAACCTGGGTCCTTTGGCTTTGTAGGCAAGCACTTTAACTGTTAAGCCATATCTCCAACCTGAGTTTGTTATTAATAATTTTCTTAAAAGCAATCTTAAACCAATGTCTATTTTAAAATGATGTATCTATCAAAATACTCTGAAAATAGCTATTCATAATATATATTCATGATTCTTATCATATATTTCTACTTTATTTAGATATTTTAATTTTATTTCACATTTAAATTTATTACAATGTAAATGGAAAAGAAGAGTCACTCATCATAAAATATAACTAAGAAACACCTGCCTAAAATATAATTCAGTAAACTTTGTTATAGATTCCCTACCAGACAGTTGTGAGGCCAGGAGTCTCTTCCCTTCTGTTAGTGATTAGTAAATTGTGGAAAAGTGTTAAGTAGAAGAGTCCAGCATCTGTATAAGATCAATCCTTCACTTCCTCTTTTAAAATTGTCATATTTTAAAATTAATTAATTTTTATTAGTTGATAATTTTATTTTTAATATTTATTTATTTTATTTGTTAAAGAGAGAAAATGGGTGCACCAGGGCCTCTAGCTACTGAAAACAAATTCCAGACTCATGTGCAACCTTGTGTATCTCCCTTACATGGGGTCTGAGGAATCAAATCCCTGGTCCTTAGGCTTCATAGGCAAGTACCTTAAAGGCTAAGCCATTTCTCCAGTGCCTTAATTGTGAGTTTTATAAGCATGGTCATATTCATTCATTGGTCATATTTCCATCCAGTTATACTCTTCTGTTCCCTCTCCCATGCCCCCCTTCTTCTGAGGGCCTTCCTCAAGTGGGTTCATCTATATTCACTCAGGGTCATGGATATACCAGTTAGTCTCTGTGGAAGTCAATGCCTCAGAATACTCCTTCCCACCCAGTGACTGTTCTAAACATTCACTCTCTCTTCTCAAATCTTCCCTGAATCTTGTAAGGTCTGTTATAAGTTCTCCTTTAGAGTTGAACTCTCAGCAGCTTCTGGTTTTCTTCTTTAATGAGCTTTGAGTCTCCTCTGTGTCTATCACCACCTCCCTGGAGAAGGTTCTGTGGCTAGCCATAAAAGCAGCACTCATATTTAATCCACCACAGTTTCTGTAACATTTCTTGCCCTAGCAGATGTCATGGAAATGACTGTCTTGTGCTGAGCAGTTAACCAAGAATGAAGACAGCATGGATTAAAGGACATTAAACATAGACATTTAGAAGAGTCAGTGCCCAGACTATGGAATGTAATGAACTTGGGAGTCCTTACTCAGGGTGCTTGCAGGCAGGCATTGGAGTTAGGTTGGTACCAAATAGGGCTGATACTTAATTCCAGAAAGTGTGAGGGACTGGGATTTTACCCAAGTGGGAGAGGAGGAAACTCACTTGGGCTTTGGTTAGCCTACTCTACTCACCATGTGGGATTTTTGATGTGGGATCAGCTCTACAGTCACTACTCCTGTGGCCTCAGCTACAGTAGAGGCTCAGCCAAATGTTAGAGTCCAGTTACTGAATGTGGTAGCTCACACAGACCTCTCTATGGCCATGATATGACTACCTAAAAAGAGATGAACACAGTCCCCAGTCTTGCTCCAGCACATGTTCATGGCTACATGGTTTTGTTTGTATGGTGCGGGGAGGCGAGGCCGACATAGTAGTGCAGGCTTTTCCAAGTGTACAATTGTGTACATTCTCTGATTTGTTTTCTTCACTTAAATCTCATTTGAATTGTTACTCTTGTTTATGAAAAAAGCACTATTTAAGAAGAAAAGCTTATTTTTAAATGTTAATTAAGTGGTATTTAGAGAAATTGTTTCTCACTGCAAACATGTAATTTGTATTATTCATAAAGTAAAAAAATATTGATGGTGGAAAGGATGGATAATATAAGGGACTGTGTATATTGTAGAAATCATTTATTTAAGGAAAATGGCATGCCATTTTTTTCTTACATTTTTCTATTTTTCTTAAAAAATTACTTCCCTACAAATATTAAGTGAGAGTTTGTCACTGTTTGTAAGTCACTAAGGATAACTCTGAAGATGGAGACAGAATTTAAAGAACATTATTAGAATAGATATTTATATAGTTAGTTGAGAAAGATGTTCTGCAGTTAAGTTTTCTAAGGTAGAGAAATGCTAATTAATATGCAACAGGGCTCTCAAATCATAATCTTTGAATACATCTTTTCTAATAGAGAGAAATGATTTTTAACACTACCAGATACAAATCTACAAGGTAAATGTAATTTGATGGACTGTAGGTACTTAGAAATTTTTTATAAATATTAATCCAAACTGTTACATCTGTCAAAAGCAGGGATTCTTGGAAATTCAGTTGATTTCCCCTGTATGAGATTTGACAAAATTTGAGGACACATTCAGTCTTGATAACCTAGACAGTGTTACAGATATTTAATATTCAGGCATACTTGCTTGTTAAAATACACAGCACAGGGTTGTGGGGATTGCACAGTGGTTCCAGGTACTGGCTTGCAAAGCTGCTGGCCTGGGTTCAATTCCCCAGCACTCACATAAAGTCAGATGCACCAAGTGATGCATTCATGTGAAATTTGTTTACAGAGGCAAGAGGCCCTGGCATGTCACATTCTCTCCCTCTCATCTGCTTGCAAATAAATAAAAATAAAATATTTATATAATGTACAGAGCAGTTATCCTTGGCAGCCTTCACACTCCTCAAAAATATTACTCATCCCCAAACCACAGCAGTGCTCAACTTGTAAAAACATACTCTAGAGAATTAAATTTTATATTCATCTATTAGTGCCTTAATGAGAAATCTTTCAATGCCATTCTGTTGTTTCATGTTCAAGTGTTGGATCATTGTTTTTCAGCAAGTCATACTTCCCGAGGAATAAAAGGTGTCTACATGTTCTGAATATACCTTGAGGAAGTAGACATCAAGTGTCTGCTAGAGCTTTGTTTCATTTTCATACGTCTTGTCCCTTTCTTTCATTCTGTCACTGGGTTATTACATTTGATTTTTTTAAAACTGAAAATAAATGGTAAAGAAATGTTAAAACATGCATTATCTGTCACCATGACCATTTTAATGAAGGCTTCATTCCATTTTCTATGGGCCAACCTTTTCCTCAGCCGACTGTATCCTCTTCTGATTGACACTTGTGATTCTTGGCAAAGCAACAGATGCAGATGCCCAGTAATGCAGGATAGGACAGCAGAGCATGTCAGCAAAGCGGACTCCCTACTTCTTCCTCTACAGTTAGAAAAGTAAGAAAACACATAACTTTCTAGAGAAGGAAATGTGGAGCTGATAAAATCCCTATTCCTGTCAACCCTTCAATGGATAGAACTTAGAAAACTAAAGAGAAGGCTTCTCTTACACCTTCAATTTAGTAAAAATTAGAAATAGAAGGAAAATGCATTCCTACTCTTATCTATAAGCTTGCATCCACCACTATTATTTTCATGTGTTATTTCAGTCTTTTATGGAGTACAACCTCATGATTATTTTCCCTTCTACTTCATTTTACTTAATTCAAAATATGCTTCATACACTAAGCACTAATTCAAGGCACTCACATATGGAACTGAGGGTGAAGAATTGCCTCTGCCCAAAATAAACTCTTAGTTTGGCACATAAAATTGTAATTACAGAGAATATGCAGGTTTTTTTTCTAGTATGTGTATATGTAGCATATGCTTTATGGTATATGAGTGAGTGGATAGTGTGTACATATGTGTGTGCAGATCCACATACCCATGCTCATGTGTGTGAAGGCCAATGGAGAATGCCAAATGTCCACTTCTATTGCTCTTCCACATTGCTGACTTGGGAAAAAGTCTCTCACTTAACCTGGAGCTGCATTTGTTTTCCAATTCAGATTGAATGACCAGTAATCCCAAATGATTTTCTTGTTACTACCCCACCTCACAGGATTGGAGTTGCAAGTGTGTGCAGCCATGGCTGGCTGTTAACATGAATATTGGGAATCAAGCTCAGGGTGTCTCAGGCCCTCATGCCTGACACTTTTGTCACTGAGCTACCTCCCTCTGCCCAACGTGCATTTTGATATATCTCACTTTACATACTAGTGTACCATTAGCATTTTTATGTCCTCACACTCTCCTTTTTATTATCATTTTAATGGCATGATTAATTTGGGTTTAAAAACTGTGCAAAGGGCTGGAGAAATGGCTTAGTGGTGAAGGCAATCACCTGCAAAACCAAAGGACCCCGGTTTGATTCCCCAGGACCCACATGAACCAGATGCACCATTGGGGGGGGGCATGCATCTGGAGTTTGTTTGCAGTGGCTGGAGGCCCTGGCATGCCCATTCTCTCTCTGTCTTTCTCTCTACCTTTTTCTCTGTCTTTCAAATAAATAAGTTAAGTATTAAATAAAACAGTGCAAGTTATTTAAGGTAATATAAATTGTGAATTTTACAATATGAATTTTAGTGATAGAATCAACTCTCATGTATGGAAGTAAATTTATCTAGTACAGGACCTGGTTCCCAGCAAGTGCTTGGAGAATGCTCAGCCCTTTGTTTCTGTCCAAGCCTCAGGTTGGCATTCACTTTCTTTACTCTCCTTACATTTCCTTTTCATTGCTTTCTTTTCAATGATTTAAGAGCCTGAGATGTAGTCCATTTAACTGAGCCCTATGTAGAGCTGCCTTTGAAGCTTGATGTTCAGATTCAAATCCTAACTTCACCCCTTGATGACAGGTAAGTCATTTTACTTCTTGAGTCAGGGTGCAGTTTACACATGTGGTAGTTTGAATCTGAAATTCCTCTGAGCCTCATATGTTTGCAATTGAATCTGTGCTTATTCCCTACCTAGTGGAGCCTTTGCTACATGAAGCTTTGCTGGGGGAGATGTGTTACTAGGACTGATTTTTGTAGTCCAGCCCACTTGCCAGTGCAAGCTGGCTGACCCTTCCTGCTTCATTCCTTGCAATATGCTACAATGGGAGGAAGGTTTCTGCTTCTGTCATGCTTTCCCTGACATGATGAAGCTTCCCCTAAGAACTGTAAGCTGAAGTAAACCCTTTCTTGCCATAAGCTACTTCTGGCTAGTGTTTTGAACCAGTAATGAGAAGATAACTATTACAACATACAACACTTAAGATTTAATGTATCATTATTTTTATCCTGATCTGAACCTATCAAAATTGAAATAAAAATTTATGGTATTTCTAAGAAAAAATTCTTCCCCCATAATGTGCCACAGAGTACTAACAAGTAAAACTCATTCATCTTGAAATAGAAGCAAGCATGGTAGGAACACATTAGTTTAAGGAAATCTTTGATTTTTATGGGTTTTGATTACTAATACTCAATAATTTTCAATAGCCTGTTTCTCAGTTTGTTTAAGAAAATCACAACTCAGCGTGGAACCATGTTGTCCCAAGTAGCCCATTTAGTATACTTTCCAATATGCTATGTTAATGTATAGAAAACTGATGCATTTGTGTAATCACATTCCCTAACCCTGTACCTAGCAGCATTCTTCTTTATTTCTTTAATGGCTTACAAGGGCTTCCTGAGAATGGTTTCATAAGCAATTTAAAAAACTATTTAAAAAAGCTCTTTCAGGAAAGGAGGAACACTTCTTTCTTATCCAACATAAATTGTTCCTGTACAAAGGAAGCTATCAAAATCAATCTCTCTTTCATTCTTTAGGACAATCTTAGGCCTGGAGAGTGAAAGGCCTCTGTAAGTCCAGGGGAGAATGGGGAAGCACTTCCACCATGGCCACGGGCAGCAAGATGCTAACAGGGTGTGTGAGTTAGCTAACTTCCAGGAAGTAAACTCAAAACAAGCGCATACCCTCATGTATGTAAGATCTGCTCCCTGTTTCCTACCCTCTTATTTATTTATTTAGTTTGAGAGAGAAAACAAGAGTAGGCACACTAGAGCCTCTAGCCACTGCAAAAAAACTCCAGACACATGTGGCACCTTGTCCTCTGGCTTATGTGGGTTGTGGGGAGTGTAACCTAGGTCCTTAGGCTTAGAAAGCAAGAGCCTTAACCACTGAACCATCTCTATATCCCCCTTTCCTACTCTCTTCTTGTCTGTTATTTTATTTTTATTTATTTATTTATTTGAGAGACAGAACATGCACACCAGGGCATCTAGTCACTGCAAATGAACTCCAGGTGCATGCAGCACCATGTGCATATGAATTATGTGGGTTCTGGGGAATCAATCCTGGGTCCTTGGGCTTTGCAGTCAAGTAACTTAACTGTTTAAGCCGTCTCTCCAGTCCATGTCTAGTATTTTATAATTTGATGTTAAGACAGTGTGGATGGATAAAGATGGCCATGGTTCAAAGATTATCTATTTTGAACCTCATATCTAGCTTCAGTCAACAACTTTATCTGCTTTACTTATTCAAGGATTTAGTTATTTTAGGTTCTGTTAGGCAACACATCATCTTTTTGTCCTTCTATGACCACTCTAAGGTTTGACATCCATTTTCGCATGCCCAAAGGATTTCAGGATTTTTAATGAGATCCTCCATTCAGACATAGCCCATTTTCACATTCTTATGTATATTTGTGTGTAAGTTTTATTATTGTTACTATACTTTTACAGTAATTTAAAACTGATTTCTGGATGCAGTGAAGATGAATTAATACAGGAGCATACTATGAAATACTCCTAGGAAAGTAAGTGTGGACATGTTTTTGATAAGTTGGAAAAAGGAAGATAATATGCTTGGAATGTTTCAAAGGAATTGCCAGTCAAGAGAGACACATAGACAGCTACAGAGCATCACAAGAAGCTGGAATTAGGATGAGCCACTAGGAAATGGGTCTGTAGACTGCTTCTGATACTGTGAGTACCAAGTTGGGAAGGGAATACTGTTTATTAATTTAACAGGCATTTCCTTAATGACTAGTGCATTGAAACTCTAACCTAGGAGCTGATTCTATAAAGACCTGCAAACATAGCTCTGTCTTCCATTTTCTTACAATATTGAGGGAGAGTCATAGGTATACCCAAACAAGTAAACTAGAGACAAAGTGGGTTGAGTGCTAAAGAGACAGCATTAGAATTTGGACATCATTCTCCAAACTGAGAAGTGAAAATCACAGAGCCCATATCTGTTTAATATTTAATAAGTTGGATACTTCTTAGTTGAAACCTAATCAGCATTTTAAAAATAATTATTGGTGAATGGTTTCTATGACAACACAATCTAAACAATAGGTGGCACAAAATCTGAATCATGTTTTTCAGGAGTATGAAATGAGTATCACACTCCAGGAAAAAGAGAGTTAGTTATGCTTGGGATCCATACCTACTTGGGGAAAGAGACAGTGAAACAGCATTGTGAAACAACTGCAATGTATTTTCTGTATGGAGGGAACTTTAATGCAAACATAAGACCATATAGGAGTAGGGATTTAGGTGTCCCCTTATTAGAGGAGAAGTGGGTTTTCCAAAGGATAGATCCCTCTGAAGTATTCTGAAAGGGATCCTGACTGCTTATACCTAAGTTTTAACATACTGGGGACTTTAGAATATATCCAGCTATGGACAAGATCCCTGAAAGAAAAATATAACTGCATAAGATGTTTCAACATTATCAACCTTGTTTTTTTTTTAACCTCTTGCTATACCATTAAGCTACTATTTTCACTTATCATCTAGTTGGAAAGGGGTCATGCAGAACTATTATGATGTTGCCCATCTTCATAAACCCTTTCTAGTGCTCCGGAGGGTCAAAGCATGCAAAGGAAACATTTTCTTCCAGGCACTGCTTTCATTCATTCATTTTTAATAAGGAATTGTTCCCAGGCATAAGTCATGCTATTATTAATTTCAAATTAAAACCCAGACTATGTATGACCTCTTTAAATCATCTATTTTCCAATTCATTTATTTCAGCTATAATTATGACTGATTGCTCAGTTCTTATTGAAATAGCTGAGTGTGGTTTAATTTTAGTTGAAGCTTTTACAATAATAACTAGGGATTCTTTTCCACACAAATGTAAATGATACCTTTTTTAAAACCTTGTAGAAATAAGATGACAGACTTTTAAAAACTGATCTATCTCTCTCACTGCACTGAAGAAAATAATTTGTTTATTCTGTTAATATATCTAGGCAGTTCTGACCAATGGAAATGTCCTTCTTTTAGGGGGAAAAACATGTATAAATATATCAGCCATTAAATAGTTAATTTACTGGTATTAAAAATATAAATGTGTGCACACACCCCACACTTATACAGAATCACATATATAAACATGTGCAGAGATTTGAAGCAAATATTTTCTAATAAGACACTACATTTTAAAAAGCCTTTATTAAAAGGTCTGGTTTACACTTTGCATATTGAGATTAGAACAAAAAACCCCATTGATTGTTTTTATTTTGTTAAAAGATTCAACCTTTCTCTTTGACCCTGTGTTCTATTTAAGCACATTCTTTATCATCTAGCAGAAATCCATTTTAAATATTGTTTTGGAAGCAGATTCCTGATGCTCTCTACTGCTATTAGACTTATTTTGCATGTGTGATGTTCTGCACATAATTGTCTATTGATATGAAGCAGGCTGTGGAATGATTTTTACGCTTTGATCACCAGAATAATCGATTTTTAACAAGTCCCGGTATGGCAGCAGTTGATGGTGGTGTGTGTCTGAAGGCTTCATTGAAGGGTTGCATTTGATTTGCTGTGGCTAAGTGCTCTCTTCCGGCAAGCTTGTCTGTGAAGACTTCCGCACCCAACTGAAGATCTTTTAGGGGGTTAGAAAATGCTGCTAAATGTTATTTACTGATTAAAATATAATTATAGGCAGTCTCCATTACACGGACTCATCAATTTGTCATTGGTGCTGCTTGCTGTAAGCTTTGGAAGCGCTAATGATATTCTGAACTAGCTTTCCCACCAAACACATGGAATAAAAATCAGGGCCTGTTTCATTACTCTGAATGCACAAGGTTAGTGGCAAGGGATTGCGGCTTTTTCTAAGTGATTACTAAGTTTTTGTGTTCTGTTATTAATCTAGATGAGAAGGCATTGTTTTCTTCAGAGAACAGCCAGGAAGTCAGACATCACTTGAACCTTGAACTCTCAGCATCCTAACATAAAGGAGACATGACATTGCAAGTCTTATGGCCCACATGTGAGCTGTGTGCTTAGCTGGACAACTACCAGCTATCATCAGATTTCTGAAAATAGGAATATAATTCCCTATTTTCTACTTTCATCCTTTTTTGCATGTGTATGTGGCATATATGTTCATATGTCTGTTTCCAAGTATGTGTGTGTGTAGTATGTGGTGTGTGTATGTGTTTGCATGTGGTGTAAGCAGATGTCCCTGCCCTGTTTCCAGCCTGTGGAGGAAGCAATTCCCTCCTCTATCACTCTTCTGTCTTGTTTACTTGAGTCTCTCACTGAACCTGGAGCTGGCACCATTTTTTTTTTTTCTTTTTTGGTGAGACTAGTGGACCAATGTTCCCCAGCAACCCTCCTGTCTCTGCTTCCTCTGTGTGGGGTTACAGGCCTGTGCCCCGGTTCCTGGCTTTTTACATTGGTGTTGAGGATCAAACTCAGGTCCCAGTATTTATGTGGCCAGTGCTATTACCCACTGAGCCATCTTCCCAACTCCTTGATCTATTTTTTTTGAATCTTAGTTATGAAGTCCAAGAATTGTCCATGGGAAGATTGGTGATGTAATACTGATTGTTTGGAACATGAAAAGGTTTTAGTTTTTGGGGGAAGGATTTTTGTTTTATTTGTAGCATAGTTATCAGTTATTTTGGCATTGTAATCTTCTTCATAGATTCCAGAAATAATGCCCTTTAAAATGCTGGTGACATGACCTGAATATCCAGTCTCCTCTTTCCATTAAAATATATATATATTTTTTCACTAATCTTGATATTTTCATCTTGTCCCAAGACTGACAATTTTAAGAGTATATTTGGCAGCTGTGACTCTTAAGAATAGAATAGAATCAATGATTAAACTGGAAAAATTCAGGAAAACCAACCTGCCATAGCAAAGGAAAACTTATTTCTAGTTTTAGAAATAAATATGTCATTCTAAAATAATTGCATTTGTCTTTAGCCTACTTTTCTGAGAGGTTTAAATTCTAGATGTTTATCAGCTACTTTATTGCCATGCAAGGATTCAGATCAGAGGGAAACAAATATTTTGTCTTTCTCACAAGTACAATCACACTCACTATAAGAATTCAGCCACTTATTAAAAGAGTTTGTTACATAAGAATTTAGAGAATCCAACATCATAATAAACTTTGAGTTTTGTTTTCTAGCAAACAATGCATGAATGAGAACCAGATAATGACAAAACTGCTTACAACCTTGTATTTTTTTCTTGTGTTTTCATTTTTTATTAATTTAGTTTAGCATTTGATTCTTATTTTTTATGTTAATAAGAACAAGCCAAAATTTTTTGAGGGAACTGGGAGACTCTGCTAAATACATGCTGAAGCTCTTAATATGGTAGGTTCTCTAAACAGGATTTGTTAGCAATTTATTTCATGTCAGTTCTCATTATATTTTCTGTTAACAAAGTTGACCAAAAGAAACAATTCAACTTATTTCTCTGTTTATTCTTTTTTCTTGGGTGGTCTCTAGGACTCAATATTCTTTTGGGAACAAGTTTTCATTTCATTCTTAAGCATCAAAATGTAGAATAAAAATTAGGAGCTGACAAGGATTGAATAAATGGTGTGTTTTTATCCCTCTGCTTATTCTTCATATTGACAAGGAATAAAAACCTCTCAAGGGTCTGGTTCAAGCCTGACATTTTGGAATGAAACTTTGCTCAGCTCCAAACCACAGAATACAATGGGTTACCAATGCAATTAGTAACTGTTTAAGAGCCCTTTATTAAGACCTCTTAGTTCTCTCTTGTTTATTTGCCAAATCATGAATGCTGAATAACTCACCACTGTCACCACTCTTATCATATCTTAGAGTAAAATTAGACCCTTATCTTGAGTCTTTTCATTTATGTTAGCTTTTTCTTTTTTAGGGGAGAAAAGGACTTGCAATTGCCACATATTTGAAGACCATCTTTACTTTAATAATTTTTTCCTCAGAAAACATTCAGTTTCTATCACTTTTCTCAAATAGCAATTCCATCTTCCCCTCTAAAAACCTGTTAGAATAAAAGGTGCCTGACAGTTGATTAGGAAAGTGACTTCTTTTCAGATGAAACCTTCTGCAAACGTATTTACTTACCAAGGGCAGAGACAGCCTCTCTGGCAAAAATAATTGATATCCTTTCTGATTATTGTAGAAGGAGAACAATGAAACATGAAAGACCTTCCTTCTACTGTTGGAGATGAATAAATTGGGAAGAAACAGATTGTCATTAAATTAAGGTTTCCTTCTAGAAACATCTGGCCACAACACACATTTTGTATAATTATAGGAACTCTTTCTTTTCTCTTTGGGGTGTGTGTGTGTGTGTGTGTGTGTGTGTGTGTGTGTGTGTGTGTGTGTGTGTGTGTGTGTGTTATGCATGTATGTGTGCCCCATGTGTGGGGAGGCCACAGGTGTGCATTGTGTGTCCTCCTCTATCACTCTCCTATCTTATTTCTTTGAGATGGGGTTGTTCTCACTGAACCTGGAGGTTTTGCCAATTTTCAGTTGGACTGGCTGAAGAGTGAGCCCTGGTGATCCACTTGTCTCTAACCCACTAATTGGAATTATAGACATGGGAAGCCATGCTCAGCTTTGTATGTAGGTGCTAGAGATTAAACTCATGTCCTCACATTTGTGCAGCAAGTTCTCTTACCTGCTTAGCTATCTCCCTGCTGTATGAGTTCTTTCTTCATTGTGATTAACAATAAAGTTATTGTGATATTTTCAAATATTTCTGCCAAGGAAACAGGTATACTCTGTTTAGGTGAGGGAAAAATTATATACCTGAAAATGAGCATATATCTATATCCATGAGTGTCCCTGAAATGTTATGCAATTGTTATAACTTTAATAATTCACACGAATATGTACAATAGCATTTCTAACTCAAAGCTTATTAACTTTTGAATAAAACATAAGCTAAGCCCTTAGTTCCAGCATTTTTTAAGTTAAGTGGTCATAATAAAGCTCAGTCTAACTTTTGAAAATTTTATTTTGACATGGATAAAAAAATAGATAAATTTATAATACCCACCTAAGAGACCTGCTGGTTGCAAGGGTTCTCTGCAGTCATGCATCAGGAATTATGTAACTATTATCTGTTACTATATAATACATTTAAATAAATGTGCTCTGGCATCTGTTTGACCAAAGAGCAAGAAGTAAAAAAATTCTTTTGTTTTGAAAGAGGACCTGTTCCGTTCTATGAAACAAATAAAGTTTGCTTGCTATTAGTATCCATGTTATTTGTTGTCAGAGTGCTACAACCACAATGTCAAATCCTTTTAAACACCAGTACATTATTTAGGTATATTTGCAGCATTAATATTTTAGAGATCTTGTTATGAGTCATTTGCCCTTCTTAACATCTTAATTCCAGCTAGAACAAACTATTTTCTATAAATAGATTAATGTATTTTTTTTTCTTTTTGTTTTGGTGTTTCAAGGTAGGGTCTCACTCTAGCCTAGGCTGACCTGGAATTAACTATGTAGTCTCAGGGTGGCTTCAAACTCAAGGCGATCCTCCTACCTCTGCCTCCCCAGAGCTGGGATTAAAGGCGTGTGCCACCACACTCAGCAATGTATGTGTTTTGCATTTGAAATATATTATGACAGGCCAGTAGCTCATTTTAGAACTTGGTAGGGGTGAAGTTATTTACTATTAAAAAATAAAACCTGTAATTAAACAATTAAACCATAGCAAACCTAAGAACAAGAAACGGGACCACATTGTCAGATTCCATGTTTTGCAAGTACTGTGGAATGTCTCTGTCTTAATCTGAAAGTTTCCTATACATCTGTTCATACATGGCTGGTCCCGTCTGATCAGAGCACAATTGTGGGCATCTGCAGAAGCCATGCTTTGCTGACCTAATAGAATATCTGTCTTCAGAGAAGGAGAAAATTGGTTGTTTCTGTAGGTTATAAAGTTCCAAGCCATTGCTTGCCACCTGAGAGCATTAGTTCCATTATATTGGTTGTTCCCATAGTTAAGGAGTGGCTAGTCAGGTGGTTAACTATCCATGTCTCTTCTCCATTAGGTATTAGCCATTAGGTAATAAATTGGACATCATGCATGATTTTCATGTTTTATATAATGGAAGATATTATGTTAAATTCTGTGCACCCAAATGTGTTTTGCCCTTCCCAGGCAATCAAATTTGCTGTCCTGTGGAAACTCTTAAAAAGTTCCCCATTTTCAAAGGATGCTCCATTTTTCCACTGGGTTAACAGATTTCTGCCTAATAATCTTTGACTTTCAGGAGTCACACACAGTGTTATAACTTGATGCACATTTTGTTACATCTGTCCTACAGTCATTTAACTCAATAACAATGCAATTATCAACAACAATATAATTTTAATAAATCTTTGGACAAGAATTTTGTTATAGTATTGTCACACTAATAAATCTTCCATGGATATCCTTTATCATCTTGAAAGTATATATTATAAATCACAATTAAACTAATAAAATATATTCAAGAAAAATAGTAATTTTAACAACACAGTGTGCCAAATGTTTCACTTTTAAGCATATGATAAGGTATAAGACCTTGTAACTATTCTTGCACTACTTTTCATTATTACTCATCTTTTATGGAGTTTATTACTAACCATTTGAATGGACAAAATGGAAGTTAGGAGGCTGACTGGGCCAATGGAAAGACATCAATTCCTTAGTGGTGAAACAGAATCAATAGAAGGGAGGTTTTGAATGCTATCTCACCTGTCATATATTGGCATTAATATATCAGTCCTGTTATCAAAGTGTTTTTTTAATCTCATGAATCAAGTTCTTGTGACATATATGACATTTATTGTTTTTAGATAACAATAACAATTCATGTCACTGAAGAATTTCACTGAAAATAATACATAGCCAGATAACTTATTGCCAGTATTTTAGGTTTGGAATCTGCACTATTACAGACAGAGGGAATCCATGCTACTACCTGACCAACTCTAAAGGATTTTAACTGAAATGTCATCTAAATGCAAAGCCTGTGCTATTTTATCATTAAGTCCACAGCAAATTCTAGACCATTCTCCATGTTTCTAGTCACAATTCACCACATTATTTTCATTCCCTTTTAAGAGAACAATGAAATTTGTAACATTGCAGATTATCAAAATGAATTATGGTTGAATAAAAACCATATAGTTTCCAATCAAAATTTCACCAACCTTTTCAATACCCCTTGTTTGGGTGGAGAATCAAAGGATAGAAACTGTTCCCAGTGGAAAGCCACAATGAATGCTTTATGTGGAAGCCAAAGTTAAAATGATGCCAACAGGCAGATGGAAACCAAGTCTGAATGTGAAAATTCTGAGCCAGGTTTCTTGCTGTGGTTTTAATGTAACCCAGTTGTACCCTGATTCTGCTCTTCCTATTACTGAGGCTCCAGTTAGTTATGAATTGAATTCCCATGCAGCTATCTTGTGGCTATTGTAAAATGCCACATGATATTTTGTGCTAAGTCAATAAAAACCTCGTGCCACTACTGTATTTATTTTGAGTTTGTAATATCCATGCATTTACCCTTTTTCTGACATTTTCCAAGTCTCTCCCTGCAAATTAGCTAGCCACAGAGCAAAGCTTTCTTTTAGCAATTGACAGATTGCTACTGCAGACCTAACCACCAATTCACACCCCAGGGAACTGTCCACCCAGGGAAGAGATTTGCTATCAGTCCTCTGACACTTCGGTTAGTTTAAAAATTACCCATAGGATTTCAAGTACTTGAAGGTAATTCTTAAAGGAGCATGGTAAGATATTGGTTGTTTGAAGCTTTAGCTGAAACATGAAGAGAAACAATAAAGCAGGATCATTTGAATTGGAGAAATAGAGGTGATTTTAAGAGGTCATTGAATACATTTTCTACTATGACTTTCAAGTTCTTTTGAAGAAGGGCAACAGTAAGAAATACAGTTTTCAACATGATATTATATTCCTATGTTGAAACCAAAGTTTTGTAAATGGTATTATATGTGATTATCAAAAATTGTTTGTTTTTGCCTGACCTGGAATTCACCATGGAGTCTCAAGGTGGCCTCGAACTCATGGTGATCCTCCTACCTCAGTCTCCCAGGGCTGGGATTAAAGGCGTGCACCACCACGCCTGGCTAATTGTGTTTTATTTTTATTTTCTGCAAGTGTGTATTATATATACATGGATGTATGTTGGTAATCATGCACATGTGCACATGCATGTGGATGCAAGATGATATGTGTGTTTGTGACTCTTTCCACTTGTTTTGTTGAAACCAGGTTTCTCATTGACCCTATAGCTCACTGGTTCATCTACACTAGTTAGGCAATGATCCCTAGGGATTCCACTGTCTCCTCTCCACAGTGTGGGATAATAAACTCACACCTAGCATTTTATGTGTGCTCGGTGTCTAAACTCAGGTCTCTTGTTTACCAAGCTACCTTCCCAGTCTTCAAAGCATAGATTTTACAAGCTAAACATATGACTCCCATATGATGTTTCATGTTTCAACGTGATTGCTTTAGAATATCCAGTGAAGAAGGGTCCCTCAGTTTTCTCTTTCTCTCTGTGTTTCCAGAAGAGAATACAGTTTGACACAATGGATAACTCAACAGATTTAAGATCTGCTCTTCCCAATGTAGACACATCGTTCTTGCTACTCTCCCCACATTCTGAGTTCTTGTTAGAACATACAGGGAGAGAAAGAAGAGATTCATCCCCTATATGCCCACACTCACACTCCCAGAGCTGGAATAACCATCTTCTACTGCCATGAATATCAAAGTTCCTGGTTCTCAGCCCTTTGAACTCTGGGAATTGACAATTTCCCTGACCTCCCTTTCCCCATGCTGCCCCAAATCTGCAGCTCTGATCTGGGACTAAAATTTGCCAGTGGATTTTGTAGTAGGCAGGCTTGAAGACATATCCTGGGACTAGCAGGGCTTCATAATTTCATGAGCCAAATGTAATTTGTTTACATGTGTTTCTATATATTTTTATCCAATACTCTCTAGAAAGCCTTAATACACATCATAGAAAAATAAAATGAACACATGTTGAAGATTTCATTCAATTCATTAGTTAATGGCTCAGCAGAATGATGAGATTAGATACCGATTGTGTGGCTGAGTTTAATAAGGAGATATTAAAATGAGATTATTAGGTTAGATATAAAACTGATGTGTGTTAAAAATCAATTATAAACTTTAAAGCTATCTATTCTACTGGACAGAAATAATTTGCATTTCAAAAAAATAGAAATACAAAATTTAATGCATATTTTCACCAGCTATGAGAGTACCCTAGCAGTGAGTGAAACTATGTTCATTTCCCTGAATAATTCTTAATTAGGTCAATAATGATCTATATGGACAAAATAATGTCCACATGTAATATTGAAAACATACTGCCCTACTTTTTCATTTATATCTTCAAACTTGGTTACATTTCATACTTTTCTGTTTCTGTGGTATTTAATCTTGTTTCAGGCTTTAAGATGGTGATATAACTTTCTAACTTATTTTTCCTTAACCATTTTAAATAACATTACTTTATAAATATGATACCCCCAAACACCTATAGACAGGCAAGTCTTTTTTTGTGTGTTTTATGAATCAAAACTTAAATGATAGTGGAGGAAAGGGTCAAGAGAGAAGAAATCCTCAGTGATCCATCTTCAGGGATTTCGGCATTCTACAAAGTGAAAAATCATTTTATGTCAAGATTCTTTTCTCTCAAAAGCAGGAATTTTTCTTATGGTTAAACTTAGGTTCTTTTTTTTTTTTTTTCCTAGAGGGGGTCGAACAATTTTGTAGATATTACATAAGATGAGTTAGTTATCTGGAACTAACGTCTCACTTCACAAATGATGAAACTCCTTCAAACTAGGACAAACATTTGCACCATCCAGAGATTCCTTGGGGAATATCAGCTACATAAGGTAATTATCCCTGGACATA
The DNA here is from genome assembly GCA_036365145.1 of Orientallactaga sibirica. Classification (NCBI taxonomy): domain Eukaryota; kingdom Metazoa; phylum Chordata; class Mammalia; order Rodentia; family Dipodidae; genus Orientallactaga; species Orientallactaga sibirica. The sequence goes on from JAEOAD010000008.1 coordinate 15,484,402, forward strand.
GAGGGGTGAGGACCAGTCACTAGAGAGGAGACTTCCAGCCAAAAGCACTTGTCCCCCAGATCACACTTACTCCTCCTTACTCCTAAAATGGGAAGATCTGTTATAAGGACAGAAGGGTGGGCTATGGGTAAACATTTTTGTAAAATTGAAAGGCACTTTGAAAAGATGTAGTAGCTTTAACTATTCCTGACATAATATCAAAGTACATTTTTTCATCCCATCTAACACATAAAATCTAAACTTTAATTTACTTGTATATAGTTAGCTGTAACTGAGATCATGTTAGCTAAGTTGAGTTCAGTGAATTCTCCCTTCTAGATAAACTTCCAGATTAACATATACAAAGATCTGATAGTTATGATTCTTCCTAGACCATCACTATAAATTGCTCTAAAATTTCCAAGTTAAAGAGTACCCTTCTAATAAAATGTGCTATTATTGTATAAGGCTCTCCACCTGGAGAGGCTTCTAATTATGCCTTCCATGCATACAAATGCAGCTAGAAAAAACTGATAAATGGCCAACAGCTACTTCCCTGCTGATTACACAAAATTTCATTATAGTAGAACATTTAACAATTTAATTCCAAGCTCTCTTAGGAATAGTCTGTGAAATGTTTTGCTTAGCTCCCTTTTTAAGCATTAAATTCTCAGTTTAAATAAAAGGTATATCAAGCCTTTTCCATAAGCAGAGTTAAATCATTTAGTCACTAGAAATGAGCATGAAGATGACAGGTAAAGACAGAAGGAATGAACGTAATCAAAACATGCTCAAATGTTTTCTTCTCTTCTTCTCATATGAGAGACAGTAATTATGATATGGAAATGTGACACTTTTAAGGGGATGACTATTCTAAGATCACTAGGAGATAGATTTCTAATTCCCTATAAATTTTAGAAAATCACTCTTTATGCATATATATTTGATATTTATATCCTTTGCAGACTGCTTCAGATAGTTACTGTACGAGGTCTGGAGCCTCTTTTTAAAGGTGCCTGCCTTAAAATCCTATTCTCTGAATTACATTTGAGGAAAGAGAAGGCTTTCATATGTCTATTATGCCACTTGCTTCAATCATGGCAGGGACACTTGTCCCATTTTGAACTGGAAGTGCAGGTTCCAAAGTGATAGGCTAGGGACCTCTGCAGGTAGCTGTGAGGCATAGTGTGGGGATAAATTATAAGAGCAAACTATGGGAATGAAGTATGAGCAGGAACTGGGAATGTTCCATATGGACCTTACAAATAGCTCTTGTAAAATTTCTGTGAGATACTAAATTTCTTACTTGTAACTGTCTTTAAAGTTAATCTTACTACTATTTAATCCACCTGCTTAACACAATATACTAGATTTCCTCTGCCTTAGTGCACCTTTTCCTGAACAACACAAATGAGCAATATTGACAAGCAGTGTTTAGAGATGCTGGCTCCTTTCCTCTGAGGCCTGGTTGGACTCTCAATTCAGACCAAATATACATGAATTATAACACTGGAAACAACAAGGTCATTCTATGGACCCACAGATTTGTTGAAGGTGTTGCTTAATATGATTGCTCTTGATCAGAGTGTATGTGTGTTCTGTATCAACAGTCTAGCAGGTCATACCCCTAAATCCCTTCCTTTATCAAATCCGAGTCAAAAGTTCCTTACCATTTGCTCATGCAATATACTACTTGTTCATGTATTACTGTTTTTGCTGTTCAATAAAGGTATCAATGAGTATCTGTATGTAACAGAGGAGCCAAAGCCACAATTACATCAGAACAGTGGTGACAGCAGATGCAACAGGTTTACTAATGGCTGAAATTAAACTTCTTATAAGTTTTCCTTTGTTTCTCAGGGTGCTGCCAGAAGCAGCTATCCCACTCCTGAAATGGGGGGGTACCAGGAGTTACCCCTCCCACCTCTCAGCCTCTTAAAGGTAGTTTTCTCACTTCTGGATAGGAACGTTCCAGAGGTTAGTTTTCTCTAAATTCAGAGCTGTGCCCCCCCACCCCCAAATAGGGAATTGGGGTAAATAGAAGCCAAGTCTGCACCTGAGCAAGGGCAAGAATGGAGCCTTGGATATACAGCTGAGTGCCTTTCTTTCCAGCTGGACAGTGCACATCTGAAAGGTTTACCTGCTCTTAAAATCCTGTGATTCCCTTTGTGGTCCCTGAACTGTGTGGATTCTGTGTACACAATTTTGGATTTTCATTTCCTGTAAGTCCTAGGCATCTTACTACCCTTTTTTTTCCAAATATGATGAAGGAAGAGCAATTACTTCACTTATACCTGGAAATACTTCCTTCTTTCTTTCCTACCAGAAGTTTCTGGCTACTGAGAGAAGTTTAAATACAGTACAGTTACTCTCTGTGTCTCATGCACCCAGAAAACTTTTGATAATGAAGAACACAGGGTTGAAATCAGATCAACCTGTGTTTGTATCCTGGTGTTTTCCAGCTGCATGACCTTAACAAGTTTACTTACTTTGCACAGTCTTAGTATTCAGTACTGGAAAGGGCTGATCCTGCCCAATTCTCAGCCTCTGAGAAAAGTACTTCTCTATGCCTAGTTTTGGTAGAATTTACGGCACTTCCCCTATATCTTATCCTCATTTAAAATTATTTATTTGAGGGCTGGAGAGATGGCTTAGCAGTTAAGGTGATTGCCTGGAAAGCCAAAGGACCCAGGTTTGATTCCCCAGAACCCACATAAACCAGATGCACAAGATGGCACCAAGCATCTGGAGTTCATTTGCAGTGACTGACGGCCCTGACTCACCCATTCTCTCTCTACATATCTCTCTCTCTCTCTTTCTCTCTCTCTCTCTCTCTTTCTCTCACAAATAAAAATTTTAAAATATTTGAGAGAGAGATCACACATGCAGGTTCTGTAGTGCCTCATATGACTACAATTGACCTCCAGATGAATGTGCCACTTTTTGGATCTTTTCTGGCTTTATATGGGTACTGGGGAATCAAACCTGGGCTATCAGGCTTTACAAGTATACACCTTTAACTACTGAGCCGTCTCTCCAGCCCCTTATCCTCATTTGTATTTACTGCTTCATTTATTATTTAATTTATTTGAGGGAGAGGCAGAGAGAAAGAGGCAGAGAGAAAGAGGCAGTCAGAAAGACAGTGAGGATGGGCATGTCAGGACCTCCTGCCGTTGCAAATGAACTCCAGATGCATGCACCACTTTGTGCATCTGGCTTTATTTGGCTAGTTGGGAATCAAACCCAGTCTATCAGGCTTCGCAAGCAAATGCCTCTAATCTCTGAGCCATTACTCCAGCCCCTTTATCCACATCCTCATTTTTAAAGAAAGTTATTTTATTCATTGTTCTTATTGTGTTGTGTATAAATGTGTGTGTGCAGATTCACATGCCCATTGCTCACATGTGCAGAGGAAAAGATTGGGTGTTCTTCTCTCCCTCTTCCACTTCATTTCCTTGAGATAGAGTCCACATCAGACTTTTTACATACCAGCTGGGAATCACACTCAGGCTCTCACGCTTGCACAGCTAGCACACTGACCTGCTGAACCATCTCCAGAGCATTTACCCTCAGTTTTTGTTTGTTTGTTTGTTGTTGTTGTTTCAAGACTGGGTCTTGTTCTAGACCTGGAATTCACTATGTGGTCCCAGACTGGCCTTGAACTCTCAGCAATTCTCCTACCTTTGCCTCCTGAGGGTTGCATCATTTTTTAAAAATATACATTAACATTACATTATATATATATATATATATATATATATATATGATAGCTTGCCAGTCCTATGTAAGGAGTGAGGAAAGAGAGGCTGAAGAGGGGGAAAGAGTAGAAGAATGAGGAATTTGAAGCATGAACACATGATAGCCATATAATAATTTCGCCTATAGCATCTCTTTTAATCTCAATTTACTATGCCTACAAATTATTATGAGTAATTCATTTTACTATTAATTCTAGCCTTTGAAGACCTAACCCAGATTTTATCACTTCATTAAAATCTATTTAATTAGAATAACATTTGATTATATGTAACTTCTCTTGAACTGGAGTTATAGCTCAGAGGTAGATACTTGCCTAATATGAGCAAGTATCTGAATTTAACCCAAGCATGGATAAAAAGTAACTTCTCTCTCACAAAATCTCCATAGAGTTATTATCTATTACTTATTTATGTATTTACATTTACTGTTTTTGATTTTGCTCCTTTAGGATAAATGAATGTGAGTTTCTCATGTGCTTGACTGACTTGATTGACCTATAGAACTAGTGCTTTGTAACACATGAATTAGTTGAGCAATCAACTTTTATTTTCCTGCATATTTATTTACTTATTTATTGCTTGGCGGTAGTGTGGGTGGGGCATTGGTGGGTGTGTGATGTGGTGTGTGTGTATTATATGCATGTGCATGTACCCTTGTGGTGCCCTGCCTACGGAGGGGTCCTATAGTATACTAGAAAAATGTCAGGCATCCCACTCCATTACTCTTCTGTTCATTCTTGTTAAAGCCTGAGTTTTACTGATCCTGTAACTTGCCATTCTCCCCCAAGTTTTCATGAGCTCTAGAGATTTCTGACTTTCTGCTCCCCTAAAGGGTGGTTATTACAGATGGGTATGGCCAGATATGAGCTGCATAATATAGGGTTCTGGAGATTAAAACTCAGGTGGTCTCGGGCTGTAGTGTTTGCACAGGAAGCACACTTAACTGCTGATCTATCTCTCTCAGGCCTCCATGATTTCCTGAAGATCTTGAACTAAGATCTAGAAGTCAAAGGTTTAACTAATCCCTTTAGGTGTATATCATCCTGGTATTGTGGGAGGAAATACTTTCTGAAAGAATGGTTTCTACTTTGAGTCTACATTGATTCTCCTTGTCATTCAGGTTGTCCTTGTGCCAATGGTTTAGCAATGGATGAGATGACTGCTTTTTCCTTAGCAGGTATCCTATTTACACTGTTCCACACAGTTCCAACAATTGATGACTTGGGGAAGATGTCATCTCTAACTTGTGGGTCCTCTCATCATTTTGGAGTTGGGGAGGTTCAAATGAAGGGCTTTATTCCCACTTCAGCTTACACTGTGGTGAAAGTCATAGCAGACCTAAAATAACTGACTTTTAAAAATAAATTTTAGAAATTTAGTAAATGGGTGTTAGGAATTGATGAAACTTCAGCTGAATTTCCCCCAGGAGAGCTTAAGAGAGGTATGGATCACATTTTATGTCGTCCTATGAGAATGAATCTATGATAATTTACAGATTAAGGAAAGATAAATGTCCCCACTGTGACACATGGGTCTTGTGTTTAAACCTGACACTTAACTTCAGGTCAGTGCTTTATAAATTATTTAAGATTTTGAAAACTTTTGGTGAATTGCCCTTTCAAAACACCAAGATCAAATCAGTAAGTTTTAATTCCCTAAAGGGCAAAAGGATAGCGGGCTCTCTCTATATATTTAAGGATAAGCTAGTGATAATTTCTGAGAAAATGAAAAACACACATACATTTAAACTATGAATCATTTATCCAAATGATTAGCTCAAATGGGTACTGAAAATTACATTTTTATATTTTCAAATCATATATATATATATATTTTCACACATAATTCACTGAGGTGGTTATATTAACTAATGGTTACAACACCTAGATACCCCACTGAAGAAAATGTATGCCCCTCCTACATCAACCATTACCTATTGATAGCCTAATCTTGTGCAGGGATTGTGCAAGTAACCATCAGTTGTTTGATTTCCTGGGTGCAATGGTCTAGAAAACTGTGTTCCTTCGTTCTCTATCCCATCCTCTGGCTTTCACAGTCTTTAACCTCTCTTGATTCCCCTTTCTTTGGCAAAATAAAACCCATATGCATGTTTCTAGAAGATCTTTCTTTTTTACCATCTATGTGTCTGCATACATCTGTGATTTTACTAACAGTTCTTTTAAAGAAAAGCAAAGTATGAATAGTTTGCCTTGTCACAAGGTGTTGTGACTTGATTGCTTTTAATAATTGATTCTGGTTTATGACATAGATTTTCTGATCCACTTCCCTCTTTTACATTCTATACCTCTTCCAGGAGACATAAAAAGGCTGATGAAAAATTGCCTTATGCCTCAAGCACTCTATATCTTCCCTTAAAGGTACTCAATATTTATTTATTCAATGGGAGTATAATTTTCCTTTTATGCAAGACTTGGGTAGATACAGATGCGACAGACTGGAGGTGGGATACATAGACTAGCAGAGCTAAGGAAGGGGTGTATCAAACACCCGTGTTGAAGACAGGCCCAGGGAAAACAGAGATAGATATGGTTCTTCCCATTACTGGGAACTATGGAAACATCACCCAGCCATCCAAGAACACTGGATGTGTAAAGCTTGAAGCTAGAGCCTGACTCATCCTTTGTCAGTATTCTCATATAGCTCTGGCATACTTGGCACAATACCTAGAAGCATGGACAAATGCTATTGTTAGACTCACTGTTGATGCCAACATAAATAACACCCTGGGACTGGAGAGATGGCTCCTCAGCAGCTAAAGCACTTGCTTGCAATACCTAATAACCTGGGTTTGATTTCCCAGTACTCAGGTAAAGCCAGATGCACAGAGTGGTACATGCATCTGGAGTGTGTTTGCAGTGCCCGGACACTCTGGTGCACTCATTCTCTCTGTCTGTCTCTCTCTTTATCTTTCTCTGTTTGCAAGTAAATATATAAGAAATAACACTATGTAAATGCAAAACAATTTCTCTCTTCACCTTTGAAATGCTTTGTTTCTCCTTAGTGATTTCCATGGTAATTTTTTTTTTTTTTTTTTTTTTTTTTTTTTTACTGATAGAATAATGCTCATGTAAAAAGTGGTAAAGAGAGCTATATAATACTATGGAATCAGAGAAGAAAGTTATCCATCTACTTTTAACCTTATTGATGACACATTTGCATGTGTAGTCATGTATAGGTGCGCATGTGTACATACCCAGGCTAAGTGTCTTCCTCAATTGTTCCACAACTTACTTTTGAGAGAAAACATAGAGCTCACCAGTTCTGTGATGTCACCTAGCCAACTAGCCATAAGAATTGCTCTCTCTTACCTTCCAGTGCTGGGGTTACAGGTATAGGCACCATGCCCACCTTTATCTTTTAATTTTTTATTCTATACTTACAGAAAATAAATCAGGATATTTACTTCCCCTCCCCCCATTCCCCTTCAGAACTCCACTCTCCATCATATCTTCTCACTCTCTCCATTAGTTTCTCTTTTATTTTGATGTCATCATCTTTTTCTCCTATTATCAGGGTCTTGTGAAGGTATTACTAGGCACTGCGAGGTCATGGATATCGAGGCCAATATCTGTCTGTAAGGAGTGGTACTCTTCCTTTGGCTCTTACATTCTTTCCGCCCCCTCTTCCACAATGGGCCCTGAGCCTTGGAAGGTATGAGAGATGTTTCAGTGTTGGACACTCTTCTGTCCCTTCTCAGCACTATGTTGCCTTTTGGGTCATCCTAGGGGTCATCACCATCTGAAAAGAGAACTTCTCTAACCAGAAGTGAGAGTAGCATTAATATATGAATATGAACATTAAGTGTTGTGTTTTCAGGGCAGTTTGGTGGGAATAATATACTCATTTAGCCAGAAAAGAGCAGGGTTTATATCCCTAAAGCTCATAGCCTCTCCTACCATAGGCTGTTGATTAGGTTTTTCAGTACCAGGCAAGTATTCCCTCCCCCAGAGTGGGCTTCCAGTCATATTAAATACCAGTTGGTTTCCTCAAGAGCAGACATGCCACTATTATACCCATTCAGTCATTTGGCCTGTCTGGCCAAACTTGAGATTTTCAGTGTTTATTGTTTTCAGTGCTGATAACTTCTGTCTCCCATAAGGCTGCATGCAGTGCCTGCATTTCCAGCTTTCAGTTGGCTGGTCTACAGGGAGAAGGTTTTCAGCTCAACACCAGCTTGATTTCTCAGTGATCTTGCCATTCAGGCAAGTGAAGTCATCAACAATAGGGTCTTGCCATCTGTTTTCTCAAGGGAAACCAAGGGCCTTGGCAATAACCTGTAATGTTGTAGAGGCAACAGGGACCTTCCCTAGCCAACAACTCTCTGGAAGGTATCCCATCCCTGGCACTGAACATTTTTGTGTAACAATCTATGGCTTCTGGATGTGCCATTATTCAAAAGTATAGGTTTTCATATGTTTTATTCATAATATCTTGAATTTCAATTGACCCTCTTCCCCACCCTTCTTTTACACGTTCTCTTCCCCTAGCCTTGCTTGGGCCTTTCCCCTGCCTGTTCTTCTACTTTCATATATACAATACCATACTGATTTCCACAATGGCTGGACCAGATTACTTTCCCATGAGCAGTGTAGAAGTGTTCTTCTTTTCTGCATCCTCTCCAACATTTATTGTCATTTGTTTTCTTAATGGAAGCCATTCTGTCAGGAGTGAGATGGAATTTCAAAGTAGTTTTACTTGCATTTCCCTAATGGCTAAGGATGTAGAACATTTTAGATGTTTATATGCCATCTGTATTTTTGCATGTATATTAATGAAGGAGATTGGTCTATAATTTTCTTTTTTTGTTCTGTCTTTGTCTGGTTTTGGTATCAGGGTGATTCTGCCTTCATAGAAGGAGATTGGTAGAATTCCTTCCCTTTCTATTTTATGAAAAAGTTTGAGAAGCAGTGGTGTTAGTGAAGGTCTGGTAAAATTCACCAGTGAACCCATCTGGGCCTGGACTTTAGTTGGGAGAATTTTTTTTTTTTTTTTTTTTTGGAGAAAGAGACAGAGACAGAGACAGAGAGAAAGGGAGAGGAAGACAAATAGAGATGGACCCACCAGAAGCCTCTCAGCTGCTGGGAACAAAATACAGAAGCATGTGCCCCCTTGTGGTCAAGTGCGGCATTGCACCCTTACATCACTTTGCATCTGGCTAAACGTGGGACCTGGAGATTGGAACCACTGGAGATTGGGACCAGCATTCTCAGGCTTAGGAGGCAGGCGCCTTAACCGCTAAGCCATCTCTCCAGCCCAGTTGGGAGAATTTTTATAACTGCTTGGATCTCCATACCTGTTATAGATGTATTTAAATGGTTTATCTCATCTTGATTTAATTTTGGTAGGTTATATGAATCAAGGAAATCCATTTCCTTTAAGATTTTCAAGCTTAGAGGCATTTATATTCTTAAAGTATGTCCTTATGATTTTCTGAATTTCATTGGTATCTGTTGTAATGGGGCCTTTTTCATCTCTAATTTTATTAAGTTTTGTCTCTCCTCTCTTTCTTCTGGTCAGATTTGCTATGGATTTATCAATCTTGTTTATCTTTTCAAAGAACCAACTTTTTGTTTCATTGATTCTTTGAATTTTTTTGGGGGGAGGGTTTCTATTTCATTAATTTATGCCCTAGTCTTTATTATTTCTATTTGTGTACTGATTACTGATTTTAGGTTTGCCTCGTTCTTCTTTTTCCAAGGCCTTAAGGTGAAACATTAAATTGTTTACTTGAGAACTCTCTAATTTCTTAATATAGGCACTTAGAGCTATAAATTTCCCTCTTAGGACTGCTTTCATTGTTCAAAGGTTTTTGGTATGTTTTAGTCTCGTCATCATTTGATTCTTTGACTTTATTGATTTCCTTTTTAATTTCTTCAATGACCCATTCATCATTCAATAGTGTACTAGTTAGTCTCCATGAATTTCTTTTTGTATGCTCTGTAGTTTTTCTTGTTGCTGATTTGCAGTTTAATCCCATTGTGGTCAGATAGAGTACAAGCGATTATTTCACTTTTCCTGTGTTTGTTAAGATTAGCTTTGTGTTCTAATATATGGCCTATTTTAGAGAATGTTCCATGCTGCTGAGAAAAATGTATATTCTGCAGCATTTGGATGGAATATTCTGTATATATCTGTTAGGTCCTTTTGTTCCATGACATCATTGAATCCTGGTGTCTCTCTGTACATTTTTTGCTGGGATGACCTGCCGGGTGATGAGAGTAGGATATTGAAGTCACCCACTACATTTGTGTTTGGTGTTATCTCTGACCTTAAGTCTAATAGTGGTTGTTTGTTGAAATTGAGAGTCCTCATGTTATGTGCATATACATTTTGGATTGTAATGTCCTCCTGTTGGAGTGTGCCTTTAATCAGTATAAAATGACCTTCTTTACCTTTCCTCACTAATGTTGATTTGAAGTCTATCCCATCAGATATTAGGATAGCAACCTCTTCTTGTTTCCTAGGCCCATTTGCTTGAAATATCATTTTCCAGACTTTTACTCTATGGCAGTGCCTATCTTTTATTGAGAGAGGAATTTCATAGAGGCAACAAATGGCAGGATCCTGCCTTTAAATCCAGTCTGAAAACCTGTGTCTTTTGCTTGGGGCAATGGAGCCATTGATATTAAGAGTTATCATTGAAAGGTATGTATTTATTCTTGCCATTCTTCTTGTTTTGTAGTGCTTCCCCTTTTCCCTTTACTCATCTGTTTTAACTGTTATTTGAGTATGATTTATTTTTTCCTATTTCCTCTTTTGCATGTTTTGCTTTCTCTCTAGCATGAAGGATTCCATCAAGTATTTTCTGTAGAGCTAGTTTAATTGTCATAAATTCCTTTAGCCTGTTTTTGTTGTGGAATGTCCTTATTTCTCCATCAATTTGGATATAAAGCTTTTCAGGATAAAGCAATCTTGGTTGAAAGTTATTATCTTTCAGAACTCAGAATATATCATTCCAAGTCCTTCTGGCTTTTAGTTTGTGTTGAATAATCTGGTATTATTTTAATGGGCTTGCCTTTGTAGGTCACTTGCTTTTTCTCTGTAATTGCTTGCAGTATATTTTCTTTGATTTGCATATTTAGTAGTTTAATTATAACATGGTGAGGAGAGGTTCTTTCTAGTTCTTCTCTGTTTGATGTTCTCAAATCTTCTTGTATCTGCATTGCCATTTCTTTCCCAATTTGCAGAAATTTTTCTTCTATGTTTTGTTGAAAATGCCTACTAAGCCTCTGGATTGAAATTTTTCTCCTTCTACTATACCCTGAATTCTTATGTTTGATCTTTTCCTAGTGTCCTGGATATCTGGAAATTCCTATTCATACTTTTCCATTAGCTTATCTTTCTCTTTGTTGGACTGTTTTAGGTTGGCCACCTGATCTTTCAGCTTAGATATTCCATTCTCTCCTTCATCCATTCTACTGGTGAGAGTTTCCACAGAGTTTTTTATTTGACTTACTGTGTTCTTCAGAGCTAGGATTTCAGCCTGGTTTTTATTCAGTATTTCTATTTCCTTACTCATGTCTTGTAATGACCTCCTTATTTTATTAAGCTATTTTCCTGTGTTCTCTTTCAGGAGTTTGTTTTATTCTTGAATTCCTTTGTTTCCTTCTTTGATTCATTTCATTTCTTCTTTGGTTTCTTTGAGTATACATAAAATCATCCTTTTGAAATCTTTGTCAGGCATTTCATCTAAAATCATCTCATTGGTGATCATTTCTGATGGATTTATAATTTTGGTGGGATTGCATTGTCTTTATTCTTTGTGTTTCTTATGTTATAATGTAGTGACTTTTGCATCCTGGATTGTTTTGACACTTGGGTTTTTTACTTATCTGCAGTGTTCTTAGATGTGGCAATCCACCTTTATATACTTTCAGGATATGAGTTTAAGGTGCCAAGTGTAGCTCTTGTACCCCAATCCAGTCACAGAAGTAATCCTAGGTGATGAGTGTGTTTGCTAAGCAAGTATTCTAATGGATTGGGTGGAACAATTTAGTGTCAAATTCTGAACTTCAACTGAGCAATATACACATTCAATAAAAACCAGCACAAAGTATACAAGAGTGGTGATTAAAACAAACAGATAGTCTTAGAAAGCCAAAATCCCTAAGGGTGTGTTTTGCTTTACATCTGTATTCGTGTCATCTAGGAGGTAGAGAATTCTGTTCTGAACTGGGGTCCAGCTCAGGCTGGATCTGAATCAGACTCTGCCCCCAATAATGACATCAAAGCATTAAAGGCAACAATATCCAACCCCCAAATATAGCTTATTTGAAAATGGTAAAGTCAACCAAAACTATGTAACTCTTAACCTGCCCTGACATGGAAAGAGAGATTAGCACTTCCAATGCAGGCATATGTACCTGTTTTTACGCTTTGTTTTTGTTTTTTTTTTTTTTTTTTTTTTTTTTTTTTTTTTTTGGTCAGAAGGCCTCCTTACCTTTTGCGATGGCTTTTAATCTCACCAATGCTGAATGCCCACCTCAATCTCTCCATGTTGTGCTGTGGAGCTGGAGTTTTGTACAGCTGTCCTGGATGCCCTGCAACTGGGGGCTGAATGCTTGGGGATAAATGTTGGCTGGGGTTTGTGGTTCTGATATTTGGCAGAATGGGAGAGTACAGGAAGCCTGGAGTTGCTCACACAGTCTCACCTGTATCTCTTTCAGTAGCTCCTTGGTTGATCTCAGCTGTCTTTCCTTCAGATTTCTTGACTTTGCAAGTATACTGATGAGGTTGGAAAACCCCCCTCCTTTGGTCTGTGTCACTGCTGCTTGGCTCACCTGGCAGGCCATGCTGGGTGCATGGATCACTCGGATGGGGGCTGCAAGCTCCTAAATGGGATTCTGGCTGTTTTCCTCCTTCTTGAATCTTGGTGTCTCCTGCTTATTCACAGTTTCTAAGAATAACCTATACTCCTGCACTTTTCAGAAGAAGCTGGTTTTGCTTAAATCCCTCCCTAGGCTTTTTTTGGTGTGGCTCTTATGCCACCATCTTATGCAGAAGTCTCCATGTCCACCTTTTATGTGGGTGCTGGTACCTGAACCCATGTTCTCATGCTTGTGCAACAAAGTCCTTTAACTGAGCCATCTTCCAAGCCTCATCTCTAACTTGAGAAATGTGATGGTGGCTCTGGCTGGTCAATAAATTACTGGGTGATGCAAAATAAGAAAGTCTTTTAAAAGTTCTATTTTGAGAGCAAAAAATAATATTTCTGAATAATGCCATAACCTCTAGGCTCATTCAAATGATACCTGTGTATTTAGGAGGAAATTAAATGAGGACCATGCAATAGATTTCCAGGGAGAGTTATAGTTACAGTGATTTAGCTTAGAACATAAAATTACTATTTATGATTAGTTCAGTTCAATTAATTCCATCCATCTATCATCTTTCTATCTATCATCTGTCTGTCTATCTATCTCTTAATTCATTTATTCAATCAACCAATAAAAATTGTACAACCCATTTTGGGTCAGGCTCTGTGCAATGCCCTGGAGATACAGGGGTCAAACACACCATCAAAGAATTCAGTCTTGTGGTAAAGACAGAGATGTAATTGTGGTACCCAAGGAGATCATGAGATCCATGCAAGGAAATTACAAGGAGATATAAAACATACAGGGCAAGTGAGTAGGACAGGTTATCTAGGATCACACACTGTTGTAAACTGTATGGTAAGCTTAAGGAGCACTTGTCCAACAGTGGCCCAAATACAGACTTTACTGAGAAAGAAAAGAAAGTGATACCTACCTTCAGAGTGCTTAAAGTTCCTATTAGTTTTAGTGCACATGTTTGTAGGCAATTATTTTAAAGAATCTTTTTCTCTGAGAAATTTCAGTGCAGTTTTTAGTAATAAACACTGAGTATGTAATCCCAGACTCCTAACTTGTTTACTTAGAGGTTCTTGATTCACACTGCCACTATTCCATTCTAAAAAGAACTATAGAACTATCAAAGTTTATGCTTAATGCTATATTTAACAGTCATCTAGACACCAGGAAAATAAATACATCAATAAAAGACAACCAAGCAATCAGTGTTGTTTAGTGACATGACATGTTCATGAACTATTTTTCTATATTATCCATGAAATGCTATAATCCTGTTTGTCTGAAGAAAACTCTTTCATTTCTGTCTTAATTAAAATCTCCCAACGAAACAGTTTTCTGTAAGCTATAATCCATTCATTCAGGTGTGAAAGGCCAGAAACTATTTACATATTCACAACCCTGATAGCTGTGTCTGAGATAAAATGAATTTGTTTCTGGCTTGTCTGGGCTCTCCAGATATTGCAATTACTGTTATTTATTCAAGCTTTCTCCTGAAAGACTCATTTAAGGTAGTTCTGAAAAATACTGGGAATATATGAAAATAGAATGTAAGCTCTAGGGGCAAAGACCATGTTTTGATTTTAGTTCATTTTATTGCTCTGAAAGAGCTCTCTATAAATATGTAAGTAAAAAATAAAATGATTAGCTGAACTAGAATAAAGAAAAGAGATTCTTTCTCATAAAAGGACATTGAATGTGAGAACTCTGATTATTTTCTTACTTTAAAAGTCCTTCTATAAGAAAGGATCTCTGAGTTTTGAAAGTGTAGCTGTTAGGAAATAAATGTTCTAGACTATACAGGGTTTATTTTCTTAGGCTTATCACAATGGGAATAATTTTTGTTTGAAAGTATGGCAATGGTCTGAGATGAAAGAATCTACAAGCACATGGGAATCTTGCCATATGGCTGGTAGAGTAATTACAGCAGTCAGTTTCAATGTCAGTCAGAAGTGGTGGGGAAATGGCTGACTACTACTGAAAGAGAAGGAGCAAAGAAAGAGAATGCAGATGGATAGACTTACAGTATCTGAGGAGACTCACCCTTGGACTCTAACTCTCCGAGGGGAAGTGGCGCTAGCAAGGTCTAGGGATTACATTCAACGTTTTCTTTCTTTCTTTCTTTCTTTTTTAAAGATAGTATTAAAGTCTAGGCATAGAGATAACCACCACACTGATGAAAAGAAAGGTAAGGAAACCACAGGACTCACCATCTGTAGTGGAGAGCCTGTTTGTAAGATCTGAAATGCAGAAAGAAATTATGTGCTGAATGGAACAAGGGCAGATCAGCAAGGACGAGCACAGGCACACAGCAGAAGCCTGCAGGGTGGTCAGAAAGGCCAAGACACAAAATGAGTTCCAATTAGAGCAGGTCACCAAGGAGAAGGAGAAAACCTCTCATAACACATGTGAAGCAAGAGCAAACCAAAGACAAGTGCAGGCTCCCTGGTTAATAAGAGGGGAAACTACTGGAGACAGAGAAGCCTGAGATTTGATACGTATTTATTTTTAGAGAATGACTACAACCTACAAACCAAGGCTCAGAAATAGTTATTAAAGGAAAGATCAAGCAATTAAAACTTCACTATCTGGGCCAAATGCAACAGAAATTACCTGTCGCAATGAGAGGGAAGCAGGAATATTTGTTCTGATTATTCCACTTCTCTGTGATCTTAACATTATTGAGGCACTGACAGATAGACATGTTCTACAAATTAGAGCCTTCAGTGGCCTTTGGAATGATCCCCTCTATATAAAAAGAGAAGAAACAAAGTCGCTGTGCCTTTGTTGAAATTAGTAATTTTAAGTACATTTTCAAACTTCATAACTGGGCCATTTTTTTCCTTGAGCCTAGTAGTTATGTTTTGATTAATAATGACCACTGATTTATTAGTAGAAAATTAGGTAAATGATTCAATTCCTTTTCTTTTATTAATTTATATTTATTTTTTATTTCTTAGAGATAGAGAGAGAGAAAAAATTGGTGCACCAGGGCCTCGGCCCCTGCAATAGAACTCCAAATGCTTGTGCCACCTACTGGGCATGTGTGACCTTGTGCTTGCCTCACCATTGTGTTTCTGGCTTATGTTGGATCTAGAGAGTTGAACATAGGTAATTAGGCTTTGCAGGCAAGTGCCTTAACTGCTAAGCCATCTCTCCAGCCCTGATTCAATTTCTTTATAGAAAAGTTTTGCCCTTGAGCCAGATGTGGTGATGTATGCCTTTAATTGTCAGGAAGCAAATGTAAGAGGGTCATTGTAAGTTCAAGGTCAGTCTGGTCTAGAGTGAGACCCTACCTTAAAAAAAACAAGAGTTCACTTTGAGAGGTAATGTGCCTATGATTACATTTTCTTTAGATAATTTTCAAGGAGTACAATATGATGGATAACATGAATGATGCTTTTCTATGATACTCAGAATTGCCAGAGTATCATAACGTAGAGTGATGGATATCTACTCACAGACCTCTCAGAATAAATTCATCTAGAAAAACATATATGAGTCCTATAGATACAGCTTTTCATCAGTTATATGTGGGGGAAGAGTAATATGAAATGGTGTTGTTTTTCCAAAGGTCTCCTTCAGCCACAATTTTTGAAACTTGATTTTATAGAGTCTTGGCTACAAGAGTGTAATCAATGTAGAGTTAGTTATAAAGGAAATCAACCACCTGCTTCTACTTCCTGTTAGTTATATGACCCCAGGGATATTTCTTAACCCTCTGTGAAACAGGGGTGAGGATTACTTATTTAAAGGACTGTTGAGAGGATACAAACAACTACTTAAATCAATGGAACAGTGAGTGTGCAGCAAGCATTAATGGTACCGGTACCATTAGTCAGTTCTGTGGTTGGTTTAGTCATGCTCAGTTATTGAAAACTTGGTCCAGACTTCTAAAACTCTCATCTTGTCTCCTCTCCTCTTAGTTGAGGTTGAATGCTAGCTTTGAGGGAAGTGCTTTAAAGAAGTAAGTGGATGCTATTCCAGCCCTCTCTGAAGTTTTTTCTTCTGATATTGAACAGACATTTAAGATCTACTATGGACTCTACCCTCTAGAATTATAGAACAAAATTGAACAGATATTTAGGATCTGAAAGAAAAGGTAACAATTCTATGAGCCACTTGGGAATCCTGAGTCATAGACTGGACTGACAGTGTAGATTGTAGTAGAAGTGAAATCTATGTGATGTAAAACCCTCACCTGTCTTTCCCATGGGACAAATGTGTGTGTTATTACAGAAGCAACTTCAGGAAATTCTCAAACTATAGTTCTCCGATATAGATTCTGTTGATCATCATATCTACAGTTTTGTCAACTAGCAACCCCCAGCAGTAGCATATACTGCCAAGACCACCAGGGAACTATATTCTGTAAATCTTTCAGATCTCAGATTTTTGACCAGCAAAGTGACAGGAATACAACCTCTCCACCTATCTGTCCCCTCAGGAAAATTAAAGGTATGTGCTACAGCGATGATAATGTGCCCACCTCTTAATAAACCTTGGCTCTGACTATTGGCAACTAATTTTTAGGAACACAAAATAATCAATGTCTGTTTCATTTCAGCTTGATGCCTCATCATCAATTTAAAGGTGGTATAAAATGCTAGCCTTGAACTTATCATCCACATACATGTCCATTAATTTGATGTTTAGGCTCTTCAGAGTCTTTGAACATGAACGGTTCTGTCGATGTGCTCTTCTCACATGATTTTGCTAAATGAGGACATCTCTTGTTTGAGTCCTGCATAGCACATTTTTTTTTCTCCTCTTTCCAGTAGTCCACCTTGCCATCACATATGTGAAACTCATTTTAAGTTACTGACAACCTGGGAAATCACACTGTGAACAAGTGATTCAACATGACTTAGGTGATATTTTCAAAGATTAAAATTTGTTATAGTTTCCCAGCCTATGTCTTCACTCCATAAACTATCACAACAGGTACTTAAAGGAAATTTATTCATTGTCTGTGGTGGTTAGAATGTAATGCCACTTTTTCCCATAGGCTTATGTGTTTGAACACTTGATTCCCAGCAAGGTGGCACTATTTGGGAAGCCTTACTGGAGAAGGTTCAATGGAGGTAGGCCATGAGGTGTTACAGCCTCACCCTGCATGCTATTCTCTCTTGTTCCTCCCTGTTGATGTGATATGCGAGATTGATGTCCTACTCCTGCCATGCTTTCTTCTCTATGATAGACTTGACCCTCCAGAATTATAGACCAGCATAAACTGTTTCCTTCCTTAAGTTGCTCTTTGTTAGGTATTTTGTCCTAGCACCTAGAAAGTAACTGATGCATCGTCTTAAGCATAGTTTTCCAGTGCTCCTAGCCCAAGGTCTCTTTTCACATATCTGAGCTCTAGATAGTTGCTACAATTGGTTTTTCCTGGAATCACTGCTTGACAACTTGCATATCTAATTTTTATGCTTCAAGGAGAGATAAAGGAAACAGTAACTCCAGTCCCAAGGTAGTACATTAATAGCAGAAATGTAACATGTGAAGTGTAACTGTGCCAGAAACAAGATGCAGATTTTCTATAAGGCTCTTTCCTGGCCTGTGGTATAAACTGGGATATAGACATCTTTTCACTCTTCCCCAAGACTTTTTTCTATTCTTTGGGATTCTCTACAGGAGCAGAACTAATATGTAAAATAAAGAGGACTTATTACACTGGCTTACATGATACATTCTGGGCAGCCCTATAATGGATGTCTACTGGAGGGAGAGTCTGAGAACACAGTAGCTACTCAGGCAATGTGCCTGAATGCCTCAGGAGACCCAATCTGGTGCTACAGGCTGGGAGAGTTCCTAGAAAGCCACTGACCTTTAGTCCACACTGGATGGCTGAATAAGCTGGATCACAATGGCTACAAAAGATGGGTGCAACAGAATAGATACTCTTACCAACACGTAGCTAGGGAGCCAGGCAAACAGCTGCTGCTGCTTCTTGGGGCATCCTTATAGATAGATTGCCTCAGGAAGGGCTGCCCACTCTGGGTAAAGTTCTCCCCCCTTACAATAATGCTAACTGAAAATATACTCACAGACCTACCCCTAAGGACTTGCACTTACTTGGTTCCTATTCTGATTAAATTGAAAATAGATATTTAACTTATCTTTGAAACAGCATTTTGTCTGTACTTGCTTACTTTGTGCCAAGATTCATGTGGAAAAATGGAGGGGATCCTTTATCTAAAGTTTAATGATACAGAATTCTAAGTGATATAATCTTGGATCTTCATTTTTCTATCTTTTCAAACAAGGGGGTAATACAATGGACAATTAGCACAGAATAGAAATTATCTCAACTTTTACCTTATGACTTCCAATATTTAGTAATCAAATAGGAAAATATAAAGACTTTTGAAATATGACAGACCCATTTCCCAAACACCTCATTACTCCCATCTTTTTTCTTTGTGTGGTCATCTCTTCTCAATTAAGTTCAGTGTGTGAAAAGTGGGAAGTAACACTTTAATCTTGGAGTACTGATATTATTAAAGATATATTGGTGATGTGCCCTTGCCATCTTAAGAATGGCCCTAAGATGCATTGATGAAAGTGATTTTGTTGCTAGAAATCAGCTCTAACATAGCTGTAACATCCAGAGACACAAACAAGTAGAGTTATGTCAAATGGCCCCAGATTAGGAATTCAAACTATTGGATTCTATCAGTATGGAAAGCCACTCAGACTTTCTAACCCTTCAAACAAGATGTAATCTGGTAGGTCTTTGCCATAGCTATTAATTCTGCTGAATCTCAACCCAAATTAGTCCTATGTTTTGTCATCCATCGTCCCATATAAAATTCTGAATACTTTAATAATAGCATTGTGTCAGTACACTTTTTGTTGTTGTGACAAAATACTTATGACAATTTTTTTAAAATTTTATTTTGGCTCATGGTTTCAGAGATTGCATTCCATAGATAAATGGTCCTGTTGTTTCTGGGGCTGTGGTGAGCCACTATGTCATAGTAGAAGGCATAGTGGAGGAAAACTGTTCATTTCATGATAGCAGGGAAGGAGAGAGAGTGAAAAAAAGAGATAAGATGGAAGGAAGGAAATAAAGAAGTGAATTAAGAAGAAAGAGAGGCAGGTGATGGGGATAAGATATTCCCTTTAAACTCACACCTCAAGTGACTACTTACTCACAAAAGTACCATGTGGCACTAATAGCCTATTCACCTGTGCACTCAAAGGGAGATCTAATTACCTCTCTGTACCCCCTTCAGTTAGGGACTGAGACTTCAATATCGGTGCCTTTAGGGCATTGTATTTAAATCCAAATTATAATAAGTATTGATTATTTACTATATGCCAGGAGTTATACAAAATACATCATATTGACCATCTGATCTAATTGTAGCAAAACACTTTGAAGAAAATAGTATCTTATATATGAAGAAAAAACACTAAGATGAATATATTCCTCGAAACTTGAAATCTGTATATGGTATGATCAGGAATTGAATCTATATTCCTATGGCTTCTGAATGTATACTTTTAATTACTAAAATTGTTATTGAAACTGCTTGGACTGTGTCCTTTTCTTTCCTTACTACTTAGGTTATTAATCAGAGTGATATGATAAATTTGAAATAGATTTGTGTGTGTATGTGTGTGAGAGAGAGAGAGATGTGTGTGTGTGCATGTGTATACATGTGTCCATTTGCATGTGGGCACACATGTGTGCAGTACGTATCCATGTGTATATGTGTATTCATTTGTATGTGGGCACATGTGTGTATGCATGTGGAGGACATATATTAACCTTGGATGTCTTCCTCTGTTGTTTTCCACATTTAAAGTTTTTTTTTTTTTTTTAATTTTTGGGATTCTTTCACTAAACATAGAACTTACTAGTTTGGCTAGGAAAGATGGCCAGCAAGCCCTAGGATTCTCTTGTCTCTGCCTCTTGACAATTGGGATTATATCTGTGTTCCACTAGACCTGGCATTTTACACGGGTGCTGAGAATCTGGACTCAGATCCTCATGCTTGTATGACAAGCACTTTATGCACTGAGCCATCTTCCTAGCCACATAACATTGAATATTTGCTTTTAAGCAGAATTTTAGATTTACATTGTAAAATAGTATTTTTGAGTATGTCTTTCAGATCATTCACTAAATTTTCAGTTTGTATTTGAAGATTATTTCACTTATCAGAGTTACTTTGCAACAATTACTGATATCCGTTATTGAATTTATTCTGTTGCTTGTTCCTTTGGCTGGACTCAGTGTGGTTCCCTCTGCTACTATCTTCTACTTTTTACACTTGGTAATCTAAGGCTTCATCTATTTATATTTACTCACTGCTACTCATTCTGCTGACAATCTCTGGATAAGTACTTGTTAGTTATGTAAACCTCAAAGACATTTTGTTCAATGGCAAGATTATTACCTCAAAATAACATTTATCTGTTGCTGATGTGAAAAATCAAACAGAAAGTAAATTCTACAGCACTTATCTAAAATCCCAAAATAATTATCCTTTAAAAGAAGTGCTTAACCCTGTCATTAACTTGGAACAACTGCATTTGACACTATTATTAATAACAAATGATGCCATTCACCATGACTCTCAGTTGTTACAGTCTTGGGAAGGATTCTGTCAAAGTTGCTATCATCTTAATTTTTTTTATGGTTATATTCTTATCGGTGATGTCACATCAGATTAATTGCAGAAGAAATGTCAGATAAATAAGAAATTCTTTGAACAGAAGAAATTTAGGAAGAAGGATATATACATATATATATATGTACATATATGTATATATGTATATATCCTTCTTCCTAAATAGAGAGAGAGAGAGGAGAGAGAGAGAGGAGAGAGAGAGAGCAGATACCCAGCAAAATAGAGGTACCTGCAGACTTATTTCTTGCCCTCTCCAAATTCCTATAGCAATATGAACACTTGGGTCCTTACAAAGGTTTAGAGTGATCATGACCTTTCCATGCCCATAAATATTTAAACTGCCCTATCATTTTCAGCAGTACTTGTTTTAAGGAAAAACTCTAATTTTGTAGGATTTCTTGGGAAGATTATTAGTACCATCTTTTTTCTTATGGCACAATGTGAGAGCGTGTTTCAAAGACACAAATGAGATCAAACATGTGGTTATTAATATTGCTTGACAATTTGCCAGGATCTAGTATCATCTAGGAGACAAATGTCTGGGTATGCATAACTATGAGGGCATTAATAGATTAGGCTAATTATGGTGGGAAAACACACACACACTAACTGTAGGTGGGGCCATTCTGTGGGCTGCAGTTCTGTACTGGATAAAAAAAAATGGATATGGATAGCTGAACACGAGCTTTCATTGCTCCCTGTTTCCTGATGGTTCCTGTGTCCAGCTGCTTCATACTTCTGCCACCATGCCTTCCCTACCACAATGAACTGTAACTTCAAACTGAGCCAAAGTGAACCCTTCTTCTTTAGGTTGCTTTTGTCGGGTATTTTTTTGTAGCAATAAAAAAAGTCTCCAAAATAAAGTGCTATGAATAGATAGGAACACTCAGAGGTGAAGTAAACATTTGTCTCTGTGACAGGATATCACAGAGGTGGCATATACTATTATGCACATCTAATCTCTAAGGGAGCCATAGCGAATTCTGTGGTCAGAGTGTTTGTGTCCCTACTAAATACTTAGGTGGGTTCCTTTCTCCCAAGGTGGCAGTGTTAAGAGGCCTTTGGGGAGGTGATCAGATACATTGACTGTATCTTTGTGAAAGGGAATTAGGACATAAAATAGGCACAGGAGAACTCTGTCCTTTCTCCCTGTGAGCATACAGTCAGAGAATACATTTACATATCAGCCAACAGCCCTTCACCACACCAAAATCTGCTAGCAGCCTGATTATGGACAGAGAAATAAACTTCTACCTCAGCAGGACAAGCAGACCATAACAGTGAGGTTGACTTCTCCTGCTATTGGGCTACCAACACCTTCAGAAAGCAAGCACAGATGAGAATTCCTAGGGATACACTGTAACGAAGTGCTGTTCTAGAAAATGATTCCTGTTTAGGTAAAATAAAATGCCACATTGTGATCATAAATATTAATATTTATGTAGAAAACACATAGAATTTCTGATAACACATTTACAGTGCCATCAAAGCATTCATATCCTTTCACCAAGTGTTTCAACCTTGAAAACAGATCCTAATAAAGTAAATAAAAATAAAACATGGCATATAATTTGTTTGTTTGTGTGTGTATGTATATGTGAGTGTGTGTTGTGTACACTCCATGCACATGCATGCAAAAGCCATGGGAGAATAGCAGGTATGATCTCATACTCTTTCTCCTTGTTGCCCTGAGACACAGTCTGTCACTGAATCTGGGTCTCCCTAGGCTTTGGTTAGAGGCAGACCAGAGAACTGCAGAAATCCTCCTGTCTCTTGCCCCTCAGGGATACAGACATGTCCAGGCATTGCCTAGCTTTTTATATGGGAACTGGCAATTGTACTCAAGTCCTCATGGTTCTAAAGCACGCACTCTTACCCAGTGCACCATCTCTCCACCCCCAATTTATGGCTTTTTTGTGGAGCATTTTTATAGTAAAGTATGAGGGAAAAAAAGACCAAAGAGAAGTAATAAAACTATGCTATTTTATGAAACTTATATCATAATCATTTTAAATACTTATAAAGTCTACAACAATATGTAAATCCTTATGAGAGGAGTTTTTCATAAGTATTACAGGGAGGCTTCAAATTTCCTCTGGTTTTCAACCCAGCAGCAATTTTGATTATTATGTTTCCAAAGAGAACTGAGATGAATATGGTAGTAGAGCAAGGAGTCAAAAGTTAATTAAAGGGCTGGAGAGATTGCTTAGTGGTTAAGGTGCTTGCCTGCAAAGCAAAGGGACTCAGGTTCAATTCCCCAGGACCCACATAAGCCAGAAGCATAAGGTAGTACATGCATCTAGATTTCAATTGCAGTGGTTGGAGGCCCTGACTTGCTTACTCTCTTTGCTTTTGTCTGTGTGTCTCCACCCCCTCAAATAAATAAACATAATATTTTTTAAAAAGTTAGTTAGAGCAAGCAAGGAAGAAAGAATATGCTCTTTAGAGAAAGAATGGGCTGAGCTGAGCAGCAATGGCCTTGATTCTTAAGGGGATTATACTTATCTCCTCTTTATGCTGCCCCTGTGATTCCCAGGGTAGGTGCACACTTTTATCAGAAGTCCATTTTATTCAGAATTTGGTCTGCTATATATATATAAATAAGATGCAAGAATATGCATAGGGGTTAAGTAGCCCAAAGGTGAAAACTCAGTAAGGAAAGGGGAAGCAGCACCTAGCACATGCTTCCTGATAATCAAGTTCTTGGAGCTGGTTTGCGATGACCCCACCACAGAGGCCCACCATAATTCATTATTCTTTATAATTCCTGTTTTATGGACCAGGACCATTACCACTACCTTTGCTTCCTGTTTCAAGGCCCTGAACTGGTCCAGGTGAAGTAACCACCATCGTCTTTGTGTCCTTCTCAGAGCTAACCTTCTGCCTGACACTTAGAATACTATATACATATATAATGCATTTATAAATGATAAAATAACCTAAGGAAAATTTCTTTATAAAAGATTTAAAAATTCCTAATAGTAATTTAACTTTTTAATTTTTTTTAAGGCCAGTCAGCTTAGGCATGATTTTTTTTCCCTAGGATTTACTACCTACTGGTTAACAACAATGTGGTTATTCAATCTTCATAATAGTATTTAAATATATATATATATATATATATATATATATATATATATATATATTACAAAACTAAAGGCCAAAAAATTATGGCAAATACCCTTTTTTTGCATTCAAACTTGGCTTTTTAATGAGCCATCCTTTTGACCCAATACAGATGGCCATCCCAAGAGAAAAAGGGAATTAGCTAAGAATTCTCCTCCTTGGTTTTCACTGGTGCCATGGGAAATTTGATGCAGTCTCAAATACCCATGAATATGAGCATACAATACACTGTCATACTTTGCCTTCTGTGCTTTCCTTGATCGATCAGGAAATTAAAAGCAAACTGAAGAGAAGCTGACCCAAACATTTCTGTTTTATTTCATTTACATGAGCTCTTAAAAGACAACACAGATGAGCTCTTCACTGTCTAAAGTTATTTCACATGGACTTCTTAACATCTTGTTATTGAAATGAAAGAAAAAAAATCAATGATAAACATCTTATAGATTCTTAATGTAGATGGAATGTATTTGATTTCAGTTTTGTACCAAATTGTTAGTTACTCAATCCATTGTGAAGCTCTCTGCCACTTGCTTAAATTCTTCACACTGCTGAACAAGTGCCTGTGAGTTTTCTGATACTTATTAACAACTTTTACCCACAGCATATGAGCTGTCATTTAAAGATACACTGAAGAAAAAATTTCTAAAATGTATCCACATTTAATTCAACACCAGAAAGCTTTCCTTATTAGTTTGTCCTTTAAGACATTAAAAGAACATAAATAGATTATTTTGTGGTAACCAAAAGGTCTACCTTGGCTTGGAGTCCTGGGAATAATTGCATCTAGAGAGGCACCCACATAAATGCCAGGTAGATTAATGTAGTGGCCCACCTGGAATTCCAGCAGTGGGGAGGCAGAGACAGTGAAGACCTTGGGCAAGTTGGTTAGCTAGACTAGTAGAATGTGTGATCTCTGGTTTAAAGTGAGAGGCTTTACTGCAATAAATGAAGTGGAGAATTATCTCAGGAGACAACCATTCTTATCCTCTGTCTCCCTTCACACACATTGCTATACCCTATGCACACTACACAGATATACATATGAAAAAAGTTCTTTGAATATGAATTTTCCCTCAATTCCCTCATCATTTTATAAGTAACTTTTTTTCAGTCATTTTGAAGTGACTCATTGTATTTTGTAAATCTAGAATCATTTTGCAGGAATATTTAAAGAACAAATTGAATAGTGTCTACCTTGAGAGAAATCTGATATGTTACACTCAGCTCTGGTTAAATACAAAACATGCTAAACTGCAAATAACTAAGAGATATTAAACAACCTAGGGTGTATTCTTTTTTATAGGATGAACAGTCAGGGAAGATGCAGGGCAAAGCATCTCTAACATTCAGGACTCTGAATTCCCACCCAGTTTCTAGCAAATGCCCACTTCCATTTCGTACTTTCCATCTGTGGATTCAAAATGGCTTCTGCCTCTGCATGTATTGCATCTACATTTACAAAAGACAAAGCAGGAAATAGGGCAGGGCATTGGCTGTGCTGGGAAATATTCCCTGAAAATCTCTTCAGCCTTTCCTTTATATCCTATAATCTCCTTTTGTGTCCCAGGACTGCAGATAATTGAGAAACTCTTCATGTATTTGTAGTAAAGAACAAGTGGCAGAGAAATGGGTATTGGAGATTTTGTGTTTATCAGATATCTCTCTAGAATGCGATGAAGAACAATTAAATAATCACACACTTACTTTTCTCCAAGCCAAGTTAAGTGTTTCAGTTACTAGAGATTTTTTTTTAATAAACTTGACTCTTCTTTACCTCTTGCTTGCTTCTTAGAATTGTGAAGAGAGAGGAGTTGGCAGGTAGTGCAAAATTAGTGCTCTGAAGGCCAACAGCACCAGCAGTTGGTAAACCAAAGCCAAAGAATAAGTTAGAGTCAGGCACAGTGATACATGCCGATAATTCCAGCACTTGAGAGGTGTAGGCAAGAGGGTCAGTAATTCAAGGCTATTCTCAACTACATGATGACTTAGAGGCCAGCTTGGGCTACATGATGCTTTGTCTCAAAAACCAAAAGATGAGCTGGAGAGGTAGGTCAGTGGTTAAAGGCACTTGCTTGCAAAGCCTTCTGGCCCAGATTCAATTTCCAGAACCCACATGAAGCCAGATGCACAAAGTGCTACAAATATACAGCATTTATTTGCAGTGGCACGAGATCCTGGCACACATACATATATACACACATGCACATATACAAATACTTTTTATAAAACAAAAGTCAAGAAAAAGAAAAGAAAGAAGTAGGAGAAAAACCCCACAGGAAAAGGAAATAGCCTGACCTCATTTAAGACAGAATTCCTTATTGTTAGAATAGAGTAAAACAAGTGAACATACAGTTTCTGAGTTTTCATGAGGACAGAAATTAAGTTCAGTGTTTTACTTTCCAGTGAGGTGGAAATGGCAAAAAGTATTATCTTCCGGGCTGGAGAGATGGCTTAGCGGTTAAGGCGCCTGCCTGCTAAGCCTAAGACCCTGGTTCCAATCTCTAGGTCCCATGTTTAGCCAGATGCAGTGATGCAAGGGCGAACTGTCGCACTTGCCCACAAGGGGGTGCACACATCTGGATTTTGTTCACAGCAGCTGAGAGACTGCTGGCGTGCCCATCTCTATCTGTCTCCCTCTCCCTCTCTGTCTCTCTCTCTCTGTGTCTCTCTCCAAAAATAAATAAAATAATTAAAAAAAACATTTAAAAAAGTATGATCTTCTATGTCATGGCTATCAGGAAAACCTAGACCCAAGATCTACTTCAATAAAGCCTTTATTTATTTGTTTATTATTTTAATGAACATGCCACATAGGAGATAATTTTTGCATAAATTCATAAAAATAACTTATAGCCTTTGAATTAAAAAAGTGCTTAAGTTAAAGAAAATCTAAAACTTATGGGAATAAACATCTTTATCTTCTTGTCTCCTTTTCCAGCTTGCTAAAACCCACTCTCCTTTCCTTTCTCTCTCCAGCATAGGCCATTCATGTGTGTTTGGCAATTTTTTATGCCACTAACCCACTCCCAGCCAGAAAGATGTGATTGGTCATATATGGAAAAGTACATGTCTCCTATCATCTGAAATAATTGTCTTGCACTTGTGTTAAGGCCCAGTTAACCAACATCATGCTTAGATCATGGTTGACTCCAACTTATATCAGCAAAAAAAGTGCTATGTACAGTAAATCAGAGCCAAACTGATGTGTTCCTAACACAACACTTTGGAAGTCATATTCCATCTGAGCTGGCATATGAAAATCTCTCTCCTCCTCGAGTTAGGTATTATCCTCAGAAGGTCTTTGTGAAAATGTGCTTGGTATGTGAAACAGGAAACATACTGATACATCTGTTCAGAATAACCAGCTGTTACATGGCAGAGAAAAGAGTAGGTAGGAAGTAAAATAAAATTTAATTATGTCTGAAAGTCTGTGGGAGGAAAAGGCTGGGAATAGCAGAGAGCCTGCCACCGAGCTACATAAAGGTGACCTGAGAGGAGGTGAGAACACCCATCACATGCACTGTTTTGAGGGCCCACAGTCCAGTCCCTTGCTCTGGCACTCCTGGTAGTTAGCTTCTTAAATGCCCGTGACATTCTATACAACCTCCTCAGTATGGATGGTGTTTATTTCTACCCATGTCCTGAAAAAATCTCTCACTGACAGCAAACTTTTACCCATCACACCTCTGGGCTTAGTCTGGCTGTTTACAAGCCACCACACTTCAATATTCCATGGGATTGTATGTGGTATTTTGAGTGAAATGTCCCACCATAGCTCATGTGTTTTCAATACTTGGTCCCCAGTTGGTGTCAATTTGGAACAGTTCTAGAGCCTGTGGGAGGTGGAGTCTTGCTGGAGGAGGTGTGTCACTCGGGGCAGGCCTTGAGGTTTGTTAGTCCAGGCTCTAGCTTGCTCCTTCCTGGTGATATCTGACGATGGTGAGCCTGCTTCATGCTCTGCCATGCTCTTCCTGCTATGATTAAATTTTCCCTCAAAGCTGCACAGTGTAATAAACCTTTACCTTCTATAAGCTGCTTCTGGTTGGCTGTTTTTACCTAGCAAACAGAAGGTAACTACTACATTGCAAATAAGAAAAACTAACACAAAATATTGTGAAAATTTGGAAACTATAGTCATCTCCCAAATACTCCTTCTTCCATGACTTGTTCTCCCAAATTCTTATTTTTTTTTCACTCTACAGTGAGAATTGGAATTAATTTCCTGAAGTAGAAGAAGAAATTATTCATACAGCAAACTTTCCTAACACTTCCATAGGAGTACTTTCCAAATTAAAAATAAGCATACACAACTTGGAAATGCTTAAAATGGCAATAGGACTAGAGTATGAGATGTATATTTATTATAAGCAGAAATAGTATGATAAGGATATGAAAAATAATTATCCATAATTGCACCATACTAATAAAAGTGCTTTTGCATTCTGTAGTATTTCTTTACAAGAATTTTTTTTTCTTTTAATTTGAGGAAGTGTGTGTTGTGCTTTGTTATATGTTTGTATTTTATCTATGTACAATACACATCTTTAATCATTATTTCTTATACAATATATTTATTGTGCGAATTATACAGTGTGGGCAAGCTATACAATATGACTATAGAAATATAGATTACATATAATGTGATTTTTAAAATTAATTTTAATTATTTAGGAAAGGGAGAGACAGACAGAATCAGATACACATAGAGAAAGTATGGTGTGCCAGGGTCTCCTGCCACTGCAAATGAACTCTAGACACATGCACCATTTGGTGTATCTGGTTTTATTTGGGCACTGGGGCATCAAACCTGTGCTGTCAGGGTCTGCAAGCAAGTGCCTTTAAAGCCTGAGCCATCTCTCCAGCAACATATGATGTGATTTTACATGCATATGTATGGCTTCACAGTTGTAGAAATCTCTTTTAAAATTTATGTATACAAATTTACACAATCTTGGTAGTTATTTGTCCTTATTTTATTTTTTTATTTTTATTTATGTATTTAAGAGAGGGAAAGAGGCAAAATGAGAGAGAAGGAAAGAGAGAGAGAATGGGATGGGCGCATCAGGGCTTCCAGCCACGGCAAACGAACTCCAGATGCATGTGCCCCCTTGTGCATCTGGCTTGTATGGGTCCTGGGTAATCAAACTGAGGTCCTTTGGCTTTGCAGGAAAATACCTTAACCACTAAGCCATCTCTCCAGTCCACTTATTTAAATATATATAATACTGGTTTGCTTTACATTAACGTCAATTGATCAATTGTTCTAAAATTTAGACAATTTATACTCATGCCAGTTGTATATATTTCTACGAAAACAAATATGGGGGCTGGAGAGATGGCTCAGTCGTTAAAGGAGTTTACTACCAAAGCCCGATGGCCCGGGTTTGATTCCCCAGTACCCACATAAAGCTAGAGGCAAAAAGTGGCATATGTGAATCAAGTTTGCAGTGGCAAGAAGCCTTGTGTGCCCGTTCTCTTTCTTTCTGTCTCCCTCTCACTATCTCTCACAAATAAATAATTTAAAAAATTTTAAAAATGAAATATGGCTTCATTGTACTTTATTTTATACTAAATTATATTTATACATTAAACACACACTATATTCTTATTGTATCCATTCATTCTTTTTTATAGAATATTAACTTTGTATTGATACATCATTTGTTCGTATCATCATTTTCCTCCTCCCTACCCCCATTCCACTGAGGGCCATCCTCAATGGGATTGCTGGTATTCACCACTGGGTTGTACGTTATGAACTATGAGAGCAGCATTCAGTCATTGTGGGGGTGCAGTGTCTCTGGATATCCCTCCCACCCTGTGTCTCTTACAGTCTTTCCACACCCTCTTCTGCAAAGTTTCCTGAGCTTTGGTGCGTGTGTTTTAAGTCTACTCTAGTGTTGAGCTCTCAGAAACTTCTGGAATTCTGCTTTGGTACATTTTGAATATCCTCAGGGTATATGCCATCTCCCTGGCACAGGCTGTCAGGCTCGCTATGGAAGCAGTACTCTTTCTCATCTTGCCAATTCCTCTGGTTTCTCCTGGGCCCTGGCTCATATGCAGGCGGCTCATCTCATGCTGAGGATTTAGCTACCTTTTCTTTCTTTTACTTTTCTTTTTCTTTTCTTTTTTTTTTAGAGAGAGAAAGTGAGAGAGAGACAGAGAGAGAGGAGAGATAGAGAATTGGAGTGCCAGGGCCTCAGCCACTAAAATCAAACTCCAGATGTTTGTGCCACCTAGTGGGTATGTGCAACCTTTTGCTTGCCTCACCTTTGTGCATCTGGCTACGGTGAGATCTGGAGAGTATAACATGGGTCCTTAGGCTTCACAGGCAAGTGCCTTAACCACTAAGCCATCCCACCACCTCTCAGCTACTTTTTCTTATCATGTTGATATATTTTGGTTGTCCTTAGTTTACACTGCATTCTGTAAAAGAAAAAAAAAAAAAAACAGATTCTCCAGTGGACAGAGAGATCAGCAAAGGTTAAATTGGATAGATGTAGTTAACTAAGAGAGATTTTGATGGCTGTAGCCTCTCTTTTGTCCAAAGTCTAGTGGGAGCTTCTCTTGGCATCCATGATCCTGGTCTCCATAGGATTCTGACTTGTTTCCCAGTTCCAGCTATAGGTTCTTTTCCACTGAGCAGATCTCTTAGCAAGTCAGAGAGACATTGGTTACCCACAGTGGCTCGGTGTCACTATTGCATAACTGGGTACATCTTGTCAGGCTAGTTGCTTTGGTAGAGCAGTGTGCCTTGCTTGCTCATAACATTGTTGACCATTTTCTTCCAGTAGGTCATGTAGCACTTTCCAGCACTTTTTATGGCTTCCTTCCAGATTCCAGTCAGATCTCTTAATATTCTAAGCTGGCAGCATATGGTGTCTTCAGCAATAGGAGCTTACCTTTTACCTCGGGTGGGTAATTAAGAGCTTTGACAGAAGCCTGTCTTGTTTGGGGGACCTCATAGTTCTTGCTGACCAACAGCTCAATGTTGGGTTGTAACCCAATTTATGGTTCTGGGAGTTACAAGCCAAAGTGACATGTTTTCAGGTTAGGCTCCATCCCACCCTATCACGTGCGCTTCTTATCAGATGATCCACCCATACCCCTATTGAGGGTTCTATCTTTTATTCTACTCTCTAAGAGGAAGGTTTCTATGGTTTTGTGTATATCTCTCCCTTTCCATTCCTGTCCCCTCAAACCCTTCCATCTCTATTATCTGTCCCTGTAGTTGCTTGTCATGTATGTCTGCAACTCAAGCTGTTCTAGGTTATGGACTACATATGGCAAGAACATATAGCATTTGTCTTTGTGTGCTTGTGTGAATTTGTTAAGAATGATGTTATTTCTAGTAAGGATGATATTTTCAATTTTTTTATGTTACCAGGTGATCCTTTGTATAATTTCCATATTCATTTATTTTTTAATATTTAAGTGATTTATTTAATAAATATGATATTTTGACATTTTGATGGACTTTCAAATTTTGTGGTTCATTCTTGCAATTTTTCCCTTGTTATAGCATGCTAAAGTTTCAAAAACAGTATTCTGACCACAGTATCAGTGATCATTATCTTTTTATTTTTCTCTTACATTTATTTGTGAAAACTCTTCCTGCATCAGAGATTTGATGAATATCCCATTTCTATTTTGTTATTCTTTTTTTTTTTCAGTAGTTTTGAAACACATTTAATTCTAATCCACCTAAATCAGTTTTGGTAAATGGTGTGAGGTGAGGCTCTAAATGGGTTTTTCCCAAGATTGATAATCACTTATTGCAACATAATTTTTTGAATAATTTATAATTCTGTGGCGGATTTGTGATGTTCCATCTATAATTAGAATTTTCTAGCAAATATACTACTTTTAACCAAAAATATTGTTCTAAATTTAAGTTTAGAAGTACAATTTTAAGTATGGAAATTATTGTGATATTCACTTCTAAATCAGGATACACATGACAGACACTTTTAAAAAGGATTTTAGATGGGAACATTGAAATCAATATTAAAGTATCAAGTACAGTGAATGCTTGCAATGTTTTCTTGCAGTAGAACTTTTGTAACAGCATACATATAGAAAATTGGTTTCAATTTTGTATGGTTATAGCCACATTATGGAGTCAAACTATAATCTTGTATACCTATAGCATAAGTACTGACCTCTATATATATATATATATATATATATATATATATATATATATATATAGCCTAAAAGTTTTTCATAAAATATTACTACTATTATTGTCATTTTATTTGTGCATATGTGTAGCATTTGTAGGATTTGTGCTGCATATACACATGTGTATGCACACACAGATTCACATGCCCAGAGCATGTAGGATGTCAGGGGTTCTTTCTCTACTACTTGTTTGCCTTATTTTCCTGAGGAAGAGCCTGTCACTGAACTTGGAGCTCCCTGATTGTCTTTTTTCTATTTCTTTATTTCTTTGCTTCTTTTTTTCTTGGTTTTCAAGAGGTACAGTCTCACTTTAGTCCAGGCTTACCTGGAATTTACTATGTAGTCTCAGGGGGGCCTCTAACTCAAAGCAGTCCTTCTATCTCTTCTTTCTGAGAGCTGGGATTAAAGACGTGTGCCGCCATGCCTGGCTCCTGATTTTTATTATATTGTTTAATCAGTGAATCCTAGCAACCTCTTATCTCCACCCACTTCCACCAGTGGTGGGGTTACAGGTGTGCAATACCATACCTAGCTCTTTATGGGTTTTAGGAATTATACGAATTTATTTGCTTGCACAAGTAAATGCTCTTACCTGCTAAGCTATCTCCTTAGTCCTGAATATTATTAAATTAAGAAAATGAAATTGTAAGAGAGAAACTGTACTGTTGATTCAAGATTGTTAAAAATATGTATGTAGAACTACATACTCAATTCTCAATTTATTATTTAATTAGTGGCAAAAGTACTTGAAATATATCCATCGTGAAATTATGAAGATTTGCTGACTACCTTCATGTGGGGAGAGTACACATGTACATACACAAACTAGGATTAAGCAGCTATCTGCACTGTCTTTTTCTAGGTTCCATCTGACTTCTTACTATAAAAAGACAATTGGAAGTAAGTTAAATTACCTTGTGGCTGACTCAATAGCATGTGCACACTTTCTTGAAGTCTGAATTATAGTTCATACAGGAAAATTAAACTGCCCCAACTTTTCCTCTGCTATCTTTCTCTGCCTGGGTCAGTAACAGAATCCAGTGATAAAAATTCACCGATTCCATGATTCTTCTCCAAATATCATGCCATTAATTCCAAAGTCCTGTATAAGAAGGGTAAACCCTTGGAGTGAATGGCTATCTTTAAGTAGTCAAGCAAAATTTGTTTGTTGACACATTGACTTGTTCTTAAGAACCTCAAACCACAGTCTGAATTATGGAATTGGATGGTGCCAATAGGACCAAGGCATCGAGTAGAATGTACTTGTCCTCCTTTGAAAATTCTGTCCTCATGAAAATGATGTGCTAAGTGTAGTTTTGATGTTTTGGTCATTTGAGATTCAGTGACCATTTTGAACATTGATGGCTTTATATTTTGCCAGATAATTTTCTGTGACCTACCCTTAGAGTAAAATATATTAACATTGCATAAGAAACTAGACTCTGGAATTCCCTAGAAATACTAAATTTCTATTTGGAAAAAGCCCTAATGTATATGAAGAAGATACACATTTTTCTTGGGGTTATATAAGAAATATTGATCAGAAAGGCTGTTTTGCCTACAAACAATGAAGGCACAGACAAACCATCATCATAGCTGAACACAAGCCACATAGAATAACCAGCTATACCTCTTCACAGTGACATTTCATATTCACATGATGGCATTCTGCACCAGTCTCACAAAGGACTAATGGAACTGGAAGTAGTAATTGAAGCTTTGATTTCAATGTCCAGTGGTGATATTGGTATTCGTTTCTGTTAACAATATAGACAATTGTGAAGATGGGAGGGTGGAGGAAAGGCTCACATTCTACTGAAGTGTATTGAGAACTAGTATGAAAGGAAGGGTTTGTTGGGGAAAATGCAATGATATAAAAACCAGTAAGAGCTAAAGAGTGTTCCATTCAAAATGTGGCCCTATGCAAAGGTGGTGTAAAAACCATTTTGTATTCTGTATAGCACAGGAAATCCTCAAATTCAGAATAGATATTAGATACCAGACTACGAGGGTCCTGGAGTTCCCTGCTATCAGGCATTAATAATCCATTTTCTAGACTGGGAATCCAGAAAGTCCTAGTAAGGAATGAAGATAGTAAGGGGTATTTGGGAATCTCAATATGACACTATCTTACAACCAATGTGAAAAAACACAGAATTTTGATGATTAGAATGCACATCAGGGAATCTATTTGGGGTGCTGTGTTCAGGATTTCAGATTTCCAAGTATGCCTTCTACACATTTCATCCCATCCCTTCCTGTGTGCCCAGGCCCTGTCGTTTGGATAGGTCTTTGTTGTCCATGTTTTCCAGCTTAAATCCAAAGAGGCAGTGCCCAGGGACAGGTTGGAATCATCAGGAAGGCCATTTCCTGTATTCAACTATAGACACAGCTGTCAACATAGTGACCCTGTCCTAGAACTGATCTCTGACCTTGTGATGAGGCTTCTCTTTGGGGTAGCCTTGCTGAGTCCCAACATCTGGGCTTGACATAGAGACATAGGTCTAAACACAAACAATTCTTAAACTATCAGTTAACCCCACCAATACTATGTTCAATGATCAGAAAATCCTGCTTGCTCCAGGAAAACACCTTTGTCATTCCTGAATAATGCAAATAACTCAACTTAAATACATCTCCCTTTACTCAGGATTTGGATTTCCATATCCATTCTTTATTTCCCTGGGAGTAGAGAAAATTTCTAGTCATTTGCCCATAGTGTCTCTATACATTTTAATGTGCTCTAAACAATGAGTTTCTCTTACTTTTTAACTTTATAGTAACCTAAATAAATATTAATTATTTTGTTATCAACCAAGGGTTCAACTGTAGTCAAACTGAAAGAATCTTCATTTCCTAACATTTTCAACATACTAATTTTTCTAATGTAAAGTCCATATAATTTTTTCAGTAGGAACAAATAGAAAAAAATTAATCCCAGGTGAAATAATTCATGAACCAATATTTTCACAAAAAGAAAAAAAGGAAAATTTTGGTATAATTATTGTGGGAAAGATAATGTGTTATGAGAAAAAAATCATAGCACAAGTACTTCTGGTGGATCAATGAGGGCTCCTTTTAATTTAGTTCTTAGACTTCCTATTACATACCTTCCTGTGTTTAAAACTTTAAAAATAAGGAAAGAATAGGAATCATATTCCAAAAGCTTACATAAATGTGACATTGATTCATGGATATACAGCTCATTAGCGTAGAGTTTTGTGTCTTCATCTATCATTTCAATTATCTCCTGATTTCTCCAGGGCATTTGATAAATGGGACACCATTTACATTTGGTGCATTAATGACCTTGGTAAATTTTGAAGATGTGCACCCTTATTATATGTCAATATCTTCTCATAGCTACCTACCAGTTCCTCATGCATGATAAGGGAGAGAAAGATAGGTGTGCAATTTCATTATATGAAGATACCTTAAAAATACAGTTTTGAAAAGATGCCATTTTCCAATGGCATGTTGTTAAATACATGACTGTAGGTAATCATGTAAGGATTGAAAAATATCTAAAACCAAAGAGGCAAAAGGACTTTGTTAGAATAAATGTCTTGTTTTTCTAAACTTCTGTAGGTCCCATTCCCTAAAACCTCACTCATTATAGTAATGACTATAGAACAAAATTTACTTGGTTTAGTACTAATAAACGTTTTATTTTCATTTGGTTACTTTTTTTTTCTAAAATCATGTTTTGGCTTTAAATATACAAACAAAGCAAGACTGTGTATACACACACACACACACACACACACACACATATGCAAAAAGTTATGTCTCTATCATCTACCTATCTGTAAATAAATCTACCTATCCACCCTCCATGTGTTTTATTTGTGGTTGTTTCTTATTCTGGGAGGTACACTGAAATGCTGGGGCACACACATGTGGCCCAGATGCTACTAATGTAGCCAGAGATGCTTCAGACCTCACTTTCTCCTTGTTCTCTGGATTTCATTTAGTGTCAAGACATTCAGTTTGGAAGAATTCTTGAAAAGTCAACATCTGCTAGGAATAAGTTGTTGGGCAGCCCTCGTCCCTTTAAGACTTTACAGAATTAAGCTATTATCTACTGCTTACGAAATCTAAATCACTTACAAGCAACTTCACTGGTCAAAATATTTAATCTCTTTTCTATGGGATTCTAACTTCTAATTCTGCATAATCATTGAATCACTGAAAATAAATTTATATTCCTTCATTTGTCTTATATCAAATATGAGGAATCAGCTAGGATTTTGCCTATTGTATTAATTTTCTAGTTAGCTTGGTGATATTTCTTAAAACTTCTTAGATCAAAAACTCTTTTATAAAATATGAATTCATGTATTCTTGTTAAAGATACCTTGAAGTTCTAAAACAAAGAAGGGATAAAAATTGACTGTTTTAGGTGACTAGCAATTAAAACCTACATTAGAGATAAATCAAAGTGATTAAAGTTTTTCTTTGAATGTATCATCTAAATTCCTACCACGGAACAATCAAATAGTTCTAAAGCTAAAAGAGTAGCTTACAGGTCAGTTAATTCAGTGCCTTTGTTTCTTTGTGGGATGTGAGGTAAGGCTGTGGGATTACATTTTCAACCAGAATGAGTTTCCTCGATGACTTTGTCAAAACGCAGAGGTTGACAGTTGGATGTGATGTGAGGAGAAGGCCTTGAATTTCTGCACTGTCTCCCAGCCCTTCAGGGTTGCTTTGACAGATGGCTCCTTTATGTGCACAGCCTCTGAGTAGACACATGCAGGCCTGGAATGTAGTAGAAAAGGTCAACATGTTCACTACTTTATAGCTCTCTGTGGTACTGATTCTGCATGACAAAAATACCTTCTATTTATCTAGGTATCTGCCAGCTCCTGGAATAATGCTTAGCATATATAAAGCTTTTCAAAACTGTGGGCAGTGAATGAATGAAAGAATGAATGTATGGATGGATGAGCATTTGTTTGACTTAAGAGTTTCCCCAGCTGTTTTCAAATCATGAAGCTGGTATTCAGGACACTGTCAAAAACTGAGAGGAGACTCGGGGTTAGGGTCTCACCGAAGATATGTAAAGCCAAAGTAAAAAAATATATAAATCATATTATTTTGTCAGTGAAGAAATTGACATCTCTCTTTATGGGGCCCAAATCTTCTTTTCTGGCTCTTCTGTTTTAGTGCAGGACTTTCCAAGTCTTAGCCAAATAACTAAGATAGGAAATGAGTTCTTTATTTTCATGTATAGATTGGTATAAACAGTTCCAACCAGAACTATCAGCTGAAATTCAGGTCCCGATGCCTGTCTTGAAAAAGGAGAAATCTGAGGACCATCCACTAGGAAAGAAACAAACAGAGGGGAAGTAGGACCAAATGAGGGAAATCAGATTAAGAATATAAAACCAAGACTGAAACCAGTTAGGCAGAAGAATCACAGTTATGTCTCAAAGAGTTGTGTTAGATTTCAGCCTATCATCTTGTATAGTTTTATGAGACAACTCTTTTATGGACAGATCAAGCAGAGCTGATAAATGTCTTCAAGGGCTACTTTCTCAACTGATATGTGGACTCAGGTTTCTACGTGCCTTCTGGACATTGTCCAAGCACGTGACCTCTTTTGCTTCACATACCTCTGCAAGCACTGAGATGTAGTCACACTTGTGTTTAATACTTCACCACTTGGGTGGAAGTGACAAGATTCATCCCATATCACACCAGTAGGAGAATATAAAATAAATGTTAGCTGCAAACCCATAACTCTGCTTTATAGTTTTACATGTGCTAAGCTAAATCATTTTGTGTTTTTCTACATACAGTTGGCTCTCCATAGCTCCAATTCAACACCAAATGGAGTCAATCATTAATAAAAAAATGTTCTATTTAATTTTTGTACTATATTTATCCATTTTACATGGCACTCTTCCACATAAGGGCATTTTCACATAAGGGTGCATTGTTTGTTGAGCACTTTCTGCCCCTTTTGTTGCCCCTCCCACCAGTCCTCTTTGTTCCCCTTGAACGTTTTGATCCTGCTTTCTTGTCAGATTGACATGCAGGATTTTATGTATCCGTACAAAACCTAGGAAACAAAGATGAGAGGAACTATGGTTTAAAAAAAAGCTCAGAGGTTAAAGGCACTTGCTTGCAAAGCCTGCGGGCCTATGTTCAATTCCCCAGTATCTAAGTAAAGCCAGATAGTGGCACATGATTCTGGAATTTGTTTGCAGTAACAAGAGGCAAATTCTCCCTCTGTATTTTTCTTTCTATTTCTCTTTCATTCTCTTCTTGCAAATAAATAAAAATATATAGCACTGAAGAGATGACTCAGTGATAAAAGTCACTTGCTTGCAAAGCCTGTTGATTCCCCAGTTTCCCCAGTGCCAACGTGAAACCAGATGTATAAAGTGGCACATGCATCTGGAGTTCCCTGGCACATTCTCTCTCTCTCTCTGTCTTTCACTAAAATAAATAAATAAAAATATTTAAAAGTTTATATTTTTAGGGCTGGAGAGATGGCTTAGCAGTTAAGGTGCTTGCCTGTGAAGCCTAAGGACCCAGGTTCGATTCTCCAGGTCCCACATAAGCCAGCTGCACATGGTGGCACATGCATCTGGAGTTCATTTGCAGTGGCTAGAGGCCCTGGCATGCCCATTCTCACTCTCACTTTCTCTCTGTCTTTCTCTCTGTCTCTAATAAATAAATAAAAATAAATCAGAAAAAAGAAAAATCAAAAAAAATTATTTAAAAAGTTTATATTTTTAAAAATAGTACATTATTCTTAAATGGAGTATATTATTAAAACATTTTCTTAATGTCTCATTTCACTTCTAAACAATGTGCCCCTATCCAAAAATTTCAGTCATCATCCACTTATATTTTTTCTCATGTCTGAAGTGTTCCAGATGCTTTCTTTAAAAAAAAAAAAAAAAAAAAAAATGGTGGGTATGTATATGACTTCCTTTTGGAATAAGGTATCCCAAATTGAGATTTGTGTTTGTGTGTGTGTGTGTGTGTGTGTGTGCATTCATGTGTGTTCTGTATTGTTTGAGGAGCCCTCACTTGAAAACAAAACTATGCTAACTTATAACAGGAGTTTAGAGTTTCCTACTTGACAAAAGATGTAAATAATCACGTGTAAGTTCTCTCTTCATTCTTAAGAGGAATATTTTACCTCTAGGAAGCCCTTGTCAGTCTAAATAGTCATCTCTATCAGGCCCTTAAATACTCATAAGTCTGCTCAAGAAAATGATTCTGAAAGTAGAATCTTGTCAGAGTGAGCACTTAAAGGAAACTAAAAGACCTTAGAAGCTGCCTTGGAATCAAGGGTTCATGAATACCCTGCTTTCTTCCCTTTTGACCCATGTATGAAGAGGAGCCATTCTCTGAAATATTTTTATTTACACAATGTCCTGATCCAAAAAAGACAATGTAGTTGAATGTACTCCCTACCCCTAGTCTTAGATTCCATTAATCAGGGAATATTAAACTCATATCTGAGGAGGGAATGTTACCAAGCCCAGACATACTTTATCATGGCTGTTGTTCTGTGGTTCCACTCAGCTCCCCAGAAAGATATACACTCCTTCTATTATTGCTTTTATCTCTCCCTAATTTAAAAAAAAAATCCAGATTATATGTGTGTGTTGAATCTCATTGAGTTATTAATTACCTTCCTCGGATATACTTATACATGCTTATTAATCTATTGTGAATTCATTCCAGTGAAAATTCAGTGGGCCCATTGACACTTATAACTCCCTCTTTGATATGGACCTACTTGACTTCAGATATTGATTTGTTAGTCATGTCATAATATCTTTTGAATTCAGAAGGTAGATAAAATGACTCAACAAAAGTTGATTTCTAATGAGGATACTGGGAAATGAATATCTATATTTAGAAGGGTAAACATAGAAGAATTGCAAAGGCCACTGAGTATGCATAATAGTAGTAACCATGTTTAAGAATCCATGCTATGGCCCTAGAGAGATGGCTCAGTGATTGAAGGAGTTTGTTTGCAAAGCCTGCTGGCTTGGGATCTATTTACCAGTACATGTGTAAAGCCAGATGCTAACAGTCACATACATGTGGCATTTGTTATACACTTGAGTACACACACACATG
This sequence comes from Orientallactaga sibirica, assembly GCA_036365145.1. Lineage (NCBI taxonomy): Eukaryota > Metazoa > Chordata > Mammalia > Rodentia > Dipodidae > Orientallactaga > Orientallactaga sibirica. Next base: position 15,525,052 of record JAEOAD010000008.1, read on the forward strand.
CACACAAATAAATAACATTTTGTAAAAACAAAAGAACCTATGCTATGCACATTTGTTTTTATGAATGCTTATGTAGATTAATTTTTGCCTAAATATCTTCCCATTTCTGCTACTTAGTCTCGTCAAACATGTTTTCTAGACGTTTTCTGGGCCTCCATAATTTACTCAAATATAAATAATGAACATCTGGTCTTTCCTAAGTTCTAGGTTCTACTTTTTTTTTTTTTGAGAGAGAGAGAGAGTGAGAGCGAGAGAGAGAGAGACAGCTAGAGAATGGGTGCACCAGCAGCCTCTCAGCCCCTGTGAATGAACTCCAGACATGTGTGTCCCCTTGTGGGCAAATGCAACTGCATCTGGCTAAATGTGGGACCTGGAGAATGGAAGGGGCATTCTTAGGCTTAGCAGACAGGCACATTAACTGCTGAGCCTTCTCTCTAGCCCCTATGTTCTACTTTTGAGGATGTACATAACATCTTGCACTTGGAAGAGCCTACATTATGGAAAGTTAGGTTGACTAATAACCACCTAAAATAGAGAAAAATAAGTTCCTTAAAAGAAGTCATATGCAAAGTGATATTTGCAGCCAATGCAGTAACAACACCTCCCTTCTAAATGAAAGAAGGCATGTACTCAAGTACTGATTGACTCTGATATTTTCAAATGGGCTGTCAAGAGGAGAAACACCCCTTTTCTTTGCTTGATTGATTTCCCCTCTCTTTCTTTTTCTTTTCTCTTTTTGGTTCTTATCCTGCCAATTCACTGCAGGATTCCTTTTATATTCTGAAATCCCAGTTAAGGGACTTTTTCACTGATTATAATGACATATGTCTGTTTTTACAGCTGTAATCATAAAGTTTCTTAATAATGTCATGTTTTAAACATTATTCTGAAATGCTAGAAGGTTTCAAGGTGTTCAAAAAGTAAACAGCCAACTCATATAAAAAGAAGAGAGCAATTATAATACAAAACTTTCAACAATTTGTAACTGATCATAGACACTTCATTGAAAACCTCAAGTTCTTGAAGCAGCAACAACAACAAAAATTCTCCCCAGGGGAACTAATTCTCTAGGCATTTGTATATATTAACCCAAATGAAGTGGTTGCAGTAAATTGGAAAGGCAAACTCACAGGCTTCTCAGAGACTGGAGACCAAGTAATTGAATGTCTATACTTCTTTGACAGAAATCATTTCCCCAGCAGAGCAGAGTTGAGGAACTTGCATTTATGTTCATGAACACCTTTGACATCTGAGACTCTAAGTACTTGGCATCACATACTATTATTATAATAAACAGAGCACCCAAACTGTTAAGCTCAAATTGCTACTTTGGTATTAGCAAGAATGGTGTCACATGGTGATCATACACTGTTTGAGAAAGTAAATGATGTTTTAGGAGGGTTTGACTATCAAAAGGAAGTCTACTTGGCAGAGAGCTTGTATCAGAATGCTGTGCATGTTTTCATTTGACCACTATAAACAATGTCTAAAGAGTCAAAGTTGTTAGTTGAGAAAAAATTGGTAGCCCTGAAACATTTGGATAACAATGTTTACCATAAGACATAGCAACCATTTTACTCTGTGTTTATTCTTTCAGAATGTATATATTTCACTTCCAGGCTCCATAGACATTTAGATGTTCTCAACAGAGATCCTTGGGACAGGTTAGATTTATTTCTTTCAGAGAAGTATTTACTTAAATCTAAGCTTTGGAGATCTAACATCATAACTGGCTATGGAATTCCTTTATTTGGATAGGCTGAAAACACTCCCAAGACTAATTAGGCAATGCAAATGGTAAACAACATTATTTCCCTATGAATTTGTTTTGTGAGTTAAACTGACAGAGATTTAATCTTCTCTTTTACACTTTCTATTGTCTATAAGACTAAAGATTCATTTTTATGAAAGACTTTTCTTTGTTTTGCTTCAGAAAGAGATTTGACACTTGAATGGTAGTATTAATGACATTCTCTGTGGGTTAGCTTCAAGGAAGAAATATTAACATAAAATTAATGAACTATTAACAAATAAGTTGAGTTCACAATACTTACCATTTCACTATGTTATATGTGATAACCATAGGCTTATGTATGTGAACATTTGGGCTTTGCATCTGATAGCTTTTAGGAAAATCATAATTGCATCCTTAAAACTACAATGATTGGAAAATGCTATAATAAGCTTACAGAATGATGATTACAAATATCTTAGCTCTTATGAAACTTTATTTCTACTTCAAGTGATGTATTTCCTCTTATAAGCACTGAAATACTGAAAGCCTGACATTTAACACTAAAAATGAATGCAACTGAAAGAAGAATTTCACTTCCCTTTTAAAATCCTATGTAGTCTCCTTTTCCATGGGCATGTGTTCAGGCTGTAAGCTTCCAGGTTAATCTTGTTTAGATTTGGTTATTAACAAATAACTACTGTGCAAAAACTGATGATGGGCCAGGTGAGGCAAGCAATGGAGTTTAGACTCCATGGATGAAATAATAGAGAAAGATCTCCTGACAGTATCAAGGCAGGAGAGTAATAAGATATATCTTTTAAGGGCAATTAGTCTGGAAACAAAAACCAAAATAGACATGACAGATTGAAAAGATGAAGACAAAGAGACAGTGTTTCATCCTGTGGACAACCTGGCATCAAGCGAGAGTGTTTGTTTATGCCTTGGAGCTAGCTGGTATAGCTCAAGGCAAATTACAGGGTGGAAGACCATTGGACTCACCATGAAAACACTTTTGGCAACTTGAAGAAGGTATCTTTTTCATAAAAAGTATGGAAATAAATGTCAGCTTTAAGCAAACGTGAAGGAAATTTCTGGAGACAGAAAGAGATAAAACAGGTATAGTTTAGGAGGTCTGTTACAAGGCATTGAGACAAGGAAAAAGCAGTGCTATTTTTATCTCCTCCACGTCTACATCTCCTTCTCCCCACCTCCTTCTATTTCATTATTATTTTTTATTATTATTACCATTATAATAATCATTGTATTTTATGTGTGTGTGGGTGCACATATGACACAATGTGGGGGATGAGGTCTGAGGATAACCCCAAGTGCCAGTGCTTGTCTTCCAAGCTGTTTGAGACACAGTCTCTTGTTTACTCGTGTGAACCCCAAACTGGCTGGACTGCTGGCTTCTGGAATTCTGTCTTTGCTTCCCAATGCTGCAAGTGTGATTCATCTGGCTTTATATGGGTACTGTCAAACTTAACTTCAGATGGCATGCTTGTGCAGCAAGCATTTCTACCCACAGAGCCATCTCCCCAGTCCTATTTCTTAGTACTCTGGAATTATATGCAATTCTGTACAAGAGTATTACACAGTGAAGATGAGTACTTGTCAATATTTTTTTTAACAAAAAAAGATAAAGAAAGAAAGAAAGATCTCAATCTCTCTTCACTTTCTCCCTCTACCTCATTATCTTTTTTTTTATTTATATTATTCTGATTTTACATTCATAGTATTAGTTCCATTGTCCTCCTCCCTGTCCTCCCACTTTCAAAAAGACCCTCATCAATGGAGAATGTGGGTCGTGCATTGTGAGGTTAGTCAAGAGTTCTGGGGTGTACTTAGTCACTTTAAGGGAATATTCAGATTGCAGACAGGTTTCTAAGCCAGGTAGGGCCTAAGTAATACATTGTTAAATAGACAGGTATATCTCATATTTGGGGATTCAACAGTTTGATTTTGTGTTAACAACCTTTGTGAATGAGCCTACCTTCCTCAGCAATAGACATTTCACAAACACCATAAGGAAGAGGAAGATAAACCTGGAGATACATTGGTTTCCACTTCAAAGCAGGAGGCAGATGGTTCTTGGTTTGCATAAGGAAACTGCAAGAAAATCACAAACAGAAAATAAAACATTCATTAATATTTTCATGATTCAAGTTTTATGGCCAAAGCTGTTCATAGTACAAAAGGAATCTACAAGTCTATGGCTGGTGGAGGAAGGAAAAGAAATGGGGGCAGAGAGAAAGATAGGATATTTAAAGTGTTTGAGTAAAAGAGAGCAAGCTCACCTACATATGAGGAGCTGTTTGTGCATAATTAAAGTGCTTCAGCTGTACAATGTCAGAAGTACAGTTTGATCACAAGTCTGAGGAGTTGTGAAGTATGGGATGATAACCCATCTCTCTCCCTTCACACAAAGAGAGCTCTCCCATCTCCCACAGTAATCACTGGGATTTTTGCTGGTGGGCACTACACAGCAGATCATGATCAATAGAACCTTTGCCATCCAGGAAATGAAGCTGCAAGGTAGGAGGTGAAAGGTACTTCTCACGTCACAAGCTTCAGAAAGCAAGTTTCTTCTCTTGTCTTTAGTCTGGTACACTAATGCTGGGGGTGTTCATATCTGTGGTGTATGCATGTGAGTGAGTGCAGTGCTATGGGTGTTTATATATGTCTGTGGTGTATGCATGTATGCATGTATGACTAAGTACATGCACAAACACACAAAGTCTAAGTCACATTATTCTAAGTCATATTTCTCTTATTCATTTGTTTCTTTTTGGTAAGCATTTTTATAGTTTTTCATTTATTTTTAAATATTATTTTATTATTTTTACTCTGTGTGTGACATGTGTGTCTTTATGTTGGTACATATGGATTCAGGTGCTTGTGCTGTATACATGGAGGCCAGAGGTCAACTTAGATGTCTTTCCTATTACTCCTCACCCTATGTGTTGAGGCATGGTCTCTTACTGAACCCACACTAAGTGATTCAACTAGTCTGGCCAGCCAGCTTTCCCTAGGAATGCGATGGTCTCTAGCTCTCAAAAAATAGGGTTACAAGTGCCCACCACTACATCCAGAATTTTACATAGGTGGCAGGGATCAAAATTCAAGTCCTCACCCTTGTGTGTGGCAAGTTTGATACCAACTGAACCTCTCTCAGCTCTCCGAAAAGTATATTTTCAATTGGGCTGTGTGATATACCATATTCCAGGTTTCTGTATCTTTAAGTGATCCTAGTCCTTGAAGCTGATGACCTAGGTTAAAAAAAATACCCTTACTGAAATTCTTATCTATTTTAAAGGTCAAAATAGAATTTTGCTCATATACAGTTTATAAAGATTATTCCCTTTATCTTTTTACATACAGAAAATATAATATTTGAAATACCCATGTCTATCACAAATCAAAACTTATAATTAAATACAAAATATGCATTTTTCCAGATTACTCCTTTGCCTCAATTGTCCTTTAAGGATATATGTGACCATGAATGGAAATTAATTTTTATCATATGCATTTTTCTCCCTTTCTCTGCTTCAGCATAGAGAAAAATCTGGCATACTTGCACATGCTTTCCTGTTGTTAACAACATCACTCTTACACTCCACTCATAGAATAGACTGGTGATTTGGTCACCTGCTCCAGCCTTGTCTTTTGCCTACCTTTTAGCAGAAGTTCATTTAAAACAGTTTGGTTTATGTGTGTGTTGGGGTGGAGAGATGACACTTTATTTTATGAGTAGGTGCACAGAAATTGTTTTCATAGAATACTTTTAGTAACTATAGGTAATATTTGGGTACTTTTTCATATTTTCACAATATGTTTTACCATAATTCATATATCTAACAAAGAGACATTTCTCAGGCTGGAGTGATGACTTACTGGTTAAGGGACTTGGTTGGGAAGCCTAAAGACCCATGTTCAATTCTCCAGGTCCCACATAAGCCAGACACACAAGGTGAAGCAAGTGGGCAAGGTTTCACATGCACACAAGATGGTGCATGCGTCTGGAGTTCAATTACAGTGGCTGGAGGCCCTAACATGCCAATTCTTTCTCTTCCCCCCTTTCTCTCTCTCTCTGTCTATCTCTCTCTCTCTTTCTCTCTCTCTGGCTCTCTCTCTCACTCTCTCACATATAAAACAGTCCAGTCTGTTGGGCTTACCTTAAAAAATAAAAAATAAACAGAAAATTTTCCACAGTTGAAATCTTAGGATGATAGAATCAGAACTATCTTAAGACTATCACGTGGCTGAATATGTATGCATTGTATTGGTGAACTTTCAAATACAATATTAGAGACATTACAACAATTATACAAACTATTAATGTTGTGTAACCTCTAATGATTCATGTTATTTCTCTATTTTGTTATATTTAAGTGGAGTTTCCAAAACAAACACAAATATAGTGTCATGATGATAAATTATGTACCTGAATCCAACTTCACCAATGAAACTTTTACAAGTATTATGCAAGAACAGATTTTTCATGTTTATTCCTAATTCCAGCATAAACACCTAATTATAGAACAGCAGTAGAGAGAGAGAGAGAGAGAGAGAGAGAGAGAGAGAGAGAGGAAATGATCAGGGAAAAGGCTTCATAAGGTATGAGTGCAAAACAGAAGAGTCTTGCTGGGAAGAATGCTGGCCAGGTGAGGTTTCTGTGGGGTGCTTTCTTTTTGTTTTGCTTCCTTTGGAGTTGTACTGGCTGGATGACTCCCCTTCTCATCACTTCATGAGGAAATCAAAAGATAGCAAGCTGTAAGCCAGGCTCCTGTTCAAGACAAATCTGTGACCTCGTAACAGGTTACCAAATCTTCCCTTGGAGTTCAGCTGACCAAGTGACTTCTTACACTTGGAGATTTATTCATGAGACAACAAAGCCCTGGATGGCCTCCCAGAGCTTGTAAACACCAGTGTAGCATATGGCCTTGTTGCCAGGTACAACTATTTTATTCCCTTTCTGCAACTCAAGTAAGAAATCATGTCTTTAAAATCAAATATTTTAGATTAGAAATAGCATCTACTCTCCACATTCCATTGGGAATCTATCTATCTATCTATCTATCTATCTATCTATCTATCTATCTAGATATATAGATATATAGATATAGATATAGATATAGATAATAGATATAGATATAGATATATTTCTATTCAACCCAATGATCTAGTCCCATTCTAAAAAAGAAATCACTAATAAAGAAGATTTTGTTGGGTTATTAGTAGTTTTTATTTAGGGTATGTGAAGGAGGTAAGAAATGATCAAGAAAAAAAAGAATTAAATGGTTTATACATAAAGCATATAAATAGGCATGCATTTTTCCTTTTCATATTTTCTGAGGACTGTTCTGTCTGCAAAGCCACCAAATGGTACAAATACAAATATATCCCTTTGCCTGCTGTGATTAAATTTCTCTAATTACACAACCCCACTTGATATGTAGGACCGACACATCACCTTTTTTTTTTCTTTTGTAATCATTGTTATATCTGTGCTCTATAATCAACGCTCATCACAGCTAATTAGAGTTTCTTATTCTGTTGTCTCCGAGATCTGACATTCCGAGGGTTCAACTACAAAATTAATTTTAAACGTCTCTGGGCTCTGTGGATAAAATGAAAATTCTAAGCTTGTATTATTCACAAATGGCTTTTAAAATTTTAATGTACTATGATTTTCTTTTTTATGGAATTTAAATGATTATCCTTAGAGCAAGAAACCAAGTCCTACTTATAACTTTTCAGGACTCCCCTGTGATTTAAAGCTATATTGCTCTTGTTAAAAAGAACCTGCAGTCTTTGTTGTTGGAAAAGTACATACATACTAAGACATGATACTTTACAACAAATATTTTGGTGTTTTGGATAGACATCCAATGTTGATTTCCTTTCCAAAAGGAACATAATCCTATGAATTTATATTATTTACTGGTCCAAAGCTTTTGTTCATTCTTAAAGGCAATTTTCTTTCAATAAATATCCTCTATCTTTGTGGACATTTTAAATGATAAATTACTGTAATAAGAAAAACTAATCAAATTTTATACAGTCTATGACAAAAAAATTTTAATCTACTTTCTAGACGTTAAATCAAGACCAGAGCTTTCCAGTTTATAGCTCAATTGTCTAACTTGGAAATTCCTTTCTTGTTCTTTGCTAAAGCAACTAACATTTAAAACATTATTAAAAGTATAAACCAAGCCGGGTGTGGTGGCACAGGCCTTTATCCCAGCACTTGGGAGGCAGAGGTAGGAAGATTGCTGTGAGTTCAAGGCCACCCTGAGAAGACAGAGTAAATTCCAGGTCAGCCTGGGCTAGAGTGAGATCCTACCTCAAAAAAACAAACAAACAAAAAAATAAAACAACAACAAAAAAAGTATAAACCTAAGTGGTGGTCAGAAGTTCCTTAGGTTGCCTATCCTGTCTTTGATATTTTGTGTCATTCTACCTTGTTTTCATCATTGCCTTAAATTGCATTTTCATTTATGCTGTTTGTGCCAATACCATGGATTAAATGATTCCCAAATAAACCAAACTGTATGACTGACAATCTACTGTGAGTAGTTTCTGAGAAATTCATGTACAGTGGATGAGAAAAGCATATAAATACAAATTATAATGAAATCTGCAAAACTCCATTGGACAAAATATAAGTTCACAGTGATGGTGAGTTTATAGGAAGAATGGAAACTCAGGAGAAAATTACACACTGAGATGTCAAAACAAAAAAATGATGAACTGCCATCCTAGATTAGGCACAGTTGTAACATTTAGAGTACTAACTCCTTTAAAGCTCAAGTAAACCCTATGATGTGCTCTATGATGAGTTTGTTTCATATACAAGTAAACTAAATCATATAAAAGACACCTTAACAAAGGTCACACTGCCAATTTTAGTTTCTAAAACTGGCTGTAGGAGAATCTCTATTTCAAGGATTCTTCACTGACTTTGCCATTATCTCAATAAAGGGGAGTAAAAATCCACTGCCAGAATTGAGGTTGCTTGGAGACAACTGAAATAAACCAGAATGTAGCAAATGAGGCATAAGTGATAATAAGGAACTTTTATGTAGAGGTCCAGAAAGAAGGTCCAGTGTACACCCCTCACCACATCACTGGAACAATGTTCATGAATCGTGAGCTGAGGCTCTGTTTTCATCCCAAGTGCTCAGGTCATTCCTGCTCTGAAGAAGCCCAAAATAACCCAAGTGAGAGGTCGGCAGGGCACACCTGAACTTATAAGGGGAGAGATAGTAGGGAAGAGAGATAGAGGGAGAGAAGGGAAGAAGAGAGGGCGAGAGATGGCCACCGTCCCAACAACTTCTCTCCCTCACTATCCTTTCAGCTGTAATTACAATATAACTGCAGCCATAAGAACGACTGAATGCTACTACTGACCCAAGAAGTCTATTTCAAATTCCTGACCCCCATATAAACTTTGAAATGACAAAATAGTAGTACCTCAAATTTCTGGTTGGTTCGATGCACAGCAGTACTAACAGAACTATTAACTATGAATTAGAGTTGAATTCTGAGAGGTCCCCTCTTACCTTCAGATTTAAGTCAGACTTTTCTATTACATTGAGGTATGCAAAACTCTCTCTACATCAGTCTTCTGAAAGGCAGAGAGTATTTTGGTAATGATCATTTGCTTTTATGGTTGAAAATTAAATAAAGGAAACAAAAGATATTTAATGAGCTCATAAACACATCAGTTGTTATGAGTGTGAAAGTTGACTGAGAGATGATGGGTGTGTAGATGCTACATCAATGAAGAAAAAGTTCTAACCACATTAAATAGTATGGCAGTTTAGACACAGGCAGGTCAATAATTTTTTTTTTCATGAGGCAATAATTTCTGATGAGACAGATGGGATCAGAGAGGACCAATGTTACTTTGGAGACAGAAACCTTCGATTTAATGAGCTCTCATTTCAATCTTGCCTTGGTTTAGTCTAGGGTAACCAGTAAGCTTACGTAGCATGGAAATGAGGACTTACCATCTAAAACAATACTGTTCTGATCTGTGGATTCCCTGGGCTAGCTTTTAATAAGTACTTACTAAAAAGGGCAATAATAATAACATATTACAGTCACAGTTTCTTTTACTTTTTGTCTCACCAGTCCGCTCTTTATTTCCCGATATGTATGTGTGGTGTGCATGTGTATTCCCATGCATATGTGTAGGTCAGAAGTTGACAACAGATGTCTTCCACAATTGATTTCCACATTTTATTAAATATAAATCAATACCTGAGTTTCCAATCCAGAAATTATCTTCATGTATCATACCTTGGGCTAGCAAAATTTCTAGGGCATGAAGGTCTACTTCATAAATAAATAGATACATTTAAATTTTGTCTCCTTGACGTGATGGAGGATGAATCAATGTTTTGTGTAAAACAAACACGATTAACACTAATGTGACATCTGTTCCTACCATTGTCCTGTAATGATGCATGAATGAAAGAGCATTTGAGATTCCAGCTAAAAGATGGGTTTAGGGCAACTCATTATATTTCAGGCTTCAGAAGTTCATGAGATTTCTTAATGCTGTTCTGAAATAGAAGTTTATCAACCATGGCAACCATGATTCAGAATGTTATATTCCATCATTTGTTAATTATAAGGCCTAGTTTAGCTGCCTGATTTGTGAACTTCAAATGAATCTCCAAATGTGAAAGTTAATCAAATGTTGATTATATTAAATAATATATGTGTTAATTATAATTATCAATTATAGCTTTAATGCAAATAAAAAACACAAATTATTTTATTTTAGCATGTTTTTGTTAGTCATGCTGTACATTTATGCCTATGGCTTTTTGTTTTTGTGAAGAAAAATCAACAATAATTAAGTAAGATCATGTGTTATACAAATTGAAACTTTCCATATATCACCCAATGGAGCAGCTTGACAAATTTTGAATAACTACTTGATGATGATTATTTATAACATGCACAGACAATTTGTATTAAAGGTCAGTCATTTCGGAAGGTTATCTTAGTATAAGTAGAACAAAAATACTTATTTTATGGGTAATTACCATTTGGGAAATAACAGTAATAAATGATAGTAGGTCATATTTATTGAGACTTAAAATGAAGATTGTCATTTAAAATCTAATGATTCATTTAACTTTCATAGCAACTGATGGGGCAGGAGTAATTATCATTACACTCATGTTGCAAATGGGAAAAGTGGAAAGATTAGTAAGTTAATCAAAGAAATATGATGCAGTCCATGCTGCATATCCTTTACTTGTCACTATGGTGTTTTAAATAATTAAAACTCAAAATTTATGTTTAAAATATAAGTTCATGAAATCCAATAATTTGAATATATCTTAATGATCATCAAATAATGACTATAAATGAAGGGGGAACTCTAAATTTGTTGTTTAATTTGATCCATTTTTGATAGTTTTATGAACTAGTATATATTTAACATTAATAAAACTTAGTTTACAGATTTTCATAATCTTTTGAAAATTGTAAAAGTAATTAAAAATGTAGGCTATATTACATGTATAGGCTATTATATAATGGCTATGGTTTCAATGCTCTGATGTAACATTTAAATGGTATTGAAATTAGCATAGTTTAATGTAAGATTTTTCTATTATGATATAGCTGGTTTTTTGCACAATTTCCTTTACTAGGTGAATTTGTGCTGAATCATTAGTCTCATAGTAAATAAGAAGTCTTATAGTTAATGTGTAAAAGAAATAAGAAGTAAAACATTTGTATCTCACGCCTGAGAGTGCACTTAGGTTTGATTTCAAAAAGGAAATTTCATATCTATTACCATATTTATATTTCCTAATGAGTCAGTGAACTATCATTATAGTCTTTTTCAAATAAGTAACAGCCTCACAATTGTGAAGTGAATTGCATAGAATCTCACAGAAATAGTTGAACTAGTTTCCCACACTAGGTGTTACGAGCTTGGTTTAATACTCTTGTCTGATAGCTATCATTTTTCATTTCTCCTTTCTTTATTTCCACTACCAATAATAAATAATATAAGGAGACACTTACTTGGGCCTCAGGAGACCCTTATAGGTCAGGATTGTTTTGTTTTGAAGTTCTCTTTGTTCACTGATGACTGGACTAGAGTGGATTATGCCAATTTCAAAATGGAGCCTTATTTTATATGCCATTTTAGCAAAAATCTCAGAATTAAAACCATGTTTATAAATCATTTCATTTGTGTTATCTAAAACCTTCAGAAAAGATGTACCTTCAATATACTTCACATGTAATTCCATGACATTGGTTATGTATGCTTTTACTATTACTGTGAATTGATGCTGTGGTTTACTATAATGTAATATATCAAACATAACATATAAAAAATTACAATGCTGAGGTATATAGCTCTGTTGTAGAGCACTTGATTCATATACACAAACCTCAGGTTTAATAACCAACACTGCAAAGAAAAATAACAGAGTTACATTAAACATGGTACATAAAGAGAATTACACTGATTTGTTGCAAACACTAATTGCCATGAGAAACTTAGGCCATAACTTCAGAAAATTCATTGATTTGAAAATGACTATGATATGTAAGACATATGCTTACATTTGGGTAATCTTCACAAACCAAACACAAAATCTTTTAAAGACAAAGAAGAGATACATATGCAAAACCAGGTCAAATATATTTGGTTTAGAGAAAGATATGAATTAAATTGAAAGTGTCTATTTTGTCTCTTTACTCTGTTGTGATTACCTCTGTTCAGATTTTTTTACACATTTCTTAGTACAATATAAGCTATCTCTAAAACTGTATAGCCACAGACTAAACAAAGTATATCACTGGAAATAAAGCCCTCTTAGGAAAGTGAGCAGATGGGAATCCAAATTATAAGTTTTGTTTAAAGTAGGAAATTAATAGCTGATTAGGGTGATGTTTAAAGGCCTTGTGTATGTATGTATATATATATTTTTCCAATTCCATTGTATTCTATGTCCTATAGCAGAAATGCAACACTGTTCTTACAAACATATTTAATTCCTGAAGAGACTGCAGTGTGCCATTAGAGATGGATTGATAGGCTTGATGGTATCATTGAACTTTTGTCATGACTAACCCGGAAGACTTGCTATGTGTCAGAGAATTTTGTCATTCATCTTGCTTTTGAAAGATTAAATTTATTTGCAACCTTGAATGACATTGGACACATGAAACAGCTTGAAATCTATCATGCCATGAGTCTTATAAAACTGCAATTTAAACTCCTATGTATTGACCTGGTTTTCAGAGCCATCTTCAAAGCCAATGACTTTCAAATTTTTTACTTATGAACACTGAGTTTTATCAGTTGATAACTGTAACATTATATTTTCACTAATTATTTTCTGAGCACATGAGGTCACACAATATATATCAAATGTTCTTATTTTCTTTTTAAAGAAAAGTAAAAAATTATGCTATTGAAAATGCATGTATATGTCATAGGTGTATTAATGTAACTGATAAGTTAATAAGTTTAGGTAGTAGCATTAATACTTTGGCTGGATTATTCAGCCATTAAAAAAACCTCAATTATAACTTAAAGATCAAGTAATTGCATGAAAATTAGTGTTATCAGAGGAAACACAGATTGATGTAGACCTTATTGTGGTGAATAACAAAAAATATCCTGTGTATTACCATGGACTTTTAATTTGATCCATATCAAAGTTGAATTCATGCTCAATAAGAATTAAATATTAACATAATTGTTGCAGTTACCTTCTCATGGCTAGGACAAACAACTGACCAGAAGTAGTTAATGGGAGGAAATGGTTGATTGTTGCAGGTTTATAGAATCCAAGGGAAGTTCCTTCATGGTAGAAGAAGCTGGCTCACTCCAGCATGTATACACAGAAGAGTCAGCAAGCATAAGCAGCAAGCGTTCAAACTGCATTCCACATACCATAGTAGATCTGCCCCTAGTGGTATGTCTTTTGAGCAGGCTGGTGTTGACTTAAGTATGAGGCTTAAAAAAGTTCTTGAGACTATGAAGGATATACATTCACACTTAAACCACCATATTTCACCTCTGGCCCCCACAGAGTAATAATCATCTCACAGTACAAATTGCACTTAGTTTAATTTGAAGGTCCCCATATTTCTTTAACAATTTTAAGATTGTTCAAAAATCCCTGAGATTTAAGACTGTCTCTTAACTGTTGAGCCATATATAAATCAACACATGTTACATACTTCCAACACAAAATGCACAGAGTACACATTTCTATTGTAAAAAGACATAAAGAAACGGACTCATCAAATGCAAAATAATAACCAGGAGATAAATATCAAACAGCTGCACTTCCAAGTTCAACATCTATAACCAGTGATGATGAAGTCTCTGGGTTTTAATTCTGTCCCTCAATCTTGGCTGAGCAGACCAGGGAAAATTACATTCTGAGTCAACAGTGCTCCATGGCAGCCATTCCATAGTCCTGCTACATTCAAAACATCTTTGGGTCTACACTGCAAATGACAGTTCATTTTCACTTTTCTATACAATGGTCTTGTTTGGCTTCCACACAGGGATTTCAAGCTTATTTCACACTGCTCCATCTTTCTGTCTCCAGAAACAAGTTCAACTTCATACAATGGCATTACTGGATCTCCATATGGTGATTTCAACTTAGCATTTCATTGCCAGAGTCCATCCACCGACCCCCCCCAAAAAAAAAACCAGAAAGAAGTATGTTGTACATCCAATGACCTTTTCTTTCTAGCATTTTTTATACTCCATAGCTCCAGGTGGGCTACCAAATTTTTTAATACACAAAGGAGTATAACTTGACCTTGAAGGTCAAGACTCCCTCACCAGTCTCTCTTCAAGTATTCTCTTTTCAAAAGAATTTGCATTGTTACCAGATTGAGCCTTCTATGGATGGGTTTCACACCAAGGCATCTTTTCAATTGTCCAAATAAACAATAATAATCAACAACTGTTGCTTAAGTACCCTAAAACCAGTCTCTGAGCCTGTAACTTCAAACCAGCTTGTGTTTTTCCTTTGATAAGCCATACATCTTTCATATCTTTCCTTTTTAAAAAACAATTCCAACAAGCACACCAGTTCATTACTTTTAAATCCAACCTCGATCAAACTCTATAGATAAGGACAAAACAAAACAGCCAGACATTTTGCCAGTAGCCCATTTCCAACAAAGTTCTCATTCCCCTTAAAAGTTCATAAGCCAAGCCTTCACAGTCCACAATTCTCTTTGCATGTGGCACTTTCAAACTCTCACCAAAATAGATCATAAAACTTTGTTTACAGCATTACAAAATTATCCAGTCCAGAGTACCAAGTCCTTCCACATTCTTCCCACAAACTCATGGCAAAACACACATGGTCTGATTCATTAATGATCCGTTTCTTGGTGTCAATTTTCTGTTGCAGTTACCTTTTTATCACTGGAACAAATACCCAAGCAGAAACAACTTATGGAAAGAAAGGTTTTACTTCAGATTTACAGATTTTAGGGGAAGCTCCATCATGGAAGAAAAAAGCTAGCTCACATCAGCATCCACAGCAGAGAGAATAAAACCAATACTAGCTATAATAAATAACCAGAGCTCAAACGACTCTCCACACTCCTTATCAGGCCTGGTATAAAGGTTCACCCACAGTGACATCTCCTTCAGCAGGTTGGTGGAGACTTAAGTAGAAAGGTTTAAACTTGGTCAAACATCTCTGATGCTATTTTGCACATACATTCACATTCAAACCAGTATAGTAATTGAGTGCTTTCCTTTAGCTAGGTTTCAAGTATGAAGTGTATGATAATAAAACTGTTTCATTTACAATAACTATAGCTACTATTTATAAAGCTTTTATGTGATAAAATGCTATGCATTTAAAATCTATTATATAATTTGAGTTTTCTAATAGCATTATGACACTACTTTTTATTAGTATATGCTTGCTAAAATTGAGATGTATGAATTTAGATACATATCTTTCATAAGGCAGTTCACTTTTGTTCTCAGGTATAAACTCACAGATTAAAACCTAAATAAGCTTGAAGAGTTATTCAATTTTGAGTTGTTACCTAATCGGAAAGGTTGCTGGTCTGTTACATTGAGTTGAGTTTAAGAAGTTTAATATTTTGCATAGAAGGTTCCTGAAAGAGTGCAATATTTTTATGTGTTTTATCAACTCTTCAGTATGTAAATATGGCATTGAACTCTCAGAAGAACTTGTTGTATCTTCCACTGAAAAAATTCAAGAATATGCTCACTATCACTTGAATATGAGGAGTCCTCAGAGCTCATAAGAGAGTTGAAGATGTATGATTATAGTTATGAGTGCCTAAGTTTAAAAAACACAGATATCTCAAGTTATTTATCCTATTTATGTTCTTTAACTTCTGAGAATGAAAAGAACAAATGATACACATTTTTTTTTCTTTTTTTTTTTTTTTTTTGGTTTTCCAAGGTAGGGTCTCACTCTAGCCCAGGCTGACCTGGAATTCACTCTGTATTCTCAGGGTGGCCTCGAACTCACAGCAATCCTCTTACATCTGCCTCCCAAGTGCTGGGATTAAAGGCATGCACCACCACGCCTGGCCACAAATTTTTTGGAAGAAAAAAAGATTACCATAGGAATAAGCAAAATTGAGACTAAAAGAAAACACAAAATATCAAGGAAACAAAAATTTACTTGAAGGAAGATAAGTTTAAAAACAATCTTAGTCAATCTAAATAAAGTTAAATAAAAGACCCAAATAAATGAAACTAGAGTGTAAAGGAGTGACATAAGACCACTTAAATGTACAGAATTATTATGGTATGTGTTGAGAAGTTATATGCCAATAAATCATAAAAACTAGAAGAAAAAGTGATTTTTCTAAAAATATATGACATATAAAATTGAACCTATGAGATAGAAAAATCTGAATAAATGCATAAAAATAATTGAAATTAAAGCTATAATATTTTTTTCAAAGATTTCTCCCAGACTTTTGATGTGGAATTAACAAAAATATTCCTCAAACTAGACCAAATAAGAGGTAAAAAACAGTTCCAAACTTATTCTAGAAGGCCAGCAGTATCCTGATAACAAAAGCCTGATAAGGAAGAGAAAACTATACATCAGTGTGATTGATGAACAGAGTTATAAAAATCCCCAATAAGTTCCTACTAAATTGATTCCAACAACACATTAAAAAGACCATAAAATTTGTTTTATTTTGGGCATTCAAGGATGGTTCAACATGTGCAAGTTAATAAATGCAATAAATGTTAGCAGAATCACGGATTATATGAGCATTTAAGTACATGTATCATAAAGCTTTGATAATATTCAACAATTCATCATAATGAAAACCCTGGCTAAAATAGGTACAAGATCAAATCTATAAATGAAAACACCATATTTTAATGGAATGAAGGAAAAATTGAAATAATTTCCTTTAAAAGAAGGAATGATACAACGTAGCATCTATCTCCTCTTAATACAGTTCTTGGAAAATTAACCAAAGAAATATGGCAAGAGAAAGAAATTAAAAGATTACAAATAGAAAAGTAAAAAGTTAAATTATCCTGTTTACTGATGATATGTTAAAGACCCCACTAAAAAAATCTCAGAACTTGTAAATAAATTCAGCAAAGTGGGTTATAAAATCAACATATGATTTTTTTTTTTTTAATATTTTTATTTTTGGAGAGAGACACAGAGAGAGACAGAGAGAGAGAGGGAGAGGAAGACAGAGATGAGCGTGACAGCAGTGTCTCAGCTGCTGTGAACGAAATCCAGATGTGTGCGCCCCCTTGTGGGAAAGTGCGGCATTGTGCCCTTGTGTAACTTTGCATCTGGCTAAATGTGGGACCTGGAGATTGGAACCAGTGTTCTTAGGCTTAGGAGGCAGGTGCCTTAACCCCTAAGCCATCTCTCCAGCCCAACATATGATTTTTTTAAAAAAATATTTACCCTATATATATGTGAGCTATAAGAAAAAAAAAGGGTTACCTAAAAGCATTAGAAGTATGTTAGAAAATTATAAGGAGACTAGAACAGGGTAGAAAAAGAAGAGAGTGAGAAAGGATAACTGAAAAGGTACATATAACCAAAGTATGATATATATATGTTTACAGTGACATGTCCATATGAAAATTAATAACCAAAATACAACCTTATAAAATGACCAAAATATTGATGATAATTTATTTGTGAAAACCTCTACTGCATAGCCAGACCTGGTACTACAGGCCAGAAATCCCAGGTACTTGCAAGACTGAGGCAGAAGGGTTGCAAATTCAAGTATTTTCTGAGCTGCAGAATAAATTCAAGGTCAGCCTGGGTAACTTAAAGAGACCCTACTTTAAAATGGAAAAAGAGGGATGGAGATACTGTTTAGTGGCAGAGCACTTTCCTAGCCTGTGAGAAGTTCAATTCTGCCAGGTGTGGTGGTGCATGCTTTTAATCCCAGCACTCAAGAGGCAGAGGTAGGAGGATCTCCACGAGTTCAAGGCCACCCTGAGACTAGTGTGAGCTCCAGGTCAGCCTGATCTCACTGTACAGTGAGACCCTACTCAGAAAAAACAAAAAACAAAACAACATAAAACAAAACAAAAAAGATGTTCAATTCCTTGTGCCTTGTTCAGTGTTTATATTTTGTTGATTTTTATACAATGTCATTTTTTCCTAGAATTCCTTTCAGAATATCATATTCCATTCCATTGTGATGTTTCTTTAAGCCTAAGAAGTTTCTAAGTTTTTCAGAGATCCCTTGATTTTGATGATCTTGAGAGTTTTGAGGAAAACTGTTTAAACACTCTGTAAAATATTTCTTTTTTTTTTTTTTTTTTTTTTTTTTTTATTTTTAAGGGTCTCACTTTCCAGGCTGAAAAATATAGTCTCATGAACTCATGGCGATCCTCCTACCTCTGCCTCCCGAGTGCTGGGATTAAAGGCGTGCGCCATCACGCCCGGCAATATTTCTTAATTTTATTTTTAATTTTTAAAAAAATTTTGAGGACACGACCACAGGGATAATGTTTCATTTTCATGTCAACATGAGCTAGTAATCTAGCTGTTGACCTTGATCCCCTAGCAGATGTAATATCTTCCACGTTTCACTTTTTGGGATAATAAGGCTACCCAACTCCAATCCACTGGCTTTATTATTATTTTTTTCATATTGTACTCTTTGGAGCAATGTCAGTTCATATGGAGTCAAGTTTCTTGACCTGAAGGGTGGGCAGTGTCTAGCTTCCTAAAAGTAAAGTGTGAGCTGCCTCCCAGACACTTGTAACTCTTCCACACATGAGATCTGTTCACTTAATTATTGCAGGTTGAATATCGATATTGACTAATTAATAAAGCAAATGTTTCCATGCTAATGTGAGATGTCATACTAATGGAATAAGGGATGAGTGGAGTTCTGGGTAACTGTACCATGTTTCCAATTTTCCTACAATTGTGAACTGTAGTATTGAACTAAAGAAAATTAAATTCAGTTAAAATGATTTTCTGACCCACCTCTAATCAGGAAAAGAAATTCTTGCCCAATAATACACAGGAATAAAAATACTCTTACCAATTCAGAAAAAGAAATGTTGTTCTATAAGCTAGTATAGAAATTCAGGAAACAAAAAAAAAAAAATACCAGAAAATGGAAATATATGGATTAATCAAAGTTACAATGATTATATAAAATAACAACAATAAAGACTACAGGATTTAAATATCTGAAATGAAAATACATAATGACAATCACATAAAAAGTTCAATAACTGTGTTCAAGTAGTTAAAGTAATAATTTACATTAGTATTTAATAGATGTTTCAATATCTACAGTAACCAGTAAATCTAATAAAATAATGCATAAGTAGTAGTTTTTAAAAGTGGGAAGATATAAAAGTAAAACAATAAATTTAAAGTCAGGTAATGATGAGGAAGAAATGTAACAAATACATGTAAAATTAACAGAAATAGAGATACATTTAAGTATGTAAACAATCATATGATGTAAATACCATAGTTAAAAAAATGAGGTACCAGGCTGGAGAGATGGCTTAGCAGTTAAGGCGCCTGCCTGATAAGCCTAAGAACCCGGTTCCAATCTCCAGGACCCACGTTTAGCCAGATGCAAAGTGATGCAAGAGCTCAATGCCGCACTTGACCACAGGGGTGCACACATCTGGATTTCATTCACAGCAGCTGAGAGACTGCTGGCATGCCCATCTCTATCTGTCTCCCTCTCCCTCTCTGTCTGTCTCTCTCTGTGTCTCTCTCCAAAAATAAATAAAATAATTAAAAAATTAAAAAAAAGAATGAGGTACCAAGAATATGGTAAAATATCTGCAGAGAAAGCTGGAATATGATAAAAGCATTTACCTAGAATCTCTCAAATATGTTAACAAAAAGAATGAAAGTAAACTTAAAAAAATTAAATTTTATGCAAATACTAGCCAAAAGCCAACTGATATAGCTATTCTAATGTCACAAAAATTCATCTTTAATGAAAGAATCTAGCTTTGCAAAAGTGTGTTTTATAACTAGGGTCACATCTGCTAGGAAGAGGTATCAGTCCTAAATGTGTCTCTTCCTTGGGAAAGAGCTTCAAATTAAACAAAATGAAAATTTCAGTCATAAAAGAATAAATATATAATTAGCCAAAGAGATTTTATTATACTTCTTTCATAATTGTACAAAAGAATATTTTTAAAAATCTGTAAAATTTAAAAATGTGGAAAACATGACTAAATTGTACTAATTAATATTCATATTTATGCAGATTTTAGAATACATAAATATACAATTTCATCAGATTTGACCATGAGTTAGAATATAAGCAAAACTTTAACAAATTTGAAGAATTTAAGTTATGTGAAATATATTTTCACTCCATCATATAATGAATCTATCGTTTCAGAATAACAAGATATTGGAAATTACTTAAATATTTGGAAAAGCCCAGAATACACTTTAGAATAACCTAAAGAATAAATATTAATGCAGATTATGAAATATTTTGCATTGAATCATAATTAAAATATAACATTCTAATAACTGTGAGACACAGCGAATACTCTTAGGAAAATGTATAATCTGGCACAAACACATGATGTTCTGCTTTCAAAAAGGCTTCCATCACTTGTCTCCTGGTCACAAACAAAACTGCTCCATTAAAAGAAAGAATTTCTCTCCCTCTTCCTCAAACCCTTGAAATGTATTGGATCAATAGATGCCTCAGAAATGACGCTGTGACTCCCAAGCCTCTCTATCTGAAGGTTTGTAGCTTCTGTTTGGAACTCTTGGAATCAACAGGGGATGACAGCCACAGATACAATGTTTTGACTTTAAGACCAAGGCAGGAGAAAGCCCATGCTGGGCACATAGAAATGTTGCATTGAGAGAGAGGGAAACATCCAACAGCAATCTTGAAGTCCCAAATACCTCCACCCAAGTCCAGACATGTGAGGGAAAAGCCTGTATGCAAGTTGAACTCAGGAGCTACCTGATTCTACCGTAATTGGGACCGCAAGTAAGGAGCATCCAGCTAAGCCAGCCAATCCCCAGAAATGTGCAAAGAATATGAAATTCTCTTTTCAAATATTTACTCTTAGGGTACATTATTACACATGTAATGATTACCAGAAATGCCTTTTTAAAAAGAAAGGCTAAAAAAAGCTATGTTGATGTTTCCATTTCAAGCATTAAAACAATGAAAGAAGCCCACGGAAAGTAGAAGGAATGCAATGGCAAAGATCATAGCACAGAACAGTTAAGTGGGAACATGTTCAGGGCTGAAAGAAAAGTAGAGCCAAAAACCTTTACTGGGAAACTGACAAGATAATTAGCCAAAGCAGAGTTGACAGACAATAAATAGATGGATAGGTAGAGAGACTGATAGATACATAGAAATAGGTAACAGATAAAAAAATATAGCCAAAATTGATATAAACCCAATAAAACTTATAAAAACTATATAATCTAACAGAGAATTAAATGTGATGTGCTGTCTTCCAGAAGAATTGTAAAAATAGAAATAGGACCTAGCTACAAATTGGGCAGACAAAAGTTTGTATGACCTGAGTGCCTGAATCTAGTTAAGTGAAGAAAGAAGGGAGGAAGAGATGGAAAAAGAGGTGGAGAGAGTCTGGGGAGATTGCTTGATGTTTAAAAGTGCTTGCTCACAAAGTCTGAGGCCCAGGTTCAATTCCCCAGCATCCAGGTAAAGGCAAACTCATAAAGTATTATATGGGCTGGAGAGATGGCTTAGCAATAAAGGTGCTTGCCTATGAAACCTGGGGACCCAGGTTTGATCCTCCAGTAACCACGTAAGCCAGATACACATGGCTTTGCATCCATCTGTTGTTCATTTTTGGTGGCTAGAGGCCCTGGCATGCCCATTCTCTCTCTATCTGCATCTTTCTCTTTTGTTCTGTCAAATAAATAAAGAAAAATAGATATTTTTAAAAAGTTTAGCCAAAAAGTAACGTATACATCTGTTGTGCATTGCAATGGCAAGAGACCCTGGTCTCTTGTGCATACACACACACACACACACACACACACACATGCACACACACGTGCACACACACACACACTCACTCACTCACAAATAATTTTGTTATAAAAGAAGAGGAGTGGGAATAAAGGGGGAAATACAATAGAGCAGCAAATTTTTCATGATCATAACCACAAAAATCTTGAAAAAGAAAATGAGCTATCTATATCCAGAAATATATGGAAAGAACAGTATAGAATGGCCAGATTTATTTCAGAGATGTGAAGATCAATCAACATTATCACACTAAATAATAAAATAATTAATAAAAATCTCCTTACAATGTGCTCCTCCAGACACAAAATGGCCTGGATATCAATGACTTCACAGTGCCTGACACCACCTACACAAGGTGTAATCATCATAATAGGAGGAAAAGATCATGACATCAAAATGAAAAGAGACTGATTGAGAGGGGGAGGGGATATGGAGAATGGAGTTTCAAAGGGGAAAGTGGGGGGGGTGGAGGGACGGAAGTACCATGGGATATTGTCTACAATTAAGGACATTATCAATAAAAAATAATATTTGGGGGGGCTGTAAAGATAGCTTAGTGTTAAAGGCACTTGACTGCAAAGCCTAAGGACCCAGGTTCAATTCTCTAATACCCATTTAAGCCAGAGGTACAAGGTAGCATATGCATTTGGAGTTTGCACTGGCTGGAGGCCCTACGTGCCCATTATGTCTCTCTTTCTCTCTCTCTCTCTCTCTCCCTCTCTCCCTCTCAATCTGAAATAAATAAATAAATAAAATATTTTTTGAAATAATTTTCTTTGTAGAGTCACAAAAAGTCATAAAGCTTACTGTCTATTTATGACTTGGACATGTATGAATACAGGAGTACAAAATAACTTTTTTAATATAATTCAAATTATCTCCCTATATTGACAAATAGACATATAGATTAAGGTCAGGCATGGTGGTATGTGCCTTTAATCACAGCACTCCAGAAGCAGAGGCAGGAGGATCAATATGAGTTTGAGGCCAGCCTGAGAATACACAGTGAATTCTAGGTTAGCCTGCGATAGAGCAAGACTCTACCTCAAAAAAAAAATAAAATAAAATAAAAAATAAATAAATAAATAAATAAATAAATATAGATTGATCTTCAGCCCTATAACATGTATGTCACAAACAATGCCACTCTCCTTTCTGGATGGGAGGGAAGACAAAGTGATCACCACCATCACTTTTATTTAACATGGGACTTTAAGACCAATAAACAAAATAACCAATACTTTAAGAATTGAACAAATGGACAAACAATTGGAATAAACATTTCAATAAATGTCATCCAAATGGCCAATAATATTAAAATGTGTTTAACCTAATTAATAATCAGGAAAATGCAAATTAAGTCACAACATGATGCTATAATAAAATCCTCAGCAGAGCTGAAATGAAAACCAGGACATCCCAAATGTTGGCAAGAATGAGTAGCATCTGGTCCCCAATACACAGCTGGTGGGAGTACAAATTAGAATAATTGCTTTGGAAGGCTTACTGGTGAAAACTACCAAAGTAGAATATGTCAGACCTTTTGACCCCTCATTTCTAGTCTAAGTTATGTTGCCCCAACAGGAATGCATATGAAAATCAACTGAAGATACATATTAGAATGTTTATGCCACTACACTTCACAATAGCCAACACCAAGAAAATGTCCAATTATACTTCATCTGAAATATTGTGATATATTCATAGAATGCAATGATATACAGGACTAAGGATGAATGAGCTACAAATTTGAGCAACAGCATGGATGTGTGTTATAAACAGAATGAAAGATGAAAGAAAGCAAACATATACAAAATTTCACAGTATCATCCTAGATATATACTTCAAAAAGGGAAAAGTACCCTATAACATTTCAGGACCAGGGCAGATGTCTTCCTTCTGCTACACATTGCTTCATGGGTGCTGTTCATATTCTAGCACTTCCTTACGACTGACTGCATTGCTGGCCTGGGGCTGTAGCTCAATGGCATAAGGCTTGCCCTAGCATCATACGACTCTAATTTGGATTCGTTATGCCTCAAAAATGTTGTAATTGTATATTATTTTTCTCCAATATTATCAAAATGTATAGATAAGAATTGGATAATATTCTGTGTGCATGACACACTTCAGTGAAATGTAATTACAAGCAAAACCAGTCTCAAGGGCTATACATTCAAGGGTAGACAGACTGAGAGATGTCCAGTCAGGATGCAAGGTAGCACTCTTCCTGTCTTTTCTCATTCCTGTAGTACAATTCCTTCCTGCTTTCATGGCTGCCCAGTATGGAGACACAAAACCTCTTTGTCTATGCTTCTTTTTTGCTTTTGATGCTCCCTCCCTATCCCTCTTTTTTGTCCTCTTCTCCCTTTGTCTTCCATCCCTCCTTTTCCTGCTCATTTCTCTCTGCCTTCTTCACCCATGGTTTTGCTCAGGCATACTTCTGCTATGAGGAGAGACCCATGAACATGAACACAACCAAACTATAGCTGTTCATTTCTTAACCCAATGTGGATTTTAAGCTTTGGAAACTACAAAGCTACCCTCCCACTGTCATAGCACATTTCCAGATACAGATTGGTAGGTGTTCAGTACTTATTTTTTGAAGGAACCAATAACAATAAAATTTAGTGGATGAGTAGTTGGTGTAATGTCTGTAGTTCTCTCTCTGTAGTCTCATCCTGAAATGATGACTAGGATACCCCTCCCCAAAACCATAAGACGAGAAAACTTTTAAGTTCATTGATCAAAAGTAATATTTCAAATATAAAAGATTATTTTTCTATTTTTTACATCAAACTTAGAATGCATTAGCACAAATTAAAATGAGAGGCTTTTTCTTAAAATCTCATTGAATCAGAAGCTAGAGGCTGATGCCACTGTGGGATGGTTGAGTATTAGAAGAGCTACTGAAATTCTTTTTTTGACTGTTTACTTTCAAGATGATGATTCTACTTACCTGTCCAATTGCAGATATAAATGAATGTGCCATTGACAATGGTGGCTGTCAGGACCAATGCTGTAATATGATTAGCAGTTATTACTGCAGATGCCAAGCTGGTCAGAAACTAGAGGAAGATGGCAGAGGATGCAAAGGTAACAGTGAGGACTGTCTGCTAACTCATAAGAAAGCAGAGAACATATCTATAATGTGAATGTCTTTGATCCACAACTAACAGAAGTGCATGTGTTACATATTATCAACAGCACAGATCTTCCTCTCATACCTAGATTACAAAATTGTAACCCATTAGAACTCTTCAAGGTGCTTATTATAGGAAACATATCATTATACACCCGTGTTGCTCATGTCATGTTCTGATTATGGAATTTCATTTGCTCATTTAATTCCCTGAATAAAGTACAAAATTTTGAAAGCATTTCATTTCATTCTAAAGTAAAAGTGGTGCTTATCATAAAATACTCAAATGTTGCTACAATAGAAATGGACAGGCACAAGCCGGGCGTGGTGGTGCACACCTTTAATCCCAGTACTCAGGAGGCAGAGATAGGAGGATTGCCATGAGTTTGAGGCCACCCTGAGAATACAGAGTGAATTCCAGGTCAGCCTGGGCTAGAGTGAGACCTTATCTTGAAAAACGAAAAAAAGAAATGGACAGGCACAAGTCTTACCACAGGAATAGTATTCTAATGTAGAAGCAGCTTAGTTCAACTTTTTTTCTGTCTCATTTTTAAATTACTTTCTTTCTTCCTTCTTTTATTAATCTACCATCTAATCCATTGGACAGTCATTGAGTTCTTGTACTATATCAGCCATTTTCCATGTTTTGTTAATATAAAAATTAATGGGAAATAAATTCTGTGCCTCAGGAGCTCATTGATTGGAGCAAAAGATGAAAGCAGATGTCCAGAATTTACAAACATATTTTAAGGTATCATTTGGGAGGGTCAAATGCAGCAATTCAAAGAATCATGGCTTTTAGTATGAGCTCAGTTCTCATTTGTATAAAATTTGGCAAATTTATTTATTCATGCCTGGGCTGTCCTATCTATAAAGTTTAGGATAATGACAGTTCCTGAAGTGACCATGAATGTTCCTGTGAGAACTACCTGAGATATTGCATTTAGCCACTTAGCTCAGGGGTGGCATACAAGAGACACCAGGATAACTGTATGTTTTTATTTATGAGCTTTGTTACTGCTCATGTTGGGAATGTAATGGGGACCAGAAATTGCTTCTTTCTTTTCAAGAAAATTGCTTCCTTTTAAGAAGGGAAATCCCCGACCAACTCATGTTATCTTTTCTGACTACTTTATTTTATTCCTTCTACTAATGTGCTTGAGCATTTTATAAAGTTAGGAACCATTGTTTATTTGTTTTAGATCATAGTGTATGCAAAATCATTTGTTCTAGTTCTGTTTACCCAGTTTTCCTACAAAAACACTGATGTTTTTCCGTAATAGTGTCTGTTAATGAGGGGATATGTATGAATACAATTACAGCATAAATAAATAAATAAGGACTGAAGAGATGGCTCAGAGGTTAAAGTCTTGCTTTCTTGTCAACCCCCAAAACTCATCAACTGGGGTTCAGTTCCCCAGTACTCACAAAAAAAAAAAAAAAAAAAAAAAACAGATGTGGAATGTGGCACATGAGTCTGGAGTTCATTTGCAGTGTCAGGAGGCCCTGGCATGCCCATACTCACTCTCTCTGAGTCTGCCTCTTTCTCTCTGCCTCTATTTCTCTCTAATATAAATAATATTTTATTTTGTTTGTTTTCTTTGTTCACTTTAAAGTGAACCAACAAAAGGAGTACCCACTGAAAGTACCACTGAAGCTAAGGCTGTGTGTTTGTTAAGGATTGCTGGGTTGGTTAAGTTCCCTTCATCAGTCCCATCTAACAAAGCAGGCAACAACAAGAGTATAAGTCATACTAAAGAATAAAAGAATCTGAGACCTTCTGAGACCACCTTCACCATAGGCAAGAACTTCAGGATAGATTTAAATTCACAAATGCAAGTCTTGCATTCACTCAGGCTGTTTTCCATTTAAATGCGATACATTTAGTTATTTATTTTTTAAATATTTTAATTTTTGTTATTATTGATTAGAAAGAGGGAGAGAGAATTGATGATCCAGGGCCTCTAGTGACTGCAAATGAACTCCAGATGCATGTGTCACCATATGCATCCAGCTTATGAGGGTTTTAGGAATCAAACCTAAGGTAGGTCTCGCATGCAAGTTCCTTAACTGCTAAGCCATCTCTCTTGTCTCCTGAATGTGATAATTTTTTAATATGGATATGATCACTAGTGGTTTTCCAGTATGGATTCAGTTTCAGAGAAGACAAAGACTCAATGGTGTCCAAGGTAATAGGCTGTGCTGTGAGAGTGTTGTTTATCATGTATGTTTGCTGATCTGCCAGGCAAGTGACCTATTTATTTCCCTCTTGCTGAAAATTATTATTATCCTAGATACTTTACAAGAGTCTAGTGAAGCTATTACCTATTATTAATGTACAAATTTTGATATTGCATATAACAGTGATTAGGTTCATAAAGCATGTTAGACTATATTCACATTAACTCACATTCATTCATTTATCACATATTTGACTCCTGTTTGTTCAAAGAAACACTAAAATATTTAAAGAAGTGTTTTCTATGGTTTCATACAACAGAGGTCCACTTAAGTGTACAAAAATAAGGTCCGTGCTTATAAGAAGCTCTTGCTTCATTCTCTTTGTGGTAATGAGTTAACACCGACTTGCTGCTCTCCCCGATCCAGAGTGTGGGATGGTTTGGTGGAGTGGTGCAGCCTGTGAACAGAGAACTGCATCCTGCAGTTTCATGATCTTAGCATGTTTTCTTTTTCATTTCCTTAAGTACTTGTTTGATTGAGATGACAATGCTAGAGATTGTGCTAGTTCAATAGGTGAACATGGAAAGATCCCATATTTATACACAAGGTTAAGTAAAAAAATAATGCAGGTCATTTTTAAAATGTGATGAATTTTAAAGTCACTGCAAGTGAGTATTTCCTTGCTTGTGGGTACACTCATAAGTCACTGGTGTTTATTCTCTGGCTGGTAATCAGAAAGGTCAGTTTGTTTAAAAGAACCTTGTGTGGGATGCTGCAACCAAAGAATTGGGCAGTTATTTAAGAGGACTTTATCTTGATATTAATATAAATTGAATTTAACTTTTTTGAGTTGTGTTAAAATATGCATCAACATTGTATTTGTTGTTATTAAAACAAATTGAGACTCAGCCCATTCATGAGACTTAAACATTTGTATATAGGTGTTGTTGGAATATATTGAGTACAGGCTGACCTGATAGGATTGTCCAACCTGTAGCCTGTGGGCCACATCCAGTCCACGATAGATATAATGTAACGTGACATAACATCATGAACTACTTCAACCATTTTGAAGTATATTTTGCAATGCTATTTGTAACTTGGTTGTACGTTTCTCAAGTGTGAACTTTGTAGATAACATTATATGGTAATGTCAAAAAGCTGGACATGCCTGATTGGATGTCAGTGAGCATATCTCCAGCTCTGATCATGCTTATATTAGAGCTTTCATTCTATGCTTGATATATCTTTATAATTTCTTATTTTATTTTCTTTTCTGTATATTCTCATCCAGTTGACTGTTTCACATTTCAAAAGTTTTCATTTTCAATTTTAGAAATCTCATTTGTGTCACATCTATAGGCTCCTTTGTATATGTGTGTTAACTTTTATAACTGTATTGTTTTTCTTTCACTATAATATAGTCATTCTGTATTCTGAATCCTTTTACAATATCTCTGATTCCTCATGGGAGTTTTAATCCAGTTTCTTATGTCTATACATTATTTATACTCATTTCACATAGAAAATGTATATGCATATAGCACAGAACTGATTTCTACAAATATGTACATCTATGATATTAATTAGTATGGGACAATCTCCCAGGAAGAATCTTTTTTTTTTTTTTTTTTTTTTTTTTTTTTGGTTTTTCAAGGTAGGGTCTCACTCTGGTCCAGGCTGACCTGGAATTAACTATGTAGTCTCAGGGTGGCCTCGAACTCTCAGTGATCCTTGTACCTCTGCCTCCCAAGTGCTGGGATTAAAGGTGTGCACCACCACGCCCGGCTCTCCCAGGAAGAATCTTTTCTTATCACTTTATTATTTCCATCTCAATTGTCTGGTGTACTTCCATACATGTCAATTGAATGAATGAACAGACAGATTAAATCCATCCACTCAAACATACATGTATCCAAGCACCAGTCAACACCACTGAAGCATTTTCTTCTCTACAAATTCTATTTATGTTAGGGTTGTCACTTAAAGTTTGTTAAGTCATTTAGTTATTAGAAGGTCCCAGTTGATATATAATAACAAGTCTGTAAAAATTTAAAAGGACATCATTTTTATCCTCAGGCTGGTTGGTTGACAGACTGACATCAAAAGTTAAGCTTTCTTGGGCTGGAGGGGTAGCTTAGCAATTAAGGCATTTGCCTGAAAAGCCAAAGGACCCAGGTTCAATTTCCCAGGACCCATGTTAGCCAGATGCACAAGGGGTCACATGTGCCTGATGTTAGTTTACAGGGGCTGGAGGCCCTGGTGCACCCATTCTCTCTCTCTCCCCCTCTCTCCCTCTCTGCTTTCATTTGGGAAAAGCACGAGCTGCCATGGCTGACTCTCAAAAGCGGAACACAATCAACATGAATTTTTAGGTAGTGGGCTTTATAGAGATTTTTCAGTTGGGGGAAGGTGAGGAAGGAAAAATAACTCATTTGTTAAGTTGAATAGAAAAAGTTCCTTTAGGGGAGATCATTACATTAACCATTTCAAATAGCAAGAACAGTGACCAGGTGACTTATGAGATAAGGGGGCAGGGAATCATGACCTGAGGGCATTGTTAGGCAAGGAAGGGATGATGGCTGGGTGGTTTCTTGAGGAATGTTGGATGATCCACTTTCCTTATGCCTCTGTCATCATTCTGCTGTCCTTGGTGACTCCATCTTGGGAGCCCGTCCTGACCTAACACAGGAGAGAAGGGTCAGTGAGCAAACTACTTGCTGAGCAAGTGCAAGTATGGGGACCTGAGTTCTATCCCCAGTACTTGTGCAAAAAGCCTTACTCCAGCTCTTAGGGACACAGAGATAAGAGCATCACAGGGGCTCCCTGGATAGCAAATCTAACAGAAAAACAGTGAGTTCGAAGTTCAGTGAGAGAGGCTGTCTCGGAAAAATAAAGTAGAAGAGAGACAGAGGATGACACCCAAAGTCATCCTTTGGGCCTCTGCACACATGGGCATGGGGCCCCCACTCATGTATACACTACATGCACACATGAACACATATTACATCTACTGTGCATGTGTGCACGAACACACACACACACACACACACACACACACACACACACACACACTGTGTAACCAACAAGCCCCATGCTCACAGGGCACTGTTTCTAAACTAGCTGATTTTTTGTTCCCCTAATAGGATTTCAGGATAGGAGGTACCTGTCTAATAGACTTTCCTATCAGGAAATCCTTCATTGTATGTTTTATGTTTTTGTCTCCTGGACTGTAAGCCTTTGGCTTTATTTTCTTAATTCAGAAAATTTAACTAATACGCATCCTCCTTTATAGTAATTCTTACAAAGTATCACTCTTCTTGGCTTCTCTCAATTTAAGTAAAACATACATTTTTTTTTCCTAAAACTGAGAGCAATTGGTACACATACTCACACATAAGTGTTGTACAGATACATGCCTGCACATAGTTGTTTTAGAGTTTATGGAGGTAGCTTGAAATCATTACAAAAGACTTGATTATTTTCATGTATTTATTACTTCTATTATTCATTTACAAAGGGACCCTTCAACTTCTATTGGTATTATAGAGATTGGCAAGGTTGTGGTGGCTATCTGGCCTCCAGGGCTAACAAACTATTGGCTGATATTCAAGAACAGATTAACTGTAGAAAATTTCCATACAGTCTATTCTCATATGCTACAGAAATTGTTCTCCTTTTCAAAAATTTATTGACAAATCCACAATACAGAATGCACTATATTAAAAAAATTGGACCACTTAAATTTCTTAAGTTTTGTTATAGTTACATAAATATGTGTAGCATTACATTCAATTCCTCTGTTCAACCACTTATTCCCCAAACATATCTGACTGATGCCTTGTGCATCATATCAAACAAAGAACACACACTTCATTGTAAACAGTTCCTAAGAGATTTGCTCTCTATGAGATTTAGGACAAGTTACTTAATATATGTGAAATTTTTCTTTTTCATCTATGAAACCAACATAATCATACTTAACCTAATGTAGTTTGCAGGATCCTATTTCATGTATAAAACCACCAATGACAGGAAAACCCTTTCTGCTGTTGCTTCATGAATACAGGAAAAGAGATAGCTGCTATTGCATTAACTTTTCCAGGGGAGACACAGACATGTATTCATCTCAGAAAGGGCACAAGCAGATCAAAGTACGACTGGGTGAACCAATGAGATTATTAGAGATACTTACAGAACTTGTGTAAGGGGTTACTTGCAGCAAACTAGAGGACTCAAAGGCAGTGGTATTACTGATAAGTCCACCCAGCATGTGGGAGACTTACAGAAGCTGCATCCCTGGAGCTCACTATATGAATTGAGGACTTGGAGAATATCCTATCTTCAGCACATGTTTACTCTTTCTGTAACCTTGGAGAGGGACTTTGTGAGTTTTAGGAGCATCCTAAAACCTCTGAGTTACTTCCTGAGGTTCATGAGCCTCCTCCTCCCTCAGGGAGGGAGTATTTTTATTGGTAGGAAATTGCTAAACAACAGATACTGATAAGTATACTAATATTCCCCATATCTCTTATCATCCCCCGTCTTTTTCCACTGGGAAGAGTAACCTTAAAGTTGAGTTTGTAGAAAGTAAGGGAACTGTGGAGTTTAGCCCCCCTTCTGTCTTGACTTTGGGAATTGCAAATGAGGTCTGTGAATGCCTGCAGAAAATGCCCATTCTGCTCTACTCTACAGTGATGCATGCACTGGGCTGGACTACACATGAGACAAGATTTATTTTCCAGCTGCCTATCTGATGAGGTGACAGCATTTGCCTAAGAAGTTTAGTGTTCTGCACACATAAATCCTAGTCTCCAGTTTCAAGTTTAACAAAAATAGAGCTGATGGTTTGTCTCCATCTGCTTCTTTCCAGTTAGACCTCAATTGATTTAAAAGCCAAGCATACATCAGAAATGTCTTATTGAGCCTTCTCAATATACTGACATATTACATTTGCCTAGACCATAGTAGATGCTTAGAAAATTGTAATTCGATCCTCCTTTTTTATTTTCCCCTATGCTATTTGCTGTTGAAAGTTAAAAATATGTGCTACATTATCTTTCCCTCTCCAAGGAGCTTCCAATTCAATAAGGGAGATAAGATAGATACACAAACTGCTATAGTGTAAGATAGCAGGAGTAAATATGAGGCAGGCAAAAGCAAGGCGCTATGGGAATTAAGAGGAGAAAGAGATAACCTACTGTTGAATCAAAATGAGCTGCAAAGAACAGGAACAGTCACTAATCACTCCATCCTGGGACTGAGCAACTCTCCTTCCATTTCCTTAACTTCTTTAATAAAGTTCCCTATTAGAGGTTTTCCTAGTCCTACTTGGACTACAGTCTCTCTTCTCTTTTGATTGACACTGGAAAACACATGAGATTTTAACAACAATGCTGCCATCACCACAGCCAAAGAATTCTTGGCAGAAACACTAACAGTATGCTTAAGTGTCTATGTCTTAGACAAGAAACCCCTAGAAAACTCAAGTTTAAAGATCTGATGTGAATAATATAAATCAACTGTATTTCTTTTTAAGCCAGTATATTAAATGATCCCAATAATTCAGAAGAACCATTTCAACACCTCAGCTTTAAGCTAATACTTTAATAGCCAACAATACATTTGAAGTGAGGGGGGCTTGGAAAAACTTTAATTGACACAACCCACCTGTATTAGTTACTTTTTTCAATACTGCAATCAAATACTTGACAGGAAACAATTTAAGAGGGGAAGGATGTATTTTTGGCTTTCCATTCCAGGGAAAGAGTCTGTCATAGAGACGGTGGTATGATAACAGGGGCATGAAGCAGCTGGTCATATTGCATATTGTTGTAGGAAGCAGAAAGGGATGAAAGATATTGCTCACTTAGCATTCTCTTTTCTATTCAATCCTGAACTGAGCCCATAAGAGGGTGCCCCCCCACAGTTAGGGTGAGCCTTCCCAGCTCAATTCCCCTAGTCTAGAAACTCCTTCACAGTCATGTACAGGGATTTCTTTCTTAGGCAAATCCAGATCCAAAATCAAGTTGATAATTCACATTAACCCTCACACTTCTCAAGATGAGCTGGCTTACTTTCTAGGTTCTATCAGGAACATGCCTATGAATAGCAGTTATAGCTCACTCCTTCAGGTAGCACCGAAAGAGAGAAAAGAAATAAAAATATCCTCCAAAGTCTGTAATTGATAAACAGGGTGTATTAGTTACTTTTCTCATTGCTGTGACATAATACATGCAAAAGAAACTTAGGAAGGATATATTTTGTGCATGATTGCAGGGGACATACAGTCCATCACAGTAGGGAGGGCACCATTTGAAGAGATAACAACATCAGCAAATATCTGGTCACATGATATCCAGTCAGGAAGCAAAAAGGGAAGAATTCTGAATCTCATCTTGTTTTCTGTTATTCCCTTTTATGTTCAGTCCAGTACTCTAGCCTATATTGACATCATATCTCCCATCCTCTGGGTATAATAAAGCTTTGTGGAAACACCTGTAAGGACATATAAAGAGGTATGTGACTGAGTTGATTCCAAATCCAGTCAAGTTGACAATGAAGATTAACCATCACAAAGTACATTGCTCACATCCTTATTTTAATAACAAGTCAGGTGAAAATTTAAACACAGGAAAACCCATGTCAGCCACCTATGATAATGTCTTATTTATAATATCTTAATGAAAATTTCATGAATACACTGTGATTTGATCTTATTCCCTTTCAATTACCCTCTTTTCTCTGCCCTCCCTCATCCCTGTTACAATGAGCACCTTTTTTCAAGTAATCCTGCATTGGTGTCTCAGTCTTTTTACCCTCCTCCATCCTCTATGTCAAAGTGTTGATGGACTCAAAATTTTGTCAGTTTTGTGGATGTCATGACAACCACTCTGAGATCATGGATGTACCAATCAGTTGGTATCCTAAGGACAGTGCCCCAGAATACCCCTTCCCACCCTGTAACTCTCTCATTTTTTTCTCTGCCTTCTTCTGCAGTGTTTCCTAGTCTTGGAGGTTGTGACAGATATTTCAGTGTTGGGTGTTAATCAGCCTCCTATTTTCAGTTTTGATGAGTTTCGAATCTCTTCAGAATTTACCATCATCTCCACAGAGAACTTTCTCTTGGCTTACAGAAAGGAGAAGTGGATTAAAAGAGGAGATGGTAGACAGACAAGTAGAGGGATATAATACAGGAGGTGGAAATGACCTATAACAAATTTGAAAGCCAATCGGAAGCAACCAAACAGGGCAAGCAGCTGTTTAGGTAACAATGACTCCCTTTCCAAAGGTCTCATGGTTCTTAAATTTGACCATATCAAGAAATATAACACTGGTTTCACATCCCCAAAACATACCCTTATTCACAATGATTTTGAGTCTCTTTATTTAATTATAAAATGAGATACTCTTTATGAAAAATCACATAATTATACATTTTGTTTACAGAATTATATTCCTACTGAATTCCCCTGTCTTGAACTCTTCAGTTGTATGTTTACTCATCAGATATTTTATGGATCCATATTATCCTATATTCCTAAACATTGAATTTTATAATTCTGAAATCTAGAGAGCTTGTTTCTACTCATGATAAATTAATATTTCTTTCTATTGCTATTGTAGAAAGTAGTAATGGATGACTGAGTTTTTAATTTCCCTCTATAATAAGTTTTTATGATTTTCTAAAATAATAGAGAAAAAATTTTCTTTAAATAAGGACACATTAAAGGTAGTTATGGGGCTGGAGAGATGGCTTAGCGGTTAAGGTGCCTGCCTCCTAAGCCTAAGTACGCTGGTTCCAATCTCCAGCAGTTCCAATCTCCAGGTCCCACGTTTAGCCAGATGCAAAGTGACGCAAGGGTGCAATGCCACACTTGACCACAAGGGGGCACACACATCTGGATTTCATTCTCAGCAGCTGAGAGGCTGCTGGCACTCTCATCTCTGTCTTCCTCTCCCTCTCTCTCTGTCTCTTTCCAAAAATAAATAAATTAAATTAAATTAAAAATAAATAAAAAAGATAGTTATGGACGCCCATGTGTGATTTCTAGACAGAACAGAAGCGAGTTGTAATTGTAATAACAAGTAATTGATTTGTTGTTTTGTTAGTGGCTTTCACATATCTGTACTTTTAGTAATCTTCTGAAGACCAATTACCCTCAGTATAGTATCTCATAAAGAAAAGTGAAACTAATCATTTTGGCAAAAACTATACCCATGGTTCATAAGTTCAAAGTATATTTTCCTTATAATTCATTCTAGACATTAAATTTCTTTAAATGGTATTAAAACAAAAATAAATGTATATCATTCCTTTCTTGGTCCAAGTATATATGTGTAATATCTATCTAATATATAATATTACAACCAACCATCTATTATACATATATATATATATATATATATATATATATATATATATAACATTACAACTATAAAAGAACATGTATTTATTGTCCTTATAGATTTGTATCTTCCATAAAAGTGTCCTATTGTATAAAAGTATGTTTCTAAAAATAGAATATAAAATCCTATAAATATGAAATCCTATAAATGTGTTGATCTCTCCATGATAATGCAAATATAAATGCATCTATTTAATGGGTCCCATAAATAATAAAGGCATGCCTACAGAGTCCATGCTACATTTTAAAAAAGTGTTATTCTCATTTCAACATAACGACTCTTTGTCCTCTGGTATTGTACAAAAGCATAGACTTCTTTTAGTGTTTACTAGAACACTTAAGATAATTGATAATAAATTAGTTAGTATCATCTCATGTGATGCTATTTTTGGTATGTAATACAGATTGGGGAAAGCAGCTGGGGTATTATAAAACCCTTTCAGTAAGAAAGTAATAAACCACCTGGAAATGGTGAGAGACAGTGGATTTTGTGGTCAAGAACACACTTATGAAGGGGAAAGATGGTAGCCTTGGTTAGTCTCAGCTTATCACTGTGTTCTGTTGATTCCTTTTCAGAGTTGGGATAGAGTGGGTAGGACAGAACTAAGATGCTTTAGGATTTCCTGTCTGAAAGACCATGAATGGTCAAGGAAAGGAGCAGAAGAGAGGAGAAATAAAAATAATTATTGTGAGCCTGGGAAGAGGCTCAGTGCATAAAGCATTTGACATGCAAGTGTGAGTACCTGAGATCAGAACCCATATAAAAACCAAAAGCTGTGACAGGCTCTGAATGTGAAATGGGAAGGGAAGACAAAAGTTTCTCCCAAAAGCTTAAGGTACAGATAGCCTGGTGAGCAAAGGGATGGATGAGAAACCCTGCCTCAAATGACATAGAAGTTGGACTTGAAAGTTGTCTTCTAGATGGTCAGGATAACGTCTGTGTAAACATGCCTCACCTGGCACAGAAATAAAGGCAAGACCTTTAGGGTTCATTAGGGTTTGGTGGGAGGACACTGAACCAAAGCAGGGAATCCTCAGATTCCCATGCTTTCAGAGGACCCAACAGTCCCCCAATTCCCCCTCAAACAGCCACCTTAGCCATGGTCCCAGCCACAGGTTCCTCCTGCACTAGCTAAGCAGACCCAAGCCAGCAGGCTAGTGTTCTGCCACCCTAGGTTTCCTTTACATGGAGCTCCACAATCAAGCTCCATCACCCCACTGACCCACCCCCACCTTCCGTGCCAGTGAGGAACCTCACCTACTGGGTCCATGTACTGCCATGCCCCCCACCCTCCACTTCAGGGAACCCCACCCACCAGGTCCCTACACAAAACAGAAATAACCACCAAGACCATCATAGTCGAGGACTTCAATACTCCGCTATCAGCAATAGATAAATCATCCAAACAAAAAATTAATAGGGAACCAAGAGAGTTCAACATCACCGTAGAGAAAATATAGCTAACAGACATCTACAGAACATTCTACCCAAAATCTACAGATTACACATTCTTCTCAGCAGCCCATGGAACCTTCTCTAAAATAGATCATATACAGGGCCACAAAGCCTATTTCCATATTTTCAGGAAAATCAATATAATTTCCTGCATTATATCAGACCAGAATGCTGTAATGCTAGAAATTAACAACAAAAGGTATGCCAGGAATCTCTTCAGCTCCTGGAAAATGAACAACACACTTTTAAACAATAAATGGGTTGTGGATGAAATAAAAAATGAAACTGCAAAATTTCTAGAATTGAACAACAATGAGAACACATCATACCAAAACTTATGGGACACAATGAAGGCAGTCCTTAGGGGGGAAATCATAGCACTAAATGCCTTCATAACAAAGACAGAGAGATCTGAAATCAATAACCTACCCATCCACCTAAAGGCATTGGAAAAACAAGAAGAAGCTAACCTGAAAAGCTCCAGATGGGAAGAATAATTAAGATCAGAGCAGAAATTAATGAATTGGAAACTAAGAAGAAAATTAAGAAAATTGATGAAACAAAGAGCTGGTTCTTTGAAAAAAATTAACAAGATTGATAAACCCCTGGCCAATCTGATCAAGTGAAAAAAAGAGATGCTTCAAATTAACAAAATTTGAAATGAAAAGGGAGAGATCACAACAGACATAAGTGAAATTGGGAAAATCATCAGAACTTATTTCAAAAACCTTTACTCCACAAAACAGGAGAATATGGAGGAAATGGATGAATTCCTGGACACATATCACCTACCAACCACCAAAAGCTAAATTAATTTCCAGAGCAGATTAATTTCCTAATCAAACCTATCACACCCTTTGAGATTGAAGAGGTAATCAAACATCTCCCCAAAAAGAAGAGTCCAGGACCAGATGACTTCTCAGCTTAATTCTATCAAACCCTCATGAAAGAACTGGAACCAGTTTTTCTCAAACTGTGCCACACAATCAGAGAACAGGGAAAGATCCCCAACTCCTTCTATGAAGCTAGTATCACCCTAATTCCAAAACCAGGCAGGAATGCAACAAGAAAAGAAAATTATAGGCCTATTTCCCTGAAGAACATATGATGGGGTCCCTCCTAAGGCCAGCCCAGGAGGGGATGCAGGGTCTCTGCTGGGCAGGGGGTGAGAGGTGTGGAGCCAAGACACAGACACCAGGAGTTGGGTGAAAGCATGCAGAGGCGAGCTGCTGCAGACTCATTTATTCAAGGAAGTGTAGGGGTTTTTAAGGGTTTGGCTGGCCAATTATTGTAGGGGGTGATTCCCTTCTTGTGATCAATGACAGCCTGTCTCTGGGCAGATCATTCCGCAGCAGGTTGCTTGCGGGCATGGGGGCTGTAGCTGTTGTCATGCCAGGCCTGTGCAGAATGCCAAATCCACAGAAGCCACTTCCTGGTTCCTACTAGCAGGCAGCCTGGCTAGGGCCTGACCTGCATTGTGCCATACATATCCTCCTTTTTGTTTTTTATTATTGGTGAGAAAATTGAGGGTGAAGAGAGCTTCTATCAGGGCCAAGTGGGGATCCTTGGGTGACATAGTGGACTGTTGTTTTATAATTAGTTCCTTTAGGGTCTAGTTAGTTCTCTCCATGATGGTTTGTCCTTGTGGATTGTAGGGGATCCCAAGGGAGTGTTTGATTCCCCAAGATTCCATGAATGATATGAATTGGGCAGATGTGTATGCAGAGCCATTATCAGTTTTAATTGACCAGGGTACACCCTTGACCAACATGGTGGTTTTTGTCGCCTTAAAGATGTGGGACGCCTTCTCCTCCAAGAGAACAATATCAAAAGTAAGCTTAGAGTAAGTGTCCATGATGACATGGACATATTTGAGGTTACCAATGGAAGGTATGTGGGTAACATCCATCTGCCAGATAGGATTTGGGGTAAGGCCTCTAGGATTGACTCCTTGAGGCTGTAGGGGGCCCAAGGGGGCTAGGGGAGTGCATGCATTATAGGTTCAGGTTAAATGTTTGCATTGGTTAAGTGAGAGCTCGACATACAGGGTTTGTAGGTAATTGGGGGATAGATGGAACCTTTGGTGTAAATGTCTAGCTTGTTCTAAAGGTGGCAAGGATGAGACAGCAATAAACTTGTCTACCTGTGAATTCCCATCAGCAATAAAGCCAGGCAGACCAGTGTGTGAGCAAATGTGCTCAATAAGTCTGAAAGGGGATGGCCCATTGTGAAAGGACTTGTTCAAAGTAAGAGGAGTTAACACTGGATTCCTGCGCTGCCTTGTGGATGAGAGCCAGATCGGGGGCGGGGGGGTGGGTACCAGGGCCTGGCTGTTGCATCTGGCCCTATGTTAATGGGGAAGGCAGCAAAGGGTGGGGCAATGGGGCATGTCAGTGAACTGGCAGATGCCTGGGTGTGTCCAGGACAGAGCGGGAAGAGGTCCTTCTAAGGATAAAGAGGGAGATTGTTTTTTGTTTTTTTTTTAATCATTGAAGGCAAGTGTGAGCACGGCTGCTGCAGGTGGCAGTCGGGGTGGTGGTCTTTTGTCATTGAAGGGTTGGTCTTCCTCCTCATCTGAGTTATAAGAGGGGGCTGGGAGGGATGAGGTTTGAAGAGCCAGTTTTGGTTCCTCCTTACAGCTTTTGTATTGAGCAGAAATGACTTCGTCCATGGAGAAGCCTTTAAGGCTGGCAATTATGGCAAGGAGGATAGGAAAGAATGGGGCGGATGGGGTGTCCATCATGAACCTCATATTTCCTCATGAGGAAGAGAACCTGGGACCAAGTGGAAGTGTCCCAGATGTTCTCGGGATTAATCCATGGGGCTAAAACAAGAGTTTCATCTCAAAAACCATGGAGGTTCTTTTGTTTCACTTTTAAGCCACATTGCAGGAGAAGAGCCTTAATAGCCTGCAATTGTGGCATCTTCTGATGGGGAGGGAGGTTGCCCATCATGGCCTGGTGGTGTTTGGGGAGGGGGCTAGGCTGTGACACCCCTGAAACAAGGAGAGTGAGAAAATGATAACCCAGATCAAAAATGATAAATGATAGCCCAAAGGATAATCATGCAAACCACAACACCTATTGCCAGGGCTAGCTGAGACATACAGACAGAATGTTTAGGAACCAAGTGTCTTGTGCTTAGTGAGGGACTTCTGTGGGTCATTACTCCATGGCTGTATGCCCACATGGTGTCTCCAGGGAAGCTCAGCCAACAGCCTTGCCTTGGTTCTGAAATCAGGTGGGTCAGACCCTTATGTGATTTTGATAGGATGAACCGAGAGTGCAGGGGACAGCACGGGCTTTGGGACCATACAGCAATTTCCTTTCCTGCTGGGGAAAATGACCAAAAAAAGGAAAAGGGTGGAGGAGGGGGTTACCTGCTCACCCTTGAGTAGCCGTCAGCACACAGAACAGAAAGGGGCCTACTCGCCAACAATCAAGTTGGGGGCATCTCACCAATGCCGAGGGGACAGAGGGTCCCTGTTCAGCTGCCACATGTTGGGGTCCCTCCGAGGGCTAGCCCAGGAGGGAATTCAGGGTCTCTGCCTGGCAGGGGGTGCCAGGTGTGGAGTCAAGACACAGGCACCAGGAGTTGGGTGAAAGCAGGCAGAGGGCGAGCTGCTGGAGACATGTTTATTCAAGGAAGTATAGGGGTTTTTAAGGGTTTGGCTGTCCAATCATTGTAGGGGGTGTTTCCCTTCTTGTGATCAATAACAGCCTGTCTCCAGGCAGATCATCTCACAGCAGGTGGCTTGCGGGCATGGGGCTATAGCTGTTGTCATGCCAGGCCTGTGCAAAATGTCACATCCACAGAAGCCACTTCCTGGTTCCTACTAGCATGTGGTCTGGCTAGGGCCTGACCTGCATTGTGCCATAAAAACATAGACACAAAGATCCTGAACAAAATCCTTGCAAACCAAATTCAACAATACATCAAAAGCATTATCCATCTTGAGCAAGTAGGCTTCATCCCTGAAATGCACGGGTGGTACAACATATGGAAATCTGTCAATGTAATACAGCACATAAACAAGCTTAAACACAAAAACCACATGGTCATTTTGATAGATGCAGAAAAGACCTTTGACAAAATACAACATCACTTCATGATCAAAACACTGGAGAGAATAGGAATGGGCGGTTTATATCTCAACATAATAAAGGCTATATATAAAGCTCCTAAAGCCCAAGTAATACTTAATGGGGAGAGACTGAAGGAATTCCCATTGAGATCAGGAATAAGGCAGGGATGTCCACTCTCTCCTCTGCTCTTCAACATAATGTTAGAAGTATTAGCTCAAGCAATAAGACAGAAGAAAGAAATCAAAGGGCTACAAATTGGAAAGGAAGAAGTTAAGTTAGCCCTATTTGCAGACAACATGATTCTATACATAAGTGACCCAAGAACCTCCATCTCAAAACTCTTAAAGGTGATTAACTCCTTCAGCAAATATCAATGCACATAAATCAGTAGCCTTTCTGTATGCAAAAGGCAACAATACAGAAAAAGAAATAAGCAACATTGTAACATTTTCAATAGCAACAAAAAACTAAAATACTTTGGAATAACAGTAACCAAGGAAGTGAAGGACCTATATTATGAAAACATAAAAGCACTCAAAAAAGAAATTTAGGAGGACCTGCAAAAATGGAAAGACCTCCCATGCTCCTGGATAGGCAGAATTAACATTGTGAAAATGGCAATCTTATCAAAACAATATCAATAAAAATCCCAATTTCTTTCTTCACAGAGATAGAAAAAATGATCTCAAAATTCATATGGAATGGCAGACAGCCTCAGATATCCAAGCATACCATCAGCAAAAGAAACTCCTCTGGAGGCATCACCATACCTGAACTAAAGCTATACTACAAAGCCATAATAATAAAAACAACATAGTACTGGCATAAAAACAGGAATATAGACTAATGGAACAGAATAGAGGACCTGGACTTTAGGTCAAGTAACTACAGCTACTTGATATTTGACAAAGACCCTACCAATGTAGACTGGAAAAAAGACAGCATCTTCAACAAATGATGCTAGACAAACTGGACAACCATATGTAGAAAAATGAAACTTGTTCCACACATCTCACCATGCACCAAAATCAAGTCCAAATGGATCAAAGACCTCAATATAAAACCAGAAACTCTGCTACTACTGCAAGAAAAAATAGGAGGAACCTTCCATGATATAATAGTGGGGAAAGACTTCCTAAACAAAACCACATCAGCTCAGTAAATTAAACAATCACTCAATCATTGGGATCTCATAAAGCTGAAAAGTTTTTTCACAGACAAATATACAATAACCAAAGCCAATAGATTACCTACAGAATGGGAGAAAAATTTTGCCAGCTATACAACTGACAGAGGGCTAATTTGGAGAATTTACAAAGAACTTCAAAGCCTAAAACAATAAATCATCAAACAACCCACTCACATAATGGAGCAGAGAACTGCACAGGCAGTCCATTTTCCTACAAATGTTATTATATCATTTTCCTTACTGCTGAGTAGAATTCAATTGTATACATGTTCCACATCTTTATTATCCATTCATCAAACAATGGGCATCTGGGTTGATTCCAGTTCTTAGCTATTGTGAATTGAGCAGTTATAAACATGCTTGAGCAAATATCTCTGCAGTGAGCACTGGAGCCTTCAGGGTACATGGCCAGTAGAGGAATGGCTCAGCCAATTGATAGCTCTATTTTCATTTTTTTCAGGAGTCTCCATATTGGTTTTCGTAGTGGCAATACAACTCTG
The DNA here is from genome assembly GCA_036365145.1 of Orientallactaga sibirica. Classification (NCBI taxonomy): domain Eukaryota; kingdom Metazoa; phylum Chordata; class Mammalia; order Rodentia; family Dipodidae; genus Orientallactaga; species Orientallactaga sibirica. The sequence continues at coordinate 15,568,298 of JAEOAD010000008.1, forward strand.
CACTCCAACCAGCAGTGAATCAGGGTTCTTCTTTCCCTACATCCTTGCCAATATTTATTGTCATTTGATTTTTTAATGATTGTCATTCTTTCTGAAATAAGATGGGATGTCATAGTTGTTTTAATTTGCATTTCCCTGATGATTAAGAATATTGAACATTTCCTCAGGTAATTATTAACCATCTGTGTTTATTCCTTTTAGAATACCCTATTCAGTTCTCTACCCCATTTTTTTAAATGTGTTGCTTAATTTTTTGAATTCTTTGTATATTCTTGATATTAGGCCTCTGTCAATGGTGTAGCTGACAAAGATTTTCTCCCATTCTGGATTGTCTGTTGGCTCTGTTTATGATGTTTGCCTGGCCAAAAGCTTTTTGGCTTCATTAGATCCCACTGATTGAGTGTTTAATTTCCTGGGATACTGGGGTATTATTTAGGAAGTCTTTCCCTACTCCTATATAATGGAGAGTTCTCCCTATTTTTTCTTCAAGTAGTTTGAGATTTTCCAGTCTTCTATTATGGTCTTTAGTCCATTTGGAGTTGGTTTGTGTGCATGCTGAGAGGATTGGGTCTGGTTATTCAATTTGTCTTGCACTAATTGTTGAAGATGCTATTTTTCTTCAGTGTACATTTTTGCCTTGTCAAAGAGCAAGTAGCTGTAATTACTAGAACTAGGGGCTGTGTCTTCAATCCTTTCCCATTGTTCTGTATTTCTGTTTTGATTTTTTTCCTTTCCAATTTGTATCCTTTTTATATCTTTCTCCTATCTTATTGCTTGGGCTAGGACTTCTAATACTATATTGAAAAGCGGTGGTAAGATTGGGCACCCTTGTCTTGTTCCACATCTTAATGGGAATTTCTTGAGTTTTTCCCCATTAAGTAAGATTTTGGCTTTAAGTGATTTGTATATAGCCTTCATTATGTTGAGATATAATCCGCACATGCCTACTCTTTCCAGTGTTTTGATCATGAATTGGTGCTGTATTTTGTCAAAGGTCTTCTCTGCACCAATTGAAATGGTCATGTGTTTTTTTGTGTGTGTATTTAAGATTATTTATGTGGTACATTATGTCAAATGATTTCCATATGCTGAACCATCCGTGAGATGAAGGATTGTTGATTGAGGTGGATAATGCCTATGATGTGTCATTGTGTTTGGTTGGCAAGAATTTTGTTCAGGATTTTTGCATCTAAGTTAATCTGGGATATAGGTCTATAGTTTTCTTTTCATCTTAAATCTTTCCTTGTATCTCTGGTTTGGGTATTAGGGTAATGCTAACATCATAGAAATTAGGGAGCATTCCCTGTTCTCCAATTATGTTAAAAAGCTTAAGAAAAAATGACTTCGTTTCTTCAATGAAGGATAGATAGAAATTGAATGAGAATCCATCAGATCCTAGGCTTTTCCTTTTGGGGAAGTTTTTGATTACATTTTCGATCTTGATGCATGTAATAGCTTTGTTTCGATTTATCTGCTCTGGATTTTGTTTTGGTAGGTGATATGTGTCTAGGAATTCATACATTTTTTCTGGGTCATTAAATGTTGTGGAATAGAGGTTTTGTAAATATCTCCTGATGATTCTCCCAATTTCATTGATGTCTGTTGTGACCACTCCGTTTTCATTTCTAATTTTGTTAATTTGAGACTTTTCTTTTTTCATTTGCTCAAATTGACCAGGGGTTTTCAATCTTGTTTATTTGTTCAAAGAACCAGATCTTGATTTTGTCAATTGTATTGTTTTCTTAGTTTCCATTTTATTACTTTCAGCTCTGATCTTAATTATTACTTTCTGCCTAGAACTCTTAGGTTGGGATTATTCTAGGTTTATTGTTGCCTTTAGGTGGATGGTTAGATTATTAATTTGAGATCTTCCTGTCTGTGTTATGAAGGCTTTTAGTGCTATGTATTTTCCGCTTAGGACTGTTGTGTTTTTGTTGTCACTCAGTTCTAGAAATTTTGTCATTTCCTTTTTTATTTCTTCCATGACCTATTCATTAATAGCATGTTGGTCAGTCTCTAGAAGGTAGTGTAGTTTCTGCCATTTCTCTTCTTGTTAATTTCTAACTTTGACACATTGTGGCCCAATATGATTCAGTAAGTAATGTCAGTTTTCCTGAATTCATGGAGACATTCTTTATACCCTACCATATGATCTATTTTGGAGATGGGTACATGGGCTGCTGAGAAGAATGTATATTCTGTAGAATGAAGGGGATATATTCTGTAGAGTTATGTTAGGTCTACTTGACCTATAGTGTTGTTAAGATCTATTACTTCCTCTTGATATTCTGCCTGGATGATCTGTCTATTGATGATAATGGGGTATTGAGATCCCCTACAATGATGGTGTTGGAATTTATTTCTGGTTTATTGCTGCGTAGGTTTTCCTTTAAAAACTGTGGTGCACCAGCCTTTGGTGTGTATCGATTTATTACTCTTGTAATGACCTCTTGATGGGCTTTTCCCTTGATGAGTAAAATATGGTCTTCTTTGTCTTTTTTATTACTTTTTCTGAAGTCTATTTTGTCAGCTATTAATATAGCCACAGCTGCTTGTTTCTTATTTCTATTTGCTTGAAAAATCATTTTCCATCCTTTCACTCTGAAGAGGTGTGTATCTTTAGTCGTGAGGTGGGTTTCTTGAAGACAGAAGATGGAATGGTCCATTTTTCTGATCCACTCTATTAATTTGTGTCTCTTTATGGCTGAGATAAGACCATTAATATTTAATATCATAACTGTGAGGTTCAATTTAATTACTGTCATGTTGTAGGCTTTATGGTGTTTGGTGACTTCTTGGGCTTTGAATGTTTTAGTACCTGGTTTAGTTTTGGTTATTTGATCTTCCTCTTGTAGGCTCTTGAGTTTGGTTGTTCAACTCTTCTATGTGAAGTATTCTCTGAATTATTCTCTGTAGGGTTGGCTTTGTGCTCATATAAACATAGAGATGACTTTTATAATGGAAGGTTTCTTTCACCATCTATTCACCATCTATTATGTGGTATATTTTTGCTGGGTACAGTATTTTGGGTTAGAAGCCATAGTTTTTAGATTTTGAAGTGTTCCATTCCAAACCCTTCTGGCTTTTGGGGTTTCCACTGAAAACTCGGAAGTAATTCTGGTGGGAGTGTCTTTGTATGTTATGAGTTGTTTCTCTCTTGTTGCTTTAGCACTCTCTCTTTGTTTTTCATTGTTTAGAGATTTCACTATGATGTGCCTTGGATAGTTTCTCCTATGTTCCAGTCTGTTTGGTGTTCTATGAGTTTCTTGTATGTGGATGGGTCTTTCTTTTGAGAGAATGGTAAAGTTTTATTTAATTTTTTAAAATATTTTCTCCATGCCTTTGGTCTGAATCTCTTCCCCTTCTGGTATACCCATGATCTGGTATTTGGTCTTTTTAGGGTATTCCACATTTCCCTTATATTCTGTTCACATGATTTTTTGAACTTATCAATTTTTTTTTGACTCAGAAACCATTTCTTCTGCCTTGTCTTCCAGCTCAGAGGTTCTGTTGTCCACCTGATTGAATCTGATAGTTTGTAAGATGTTTTTACAAGCTCTATTTGATTTGTGTTTTCTGTTGCATTTTTCTGTATTGTATTCATCCATTTGTTGAGTTCCAGTTTCAGGTCATGGTTTGGTCTTCTTGATGCTTCTTGGAATTCATTCTTGCATTTAATCATATCTTCATTAAGCTTGATCAGCTGGTTACTGAGATCCTCAATTTGCTGACTCACATTTAATTCATTTATCTTTCCTGAGGTCTCCCTGAATTTCCTCCAGGAAATTAAGCCTAGTGACAAAAGTGGTGTGTTGTAAGAGACGATTCTGCTCAGTTTTATTTATGCAACTGTTGTTTTATTGATGATTTGCTTCAAATTCACCAAAATTCAAATTCACCTTGCTTAGTCAGGGTCACATAGCATATTGTGCTTTCATTTTGGGATTCAATTTCTGTTGTCTCCTGTATATTTTCATCAGAGACTTCCATTGTGGAACTAGGCAACCTTGGTGGCGATCTCTCAGTTTATTTTCTCATGTTGATTTTCTTGCATCGGAGTTTATCCATGTCAGGATAAAAGTCTGTTTTATCAAGGAGGAAATAAGTATTTGCCCTTGTAAGATCTATAGTGTTCTCTTTTGGGTTTACCTGGTTTGGAATTGGATGTCATATCCACAGATGCACGGGTTGTGGAAGTTGCATGTGGTCCTGCAGCTCTGGGCTGGTGGCTGATATGAGAGCTGTGGTTGAAGGTCTGGAAACTCTTCATCCCCTGAGCAAAATAGTGCTTTGTCTTTTAGGCCCAGAGTCCATAGAATTTGGCCCTGCTCCCCTACTATACCCAGGGGAACAGGTTATAGAGGACTCACTGATACCTTTTGGCTGTTAGTTGCCAGATATTCCTGTGCTCCCCATCTGAGGCAGGAAGCTGTCCCAATGAGGCACAGGTTGGCAGATACTAGCAATGAGGGAGGTAGAAGCAGGGATGGGGTATGGAGCACCAAGCTCCATGGACCAGATTGGAGTTAGGTCAGTGGAGTTAGCTGGTGTTGGGGAGTTGGTGAGAGGGAGCAGCCAGCAGCCTGCTTGGCAGGATTAGAGTAGGTGGCTGAGGCAGGAGGTGCAGGGTCAGCAAAGGGACCTGACAGGACACTGGTGGCACATATTGCACACACAGACCCCAAACTCCCTGTGCCCCTCACCTTTTCTGAGCATGCAGTTCCCAAATAAGCAATGACTCTCACCAGACTGGAATGCTGTGGGCCCCAAACATACTGGTACCTCAAAGCACAAGTTCCAAACATGAACCACCCCTTACCCTTCTGGAGCTCACAGGCTCTCACCCACCTGGAGCTCACAGCCCTCAGACACACCACACACTTCACTAGCTCAGAGTGCATAGGCCCCAAACACACTGGTGCCCCACATGTACAGGTCCACATGCAATGCCCTCCACCCACCTGGAGCACTATGACCAAAATGACTCCATGTTACCTCATCAAAAATTGTTGACAATAATGAAAAAGGTAGTTATAAATTACATTCCATTAGAAAGAAAATAAATTTATTTGAAATCACCTGTTATATATAAAGACAATGAAACTTTTGTGTTTAAATCAATGATTATGATTGATGTGATTCTTCAACATTTAAAAGACTAAAGTTCTAAACACTTATTTTATATGATTTTTGATATTTTAGATAATCATCTTATTTTGCAAGTCTGACTTAACCCTGGAAAACATATTAAAACTGCAGCCAGAAAACTAGGTTAATTATAATTCATTAGATGCTGTCCTTATTAAAAGCAAGTTGATCTAATCCTCATATATATATATAATACCCTAAGGCATGCAATAACAAAATAGCTATGTAATAGCATGGTGTGCTCAGTGATTAGAAGACACAGTTCATGCTATGCAGTACAGTATTTTTTAACTACCATGTGTACAAATCACCTTTGAACTTGTTAAAGCACATTTCCTCATTCAGCAGGTGTGAGCAGGCTAAGAATCTGCATTTCTAACAAGCTCTTAGTAGATGCAGTACTGTGGGTTCAGGGACCACACTGAGGAGAAAGGCTTTTGTTAGCCCTTTCTTTCAGTCCATTTGTCAGATAATTATTGAGCGTTTGCTAATTATAATATAGCCATAACAAGGGGTTACAAAATGCTGTGAAATATGGTTTGGGAGCTTTTGGAAAGGTAGCTATATTAAGATACAATTCACATACTCTTTAATTTATTCTTTTAAAATTTACAATTCAGTACTTTGAGAATATTCACAAATTTAAGCAAACCTCACTGCAGTCAATTTTAGGCCTTTTCTTTATCAGTTTAGATATAACTCTGGACCATACCTTTTAAAATAACCTTATTGATAGAGAATAGGAAAAAGTAGGTGTATTTATTTATTTATTTATTTATTTATTTATTTTAGTAGGTAGTCAGCCAGGGACAGAAGCCCAAGGAGAACATGGATGTGGTCTTGAGAGGACTAGAAGCCATGTCTGATCCAGTCTCATTCAAAAGGGCTACAAGAAACAATGAAGCAATACCTCCTGTTGCTGCTTCCAGTTTTCCCAAGCCTTGCCCTCCTGTGGGCTAACTCCTCCTGAGTTAGCGTCTTGAGGTCAATAGCTCTGAGTCTGGTGATGTGGATCATCCTAGCTGGATGTTTGACTCATATCAAAGAGCCTAACCATTTGCGTAAATCTCTTCTTCTTCCCTCGATCCCTCTTTGCACATGTGTGTAAGTCTCTTTGGGTCTCCTTCTTCCCCTTCCCAACCAGAATTTCTATTTTGCCTTTTGTGTGCTATCTTGCCTTTTGTGTGTGAATGTCATTTCTTGATTTGCTACATGGATGATCTCTCGTTAAGCTCTGAATCCTTCACTATCGCTTAGTCCTCTAGGCCTCTATCCAGATATGTGAGGGGCGATTTTTTTCCATCTATTCTCTCACTTCCCAGCCAGGCTGGGAGTGGGGAGCACCTCTTTTGGCTTGGGCTTCCCTTCTAGCTTTCCCTCTGAATCCTAACTCCTCATAAAATAAATGTTATAATTCATAATTTACCATTCTCCAAGTCCCTTCTTTTAATTCATTATGATTAGTGTTAACATAAACATCCATGAGTAATATTTCTGTGTCTTTAATTTTCATTTCTCTAGGAGTATAATTGCTGGGTTATATTGTATTTCTACTGTTAATTTTTTGGATATAGATAAATGCATATTTAATTTATATACATATCAGCATGTATATATGGAAACATTTATATTGAAAAGTTTATTTCATGAACAAGGGCCCATAGACAAATAATTCTAGAGAATATTACCATCTAAAACTTTCTTAAGGAAACCAGGCTTAGGTGATATCTTTGAACCTTGTTGAACTCACGGTTTACAAATATGTTCTTGAAGTATTCTTAGCAGTCTTATTTGGTAGAATATATTTTGAGAAAGAGCTTAATTGCACAGTCTGAAGATAAAAATGGTATTTGTTGTGATTTGGGCAAGGAGTTTATTCAAGAAACTAATGAATGAGTTATTGGAATAGCAGCTCAACTCATAACCTCCAAAGGTAAATGGGTATTGGTACAGTTTTCAATGGAAATATCCGAATACAATAATGATCAAATGAGAATGTACCTTCTGAAAATTTTTATGGCTTTATATATAGGATAATGCACAAAGACAAATAGACAATGAACATAGCTATAGTGAGCGAGTGAGAGAGAGAGAGATCATTGAGTTCTGATGGGACCTAGGGTTGAAGTGGCATATCAAAGTATTTATAAATAAAATGGAAACCAATGAGGAATAAATTATTGATACCTGAAATGCCAAAATGTAATAAAATAGAATTTATGTGTCTTTAAGAAACTCTGAGCATGTATATCACATCTTAATCAGATTTTTTAGAAAAAAACTTCTACCATCGCACAAACTATTCAAATTTGCTTCTTCATTGTTTTTCACTTGAAGATCGGCACAGATTCTATACAGGACTCTACCATAGGTTTGGATATTGCCATCTGTCAGTGTCTGCTTATTATCTTCCTGATGAAACTCTGTTTTCTTTTTATGCTAATTCCTAATTTTTTCCATGAAAGCTGAAGTTAAGTCACTTTCAAATTAATGAGAAGTAAGATGAAAGATGGGAACTTTCTCTGCATGTTATCATTAATTACGTTGTTGGGGCATAACATGTAGCACTGCTCAAACCTGGTTGGAGATGAATCCTTGCTTTGATGAGGTGACCTGCCTATACTTCTGTTCCTGTATTTATCATTTCCCTTTGTCAGATCTGAATGAAAATGTATTTGTCAGATGGTTTGAACAGAGAAGTGAGCAACAACAGTATTTTAAAGAAAAAATTCATTTTATACAAATAAGCAAACCCACAGAAAGAATCCTTCACTTTAGAAGAGATTTTTTTATTGTCTCTTTTTAAAATTTATTTGAGAGAGTGAGAGAGAAAGAAGCAGAGGGAGAGAGAGAGAGAGGTGAGGAAAATGGGCATGCCAGGGCCTGCAGCCACTGCAAACGACTGCAGTCGCATGCGCCACCTTGTGCATCTGGCTAACATGGGTCCTGGGGAATTTAACCGAGGTCCTTTGGCTTTGCAGACAAATGTCTTAACCACTAAGCCACTTCTCCAGCCTGAGATATTTTTTGTTGTTGATAAAACACAGGTGTCCTCAGAATCTTAGAATATTAATTATGTATGCCTGTTTCTATTGTGATGATGGTAACAAACATAGGTAGTAGTACTGAAAGAAGATAAAATATACATCTCTATGATAGCTTAAATGTCCCCCAATGGACTCAGGTGTTGACTTTGATTTCTAGCTGCTTTTCTGAGGATGTATCACTGGGGGCAGAACCTGGAGTCCACCCCTGAGGTGTCACTGGATGCAGATCTGATTTCTAGCCCAAAAGTATGCAGAGTGGTTTGAGCTCTGCCTGGGTCCTTGTGTTTGCTGCCTGTTTATGCTTGCTTATGGTGCTGGCTTCTTGGTGGTTTCTCTCTGCTTGGATTCATGAAAAGAGACCAGCCTCTTCCACCATTATGGAACTTCCCCTGGATCTGTAAGCTTGAGGTAAATCCTGTTCCTCCCATAAAATGTGTCTGTTTGGAAATTCATCCCAACAACCTGGAGCTGACATCAACAGTCTCTAAGTGGCACACATTGTGATCATGATATGGGCAACATGAAGGTACCCTGATCAGACTTCTTTTTTGAGTCATACAAATTTAAGCCTCCACCTGCACAGTGATGCTCTCTTACATAAGGAAAGATATACTCTTCATCCATGTGAGCTGTGACTGTGTGACCACTCACTTGGACATTGAGATACCTCGGTATTAGCTTCAGATGTAACCATGGTTCAACTAGGAAGACATCTCTTTTCTTCTCTGACCTGTACTCTCCTCATCTGTAAAATGATCTTTAAATATGTGAGAAGGCTATCGAAGGCACCAACATGAATGCATTCACATTATGAGCATAACTAATAAAATAAATAATAAATTAAAAAATATGTGATTGGAAATTCATGAAAGCTCTTTCATGCATTCAGTTTCTTACTTTGTATTCATAAACATAAAACTTGAAATGAAATTTAAGAACTAGAGTTCTATGAAAGAAACTAAGACGAGATGTCTAGAAGTTATAATCATAGCATTAAAAGCTACTTCCCTGGCCTGGAGAGATGGCTCAGTGGTTAAGATGCTTGCCTTCAGAGCCTAATGACTGGAATTCAATTCCCCAGTACCCATATGGAGCCAGATGCACAGGTACTTGCATATGGAGTCTATTTGCAATAACTCAAAGCCCTAGTGTGCACATCCTCACTCACTCTCTAATTGCAAATAAATAAATAAATATTAAAAAGCTACTTCCCAGACATTTACAACTATAAAGAGAACCTGTGAATAAGAACTAAGATATGTTGATTAGAGAGTGAAAAAGAGACAAGCAGGCCCAGCAATCAAATTTTATCAGAAAATCTAGGAGCCATAAAGTCAGCTTGCTCTTTCAGATACAGCTTTGAAAAGACTGTTTTCAACTAATGGATATTTCTGTGTCTCTCAAACTTGAAAAAACAAACAAATAAGATTCCCATAGCTTAAGGTCAATACACATTGCCATCTATTATTTGTCTCGCTAGTCAACTTGGACAGAATTTCCTATAAGAAATCAAAGCATGATATAGTTCCTCAAATAATTCTTAGAATTGCTCATCTGTCAGTTGAGAAGAATGGCTAGTCCCAATAATCATTTCTGCAAATTTATAGGCATGCATTATTAAAAACCTAAGATTAGTTCTTTTCTTCCCAGTGAAATTGTTTATATGGGCTACATTCATTCACAAGGGAAAAAGCCAAAATTATAAAGAAAACTGTAACTCTTATCTTAGTAGAAGTGTTAGTCAATTTTTATTTTGTTTTCTTGATATATGTACTGTCATAATACAATATTTTTATAGATTAATATACCAAAACTTAAAGGTAGTAGTTGTACTTAAAGGCACAGTGGCATTTAAAATGTTGATCTTCATGGCTCTGTAAAGATTTTATTTATTCTTTTATTTATTTATTTAGAGAGAGAGAGAGAGAGAGAGAGAGGCAAATAGAAAGAAAGAATGGTCATGCCAGGGCCTCCAGCCACTGCAAATGAAATACAGATGCATGTGCCATCTTGTGCATCTGTTTTACATGGGTACTAGGGATCAAACCTGGGTCCTGAAGTTTTGCAGGCAAGCCCTTTCACCACTAAGCCATCTCTACTACCCTTCATGGCTCTTTATAGTTTCATTAATACTGACCCAAGTGTGAGTCTAATGTGATCAAGCATAATTTAGAATGCTGCGGAAAATTAGACATCTCTTGAGAGTCAACACAGAAGCAGAACAAAATGGAGGAGAATTCAGTCTGTCTTCAGAGAGGTTTGAAGCACATGACTATAGTATAAAATGATTTACAGAGTTAAGGAAGAGTTTGTGAAAGACCAGCATGGTGACACACACCTGTGATTCCAGGACTCAAGAGGCAGGGGCAGGAAGACTATAAGTTCAAGGACATTCTTAGACATGTAGCAAAGTTTGAATTCATAGCAAGTATAAGCTATAAAAGGGAAAGCCAAATGAAAAGAAAGGTAAGGCAAAGGACAGAGGAGAGGGAAGGGACAAAGAAAAGGGTGTGGTGGTTTAATTCAGGTGTCCCTCATAAACTTATGTGATCACAATGTTTGATTCCCCACCTGTTGGCAATTTGGAAATTACAGTCTCCTGGAGAAGGCATACTGTTGGGGGTTGGCTTACGGGGGTTATAGCCAGCTTCCCTTTGCCAGTTTGGCACACTTTCCTGCTGCTGATGTCTACCTGATGTTGGCTAGCAGGTGATGTCCACCCTCTGCTCATGCCATCATTTCCCCCTGCCATCACTGATCCTCCCCTTGAGTCTGTAAGCCAAAATAATCCCTTTCCTCCCACAATCTGCTTTTGGTTGGGTGTTTTCTTCCAGCAATGAAAAGGTAACTGTAACAAAGAAAAAAGGAGTGCAGCAAGGTAGAGGGAAAGAAGAAAGGAAGAAAAGAGAAAAAAGACTAAAGAAAAGATTTCAAAAACCAAGCATGACAAGGTGTAGCTATAAAGAAAGACAAAATTGGATCTAAGTATAACCTAAGAGATGAATCATTACCTAACAAGTCTTGTGAATCTCAACTCTATGTGCAAATGAAGCTAGGTTAATTTTACCACAGAATAAAGTTCTTCTGATATTCACTTGTTTGTCTTTGTGATAGCTTATAATATGGTTTCTATATCGGTTTGAGTCTAATCAAGAGAGTGAGAAAAACACACAGTAATTGAAACATGAGACATTTAAAGAAGGAATTATTATCTTTGATATAGTGACCTTTACAATTTTGCTCTTTAGGCTGGAGAAATTGGTAAGCAGTTAAAGGTATTGGCTTGCAAAGCCTGATAGCCTGGGTTCAATTCCCTAATACGTAAATCCAGATGCACAAAGTGTTCCATGCATCTGGGGTTCATTTACAGTAGCAAGTGTTCCTGGCACACCTATTCTCATTTTTTTCTATCTCTCCTTGTAAATAAATAAACAAATTTATAAACAAAAAAATGAAATATTGCTCTTCATGGCTTTCTCATATGTATATCACATTGGCCTAAATTGAAGGTCTAATGAGGTCAGGGACAACAGTTCCTAAAGGTGAGGATGTTTTCACCTTTTAAAAGCATCATCAAATCACAAGAACAAAAAGTTGTAATGAGGAATCAGTAGGAATTAAAAGAACATTAAGCAACCAAAAGCAAAAACCAATACTTCATCACTTCACCTACTACCACCCAAGGAAGAACAGATTCCATTTCACAGAAGGAGGCTGACCCAGGGCTGAGATGCACTCCTTGCTGGAAAAGGAGTGGCCACCATTCAGTGAATGGCAGTAAGGTCACTCCGTTGCTGAACCAGCAGAGGCTAGAAATCTAGATTTTTTTTTTTTTTTTTGTAATTTGCTAGAAATCTGCTTCCTAGAGTGCTGGAGGAAAATTCATGGACAGCTGTGTTTTCAGTTTGACACTGACCCACAGAAAATAAAGGGGGAAGTTGCTGGTCACTGTTTTCGGCTCCAGGAGCACTGAAGAAGGGAAGAAGCTCTATAGCAGCCTGGCACCAGAGAAACCACCTGCAGTGTAGAAAATGGATTTGGAGAAGTTAGGTGCAAAGCAGAAACCTGTTAGTCAACACCAGAAGCCAGCCACACTGAAGGAGTTGTGTTCTGGAGAAAGAGAATGTGATGTAGGGCCTAGGCATGGGAAGAATGGGAATGCTGCATGAACCACATGTTGCAAAAGCCAAAGTGGAGAAGTTACCTGCTCTAAGGGGTGTAAAAGCCCATTAAAGCTGAGTCAGGAGCTTGTCAATGGAGATGGAGCAGAACATGGAGGGATTATTGCTTGTTCCTCATTATCTCCCCTTGCTCTACAGTGCTCACTATTGAAACGATTCAATACCATGCCCATTTACAGAAGGAACTTACTTAATGGGGTCATGGCCATTTTCAGAGAGAAGGCAAGAAGAAAATTTGGAGCTCAGAGGCAGTATACCAAAAGTCAGCATGATTCCCAAGGGAGGTGAGCCTTTCGTCTTTAATGAAGACTTACATACTCTCCTGAAGGCAAATAGATTTTTCCTCTTAGCTAACTTAGTCATATGATGTGCATGAACCAGGACTATCTAAATAAAACTGAAATGGCATCAGTTCAGAGCAGTTTAAGCATGAGTTGCTGCTCTGTCCTGACATCTTGCAGAAAATGTAGTATCCATGCTTGACAGCAAACAACTTTGTGATTTCTCTTTAGATTGTCATGAACATGCTATAAATCTTCAGATTTCCTGATTTTGTATATTCACCATTAGCAAAGTAAATGCAGGAGAATCACCCCCCACACCCCCCCACACACACTCCTTGGATCATAGAAAATTCAACAGAATTGTGTCATACTAATAGAAATTTCTAGAAGGAACCACCCAGCATTTCTCGGATGGCATCTTGGCTTTGCATGATGTATCAGTGACTTTCTTACTGCGGGAACAAGCTCCTGAGCAGAAGCGCTTTATGAAAAGAAAGGGATTTAATTGGACTTAAGTTCAAGAGGATAGATTTCCCATGGCTGGGAGGTCATGAAGATTTAGAAAATGAAAGAAGCCAATGTCACATCATCACCCGTAATCTGGGTTCAGAGAAAGAACAGCAAGTGGGGCTGGGCTATAACACTTAAAGATCCACCCCCAGGGTTGGAGGAATGGCTTGGTTCTTTAAGCACTTGCCTGCAAAACCAAAGGACCCAGGGTTAATTCCTCAGGACTCATTTAAGCCAGTTGCACAAGGTGGCCCATGCATCCGGAGTTCATTTGCAGCAGCTGAAGGCCCTTGTTCACCTGTTCTCTCTCTCTCTCTCTTTCTCTCTTTCTCTTTCTCTCAAAATAAATAAACCAATCAATAAAAAACACTATTTAAAAATGATGTCCCCCCAAACCCACTTCCTCCTGTACTAAAGGTACCATGGCCTTCCCAAACAGCGCCACCCATTGGGGATGAAGTGTGCAAACAAATGAGCCTGGGGGTGGGGAGGGGGCATTTTTTAAATGTTAAAGAACTCTTTTCAGGACACAGCACAATAAACAATTATATACAAAAACTTAACATCCAAAAAGTTCTTAGACTGGTGCAAATACTTTATCAGGATAAATCTGGAAAACATGATTAATTTCTAAAGCTTGAATTCCTAGGTTTAAATTCATGTGTTCCTTAAACTATACTTAAAGAAACTAAGATGCTTTGTACCCCAAAGAAATTTTTATTTCTTTGAAAAGGAAATATACTGTTAAGTTGTAATGGAAGTTGAAAGAAAGAAGTGTTAGACTATCAGAGGGGTATGCTTGGCATGTACTCGTGAAAATGCAGCCCTCTTTGGTATGGCATACAGAATATTGTAATTCTGTAAAGGAAGGTTTAAAGTGTGTAGATTGAACATATTCTAAATTACAGTAACAGTTTTAACTTCTTTTGTTTCAAATGTCTGCAGATGATATGGGACTCTCAGACATTTTCTGATATTTTTGAACAGGCAAACTCTTAACATCTATAAATAGGTTATCTTAATCTTGATCCATGCAGAAAAGTGCATATAATCCTTGAGCATGCTTAAAGGAGGTGTTAGGAGGGCTACCATATCGGCTGTGCCTATTTAACTTTCAATGGGAATACTTGGTAAGGTAAATCTTACTGTGTTCATTAACTTGCCTGCTATATGATATAAATTGTTTGCGACTAATCACAGATCTCAAGATCTGGTAGAATGGAGCTCCCCACAATAGGCTATATATTTTTATTGCCACCTCAAATCCAACTGATGCCGTTTTTCATGAAAGGACTAATAAAAGTCACAATCTGTATTGAAACATCCCTGTATTTTATGGACCCATCTGACATACCCTTAATAAAGTTTTAAAACAATCTATAATAGATTTCACAGGAAGCTTGGGTCTGCCAGCATTCTCATTAGCAGCCCAATTTTAAGCACTACTTTAGGCATTATTATCTAGAAATGCTAGTCGGGTTGTTTAATATTGAAAGACTGGTAGCTGAAGGGACAGGAAGCTCAATTATTTAAATATCCAGTTAGATTGCTATTTAGAGTAATTTAACAAACAAAATTGCATTTTGTTCTTACTTTCAAAGGACAGGCTTATACTCATTTCCTCAAATATGTAATTCATTGAAAATGCCAACATTTCTAAGCAATTCTGCATGAGAAGAGTTGATTAAAGTAAAAATACATCTAGCTTGTTAAAACATGAATATTTTATGATTGACAACTTGCTCTCACAGCATTTGTTCAAATGGCAATATTATCTAAAATAAGAAAACCACAACCTCTGCCTCACCTATTGTTCTCAAAAAAATGAACGATTAGCAGATTCATCACACGATTGCCTTTTATATATAATTCTCTCCCCTCTTACATCTCTTATTGGATTCTGTATCTGGAATAATGTCCTTTGGTCCCCAGATCTGTTTATGAAAGTATTTACTTACCTTAATTTCCTACCTTAAATAAGAAATGCTAGGGACTGGAGAGATGGCTTAGCAGTTAAGGTGCTTGCCGGCAAAGCCGAAGGACCCAGGTTCTATTCCCCAGTACTCATGTAAAGCCAGATGCACAAGGTGGGACATGTGTCCAGGGTTCGGCCCTGGCATGCACATTCTCTCTCTCTCTCTCCTTCTGCCTCTTTCTCTACTTTCAAATAAATAAAAAATAAATGTAAGTAAATTAAAACCCTGATGATGTAATCATTTATACAAATGAATTTTCAACACTTTATTAACCCTTGCATAAGTGTGTGTGTATTTGGATGAATTCATGGGAACTCATTATCCATAAAACCTCTGAGTCTGGGATACTTAAGGGATATTCACCAGAAGTAGAGTATCTTTGTAGCATGTGAGAAGCTCGGAGTTTCATTCTCAGTAACATGAGAAATGAGGGAAAGACACTCGTTTACAATCATTTTTTATCTGCCCTATTTTCTTTTCTTTTCTTCTTACTTTGGTCACGTATTACTATTACTGTTTCAGCCAGGTTCGCATTGCTGGCAGAAATTACCCAAGAGCAACTTGTGGGAAACAAAGAAGTTTATTTTGGCTTATAGGCTTGAGGGGGAAGCTCCATGATGGCAGGAAAAATGATGGCATGAGCAGAGGCTGGACATTACTCCCTGGCCAACATAAGGTGGACAACAGCAACAGGAGAGTGTGCCAAACACTGGCAAGGGGAAGCTGGCTATAATATCCATAAGCCTGCCCAACAATACACCACCTCCAGGAGGCTTTAATTTCCAGTTGCCATCAGCTGGGCAGACTAGCATTCAGAACACTGAAGGTTATGGGGGACACCCGAATCAAACCACCACAATTACCATGAGAAAAAGTCTTCAAAATGACGTCTGGATTCTTTCCATGTTAGCATCTTATTTTATTTATATTATATAAATATGCACAAATTTCAATGAAATACAAGTTTACTAAATTTTAAATGTGAAAGACTATTATTAAGTACAATGCACGGAAATGCTAAGGCATGGTTATTAAACTATCAGCTCTCATAGGAGATACTAAAATAAATAAACAG
The DNA here is from genome assembly GCA_036365145.1 of Orientallactaga sibirica. Taxonomy (NCBI): domain Eukaryota; kingdom Metazoa; phylum Chordata; class Mammalia; order Rodentia; family Dipodidae; genus Orientallactaga; species Orientallactaga sibirica. Next base: position 15,584,519 of record JAEOAD010000008.1, read on the forward strand.
AGATATGTTATGCACATGTGTGGTGGATGCCACCTTCTACTGAACATAATATTGGAGTATTTGTTCCTATTCTTTATTATAAATTTTAGACATCTGATGCCACTTGGCACTAGATTTGACAACATACTCAGTTATCATCATGCCATTTAAACTATGAAACTAACTTTCAATCAGGTATTAAGATTTGGGATTACAACATTGAAATTAGGATACGATTGTGTACTTGTTCTTTTTATATTAATGTCAAAATCACATATGTATAATTACTGAAGCTATATTTTTATCGTGTACCCAAAATTATTTTAAATTTTCCAAACCATTAGACCAACAGGAGGTCAAAGTTACAAAGTATATCATTTTTTAAAAGTAATTTCTCCTTCGAATCTAACTGGCTGTCCTCATTTCTCATCCCTATTGATCACTTAATCTGGCATGAGACAAACAAACGAAAGATTAGATAAATTAGCATCCTGGGCTCTAGGGTATTATTCAACAAATGACAGCCTCTAGTGCACTACAAGGGAAATCTGGTTTCCTTGGAAAAACTACTTCACTCACAGAATGTAGTGAGATATTCTGCCTCATCATGTGAGGTGATTTGCAAGAATTCTTTTTCACTGTAGGGTTTCTGCTGCATTGTAGGGTTCACTCCTGGGCTGTCATTGCCACTGCTGTATTTCCAATAGCAGGCGCCACGCTGTGCCAAGTAGAACCTAGGACTTTTCAAGCTACTTTTGATACATGACTTGCTTCCACTTGCTACAGTAATGCTATTCACTATGACCAAATCTGCAATGTCTTATGCTTTTTAAAATTTTGTTGTTTATTTCATCCTAATTTTTTCATGTGCTATTTTCAATATTAAGAGAGTTAGAAGCAATCCCTGTGAGGTAAATGAGGCATTAAGATGATTTGGAGCTTTACTTTCATATATAGCTTATTTTTTTTAAGCTTGAGAAGAATGATTTAGGATGATTTAGAAGGATTATCATCTGATTTATAACTTGGAACTACTTATTTCAGGCACAAAGTTTGTGTTTTTCATAAATGGGTGCATTACCCAAATTTGCTGAGAATATTCTGTTTAATATGAGCTTATTCTTTATAATGAAGGACATTTATTAAGAATGTTTACATAAATACATGTATTTTTAAATAATTTATGTGAATTGATTTAAAAGTAAAAATATTTTTATTATTTGGTTCAGGTATGTTAATCCTTATACTGGCAAGTGAAGGACATATTCTGGAAAGTAGGCAACACTTTCAATCATAATAAAATAGTTATGGAGATTTGGTTATAATTATAACTTTTTTGACTTTTCACAAGGAGGTTGACAGGATATGTGCTTAAGCCTACCAGTAGCAGCCACTGATAACTCCCTCTATCAGCTGAGGACTGAAGTGGGTTCTGGTCCTTGCTGAGGTAATTTAAATTAATATGCAATTATAAGCTCTTTTTACATATCATGGAGACAATTTGGAATTCTTTGACTGGGTAGAACTTCAGTTTCCATGATACTGAAGTGACCCTGTAAACTGCTTGAAGGTGGCTACAAGGCCAAATACCAGGGTTGCAGCATATGGTAATCATTCTATTTATTGCTTAAATAAGGACACTTTGAAGAATAAAGGTGATAAGGTAGATACTAATTAGACAATTATAAGTTCTAAAATATTAAAATGCATTATATTGCCATAATTATTTATGATTTTTCACTTACAATAAATGACAATATCGATGCAGTAAGGTGCTTTAAGGACATTCATTTTAGCCTGTCTGAACCCTGCGGCAAGTCTCAGCCTCCCACAAATAAGCCTATTATTTTCTCTCATTGTCCACTGACCCTGTCAACTGGTGGTGACATGCTACAGCAAAATGACTATTGGAGCCAATCTTCTCTAGATTTTAGAAGACAAGGCGACCATAGTTAATATCTGGGTTACATTTGTACCTCATAGAATTGGTGAGAATTTTGAATCGAATATACTAAACCATAGAGCTTGCCTACTATCCCATCCCTAGAAATGGTCCAGTACAAGTATCTTTCTTCCTTGGATTTTTTACCACCCACTTCCCATTTGCACAAAATTTGTACAATACTTACTACATCTTATCTTTATAAGAAATAGGGTTTCACATGCTTCTCTCATAGATTCAAAACTCCTTGAGTATTGCACCGTGTGTGTGTGTGTGTGTGTGTGTGTGTGTGTGTGTGTGTGTGTAGCCCCCAACATATTTCTGGGATCACAAATAATGTTGATTAACTGAATGTTTATGATTTCTCTCTCCTAACTGTCTTGCTCTTATAAAAGAAAAATAATGTATAGTGACAAGGGCAAGTCTGTGGGCTCGTTCAGTTTGATGGTCATGACTGTGAAAGGCCTGTTAATTTCTTTGTTTATAGTGACAAAGCTTCTTCCTCATGTATAATTTGGTTTCCTGAAAAGATATACCCTATGAAAATTATTCACTGTGAAGAACAGTTCAAGTTATTAAGCTACTAATATAACTCTGATTGCACCTTGCTGAATCATAACAGGAAGCAGGAAGTTTAGAGGTTTTTTTTTTTTTTTTTTTTTTTTTTTTTTTTTTTTTTCCCGAGGTAGGGTCTCACTCTTGCTCAGGCTGACCTGGAATTCACTATGTAGTCTCAGGGTGGCCTCGAACTCACGGTGATCTTCCTACCTCTGCCTCCCGAGTGCTTGGATTAAAGGCGTGCGCCACGACACCTGGCTCTAGGGTAGTCTGTTTTTATCACCAGCTATTCCCTCATCTCTGAGGGGATAATCCAAGCAGATTTGTATACCTTGTCACTCATTAAGCTAGCAATGCCATTGTGTACCTTTACTTTTCAAATAATTTATAGAACATGTGAAATTTTATTTTCATTCTCAGTTTTTGTTTGAATTCCACAATTTATTGAAAAAATATTCATTAGGGCTGGAGAGATGGCTTAGCAGTTAAGGTGCTTGTCTGTGAAGGCTAAGGACCCAGGTTCAACTCTTCAGAGCCACATAAGCTAGATGCCCAAGGTGACATGTGTGTCTGGAGTTCAATTGCAGTGGCTGGAGGCCCTGACACTGTCTCTTTCTTCCTCTCTTTCATAAAATAGGGCAGTTTTAGTGCTTGCCTCAAATAAATATTAATTAGAAATTTGTTGCATGGACAAATCACATGTTGGTCCCATTCTCTTCCTCCCCACCTCCATTCCCCTGAGGGCCCTTCTCAGTGGGGTTGTTCATCATGAGGTTATGAGTTATGAGAGCAGCAGTCAGTCATTTTTTGAGGGGGAGTGAGGCAATGCCTCTGGATACTTCTTTGTGCCTGAATGCTATTGAAAAATATTCACATATTCTAGCATATAAACAGAAGGTATTAGCATTCTTATTTCTAATTAAGAGAAAATTTATGTGCAGAAAATTCCAATTTTCTAGTGATTGGTAAATAATATGATACTAAAGATATGACAAAAGAGTCAAGATACCTTTTGTCTTCCTAAAACTCCAGCATACCTTCTACAATGCCATTTGCCTCCATATATATTTTGTGCAAAAATATTTAGAATTCTAGTGAAGACTTTAAGTTGAAAAAAGCTAGCCTGAATCCCAGAAATGCTTTATTTTAAAATATATAGTGAAATTTTGGTAGGACTTTTATAGGTGATAATTCCAGTTTCTTTGGTTTCATGTGATCATTGTTGATTTTTTACACAGCCTAAATCCTAAGTTTATTGGATATTTTAATGTACATTTCTAATTGATTTCAAGTTTATTTAAAATTTTCTAGACTGTTTGATTTACTTCTAGGACATGGCTGATGTTTGCAGACACTGTGAATCTGGAATCATTGAAAAGTTTATTAACAAGTCCTCTAGCTGTTCCTTAGAGAAAACAGCAAGGCTGTATGTTGATGACACTATTTCAGTGGAACAGTGTGTCTTCATCACCATCTTCCCAGAAGACCTAGGAAACCTGCTCATCACTACACATATTTCTTAGGGGACCTCACATAATGTTGTTTAGCTTTTTCTTAGACATATGGGTAAAAACTAGCAAGTAGTAACCAGACGTGTTGGCACATGGCTTTAAGCACTTGGGAGGCAGAGGTAGGAGGATTGCCATGAGTTTGAGGCCACCCTGAGACTATATAGTGAATTCCAGGTCAGCTTGAGCTAGAGCAAGACCCTACCTCAAAAAAAGCCAAAACAACCAAAAAGAAAAAAAAAATCTGGCAAGTAGGAATACTTGGACTTGGAACATTGGATCAGAAAATACTAACATTCATGAAAGACAAGCAAAAATGACAAGATTTTGGTTATTTTTTAAAAACTTTTATGTTCCCTAGAATCTGTATATAGAGAAATCTCAATATGCTCTGCAAGCTTGCTTTGCCTCCTTACTCTCTGTCACTTCTAATTTTTTTCTGTTCCTTTGTCAAATATTGTTAAGATTATAGAGTATAGATTATTAAGTGCCTTTTTTGTTAAAAATGTCCTTCACTAGAACTCTGGTGACACAATTATTTGTGCACAGTACTTATACAAAAATGTCTTTTGGTATTAGCAGAGAATATGTCCTTTGTAGAATACTTAGGAAACAGGAGTATGTATGGTGACATCTACAATGAGGGTGATGCCTGAATTTCCTATATTCTCTTTCATCAACTCCATAAATAAGTTAATAACAAACAAAAACTATTTTATAAAACAAATAAGAAAAACTAAGCTGAAAAATTAACATTAAAAAGATAATTTTTTCCATATAACAAAAAGTAAACAGATACACCAGCTATAAATGGATATGGATAGAGTTGGCCAAAAACAAACCTTTTGGGCTCCCAATGTTAAAGGAGGCAAGCCACTGGTAAATGAGCCATAATGTAGAAAAATAAATAAAAACATTTGGTGGATTTGTTAGTTTCCTAGGTTGGCAAATTAACAGAAAGCACAAGGCTCAAGCAGAAGCAATTACTGTTAAATAGCTCTAATTGTTAAAAGCTAGAGACCTGAGTGCCAGCAGCACCATGTTCTGGGATTCCATGGGAAGATCTGCCCAAGGTCTCTCTCATTCTACTCCTCTTTAGTATGACCTCATTATGAATAATGACATCTACAATTATCTTGTTTCCAAGCTAAGGTCGTATGTGAACCTATTTAACCCATAACAAAGACAGGTCCTAGGACCAAGTTGCCTGCAGGCAATAAAGAGTTGGGGCAAAATACCTGTAGCTCGAATGGAACCTGTTATTAGCCTCTGGAACAAATTCACATGCTACAGATCATGAGAAAGAGTTAGAAGGAGGCCAAACCACCTGCTCATTTGAAGACTGTCTACATGAGGCCCATATCCAGGAATGCATGTTCCCTACTGGGATGTCTTTTCTAGGGATTTTGAGTGTAGTCATCTGTAAAACTGATAGAAATGGAGAAAAAAGCTCAGAGGGAAGGGAAGAAAAGAAATGTTTTCATGAAAATTGAATTTGCCCACTAAAATTTTAAAGCGATAGAAAAAATAAATCAATGCTATGGAAAAAGACTTAAATCCCAAGAGGTAGAAGATCAATTTACTTCTATTAACAAGTGAGTAATAGTCAGAAATAGCTTTTAAATAAGTTTAGTCACAATCCTCACAGAAGCAATGAAAGGAATAATAAGCGAAAAGAGTGAAATAAAATTGGCAGATGTGAATCTACAAAAAGGGGCCATAAAATAAAACTAGTAGAAATTGTAGGCATAGATACACCTTGAAATTCCTCTCTGAGAAATTATTGGCAGATAATGGTTGCCGAGGAGTGGAAGACATTTTCTGCAGGGATGTAACTACTGGTAGGGTGCACATGCTTGGGGGGTAAATTATCCCCCCACCCAGGCTTAGGCAGGTAGCCCTAATTAAACTCACTCATAACATACACACAGAGATACACAAAGAAAGACATCCTAAAAGTTGAAGACTAGTTGAGGTTCAGTATAAGGAGGACAGGGAGGGGGAAATATAAGTTAATAGGAGAAGATTTTGATCAAGCTACATTATATGCATGTATAAAATTGTCAATAAAAATTAAAATAAAATGACTCAGAGTCTCAGAGAAATAAAAAAGAAAACCAGGAAATTGAAAATTAGCTGTATATTTTATATTGCCTAATAAAATGAAGGTATTAAATATATGAAAGAATAGTTAGGATAGATAGATGATGAATTCAGCAATTTCAATCCATGTATATTGGTAGCCCAAGCAATAGAGGAAAAATGAGAGAACAGTGCTATTTGAAGAACAAAAAAAAGCAAAGATATTTTCTCTCCCTCTCTCTCTCTCCCTCTCTCTCTCTCTCTCTCTCTCTCTGTGTGTGTGTGTGTGTGTGTGTGTGTGTGTGTGTATGTATGGAGGTAAACACTAACTGCGTATGGTGACTAAAATTAAATTCATACTTAGGAAATCATGAATGAAAATTCTAAGAGCAGTAAACACAGCTTACGTAGAACCAAAGGTGATTTGTTATAATAGAATCTGGTGAAAAATCTATACCTGTATCTTTAATCTAATGAAGGCAGATAATCATTATTTGTGAATCCCGTATCAAGGGCTCATGAAAACATAACCTTTATTCACCCAGGAATAACAGTTCACATTCTCAGATCTCACTCAGGAATCTATATACACATATATTTATGTATTTTTGCATATCTTTATTCACAAAGTTATTTTTAACAGTAAAGCAACTACAAATAAATTTAACCTCAAAGCTATTGGCAAATCTGATGAAAGTATATATGTATTATTTTATTGAAAACTTCCATAATTACAGATGATCAATCATGATAATTCCTTCCCCACTTTTCCCTTCACAAATCCACTATCCACTATATCCCCTCCCTCTATCCATTATTCTCTGTCTGTCTCTTTTTTTCAAGGTAGGGCTTCACACTAGCCCAGGCTGACCTGGTACTCACTATGTAGTCTCAGGCTGGCCTTGAACACAGTGATCCTCCTACCTCTGCCTCCAGAGTGCTGGAATTAAAGGCGTGCACCATCATGCCCAGCTTACTCTCTCTTTTATTTTGATGTCATCAAGTTTTAGCAAAAGATTAAAATGAATATCTTATTATGTTCCATACAGATTTATGTGCACTAATAGTAAAATGCCTTTTGATTTAGTGTGTGTGTGTGTGTGTGTGTGTGTGTGTGTGTGTGTATGAGTATGCACATGTTAATGTCAGAGAACAACCTTGGTGTGTTGGTCCTTGCCTTACACTTTTTTGAGATAAGAGCTCTCCTGTTTGTCACTGAGGATTCCAGATTAGCTTCCCCAGTAGCTTCAAATTCTTTGATTCTGCCTCCAATTGCAGTAGGTATTGTGATTAGAAAAGCTTGTGTGATTTGTGCTCACTTTACATAGCTTTTGGGGATCCAAACTCAAGTAGTCAGGGTATCATAAGTGCTTTAAATCGCACAGCCATCTACACAGCCCTGATTTTTGTTATTGTGGTTGTTTTTGTTTGTTTTGGTTTATGTTTTTAGTACATTATCCTATTTATGGTATATGTAAACGCTAGTTCATTTTAGATTAGTTTAAGGCAGACATCATTTTGGGGTGGTATTAATTGTTGTTTAGAGATCTTGATATATATCAAGTTTAAAAGAAATTATCTTTAGTTCTGCTTCAGTGATGAGGTTTTGGGAGTCTCTGTGTCTCTGGATATCTGGCTCAGTTGGAGTTGGATGTTCTCTGTGTTAACTCCTTCAGCCTTTTTCTGGTGTCGTGATCGCCATGAACGCTGTATTCTTGCCCTTCCCCTGTGTTGTTTTATGGTTTCAGCTGGGGCCCTGGTGAGGTGTGATTAGCTGATCCTCCCTTCAGGTTCATTGTCCATCTGAAAAAAGATAAGCAAATTCTCCAACAGAGAGAGAAGTTAATACTAGATAGAAGGGATGACCATATATGTTTTGGAGGGAATTTTATATGTGCTGGCTCTCTTCTAGCCCACATTTGGTGGTATCTTGATCTTGGAGACTGAGCTCAGGGAAACTCGTGGAGGAGGGAGCGGAAAGATTGTTAGAGTCACAAGTTGGGGCATTATGCCCAGAGACTGGGGCCTACCCCCCAGAACTCTTGACTAACTTCACAATGCTTGACCCACATTCCCCATTGATGAGGGTCCCTTTGAAAGAGGGAGGATAGGGAGGAGGACAATGGAACCAATACAATGAATGTAAAATCAGAATAATATAAATAAAAAAAATATATAATAAAAAAGTACTAGACAAAAAAGAAATAATGATACTATATTAAATTTAATAAAAATGAGGTTCCTTCTTATCCAAAAAAAAAAAAAAATAATAAAAGAAATTATCTTTAGAGAAAGCACTCATATTTCTTAGGCACTAAAAATGCCTCGATTATCATTTCTCTAGCTGGGTACAGTATTAAGATTTCTGCAAAACCCATAGAGAGGCCTTTATTTAGTTGCTAACAAGAAGCTGCTGCTTTCCATGGCAGATCAATCATTACTTTCTGAATTCCTTATTCAATAACCTTATTTTCAACATGTGTTATGTCCTGCTGAGTCAATGTTCAGGGAACCTGTCATATAATAGGACTGGACACAGCTTGAGGTTTGAATGAGCAGACCTTCAACTGTTTCTTCTTTAATGATCCTGCTATTATAATCATTAATGAGCTTTACAGAAGCAAAAGTGGAGTGTAGATGGAACTCTACTTGGGGGATAGAAAGCTGTGGCATTAAGTGGGGATAGCACAGACCTCCCAGACCATTTCTCTTCTCTCTGCTACTCCCGCCTCATTTGTCCTTGTTGCCTCTGTGTTCCTCAGATAGTACCTCACCCTTGTCAGCTCCTCCTAACAATCCAATGGGCTCCAACTTATCAAAAGCAGAATATGAGAAGGATATGATATTACTGATTTAATTTCTACTATCTCTAAAAATTTTCTCAGAGAATTTTATTGACTTTTTTAAAATCAGTTTGCCTTTAGTTACAGGGATTTCAGACAACCTGAAGAGAGAAAATTTGGAAGGATCCACATGACACCAATTACTAATGGTGAAAACAAATAAAATAATGATGAAAATAATTTAAAATGATAGAAGCTAAGATTTACTGACTGCTCACTTTGTACCAGGCATCAAGTATTTTAAGCCTGAAAATGATCCTGTGGGTTAGCCATTCTGAGCTCCTTTTTTGTACCAATGACAAAAGCTTAGTGAGGTCTGGTGCTGGAGGCCATAGCTTCAGACTCACATGTAAGTTGTTGGGAGGGTAAATGATGAGGAAACATTAGAGACCAAAGAACTAGAGACTCACTTGGGAAGGAATCACACACTGTGCCAACAAATCCTCCAAGTAAATTGGGAAACTGGGCTAAGTTGTACCTTTCCAGGGAAAATCCTAAAGGCTCAATTTTCATTTATGCTAAAGAACAGGTTATGCCATTCTTGCTTCTTTGTTGTGGTGCCTTGATGTGTGCCAGATACATGGGAAATGTTTGATAATTTGCACTGCAAGTCATGGATGAATCCATAAAGAACAATCTCCTATGGCTCCAATATGGGATAATCTGACAATTTTCAGCCCCATTTTAATGTGATGTTTTCTCTTTTCTTGGATAAGAAGGTGTTTAATTCATGTTCAGCAAATATTAGTCTTCTGAGAAACACATATTTTCATTTGTAAATTGGAGCCATTTTCTTCATACCACAATCCCTGAACTATCAACCTGATTCACTTTTGGTATTTTGACTGAAGGAGGGTACATATGGGAAAAGAGAGGGTGCTTACACTAATCTCTGTACTCAAAGAATCACAAATAAGATTAGTCAAGCACATATGAAGACCATATTTAAGAAAAAGAAGCATTAATGTTTGAAATACTAACTTACAACAATTAGAGAATCTAACTTAAAAAAGCAGACCATAACAAGACAAATGATTTATGCTATTTATGCAAATAGTGCTTACATTTCCATCACTGTAACAAAATAACTGAAGTGATTAATTCATAGGAGATAGGGGACTTTGGTTCCCAACTTTGAGAAATCCAGTCCGTAATCCTTTGGCCTCATTGTATTGGGCCTGTGCTGCACATCAGGTCAAGGATACATGGTAAAGAAAAACTGCTCAACTAAGATCAAGAAACAGGGTAACTGAGAAGGGACCAGTGTTCCATTACTTTATTCAAGGACATAAAATTACCTATGGGCCTCTCACTAACCCATGCCTTCTTGAAGGTTTCACCACATGGGACTTTGCGAAGTATTAGGATTAAGTTTTGGCAAATAAAAGGCTATTGCATAGTTATGAATTGGGATCACTGGATCAGGAATCCACAGGCCTGGGCTTCAGTGGTGTGGGGGTCCCTCCTTAAGGCCAGCCCAGGAGGGACCACAGGGTCTCCACCGGGTAGAGGGTGAGAGGCGTGGAGTCATGACACAGACACCGGGAGTTGGGTGGAAGCAGGCAGAGGTCGAGCTGCTGCAAACTCGTTTATTCAAGGAAGTGTAGGGGTTTTTAAGGGTTTAGCTGGCCAATCGTTGTATGGGGTGGTTCCCTTCTTGTGACCAATGACAGCCTGTCTCCAGGCAGATCACCTGGCAGCAAGTTGCTTGCCGGCATGGGGCTGTAGCTGTTGTCACGCCAGGCCTGTGCAGGATGCCACATCCACAGAAGCCACTTCCTGGTTTCTTCTAGCAGGTGGCCTGGCTAGGGCCCAACCTGCATTGTGTCATACACGGTGGTTTCTGTGATTTTTTGCTACATGCTGACTAATGAATAATTAAGCTCTCTAAGACTGTGATTTCTTTCTGATCTATAAAAATGGAGAAAATACCTCATAAATTTGCTGAGTATAAAAAACAACACACAATGTAAATGTATTTCTACTACAATGTGAATACTTTAACATTCTTAATGTCCTAAAAACAATGTAGTTTGAATAGTAATATAATAGCAGCAGTCTGGGGTGATGGGCAAGAGTTCTTACCTCAATTTTGGGACCTGCAAAGTTCTGAGACTGCCTGAGTTCAATTTCCTAGGATGCACATAAGCAGCTGTCGATAATCATGAACTTCTGTAACTCCCAATCCTGTGGTGAGCAAAAACATGTATTTTACTGGGACTCATGAAAACCATAGCTCCATGTTCAGAGAGAGAAGACTCCATCTCAAGGAAACACCTGTTAAATGATAGAGACGGGGCACCTGATGTTTGCTTCAGGTCGCTGTGTGCCTGCAAGGGCATCTGCACACATGCATACAGCACACACATACCACATACCACAATACACAGTACACATAGTAAACATGCTAAAAATATGGCAGTAACACTAAAAACAATTGTAAATTTTGAAATAAGGCAATATCTTAGCCATACTTAGGTTAAAAAGAAATTCCTAAAGGAGAGATTAACTAGTGACTCGAGTATTTCACATTAAGGTTGAGGGTGGGAGAGGAAGGCCAGCATAGTAAAAATGAAATATGGAAGACCTGAGGGTTTTGACTGATGAAAATGGGCTAATACACATATGAGCAGCAGAGTGAAAACTTGGCCAACTCCACCAAAAGGAAGAACATGAAATGAAGGAGGCAGGGGCATTGCATATAGTTCTAATACATGTTAGATTCAAGTGTTTGATGTAAATTTAGCTGCTTGTAATAGTTTTAAACCATGAGTATCCTAGAAAAAATTCAAATCTGAACCAATTGACCTTATGTCTACCAACTAGTAGCATGCATGGTCACTCTTATGTTAGAAACAGAACAGTAACAAAATGGGCCACATTTGAGTGTTGCAAAGAATGATACACTTGGAGGCAAGTTTCATTGACATTATTTTATCCAGGTTTATAAAGAAAGTTGCAATACAATAGAAACCATTACTGCAATCAAATCATTTTATGAATTTTTCATTAACTTTTCAATAACATGCAAATGGTAGTGTGCTGACTTGAGGAATGTTAGTCAAATGAACTATTTGTGGCCTTTGAATTGTATTCTGAGTGATTAGGATGCATCTTTAGATACAGCAATCAGTTAATACATCTCTGTTTATAAAATTCCACAATGATACCAACATAATCTTCATATTTCTAGGGAATAGTTATTTAGAATAACCAAGCATTCTGGCAATTTGTCTCTGAACAAAAATATTTAAATTTGGAAACTTTTCTAATTTAACATTATGGAATGTAGAATAAAATATATGTTTCCAAATTTGTTCTGACATTTGGAGGGCATAAAATGATATCTTCTCTGGGCCATGGTCTGAATTCCCCAATTAAATAAAGGTACCGTCTTCCATGCATTTTTGGTTCAATTATCTAAGAAAATGATTGTGTCAGTCATTGGAATTCTAATCAGAAAAAACTTTGCTGGATTCCAGAATATGTAGAGAATCCAGATAATTATTAAAAGGACATGAAGTAGACACCAGCTGAAAAAGAAGTGAGGAGATATTATTTGGAAGATGGGGAGGAAATGAGTGTGTTTGTGGGTCTCAGGAGACCACAATCTCACCCCATAGCTACAAAGTTCCAGGGGTGTAACAGCCACAGAAAGGGACATCTGGGTGCCAAGAGCCTGCCTAATGACCAGGTTTGGTAGCGAGGAGATGCAGCCTGCAGAGGGCTCTTGAGCTCTGAATGTGACTGACTACAAACTAAAGAGCAGGGGCCCTTTGTGGATCAGAATCACCCAAAGAAAAAGGTATTCCTTTCCCCAACCAAAGAAGCAAGATTGAATTTTTACATTTTATTTCATTTTTTTTAGAGAAAGCAAGAGAGAGAGAGAAAGGGAGAGAGAGCGAGTGTGAGAGAGAATTGGTGTGTCAGGGCCTCAGCCACTGAAATTGAGCTCCAGACACTTGTGCCACGTAATGGGCATGTGCGACCTTGTGGTTGCCTCACCTTTGTGAGTCTGCCTAATGTGGGATCTTGAGAGTAGAACATGGGTCTTTAGGTCACACAGGCAAGCACCTTAATGGCTTAGCCATCCCTCCAGCCCCCTTTTTATTTTTTTATTATTTTTAAATAATTTTTAGAGCATGCGTATGAGACTGAATTTTTTAATATATGAAAAGCAGAATAGATCATATTTTGATTAGCAAAACAAATAAAAATATTGTCATTCATTTGCCTCTTCTAAAACCTGGTTTTGATGTCTTAACATGCTATAGAATATACTATGTATATAATATAAACCTAAATATCCTCTTCTTGGTCCCTTAAACAATGTAAATTAGATTTAACTTTCCCTATTTATGAATTTGCACACATGAATTGTACTTACCTTTATATAGTAATGTAACATGACACTTATTAATTAAGAAGTCTACTGTTTGATCTGTTGCTAGGAGAGCAGAAGTATCTCTGATTTCTGATCTGACCCTCTTATTTAGCTATGGAGTTATGTTCATACAGGAAAAGCTATTGTAACATAAAATAAAAATGGGATATTATTTAGCAATTTTGAAAATATATTCACAATAAAGTAAGATATTTTGACAAAAGATTCACTAAAAATCTGAATATAGATTTATGGAGCATGGTCTTAGCTCTGTTCTGCAAAATAAAACAAAGCAGTTTTCACAATGGGAGCCATGAGTGGGACGAGATGGACTTGAGCAATGCTGGTTACCTGGGCATGGAAACAATGAGAGAGAATTTCTTTTTACAATGATGCCATGAAAAAGAGACAAAAAAATAGAGGGATGATTTAGAGTTTCTTACCTGCAAGAGATCCATAAACACAGCAGCACAGATACAGATCATATATGTGAAATTAGATAGACAAATGATTATATAGGCTGTCTTCCAATACTGGCCTCATAGGGTCATTTTTTGTGTGTATGTGTGTGTGGAGTATGGGCAGAGTGTGATATACTATATGCATGTTTTGTGTGTGTGCAGATATGTGTTCCTGTTCACATGCATGCAGAGTCCAGGAGAGACTGTTGGAGGTCCTTCTCCTTTTGTTCATCCGCCTGTTTCTTTGAGATGGAGTCTCTCGCCCAACCCAGAGCTATGGGTTTCAGTGTTTATTTGTTTCATTTTGTTTTTCAAGCAAGACTCAATGATTCTCTGCCTCTATCCTGACTCAGGGCTGGGATTATAGACTTGTGTTGCCATATCCAGTTGTTTATACAGGTCCTAGGAATCAAACTTGGGTGGTCTCAGACTTTTTCAAGGCCTCATACATGTGCAGCCAGCATTCTTATTAGCTGAGCCACCACTCCAGGCTCCTAATTTGTCTTTAAAAGTATTTACTGGAGTAGCTACCTTGTCAACAATAACAATGTGTTACTTTTACAGTTCTAAAAATATTTAAGATGTTTTCTTCATGAGGTAAGCTTGAATAAGCATTGACTAGGCACCATTTCCTTAGTTTAAGAAGATTGTATATACTTCAATTTTTTAGAAGTCTGATATTAAGGATGGGGAGATGGCTCAGCATATAATACCACTTACTACACAAGCATTCAGAGCTTCAGCACCCATGTGAAAATCCAGATTCAGTATGCATGCCTGTAAACCCAGTGCTCAGAGAGGGCAGAGATAGGGGGATCCTTGGGTCAGTCAGTTGAACTAGTTCCTTGACACATTTTTATCTCCTTTCATTAAAACCTTATATTTCTTTTTTGATTCATGAGGTTCAGAATAGAAATTCAGTAATCCCTTTAATAAATTCTTGCTTAAAACTGAGTTAGTGACAAAGTGTGACTCCCTAGAAATATGGTACATGTTTATAAATACATATTCACAGAAAAGTGAAATCCAAATTCCAAAATTAACATTTTACTAGATTTTTAAAATTTTTTCTTGTGAATTACTCTTTCAAAATTGATTAAAAAAAAAAAAAAAAACTGTCACTAGATGGGTTCCCTGGAAATGAATTCTGAAATGTAGATTAGTAAGGGTGTTACTGTGAGCAGGAGGGTGCTTAGGACCAGCAAGTTTGGAAGGTAAGAACTAGGGATGGGGAAGAGAAAGTCCAGAGTTGCAGCCAGAAGAACTTCAGCTCACAAGCAAAAAAAAAAAAGACTTTTCCCACTAGTTCTCCCCTTGACCAGAGCCAGACTGTTAACCCTGAGACTCCCTGGGAAGGAAACATGGGATAGAGTTTATGACAAGGAGTGAGAGCTCACCAAGGGGAGTGACAGCTGGAGGTTGTACAGTGCAGCACTGGGCACCCGGTGTATGAGCCTATGTGACCTGAAGGATAATGACAGGTCTGGTAGCATCCACTACACCAGGCTACCAAGAGCAGAGTGTAGATGCAGCATGCTGGTTTGAGCTGAGGCATGCTCACAGCTAGTTACACTGACTCACATAGCAGATGCTCTTTTTTTTTTTTTTTTTTTGTCCGGCTCCTTGTTTCCCAAATGTTTTAGTTTTTGTTATATATTTAAGGGACCAACTACTGATGTGCCTTATTTTCTGATATTTTATGTCACAAACAAATTTCAGATTGCAGATAGGTTTACCTGGAAGTAGGTCTGCATATGTTGTTCCTCTGAAAATATTATGGTATATCTCAATATAGTTTCTCTGGTGACCTTCTTTAATTTGAATGGACACTTTTAATTAGAGCCTGAAATATTTCTAAATGTGCCATATGGTTTACATAAAAGATTTAGAATAGAAGGAAGGATAATTACTGTCTGTGGAATAGCTAAAAGTATATACAACCAGCTCTTTATCAAATATGATTTTAATGTTTAAAAAAGCAACAATAGGGCTGGAGAGATGACTTAGCGGTTAAGGCGCCTGCCTCCTAAGCCTAAGAACGCTGGTTACAATCTCCAGCGGTTCCAATCTCCAGGTCCCACGTTTAGCCAGATGCAATGACGCAAGGGTGCAATGCCACACTTGACCACAAGGGGGAGCACACATCTGGATTTCCTTCCCGGTAGCCGAGAGGCTGCTGGCGCGCCCATCTCTATCTGTCTCCCTCTCCCCTCTCCCCGCTCTCTCTTTCTCTATCTGTGTCTCTCTCCAAAAAAAAAAAGCAACAATAATCAGTTTTGAATACATGCAATTCTTTGTATATAGTATATTTTCTATAGAATTTGATAATAAAATAAAAGTAGTAAAGACTTCCTCACTTTAAAAAAAACTTCTATCTTGTTATTGTGATTGGATATAAGTTACTATATTATGTGTTTGTAGTTACTTGTAAATACATTAAAACCTATAAAAAGACCACTCATTCTTTTATAATAACACAATTTTGAAAAATAAATTTCTTTTGATATTGAGATTTTAAATTTGAGCAATAAGTCAGGCTTCTAGTCCTTGTTATGCTGTTAAGGAAGTTAAAGGAGAAACTTCCAAAGATACAATGGTAGCTGTGATATTATACATGAAGATGGAACATAGGTTTTATCTGACAGAGAGCCATACGTCCCTGGTGGTTTCAGATTCCCATTTTTGTAATGTTATGCATATGTTTTTAAAACTGTAGAAATGATTCACTCTGATAATATGCATAACTAATAGTGAGAAAGTGAAATTGTCCTTTGAGTAAACCTCTCTAACTTTTGGGCATCCTTCCCTTCACAGTAGTATTGCTGCTGTTTGCTTCCTTAGTAGTCATCTTACAAACATTGACAAAAATGTGTGTGCATATAGATTCTAGATATTTACTTGTGTGCATACATATGTGAAAATGCTTTCACATACACACACATACACACACGTGTTTGTGTGTGTGTGTGGTATGACCTCTCTCCACCTCCCAAATTAGCACATAGCATAGGCAGGATCTCATCACAAATCATTACCAAAGTTTTTATTAGCATATATGTTACATATACATAATAATGAGTTTAAATATATATGTATTACTTTGTTTATATTTCCCCCCACTACCCTATCTTATCTCTCCTACTCTCACTCATTCTCTTTTTAATATAATTCCTTCCCTTGTATTTTCATCTTTTGGGGGGAACCTGTCAGCTTAATTAGAGTTACAGGATCAAGGTGAGGGTTATTTACAAAAGCATGATGGCAGTGTATATAAACAGATTTATTAATTTTCAATAGCTACATTGTTTTCCATAGTATGGATCTATCCTTTGAACTTAACCATTCCATACTAAAGGTTATAAATCAATGTTCTTTGAATACACACATTTACTTTGCTTACTATAATTAATTAATTTTATTTAATAGAAAGAAAAAATATTATTTAATCTCTTTCCTCCTAAGACAAGAAGGGTATATTTTTCTCTATAGTTGAAAGCTTAAATTTTGCAAATATTAAATATGATTCTTATCTTAGTATTTTAAGACTAGAATGTTAACTGCAAAATCTATCTTGTACGTTTTTAAATACTTTCATATTGTTCCCTTCTGTGTGTCTCTTTTCAGTGAGGCAGTTTCTCCTATGGCTGTTATCTTTTCTGAGATTCCAAGTTCTTCTCCATCATGATGTAATGTGGAAAGGCATATGCCAGCTTCTTCATGGTATGAGTCTACAAATTAAAGCGTACTTTGAAATAAAGTTTCTATGTTGGGTTAAATTTCCCATTTTTGAGACATGCATTATGAAATCCTGACCTACTACAGCACATTCTTCCAATTTCCAATCAATGCCCATTCAACCAGAGCAATACCTGCTTCATAAGCTAAATTAGAGTGCCTTCTTATAGCTGATAATTCTGGGTACAGCCTCTTGAGCACCAAGTGCGAATTTAAGAGAATCCGTCCCCAGACAAATTCAGTGTTATCAGCTTGAATCCAGGCAGCTTGTGCTTCTCTTTCAATGTGACTAGCCTGTACTTTTCCATCTCTTTCATTTGTGCTGCCTTTGTGAAGCCACAAAATCACGTTCCGAACAGCAGTATAAGAAAGAGCACAGGGGCTAGACACATGTTTTCTATCCTGGAGCCCTTCAGTCCCTACAAATTTCCTTGTTCAACTCTCACTGAGAGCTTCATCTACTGCGGGTTTGCCTGCAGTCAGAAAGTCCTCGATGATAACCCTGGGAATGTGTTTTCCTTATAGTGCATATCAGGTCTTAACAGCATTGTCTCTTTTTGTATTAGAACTGCTCCCTAAAATTAGGATTGATTTAAATTTGTATCTATTCCCTAACATTTACCAGAATACCTCTAAACTGGATGCAGTATATTCTTGGCATCACTAAATCTTTTGTATTGGACCTTTTTTTTTAAATTGTAGCCATGGCATTTTTATACAAGGTGACATATATATACATATATATGTATATAAATTATTTTTTAAATAATGCCTCTCTCTTGAGTATCTATTATGCCTGAGGTACACTGCATGCTGGAGCTCATTTACCTTTGCCAACATATAAAGATAACTATATGTTGCACAGAGTGAAGGCAAAGGAGAACTAGGTTTATAATAAGAAACAACGGAGTATGCCTCTGTCATTTAGCTGGGCTATCACTTATCTGGAGTCATATTTTGGCCAATGTACTTAAGCTGAGTTATCTTCTCTTCTGATATATATCTCAAATAGGACTGATAATATATTGAATTCACAAGAAATAAACACATGTCAAATTACTTTGAGGTTAATTTTATGTAAATCATAAGTATATAAAATTTAAATTTTCCTTTTTCCTGTCCATAATGATCTGATATTACAGTAGACAAGAATACAAAAGTATTTTTGAATAGTGATACAGCAAGGAAGAATGAGAAAGAACATGGAAAATACTTTCAGTGTTTTCCTGGGAACTAAACCAGTTCCATTGTGAGACATTAAAGAAGTCTTTGGAGATGTTAAAAGTTTCAACTGAGACCTGAAATATGGGAGCATTTTTAGCTATGGAAATGAACAGATCATTCCAGTTTAGGATTTTGAGTGAGCCAGCACAGTCCAGAGCCTTTGCAAGAATGAGTGGTATCGTGACACAAATTTAGATGTTCATTCTAGGACTAGAACTTGTATTCCAGGACTTTTCACTCCATTCTGTAAACTATGCATGGGAACCTTGTAAATTGTAGTCCTTTGTAATATTCCTGGTCAAACAAACAAAAGCCAAATAAGCAAAAAGATATGAAGCCAGTTGTGGTAGAGCACACCTTTATCCCAGCACTTGGGAGACAGAGGTCCATGAGTTCAGTCAGCCAAAGACTTAAATAGTGAATTTCAGGTCAATCTAGGATAGAGAAAGACTCTACCTGGTGGGGTGTGGGGGAAGATGTGAGTCAGAACCTGAGAAAAAGAATTTGGAGAACCATGGAGAAAACCAACTACTAAACAGGTTGGGTGGGATTGTGGGAGACTGAGAGAAGGGCTAATTTTGTGAGGTAGAGATATGGGCCATTGTGAAATAACAGGGAATAAGCTCAGAGGACAGAGACTGCAAAGAAATGGAGACATGGGATCAGACTGTGAAGTACTGACAAAAATTTCAAAAGTTAAAGATGCTCAGTGTTTTGTTCTAGAGACAGTACAGTCATGAGCCACATGCCTATTGTGTTTCCATGCTTACTTTTATTCATCAACAATGTTGCATATATCATATGTTACCTTATCACTAAATAATTTTCTAGCAAATCAACTCTAGAGTAAAAAAAAAAAAAAAATAGGAGGGAGAGATTCCTAAATTATTTTACCCCTCTTGAAATTTATTTCACTACATTAAGCAAATGTAAAAAACAACAAACAAACAAACAAAAAAAACACTACTTTTTCTTTTTGATGGTGAGACTTTTAAAGGTAATCAGTGTCCCAGTTCTGTATTACTTTTAGTGTTTGACAGAAAATAAATTTGTAATTAATTCACAAGGCCTAATGTTTCTGAGATAATGTGAAATAATATGGCATCAGATTATGAGCTATTTTATAGTAATAGAAGTCACTTTTAACTACATATTAAGTGACTACTTTAAAAGAAGATATAATTATTTTAATGGATTTATAGTTAAATACTAAAATCATAGATACTTTATAGGTGCACTTTCAATAAAATTGATCTTTCTTGGAGATTTGATTGAAAGAAGAGGAAAAGTCAAAGAACAAAGAACACTAAATTTAAAAATCCTTTAGATTTTTATGAACATCAGAGAAAAGGGTATAGAGAAAGAATATGAGAAGGCAATTAAATAATGAGTGAAAGTGTAAACAAAAAAAATTCACTCAAAAGAATGTATAGCATGCAAGCCAACAAAGCATGCTATAGCAATAATGTGCAAATTTTAAAAGGCATCAAATTTACCAAATGATTAACAAAATATTGCATTGTTTTATTTATTCTATTGTGTGTATTTTTTTTTTTATGTTTTAAAACAACTATTTGGGGCCTGGGGATATGGTTGTGGATAATATGCTTGCCTTTTAAACCTGAGTACCCAAATTCAAACTTCAGACCCCACATAAATATATGACAGCCACAGTGGGCTTCTGTAATCCCAGGGTTCAGGCAGGAGGATTTCCTGGAAGCTCCTTATAAAAGCAGCAAAAGGAACCACATCAGAGCAAGATCCAGAGAAACCCTGCCTCAGATGAGGGGGAACAGCAAGGCCAGACCAGAAAATCTCCCCATGTGTGTTAAGGCCATGTGTGCCTACACTCACACTTGTACACAAAAATGAGTGGATGAAAATGAAAAAAAAATCTTTAAAATGACTTTTTCTCTGAAGGAAAAGTCATAATTACAAATGGTTTGCTCTTCAATTTTTTTAGGGGGTTGAGGTAGGGGCTCACTCTGTTCCAGGCTTACCTGGCCCTCACTATGTTGTCTCAGGGTGGCCTTGAACTCACAATGATCCTCCTACCTCTGCCTCCTGAGTGCTGGGATTAAAGGCATATGCCACCACGCTGGGCACTTCAAATGTTTTATAATGTGATTATGTTCTACAATACAAAGAACAAGAGTAACCCAGGGATGGAAAGACTCAAGAATATACAATGTGCTTCCACAGCTGAAAGTATTTAATAAGGATCTAAATAGCCATTTGTGAAGAATGTTATGCAAGGGGGTCCTTTAGTATATAGTTTTTCTTCCAAGGTCTTTTCTAATTTTATAATTGAATGCATCAGTGATTCCTAGCATATTCATAAAATTCTCACTGAGAAGTGACAAATAATTTAGTTTATCATCACAAAAACATAAAACAAACTGATCAGATATGTGTGTGTGTGTGTGTGTGTGTGTGTGTGTGTGTGTATGTATGTGTACAGAGAGAGAGAGAGAGAATTAAAACATCCTTTTGGATCTTGCCACTAAAGCAGAGTCTACATCTAATGCATTAAGTAATGGAATAAATTAGTGATTCTTCTGATTTCTGTGAGCTTCTTAAACACAATTTATTTTAAATGTCAGATTTGGGGGATCATACTTCTCAGTATAGAGCTACATTATCAGAATCACCATGAAAACTGGACAATAGGCAGATCCCTGGACTCTGAGATTTGCTGAATTAGAATATCTGAGAATGCTGAATTATGATTATCCCCATTTAAACAAATTACCCTTGTTTATGCTCTAAAAATTAAAACCTACCTATTAAACCAATGAAAAACAAGCCATGTCCAAGGACCAGCAGTACTGACATCACTGGAGGTTACCAAGACACAGAATATTGGGTTTTCCACAACTTCTAGAGAATTATATCCTTGATCATCACAAGATCCTTGGAGATTTCTATACATGCTAAATTCCAAAGATCCTTATTAGATGAAATCAAAGTGAAAGATTTAAGTCACTTGTATGTTCAATACTTTATTTTCACTCAATTAGTATTTATTGGAAATGACTAACCATTAATGTTAGAGAAAAACTGAATATCAGGGTATGCACTCTCATGGAATTAACAAATATAACATCAATATCAATGCAATAATAGAGATTTATTTGAGAGTCTCTGCAGTACTGTGTATGCAATGAGAATCAGCATAGGTCAACTTATTACTTGCACTGACTTTTAAGACTTCTTATCCCCAAAGACAATGATTGGAGAAACACATTCCAGACAGTAGAGCATGTCCTATGATGAGAGAGAGTGCAACACATAAAGAAATCTGACATCAAATAAGGACTGGAACCAGGACCCTGGGATCGAAATGTAGTGTGATAGTTAGCAGACGTGTGAGCGAGGACATGTTTTAAATTCCATGTACCACAATTTCCTCATCTCTTACTTGAGGCTTCCATTGTGTCCACTTCATAAGGTTATTTGGAGAATTTAATGACTTACTATAATATCGGTTCTTACAAATATAATAATTCAGTACTCAAGAACCACTAGTGAGTATTGTAAATTCAACATGACTCAAGTATATGTTAGAATAATGCGTGAGAAAAGGACAAGTTTTAAAAGGAAATAGTTTTATCTAGTTATCATCAATATGAGGAACTACTTGACCTGGCAGTAGAAGATATCAGGTTTTACGTATCCCAGTAAGAAGTGTGTTGTGAACCTGAGGAACTCTAGAAACATTTACACTAATAGGAAAGGGAGAGAGTAGCAGTTTGGAAGACCAGGAGAAGCAGAATAGAATCTGTGAAAAGTAAAAGAAAATTGTGTCCAGAAATCCAAGACATGAGTGAGTCACCGTATTAAACAGTGTCCAGTCGTGAATAATTAGGATAGAAAAAGAAATGCATGTTAAGTATGCCTGCAACTCAAGCTGTTCCAGTTTAGGAACCAAAGATGAGGGAGAACATGCAGAGTGGTCACTGGATTTGCCTGAAAGTTTCTTTAGGTAGAGAAACTGTCTGTTGATGGGATTATAGTAAAAATATTTTTTTTCTTCCTTCTGAGTGAATGAAAGAATGAGCTGCAGCAGCCTGTGAGCATGTTAAAGAGAATGTGCTGAGGAGATTTAACACCCTCATACATTATTTCACAACTATTCACAAGTCTTTCCAAATGGAAATATATGAGTTTTAGAATAGCCAAAACCCTGATTAGAATAAATTCATCCACTATAACAGTAAACTCAATGTTTACATGTGTACTTATCATTTTTTCAAATTATAAAACAATTGACTGAAAGAAATTAAAAGGTGAACGTTCTACAACATAAGTAATTGTATTAGTCAGGATTTTTTAGTTCAGTAGAATCAATAAAGTGGATAGATGATAGATAGATAGATAGATAGATAGATAGATAGATAGATAGATAGATAGATAGATAGATAGATAGATAGAGATAGATAGATAGATAGATAGATAGATAGATAGATAGATAAATGATAGATAGTAGATAGTGTAGCAGACAGCTTCAGGTTCGCTGAGATGAACTTTCAGACCAGGCACAGTTATGGAGGAAGGGATATTATTTATTGAAGCTTACAGATCCAGGGGAAGTTCCATAAAGGCAGGAAAAGCAGCCTGCTTTCACAGGGCCAAACAGAGAGAGAGAAAGCCGACCAGCCACCACAGCACACAGAGCAAAACTACAGCCAAAAGGTCACACAGCACACTTCAGGAACTCCTGCTAGGCACATTTGCATATCTTTACAATGGAATCTCAAACCCACACCTTAAGACCAGCCCCCAGTGACATTGCCTCTAGCAAGGTGATTGCAGATGCAAACTATAACTAATAAAACACTGAATATATTGGGGGACATATATTCAAACTACCACAGATAGATAGATAGATAGATAGATAGATAGATAGATAGATAGATAGATAGATAGATAGATAGATAGATAGACAGATGATAGATAGATGATAGATAGATAGATGATTGATAGATAGATAGATAGATAGATAGATAGATAGATAGATAGATAGATAGAAAGATAGATAGATAGATACAAGGATAGGTAGGTAGGTAGATAGATTAGACAGGTAAATGATTTATTGCCAGATAGATATATAGATAGATGATAGATATAGTTATATTTTAAAGGGAATTTATTAGATTCTTTTACATAAGGGCTAACCAGTCCAACACTGTCTATCTGTAGGCTGGAAAGTCTGAGAACCCAGTCCACAAGACTAGGTGCCTCATAGTCCTTATCTGATGCTGAAAGCCTGAAGGATTCCTGGAGAGTTTCTGACTTCCAGTCCATGTTGGAAAGCTGAAGAATCTCAGTTCTGATATGCACAAAGGATGTCACCAATGGGTAAATAGACTCACCAGCAATTGGTAAAGGCAGTCAAGCAAAGGCATTACTTTTTCCTGGAACCTCTTCATTTATAGACCACAGTTAAAAGGACTAGCCATGCCATGATGAACCTTCTCCTCCAGCTGTAAGCCAAATTAAATGGTTTTCTTTCCATAAGCAGCTACGATCAGGTCTTTTGTCCTAGCAATGACATAGTAACTGATGGTCCATGATTTGTGGCTTTTTGGCCTGATGACAGTTCATGTGCAACATTGTGAGCAGCTGTGATAGGGATATGAAGCTTAGTAGATGGTCTTCTTAAAGCATGTAGTAGAGAACTGCTCAAAAATCTTAAAGGATGCAAACAGTTTGCAACAGTGCACACACAATCACCACGAATAAAATTTCTCCTGCTTCACGGTGCTTGAGGCATTTGCTTGAATAGTGATAGTCTTCTCTCTGTATTGGGAAATCACTAGTCCTGGAATCAAAGCTATTCCGGTCTTACATAATGAGGAAGGAAAACTGAAAAAGAGTTTTCAGGTAATTTAACAATATTCATAAGGATACCTCAATAATATTTAGAGGAATTTAAAACTAACTAGTACTCAGAAATAACAATCCTAGGAGTTGGAAAGAATGAGTGTATTATTAATTATGAGCAGAAAAACTAGTCAATCAAGTCTGAGGTAAATGAACCACTTTTAAATTAGAAGAGTAACAAGCTTTAAATGCTGTTTATAAAAACTGATAATCTTTCTGTCCTCATAAAGGAGAGAGAAACTGAAGGTTGTCTCATATCTCCCACTCTCTTGAAAATCTTTTCATCTCTCTTGCCAAGAAAACACAACAATTTACATTAGGCAATCTGAAAATCCTACCAGAGTACTTCAAATAATGTGGAATTATGCATGCAGGACATACTAACCTCTCATTTGACTGCAACAATAGATAATGCAAAATACATATAATTGAGTAATATATCAATTACCTTTTCATTGCTGGGACAAAACACCTGACCAGAAGTAGCTTATGGGCTGAAAGGTTTTATTTCAGGCTTACAGCATTGAGGGGAAGCTTCATCATGGTGGAAGAAAGCATGATAGAGCAGGTAATCAGCTTATATCTTCATAGATCAGCAGCAAGGAGTGAACAGCAATGTGAGCTAGCTGGTGGACACTAAGTCAGGCTGGACTCATAAATCTCAAGGTCTACCCCCGTGATGTACCTCCTCTAGCGAGCTCTACTTCCTAAGCCCTACCAGCTGGTGACTGAGTATGAGGCTTAGTCACTAACACATGAGGTTCCAGAAGACCTTTCATATCCAAATTACCACAGATAAAAATAACCAACTTTGTAGAGGGAGGCCAGAAGAACAGACTGCAAGCAACAGACAGAGAAGAGAGAGGATAGGGAAGTAGACTATTCCATAAGTGGTAATAATTAAATAAATATTTACACAATAAAGTAGACATTTAAATAGTCAAATTCAATAGCATAAGTGTATGAAGCATATATGTAGTGCTGCAGAGAAGTATGTATCAATTTTATCTTCCACAGGTTAGAGTCTCTTCTATCAGACTTAATCTAATATCCCAACAGTGAAAATGTTCATTGGAAAATATGTAAAACATCATGAAAGCACCCTTGCAAATTAGGTTCCTAATGTTATTATCCTTTTTTGCTCCAAGATATAGAATAAATTGTTTTATAAAATTATAAACTAAAAATATATGAGTTATAAGTAAAATCTTATAGAAAAATCTCCCATTGACAGACCTCACAGCCCCCTCCACCCCAGTACCCCTGTCCAGATTTATCCTTTGGTACTTACTGGTTAGTATGTAGACTTGATAACAAATTAGGCATTAGGTGAGAGAACTAGAGGGAAAGAGATACTTCAGAAAATAAATTAACAGAGTTTATTATACATTGTCATCTAGCTATTCCTCTTATCCTCCTATGAGCAAAGCAAAAATTACTAAACCATCATTGATAATAGGCAGAACTGTATGCTTGTTTTAAAAAAGTGTTGGCAACAGATACAAAATGGCCTGCTTTTTATTTGAATTGAATCCCAGATGTGTTACTAATAAGACTTGTATAAATTGCTTAGCTTCTTGGAGACTTGGTTTCATCTTTAAAATCCATGTTAATTCATATCTCACAGGGTTTCAAGAAGGGCAAAAGTTGGTAAGATAAAGGATAAAGTGCCCAGACTTTTGCAGATGCCTAAGGAGGGCCAGCTGCTTTCCTAGTGTGTGCTTTCTTTTTCTTTTTTCTTAGATATCCAGAATATAAAAGCATAGAACAGGAAAAAATCAATAATAGGCTTGACAGAGTCATGGTCAATAATCTTGTTTTACTCAAAGGATTATTTTTGTGGTCATAGCAATATTTGAGCCCCCCTCCCATTTTATCCATAGAATAGAGATACTTAGAATAGCCAGCATTATTCATATCATGAAAATAATTCTTATCTCAGAAGTATTCACCAGTACACAAAATTGTGACTTGTTTTATGTTGGGAATATGGAAAAACAGATACATTTCTCTTAAGATATATATTTGAATCATCCAAGAGGATGGTCTTGTTTTGAGATAACACATGGACTAATTAAGGCTCATTTGTTTATAACTTAGATAAATCCTTATCACATCAAACTAAGTAACTATTGTTATAGTTTAATTGTAGTGGGGTTGCTACATTGTATAATGTTGAGATCCAGTGGTGGTCCAGCTCACAGGTATAGCTATATCCAGGAGCATAAGCAGTACTCTCAGAATGTTCTTTCTATCCCTGATTCTGCCACCCACCAGTGATTAGTACTCTCAGGAAGGCTCTTCAATCTAAGCTTTCATTATTTTTTGAATGTGTATATGTGTGCATGTGTGGATGAATATTTATGTGCATGTGGGACAAATGTGTCCATGTGGGTGTGTATGCACATGGGTGTATGCATGTGGAGAGCAAGGATTGAAACTGAGTATCTTCTTCAGTTGTTCTCCACCTTATCTCTCACGGAGCCAGGGCTCACCAATTTGGCTAGTCTAGTTAGGTAGCTTGCTCCAGGGATCTACTTGGCATCATCATCTTAGTGCAGGAATTACAGGCTTAAGCCACCATACTGATCATGTATGTGTGTGCTGGGGTTCTGAACTCAGTTCCTCATGCTCACACAACAAGTGGGTTTATTAGTTGAGCCACAGTCTTCCAGACCAGATTGTTATATGGTGATCACACACACACACACACACACACACACACACACACACACACACACTTTCTTTTTAATAGCTTTAGCCAACTATGATAGGATTGCTTGGCTTCCTTCATCTGCTCTCTGCGACTGAGAAGACCGAGGGCTCAGCATGCTTTACCCAAGGTTACTGTGGCCAGCCATGGTTTGGTGGTAGTGATCATCGGCATAGAAATAAGAAAGACCCCATTTTATCCCAACCCACCAGAAAGGCTGTCCTGGAACTTGGGAAAGTGAAGAAAGGAAAATTCTGGGCAGATCAAAGCACTGCTACAGGCTTTCAAAGTCAATATTGATACATTGTTATTTACAGTTGCTGTCAAACTCCCATGCAAGCTAAAACTGAAGGATATCTGCATGCTATAAAAAGAACCAGTTTGCTTTAGCTAATGTGGCCATTTTGATTTGGATGTGTAGAGTGAATGAAAGGAGTGAGAGGGGCTTCAGAGATGGATTATTGGTTAAGGTACTTGTCTTCACAGCCAAAAGACCCTGGTTCAATTCCCCAGTACCCACATAAGCCAGATGCACAAGGTGGCACATGCATCTGGAGTTCATTTGCAGTGGCTGGAGGCCCTGCCATACCCATTCTGTTTCTCTCTATCTGCCTCTCTCTCTCTTTCTCACTCTTATAATTAAATAAAAAATCAATACATAAAATAAAGGCAGGAGGGTTGATTTGAAGATAATGGAAGAAAGAGAAGTTGATTCCTGAATTCCTTTTCTGACTTCTTTGTTTGTTTGTTTGTTTGTTTGTTTGTTTGTTTGTTTGTTTTTTTTCAAGATAGGGTTTCACTGTAGCCTAGGCTGACAGGAATTCAGTATGTAGTCTCAGGGTAACCTCAAACTCAGGCAGTTCTCCTACCTCTGAGTGCTGGGAATAAAGGCATGTGCCACTATGCCCAGCTGATTTCCTAACCTTTTTTTAAAAATATTAAAATTTATTTTAATTTTACGTTCATATTGATGCCTTATGTAGCATCCTCCCTCTCCTCCCCCCTCCAAAGGGACCATCCTCATTGAGGAATGTGGGTCATGCATTATGGGGGTAGCCAACAGTTAAGGGGATGAGACAATGTCTCTGTGCATAATGACTAACCTGTGGCTCTAACACTCTTTCTGACCTCTCTTCCGCCAATTTCCCTGAGCCATGTTGGGTTCATTTTAGTTCTACTTCAGTGATGAGATCTTGGGAGCCTCTGTGTCTCTGGATATCTGATGAATTTATTATTAGTCATCTATAATCATATAAGAAACTCTCCTAACTTTTAATTCATAGTTTTATCCTTTTCACACAGCTGCCAAGTAACAGAGCTGCTCAGGACCCATAGACTATCCCAACTTTACTGTTTGTTTTTGTTGCTGTTGTTGTTTATTTTTTTTTATTTTCCATCTCTCACTTCCATTGCAGATCCAACTTTTTCTTGGAGTCCCAGGTATGAGAAAATATAGTTTAACCAAAATAAACCACTGAACTGAGACAACTAGCCATGTGTTCACTTTCCTAGAAGAGTTTCCTTGTTTATTCTTCATCAGTGAGGAAGGTTTGGGCCAGGAATCTTCCCTTCTACTTCCTTTATGAGTTAGAGTATCTAGGATGCATTCTTCCTGTGCCCTTTCACCTGGGAAGAGATGTGGCTTCCACACAATGAGTTATTGAAAATCTAGGGTTTTGGGTGCTCCTCACACACTTGACACCTGCAAGGGCCTTCAGAAGGGTCCTTGAATGATGCCTAGATCCATATCAGTTACTTCAGTCAAGCCTGGAGCCAGCCAAGAAGCCATTGTGCATAATCTGCCTTCAGTTTCTGATCCTGATGTTGGTTTTCCTCTAACCTATGGGAATTCTTTTTGTCATTTATTTAGGAAATACCTATTGATCTGCATCTAAATATTAACGTAATAATCCAGAGGAAAGCTAGTACCATTCACTGACTGAAAGATTTAAATCTCTGAGGGACATGTCATTCATTTTCCTAGGGAATGGACTGTGTGTTTCGCTCAAAGTGTCTTTTAGCAAACCAAATCCTTACACTAAATGTTGCATCCATTTCTGGAAATAACACCCTCAGCTAACAGCCCATAGGAGATTTTTCTCATCACTGAGATATAGAACATAATTAGTTCATTGTGACCAAGTGAAATTAGAAGTAGCAAAACTTAGCAAACCAGCTATGTATTATAATTTTGTGTGTTAAGTTTTATTGGTTCATCTACCTCTGTTTGCCATCTTGTTGCTTAATACTATGAAGTTCCTACAACTTTACATGTAATTAAATGTGTAGAGCTAATGTTTGAAGTAGATTGTCTGCACATGCCTTACTTCATTGCTTACTGTTCCTATAAGGAAAGACTATGATGATGATATTGTTCCCAAATATATCAATGCTTTGTCACACTCTGGTCATTGCAGGTTATATTGAGTGATATTAAGTAATGGTGAGATGAAGCAATAATATAACTTTTTTAATAAACAAGAAATTTTGGGGCTGGAGCAATGGCTTAGTGGTTAATGCATTTGCCTGCCAAGGTTAAGGACACAGATTTGATTCCTCAGAACCCATGTAAGCCAGGTACACAGGGTGGCACATGTGTCTGGAGTTTGTTTGCAAAGGCTAGAGGCATTGATGTTGTCTCCCTCTCCCTTTCAAATAAAGAAATTAATTAAATATAAAAAATCAAAATGAAGGAAATATATTATTCTTTGGTTAGGAAATAAATTTAAAAATTATTGATCCCTAAACTCTTAATCTTGGCAAACATTCTGGATAGCGCAAAGAACTGATTTCCAAACCCTTTAGATGACTTATTCTGTCAGTTTCATTTGATCTTCCATAATATTGATATATAGACATTCAACAATATTAATCATTCCTTTTTATAAAAACTCTACTTCTTGGATACCAAGATCCTATTCTTCTGCCCTCTTTCTTTCCTATGTTTTAATCATTTTGCTATCAATATAACTATCTTTTATGTTTTAATTTAATATCCATCTTTAACCCTTCATTTCTAATTTTAATAAGTGTTTATCATGTAAGTACTATGATTAATATAAGACAAACATCAAAATAGGAACAAGAAAAAAAATGGTAAGTAGGACAGATGTCATTTCTATCTCTGTTGTCAAATTTCTAACAACATAGTAAACTTTTAGGTGTCTAAGTTGGGTTCCCATGTTCTTGCTGTTTTGTAAAATTATATCAAAACTTTCCAGTATGTCATCCTTTACTTTCTACTGAGCTAACACAAAGGGTGAGATGGTAAAATCAAACTCAGACAGAGCAGTAATCTATGCAGTATCATGTGGCATCAGTAAAGTTTGTTTTACTAATAACCAATCAATAAAGATCAGATCAGTAAAACAAGGAGGGAAAAGGGATAATCCTCTGTGGCTCCGGAGGTCCTTTCATTCTGTATCAGACATGTTGTCACCCACCTAGAGCAATATGTAGTCTTGTACGTGGCTTCTCTTCTGTATACTGTCAAGACCTGCATGGGGCCTGGGATTTTTCCTTACTTCTATGCTAAGTTAAGCTGTCATTGTGTCTCTCATGGAGGCTGACAGGAGACATGAGACTCATAGGTCAGAGACAAAGAACTTTGATACTTATGGTGAAAAAAACACCCAGAGTGTCAGTTGCTCTTTGTCAATTCCTACCCTCCATGTTCTCCCAAAATCCACGGCACAGACAAAAGGGATACATTAGGAATGTCTGCACATGCCATTGGTTACCTCAGAAATACTGAGCTCGGAAAATCTAAACACAAGTCTGTTCTTTTACTCTTGAAAAATCTTAGCTCACCATTCAGTGGAAATATAGGCCTGAAAAATGGCTTGGGCAAAGAGTAAAGAGGGGCTATGCATTCTTAGCATACCCAGAAAAAACATGTAGGAGTTGTGGCCTGTGGGATTCTCTCTCTACATATATACCTTCCATAGGAGCACACCGATATACTTAAGATTCTCACTCATTCAAGAATACTTTCTCTTTTACCTTTAAATCACTTTCCATCAGTCCCTTTGCATGAGTATTTAATCTACTGCAAGTATTTTGTCAGAAATCTTCTCTCACTGTAACACTTTTCTTTCCAATTACATGTCCCTTCTTTCAGCTGTCAGACTTATTACAAGGCATATCTTAACTCTCTGTCTACTCTCTTCATCTTTATTTCTTCAACCACCCACTGAAACCTAGGGCCAATTCAGTTACTCAATTAAAGCAGCTTTCTTTACCTCAGTTTAACCCTTAGCAAATAGGGAAACACCTTTATCTACTCCATAGATAGATTCAAGTTTTGACAAGTAGATAGATACTAGCATCTACTTCATAGACACCACAATTTCACAGATTGATCATAGAATCTATACCATAGATATGAGTATTTGCTTCATAGAGCCATTTTCAATAATATATTAAGGTTATGCATGCAAATAAATTAGAGCAATGTAATAATAAATATTCAATATAAATAAAGTAATAATTATGCAATAGTTGTTAGGTAGAAATCTTACTGTCATTATCTTTGCCTCATTGTCATTAGAGAAATTGTCATTTCTAAACTTAATAGACACTTTGAACTTCCTTATTAATAACTCTGGATGACATTTTACTATTTGAAAAAAAAACTAAGCTCTTGCCTTCCATGATGCCAGACACTGTGAACTTTCCTTCTATTTCTTGCCATACTCTTCTCAGTCAGCTCTGTGTGTTCCTAGCTCCTGTCTTAAATGCTGATCCTCATCTGTATTCTCTATTGGAAAGATATCTCTCCTTAAAATACTTGCATATGCTCAGTGACATCATCTCCTTTCGAGGTTTAATTACTCTTTCTATGCAGATAACCTAATACATTTTCACTGAACAGAAATTTAAATAAAGAGCACCTAACATGTGTCAAATAATGAGGTTCCTCCTGAGCAAAACTCAGAGAGCTCATGTTCTCATGGCAGAAAGTGACTAATAAGAGCTCAAACTAGTAACTACACATATGAACTTAGAGCAATGGATGAATTAATAATTCCATAGGAGTGATACTCCTAAGGAAGCAGACCATGTAAGTCTGGCCAAGATTAAAGTAGCTACATCCTCTCTGAGCCATGGTGTTTGCATGTGCTTGAATAGGACAGATAGTTACTTACCAGGTAAAGGGAGCACAGATGGATTAAAAAATAGTGAAACAATTGAATGTTAATATAAAACTAAATCAGAATTAAGATAGCGAGTTGATCACATTTTTATTATTTTATTTTTTAAATATTTTATTTTTATTAATTTATTTGATAGAGAGAGAGGGAATGATCACACCAGGGTCATTCTAGCTACTGCAAATGAACTTCAGATACATGTGCCAGCTTGTGCACCTGTTTTACATTGGTCTTGGAGAACTGAACGTAGGTCCTTTGGCTTTGCAGGCAAGCATCTTAACCACTAAGTCATCTTTCCAGCCCACATTTTTATTTCTAAACCATCAATATAATGCATCATAGAGAAAGCAATAGAAGGAGCATTTTTTAGGCTACTTCAGCTACCCATTAATGTCAAATTAATGTGATGATAGTAAAGATTACAAGTGAATAATTTTGACATGTATTGAAAAATAAATATGATACATTGAAATTAGTAATTTTATTGGAGATGGACAAAGATGGGGAAATTGCCATGGATGACATGTAATATTCCTGGTTATGCATGTCAATAGATAATAGTTGGAACTTCAGCTCCTAGTTTTCTGCCAATCTTGATCCTCATTCTGAAATGCCTAATAGATATATCCTGAGTCCATCTCACTTCTCTTGTTTATTAAATAGTTTGTGTTCAAAAATGACTGTATGGCTAATGACTAATGTCTCAATTACTGTGGTATTTCTGTGACTATCATAGCATCCAAATCCAGTTTCTCAAGGTTGTTCACCTTGAAGGTTCACTTAGCAACGAAGTCATGTTTATTTCTTTTCTTAGTGTCATATCTACACAAGTAAATCTTTCTATTTCTCCTATCACTAGGATATACTAGCTCTTTGTAAACTTAAGACAAAAGAGTTTGCATGTGTATGTGTGGGGTGTATCCTTGCATGTGTGTATGAATATTTGTGTTTGGGCACATTGCATATATGACTGTGTGCCCACTCATGTGCAGACATCTGTGGAGGTCAGAGGTTGACTCTGAGTGTCTTGCTAGATCAGGCTCCACCTTATTTTTTGAGACTGGACCTCTTACTGAACCTGAACTCACTTGCTTTAGCTATCCTAGATATCCAGCAAACTCACCCCTCCCCTCCTTCTGTCTCCATTTTCCAAGTTCTTGGAATACAGGCATTTGTCTCCACACTAAGTTTTTATGTGGTTGCTGGGAATCCAAACCCAGGTTCTCATGCTTGCATGGCAAGCACTTTGTTGACTGAGCTGTCCTTCCAGCCCTCTTTGTCATCTTTCATGTATATTTTGACACTAGCAATTAATTGGAATCTATGCATCCAGCTCTCCACCCCTGTAATCTATTATCTGCGTGCTTATGATGGGATAAAAGACCCAGCCACATCTGTATTATGATCTTTATTCCACTTTAACCCTTACTCTACACAGACCAAACTAAATCCATTTGTTATGAAATTTCAGGTTCTTTGTATATCCTTGCCACAAAGGAAAACTTCTTTGAACTTTGCTGAATCTTGGTACTGCCATTCAAAGGTCCTATTTGTCTCTTTCCTTAACAAACTGTGTTTGCTGAGATATCTCTTCCTTCTTGCTTAGTGAATGCCTGATACAAAAAAAATGGGCATATATTTTACAGGAAGGACAGAGGGGAAAGGGCAATAATAGCATCCTTAAAGTTGCATTTGGGCTGGAGAGAGGGCTCATCAGGAAATTTACATTTAATAAAAAATACCTTCCACACTTTTAATCCCAGCACTCTGGAGGCAGAGGTGGGAGAATTT
This sequence comes from Orientallactaga sibirica, assembly GCA_036365145.1. Classification (NCBI taxonomy): domain Eukaryota; kingdom Metazoa; phylum Chordata; class Mammalia; order Rodentia; family Dipodidae; genus Orientallactaga; species Orientallactaga sibirica. Next base: position 15,618,778 of record JAEOAD010000008.1, read on the forward strand.
CCATGAGTTCAAGGCCATTGTGAGACTGCATAGTGAATTCCAGGTCACCCTGGGCTAGAGGCTATGGGAGACATGCATGCAAACTATCACACTTCCAATATAGAATGGCACAGAATAAAATTTCCTATTTCAAAGGGGAGGAATAGAGGCACAGCAAGGAAAGACTGGACCAAAAGAAGATGATAACCTGACAAGGCAAGCATCAAAACTTGTAGCTCCAAGCCCAGGATCTGGGACTTGTTACAAAAACATCTGGGTTCCAAAAGGCTTGGGCACCCCTGCTTCTCCAGCTGTGCTCCTATGCCATGGACAGCCTCTCACTTAGGTGAGATCCACCCGGAGCCTGCAGGATGTCTTGGCAGATGGCCTATGGTGCTGCCATCTCTAACATTCTGGAATCTTCATTCCAACTTAGACTTCATTTTCATAGCTCCATGCACTGGCCTCTTACTGCCTCCTTAAAAGGGATCCAACTCTGCCTCTCATTACCTGGCCTGTGGCTCTCGTAAACTATAGATTAAGATATTGTGACCCCATCTTTCATGTTTATGAAACCAGTCCCATGTGGACAATGCTGCCAATTCTTCTGCTAGGTTACGATGGAGTTTAACCCTCACTCTCTTCAGAGTTTCCATTTAATTAGTAGGGTTTTTTTCCCCTCAGGTCATCTTTCCTACTTTTCCAGTGCCAAGGTATAGGATTCTATTCAATGCGCTAATCTCTTTAACAATTACAACTGCTTTGTTAGCTGCAGTCTCCTTTCCAAGAACATTAAATTTCCCCACATTTCTTTCCTTACAAACTTGACATTTTTCATCTTTCTGCTCTACATTTTGCTCTTTCACTGTGGATTGTAGTAAGAAAAGTTGAAAGAAACCATGTTACAAGATGCTATACTATTCTGTCTTGAAACTTCCTCCATCATACACATTAACCCGTTATTTTTTTTAATTTATCTGTATTTAGGTTCTCAGAACATGAAAAGAATGAAATCGTTTTTTTTTTTTTTCCATATCACATGAACTGCCTTTAGCCCAGTACCTAAGAGTTTTTGTTCCCCTTTAAAACCTCAAGAGCCAACATCCAGTACACTTGTTTCTCGCAGTATTCTAGTCTTCAAGTCTCCCATGAGGATAGTTGCCTAACTCTGCTTACTGCATTGCAAAGCTTCACAAAGTTCCAAATTCTTCAACATTCCTTCTGCAAACCAGTTACACAGACTTTTCACAACAGCAATCTCACTTCTCAGTAGCAATTTTCAATATCAGTTATGATATATGAGTTATTTTCTCATTACTGTGATCAAAAACCCAACCAGAAGCAACTTTAGGAAGGGATCTATTTTTGGCTTAAAGTTTCAAAGGAAATTTTCATATTGCATAGGGGCAAGACAAGGAAGCTGGTTCATCACATTGACAAACAGGAAATAGAGTATAAACAGAAAATCGTGCTGGTTTATAAAACCTCCAGGGCTACACTGCAGTGACCCACTTCCTCTAGCAAGACTCTACCACCTAAAGGTTCAACAACCTTCCGAAACAGCCCCGTCTGCTGGGAACCAAGTATTCAATCACATCAGCCTATGAAGGGGCATTTTGTATTCAGACCACAATAAAGGGTATTCATTAATCTAACTAAACCACATAGCTTCTTTAAAATTTAAGAGATAAAGATTCCAAAAAGGGAAATCTGGGTGTAATTTAGAATTAAAGGAGAAGTGTGATTAAATCCCAACATTCACTACAGACACAATCTTGGAGTTATTTTGGTCCCTGGAATTTGAAACACTGAATAAAAAGAAATAACATAAGAAGTCTGCTGCTGGCATTATGAGGAAAAACAGAGACAAAATTTGGGGGGATCCATAGGTGAATATGGGATGATAGGAATTATGTGGACAACTCTCAAACCATTCATTCATTTAATCATCCATTAACAAAGCATTTATAGATTGTATATGCCGTACCATAAAGTGACTTTCTGGAGTTCATTCTATCACATCTAAGGGATTATAAGAAAAAATTCTTTTGATACATACAATGATTACCACTTGTAAAAATTAGCCCACACAGAAACCTGGTTGTATTTTTGCCAGACTCCCTTCAGTATTTCCTTCAAGCATCCAACACGTCTATAATTCAATGTTCAACATAAAGCACTGCTTATTTTCAAACAACAAGTTTCTGAGAAAAGTATATTAAAAGGCAAATGAAAGAATAATTTAACATGCTCTGGTTCCCATGTAAATGGCCAAAAAGAAAAATGAAACAATTTTGACTGTGTGGTAAAAATAGACCATTGTTGTCTCAGGGAGCCTTACATGCACAATGCAGCTGATAAGAATGTGAATTATTTTAAGTTATTATTTTCTGTGACCATCTGGGAAAGTAGTTTAGGGGACAAATACAGCAGAAAGGATATTAAAAGGAAAATAACAGGCATAGTTGATTCCTTATGACAGTCTTTTATAGTGTAGAATCATGGGTCCATATCATGGTGATAATGATGAAAAATTCTAATAACTTTATTGCTATTCTCAGCAGTGTCCTAGAGTTCCAATTCTAGGGGTAAGGCTTTCTGTAGCCATCTAACATGAAGATATAATGCTCAGAGAATTTTTTGAGAAATTGTCTCTTCACATGTAGTGTACTTGATAATAACATTTTAATGTAATATTGACATTTCTGATTTTTAACTCTGTTGGGTAGAATCTTGAGAAAAAGAAAATCACTTGTGGCAACTTGAGCATGACTGGCTAACATGGCAATTTAACCCAGTTTTATCCTCTATCAGAGGTATTCTATCAGAAAAGCCCTAAAGTTCCCTTTGTATTCTACAGAAGAAGATAATATTTAGACATGATGCTAAAATTGTCTTGAAATAATTAGTAGCATGAGTACTGTGGGCAATATTGATAGCTTGTATTTAGAACTTTTGGGCAAATAGTTAAATGATATAAAATCGCCTTTATTGTTATGTGTGCATATGCATGCATGCATTCATAATACACACATAACATATATTATGATTTATATTAGTTATCAATGTGACAGGACCTAGAATCAACTACTAGGGTTTATCTAGATTAGGTTAGCCTCTATGCGTGTCTATGAGGGATTCTCTCTGTTAGGTTAAGATGGGAAGATCCCCCTTAATGGTGGGAGGCACCATTTCATGGGCCAGTTCCCAAGCTATCAAAAAGGAGAGAGAGCTGGCTAAGTATGAACATTCATTACTCAATACTTCCTCATTGAATGTGGACAGCTACCAAGCAAGCTTCTGCCACCTTGTCTAACCCAAAGCTGAAATAAAACCTTCTTACCATAAACTGTTTATTATCAAATATTTTGTGTCAGTAATGAAAAGGTAACTAATACAATATGTATATGTTGGTTTATATATTGATTTAGACATATTGAGCTGATTTGGTCTAATTTGGTGAAACAATTGCAAACATGAGTCAAATCTTCACATTTATAACTAGTGTGACATTTTTCATCCACAGACCATTTGCATCAGTATCAGAATTGCCCCGGTTAGAAATCATAGATCTCAGCTTCTAGCCCAGAGCTACATCTAATCACCTAATCAAGGTAGATACTGATAACAGCCTATATCTGCTTTAAACTACTCCTCTGGGTAATTAAAGCCTCAACTTACAGGTGACCTTGGCTTGAGCTCTACATTAGAATCTCTTTGGATGTTTCATGCCATGTGTTGGGGTCCCCCCTAGGGCCAGCCCAGGAGGGACAGCAGGGTCTCTGTGGAGTTGGGGGTGAGAAGCACGGAATCAGGACACAGACTCCGGGAGTTTGGTGGAAGCAGGCAGAGGGCGAGCTGCAGCAAACTCGTTTATTCAAAGAAGTATAGGGGGGTTTAAGGGGCTTGGCTGGCCAATCATTGTATGGGGTGGTCCCCGATTTGTGACCAATGACAGCCTGTCTCTGGACACATCATCTCATAGCAGGTTTCTCGCAAGCACAGGACTGTAGCTGTTGTCACACCAGGGCTGTGCAGAATGCCATGTTCACAGAAGCCACTACCTGGTTTCTTTTGCCATGTGGTCTGGCTAGGGCCAGACCTGCATTGTGACATACATATCCTCCTTTTTGTACCCAGGCCCCAAGGGATCATCACATGTGTCTGTGCCTGTCTTAGGTTACCCCATCTCATGGAGTCTTACCCGTCATTGGCTACCTGGCATCCTAGTGAGAAAACCCGAGGGGTGTGGCTTGGTTTCTTCTGACATGCGGTCTGGCTAGGGCGAGATCTGCATTGTGCCATAAACCATGTTTGGATAGAACTTTGGCGTCAGTATCTTTCCCCTAGTGATCTTGTGCTGCCAGGTTTGAGAACTATGGATTAGACAATGCCAAAACTTGCCATCAATTCACTGTCTTCTGAAAGAGTGGGGAAAAAAAAGAAAGAAAAAATCAAACTAATTACTTAGTATTTGGTACCACTCTATAAATCATTGATATTTTTTCAACTTTTACTAAGTTTGAATTACTACTGTGTGAACACAGTCTATTACATCTCAACCTGCCCTGAACTGTATGATAAATCAATGAATTAAAGAATCGAAAAATTAAAGAAAGTTTGATGCTTGTTTTCTAGCTTTATTCCTTTTACTGAATTCCCCTCCCAAAGAGATATAAACTCTGAATTCCAGATTGTGTGCTTTCCAATGATTTCATTTTGAATTGCCCACTGACTCTAGCCAGTCACTTCTCTTTTTTTTTTCCTCCAGTATTTTCTTCTCACACTAAGGCAAATGGAATTCCCTCTTCTGAATTCCCATAGAGCTCACTAATCTTCCTACCTATTCTCACTTCTCACTTTATGATTTTGCATTTATTTAACTTTACTAGTCAGTGAAATTATAACTACCCATTGGTTAATATCCTCATTTAATCTCAAGAACTAGGGATCTAAACCCAAATTCTATGCATGAGAAAGGAAGAAAAATAAATAAATCATGCAGCTGGCTCAAAACTTTCCATGAGAGAGAGAGAGAGAGAGAGAGAGAGAGAGAGAGAGAGAATGAGAGAGGAGTGCACAGCAAGAGAAAGCTGGCTCTTAACACAGTGGACTGGACTAATCAACCCCTAGGTCTTCCCCCAGCAACACACCTCCTCTAGCAAAGCTCTACCTTCCAAAGGCTCCACCAGCTGGACACTAAATAGGAAGCGTAATCACAAACAGTTAAGGTTATGGAGGAAATTTATATTCAAACCACCTCATGACCCTCATTACTCAATTATGTCATCAATGAGAAAACCAAGTCATGAGGAGGCAAGGATGATTCACTAGTAAGTTTCAATAGCATGGTATTTTTTCCAAGACTTTTTGACTCAAAGGACAGAGACCTTTAGGTTGTCTTTTGATTCTCCCTTTCTCTCTCTCTCTTTTTCTCTCTCTCTGTAATAGGGTGTCATATTTATTCCCAACTATAATGAAAATTAAGACTATGAACATGCTAAAATTTACTAAAGGAAAGCTCATTGAAAAATCTTTGCATAGTGTCATATTGAGAATAGACTGTGATTGATTTTTTTCTTATTTTCAATGTTTTTGATGGAAACATGTTAAAATTTTATAAGTGGGTTGGTGGACGTGGTCAGAATATAATGTTTTTCATTAAAATAACTTTTCCTTGTATAGGCAACACCTAATAATGTTTTTCTTACACCAACTAGAGCACCAGAGATATGGCAAAAATCTTTCTATTTGACACCCCCTCAACACTCAAAACATTCATGTTTTTCTCTGCTTAGAAGTAGCTGCTTAAATCTGTGCACAGACATTCAGGCATTTTTTTACCATGTCTAAAGACATATAAATGGTGTATCATAATTCATATCATGGCAAAGTCATTTATATATGTAAGACTCTTGGGAATTGAGTTTTATTTATATGGTCAAAATAGAAAGCATGGGAAGGAGTCTGAGGCTGTCAGAGTTAAGAGTCAAAATTATATCACAACTTTGCAGAATAATAATACCCCAAATAGAGAAAGATAAAAATTTATCCTGAATAAATATTAAATCCATACAGAATGGACAGGCAATAAATGGAGAATTCTCGGTTAAACATTAGTTTATATGGAAAAGAACTAGAAGTTTGGTTATCACAGAGTCAAAGTACAATGAAAAATCTAATACTTTGACACATTGGTAATCCTTACCTTTGAAATAAAATTCCTTTTAAAAAACATCAGAAATTTCAGCAGAATATCTTATTATTGAAGGAAAATACTGAATCATGTAAAATAAATTGAATCAGTGATTTTAAAACATGATATGACATATCCCTTACAGCTTTTTGTTATTTTTATTTAAGAAAAATAAAGTAGGGCTGGAAATATGGCTTAGAGGTTAAGGCACTAGCCTGTGAAGCCTAAGGACCCATGTTCGACTCTCCAGATCCCAGTAAGCCAGATGCACAAAGTGACTCGCACAAGGCTGCATATATGCACAAGATGGTGTACGTGTCTGGAGTTTGACTTCAGTGGTTTGAGGCCCTGGCACACCAATTCTCCCCCACACCTTATAAAAAATCCCACCAATAAAATAAAATACAATAAAATGAAAACAGTGCCTAGTAATCAAAAACAATACGGTGGGGGGGGGGACTTTTTCTTCCCTCTGATCATATGCTGGAGTTTTTACTTCAGTACAAAGTTTTCTTATAGATCTTCTAATTCTGACATGAAAAAATGCTATCATATCATTTTTATATTATTTCTTCTTCCTGTGTCATTAAAGTTTTTTGTTGTAAAGCTAATTGTCTAGTAGGTCACTTATATTCATGCAGATATTTTTTGCCAGACAGTCTGGGTTCCAGGGCAAAAAAAAAAAAAAAAAGAATCAGGCTATTCTCTACCTGAGACACATGTTTACCTTATAAACCTATAGTTCTGAGCCCAAAGATAATTATTGCTGCGAATATTTCCAAAAGATGTCAACATGTAGGTTTATCCCCCATCTCTTGTTCCCTCTCTCCCTCTCCTTTCCTATTACCCACAAATTCATCTTGCTATGGTCTGGAACTCAGACCCCTCCAACCTGAGCATCCAGAATGCTGGGACTACAACCATGCACTTTCACACATAATCCTGATTTTCAATGTTACAAAGCTACAAACAAGAAATTTTAGAAGCTTTTCACTGTTTACCTGAAAACCTGCCTAAGATTGGGGAGAATTTCTTGTGATTTTAGATATGCAAGTCCTGATTGCATTTTGTATAAGGAAGCCCATGTTCTGGGAAAGTAAATGCTTACTTTTTTTCAATGAGAAGTGGATGATATTCACATGTCATGACCATGACTGATCATAAATCTTGGTGTGATGATTTGATTCAGGTGTCCTCCATTAACTTAGGTGTTCTGAATGCTAGGTTCCCATCTGATGGAGATTTGGGAATTAACACCTCTTGGAGGCAGTGTATTATTGGGGGCAGGCTTATGGATATTATAAACAGTTTCCCCTTGCCAGTGTTTGTCACACTCTCCTGTTGCTATTGTCCCCCTTATGTTGGCCAGGAGGTGATGTCCACCCTCTGCTCATGCCATCGTTTTCCCATGCCATCACAGAGCTTCCCCTTGAGTCTATGAGCCAAAATAAACCTTTTTTTTTTTTTTTTTTCCAAAAGCTACTCTTGGATGGGCGATTTCTGCCAGCAATGTGAACCTGACTGCAACAGTATAGTGGTACCGAGGAGTGGGATTGCTCTTAAACACCTGACTATGTGGTTTTGGCCTTCTGGAGCTGATTTTCAAGAGGAATGTGGGGGGATTTGAAACCTTGGCCTAAGAGATGCCCTGCAGTGCTGTAGTGCAGCTTGATGGACTTACATAGCACCTAGTATAGGACAGTTTAATTGCTATTCTGATCAAAGTTAAAAGACCTGAATGAAGTAAAAACTGTGGACTGTGAGGTTTGGCTTATGAGGGTGAGAAAGAGTTTTTCTTAGACTGAGCTAGAAGCAGTTTGTGTGAGAAGCTTGCTGTTATACCCCTGTCCCGAAAATTTGGGCAAGGTTGCAGTGTGTAGATAGGTAGAAATGGACTGGTGTGTGCAGGGAGATATGGCACAGAAGAAATTTTTGAGCCAAAATTACTGCTCCTTCAGCTGCAATTATATGAGAGATTACAACCTTTGAGATTGGGCCAGCTAACCTTCACTGGGGCAACAGGAAGAATGTAGACTCTTTAGAAGACTGGCAAGGGGAAACTTATCATATCCATAAGCCCACCCCCAACAATACAACAACACGGTGTTAATTCTCATATCTCTATAAGCTGGAAACCTAACATTCAAAACACCTAAGTTTATGGGGGCTTATGGATATGATAAGCTTCCCCTTGCCAGTGTTGGCACACTCTCCTGTTGCTATTGTCCACCTTATTTTGGCCAGGGGAGTGATGTTCACCCTCTGCCCATGCCATCGTTTTCTCCTGCCATCATGGAGCTTCCCCTCGAGTCTTTAAGCCAAAATAAACACTTTTTTCCCAAAAGCTACTCTTGGTTGGGTGATTTCTGCCAGCAGTGCAAACCTGATTGCAACACTCAGGAATCATAAATATCCCTTGACTTCTTTCTATTTTATTCTAAAAATAAAACCATTTCTCATATAAACATGATATTTCAGAAAACGGCAGCTTGAATGAGAAGCTGAATCAGGGGAACAAATGAACTTACACATTTTTAAATGCACCAAAACCACAGGTTTATTTGCATTCATCTGTTCTTTTTCTGATGCCGGCCACAACACATGAGAAGGAGATTCAAGGTCTTAACTCCATTACTAGCTTTATTCAGCAGTGTCAGAGCAATAATAGGTGTTTATCTACTAGTGTGTGCTGCTCCAGATATAGTAGCTCATTGTAATTCTCTCCTCCAGTTTTCCTTCCCCAAGGAAATATCTATATCTAAGATCTGTCTAATTAGCCAGTATGTGAATAATGGAAAATTGTGAGACAATCCCCATGCTCATGGTGGCTAAGATTTTTTAAAAAAAAACTCTATAAAGTTTCTATCTACATTTTCTTGTTTACATAGTGGAGCAAAATGGATCAAACAAGCACAGATTTGTGGAAACAGAGATGGTGCCTTTGTACACCTTTGTACAATGTAACACATACTGTGTATCAAAGAAATATTGTGCCACTTCTCTGAAGCTGACATTGGAATGACATTGTAATCTGGCCATCTGTCTTCCTCCTCTAGATGTCGATGAATGTACGGTACTGAATGGAGGCTGCCAGCAGCGCTGCATTAACACTCTGGGCACCTTCCACTGTGAGTGTGATTTGGGATACAGACTCCATGCTGATGGACGCACCTGCATAAGTGAGTAAATATTAAAGCCAGCTTGAAGCCATTTTCAATGAAAATCGACCTGTCCACGATGTAAGGGGCAGAATGGAAAGATTTTTCTATTGTAAAATATCTACAGAAGCAGATAGTTTTCAAGTTCAATTCTACCTTGTAGAATGTAAAAGACATTTCATTGTTAAAAGATGGAAAGACATAAAATATAAGGAAGAAAATATAAAAAAATTAACATTCACAAGCAACATTTATATTTTGTATATTTCTACAGCATATAATTTTGTCATACCTAGTAAAGAACAACTTTTCAAGTAATTATATACATACACATACAGCTCGGATATAGAATGAAGCGAAGATGTTAGGCCATCATCATTACTAGCTGCAATGATCTTATTTCAGACTAAACACAGAACTGGAATCAGAAATAGATTCATGATTAAAATTCAATCATCAAGAAAATTATAATACACTATATGCCATAGAACTTAAAATTACTGAAGTGTAGTTAAAAACTATTTATGTAAATACAGGTTACAGTATATTTATTCTCCATTAAAATATAAATTTTAGGTGGTAATAGGGCTGGAGCGATGGCTTAGCAGTTAAGGTATTTGCCTGCAAAGCCAAAGGACCCCGGTTCAATTTTTCAGGACCCACGTAAGCCAGATACACAAGAGGATGCATGTATCTGGAGTTCGTTTGCAGGGGCTGGATGCCCTGGCACGCCCATTCTCCCCCTCCCCAACCTCTTTCTCTCTCTCAAATAAATAAATAAATAAATAAATAAATAAATAAAATATTTTTATAAATAAATTTTAGGTGGCAAGATTATTGTAATCCTCTTTATCGCCTCTGTATGATTCTGAATTTTATATGTTTTATGAACTGAGCATATGCTTCTATTATAAACAAAATAGCATTAAAGTTTTAAAAATATTCTTCCCCACTTGATTATCGATGTTCCTTGCTATTTTCGCAAAATAATTTACATAAAAGGGTTTTATTTCAATGAGTCATGGTCCTCATGTATTGTAATGATACATTCTAATTTTATCTCAGGTCCTCATATTTAAAACATAGCACCTAGTATAGGACAGTTTAATTGCTATATTTATTTATATGAGTATTGTTAACTATTTTTCCTTAAAAATGTTATTAGTGTCTTATAAAATATTTTATAATTGTGAAACTTGGAATATAAATCACTAGTATCAGTTTCCCAGCATATATTGCTTTTTTGAGAGAAGCCAGGAAAAGAGACAAAAATAATTTAATCATTGGACTGATTTTGATATGAGAAAACAGTGATGAGAGCCAAAACAAATGAAGATAAGTGAAGGAGAAGAGAAGGGATATTTTCAAAATCAAGTGAAGTTGCAAATAGAAGTCAGATCCTAATATCCAGCGACTACAATGTCACGATGATAATGTTTGCAGTAAGCACAAGTTGTGAAACAGCAGCCCATGCATAGTTACTTAATTGATATTGCTTATTTTTCTTGCAAAATTAATGGTATTAGCAAGAGGATTCCCTGTTCCATTCCTAATATTATCTAAGATCATCTCTGGGTAGTAACAACTTCAAGCTGTCAGTAGAAGTTCTTTGAGTCATGGGCATGTGGAGCAGAAGGACAATTTATACATGCAAATGAGATATGTATCAATAAAGGCTAATCTGGTGAATTTTTGTAACTAATGTAAAATTATTTTTCAGTATAGTGACATATAAACAAATAACATCTGGTCTTTGTGATCAGGCAAAATAAATCCTTGAGTCACAATCTAAATGTTGTTTACAGATATAATTACTTTAATAACCCCTGGCAGTTTTCAGCTATTCCAACCAGTTAGTTTTCCTTTATTCTTTACCATCCCTGTTCTTGAGTTTCCAAGTATAATGTTAAAGACATGAGGCCAAACGTGAAATTAGATACAGATATAATGACTAATCTTTTCTATCTCTATTTCCTAAAAGCCATGTCTTACTGTTTATATACAGGGCCACTATGTTATGGTGATAGCTTAGTTTACACCCTCTATGCTGACCTTCCCATGCAGATTTTCAATACAGTATACAACTGTATTGTTTGTTTTTGCATTTTTATTTATTTATAAAAGAAGAGAGAAACAGAAGACACACACACACACACACACACACACACACACACAGAGTATGGGCATACCAAGACCTCCTGTCACTGCAAAAGAACTCCAGATGCATCTGGATTTATATGGGTACTAGATAATCAAACATCAAACCCAGGTCATTAGACTTTTCAGTCAAGCACCTTAACCACTGAGTAATCTCTTCATATATATATATATATATGCACATACATATATGGTCTCATGACTAGGAAATTAATGAGAATTTTAAATTTCATGACTGCAGTAATTTCAAACTTAAACCACCCAGATATCTTTCAATGGATGCTATTAGATTGGGAACCCAGCAGTCACAAAGTTTCCCTGAAATGTTGGTGCCTTCCATCTGCATATACACTGAGTTTTGGGACTACATGGATCACTTGGTTCATCACAAAATCTTTATTGGATCACAAATAAAATGAGATTCCAGTAAAATTAAGGATCTTAGTCATAATGTACTCATTTGAAGGCAAATAATTGGTCTGCAAAGTCTTGGAATACATACTCTTTCAAAAGGCAAAATTTTCCTCAAACTTTTAAAGGTGTTCACGACACCCAAAAACATCACACATATATTTTTGTCCTTAAAGGCACTTCTTACAGCACTTCTTACAAAGTGTACAAGTAGGGCTGGGGTGACATCTCTGTCATTAAGGCACTTGCCATACAGGTGTGATGGCCTGAGCTCCAATCCGTAGCACCCATGTAAAAATGCAGGGCTTGCTAATGCACACCTGTAATGCCAGGCCTCCAGAGGCAGACAGGAGGCTCCTGGATGATAGCTGCCCAGCTAGACTAGCCAATTAGTGGGCTCTAGATCCGTTGAAAGACCCTATCGTTCAGGTGGAGAGAGACTTTTAGTAAGATACCTGTTGTTAATCTCTGGTCTCAGAGGCATGTGCACATGCACCTGCACACACACATGTACCTACACACAAATGAACACACACACACACATACACACACTGAATGTAGAAAGAATAAGATAGGAGGATATGTAGAGAAGAATATCATGAATATCATGATATTATGAAGCTGTCTTGTAATGTATTAGTTTGTATATTAAATTTCTTCTGTGTAGACCTGGAATTCAGTAGTATAGTGGAAACAAAGCAGACATATAAGACATGGTAAGTCACTAAATCTCTCTACACCCTGCTTTGCTTGTTAGAAAATTTTGTAGTGGTCTTAAAATAACTTCAACTTTAAAGTGTTATAATTTTACAAAATTTACAAAATCATTAATTCATTATAAATCACCTCCCAACTATAATTATTGGATTATGCATAACTGTCCTATATAGATCTTATTTTTTATAAAAAAATATTTAATGAATTCAGACTTGAGAAAACCCAATCTTGAGAACTTTAGTATTTCTAAATTATAAAAAGGGTCACTTACATGAAGTTTTTTAGAAGATACATACTTTGGTATTTCTGAGAAAACACTGTTTTCTCAATCAAGGAACTATATCTAGAACTGAGACATAATCTCACCCATTCTTCCCTCTAAGAGATTAACAAGTCCCAGAGCCAGAAATCAAGAGATATACATTGAGAAAGAAAAACAGTTTTCAGGAAAACCCTACCAATCTCACTACTACTTCACTTCTTTTAAATTTCTGAGAATTACAATAGGATAGACTAAAAAATTTATAAAGGCATTAATAGCCAGGCATGGTAGTGCACACCGTTAATCCCAGCACTTGGGAGGCAGAGGTACGAGGATCACCAAGAGCTGGAGGCCACCCTAAGACTACGTAGTAAATTCCAGGTCAGGCTGAGCTAGAGTGAAACCCTACCTTGGGAGGAAAAAAAAGCATTAATAAATAAAGTTTTACACTATTTTAATAAATAGTGTCAAAGACTAAAATTGTATATTTCACAAAAGCTAGTGATAACAAAAAGTGACAATCTGCATATAGGTATATGCTTAGTACTTCTCTCCTAAAGTTCTGTGACAAGTGCCCACAAACCAGAATATTCTCAGCTCCCTGTCAGCCATGCCCTTTTCTACTTATATGTCTTAACCTGGGCTAGATCTCATCACCCTGAGTCATCTCCGTCTGTCAATATTCTACTTACCATGTTTCACATTAAATGTCATCTGTCCTGTTAAGCATTTTCTGTGACTTCAGATGAAGGAATTTTCTCTTCTATTTCTGAAATGCCAAGTTATGTATGTTGTTTTAATGGCATATTGTTATATATTCATGCATGCACCACACACACACACACACACACACACACACACACACTCACCCCTCAGGCCATATGAAAGGCAATGCTGACCTCCTAATTGTCCAGTCAAAATACACTTCCTTTATAGTCTACACTTGGCCTTTGCCACTGTCACTGACTAATTTTTTTTCTAAATATTCGGTTGGCTCAGGCAGCGCAGTCAGTGCAGTGCCCAGTTTCAGTGGCTATACTCTGCTCTCATTCTATTGTTTAAGTTCTCTCTTTGAATCAGCACTTATTTTTCTTTTCTCCTTCAGATGTGTCTCTTCTAGGCTACTCGATAATGTTTTACTATTTTCACTATGAGTAAATACCTCTGATGTACTTAGAATATTATTTCACACATTCTAAGGATTGCCTCAATATTTGACAGAATATTAAGAGACAAGAAATTCACTCAGGTGGATTTACTTATTAGGAAATGACTTGTCTTTTTCTTCCAATATTTATAGCTTTTGAAATTTTGTCAGTATTCGCTATTAAAAATATATCCTCTTGGGCTGGAGAGATTGTTTAATAGTTAAAGTGCTTGCCTGTGAAGCCTAAGGACTAAGGTTCGACTGTCCAAAACCCACATAAGCCAGACGCACATGGGAAGCACATGCATCTGGAGTTTGTTTGCAGAGGCTGGAGGCTCTGGCATGCCCATTCTCTCTCTCTCTCTCTCATAAATAAAAAAAAAAAAAATATATGCCATCCCTAAATAGTTTGTATTTGTTGATCTTCTTGTTATGGAATGATATAATGGACTGAATTCATCTATCTCCATTGTTTTTAACCATCAGAGTCTAGATGCTAATACACATTATCTAAACCTTTACTCTTAGCTATGTGATCTGCATATTAAACTACTTGGAAGATTTTAGTTTTAACTTGACACTTCTAAAATCTGTTTTGAATTTCCAATTTTAATTACAGTGATGTGAAAGATGCTCATCTCAAATCGCCATTAATAATCATGTCCTCCTTCTAATGTGTTTGCTCAAATTGGCCTTCTCACAAAGGTAAAATAATTGAATAATTGAACATTTAAATGCTTGTATAGTTCCATTTCCTGTCCTTGATACCTTTAGCATCTAGGTTTATTAATATTTTCAACTCAAAAGTAAATGAATGCAATCTCTGGTATCTGCATAGAGACACCTAAGATAACGAAGATTTTAATTACTTCTATCTTTAGTACAACAGATACTCATTTCCATTTGCTTGGAACAGTTAGGATCCAATTTTGTTAAATGCACCCTTTTTTATATTAGTTATGTATCTAGTATGTATACAGCCATAATGGTACCATCCTTAGCCTTCTCCCTGTCCTCCCCCTATGGAGATTCTGGGTCTTGCTTTGTGGGGGTAGCCATCAGTTATGGGGGAGAGGCAATGTCTCTGTGCACAATGACCCAACTCACGGCTCTAGCAATCTTTCCTCCCCCTCTTCCATGATTTTCCCTGAGCCATGTTGGGTACATTTTAGGTCTAGTTCAGTGACAAGGTCTTGGGAGTCTGTGTGTCTCTGGATATCTGATTTGGGAGGAGTTGAGTGCTCTCTGTGTCTATCTCCTTTACCCTTGTGTTGATACCAGGTTCACTGAGAAAGCAGCACTCTTTCTCATTTCCCCAATAACTCTATGGCTTCAGCTAGTGCCCTATTGAGGTGTAATTCTCTCCTCAGGTTCAGCATCCATCTGAAAAAGAGAAGCAGGTTATTCCACAAAACGAACGAAAGAAGAAAGAATACCTAGAACTATGGTGTAAAGTTTCTCTGTGGGTATGTAATGATTAATGTCAGTTCTCAACTAGATTGCAACAGGACCTCCAGACAGGTCTATGAAGGCATTTTCTGGGAAGATTAACTTAGGGATAAGGACCCTCCTGAGTGTGGACAGCACCTTCAAACTGCAGCCCAGATAGGAAGAGGTCTGAGGGAAGAGCAGTCCTGCAGCCATCCAATGTGAACTTAAGACCAGTGGCTCTTCTGGGACCCTGTGCCCTTCATTGCCAGATAGGGACTAATAAGCATCCAACCTTGTGGTCTGAGCAGCTACTGGGATCTCAGTTTCTCCAGCCATTGTTGAGCTACCCAGCCTGTATTATGTAGATTTAATATATATTACAAAGGCCAATCTGATAAATTGCCTTTGTAATATATTTTAAATCTACTGGATTTGTTCTTCCCAAGAACCCTGACTACAAGGTGTCTCACTGTTACATTTTAGTTACAGGTATATAGAAGATGTGTGACAAGTAAAGTGTATATGTACAACTGAGAAGCTAAAAATGATATCCTTACTGAAACTTTGAGCTTGAATAAATATTCTTTATCAGATTGTTATGACTTTACATTTTAAGATAATGCTAAATTTACTAAATAAATTTGAGAACCCCATTACATATGGTGGTCTTCATACAATGAGTTCATTTTCGAAAATATTTTATTTTTAGTTATTTATTTATTTGAAAGAGAAAGAGAAAGAGGCAGAGAGAGAGAGAGAGAGAGAGGGAGGGAGGGAGAGAATGGGCACACCAGGGCCTCCAGCCACTGCAAACCAACTCCAGATGCATTGCCCCCCTTGTGCATCTGGCTAATGTGGGTCCTGGAGAATCAAACCTGGGTCCTTTGGCTTTGCAGGCAAATGCCTTAACCAGTAAGCCATCCCCCCAGCCCAAGTTCATTTTTTTAATCTTAGTGTTCTGATCAGTGAAGTCTGAGTTTTATTTTTTGAGGGGAGTCAAAGATTCTTTCTAGGAAATGTAGAGGTTGCCCTCAAATTGAAGATGAAAGAGGTTAAATGCTTTCATTGTAACTACCTTTCAATTAGCTGCATTATTTATGAAGATGAATTAGAAGAATTCATTTCAGATGACAGTTGATGTGTAGAATAGGGCTATGTCAGGTTAAAAAAATTGTTTAGTTTGTCAGATGGATGGCATTTCTCCATCATTATCAGATCATCATCCTCCAACATTAAGCACTTTTGTGTGGTGGATGCTAAATTTAATTCTTGAAAGTTGAATTTAAGGAACACTTCCCCTCTGCCATCCCCATTCCCATTCTGTGGCCTTTTGGCAAAACTATGAACTTCTCAAGTTTTCATCTAGTGTAGTGTACTAAGTTAAATTCAATAACTTTCTCTAATGCAAGTTTCAGGATCACATTTAGAATCTTCTCCTTTTTTCTAGAGATTTCAGACATAGGAAGGCACAGCTAATAGTTGGAATTAACAATAGATTGAGGTTTGAATGTTGGCTGTGTAAGAACTATGTGACCTTGGCCTCATTACTTGCCTATCTGAATTTCAGAGTCTGTGTCCTATCTACTTCTCTCACTCTCTTAATTCATGACTCTTTCTAATAACAAGATAATTCATGAAAAACAATGGTATGCATTGTATAAACACACCTGTCTCATAGAAGTATATATTTAACACATGAAGAGTGTGTATCCAAACTGGCTCTGTGGCTAAAAGTGAGCAAATAAGACGTTCTTTGAGAAGCATGGAGTGATGAGAAGTTCCCTTGAGTGGAGCAGTGTGGTAGACTCTACTTTGTTCTGAGTTTAGCACAAGTACACACACATGGGGCACATATCTTCAGCATAATTCTTATAATTGTCATTATAATTCTACTTTTAATATGTTTAATATGTAGTTTGAAATAATAAAAATCTAATGCTAAACAGTGATTAATTTTGTTTGCCTATATCACTTAGATAACTTCATAGTGCATAATCCATGTAGGATGAATAAAGAAGTTAAAATATTAACTGCTGCACCATGGAGGCCCGATTCATGAGGGCTTAGATCAGTGATTTGTAGCTACCATTTATCTGCTCCTTTGTTCTCTTCCCACCATCAGAACACACCCATTCAATACAGAAATATGAATGAAATTCTGTTACTTATATTCAATTGAAAATGTAACAGGTCAGCATTTAAATGCCAATTTATGAAAATATAACATGATATTTATGATCAAAAGAAAAATAAAGGAAGTTAGAGAACACAATAATGTGGAAAAATGTTATCTCTTTTCAGCATAGCAATGTTAACTTTACTACATTGCTATCACATACACAAACTATGTTATTTGACCTAGTTACTTAACTATTTAATAACTCAGTTTATCTCTATGGAAACTGAGTGCAGAAAAGTGATATTAAAGGTGAAATCCGGATGAAGTCCCTGCCACAGACGTGGCATCAGTATTAATTGATACTTGTAGTAGCTATAACCACAGGACTAAAATTGCCAAAGGGTCAGTGTAGCAGTTACTTTCTTGTTGCTGGAACAAAACACCAGACAAAAAAGCAGAATATTTGAAGAATTATTATTTTTTATTTCAGCTTATACTCTTTGGGGAGGGGAGAATTCATCCAGGCACAGAGAGTATAGCATAAGCAAGACAGCAGGGGAAGGAAATACTCTTGGTGAGCTAGCTCTAAACACTCAATAGATTGAACTAAAAACCCTCAAGGTCCATCATAAATACACATCTCCTCCAACAAGGCCCCACCTTCCAAAGGCTTGACAAATTCCCAAATTTCCTCTCGCAGGGTATCTAACATTCCAGAGACATGATGCCATGAAGGATATTTTATATTCAAACAACCACAGTCAGACACTATTGGTATAAATTTGCTTTATTGACTAATGGCTTCCACTCGGTATCTTTGTTTGTAGGTATCTTAGACCTATATTTATGTCCAAATTTACATGTTGAAATATCCACCAAGGATATTGGCTGAGATATTTTGAGAAGTGTTTAGGTTATCAGAGTAGAGTAGAGCCTTCTTATATATAGTTGATGCCCTTGTCCATGGAAGCACACACCTTTAATCTCAGTACTTGGGAGGCAGAGGTAGGAGGATCGCCATGAGTTCGAGGCCAACTTGAATCTACATAGTGAATTCCAGGTCATTCCGGACTAGAATGAAACCCTACCTCAAACAAACAGAAAATGAGATCAATAAGGGCCTATTTTCCCCTTTTACTGCATGAGAGAAGGCAAAAGATATGAAGAATGGGCCCTCCCAGGCACAATTTGTTAGTGCCTTGATCTTGGACTCCCCAGCCTCCAACAGTATCACAGGTAAATGTTACTTATTCAAAAGCTCCTAATGATGAGATGTCTTAACAGTTGTGAAGCCTAAGGACCCAGGTTTGATGCCCCAGTACCCACATAAGCCAGATGCACAAAGGGGCGTATGCATCTGGAGTTTGTTTGCAGTGGCTAGAAGCCCTGGTCGTACCCATTCTCTCTGTCTCTTTTCTCTCTCTCTCTCTTAAATAAATAAAGAAAATAAAAGTGAAAAGCTTCCCAGGTTGTAGTATTTTGTTACAGCAGTTCATATAGGCTAAGACAGTAGTTTTTCATTGATTCCTTTAATAATCCCCCATTTGTGTTTCAAAGTAATATTGTGTTTTAAAGTAATATTACCAAATATATTTTGAATTTATTTTTATTTTTATTTATTTATTAGAGACGGAGAGCAGGAGACAGATGGAGAGAAAGAGAGAGAGAATGGGCATATCAAGCCCTCCAGACATTGCAAAGAAATTCCAGACTCATGTGCCACCTTGTGCATCTGGCTCACGTGGGTCCTGGGAAATCAAACCTGAGTCCTTGGGCTTTGCAGGCAAGCACCTTTACCACTAAGCAATCTCTCCTGCCCCTACCAACTATATTTTGAGTATATTAAACACTGTCATTTTCACTTATCAGCATGTCACAGATTTATATCTCCTATGTCCAAAAGCTCTGGAGGCAGCAGGCTTTAGACAGTTTATGCATTCTTACAGGGTACAGAGTGTAAAAAGACATTAAACAGAAAATAGTACTGCCTGCATTAAAAAAAGGCCAAAGTATCAGATGCGAGCAGAAAACCTAAATTCAAATCTAGTAACCCTATGATAGCTTCCAACCATGAACAAGGAAAGAGCCACAGAATTTATGAGTCTACATTTCTGACAATCATAAGAGATATTTTGGTGGTCTGGCAAGGGGGTGTGTGTGTGTGTGTGTGTGTGTGTGTGTGTGTGTGTGTGTGTACAACTGAATATATGTTCTTATTTTGCAGAGAAAACAGAAATCCTTAGCTGAAGGGCCTTTCAAATGTTAATAGTACCCAGAAACTTTGGAAATAACATTGAGCTCTGGCTGTTTTGCTCGTTGTTATTAAGGCAAAATGATCTGCTGTTTACAGACTGATCTCACCTCAGCTTGAGACCCCATTCTGCCTGTCTCCTAAGATCTTCATTCTCTCTCTCTCTCTCTCTCTTTCTCTCTCTCTTAGTTTCTTTCTCTCCATATACAAATAGGACTGTCAGCAGTTAGTTTTGACCGGAATTATCAAGAAAATTATCCAACGCCAAATCAAGGAGCATGTTTATCCCTTATTGTGTTTAACATCATGGAAACCATAGTCTCTTCTTCCTTCTTTTATTATTTGTTTGTATATTTTTATTTTATATATCTGAGACAGGGAGAGAGATAGAGGAGAGAGAGAGAGAGAGAGAGAATGGAGAGAAAGAAAATATGGACTTTCCAAAGCCTCTTACCACTGCAAATGAACTCCAGATGCATGCGCCACTTTATGAATCTGGCTTTATCTGAGTACTAGGGAACTGAATCTGTACAGGAACACTGTGCCAACAACAGCCTTTACCACTGACCCATCTCCCCTTCCTTTCTTCCTTCTTTCTAATCATTCTTTTTTCATGTTTTGCACCTTTCTCTTGGTTTTTACCCATCTCCATGATGATTCATAACCAGTTTCATGGATTATTTTACCTCTATTACATCCACACTCTCAATAATCTTTGTAGTTCTTACCTTTGCCCCTTTTCCTCACTCTCTTGTGTGAAACTTTTCACTTTATAAGTTTTGTCAAAGGCCATGATGTCCATGTCAACGTTACAAATTCAGATCACTCTGTTCACTTAATCCATAGACCCAACTATTGCCTCAGCCTTGCCTAGTACAGGTGCTCCTGCATTGCACTCCTCACTGACTTAAGTGATGTTACCTAAGCCTTGAAGAGAGTGATGTAAGCATTCTACTTGGGGCTGAGCATTCAATAGTCACTTAGAACGTCAACCAGTTATGACTCTCTGAGTCACTGCTCAATGCAAAATCAAGCTTCTCTGACCAACACTGAGACCGCACAGAATTTTGATGTGTAAACAGAATTATTTAGAAGGCAGTTTGGCATCATATCCACTTAGCAAAACCATAGTAGTATATTTATTCCTAGGGTGAGATTATTGGTGTCTTTTCTCCCCCAAGGATCTGTATTAATGCCTTTCTGCAATGTGAATGGTAGTCATCAGGGAGAAAACTTCTAGTTCGTCTGCAATTTTATTTCTCTAGGTCATACAACTAAAGTTTGTAATATCTTTAGCAATAGTGAGTTACCGTCTATATTTGGTGGACAACTGCTGTGCTTTTAAATATAAAATATCCACCCCTAGGCTCATGTTTTTTTGACACTTGGTCCCAAGCTGGTGGTACAATTTTGGAAGGTTGTAGAATTGTTATGAGTTGGAGCCTTCCTTGATGGATGAAGTGGGTCACTGAGGATATAGCTTGAGATTTTTTATTTTATTTTATTGTTATGTTTATTATTATTATTATTAACAAGATGTTTAGTATGGATACATCATGTGTTGGTACCCTGTTTTCCCAGCCCCTATTCTGTTAGGGATGCTCCTCAGTATACTATTTTATTTTACTTTATTTATTTGAGACATACACACAGAGAGAATGAGGCAATGAGATGGAGGCTGGAGAGGTGGCTTAGTGGTAAAGGCACTAGCATGCAAAGCCAAGGATACAGGCTAGATTCCCCAGAACCAACATAAAACAAATGCACAAGGTAGAGGCCATGGTGTACCTATTCTCCTCTCTCTCTCTCTCTCTCTCTCTCTCTCTCTCTCTCTCTCTCTCAAAAAAATAAATTAATTAAATATTAGAGTGAGAGACAGAGACACACGGATGGAAGGAAGGACAGAGAGAGGGAGGGAGAGAGAATTGCATACCAGGGCACCTAGCCACTGCAAATGAATGTGTGCACCACCTTGTGCATATGGCTTACATGCATACTGGGGAATCAAGCCTGGGTCCTCAGGCTTCACAAACAAGCCAAGCACCATAATGGCTAAGCCATCTCTCTAGCTCCGATCTTATAGCACTTCCTGTTTTTCCTCTACTTCCTGTCTACCAATATGACAAGCTGGCTTCTTCCCATTCCTGCCACCATGCCTTTTCCACCATAAAACTTTTCTTCAAAATTATAAGTTGAAAAAAAAAAACTCCTTCCTTCCTTAAGTTGTTTCAGGTAATATTTGTTCACAGCAATAAGAAAATAACTAAGATAGCAAATTCATAAGAAGGTATCTCACACCTTGCACTAGAGTTTTTATTTAACAGCCTATGGCTTTCTGGTGCAGCATTATCTACCCATATAGATAAGGTACCTTAATTCAACATCTCTTTCTATCTCTCTCTTTCTCTGTCTTTCTCTTGTTATATGTTTAGAGTTAATAAGAGAAAGTTGAAGCACGGATGAATAAAAAATCTAGTCTTTCTAAATTGCCCTTGGACTCTACTCCAATCTGCTGTGGCTGACTGGATGCCTAAAGGTTTCACTTCTAGTTATATAGCTGTCTCACCTGGCATGTTTCTATCCTATACTTCTTACTCCAGCATTAGATACAGATTTGTAATTCCCCTGTCCTATACCTTTCCTCTCAGTGTTCCATCTGCCACCCATCTCATTTCTGTACCTACATGATTTTTAGTCGAGATACACAACAATCCTTCCCCTTCTCTCCTATGTTTTTCCATCTCCCCCTATTTTACCTCTTACTTCTCTTTCTACATTTAATTTGTAATAACCTCTTTTAAATCTATTTCACTATATCATAAAACACATTTTCTACTCACTAATGAGTTTTTAGTTTCCTGTGGAATCAAGACATAGCATATAGGCACTCAAATAGATAAACAACTCTGTTGCAGCTCCAAATACTGGAGGACTGCCGCAAACTTTGAGTTATACCCAAGAGAGGAGACTGGCAAACTGAGCATGTGGGAAGCAGCTCATGATGCTAAGATGGGTGGAGATGGGCCAAACTGAACCTTCTCCTGCAACCTGGTTAAAGAAGGAGCTGCTGCTGTATGCTAGGTTCTGGGCACGTGGGCTTCTCTGCCATTGGCTATGTGGTATATTTATAAACCAGGAATGTTGGAGCCTGAGTAAGGAAGCATCTGGCCTAGAGAGTTATTAGCAAGCTGTCTGTGAAGGCAGCTGAGGTGTAGTCATGATTTCAAAACTAGGTGAACAGTGTCTGTGAAATGTCATTTTATATCCCCACAGTTTTACCTCAAGGTAAAACTTTAATGTAGAAACACTCCCAATGGATTTTAAATTCCTACTTTTCCATCTTTCCCACTAGCTCCATTGTACTTCCACTATGTAGCAAGTGACTGAAAAAAATGTTTAATTTTATTTAATCTCTTATGAGCTCAGAATTCAGACTATAAAGATCCTTGCAATAAGATTTGCTTTATTTAGACATGTGAGCATTTTCTCTCCCTCATGATCTTCTATTAATTAGATACAAAGCATTTCATGATGCATAGCTTTAGCTCCTAGGAAACCCAGCACTAGGTTGAAAACAATTGCAGGGACTCTACTTAAACTATATTCCTAATTTAGCTATCTCTACCTCTTACCGTGGTGCTTGCTTTCTACAATGGTTAGTTTCCTTCTCCTTTTAAATCTTATTTTTAGTAATTACAAATGTTTCCTTATAAAGTACTTCAAGTCTTCTTTAGAAGTAGATGAAAAATAAATATGATTAAAGCAATTAAACCCAAGTCTAGATTGATCACTTCCTCCTCTTAAAAGGCAAGTAACATCATGGGCAATATTTTCAATTCTATATGTACCAAAGATATACACATACCTGTCACATTGACTTATGAGTTCCCTGAAATTCTGAACATTTATGTCCTTGCTAGAGCAAAAGAGGACATTATGATGGGAGGACAAAGGCTATGTGTTGTGTTATAAGAGTGAGAAAAAGAGCTAGAATTCGCAGAACCCAGAATGGCCATTTCACAAGGCAAGAGAAGTGTGATTATTAATGAGAGTCAACAGCAGAGGTGTGATCTGAGTCCACATTTCTAGCCAAACAACAGAGCAAGAGCAGAACAAAGCAGGAGGAGGACATGAAGCCCAATTAATTAGCCTTTTTTATTATTTTTATTACTCTGATTCCTTACAACTCCAATTTTAGAATTCTGTAAGTTAGAAAACATTCTGATTTCAACATGATCTTATTTCTCAAAGAAAACAATTTAATAATCTTCCTCATTTTAACTTTCATAAGACCCCATGACATTACTACATTTCTCAGTATTTCCATAAGACAAATGAAGCTTTTCCTAAGTGCCATATAACATACATATCCAAACAATGGGCTATAGTGAGGAAGAAGAAAAAATCTGTCCAAGACTTCTGCAACCCCACTTCCAATGTTGAAACAGACTGTGCTGCCTTTGTTACACAGTGGATTAAATCCAAGGTACAAGGATTTTAAACTTGTATGGAATAATTGAAATACAAAATTCAAGATGTGGAAGAACAGACTTCTTGCCTTCCAGTGACTGACATATTTGCTAACCCTTCTCCTTGTAGCCAGCATAAATTAGTAAGTGCAGACTCAAATTCAGTAGGATACATCCTGCATAGAAAGCAAAAATTATGAGTTCAAGAATAATTCATATTCCATGTGACCCATCCAAATGGGTCTCATTTAATGCAACACCATTTAAATTGTATCCTTTTTAAGTAGGCTAAGCTGAATGTAGTCACCCCCTTTTTTTTTTTTGCACTTTACAGTAAAACTGAGCAATTCTCTCAACCATCCCTATCATAGGACCTTAAACCAAGAGCATATGTTTAATGATGTCCGGACTAGCTATTGATTAAATACTGACAATGTTCAGAGGAATTGAGAATCAAAAAGCCTCCCCCATGGCCACCTCTGCCATGCTCACTTCTTAATAGATGGCAGAGGAGGGTTCTAAATGAGATCTGTTGCCCTGCGCATTCTCAGAACTCTACAGGCAGTGGGATTAATTTCTGCTCTGCAGTCCATTGGAACTGCAATGTCTAAAATGTCCATCATTCTACAGAAACCAATATAGATGGCTACCCTTTTTTAAAAGTCCTCTTTTTGAGGAAAACAATTATGAACTCAGTTCACAAAATGTTATTACATCAAATATGTAATGGATTAAAGCTCAGTGTTAATCTCTAGACAAGAACAGATCATGTTCAAGTCAAACAAACAAAAGCTAACAACAAAATGGCTTAAGGAAAATAATCAAAGACAATATAAAGAAGAAAAGGGGTTTAAAGCCAGGGCAAATATTCTCACTGCATTGCTCTATCAAGTTGGTTACTACCCAGAGGCGTGGATATTTTTAAAATACTCTTTTGTCTGGGTAAGAGATTATAACCCTGTACTGTGAATTAATGTTGTTTTTCTACTGTAAGAAAAATGTGATTTACAATGGTGGAACCATCCAGCTGTTTTACCTTCGATAAACATTGATGAACCACCTCGAGGGTGTCAGGCATATCTCTGGACTCTCTCTTTTAAAGTCATTTAATCCCTCAACAATCCTAACAAATATTCATTAGAATGTTTTGAAAGATGTGAATACTGAAGCTTAAAGGAATTAAATAAATCCCCCATTATCAAACACTTAGTAAATAGGTGAGAACAAAGTCATGCTGTTAAAAACTGTCAGAGCATGCATTAAAACCTGATATTTTGATTAAGAGTTTATTGAGCTAATTACCATATAATGCCTCCCTTAGTTTAATAATATACACTTAATGAAAGGGTTTCTTTTGAAATTTCCAATTTTTTAAAGTAATTATTTGTTCCTTTATTATGTAATTCTGAATTTTACACTAAAGAGTATATCCTTAGGTCAAAAAAAAAAAAAAATTAAGCCAAGCATGTTAGCATACACCTGTAATCCCAGCACTTAGGAAGCAGAGGCACGAGGATTGCTGTGAGTTCGAGGCCACCCTGAGACAACATAGTGAATTCCAGGTCAGCCTGGGCTAGCGTGAGAACAACTACAATAAAACAATTTTAATAACAAAAATATATTAATAACATAAGAATAAGCATCTAGGATGCTTTTGAAAGCATGGGTGAGGGGTAAGAAGTAGACCTGAGTAGAGGAATGAGTTGGGTTGAAGTGGTCCACTTCCATGCAAACAGCAGAGATGGACTAGCTCTCCAGAATGTCCACATTTATGCATGGTGCCAGAGCTTTGCATTCTGGACTGATCCAGTCATTAGGTCCATACTGCTCTGGGATAGGTGTGACCTTAGGCTAATGACCTTTCAGCTAGTAACATTTTTTTAATTTATTATTTATTTATTTGACAGAGGAAGAGAGAGAGTGTTAATAGGCGCACCAGGGCCTCTAGCCACTGCAAATGAACTCCAGATGTATGTGCCCCTTTGTGCATCTGGTTGACATGGGTCCTGGGAAAACAAACCTGGATCCTTTGGCTTTGCAGGCACATGCCTTAACGGCTAAGCCATCCCTCCAGCATCTAATAACAATTTTTGAGGAAAGGCAGTAGAAATCTGTCAGTTGCCAACACATGAATAGGAAACAGAATAGTGTAATTCACCACACCTTTGTATACAGTGCAATGATTAAAATGACATTTCTTTATTACTATAATTTGTATTTTTTGATGGCAGTTGCCCCTATGCATTTCTCCTTTTGCAATCACTTCTATTTCATTTCATTTTATATAAATAAGATGTTTAGTTCATCTGTTTTCTGTCATAAATGGCAGGTATTTTTGTTTTTGTACATTATTTGCATTTTGTTTGTGTTTCTTTGCTTTTTACCTTTAGTTATTCTGTTTGGGCTCTAAGGATCCTTTATTATGCACATGGATAATATTAACAGGTAATTTCATTTGGAATATTCATAGTTTGACTATGATAAAATTTCAAGTTTTATCTATCAATAAATTTTTTTATTTTTTATTTATTTTAATTTTACATTCATGTTGGTGCCTCTGGTAGCCTCCTCCCTGACATTCCCCCTCTGAAGGGACCCTCCTCATTGGGGAATGTGGGTTGTACATTATGGGGTAGCCAACAGTTATGGGGGAGAAGCAAAGTCCCTATGCATAATGACCAAACTTGTGGCTCTAACACTCTTTCCACCCCCTCTTCTGTGAATTTAGAGAGAATTTATGTGTGTTAGCCCTCTTCTAGCCCACATTTGATGGGAGCTTGATATTGGAGAATGGGCTCATTTTTTATATGGTTTTGACTTATTTCCCAGTTCCAGCTATGAGTTCCATTCCACTGAGTGAATCTATTAGCCAAATCAAGAGCAGTTGGTTACCCACCATGGCTGTGTGCCACTATTGCATTTGTTTGAGCATTGCATTGGGTTGTTTACTGCTGAGTAGCTTAGACTGCAAGCTGTTTGGACAGATGTCGGTCATTTTGGTCATTTGTGCAGCACCATCTGGCACTAGACAAGCTGACTGTCTGAGGATGGACCCTCTTCCAGATTCTGACCAGGTCACTCCATGTTTCGTCCCAACAGCATATGGTATCTTCAGCTGTAGGGTCTTACCATTAACCTTTGGTGGATCATCAAGAACTCTGACATAAATCTGTCTTGGGAAACCTTGTAGGTCTCTCTGATCAATAGCTCATTATGAAAGTTAACCCCATGCTGGTACTGGGAGTTTCAAGTCAGCACCAAGGAAGGTGAAGGAAGAAAAAGATAGATTATATAAAAGAGAAAGAGAGCATAGAGAGGAGAGGGAGAGATAGATAGAGAGAGAGAGACAGAGAGAAAGAGAGAGAGAGAGAAAGGAACATGAAAAGATTAAGGTTAGTCTTCATGATGTCCTCCAGGTCCCTGTGGTTCAGATGTTCCCTCTATGGGCCTGCTGAAGGATCAATGTTTTAGCCTGTTGTTCAGAGTATAGGATTTTATGGTACCATTTCTATTTGGGTCCCTATTTGTGACCCCCCCATCCTTACCTTCCCTCCCACTCTTATGCTTCCTTCCACCCTTACCCTCCCCTCCCATCCCACCATCCCTATTGTCTGGTCCTCAGGGTACTTATTAGTTATGAAAGCATCTCGGGCAGATTCAGGTTAGGAGCCACAGATGAATGAGACCATGTGATGATTATCTTTTTTGATTGGGTGAGCTCACTGAGAATGATTTGTTCCATGTTCGACCATTTTTCTTCAAATTTCATTGTTTCATTTTTCTTACTGCTGCGTAGAATTCCATAGTGTAGATATACCACATCTTTGTTATCCATTCATCTAATGATGGATATCTGGGTTGATTCCACCTCTTAGCTATTATGAGTTGAGCAGCTATAAACATGTGAACAAATCTCTCTGATCTGAGGTTTGGAGTTTTTAGGGTAAATGCCCAGTAAGGGAATAACTGGATCTGTTGGTAGGTCTATAGTCATCCTTTTCAGGAGTCTTCATATAGTTTTCCACAATGGTTGTACCATTTTACATTCCTACCAACAGTGAAAGAATGTTCCTATTTCTCCACAGCCTCACTAGCATTTGTTTTCCTTAGATTTTTTAATGTTAGCTATCCTTACTGTGGTAAGGTAGAATCTCATAATTGTTTTAATTTGCATTTCACTGATGATTAGGGATGTTGAACATTTTTTTAAGTGTGTGTTTGCTATTTGTATTTCTTCCCTGTGCAGTTCTCTGCCCCATTTTGTGACTGGGTTGTTTGACAATTTGTTGTTTAGGCTTTGGAGTTCTTTGTAAGTTCTAGAAATTAGGCCTCTGTCAGTTGTATAGCTGGCAAAATTTTTCTCCCATTCTGTGGGTCTCTATTCATAATTTATTTTGGTGCATAGTCTAACTCTAAGACTCAAATTACAATGTAAGGGGGTTTTCTAGACAGTACAACTATTCCCACACCATATTTAGATGATATTTCCTATCTTTAGTGATTTTATGCTTTCTATGTAACACTGAAGCTTCTTTATTATGCCAGGTTTTATCCATGCAATATTTGGCTCCTTAGTTAAGAAACTTGCAATTAAGTCAGTCAGAATTCCTATATAGGTTTCTTAGTACTTGGCATGCTACATGGCTGATCTAAGCCATCAGAGTGACTATTGTAGTGTTATAGGAGTAGACGATTATGATAATTTGTGATGCCTAAAATCTTTCACTTATGTTGAAGCATCTATACTTCTTCACTTCTGACCACCTCTTCTATGCATTTGGCTGGTTGACAAATGCTTAAATACTCTTTAATAGTTTTGTATTTCCATCTTCCTTTCTTTGTTTGTCCTTGCAGAAGTTTATTTTTATTTAAAAATGACTATAAATTGTTATTTGTATTAAATTATTAATTTTATTAAATAATTTTAAATAAACATTGATCTGCATGTTTCTTTTTAAACTGCTTATATTTTGTCTCTCAGGAATGTATGCATGATATAACATAAATATATATTAAATGAGCATTGAATGGATGAGATCATCATTTACTTTTGTGCCACGTCAAGATTTCTTTTGAATCTGATAGGAAAAATAATTTTAAAAATGGATATACATATTTTCCTTTATTTCACTTTTCTAAAATACTGCCATCCAAGAGCCTTTTAATATTTATGTGATGGATACTTGGTCCTTCACACAGTATATCTTTAGAATAAATACTCCATTTCCTTGTTCAATGTTCCTTTGAACATTGCTTAGGTTTGACTGATGATTAAAGAAATTATAGATTTTAAATCTAAAGAGCTCTGGAAACTTGAAAATTCTGGAGCTTGTAGAAAGAAAACCTCAATGGATTTTATTAATTTGAGTTTTTATTCACTGCACACATGCAGTGCATGAAGGACCATATGTATAAATGATGGAGACAAGTACAATGATGAGAAGCTGGGTTACCTTACTTAAAAAAAAAAAAAAAAAAAAAACTATGAAGAATTTCAGGGCCTTGACAAATGTGAAATTTTTTCCCACTCCACATGTCAAAGCTGGCCCATAAATGAATACAGTCTGTCTACATTGGTGTTACTATATTAGTATTATGGCATGAAAATCACCACCTGTGGTTATTGCTCCTGTGGAACCCACAGACTGACTGCAGATAAAACTAGGAAAGGGGGAAATGATTTGCTTCAAGAATTTCTTACCATCTTCTTTGATTCAGAATTGGTTTTAGAAGTTTGATAATGTTACAATCATTTCTAAACCTCAACATAGTTTATCACTTGTTCTATCCTTGGGTAATCCTATAGCAGAATTCAGCACATGACAACTATTTTTAAGACAACTTTCCTATATACAGGTAAAAATAAAATAAAATTAGAATTTCATTTTTATCAGTAAAACACCATTTTCAATGAAGCAGTGCAAAGTCTTTTATGCAGGGTATTTCTATATCAGTAGTAAGCATA
Source organism: Orientallactaga sibirica (assembly GCA_036365145.1). Classification (NCBI taxonomy): domain Eukaryota; kingdom Metazoa; phylum Chordata; class Mammalia; order Rodentia; family Dipodidae; genus Orientallactaga; species Orientallactaga sibirica. The sequence continues at coordinate 15,649,040 of JAEOAD010000008.1, forward strand.
AGTGTGCTGTGGATTGTAGCAGCAGCTGTAATTTTTTCTTATTACTGTGACTTCCTGGAAGGATATTGTCCTCTAAATGTGAGAAACATTGTCACTAAGAAAGAAATACATCTTATTAAAATGGGGATGCTTTAGACAATGATCATATGATTTTTTTTTAAGTTTGGACTAATATGCATGTGATAGTTTTCTTTGGAGAGAGGAGTAATATCAAAATATATTAGACAAAGCCCCTTAGGAGTAAATAGGAAATAGATAGAAGGATAATCCTTTTGTCAATTGACTCCTCAGCATGCTAGTTATGACCAAGCAAGCAGAGGATATTTTTTGGACATCTGTTTTATTTTGTTTCTTGCCTTTCCCAGCATTCAAGCTGTCAGCTCTTGCTCTATTAACAATGGGGGCTATAAGCTATAGTATATTCAGATCACTGCTGAATACCCATACTGGTGCCTTCCACAACATGGGCTGAAGCAAAATGGCAAATGTTGAAAGGAAGGCACCACCAGCATACAATACCTGCTGCAAAGGAATATTGTGCTGAGAATAGCAGAACTTTTTTCCAAACTCTATATAGCACTTTTAAGGATTGTGTATTTGCAATAATATTTTTCCCACAATCATGTTCACACATTGATTACCTTTAACAGCTATTTCTCTGTATGTCTTGAAAACCATGTTCATAGACACTCTTCTTTGAAGAAGGGTGGTCAATGATAAGCTGTGATTGGTGTGATGGTGGTAAGCTGTGATTGAATTCAAGAACTTAAAATGATACAAAGTTTCCCATGGAGGTTATAAGGAATCCTAAAACAAAGATTTCTGGGGGATGTTTAAATGCCCAGCCAAAGCAGGATAAATGAGGGCTTTCTTGCTCCAGCATGGACTCTTCAACATTGACTATATTGTGATTTTTGTTTTGATGCAATGTATTCCCCTATTTATTTATTTATTCAAATAAGAATCCTTAAAAGAGCTTGGAATTGTGTAGTGAGGACTTGGCTCTCCAGTAGTGGGTAGGGCTACAGATGCCCTGTCTGCTCCTGAAGGGCACCCTTCCAGGTGATAAGAATATTGATTAGTACTGGAAATATATTTTTCATTATAAATCAAATGCAAAACGATCCTTTAAATTTTTATATTCTTTTTGTTCTCTAACACAATATAAGTGTCATCAGTGAACTTGCTGAGAAAAATGCACCTTTAAGACTTCATTTTCTTCAGACAAGATTTTTTTTTTTTTTGCCAAATTCCTCCTGTATAGAAATTAGAGAAGGGTTGGACCTATGACTGTTCACTCACCAGAGAGGTACAACCTAGTCACATCTGTTGGTATTAAGCTCTGGCTTACTTTTCTTCTTCTTTCCCCTGTCTTCCAGATGCGTCCTCCTCCTCCAGTTCCCTTGCATCTCCAACCGCACATCCATGCTCTCCTTACAATCCTCCCTGCATATTACAGTCATGGTTTCTGTCTACTCCTTCCCAACCTCCTCACTCTCCAACACACAGACTGCATATTCTAGGGCTTCTTTCACCAGAAATCTTTATTAGACTTACACGAAAGGATGACAGATCGCCATACATCCTACATTTTACGTTCTTAAGCAGAAAACTAGCTATCAAACAGGATTGAGTTGGGCATTTCAAGGTGATAGGGTAAAGACACTAGGTTAAACTCTGAAAAAAAAAATCCTATGTATTTTAAAACAAATGGCCAAACTGGGTTCTTTGGAAATAAGATCTATTTTATTTAGCAGCTATTCAGAGTTTGAGTTGTGGACTCACTGGAGCAATCACACACTACAACCTGTGTTAAGCAGCAGTGGTCTTTTTTCCTGAACATTCAGCCCAAGTGGATGTGACTTGACCCCACTAGAGGGTAAATTTATAAACTTTTCATAGTGGAAGCAGATCTTGAACTTCTGATTCTCTTCCTCAAGTGTACTGAGGGCTAGAATTACAAGACTATAGCACCACATAAGAATTATGTAATGCATGAAATTGGAACCAAAAGCTTTGTGCATGCTAGAAAAAAAGATTAAAAAAAAAAAAAACTCAACCAGCTGTGTTACAGCCCCAGCCCCCAAGTTCATGAACATTCAGTAGCCAATGTCCATTGCCTACAGTTTCATAGTGTTCTACCAATAACTGTCAATATTCAAAAGTTGAAAGAAGAATATCCTTAATTAAAGTTTCCTGCATTTAGAATTATGTGAATGACTGTGATATCATATGGGGTATCATAAGAGGTAGATGAATTTCATAAGAAGCTTGTTTTGCTACATCAGAGATAACACCAGAGCTATGAAGTCATTTCCTTAATTAGCAGGAAGTACAATAGGCTCCAACAGAAGTGGACTGCTACTTTTTATTGTCATTAGTAACTGTTTTACTCAGTTAAGCCAGGGGTAATGTAATTAGATACTCGGTTTTCACCCATCTTATCTTCACTGACAAACATCAAAGAAGACTTTTTCATTTTTCAACATAAACTCATAGTTTGCATCTCCTTTTTTTTTTTTTTTTTTTTTTTTTTTTAGAAAAGGACACAAGAGTGTTGCAGTGTTGCTTCTGTCCCTGTGAAGGTAGTCAGTTCACTTGAAAGACTTCTTCAGCCTCAAACAAGTATCAACCCAATTCCTGTATGGTAGGCATGCCAGTCATGGAATACTAAACTGATTGGATGAAAAGTATATAAATTACCAATATCTGATTATACTAAAATACATTTTATTTCCATTGAATTTTGGGGACATTGCTGTTAATAGTGTGTTGTGTGTGTGTGTGTGTGTGTGTGTGTGTGTTGAGTGATTTTGTTTCCAGTTATGAAATTAAATGACTAAGAATTTATTGATTTAATCTCATTGGTTTGTGTGCTGAAGGAGTTGAATTTAAATGTATTCATCCCTGTGAAAATAAGATTAATCCTGGTTCATCTTATTTTTACCCCAAACCATCTACAAAACACCATTGTGTCAGTTTGAGATGAGCACAGACACAAGTCTGGCAGCGTGTCACTACCTGAGGAAGTGAAGAGTGGGATAAGAATTAAAAGAGAAGCAGTGAGATTTACCAATTCAGTATCATTAAGGCATACCAAAGTATCAGACTTAAAGGTAAATAATCAAAATAACACTAAAGGTATTCTCTACCATTTGGTGGTAATGTTAATGATAAAGACCTCATCACCTGCTCTCCAGTATACACTGGCTTTTTGAAGAATGCATGTGATGCATTGTGGCGGCTTCAGCAGACAGCTACTCAAGCCTTACAACACAAGAAATGATATCTGATTATTAATGGAGTTTCATAATGAAACATAGAGTTAAGTTATTTTCTGTTTTCTGATGAAGAAATAGAAAAACACATTATGGAGGGTGGAAATGGGTACATTGAGGAGAGCACATGGCCAGTGTTTCTTGAAGCATTTATTAAGTATGGAGCAAAATGTCCTTCTGCCCAGGATGATGTGATGCTCAGGCATGCAAACCTTGCTTCACCTTTTCAGAAAAATAGAAGCAAGTAGTTATATTTTATTATTATTGCTTTTTTAACTTTGGTTCTGTTAAAGACTGCTATTCATAGTCCTAAAACTCAAGATGAGTGTTTGACACAGGTGACAGTTAATGGAATTTACTATTACAAGTTTGCCTTGTAGCTTTTGTTAGCTATGGGCCAGGAAAGCACAATAATTGTGTTCATCACCATCAACTTAATTTGGAGTTTTGTGGGCAGCTTACAATTCCCAGCTGATCCTTTGGTCCATTCTTGTTTTTGTAATATTTTATGAGAGAGAGATATAGCGAAGGAGAGAGAAAATTGGCATGCCAAGGCCTCCAAACACTGCAATTGAACTCCAGAGGCATGTGCCATCTTGTGCACATGTGCAACCTTGTGCACTTGAATCACCTTGTGTGTCTGGCTTACATGGGATATGGAGAGTAGACCATGGCTCCTTTGGCTTTTCAGGCAAGTGCTTTAAGCACTAAGCTTCTTTGGTTCATTCTTAAGTAAGTGGTGAGAAGTGGTTTTGAGGACTGCCAATGGAAATACTCGCATTTGAAAGCTGTAAGCCGCAGTTTTGAGAAATGCCTCCTCTCCCAATTTCTACATTTTGCTCGCACGCGTGTGTGTGTAATGTGGTGTGTACGGTATGGTGGGTGTGAGCTCTGTATGTGGTGCATGCATGTGTATGTGCCCTTGTGGCAGCCCATATCCTGTGCTGGGGGTCACTTGCCTTTGGAGGCCTCAATGGAAAGTCCAGTGACTTTAAGTCCTCTTAAGAGTCCTGACTCTTAAGCCAGGTCTTGAAATTTTGTTTTGTTTTCTTTTTTTTTTTTATTTTTTTTATGAGCAAAAGAGCAAGAGAGAGAGAGAGAATTGGCTCATCAGAGCCTCTACCATTGCAATTGAATTCTAGATGCATGTGCCACCTTGTGTGCATGAATCCCCTTGTGCACATGCCTCACCTTGTGTGCCTGGCTTATGTGGGTTCTATATAGTCAAACTTGAGTCCTTAGATTTCACAAGCAAGTACCTTAATTGCTAAGCATTAAAATAGTTGTAAATGCTTCATTGATTTATGATTTGCTTTTCTCTAGTTTAGAAAAGTGCTTCTTTTTTAAGTTTCCCACAAATAGAAACTTTCATCTAAAATATTTCCTATTTTTCAAAATATAATTTTTATGCCAATAAAATGTGTAACACATTGCTAAGACATTTTAAGTATGTGAAATAGCTACCAGCAAGATAAATGTATGAAGCTTTTTTTCTGTTTCTTGCCCATGTGTTGTTCTATTATATAAATTTCCATTAATGGAATTTGGCAAGTCCTTAATTAATGGAAGCTTAAGTTCTTTACTGACACAGAATCTTTAGATTTTGTCAGATGGTTTCCATAAGATACAATTTTCTATGTGAGGGCTGGAGAGAAGGCTTAGCAGTTATGGTACTTTCTGGAAAAGCCAGATCAATTGCCCAGTATCCATATAAGCCAGATGCACTAGGTGGCACATGCATCTGGTGTTTGTTTGCAGTGGATAGAGGCCCTGGCACACCTATTCTCTTTCTTTTTCTCTCAATCTGCTCTCTCTCTCTCTCAAATAAATAAATATATAAGTAAATAAACAAAAATATTTTTAAATAATTATATGTGGAATTACTGTGTATAAGATGTATTGTTTTAAACGTTGGATGAAATTTACTAATCCACCTTCAACAAAAAGTAGTGGTTTATGCTTCCACCAGTGTATGAGATAGTAGGTTCTTTCATGTCTAGTAACACCCACTATTCTCATTCCTATTTATCATTGCAGGTGGACAGATAAAATAACATTTAAAAATTGTCATTTTTTGAGTCAGTATCTCACTCTAGTCCAGTCTAATCTGGAACTCACTCTGTAGCTCAGGATGTCCTCAAAAGCATGGTGATCCTTCTACCTCAGCCTCCCCAGTGCTGGGGCTAAAGGTGTGAGCCACCATGGCTGGCAGAAAATTGTCATTTTTGATGTAAAGATTTGACAAGGGTAGTAGAGGAACCAGATATGAGAAAGCCTTGGGAGTCAGGATAAGTTTAGAGTTAGCAAAGAAGAGAAATGGGATTTGAGGAAATAGACATGTGCTGTCATCATGGAAGTGATAGAATACTTGAGATTTTAGGAATATCATCTTGGTAATTAGAAAAAAAATTGCAATGATTTATAAATGATTGTATGAGTTCCAGAAAAGATATAAGAGGACACGTCAAGGGTGAAGCAATAATGTGGAAAAAGAAGAGAATTTCAGTATTTCCCATTTGTGCATGAGGAAAGACAGTAATATGATGATAACAAGGATGTTGGCAAACAAATTGTTATGGGACTGTTGAGTATATGGTAATGAGCAGCAATGTAGTGGCTATGCCAAGGAAACATGATGACCTGGCCACCTACATTAAATCCAGGCATGATGGTGCATCCCTGTAATCCCAGGACTTAAAGTACAGAACTGAAGATACCTAGACCTTATTGGCCAGAGATTCTAGCTGATTTTCTGAGCTCTAGATGCATTGTGTGTCCTTATGTAAAAAAATAAAATAAAATGGAGAATGACAGAGAAAGACCCTGTGGTGGTTTGATTCAGGTGTCCCCTATAAACTTAGGTGGTCTGAATGCTAGGTCCAGCTGATGGAGATTTGGGAATTAACAACTCCTGGAAGCAGTGTAATGTTAGGGGTGAACTTATGCGTCTTCTAGCCAGTCTCCTTTGTCAGGGTTTGGCATACTCTCCTGTTGCTATTGTCCACATGATGTTGGCCAGGAGGTAATGTCCACCCTCTCCTCATGCCATCATATCCCCCTGCAATCATGGAGCTTCCCCTCGAGTCTGTAAGCCAGCAATGCGAACCTGACTACAAAAGACACCCAACATCAACTTCTGGTTACCGCATGCATGTGCATACATTTATATGCATACACATATGCACCCTCACACACATACATAGCCTTACACACATCCATGCCCAAACTTACATATCACACCACACCAAAGACACACATATATATGTGTGTGCAAAAATTATGAGCAATGAGAAAGAAAATTTCATATGGAGGCCCCATTACAATGTAACTAGGGGAGACAAGGCAGGGAGAAAACTCAGGAAAATCCCCCTTGCAATTCTGACAGCACAACCACAGGAATAAGAAAAATGAGCTCAAGGGCTGAATGTTGCAAAAATTAAGAGGATGAGGGATTGGAAGTAGAGAGAAGAAAAGGTTGGACAGCCTTTGTTGAATAACACAGATGCAAAAAGAATTGTAGAGGCTATCTAGTTCAGTAAATTGATAGTTAATGCTTGTAGGAACTTAGCTGGATTTAAGAAGTTTGAGAAGGTAATTCAGAAGAAATCTACCCTGTGAATGTGTGTGTATGTGTGTGTGTGCACACATGCATGTTTCTGTGTGCATGTACATGTGCATACACACATGAGTTGACAGGGTATACAGAGATTGCCTTAATTACTTTGGATTGTTGTGACAAAATACTATGAATTGAGTAGCCTTTAGAGCACTCATTTATTTCTCACATTTCTAGAAACTAGAGAATTAAGTTTAAAGTGCTAACAGACTTTGCTTTTCTGGTTTGAACATATCCACCTGCTTCCACTGGCCTTACGTGGTGGATAGTGTGAACTCTGGTCTATTCCTGTAGGAATACATGGATCCCCAACTCTAAGGATCTTATCTGAACCTAATTATCACCCAATGATCCCACTTTAAAGAACTGTTCAATGTTTGTGATTTACTTTTTAGCCAGAGAGACTCTGCATTTATCTGTAGCATTATCAGACTTCTATATAAGATTTCTTTATTATTAGAGAAATCTTATTTATTATTATTATTTATTTATTTATTTATAAATCTTATTTATTATTTATTATTTATTATTATTATCATGTTGCCTTAAAAGGATGGAAACTCAGTTGTCTAGTCCTGAATCTTAAATTTACAAATGAAGGCTGTAATTGAGTGTCCAAGAAAGTAAATAAGTCATTGAACATCTTTCTTTTTTCTTGCTCTGTGGGTGTGTGCATGTGTATGCAATGTGTGTGTATGTAATGTATGTGTAGGATGTGTTCAGGTGTGAGAGTATGTGTCATATGTGAGTATGTGTATGAGTGTGAATTCACAGGAGCCATGGTAGGCATGGGAGGTCTGAAAACCACTTTTGAGTACCAAGAAGATATCATCTTCTACCTCCTTTGGAACAAGGTTTTATGATACTCAGCACTGCTTTTTTGTAGGCTAGTAGGTCCCTGAGCTTCTAGTGGCTTCTCCCCTCTGATACTCTTCTTAAACTCTTTATCTAATTAATTCCTTAACTATTTAAATATTTTAAGAACATCTACTTTGGGGCAAGGATTTATATAGTAATTAAAAGTACAGTAATAAATAAGAGGGAATAAATAAATAAGATGGACTAGTCAAAATAAGAAAAAGAAATGGGTTGAAACCACCACATCTACCAGTGTATAAATGGCAAATGAGGTGTCATGGAAAAGATGTGTTCTGGCTCAGCCATACTTTAGTTCAGCAATACTATGCAAATGGTGCCTGTCAGCCTCATGACTAAACCTGCCCAGAACCTGAGATCACTTCTAATACCACACTCAAAATAAAAATAACTCCAAAGTAAGCACAAAAAAAATCAATAATTTAATTAGCACCTTCCATATTTAACTCAAGGTAAAATTACTATTTTTCTAGATCATTAGAATTAATTCCCATCTTCTTCAGGGACAGTAGTCTTAAAATTAAAATTGCAACTTTTGTGTCTTCAGCAGACATTGACTTTTGCTCTTAATGTTGTCAGCCTCAAATTCTATTACTTCCTATTGAATGAACAAGTCTTCTCCCTATGGTCTTTTTGGTGTCATTATCATCTCTAGCCTCTGGAACTATTGACATACTGATAACAACTTCTACTGAGGTGCTTTTAACTTGGTCATGGATCAATATATGCCATCCAATTTATTTTATTTCCATGGCTTTACACTTTCTATTATAAAAGTAATATGTGTTCATTGAAAATAGCTTGGAAAAAGTGGACAATAAAATAATACAAATGAAAAATGCTTTTAAAACCCTCACCATCTCGCCATACACAACTAGTGACTATTAATATTTTGGCGTTTTATTTTCAAGTAATTTATTTGCATGAATAAAAAATTATTTATAAAATAGGGTTTTACCTTCTATTTAATAAATTGCTTTATTGAAATATTTTAAAATCATTACTTGCTATCATCTAACTTTCTGCTCTGATTCTTAATGATGACATTGTAAACAATTAACATATTTCTTTAGAGTTTTCTCTGTGCCAATCATCACTGAAAAGTACATTTATATGCTATGCCTCACTTAAATGTCACAGCAACCATGTGAGATTGCTACTGTTACTATCCCCATCATACAGTGACAACAGAGCACTGTAGATTTTTGGTAACTGGCCCAAAATTTCATAGTGTGTATATGACAGACATAGTAATTCTGTGGACTGTAACTGAAACTACAGATTTTCCATCCTGGCTATATAATGTATCACATACTGTTGTTTACATTCACTTGTAATATTTATACAATTTCCTAATGTTGAATATTTAAATGTGAATATTTTGTAATTTTAATGAAAATTACACTTGATAAACTTGTAGGTAAATCTTTGTTCCTATCCCTGTTAAATTTCTCAAGATAAATTCCAGTGATTAAAACTGTAGGGCTCAAGGAATACTTGCAAATTTTATGGTATTAACTTTTTATGCATGCTTAATTTTAAGGACAGCTCAGCCGAGAAGACAGAGAATGAAAACTAGAAATAATAAAACATTACATTTAAATCCTTTTATTTCTAGCAAATCATAACATCACCGTCTATGTTGTGGAAAGAAAGCCTGATAGTCCTTTTTATTTTAGTCCCAGAGTTATGAGATATTTTCGAAGTAGGAAAGATGATTCAACATTGAGAAATTCTTCAGATTGCAGGTTCTAGAATGTGTTCAGGAAAAATGAGAATATCCAGAAAAGTGCCTTGAGTATCTAATGGAGAAGGAGCTTCATGGCTGCTTAGTCCACGTCTAGAAAGTGCCCTGCACTTCCTATTTTGAGGATGCTTATTCTAACAAAATGCTCATTTTCTCCTTGATAATTATGGAGACCATTTTTGAAAGCCAAATAAATGGCATACAAGGTTATTAAGGTCAAACGGCCTTCAGTGACCATATCTGCCCTTTGCAAATACATGAAGGAATTGTTATTTACATTGCTTTAATAGAATTTCCTAGTATATCCATTTTCAGTATTAATATCTATGGTAATGTATTTTATACATGAAAATGTATGCCTTTTTATGCTACAAGAGCACTTTGGAAACAATTTCAACTTTTGGTATTTTAACATTTTCCAAGCCAAAAAAAAATCTGTCATCTCTATATGTACCTGAAAATTTGAATTTCATGATAATTCTCATTCTTAAATTGCAAAAGTATGGCAAGGTCCCTTCTATACCATAAAATAATAGGTTGCTGATTTTTCATTGATGTATATATTTTTAGTGGGGAATTTTGACTTTTTAATTTTTTTCTTTATTACAAATTAATACAATTATTACATTTTAATACAATTCTAAATTTTTATAGTACATTTTTAAAAATAATTTATTTATTTATTTATTTATTTATTTATTTATTTATATTATTCTAATTTTACATTCATATTGGTGACTTCATTATCCTCCTCCCTGTACTCCCCCTTCCAAAGGGATTCATCAATGGGGAATGTGGGTCATGCATTGTGGGGGTAGTCACGAGTTATGGGGGATAGGCCAAGTCTCTATGCATAATACCCCAAATTATGTATGGTATTTGGTAATAAAATTTTGATTAGTAATTTCTACATTTAGAGAAAGCTAAAAATAAGTATTAATTCCACCATTTCTCTTACTTTTTAAAAATCCATTTACTTATTTGAAAAAGAAGAAGAGAGACAGAGGGGCAGATTGAGAGAATGGATGTGTCAGGGCCTCCAGCCACTGCAAACAAACTCCAGATGCATGCACCACCTTGAGCATCTGGCTTACATGGATGCTGAGGAATCGAACCTGAGTCCCTAGGCTTCCTAGGCAAGTGCCTCAACCACTAAGCCATTTCTCTAGCCTCCTCTCTCACTTTTGAATGAAACATTGTTACCAAATTCTATCAATTTCACCTTAATATCTCTTATCTGAACATCTCACCTTGAAACACTGGAAATAGGTGTTCTCTATGTAGAATTCCAAATGGTCCCTTGAAGTCAGCTACATACTTCAAACATCTACTAAACCTTCCTAGTTGCCCTCGCTGCCACTATCGTATATATACTTCTAAATCGGTATCTCTGTCTGGCTTGCTATCTTCTATCTCTCTATCATCTATCTATATGCTCCATAAGTGTTGGTTTAGTGCAGAATTCTAAAGTTGTTTTTTTTTTCCTTTTCTCTCTCTCTTTGATAAACATCAGGTTAATACAAATGCAATGTGGCCTGGTGGAGTAAAGGGCATTAGGGTCAGATTTTCATGGCATTCACACTCATTGTGATGTGAAGTAGTAATCAAACTCATTGACTCTGCAGCATCCCCCACCCACCTTGCCAGGATGACCATTAATGTCTACATGCTGAGTTTTAGGAATGAATTTCTATGTGCTTTCTCATCCAAAGCACCTTTTACTAAAACTTTCTCCAAGGCACCATTTGCTATTCAGCTTTCTTTCTCTTGATTGCTCAATGTTATCTCACTAACCTCTGTAGTTTTCCTACTAACTTCTGTCACATGTACCAGAAAGCCAAGTGGATGAGAAAAGTGTATTAGTACAAGGGTCAAAGTGTTTATAGTATATTAAGGGAAAGCAAGAGATCAGCATCTAAGCAATGATAAAAGGGCTCACAGGGGCTTCTAGAAGAGATTGCGGCTATACTGAACTTTAACTGAGGAGTAGGAATTAGTCCAAAGAAGAGAGATACCACAATCCCAGATATCCTTGTTATACATAGGGAGTCTGTTAAATTTCACATATCGTCAATTTGGGAAGTTAGGAATGTCATCAATTAGCAATCAATTAGTGGATGGTTTTATTTCTCATTATAACCTAAAATCATTTTTTTTCCTTAAGAATGGATTTCTTAGGGCTGATTTATTTTTCACAGTAAGATGATCATATTTCCTCATGTAAGAATATGCACTGTTCAGACACCTGGGCAAATTGCTAAATATGAGCACCTCATTTATCTGAGCAGTATAACTGAGTATATAAACATCCTTAAATGTCAAGAGGTGAGACTGAGTCAAGATGTAAATAAATTCAAAGGCTCTAATGAGTGAGCCCATGAGGATGTGTATATGAATTAACAACACACACTTTTGAGAATGCATTACATAAGTGTGTTGGGACGTAGTGACACATCAGAAATACTCACATCTTTTCAGAGACATCTACCATCATTCTGTCTTTAACCATGAAGACATTGTTCACTGGAAAACGTGAGGAAAAGAAATCATGTTAGGATTAAGCTTAAAATACATCTCATTTATTATAATAAAATATTTAGTTGACTCAATATACATTATCACAGATGCTAAAGAGGTTTTCCCATAAAATTTCAAAATATAATTGGCCACCATCATAGTTTATATTCATGTTTCATTCAACAAAGTCTCTCTTTTTGTATATTTTTTGTTTATATATTGATTTTTTATTTAAATGAGTTTGTACTCTTATATGTTCCCTATCCTGCCCCAATTCTGCTGAGGGTCTACTTCAGTGGAATTATTGGTATTCACTGTGGGGACCAAGAGGCCATAGTCAGATTCTGTGACAGAGCTCAGCGGACACATTGCCTCAGACTATTCCCACCTGAAGGCTCCTGGAATAATTCTGTTCCCTCTTCTGCAATGTTCCCTTTGCCTTGGCAGGCAAAATGGGGATCTGATTTAGTGTTGAGTTCTCTGTTGCCTCCAGACTCCTGTTTTGATGAGGTTTTAGTGACCACAGTGTCTGTCACCATCTCCCTGGAACTGGCTTCCAGGCTATCCAGGAGAGCAGTATTCATGTCACTATGGTATCTGTAGTTACTTCTGGGCCAGGGCAGATGAGATAGAGGTGACCAATTTCATGGTAAATAGTCTGGTTTCTATTCGTGATGTATCCTGCTTTTCCCCAGTATTCTCTACCATCCATAAGAACAGATTCTCCAACCAAAAGTGAGAGCAGTTTGAATTAAAGGTGATAAATGGAGACTTATTGATGGCCACTCTTCTTACTCAAAGAGCAGAGGAGGTTCTCTCTGGAGCCCTGTCCTAGAGACCAATCTGGGTTCCAAGAACTAGGTAAGAGTTGTCCCCTACTGAGTGGGTCTCATGTCCAAACCATGAGCCATTTACCCACATATGTTATGTGCCACTATTGCACAGGTGTGTTCTTGCTCATCTGGTTGATTTAGTATCTGGCAGGAACTCCTGCTTATTGAATTTGTTGGCAACAAGTCTCCTCCATCAGCTCTCATAGTACTTTCCGGCACTATGAGGGCTAGCCAGAATGGAACTGGATTCACTCTTGGTTCCAGCGTGGTCATATGATGTACTGTGACAACATGCTGTGGTGTCTACAACAATCGGGTTTTACCTTTTAGCTCTTGCAGGTAACCAAGTGTTTGGCAATGGCCTGTATTATTTTGGGGACCTCATGGATCTCCCTGACCAACAGCTCACTGTTTTGGCCCTGGGATTTACTAGCCAAAACTCATGGTTTTAGCACTATGCTTTATTCACCTTCTATGGAACTCTTCTATTGTGGTTCCCCACCCCCTTATTGAGGGTAATGACTTATAGAATGGTATCCAGTCATCTAATGATGGACATCTGGGTTGATTCCAGCTCTTTGCTACTATGAATTGAGCAGCTATAAACATGGTTGAGCAAATGTCTCTGATCTGAGGTTTGGAGTCTTTAGGGTAAATGCCCAGTAAGGGAATAGCTGGATCTGTTGGCAGGTCTATGGTCATCCTTTTCAGGAGTCTCCATATAGCTTTCCATAATGGTTGAACCATTTTACATTCCCACCAACAGTGAAGGCTTGTTCCTATTTCTCCACAGCCTCGCCAGCATTTGTTTTCATTTTTTTTTTTTTTAATGTTAGTCATCCTTCCTGGGGTAAGGTGGAATCTCATAGTTGTTTTAATTTGCATTTCCCTGATGATTAGGGATGTTGAACATTTTCTTAAGTGTGTGTTTGCCATTTGTATTTCTTCCTCTGAGAACTCCCTGTGCAGTTCTCTGCCCCATTTTGTGAGTGGGTTGTTTGATGATTTATTGTTTAGGCTTTGGAGTTCTTTGTAGATTCTAGAAATGATCCCAATGTGGCTCAGGGAAATTTGTGGAAGAGGGGCCGGAAATAATGTTAGAGTAACAAGTTGGGGCATTATGCATAGAGACTTGGCCTATCTCCCATAACTCTTGATACCCCCACAATGCATGACCCACATTCCCCATTGATGAGGGTCACTTTGGAAGAGGGAGGACAAGGAGGAGGATAATGGAGTCACCATTATGAATGTGAAATTAGAATAAATATAAATAAAAAATAAATTATTATAAAATAAAAAAGAATGGTATCCAGTAGGGGGTTTCCTGGAATTGATTCATGTAGCCTTACTTTTGTGAATACCCCCATTCTCTTTCCTCTACCCTGAAGACCTGTTGACCCCCTTCTTCCTCCCTTCCTTCCTTTCTTCCTTTCTCTATCTCTTTCTTTTTGCTGTCCCTTGACTTGTCAGGGAGCCCTTCCTACTCTCCCTCCTATGTACCCCTTTTCCCAGTTTCATTGTAGTTCCATGTCCATAATGTAGATACTTATCAAAAATATTGAACACTTCGTGAATTTGCATGCCATATTTGTGCAGGGTCCATGCTAATCTCTGTATCATTCCAATTTTAGTATATGTGCTTCCTAGGAGAGCACTATACACTATATCTTATAGAAAGTAGAAGCATATAGCTAAGGCTATTTGGAATAAATAAAATAGGCCAGGCTGAAAAAATGACTTAGAGTTATAGTGCTTGCCTGTGAAGCCTAAAGACCCAGGTTCAGTTCCCCAGTACCCATGTAAGCCAGATATACAGGGTGGCTCATACATCTAGAGGTATTTTGGTTTTTTTGCAGTGTCTAGAGGGCCTGGCACACCCGTTCTCTCTCTCTCTCTGCCTCTTTCTCTCTCTCTTTCTTTCTTTCTCTCTCTCTCTTTCTCTCTCAAAAAAATAAATTAAATAAAATTTAAAATAGGTAGAAGTTGAGAAAATTTTGTGCAGATTCACCTTTTTCTTTATTATACTCATTTCTTATTTCACTCAACTACATTGTGGCATAATTAAAATATAAAACTTATATTCCCAATGGACAATGTGATTCTTGACATATAATGCATTGTGAAATGATGAAATCAAACTAATTAGCATAATTATCACCTGATACATACATTATTTGTGTGGAAAAATGTTTGACATCCACTTTCTCTCGGCAGCACTCAACTGTACAATGCAATGTCATTTACCTTTCCAGAACTTATTCACCATGTGTAACTGAAACTCTGCAGGGTTTTCATTTCTCTTTTATGTGACCTCCCAGTTCCTCCCATCTGCAGCTGTACTCTGCCTATGAACTAAACTCTTTTGAGTTTGCACTTACAGAGAAGACAATTTAGTTTTTTTCTTCCTGTGTTTTGCACATTTCAACTACCTTAAGTCTTATAAATTCATCCCATTTGTTGAACATGACAGGCTTACTTTCTGAAAGATTGAATAAGTCCCACCACATATGCACATATGTGTGTTCTCTATTCATTTCTTTATATCAAGTCATCATTTGACGGTGCTTATTTCAGTTCCATATCTTGTCTGTTTCGAATAATGTTGCAATGAGTATGGGTCTTTATTGCCTGAAAGCTTAGGTATAGGCCTGGAGCTTGGGTGCATGAACACTGACCTTGGTACTGGGCTTGCCTGGCCCTGGGGCAGGGAGGAAACCCAGGTCCATGTGAACCAGACAAATGCTAGAGACCACATGGTCCAATTTAGCTTAGGGTGTGTCTGGAGGCTTTATGTGTGGGTGCTAGTCTAGGACTGAGGTGATATTTGCTTGACCCTTGAGGTTACAATGGAAAACCCAATGATGGTGAAGCTGTATGCTCAACACTGTCCTTTCTGCATGCAGATAGTGTCTCTCTCCACTCTGTGCTGTCAGGGCTTAGGAAAAGGCAACTCAGCATGTGAAATGGTCTTTTTACCCTCTTCAGTATGTCTTTTCCTTGTCCTGCTTCTATACCCTACACTTTCTTTCTTTGATGAATGTTTTCAAGTCTGGATATTTGATAAAATAACTGTTTCTGTGAGACTACTAGTAGTTTAAAATAACATTAAGCTAGTTTGTTCTCATTCATGAATTTATGAAATCTTATATTTCATATTTTGTGTGTGTTAAAACCAATCATTAGACCTTAAATCAGACTGGGAATATAGGAAATAAAATGTTGTTTTTCACTTGAGCATCTTCTGAAACTATGACTAATAATCTAGTCCTTATGATGATTTCTAACAGAGTTTAAGCTGTTCAAGACAAAGCACAATTGATTACTTTAAGCTACTGTTAAACTAATGTTGCCAGTGAAATCCTTGCCAATGCATCTATCCAAATTACCTTCTTATTTATAGTCTCTAAGTTATATAGAAAGTGCAAATGAGACAGCAGTTTCTCCTGAATTTAAAATGCACTAACTGTACACAAACAGGCAAGATGGTGAGCAGCTTGTGAATGCAGTCAAAGAAAAATGTTGAACTCTCTTGCTTTGGTGTTACTGTTTTGAAAGAAATAATTTTCTTAATGGGATGCATTTCTATATTGTCATCTATAGAAGAAAAATAATCATTGATGAAGAATCAAAGAACTGGGAGAATTTAACTAAAACTCTATCACTTCTTAAAATTTTAAATGGTCCTCTTCAATGTAGAATAAGTTCTCAAAATGCAGGCAAAGGTTTCCTTTTAATCCACAGAACATGTGCCATGGTTTAGATATGTTTGGAATGTGTTCCCCTTAATGCTCATATTTTATATGGCAATGTTGGGAAGGGGTGAGATCTTTAAGGAGAAGGATCTAATCTGAGGTAATTAAGTCAGTTGAGGCACCGTGAGTGTTGAAGGGGCAGGCATGCTGCTTCTCTCTGGGAATGAGGTAGCTCCAATGAGAATGGGCAGTTTTGAAGATGGCTGCATTTTTCTGGCTTCCTGTCTTGCCAGGTGAACATTGCACCACTGTGGCTGCATCCTCCACAGGGTCCTTTCTAGAAGCTGATTCAATGAGACTAACCAATCTAGTATTTTCAGCCTCTTAAACTGTGAATTACATAAACTTCCTTTTTCAACATTACCTATCCTCAAATATTTTATAGCATCAACAAAAAAAAGAAGACTCACCTATCCTACCTTAGTGTCTCAAGACCCCACCTTACCTTTTCAGTCTCAGGTACTCACTAAAATGCCATCCTGCTTATTTCTTCTGTAGCTCTGACAATAATTTGCTAAGGGTCTTCTTATTGGTTTATGCATATGGTACCTTACCCACCAGAATTGATATTCTATGAGAGTGGGGAGATGGTTCCATTCACTGTTATGTGTCTAAAGTCTCCTAGAACACTGGGGAGTTGACTCAGTGAGTAAAGTGCTTGTCACACAAGCATGAAGATCTGAATCTGATCCTTCAGGGCCCAAGTAACATGCTGGCATGTGCCTGTGATTACAGCTCCAGGGACATGGAGACATGTAGATCCCTAGATATTACTGTTCAACTAGTCTAGCTTAATTGAGCTGCAGGTCAATACATGGATGACAAATTTGAGAAATGACCCCAGTTAACCTTTGGACTCTATATGCAAGTATCAGAAATGCACCCACCACATACATATGAACACACCTACATATACACACACCACATATACACATGCAGAAAAAATAAAGTCTATTACAGTTTTCTGGGTGGAATTCAGGGAAATGTTTGATTTCTATTAGCAACCAATACCTGAAGCCACATTTCTGTTAGCTACCTCTCTACTCCATAAAATCAGTCTGTTATGTATCTTCTCAATATATTTGAATATTTGAATATAATGACCTGTTATGAGTCAAATCAACACCTTTAAAAAGTGCAATCTATTAAAAAGCACAGCTTCTTTCCTGCTGCTAGTCATCCAAAGTTTATGGTCGAATAGCATAAGAAGTATATTGTGGTATCAACCATCATTTTCCATATTCCCTCTATAAAATAGCATCTGGTGAACATATTAAATAAAAAAATGTTATGGTCAGTTATGTATGAGATAATCAAATTCCCTTGAGGTTTTCTTTGGGGGGGGATGACTATATTGTGTATCACATATGAAATTGAGAAATTCAATAGAAGCATTTTCTTTACTCAGAAACTTGTGTGACATTGGTAACTTGTATAAAACATTTACCAATATCCCCAAAATGTCTATAATAATGAATCCAATTTGAGAAAAGCAAGTCTATTCAGCAATGAAAATGGTCACAGAGAACAATGGGAAACATTCCAGGGAGAAGGCAAGTAGCTGGGATTTAGTCATGAAAGGAAAGGACCGGCATTAGACACTCCAGTGATCAACACAAACACTGTCCAGGCAAGAATAAAAAACAAACCAGGTTGATGCTGAATGTTGAGTTTGCAAGAAAAGTGATAAGAGTATCCATTACTCATGGTGTCCCTGAAAACACATTCATTTTCTAAGCAAGTATGTTTGAGTGGATTAGAAGAATCAGTGGGACAGGGTACTTGCTCTGAATGGAGCCCAAATATCTATTGGAACACAAAGAATGAAGAACATATATCGGTATCTTTGTTTCTAATGTAAATTCCAGCTTCTCATGACTTATTGAGTCAATTTTGATATATTATTATAAAGTAATCTATGTAAAGATGTTTGTCTATATCTAATAAAATTGTCAAACATATGTACAAAATTATTCATCATATTTTCTTATTCATATGTGTTCTCTCTAGAGGATCAACAATTTCAGTGATACTTGAAAAATGACCTCTCATTTTAGGGTCTTTAATGTATTTATTGTATTGATTTCATTTTTTAATATTTTAATTTATTTATTTGAGGGATATGGAGAGAGAGAGAGAGAGAGAGAGAGAGAAAGAATGGGTATTCCAGGGCTTTCAGCCACTGCAAATGAACTCCAGACACATGCACCACCTTGAGCATCTGGTTTAGATAGGTCTTGGGGAATTGAACTAAGGTCCTTTGGCTTTGCAGGCAAGCCCTTAAACACTAAGCCATCTCTCCAGCCCAATTTCATTCTTATGATTATTATTTCCTCTCTATTTTGAGTTAATGCTCTCTTCATTATGAAGTTCCTAAATTTTAGAGTCCACTTCTTAAACTAGTAGTTAAAAGTATAAATTTGTCTAAGCACTGCTTTAGTTTTCTTTTATTCTTGTTGATAATATTTTTATTTATTTAAAAATATTTTCTTTCAAATCACTTGGTATTTACAATTTCAAACTTTAGTAATTTAGAAGAGTTGCATTGGTAATTTGTAAATATTTGGGAAATTTTTGCATACTTTTTTGATTCTGATCTATTTTAATTCTTTTTGGTTTTTTGAGGTAGGGTTTCACTGTAGGCCAAGCTGACCTGGAATTCACTATGAAGTCTCAGAGTGGCCTCGAACTCATGGTGATTGTCCTACCCCTGCCTCCCAAGTGCTAGGATTAAAAGCATGTGCTACCACATCTGGTTTATTTTAATTCTTTATCAGAATAAAACTTGTTTATATCTCTATAATAATTTTATATGTATTGATACTTTAGATTGACTTATGTTACAGTCTACCTTTTTTAGTATTTACTATGCACTGAAAAGAATCTATCCTGTCTAACTTTTGAATGATTTGGTTATTAGGGTAATGTTGGCAGGGTGGGCTCCCTGGGCCTTGCATAAACTAAGCAGACAGGGTACCACTGAATTATACCCCAAACCCTTTACGTAACCTTCTTATGAATTATTATTAGAAGTGTGGCAGGATTGGAGAGATGGCTTAGCAGTTAAGGGGCTTGCCTGCAAAGCCAAAGGACCTTGGTTCGATTCCCCAGTACCCACATAAGCTAGATGCATAAGGTGGTGCATGCATCTGGAGTTTGTTTGCTGTGTCTGGAAGCCCTGGCACACCCATTCTCATTCTTCTCTCTCTCTCTCTCTCTCTCTCTCTTGCTCTCTCAAATAAAAAAATAATAATTAGAAGTATGCTGGAATCTTCAACTATTTACATGTTTTTTTTCTCTTTATACACTAGATAGCATGGATCAAGTACTTAGACAATTTGCAAAAATAAATAAATGGATAACCTGAACAACCTTGTATCTAATAAATAAATAAATTCAAAGTCAGTTTTCTTCAAAAACAGAAAGCACCAAATCAGATGAGCTCACTGGTAAATTCTACCAAACACTTAAGGGAGAATTTGTTTTAATTTATTATAGTTTTAATATTTATTTATTTGCAAGCAGAGAGATATTGAAGTGAAAAAAGCATAGAGAATGGGCATGCCAGGGCCTACAGCTGCTACAAACACACTTCAGATGCATGAAACATTTTATGCAACTGGCTTTATGAGTGTACTGGGGAATTGAACTTGTGTTATTGCAAGGCTTTGTAAGAAAGTGCCTTAACCACTGGGCCATCTCTCCAGCCCCAATTTATACTAGGATTTTCCATTTTTTTTTATAATGTGGAAGCACATATAATGCTTCCTTATGGATTCTATAGAGTCAGAATTTTCCTAATACCAAAACCAGTGAATAAAATACAGTACTCAGGAAACTATAGAACTGCTAAATGAACAAATACATCAATGAAATCACACAGGGAGCTTACAAAAACTCACATATGTCAATAAACTTTTTTTATAAAGAGGCTAAAGGAATACAACATAAAAAAGACAGTCTTCATCAAAGGTTGCTTGACAAAAATGGCTATCCATATGCATTCAAAAGGAAAGAATAACTGAAGCTAGATGTAGACCTTATATCTCACATAAAATTATTTCAAAATGGATCACAGAATCCAACAGTGTGAAACAACATGGCTCCTAGAAGTAAACATGGGAGAAACCATAACCTTAGGTTTTGTAATTAATCAGTAGAGCCAACACTACAATATTCATGGCCCATGAAGAAAAATAATTCTTATTAAGCTATGCTTCATTAAGGTTACCATTTTCTACTGTTTGAAAAATGACTTAAAGAGAATGAGAAGATAAGCTGCAAACCAGGTGGAAATCAGAATAAGGACTATCATCCAAAATACAAAAATAACTCGCAAAACTCAATGATTTCCTGCAAACAATATAACTCTGTGCTTCTTTATGACTGAAAAAAAATTCTTGTGCATACATTCCTCTGCTGATAGTCGCCTCTGTTATTTCTGTAACTGAGATATTGTGCATCATGCTATAATAAACATTGATGTGAGAGCTGAAAAAAAAAATCAACCATTAAAAATGCAAAAAAATACACTTAAAACAAAAGGTCCTAAGACTTCAACATGCACTTGCCTCCTTTCCAAATAAAGAAATAACCAACGAACCAAACAAACAAACAAAATACAGGTGAAAAATGAACCCTGGGAAAGATCCTCCAGATCTTATGTCAAGGAAGTACACATGGGTCAGTGTACATCTGTTAGAATGAGCCAAGTCACAAACAGTGATTTCACCAAATATTTATGAAGATATCAAGCCCCAGAACTGTAAAATGCAAAAGGTTATAGATTGTTTAGAAGGTATTTTGTCACCTCGTTACAAAACTGAACATGCTCTTATTACATAAGGAGTGAAATGTTACGTCCTTACAAAGAACCACAAACATATTACAGCAAATTTGGAACCAACCAAAGCATCCTTCTGTAGGTGAATGTATAAATGGTGTTTTAGTACAATTTGTCACTTAGACAATTACTAGAGAAAATTTTAAAAGAAGAAAGATTTCCTTTGGCTGGCTCATGGTTTCCAAGACCTCAACATATGTTCTCTTGGTCTCATCACCTTTGTGCCTGTAGAAAGGGTGAAACCAAGGGTGACCTGGGCATGAGGGAGCAGGCTTCTCACCTCATGGAATCAGGAAACCGGAAAGACAAGAAAGGACTGGCACTGTGCATAACTTTGTAAAGCACAGCCATATTCCCAGGTATGCCATCATATTATGAATCCATCAACATATTAATCTGTTGATTAGGTTAGAATTCTTAGGATAAAATTATTTCCCAGGAATTAAATGCATCAGCACAGTACCAAGCATCTAACACATAGGCCATCTGTGTCATGCTTTATATCTGAACCATTCCATTGTGGTACTCAGCAATGAAATATCATTCTGTAGTAAAAGGAGATATCTAATTATGGGAAATATGGAGGAAAATAAATGCATATTACTTACTTGGAGAGTCTACAAAGTATGACAGTCCACTTATATTACATTCTGGAAAAGACCAAACAATGGAGGTGATTTTAGAAATGTACTTGCCAGAAATTGAGGTGAGGGTAAAGGATGAAAAAGCAAAATAATTAAAAGATCCTAAAAATTGTACAATTAAAAATATATAGTAAGGAATTCAATAAAATTATATAATACAAGATCAATATATTGGAAGCAATTGCATTTATATGCATCATCAAGGAACAGTGCTGATTTGAAATTACAAAACAGTTCTTTTGCAACAGCATCAAAAATAATTAAATGCTCCATCCCGATGGTGTCTTTGGCAATAGGGTTTTACTATTAACCTTTGGTGGGTCATCAAGTACTCTGACAGAAATCTTTCTTCTTTTGGGAAACCTTGTAGGTCTCACTGATCAACAGCTCATGTGGTTGTTGACCACATGCTGATACTGGGAGTTACAGGTCAGTGCCATGGGAAAAGAAGGAAGAAAAATATAGGTAGTATTAAAGAGAAAGAGAGAGAGAGAAGAGTAAGAAGAGGGGATGAGAGAGAGGAACAGGAGAAGGTTGAGGTTAGCCTTCATCCTACCTTCTCGAGGCCCCTGTGATTCAGATGTTCTCTTGAAGCATCTGATGAAGGATCAGCCTTTTAGTGCGTCTTATAGGTTAAAGGATTTTTTGGTACCATTTCCAATTGTCTTTTGTCCCCCCTTACCCTCCCTTCCCTCCCCACCATACCTATTGTCCAGTCCTAAAAATGTTTCTTAGGTGTGTCAGCATTTCAGGCAAATTCAGGTTAGAAGCCATAGATTAGTGAGACCATGTGATGCTTATCTTTCTGTGATTGGGTGAGTTCACTGAGAATTTCCCCAGACAGTTAGCTTTTCTAGTGCCAGTAGGTACTACATGAGCAACTGGGGGAAAATGACCAAAATCTGTCTAAGCAACTTGAAATGTAAACTTCTCAGCAGCAGTCAGCCTGACATGATGCTCACACAAATGCAATAGTGGCACACAGCCATAGTGGATTACCAACTGCTCTTGATTGGGTAAAGGATCCACTCAGTGGAACAGAACGCATACCTGGAAATGGAAAACAAGTCAGAACCATATCCACAAACAAGTTCACCCTCCAATATCAAGCTCCCACCAATAGTGGGATACAAGAGGGCCTACACCCATTAAACTCACTCTAAAACAATAATGGCTATCCATGTACCTTGCACTGACCTCACTCTCCATTGGAGAATTTGCTTCTTTTTTTTTTTCAGATGGATGTAGAACCTGAGGAGAGAATCAGCCCATTGCACCTCACCAAGGCACCAGATGAACCCATAGAATAATTGGGGAAATGAGCAAGAGTGATGCTTTCTCAGCAAACTTGGTATCAGCAGAGGGGTGAAGGAGATAGACACAGAGAACACTCAACCCCTACCAAACCAGAGATCCAGAGACACAGAGACTCCCATGACCTCATCACTGAAATAGAACTAAAAGGAACCCAACATGGCTTAGAGAAATTAGCAGAAGAGAGGGTGGAACGATTGTTAGATCCATAAGTTGGGTCATTATGCCCATAACTGATGGATATCCCCACAATGCAAGAACCACAATCTCCAAGGGGGGAGGGCAGGGAGAAGGCTAAAAATGGTACCATCATGGCTCTATGCACATTACGTAAGTAACTAATAAAAACATAGGCATAAAAAATAAAAAATAAAATAAAGAAGAAAATGTTCAACATCCCTAATCATCAGGGAAATGCAAATTAAAACAACTATGCTATTCCACCTTACCCCAGTAAGGATAGCTAACATTAAAAAAAACAATGAAAACAAAAGCTGGCAAGGCTATGGAGAAATAGGAACAAGGTTTTACTGTTGGTGGGAATGTAAAATGGTACAACCATTATGGAAAGCTATATGGAGACACCTGAAAAGGATGACTATAGACCTACCAACAGACCCAGTTATTCCCTTACTGGGCATTTACCCTAAAGGCTCCAAGCCTCAGATCAGAGAGATTTGCTCAACCATGTTTATAGCTGCTCAATTCATAATAGCTAAGAGCTGGAATCAACCCAGATGTCCATCATTAGATGAATGGCTAACAATGATGTGGTATATCTATACTATGGAACTCTACGAAGCAGCAAAGAAAGATGAAATAATGAAATGTGAAAAAAATGGTCAAACATGGAACAGATCATCCTCAGTGAGCTCACCCAATCACAAAAAGATAATTGTCTCAGGGTCTCATTTATTTGTGGCTCCTAAACTGAATTTGTCTGAGATGCTGCCAAACCTAATAAGTACCCTGAGGACCAGACAATAGGGATGGTGGGATGGGAGGGGAGGGTAAGGGCAGGAGAGAGGGAGAAGGTGGGAGGGAGGATGGGGGGGGACACAAATAGGGACCCAAAAAGAAATGGTACTACAAAACGCTATATGCTAAACAACAGGCTAAAACATTTGTCCTTCAGCACGCCCACAGAAGGAATACCTGAACCACAGGGAACTGGAGAGAACATCATGAAGAACAACCTTAATCTTTTCCTGTTTCTCTCTCACCTATCCCTCCCTCTCTCTCTCTCTCCTCTCTATACTCACTCTCTCTTTTATATTACCTATCTTTTTATCCCTCCACCTTCCTTGGCACTGACTTATAACTCCCAGTACCAGCACGGGGTTAACTTTCATGATGAGCTGTTGATCCGAGAGACCTATAAGGTTTCCCAAAACAGACAGATTTATGTCAAAGTTCTTGATGACCAACCAAAGGTTAAGGGTAAGACCCTACTGTCGAAGACAGCATACTTGGGTGAGACAAAACATGGAGAGATCTCATCAGAATCTGGAAGAGGGTCAGTCCCCAGACAGTTAGTCTAGTGCCAGAGGGTACTCCACGAGCGACTGGAGGAAAATGACCAACATCTGTCCAAACAACTCACAGTTTAAGCTACCCAGCAGGAAACAACATGACACAATGCTCAAACAAGTGCAGTAGTGGCACATAGCCATGGTGGGTAACCAACTGCTCTTAATTTGACTAATAGATCCACTCAGTGGAATGGAACTCATTGCTGGAATGGGTAAATAAGTCCAAACCAGGTACACAAAATGATCCCAGTCTCGAAGATCAAGCTCTCACCAAATGTGGGCTAGAAGAGGTCCTACGCATATAAAATTCTCTATAAAATAACTATGGCCATTCCATCTATCTAGTACTAATTTCTCTCTCTGTTGGAGAATTTGCTTATCTTTTTCAGATGGACGACGAACCTGAAGGAAGGATAAGCCTATCACACCTCACCAGGGCCCCAGCTGAAACCATAGAGTAATGTTGGGAAAGGGCAAGAGTACAGCTTTCTTGGTGAACACCACACCAGAAAAAGGCTGAAGGAGATAAACACAGAGAACTTCCAACTCCTACTAAGCCAGATATCCAGAGACACAGAGGCTCCCAAAACCTTACCACTGAAGTAGAACTAAAATGATCACAGCGTGGCTCAGGGAAATTTGTGGAAGAGGGGGCCGAAAGAGTGTTAGAGCCACAAGTTGGTTCACTATGCACAGAGACTTGGCCTATCCCCCATAATTTTTGACTATCCCCACAGTGCAAGAACCACATTCCCCATTGATTATGGTCCCTTTGGAGGGGGGAGGACAGGGAGGAGGATAATGGAGTCACCAATATGAATGTAAAATTAGAATAATATAAACAAAATAATAAATTATTTAAAAAATAATAAAATGCATAGTAACAAATTTAACAAAAGCAATGTGAAATGTGTACTTAACATGGAAATGTTTAAATAAAGTATATATCTAAAATAATGAAAAGGCCTCTGATGTTAAAACATCAGAAGATTTACTACTGTTCTCATGATACTGAACTCCAAACTGAACTACAATTCCACTCAATACCTTTGTATCAATAGGTGAACATCATACATATTATTCTGTATGTAGTATTTATATTTTATTTAAAAATCTAGGAGGTTCCATAAGAAAGTAATGAAAGCCTAGACATATCTATGTTATCTAGTGGTTAAGTTGAAACTGGATGAATATAAGAAACAATAGAATAGTTTTAAAATTGTTTATAAATTTGTTTTTCCATATGTATTAAACATTCTGCCATATACAGTGCATATATGTATACATACATATAGATAGATATAGAAGAAAGAGAGGAGAAATAGAGAAGGAAGGAAATAGAATGTGAAGAGAGAAAAGAGGAAACAAACAGAGGAGGAAAATAGACATAAAAGGGAAGAGGCAAGAAGAGAAAAGACACATGAGAAAGAAAGAAGAGAGAGCGAGAAACGTGAGAAAAAAGTGGCAGAAAGATGTAGGAGCTATTGCATTCTGTGGGGGGGATAAAGAGAGAGAAGTTCTTCTCTCTCTCTCTCTCTCTCTCTGTGTGTGTGTGTGTGTGTGTGTGTATGAGAGAGATAGAGAGAGAGAGAGGTGGGGGAGAGACACGTTCTTCAGTTCCATTACGGATGACAGTAGACAAGACTAGATTTGTAGAATTAGACAAAAGTTGTTTAATTCAAAAATTAAAGATAAAAGTAGGCACAATAATTTATGCAGGGGTGTAAAGAGAAAGGATGCCATCCTATTTAATTATGATAGTATTAGAATGCCTTTATTCCCATCTGCCAGCTGGAGCTATGAATCCCCTTTGTATCTCTATCTGCTGTTTTCTGACACCACAACTGCTGACCCAAAGTGTGAGAAAATCTAAAGAAAGTGTGCTCATTTAAGAATGATGCTCCTTCTCAAAGGATCTCAAAGGCAGGGAGAGAATCAAAACCAGCACAGGGCTTTCTGAAAGGGTATTTGTATATTCTTCATTTAACATCATGTATATGAATGCAGGAGGCAGAACTTTAGGAAGAGTGACACAATTATGTCGTCTTTAACTGGCCTTCTATATTTATCCAGGCTTGAAGTCAGCACAATGTGGGAAAGCATTTGTTGAATAAGTTTCATGGGAAGAAGGTGGGAAGGAACATTTTGGAATTCTAATCAATCTTCTTGATTTCTCTTTGTCCACCTATTCATTCCATACATCTTTCTAAACTGAATGAATTATAAACGACCACTGCTTAATTGCTTTGAGACATGGACCCCTGCACAGGTGGGAATGGATGTGCTCATGTATGTCAGAATAAGAATGGTGTGGCCAGGTGTGCCTGCCACTCAGGATACCAGCTGTCTAAAGACAAGAAGGCCTGTGAAAGTAGGAGGCTAAGACTGATGGCTTAATTGTGTAATTGTCTGAAATTTTGAGGTAGGCAGTTTTGAATAATTGGAACAGCTGGGAGAAAAGGTATTTTCATTTATGCCAAAAAATAACATTTATATTATTATTTGATCATTCTGCATGGTATTTTATATTATGAAAACTCAGTGAAATTTTTAGTTATAATAAAAAAATTACCTAGTAGTTTCAGAATTAATGCTTTCTGTTTTCTGTGTTTTAGGATGAAGTAGATTCCAGAATTAATATTTCAAAACCTTCTGTAGCCACATAGGGAGTTTTTGATTATAGACTACAGAAGGTGGGAATAACCTTTGAAAAGCAACTATGTGCAAATGAGTGCTCTCAGAAGTTAGGGATAATTAAAGTGAAAAAAATAAAAAAAGAAACTCTATCAATACAAGGTTACACATTTCTGCTTCCTCGAAATAGCAAAACAGACATACTTCAATTCAAAGATGAAAGTAATAACTTATTTCATGACCATCACTGATAAATGAAGTTCATTCCTGTGGGAAAGCCTTTGTTTTAATAATTTCTAGGAAACCTCAGAATCCTCCTTTTTTGTCTTGACATTCTTGTGAAATAAGAAACAGTTTATTTGGATTAATTATAAAAACACCAAAATGGTTCCTGACTTATGGGACTGATAAACATTTTGAGCAATTGAAAAGGAATTAGACATACAAATTCGTGTGTAGTTTTTATTCTTCCATTCAAAACAAGGAAAAATTGATATGAGGTTTTCAACATATTATCTGACAAAGGCCTGTATGCTCTGTTCCTGTGATTACATAGGAGTAGCTTCTCTGCATTTAGTAGAAAGGAAGAACAGAACAGGATCTTATGAAATATTTGTTGAAAACAGACAAATTATATAAAATAATAGGTCACTATCATTGTTTCAACCTTCTATTTTAGTATCTGATACATTAATCCTAGAGAATCTATCTAATACTACTGCATACTTGCATACAACAGAATGGGGAAGATGATGCAAAGGAGAAGCACTAGAAGAAAACAATGATTAGAACTCTCTTTAACAAGAAAGTCCAAAGATTATCTGGACTATAAACTTGAAGTTACACAGAATGAAAGTGATCACTTGTGTCTCAGTTCAGTAATGGCACCAGCATTTATTCAGCCTGCTTTGTAAAACTGATGGACAGGGCTGGAGAGATGGCTTAGCGGTTAAGGCGCCTGCCTGCTAAGCCTAAGAACCCGGTTCCAATCTCTAGGTCCCACGTTTAGCCAGATGCAAAGTGACGCAAGTGCACAATGTCACACTTGGCCACAAGGGGGCACACACATCTGGATTTTGTTCACAGCAGCTGAGAGACTGCTGGCGCGCCCATTCTCAGTCTCCCTCTCCCTCTGTCTCTGTCTGTGTCTCTCTCCAAAAATTAAAAAAAAAAAAAAAACTGATGGACAAAGACCATGTAATTCATAGGTTACTATATAGAAAATCCCCAAATCGCCATTTCTTATGGTTCATCTACTTTAAAACAGAAAGATGGTATTTGTGTTTGAGTATATAATCTATGGACTGGAGGGATGGCTCAGTGGGTAAAAGTTCTTGCTGCACAAACATGATGACCTGAGTTTGGATCCCCAGAATTGGTATAAAGCCAGAAACAGTGATCTGCCCAAAATTCCAGCCTTCCTGAGGAAAGATGGAAGGCAGAGTAAAGAGATTCTCTAGATAATCATGGGCCAGCCCTCTGTCTTAATCAGTGGTGAATAATGAGAAGTCCTGCCTCAAACAAGATGAAGGCAAGGAACAATACCTGGGGTCATATTCGGACCTCAATATGTGCACCCTAGTATGTGTCTACAGAGAGAGAGAGGTAGAGAGAGAGAGAGAGAGAGAAATAAAGACACACAGAGAGACAAAGAGGGAGATACAAAATTATCTATCTGTATTGTTAATGTTTGCATTAGGACTATTGTTTTAGTTTTCTCTTTTTATTATTTTAGAGAGAGAGAAGAGAGAGAGAAAAGAGAGAGAATTGTCACACCAGGGCCTTAGCCACTGAAATTGAATTCCAGACACTTGCACCACCTAGCGGGCATGTGCGACCTTGTGCTTGCTTCACCTTTGTTCATCTGCCTAACTTGGGATCTAGAAAGTCAAACATGGACCCTTATGTTTTGCAGGCAAGCACCTCAACTTCTAAGCCATCTCTCCAGCCTTCTTTTCTCTTTTTTTCCTGATTAATTGGTAGAAATATTGTTGAGCATAAGACCAAAACTAGATATAAATTCATGAGCAGTTGGTTTATGTACAAATGCCCCTTAATGTGAATAATATATAATCTATTTTACTTATTATTACATTCAATGATAGGACTTATGTGGAGTGGAATTGTTGCCTAATTTAAGTCTTAATCATAGCTGCTAGGACAGCTGTTGTGTCTTTCCACAGATGTAAATGAGTGTACCAAAGGGCTTGCTGTCTGTGGTCATCATTGTGTGAATTCAGCTGGCTCTTTTACTTGTGCCTGAAGACCTGGCTTTGAATTAGGAGCTGATGGAAGATGCTGGTACCATAAGTTGAGACAATTTCAACTGTAGAAATAGGAGACAATTTACAAGTGTCAAGCAAGAGTAAGGATCAAAAGAACAATACTCAGTGTCTTGAAAGAGGAGAAGCTCTTGCACATGTCTTCCACTGCAATCGCGTGAGGACAGGTGCTTAGAAGTGCAACCTCTTTTATTTTATTGCTGAGGAAACTTAAGTCAAATAGAAATAGCATACTTGAGTTGCTTTCTGATTGCTTTAAATTAATATCTAGCCTAAAACTACTTAAGGAAGAAAAGGGTTTATACAGTTTAGAGTTCCAGAGAGATGCATTCTATCTTGGTGGAGATGACAGGAATGGGAAACCAGCTTCTCACATTTGCAGTCAGCAAAGTGGATGAACAGGAAGTGGGGACAAAGCAGAAAACCTCAAAGCCTACCCTGAGTGATCCACTTCCTCGAACAAGGCTCCACCTCCTAAGTTTTCCACCACCTTCCTAAATGGGTAATAAGTGTTTAAGCATGTGGGTCATTTTACATTCAAACCATACCATTCACTCAGTCAGGAAGGGCAGAAATCTCTGGTTTTCTGACTTGGAACCAGCAACCCAGCTCATGACTGTTTTTGTGAAGTACAATCTTCTTTTTTTTTTTTTTTTTTTTTTTTTTTTTTTTTTTTTTTGAGGTAAGGTCTTACTGCAGCCCAGGCTGACCGGGAATTCAGGCTGGCCTCAAGCTCACAGCAATCCTGTTACCTCTACCTCCCAAGTGCTGGGATTAACTGCAGTTTTTTGTATTCTTTATCACCTATACCATGCAATATTTACTCGACACTAAAATCGTCAATGTAAAACTCAAGGAACAGAAAATAGCAGGAGTGAAGATGACTGCAGAGAAGGATCAGCTGCAGACTATAATTCCATGCCTGACCTATTGCATGCTCCAAAGTGTGTTTTTACTCTGGCCTTTCTCCTCCCTCCATCCCCAGCATTCATCACACCTCTTTAAGAAGCTTACCCTATTCTAACTTCTCTTTGACCGTTCACACATGGGGTCTTCCCCTCTGGAAAGTTATCATCTCTATTGTCACCTCAACTCTGTTGCATGATTTAACATGTTCCATTAGGAATATATTTAAAATATATAAGTGATTATATATTTAAAATTATAATCTGTGGAGTTATCAGAAATAGATGCCATTGCAAATATTTCCTTCTCAAAGAGGTTGCTCACAGCCACTGTTTAATCTATAGATGGACACATAGTCAATTCTACTAAGTTTAGACCCACCTAATCCAAATTCTCTCTAAATTTTCCATCCTCACTCACCTCTTCCCATTTCATGCTTTGTCAAGTGAAAAGACTTTTCCTTTTTCCGTAACAGTTTTCTTCCTCTATGCCTTAGTCATTTTTGGTCCATTTATTTTCCTCTATCTTCTCCATTGTAAGATCCCACCTTCTTGCAGTAACTTCTGCCCTTTTTTCTCCAGTACCTTGTCAAATGAATTTGTCTATTTGCAATGCCAGTGCGTGCTAATTGAAAGTTGTTTTAAATTCAATAAATTTTGCTTAAACCCAAGATGATTCAGCAGTATGGCTATAAAAGTATCACATGGGAAAATATTCATTCCTAGTAATATGATGAAGGGGGCCTTTATCCATTTATCTATTTTCACTTTGTTCATTATCACTTATCCTCTCAATATCTTTGCTTTTGTAATATCCCCCCAATTTTCTGAATCGTCAGCTGTCTTCTGAATTATCATTAGCAAAATGTCAACATAGCTATGTGTTTTCTATGTTTAAAATACAGTCAAATAAACCCATATCTCACTAGAATTTTTTCTGAAAAGTTTTTTCCCATAATTTATTTTTATTTATATTATTCTGATTTTACATTCATAGTGTTGGCTCCCTTATCCTCCTCCCTGTCCTCCCTCTTCCAAAGGAACTCTCATCAATGGGGAATGAAGAGGGGGCAGAAAGAATGTTAGAGCCACAAGTTGGGGCATTATTCCCAGAGACTTGGCCTACTGAAAAGTTTTTGTTCACTAAAATCAATATCTCCTCTTTTTCACCTTGCATTTCTTTCATCTGCTCATGTTAACCAGTGTCGCGCTCGCCTCGACCAGCAAGGAAGACGCAACGCTCGGACTCTTCTTGAAGCAGTTTATTCAGGAACCTTGAACAATCTTCTGACAACAATCTTCTGACTGACTGACTGACTGACTCACTGACTGACTGACTGACTCACTCACTCACTCACTCACTGCCCCACTCACTCACTGCCCGACTCACTCACTGCCACTCACTGACCCACAGACTCACTGCTCACTCACTGACTCTCTCACTGGTTCACTGACTCACTCACTCACTGACTGCCTCACTCTCTGACTCACTGCCCCACTACTCCCAGGACAAGCCCGCCCAAAGCTTAAGAAGCCTTTGAACAGCCAACCCTGGTAAGCCACGTGGTGAATGCAGATAGGTCCACATATGTGGAAGCAAGCCTAGATCACGGGCCAAGCCAAATAAGGACTTGTTTATCCAGGAGAGCACTCGCCATCGGGAAGGCGGAAGGCGGAAGCCAGCACCATCTTTAAGGCGCGGCACCTCGCAGCTCTCTACAGTTCCCCCTTTTATGTTTTAAAACAAGCCACAGGTAAGAGTAGAGGTCTGATCTCTGATGATGCGTATTTTTGCAACCCTGATGCCTTTTTCTCAGAGGCGGGATCTGGGGCATCAACCCGCATGCAATCAAACATGCTCTTCTCTGGATTTCTAGGGCTAACCCAGAGTGCAGTGCTTAGCCTCGCAACCTGAGCAGGAAGAAGATTAACTTTTAGTTGTAGCCAGCCAGACTTAGGGGGACTGTGCAGCCTCTATGGCAGTAAAGGCTTGAATGATCATAGCTGCATCCCGTCATTGCGTGACCCTGATTTTACACAGACACCACAAGCAAACCAGAGAGACCGGTAACAGAAGGCCTGCTAAAGAGCACCCAAACCCGCCCATTCCTTCAGATGATTCATAGCGGAGATCAGCCAAGATGACAATCCAGATGCAAAAGAGAGGTCCATGCAGGTAGAATTCACATTAACTACTGCCAGTCTCAGTTCTCTTAAGGTATCTTCAAATTCAAGCGACCAATTCTGTAATAGAAAACTAGACAAAAATCTGGATAAATTTGCAGCCCTAGTATAATCCAAGGTCTTTTAACAACATTAGCAAGGAGAAACTAAAACAATGCAAAAACTCAACCACCATCAGCAGTCATCAATTTGCATTTTTTACAGTCTTTCCTCAGGCATCCTCTCCATTGTTTTAATGTAAATCAAGTCAGGACACCTTCCTTCCACCTTCCTTAAGATTGCTAATGCGTTGACAAGAGCAGCTTCAGTAACCTAAAACCTCAGTGCCTCTGCTTTTACCTTGCTTGAGATTTTCCAACTTAAAATCTTAAAATCTCAGTCCGATATCTTTAGCCAAGCACATCAGTCCATTACAAATTTAACCTTGATCAAACTTTCTGGGCCTGGATAGCAGAACGTAGCCATCCCTTATGCCAGTAGCCCAGTTCCAACAAAGTCCTCTGCAGTCTTTCCTTCCCCTTTTCATTGTTTGCCTTTTCCGACCTTTCTTCCTCGAGGCAGTTCCTCACTAACCTCCAGATCGATCTTACCCCGCCCTTAAGCGTGCCTTGGTCTGCTGCAATTTTTCCCATGAAGGGATTGTAAGACTTCCAGAGCACGCAAACCAAGGGGCTATGGCATCACATTCCTCCAGGAACCTCTCCAGGGTACTCCCCTTTATCTTTAAGTTTTTTGAACGAAGCAGCTCATTCAGAGGCAAAAAAAATTGGGTGCGAGTGAGAAGCGCCCATGGCTACACTTGCAAAAAATTCTTTTAAAACTTTTACTTTCGGTTCGCTACACCGCGAACTCTTCCTGCTCCCTCTTTTTCTACCGAGAGGAGCAAAATTCCCCGCTTTTGTCGCGGATTCCCACCTTACCTGGGAACTTTCCCTGTTTTTGTCGCGGATTCCCACCTTACCTGGGAACTTACCAGTGCACTGCCCTGACTGCAGAAAGTTCTGAGTCCCTCTTCGGATTCTTCTTTCAACAGTTTATTCAGGAACCTTACTTTTTCTTTTAGATGTTTTACTCGAGCGCTCTTCTCTCACCTCCTCTAAAATTTTTTTTTTTTAAACTGCTTCTGAATCATTCTCGTTTGCCCTATGTAATATGACTAGACACACTACAACACAAATACACCACATGAGGTTAACCAACTTTTATACACTAATAAGACACACGAACAAATATACATTAATTGGCCAGCTATCATTCTTAAGAAATCTTCTCACTGCGTTTCCTCTAAGGAAACCTTATTGTGGCGCCTTTTAACTTTAATACTGGAAGATGTATTGCCCATTTTGCTATGGGACCTTATCGTCTCTCTACCGGAAAACTTGCCTTTACCCTTTTTGTCCACTTACCTGGAACTTACCAGCTAGCTGCCCTGCAAGTTCTGAGTTCCCCGTACGGGCCACCACTTGTCGCGCTCGCCTCGACCAGCAAGGAAGATGCAACGCTCGGACTCTTCTTGAAGCAGTTTATTCAGGAACCTTGAACAATCTTCTGACAACAATCTTCTGACTGACTGACTGACTGACTCACTGACTGACTGACTGACTGACTGACTCACTCACTCACTCACTGCCCCACTCACTCACTGCCACTCACTGACCCACAGACTCACTGCTCACTCACTGACTCTCTCACTGGTTCACTGACTCACTCACTCACTGACTGCCTCACTCTCTGACTCACTGCCCCACTACTCCCAGGACAAGCCCGCCCAAAGCTTAAGAAGCCTTTGAACAGCCAACCCTGGTAAGCCACGTGGTGAATGCAGATAGGTCCACATATGTGGAAGCAAGCCTAGATCACGGCCCAAGCCAAATAAGGACTTGTTTATCCAGGAGAGCACTCGCCATCGGGAAGGCGGAAGGCGGAAGCCAGCGCCATCTTTAAGGCGCGGCACCTCGCAGCTCTCTACAAACCAGGTTTCCTTCTCTATCCCCTATGGTCTCTTCCATCTCTAATCCTCCATGCTCAAATCCACTTCAGTGCTCCCATAGTCTCTTCAATCTCTATCCCTCCATGTTGCTAAATTAAATCATACATCCCCTGGTTTTATCCTACTTTATCTCTGAGTAACATTCAATAGTCTATTCTTCAATCAATCATTGTTCTTGAAATGTTCTCTTCCCTTCTGTCTTCCTACAGTTTCCTAGCTTTTCTTTTCATATCTATTCCATGTTAATGTCAACTTTATATTTCCATGTCTCCTCTTTTAACTACATGTGAATTTACTTCCTATATACTCCATGGTTTCCTTCGCATAAGTGAAAGGCAACATTGCAAATTGCATAGAGCCAATACTGAACTGTTAATTTACAAGTCTTGGCCCAAAGATTTTTTCCACCTTTTCATATCTCTATGAAAATTCCATCAGTGCTGAGGCCAAGCACCTAATAACACATATCAGTAAGTGATAGAGCCGTTACTTGAACTCTGGTATTTCAGTTCTGCATAGAGTAGACTGTCACCTTCAACCTGTCTGTAAATGTGTTATAAGTATGAAAAATGAGATTAAAGATAGTAAGAAATAGAACGAATATTTTAACATTTTTACCTGAGACCCCCCATTAATAGATATTGCTAACATCACTAAATTCATTGTTTATTTAGTGTTTTCTTTTCTTTTTTAAACATATTTTATTTTTAATTTATTCATATATTTGAGAGAGAAAGAGTCAGAGAGAGAAAGAGAATGGATGTATCAGGGCCTCCAGCCACTGCAAACAAACTCCAGAACCATATGCTACCTTGTGCATCTGGTTTACGTGGGTTCTGGGAAATCAAACCTGGGTCCTTTGGCTTTGCAGGGAAGCGTCTTCACCACTAAGCCACCTCTCCTGCTCAAGTCATTGTTTTTTCTCCATAAAATACTATGCTTCTTGGCTTGCCAATGTTGCCTTAAAGTCTATTGGTATATTTCTACTATGTATATATTTCAGTTTCCTTGCAGTAATAGTTGCCTTTTAAAAAGCAAACTAAATAAAAGGGGAGAGAAAAAGGACTTCTAATTAAGATACAATTTCTTATGTAGTCAGTCTTTTCTGAATGCCTAGAGGATTCCTTTAGGGAAAGAAAAATATGTATAGATTTTTTCTTATTATTATTTTGTCTATAAATATAGGCAGAATTTTAGGGATGAGTATAACTTATGAATGTGTAAAATGAATCTTGCAACCTGACTAGCACATTCTCAAGTATCATGAAAGAGGGGATGATTATTAATAATGGGTGTGAGATATAAGCTTTCTGAGGACAATACTTGGAAAAGCAAGTTGCTCTAGAGTGAAATATGTTAGGGAAAGTACATTTTCACACTTATTTCCCTATTTGACTATTTAGCTAAATTATTTTCTGCAGTCATCTCTAGCTCAAAATTTACTAGTGAAATATAAACCTTTCTCAGTGAAAATTTTAATTTTGAAGTAGGTTAAACCCATGATCAGAGAAAATATTTTCAATGTGGTGATTCTGAAGCACTGGACAGTGCATTAGGGTACTTGCTTTACTTTTTTATTTCCTAGGAAAAGGACTTTTATTTCGGCAATTTCTTCTGAGAAGTCTTAAAACACTTCATAGTATAAGCATTAAATTCTTACAATGTGCTATCAATTAACTTTCAAACTTTTGTGATTAGAATTTGGAAAGTTCCAGATATTTCATAGAGCAAACTTTCATCAAAAGAATATGTAATAGAAATTAAAATTTTATTGGATAAATATGTAAGAAATATTTTATTTATCAGACAAACAATATATTTGCTACCTATGAGAAGCAGAAAGGTACATTTAGAGTTTTTAATATGACTTTTAAAGTATGAAAACAGATCATTGCTTATCATCTCATGAAGAACTAAAAAAATCTCAGCTTATTTCTAGTGGGCAGTTACAGATGTGAATTTGGACTTGTTTTAATCTTATTTTTTTCAATGAATAGTACAATTATTTACATGTGATTTAAATGACCTCTATCATATTTAGAGCTATCTTAGCACAACATCCCAGGAAAATAGCAAGAATAGGAGGAACCTACACAGAATTCTTCAATTTGATGCTTTTATTGGTTTTTTTGAATTGAGTCAGCAGAAAATTGATCATAGTTTCCTGACCTTGAAAATAACTTACTTCAAAGATTCAAACTCTAACTCCAATACAAGATAGACAACAAAGAGAAATTTGTAAAGCTGATCAAGTAAAGGCATTAGGCAATGGTAAGCACAAAACTGAATTGGGGTTCTGGACAAGGAATGAAAGAGGAAAGGTACGACTTCTTGATGTGTACGTTTTCCAGGAGAAGTAAGTGCTCTGTCCATATGTCGAGATTCACTGACTCAATCAACAAGTGCTTACTGGACAGCTAATTCAGGCCACAGACAGTTTTAGTACAAGGGATACAATGATGAAACAGACAGCCAAGGTTCCTGCCCTTATGGTACTTAAATTCATACAGGAGAAATATAGTCATCAAATAATGCACTTTTACTTCAGATAGTGATAATGTAGGTTGCCTATTACTAATTCAAAAATTTAAAACTCAAAGTGACTTCAACTCAAAATATTCTGAGTATGAACATAACCTCACAATGAAAAAATACCATACCTGACCTCCTGGGAGGGTTATATTAAAACACGCATGCACACTAAAAATATGCATGTAGCTTCAGGCTGCATGCATAAGGTAAATATGAAACACAATGAAATTAGTTTAGAAGTGCGTCTCATCCTCACTATAGCTCTGAAGCTATTCCAAAATCATAAAAAAAAAGCCAGTTGTGGTGGTGCAGGCCTTTAATCCCAGCACTTGGGAGGCAGAGATGGGAGAATTGCTATGAGTTTGATGTCACTGTGAGACTACATAGTAAATTCCAGGTCAGCAGGGGCTAGAGCCAGAACCTACATCAAAAATAAATAAATAAATAAATAAATAAATAAATAAATAAATAAATAAAATCATAAAATATCAATACCTAAAACTTTCTAGCTCAAGTAAGAGAAACCCAACCTGTTTGATGGAAAAGAAGGTCCAGGAAGAAAACAGTCAGAAGTAAGACTCTAAGGGAGGCTTGAGCTTCATGTGTTCAGGAAATAGTTCAAAAGCCAATCCAGGCTGGAAAGACTGAATCCAGGGAACAGATAAATGCTCAAATCAAAATGAAAGGCAGGAACAGAAACGCCACTTCATAGAGAATATTGACAATAGCAAGATACTAGGATTTTATTTCAAATGTGAGGACAAGGTACTGGGTAGTTTTGAACAATTTGTAGTTTGATATTATTTTCATTTAAAATCAACATGACTACTCTATAAGTAATATACAGTGGTGGGTATGTGTGTGTGTAAGCAAGATTAGAGTCATCCACATAAACTATGGTGGGGGTGTGAAGTAAGACTGTAGCAGTGCTTGCCTATCAACCATAAAGACCTGAGCCACTCTATAAAGGTTGCTTAGTGGTTAAGGCACTTGTCTGTGAAGCCTAAGGACCCAGGTTTGGTTCTGCAGTATCCGTGTAAGATGGATGCACAAGGTGGCACATGTGTCTGGAGTTTGTTTGCAGTGGCTAGAGGCCCTGGTGCGCCCATTCATTCTCATGATGACAGATAGATAGATAGATAGATAGATAGATAGATAGATAGATAGATAGATAGATAGATAGATAGAGATAGATAGATGATAGATAGATAGATAGATAGATAGATAGATAGATAGATAGATAGATAATTGATAGATAAATAGATATCTGCCTCCTTTTCTCTCTCTCTCAAATAAATAAATAAGTTAAAAAAATAAATAAACAAAACCTGAGCTCAATTGCCAGAACCTACACTAAAAATGTGTATGTGGTAGCACACACTTGTAATCCCACCACTGAGGAGACAGAGACACTCAGATCCCAGGGTTCACTAGTGAGCAAGTGAAAGATCCTCTCTTACATAAGATGTGGACAGCAACTGAAGAACAACACTTGAAGTTTGACCTCCACACATATACATTTGCATATGCACCCACTCTCTGTCTCTCTCTCTCTACACACACACACACACACACACACACACACACGAATTAATTTCAGTTTGGGAAGCCTGTATTAAGAGATAAGAGATTTGCTATGAACCTTTACATAGATTTTATTTTTTGTTTTGGAGAGAGACACAGAGAGAGACAGACAGAGAGAGGGAGAGGGAGACAGATAGAGATGGGTGCACCAGCAGGCTCTCAGCTGCTGTGAATGAACTCCAGATGTGTGCGCCCCCTTGTAGGCAAGTGCAGCATTGCGCCCTTGCATCACTTTGCATCTGGTTAAACGTGGGACCTGGAGATTGGAACTGGCGTTCTTAGGCTTAGCAGGCAGTCACCTAAACCGTTAAGCCATCTCTCCAGCCTGATTATTGTGTAAACATTAGTTTTATCTTTTCCCTCTGAAAATACCTAGGTTTAGAATTGCAAAGTCAAAAGTATGTGTATTTTTAAGTTTATAAAAAATTGCCAAACTCTTTTTTAAATATCTAAAACCCTATGTTTAGACAATGGTTATTTAATCATATTTTAAATCAAACTTTCATTTTTAAGAAATGCATGAGGTTTCCAACTTTGAAAATACCTTAATAGTCATATAAAGTCCATTAATTTTCAAGCCTTTATGTAATTCAGTCCTTGTGTTAAAATGGGAAATCTCTCTCTCTCTCTCTCTCTCTCTCTGTATCTCTCCCTCTCTCTGTCTCTAATAAATAAATAAATAAAGATAAATCTTAAAAAAAACATTTTAGCGTGGTGGCAGATGCCTTTAATCCCAGCACTTGGGAGGCAGAGGTAGGAGAATTGCCATGAGTTTGAGGCCACCCTGAGACTACATAGTTAATTCCAGGTCAGCCTGGGCCAGAGTGAGACCCTACTTCAAAAAACCAAAATAATAATAATAATAAAAGAAACAATTTTAAAAGGGCTGGAGAGGTAGCTTAGAGGTTAAGTTGCTTGCCTGTGAAGCTTAAGGACCCAGGTTTGATTCTCCAGGTCCCACGTAAGCCAGATGCACATGCATCTGGAGTTCATTTGCAGTGGCTAGAGGCGCTGGTGTGCACATTCTCACTCTTTCTCTCTCTCTCTCTCTACTCCTCCCCCTCTCTCTGTCTCTAATAAATAAATAAATAAAAATAAAATCTTTAAAAAATGGGAAAACTAGGACTGGAGAGATGGCTCCGTGGTTAACAGTGCATCTTTGCAAAGTCTGACAGCCCGGATTGAATTTCACACTGCCCAAATAAAGCCAGGTGCACAAAGTACTGAATGCATCTGGAGTTTGTTATAATGCCAGGAGGCTCTTGAGTGTCCATACCCCCCTCCCTATCCCCTCTCTCTCCTCTCCCCTCGCCTTATAAATAAATAAAAATATTTTTAAAAGAGGAAAACCTCAGAATCAAATTATGAGATTATTTACTGAATATTATACAGTTCTAAAGTAACACGTCTTCCAACTCTAAATTTTGTGCATTTTCTACTTCATCACACAATACCATTCCTAGGAAAATTATTGCTATTGAGATAGGTTATATCATTATTCAAGTTTTTCTGTCTATAAGTGATATGATAGAGGAAATCCCTCTGAATTTGAGCACTCACTCTATTTTGACTATGGTCTTGGGCAAGTATTTTATCCTTTCTGAAGAGTTTTTTAATTTATTAAGCAAAAATATTAATATAGGATAAGCCTAAGTTGCATAATATGGACATCAATAAGTGCACTTACAATAATTTTATTCAGTTGTAATTTAGAATTAAAAAAAAATCTTCAGGGAGTGTTTATTTGAACTTCAGCTATATGTAATTAATCTGCAAGATTAGGTAAAACCTGGCCCGGGGAAGCCCAGCTTTTAATAACAAGCAAAGCCATGTATATTATTAAAGAGGTTATTCCTCAATCAAGCTCAATTCCCCCTACCCCCCACCTTGAGAAATAATAGGGGTTGTCTTTATGGGCTATAAAATAGCAGCTATGATTCTTCAGTACTTTATAGTAGTTCCTCATCAGATGAATGACAATGACAAGCATTTGTAAGGGAGACAGGGAAAGCTCAGGTCTGCATCATAATATTTTAACATATAATAAAAAGGAAAGGTTCACTTTTTGAGTCATTCCTTTGGTGTTCAAAGTTTACTTAGTCTTAAACTAGCTGTTACTTTCAACAATAACTTCATTAGCATAATCCTTCTTCAGTTCAACTAATCTTTGGAAACAAACTTTTGAACATCTGCTATGATCTGGCTAATGTAAGCTGACAGTGGCACAGTTGGATGGATCAGCCTTGACAGTGTATGCTTTGGGATCATACTAAGTGCTGTCTGCTGAAACAGGAGGCCTGGGTTGAGGGAGAATGATCTTGGGAATTGTAGCATATCTATGCAGCTTCAAAGAGGAAATGTGCTTTAAATGAGTGGCACATTCCCAAATAAGCTTTCTCTTTCTTTATTATCCTTCCTCTTCCTAAGCACTCAGGAGTTAAGATTGAGGGAAATGAACCAATGTGGACACTCTCAGTAAGAAGAGAGTGACCACAAGATGAAAAATATAGATTAAAAATTTAAAAATAGACAGTGTAGCGCTGGGAAGATGGCTTAGCAATTAAGCCATTTGCCTTTGAAGCCAAAGGACCCAGGTTTGATTCCCCAGGACCACATAAGCCAGATGCACAAAGTGGCACATGCATTTGGGGTTCATTTACAGTAGCTGAAGGCCCTGGCATGCCCATTCTCTGTGTGTGTGTTTCTCTTTCTTTCTCTCTGCCTCTCTCTCTCTCTCAAATAAATAATAAAATAGTCAGTGTATCTAAATACCATTATTGAAACACTCACTGTTGTGTTATTTCTTCACTTAGAAAAAAATCAGTGTCTGTCATGCCTGTGCACTCAGGACAACCAATATTGAAATGCTGAGACTGATGCTCACCAATGCACCCTAAATTAATGGCATATGCCCAGGGTTGCTGTAATACTTTTCAACATGAGTATATAATTTTTATATACATGAAAGTTGATTAGCAACTATGGTAGTTTGAATCAATGGCCCCTATATATTCAGTGTTTTATTAGTTTGTAGTTTGCATCTGCAGCCACCCGTCTGGAGGCAGCGTCACTGGGTGGATCTTAATGTGTGGTGGTGGGTTTGAGATTTCAATCTAAAGATATGCAAAGTGTGCCTAGCTGGAGTTCCTGAGGTGTGCTGTGCTGTGTGTGGCTTTTGTCTTTTCTCTCTCTCTTGCCTGGTCCTGTAAGAGCAGGCCAGCTACTTCTGCCATTATGGAACTTCCCCTGGATCCGTAAGCTTCAATAAATATCCCTTCCTCCATAACTGTGCCTGGTCTAGAAGTTCATCTCAGCGAATCTGAAGCTGTCTGCTACAGCAACAGGACGGCCAATTCATTGGTTGTATATACTTTCTTTCATTCCAAGGCATTTTAAATTTTTATTTATTTCTTTATTTGAGTGAAAGAAACACAGAGAGAAAGAGAGAGAGAGAGAGAATTGACTTGCCAGGTTCTCTACCCACTGCAGATGTGAATTCCAGATACATGTACATCTGGCTTATGTGGGTACTAGAGAATTG
This sequence comes from Orientallactaga sibirica, assembly GCA_036365145.1. Lineage (NCBI taxonomy): Eukaryota > Metazoa > Chordata > Mammalia > Rodentia > Dipodidae > Orientallactaga > Orientallactaga sibirica. Next base: position 15,691,647 of record JAEOAD010000008.1, read on the forward strand.
AACCTGGGTCCTTAGGCTTCCCAGGCAACTTAGTCATCTCTCCAGCCCCCCAAGGCATATTTAAATAATAGTTGTATGAACTCATAGAGATCAAAAAGGGTAGATAAGAACATATTAGTTGAGAACAATTAACCTATTTGTTTTCTGGTCATTGATTCAATATATATTGTTTTTTAATTTTTTTTTCTGAAAATCCCTTAGGGTAAGTATTCTTTATAATAGCTACTGGTGTGCTTATAATTAATTTTCTTTATCACTTGGATTTTTATTTGTAAGTTTGTTAATATTTCAGTGTGGCATAGATATGCATAATACCTGATAGCTCCTCAGGTCTTATACCTGCAAAGTGTTGATAAATTTCCAATAAACTTTGTCATGCTCAGGACAGGAAAAGCATTCCCCATTGTTGACACATATTCAGGTTTCTCTATTGTTATGTTAATAACCATCTTTTACTTGTTTTGGAAAGGGATTGATTTGGAAATTGCCAATAGCTGTGAGAAGAACAATGGCGGTTGTTCCCATCACTGTGAACATGCAATTGGTGGGCCCCGTTGTTCCTGTAACCATGGACACCAGCTTGATACAGATGAGAAAACATGCATAGGTAATGTTGGGTAAATGCCATCTTTATTCAAAAGCTGCCCTGGACTCATTTAGCTCTTTCATGTTAATATGTATTGCTATAATATGAGCCTCATCCCTCAGACTTCAGAGAGAACTAGATTAACTGTGCCTCAGCAATGATAAATGCAAAGGAAAAATTACATGGCAAAGATATCGTTATACTTTTATATATTTACCTTGACATTTAGATTGAAAACATTTTAACAAGATATAAGGGCTATTAAACCCATGGGAATAAAAACTATTATGTTTTATTTCAGTAAAATATCCTGACGTATATCTAACCTTGTTGTATTCCAACAACAGATGCTACCATCCATTACACTCTTTCCACTTCAAACAGAAACTAACTCATGTCCATTGGCTTTCAACACGATAACGATTTGGATGAATATTCAACTTTGATGTGGCAGATCACTATATTCCCAAAGAAAAATTTAAAAAGCAAATCATTTCTCGGAAATCCCAGCCGAAACCCATTCTTTATGGATAGCTTTGCCAGCACATCATTAGAATTTATATGATTTGGGACAATGAGAAAAATAAATCCCACATGAACCTTCATAGTAAAATGTTTCATGCAGACCTTCTTTAAAAACATACTATAAATAAGTATAGTGAGTATTGACTTACAGGACTCTAACTGGTTCTGAGGCATTTTTAAGTTCTTACATGGTGATTTGCCATCATTCTTCTGTGGTGCTATGTATTTCCTGTCTTTCAAATTATGATGCAAGTGCTAAAAGTATCTTTTGTCATTTCTATTATTCAGTATGATAAGATACAATTTAAATGATTAAGAGGTAAAATTTAATGGCTTATGAATTAGGTTATTACATGTACTTCTTTTTATTTGTGTGTCTGTCTGTTTGTGTGTGTGTGCACTGATGTGCAAGATCTGTTCACAAATGTTCAGAGGTCAGAGGAAGAAGTTAGGTGCCCGCCTCTATCACTCTTCATTTCCTTGAGACAGTCTCTCACTAAACCTGGAACCTCTCATATTTTTTTTGTTAGACTAGCTGTCCAGGGAGCTGCAATGTTCCTTCTGTCTCCACCCCACATCAAAGCTGGAGTTATAGGCATGTGTGACCATGTATGGCTTTTTATATGGGTGCTGGAGATCAAATTAATGTACCCATGCTTGTGCAACAAGAGCTTTTTAACCTGCTGAGCCATCTCCCCAGACCCTTTTACATGTATTTCCTGATACAACATAGCTTTCTACAGTTCCACAAATCTACAGTGGTTAACTTCTTAAACTCAGTTTATTTCCTTGGCTCTTATTATGTAAGGGAAAATGATATTTTTCTGTCTTATTAATGTTTATATTAACTTAAGAAATTAAAAATGTATGTCCTTTCTCTCCCTTTCTTCCTTCCTTTCTTCTTTCTTTCCTTTCTGCCTTCATTCCTTGTTTCTCATTAAGTACTAGATAAGGAAAAGTAAATTTTGCTAAACCTTTTCTTTGTTGTGATTTTGTATCTTTATTTTTTGAAAAGTACAATTTGATAACTTTCTTATTTGTAGCTACAGAATATAACACCTATAGGGTAACATACAGAAAATTTCTTATTTATGAGATTTCAGCAGTCAACATGACAATGTTATATTTATTAAGGTTCATTTTTACTTCATTTTTACAACAATAAAAAATAATACTTAAATTTAAAGAACAGCTATTCACTAGAGCCATGTCCTTTTCAGGGCAAGTTTCTTATTTTCCTGGGAACAAATTAAAGCCACTGATGTTTTATAAAATCACTTTTGCAATTTAAAATGTTCATATCAATGATTTTTTGAATCTGTGAATGTACACAGAAACTGCAAAACACTTCATTCACTATATGTGGTCCGTCTTGCCAAAATGTACAAGTTCATTAGTACTAAAACCTGGAGAGCATTTTCAAACAAAAATTGATAAGAAGTTGTATTAGGTGCTGTCTGGTCTCAAACAGTGACTTCATTAAACCTAACAATTGACCAGTTGCCATGTATTTTGTTTTAATTTTTAAACTTTAATGGTTTATGCAATGACTATGTATGTAAGGTAGATAGATAAGGTGAGATTTTTTTTTTACTTTGATTCATTTCTGAAGTCAGAGATGAAATGTTTAATTATTTTGCCTGGCTACATTTGGTGTTTTGGTTTTGACTGGAGCTTAAGTCTTATGTGCAAATGAATGGTGCATTATGTCTGTGTAGTTAGTCATACAACATGGTACATATTGGTCAAATTAGGTCAAATATGATAATCAGAAGGAAGACATATTGAAAGAGAAAAATAAGCTAGAAAATTTCAGAACTTCTTAATATGAATAAAAATATTTGAAAACAGGTCATATGAAATTTGAAACAAAGGTACTTTTTTGCATGTTCATGTCTTTGTGGGCACACAGGTGTGTGGGTTTTTGTGATGCTTGTGGAGGCCAGAGGTCAGAATCAGGTAGGTGTCTCCCCCAATTGCGCTCACTTTACACTTTGACATGTGGTCTCTCACTGAAACCTAGAACCCATGGATTCACCTCAACTAGCCACTGAACCCAAAGGATTCCTCGTCCACCTCTCCAGTGCACACCAACAACACCCAGCATTTTACATGGGTATTTAGGATTCAAACTCAGGTCCTCATGCTTGCAAAACAAGTGCTTCACCCACTGAGCCATTTCTCCTTTAGCTCCCCACCCCCAACATGATGTTCTTTAAAGAAAGTTCTATAATAGGGGCTGTAGAAATAGCTTAGTTGTTAAGGCGCCTGCCTTCTAAGCTTAAGAACGCCTGTTTGATTCTCCAGGTCCCATGTTTAGCCAGATATAAAGTGACACAAGGGCACAATGCCACACTTGCCCACAAGGGGACACACATGTGTGGAGTTCGTTCACAGCTGCTGAGAGACCGCTGGTGCGCACATTCTCTCTCTGTCTCTTTCTCTCTCTCTCTCTCTCTCTCTCTGTGTGTGTGTGTGTGTGTGTGTCTCTTTCTCTCTGTCTCTCTCTCTCTGTCTCTCTCTCTGTCTCTTTCTCTCTCTGACTCCCTCCAAAGAAAGAAGAAAGAAAGAAAGAAAGAAAGAAAGAAAGAAAGAAAGAAAGAAAGAAAGAAAAAGAGAGAAAGAAAGAAAGTTTTTATAATAAGGCTGGAGAGATTGCTCAGTGGTTAAAGTGTTTGCCAGCAAAGCCCGAGTTTGATTCCCCAATATCCACATAAAGTCAGATGCACAAAGGGGCACATGCATCTGAAATTTGTTTGCAGTGGCTGGAGGCCCTGGCACACCTATTCTATTTCTCTTTTCTCTCAATCTCTCTCTGCTTGCAAATAAATAAATAAATAATATAAATTAAAAATAGGTATATATTATTAGGAAGAATGATGATTCAGACAGTTTTTGAATAATAGGAGTAAAGTAAGCAGTCTTCTCATAAGAAAGAAAATGTATCCAAGGTTGCTCATAAAATAATCCTCAGACAAGAATCCAAGATTGCTCATAAAATAATCCTCAGACAAGAAATGTGTCAATTCTGTGGTACAGTTATGTTCCTTCCTAGTTGAGACCCATATACTTAGAAATTCTAGTTTTATGAAGACTGTTTTTTTTTATTTATTTTACATATTTATTTGAGAGAGAGAGGGAGAGACATAGGCAGGTACAAAGAGAAAGAATGGGCATGCCAGGGCCTCCAGCCACTGCAAAAGAACTCCAGATGCAAGTTCCCCTTTGTGCATCTGGCTTACATGGGTCCTGGGGAATCGAACCTGGGTCCTTTGGCTTTGCAGGCAAGCGCCTTAACAGCTAAGCCATTTCTCCAGCCCTATGAGGACTTTTTTTTAATATGTAAATTTCATGTACAAGGTACTATGTTTGATTCCCAATACCATAAAAAAGAAAAAGAAAATATAAATATCTGGAAATTCAAAAATAGAAAGGCTCAAATTTAGATGAAATAAAACTGGATTTTTTATTAATTTTCTTTGTTCACCCTAGTTAAAGGTCAGAGGAAAGTTTGCTGTATAAGAAAAGGGCAATATCATTTCGAATTTTGTGAGTGACACTGCTTGTGACATTTTGTAGGAGAAAGAATCTTTTGTGTCCAAATGACCTTCATTTATATATTTTATGGTGACCCCTCACCTTGATTGACTGATTGCTTTTTCTTTCCTTCCTGTCTGTTGTCTTCATTTCCTAGAGTCAGTTCCTTTTCTAAGGTTAATTGAGACACTGACCTCCTTTATCTGTGGCTGCTCATGTAGTTATTGAGTAATAGGATTCTGTAAACTCAGCAATGACAGGCCACCCAACCTAATAGCCCAACAAACCAAGAGGGTTCAATTGAACCAGGGACTTAAAGCCAAAAACCTTGACTATGCAATCCCCAGGTGTCTGACTAAGAAAAGCAAAGGCCAGGGTTTGGCCTGACTCTTTGACTACTATGTTAAAATTGTCCCTTCAAAACTGAGACCCAATAGATTTTTGTCTGGCTGAGGAATTTTGATTTGACAACTATTAGTGCATATATATATTTTTCCCTAGGGAATTTATGTCTTAAGAAGAAACATTCAAGGTTAGAGAATTCTAAAATAATAGTTCTATATAGCTTTGATTTAGACAACTGCTTATGTGACAGGTCATTCCAGGGTAATGGTCAGGATTGTAACTATCACCCCACACTTCATTCATTCCATTCAAAACATCCCCTACAGGTTCAAGCAAATACTCTGTGTTAGTCCATCATTTAAGGCATCATATTTAAAACAAGTGTTCTTCCTTCTCTCAGAACTATAGTTAACACTTCTCTTCATACTGGAATTAGACTTGAAATTTTCTTGGAAAAACTCTTTGATCTGAAGTTCGAGAAGAATAAACATGCTATGGAGTCTGAGACTGCGTCCTTCCTGCAGCTGTCAGATGTTAGTAAATGGAATTATTTCACTCCTCTTTCTCAATGCTGCCTTTTTTGTTCTTCAAGCTCTCTGTTTATTCAGTCAGATTGCTGTTTCAACTGGAAAAAGAGCAGAGATAGATTTTCCCTCACTTAAAATGTGTTTAAAGATTATTTACACTCCTTTAAATAAATATCAGCCATAGAGGAAGTATGCGAGGAACATAAACCAAGAAGGGGATCTCATTATTGCTGTGTTATAGTTTCTTCAAGCTGCACTATGTGACCTGAAAAATGGAAAAATGATAAGTGAAAGAGTTGTAATTTAGAAATGAAGTTTCTTGGAGGTTCTACAGATTTGTAAAATCCATGTTATTGCAGTAACAGAAGTGCCCTTTCTCCTTCAGATCTTGATGAATGTGAGAATGGCAAAGCCTGCTGTGATCAGCTCTGCATCAACTATTCAGAAGGCTATGAGTGCAGCTGCCAGGAAGGTTTCTGGATCCGTTCCGACGGTTGTGGATGTGAAAGTAAAATACTGAGATCTAACATGAACTACCGGTCATGATGAGTCAATCAATAGCAATCAGTGGAGGACTAGCTTCAAGGTGGAGGGCTTTCATACTGAAGAAATTTGGATTTCTATGTGGACTTGAGTGGTTGTAACTTCCAAGAGCCCAAGATCCTCTTCAGTGAAATGAAGACAGCAATAGCGATGTGAGTAAATTCAGAAAAGTGAAAAATGTCCCACCACAGTGTTTGACAGAGAGGAGGTACTCACCTAAACACAACTATAATTACGAAGATATTCAGTGGTCCAAAATCCTTGCATATACGTAAGTATGCAAAGGAGAGACTCTGGAAAATGATGCAAACACCATAGGAGCCATCCCTACACAGGAGAGACTCTGGAAAATGATGCACACACCATAGGAGCCATCCTTACAAAGGAGAGACTCTGGAAAATGATGCAAACACCATAGGAGCCATCCCTACAAAGGAGAGACTCTGGAAAATGATGCACACACCATAGGAGCCATTCTTACAAAGCTTCAGTAGAATTAGAGTGTGCTGCTGGCAGTAATTTCCAATGTTGTTTTACATAACGATAATAAAATTTTTATCATTTTTGAGTGAAATTTTGTACCAGAATCCCTTGTATATCTAATATTAATATGGCCAAGACAAATTTAAGATGAATCACGTTATAGTTTTCTAACTTGTTAAAATGAGTTCACTTACCTTCCAGGTGAATTCTAATCTAAAATATTTTTAATAAAGAGTGGTTTGAATATAGTTAATAAAGTTAGTAGGCTTTGTCTGTACCATTAAGAATAGCTCATGTGGCTAGGTGTGGTGTTGCACTTCTTTAATCCCAGCACTCAGAAGGCAGAAGTAGGAGGATGGCTGTGAATTTGAGGCCAGTCTGTGACTACATAGCAAATTCCAGGTAAGCCTGGGCTAAAACAAGACCCTACTTTGAAACCCCTCTCCCCCAAAATAAAGAAAAAGAGAAAAAAGAACTCATGTAAGGCATTGCTATGGTTTCCCTTAAAATGCTATCCCAGAAGGACAAGTGCATGGCTTAGTCTCTAAATTCTACATGTTCTCTTCCTATTAATTTCTACTTTAATTCCACCATGATCTGATAAGGGAGAAGAAATTATTTTTGTTTTTGTAATGTGAACTTTATGGAATAGATTGTGGTCTATTTTAAAGATGGTTCTATGGGCTTTGAGAAGAAAGTATATTCTTTATGGGTTGGATGGACTCTTCTAAATATTGTCAAGTCCATTCAATCAGTGGCATAGTTTAACTCTGAAGTTTCCTTGGTAATTTATAGTTTGGATGGCCTATATAAGGATAACAATATGGTATTTAAGTCATACACTATGATATCAGCAAATATTTTAATTTTTATAATTATCAGTGCTTCTGCTATAAAATTGGGAGTCCTGTTCAGTACATATATACTTATAATTGTTATAGCTTCTTGATGAATTGCTTTCTTTATTAAAGGGACCCATTTTATCTCTTCTGACTGGGTTGAAGTATTGACTTTGCCATAATTTCAGAATTGTTACATAAGTTTGTTTTCAGCTTTCTTTTGTTGATAGATTGACTTTCATCCTTTGACACTCTGTGAGTGGCTTTCTCAGTGAGGTAAGTTTCTTGGTGATAATGGATGGTTGGATCTTCTTTTTTTTAATCAGAGTAAGCCAGTGTATACTTTGCATTAGTAATTCAAGGCCCCTTATGATGGAGGATGTACACTGATGTCTGTAATGTGTTCATTGTTTCTCTAGTTAGTTGGGTATTTTTCATTCCTTTGATCCTCCTTTATTAGTACTAGGAGATTCTAGGTAGATGTGATGAATTCCTTCCCCCATCTCTGTTATTCATCTATTCTTCTGAGGAAATTTATTCATTGGAGTGTGTTTATAATTTGAAATATCAATACATAAATACTGAATGATGCACTCTTGAGTGAATAGTGGGATATTGAAGAAATAAAGGTGAAAATCTTAAAAATTCTAGTATCAAATGAAAATGAAATCACAACTCAGGAGAAACCTAGTGAAATAGCCAATGAAATTCTAAGAGGAAAGTCTATAACTGTGAGTCTTAAATTAAAAATCAAGGATACCACAAATGAGTGCACTAATACCTGCAGGCTGGAAAAACAAGGACAGCAGAAGCTGGCTCTTAGAAAAGAAAAGCAAAATCGCAAAGCCTTCTAACCAGACTAACAAAAATAAAAAATACATAAAAAACACAGAGAGAAAAACAAAATTAATAAAATCAGAGATGAAATAGGAAATAGCATAAAATCATAAAAATTCAAATGAAATCAAGAGAATCAGTAAGGAATATTATTTTTTAATATTTTCTTTTTTATTTTTATTTTTTATTTTTGGAGAGAGACACAGAGAGAGACAGACAGAGAGAGAGGGAGACAGATAGAGATGGGAGCGCCAGCAGCCTCTCAGCTGCTGTGAATGAAATCCAGATGTGTGCGCCCCCTTGTGGGCAAGTGCGGCATTGTGCCCTTGTGTCACTTTGCATCTGGCTAAACGTGGGACCTGGAGATTGGAACCACTGGTGATTGGAACCAGCGTTCTTAGGCTTAGGAGGCAGGCGACTTAACCACTAAGCCATCTCTCCAGCCCGGAATATTATTTTTAAAGAACTTAAAAATATAGAATAAGTAGTTAATTTCTTCAACACATATGAAGCACCAACATTAAACCAAGAATATAAAACAACGCAAATACATCTATAAAGAACACTGAAGTTGAAACAATAATAAGTCTCCTCAAACATAAAAATCCAGATAGAAAGAATTTACTGCTGAATTCTATGAAACCCTTGAAGCACAGCTAACCCAAAACTCCTCAAATTGACTAACAAAATGCAAAAGAAGAAAAACTTCCAAGTTCATTGTTCAAAGCCAGATTTATCCTAACACCCAAACTTGATTGCTCAGTGGTTAAAGGTGCTTGCTTGCAAGGCTTGAAGGCCTGGGTTTGATTACCCAGTATCCATGTAAAGTCAGATGAACAGAGTGCCATATATGTGTGTGTGTGTGTATATATATATATATATATATATATATATATATATATATATATATATATATTTAAAACACTTAGAAACAATAATTTTTAAAACTTGTTAAGGTCAAAAACAAACATTAAAAACCTATAGAAAAAAAAATTTCCCTATTGAACATAGACAGAAAATCTCAACAAAATATTTGTAAATAGAACTCAAGAAACTATTAAGAAGAACACACATCATGGCCAAATTGGTTTCATCCCAGGGCTGAACATATGATTCAACATACACAAATTGCTAAATATAATATGACACGTACACAGTCTTAAGGTCAGGAAATACATAATCATCTCAATGGTTGCACAAAAGATCTTTGAAAAAGATCAACAATTCCCTTCATGATGAAAGCTCTGAAGAAACTAGGATATACCTCAATTTTGTCATGTCTGTTTGTGACAAACTTGCATCCAATAATATTGTAAATGGGGAAAATTAAAAGCATTTCCCTAATGTCAAAAACAAGACAAAGGTTTTCATTCTTATTATTCACATTCAACATAGTGAATAAACCCTTAGCAAGAAGAATAAAAGAAGAAAAAAAGATACAACTAGAATAGAAAGAAATCAAAATATCACTTGTCGCAGATCCTACACTGAAAAGACCCCAATGAATACACTAGAAAACTCTTAGATCTGACACATAATTTCAGTAAATTAGCAGGTTATGATACCAACATACAAAAATCAGGAGTCTTCCTATAAAAAAACATTGCAAGAAAAAATATGGGAATAATCACATTCATAATAGCTTCAAAGTATGAATGAATTTAAGGAGGTGAAATAAGACATAACTCTACAATGAAATTTTTAGGACACTGAAAGAAGAACTTAATGAAGAAACTAGAAGATGGATAGGTCTCTGGTACTCCAAGATTGACATAATTAGTGCTTTAAAAATGACTGTGAGTATTGATGCAGAATTTTAGGGTTCAGGAGGAGGTCTCCCAAACTTACAAACCCCAACTTTGGGTCCTCATCATATTTTTGACAAAGAATTGATAAAAATGGTCTCAAGAAGGATAAATTATGGATTATTAAGTTTATTTAGGGAGAAATCATATTTTCATTTTGTATTTATCATTATTACTTAAACTACAAATTTCTGGGACTGGTGAGATTACCCAGACGTTAAAGGTGCTTGTTTGCAAAACTTGATATCCCAGGTGTGATTCCTCACTACCTGTTTAAAGCCAGATGCACAAAGTGGTACACACATCTGGAGTTCATCTGCAGTGGCAAGCAGCTCTGACATTCTTATACATATTCTCTCTCTCTCTCTCTCTCTCTCTCTCTCTCCTATCTCTCTCTCTCTCTTTCAAGTAAGTAATAATATTTTAAAATATAATTTAAAATAATCAATATAGTTTTAAATCCAAAGTTCAGAATGTAGCTATCTACTCGAGTAGTAAGTCAAGTATATGACTTTAGCTTCACAGAAGAAGTAGCATTTCTTTGCTTTAAAAAATTACTGAATTCTGATGGTAACGAAGTTCTTTGCTACTACAAGCCAGCCTTTCAGTATAGATCAAAGAAAAAAATGCAACTATGCTGTCTATATATACTAATCAGTATATTATTACCATTTACATTTTCTATCCAATTAATGGAGCCAACAAAATAGTTGAATTTCATATTCCATCTGTGCTTTAGCAGAGTGAGCCAAGACATGATTGCATGGCATGCATGTATATTCTATGCACACAAACAATTGGATAAGGCACTCACAATCTTCAGCAGAGTTTAGAAGCTCAGCTTCATTCTTGAACTTTATAATATTGAAGGCATCAACTGAAGTCTGGACTTGAGGTCAAGGCCTATAATTTTTTCATGTCTAAAATTCTTCATAATCTCTGTAAAGAATTACTTATGAAATAAGTGCCCTATCACATACTTGAATTCATTAATGAGTCAACAGTCTGCAGAATGGTGCACAGCCTTAGATCATTAAGTCCTTGGTTGTTCATCTAAGCCACTTAAAGAAGGTCTCAGAAAAAGCTTGTTTATGCAGATAAGCTACAGAAAACTCAATAATTAGACAAAGGAAAACTACTATTAAACAGGGTGTACTTGTAAAAACAATCTTGGGGGATTTAGGCTACACTTATTTCTACATGGCTCATGAGTCACAAGATGGACACAAATGTGGATGTTGTTTAACTTCTAGATGTGGATGAGTGTCTGGATTTCAGTTCAGGCTGTGACCAAGTACATATTAATTCTGTGGGAACATATGACTGTTCCTGTGAAGAAGGCTACAGAATTGGAAGTGACAGGAAAACTTGCATCTGTAAGTTATGGAACAATTTGATTATTATTTTTTCTACATGACGTCTACCTTCCTCCTGTTCTTCACAATTCAAGAAGAGGGAGACCTGCCTTCCCTTTTCTCTCACCCACAGACTAATTCCTTCTTTCTTCTTTTTCCTCTTCTCCCTGCTGCAGTTTAACCTTGTGCCACAGTATGCTATTGTCTTTACAATATACTTGAAATGGGTGGCTCAAAGCTGTCAGTCAACCTTTTTTGGCTGTCTAGCTTGGCTCTCAATTCTCTGCCAAAACTTGTTCACTTTCTCCATCTTCTAATCAATATTTTGGAACCCAGCCTTGCCCTCTCTGGTCTCAGCTTTAGATTATAACCAGATAGAGGAAGAAGAGGAAGGGAAGTCGAAGTTGTGAGGTTTCCAGGCCTCCGGTTCCAGAGTCCACCTCAACTGCTTCATTATATTGTCCCCTCACTGACTCCCTCTTATGAAGATGAAGATGAAGATGAGAAGGAAGGACAGGAAAGAGATTTCTAAGACCTGAGTGCTTTATACAAAGTTGGTAAGTAAAAGAATTTCCTCCCTGCACCCATTCCACCATATATTTCTATGTTTGTATGCAATTTTGTTATCATATTTAATATCATCAAATGTTGTTGTAACATGGCATTTGAGAGAAAGATGTGGCCATAATTATAACTTCTTTGGGTCTTTCTATTAAATTTATTTCATCTTTTGTCTCCCTTATGTACAATAAATAGCTGCTATGTAGGTATTTATGGAAATGTAGGTATGGGGTAAAGGAGTGTTTGATGAGAGCAATAGCTGAAAAACTTTAAATTAGCACTTTATAGTAGATTATATCATTTTTACCTTTTTATAATTATTTGGTTATTTATGAGAGAGAGAGAGAGAGAATGGCCATGACAGGGCCTCTAGCCATTGCAAACAAACTCCAAACACATGTGTCACCATGTGCATCTGGCTTACGTAGGATATGGAGATTCAAACCTGGGTCCTTAGATTTCACAGGCAAGTGACTTAACCACTAGGCCATCTCTCCAGCCCAATGATTGTATCATTTTCATTTTTTAAGTCTTAAGGTCATTAAAACTCCAATATAAATCACTTTATATGGTAAAATTTGCCTTAAATCGTCTTAAAACATAGCTTCTTTCTAGATCTTGAAATACAAACCTCTTATTGTTTCATAGTTTTAAATGAACCAAGAAAATATCTTCAAAATGTGAGCAGTTTATTTACAAGCAGCACAGCTTAGACACCATAACATTTTTTATCAAAATAAATTAGCACTACTTCTCTTAAAGTACCCTGAACAGCTAGTCTGTAACTGCTGTTTCTTCTCTTTGTTATACAGAACTTTGTTTTATTACTATGTGTTAGATTTTAACAATATTAAATCTTGATGCTTTCTTCAGAAATCATGCATTCAAATAGCAGTAATATATTTATTCTAAGATCAATTTATAATAAAAATACCTCTAGGGATCAGGGAGATAGCTCAGACAGTAAAGTGCTTGCCTCAGAAGCATGAAGACCTGAATTTGATACAAGACCTAAGTTAAATTCTAGGGGTGGTAGTGTATACCTTAATCCCATCTCTGAGGAAGCAGAAATGTGAATATCTCTGGAGTACACTATCCAACCAGTATGGACTAATTGTAAGCTTTAGACCAATGAGAAACCCTGTCTCAGAGCAGTGTCTGAAGACAGTATATCTGAGGATAACACCCAAGGTTGTACTTTGACCTCCACATGTGCGCGTGCGCGCACACACACACACACACACACACACACACACGTGCGTGCACATGTACCTACACACATGTGTGCCTATACATATACAAACATGACTATAAACAGGCATTCACACAAAACACACACATACACACACAAGAATTTCAATGTTCCTTCATAAAAGTAGAAATAATTAAATGTTTCTTAATTAAGTGTTTGATGCTTTGACTATTCCAAACAAGAATAAAAATAGTTCAGGACAACAAACACAGATTGAGCATAACATATTCTGACAAAGATCTGAAAAGGAGAAATCCAGACACACTTCTGCTTTCTTACCCTCATCCATTCACCAATACATGGGCAAGGAATCTAAAAAATAAAAAAATAAATTAAAAACTGTTATGATGATGAACAAGAAACAGTACTCACATCCTGGTGGTAATGAAAAAAACAAAGATTGACACTCAACACCTGATGAAGCATAGAGGGCCTGATGAAGATGACAATTTTCTCATTAAGGCATCTGATTCCCTCCCCCAAATATACAGGGACAAACAACTAAATAAGTGTTTCTTCATTTTTATTCATATTAAGGAAATTTCCCTTGAGAGGAGAATGGAGAAATCAATATACTATGGTACATGCAAGCAGTAAATATACTATGGTACTACACAGTCATAAAAAAACAAAAATTGTCAAAACAGCCATATGTACAGAATGTGGATGAATACCTCGGCACCATATTGATTAAAAAAAAAATACCAAAACACCTCAAAAGTAAGGAAACTAATCTACAGTGTTAGATATTAGGATAGTACTTCATTTATAAAGCCACTCTCAGAAAATTATGAAGTTGCCTTTGAGTTTTTAAGAAATGGGGCTATCATGCATGTTCAATTGTGGTTGATTTTCTGAAGAATCTTGAAGTGCACATTTAAGATTTGTGGATATTTCTACACGTATATTCTTTCAAGTAAAGATCTATTTGGATAAAGTATTCATAGAAAAGCCTAGGGGAAAAATGAGTGTATAGGGGAAAAATGAGTGTATAGGACATCTAACTTTCAATGTCATGGAACCAGTAATAATGTCTTAACTTTTCCATCTCATTTCTAATATTCTAGGATTAGATTCCAATATTCCATTTGGCAAACATACTACATGTTGTGTTGTCAGAGAGATCTTCTTGGTATTATGCCATTCTGGGAATCTTCAGGAAATATGGTCAAGAATCTGCTTTTCTTTGGGAAATGAAGGTTTCCTTTTGAGAGTCAGTTCTGTCCATAATGATGACAGACCTAAGCTAGTTTCCTATTTCAGACTGTCTAGAGCACACCTTTGGCCAAGACTGCTGCTTGAGCTGTGAGGACTGCATGAATGGGGGCAGATGTCTAGAAGGACAGAACTAGTACTCCTGCCCCACAGGCTGGCATGGCATTATTTGTAGTGGAAGTAAGTGACACCCTGAGGACTGCTACAGGCCAGTAAGCTCCACATGATGAGTTATCCAACATGGGTGCCCTAAAATGTATCAGTAAGTTTGGCACTCAATATGGGTGACTTATCAATTCTTCACCCCCCCACACACACACACAAACACACTCACAATGCCTGTGAGTGCTAAGGCTGCAAAGTGCACATGTGGCTAAAATGGTCTCTCTAAAAACCTGATGTTTAGAATGTCATTTAATCACGAAACATAAAAGTTATTAAAGTTAAAAAAGGAGCCTAATCTTTTGGTCCTATAAAAATTCCAGCATTTAAGTATATCAACAGGCCCTGATAAGCTATTCCGAATGAAGAAAAATGGAATGCATAAAGTTGTTTAACTGCAACTTTTTTATCTATTTAAAAATTATATCAACACAGCCAATTATACTGGTTTAATTTTCTATAAAAACCTTTGAAGAAAAATACACACACCCAGTGGTTCCATGAGGAATGAAAAAGTGACTCACACATGAAGAATTCCTGCCATGAAGTGTATAGGCCAGGCAAGGTGATGGGCACATTTACTGCTGTTGAAAAAGTCTCTAAGAACTATATGTTGCTGTAACAAGTTTATAGAGATCACAGTAAAAGTTAAATGGTGTTTGTTAGAAAGGAGAGAGAAAAACTACACACAGAGACATTTCAATGTGATACTATACATAAATCTTTTCTTTGTGTTTTAAATGAAGGCAACCTTCAAGTGTTAGAACTAACATGTAATAAAGTAAAATACATTGACATTGTTCTCTCTTTTAATCTTTGTCATATACATTTTAAATTAAGTGTATTCATTATTAGCTGGAAGAGTATATGAGAAAGTTTTATTTTGAACATCCTGCATGTAGGGAAAAGGCACATATATTATCTATTATTTGACAAAGATGTAAAACTACAGTCTTTACATAGTGAGTGATTTAGCCAGGATTACTCATTCAGGTTTAGAAGATCTTCCTTAAGCATCCTTCTGTTCATGTTCTTCTGCTGCTCTAAAGCATTAAAAGCATCTTACTTTCTGCATATACAGTGTATGCAATTTCAATCACTGGTAACCTTCTAGAATCAAGCTTTTTTAAATCCCTGATTTTTTTTTTCCTAATCATGAAATTTTCTCAAACAGTTACTGCCAGATAATTAACCCTAATTGCATAGTGTCCTGCTCTTTTCAGCTTTATGTGTTTTGTTAACCACTGTCTTTGAAGATCTATTGCATGAAGGCTATGCATGATGGCTACAGGCTACCACAGCTATTGATCTTTCCAATGTATGTACAATGAATGACTCTGGCACTGGGGCAATAGCTCTGTGGTAAAGATTCCTAGCACTCACATGAATGTTGGGCATGGTGGTGTGTACCTGCATTTCCAGCACTGGGAAGATGAAGGCAGAGAATCCCCAGGGCTCACTGAGTAGCTGGCAGAGTGTAATTTGGGAGCACTTGGTTCAGCGAGAAACTCTGTCTCAAAGAATAAGGTAGATTGCAACTGTGGAAAACACCCCACATTAACCTCTGTTCTCCACATGCATGGGAACACAGATACATGTGCACCCACCCATAAATGAATACACATATGCACAGACCACACCCACCCATAAAAAAAAATCTCTCCATCCTTACATTGGATTCCCATTCCTTCCTAGAGTGTGAATTCATTGGTCAGGTCTTTATCATATTTATGTAGTCAAAGTTACTCCACATTTGAACTATACACTCCATACATAATGAAACCTTTCATTAAGAACCACAGGGGATGGAGAGATGGCTTAGCAGTTAAGCACATGCCTGTAAAGCCAAAGGAACCAGGTTTGATTCCCCATGTCCCACATAAGCCAGATGCATATGGCGGTGCATGTATCTGGAGTTCAATTACAGTAACTAGAGACCCTGGAGTGCCCATTCTCCCTTTCTTCTCTCTTTCCCTCTCTCTCTCTCCTCTCTCTGTCTCTAATAAAGAAAGAAAGAATGAATGAAGAAAGAGAGAAGAGACAAAAATTAATAAAATTTGAGATGAAAAAGCCAACATCACAACAGATACCAAAGAAATTCAGAAAATCATAAGGGCATACTTTAAGAATATATATATGGCTCTAAGTTTGAAAACCTGAAAGAAATGGATGATTTCGTTCATTCATATGACCTACCAAATTAAAATCAAGATGAGATAAACCATCTAAATACCTATAACAAGTACAGAGGTTCCAGCAGTTATAAAAAGCCTCCCAACTAAAAAATGTCCAGGCCAGGTGGATTCACTGGTGAAATTTACCAGACATTCATGGAAGAACTAACACCAATGCTCCTCAAACTTTTCCATAAAATAGAAAAGGAAGGAATTCTACTGAAATCCTTCTATGAAGCCAGCATCACCCTGATCCCAAAACCAGGCAAAGACAGAATATAAAAAGAAAATTACAGACAAATCACACTCATGAACATAGATACAAAAATTCTCAACAAAATACTGGCAAAAAGAATACAAGAATATATCAGAAAGATTATTCACCCCGACCAAGTAGGCTTTATCCCAGAGATTCAGGGATGGTTCAACATATATAAATGTAATAGACTATATAAATGGTCTGAAGGACAAAAATCACATGGTCATCTCATTGATGCAGAAAAAAATCCAGCATCCCTTCATGTAAAAGTATTATAGAAACTGAGGATAGAAGGAACATATCTCAACATAATAAAAGCTATTTATGACAAACCCACAGCAAAATAATCATAAATGGAAAAAAAACTTGAAGCTTTTCCACTAAATTCAGGAACAAGACAAGGGTGTCCACTTTCCCCACTTTTATTTAATATAGTACTGTAAGTCTTAGCTATAGCAATAAGGCAAGAGACACTCATAAAAGGGATACAAATTGGAAGGGAAGAGATCAAATTATCATTAC
The DNA here is from genome assembly GCA_036365145.1 of Orientallactaga sibirica. Taxonomy (NCBI): domain Eukaryota; kingdom Metazoa; phylum Chordata; class Mammalia; order Rodentia; family Dipodidae; genus Orientallactaga; species Orientallactaga sibirica. The sequence continues at coordinate 15,709,174 of JAEOAD010000008.1, forward strand.
TTGCAGATGATATTATTCTATACATAACAGACCCTAAAGACTCTACCAGCAAACTGTTAGAACTGGTAAACACTTTTAGCAATGTAGCAGGATACAAAATAAACACACAGAAATCAGTAGTTTTTCTATACACTAACAACAAACATGCAGAGGATGAAATCAGGGAATCTCTCCCATTCACAATTGCTTCAAAAAAATAAAATACTTTTGGAATAAACTTAACCAAGGAAGTGAAGGATCTCTACAATGAGAACATTGAAACACTCAAGCAAGACACAAGGAAACAGAAAGACATCCCATGTTCTTGGATTGGAAGAAGCAATATTGTGAAAATGTCAATCTTACCAAAAGTAATCTACACATTTAATGCAATCCCCATTAAAAGCCCAATGAATTCTTCACAGAAATTGAAAAAACAATCCTAAAATTCATCTGTAAGCACAAAAAACTTCAAATAGCCAAAACAATTTTGGGCAACAAAAGTCAGGCTGGTGGTATCACCATACCCGATTTTAAGTTATATTACAAAGCCATAGTAACAAAAACAGCATGGTACTGACACAAGGACAGACATGTAGATCAATGGAACAGAATAGAAGACCCAAATATGAATCCAGGCAGCTACAACCACCTGATTTTTGACAAAAATGCCAAAAATATTAATTGGAATAAAGATAGCACCAATAAATAAAATATTTCATATGAATTTAACTAAAGAAGGGTGAGCATATTTTCTCTAAAATCTCTATAACCTGTAGTAAAAACAAGTGGCTTATTGATTATAGCACATAATTTTAAGATGACAAACTTTTCAAATGAAGCAAGAGACATTAAGAGATCCAGCAAGAACCTCAGCGACCTTATACCCCAATGTCTTTATTGGTATATTATGAAATAAATTAAAATCTCTGTTATTTAATTTTAATAGAAAATTTGTTAGAACCCAATTTCTTCTGAAGAAATCTAATTCTAGCTATACTTTACCCTGCCATCATGGAGCTCCTCTTGAGAATGTAAGCCAAAATAAACCCTTTCCTCCCAAAAAACAAAAACAGAATAATTCACATGTGTGGAAGGAAAAGCTTATGATGTCTTTGCAATTATCCTGCTCCTTTACAGGGTACTTTCCGCTAAAATCTTCTCCTTGGACATTTTTGTTCTCTTTGATGCTAATAAGATATTTTAGAAATCCTTGGATTGCATTACATTCTACATTGTAGTAGTGTCCCTTACGAGTGCTGGTCTTTGGTCTTCTATTGATGCCTTGCTATCATCCAGGCATGGTGGATGACACTTAGAAGTTTTTTTTTTTTTTTTTTTTTTTTTTGGAGAGAGACAGAGAGAGAGAGAGGGAGAGGAAGACAGAGATGGGAGCGCCAGCAGTGTCTCAGCTGCTGCGAACAAAATCCAGATGTGTGCGCCCCCTTGTGGTCAAGTGCAGCATTGCGCCTTTGCAACACTTTTCATCTGGCTAAACGTTGGACCTAGAGATTGGAACCAGTGTTCTTAGACTTAGGAGGCAGGCGCCTTAACCCCTAAGCCATCTCTCCAGCTCCACTTAGAACTTTTTAATCTGTATTTCACACATATATTTTTCAAAACTGTTCCTTCTCTGGTCACTAGAAGCATTCAACTTTATGTTGTATATAGATTAAGAATGAAAGTTTCAACAAATGCTCATTTCTCCTTTTCTCTTCTCTTCCTTTTATTCTCCTTAACTTGTCTTTTCCTAGTAGGCTGTGGCTTGAAAAAAAAAAAACAGAAAAAAAAATAAAAAAGCTCAGTTCCATAAATGGTGGGATCAATGAAGTGTGTGTAAGAATGATACAAATGTACTTTTAAGATATTTAACCTATCATGATGAAATATCAATGAAAACGGTCACTGAATATATCTCAACAGTTATATTTACTTAAGTTAAAATAAAGTCACAGGCATTTTTCTCAATGCATTTTGAATAATAAATACTTCTAAAAGAACCAAAAAGCCACAGAAACCAGTTGTTTATTTAATGACATTAATCTTTGAGGGGAAAAATATACTTCAGAGCCTCAAGAGAACCTTAGCTGCATTAATTGGTGGTTAAAAGTATCACATCATTTTTTTTTCTGGCATTTTCTTCACATTTGCAGGGAGGGGGTGGGGGTAAAAGATACAGGTTATTTCTCCTTAAGGTCTTTTAGAGTGATACAGCAAAAATGTCTGGCCAGCATAGAAAATACGAGGGTTAGAGTTGAAGGAATGTGGAAATGTTTGCATTTGAGCCTTGTTAGCAGTTCCTTTAGCCATCAGTGATTTAACTAGCTGGAGCATCAGCAATCCCATCAGGAATGGTTAAATTATACAAACTAGGACTAAGCCAGACTTTTATCCTGGGTCCATAAACTATCTGCATTTTAATTACTAGGTAATTTCAATAGAAAGGCAAGCTCTCCGCCCCTTCCCTATGTAATAAGAAAGCATGTGCTAAGCTATACAATTTCCATTTTCTTCGTCTTTCCTATTTCTTCACAACCTGTTCCCTGAAGGCCAGCAGGAAGAAGTATGGAGATATCTGCAATTGTCAGAATGGAAGCACCTGTGATCCTTGGACTGGGTAGTGCCAGTGCCCCTAGGGGTTCATGGGAAAATTTGCGAAGATGGTAGGAATGTCCAGCACCAGTCACGTGATTCAAATTTTGGTGATGGGGGGTTCTTTTTTTGGGGGGGGGGTTGCAATCCAATATTCCTCCAACTTTATTCCAAGTTGACCTGGTTTTATTTATATATATATTTCATATTATTCTGATTTTACATTAATGGAATGTTGAAGTAAAGTTACCTCTTCAAGCTTCCCTTTTCTTAGGACATAATAGGCTATGTCTATCTGCACAAGAAATACACTTGCTTTGGCTGGTGCCTGGTGTAATAATTCCAAGCATGTGATGCATCTGCTGCCATCTGTGATCTAAGCAGGATGGAACCTGATACAAGAATATCTCTGGTTTTCTGCTGAGCAAAATGTTGAGCTTGTGTCTGCAGGTTTGGATGTGAGATTTGGTGAGCATCTGTTTTATGTAACAAAGGAAGAAAAATAGGTCCCTATGGGAAAAGGAAGGAGAGAGATAGATCAGAAAAAGAGAGGTGGAAGAGAAGAGAAAAAGGTAAGAGAAATGGTGGAAGATTTTTTTGTTTGTTTTGTTTTTCAAGGAATCTACTAAGGAGGCCACATTTCCTATATGGGTTGACAAAGGACAAAAAAGAAACAAACTCCTTAAGGATCAGAGCTAAAGGCAGAGAGACAATGAGGATGTGATTCTCTGAGGGTTGCCAGTAATCACATGGAGTTTATTAGATTCTCACAGTTCATGGAACTGGGGACATCGAAACCAAAGTTACTTCACTTTCTGGGGTATGGGAAGGCTCTTGCTAGTATCCCAAATACTTATCCTTGTGAGCCCATTTGTGTATATATGTATATACTCATATTCATATGCCAGGCATAATGATATGATAACTAAAAAAGAAATATAAAGAGCCCTAGTCCTTCCATGTGAAATGTGTAGTCTTGTTCAAGACAAATCTTGATAGGGATTACAAATCAAATACTAATGCATGGATGGAACTAAGGAACTAAGACCACGAGGAAATGCAGATTGTGTGAGATAGGGAAAGACTTCAGAAGAGGTAACACTTAATCAGGAGTCCACAGAATGAGAAGAAATGAGATGGGGAAATGTATCAGACAGCTTCAGGTTCGCTGAGATAAACTTCCAGACCAGGCACAGTTATGGAGGAAGGGATTTATTATAGTTTACAGATCCAAGGGAAGTTCCATAATGGCAGAAGAAAGCTGGCCTGCCTTCACAGGACCAAACACAGAGAGAAAAGCCACAAGCCAAAAGCCACACAGCACAGCACACCTCAGGAACTCCAGCTAGGCACACTTTGCATATCTTTAGATTGAAATCCTAAACCCACCACCACACCTTAAGATCCACCCAGTGACACTGCCTCCAGCAAGGTGGCTGCAGATGCAAACTACAAAATAATAAAACACTGAATATATTGGGGGACACTTACTCAAACTACCACAGGAAGAATGAGGGACAAGCATTCCAGGGCACTGAGAGGAGGTATATGATGTAGTATTCTGGATATCACAATACAGGGAGATCTTCATGTAGCAGCATAATCTCAGGCAGGTCAAGGGTTCACCACATGCAGTTTTGGGTTTTTAACCTGCAACAATGGCAGATCACAGAAGGATATTAAGCAGAGGATGCAGGACCATGAATTTATTTCTGAAGCAAATTTCTCTAGTCTCAGTTCCTGGAAGCATTTCACCTTTCTCAAGTGTCTTATTTTAGGAAGCAATGGCCATCACAGATTCCGCACGTAGTTCTGGGGAGATGGCTCTGTGGTTAAAGGCGGTTGCTTGCAGATTCTGCACATGAGTTAATAGTTGCTTTGTCTGTGCTTCCACCCAGCAGGATGCCCAAAGGGGTTCTTTGGGAAGAATTGCAAAAGGCAATGTCACTGTGACAACGGTCATTGCCACAGGATGTGTGGTGCCTGTATGTGCGACCCAAGGAGATATGGCAGGTTCTGTCAACCGAGTAAGTTACAGCTCTACTTGCCCTCAGTGTGGTGTATGGTAGCAAACATGCGTGCGCGCGCGCGCAGGCAGGCACACACACACACACACACACACACACACACACACAATACTGCCTTAAATTGTGTGATGGTGTGAATGTAAAATGGCTCCCATAGCCTCATCTGTTTTTAATAACTGGTCCCTAGCTGGTGGCAGTTGGTAATTTGGGAAAATTGCTGGGCCTTTGGGAGGTGAAGACTTGTTGCAGGAGGTGTGTCACTGGGGAGGCCTTGGTACATTACACTCCAGCCCCCCCTGCCAGTGGCTAGTTAATTCTGCTGTTTTCCCGCCATGAAGAAACTTCTCCTAGAAACTGTAAGGCAAAATAAACCCTTTCCTTCCATAAGCTACTTCTGATCAGGGATTCTGAGCCAGTGAAATGAAGATAATTGCTACATGTCATTATATATGTGTGTGTATATATATATATATATATATATATATATATATATATATATATAATCTTTGGCTCTTTATATTCTAGAATATAGTTTTTAATGAATAAAAAGTTCCAAATTTTTACATTTTTTAGTTAATATTTGCCTTAGTTATGGAGAAAGAAGTGTCCTGGTTTTATTGAGTAGTCATTTGTCCCCTTGCAGGAGTTAAGTGTTCAGGGCCTAGAATAAGTCTCTTAGTTTCAGTGCAAAATAGGATTAGTTCCTGCAACTTCAGAACAGCTCTTTATTTTGTAGTCTATCAAGCATATTTTACATGGTTAACAAAAAATAAGTAAGTTAGTAAGCCCATCAGTAGTTTTTAGAGTTTCACCCAGTGAAATAACCCTTGAGGGTCACTCTCCCTTCATGAAGTTGTGTACACGAATCTGTGAACCTAGAGTGACCACAGCTCTATTTCTCTATGTGTGTTCCATTCATGTTTTTCATACCAGAGGTCCAGCAACTCTGAAAAATTTCTCCTGAAAATCATCAGGACCTCAGTGTGTTTAGGCTGCTATAAGAAGAAACTATACACTACAAAATGGGTAGCTTATCAACAAGACAGTTATTTAAAATTGAGAGACTGGGAAACCCACAATCAGAACTCCACAGATTCAGTGTTATGTCAGTCAGCTTTATGGTTCACAGACAATGCCTATCACTGTGTCCTCTTAATGTTGGACAATTAAATAAGCCCTCAGGCCTCTTTTATGAAGGTAGGAATGTAAGTCCTCAAGACCGAAATAACTTACAAAAGTTCCCTTCTTCACTGTTCTATGGAATCAAGTTTTCAACATATGAATTATGGGAGGACACATGTGTTCAGATCTTTGTACTTAATAATACCATAACCTTCTAGTTCAAAGTTTACCTTTAATTGAATGCCTGTAGATCTGACCTATTTTTTTAAAGCTCTACCCCTGGAAATTATAGAGTAAATTGGGAATGTTCTACTAAGGGACTGAGTAAAAGTCTGTCAGCATACTAAATATGGATCAAGAGGAAAGATTAGCCTTAGACAATCAAAAGGAGAGAAGAGAAGGCAAGGATAATGTCGAAGAGCAAATGGTGTGTTACAGGATGTCAAATATCTCCTACTATGTGACTCTTTTAAAATATAGAACAAACATCCAGCAGGGCGTGGTGACTCCAATCGGCTGTGGTGGTACATACCTTTAATCCTAGCATTTGGGAGGCCAAGGTGGGAGGACTGCTGTGATTTGAGGCCACTCTGAGAATACATAGTGAATTCCAGGTCAGCCTGAGCAACAGTGAGACCCTGCCTCAAACAAACAAACAAACAAATCCAGCAAACAGGATTTTGCTGCTAGTGGTGTTGGTGATCATTAGCACTGTGAATGTTAATGTCTTCAGGAATAACACACAAATCCTAGCTTATTGGGACTCCATTATTCATAGGCATTATACTTATTGATCAGCATCATTTGACAAGTCATTAAGTTTGCAATTCTGTGTTGGTATTTTAGAGCTTTCATACCAGGTACCACAACTGAGTGGCTAAAACAACAGGGATTCATCATTGTGCAGGTTTGGAAGCAAAAGTCCAGTTTCATGTTACCAGTAGGTTCCTTCTGAAGAAGCTAAGGAAGGGTCTATCCCAGGCCTGCACAGAAATGAAATCATGGTACACTTGGTCAAAAGTCTGAAAAGTTCACTTTTCCAAAGAGCAAAATTGATATCCTTAGGATTTGTTTTAAATGTAATTCTGGACTGTTCCTGGCAATTGGACTGAGGTTCTACACAAGCCATGTGAGCCATTTTAGTCACCGTCTTGAGTGTGTGCTCTTGCCTAATGTCCCTTCCTATCGACAAGGGAAGCCCATGGCTTTCTGTATTCCCTGCAAGGGGCTTCCCATTAGAAAGTCTACTAGAGCTCCCAAAACAATTCCCTTGAGTCTTAAGTGCACTTTAACTGTCTTTCATTTGAGAAGTCCCTATAACATCCATAATTGGGAAGGAAAAGATAACCAGAGGTATGTTTGGAAAGGGAACTGAGCTATTCTGGTAACTTACCAAAGAAATTTTGGTATGTTTTCCTGAATGCAAAGGTGGGGCATTTTCAAATTAGAATTTCAGTCCTAACCATAATCACTAAAACTCAATGACATGGGACAATAACAAACAGAGGGCAAGCACCACTTGCCAGAGACGTGGTCAAGATAATGCTGCTGTCACACTGAAAGCTTTCTGTGATCTGTGTGATGTAAAATTATTTCTGATTACCATATAATGATGGGGAGTGAAGACAATGGCAAGCCTTCACATAAATGCATGTCTATCATCTCCAAGCTGCAGCAGGATGACAAGTGGCCTGGCAGCCAAAACAGTCCTTGGGGAATATTAACTATAGGCACCAACAGAGCACACTGAGAAACTATTTCTCTCCCGGAAACTCCAAAGCCTTTTAAGTAATTCAGGCTTCACTGTTCATGTCCAGTTGCCAAAAAATCAAATGAATTGCCTCATTTGAAAGACATTTGTTTCCTCATTTTTTTTTTTTTCTTTTCTGGCAGTCGGGATGATCTCCTTCTTTTGCTTACAATCAGGCCCCACAGAATGGCATGCCTGTACACCAACCTTTAAAATAAACAAAGCAAGGTTTTCAGGTAACCAGTTTGCCTCGATCTGCTTACAGGTTGTCCCAAGGGAACCTATGGCCCTGGTTGTTCTTTGGAATGTCAGTGTGTGGAGGAGAACACCCTGGAATGCACTGCCAAAAATGGAAGTTGCACCTGCAAATCTGGTTACCAAGGCAACAGATGCCAGAAAGGTACAATCAGATGATGGATTTTCTTCTTTTTTGTCTAATAATAATGTTCAGCCTTTGTTCAGCATCATAGGATCAATAATGAGCTAACCCACCAGTGTCCTCGGGAAGAAGCTGGGCATGCTTTATTTTATTTTATTACTTGTTGCAGATGAGGAAACCGAGGCACAGGACAATAATTATTTAGTTTTGTCTTCTTAGCCTCTGTTGTTTGCAGTTTCCTTGCTGGATTGAGAAAATGAGGAAAGATCACAAAACAGAGAATCATATCCATAAGAAAATTAAACTTAAACAACCATGTCTTAGGGCTGAACTCATCAACATAGCTAGTGTCCAGAATGAAAGAATTCTTCTCTTTGTATGTAAACCTGATCATCCAAGCAAATACAATTAAAAGATACTTAACCATAGGGAATTTAAAAATGGTTATTAGTATTGATATTTCTCAAATTTCTAGATGCTAGCTAATTTTAGATAAACCTATAAACAGAAAACTTCATGCATAGAATGAGTCCAATTATAGGCAATATAAATATAGATCTGTGTGTAGTTATTTATTTATGTGTGTAGTTAATTATAGGCAATATAAATATAGATCTGTGTGTAGCTGCTTAGAAAATTTGGAGAATAGTGGTCTAGTAAGTTAATGCTACCTCTGGCTTTTGGACATAAGGAATGCGCACTCATTTCTTTTAGTCTTAATATCATCTTTTCACAGAATCTTATCAGCACCGTACTTCTTGATAAAGGCAACTGGTAGGTTTCTCTGAATTTCTTTTACCCTTGTAAAAAATATTTTCATTTATTTATTTGCAAGCAGAGAGAGAGAGAGAAAGAGAGAGAACGGGCCTGCCAGAGCCTATAGCCACTGTAAACACAGACTCCAGAACACTTGCCCCACTTTGTATGTCTAGCTGTACATGGGCACTGGGGAATCAAACCCAAGCACCTTAACTGTTGAGCCATCTCTCCAGTCCTTGATTTTTTTTTCAATAGTGTTTCTTATCTTCTAGCATGCTACATGTGCTATTTATTGTTATAACTGATATTTTTTGTGTGTCTTTCCCTGCTATAATCTGGGTTCTTTGTGGGGACCTTATTGCCATTTTGTTTAGTTGGGAGTTCACAAGCTTCCAGAACAGTCCTGACATATTCACAAGGCTGGATAAATCTTTTCTTAAATCAACACTTGAATGTGTACGGATCATGGATATGTTGTTTACATTGTCTTCTTGTTATATATTTAGTATTAAGCACTAGGTACCCCTATTCAGAAAAATATTGTTACAGAATGCACTTAATACAATATACTGGGCATACAACAAATAAGATGAGCATAGCTAATGGCAAATGATACTCTCCACTTTCAAAGTGATGCCAGGGGCAATCTTATTTACAATCAGGCAGGAAAAGATGATCAGTTTGAGGGAAAGACAAAGCAGTACTAAGTCCACTTATAAAGGCAAGCAGTAGGACTGAACATTGCCAAATAGCTCTTCATGAGTTTCTAGGCAATGAGGATAGGAACTTGGAAAACCAGAAGCAGGATTTCACATGCACATGTGTTTAAGAGGGCCAGAGAGTAGGTTTTATGCCACTCTCTAAATATGTTCCAACTGATTTTATGCCTAGAGTTGACCCCTATTCTTTTGCCCACTGAAAAGTCCTGCTCTGGAAGTCAATGGACAAGGAGTTACTGCCATATACACACCTGGTAAATTTAATTTATTCAGATAACATTTCCTTATAGCAGCTGCTGAATAGACTTTATTGGGAAATGCTTCTGAGATTCCCACTGTGAAAGAAAATGAGTTGAAAGTATATGTAAATCAGCAAAATAGAGAGGTCACTATAATCTCTGGAAAACATATTATTTTTCAATCAGATAACTTTGTCCAATTCTGATATTTTTGTCTAGCCACGAAATGAAATTATGAATCAGACTGGAGCAAGTGAATGAGCTCGTCATGATTGACAGTTGAAATCAAGGCAGAAAGAGCTCTTTAAGAGCCATGCATGATGAAAATCAGGCCTGTTGTTTCTTTCTCCTTTCTATAACACGGATGTAGCCCAAGTGCTCCCAGAGCCAGACACATCCTTGAGAATCTTCACTCCAGACCTGTGTCTGGATTGCACATGAATAGTTAATTAAAGATTTCAAATTGTTTCAATGGCACTAATGAACAGTACACTCCACAATCAACACCAAGCCTCATTGAGCTTATCAACAACGACTTCTAAGAACAGAAGAGATGTTTTCTGCCACTAACCTGTGAAACAGAATAAAAATTTAAAAGCAGGTGGTGCGTTTGGCTTGTGTTGGTTATTTCATGTTTTGGACCCCATCTGTGGGCATATTTCTAAATGTAGAAGAGCTGGTGGGCCAGTGAGTTCCTTAAGCCCATCTTAGTAAAATCGATACAACTCTCTTGTGTTCTTGTGTAAGGAGAGGAACTTGAAATTATGTTCCCTGGCGGGTTGTGAGAGCAGGGGAACTGTTGTGAAAGGTACCGAATGCCTGTTATCATAGAAAAAATTGGGTTTTTTGATGAGACCTCTGATTTCCCAAGCTAAAGATCTGGATTCAAATTTCAACTTTTCTACTTCCTAGCTTTATATCATAGCACACATCACATAACTTCTGTGAGTCTCATTTTAGAAGAGACTAAGGTTTCTCTGGGATGAATTTTTATGGAAATATGATCAAATTTACCTGATGGCTTGGCACAAAGTCAGTGACTGTATGTCAAGTACGGACATCCCAGAAAATGTAATAACTGTTCTTCATCAACCTGACTAGTATAGAAGATCTTTCACAGCTGGATATGTTTTGCCATGACTTTCTACGTTTGCCTACATCTAGAGCAGTTTTACTGTCTTTCCTGTGTTGAAATAATGCTTGCCAGTGATTTAGAAGGTGGAACATATGCTGAGACTCTAAGTACACCTCAGTGGCTCCCCCAGTAGCTGTCACATGTTCTTTTCTAGTTCAAAGGATATTCAACAAAGTAGCACATAGAATCTCTTTAGTCTCCTTAGACATCATGACTTTTATAAAGTAACAATTAACAAGCCTCTGGCACAATTACTCTGGCTTAGAGAAGGAAAGAGAGATGGGGATAGTAGAAGTTAGCTGAATATTTAGGGGTAGCCTCTGAGCTCCCATACCTCCAAATATATATGTGAAAATTGCTTCCATTGTTACTGACTGAAAGACCACAGCAACACATTTTCAGCAACAACAGCAAAACAAGCAACTACTCTGTTTATGTTTCCAAAGTGACAAAATATAACATCATGTTGATTTCTTCAGGGAATATTTTTGGAAAGGCTATAAATCCTCAGAGTGATAGTAGAATGTTTCTTTCTTTGCAGCTCAGATACACACATGTGCCCCCCCCCCCCTCTAGGCCATCTTGTGCTTTAGTATGTCTGAGCTCTTCTTCCCTGTTTTTATTTTACAAGCCTATTCTGACGGTGTCTGGGGACTGGCATGCCAGTTCTCCTGTGGAACCTGTGAGAATGGAGGTCAGTGCAACAAAACGTCTGGAAACTGTGACTGCACTCGTGGGTACACAGGAGAATCCTGTGTCATGCATAAGTAATAAACCTACTTGGATAGTCTCCAAAATCAATACTATTATTAGCTTTATAAATGCTTATTTTCCTAGTTCATATGCATATATTGCTTGAGCCAATTATCTGTATCAGCAGTTAATTTCTTGTTTCCATTATATGTGACAAAACAACATACCAGTATTTTGTGGCTGAAAACAATGATTTGTTGTTTCTTTTCATTCCATGGTTGACAATATGTTTCTACTGGTCTCACTTCCAGTCACTCATGAAGCTGTGTTAGCAGGGAGATCACTGGGGCACAGACTGAGCTTTGCTGGCCTTCTCGCCCTCCATACCCATCCCTTCCTGTGCATGGCATCTCTGCAAGATTAGCATGGACTCCTTGCAACCCAGGCTGGTGGGGATAGTAATCCAAGGAGCCTACCCAAAACGTGAGAGTCTCAGAAGCTTCATGTTTCACTTCCACCTCCTTCTACGTGTAACAGCAAATTCCGAAGCCAGACAGATTTCAGGGGAGGAGAAGGAGATTCTACATCCTGATCCAAAAGAAGAGCAAAAGATCTGCAAGTGGGGAGATATGGTTGCAAACATTTTGGAAACAAATCACCATGCCCGACGTGCATGATATTTAAAGTTACACTGAAAGCACATTAAAAGATCTTAGATTGCACTTACCATCCTTGCAAGTGTGATAGCAAATTAAAGACTGAAAAAAGTGATTAGCTACCCTAAGCCCCTGATGAACTCCCCTGCTTCATCCTTCCTCAATGAAAGATCAGGCTTGGGAGACTTGGTGCCTGCATGTTGATGGCTATTTAATGTGTTAGCATGCATGTGCATCTGCATGTGTGTTCATGCATATTCAGGGCATATGCATGTGTGTGAGCATGTGTGTGGCAACAGGGTAAAAATCATATATCATCCTAAGGCAGGAATGCCATGCCATCCATTTCTTTTTATTATGAGACAGGGCCTATCATTGGTCTAAAGCTCACTAATTTGGCTAAACTGTCTGGCCAGAGATCTCTAGGAACCTCCTGTTTCTATCTCCCCAAGCTGTGATTATAATATGTACATGTCACCACACCTGGCAGTTTTCATAGTACTGAAGCTTGTGCTCACCTCTTTATGCCTACAAGACAGGCCCGTTACCAGCTGAGCAATCTCTCCAGCCCTGATGGTAATGTTTTTGCTTTGTTCCTTCTAATTGGCCTAATGAAGATGGGCAAGAGTCTGCTGTTTGTGATCGTCTATGTTTTTGGAAGCATGCACAGTGATCTGAATTAGCATTCAGTGCTTGGGATGCTCTGCAAACCTACAAGGAGCCAAAGCACAAAACATAATAAATATAAAATACACCATCAGGACAAAATTTAGCATCTGGGTAATCATCAGATCATTTGGGGAAATACATGGCTGCCCCCAAGGATAACCCTCAAGCAAAAATGACAGGACAAGATCTCTGCCTGACAGTTTTCAGTATATAATGAGATGGCTTTTAATTCAGGGCTGTCATTCTGGCACTGTTGACAATCATTTCAAATAGTATAAAAGTTTGCCAAAGTAGCAGTTAGGCTAGCCCTAACCTACTTGTTTGTGTAAGGAGAGGAAAAAAAAAAAAGCTTAAAGGTAAGAATTTACATATTCAAAAGGTAGTTACTTGCTATTTGCTATTTCCACAGTGAAGTGACATTTTCCCTTGTCTAACTCAACCTTAATGGAATAATTATTAAGCAGATAGTAATAAAGTTTACACTGTTCCAATTGTCAGGTGGTATAAATAGACTATTAAAAGACAATTGAATAAAAAAAATAAGTTATTCATTCTTTCAAATATTAATTTTAATAGTTGTATAACAATGATTTCATTCTAGTTTTCAACATCTAGACCTCTATGAGACCGATAAGAAATTTTAGGTAATGAGTAATATTTACTTAAATTTTATTAGCAACCACATTATGATCCACCTATTAAATTGAATAGGCAAAAAATATTCCTTTGTCCCAAATCCAGTTCGAATTTAGGGTTGCATATTATCTGATTTTACATGCAAAAACATAAACAAAATTATATACTCACCATAATAATATCTTTAGGAAAATGAATGGACCTAAATGATAAAACACATAAAAATGTTTCACACATGCTTTAACAAAAACGCATGTGGCAGTTTTAAAAAGGGTTGTGTCTGAGGAAAAACATACAATGTTTCTCTAAATACACTGGTATGGTTCTTCTATAATTTTAAAACCTAGTTACTCTGCCTAATAAACTGTAAAAATACATATAGGCTATACGAAGTAAATGTTTCATAAGAAAATAACCAAAAGAGCTGTTTCTTAGATACTGACTTTATAATAATCCCCACAGTTTAGTAATTAGAGTACACATAACTGGAAGAAAATCGTTTTGAGAAAGATTTTATTTCTTCGTTAGAAAATGCTCTGGATTATAGTAAATTGTTTTATATGTGTGTTTTGTGTGTATTTTTTTTACTTTTCTTTTTATTCATAAACTGTGTGTATGTGTGTGTGTGTGTGTGTGTGTGTGTGTAATGCAGGGGCTAGGGTGTAAGAGATTCAGTTACATGCATGTACGAAAATATGATAATGAAACCCATTATTTAGTAGCATTAATATAAGCTAGCATAAGGCTAAGCAATTAAAAAGAATAAAAGCTTTTTCGCATAAGTTAAAAAATAAAATGAAGTGTTATTTCTGTACAGTGCAGCTTAGAATTAGTCAAACCAGTTACTGAATAAGCCAAGAAGTAGTCACAACTTTATTTTTATCATGACATGGTTTCTAGTAGCAAGAGTACAAAAATAAAAACAATCTAACTTTCTACCAGGAGGGGAATTACATAACACATATGTGCACTGTCCTAAGGTTGTTAGGGTTCATGTGTAGGATGAATGTGCAATGTCTGGAGAATTGACATTAAGTGCATTAAGTTGAAATTTGTAAGCACATGTACCCACTTATCTATATGCATGGAAAATTGCAGGAGAAAAGACTACATTTTTTTATAGTGGCTGTGATCATATTTAGTGGGATGATAGATGGGTAATTTTCCTTTTATACATTTCTAACTGTCCCATATTTGATATTTTACCTCATTTATTAATCTATCAGGATAGAGCAGGTATAAGATCATCTTTAGACTAGTTGTCCAATAAATAGCCATGCATGATAGTCATCTGTTCTTAAAGTAATGTCTGACATCCGTAACAGTTTCCATTCAAATAAATAAGTATTTTTAGTAAATCTTAGTTAATCTATTTATTTATTTATTTTTAATTTGACCTGATTTCCCTTTTTGTTCTGTTGGGAATGTTGAACATGGTCCATGAATACAAAACCTTATAAAACAAAAACCTAAAGTAGCCACAATAATGTTTCCTCTGAGTGCTTCATTTCCATTTCCTTAGAAATCCCATTTTCGGGGCTGGAGAGATGACTTAATGGTTAAGGCATTTGCCTACAAAGCCAAAGGACCTTGGTTCAATTCTCCAGGACCCACGTAAGCCCGATGCACAAGGGAGAGCATGCATATGGAGTTCGTTTGCAGTGGCAGGATGCCCTGGAGTTCCCATTCTCTCCCTCTCTTTCTCTCTGCCTCTTTCTCTCTCTCTCTCAAATTTATTTATAAAAGAAATCCCATTTTCTGTCCTTTTTCATTTTATTATCTTATCTCTTTGTTTTTTTTTTTTCCCTCTGTTTGTTTTCATGAGGAGTAACAAAAGTTGCCCTCTCTCATATGAAAGGAGAGAACATTAGAGGAAACAAGGGAAATAGCCATTCCAAGCAGTCCAGGATTTAAACATTTGCTGAAACCTCATGAATGCCATGTCAACCTTAATACAAAGTCTTTCTTAGTGGAAATCCAGATGTTTCACAACTGGCTCAAAGAAATAAATACTTTAAATATGCAACATAATATTATACATATGTATATGTACACACAGAAACATACACACACCTGTTTTTTTTTTTTGTGCCTGTTTTCGCAATGTAACACTCCCCCCTTGATGATCTCAAGCACCAATGTAATGTCAAATAATTCTTATGGTTCCTGAAAATTTATCAGCTGACTGTTCTAAGCTGGTAGTAATGAGCCAATAATACCACTAGCCCATATGCTTCAGATTCTGAATATCCATGAGCAAATTCACTTTTTCTTTCTCTTCTGATATTACTTTTCAAGTGGTAATATACCTTGGCAGCTTCTAAACAAATAATTCATTTCACCTGTTTGGTTGAATGAATCAACAGATAGTTTCAACCAATTATAAATTTGCCATTTAACCAGTTTCTTTAATCTCTTAAATAAAAAATATAATTGTTTGGTTGAAATAATTCAGGATTCAAAAGCCGGGTGTGGTGGCAGATGCCTTTAATCCCAGCACTCTGTAGGCAGAGGTAGGAGGATCGCTGTGAGTTTGAGGCCACCCTGAGAATATAGAGTGAATTCCAGGTCAGCCTGGGCTGGATTGAGACCCTACCTTGAAAAACCAAAATAATAATAATAATAATTATTATTATTATTATTATTCAAGATTCAGAAAAATGGGCTAAAAAAAGATGAGTTGCTTTGTAGGGAGACACATTTGCTTTTTTCCTTTAGATTTTGTTTAAAATTCAGATCTAGAGGGCTAGTTTGTTGCCCTTAAAACCTCTAAGCAGTTTTCCAAGAATTTGTCATCACTCACCTCCCTTAGGACTGATCCTTTGTTTATTACACACCTTAAAAAAATTTTTATCAGAGAAAAGAGAACAGTTATTTAAAGAAGAAGGAAAATAAAAATATATAAAAGGAAACAAACAAGCAGATGAATATAAAATACTTTACAAGAACAATTCAAAGTCTTGAATATCAGCAAATTCAAAGATACCAGATGCAACCAAATGCTGCTTCTTCTCTGAAGCGATTGCAGATCTTATTTTTTAAAGTTGCTGTAAAATAAATTGTATTTAAATAATACATCTCCCATCCTTTCCCGCAGTGAGATGCATTTCCCTTACCAATCTGGTACTCAGCAGGCGGTCTAGTCTGATGAAGTATCAGCAAAATGTCAGCTCCCACAGAGAAGTGTGACAGAGGCGATGTGGAAGTAGCGACAGGCCTTTCAAAAAGCTATTGTGCAAATTCAGTTTTAAAATAGTGATGTGGTGGAGGATGGACGGGTATGTCCTTACCAATGCATTCATCTCCCTCCCTATGGTCAGGAAGAACGGGGTAGTGGTGCAGCTGATATAAAGCCATTACGTTGTAGGGTGGTGGATCTCAGGAATTTAGAAGATATGCCTTCATACCTATTGAGTCACAACATTAATATTCAAATTTCTTTTGCCTTTTTTTTGGGGGGGGGGGGTTTCGAGGTAGGGTCTCACTCTAGTCCAGGCTGACCTGGAATTAACTATGTTGTCTCAGGGTGGCCTCGAACTCTCGGCGATCCTCCTACCTCTGCCTCCCGAGTGCTGAGATTAAAGGCGTGCGCCACCACACCAGGCTGTTATGCCTTTTAACATATGTCTGTGGATGGAACCCAAATCACTTTCTCCCCATCTCAATCACCTTTTTAATATCTACAATTCGATACAAAAAATAATCTTCTCATTACTTTATAAATCTCATTCCTACCATTTGAATGTCATTTGAAGCTTGTCATTTGAATGTTGTTTGAGCCTCATAGGCTCATGTGTTTGAATACACAGTCCCCAATAACTTGGCATTCAAAGGTTGAGCAACCTATAGGATGTAGAACCTTGCTGGAAGAAGTCGGTAACTGGGGTGCAGGAAGAGGGGTGTGCATGCCTTCAGGTGTTGTAGTGTGACTCTACCTCCTCTGCACTCTCTGCTTCCTCACTCTGGTGAGATGTGACCAGCTCTACTCCTTCTCACTTCCCTTCCCCACCATAATGAAACTTCCTCCTAAAACTGTAAGCTAAACTAAACCCTTTGCTTCCTCAAGTTTCTTCTGGTTAGGCAGAGCAGTGAGAAGGTTACTGCCCTAGGCATTGACCTACTAAGGCTACATCAAGTGAAGTCAAAACTTCATTAACATGAAAGATATCCTGTATTACTCTTAGATCGTTGTGACAGAGTGCCTAACAGAATCAGCTTAAAGGAGGAAAGAGTGTAAGTCATTGGCCCTAAGTTTCAAAGGATTTCAGTTTATCATGGCAGGGAAGGCTTGGTAGGGCACTTCAGGACATGGCAGCAGAAGTATGTGGCAGAGGCTATTCACATCAGGGCAGTCCAGGAAGCAGGAAGGACCCAGGGTCTGGGTATAACCTTCACAGGCCCATCCACAGTGACATACTTCTGCTAGCCAGGCTCTTCTTCCTAAAGGTTCCACAGACACCCAAAATAGCACAACCAGCTGAGGAACAAGAGTTCACATAGGAGACATGTCAAATTCCATTCATAACACTCAACCCTGGGTCCCCAAAACTCAATGCCATGTAAAACTCTATTCAGTTCAACTTCAGGAGGCACCCAGAGGCTTCACAGTTCTGATGCTTTTCAAAAGTCCAAAGTTTCAGCTGGAGGGATGGCTTAACAGTTAAGGTGCTAGCCTGGAAAGCTAAGAACCCTGATTCAACTCCCCAGGACCCACATAAGCCAGGTGCACAAGTTGGTGCATGCGTCTGGAGTTTGTTTCAGTGGTTGAAGGCCCTTGTGCACCCATTCTCTCTCTCTCTCTCTCCCTCTCTCTCTCTCTCTTTCTGCCTATTTCTCTCTCAAATACAAATAAGCATAAAAATAAAGTAAAAAGGACTGGAGAGATGGCTTTGGGGTTAAGGCGCCTGCCTCCTAAGCCTAAGAACACTGGTTCCAATCTCCAGGTCCCATGTTTAGCCAGATGCAAAGTGACGCAAGGGCGCAATGACACACTTGACCACAAGGGAGCACACACATCTGGATTTTGTTCACAGCAGCTGAGACACTGCTGGCACACCCATCTCTGTCTTCCTCTCTCTGTCTCTCTCTCCCAAAAACTAATAAAAAATAAAATAAAAGTTTTTAAAAAAAATAAAGTAAAAAAAAATATTTGTTTAAAAAAAGTGAAAAGTTTAAACTTTCTTCTTAACTTCAAAGCAAATGCTTAGCTGTGAGCCCCTGTGTAATCAAAAATCAAATTATGGGGCTGGAGGGATTGCTTAGTGGTTAAGGCACGAGTCGACAAAGCCAAAGAACCAAGGTTCAATTCCCCAGGACCCATGTAAGCCAGATGCACAAGATGGTGCATGCTTCTGGAGCAGCTAAAGGCTCTGGCAAACCCATTCTCTCTATCTACCTCTTTCTCTCTCTCTCAATAAATAACTAAATAAATAAAATTATGCACTTTCAATAAATAGTCCCATTTCAAAGATGAGAAATAGGGGCATAGCAAACTGGACTATGCAATATAAAACCATACCAAGGGGCTGGAGAGATGGCTTAGCAGGTAAACTCTTGCCTGTGAAGCCTAAGGACCCAGGTTCGAGGCTTGATTCTCCAGGACCCACATAAGCCATGCACAAGGCGGCATACACATCTGGAGTTCGTTTGCAGGGGCTGGAGGCCCTGGCATGCCCATTCTCTCTCTATCTGCCTATTTCTGTATCTCTCTCTCAAATAAATGAACAAATAAATAAATAAATAAATAATAAAATATTTAAAGAAACATAGCGAGGAAAATATCAAATCTGTCTAGCATTTGGGAGTTCCAACAGGCTTTGGCAGATATACCCCTATGACCTGTCACATGGTTTCTCTTTTGTAGTAGCTTCATTAAGTATCTATGGTTGCACTTGGCAGAAATCCTACATACTTGGCTTCTATAGCATGCTGGCGTCTCCAGTACAACTTAAGTTCACGCTCATATCTTCATACATAGCCATCTCGGGGATTCCCTGCAGGGAATACAGTCTCCATACTTATTGTCTGGCCTCAGGATTTTCTCTGAAATCTTGGTGGAACCCTCTATGACCCGATATCTTGAATTCTAACTACATGAAAAACTAGCACCATGTGGATAATATCAAGTTCAGCTACAGGTTCAAGTAATAGCCAGTCCCCTTGGAACATGGCTCTAGTATCTTCTGAGTGCCTGAATCCAGGAAAACATTGTCTTACAAATGAAAGTCTTTTAAATGTGTTTTTAGGGTAACAACTGGAGCTTGCAATGAGTGGTGGTCTCATCATTTTCATTTTCTGAAATGCCTTCAAGAGAATATTTCTATTGTCCCAATACAAATGATGGGACTTGTTTTACTGGTGACATTCTCTTTAACAATTGTGGCCGCTTTACCACTTTAAAAGATCCCTTTGTTCTAACCAAACTCCACATTTTTTCAATCCTTCTCTACTGTGTATCTTGCCCCCTATTTTCTCTGTAAGCCTTTTAAGAGCAGCCCGCAGTGACCATGCTGCAACCTGAATACTGTGCTGTCTGGAAATTTCCTCTGCCAAAGAAATTAGTTTGTTCTTTCCTCTAATAAATAGTTTTGGATTCAACTTCACTCAAAATTTCAGGACATAGGCAAAATATAGACAATTCTTTGCCAGAATGTAATACCAAAACCTCTAATCCAATCCCAATAGAGTCCTTGTTTCCACCACACAGTTCATTACCCTGTCCTTCATATAGATACTTCTGTCTGCATTCTGACCTTTTGACCTTCTGCCAGAATCCGCCATCAAGTTCTAGTCTAGTGCTTTTCTGTCCTCTATACAAAACTTCCCCAAATTCCTTCTGCAAACCAGTTCCAAAGGCTTCTTAGGTAGGCTTAGCTGCAGAAAAAAAAAAAAAAAAAAAAAAAAAAAAAAAAAAACCTTCTCTGCCCCCACTTTTATGCATTTCTAAGTATTTCATCACTGAAAAAGAAAGAACACCTAACAGAAGCAACCTGAGAGGAGAAATATTTATCTTGGCTCAGAATTTCCAAGGATTTTCAGTCATGAAGACAGAGAAGCCATGATGGCTAAGCTCAGTTCATGGTGGTGAAGCAGTTCACATGATAGTGGACAGGAAGCAGAGGAAAAGGTCAGAACAATTATCTGGTGGAAACTTTAAACTCGCACCCACAATGACATACTTCTCTCAAGTTGCCCCATTTTCATATGTTTCACAGCCTGCCCGTATAACCACCATCAGTATAACAAGAATTCAAAACATGAAGCTCTGTGGGAAATTCCTAATTCAAATCATAGATCCATCAGCTACTTATCCCTAGCCTCATTCTGTTCACCTCCATGTACTGTAGTCACTCTTTTCCCCACCAAGCACAATGCATACTGAAAACATGGCATCATTGTTTATTTCCAATGAATCTGCTCCCATAATCTGTATTGCTTGTTAATATTCTTCAAGGATTTTATATTTCAGTTTATGTAAACAAAGCAAAATATGAGATCCCTTTCTTCCATAGCACCGTGATGGATCAGTTATTATAATTAGTTGTCTATTTTACTCACTTTCAAACTTACAGCCCTGATATACAAGGGATTCTTAATAAATATTTCCTAGATTTAATTAAGTACATTCTTGACAACTTAATAACATTTTTGATTAAATTTTCTTAGAAATAATCAAACAAGAGAAAGACGACATGAGAAACACAGAGTTTGTGATACCAAAAAATAACCAGTGGCCTGGACTGAAAAAACTATTGATTACTAGCTAGGTGGTAATGATACAAAGGGAGAGTGGGGATATGCAGACATACCCTAATATCATAGTCTTTGTGGTCTTGCTTCCATTTCTAAAATACTTTTCAAAATCTTTTTCAAAGAAATGGAAGATTAACAATATCAGAAATTAGAGAAATTTTATCTTCACCATAGTTTCTTGACTCATTTCCTTCCCTCATCACAAACTAAATAATTCATATATTTGAATGTGTATGAAATAATAAGTGTATTATAAATATAGGCCACTACAGTATAGTGAAAATGTACTACATGAAGCACATGTCAACTAAGCTCTTATCTGTCTTGTGTTCTACAGTATTTCCTTCAGTTTTCTCATGCACTCCTCAGAACAAAATCTGAACTTGTTACTATTACTAATCACAGTCTATGAATGGGATAGCCAATATGTAGGAAGATTTAAAAAATGTGTCTGGGGCTGGGGGATAAAGCACTTGTCACACAAGTTTGAGTGCCTAAGCTTGGAAGCCCAGACACCACATTCAAAGCCAGATGGTGTGGTAGGCTTTTGCAAACCCAGTATGCCTATACCAAGATAGGAGGCAGAGACAGGAGAATTTCCCAGAAGCTTATGGACTAGCTAGCCTAAGGGTCAGAGTGGTGAACAAAAAGAGACGTGGCCTCAGAAGGTACAAGGCAAGTACAGACACCCAAAGTTGTGCTCTGATCTGTCATGGCACACGTGCACTTGTATTCGCAAACTCATGCTGCACACCGAAAGAAATGTTCTTAACTAATATAATTACTAACTCTATACTACACAATCATTAAAGTAAGTGTCAATGCTACATGAGCGTGGAATGAAAGCATATTTCATATTAATATTATAGCTACCTACTGTAAAAGTGAGAGAAAAATAAAGCAAATTTTCCAAAGAGATTTCAAAAAGTGTTCTTAAGGTCTTTCCTTTTAGAGCCCCACATTTGTACAATGTGCAATGATTGACAGCCACAGCCAAGAGCAGTGCTGAAATGTCAATTATCAAAATAGCCCAGGCTCTGTTTAATGCTGCAGGGAGGATGCTCTTTGTTTGTCTGTGTGCAGCACGTCCCACCTATTTCCACAGCCTAAGCTGATGGCTGCATGATGTAATGACAGTTCTCAGTGGGACCTTGATGCCAGCCAGTGTACCTGTCTGTCCAACTGGATCGAGCTGAATGCCAGATGTTGTAAATCAGAAGCTGGTTGTAAATCCTGCTCTTCATCCAGCATAAATAACAACCCGAGGAGTGTTCTTCACATCCTGCAGTTGTGGAGGAGTCCCAGGCCTCTTTGTTCTGATAGGGCTTCTCATCCTTAACTCTGTTTAAAATTCTCTTTGTCTGTTGATAAATATAGCTGGATAGCTACCTCCAGTAATGCACGATTACTCTTGCTGCTTACTTCCAGAGTCCTGAATTGAAGATCTGGCAGATCACAAATAAATACGTATTTCTACAAAGTCAGTCATCCAGGAGTGCTGCTCTCTACTAACACACCTTTCCTAGGGATACAGGCACACTGTCTTTCTGTGTTCTTCTTTGAAACTGTGGTCTTCAGTGCCTTGTCATTTTTATTTACCTGACACTGAATATTTATTTTTATTTATTGGGCATGTGATCATTCTAGTATGATAATTTCTTAGTTAAAAAATATGGATTCTAGTCTGTAAAATACAACTCTTTTCTCTCATTTTTTGTTTCTTTTTCAAATTTTTGTTTTTATTTTTATTTATTTATTTGAGTGACAGACACAGAAAGAGGCAGAGAGAGCGAGCAAGAGAGAGAGAGAGAGAGAGAGAATGGGCACAGCAGGACCTCCAGCCACTGCAAATGAACTCCAGATGCATGCACCACCTTGAGCATCTAGTTTACATGGGTCCTGGGGAATCAAGCTTCAAACCAGGGTCCTTAGGCTTCACAAGCAAGCGCTTAACCATTAAGCCAACACTCCAGCCCCTCTCATTTGTTTTATTTATGGCACTGTATTTAAACATTTTTGTTTTTTTATTGTTTGTAGGCAAGACACTTTATAAGATTCTTCAGGTATGATTGTCCTGAGAACTTTGTGTAATGTACTGAAAGTGAACAGAGTTACAGGCCATAATACTCATGAAGTTGTAACTTCATTATCCTGAATTGAGATCTCTGTATACATGCTTTGCCAAGTGCAATTTGGGATACTAAAAAAGATAAGTCACCTTCTTGCCCTCAAGGAATCCTTGTCCAATTTAGCGAATATGAAAGACTTGTAAATTACTTGTTTAATTACATTGTAAAACAGGATAACAGATGTGTGGGATAGGGGGCAGTAATTAATCCCTCTGGGTAGAATCACTGAAAGCTTCCTTGTGGAAAAGGTGGGATATCAGCTAAACTTTAAAGGTTTGAAGGTTGGATAGCTATGAAGTTCATTTCAGGTATGGCTACTAGTTAGTGCAAGAGACATGAAATGATACAGAGGATGATCTGATTTAGGCTGGGGTATGATGGGGAATGACAGTAATGGGAAAATGACTATAATAATGATCAAATGGCAAAATACTCAGATGCCACATTACTGAATTTAGACCTTGTTTTCATACTAGAAGCAAGGAGGAAAATCTAAAGACTTTGAAGATTAGATAAAAAAAATCTCATCCGTGTTGTGAAACTCATCACTTTATATCTGCTCTATATTCCCTGATAAGTCCTTTTTCCCAAATTCTGAATTCCACAAAAATACCAAGATTTTTATAGTTATTGTCAAGTATTATTGCTTTAATATTACTCTTATGTAATTATTACATTTAAAAGCTTAGCTTTATCTTATCAAAACTTCAATTTTTAACCTAATTTAAAGCTTACTTCCAGGCTGAGGGATGACTTAACAGTTAAGCCATTTGTCTGCAAAGCCAAAGGAACCAGGTTTGATTCTCCAGGACCCATGTGAGCCAGATGCACAAGGGGATGCATGAGTCTGGAGTTCGTTTGCAGTAGCTGGAGGCTCTGGCGTGCCTATTCTCTCTCTCTCTCTCTTTCTTCCTCTCTCTCTCTCTCCCCCCTCTCTCTGTGAAAGAGAGAAAGAAGGAAAGAAGGAAAGAAGGAAAGAAGGAAAGAAAGAAAGAAAGAGAAAGAAAGAAAGAAAGAAAGAAAGAAAGAAAGAAAGAAAGAAAGAAAGAAAGAAAGAGAGGGAGGGCTTATAACTTGCCTGGAGCAACTCAAGCTCAGGCGTGGAGAGAGAGCAATGGTGAGCTTCCTGCCTCTAGGCTCACTCCGCTCTTGCCTTCCCCACAATGTTGCTGGTTCCCCTTACAAGGTCTCCTCTCTGAGGCTGGCTGGCATCCATCCATTGCAAATGTTGTCATTCTGTAGTTGGTAGAAGTGCCACTCTGTAGTCTCCTTTTTTCAAAAGCAGATCAGATACAAGCTCAAGAGTCTCCCAATTTCCAAAAGGCTAATATGCAGCTCTTAACGGATTCTTCTGAACTCCCTCTTCACTTGGCTTAAATGAGAGAGAATTGCTCCATGGAGAGCAGAGGAGGGAGAGGGATCCTTTCTCAACTCCAAAGGTGGAGCATGACGGTGAGCGACTATGGTGGGATTCCAGACTCCCTAAACCCTCCTCTTATCTTCTCTGTTTGAGCAATCTGCCTCACAATATAAGTATTAACTTGCCCTGGTTCCTTCATCTATGAGATGGGACTAAGAATGTATCCATGTCATCATAATCTTATTAAGATTAAACAGATTAATGTATGTTATACCCTTAATATATATTATTCCTTTAGAAAGGTGTTGAGCACATAGTATGTAGTCAATAAATTATAAGTTAAAAGGAAAGTAGCTGAAAAGCTAAGAATGATAGCACTGGATTAGCATTTTTAAGCAGGAACTGAAAAATCATCTGGAGCACATTGATTTGGGATCTTTGTGGAAATGTGAGCCAACAAAAATGTCATTCTTTTTATTTTATTTTATTTTATTATTTATTTGAGAGAAAGATAGAGAAAGAGACAGAGAGTGTGTGTGAGAGAGAGAATGGGCATGCAAGGGCCTCTAGCCATTGCAAGGAACAAACACCAGATATATGTGCATGGGTACTAGATAAATGAACCCAGGTCCCTGGGCTTTACAGGCAAGAACCTTAACCACTGAACCATCTCTCCAGTCCTCAAAAATGTCATTCTATAGCTTGCTAATTAATCAAGATATTGGAATAGTCAGAATAGTCTTGTGATGGAGATACTTTTACTATCAACATATCCAGGTAGGGAAAGTGAGGCATAGAGAGGTAAAACAATTTGCCCCAGGATACTCTTTAAATAAGGAACAGGACCCAAGTAATTTTATTCCAGTGACTAACCTTAACCATTATGGAGTACCACCTCAGAGCTCAGAGAAAGAGGAGAAGTAAAGGGGAGGGAAGAGGATGGGAAGAGAGGGGATGGGAGGAGAGGAGAGGAGAGGAGAGGAGAGGAGAAGAGAGGAGAGGAGAGGAGGAGAGAGGGGAGGGGGGGGGGGGAGGGGAGGGGAGGGAGGGGAGGGGAGGGAGGGGAGAAGAGAAGAGAAGAGAAGAGAAGAGAAGAGAAGAGAAGAGAAGAGAAGAGAAAGAAGAGAAGAGAAGAGAAGAGAAGAAGAGAAGAGAAAGAAGAGAAGAAGAGAAGAGAAGAGAAGAGAAGAGAAGAGAGAAGAGAAGAGAAGAGAAGAGAAGAGAAGAGAAGAGAAGAGAAGAGAAGAGAAGAGAAGAGAAGAGAAGAGAAGAGAAGAGAAGAGAAGAGAGAAGAGAACAGAGGACAGAAGAGGAGAAGGAGAGGGGAGAGAAAGGGGAAGGAGAGGAGAGGATAGGAGAGGAGAGGGGAGGGGAGGGGAGGGGAGGGGAGGGGAGGGGAGGGGAGGGGAAGGGAAGGGAAGGGAAGGGAAGGGAAGGGAAGGGAAGAGAAGAGAAGAGAAGAGAAGAGAAGAGAAGAGAAGAGAAGAGAAGAGAAGAGAAGAGAAGAGAAGAGAAGAGGAGAGGAGAGGAGATAGGGAAGAAGGGAAAGAGGGAAGGAGGGAGAAAAGGAGGGACTATGACAAAATTTTCAAACAATACAATAGAGAAGGTGACACTATGGAACAAAAATGAAAATTAATTGGGGTGTATAGTTTAAGTTATGCTGCACAGATATGCATGAAAAAAGTGTTTGCTGGAAAATCAAATCCTTAGAATTCAAAAGTAACAGCAGAATTAGAGCTTGATAAGATGACTGAGTAGAAGAATCTATTGGAGAAATGAGATGAAGGTGATCAGAATCCCAGCCATGTCCGTAAATTGGTGGGGCTACATGGAAAAGCACACCAGCAAATAATACTCAGATCCACTGATCACAGATATAAACTGGACAACATGGAGTGAACTTGGCTTCCAGATGTGTCATGAATCACTGGTAAATGTTTAAAAATAAGTGACAGTATTTTGTTTTATATTTTAAAATATATTTTATTTATTTGAGAAAGAGAAAGAGGCAGAGAGAGAATGGGCATGCCAGGGCCTCCAGCCACTGCAAACGAACTCCAGATGCATGTGCCCCCTTCTGTATCTGGCTTATGTGGATCCTGGAGAATCAAACTGGGACCCTTTGGCTTTACAGGCAAATGCCTTAACTGCTAAGCCATCTCTCCAATCCTGTGACAGTATTTTAAAGAGCAGAAGATGCTTAAATCTTAGGCCCACATTCTCTCAAGGAGAGAGAGAGAGAGAGAATGGGCACTCTAGGGCCTCGTGCCACTGCAAACAAACTCCAGATGTATGCACTGTTTTGTGCATCTGGCTTTACCCAGGTACTGGGGAATCAGAGAATCAGACAGGGGCCATTAGCACCTTAACCTCTGAGCCATCTCTCCCGCCCCCACAAATGGCTACTCCTAATGAGCTCACCATTGCTTAGTGTGGCAGGCAATTTCCAGTTGTTACAGACTTTTTGGGTCCCTGATGACTCACTTGCTGAGACTGTCCCCACCACTCCTGTGTGTTAGCTGCAAGGCCCATGGGGACCTCTGTTTGTGACTCTTATTTTAGAAAGGTAGAAGAAGAAATAGATAAACTCTATTCCAGAGGAAACAAATGTCTTTCAATTAAAATTTTCACATTATAAACAAGCAGAAAAGGAGGACAAGTGAAAGAATTGGGATTTTGTACATGGCAATGCTTATGAATGCAGGTTGGGATTAATAAACAAATGAAAAGTGAAAAAATACTTTAGAAAACACCTACAACTAACCTTTGAGAAAACTCAATAATAAGGAAAAATGGCTAATGCTTTCATTTTCCTCTGCCGACATAAGGTTTTACATCCTCTTTGCATCTCCAAGATTCATTATTCCTCCTGGCTATCCCTTATATCATTTCTCTATTGATGAATCATGTTTAACCTCAATCCCTCTTACTCTAGGAGGACAGGCCCAGTGATTCATATTGAGAAAGATTCAGAAGCCATGAGAGTTATTAAAAGTAACATCAAACATTCAAAAATTGCTTTGATGTAAAACCTGCAAAAACATATTTAAATACTGTTCCAACGTCCTGTAAGTAATTACGTTGATCATTGTAGAAGTCACTTTCGTCGCCCATTGGGTTTTTCCTGTTATCATGCTTTCATTTACCCTTTCCCTCCTCCTCTTTCTTTTACACACAGAAACACAATACCCTATTTTATTATATATTTTTTTCATTTTTTAATATTCTAATGTCTCCTAAAACTTAAGCATGTCTTGCACTTGATAACACATAACCATATTTGTAATTTTCTAAGAATACACTGAATGAAAGTGTCTGTGACTCTATTACAAAGAATTTCTGTCTTCTGGGCCCAGAGGGAGCAGAATGTGAAGAGAAAATCAGATGAAATATGTGTATTTAATCAATTTTCAAACAGTTTGAAGTGGTTCAATTTTAAATGTCTGATTGATCATAGCAGTTATTTCCAGGTTGGAATAAATAACTGCCTGTTGGCTTCAGAGAAAATAGAGATACTCAGTCACGGGTATCTATATTTGCTTTTTTTTCTGTAATAAAAATGACAAGTCCGACAAACTGGAGGGAAAAAAATCTTTCTGCTATTTTAAGATACTGTCGATCTTACTAACTGTGTTTTTGTGCCACCATTAATCAATTGTCTGAATATGGAGAAGAAAGGGAAAGAGGCTTGCAGCCTAGTTAATATGCTTTACTTTAGCACTGCATCAAGGAGCTCAGATATTCCACATGTCTAACTTGTGAGAAGATCCACATAATTAATGTGCTGGAAGCTTAACATGCAACATTTAAAATCTACATGAAATAGATCTGTAATATGATTGAAATTGTCTATGTATGCCTTCAAAGATAATGTTTGTTTCACATTACCAGAAAATTATATTTAATCAACTGATAGAATCAAATCTTTACTGCTTTTTAAATTTAAATCTAAGATAATGCAAAATGATAATGATAGTGTGCACCATATATAGTAAAATATACATTTGATAGAGAATGTCTACAATTTAAACACTTATCCCACTGTCAAATTTACCTCTCCATAATCATATTATGATAAAACATTAATAATTCAGATTTTTAGAAAATGCTTTTACATCTGTAATCTTGTCCAAACTTGGGAATTTTTTTCTAAGCAAAACAAGATGCCCACTTTAATGTTATTGTATCATTGAGATGACAGTGAACTAGATTCTAGTTATATTCAATCTCTTAAGTTATTATTTTTATCAAATGTTAACTATTGACTACAACAAAGGCTTAATATTTCACTATCTTGGATTTTATATACTTTCTTTTCTCTTCTGTTCCAGAGTTTTGGAAATTAAATATAAGAAATATTGGCAGAAAGCATGGAAAGAGCATGTATCACATGATGAATTGTTTTAAGAATGCCACACAATCGTTTGTGAAGCAGACTTTGCATGTGGCTCACTCTCACACACAATATTCAAAGACCTTATCCACTTGAAAAAATGGTAAAATATCCCACTCATCTATTGAGGAATGACTTTTCAAAAAAAAAAAAGCAAGGCTTTTTAAAACTTTGTAAAGAATATTAATAACTCATTAATGGTTAATTACGTGTCAGCTTTGAGTCAAAGACTTTGCGTAGGTTTTAGTAATCTGAGTTAAAATGCATCTCCTCTGAGAATCCATAGCACAAGATTCTCTGCCATCTTCACTAATCCTTAGTTCCTGGTTATAAAAACACAAGCACAGAAACATTAACTCAGTGATCTTTGATGATTAAATCAGAAGGTAATGGCAACATGCACACAGGGAAAGAATTTTGGTAGCAAAGAATCTCCTCAGGGGAAGACAGCTTAATTCCATAACTGGAGGTTAACCACAGAAGTCATGTCAGCTATGAAATATTCATTATCTAAAATCTTTCTCTTGTTTTGATGGAATATTACTATCAATTCATTTAAGCAAGGGTTTGAGAATAACAAAAAGATAAAAATAACCAAATAAAATGCATAAATTATTAAAGTTATGAAATAGGAAATAGACACGTGGATGAGAAGAAAGGTCTAGTGAAATATGTTTAGACTCCAAAACATGTGCTCCTAGAGTAAAAAAAAAAAAAAAATCAGTAAATGAAGTATAAATGTAAAAAGAAGTAAAATATTTATTGAAAAATGTATTGAGATCATTGATGCATTACAAATGTGATCTTTGGTGAATTCTATAACATTTTCCTCATCATTAAAATAAAAATAACAATACTGCCAATACTGATGAATTGTGAAGACCAAAATAGTGGTTATTAAATTTAAAAAGTCTTCACATCTTAAATTCTTCATAACTGGAACCATTTTTATGACAATTAATTGTGTATGTATCCCAATATCACTTTTCAAGAACTTTAAGTTTAAAAAAAAAAATCCAGGAACTATGCTATTCTATTGCATGTTTATGCAAATTCCAGCAGTCATATTCACTATGAATTTAGGGGAAATTACAGTTTCCTTGTCTTTCAAAGGTCATATTTCTTTCATTGTGGGTGCTTGTAAATTTATCCCCAAAGGTTTACTGGTTTCCTTCCTTCATTAAAAAAAATTGCTCTGGGGAAAATTATAGCTCCTTGGAATTCTAGAACCTGAGTTAAGGAGTCTGCCAGTTGTATCGCCTGTTTTCCTTGGTCCTGGCACACAGCACTTGAATTGGTTTCCAAGGCAAAGCGTTCAATAATCTGTATGCAAAGTAGTATTTTTACATAGCTCTGAATGTCATATCCAAATGTAAAGCTGCCTGTTGCCTCAAGTGTGAAATTCATTCCCATTTAAATTTTATGTTTCTTTGCAACTACTGATGCTGGTATTTGGGGACTGGGCTTTGAAATCACATGTGACAATGGTAAAATTTAGTACTCTATTGTGGCAGTCAACAATGTTCCCTGCCTACATAAAGAGGATTTCATGTGTACACTCTTGACCTAAGAAGTGAATCTATAAGAGTCAAGGAAATGCAAATATTTATTTTTATGTCTTGATGCTATTTTCAATTTTTATTTACGTGTGTGTGTGTGTGTGTGTGTGTGTGTGTGTGTGTGTGTGTTCATGCCTGTGTGTATAAGGGCATGCCAGGGGCTCTTGCCACTGCAAACAAATTTAGATGTGTGTACCACTTTTCATGTCCAGCTACATGGGCAGTGTGGAAATTGAATCCAGGCCAACAGGCTTTGCAAGCAAGCACTTTTAACCACAGATCCACCTTCCTAGCACCATAATGAATTTTACAGTCCTCCAAGTTATAGAATTTCCAAGATGTTGTGAGCACCAATATTTTTAGAGTTCCCAAAATTTAATATTGTGTGGTTTCTTTTATCACTCAATTCAAATACATCATGTTAAATGCCAGGTGACTTCCAGGTGTCCAAGCTTGTTGAATGATCTGCTCAGGAGTCCAAGTTCAGTATCTAGGAAGAAAGAATGTAGGATGTTTGTCTTTGTTCGCTTATATCATGAGATCACTGATCACAGGTGGTACCTGCCCATGATGATTTAAAGACACTAGTCATTTTTCAGCATACATTTCGTTTTGAGTGTTTAAGGTTGGCCACAGTTCAAAGTAGCAGCTGAGGATGAAAAGGTTATTGAAGTTTGCCTATTCATGATGCAACCTACTTTTCATCTGGGTCCTAGGCAAAGATCATTGTTAATCTCCTCAGTGCTTTTGGCTGCTGCTGCTTTGAACTACTTTTTTGTAATGCAGAGAGTCAATGGCAAAGAAGTAGTGTATCCATGGTTAGAAGCAAATCTCTCATTAAGGTAACTGAAACAGAAATCTGGATAATTAAACGTTCCATTACAAAAATTTCACAGGGTTCTAGGAATTGTGTCTGACATGAAATAGCATGAAATCCTAGTAAGAGCCATTATCTAGGATCCAAACAAGAATGTAAAAAATACCCTTTTGTTAGGTAGGTAACTTCTTCAACCATAATATTGATTGAGCTTGTGCACCTATTGCTATGCTAACATTGCCTCAAAATATAATTTCATGAAATAATAACTGTTATTTCTCAAAAGGCCAAGTGTAGACTAGGTAGTTGTGCTTGTCTAGTCTACACCTTAACCAGCTGGACTCACACGTATGTCTGTATTCATCTGGCACATCAACTGAGGCTGGCAATTCCAAGGTGGTTTCTGAAGACCTAGCTTCAGAACTGGCACATCACCACTTCTACTGCATGCTACTTGCCAACACAAGGTGATGGCCAGTCCAGATTCAAGAATTAGGGAAGTAAACTCCAGCATTTCAAGAGAAGAGCTGACATTCACCTTGCCAAGGGCAAAGATACAGACAGGTGAAAGGATAGAGGCCAGCTTTGCCATTAGTCTACCCCAGATCATGAAGGGAAAAAGTGACCCTCCTCACCCCATACACAGGATTGTGACCACTCACTCATGGTGAGCCACACAAATTAGAAATTCATGTGAGATTTTCAATGATCTCTCTCAGTGATATACTAGCATTTGAGAGAAATAGACAATTCCACACTGTCATTTTTCACTGATTAAAAACATTTCTACAATTGGCTTAACAAGGGTATATTTTTCCTATTCAATCAATTTTTTAAATATCATATCCTAAAAATAAAACATCATGTCTTAAAAAGTAGCATGTCTTATATTTAATTATATATCTATTTTATGTATGTATATTTTATAGAGATATATGCATATGTCTGTATATATGTACATAGGTATACTTACATATGTTTCATAATTTACTTTTTCCATCATGTCAATATCTTTATTATTCCTTGATGCTCTGATATACTACCTTATCATTCTATTCTGAGATGGCTCTTTACTACTCAGAGGTCCTCATTGGACTACTGGTTATTTGATACAGGAGAAATCTAAATGAGTATATTGAGAAATATGCTTATGCTTCCCTCCATGTGGTGATTCTAATAGAAAATCATATTCAACAACAGGAAGCTCAAAATACAAGTCATTTGCCCCAGGAGTAGGTGATTTTATAATTATCTCTCAGTTGAAGTGATGTCATCTCTCCGAAGAATTGGATGAGTATCAAAACAATGTAGCTAATGGACAGAAAACAGGTAGTCACCTCCCCTGCTCAGCAAGCTGCTGCATTGTTACAGGGCTACTGATGTGCAAGGAGTACTGAGACTCCCCATTTTACTCACTTCATAAATCTAGGCACAGGCTTCACTTTGGGGCTCATATTATTAAGAGGAGAGCACAGAGGAAAAATAAACCCCATTTGGTAAAGTAAAGGGCATGCCTGTCTCTATAGCTACCCATGGTTTATTGCTACTGTATATTATTATTTCTAACAGTACTTATAACAATGATCATAAGGGGCCTTTAAAAGACTTGCTGATACCTCTTGGGCAGTTCCAGAGTAATACAGTTTATAAATAATTCTACCTACATATCATATGTCCCAGGACTCCTTCTGCCCAGGCTTTATTTGTTATGAGCATATTTGCATGTAAACAGGATATATGGATGTGTGTCCTTTGAGAGCTATTGCCTATCCTTCCCTCCAAGTCAGACCCATGTTTTCCATGCAATAGTCATTCCAAAAGCCATGTAGAGATTTGTGAATTATAGTGGGAAACTTGACATTGGAAGAAAGTTATAAAAACCTAATGCAATCTTAATAAATCTGTTCTATTTTCTTTTATTCATGTGTATATAAATGTGTGTTTTACATGGTACATATGTATATAAGTGTGTTATTCCTATGTTTGTAACATACATATGTATAAGTGTGCATGCACATGTATGTGGGTTTGTGAAGGCTAGAGATTGTCCTAGGATGTCTCCCTCAGTATCCCACCATTTTATTCCTTGAGGCAGGGGCTCCCAATGAGCCAAGAGCTCACCAATTCAGTTAGATTATCTAGCCAGCAAATCCCAAGCATTGCCTGTCTCCACTTCCTAGCAGTGGGTGGTCATATACCATAAAACCCCATCACTCCACATGGGTACCTGGGATATGAATTCAGGTTCTCATGTTTACAGCAAACACTTTACCAGCTGAGCAATCTCCTCAGCCCATGTTTCCTTCTTTTTAAAAGTTGTTGACTGTTCTTGGAGGATATAAATAGATAATTTGGCTATATTGATTTTGTACACATATACAATACTCGTCTGCTTGCAGCAGAAGTTGTACATTTGAATCAATAAAATATGTGTGATTATTTTTACCTCATATTATCTTATTTTCTAAAGGTATTTAACATATGAAATTCTACCTTCTAGCATTATTTGGTATTTACCTCATTTTGAGTAAAGTTAAGAAAAATACAGTATTTATCTTTTGTTTCTATTTGGAATTCAGCAAGAAAAGTATATGCTTAGGGTTGCAGAAAATATTTGAAATTTTATTTCCATTTAACCTTCAAATAAAAATAGTGTAGTGTTACTGGAATACCTGCTAAAAGTACAGATTTTACATTAGTATAGTGTTATCGGAATACCTGTTAAAAGTACAGATTCTTGGCCTTTAATCAGTCTTGCTGAATCAGATTTTCTGCCAGGAGAGGCTGCATATCCACATTTAAGTCAATCCCCTAGATATTTGTTATCCATATTAAAGTTTGAGATACACTGCTAAGCTTTTCTCAGATTTAAACTTGATTATTGGGAAACTATACACTGGGACCTCATTAATTTAATCCACTAGAGAATTATTTTCATGTACAATGATTCACTATTTTTGTACTTGATTTTTGTTAAGGGTAGTATAAGAAGTGACAACATGTAGAGTGAATCTGGACTTTCAATAAATAATCATCAAATGATAGGCCACTATATTCAGAGATTAGGAGAAATTCATGTATTATACTTCCTTTAACATAACTACATGGATTACTGGATCATAAAATGCATATAGGAAATAAAAGAATCATAAGTACGTAGCATGGAACTTTTAAAATGAAAACATCTGTCTCACCAATAATCAGGCCAAGGTATAAACCATCCTGATGTTCCTTAGAACTCCCAATGCCTCATGACAAGGTTACCACCATCCTGACTGATCACCGTGGGTTAGTTCACAGACATGTGTTCAGTAATGCTGAGTTCCTGTCCTTAAACACAGTTACCAGATGCATCTACAGTGTGGCATGCAGTTACAGTTTCTTCATCCTTATTGCATCTTAGCATTTCTTTTCATGAGTTTTCACTCCATTGGTGAATCTATTATCTATTGCTACATGAAAAATTATACCAAATTTGCAAGAATATTTTCACCTTTAAAGACTGAACATTATTTCACATGATTTCTAAATGTCAGACATGAGGGAACGACTTCTTTGAAGGAGTTGTGGCTAGAGTCTCTCATGAGAGTATATTTTACCCACTAGACTCAATTTTTCCCTCCTCTCCCCTCCTCTCTGTTCTCTCTCCCTCTCCTCTCATTCCTCCTACCCTCTCCTCTTATGTACCCCTCTCTCTCCCGTTCTCTCCCCCTTCCTCCATTCCTCCTTCTCTCCCTCCCTACTCCACTCTCTCCCTTCTTCTCTATCTCTTTCCCTTTCTCTCTGTCTCCCTCTGATTTGCTTGGCTATTTCTTTTCTCCTCTTGTTTGAGGCAATGTGCCTGAGCTCTGTGGCTATGGACAGCAGGCATCCATTCCCAATAAAGCCTAATCATGTGGTAGCTGTCTACCACAATGCCTGCGGGAGTCGTTTTCAATTTTTGGCTTCTATTAAAAGTGCTGCTTCGCACATTCATTGACATGCATTTTGAAGGTGCACCAAACGTGTCTATTAAGCATATTCCTATTTGGTATAGTTGTATAGATGTACAGGCATACATATAACTTAGAGGTCACGCAGACATTTGCCTCCAGTAAGATGCTGCAAATGTACTGCCCATAGTGCTCGCAGAAAGTGATAGCTTCATAAGCAAGACTTCAGTAGGCTCATTCTTGAAAACATTTGACTCTGTACATTTTTAATCTTAGCCACTTGGGACTGTAGGTGTGTAAAAAGGTCTCTCATTATGAATTCAAGTTGTATGCTTCTAAAAATGAATGGTGTTTCTTTTTTATATACTTATTGTTTGGAGTATTTCTCATGAATCTCTATTCTGGTATCACACCCATATTTTTAAGGTAGGTTTTCGGCACTATATCTGTGGCATAGAAGTTCTTTCTTTTCCTCAGTTATGCAGGATATGTGTGCTTAAATAACTGTCCCACACTGTGAAATGCATTTCCATTTTGTTAATAATGTGTTTTGGTGAATAGAAGTTTTTCATTTTAATATGATCTTATGTATAACTTTTTTTCATTTTTTATTTAACATTTTCAAGCTTTGTTAATCTTTCACAGATTCAAGGTGAAGAATATATTTGCTTATATATTCTTCCAAAAGTTTTATTGTCTGATTTTCACATTTAAATTTATAAGCTATCAAAGTATATATACAAAATATATTATGCCTTCTATAAAAGGGTTTAAAACTAGAACTGGTTTTACAATTAAAAACAAATCATCATAACATACCATATTATTAGAGAAAAATATGATTATATGATCACATTTATAGATATAGAAAGATATGAAATAAATTTTAGTACTCATTATAATAAAACACAGCCACATATACATAAGCACATATACAATCCTTGCACAGAAGGAACAGAACTTTCAAACCTGGTTTTTATGGATTAACTTGACAAAATTCAGATTGAATAAAACAAAAGTTGTTGGAGGAAAAAAAATCTGTTTTAGAAAGAAAATCTATAGAAGTACATAGGGTAACCATCATACTTGTTGATAAAATGCAAAAACATCCCCTGAGATCAGACCAAGACAAGATGTTGCCGATTCCAAAACTCTCACATTGTGTTGGAGGTTACATCCAATTCACTAAGTCACAAAGAAGATTGGAAAGAAAGGTAGAAAACTGCCATTGTTTTTAGATAACATGATTAAGTATTTAACAACGTTAAGAACTATGACAAAGTATTAAACCCACACATAATGTTAGAAAAGTCACAGGATCCTAGATCAATAAACAGACTCATCGTGTTTTTAAAATATTTATTTATTTACTTATTTATTTTTTTATTTACTTATTTATATGTAAACAGAGAGAGACAGACACAGAGAGAGACAGGGATACAGAGAGAATGGGCACATCAGGGCCTCTAGCCATTGCAAATGAACTCCAGATGCATGTGCCACTTTGTGCATCTGGCTTCACATGGGCACTAGGGTAGTTAGGCTTTGCAGGCAAGAGCCTGAACTGCTAAATCATCTCTCCAGACCCTCATTATCTTTTTATATATCAGAAGCAAAAAATGTATTTTAATGTACCATTCCTAGTCACATCAGAATTTTTTTATTTATTTTTTCCAGTTTTACTAATAA
Organism: Orientallactaga sibirica; assembly: GCA_036365145.1. Taxonomy (NCBI): domain Eukaryota; kingdom Metazoa; phylum Chordata; class Mammalia; order Rodentia; family Dipodidae; genus Orientallactaga; species Orientallactaga sibirica. The sequence continues at coordinate 15,746,163 of JAEOAD010000008.1, forward strand.
CTTTATTTAAAAAGACACAAGAACTTCTATACTGAAAAAATACAAAACAGAAGCCACACAATATAAAAGTAAATTGGTATAATGCCACTAAGTTAAATGTCTGAAACACTAAGGAAATACAAACATATATAATGGCTACTGGAATGTCTGGTCTAAAATGGTGATTGTGGCTTATACATAATTTAAAATTTGCTGTTTTTAAATAATTGGCAAATTTACTTTAAATGTAGTTGGGGAAAAAAAGATTCAAGGAAAGACAAGATGGGCTGGAGGAATGGCTTAGTGGCCAAGGTGCTTGCCTGCAAAGCCAAAGGACCCAGGTTTGATTCCCCAGGACCCACATAAGCCAGATGCACCAGGTGGCGCATGCATCTAGGGTTCATTTGTTTGCAGGGGCTGGAGATCCTGGTGTGCCCATTCTCTTCCTCTCTCTCTCCCTCTTTCCCTCCCTCCCTGCCTTTGTCCCTCCCTCTCTCTCTGTCTCTCCCTCTAAAAAATAAATAAATAAATATTCTTTAAAAAGACAAGAAGATGTTGAAGAATAAGAGCAGAGCTATAAAACGTTAATGCATGGCACTATTATTAAACTACTATTGGATCAAACAAGAGTTAATTCACCACTATACATTATAAAAACTCCAGAAAATGGTCCACAAATCCAGTCTGTGGATTGATGACAGAGATCACCTTACAGTGCAGTAACTATATGAAATATTTTCAATAAATGGTTCCGGGTCCAGAGAACACTCATACAGAAATATAAATTTATCTCGACCATTATGCAAACACCACACACATGTCAAAAGAGTTTATGTGTTGTTATATAAAAATAGGTATGTACTCTTAAAATGACATGTTTTATTATTCATTTTATTATCATTGCATGTTTTATAGTTAGAAACTTAAATTTTTATTGGTTCTATTGTTTTTGTTTTGCTAACTAGTAACTTAGCTCTACAACATGTCTGATTACAGTAATTTTCTTTAATCCCAGGTTTTTCAAATTATTCTTTTTCCTTTTATTGCATGCCAATTGTTCTTTCACCTTTGTTTTACTGATTCCACTTTATGGTTCTCTCCTTTTGTGTAGTTATTTTGAACGATTCTTTGCAATAGGCAGGGTATAAATGATTAGTAAATCAATCAATGAGGCAAGTTAAATTTCTCTGGAAATTTTGAAGTGAGACTGAATTGTCAAAAATTATAGCTCATATAGTAAACCTAGTAATTACACCTTTATAAAATTGTAACTGTTCAACATTATTTTGCTAATATATATTAGATATAAATATTATGTGAAATATTCTTTAAATATCAGCATATGTGTCACCAATAAAAATAAGCAACATTCTCATAGAGAAAGATTCTTCTTTTTGTAAGTTTCATACACTATGCATTCAGACAAAGAAGGGTGGTTCCTTTCTTATATGAAAACCATTGAAATAACTTGTGCATGTGGATGGAATATATAGAAGTAAAGAAATAACTGTTTTCAAAGTAGGAAAAATAATGAGTGAAAATAGTTTCACCCTCTGTTAGTAATTATAGACCCAGACTTGAGGAGTTATTACATTTACTGCAAAGGAATTCCAGCTCAATTCTAGCACAATTAATAACTGTGTAATTTTGGACACATTATTTTACCTTTCTTTAAACTTAACTGTTGGACTGGAGAGATGGCTTAGCAGTTAAGGCACATGCCTGCGAAGCCTAAGGACCCCAGTTCAATTCTCCAGGTCCCATGTAAGCCAGATGCACCAGGGGGCACATGTGTCTGGAGTTCGTTTGCAGTGGCTGGAGACCCTGCCACGCCCATTATCACTCTCCCTCTGTCTCTTTCCCTCTCTCTTTCTCTAATAAATAAATAAAGATAAAATCTTAAAAGTACTTAGCTGTTTATATCCAAAATTGGGCTCATAATGCCTACCTCACACAGGCTTGGCTCTATTTATGTCTAACTGTATTCATTATATTCATTTTTCACTGTATTTTTTAAATATCTATCCCTAAGGGATTGGTTTTAGAATGTGACAGAAAATAAACTTGAAGATCTATATACAGCAAGTAGACTAGACTGAATGTAGAAAAGCTTATCTTGAGAGCAGGTGAGAAAGGAATTCTGGGCACTGGGTTCAGACTATCTATTGCAATGGGAACTGGGGAGTTGTCAACCCTGAGACTGTAGGGGCTGCTGTACTGTCAAGCACTGCAGCACTAACGCAGCTCTCTGAGCTCCCATTCATTCCTCCTAACACAAGTGGCACTCAAGTGTGATACCTGATACCCACACCAGAGCAATAGTTACCTCTTCAGTACAACATAGTGATGGCTTTTCTAATATGCATCTGAGAGGGTGATTTTAAACCATAGTCATATCTTTTACTAAATGAAGGCATTTTCGCCCAGATCCCTGTCCTGGGGGGAATTTCTGCCACAGCATATTCCCAGAGAGCATCTTGTCAGCTTCAGAATGCCCAGAGGGAATCTCTGCTTCAAAATGTAAGATCAGCAGCCAGGACCAGAATCAGACATCTGTGGTGATGGGAAAAGTTCACATGTGTTTATCAGGATGTTTAAGAACATTTTCTGTCCTTTTTTTTTTTTTTTTTACTGAGACTGTTTTCTATGTTTTGAGGTCCCCTCATCTTGGACCAAAGTAGACTTTATCAGCAAAGTGGATCTGAACCCCAAGTTTTCAGGTCTGTTCTCAGGTGCCTTGTTCCCTTTTGGTGATGTTTACCTACATCTATTGCATCTGATTGGTTATTTTCATTGTGTGAATGACCAGAAGCAATATATCCTGGTGGAAATAAGGAGACTGCAAGGTTTGGGTTGGAGAATGGATAATTCTAAGACTGTTTCTTGGGGACCAGAGATTATTTGATTATTCATATGAGAGAATGATGGGCTACAAATCCAAAGGAAGGGAGCTTCACCATGCCTCATAAGGGAAGGGTAGTGCTTGTACTACAAAGAAGGTGCCTGGCATGGGGCGAGTGGGAAGAGAGTGGGAGTTGAGCATTTGTGACCCAAACCTATAGCATCAGATGATCTACAGAACCTTCTAAAATCCTTTCAAAAATAAGGCTTGAAATATCACATCTCGACCCAGAGAAATGGGCAGATATGTGGACTTTGTCCCTTTGACCATCACTTAGGTGCATTGCACCAAGGACAGAGTGATTGCAAAGTCACAGAGCTGGGTATCTTGGTGGTGCCTGTCACAGCTGAGGAGAGGGGGAAACAGACATCATCCCTAAAATCTAACATGAACATTGTCAATATTTAACATGAAGGCAGCCCATATACTCCTAGGAAACTGATGATATTTCTGAATGTGGCATGATCACACAGCAGGGAGGGTGAAATACATTGCACTTCTGTTTGATTGTACTCTGATATACTAAGAATTCTGTGCCTCTATGTATTACCCTAGAACTAAATGGACACTACCATATAGATTAATCAGAATGTACTAAAGATTTAATGCCCTCTTCATATCTTACTTCTGATAACAAGTATTACAAAAGGTAACTTAGCAAATAAAGGAAAAAGCTCAATGCTGCTTGCTTGTGAGAAACATGGAATCATGCAATCTCTAAAATTAAAAAGGCTAGGGAAAGAATGCATTCACTTTTCAAAAAATGAAAAGTGCAGAAGTGAATTGCCAGCACCCAGTAATCTGCTAAACTGAAGCAGGACTTATTTAGAATAGAATTGTGACATAGCTCATGCATGAAATGATCTGTTGTTTGTTCTTGTGAAGTTGTTTTCACACTATGAAACAGCAGAGGGGGGAAAGTGTTCTGTTTGAGGCATTGTAAAAAATATTGAAAGCTTCAACTGAAGTTTTATAGAGGTATCTGACTATAATTTGTCATTTGTACTTTATATACCAATGATTGTTAAGCCAAAATCACAGATGCTTAGATTTCTGAAATTTCTCTTAATTTACAGAGTTCAGAAAATCTGATTCTGACAGCATAACTGTCACTCATGTGATCACACTGCCACCGTGTGGTGTAAAGAGCTCTTTCAATTAAGAAATGGTCTCACAAAAATAATAAAGCAAGCAGTTTATTTTCTTTTCAGTGTCCTTTTGTCATTTGTTAACGTGCTTCAGAGCGTGTATGAGCTACTGTAGTTTTCAAGACAGGGTATCACAATGTACAACTACATGATGGTATTGGCTACTGACTGATTCTACGTAATTCTTCCTGCTCCATCTTCTACCCAGTGAATGGAGTCCTGACCTCTGCTAGTAGCAGTGTCCAGAAGAATTTGAAGATGTCTCTTTAGCTCACAATAGCCAAGTGGTTCCCAACCAGCAAACAGCTACAGTAACCCCAAGGTTTCAACAGAAATTCAAATTCTTCTCTACGTCTGTGAACTGAATCAAACCTCAGGCAGGAAAAGACCAGAAATGTAGGCTTCAAAAAAATCTCCCTAGATGACTCTGATATGACTGTTTGAAAGTCTTGTCTGTCAACAATCACACCTCTCCTGGGGTGGATTCGTGCATATTTCCCTAGAGAGTGATAATTTTAATTGCTTGGTCCCAGATGCCTGAAATGAGTCACACAGATATGGAAGGCATGAATCCTAGAGTTTCCCATCAACTTGCTCACCAACACCATGAAGACTGCCCCGAGGAAGAAGCAGAACATGAGAGTATCCCACGGCCATCACCCGTGACTTCTTCCCTTTTGCTAACTTTGCCTAAAGGGGTCATGAGAGTGACCCTGGAATAAATCTTATAAAATTTAGGATTGTTGGACAGGAGTGAATATTGTATAATAATGTTATGTTTAGACATTGAAGTTAGTTTTAAGAAAGGAACCAAAAATATGTGAAATAAAAAAAAAAAACCCTCTGGACTCTAAGACTGTTCGGAAGACTAGGATCATGTGAATTGGCAACTCCCTGCCCTACCACAGAGGCCACCCACACTAAACTGCCTCCCAGCTCAATGCTAGCACTCAGAAATATTGGAAATGCATTGCTGGAAATTGTGTCTTTTTTTTTCTTTTTTGTTATTAAGTAGAAATTTTGTATGGATCCATCATATGTTGGTACCATCATTACCACCTGCCCCCACTCCTCTAAGGGCCCTGCTCAGTGGGATTGTTGGTATTGACCATGGGGTTGTGGGTTACGAGTGAGTTGTTAGAACAACAGCCTGTCATTGTGGGGATGGGGCTCAATGCCTCTGGAAATTCATCCCTCCCTGTGGCTCTTACAATTTCTCTGTCCCCTTCTCCATACCCTTTTCTCCCCGTCTTCCATAAATTCCCTGAGCCATGGTAATTGCGATTGAAGTCTACTTTACGGTTGTGCTCTCAGCAGCTTCTGGATTTCTGCTTTTGAGTATCCTCAGTGTCTGTTTCCATCATCCTGGCACAGGCCGTTGGGCTTGCCATGGAAGCAGCACTCTTGCTCATCTCGCCAGCTCTCCTGTGGTTCACCTGGGCCCTGGCTGATGTTTGAGAGATGGTTTATCTCCTGCCAGGGACTCAGCTACTTTTCTTTTCTTTTCTTTTCTTTTCTTTTCTTTTCTTTTTTTCTTTTCTTTCTTTTTTTTTTTTTTTTTTTTTTTTTTTTTGTCTTATTGATAGATTTTGGTTTTCCTCTGTTTTTCCTGTCTTCTGAAAAAGAAAAACAGATTCTACAACAGAGAGTGAAATCAGGGTAGGTTAAAGGGGATATGCAGTGTTGATTTAGAAAGATTTTGATGAAGATAGCCTCTCCTTTGGCCATAAATTCTCCATAGGTTTTTGACTTGGTTCCCAATTCCAGCTATGGGTTCCTTTCCACTGAGTGGATCTCTTAGCCAATCAGAGACCCATTGGTTACCTTCCTAGGCTGAGTGCCACCACTGAACAGCTGTGTACATCTTGTCAGACTTGTTGCTTTCATATAGTAGTGTCCCCTGCTTAATCACAGCATTATTGGCCATTTTCCCTTACTATGCAGACTAACCATCTAGGAACTGGCTTCCTTCCAAACTCCAGCTGGATTTCTCAGTGTTCTGTGTCAGCAGCATGTGATAGCTTCAGCAATAAGATCTTACCTTTTACCACATATGGAAAATCAAGTGCTTTGACAGAAAACTGTCTTGTTTGGGGGACCTCATAGGTATCTCTGATCAACAGCTCAATGGGGGTTATGCCTGATTTCTGATACTGGGAGTTGCAAACCAGAGCCAAATGTTTTGGGGTTAGGCTTGGTCCCACCCTGTCCAGAGCCCTTCATACAAGATGATCCCCCCATACTCCTATTGAGGGTTATATCTTTAGTTTACTATTCAGGAAGAGGCCTTCTATGCTACCAATTCATTTTGGATTTAGTTTTGTCTTTATCTTCCACCACTGTACCCTTCTTCCCAAGCCCTTACATCCCTATTATCTGTCTTCCAAGTTGCCTGGTAGGTTTGCCTGCAGCTCAAGCTATTCCAGGTTAGGAACCACAGATAAGGGAGAACATGCTGCATTTGTCTTTCTGTGCTTGTGTGAATTCACTTGGTATGATCTGTCCTAACTCCATCTATTTTCCTATGAATTTCATTATATCATTTTTCCTTACTGCTATATAGAATCCCATTGAGTGAATGTACCATATCTTCATTATCCATTCATCAAATATTGGCATTTGGATTGATATCAGTTCTTGGCTATTGTGAATTGAGCAGTTATACAAATGGTTGAGCAAGAGTGGAGCCTTTAGGATAGATGCCCAATAGAGGAATGGCTGAGTCAGTTGGTAGCTCTGTTTCATCTTTTTTCGGGAGTCTCCATATTGATTTCCATAGTTGTACAAGTTTGGACTACAACCAGCAGTGAATGAGGGTTCCCCTTTCCCTGCATCCTCACCAACAGTATTGCCATTTGTTTTTTAATGATGACCATCCTGACTGGAGTAAAGTGGCATCTCATAGTTGTTTTAATTTGCATTTTCCTGATGGCTAAAAATACTGAAAATTTTCTCAAATGAGTATTAGTGATTTGTATTTCTTTGAGAATCCCCTGTTCATTTCTTTGCTCCATTGATTGAGTGGATTGTTTGAATTTTTTATTGCTTAGTTTTTGAGTTTGTAAATTCTACATGTTCGGCCTCTGTCAACAGTTTAGCTGGCAATGATTTTCTCCCATTCTGTGGGTAGTCTGTTGTCTCTGTTTATGGTATGTTTGTCTGTACAAAAGCTGTGTCGTTTTGAGATTCCACCGGTTGACTATTTAATTTCCTGGACTACTAGGGAAGTCTTTTCCCATTCCTATATCATGAACTTCTCTTATGTTTTCTTCTAGTCAGTTAAGAGTTTCAGGTCTTATATTGAGGTCTTTAATCCATTTGTATTGATGTTTGTATATGGTGAGATGATTGGGTCTGCTTTCATTTTTCTATATATGGTCATCCAATTTGTTCAGTACCATTTGTTGAAGATGCTGTGTATGTTTTTAACTCCTTTGTATCAAGTAGCTATAGTTATTTGAACAAGAACTGGATTTTCAAGGTCTGTTCCATTAGTCTATATGTCTGCTTTTATGCCAGTACCATGCTGGTTTTGTTACTATGGCTTTGTAGTATAGCTTTAGACCAGGTATGGTGATACCTCCAGAGGTCTTTCTTTGATGAGGACATCTTGGGATATCCAAGGACTTCTGCCATTCCATACAAATTTTGAGATTACTTTTCTATCTCTATGAAGAATGCTGCTGGAATTTTTTATTGGTATTGCTTTGAATCTCTATATTGCTTTTGGTGGAATTGTCACCTTCACAATATTAATTCTACCTATGCAGGAACATGGGAGGTCTTTCCATCTTCTAATGTCCTCCTCATTTTCTTTCTTGAGTGTTTTTATATTTCATTACATAAGTCTTTCACATTTTTGGTTAGAGTTATTCGAAGGTATTTTATTTTTTGTGTGTGTGGCTTTTGAAAATAGGACAACCTTGCTGATTTCTTTCTCTGTATATTTTTCATAGAGTCTTTCGGATCACTTATGTATAGGATCATGTCTTCTACAAATAGGGATAATTTGACTTCTTCCTTTCCAATGTGTATGCCATTTGTATCTTTCACCTGTCTTATTGCTAGGGCTATGACTTCTATCACTATGATGAAGAGCAATGATGAGAGTGGGCACCCCGTCTTGTTTCTGATCTCAGTGGGAACTCCTTGAGTCTTTCCCCACTAAGTATTATTTGGGTTTTGGGTATTTTGTATATAGCCTTTATTATGTTGAACTATAAACCATCCATGCTGATTTTCTCCAGCATTTTAATCATTAAGTGATGTTGTATTTTGTCAAAGGCCTTCTCCACATGTAATGAAATGATCCTGTGATTCTTGTATTTAAGATCATTTATGTAATGTATTATGTTAATAGATTTCCATATATTGAAGCATCCCTACATCACTGGGATGAGGCCTGTTTGATTGAGGTGGATGGTGCCCTTGATGTGTTATTGAATTCAGTTTTTGAGGATGTTGTTCAGGATTTTTGCATTTAAATTCATCAGGGATAGTGGTCCATAGTTGTCTTTCTTGTTGTGGCTATGTCTGGTTTGGGTGTTAGGTTGATGCTAATTTCACAGAAGGAGTTGGGGAGGATTTCCTGTTCTCTAATTATGTAAAAAAAATAAAAAATAAAGCTTGAGAAAAAGTGGTTTCAGTTCTCCACCAATGGTTTGCTTCCACTTCAGCAAGGAAGGTTGGTAGAATTTGGTTGAGAATTCATCAGGTCCTGGACTTTTCCTTTTGGGAAGGTTTTTGCTTATGATTTCAATCTTGATTGAGGTAATAGGTTTTTTTTTTTTTTTTTTTTTTAGACCTATCTCTTCTGGACTTAGTTTTGGTAGGTTCCATGTGTCTAAGAATTTAATGGTTTTCTCCAGGCTATCCAATTTTGTGTAGTAGAGGTTAGCTTAGTTTTCCTAGGTGGTATGTTTCTAGGAATTCATCCATTTTCTCTAGGTTATCCAATTTTATGGATTAGAAGTTTTGTAAGTATGTTCTGATGATTCTTCCAATTTCATTGATGTCTGTTGTGACCTCTCCCTTTTCATTTCTAATTTTGTTAATTTGAGATTTTTCTTTTATTTTTTTCCGAGGCAAGATCAACAGACTGCCTTTCTTTTTAACGTGTGTGTGTGTGTGTGTGTGTGTGTGTGTGTGTGAGAGAGAGAGAGAGAGAGAGAGTGTGAGAGAGAGAGAGAATTGACACACCAGGGCCCCTAGCCACTGCAATCAAACTCCAGACACGTGCACCCCCTTGTGCATATGTGCAACCTTATGTGCTTGCATCACTGTGCATCTACCTTATATGGACATGGAAAGTTGAACATGAATCCTTAGGCTTCACAAGCAAGCACCTTAAACACTAAGCCATCTCTCTAGCCTGAGACTTCTCTTTTTTTTCACTTATCAAATTGGCCAGAGGTTTATCAATCTTGTTTATATTTTCAAGGAACCAGCTTATGGTTGTGCCTAGCTGTGCCTGAGAGTGTGTATAGGAATAGACAGATTCCACAATGTGTAGCACAGTGCCCTCCCTGTGGAGGTCCTTTAAGACCTACTAGTACCAGAGCCCTCCAATTCTTGACTGATTTCACCCCCAGAGCTGAGTCTGCCATCTTGACCAGAATTCCCCCAATTTTGATATTTCTTATATGAAAAGCCAAAACCAAGTTTTATATGAAAACTTAGATTTTTGTGTGGATGCAATTTGAAGTGTGTGTTTAATTAAAGGAATGAAAGCATATCTGTCAGTTTGATTCTGTTCACTGACTTCTGAAATGTGGTTATAGGATGGAGAGCTGGTGGAATTGTGGTAATCAGCACACATTCGTGAGCCATGTTCTGAAGCAGTTTGTGGCAATGTGTTTTCATCTGCCTGTGTATAAATATATGTATCCAAAGCATGGAAGTCTGTCTGGTACCTCAAAGCGCAAGGGAAATTGTTCTCCTGAGCAATAAATTAGATTTAAACTGAACAGATTAAAAATATGAAAAGTGAGTTAATTTTTAAAAAATCAAAGTTCCATACTTTAAGAAGAAAGTGTATATTCTACTAACATGAGATATACTTTCACAAAATTTTAAAATCTTACAAATTTCACAAAGCACATAGAATAAAAATACTGAGGATATACAAGTTATTTATGGGCTAGTTTATTCTTACAAATGTGTAAACTACTAAATGCCAATGCCAGATACAAAATACTAAAATACTAGTCTCAGGCACAAATTAAAGGAATTATTTGGGGCAAAATTCACTTTTAATAACATTTCTATTTCTTGCTATGATAGGATACTTTAACAAATAGCTGAAATTATTAGGTTATTAGGTGGTAGTTACCAAGTGGATTTCTCTATTAGGCATGCTTTCTATTCAAGCTCCCACTGCCATCAATGTATTCAAGATTAGTAAAGTGCTTTCTAATTTGTTCCAACTTGTAGCTTTACTAGAAGTACATTGAGGATAAAACCAACTGTGCTTCACTCTGGTTCTTCTCTGTGCCTTTTTTCCAAAGCTAGTCAAATCTGAGCACCTGAATATATGACATTATCTTTGAGATTATCTAAAGGGAAATCTACTTTCTTTAGGTTATAATGTAGTTATCTGAAAGTCATTCTGGACCTGGGCTGCAACATGAATACCTATATGTTCTCCCTCCTCTGAGCAGAAGTTTGGGTGAGCTAGTATTTCAGATATGCAGCCAGATGCAATGAAGAGTCCCTAACCCAATTATCATGTTGTTGTGCTTGGTATTTTACCTCTCAATGAATAGCTCATTAATACACGGGTAGGGACAAATGTAGTATGAATTCCCCTCTATCTGTGAACATTAACAGGAATCTGACACTGAAGCTGGAAGAAGCATAGTGTAAACTGTTACATAACTGCTGACCAGTAGAACCCAGACACTAGAAACCAGAAGTAACAATTGCATAGAATGAAATCAATATAGGCAACTTAGCAAGATACTATCTCAAAAATGAAAACTGGAAGCCGGGCGTGGTGGCGCATGCCTTTAATCCCAGCACTCGGGAGGCAGAGGTAGGAGGATTGCCGAGAGTTCGAGGCCACCCTGAGACTACATAGTTAATTCCAGGTCAGCCTGGACCAGAGTGAGACCCTACCTCGCAAAACCAAAAGAAAAGAAAAGAAAAGAAAACTGAAAAGCAAAAAAAGAAAATTGGGCATATAGTTCAATGGTAAAACAACTATTTTCACTAGCCATAGAGAAGTTTAATGCCATGGGGGTTAAAGAGAGGGGAGAGAGAAAATTTCATGTCACTCTGTACAGTTAGGTAGGAAAAATGAATGCTTAGAGTCCACAACAAAAAAAAAAAAAATGATCATGAGAAATCTATCTTGAGAGATCTAGAATTACTCCAGAGGAGTAAATATTTCTAGGTCTGCTAGGAGTAATAGGCCTATATATAATGAAGGAAAATGCAATTAGAATGGAACATAGAGAGTACTTCCTCATTATCCACAGAGATATGTTCCCAGATCTCCCAGATCTAAAAATGCAAACACTACAAAAATCTACAAGTATACATACATAGAGAGCTACAGATAAACATATACACTCTTTTTCCTACATATACATGCCTATGATGTAAAGCTTAAACTCAGGCACAATAAGATATTGACAATAATAATTAATAAGAAAATAGAGCAATAAACATTTACTACAATAAAAACTATTTAAAACTTATTTTTTTTTTTACTTCTAGTATGTTTCATTTAATGTTTTCATACTAAGGTTGATGGGAAACCTAAACCACAGAAAGCAAAACCCTTGTATAATACAGCATTACTATAGGTTTTTTGTGAGTAGTGTATTGGGCAACTCATCTTTGAAGCCCAGCATAGGTCCCTATAATGAATTCAATAAACCTGTTCTTTGAATTTATGGCTGAATGAGCACGGGCTCAGGACTTAACTTGATGGTATAGTGCTTGTTTAGCATGCCACTGATGCTTTATACACTGACAGGACCTGAAAGCATTCATGAGGGATTTTCTAAGTTAGGTTAACTACTATGCCTATCTGTGTGGGAAATTATCTTAATTAGGTTAGGTGGGAAGACCTACCTTAAATATGGACCACACCATTCCAAGGGCTGAGGTGACAGACAGCATACAAAAGAAAGAACTGGCTGAGTACCACCATTCATTGCCCTCTGCTCCTTACTATGCACTAAATATGACCATTTTCTTTAAATGTCTGCCACTATATACTTGCTATGATGGACTATAACTTTGAACTGTAAGTCAAATTAAGCCCTCCCACACTTATATTGATTTTTGTCAGGTCTTTTGTCCCAGCAACAAGAAAGTTAACTAATACAACACCCAAAGTCATATGTGTAATTCCTGACAATCAAGAAAAGAAACACACACAAAAAAGAAAAAAATAAATAAACAAATTACTTAAAATGGTATATATGTAGCTCAATAGGACAGTAGGAGCAGTAGTATAAATGAGTCAAGACTAGAAGATTAGCTAGCAGAAAAGGCATGTAAGTCAACACTTAAAACCAGAAATTTTCTTCTGTAGATTAGTGTGATCTTGCATCTTGATCTATTGAGGTAGGTTTCTGGATCTTGACCTGAGATCACTGAATCTGAATCTCTTGGAGATGAAACAGGAATAAGCACATTTTGTACCTTGAGAAAACTGATAGAAGTCATGCCCAATAGTTAATACATTATTTCCTAAACATTTGAGAAATGTTCAACATCTTAAAAGATCTGTTAGAAACTATGGAAATCCTTTCTAGGGGGCAAATGTACACATTCATCTTTGCAAATCATTTCAGAGAGATCACAAAACCCTTCTGAGTAACTTATGGCTTTCAATTAATAGTTCCTAAAACCAAGCTGGCTAACAAATTACTTAGAAAAAAATCAGATAAGTACCATTGTTAGTAGGACTTATAGCCACATAGGCTTTTAGATGAAGTTGAAGAGTCCATACAATTTCACCTAATCATTTCTGTGCAGGACCACCCTAAACTCATCTTGTCAATGTTTACTATAAAAGAGACATGCTCATATTTAAAAGAAAAGAATTCATGATTTGAGCCAGGAATCTTCTAGGTCATTTCCACCCTAAGTAAAGCATTTATTGAAAAATTAGAATGCTTCAAAGGAGTAAAAACAAATGTATTGCATGAGCATTTAGAAATTGATATATCGTTTCACCCTGTTTAAAATAACAAATGAAGTCGCTGGCATTCTAGAAAATATATGAGCTAACTTTTTAACTGTTTATATACTTAATGCTCCACAAATTTAGATTTTATCTAAGAATCTTTGTATCTTTCTGATAATCTACTATATGGGAACCACAAATTTCCACAAAAATTGAGATATCTGCAAATAACAACTAAATTGCCTATTGCTGGGCAAGATAAAGTCTACGAAAACAGCCCTTTAGGAAAGTCATGGCTGAACTCTAAGGGCCTAGATTATTTAATGCAAACATTATGTGTGACTTAAAGATTTGGGACAGCACTCCTCAAAGTCAGCCAAATTATGCCTGCTTATTTGAAACTAAGGTAGAAATATAATTCCTAAGCACAGCTTGCTTTTCTTCGTATCTTGGGTAAAATCTGTGAACTATACCAAAATCTGGTGCCCTGTCAGAAACTTGGGGATGAATATGGCTTTACAGTGAACAGGCACATGATGCATCACCACATGTACAACTGCCTTAGGAGCCTCGGGACATTGTACATTCAGAAACTTAGGGTATTCAGTTCACAACTTGTGGCATTGTTGGGCTGGCTTGTAATCATTGGCTTAAAAAAAAAAAAAAACACCTTATGACGGGCATGGTAGTGCACACCTTTAATCCCAGCACTTGGGAGGTAGAGGTAGGGGGATTGCCATGAGTTCAAGGCCACACTGAGACTACATAGTGAATTGAATTCCATGTCAGCCTGGGCTAGAGTGAAACCCTACCTTTAAAACCAAAAAAAAAAAAAAAAAGAAAAGAAAAAAAGTATTTTAAAAAACTTATATTAAATTTTTCAACTGACAACTTGTGTTTTTACCTGGTTGTTTTGTAATAGTGAATGTTGACTATGTCCATTTAAAAAAAATATTAGTTATAGACAGACACCAGTATGTAAACAGCACATGTTGGTACCATCCTTACCCTCATCCCTGTCCCCCACCCAAAGGGATCCTCCTTGTTGGGGATGCTGGTTATTCCCATGGGGATTGTGGGTCATGCATTGTCGGGGGTAGCCTTCAGTTATAGGGAAGAGGCAATGTCTCTGTGTGTAATGTCCCAACTTGTGGCCCTAAGAATCTTTCTGCCTCCTCTTGCACAAATTTCCCTGAGCCACGTTGGCTTCATTTTAGGTCTACTTCAGTGATAGGCTCTTAGAATCTTCTGTATCTCTGAATCTCTGATCTCAAGTTGAGTGTCCTCAGTCTATCTCCTTTACCCTTATGCTGATACCAGGTTCACTGAGAAAGCAGAACTCTTGCACATTTCCCCAATTTCTCTATGGTTTCCGCTGGGGCCCTGGTGAAGTGAGATTTGCTGTTTCTCTCCTCAGGTACTGTTCCCATCTGAAAAAGAGAAGCCAATTCTCCAATGGAGAGTGAAGTCAGCACAGGTTAAATGGGATAACTATTGTTAGTTTAGAGGGAATTTAATGGGTGTAGACCCTCTTGAGCCCAAAATTGGTGGGAGCTTGATATTGGAGAGCAAACTCGCTATCTGGATATGATTCTGACTTGTTTCCCATTTCCAGATATGGGTTTCTTTCCACTGAGCAGATCTATTAGCCAATCCAAGAGCAGTTGGTTACTCATCATGGCTGTGTGCCACTATTGCACTTGTGTGAGCATCACGTCAGGTTGTTTGCTTCTGAGTAGCTGAGACCTCAAGTTGCTCAGACAGATGTTGGCCACTTTCCCCTGGTAGGTCATGTAGCACCTTCTAGCACTAGTGTGTCCATTTTTATGCATTAAGAGTCTGTAGTTGTATGGATGGTCTTCAAGTGTGCTCTGCATTCTATGAAAGAAGACTGGTAGGGTGTTTTCAGTTGCTTGATGTAAGCAAGAGTTTTCTCACACTATCATGTTGCATATTCCTTGTGCATGTTCACTGTAAAGTTTTATATTGTTTCATCCATTCTCTCCTCAAGCACATTGTTCCATGAATTACTAGTAGTTAATATTAGGATCAGATGGGCAATATCCATGAACAAATCAGAAGGATGCCATTCATCATGTGAGCACTTACATTCTAGCAAGATTAAACACATAATAAACAATAAACATAGCAAGTATATTTCATAGCAAGATGGAGTTAAAATGTCATTGGAAAAAGACAAAGTAGAATAAAATGTAGATTATGGTGAGTGGAAACAGGAGTGCAGCATAGACAACACAGTTCACTTAGAATATAGAATAATTGGCCAAGGTAGAAGTCACAATGAGGAAGTTAATAACAGCAAATGGTCCCAGGGACCAAGGGGAAGTGAAAGGGAAAAATGAAGTGGAAATGAATTCAGAAAAGTAAAAGGAGTCATGTTCTATGGGCCCTTGAGGGCTATTCTAAGACTTTTGTTTTTAGCTGAATGAAATAGGGACGGGGCACTGAACAGATCTGAACAGTAGACTGACATGATCTGGCTTATGTTACAAAAACACCGCTCACATTAAATGCTTGTATATGGTAATTTCTACATAATGGCATATTGGCTAAGACCTTCTTTCTGGAGGTTTGATAATCTAGCAATACAACATTCAGAAGTCTGGGAAACACTGTGCTTTGATGGCCAATTCAAGATTAGGGCAAGGATATGCCAATTGAGTTCTAGTTGTAAGTTTTGCATATTTCTTTCTAGAAGATCTGCCCTCTTGCCTTTGTTCTTTATTCCTTAGCTGACTCACTTGCCAATAAAAAAAAGGTACTCTTTCCTGATTTGGTCAGTTCCATGGCATAGTCCTGGCTTAAGCTTTATTACTAATGTCTGATGACACTGTGTGGGCGAATCTTGTCATCTTCATTTTGTAGAGCTAGAACAGAAACCAGATCTCTCTTGGTTCCTTAGATTTTTATTACACTGTGGTGCCCATTATGTGCAATAGGAATATTGCTTGGTTTGTTGTTGTTGTTGTTGTTGTTGTTGTTGTTGTCTGTTTTGTTTTTTGGACTGGATGTCAATGGGGTTGAAACAATGTGCTTAAACAAGATTTCACTACATACTGCATGAAGCCATATTGAACTTTTTAAATAACAACTTTTTTAATGTATATGATTTTCTGAAGCAGTTAGCTTCTTTGCTTTGGAAGCTGGTATGTAACAAGAGCAGTATGGGGCCGAGTATGGTAGCACAAGCCTTTAATCCCAGCATTCAGGAGACTTAGGCAGGAGACACACTTAGTCACTGTGAATTCGAGGACAGTCTGAAACTATATAGTAAATTCCAAGTTAGCCTGGGCTAGAGTGAGACTCTACCTTGAAAAACAAAACAAAATAAAAAACAAAGAGCTATTTGGCCGCTCTATGATTTAACTTTAAGAAAGTACTAGTTTTAATCTACTATGGTAATCTAGTAAAATAATTTACTACCAAAATTTAGCATAAATAGAAAAGTTCTATGTGTTCTAAGAACTTCAAAATTTTTAAATAAAAACAAAGATCTGTCCCCAATATAACTTGGATAACAAACTCGATTACACTGTCTTCTATCTGACTTATGAATAATCTGTATATAGTGATCAATTATCTTTATAAATATCCATGCACTCTTTCCTTCATCTGACAGTAACAGACATGATACAGGGCCCAAATGGTTCTATCAGTTAGAAAATTAAGGAAGTAATTTTAACTCTCAAAATTTGGGACTGTTCAAAGTCAAGCTTAGCTCAGGGATAACTGTTAACTGTTACCTTCTCTACAGCCACTTTAAGGCCAAATAATGAGTATGTCTTTTTTTCCTGGGCCTAGCAGTCTGTGGTAATTACATATGGCCTTTAGGTACAGTTCATTTTGAACAAACTTCAAAAAGACAGTTCAAAATAAATTAACTTAGTGTTAGATTGTAATAAAAATTTAGGTATATCACCATGTGCTGTAAATAAATCTACAAGTCTGAAACAGGGAAACTTTGAGGAGTACCCAGCCATCTAGACATTGCAGAGCTGCACAAAATAGCATTCTCTGTGCCATGTTCAGCTTCCAGCATCATCTCGGCAGGCTTTTTCAATTCACCTCAGATACATGAACCACAGAATCTAGAGGCTGAAATGCTATGCATGTGTGTGACCATGTCCAGTTGTCAAAACATATCCTTACTATGGTTGATTATTAATTGTTGCAAAGAAGGCTGAACATGCTAAACAAATTTTGCTAAAAGTCATATCAGTTTATTTACTTTGAAAAACACACTGTAAATGGAACTGTTAGAGAAAAAAAAAGCAGAGGATTAAAGGTACATTGTGGTACATTTCCCTGGACACAGACCAAGAAAGATAAATAATTAGCCATCTTAATTATTGACCTAGAACAATATTTGCCTCACCAGGAAAGTTGTCCTTATTTTCTGGGCAAATATAACCACATTTCCCATTCTTTAACTTCCAGCTCAGTTTAGCTAGAAATTATAATTATATATAGTACTGTACTCAATCATGTAAAAGGATGTTAAAGGCAGGGTAGGGCTGGAGAGATGGATTAGCTGTTAAGGTACTTGCCTACAAAGCCAAAAGACCCAGGTTTGATTCCCCAGGACCCATGTAAGCCAGATGCACAAGGTGGGGCATGTGTCTGGAATTGGTCTGCTGTGGCCAAATGCCCTGGCTTGCCCATTCTCTCTCTCTCTCTCTCTCTCTCTCTCTCTCTCTCTCTCTCTTTCTTGCTTTCTCAAGTAAATAAATAAAAATATTAAAAAGGCAGCATAACTATGTAAATTAGTCCAGTAGATTATTCTTTTGTCTCTTGAAAATGAGGAGTTCATGTGTTCAAGATGATAAAGGGTTAAGTCTGGAGTTCATTGCAGGACCTCATCCCATGACATTCCCACCCCTGCCCCCCTCCACTCCTCTGAAATGAATTTTGAAACTGAATCTGTTGAACATGTTCAGCATTTGGTACCAGATTTGTACGGTGACATTCAGACTCCTGCCATGGCCATTGCAATGTAAATAGGAAACTCTAAATGTGATTTGAATTGCCCTTTGGGGAGTTTCCCAATGAGAGACGGTACATTTCCAAGGTAGCCCATAGTTAATGCAGAGCAAGCTCCAGTTCTGCCTCAGAGCACTAGTTGACAGGAAACTCTGCAGACCTTCAACTGGAGCGAGGGAATTTAGGAGTTGACATAGCCATATATAGTTTTGAAATATTTGCTCTCGTTAGAAATGTTTTAGGTTAGCCCATGAACATGAGCACCTTCGTTATTTGCATAAGTGATTCAGTTTTGAGGTGATGGCTCCCTTCATAGATCCTAGCTTAGAGACTGACATAAGTAACTCTGTTTTATTTTAATTAGCAACAAGCTTTTGAAATTATGAAGGGTCAGCACTTCCTGTAATTGAAGTATCTGTGCTAGCAAAAATACTCTCACAGCTTTGCCTTGAAACGCAGCTCAGTGAGTAGATACTGTCCTGTTCATATAGAAAAAGGCATCAGGGATCCAAGTCTTCTCAAGACATGGCCAGGGTTTTTAAAATTGAGAACTCTAGTTATTGCATTGTGTATGTATCTATTGCTGAGTTGTGTATGTTTTGTAACACTGCCTTATATAAACTTAGAGTTAATGGTATCCATTTATAAACAAATGTAGATGTTGCGACTTCCAGAATGTAGTATTAAGCTGTTTTAGAAGTGTATTGATAAGTTGTCCACTAGAGGGAAACAGCCTCCTCACTCATTGGGAGCCTGGACCAAGGCTCGGATAATGTAGATGCTATTATTTTCCTTGTTTTAGGGAAAACACACCACGGACACACACACACACACTTCACAGAGAATATAAAAATAATTTTAAATTTGTTCCAGAAATGTATATCCTGCAAAACTTGTCTGTGGGCTTTCCCCCAAGGCCTTGGGAAATAATCACCATTGTGAATGCATGCAGTGTGACGTTTCACATTTGGAATTATCATGTCTGTCACAAATATGTGATTGAACCAAAAACTTTATGTGTGTTTATTTTTAATTATTAAATTGTATATTGTTTTTGTCTTTATCAGTCTACACAGGTCTATGCTTTTCATAGTCTATTGTATCTAAAATAATATGCTTAACAAATCCTCCACAGGTAGAATTCAGAATTCATTCAGTCTTTTGTTATTCAAAACAATGTGCTGGTAAACATTTTTGCATGACCCCCATTCACACCAACTGCAGGCAACAGTGCCTCTTGGAGTTGAGCTAGGCTAACCGTACACATGTCAAACCGTATTACCTTTGCTGACCTGTTAAAGGAAAAAGACATTTTGATACTAGTTTTAATATTTTAAATATTTTATTATTTAATTTATTTATTAGAGAGATAAAAAGGCAGAGAGAGAGAGAGACAGAGAGAGAATGGGCTTGTCAGGGCCCACTGCAAATAACTCCAGATGCATGCACCTCCTTGTACACATGACTTGTGTGGGCACTGGGGAATAGAACCTGGGTCCTTAGGTTTCACAAGCAAGTGCCTGTACCATTAATCCATCTCTCCAGCCTTAGTTTTAATAATTTTTGAATTTAATGATAATTTACATCAGTGAACCAACTATTCTAGTTTAATTTCTTGTTAATTTGTAAAAATTTGTTTTACAAATTTTATCAAATGATAGAAGTAAGATTACCAAAATAAGATGTTAGTGGGTGAATGTACCTGCCTCTCTAAACTAGTGATAATTAAACCAATTGTATCTAAATAAATGCCTAATGTCTACCCCAATACTTTTTGATATGCTTTGAAATTTTTGATATGAAACCAGCTAAACAAAGTAGTCAGATATGATGATTCCAGTCATATAGATGAGATCCTTTTTCTGCACCATCTCTGTGCTTCTCCTCAGAACAGACTTCCGTAACATACCTTGAAGTGAGCTTGGGAAATTGCTCAGTGGTTAAAAGCACTTGCTGCAAGACTTATCACCAGAGTTTGGGGCCCCAAAACCCATGGACACACAGACATTAGTAGCACACATGTCTGTAATCCCAGTGAGCCTGCAGTGATGAGAGGCAGGATAAGGAGAATCCCAAGAGTTCACATTTGCCTTTGGATCTCCACGTGTGTACCATGGCATGCATGAGCATGCTTGTGCAGACACGCACACTCACACAAACACTTAGAGATAGAGATCTTGAAGTTGCTAGCATGGATTTTACTTTCCCTTCTAAAACTGTCTCTTCCTTTCTCCTTAAAGGCTATCATAATTTGGTCATTCTTTTTCTGCTTGTTCTAAACAAGAACAGCCCCTATGCTGTCAATTTCTAGCACAGAAAAGAAAATACCTAGAATAGAAATGCCAAGTATATTTTGTTCTAACAAAATATGTTATTATTGTATTAAATATATGCCCAATGCATCTGGTTGAAAATAACTATGATAGAAGTTAGCTAGTTTGTTATAGGTTTTCTTTTTTCATTGAGGAAAAACTGATTATTTTGGTAATAGTTATGTATAAACTCTATGTCCCAAAACTATCCCACCAAGGGACAGATCCACATTGAAAATGGTAAAGGCAGATAAGCTTATCTCATACCACCCAAGCTTCCCAGCATTGCACCATTTGGGTTTCTCTAGCCTCCTTCCATCTGCTGAACAGCTACCATCCTTGCTAGATGAACTAACAAAATATGAGGATTTTGTATGGACAGAGGATATTGAGAGACTTAAATAGCACTTTCCTCAAAGGGATAATTCCATTTGATGACCAAAAGGTATGTCTTCATAGGGTATTTCATGCATAGACTGTAAGCCTGCTAAAAGAACAATTCTAGCCCTGGGTAACAGCAAAATTCAGACACAGACAAAGCAAATGGAAAAGAACACTTGGGAATATTGGAATGGCACTCAACGTAACATTTTTCCTATTTTTCTGTAAATGTGTATTGTTCTGTTATCCCCTATACTTCAAACTTTACAGTAGAATGTTTTAAACCATGCTTCAGCTGTGCTGGGAAGGGGGCTTGCAGTCACGTCTACTTCACACTGAGGAAATAGCTCCTTGTTCTCTGTCCCTCTAATCCCACCAGAGAAGATACAGTGTGACTTGAGTGCCTCAACAAATTCTTTTTGCTTTGAATTGTAGGTTCTCCTTTGGAAGTTCCTTTGTTTAAGTTATTAACTAATGTATTTGACTTGACAGAGGTGAAATGAGGCAGTGTTTTTATTATTAGCTGCCAATTTTTAAACTTAAGAAATATGATATTACTAGAAAAAGAAAATACATATGAATCAGGAAAAATGAGTTGGTTATGTATACTGATGTGATTTTGGTTGGTGAGAAATGAATTATTGTACAGGATGAATTCCTGAGTATGTGTGTTATAAAAATAATAATTTAATAAAATGTGTTTACATAATTCAGGAAGCAAAGAGATTTGTGTAGGCAAATTTGAATTTATTCTTATGTTGTGCCATAATTTTGTGTGTTGAAAATGGGATTTGGGATTATGAAATTCCAGCCAGGTATTAATTTCTTATTACTTGTATAAAATGACCTTTGGATTTAATATTTTTAAAATTATTACATAATATTCATAAAAGATATTGTGTATAAAATTTGACAAGCTTCATGTTAAAGAGATAATAGTAGTGAAATATCACTAAAAAATTAAAAGGTTACTAATGATTGAAAAGATTATGTGCAGAAGCCTAAGATAGCAGAGCTGATAAATATGCCAGGCATTAGAACAATACAGAGAGAGAAGATGAAAGAAGAGAAGGAAAAGGAGGATGAGTAAGGGAAGGAGAAAGATGGAGGGAGAGGCACAGACAGAAAGTGAGAGAGATTTGTAAGTGCTGCAGTTGCCTTCTCATTTCTGGGATAAAAAGCACCTGAGGAAAGTTATTTATTGTGACTTACAGTCTCAAGGGGAAATGATGGCAGGGGAAATTTGGTAGAGCAGAGGCTAGACAACACTTCCTTACCAACATCAGGAGGACAACAGAGGCAGGAGAATGAGCTGAACTCTAACAATGGGGAGATGGCTACAATACCCCTAAGCCTACCTCAACAACACAGTTGCTCCAGGCAAGTGACCCGCCTACCAAGTGGCTGTCAGCTGGGAATCAAGCATGGAGAACACATGTGTTTGGAGGGGGTGGCTAATTCAAAACACCACATAAAGTTTCATGTTTTAGCCAGATTTAGTGGGAGTGTGTGTGTGTGTGTTTTGAATTGTCCACCAAGCTTACTGTCATGATGCTGCTCTGCCTGGGTTGGAGCTAGAGATGATAATAAAGGTAGAAAAAGTAGGTCTACACTAATGCTTTGTACATAGACATACAAGTATATCACACTGGACTTTATGTCTTCATCCCATTCTCTCTTGTCCAGTTTTACATTTATAAAATTCAAATATTGAACATACCCTCACAAAGATGTTTGCTTTATTCTATAGTAACTTGCCAAAGTGCCTACTTTTAAAAACATTGTCCTCACACTGATGTGTAGAGAAAGAAGCTAAGCCTTCCCAGTCTTGAACATGACACAGTTTAAATCTGGGACAAGAACACACAAGATCAGCTCAATAGCTTTGGATTAGTCAACTATTTGTTTCTGGGACAAAATGCCTGACAAAAATCAATTGAAGGAAGGAAATGGTTTATTTCAACTTAAGAGTCCCAGGTTACATTCCTTCATGAAAGGTACAGATACAGGAGCATAGCAAGAGAGAGGAGTTGTTTTATTTATTTTTTATTTATTTATTTATTTATTTATTTATTTATTTATTTATTTATGAGAGGGAAAGAGGCTAAGAGAGAGAGAGAGAGAAAAAAGAAAGAGAGAGAGAGAAAGAAAGAAAGGAAGAAAGAAATGAAGGAAGGAAGGAAGGAAGGAAGGGTGTGCCAGGGCCTCCAGCCACTGCAAACAAACTCCAGATGCATGTGCCACCTTGTGCATCTGGCTTACCAGGGTCGTGGGGAATCAAACCAAGTCCTTTGGCTTTGCAGGCAAGTGCCTTAACTGCTAAGCCATCTCTCCAGCCCAAGAACGGAGTTTTGAATGTTGCTATTCAGCCAATTCTCTCCTTCTTATAAAGTTCAGGACCCAAGCCCATGAAATAGTTTTCCAACTTCAATTAACCAAATCAAGATAATCCATCACAGGCTTACTCAGAGTCAAATTTAATCTAGATAATTCCTCAGAAGTGATTATCCAACCTATCAAGTTCACATTCAAGATAAATCATCATATACTGAAAAGGGAAAAAAATAGTAGCAGACCAGATAAGGAAAGGAAAATATTCATGTGAGTAATTATGATTTTCATATTTAAACCAGCACTTAATAAATATTTTGTTTTGGGCTGGATAGATGGCTTAGCGGTTAAACGCTTGCCTGTGAAGCCTAAGGACCCTGGTTCAAGGCTCAGTTCTTCAGGACCCACGTAAGCCAGATGCACAAGGTGGCGCATGCATCTGGAGTTCGTTTGCAGTGGCTGGAGACCCTGGTGCGCCCATTCTCTTTCACTCTCTAACTGCCTATTTCTATCTCTTTCTCTCTCTCTCAAATAAATAAATAATAAAATATTAAAAAATATATTTTGTTTTTATTTATTTGAGAGACAGGAAGAGGGCGCAAGAGAGAGAGAATGGGCATGCCAGGACTTCCAGCCACTGCAAACAAACACCAGATGCATGTGCCACCTTGTGCATCTGGCTTACATGGGTCCTGGGGAATCAAACCAAGGTCCTTTGGTTTTGCAGGCAAGCACCTTAACCACTAAACCATCTCTCTTGTCCCCAGCACTTTATTTTTAAGCCAGGGTCTTACTATAGCCCAGGCAGATTTGGAACTCACTCTGTAGCCAAGGTTGACCTTGAAATCATGGCAGTCTTCCTATCTCCATCTCTGGAGTGCTGGGATTAAAGGTAAGAGCCACCACATCTAGCAGGTGGCTAAGGTCACAGTACGGTGCACACTAACATGCTGGCTCGGGCTGAGGTTAGATGTGTTCCGCTTGTGCTCTCAGGTAGATGTCTGCGCTGTTTGCAATGTTACCTGCCTGTGAATGCCACTTTCTGCCAAGTTGCATCCTCCAGAGTTCCAAAGAAATGTTTATCTGTTTCTGAATAACTTGTGCCAATATTTACAACTTTTGGATTTCACTTTAGCAAATTATTCAAAGGAAGACACATCTGGTAAATTTCTGGGATGTCTCATCTTCTGTTGGAAAAATTATTACAAAGCATTCTGGAAAGAGCATTTTAAAAGCCAATTGGTTACTGATAACAGAGTCCTGATTTTTCTTTCTAGAATAATTTTCAAAAAGGATTAGATTTGCAAAACCATTACTTTTAGGGAGACATCAAGATTAACACTATTGGATTTGCTCATGTTTACAGACTGAGACAGTTCTACTCCTTTAAAACTTCAAATCATGGTTATTCTCTATCTAAACTAGATATGTTTTGACTTTTAATCTTGATTTTGAAAACTGAGTTATATGAGAATTTTTTTAAAACCATATATACACATTTTTGTTTCTAACTCACTTTTGAGTTGAAACTCAGAGGGCTAGAGGCTAATCAAAAGAGTTAGCATCAAACACCAAAACAATAATAACCTATGATGACTTAACCTTCCAAGTCTTTTCTTCCATCCATTGTGAATCCACACTGCTTGAATTCAGTTCAACCAAAATTTAATAAAATTGCAGTCTAACTCATGACATGATGAGATTTAACATACTCATAAAATTTTTATTTAATGATCATGCTTGGCCCTACTTAGCCTGGACTCTTGCATAACAAACCTCTCCACATTTTCTTCCTTTACCAAAATTGTCTTTCTTTTCTGGAGTATGTTCTCTCCCCGTGCCCTTCATTTGGCAGCCTTCTTACTCTCTCTTTCCTCAGCTTTAAATCCTGCAGGTAAACCTATTAAAAACATATAATTCAGTAATTTGATTTGGTTGCTGCAGAGAAGTTAAGATAAAGTTACCCACAGCACTGGATAATTACCTTTTTGTGGTCTCATTCCTAATCATAGAAAAACTTTGCACCTAAGAACTATATAGTTTGCAAGGTCTCACAAAGGGCCCATTCGTTCAACCAACTATTTAAACCATTGGGAAGTTTTTCCTCCATATTTTATTAAACCCAATTAAGTAATGGGGTCTTTTGTCATTTGCCTCAGCTTCATCTTCCAAGGAAAACCCACGGTACTTTGCAGTTCATTAGATGCCAACCATTTGTTTCCATGTGGGTCTGAAGGTAAATTGATTTATGTCTGGCTCTAGTAAGGATGCCCAGGTCCTCAAGCATTTTTACCTTGCAGTTAGAGGATAAGGTCAAGTTAACCATACTAATCTGTCTCCCTGTTTGCAAACAATGAATCACCATTGGGATTTTAGGACTGTATACTAAGCTTGGACGTGGCAGCTTGGTTCAAAGGTTGTCAGGAAAATGTATGAACAGGGCCTGTGTCTGGAACCTCAGATCACAATTGTCAAGGATTTTCTAACAAGGCCACCAATACTGTTGTGAATAATTGGCAAGAAGGGGTGTGGTGAAGATGCATTAGTCCCATGCCCGACTTGGAATGGATTGATTTGATCTAGACTTAATAATATTAAAAGCTCCTCTGGCCATTCCCAGGGCACAGATGAAAATGCTTTCAAATTATTAAGAAAGAATGTGACCTATTCAAGACAATATACAAGAAGAGAGTGATAAAATGAAGTTGTTCATTTCAGTATCTTGGACCAGTAACCTGCAACTAAGAAGGGAAAGAGCTTCAAGGAGAGTTGTAATATTTTATTTCTAATTGAATTGGAGTTTGTTTTGGAGAGTTGGCAGTTAAAGGAGCTGGACACAAGAAGAGCAATTCATAAAAGTTAGAGGCCAGTTTTTTTTTTTTTTTCCAAGTATCTTGTTGTTCTTATTCCTTAGGAATCTGGACAAAGTAGTAATTGAAATAAAGAAAACTTTGAGATCAGCTCAACCTTGAGATTATCCCAAATAACTTTAGTGCCTGTGACACAGTAAGCATCAGGCTAGTATTTGAAAATACAGTGAATGTGTGGAGGGGATGCTTTTGAGCGAAGTTTTATGTCAGCATTTACAATGTTGGCTAAGAAGAAGATATATGTTTTCACCGGCCTGAAAGCACTGACTATAAGTTGAATCTGTTAAAAATACAGATTTGTTTTTTTTGGATTTTGAGTTTGTGCATCAAGAGATATAACATTCACGTCTATTTGTGTATTTACAATGTTTCTTCTTACTAATCTGCAGTGATAAAGGAAGGCTAATGTTCAAAATAGCTAAGCAGCAAAACCAATTCCAGGTCAGAACCTATGCTAGTTATTGAGCTACATTTCATAAGTACATTAAAACGTCATTCACTGAATCTCATTGGTATTAATGATGATCTCAAGAAATATTTTCTTCAACCCTTCACTTCCTTTGAATTCTTGAAATTGATTTTATATAAATATAATAAAACGCAAGTCTCTTTCTTCTGGTAGCAAGTCAGAAAAGATAGACTAGTTACCTTTAATCATGTTGTTCTTAACTGCTATGTTCTATAAAACTTAACATGTATGTCCTTTGAGGGTATATCAGAGCTGTTTAGAAGAAGTTCATGCATTAGTGTATTTTGTATTCCAAGGTTTCCTGCTTACTATGTACATGACCCTCTTTTGGTTCCTGCTCTATTTATCTCTCCTCCGGTATCACTCACTCATCATTTAGTCAGTAAGCTATGAATAGTTTCACTGACAATTCTCGTTATCATTCCATAGTAGAATTCTGGCATAAAAAGGAACTGGTGATCCACTATCTTAGAGTGTTGGACAAGAGCATCCTTCTTCCTATTAAATTCTAAAGCTCTCAGAAAAAGCAGTAATCAGAAACATAGCACTCAAACTTGTTTCTAATTGTTTCATAAAGGTACTTAAAATTATGAGATCTAATTTATTTTTTGCTACTATGGTTCTTAACATAGTATAAGTAATTTATTGTATAGCCATACTAAAGTGAAATTTCTTAGATTCTCATTATTAGAAGTACTTCACTGGTCATTTTCCTAATAAAACATTAAAATATAAATTCAGCTATGCAAATACCTAAAACTAATATGGGAATTAAGAAGGAGGTAATTTTCCCAGTCTAACATAAGCAAGAATGAGTAACTCTTAATCCTCATACCAGATGTCTTCTCTGTGAGCATTCCTGATTCCATAAAGAGAGGTGAGGACATGAACTAGAGATCATTCTTCAAGGCCCCACAAGCCAATGTGGGGTGTTCACAACCCTTCTTCCCCCATTAGAGTAGTAACTTCTGGGAAATAGTACAATGTCATACTTCAGAATGTTGACTGTGGGTAAATGACTTTCCTTAGCTTCTCCTGTAATAAAAAAATAATAGTTATTCTCACATGCATTGATTTTATTATCAAATGAGAAAATGCAGAGAGAGGGCTCAGTGTTCTGATATCTATTCAATTCTTACATTCTCTCATTTCTGTAAAATTCTCTTTCTCACACACCATGAGTTCCTTCATTGTAAAAATATGAAAGATTAGTCTTCTAACCACAGTATTTCAACCCTGCTTTTTATTTTCACCTTTCAGTAGACTAATAGACTAAAGAAGATTAACAAAATAGCTATGGATAACCTTGTTTTTCTGAATGGATTCATGTCTTTTATGGCTATTAACATAATTGGTCAACATTATAAAAACTGTTATAGCATTTTGATTCAGTGTTTAACTGTGATCCAGAGCACTGATGAACAGGAAATGTTCATACTATTTATTTGTATTGGACACACATGTGAAAAATGGCAAGCACTAAGTCACATCAAGTGTACAGTTGCTGTCAATAATTTCCTGAGAAGATGTCATGCTAATATTAAGACTTAAGGTGCCTGCTTCAAAAAGAACACCCTGTCACTTTGTATTCAAATATATCTACATCTATGTCTATGTCTATCTGTCTGTCTAACTATCAATCTATCTACCATCTATCTACCTATACTGTCTTAGGGAGTTATCCTATTAGAGCATATTTTCAGAAAGCAGTTCTAAAGGAAAAGCACGTCTGAAAGCTGAACTTGCTTTTAGGACCGTTCCCTGATCCACACAGATCAGATTTTCAAATGCATGTACTCAAGGTGATCCTCCATCCTAAGCAAGTGAGTACACATAATTGGCAGGTATTTCATTATCTCTGCTCTGTCCTGTACTTACAACCAGCATTATAATGGGCAAGGTAAGAATACAAGGCCTGTTATCAAAAATATGAGCATACCCAAAAGCCAGCTCAGATTGCATGTATGCATCTGTGGTATGTATATTGTGTGTATGTATATGTGTGTGCATATAGGGGGACAGAGTTCATCCACAGGTGGATGTCTTGATGGATTTCTACCTTACTTTTAAGACAGGGTCTCTTTGTGGACCTGTGGCTCACCAATTCAACCTGAGTAGCTACCCAACAAGCTTAAAGAATCCTCCTGATTCTGCCTTTCCAACACTGGCATTACAGGTTCATGCCACCATGCTGACATTTTACTTGGGCTCTGGGTATCCATTGCTGCCCTCATGCTTGTGTGACAAGCACCTTATAGGCCAGATAATCTTCTGCAAACCCCTGTCTCAGATTTGCTTATTCACTCCCACCTTCTGAGGCTTATGTTTTAATATTTATAAGTCTATTAATAATAGGAATATGGGAATCAGACTATTTGAATGCTAGAAGCTATGTAAAAATAATGAATGAATGAATGAATGAATGAATGAATGAATGAATGAATAAACATAAATACTTAGGAATCAATAAAATCTGTCTCTATTGGTTTGCTATATTCTGGTTTACATTCAACTTCACAAAGATACCTCCACCTTCCAGAAAACCTATACTCCAGATATTGGTATCTATTACTGAGATGCTTGCAGTGCCCAAACCTGATCCTTTGTGGTTCAGCACAACCTGCACATAGTAATCATGCAAAGACAAAAGTGCAACATAAGGTGCTTAGAGATGGCTTAGTTGGTGAAATGATTGCTGTGTAAGCATAAGGCTCTGAGTTCAGATCCAAGTATGCACATACAATGATTGGCATGATGGCACATGCCTATAATCCCAGCATTGGAAAGGCAGAGATAGGAGTATATCTGGGAATCACTGGTTTGCTAGTCTAGCTGCATCTGTGAATCCTGGATTTAAATAAAGACTTGTTCTCAAATAATAAGGTAAAAGAATGATTGAGAAAGATACCCAACGTTGACCTCTCTCCTCCTCCACATGCATGTGCAAGCTTGTGCACTCATATAAATATACAAATGCATGCACAATGTCAAACTTATAGCTAACTCCAGTCTTCTAGCCATGAAATAAATGTAAGTACCTCTTTAAGTGAAAGGCTTGTCATGTGTGCACCTTCCTTGGATTCACCCTTCTATCCGCTAGTCCAAATGCCATCTCCTGAGGGTACCATGATTGCTGCCTTAGGTGGTTCACCATTTTATATCTAGATGGGTTAGCTCTACGTACATGTCACTGTTCTACTTGTCAGATTTTACTGTGCCACTTTTTCACATATTAGCTCATTGAATATGCACAAAGATACTAATGATATCCAGTAGTGCCTCACTCACAAGCACATGACTTGATCCATACTGTCTATTAATGATTGTCTAATAAGCAATTGAATATATAAATACACTATACAGTGAACCATTGTTCTGCCTTTATGTAGGATCAACATTTCAGAAAATTGTGCAAATATTTTTAAAATGTGAAAAATTATCCTCTCTCTTTTTCTTCCTGCTTTTCTCTCCTAAAACATGTATTCAATAGTGAGCACTTATATCCTGGGTTCTGTGTGACATAGGTCCATTGAGCATAGTAAAAATGGCCTGCCCTAGGAAGCATTTTCAATTTTGATGTGAAGTAAACAAGCCAAGTAATAATGAAATTTGGGCACCAAGAATTTCACAGGAACTATTTCTTGTTTGTAATTGAGCTGTGGAAATATATTCTATTCTCTAAAGACCAGATTTTTGTGATGAGTCTTGAGTGCAAATGATAACCTCTTTCATGTCCTGGAACTTTAGAACATGCAAACTCTACTGATAAAAACTCTTCAAAGATTCTGAATGGCTCCTAGAAAATGATATTAACCGAGATCATATAAAAAGTGATTCATATGTCAAGTGTAGACCCCTAGATTCTAGCTCTAGATCTACCAATTCATATGACCTTGATTCAGTGGCCTGTTCTATCAGGGATGGGGATGTAAGGAGGGCTAATCTAGACTTTAGGTCAATAATTCTCAATCATGAATCCATACTAGAATTTTTACCTGTTGTATGTACATAATACTACTGTATATATGTAGTTTCCTCCAAAATTTCACGGCCTCTTCCAAGAGAATGCAGGCCAAATGCTTTAACGGAAACCCTCCCCATAATTCTCAGATACTAAAACCTGAACTACATCGATTCCCACTGGCTTCATGGCATGGGAGTTCTTTGGGCTTCTGTGATTCTAAGTCTGTCAGGCTCCAACCTGACTCTCAGCTCACTCCGGTCTTTCTCCTTTTAATAGGCCGTGAGAACCAGGAACATTGTTTTCAGAAACAATCAGACCAGTAGCTGACATCATAGGTCTTCCTGAAAGAGAGGAAGGAGATGTAAAATAGAGATAAGAGCCATGTTCTGACCCCCAGATGCCCAATGACTGTTGCTGATCACAGCCAGCACCACAGCCTTATGTGGCTTCTTGAACTTTAAATGGGACCCAGTCATTGTGATATCCTGACTCCATATATTTACTCTCTGAATGAGGTACAAAGATCTGGGTGAGCTAATGCATCAACCTATGAAAAATGAACAATTAAAACAATGAAGTTGTCAGTTCTTCTTACCAGATTGCAAATAAATAACCTTCCTGTCAGGCCGGCTGCTCTGCTGGACCATTAGTTTAATACAAAGACATTCTGAGAACCAGTGGATGACAGCTGATCTATCACCCTAGTGGTTCCAGGCTTTTGATAAGGACCTGATAACGGTGGTGTCACAAACCATGGAAGGTCAGTGCTATTTTGTGCAAAGCAAAGTATCAGACAGTATTTGAAAGCTTGTTTCTGCCTATCATGAACCTGATGGGCTTACTTCATTTTCGTTGGCATGGTGGAGAAGACTTGTTTTCCTAATCTAAAATACATTTCTTTCTGTGTGTGCTTACCTAACTTGTCAGAGACACTGAGATAGACTACATGGCCATGAAGTTTGTTCCTGTCACAGTGGAGGAGGGGCAGAGACTGCAAACTACCTTCTGGCAGGTTGGATAGGGTCTTCTAATGCTATGAACAACAATGAGATGAAATGGCATATATAATAACAAAAAAGGCACATTCATTAAATTCTCATTTGTCTTTAGATTTTATGAAAAAAAATAGACACTCCTACATTACTAGGTCAAGCACAGAGTTCTCCAAGTTGTTAGTTTTAGCTCTCTAATTGATATTGTTTCAATCTGAATCTTACCAGGTATGATAATTTATTATTTAAAAACTATCAAACATCTGGGAAGTCAGAAAGTCAAAAATAACTACTTTATTTTTCCAAGATCGTCTGGGTATTCATATCCAAGTTACAGCTTCACAATCAAAATAATATGTTAGACCTAAATCACAAAGTCATTGCCTGTTTTTTTTTTTTTTTCCTGAGGTAGGGTCTCACTCTGGTCCAGGCTGACCTGGAGTTAACTATATAGTCTCAGGGTGGCCTCGAACTCATGGCAATCCTCCTACCTCTGCCTCCTGAGTGCTGGGATTAAAGGCGTGCACCACCACACTCGGCTCTGTTCTTTTTTTTTTTTTTGTAATTTAATTTTATTCAGTGGTTAATTCAAAAAGTAAGATATAGCTGGAGAGATGACTTAGCAGATAAGACACATGCCTGCAAAGCCCAAGAACTCATGTTCACATCTCCAGGTCCCATGTAGCTAGACACTAGGGACTGCACAGGTCTGGAGTTCATTCGCAGGGGCTGAAGGTCCTGGTGTGCCCATTCTCTCTCTCTTTCTCTCTCTCTCTCTCTCCTTCCCTCTTTCTCTCTCTTGCTCTCAAAAAAAATTGTAATGTCATCTTAGTCATCTTATAGGAAAGGCATTCAATAGAGAATGTGGACACCAAAATCATATAGGAGAGCTATCAGCTCCATTGGTTCAAATGGGACTGAGAAGTACTTTAAAGGGTCTGAATGACTATTTGTCCATTTATTTGTCTTTATTATAGATGCCTTCAAGGCCAGTGTTCACCTATGTCTCACTCAGTATGAAATTGTGAGAGTGTAAGAAATCTCAAAGTTCATCTGGGAACATTCTGGTGGTGTTCCTGGTTTGGGTACTTATTGGCCAGGTCATTTGGTCACGTGGTCTAATGTCTATTTATCTTGTTATGTTCATAATAATGTTGCTTAAAACAGACCTCATTCAGCCGGGCATAGTGGCACATGCCTTTAATCTCAGCACTTGGGAGGAAAAGGTAGGTGGATCACTGTGAGTTCAAGGCCACCCTGAGACTACAGAGTGAATTCCAGGTCAGCCTGAGCTAGAGTGAGAGACCCTACCCCAAAAAACCAAAAAAAAAAAAAAAAAGACCTAATTCAGAAAGCAAGCACAGTAAACAGACATCAGTAGAGAGTATGGAGCCCTAAAGACCTTTATTGCTAACTGGAATCATAATGTCCTCATATGATATGAGCAGTACAATGATAAAGCAATCCATGGTCTGGAGATGTCCCATATGACCTACAGTCAGTCCTTCCTTGCTTACTCTGACTTTCAGCTCTTGAAGGAGTTCTTTAATTTTTTTTTCTTTTATGCATAGGTCTTTCCCTTCAGTCTCTCTCTAGATGGCTATGGAATTTCAAGCTGCTTCTAAGCTTTTCTGGGTTCTGAGCAACTCTGAAGCATCTCAAATTATTATTAAAGTGACATTGCATTATACTTTCTTTGCAATCCATTTCTTAACTAAAATTAACTTTTAAATACTTCAACTTAGTTTTTGCATATACCATATAGTTAGGCAAATGTGATATTTATATTCATTTGTATAAAGAAAAGGCACATTAGGCCATTATAGGAAATGGCTGTATACAATAACATGATTCCTATGGAATAAAGGAAAAGTCACTTGAAATATTGAGGCATACAGAGATTAGGGCAGGCTGAATAATGGCCCATCAAACATGCTCATGTCTCTCCTACTTTCTAGAACATGTGATTATGTGACTTTGAATGGCAAATGGAATTTTTCTGATATCATTAAATATCTTGGGATTTAGGGGATTATCCTGCATTATTTAAGTGGGCTTAATTTAAACATAAGTGATATTATGAGGAGATCAAAGAAAGAAGTTAAGTCATTGGTTGAAGTCAGAGGAAGGTGCCACAATGTAGGTGGCTTTGGAAAAGACAAGGAAATTCTGTGGAGACCTTGTGAGATTTCTATATCTCTCTATGTTTCTCCACATCATAATTTGTGATGTAGAGACTATTGGTCTCTCTATATGGAGAAAAAAGAATGTTTTGAAATTTACATAATTTCTCTAAAGCCACAGACAAGGGAAGTGGCAGTGGACTACTTACTGGCCCCATAGCTCACATCATCTCCCCCAGACAGACTTAACTTCAGATACTATCAGCATAGCATATCTTTTGATGGCGCACTAAAATCATACCAGCCCAAATGTCTGTTTATTCATGTCCTGTACCAATGAGCTCCAGATCTCAAAATGAAAAATGCGTAAGTTGGGATGCTGTAACTTACTACAACTTTGCAGTAAATTCAGTTCAGAAGCCCTATTTTGTTCAGAAGCCACTTGGACATCTCAGGGTAATTAATCTCCTCCGAAGTGTGCTGTGGGCATATTTTCTATGGAAAGACAAAAATTTATCATCAGATAACCTTCATGACAAACACAGATTCCAAAATTAAGAAGAATTTGTAATAATGTCAGCTTTGAGTTTGTAAAAATTTCAGAAGCCCTTTGGAAGAAAAATATTCATCTTGACTGTCAGCCTTTCATGTAATAGAACCCTCCCTTGAAATAGCCCATCATGTAATGTGAATGTAAATGATGTTCTCATATGTTTACTGACAATGAGGTAGAAGAGGTGAGAACATCACCTATGTACATTTCCAGCCACTTCTGAAATTCCGTGATGAGTTCTTTTAATTTAGCAACTTACCAGCCAAGTTGGTAAACTTCTCCAAAAACAAATCCAAATGTTCCCTTTGGTATATCTAGAAAATTTGAAATTCCTGCTTCATTAGCAAATAGTCAAACCATCAATATTTCTAGACTAAAGGATGTCTAGGCCCACAGCAGGGAATGGAAATAGCTATTCCAATGTCAAGTCACATTCCATTTATGGCTCCCATATTGGTACATCTCCCAGTCTATCTTCTTGTGAATATTTCCTTATAAGTAAACAGCTTCTGTTTTATCAGTTTTTTTATTGATACTAATCAAGTTACCAATTGCCCATAGTTAGAATTTCCACCATTACTGTTTCTTTTATTAAAATAAAGCTGGGAGGTTAAATATTAGGTGCTTGCCTACAAAATCTAATGACTCTGGTTCGATTCTCCAGTGGCCCCATAAAACCAGATGCATGAAGTGGTTCATGTCTGGAGTTTGTTTGCACTAGCTGGAGGCCCTGGCTTGCCCATATTCTTTATTTCCATCTCTCTTTCTCTCTCTCTCTCTCTCTCTCTTTCTGTATGTGTCTGTCTCTTCTTAACTTTGCTTGAATATAAATAAATAATTTTTTAAAGGAGGGCTGAAGAGATTGCTTAATGGTTAAAGTGCTTGCCTGCAAAGCCAAAAGACCCAGATTCAATTCCCCAGTACCCACATAAAGCCAGATGCACAAAGTTGCACAAGTGTCTGGCATTCATTTGCAGTGGCTAGAAGCTCTGCTGTGCCCATTCTCTCTATATATCGGCCTCTCTCTCTCTCAAATAAATAAATAAAATATTTTGATATATTTAAAAAGAAGATATTCTTATTAAAAGTAGATGCTGGGCTGGAGAGGTGGTTCAGTGGTTAAAATGCTTGCTTGAAAAACTTAATGACCAGAAATCAAGTCCCCAGTACCCACATAAAGCCAGATGCATCTGATTCTGTCTGTCTCTTTCTGCTTGCAAGTAAAGAAATAAAAAATATTTTAAAAGTAGTAAATGCTAAGAAGGTATGCGGCACCATGACAGTAGAAAAGAAACACACAAAAGCACAGATGTGTTTAAAAATAAATAATCTATAGCATCAAGCCTTTCAAGACACTATAATTCTTTCAAATACTTCTGATGCCACATATTGCAGGTAATAGGACACAACGTTGATCTAAGCTTTGCTATTCCATTTTAGTTTGTAGGACATAATGATCAACCCATCTGCTTTTGTTAGTGAATTTGTGTCAGTTGTCATATGTGCAAAGCATCAAGCTCAAAAGAATAACTTGCATCCGTTTTCTCTTTTTTTTAAGGCAAGCCCAACAGACTGGCCATTTGTTTCTTTGTTTGTTTGTTTGTTTGTTTGTTTGTTTTTAAATGTGAGAGAGTGGGAGAGAGAGAGAGAGAGAATCAGTGCACCAGTGCCTCCAGCCACTGTAATTGAACTCCAGATGTCTGTGCCACCTTTGCATATGGCTTTTGTCACCTGGATATCTGGCTGACATGGGACCTAAAGAGTTGAACATGGATTCTTGGGCTTTGCAGGCCAGCACCTTAATCACTAAGCCACATTTCCAGCCCCTGTTTTTTTCTTTGAATTGTTTTAAATCTTTATGCGTGTGGATGATTCACGTGTGGGGACACTGTGTGTTTATGAAGGTGTACTTATGCTGTACTTCACATTTAGAGGTCAGACGACAACCTTGGGTATCTGTCTTCACAGAGACAGAGAGAGAGGAGAGATAGAGAATTGGTGCACCAGGGCCTCAGCAACTGCAATCAAACTCCAGAAGCTTGCACCACCTAGTGGGCATGTGCAACCTTGCACTTGTCTCACCTTTATGTGACTGCCTAATGCGGGATTTAAAGAGTGGAAGTGGGTCCTTTGGCTTCATAGGCAAGTGCCTTAACCGCTGAGCTGTCTCCAGCCCAAGGTCTTCACTTGCTACTTTAAAGTAATATCTTGTTGTTTACCACTGCATGTTCCAGGCTCATTGTCCTGCCAACTTCTAGGGTTCTCCTTATTCTGCTCCCATTTCTCATAGAAACCGTGGTACTATAAACATGCCTTTGCATGTCTACCTTTACATGAGTTCTAGGAATCTTAACTCAGGTCCTCAAACTTGCATATCAAGCACTTTACCCACTAAGCTATTTTCCCAGAACTTTGGATCTATCTCATATGTTGAAAAGTGCCATAACCCTCTTTCTCTCTCAAATGAGGCTGTTTAGAATGATTTGTCTAGAAGTTGGAGGGGAAAGGGTCCCTCTTGAATCTATATAAAGAAATTGCAGACCCTAATGAGTGGCTGACAAGTGACACTAATACTGTACCTGCCAATGAGAAAGAAAGAACCTTCAGAGCTTAAACCAGCTGCTTAAACCAGAAAAAAATCTTTATCCAGATATGTGGTCCCTCATGAATTATACTATTATTTTAGTTGATTTTACCTGACATAAGAGTATGATTTTTTTTTTCAGTGACAAGAAAATTGCAGTCAGCCCTTGACAGTTAGTCACAAATTGACGGAACAAAACAAAATCAAACAGTGAAGTAATCCTCAAGTAAATTTAATGAAAGCGAACTCCCAAAGGGCAGCATGCTTCTGTAGGCAATGGTCTTATTTAATTTTTTTCCCTGCTTTCACTTTTCGAGCTATATTTACTCAGACAAATTTAATTCACTGGGTTTACATTTCCTCTTCCCCAAAGTTTGTCCACCAGGCACGCATGGGAAGAACTGTACACAGGTATGTCAGTGTTCAACCACAAATGAAGAATGTCACCCAGTCACAGGAAGATGTACTTGTCTGCCTGGCTACCATGGAAATAGCTGTCACCTCTGTAAGTGTGGCCTGTACTTACCTGTGGTTTTCTGAGGAGACATCAGTATACCTACAGGGCTATCCCTCAGAATAAAGGGTAAAAGTTAACCCAAACTTCTACTGAATAAGAAATTCTGTGTAATATTTAATATATTTTATTTGTTTATTTGAGAAAAAGAGGCAGAGAGAGAGAGAGAATGGGCATTCCATGGCCTCCAGCCACTGCAAACGAACTCCAGATGCATGTGCCCCCTTGTGCATCTGGCTTACGTGGGTCCTGGAGAGTCGAACCATGATCCTTTGGCTTTTCAGGCAAATGCCTTAACCACTAAGCCATCTCTCCAGCCCCATGGTTTTTTCTGTTTTATTTTTACATTATTTTCTCATGTAACATGTTTGTTGTCATTATTTATTATCAATGTCCCTAAGTTCTACACACACACACACACACACACACACACACACACAAACCCAGCATGGAAAACAATAAAGAGAAAGAAGAAAACATGGGCTTATTATTGCAAGTCAACATAGAACAAAAACCATGCATTTCATAAGTTGGTTCCAAGGTCTACTTGAACAATCAAATTAATCAGGTTTTTATTCTAGAACACACATGATGATTGTCACAATGATAAAATGCCTTTTATCTTGTTTAGTATAATAAAATAGCAGAGCTCCTAGACTAAGAATGTTATTTTAATTTTTAGGACATTTTAATATCAGATTTGGTTAAGAAAATGTAAACACCACATACATATACGGACAGAGTCCAATGTCCCAAGGAACATGTTAAAATGTTCAGTCAGCTACTTAATTTTTAAGCTTACAACTATTTATCATGTACTTTTTATAGACATAAGGATAAAATGATTTGGCCTCAGTCTGATTTCTTTCCCCAAGTTGGCCATCACTACTCTTTCCTCTCCAGTCATTCATACAGCAGATTTCTTTTAGTTACATTTCTTACTTCCACAAGGATATGGAAGATTGGTGGAGGGATCATATCTCCTCAATACATAGACTCATGGCTGAGCCAAGTAATTTTCTAAAACCAAATACTATGTTTCTTAAATATCATTAATCAGTTTCAAACATTAGCAAATAAACCCACCATTAAACATACATGAAAATGGTTTCAATTAATATTTATTCTCAGGCCCATACTTACTACAGTCATTCAAGTCCTAGTTTTGTTTGTTATGGTCCATTTCAAATACCCTTCACTAGAAGAAATTACTGTCTACATTTGAATCTGTCTCTGCAGAAGGTCCTTCATGACCTCAAAGACATTTTTTCTGAACAATACTAAGTTATATGCAACTGGGTTGTACTTTCTTTTCAGAAGGTGAGGTCTCTTGGCTTCACCTTGTAAATGTGAGGCTAGCTGAGCCGGGAGCAGCTCCCTGATTCATCAGGTTGGCTTAGCTCCAAGCAACACGTGGTTGGATACGGCTGCAAGAGTTCCTTGGCAGTATCCTCTGTAATTACAGGACTATGAAGACAGATTCAAGAAAATATCCATAAAAGGTGTAGCTGGCTCCAAAGCAAAAGTTTCAGCAGCCAAAAACAACTGGGTTTTCATGTTCTGAAGTTCAGAGAGGAGAATCAAACTTTTCTCTCAGGAAAGGTCAGAGGAAGCCAGCAGACTCAGCACTAACCATTTCACCTCTGTGCATCACTCAGAGAGGAGGGTCTGTACTGGAATGTAGATAGAACACAGGAAAAAAAAAATCAATAAGTGTTCAGAGGATACAATATAGACTCATCCTCCTATGGATTTTATGACTAAAGAGAGGTCTTAAGCTATTATAGACCTTGGAAACCTTTTACTTCTCTAACTTACAGTATATACTATTTATAGTCAATCTCTTTCAATTCTCTGTAATGATGGTCAGTTCTATGAAAGTGTTCATAAAACCCCCTCCAACTTGGTGTAGAATGATGGGAGAAACATCTTAGAATAGCTTCCCAAGGCCAACATGATGATATTAAAGCTTTTGCAGAAGCTTAAAGTTAATGTCATTGCTCATAGTCCTAAAAAAATAAACATCAGTGAGACCAATTTTAGCATTTCTTTTTTTCAGAATAAAGCCAAATTGTTTAACAATGGTTTGCACAAGTGTAAGTAACCTTTTCAAATACTATGAAAACAGGCTGTGGAAAACAGAACCATGCTATTCATTGGGTTGGGTACTGTTTTGCTTAAGTATACAGTAACAGCATTGTTTGTTCTAAGTGAAATTTCATTCCCACCATAACAGTATACAGTAGCAGAGGGGATTGCCATAAATAAAGGCTAAAACCTTTAATAACAAATCAGAACTGAAACTTCCTATTCAAGTTTCTTCTTGGAATTAAGAGGGAAGAAGAGGGAATTGTCCAAGGATGGGAAAATTAGTCATTTTTAATGGAAAATAAGTCAATGTGTCTTGCTGAGATCGCCTGTCCAGAAAGGACCAATTGTAGAAATACAGAGCAAAGACCAACAAATGATCACATTGAAACATTCAGAAATGAGGGACGAGAAGCTGAGTTTTATTAATACAAGCTAAGAGAAATCATTATGCCCTGGGTGTGACTTTCTTTGTTAAACTTAGTGAACATTTGAGCAAGGGCTATGGTCGTAAATGCAGAAGTCTAAGTTTTACATTGTACAAAATTGAATGAGAAAGTGGAATATTACTTTGAAAAAGTTACTCTTATAAAACTATTATCAGGGATGTAAAGATTGCTCAATGGTTATGGCACCTGCCTATAAAGCCAAATGACTCAGGTTTGACTTCCCAGGATCCACATAAGCCAGATGCACAAAGTGGTGCATGTGTCTGGAATTCATAGGCCCTGGTGTGCCCATTCTCCCCCTCTCCCCTCTGCCTCTTTCTCTCTCTCACTTAAATAAATAAATATAGAAAATATATTATCAGAACTTCTATAATATCCTATACTTATGATGCAAATTTAATGCAATGGGGGGGTTGACAAGAAGTTAGTGCATAAACCTTGTTTCCAAGCAATGTCAAAGTTAAGACTAAGCATAAGGTATAATATCTAGTCTCTTTCTCCCTCCTTCCCTCTCTCTCTCTCTCCTCTGCCATTCCTCCCTACTCATATCCTCATATCAGTAGCTGGAAGGTGACTGGAAATGCTAACAATTAGTAATTGAAATATTGAGTCATGTGCATGGACATAAATTTGAACATTGATTGCTTCAAGTGACAATACCATATATGATTTTTCTTTCCTATAACAGGGTGTACAAAAGATACGTATGGTCCATATTGCCAAAAACCATGTACATGCCTGAATGGTGGTCAATGTGACAGCATGACCGGCACCTGTACCTGTCCTCCTGGCTTCCTTGGGGCAGACTGCTGTCAAAGTAAGTTACTCTTAGCTGTTACTTTTTGTGAGACAGGGTCTCTCACACTGTAGTATAGGCTGGCCTAAAACTTGTGGCCATCCTCCTACCTCTGCCTACTCTTATCTGTTATGGAGGAGATATGCTGATCATTTTAATACCAGATATGTGTAGAACAGCACTAAAACTGGGGGATTTTTACTTTCTTTTACTATTTATTGAGTTTTTAAAATTTTTATTATTATCATTATTATTATTATTTTATTTATTTATTTTTGGAGAGAGACAGAGAGAGACAGATAGAGAGGGAGAGGAAGACAGATAGAGATGGGCGAGCCAGCAGTCTCTCAGCTGCTGTGAACGAAATCCAGATGTGTGCGCCCCCTTGTGGGCAAGTGCGGCATTGCACCCTTGCGTCACTTTGCATCTGGCTAAACGTGGGACCTGGAGATTGGAATCAGCGTTCTTAGGCTTAGCCATCTCTCCAGCCCTTTATTTATTGATTTTTTTTTTTTAATGAAAAGGTTGTACTCTTAGACACCCTCTTACTTCTCTGCCCCAATTTTGCTGATGGTTCTCTTTGGTGGGATTATTGATATTCAGTGACCAAGAGGCCTCATAAGCCTCTTGAGAGAGGAGGACATGGTGCCTCTGGCTAGTCCCACCTACTCTGAGGCTCTTACAACCTTTCTGGCTTCTCTTGCATAAGGTTCTCAGAATCTTGAGGGGCAAGACAGGGATCAGATTTAGTGGTGCATTCTCTGTAGCCTCTGGATCTTTGTTTTGATGGAGTTTGAGTGATCACAGTGTCTGTCCTGTAGTTTCCCAGGAACTGGTTTTCAGACAAGCCGTGAGAGCAGTATTCATGCCACCACTTTTTCTGTAATGACTTCTGGGCCTGGGCAGATGAGGTGGGAAGGACCCATATCATAGTAAACAGTCAGCTGTTTCTTCTTGCTGCATCCTTGTTCTCCCTAGTATTCTCCTCCATCTGTCAGTCAGAACCAAAAGTGAGAGCAGTTTGAATTAAAGTGTATAAGTCAAGTTATTAGATTTACTGATGTGTATATCCACTCTTCTTAATTAAAAAGCAGTGGAGATTCTCCCTGGAACCTATTGGTTTCCTGTCCTAGAGAATCTGACTTTAGCCCCAGTGCCTATTGTGCAGTTAGTTACCTGGATTGACTGCTTGGATGGTTGGTTTTGCATTGGCTGGATCTTCTGCTAATTCAATCCACTGGCAACCATTATTCTCCTGCCATTCT
Organism: Orientallactaga sibirica; assembly: GCA_036365145.1. Classification (NCBI taxonomy): domain Eukaryota; kingdom Metazoa; phylum Chordata; class Mammalia; order Rodentia; family Dipodidae; genus Orientallactaga; species Orientallactaga sibirica. The sequence goes on from JAEOAD010000008.1 coordinate 15,788,026, forward strand.
CACAGCACTTTCCAGCACTATGAGGGCTAGCCAGGAGGGAACTGTCTTCCTTCTCAGTTCCAGCATGATCATTTGATATCCTGTGGTCACAAGCTATGGCATCTTTAATAATAGGGACTTAACCTTTCTTGCAGGTAACCAAGTGTTTTGACAAAGGCCTGTATTATTGTGGGAATCCTGTGTCTCCCTGACCAACAGCTTACTATAGGGGGAGACCCAATTCTGACCTTAGGAATTACCAGCCAGAGCCCATGGTTTTAGGGTTATGCTTTCTCCACCTTTTATGAGGCTCTTCTCTTTGGGCCCCTCCTCCCTCTTATTGAAGGTAATCACTTGTAACATGGTGTGCAGAAAGAAATTTTCTTGGAATTGATTCACATTGCCATTAGTTTTGTGTTTCCCCTATGCCCCCTTCCTCTGCCCCCAAGGCCTCTTCTTTCTTTCTTTCTTTCTTTCTTTCTTTCTTTCTTTTCTTTCTTTCTTTTTTCTTTTCTTTCTTCCCATCAACTTGTTGAGTAGCCTTTCCTCCCATCCCTCCTTATTTTCCCTTTTTTAAATCTTCATTCTAGTATCATTACAATTAACCAATGCTGTTCTAGATTAAGTACCACATATGAAAGAGGTAATGTAGTATTTGGCTTTCTGAGCCTGTGTGACCTCAGCATGATTTTTTTTTCAAGTCCTCCAGTTTCCTGCAATTTAATTTTTTTTTTTTTTTTTTTGCCACTGAGTATAATTCCATTATAAATGTAGCACATCTTCATTAACCATTCATTTGTTGATGGACATCGGGGCTGATTCCAGTTCCTGTCTATTGTGAATAGAGCAGCAATAAAATTAGTTGATCAATTGTCTCTTTAGTATATATGGTTGAGTCTTTAAGGTATATGCCTAAAAGAGATATAGCTAGATCTAACAGTATTCCTATTTTCAGCATTTTTGAGATGTCTCCATAGTGGCAATACAAGTTTGTTCTCTCACCAGCAGAAGATGAGGGTTCATCTTTCCCCACACCCCTGCTAGCATGTTCTGTCATATGATTTTTTGATTATTGCTATTCTGACTGTGTTCTGACTGTAGTGGTACAGAATCTCATAGTCATTTTTTTAAAAATATTTTATTATTTATTTATTTATTTGAGAGAGAGAGATACAGAAATAGGCAGGGAGAGAGAGAGAGAGAGAGAATGGGTGCGCCAGGGCCTCAAGCCACTGCAAACGAACTCCAGATGCATGCACCCCCTTGTGCATCTGGCTTACGTGGGTCCTGGAGAATTGAGCCTTGAACCGGGGTCCTTAGGCTTCATAGGCAAGCATTTAACCGCTAAGCCATCTCTCCAACCAAATCTCATAGTCATTTTAATTTGCAATTCCCTGATGAGTGGAGATGTTGAACATCTCTTGAAGTGGTTAGTGGCAATTTTATTTCTCCCTTTGAGAACCCTCTGTTCAATGCCCTGCCCCATCATTTAGTGGGATGCTTGAATTCTTATTTAGGTTTTCTAGTTCTTCATAGATTCCAGATATTAAACCTATGTCAGAGGTATAGCTATTAAAGATTTTCTCCCATTCAGTAGGTTGTCTATTGACTCTGTTGATAGATAGCTTTTGTTTGTTTGTTTCATGTGGTTCCAATTGTTGAGGATTTATCTAATTCCCTGGGCTACTGGAGTCTTGTTCAGAAAATCTTTCTCTGTGCTTATATGTTGGACTGTTCTCCCCATCACTTCTAGTCAATTTAGTTTCTTAGGTATTATATTGAGGTCCTTGATCAAGCTGGAGTTGAATTTTATGCAAAGTAAGAGGAGAGTTTTCAAATTAAATCTTCTACATGTGGTTATCTACTTTCTCAAGTACCATTTGTGGATGATGCTGTCTTCGCTCCACTGAGCATTCTTAGCCCCTTTGTAAAATAGTAGCTATTATTACTTGAACTCATACCTGATTCATCAATTCTATTCCATTGATCTATATACCAGTTTTATGCCAGTACCATACTGTTTTTTTTTTTTTTTATTGCTATGCCCTTCTAGTATAACTTGAAATCAGGTGTTCATTGTAAACCTACAGGACACTCCAGCCATAGAACCCCAAAATGAAGCTATGACAAGTATATTCAACAAACATGGCCATGAACAAAAGGATGGAAGAATTAATTGAGAACCAAAATAAAAACTCAGCTGGGCATGGTGGCTCATGCCTTTAATCCCAGCACTCAGGAGACAGAGGTAGGAGGATCACAAATCAACAAAAAGAATTCAAAGCTCAAAGCATGGCTGAAGGAAACAGAAACAAATCAGCAAAACAAACTCAATACATGCTTTAAAAACATTGAAGACAGGAGCTGGAGAAATGGCTTAGTGGTTAAGACATTTGCCTGCGAAGCCAAAGGACCCAGGTTCAATTCCCCAGGACCAACATACACCAGGTGCACAAGGGGCATATGCATCTGGAGTTCACTTGCAGTGGCTAGAGGCCCTGGCATACCCATTCTCTCTCTGTCTGTCTCTCTTCTATCTCTCTTTCTCTCTGTTCTTGCAAATAAAAATAAATAAATAAATAAAAACATTGAAGACAATCATTAAGAACTTGATAAGAAAGATAATATAAAGGAAGGAGAAACAACAAAAATTATCTCAATGGGCAGTTGAATAAATTTAATGAAGACCTAATAATATGCAGGAGTGAACTCCAATAAACAATAAGTAAGTCTAATCAAGAAGTGAAATTGGAATTCCACAAATATATGGAGATACTGAAAAAAGGGTAATAGAAAGCAACAATAAAATAACTCTTTTAAAAAGCTTTCAAGAAATCCTCACCAACAGAGGAGACTATAGGGAGGATAGACTATCAGAACTTGAGGACAAGAAAAAGGAAACAGTCCAAAAAACAATTATAAATTCCCCAAAAATATTAGTGCAGAATATGAGAGAAATGTGGGACACCTTAAGGAGACCAAATATCCAGTTCATTAGCATACAAGAAGAAGGTCAATATAGACCAAACGCATAGGGAACATCTTCAACCAAATTATCAAAGAAAATTTCTCTAACCTAACAAAAGAGCCCCATTGGAGTGTAAGAGGCACTCAGAACATCCAACAGACAGGATCCAAGAAGAAATTCCCCAACAGAGTTAAAACTCTCAACACTGAAAACAAAGAAAGGATTCTAACAACTATAAGAGAAAAACAGCTTGTTACATTCAAAGATAAACCTAACAGAATTACTTCTGAGTTTTCAATGGAAATTTTAAAAGCACAAAGGGATTGGAATGGAGCATTTCAAAGCCTAAAACTGAGTTTTTAAAGATTGTCGTTGCAAAAGCAAATAAGTTCATGTTACTTAGTGATTTTTTTTTCCAGAAATAGCTAGCACAAACTGGACAAATTTTAGATTCAGGAGGGCTAATATCAGATTTTCATTGACAGTTGAAGTCAGTAAGTCATATCTAAGTATCCAGCAAGGCTGAACTCAAGTCAGGATTGCACTGGGGATTCCCAAGTTCACAATGATACACTTGTCTAAAGTTCTAAAACTTTATTTATCCTCGGGGAATTTTTTAACTCAACAGTAACTAGCTTTCTTCACTCACCAAAAAGAAAATAGTCCTCCCCAAACCCAAATCCTTACCTAAATGCTTGCTATAAACATTATTATCACAAAGGTTGAGTAACAGAGAGTTTATGGTCCTTTTAAAATTCACATACTTAGACACTGTACATTTATGCCAAACAAGTACATTGTGTGTTGATCAGTGCTTCAGTTTTCTAAATGCATGGATTGTTTTCACTCAACTCAAATAGCTATAATGAGTTTGTGCTCTGTGATGCTTCTAGCACCTCTGGTGATAAATAAGTAGTCAGATGAAACCTTCTTGCTTGAAGTCAGTGTTATGATGGCCTTAGCAGAGAATAGATGAGGTAATAAATAGAGCAGAATGTGTAGCAGGGGCCCTAACAATGTCAATTTTAAAGAAGTGAACTTTGGGTGAGGTTATTCAGTTTGTTATTATACATTTGAGTTACATAATTATGTTTTCATACAGTATTCTGTAATCATATACCTTACAACACAACTGAAGATAGTTTTAAACTAAAAGTAGAACTGCTGTAATTCTCATTCTTGTGCAGATATCTCAACATATATAAGCAGCTTGTCAGTTCCCTTCATTGAAGTTCTCTTCATCTGCAAGAATGGCAGCTAAGTTTGTTATTGGTCAGAGCATTAAGCTGTTATTTGCTAAATATCTTCTATATGCTTATGTCTTTCCAGGCAAGTACTTTCTTTCTGCTTCATATACAGGTATTATTCTCTGTTTAATTGTCCTGTGACAACTTCCTGCTGAATTGATGATATAACTTAGTAAGACAGAGTCTCAAATGCAGGTAATCAATGATGGGCATCTAGTGGACTCTGCCTCTGAGACTTCAACTGGCAAGTGATCTTTGAGTTCCAGCCAACTCATAAACATTTCCTGAGGAAGGTCTTGGCTGGCTCCTTGGTGTTTGTTCTTCAAAGAGAATCAATGCGAGTAATGTCCTCATGTGAGAGAGCTTTCAAAAGCTGTGGTCTGCCTGAACATTGGGAACACTTTGTTTTAAGAAAGCTGTGATCTTGTACTGAGCACTTTTCTTTCCTCTGACAGATAAGTGGGTTAGATCCAAGTGTACAGCCCATCTCATACACTGGCTAGGTTTTTTTTTTCAATATTCATCTTTCCATTATTACCATGTTTCCCTCTCACTTGATATTCATATATATTTCTTTTGTTACTGGTTTTGTAAATCCTTTCTATGTATTTTCATAATGAAGCAAAATATATAAGGATATACATCAATAAATACAAATATATACAAAGATGTCAAAAGATGTGAGCTTTATAAATCTTATATTGAGGCTTAGTAGCATAAACTAAGAATCCAGAAGAGACTGTAAGAGGAAACATATTTAGATTTATGACAAATATAACATATATGCATTGTAAATACAGTTACCTATGTACACACACACACACATGACATTTCAAACTATTGCTTATTTTGACAAGTTTCAGTTGGCATCAGGAATACAAATGATGTGTTTAGCATCAAAAAATTACATCTCACAATTCAGATATGCAAACATTTCCCTGTCTTATTTTGCCACATGGCTCTTTCTTAGCAAGTGTGTGTGTGTGTGTGTGTGTGTGTGTGTGTGTGTGTGTGTGTGTGTTTGCAAAGAAATATTTTAGATTGAAAACTAAGATAAAGACAATTGTGTAACACTTATGTGTTTGGGAGACAATTGGCAATTTTTTAGCAATCTTGGGTAGCAAAATATTTAACAAGAAATTCTGCTTTTGTTTTGGTTCTCTTTGTTTCGCCCTGGTATGCACCTTGTCCTGAAGGTCAGTACGGCCAAGACTGCAGCCAACATTGTTTCTGTGGCAAGAGACAATGTGACTCAGTGACAGGGAGATGTCAGGGTCCACCTGGCCAAATGGAAGCCCAGTGTCAACAAGGTAAAAACAGCTGTAGTCATTTTGTTCATGTAAGCAATAACTAAGCTAAATTATGAACCTCTATTTTGCCCCAGTGAATATAACGACTTGGGTATTGTTCAGCTCACTTTTTTCTTAAGTGAGGCTTTGCTACTGTGAAAGTGCATGCACTTGTAGCAGTTCTGAGGAAACAGTCTACTGGAAAGTAAACCAGAAATGGAAACAAAAACAATGAATGGGTTGAGAATTCTGCTGATGAGAAGAAAACAGTAACTGGCTAAATTTGTAACACTCTTATCCCCTGTGTGTTTGAGATGTTAAACCATAAGTTTGGAAGAATTTTACATCCTTTTCAGCACTCAGAAGAAGTCCATTGCATGACAATTAGGAGGCATGAAGAAAAAGATGGCTTTGATTGAAAACTACAAAACTTAGAATATATTATAATATTGCTCATTATCATAATTAAGAACCGAAAGAAGAACTGTCAAGATAATTGAAGCAAAAGAATTCTGGGCCTCTACAGGTCCTATGCAGAGCCAGCAGAGAAGCCATTTCTCCATAATAAACACTCAGGGGGAAAATAGATGACTCTTGTTGAAAAATTAAAAAAGTAATGAGTGAAAAGGCAGACTATGGACATCAAAAGGTGAAAGAAAATAGGGTCAATATGGAATACATGGATATATATTTTAGCTCTATGGTAAGAGAAAGGGGAATATGTGGTTGCTAGTTGCTAACTACATGCACATATACACATGACCACATATATACACATGCAGATACACATGTAAACATACATGTACACACACATATATATGTTTTGTTCTTGGTCAAGAAAGCTTCCTATTAGGTGAGATCATATTTCCAGTCCTGAATCCATACTACCCTTGCAGAAATATTGGGTGCATTAGAAAATGAAGCTCATGAATCAAACACTCCACACAGTTTAGAAACAAAATATGGAAGTGTTCAAAGTTCTGCTTGCTTTTTAGTACAAATATTGAAAGTAGGAACAATGTAAAAGAAAAAAAAAAGTGTAGATGAAATGAGAACCAGAAGTTTTTGCTATAGAACACATAAGGTCTTAACCAGAAACTCCTCCAAACATTCAAAAGATGTAAGGAAAGTGTTCTCCATAAAATATGAGAGCAAGGCAGAGATAGAAAGGTTCATGGAATAAATTTTAAAAAAATAACAAAAGGAAATGAAATAGTTAGCTGGCAGAGCTCAGAAAAGAAGTGAGAATGAAATTTACACCTCATATCATATAACTTAAGACCATGTTAGAGAGAAGTAATGGGAAGGCAGAAGCTGATGGTGGCTCCTCCGAGGACATGGAGGACACAGGCTCAAAAATGAGGACAATGAAGGAACAGGTTGAAGACGCGTGAAGGGAAATGCATATAAATGAAAAAGAAAATATTCAAATATATTACTCTGAAATAAAAGAAGATTGAATGTACTCTCTTTGGATGTTTTATTTACTTATTCGAGAGAGATAGGGGGAGAGAGAGGCAGATAAAGTTAGAAAGAGAATGGACTTGCCTGGAAATATTAGGATCAATGATAGGCAAGAGGAAATACTCTACTGAGGACATGCAGAGAAACATAAACTCACTTATCAGTGGAAGAAATCAGTGTAGCATTATATCTCATAGCAATACACAATGTTAGCATATGATTAACCTATGTCTATTCAGTTCTTAGAGAAAAATGGGATTTAAATATGTTATTGAAAGTTGAGCTCTTATTCAAATATATTATACTGGCAAATAAACATCTATTTTAAAAGTAAAATGTTGCTGACGATATGATTTCCTTTAAATAGTTTTAAGAAACGATTGAAAGACAAACTTGAGCAACCAAATAACAAAGGAAACATCTGTAGTAAAATGGTTATTAATCAGTGTTCAATCAATTTTTAATTAGGAATGAGTGTAAATTGCATGTCAGAAGATAAATATTACAAACTCTAACATTGTAGGGATTTTAACATAACTTTTATAAGCAGAACAACTGGAAGAAGTGAGACCATGAAGAATGAACCTACTGGGCTGGAGAGATGGCTTAGCGGCTAAGGCGCCTGCCTGCTATGCCTAAGAACACTGGTCCCAATGTCCAGTGGTTCCAATCTCCAGGTCCCATGTTTAGCCAGATGCAAAGTGACGAAAGGGTGCAATGCCTCACTTGCCCACAAGGGGGCACATGCATCTGGATTTCGTTAACAGCATCTGAGAGACTGCTGGCACACCCATCTCTGTCTCCTTCTCCCTCTCTATCTCTCTCTGTCTCTCTCTCCAAAAATAAATAAAAAATAATAATTAAAATTTTTTTTTAATAAAAAAAAAAAAGAATGAACCTACTGATCTTATTCCTCACTAATGTTGATTGGGTGGAGGAACACCAACCTGTACCAACACATCATGTTTAACTATGACAGCACAATAAGCATTTTACTTGTGTAAGAGTAAACTCTACATTCAGAATGTTGTAATTTATAACTTCAGAGTAAACAATAGCCAACACAAATCAGATCAAAGGGAGACATGAGAAAAATTAGGTGAAAGCAAAGTCAACTTAATTTAATCATCAACAGTAGAAGTCAATACATAATAAATATAGAGATTCACCATGTTATATAATACATTTTCTAAAGGAAATTCCCTAGATTATATAAAATTATAAGCTTTTTACAGAATGACAGAACACACAAAATAAGTCATTGCGTCTTAAAGTTATGTTAAACCTTAACAAATTTAAACTAATAAAATCACATATAGATCTCTAAACACAATGATACTAAATAGAAATCAAAAACAAATAATAAAATTGGTAAAACTTTAAAACTAAATAAGTCATACATAAATGAATAGTCCATAGACTACAGAAGAAGTCTAAGGTGATTTTTAGGAAGACACATTGACCTGATTGAGATGATAATATAATATATTAAAATGAGTGCTGGATAGTTGAGACAGTGCTGAGGAGGGGATTTATAATAGTAAATACACTGGAAAACATAAAAGATTGTAAATCAATACCCAAGGCTCTACCTCAAGAATCTAAATGTAAAAGTAAATCCAAAGCCAGAAGGACATGTATGGTTTGTGGAAGGATAGAGACAGCTTTGATAGAGAACCAAGGAGTAGACACATGAGATATGGACCTCATGATTCACAACAGTGCCACAGTAATTTATTGCTAGAAATATTATCACTTCAAAGAAAGAGCTGGGAGCTAATGTCAATTAAACAATGGACTGTTTTCTTTCAACCTACCAGAAAATGTACTATGAAAAAAGGGAAAGGAAACAGATAATGGAATAAAACAAAACAAAGCTGAAAAATAAGACATCATAAAAATAAATGTACAACTATAAAACTGCATTCAACAATATCAGAACACTTCCTCCATTTGACTACTAATGAGCTGCTAGTCAATCCAGTAACAAGAAGAAAGATTCACAGATTCCGAATTCCTAGGTTAAGTACGTCCTAGCTTTGATTAACCAATGCCTTAAAGAAATCATTTTTTTTTTTTTTTAAAATGCTTTTTTGATAACTGAAACCAAAATATTCTCTAACATCCCTCCTGCTGGCTGAAATTGAAAGACTATTTGAATAAAGGCTAGAAGTTTGACGTTTAAAAGTTGGTTCTAGCCTTCCTGGCTGTTTAAGTATGAGCAAGACTTAAGTCTCTGAGCTCCAGTTTTTCCAAGAGAAAAATCAGAACAGTATCACCCACATCACAGGAGTCACTGGGAGCATTAAATGAGATAATCCATGTGGAAAATGTCATTATTAAAAAAAAAACTATAAATTGGAGGTTATAAAACGCTAGGCCCTTTGCCAAATCTAGCCACAAATGTGTTTGAATTGGCTGGCAGTGTTTGCTTCCACAGTGCTGTAAAACCATTTTAATTAGTTGCCAACTTTCAAAGATTGGATAATTTTATATAAACGTGAAGTTTTAATTTTTTTAAATTTTTTAATTTTTTTGGAGAGAGACATAGAAAGAGACAGACAGAGAGGGAGAGGGAGACAGATAGAGATGGGCGCGCCAGCAGTCTCTCAGCTGCTGTGAACAAAATCCAGATGTGTGCGCCCCCTTGTCGGCAAGTGTGGCATTGCGCCCTTGTGTCACTTTGCATCTGGCTAAACATGGGACCTGGAGATTGGAACCTGATTCTTAGGCTTAGCAAGCAGGTGCCTTAACCGCTAAGCCATCTCTCCAGCCTTAAATATGGATTTTTAAGTTTACCTGAAAGAAATCATGTTAGTTTGAAGTATTGCACCATATTCTTCATGGCAAAATCAATTAAATGTGAGAACTATCCTCACATTAAGGGCCTCTGCTTTGCTACTGACCACCTTTGCTGCATCCCCTGATGTGAGTGGAGAGTCAGAGTGGTCCATACTCTGGTCAGCTTCTCTCACATTTATCTTAACTGTTGCCAATGAGTTTTGTTTAGTGCCATCCACTGCTATAGGGTAAAGGTGTTTTTTTGGATTTCAATACCAAAATATAAAAAAAAAAAAAAAAAAAAAAACTTCCTCCTCATCCACAATGAATTTTAGAAACATAGTATGGAAATCACTCCCTTCCCTGGCTGGAATGGTATTGCTTCTTCGCTGGGTACCCACTTTCCAGTTGAGTTGGCACACAGTAAGAGCTCAACTAACTGTTGTGGGTGAGGGAAATATGAACAAATGACAGTGATGTATTTGTAACTTCACATATATTTTTAGGTGGCTTTTAGTTTAAATTTAAAATTTTTCAGATGTTTATGCTATCTTGATATTGTCTCCCTATCTCCAGAAAAATATATTTAATATTCAATTGAACAGTTAAAACTATTGTTTCTTGCAGGATGTCCCCAAACAAAATATGGCAGAAATGGTGAGCTAAGATGTACTTGTGAAAATGGTGGCCTTTGTAGTTCTGTGGGTGGAAGGTGAACTTGTGGCCTTGGGCAGACAGGAAATGACCATGAAAAAGGCAAGTGGATATGCTGCTTTTTAACCCTCCTTGAAAACACATTTCAGGACTCCGTGTCATAGGTTGATGAATAGAGGGTTGTGAAAACAACTATTTTCCAATCATTTTGTGCAAGTTGTTTATAACTATAATTACATTTCTAATAATTTATATAAATATTGATTGTTACCTTGTTACTAGAATAGCACATGAACTCTATAAAAACTCTTAAGAACTTGAAATAGTGCTAATATGAAAGAGTTCCCCTGAGGACTAAATCCATTCTCTCTCAGCCTAATTTCTAAAGCCTTTTGCAGACACCAATTCTGCTGACCCTTGAATTTCTAGGCATGGAGCTGAAGAAACTCAGTAACCACTGAGAAGTTGATGCAAGTGGCCAGAAGGTATGGGTCTCTGGAAGATGAATGGGCATAAACCACTGGTATTGTTAGCTCATGACTGTAATTCCAGCTCTAAAGAGGATGAGGCAGAAGGATCTTGAGTTGATGGTGAACTTCAGCTGCATAGAAAGACATGAAATATGAAATGACTATCCATCTTTTATACCTCTACATTGTCAAGGATTGTCTTATTTTAATTTATTTGTTGATCCAAATGAGCATCATAATCACACCATTTAGAAAAGTTGTACTTTTATCACCTTGTTGTATTTTGCAGAACTGACATTTTTATATTAACTCATTGTATTCAAGAATGAACAGTGTATCTTTTGATAAACCACTTTGTTCCATATTGAATAAGATGCTGGCTTAATATTCACATTAAGATACAACTAATTACTTTTTAAATTCATGAAATATTTCCTATATTTTTAGTGGATTTATTTGGGCTGCTAATATATTCATGTATTATATTAATGAATTTCTAATAACTGGATGAACTTACATTCACAGAACAAGTAGTACTTGCCCATGATGAATTGCTTCATAATGTACTGTTATATTCTATGTACTTATACATTTTATGTTTTGGCATTGATATTCATAAGGGAAATGGAATAGTAGGGTTTTTTTTTTAATACAACCATTTCCAGGTTTTTGAATTGATGTTATACTCACTCCATAAAATGTATTTGAAGTTTCCCTTCCTTGTGATGTTCTGGAACAGTGTAAGAAGTAAGGTGATGGCCCCATCAGTAAAGGTCTGTCAAGTTTCCCTAGGAATCTTTAAGTAGTAGCCTTTCTATCATTCTCTTTTCTTTGTTTTTCTTTGTCAAATGCAGGAACTATTGTACTGTAATTACACTATTTATGTTTTCTGCATCAAATTAGGAAACTTTGGTAAGTTGCTTTCAATACCATTCTTAATTATATTTTTGAATTTTAATAGTATTATCATTCTTATATTTTCCTATTTTGACTTTGTATACCTTTTAAAAAGTGCTGTTTTTTTTTTTTTTCATTCTTCCCTAATGTAGTGCTGGAGTGAAACCAGTAGTTTCCTTATGCATACTAGACATACCTCCTACCACTGAACCACATCCCTACCCTGGGCTTTCTCCATTTTACTTTGATTGAATTAGCTAATGGTTTGTTCACACTCAGTTCCTCATAAATCTTGCTGTTATTCTTATCACTTTTACATTGCTGTCATATTTTAACTAAATAACATATTTTGGTGTTTCCATCCTCAGAGTGTTCCCCTGAGTATTATGGCCCAAGCTGCCATTTCAATTGCACATGTCAAAACAGTGGGGTTTATAACAGGTTTTTGGAAAGCTGTGAGTGCTCCAATCGTTACTATGGGCAAGACTGTGAGCAACGTAAGCAGAGAAGGCAATTGGGTGTGTGGTGGTATTTATAAGCTGTAAGCTTTCAAAATGGTTTAAAATAATATCCCATCAAATCAAATAATATTCACATCACCCCAAATTCTATAAATTTCAGTATATATTCCTAAAGTTAAAGTAAATTTCACAGCTCATATTTAAAGTCTAGATTTTAACAATGGTCAATAATAAAAATATTTTGGACATTTAAATTCTTTTTAACACTTCTTTTCAAGAAATGGTTTCTCAATTCTATTATTGGTGAAGACACAGTTAAAGCCATATGATGAGGAACCAGTTATAGTCTTTATGAGCAAGGACATTTGTTTACCAAATCTTTAGACAATAACACATGGGAAAGATATTTAATTTCATGCAAACCTAGACTTGACTCTGAAAGGTCTGCCTTCATGTTCTCTTTGTACATATTTCTTCATTTTATCTCTCTTTTGGACACAGTATTTTCAGCTACAATTGAGAAATAGGGGGAAAAGACACTAATATGTCTTTAGCAACAGCCAGTCCTGATGGACATCGGAATTCTGAGATTACCATGTAGGAACCCAAGCTCTAGAAGTCACCATAGACAGCACAGTACTGCTGGTTTCACCATCTGTAGAGCAAGGATAATGATAACCCCTATTGAAGACACAAACTAAGTGTTTAGCATGGGGAATTAGTGTAAAATCTTGGTCAGTAATAGTTATATAGATTGTAAAAGGCTTTTCTGAACTGAATTTTGTTGTCTGAAATATTAAATGTGTTCCTACTTCTTTCAGCCTCACAAATAGTCATGGACATTATTATCCATTCAAACCCTTGTCATTCATCTATGTTTTTGGATCAAGGACTACAAAAATAAACATCTTGCAAATTTTTTCCATTGTTTTCTTTTTGATTTTGAATAGGTAAAGGAGAGAAAATATGTTATTTGAGAACCCATCAACATTATACCATATGTAATAATGTGTCAAGAAAAGGCTTGGGATTAGCAAGAGATATCAATGTGGTGAAATAGCCATGTAATGTGAGTAATGATTGATTATTAGGATAAAAGAATCAGTGGTTGCACACAGGTAGGAAGCTATGATGATAACCAGCACTTTAAAATCTGCACTGTGATAAAAATGAATATGTATGAACAGAAGAATGCTTTGTGAGAGCAATGCACTATGTTAGTGTCTGGAATGATGTAGAGATATGAAAGATGAACTAGTCCTAGATAGTTCTAAATTTCTAAACCTTAGAAACTTAGAAAGAAATAGTATTGGGCTGGGGAGATTGCTCAGTGGTTAAGGCACTGACTGCAAAGCCTAATGACCCAAGTTTGATTCCCCACTACCCACATAAAGACTGATGCACAAAGTGGTGCATGCATCTGGAATTTGTTTGCTGTGGCACTATGCCTTGGCATGCCCATTGTGTATTCTTTCTCTCTCTCTCTTTCTGTTTCTCCATTTGCAAATAAATATGTAAAAATTAGTCTTATTTAGTGAAATGGAAATATCAAGCAAACATATTTATATATGATCAAAGGAAATAATAAATATAATAAAAATAGATTTTTCTAAACATTTTCAATTAAAAATTAATTATAACCAAGAGAAGAAACTGCACTCGATTTCAGAATTATAATGAGATCAGGTAAATGAAGACTATATATTCTTTGATTCCTCCCATATTTTCTCCTAGTTATGCCATCTTTTTTCCATTCCCTGGTGACCTTCCTAAAGCACCCCAGGTGTACTCATTACTCTTTTCATTTCTGTGACCACAATCTAACAAGAAGTAACTAAGGAAGTAAGAGCTTATTTTGGCTTACAGTTTAAGGTTACAGTTCATCATGGTAGGGAAAGCAAAGTGGCAGGAATTAAAGCAGGTAGTGACACTCAGTCCATAGTGAAGGTGCTAAGAAGAAACAGTGATGAATGCTGCTGCGCAGCTTGTGTTCTCCCTTGCATTCAGTCCCAGGGACAGCTCCAGGAATGGTGCTACCCACAGTTAGGGTGTGTCCTCTCACTTCACTAGGCTAATCTTGAAACTCTCTGGGAGATATCCATCATCTTTTTTCCTCAGTGATTCTAAGTCCTTTCAAGTTAACAATCGGAGCTTAACTGTCACATTAACTACCTGCATACTGGAGAAATGTCAGCCCCATTATGCAAGTCCTCCCCTAGATGTCTGGAAAGGGAGAGGAGAGAACAAAGGAGAGGGAATGAGAACCAAACCATAAAGGAAATAGAGTACATTTTATACTATGAGTGATAGGTGACCACAGCCCCACAGAAATCTTGACACAGGAAATGGAAACCTTTAGTCTATATTTTAGCTTAGCTTTTGCATACCTCAAGGTTAACATCTCCCAAAGCATCTTGCAAAGAGATGCATTCGATTGGAATCCATAACCCCTGAATATAAACTGAGTATTTCTTTTGATGTTTATCGACATAAACATATATCTTCAACAATTGGAAATGTAACAGATTGTACTGGACTACGTGATAATCTTATTTTGTGCTTGATTGTCATCTAAATAAATTTTTCAAAGATTAAAACTCACTGACTTTAAAAGCAAACCTACTCATAAGATGCCAGCCTATTATTCATTCATCCAATGCTTTCTTCTATTCTCTTTGCTCCTTGATTTTTTTTTGCTTCCATTTCCCTCACAACCACTTCCACTATCCATTCCCAAGACTGCAAACACAGTTCACACAAACTTTCTAATTTAATGACTTCAATTAAAATTTATTATCACAGGCAGGAGAAATGGCTCAGTAGGTAAAGGCACTTGCTTACGAAGCCTGACAACCCTGGTTTGATTCTCCAGTACCCATATAAAGCCGGATACCCAAAGTGGCAATGCATCTGGAGTTTGTTTGCAGTGGCAGAAGGCACTGGTATGTCCATATTTATTCTCTGTCTCAAGTAACTAAATAAAATATTTTAAAAATTAAAAAAAACTTAGACTGATTCTGAAATTCAGACTGCTATTGTAGTTTCAAATGGTTTGAGAGGGCTTCTTGTTATCTTTGACCAACTGTGGCATATGATATAAACTTTAGGAAGGAATTTCAGATTTTCTTATGAACTTGACTAGTTTTAGTGATGAACATTAAACATATGGTTATATGATGTGACTCTTGTCAACATAATTTTCTCTATGGCTTTTTCTTATCTTCATAATGTCTCAGTTTTGTTCTTGGTAAACAAACCTAAATTTTCCCTTAATTTTCATTGTATTTGTTTTTTCAAATAGCACTTTGACATTTATATTCTCTAGAATGTCTTCCTGGATTTTATGGTCAGAATTGTGTTCACATCTGTGACTGCCAGAATGGAGCCAGTTGTGATGAAGTGAAGGGACACTGCATTTGCCTGGCAGGTTACCATGGCAGCCAGTGTGAGCAAGGTACAGCCAGAGCATCCTAAAACACATGAATGTGAGGATTCTGTGTGTATGAAATATTCCCATCCATATATAAAAAATATATCAAAATATGTCACCTAAATTTTCAATTTACACATTTTAAACTGATAGGAAGTCAATTATTGGCCAGTATAATAGGACCCCTTTGCTTTTGTCATAAATGTTTTTATCCCTTAAATAAAATTGATTAATATCTCAAACCACCATAAAAGCTGCTACTCTTCAACAGTTGAAGAGTATGCCTCTGAATGAGAGTAAATATTTCATTAATCCCTTAAAAGAATGTGACTTTCGTTTTAGAACCTAATGGTACTAACACAGAAATAAGGAATTTGTGAAAACATTTAAGGATATATATCAAGCATGAATCATTAATCATAGGCATAAATGAATATGTATATAAAAAGTAAGAATTTGAGCTACTTAGTTTGGAATAGCATTACAAAGTCCTAAAAGATACTAATATGGTCAATTAACACCATTGGCATAACATATCATTTTCAATGAAATCTCAAAGCATCACTGTGACTGGGTCAAATGAAAATTTCAGCATATAACCATAACAGCCATGTTTATGATAATAATGTAAAAATAGTGAAGGTGGCCAGGTGTGGTGGTGCACGCCTTTAATCCCAGCATGTGGGAGGCAGAGGTAAGAGAATCACCATGAGTTCAAGGCCACCCTGAGACTACATAGTAAGTTCCAAGTCATCCTGAGCTAGAGTGAGACCTTACCTCAAAAAACCAAAAAATAAATAAATAAATAAAAAAATAAAATAAAAAAGGTGAAAGTGGTCATTTAACTCTTTATGTGCTGAATCAGTTAGTTTGTGGTCATTCAAAGTAATATGTATATTAGTTCCATGGCATATCATAAGATGTCATTAAAGCTTTACATATTTTTGAGGAAAATCACACATAAATTTATTACCATAGCAGACAAGTTTTCTTAAAATAAGGTCTTATTGTCTTATGCTCCATATGTACATGCACTTGCACATAAATTATTTAGAAAATTTTTCATGTTGCTGCCACTTAAAATAGATTATTCTGAAAGCCGGGCGTGGTGGCGCACACCTTTAATCCCAGCACTTGGGAGGCAGAGGTAGGAGGATCGCAGAGAGTTTGAGGCCACCCTGAGACTACATAGTTAACGCCAGGTCAGCCTGGACCAGAGTGAGACCCTACCTCACAAAACCAAAACAAAACAAACAAAAAAAAAAAAAGATTATTCTGAATATAGGTTCTTTAGAGAACATAGTGACATTAGAAACAATAAGTTGCAAAAATAAAGCTTTACATAATTTATCTATTGTTTACCCCTTATTTGCTTATTTTCTAGTGATTTGATGTGATGCAAACTATTAAGTTGCTATTTCTGTGTTAAATTCTAGAAAAACTCCTGTATCCTGAAAGATACACTAAAAGGTTGAACCTGCATCAGGTACTTAGAGAGAACACCTGAATCACAGGGGCCTGGAGAGGGTATGATGAAGTCTAACCTCAATTTTCTCCTTTTTCTCTCTATATCACTCCCTCTTCTCTCTCTTCTCTCTTTCTATTTCATGTTACCCATATTTTTTCTTCCTTCTTGACACTGACCTGTAACTCCCAGTACCAGCATGTGGTTAACATCCATAATGATCAGTGAGACCTACAAAGTTATCCAAAAGAACACAGATTTCTGCCAGAGTACTTAATGACCCACCAAGGTTATTGGTAAGGCCCTTCTGCTGAAAACACCATATGCTGTTGGGATGGAACATGGAGAGACCTGGCTGGAATCTGGAAGAGACTCCATCCCCAGATAGTTAGCTTGTCTAGTGCCAGAAGGTGCTACATACGTGACTGGGGGGAAATGACCAACATCTGTCTAAGCAACTTGTGGTCTAAGCTACTCAGGAGCAAACAACCTGATGTGATGCTCACACAAGTGCAGTAGTGGCACACAGCCATGGTGGGTTACCAACTACTCTAGATTTGGCTAACAGATCTGGTCAGTGGAATGGAACCCATATCTGCAAATGGGAAACAAGTCAGAACCATGTCCAAAAATGCATCCACTCTCCACTATCAAATTCCCACCAATAGTGGGATACAAGAGGCTCTACACCTATTAAATTCTCTCTAAAATAATAATGGTTACCCACGTATCTTGCACTGACCTCACTCTCCATTGGAGAATCTATTTCTCTCTTTCAGATGGACACAGAACCTTGAGGAAAGAATCAGCCCATCACACCTCAACAGGGCACCAGCTGATGCCATAGAGTTATAGGGGAAATGAGCAAGAGTGCTGCTTTTATTGGTGAACCTGGTACCAGCCCAAGGGCAAAGGAGATAGACACAAAGAACACTCAATCCCTACCAAATCAGATATCCAGAGACTCACAAAACCATGCCACTGAAATAGACCTAAAATGAACCCAGCATGGCTCAGGGAAATTTGCAGAAGAGGGGGCAGAAAGATTGCTAGAGCCATGAGTTGGGTCATTATACAAAGTCATTGCCTCTCCCACATAACTGATGGCTACCCACATAAGGCAAGATCCACATTACCTATGAGGGGAGGACAGGGAGAAGGTTAACAATGGTACCATCATGGCTGTATATATACTATATACATAACTAATAAAAACAATTCTATAAATATAGTGAGATTCATGGAGATACTTATTCTAGATAGATGAACAATAAATAACACTCTAAAGAAAATATTAAAATTAATACAGTTCCCGGATAGGCCTACTCTCTCCTTCCTTACATTATTTTTTTTCTGAAAAGTTTACTTACATTCTAAAATATATACACCAATATCAATCTAAGTCAGTTTTAAGACCTGAATGTCTAATCATGCAAAGAATGTATCTTATTTCTGAGAATTCACAAACAGTCCTCTATTCTTCTGATCAGAAAGAAAATAAAAACTCATTTGACCAATATGAACAGATGAGTTCTTGAGGAACTTGTGTTTTAAATCCTAATTTCATGCATCCTTGAAGGGTGTCATCAGCACCTCTGTGTTCTCTATAGAGTGTCTGCCTGGAAAGTTTGGCAATAATTGTCATCAAGTTTGTGACTGTGAAGGAGAAAGCTCCTACCACCGAGTCACCAGAACATTTCTTTGCACCCCAGGGACAACAGGAGTCAGATGTGAAGCTGGTAAGAGCCCAAACCCTCAGGACTCCCCTCTGACCCACAGCAATATAGAGAGTCCTACATGAACTTATCTGCTAAAAATGAAGTTCTGTTGAGAACATTGTCCCATGTCCCATGGCTTTTCACATTGTACTTAGAGTGATAAATCAAGGTTTATAGCTGTTACATCACAGGCACCCCAAACCAGCACCTCAGTTGAAAGAGGGTATAAGCCCTCCAAGGCTCAGGGCCCATTGCAGAAGAAAGGGTAGATAGAATGGAAGAGCCAAAGAAAGGGTACGACTCTTTTCAATGCAACTGTCCAGACAGAAATTGGCCTTGATATCCATGACCTTGCAGTGCTTAGCAATACCTTTGCAAGACCCTCATAATAGAAGAAAAAGATGATGACATCTGTATGGCACAATACAGGCCTGGTCCTGGCCAGACTGCATGGCAGAAGAAAACAGGAAGTGGCTTCTGTAAAAATGGCGTTTTGCGCAGGCTTGATGTGACAATAGTTACAGTCCCATGCTCACGAGAAGCCTACTACGAGATGTCCTGTCCAGAGACAGGCTGTCATTGGTCACCAAAAGGGTACCACCCCATACAAGGATTAACAGCCCCTTAAACCCTATGTGCATTGTGCTAAATAAACAAGTTTGTGGATTCTCGCTTCCGCTTTCACCCAACTCCTGGAGTCTGTGTCGTGACTCCGCGCTGCTCACCCCAATTCGGCAGAGACCCTATTGTCCCTCCTGAGCTGGCCTTGGGGGGGACCCCAACATCTGGTGCCTGAACAGGGACCCTCTGGCCCTACGTCGGTGTTAGCGAGACACCCCATCCGTGACCCCCTGCCCCATCGGCGTCTGGCGAGATGCCCCATCCATGACCCTCTGCCCCATCGGCATCTGGCGAGATGCCCCGTTGAATGTCCTGTGAGCCGGTGAGCAGCCCCCTCGGCATTTGGCAAAACAGCAAAATGCCCAGTTCTTCGAGAAGCCCCCTTGGCGAGTAGTCCCTTTGGCGATGCCCCGTCCTTAAAAGTACGACGAGCAAAGCGCCCAGTTCTTCATTGGTGAGAGAAAAATGGCTAACGGTTGCCTGTGGGTGGGCAGGCAGCCCCTTCCCCCCCTTCTTCCTTTGTTTGTCCTCCCCTCCCCCCCCCCCAGTAAGGCACACACTGCCGCATGGCCCTAAGCCTGTGTTGGACCCTCCCCCCACTAAGCACAAGACACGTGGGTCCTAAACAATCTATCCATATGTCTCAGCTGGCCCCAGCATTAGGACTTGTGGTTTGCATGATCATCCTCTGGTCTATCATCTTTGATCTGGGTTATTATTTTCTCAGTCTCTTTGATTCAGGAGTGTCCCAGCCCAGCCCCCCATCAAACAACACCACGCTGTCCATAGCTTTTGGGATGAAACTCTTGTTTTAGCCCCATGGATCACTCCGGAGATCATCTGGGACACTAACATTTGGTCCCGGGTTCTAGTCCTTGCAAAAAACGCGAGGTTTATAAAGGGCATACACCCCCTGCTCCATTCTTTTCTGTCCTCCTTGCCATAATTGCCGGCCTTAAAGGCTGCACAGTACAGGAAATCATTTATGCCCATAACAAACAATATGAAGAGGAACCTGAATTGGCTCTTCACAGCTTGCCCCTCCCAGCCCCCTCTTCAGATAACTCTGATGAGGAGGAACTAAAACATTTAAATGATAATAAGCTGCCACACCAACCCCCTCCTGCTACAGCCACACTCACAACCACCCCTCCCCCTCGTTACACTTCCAAGGACCTCCCCCTGCTCAGTCCTGGACGCACCCAGGTGACTGCCGGTTCCCTGACACGCCCCTTCGCAGCCTTCCCTGTTAACGTAGGGCCGGATGCGACAATCAGGCCATGGCTCCCCACCCCCCTCTTTGATCTGGCCCTCATCCGTAAGGCAGCCCAGGAATCTGGCGTTGATTCTGCTTACTTTGAACAAGTCCTCTTACAATGGGCCATCCATCTTCAGACTTACTATGACTGGTATTTGCTCCTCAATGCAGTTCTTCTCCCCCCTGAATTCTTCCAATGGACCTGGCTAAAATGGGCTCCTTTCAGACTGGCCTCCCCCACCCTGGAGCCATCCCTACTAACCACCATATATTTATCTTAGATATTAAAGATTGCTTTTTCTCTATCCCTTTGGCAGCAGAGGACAGGCCCTATTTTGCCTTTACTGTGTGGGAGGCCAACCACTCTATCCCAGCTAAAAGATATCAATGGAGGGTTCTTCCCCAGGGCATGAAAAATAGTCCTTCTATTTGCCAAATGTTTATATCCTCTGCCATGGCGAGAATACAATCTAAGTGCCTTCTTGTTCATTACATGGATGATCTTTTGATTGCACAAACCTCAAAACCTGCCCTTTTGGACCTTCTTAAATTACTCATTGAGGACCTCAAAAAACTTGGGTTTGCCATAGCGAATGAAAAAATTCAAACAGTGCCCCCTTTTGGATTTTTAGGATACAAAATTTCCACTACTATACAACCACTTACCCCTCATCTTCTAATAAAGGACCATTATTCTCTCAATGATCTCCAAAAACTCTGTGGCCAAATTAACAGGCTCAAACCTTTTTTACCCATCCCTCCTAGTGAACTCCTACTGATTTATGACCTCCTTAGAGTTACTGACAACCCTTCAAGAAAAATTCCTCTAAATGATCACTCCAAAAATTTGTTACATAAAATATCCCACTACCTCTTTTCTATGACCCTCGCAAGATATGACCCATCTGCTCCAATTCTAAATGTAGTCCTTTGGACATCAGGGGCGCCATTGGGAGTCATCTGGCAAAACCAATCGCCCCTTTACTGGGTATATCCCTCATGGGCACAGGCCCATAAACTCACCACCAACCTACAAGCAATGCTCCTCATAGCAATTAAGGCACGTACCCACACTAACAAAATCTATAATACAGAACCCTCCAAAATAATTCTGCCCATCCCCATGTCTGAACTTCAACTTCCCTTTAGGGAGGACCCCCTTTTCCACATCCTAATGGCAGGATTCCCCAATGAGATAGACAACCACCTCCCCGCTCACAAACTACTTCAATCCCTAACGGCTTTACCCATCAAGACTATTTCTCCAGGCCTTCTGGTCAGCCAATACCCTTAGCAGCCTCGGCCTTTACAGATGCCAATAAACATACCTATGGACTAATTATTAAGAGAGCCAATCGATCAGATGAGGCCCTTAAGTTCCCTAACCCCCATTCAGTCCAGCTAGGAGAACTATATGCCATCATCAGAGTCTTAGAGCTCTGTCAACAAGAGCCTGTCAACATATTCTCTGACAGCAGTTACGCTGTTCAAATGACAAAGGTACTGCCCTTAGCCAATCCCAGGCCCTCTCATCATCCCATAGACATTGCCATCTCCACTTTACAATTGCAGATGGAAAACAGATCCTACCCTTGGTTTATTGAGCATGTTCACTCACACACTGGCCTGCCTGGCTTTATTGCTGATGGAAATTCACAGGTAGACAAATTTATTGCTGTCTCCTCCTTGCCACCTTTAGAACAAGCCAGATGTTTACACCAAAGGTTCCATCTATCCCCCACTAATCTAAAAACTCTATATCCTGAGCTCTCCCTTAGCCAATGCAAACATTTAACCCGTACTTGTAAGGCATGTGCCCCCTACCCCCCCCTGGGCCCCCTACAGCCTCAAGGAGTCAATCCTAGAGGCCTTACCCCAAATTCTATCTGGCAGATGGATGTTACCCACATACCTTCCTTTGGTAACCTCAAATATGTCCATGTCATTGTGGACACTTACTCTAAGCTTATTTTGCTATTGCTCTCTCTGGGGAAAAGGCATCCCATGTCATTACGGCAACAAAAACCGCTATGTTGGTCATGGGCGTGCCCTGGTCAATTAAAACAGACAATGGCCCTGCATACACATCTGCCCAATTCACATCACATCCCTCATGGAATCTTGGGGAATAAAACACTGCCTTGGGATCCCCTACAACCCACAAGGACAGGCCATCGTGGAAAGAACAAACCAGACCCTAAAGGAACTAATTATAAAACAAAAGTCCACTATGTCGCCCAAGGACCCCCACTTGGCCCTAGTGGAAGCTCTTTTCACCCTCAATTTTCTCACCTTTGATGAGGCAGGACTCTCCCCAGCCTACAAACATTGGAGATCCCAACCAATCACAACACCTTTACCCTTAGTCCACTGGAAAGATCCTCTTACTAATATTTGGAAGGGGCCCCACCCTCTTTTAACCCAGGGCCGAGGGTATGCTTGTGTCTTTCCAGAAACTTCACAGATCCCAGTTTGGATTCCTGCCAGAAATGTCCGTCCAGCCACTGGCTCAGCGACCAGCCTTGCTGAAGAGGATGATGCCAGACCCCTCAGACTACATACGGGACTTTAAACTTATTTCCCCCCACCGGCCACTGACTCAGCGACCAGCCTTGCTGAAGAAGATGATGCCAGACCCCTCAGACTACATATGGGACTTTAAACTTATGCCCCCCCCCACCGCACCTAGCTATAAATTCCTTTCCAACTCCTTTCATTACATTGAGCTGCTACCATTAAGGACACTCAATGCTACTGACTATGATGCTGGGTGAACTCACCCAGCAACCTGTCCTACCCCAGTCCTCTTCAGGCTCTCTAGTTGATTCTCGCTCGCTGGGACTGTTCACATGCCACAGAGCCACGCCCACTTGGCCCTTCCATGCCTCCTAGGCAACAGCCTCATATGTATGGTACAATACAGGTCTAGCCCCTAGCCAGACCTCATGCTAAAAGCCATACCAGGCCATACCCCTCGGGTTTTCTCACCAGGATAGCGGCCAGCCCATGATGGGTAAGATTCCGTAAGATGGGGCAACCTAAGACAGGCACCGTCACATGTGATGTTCCCTTGGGGCCTGGGTTCAGCATGGCTTTCTAAAAACCATACCAGGCCATCCCCCTCGGGTTTTCTCACCTAGGTGGTGATTGGCCCATGATGGGTAAGACTCCATGAGATGGAACAACCTAAGGCAGGCACCATCACGTATGATGATCCCTTTGGGCCTGGGTTCAACAATGGCTTGGCAATAAACCATACCTCTCAGGGTTGCCAATAATAAAAACAAAAAGGAGGATATGTATGGCACAATACAGGCCTGGTCCTAGCCAGACTGCATGGCAGAAGAAAACAGGAAGTGGCTTCTGTAAAAATGGCGTTTTGCGCAGGCGTGATGTGACAACAGTTACAGCCCCATGCTCGCGAGAAGCCTACTACGAGATGTCCTGTCCAGAGACAGGCTGCCATTGGTCACCAAAAGGGTACCACCCCATACAAGGATTAACAGCCCCTTAAACCCTATGTGCATTGTGCTAAATAAACGAGTTTGTGGATTCTCGCTTCCGCTTTCACCCAACTCCCAGAGTCTGTGTCGTGACTCCGCGCTGCTCACCCCAATTCGGCAGAGACCCTATTGTCCCTCCTGAGCTGGCCTTGGGGGGGACCCCAACAGACATCAAATTAAAAGAGAGACTAATGGAGAGAGGGAGGGGATTGGAGTTCCAAAGGGGAGTGGGGGAGGGAGGAAAATATCTTGCATTTTTTGTATATAAGCATAGAAGTTGTAAATAAAAATAAATAAATAAATAAATAAAAATAAAAAATAAAATAAAAAAAGAAAGAGGGTGTAAGGCAAGTACCTAAAAGATACACAATCAACATGGAAATGACTTCCCCAAATCACTAGAATGAAGGTTATTATAATATTTGATTCATCAACATTCTTGATAACCAAGCTCCTAGTAGTTTTTGAAAGTTGAGATTTATACTTTAATTTTCTTTCCACTCACAGAAAAAAAAAAAAAAAAAAAAATGACCTAGGAGGAGCACTTTTAGTTCTTTAGGAACCATTTTAGGAAGAAGAGAGAGTAGATTGGGTCGATTGTTGTTGACCAATCACGTTTGTGGCTTGATGGATGCTTACCAGATCAAAAGATCTTACATAATTAAAAGAACTAAGGAACTGACCCCACCTCAGATATGACCCTAAATAGAGTAGTAATCTCAGAATTTACTTTCTTTATCTTCAAAAGGACAGGGTTAAGGTTATGTATCATTAAGGTCTTTTCATGGTCTAATACACATTTAGAATATGGCCAAAGGATTGTGAATAATACTTTGGATCCCTTGAGATCTCCCAACCCATAAACTTACTGGTGCATATTTCTGTCTTTAAAAGTTGTGGCACTGATGGGCTGGAGAGATGGCTTAGCAGTTAAGGTGCCTGCCTCCTAAGCCTAAGAACGCAAGTTCCAATCTCCAGGTCCCACGTTTAGCCAGATGCAAAGTGACGTAAGGGTGCAATGCAGCACTTGACCACAAGAGGGCGCACGCAGCTGGATTTTGTTTGCAGCAGCTGAGAGGCTGCTGGCACGCCCATCTCTATCTGTCTTCCTCTCCCTTTCTCTCTGTCTGTCTCTGTGTCTCTCTCCAAAAAAAAAAAAAAAAAAAAAAGTTGTGACACTGAAACCTCAAATACTTATTATATTATATTGTATGCCTCTTGAGTGTTTGATCAATTAAAATTACTCCTTTACTAAAATAAGCTTAGAACAGACTCTAATACATGATACCACTTAGCAAGTATTTGTTGAAAGCATTCTTGCTTCTCTTCTCAGCATTCTTTATGGTGACATGGTGGTCAGAAACAGCTGAAACCTGTCATGTTGAAGCTTAGTCAGTCAGACAAAAAGTTTGTGATATATATATATCATCCATTGATTTGTCACTAAAAGTAGAATTCCTACAGCATCTGTAGTCCCACCTGAGCATGAAAGAAAAACACTTCTGTTTACTGAGGGTCCATTATGTCCATGCATTAAGTTCCTTTACTGTTACACCTTTCCCATGATAGAAATGAGGATGGAAAATACAAAAAAAAATAATAATATTAACCCTACTTGCTTAACATTACATAGTTAGTAAGTGGTGGATTGTGATCTGAAGCAGACAGTCTGAGTTCTGAGCCTGATTTGAACATCTCTCTTGTATCAACTCTCTTGATGAAAACTAAGAGGAAATGAATTAGCTTATCTATCTGTATAGTCCAATACAACAGTGATTAACTACAACTGCATGCTATTTTATTTCACTTTAACTTAAATTTTGCCCCTGCAAGTACATAGGAAACATTTTAAGTCTTCAGTGGCTGCCTATGGCTACTGACTGCCATATTGCATAACAAAATATAGAGCGTTCCTATCACTGTAGGAAGTTCTAATGAATGACAATGTGGTTTAAAAGTAGCTACTAAAGCCATGAGAACTTATGATCACAATGCAAATTAAAGGCTCAGTCTCCTTTCTATGGCCTAAATTGTGGTATCATATAGCATCTTCTCATCTACAAGAAAATTATCACATGTATGCCAGCTCATATGTGCTAACATATCAATTTTCTATAAATACTGCAAGGTCCCTCTTGTCATGAGCTCATTGAGGAACCCACAGCCTACACAGATGCACTACAAGGTCTTTTGTTTGCATTTTTATTTTCAATTAGGCACAGTTCATCTGCAATATTAACTGTGAGCAGCTGTGTCTATGCAGGAGCTATAAAGATAAAAGGCTTCATTTTAACTTGAACTCTGGTAAAGAACCTATTAAACAGCCATAATATTAATTCATAAAAGAATGTAACAACATTTTATTGAATTAACCCGCCCCCCCCCTCCAGCAAATTAACATTTGCAGACATTTCAACAGATGTCTTAAATACACACCATTATTAACATGAAAATGTGGTATTTTTATAAATTAAAATCAGATTCCATACTGGTCAGGAAAGATCCTAACTAATGACTCTCTTTAAAACAAGCAATGTGGTCTTACCACCAGACTGAGTCATCCAGCAACTGACTGGGAAGAAGTGGATGTGTTGGGCTCCACTTGAGATGACACATAACTTTTTAAACTTTTCCCAGAGGCTGATGATTTAAAGACAAGGTTCATTTTATGGATAGTGTTTGTATTGCCTCCCAGAATTCCTGCTGAAGGAACCCATTGCTTTTTAAGAAAAGGTTGAGCTATTTGCTTTAGCCAAGCCCTTTTGAAAATAATTAATTGCAATCTCAGTTTGTATTTTCATTTACTTCACATTTAAGTCTAATTTGCTAACTTACCTTCTTAATAAAATAGTTGAAAATCATAAACAACAGCAAATGAGTGTTCAGTGCCCTAGCTCTGTCATTTTCTGGAAATATAATTGTAGGGTCTCTTATGGCATATCAAACTTGTTTATTTATCTCTAGGATGGGATTTTGCTAGAATCTATTTTGATAATGTGATAGCAACCCACTTTGTTTACTGTACCAATTAGGTGACTTTCATTGAAAAAAGTAAATAAGTTTCTCTGGCCCTGAAATATTGGTAAATTGAATAATATTTCATTCTTGCCTAAATGACTAGGAAATAAGAATGCACTTTGTTTTCTGGGCTGGGCTTTTTTCCTGACCCTCACAATCACTCAGAAAATGAACTTGTTAATACTCTTCTAATGCTATCCTGAATAATAGACTAAGAGCCACCACCACCCAGCATGCCTCCACTAAATCTTTGCTTAGGTATTTACAAAGGTAACACTTTTCCCTCCCCCTTCATTTCTCTACTACTTGCTTGCTTACATACTGCAAGCCAACATAGTTGAGTGCGTTAGCACTTACAGCAGGATTTTCACATCAGACACCCAAAGGATCCGTGGCCCTTTTGACATACTTTGAGAGATGAGAGTTGAATATAAAGCCATTTCACTTTCAACAACACTAGCACAAATAATTTTGTTTTTAAAGCAAAAGACAAATCTCCTGAATTGTACATTCAGAGGAGTGTTGCCTTTCTCTGACCTCATGGCAGCTAATCCATTTTTCCTGTGTCCCTCACAATTGTATCGCTATAAATGCTGGAATAATCTAATTCTGAGAAGGCGCCTTAGAAATACTAGTTGCCTTCCTTGCTTTTCCTGTTTCCAATTTTGTCACTAACTTCCTTATTACTCCCTACCCTCCTGTTTTCCATTGAAGCTCTTGTTTTTATTATATAATATTTTAAAAATGGGAAAAAGATACACATGAGAAAACTTTTTTTTCTTTTTTACAGTCTGTCATCATCACATCTGAATTTTGATGGTTTTTGTTTGTTTGTTTTTGTGTTTTGTTTTGTTTTGTTTTTTTAACCCCTTACAGAATGCACCTCGGGCTACTATGGACCCACCTGTGCTTTGGCCTGCCTGTGTGCTCAAGGAGCTCGCTGTAACCCTCTCAATGGGCGCTGCACTTGCCCGCGGAAGAGAATCGGTCCAACCTGTGAGGAAAATGGGTCGGTTGATCCTCAACAGCTAAACTCAGACAGCTTTTCAGATGCTGAATAGGATACTATAGCAGCTCACCCACAGTTCCGCATCTCACCTCTGGCCAACAGATGAACTGACTAATCATCTGCCCAGTCTCGTCTCTTCCGTGATGAGGTGCAAACAGGACCTCTCAGTTCTCCTCCTCCTTGCCCACTCTACCCTAATCTTCCCAACTTCCTTTTGCTGAACACCATACATGAAAAAGAGAATGTTTTTTCAGGATCCGGTCATACTAATGCTTGACTAATAAAATAACCTTTAAAAAATATGCACAGGAGGTATTTAAATTTGGAAGAAAGAACCGCTTTTCAGTTCAGGTTGGACTGTGCTGAAATAGTCACACCTATTCACTGAAGACCTCAGTGGCCATTAAGCAACCGGCTTCTCTTAAAAATGTCTAGAATTTCATCTGCCTATTTTGAGGATACTGCTTCCCACTGACTTCTTTACTTTGCTAATATACTGTATTTTGAACATGACTTTTGGTGTGGGTGACTATTAAGACTTTTGCCACAAAAATCAGGGTAAAAATATCACATGCACATTTACCATGAGTCATCAGAATGGTTAGTGCTGTCGTCCCTCTCACTGGCCAACATTCAGGGGAAAAGTGGGTAGAGGTGATGAAGGCCAGAGTTTAGTGGACTCTTAAGAATCACGAATTTCCCATACCTTAGGACAGGATTGACATCAGCCTTTAAGCCTAAATTTCTTATCTTTTAGGACAGCTCTGCGGGCACATTTATAAGCATAAGAAGAACCATAAGCCCAACAAGGCATCGATGCATACAGTTTTTGCTCTTGAGGGTTTACACGCATTTACATTGTCAGACTGCTGGCTAATTCACATTAGACAGAATAACTTGCTTTTTAAAACGTTTGTAGACATTTTTCATACATGTAAATTGATGCATTTTGACATAATCCCATCCAGTGACTTTCCTTTATTTCTCTTTCCCACCTATTTTCCATTGATCCCCTTCTTTCCAACTAGTCCCTCTTCTATTTTGATGTTACAATAAGTTTCTTGACTGGAAATGCTCTTCATGTCATCCATTTGTTTTCAGTATAAAAAAAAGAGAGAATATTGAAAATATACACCTAGTCTTCTTTATGAAAAATACTAGAGTGGCTGTTAAAAATCTAAACTGTTGAGATCACTCAGTTGATAAAGTGCTTGCTTACAAGCATGAGGACCAGTGTTCATTCCCAAGTAAACACATAAAATGTCAAGTGTGATGGCAGGATCCTTTAATTCAAACACTGGAGTGGTGCAGGCTGGAGGATACCTGGCTGGTGAGCTTCAAGCCAATGACTATGTAACAAAAGAGGTTAATGGTATTGCTAAGGATGTCACTCAATCTTGTTCTCTGGCATCCACATACATATATGCACACACATGCAAACGTAACCATACATGTGTATTTAAACATATATGAACCAGCTTTCCTACACACATGCAAAAAAATCAAAACTGATTAGGTATAAAAATGTTGGAAAGATTTATGAAAAATGTTTGGTGTCTTGTTGATGTCACAATAGTACACTTGTTGATCTTTAAGCTTTGTGTTCCTATGTATCATTACTGTTTGTCTTGCAGGTCTGAGAATCAAACACAGTGTTATATGTACTTTACCACAGAGGTATATCCACAACACTTTCTCAGCACCTTTTAAATGTTTTATTCTCTACCTCCATACATATAGAAAATAAACCATGATCATAATGCCATCCCACCACCCTCCCTTTTCTCCCTCCCCACCACCCCTTTCGCTAAGTCCCTTCTTTCCAACAAATCCTTCTTGAATTTTGATGTCATCCTTTTTTTCCATTCAATTAATTCAGGCCATGTGAGGTCATGAATGCCATGGTCACTTTGTGTCTGGAAGACAGTTTTGCAACTCCTCCCCTTCATTTGGCTTTTACATTGTTTCTCACACCTCCTTCACAATGGTACTGAGTTTTGCAGGGTGTAATAGAGATATCTCACTTAGTGCTGAACAATCCACTGTCAGTTCTTTTTCAGCACTTTGGTGAGTTTTGAATCTCCCCATTGGTCACTGCCATCTGAAACAAGACACTTCTTTAAACAAAAGTGAGTATAGCATTAACATATGGGCAAAATCATAAGTATTTAGAGGACAGTTTGGTGGACATAATATGTCCATTTACCCAGAATTCACTGTCCTTTCTCTCATCACTTTTAACAGAGTTATAGTGTACCTACCATGGGAAGTCCTGCTTAGTTGAACATTCCTAAATTATATAAAGGAGTTAATGAAATTATGTCCTAAGTGATTTCTTAATAAATTTAATTTAGTTCTAAAAGAGATAGACTCAATTTACTCTTTAATTTTTATCCAGTATTAGGAATTCAATTTCATGTTTGCATGCATTTAACCTATTTATTAATTTATGAAGTAGCCATTAGTTCAAATCAACTGAAAAAATATATTTTATTCTGAATACTTGACCATTTTTCATACCCAATATATTTCAAGATTTTTTTTTTTTCAATTGTAACACTCAAACCTGAGAGAGCCAAAGGACAAAAGCAGTGACATTCTGTTTGGGGATAATATTCCCATCTTCCCATCAAGACCCTTTCCATTTCAAGATTTACTCAAAGACAGTGATCCTAAAAATGAAAAGACCTAGAGAGGTTTTGTTCCTTATTGGAAATTTCTTCTTTTTTTATGACAGAAGAGAAACTGTGGAATTTGTAGGGAGAAAAATTCCTTTCCTTTCTGTTTTTGTACACCACCTGTGTGTTTGAAATGTGAAGCCGTATGCAACAGGTAAAGTATGTTCTTGGCAAATGTCAGGTGTTCCATGAACTGCCTCCTTTCATGCTCATTTCCCCTCAAAACTGAAAAAGATATGATATATGATAGCATGAAAGAAAACTCATAGCACAGACCTGTATCTTTTGAGATAACTCAAGTATAACTTTTGAGAGAAATTGCATTTTACTTTCATCCTTATGCCAATCAGCAAGAACTTATTCAAGTTATTGTGACCTCTTTTATATATAAAATTATATATAAAATTAAAAATTAAAATGTTTCCAGTGTTCTTTTATTTGAAAAATCTTCTTTGGGTACATATTCATCAGCTTTCTGTGACTATAACAAATATTCAGGTAATCAGCTTTTGATGAAAACGTTTTGCTCACAGTCTTCACTTTTGCTGTTCATGATCTGTTGAACCTATTGTTGTTAGTTCTCTGGTCAGAGGACTGCCTATCATGGCAGGAAAGCATAGGGAATAGCTTAGCAAGTCAGGATACCTCTTGGCTTAGGCAGAAAACACACTTATTTCCTAACAATGTATCTCACAACCTTTTGGTATCCTATGGCCTTCATTCCTTCACTTGTGTCAAGCTGCATGTACAGCCCACTACAAACAATGGGAATAAGTTATTCCTCTTAGCAAGCCTTTGCTAATGCCTATTTGTATCCAAACATGTTTTGTGATAAATCCAAGATTGGGAGACAAGGAGCTGATATGGCCTAGACTGGTTTTGGGTGCATTCACAAGACAGATAAGGTCCCCTGAGTGAACTTTCAAGGAAGATACTCTATGCCTATGTATGACTGAGAATATATATGATTAAAATTGGGTACATCATGGGAAGGGACACATGTAGTACAGAAAAGCTTATAATGAAAACATGTCAATAAAATTGCCCCTAGAAATCAGCTCATCCTTTTCCTAGACCCCTAAAAGATTTCCCCAGGGCTGAAGGAATGGCTTAGAGGTTAAGGTGCTTGCCTGAAAAGCTATAGGACCCAGGTTTGATTCTCCAGGACCTATGTAAGCCAGATGCACAAGGTGGCACATGATTCTGGAGTTTGTTTGCATCAGCTGAAGGCCCTGGCATGCCATTTTATCTCTCTATCTCTCTCTCTCATAAATAAATAAATAAAATATTTTTTCAAAAAAAAAAAGAAAGGAAGATCTGCCAAACCATAACCAGGTACCCTCGAGTACTCTCTCACTGAGGTGACCCACTGCTCCTATTAGCAGTGTAATGTCACTTTTAATAAAGTCTTTTTACTAAATATTCTTAGAGCTTCATTATTTGTGTGTTCCTTTCTTCAATTCTTTGAAGAAGAATTGAATCTGAAAAAAAAAAAAAACTATATGAAAACAACTGGTAACAGAAGGGGTCCATGATAAAACAAAACTCCTTACCTCAAGAGCAAGATGTGAAAGTTAGGATAAGAAAGGCAGTATAATCCTACTACCATCTTCAGCACTCTCCAAGTGACCTGACTACCACCCACAAGCCCTACCTCATAAACGTCCCACCACCTTTCAAGAATACCATGTGGACCTTGAGGGGTCCAAGCAGGGCGATGCTGTGTAAAGAATGAATAGATGGCTTAAAATCATCCCTCTAAGTAACAATAACTATTCTGCTGAAGGACACTAATGGGTTCTGAAAACCACTCAAAGCAAGACTTCCCAGAGAGAACAATATGTAATGAATGTTAAGGTCAAGTAATTTAATAGCCAAACTATCATAAAATTTATTTTTATTGCAAAAGAGAGCTATATGATTCAAAATTTTGTTTTTGAATAGCTATCATATTAAAAATGCTTCAAATTAAGAAAGCAGTACATTGAAACTCCATATTGTTGAACAAATTAAGTATACTATTCATTTGTGCTCTGAGTAAGAATTTCCCTCAGGCTTCTCCATGTAAATGGTTACTTGAGTAGAGGGGAATATGATTCAGCTACAAGGACACAAATTGTATAAAACTCCAGAGGAGTAAAGTGGGCTATAATTTAATAAGCATATCCTCCTTAATAAAAGTTCAAGAAAAATTAAAATCCATGCCACTGGGTAAAAGTATTTTTTATGTTATTCCTCTTGTTTTTTCTCACTATATAATCTGTCTTTTGATTTGTAAATCTGTTGACCCCCCCCCCACCCAAAGGAAATTCACTAACCCATAATATTTAACATCTTTATAAATGTGGGCAGGCTGTGATATTTCAGACTCTTTCATTTGCAATACAAGATCAGAGTGAGGATGATTTTGGTTAATTGCAATGACTAGTTCAAAGAGAAAAGAGCATATGTATGGAAGTGTGTTCACTACTTTGGAGTCCCCATCCAACATGCCTGAAATACGCATTTCAGTGTAACACTTAACTTTCTCCTACCCTTTCTAACTTTAACATGCACTTATTGAGTTTTCCACATGAGACAGCTATTTGACACAGGTTAAATTATTTTTAGAGAGCTTGGAAATCATTCCAGGAGTTAGTGGCAAGAATGGCATTTCCTTTGTTAGAAATAGCACTAAGGGGTTAGCCTCTCATGGGCCTCTTTCACCTTGGTTTCTCCAGGACCTGGTAATACAGATATAGCTGAAATAACTCTTTACCATCTGTAATAGAAAAACAGTCAAAGTGGCTGAGCTTTTAAAATAGGTTTCAAAGTAATTCCAAAGTTTTCTCCCTTTTAGCTAATCATTTAGAAACTATGTTTTAGGTTTTCTATTTACTTTAGTGTTTCTAAGTAAAAAAATTTGCAGATACAAATATCTAACATATATAATATTTATATTTAATAGATATATTTAAGCATGGTAGATTTCTCATTTATATTCTTCCAAATATAGGTCATAGTCTTTCATTGCTAACTACTTTGTAAATATTACATGAAAGAGTTATTTCTTATTTAAATGTCTATATAAATATAAGCACAAATTTTACAAGACAGTAACTCAAATAATTTACCTTAATGTTTTAAATATTGTTTTCTGCTGGATGTTTTAAAATATGTAGAAATTTACATATTAATACCTCTACCTTAGAAGAAAACAAGGATATACATACATATATAAAACATAATTTAATTATTCAGACTTCATAATAAAAGCTCAACAGCAGTCCCAACAAACAGTAACATTCATATGGACAACTGTTCATATGAATAGTGAAGCACTGAAGGGCTGATAAAACTGGACCACTGAAATGTACAGCATTGGTTCATGGACAAAATCCTGTACAAAAGATCTAGATGAATTTGGTAGAGGAAAGATTCAGTGCATAATGAAACCTAGAAATGAATAGGTATCTAAATGGTTAATTGATGATAATTCAAATCTTTTTGACTAAAATAACTTACTTATTGTCACTTTTTAACATTTACCAATTTTTTCAGTAATTTTTACTCTCTCTATCTACATATACATACATACATACACATATACATGTGTGTGTGTGTGTGTGTGTGTGTAACTAAATCATTATAAAACTTTATTGAGTGCCTTCTGCACTAGGTACTGTTTTGGCACAAGAAAAATAGTAATGAACAAGCAGGGTCTATTCTCTGCCCTCAGAATTACAGTCAGGAAACTATTTTAGGCATCATGACTGATGTTTTTAGCTATTCTTAGCCACACAGTAAGTTTTATAGCTCACTAATTCTTTTATAATTCATCAATGTACATCTTCACATTTTTCCTAATTTTCTATATATTATATAATATATAAAACACACATTTTGATAATACAAACCAAATTTTACTCTTAATGTTGGTAGAAAAACTGAAATATGGGTTGGAGAGATGGCTCAAATGGTTAAAGGTGCTTTCTTGCAAAGTCCTGAAGGCCTGAGATCAGTTACCCAGTACCCATGTAAAGCCAGATACAGGGACTTGTGGGTAAGATGGTGGCATAGGAGCCATCCCAAACCAGATCAGGGAGGGATTTAAGCAAAACTACACTCTTCTTTGGAAAAGAGCAGAATATTTTTCCAGGAAACAGTGGAAAAGCAGGAGATGGCAAGTATCCCACTGTGGACCTTGCGCCTACCTATAGCATCCCAGTCCACGGCAGCCCCAAGCTGCTGCCCGAAACCACTGAGCCGCCACCACCACCGCCACTGCTGCCACGAGCCACTGCGACCCCAACCCACCAGGTGTGCCTAGCAGCAGACCAAATAGAGACCAAAAAAGGGGCTTTCCAAACTCATCAGTCTCCTCATAGAGCCCAGAAATAAAAAAAAAAAAGTCTGCTGAGCTACTGAAAGAGAAATAGGGGAACAGTGTGAGCAACTACAGGCTTCCTGAATTTGCCCATTCCCCAACCATCAGAACTGCAGTGAACTGCCAGCATTCAGCTCCTAGAAGCAGCGTATCCAGTACCATGGAGGCAAGCTTAAGCTCTGAGGCACATCACCAGCACCACATCGAGCACAGCTGAGCCAAGCTCCACAGCGTGGTGGACACTCAGCACTGGTGAGTTTGGAAGCCACACCAAAAGGTAACAAGGCTGGCTGACAAAAAAAAAAAAAAAAAAAAAAAAAAAGGTACACAGACCTGCATTGGAAGTGCTAATCTCTCTTTCCAGGGCAGTGCAGGTTATGGGTTATATACTTGTGGTTGGCCTTACCATTTTCAAATAAACTGAATATGGGGTGTTGAATTTTGCTGCCTGTGATTAGATTTAGAGGGCCTTTATCTTTTGCTTTTGTCATTATTGGGGGCAGGGTCTGATCCAGTTCCAGGCTGACCTGGAACCCAAGTCAGAACAAAATCCTCTATCTCCTAGCTGACAGGATTAAGGGTGTAGAGCAACACACACCCTTGGGGATTTTGACCTTATAAGACTATTTGTTTTAATTCCCACACTTGTATACTCAGTTCTCATTTTAATTGAATGTGTATTTTGCTCAGTTGAAGTTTAGAACTTGCCAGTACATTGTTCCACCAGTCCACTACAATACTTGCTTAACAAGCAAATTCAACAGCTAGGATTACTTCTGAGGTTGGACTTGGGTACAAGTGCTACACTTGGCACCTTAAACTCATATCCTGAAAGTATATAAAGGTGGATCACCACACCTAAGAACACTGTAGATAAATAGAAAACATAAGCATCAAATCAATCCATGATGCAAAACTCACTATATTGTAATACAAGAAACACAAAGAATCAAGACAATGCAATCCCACCAAAAATTACAAATCCATCAGAATTGTTCACCAATGAGACTGTTTTAGATGAAATTCCTGGCAAAGATTTCAAAAGAATGATGTTATCTATACTCAAAGAAATGAAAGAAGAAATAAAATAAGAAATGAAAGGAATCAAGAAGAAAACAAAGGAATTAAAGAAGAAAACAAACTCTTGAAAGAGAATACAAAAAACAGCTTAATTAAATAAAAAGGTGATTACAGGATATGAATAAGGAAATAGAAATACTGAAGAAAAACCAGGCTGAAATCCTAGCTCTGAAGAACACAGTCAGTGAGATAAAAAACTCTGTGGAAAGTCTCACTAGTAGAATGGATGAAGGAGAAGACAGAATATCTAAACTAGAAGACCAGGTGGCAGACCTAATACAGTCCAAAAAAGAGAAAGACAAGCTAATAGAAAGGTATGAATGGGAACTCCAAGACATATGGGACACTATAAAAAGATCAAACATAAGAATTCAAGGTATAGTAGAAGGGGAAGAATTTCAATCCAGAGCCTTAGTAGGTGTTTTCCACAAAATCATAGAAGAAAAATTTCCCCAAATTGGGAAAGAAATGCCAATGCAGATACAAGAAGCATTTAGAACACCAAACAGACAAAACATAGAAAGATCCTCTTCTCGCCATGGTATAATTAAACTACTAAACATGCAAACCAAAGAAAATATATTGAAAGCAGTTAGAGAAAAAAAGCAAGACCTTCAAAGGGAAACCCATCAGGATCATAGCAGATCACTCAACACAAACTTTAAAAGCCAGAAGGGCCTGGAGTGATTTATTCCAAGTTCTGAAAGATAAAAACTATCAACCAAGATTACTTTATCCTGCAAAGCTATCTATTCAAATTGATGGAGAAATAAGGACATTCCACAATAAAGACAGGCTAAAGGAATTATGGCAACTAAACCAGCTCTACAGAAAATACTTGCAGGAATCATTCACGCTGAAGAGAAAGCAAAACACACACAGAAGGAAATAGGAAAAAATAAACCATACTCAAATAACAGTTAAAACAAGCGAGTAAAATGAAAACAGAAAGAACTACAAAACAAGAAAAATGGTGAGAATAAATACATATCTTTCAATAATAACTTTTAATATCAATGGCCTCAATGCCCCAACCAAAAGACACAGAATTGCAGACTGGATTAAAAAGCAGGATCTTATCATCTATTGCCTCCAGGAAACTCACCTCTCAATAAAAGATAGAAATCTTCTTAGGATGAAAGGTTAGACAAAGGGGTTGCTATACTAATTTCTGGCAAGATAGACTTCAAACCAACATTAGTGGGGAAAGATAAAGAAGGTCACGTTATACTGATTAA
The DNA here is from genome assembly GCA_036365145.1 of Orientallactaga sibirica. Lineage (NCBI taxonomy): Eukaryota > Metazoa > Chordata > Mammalia > Rodentia > Dipodidae > Orientallactaga > Orientallactaga sibirica. The sequence goes on from JAEOAD010000008.1 coordinate 15,825,620, forward strand.
AGGAACACTCCAACAGGACGATATCACAATCCTAAACATATATGCTGCTAACACGGGGGCTCCCAATTTCATCAAACAAACTCAATTAGACTTAAGGTCAGAGATAACTCCTAACACAATAGTAGTGGGTGACTTCAATACCCCACTCTCATCACTTGACAGGTCTGCCCAGCAAAAAATAAACAGAAAACCATCTGCATTAAATGATGTCATGGAACAATGGACCTAACGGATATATACAGAACATTCCATCCAAATGCTGCAGAATATACATTTTTCTCAGCAGCACATGGGACATTCTCAAAAATAGACCATATACATTGCAGCTTTTTCCAGCTTTCAGTTGGCTGGTCTATAGGGAGAAGGTTTCCTGCTCCGCACCAGCTTGCGTTCTCAGTGACCTTGCCTCTCAGGCAAGAGATGTCTTCAGCAATAGGGTCTTACTATCTGTTTCTCAAGGGAAACCAAGGGCTTTGGCAAAAGCCTTTAATGTTTTGGAGGCTACTGGGAACTCCTTGGCCAACAACTCACTGAAAGGTATCCCATCCCAGGCACAGAAAATTTTCTAGTAACAGTCTACAGCTTCTAGATGTGCCATTATTTTAAAAAGTGGGTTTACATAAGTCTTATTCACAATATCTTGAATTTAGATTGACCCTCCCCCTGCCCTTCTTTTAAGCATTCTCTTCCCATGGCCTTGCTTAGGCCATTCCCCTCCCTGTAATCTGTTCTTCTACTTATATATGTGCAATACCCTACACTTAAGTCCTTCCCTTTCCTCCCTCCCTTATAGCCTTTTACCAGCTTACTGGTTTCTGGTACCTATTTTTGGTTCCAGTTCACACACAAGTTTATACATTTGTAGTTAGGTTCCACATATGAGAGAGAACATGTGATGTTTGGCTTTCTGAGCCTGGGTTACCTCAATATAATCCTTACCTCAAAAAAAAAAAAAAAAAAAAAAAAAAAAAAACCTTGGAATAAACTTAACCAAGGAAGTGAAGGATCTCTACAATGAGAACTTTAAAAAACTAGAGTGACAAATTGCAGAAGACACAAGGAAATGGAAAGACATCCCATGCTCCTGGATTGGAAGAATCAATATTATGAAAATGTCAATCTTACCAAAAGCAATATACACATTCAATGCAATCCCCATTAAAATCCCAATAACATTCTTCACAGAAATAGAAAAAACAATCCTAAAATTCATCTGGAAACACAAAAAAACCCTTGAATAGCCAAAACAATTTTGTGCAACAAAAATCAGGCTGGTGATATTATCATACCTGATTTTAAGTTATATTACAAAGCCATAGTAACAAAAACAGCATGGTACTGGCACAAGGACAGACAGGTAGATCAATGGAACAGAATAGAAGACCCAAATATTAATCAGGCAGCTACAGCCACCTGATATTTGACAAAAATGCCAAAAACATTCATTGGAGAAAAGATAGCCTTTTTAACAAGTGGTGCTAGGAAAACTGGACACCTGTATGAAAAAGGATAAAAATAGATGCTTTTCTCTCTTCCTGCACAAGAGTCAAGTCCAAATGGATCAGGGACCTTAATATCAGACCTGAAACTCTGAAACTGCTAGAGGAAAATGTAGGGGAAACCCTTCAACATATTGGCATAGGCAAGGACTTTCTGAATATAACCCCAATTGCTCAGGGAATAAAAGTGCTAATCAACCACTCAGACCTTATGAAATTATAAAGCTTTTGCACAGCAAAGGACACTGTGAATAGAGCAAAAAGACAACCTACAGAATGGGAGAAAATCTTTGCCAGCTATATATCTGAGAGAGGATTAATATCCAGAATATACAAAGAACTCAAAAAACAGAATAATGAAAAATCAAACAACCCAGTTAAAAAATGGGCTATGGAACTAAATAGGGAGTTTTCAGAAGATGAAATACAGATGGCATATAAACATCTAAAAAAGTGTTCCACATCCTTAGCCATCAGGGAAATGCAAGTTAAAACCACTTTGAGATTCCATTTCACTCCTGTCAGAATGGCTACCATCAAGAAAACAAATGACAATAAGTGTTGGTGTGGATGCAGAAAAAGAGGAACACTTCTATACTGTTGGTGGGAATGTACTCTGGTCCAGCCATTGTGGAAATCAGTGTGGAGGTTCTTGAGACAGATAAAAATAGATTTACCATATGATCCAGCTATAGCACTCCTAGGCATATATACAGAGGACTCTTCTCACTACCTTAGAGATACTTGCACAACCATGTTTATTGCTGTTCTATTCATAATAGCTAAGAAATGGAACCAGCCTAGATGTCCCTCCACAAATGAATGGATAATGAAGATGTGGTACATTTACACACTGGAGTTCTATTCAGCGGTAAAGAAAAATGAAATTATGAAATTTGCAGGGAAATGGATGGATCTGGAAAGGATTATATTAAATGAGGTAACCCAGACTCAGAAAGCCAAACGTCACATGTTCTCTCTCATATGTGGATCCTAGCTACAAATGTATAGACTTATGTGTGAACTGGAACCAAAAATAGGTACTAGAAACCAGTAAGCTGGTAAAAGGCTATAAGGGAGGCAGGAGAGGGAAGGATTTAAGTGTATGGTATTGTACATATGTAAGTAGAAGAAGAGATTACAGGGAGAGGAATGGCCTAAGTGAGGCCATGGGAAGAGAATGAGTAAAAGAAGGGTAGGGGAAGGGTCAAGCAAAATTCAAGATAGTGTGAATAAGACTTATGTAAGCCTAATTTTTTGAACAATGGCACATCCAGAAGCTGTAGACGGTTACTAGAAAATTTTCAGTGCCTGGGACGGGATACCTTCCAGTGAATTGTCGACCAAGTAGGTCCTGGTAGCCTCCAAAACATTAAAGGCTATTGCCAAAGCCCTTGGTATCCCTTGAGAAACAGATGGTATGACCCTATTGCTGAAGACATCTCTTACCTGAGAGGCAAGGCCACTGAGAAAGCAAGCTGGTGCTGAACAGAAAACCTTCTCCCTATAGACCAGCCAACTGAAAGCTGGAGAAAAGCTGCAGTGCATGCAGCCCTATGGGAGACAGAAGTCATCAGCAGTGAAAACAGTGGACACTGAAAATTCAAATTTGGCCATACAGGCCCAATGACTGAATGGGTGCAATAGTGGCATGTCTGCTCTTGGGGTAACCAACTGCTCCATAATTGGACTGAAAACCCTCTCTATGGGAGGGAATACATACCTGGTACTGAAAAACCTAAGCAAAAGTCTATGGTAGGGGAGGTCATGAGCCTTAGGGGTATAAAGCCTGCTTTTGTCTGGTTAAATGTATATATTATTCCCACCAAGCTGCCCTGAAAGCACTATGCTTAATGTTCATATTTACATATTAACACTACTCTCACTTCTGCCTAGAGAAGCTTCTCTTTTCAGATGGCAATGACCACTGGGATGACCCAAAAGGCAACATAGTGCTGAGAAGAAGGGATGGAGGAGTACCCAGCTCTGAAACACCTCTGTCACACCCTCCAAGGCTCAAGGACCATTGTGGAAGAGGGGGCAGATAGAATGGAAGAGCCAAAGGAAGGGTATGACTCCTTATAATGCAACTGTCCAGACAGAAATTGGCCTCGATATCCATGACCTTGTAGTGCCTATCAATACTTTCACAAGACCCTCATAATAGAAGAAAAAGATGATGACATCAAATTAAAAGAGTGACTAATGGAGAGAGCGAGGGGATACAACAGAGATTGAATGTCTAAAGGGGAATGGGGGGGGGAAATATCATACGTTTTTTGTATGTATGTATACAAGTTGTCAATTTAAAAAAGAAAATGTAATCAAATATAAACTTACAGAAAACCTGTCCAAACTGAATTTAGAAATAGAACCTTTTACCAAGTTTTCAGTGTGAACTTTTTTTTGGTTTTTCAAGGTAGGGTCTCACTCTGGTCCAGGCTCACCTGGAATTAACTACGTAGTCTCAGGGTGGCCTTGAACTCAGTGATCCTCCTATCTCTGCCTCCTGAGTGCTGGGATTAAAGGCATGCGCCACCATTCCCAGCTTATTTGTGAACTTTTACTTCACAAAGTCCAAATTATATGTTATTGATCATAAGATAAATGTAACAAGTCTATTCTAGTCTTTTGTGGGTAGTTTTTAAAAAATGACAGTACAGAGCTTTACCAAGTATTATTCTATTTATTTCCTTGTTTAGTTGTTTGTTTATTTATTTTTTGGTTTTTGTTAGGTAGGGTCTCACTGTAGCCCGGATTGAGCTGGAACTCACTCTGTAGTCCCAGACTGGTTTCAAATTCACAGTGAACCTCCTATCTCTGCCTCCCATGTGCTAGGATTAAAGGCATTCACCACCACACCTGGCTCTAATATTATATTTTTTTAAAAAACGAACCCACATCTAATAAAAATGGAACTCATTTTCATTGAATGTGTGTATGATGTGCTTCCTTGTGACACAGTGTGTTAAAACTCATAAGCATAACCAAATATTGCTTAGGGATGATTTACTTAGTCTTCAGAAATAAGTAGCTATATTTCTTTAAAAAGATTAAATAAGGTAGGTGTGGTCCCAGGTCAGCCTGGGCTAGAGTGAGACCCTACCTTAGGAAAAAAATATTAAATAACTGTTACTTTTAAGATCCCCATTACTTTTTGTTGACAATACCAGCTCATAAACTGGCACAACGGTTTTTCCCACTCTGGTTATCTGAGTGTATTTGTTGTGACTAATTTGTCTTCTTGGGTCATCTTCTTTCCCCCTTTATCTCAATTCTCTTTAGTATTTTATATAGATTTCTTTTTTCTTCCTTTTTATTTTGAAGTATAGAAACATATTAGAGTACATAAAAAAAAACAAGGATTTTTATTAAACACTAATATTTTAAAGTTAGTTAACATTAATACACTTTTAATCATTACTTAATTTAGCAAAATATGAAACAACTGGCCCTGGTGTGTAGATAAAGTTATTTTTCCAGACTACAGCTTTCCCTTAAGCTGATTGTGATGTTTTTCTTTGGGTAACAATAATAATTATATAATTGACTAATGGTATTTATCAAGGTCTTAGTGTATACCAGACACCATAAGAAACATGTTCAAACATTTTTACTTAATCTTTCACAGTAACTTTTTGGTAGATATAAGTAGGCATCAGAATTTTCTTTTTAACTGTTGGGAAAGTCAAGACTCAAGTAATCAAATAACTTGCTGAGGTCATGTGGTCTTGATTCAGGGCTGAGCTCCTGTCCATCATATTTATAAAATTCTAAAGCACTACTGTAGATGATACCAATCTCTAGATGCATATTGGAGAAAGTATAAAAGTTTGATAAATGCAAACTAGAATGGGACCAAACTATAGAAATTGATTAATACTCAAATAGTCACACTGCCAATCACTTTTATTTTTGGTGCATAAAAATGTAGTGTGTGAGCATTTGGTTGGTGTTTTTCTTTACCCATATGTTAATAGTGGTTAAATGACATTAAGTTTATATAAAGTAAGCATTCATAATAATTCTGTCTATACACTGTTCTCCACAGACTCCCAATTAAATTTTTAAAACTCAGAATGCAAAAAGATATGATGGGGCAGTCTAATTCTGGTATTGCAGAGCTTGATTCTTAGCTTAATTATATTTCCAGATATTTTTTTTCTGAAAATTCACCTCCAGCTAACTTCAGACATATTTTCTAAACATGTATGGCTCCATGAAGGAAGAAGGCATCACATTTTCTTCCCCCACCCCCACCTTTTTTTCGTTTGGAGGAATGTCATATCCTGTTTCTCAACTTTTACAGAGTTAAATCATATTCTCTTTGCCTAAAACTTGCTGGTGACATCTCCTTGAGCAAGAAACCTGTCTTGACTCCCATACTCTTTCCAACATTATGTCTATATCTATTTGACCATATGCCTTTGAGCTGCATAGAACTTCTCCATGCCTAGATTCTGCATAGTTCTATGGCATTCTTTCTGCTTGACCTAATTTGTATCTCTGCATGGTGAAGACCCATTTGATGTAAAGAAACTTTCTTTGGGGGCTTCTAAAGCCCAGAAGGTATTATGCACTGGTAGAGAGATAAATGATTTATGACATTGGCAACCACCTTCAGAATGAATTAGAGACCAATCTACCCATCAGGAGGCCTCTTCCCTTCTAGAAAAGTTAGAGTTCCTTGTTTTAAATTCAAACACCTACTCCCCTTGTGGCTATGATTGGCTTAGGCTAGCCATTGCCAAATGAACATATGTGGACAGTAGATGCCAAATAATGCAATTTTATTGAAATATGCATGTGGCTTTTTTTGTTGGCAGGTGAGTATATTGCTATCCCACCCTATATACTTAGTTCAAAAAGTGCAGCATAAGGAAAAACACAGATCTCATCTGCCAGGCAAAATAGCTATAAAGCAGAAATATCAGTTTTCTAATGAATCCATCGAGGGTAACTTGAGTTCTTTTTTAATGTAAGGGCAAATAAACTCTTGAACAGAGGTGCATAGCCATCTAGAACTCTTTTAATTTATAGCAAGACTAAATCCAAATCCTGGTTTTATCTAAATTAAAGTGCTCCCAGAAGATTGAATGATTAGACAGTATAAGGAGGCTTGTGCTGGACTTCTTCCTCTAAAAGCTGGCTCATAAGTTAAGGGGACTATAATTCCATTCTCAAGACCAGTAAACATTTTCCCCTATATTTCTGAGACTCAGTGTACAACTTGGCCAGATTTTTATGACTCCTTTAGCCCGTCTGCGCAACACATTGTCATTCTGCATATTTTAAGCGCAAGGAATCAGAAAACTGTACAAGTCATAAGGGTTCTCTCTGACAATTTGTTTCATACTCCAAAACCCTCAAGTCACAGGTGCCTCAGCCTGTATCTGAAAGGAATAAACCTCACACCGACAGTCCAAAAAAGCCCAAGAAGAATCTGAATAAACAGACCAAGTCCCTCCCGATTTATCATCATCAGATCACCCCCTTTGGTTCTCAAACCACACCTTTATTCTGCACAACTATCCATAAAAATAAAGTTTCCTGGGCCTCTGGGTCATTTCTAAAGGCTCCCATGACTTATACAACTTCGTTTAAGTGAACATGTTTTCTTTTCCCTTATTAATCCATTTTGAACCTGGCAATGATTAAAGAATAGATCTTTCAACTACCCCTATTGTTATTAAGTGTAAAAAGCTAATCTAAGCATAAACTACAAAATACCTCCTTAACCCTTGCAACAGTACTTAAGGAAGTTCCTCATGTTACACTGTTCATTTGTACAGTCTCTTAACAATACTGTCTTTGACAGAACAGAACTGTTGTATCAGAAGTATCAAAATACGGGAAGTAACAATGCAAACTTTCAAATGTTTATTTTAAATTATAGACCCACTCATAAAATTCAAGATTAAGTGATACACTTCTCCCTTCTACGACATGACCTTGTACCTGGAAAACAAAGTAAGGGGGAATCTAAACCTAAATATCAACTAGGTATACTCAAGAAGCTGAATCCAGAGACATTGCCTCCCCTAAAAAATAACTGACTGCTGCTCCCACAACCCATAAGCTACAACCCCCTGGGGAATATCTGAAACCCCACAGAGGAGCATGGGGGCCAGGACGAGGGAAAAGCAGGTACCAACATGTGATGTATCCATACAAAACATCTTTTTAATAATAATAAGAATAAACATTTTAAAAAGCCGAATCCTTCCTCTAGTATTTATTTTAAATGGAACAGAATTTCTAAATAATTACATTGCCTGAGATTCTACTACCTTGACTTGGTGAAAAGTAAGCATGTGCCACACATTGTCACCCTAATGATGCAGAATTTTGGGCCCAGGGAGAAATTAGATTCCATAAAGATGCAGGAGTTCCCAGGACTGCAGACCCCAACTTTGGATCCATGTCCATCTTAGCAAATAATTGAAAATGTAGACTCAGAGAAGGGTAAATTATTACTTATAAGGCTTATTTGGGGGGAGAATTAGGATTGAGAGGGAAGACTAGCACAGAAACCTAAGCCAAAAAAAGTTCTACCCCTTCTTAGCATGACTGGGGAGAGGAGAAGGAGGAAATGTCTCTCACAGGAAAGGTTTGTACACACATGCAAATGTGGAACGCAAAGCCAGAGAGAACAAGCCATAAGATCCCCCTCCCGCCCCCCCACACACACATAGTGAGTCCAAGGAGACTTAGAGGGAATAAGGGGCTCTGAATTTTTTAATGTTTATTATTATAATTATTATTATTATTAACAAGATGTTTTATATAGATACACCATATGTTGGTACCTTCTTTTCCCTCATCCCTGCCCCCATTCCCTTGGGGATGCTCCTCACTGGGGTTGCAGCTATTCCCTTTGGAGTTGTAGTTTATGCATTGTGGGGACAGAAGTCAGTTATTTTGGGGAGGGGAGAGAATGCCCCTGGGCATGATGTCTCAATCTGTGGCTCTTACAATATTTCTGCCCCCTTTTCTGCAAAATTCCCTGAGCTGTGGTGGGTGAGTTTTAAGTCTACTTCAGTGGTGAGCTTTTGGAGCCTCTGGATCTCTGCTTTGGTAGGTGTTGAATATTCTCAGGGTCTATCTCCTACCCCCCTGACAATGATTATCAGTTACAGCATGGAAGCAGCTTTCTTGCTAGTATCCCCAGTTCCTCTGTGGATTCAGCTTCGGGTTGGCTGAAGTGCGAAGGGGTAGTTCATCTCCTCCTGTTGCCCTATCTTCTGAAAAAGAAACACAGACTCTCCAATGGGGAATGAAGTCAGCATAGTTTCAATGGGATAAGCATTATTAACTTAGGGAGAATTGTGTGTGTGTGACCCCTCCTTTAGCTAGAGACCAGTGAAAGCATAACACTGGAGAATATCATCTTTGTCTACATAGGCTTCTGATTTAGTTCCCAATTCCAGATATGGGTTCCTTTACCCTGATCAGATCTCTTAGCCAATCAGAAAGCTATTGGTTACCCACTGAGGCTGTGTGCCACTATTTCACTGGCATGTACATCATGCCAGGGTGTTTGCTTCTGAGTATCTTAGAACTCTGGTTGCTCAGGCAGCTGTTGGCCATTTTCCCCCAGTAGTTCATGCAGTGCTTTCCAGCACTAGACAGGCTAACTATCTGGGGACTGGCTTTCTTTTGAATTCTAGCCAGGTCCCTCTGTGTTCTGTGTCAGCAGCATATAGTGTCTTCAGCAATAAGATCTTGGATTTTGCCTCAGACAAGTAATCAAGTGCTTTGCCAGAAAGCTATCTTGATTTGGGGACCTCATAGGTCCGTCCAATCAACAGCTCTATGTGGGAGGCAACGTGTCTCTGGTACTGGGAGTTACAGTTTATAGACAGAAAAAAATTTTTCTTTTAAGCATAGGCTTCATCCCACCCTCACCAGAGCCATACTTTTCAGGTGCTCCCCCCTTACTCCTTTTGAAGGTTATTTATATCTTTTAGGCTATCTCCCAGGATAAGGGTTTCTATGGTATCAGCTCATTTTGTACTTAATTTTGTGTTTGTATTCCCCCTCTCTTGTCCCCCTCCCCCCAAACACTTCCATCCCTGTTGTCTGGGCCTTGAGGTGCCTATCAGGTATGACAGCAACTCAAGCAGGTCCAGGTTAGGAACCACAGATAAGTGACACCATGCAGCATTTGTCTTTCTGTGATTGTGTGAGTTCACTAAGTATGATCTGTTCCAAGTCTGTCCGTTTTTCTATAGATTTATCTCTTTTTCACTGTTGGGTAGAATTCCATTGTGTAAATTACCACAACTTTGTTATCCATTCATCCAGTGATGGGCATCTGGGTTGATTCCAGTTCTTAGCTATAATGAATTGAGCAGCTATAAATATGGTTGAGCAAATGTCTCTGTATTGATGCATGGAGCATTTAGGATAAATGTCCAGTAAGGGAATAACTGGGTCTGTTGGTAGCTCTATGTCCATCCTTTCCAGGAGTATCCAAATCCATAGTGGTTGTACAAGTTTACATTCCCAACAGTGGATGAGGGTTCCTCTGTTACCCCATCTTCGCCAACATTTGTCGTTGTTAGATTTTTTTGTTGTTGGTTTTTCGAGGTAGGGTCTCACTCTGATCCAGGCTAACCTGGAATTAACTATGTAGTCTCAGGGTGGCCTTGAACTCATGGCGATCCTCCTACCTCTGCCTCTCAAGTGCTGGGATTAAAGGCGTGCACCACCACACCTGGCTCGTTGTTAGATGTTTTTAATGATTGCCATCACTACTGGAGCCAGGCGGAATCTCATGGTGGTTTTAATTTGCATTTTCCTAATGGTTAGGGATGTTGAACACTTTAAGTGTGTGTTAGCCATTTGTAAGTTTTCCTCTGAGAACTCCCTATTCAGTTCTCTGCCCCACTTTTGGACTGGGTTGTTGGAGGTGTGTGTGTGTGTGTGTGTGTTTGAGTTTTATTTATTTTTTTAACCAGATGACTCCAAAAGAAAGTCCATGATGAACAGTAAACTTAGGTTGATACACATGAGAGAACAAGCACAACCCCTATGTGATTTCCCAAGGACAGTAACATTTGTCCTGGTGACCTGTATTAGAAAACACATATTGAGGTACTGGGTCTGCACCCAAATTAAAATGTTACTTCAGTACAAGAACTTTTCCAACATTTCATTCTAAATTCAAGAAGGTTCAAAATAATGGTAAACTCTGGTGCCATAACACAAACTTCAATTATCCATTTACCACAAGAAAGTCTGTATTTACTTTTAGCAAAGCATTGTAAAAATTAAATTCCACTTGTTATAGTCATGAGTTGGATGTCACTAATATGGAACTGAGTTGATGCCTAAGTAATTAGGCTATAATTTGATAACCTAACCAACTCAATTTAAATCAATCCAAGGCAGTTCCAAGGCTCACAGAAAACTCATCTCCATCCACCTGCCAAGTTCTTTAGTATAATGAACTCTTGCTGCAACCACCAAAGAGTTCCTACACAGAAGGTGGAGTGTTCCCAGGTCCCTCTACATGATTTTGGCTGCACTAAATTTTATTTTCCATGTAGTAGTTGATTTATGAAATTCCTTGTCTAGTAATAGATCATGTAATATTACATATCAGCATATTTTATACACGTTGGGCAACATATTAAGTATTCTGCTTTAAAAAATGAATTATGAGCTTTCCACATAAGAGCATATTGTCTATTGGTCATGAATGACAGGGAGGCACTTTACAGCAAAGTGAAGAAACCTCCATTATAAGCTTGAGATATAATATGATGACATTGTTAGCCTTAGGTTGATAAAGATTTAGGAGAAGATGGTCAAAAGGGGGTTGTAAATTTTTTCTGAGACATGTTTAGATTCAAATAAATAGTAACTTGAGATGTTTAGATTTTAGATTTTTGGTTTCTTTTTTTTATTAAGTAGAATGTTGTAAGGATACATCATATGTTAGTACCATCATTTCCCTCCAGCCTGCCCCCATTCTGCTGAAGGCATTCCTCAGTGGAATATCTGGTTTTCCCACCTTGGTTTATGGGTTATGAGATGTGAAAGCATTAGTCAGTCATTGTAAGGGGTGGGCAATGCCTCTGGACATTGCCTTCCATTTTGTAGCTATTTCAATCTTTACTTGCCCTCTTCTGCAGAATTCCCTGAGCCACAGTGGGTGTGTTTTAAATCTACTTTAGGATTGTTCTCTCAGCAGCTTCTGGATTTCAGCCTTGATGCATTTTGAATATCCTCAGTGTCTGTCTCCATGGCCCTGGTGCTGATTGACAGGCTAGCCATTGAAGCAACACTCTTGCTCCTCTGGCCAGTTCATCTGTGGTTTTACCTGGACTCTGGCTTATTGTAAGGGGTAGTTTATCTCCTCATTCTAACTGCCTTCTGAAAATAAAAAACAAATTCTAGGGCTGGAGAGATGGATTAGCAGTTAAGGCGTTTGCCTGTAAAGCCAAAGGATCTTGGTTCGATTCTCCAGGACCCATGTAAGCCAGATGCACAAGGGGTGCATGCATCTGGAGTTGGTTTGCAGTGGCTGGAAGCCCTGGCATTCCCATTCTCTCTCTCTCTCTCTCTCTCTCCCTCTTTCTCTCTCATAAATAAATAAATAAATTAATTAATTAATTAATAAAATATATTTTAAAAAATTCTACAAAGGAGACTTATGTCAGCATAGGTTCAATAGGACAAACATGGAAGTATGCCCTGATTATTCTGCCAATTTCATTGATGTCTGTTGTGATATCTCCATTTTCATTTCTGATTTTGTTAATTTGAGACTTCTCTTTTTTGCTTGATCAAATTGGACAGGGGTTTCTCAATCTTTTTAATTTTTTCAAAAAACCAGCTCTTCCTTTCATCAAATTTTAAATTTTTTTTCTTAGTTTCCAATTCATTAATTTCTGCTCTAATCTTGATTATTTCTTTCCCTCTGGAGCTCTTCAGGTTGTGTTATTCTTCTGTTTTTTTTTTTTTTTTTAACAATGCCTTTGGTGGACAATCAGGTTATTAATTTGGAATTTCTCTGTCTTTGTAATGAAGGCATTGAGTGCTATGAATTTTCCCATTAGGACTGCCTTCATTGTATCCCATAAGATTTGGTAGGTTATGTTTTCATTATCATTCAATTCTAAGAATTTTACCATTTCTTTTTGTTTTTTTTCTATGACCCATTCATTGTTTAAAGGTGTGTTGTTTGGTCTCCAGTACCTGGTGTAGTTCTTTATGGGTCTCTTGTTTATTTCTAGCTTTAAAGCATTGTGATCTGATATGGTGCAGGAAGTTACTTCAATTTTCTTGAATTTATGGAGTCATACTTTATGGCCTAATATATGGTCAATTTCAGAGAAAGTTCTTTAAACTTTTGAGAAGAAAGAGCAGAGGTGGAAAGTTCTGTAGATGTCTATTAGTCTAGTTGATCTGTGATATTGTTGAGCTCTATTATTTCCTTGTTAATTTTCTGCTTAGATGATCTGTTGATTGATGATAGTAGATTATTGAAATCTCCAACTATGATGGTGCTGATGTTTATTTCTGCTTTGTTGTCAAATAATTTTTGTTTTATAAACTGTGGCGCACCTGTGTTTGGCACATATAGATTTATGATTGTGATGTGCTCATGTTGGATCATTCCCTTGATGAGTATGAAGTGGCCTTATTTGTCCTTTTTGATTACTTTTGATTTGAAATCTATTTTATCAGCTATTAACATATCAATACTCACTTTTTTTAATGTCCATTTGCTTGGAATATTATTTTCTCTCCTTTCACCATGAGGATGTGTCTATCTTTAGTGGTGAGGTGGGTTTCTTAAAGACATCAGATAGAAGGGTGCATTTTGCTGATCCACCCTGCTAACTTGTGTCTTTTGATGGGTGAGTTAAGACCATTAATATTTAAGGTTATTACTGTGAGGTTCAAATTAATCCCTGCCATGATGAGGTGCTTTATAGGGTTTGGTGCATACTTATGTTTTGTAAAAAAAATTTTTTTAGTTTTTTTATTGACATCTTCTATACTTACAGACAATAAGCCATGATAAATCCCTCCCCTCCTCCACTTTGCTGTTCACAATTCCACTCTCCATCATATCCTCTACCTCTCTCCATTAGTCTTTGTTTTATTTTGATGTCATTGTCCTTTTCTTGTGAAGGTATTGCTAGGCACTGCAAGGTCATGGGTATAAAGGCCAGTTTGTCTGGACAGTTACATTGAAAGGAGTGATATCTTTCCTTTGGCTATTACGTTCTTTCTGCCACCTTTTCTACAATGGACCCTGAGCTCTGGAGTGGTGATAGAAATGTTTCAGCGCTGGACACTCCTCTGTCACTTCTTCTCAGCACTATGTTGCCTTTTGAGTCATCCCAGTAGTCACCACCATCTGAAAAGAGAAGCTTCTTTAACCAAAAGTGAGAGTAGCATTAATATATTAATATGAATATTAATTGTAGTGCTTTCATGGCAGTTTGGTGAGAATAATATATGCATTTACCCAGACAAGAGCAGGCTTTATGCCCTAAGGCTCATGACCTCCCCCTGGCACAGGTTTTTGATTAGGTTTTCAGTACCAGGCATGTATTCCATCCCATAGAGTGGGCCTCCAGTCCAATTAGAGAGCAGTTGGATTGCTCCAGAGCAGACATGCCACTATTGTGCCCTTTTAGTTGTTTGGCCTGTCTGGCCAAAGTTGAGGCTTCCATTGTCCACTGTATTCACCACTGATGATTTCTGTCTCCCATAGCTCTGCATGCAGTGCAACTTTTTGCAGGTTTCAGTTTGCAAGGAAAAGGTTTTCAGCTCAGCACCAGCTTGATTTCTCAGTGACCTTGCCACTTGGGCATGTAAAATCTTCAGCAATAGGGTCTTACCATCTGTTACTCATGGGAAACCAAGGGCCTTGGTAATATACTGTAATATTTTGGAGGTAACAGGGACCTTCCTGGCCAACAACTCACTGGAAGGTATCCCATTCCTGGCACTGAAAATTTTCTAGTAGCAATGTATGGCTTCTGGATGTGCCATTATCCAAAAAGTAGATTTTCAAATGTCTTATTCAGAATATTTTGAATTTTGATTGACCCTCCTCTACCCTTCTCTTACACAATCCCTTCCCCTGGCCTCACTTTGGCCATTCTACTCCAAGTAATCTGTTCTTCTACTTACATATATTCAATATCATCCCCTAAAGTCCTTCCCTTTCATCCCTCCCGTACAGCCTTTTTCTAGCTTACTGACTTCTGCTACCAATTTCAACTCACACACAAATCTAAACATTTGTAGCTAGGATCCACATATAAGAGATAGCATGAAATGTTTGGCTTTCTGGGCCTGGGTTACCTCACTTATTAAAATCCTTTCCAGATCCATCCATTGCTCTGCAAATTTCATAATTTCATTTTTCTTTACCACTGAATAGAACTCCATTGTGTAAATGTACCACATCTTTATTATCCATTCACTTGTTGAGGGACAACTAGGCTGGATCCATTTCCTAGCTATTGTGAATAGAGCAGCAATAAACATGGTTGTACAAGAATTGCTAAGGTAGTGAGAAAAGTAATGCAGGAAAACACCCCAAAATGATGCAGAACAGCACCAGACTTAAAGAAACCCTCCCAGTTATCAACCATTCTGCAAATGATGAAAGAAGAATGAGAGAGAGAATTTCACGTGTGTCAAGAGATATCAAGAGGTCGGGCATGGTGGCGCACACCTTTAACCCCAGCACTCAGGAGGCAGAGGTAGGAGGATCACCACAAGTCTGAGGCCAACCTGAGATTACATAGTGAATTCCAGGTCAGCCTTGCCTAGAGAAAGACCCTACCTCGAAAAAACTAACTAACTAACTAACTAACTAACTAACTAAATAAATAAATAAATAAAAATCAAGAGGAGGAAGAAATTTACACACATGTGCCACTTATAGATCAAACCTCCAACTAGGATGAGCCTCGTCATCAGACACAGGTAAGAGAGAGAAAACCCACAGGTGTGCTAAGCCCAGGTAAAGTTGAAGAAGAGACAGGAAGTTGTCTCTGGCATTGTTGATTGCAACCATTTTTAATGAGACTGGAATCAACATGGATTCTAGTCCTTCCAGGGCAAGCAAGGTGGCATCTCCTTGGACCTTTGTCCCTGAATGAGTACCTATAAGAAAGCACCTTGCTTCTATTCTCTTTTATTGGCATCTCATGACCTGGAATGTTCAGGCAGGTTACTAAGAGAATGTCTCTGACCAGTTCTAGTGAAAAGAAATATAACTCAATGGACTGGAGGGAAGGATGGATAGCATGGTTTTCATCTATTGTGAGATGAGGTAAATTATAGAAATTAGAATCTATCTTATTCTCCCTGATTTGCTTCAAGATAACCCCACTACATATACTTAACACTGTGGTAGATGTCACTGTATTCTCTGTTCGGATTCCACTTAATCAGAAGTTTTATTATGAGCAAATTGCTGTTCTTAACATTGTTTTCCTGTGCAATTTTCCCTAGTTCACAAGTAATCCTTTTCTTTCTGTGAAGGAAGGAAATGGGAGTCAGATGCAGGAAAGAAAAACAACAACCTGTGATCTCTGAAGTGTGTGACAAATGTGTACAATGTATAAAACAACAAAATTCAATAGTTGAAAGTATTTTAAGACCTCACAGTCTCTCATTCACTGTTGCTGGGAGTGTAAACTGGTATAGCCACTATGGAAATCAGTGTGGAAGCATCTCAAAATAAAAATAAAAATAGAATTCCCACAGGACCAGTTATACCACTCTTAGGAATACAGTCCAAGGACTCTATATCCTGCCAAAGAGGTACTTTTATACCCATTCTTATTGCTGCTATCTTTACAATGGCAAAAACAATGTAATTTGTCTAGATATTCATCTGTAGGTGAAAGGATAATGAATATATATATACACTGTAAAGAATAATGAAATTTTCAGGCAAATGGATGGAACTTGTTGGGTAACCCAGGCTCAGAAAGACAAAGATTGCATGTCCTTTCTTACATGTTAACCTCTGGTATGTAAGCATGAGTGTGTAAATATGCATATGGAAGTGAGTGTGTATACAGTTTCTGAAACTAGTAAATCATCCATTAAAGAGTGAAAATGTTTTAAGAAAGTGTGAGAAAAGGGCAAGAGAATGGAAGTGGAAAGAGAATGGCAGAAAGGTCCAAAGAAGGGAGGAGGAAAGCAGATGGGAAGAGGAGGTGGGAACAACTGAAACAAAATATGGATGAAAATGCCATAAGGAAACCTGTTACTTTGTATAATAATAAAAAATTAAATAAAATATTTTGTTTAAGCTTCAAATACATTTTTCTCAATTGTTTTGTAATCTAAAGTCAATTCAACCTCCTGTCAAATGTCTTCAGTCATTTTTAGAATAATAATCTGTCCCTTTATTGAAAGAAACATCTTTATGCACTTAAGCACTATCTTAATATTA
The DNA here is from genome assembly GCA_036365145.1 of Orientallactaga sibirica. Classification (NCBI taxonomy): domain Eukaryota; kingdom Metazoa; phylum Chordata; class Mammalia; order Rodentia; family Dipodidae; genus Orientallactaga; species Orientallactaga sibirica. The sequence goes on from JAEOAD010000008.1 coordinate 15,842,567, forward strand.
CCCTCAAGTCTTTCAAAAATATGCCTCATAGTTCTTACTTGATGGTCCTTAAAATGTGCAAGGCTACTTTCCATGTTTCACTACTTTTTCACTTCAAGTAAAAAGTCACCTAGCAGGTAATGTTATTAACACATCCTGATAATCATTGTGAGATTCTTCTGAAATGCTCAAATAAACAATCAGATTAACAGAGTTGCCAAATTTGTAGCTTTTGTTTAGAATATGATAGAAGACACAATGGGTGCTTTTCATTACTAATTAAGACAGATAAAATCATTTTATTGAATCATTAATTCTGTCTTTGAGATTCCCACTCTTATACATTAAAGTATATATTTGTTATGCTTTAAACAAATGGATGATGGAAATTATTTTAAGTGTTTGATGCTACAGTATGAATGATTTCCTGCATCTTTAATATTCTTTGAGAAGACATTTCCAGCAGTTTCTCCTTAACCCAGCATTCTAAATTCTATCATGGTAAGATCTTCCTGACCCCTTCACCTTAAGTACCTGCAGAGATTCTTTGTGAAGCACTTAGTCAACATTAGGAAGATAGCTACAAAGACTTGGAGCACTTGCCAGGTAATCATGGATGACAAAACACTTCGGGTACAATAGAAAGCCAATGTTTTCTATTTGGAAATTGAGCTTAAACAGAGAGCACTCTTCTCATGTTGACCAAAGTCTTCCTTCTTGAAAAGACACTTCTCAAGCAGATAACGACATTTACACTCTCTATTCATAAGGTATTTAATCTTTGCATTCTCTTGATGACAAACAGAGTGCCATTAGCACAAGGAGACTCCCATGATGACAGAGGTAGATCCCCAGTGAAAGGAAACAAGTGAAGGTGAAGGGGCACCAGGCTTTGTAACCATAGTGACTTTAAGTCTGAGATTATAAATGTGTTGTCTCCATTATGAAAGATGCATTAACATTCCTTTATGTGCACACTTGGAAACTTTCTTATCCTGGCTAGTCTGTTTGCTTACTTATCTCCTCAGAAATGGCTAGGCTTAATTAACACTTAAACATTAACCTTGAAGATACATACTGGGGGAAGGAGAGAAAGCAAAGGGGAATGTTGATTTTTTTTTTTTGAAAACATGATAATCTTAATGAAATGTTCAAATTTTGAGAGAAGTAAAAATTTTATTCTATAAGAATTTCAGCAAATTCTCAAAAGGACCTCTTAAGTCCTGATGTATGCATATATAATAGGAGAGGGTGAAATAGGGGCACTATGAAACATAACCTATACAATCAAAATTTACAATTTACAATATTTTTTCAGGGTAGCAGATATTTCCTTGTGAATGGCTAAAGAACTATCCAAAGTAAACCACTGTGATGCATTTTACATTCATAACTATTAAGGGGTCTGTTCTCTTATGTCTAGTCAGTCACTGTGTTTGGAAATCTAGTGTCTCAGACCGTTTTCTCTGGCAACCATGGGGTTTTATAACTTACCTTAAGAGACTGGCTCTTATAAACTACTTCTTCTATTATGGATGCAGTGTAGTTCCCATCTCCATGGGGTTTTCTTAAGTGGAGACATCAAAAGAGTCTCCTTCATTGTTTATCATAAATTTTCAAGGGAATACATTTTTAAATATTTTCCCCATCTCATACTAACTCTAGTGTTAGCCTGCTCAATACATTTTTATAGTTCCTCAGTGAATATGTCTATTACTCTGGTTCAATTAAATACCCTACCACACAAGCTAAAATTCTTTATATAACCCAGAACACTTTGATTTCTTACTCAAGCTCCATTTTTGCTGTCACGCTTAAAACACTGACTTTACCTATGCTCTTCCACTGGTGCTACCTCAGTACCAAACACAGTGCTTTACACATGGTTGATATTCTAAATGTTCCCTGGATAAAGAAAGTCCTGCATTAAGTTTACTTTGCTAATCTGCCTGAAGCATGAACCCTTCTACACTATCACTTTATTAGTTTTGCCTGTGAATATAGATGTGAAAAGCAATTCTGTTATTTAGAAAGGAAAATTTTAAATATCTACTTAAGTAAGTCCATAGTGACACTCTGCCATCTTGGGAAAAGCTCACATGCCTCTTCCCTCACAACTATTCAGGAATAGTATAAACATAAACCAAGGGTAGTATTGGGTCAAAAGCAAGAATAAGAAATCTTCCTTATGACAAAACAAGAGGCTAAAATATTTTTTTCCCATATCATGCTTTTAGTATACCTGGAAAAAGAGACAACTTCACTGATAGGATTATGCAGTTTGTTAATTTTAGCATTTTCTCTGATAATAAGGGATAATTTATTTAAAAAAAAAATTGATTAATGAAGATCCAGGGCAATTTCACTCTAGAAATAAGATTTTATGGAAGATACTCTCCCCCTCTGTTTTAGCACTCAAAAACATTTGATAATAAACACACTATTCTCATATGACCAGAAGGGATTTCATTTTACTTATACTTACCTACTCTTCTCTGCTCCTTGAAAATCTGGGTGAAAATTCTGGCAAAGGATTTTTGTTTACATTTGGAAATATGTATGTATACATATTGGTTTTTTGAAGTAGGGTCTCACTGTAGCCCAGGGTGACCTGAAATTCGCTCTGTATTCTCAGGATGGCTTTAAACTCACGGTGATCCTCCTACCTCTGCCTCCCACGAACTGGGATTAAAGGTGTGCACCGCCATGCCAGGCATACAATTGGAAATATATTTATAATAAAAGCATAATATTAAATATATAATTGCAAGACAAACAGAAAAAATATTTTTCTTGAATTGGATAAATTTAAATTAAATCCAGATTACTTGTAAAGCCAGCAAGTCAGAAAGAAAGTCAAACTTGCAGTCAGGGTCCCAACTTCTACCACAACTTTGTTCTAACCCATAATGTTCCTGTTCCTTTTTGAGATTCAGTCTCCACACAGGTTAAAAACACAACATTAGGACTGGAGAGATGGCTTGGCACTTAAGGTACTTGTCTGTGATGCCTAAGGACCCAGTTTTGACTCCCCAGAACCCACATGAGCCAGACATACAAGGTCATGCATGCATACAAGGTGGCACATGCAACTGGACTTTGATTAAAGTGACTGCAGACTCTGGTTCACCAATTTTCTCTGCCTCTCTGTCTCATCAAGAAAACAAAAAACACAACACTAAAATCAAACAGCCTTAATGATTAATGTGTTACTATTATATGTCCCCAAGTATTCATGATGTTCAGAAAACTCTAATGGCTGTCTGGAAGCTGCCTCCTGGGTGAGAAGGGAAGAATGGCTATTATGAAGCTACCTCTTGCATAGGAAGGGATGAATGGCTGTCCAGCATAGAATGGGCTGATAACAGTTATTGGGATAGGAAACAGAACATTGTGGATTAGAGGATGATCAAGGAGGGAAGGAACATGCATTGGGATCTCACTATTGTCCTAACAGATTAATACAACTAGATGGTTTCAAAATATTAGAAATGTATTGTTTAAAAGTTATAGGAGCTACATGCTCATGCTGTTATAGAAACTATTGTAGACTGGGTAATTTGTACAAAATACAAACTGACATCTCACAGAGGCTGGAATTCAATACAGCAGCTGTGGGTGGGATGAGTTACTGGGGAGATCTGGTTTTTATTCGTAAGATGGTACCTTGTTACACATACTCTTTGGAGAAGGAACAATATTCCCTCCAGTCCTTAAAAGGGTTTCATTCCTTTCTATGAAGAGCAAATTACAGTGTAACACTATTGGATTATTACTGTAACAAGCGACAGTGTACAATATTAGTCATAGAGGGAACTGTGAGTAGGATAGTTGGAAGCTCTCTGCAGTATCTTTACAATTATTCTTTCATTCTAAAACTTTAAAATACTAAGCTTAACTTCTAAATAATAACTTCAATTCCCAACAATCTTACTATAAAGAAATCATTTGAACATGTTCATGAATACATCCTAGCTAATGCATTTTTATAAGTATGTGGACTGTATTGGTTATTTTCTCATTGCTGGGAGCAAACACCTGAAGAAAATCAACTAAAAGAACAAAAGTGTTTAATTTGGCTTACAGTTGCAAATGGATACATCCCATCATGGTGGGGAAGGTATGGCTTGAGGGAGCATGCAGCAACTGGTTACATGGCAACATAGTCAGGAAACAGAAAGGAACAGGAGGTTGAGCCAGGCTACAAAACTTCAGGAAGCACCCTCACTCATTCACCTCCAGTAAGGTTCTTCCTCATCAAGTTTCCACCATCTTCCCAAACAGCACTACCAGCTCACCAGCTGGAAACCAAGGGGTCAAGTACTTGAACCTATGGGGGACATTTCACATTCAATCTTCCCCACTTAAAACCATATTTAATAGTCAAAATGTCCAAATATTTTCACAAGGCACAGAAAGTGATCCATCATAAAGAATTTTGTAAAAAAAACATTTTAAGGAAATAAAATCAGCCCAGCTGAGAGATCCAGACATTTATTATACAGCATCACTAGCTGCATAGTCTCTAAAGAACAAATAATAGGAATGAGAAAATAGGACAGAGGGAAATGCCAGGGAGTAACCAATGATATTTTGGGACAAAAGGATCAGCTCCTGTGGCAGCATTAAGAAATAATCATGCTTGGGATGCTTGAGACCAATGCAATGGAGGACAGAGAATAGGCAGAATATTAAGAGATTAATCTAGACAAATTAAGAGATTAATCAAGACAAATGTTATTAAACTAAGTGGTTTTACTTTGGGTGATATGGAAATTCATTAGACATTTGTTCCAAGAAGCAACATTAATATATTGTTATTTATTTATTTTTTGCCTAGATGACAGTTAATGAGGACGATGTACAGGAGCAGAAAGACCAGTTAGCAGCTATGTCAATAATCCAGGAATCAGGAAAACAAATGTAGGTTAGGGTCTGGGGAGAAGGGAACCCTTATTTCACTGTAGTACAAGTGTAAATTGGTATGGTCACTATAGAAAACAGTGAGAATGTTTGCCAAAAATCTAAAATTTGAACTGTCATATCCTAGCTATACCACTGCTGGGTATATACGCAAAAGACTCTATAACTTATGACACAGATACATGGCCATCTGTGTTTATTGCTGCTCTATTCACAGTAGCTATGAAATAAAGTCAGTGTAGATGTCAAGCAACTGATGCCTGGATAATGAAAATGTGGTACACATACACAATTGGATTTTATTCAGTTATAAAGAAAAGGGAACATATGAAATTAGTAATAAAATATATAAAACTAGAAAAAATACTAGTTGAGGTAGCCCAGGCCAAGAAAGACAAAAATTGCATATTCCTTCTTACATGTTAACTTTTAATGTTTGTATTTATGGAAATAAGGAGACACAAAAGGGAGCGAGTGACATGAAACTAGATTGGAGACCAAGGGAGAATGAGAAAGGTAGAGAAGGCTAAAGGAAACACATAGCATGAAAGCAGAAAGTCTATGTAGTAGGGAGCACAATCAGGAGAAAATAAATAAATAAATAAATAAATAAATAAATAAATAAATAAATAAAATTTGTTAGAAAAATAGCATAAGTAAACTCAGTTATTTATTTATTTATTTATTTATTTATTTATTCATTTTTAATTTATTTTTGGAGAGAGAGACAGAGAGAGAGAGATGGAGACGGAGAGGGAGACAGAAATGGGCACGCCAGCAGTCTCTCAGATGCTGTAAACGAAATCCAGATGCGTGCACCCCCTTGTGGTCAAGTGCGGCATTGCGCCCTTGCATCACTTTGCATCTAAACTCAGTTCCTTGTATGCTAATACAAAATATTTTCTTCTCAATGAAGTGGTACATTAGACCACAATAAGAGCAGTTGGGTGGGATCACGTAATTTAATTTGGGGGCATTACTTCATTCAAGTCAAAGATGATTTTCTGATATAATGGATGTGGAAGAAAAAAGTGCCCCTGGAAGAATTGAATTCCTATGTAGATGAGATGAAAATGACCACACACATAGCTAGATGTTGATTGGAGAGAGATAGTAATGAGAAGACCACTTTTAGACATATTAAGTTTTAAATGTCTGTTAACTTTCAACTGTATTTGTCAAGCATAGTTTTGAGGAATTGAGCACAGGGCTCAGAAAAAAAAGTCCAAGCCAATGATATAAAATTTTAATCCATTACCAGATAAATGATTTTTCAAACCTTAAACATATTGCAGAAAAGAGATGTGGTCCAGCAACTGAGCCCAAGATAAATGCCAGATCTTCTGATTCCCATTCTTTCTCTGATGCTCCTTCTTTGCATTTTTTTTCTTTTATATATTTTTAAGGAGAGAGAGAATGAATGAATGAATGAATGAATGAATGAATGAATGAATAAGTGTGCCAGGGACTCCAGCTGCTACAAACTCCAGACGCATGTGCCATTTTGTGCATCTGGCTTTACATGGGTACTGGGGTATTGGACCTGGGTCATTATGCTTTTTAGGCAAGCACCTTAACCACTGAACATCTCTCCAGCTATGCATTTTCTATAGACTCGTCATCTAAGTATATATTATTGGTTTACATTTTTCTACTGTATGTCAAATCTTACAATGCTACAGTAACTTAAAAAGCATGGTATTGGGTCATAAAAGTAGAAGTAAATCAAATTAATAGAATCAACATACTTATTAGATAGATGATAGATGGATAGTTGGATAGATAAATAGATAGATAGATAGATAGATAGATGATAGACAGGTGATTTGCAAGAATGGTCATACTATAATAAAGTAGAGGAAAGATTGTTTTTCTTAAAAAGTTTGGGGAAAATTGATCATATATAAAGTAAAATAAACTTGAACCTTACTTTACATTTTATGCAAACATCAATGTTCTATACATCATAAATTTAGATGTGCAAGGTAAAACAATAGCATTTAGAAGACAGTATGGTAAAATATTTTCATAATCTCACCATAAATAAAAGCTTAACATGAAAGAAAAACACTAACCATAAAGTAGAGACTGATAAATTGGTTAATATAAACATTTTTCTTTATGAAAATATAAAATCAAGAAAATGAAAAGGCAAGATAATATCAATAGAAACAATACATTTTCAACACAAAAATATGTTGTCAACCTAAACTTGTTTGTGATTTATATATAGAATTACTCTATAGGAATAAGAATGGAATAGTCAAACCTAATAGGATAAGAAAACTGTAAAGGCACAGCCCTACACATGCAATATTGAACAAATGTGCACCAAACATTATATCCATGGAAAGATAATCAACCTATAGAATATAAAGAAAATGCAAATTAAGAACATCTACTAAAAGGATACTTTATAAATTACTAATAAATGTTAGAGAATAATGGGATTGTATATGGCTATAACAATCTTGAAGTATATCTAGTGAGGCTAAAAATATGTGCATATATTTGAAAATATGTTGCAACTTCATAATTGTCCTCTTAAATATGTACCCCAAACTATATTGATCATACATCTCCAGAACCATGCACAAAAATGTTTACAGTAGCACTACTTAGCATAGTTAAAACTGAAAAAAAAACTCAATATTCTAAAGAATGGTTAAATACCTTTCAGTCCCTTAAATGGATAGATGGAATGTTGAGTGAATGAAGCAAGGAATAATAAATATTATATGATTTATAATATATAATATAATATAATAATGATTGAATATAAACATTATAGAGAGGGAAACTGGCATGATTAACAGTGCAGATCTGGATGGTATAGGGAAGAACAATGAAATGAGTTGATTCTTCTAGAGTTCAATGTAGTGATAACTTTTGAAAGGGAGAGTGTTGTAGTTATCTTCTTATTACTGACACAAGGCAACTGACCCAAAGCACCTTGTGGGAATAAAGAGTTTATGTTAGCTTACAGATTCAATGGAAAGTTCCATGATTACAGGAGAATGGATGGTATGAGCAGACACCAGATATCACATCAGGTGGACAACAGAAGCCAGGAAAGTATACTGAACACTCAAAGGGGAATCTGGTTATAACACCCATAAGACTGCCCCCAGCAACATACTTCCTCCAGCAAAGCTTCAATTTCCAAGTTGCCATCAGCTGAGAACCAATCATTCAGAACACATGAATTTATGGAGAAACCTAATTTAACCCACCACATTCTGCCCCTGGCCCCCATAAACTCATAACCATCCATGATGTACAATGTAATGCATTCATTTAATAGTTTTCTTTTTTCTTCAATTCCAGTACAATTCAAACATCCTCATAGTACAAGGTCTCTTAACTAAGCTGTAAAATCAAAACCAATAAATAACATAATAAAAATATAAAAGAAAACCTAATGACACAGGATAAATATTCATACTGCAAAACATAGAATGGGGCATAACAAGAAAAGATTAAAGCTCTACAAGATGTAAAACAAACTTGGCAAATATTCAAGTTCCATAGCTCCCAGTCCAGCATCATTACCAGTGAAATGTCTGGAGTTCCATATCTACCCATTCAGCTGGGCTGCTCACAGCCATGGTAACAAACTATCTCATGCCAGCTGCAGCTCTTCTTGGCAACCATTGCATAGTCCTGGCATCTCCACTGGGTCTCCACTGCAACCCAGGGTTTATCATCATGGCTCTTTTGGGCCTGCACATAGGGAATTCCAACAATCCTGCCTCACATTTCCCATGACTATTTCCATAAAACTACGCCAATGACCCTCTCTTTCCTGACAATATATTTTGTTACATGGTTTTGATAACAAAAACACTAAGGTTTGCTTTTTAGCAAACAATTATACTTTGAAAATTGAAAACTTGATTCTATGAATTGAACTATAAAATAAAACAAACAACTACTGGGTGTTCATTTGATTGTTTTATCACAATCTTCTTTAGACAAACTCAGCTGACTGCAGGGTTATTTCATGTGCTGCTTTTGATGTTGTGCCTAGGGCAGCATTAGAATTTGTAAAACACTATCACAGAACAGAAGAATACAGGATAATATAAGAAGTTTACACCAAGGGAAAGGGGCAGAATGAGCAAAGAGTCTTTAAGTTGTTACTTCCAATGGCAATCTGATTTTATTGATATTCTGATAAATTTTTAAATTTTCTTTTCAAGCAGGGTGTCACTGTAGTTCAGGCTGATCTGGAACTAATCCCAGGCTGGCCTCAATCTCATAGCAATCTTCCTATCTCAGACTTCAGGGAGCTGGGATTAAAGGCATGCACTATCATGCACAGCTACTGATTAATTTTGGATCCATTCACGAGGCAAGGAAAAAGCCTACTATGTATTAATGTTTAATATCTGTTAGTAGAAACTTCTTTACATGTCTTAAAATATAGACATACCAAGACACAGATCAGCTCCAAATTTTGCTTATATGTAAATTTAGGGAGTGAATTTTTAAATTAAGCATGAACTTCTACCAAACCCGGCCCCATATGATGTTGTCTAAATTTAACCTGGCCTTTACCTACTAAATGGGAACAGGTTGTGTGCATTGTGAGTGTACGAGTGTATGCGTACTTGGGAGTGGGACGGAGTGGAATGTGAAGGAGAATGACTTCTTAGCACTAGGAAATGATGAGCACCTCCTCAACCAGCCAAATCAAGAGGAGGTAGAAAACTGACAGAACAAGGATTATCTTTAGCATGATGCCCTTTTCACATTTAAAGAAAAAATAGCTATCAACTTATGACTTACTGAGAAAAAATTTAAACTATTATAAAAGGCACCAATCTGACACTTGGAAGTCCTAGATTTTTAAATTTATGTTTCTAGATAGGGGTGTGAACTTGGGAAAATGACTTTTCTCCTCTGGACCTCTGCTTTGTTACCTGGGAAAGGAGTCTCCAAGGCAGTGTGGCCTCTGCATTTCCATTCACTTTTGCTGTCTATCATTATCTGATGGAGACAGTTTGGTTAAGGGGAAAAACCTCTCTGGCATCAGGGTCAAGACTCTGTAACACAGAATGAGCTCCTGCTCCTTTCTGGGCCTCCTTTCCTCATCTGTAAAATGAGGTTGATAATATTTACATCATTTGATTTTTGAAAGATAAAGCAAAAAGATTTCAAAAGCCAGGTCAGCTTCTAAAAATATGAAAAGGTAATTGAGGCTTAAATCATCTGCATGCAACTGCATATATTAGTTACCTATCTTGTTGCTACAATAAAATACCTGACAAAAGCAACTTAAGGAAGGGAGGTTTATTGGGGCTCACAGTTCAAGGTTAGAATCTATTTTGGAGCAGCTACGGTGGTAAGAACATGAAACACATTGCATCTGCAATCAGGAAGCAGAGATTGATGAATTTTGATGCTCAGCTAGTTTTGTCCTTTTCATCCAGTCTGGGATTCCTCAGCCCATGTAATGATACCCCAAGGTGGGTATTCAAGATAATCCCCCACAGACATGCTAAGAGTTTCCTCTAGTGAATGATTCTAGATCCTGTCAAATTGAAAATGAATATTAACCATCATACCATTCAAAGAGAGATTCCACAAATTTCCCTGTTTCTGACTTCTGCCCAATTGACAATTTAGTCAAACACTCAGTACCCAATTATCCCTTCCATTTTAAGCACTTCTTTACTCTGTCTTAGATATTGCCTCAAAATGGCATTATGTTACCAGTAATGATAATAGTGGTCATTTACCTGCCACCAGCTATTTACTAGGCACTGCACAAGGTCACAGCACATACTCTTCAGAGCAACAGTTTGAGGCAGGTGTATCCCCTCTTGAGGGTTAGAGGTAGGTCATATTTCATTTAATACTCCCACAACACCTAGCCCTGTGCCTTGGATACAGTAGATGCTCATTACCCATATATTTGATTGACTGAAATGTGGTTCTCTGTCTCCACTCCCTCCCCATCTAATGTATGTAGTACTTTGATTTATAAGAAATTTCTGTCCCTGGATGTGGTCAGCTATTGAATTTATGTGTGAGAAGGAAACCATAGAATTTGGCAACTCTGTAGTGATATGTGATGTGTGATTCATTTGGGGAAAGAATGAACATTTTCTATTCAGACTCTGAATACCTGGGCACTGTGGTTAGTCATATCTGTAGAATGCATGACTGAGCAGAGGTTCAAATGTAGGGGATTTTAAATTACTCCATTGTGTATTTCCAGATATCATCTTGTTGGCCATTGATAGTATTTTCTACAACCACTGCTCAACATATGAGCCAAATATAGTTCAGTTTGTTCATCTGAAAAGAAATTCTGTAATGGAAAAAGTAGGGTGCGAGCTGGAATAACCAGGGCATTGTGACCCTGTGAGAGGTTAGCAGATTCCTCTAGTAAGTTACATTGGTTGAAACAATGAGGAAAGTTGGAAGTATGGTACACAGAGAGACTTCTCGAATGTGCCTTTCTTAAAAGGTGCTTAAAAGTAAGAATTAAACACTGGTTCTGGAAGATTCTAATAGATAGAAGAAGCAGGGCAAGAACTGGTGAACATCACAATGGGCCCACTGGTTGAGCTGCTGCTCTCCGCATGGCCTCGGTGGTCCAGCCCAGACGATTCCTACTCAGGTAATTACTCTTGGCTTCCTTATGTTGCCACCTCCGAGGTTCCCAGGGGATATTTTTCTTCACTCCCTTGTGAAAGCCCATCAGTGGGGGAGGCTGAGTTGTAGGTATGAGCTGAACAGTACCAATTTCACCAGTGGGAGGAATGGTCCTGTAAATCCTGTCAAAGGGCGCCCACCATGTCTGAGAGTCGGAAGGGGCAGCCAGTGACATGAATGCGATTATTGTAGTGGAGCAAAATGTGTGACTCCATGGGGGATTCCTTTAAACCTAGCAAAAAGGAATGGCACAGTTAACCCAGAACCCTGGAGACCGGTAAACCTGAAGCAGGCTTATTAATTAGTGCTTCTGAAGGGGACAAAAAGAGGGGGGCGTTCTTCCTTAGTTAGACAGAGCTGCAATCTATCCAATTCCTTTCCAATAGAGACAACCCATTATCTTGCCACTTTCTTTCTCTTTCTCCTTTTCTTCCTCTTCCTCCTCATCTTTCTTTTCCTCCTTCTGCTCTCCCTCCTCCTCCTCCACCACCTCCCTTTAAAACCAGATTGAGTTACACATTCACAAGGTCCCTGTTGTGCCAAAGAGCCTTTTCTATTCAAAAACAGAGCAGGGGAAAAGATGTTTTAAGAATGAATCAGTAGGTGGAGCTCTTTCTATTTATTTTTCAATCCTTGGTCTCATTTTTAGTGAGGGACCTGAAGCTTCTGAATGAAAAGGAGAAAAAAAAAAGGTATTTTAAAAAGGAAAACACATATACAATGTCCAATGTCCTTTCCTAATTGAAAGGGTATATTGTGAAATCATTACTGTCACAGGGCATTTGTGTTGCAGGCGAATGCTTAAGCAAAGAAAATATATAAACCTAAATTGACTTTAGCAGTTTGAAAGTGATAGTAGACATCTGCATTCAATAACTTTTTGCTGGTAACTGGTGTTTAATATTTCATGTCAAATCAAGAAGAGTGATAGAAGGTTTTCGAACACAGAGATGGCTGGCACTTTTGCAGCACAGCCTGCGCTTTGTCGTCCTCACCATAAAGAAACCTGCTGTAGCCAGGTTGAAACTGCACCAAAGTAACTCCTTTTATGGAACTTATATAAACTTCCAGAATACACTGTCTCTATTTTCTTTTAGAAGGATGGCTATAAGAAAAGCAGGTTAAAGACCTTCCAAAGCTCATTATTTATTTAAGGGGAAAAAGTGTGTGTGTGTGTGTGTGTGTGTGTGTGTGTGTGTGTGTGTTGGGTGGGGGGAGGGAGCTCTTGGAAGAAATCACAGCAGAATAAATCATGGAGAACAAATCTTACCTTTGTATTTTCATCAGCCCTCTCTCTTTCCTAGTTGGTGTGCAGTGATGTTAAGGAACTTGGTTGCCAATAGAAACATACCTTCCTCAAGCTCACAATGAGTTAGATAGTATTTTAACATTTATGTACTTGGAAAGGGAGGGGATGGGGAGTGGAGAGATGCAAGAAGAACTTTTCAAGTGACTGAGACTGAATTTCTTTATCCACAGTATCTTCAGTATGCAATTTTGACTCTAAACAGATTTTTTTTGTTTGTTTTTTTTTTTTTTTGCCATTGTGTCTTAACAACACATACTAAAAAGAAGGTCTGGAAGTGCAATCGTTTTCTTTACACTGTCCACAAATTTAGTACTTAATCATCTTATATGGGTACTTGGATCAGACTAAGGTCCTCATGCTAATGAGGCAAACATTTTAATCATTAAACTTCCTCCCCAAGTTGTATACATTTTTAATGAAAAATATGTAACATATGTACAACAAAATAGATACAAGAGTACAAACATGTTCAGTGATTTGATGAATTCTAATCATGAACCAGGATAATTTGACACCCAGAAATATGTGTCCAGAGGTAAAAACTAGGTAACTGAACAAAATAAGTAATGTGGGAAAGGCTTAAGACAGCCTTGGTTTCAAAATGGCATTAACCAATACTATGATACCTTACGCTTTGTGAAGCTGTAATGATTTCGGCACTTCATTGTCACCATATTACTATGGAGACCAAGCACATTCAACTACCTTCCTTGTTTCTGACACAGAGAGATGGTGATTTAGAAGTTATCTTTTCCACTTTCTGTGGTCCTGTATGCCTGAGAAGCCAAGCATCATATCAAGCTTCATGGACTCAGGGACCTTCAAACCATGGTCTAATAATTTCTTTCTTCTTTTTTTTCTTCTAAGGCAGGAAGCTATAGTTGTCTACCAGACTGGGTATTCAATGTATAGTATGTAGGGAGCCAAGCTGATCTTCCTAGCAGATGTTAAAAACAATAGAAAAATGCAGATAATATATATGTGAAAGTATAGCCTTCTCTTTCTACAGCTGCCAGGGTGATCGGCCTTGGGGCTTAGTCTGTTTCCCATATATTCTTTAAGTACAATGCCAGCGATCATAGCTAGTTGAAAGGGTGAAAGAAAAAAAGATGTCATCACTCAAATGTTTCCCATGTAGGGTATGTTTCTTAGTCACCAGTCTTATATATCACCATTCAATGGAAAGGTCCACATTTATAGTAACCATCAGCCCTTTCATTTTCTCCAGACTGCAACGAAGCCTGGACAATTTAATGCCTCTATAAGCATCCATTTGTGAGCCATTGGACCTTCTTGCCAAGTTGGCATGGTGTTGAAGTCAGAAGTATAAACAGAACTTTATGGCATGGCTAGAGAAAATGATCTTTCCAGGGACACATTAAAATGTCCCATCTGCTTCTTCATCATCAAAGAGGATGCCTAAGTCACAAAATTCCCCTTTCCAGAAAATTGATCCTCATATTATTAGAAACTTGCTCTAGCTACCTAGTTGCAGATCAGTATCATCTGCCACACATAAAATAATTCTAGCTCTCAGTGGTTCATTCCTGGTATCTAGCTTACTGATCATCCTATTTCTTCTCAATTTTAGATATGAACTGTCTTTTAAATCAAAATAAATATGTACTTGGCAACTTCTGGTTGAAGCATTTGTTTTTTCCATAAATCCTAGAAATTACAAAGTGTACATTCTCCTTTTGATGGCCCTTTTCAAAGCTCACAGTTATGCATGGACAGACACTGAAGAGCTGAGCGGCCTATCCCATGCAGCCTCCCAAGTGCAAATAGTGGCTTTGCAAAGGACAAAAGTAAAGCTCTTAGTCACGTGGGAGAGAGAGAAAGAGGAGGGAGGCTAAAGAAGAGTCAAAGTGATTTTCATTTCCTAGATGTCTTAAGAAAAATTTCCTGCAGTTAAATAAAATCCCTTTTGTATCTGCTTTCAGGATGATTCAGGCAGCACATAGGCCTTGTGGAGGAAGGGGTGCTTATTACTGTAGTTATGGTAGACCCAGGCTTTTTAATTTTGATTTTATTAAAAATGTTTCTCGCTTTTTTCATTCTTCTCAAATTTTCTAACTTTATTCAACTTCTCTTCTCTAAAATTCTCTCACACAAAATTATTTTTTAAATTTCACTTTCACCTGATCTCCACTCTAAGCATACTACTGACAGAGACATTGAACATACTACTCATCAACCTGTTGCAGTAGTACCTAATGGATAAGGCATTTGATTCCAGATCAGAAGACTGGGGGTTCAAGTCCCTTCATGGTTGCTACCTTATTTTCTTTTTTTATAAATTATTATATTAATTGAGGGATGTACAGAACTAAGGAAAGGCACCCATATGGCTAAAGATCCCACATGGAGGACCTGGAAAAAAGCATGGAAAGAAAAGAAAAAAGAAAGTTCAAGGAGCTCCTGCCACGTGGGGAGCTGGAGGAGATAAAGGAGCTCATGTATAGAGTAAGTGCTAGGGTCCCTCCCAGCTGGGCCTGGGCGAAGCCAGCACAGGCACAGCAGAGGGAGAAACTCACCCACAGATCATCCAAGTGATCAAAGAGCCTTACCTCCCCTTGCAAAGGTATTTATGACCTTAGGGCAGTGGGCTATCTTCCAGCTCAGGTGAACCAGAGAGAGGGCTGGTTGGTTAGGGCTGGGGTTGTCTCAGGAAGAAGCTAGCCCTGACACCAAGTTCTGGGGGCTGAATTTGACCAACCACAATGTTTAAATCCTATGAAAGACCTCCCTCTCGGGAGGGGTCCTGATTGATTGTGGAAAAAAACAGGTCTAGGGAACTAAGCAAGAGATAAGTCAGATCATCTTGGATTTCTAGCAAGTGCAAACTATCCTGTGCTTTTCACTTTCAGTCACCCTAACTCTACCTCCCTCTCATTGCCCTCCCCCTCCAAGATCTCTAACTACTGGTAGAGGACAAGGGGCAATGATGTTAGATTGTGAAGTATGTCCTGCTGAAGCACAAAGTTGGGGCAGTTAGAGAGTCTTTCTCACAGAGGGGAATGACTCTAAAGGAACCCAGCAAGTGTATTGATGCAGTGCAGGAAGATAGTCTTGAAAGAGAGTGTTAGGGAGAAAGAATAAAAGTAAGGCAGTAATGAGGAGTGAGCACACAGCAAACTGGTCACCTTCAGGGTTGTCATTCTTGTGGACTTATAGGTTGAGGGAACCCAGTTATATGAAGTTGGATTGTCCCAGGGCCATCTCAGCATGAGCTGGCTGAGATTTTCTTCCAGAACTGTTCATCAAATGGCACAGTAGTGTTTGACATGGCCTGAATCTGTTTCTGTACAGCTTGTAAAACAGGCAAGATATTAGCAGAGTTATCAGGAACATATACACATTTCACTTAGATAATGGTGAATATACTATATTTTGTATAATAGCCTTCTAGGAGATACCTTTTTAAATTTGTCCTGGGGGTACAGGGCCAAAGGTTGGTGTCATAGAGCCATTGGGTGCTATTAAAGATTGTACAAATATATTTTTGGTTTCAGGACTTATTTAAAGATGTCCTGGCACTAGTTAGAAGAGAATCATCATTGTTCCTAGTATAAGGACATTTTTTGAATTAAGAGACTCTTTGTCAGAGTCATCCATAGATTAGTCTAGATTTGAAAATAACCCTTTCTACATCTCTGGTTGTTTTTACTTATTATAGAATTAGAACTATTAGAGTTGGGGACAACATGTCTTAAAGCCTTGTTTGTTTCCCCTCTTGGAAAGCTTTTGTTGTGTTACTTAATAGGTCATTCATATATTTGAGGAATCCCTTTATGTTTGGTTATACATTTCTCTCTGAGTGTTTAAGACCAAGCAGACAGCCAAAATTTAATCAAGGACTAATTTTGGAGGTCACTAATATCTCTCCAAAGGAGACTTTAGGAACCCAGAAGTAGCTTCTCTGATACTGGTATTGTCTGTCTGTTAGGATGAGTCAGGGCCATGCTGGACAAGTAGTTTTCCCTTCTTTGGGAAGCCAGGAGGATTTATTTTTCCTCAGTTGTGACTCCTCTGTATCACACTGTACACTGATTTTTTTGTTTCTGGGTTTTCAAAATCTCCTAGGTCAGGAAGACAGGTGACTTACCAGGGGGTCAGTGTGGAAGTGTCCCGTCATCTCCAGTGGCCTTATGACCTGGAACCACAGGACAAAATATTGGCCTTTTTAGCTCCAATGACTTCAATTTTCTTTGGCTTCTACATAGGTTATTAATACACTGAGAAAGGAAGTTACACCAACCTGGATGTATGTACAAATATAGCACATTTGATTACTGAAATAAATCTAATTAAAGGATGGCACAAGAACTTAAAGTTGTTTTGTCCAGCCTTTTTAAATTTAGTAGTCTTGGGGCAGATTAGGCCATATCTGAGGCATAGAAATTGGGCACACCTTAGTCTTCAAATAAATGTCTAATAGCTATAAATACAGGCTGAACCTGTTACCAGTCTTGAAAACAATACAACTCTAAACCAATTAATTTAACCTAGAAATTGTCAGCAAAAGGACAAGTAAGACAGTCTGAAGTCTTAGCATCTGTGTTTGAAAATATCTTTGATTAGTCCACATACCTGTGTGGTTACCAGTTAGCCAGGGAACATTGGAAACAGAACCGTAGAGCTTGAAATTATTTCTCTCAGATGAGGACCATTGTTTGATCGTGAGGCTGTACCCTAAAGTAGGAATGTCTTAAAAGTTAATTTTCTTATGTGCACTGGACTTGGGATGCCAGAAATGAGACAGTTACTTTATATAATGGAGCAGAATCTGGTCATTGTTGAGCCAAAACAAAGCTCTAGTACAACCCTTGACAAACCTGTTTTGACAGAGAAAACTCCATTTGACAACCAATGTTTTTAGCTTACTCTTGATAGCAATTGGTCTTATGTACCACAGAAATTTTTATTAACATAAAACAATTTTATGTCTTATCCATGACTTAAAATTAATAAAGCTTGGGCAAACTATCCCAACATATTTTACCTAACAGGAGCAAAAAGGTTATGGTGACTGAAATTAAATTACTTAAATGTAAGTGATTAAACCTAGTGATGACCATTCAATAGAATTAGCATAAATAAAACAGAAGCTATATTTAAAGTTACAATGTCTTTAAGTATGAGTAACTCATCTTTGGAAAATAAAAACTTATACATGAACCTTTATCTTCAGATTCAGTTTTTCCAATAGTTAAAACCTTAACAAATAGAGGAACCCAATTTACTTTACTGAGAGTCTTAAAGCCAGTTTTTATAACCCTTAAACCACAACAAATTAGCATCAGTGAGCTGTTAATGAGTAAGGCCTTAACCATAAGACTAAGTTTCTCTACTGGTTAAAATCTTGACATCAAGTAAATATATTAGATTTTATCTAATTAAATGTTTCAATGAAGGGGCCCTTCCACGAGCAACCTTCATTACTATTATGATGAAGTCATATTATGGTGAAGTCTATCCTCTTTTCTTTACCTCTTTTTCTGGTCTTTTTGTTTTTCTTGGCTTCCCAATTATAATAAACAGAAGGGCCTGGAGCAACTGTTAAGTTCTTATCTGGTTTGGCTACCAATTTTTTTGTAACTTCTTGCACCTTGTGTATTATAAGTGAGTAAAATCAATTTCCTAGGTGAAAACAAGCAACTTCAAAATAGGATAAGGAATGTCTAGATGGTTAGCTCTGTGCTCTGTCATTTCCTTTTGCACTTGCTTACTATTTAAAGTCATGGCAAGCTAGACTCTGAAAAAAAGGGATGGCCCCCCTTTTATCTTGGACTCCATGCAAGTTTAAGCCATGTGTCCCCCAGACCCTGTCCAAATACAGAATGGCCAATTGTCTCTAACAAGGAAAAGGAAATGACAAACAGCATATAACTCTGGTTCTCTTTATAGTTCTTCTCTTTTGAATACCTAAAGTCACATCTTTCGATGAAATTTCTCACTAGACAAAAAGGGTCCAATAGGTAAACTGAGTCAAGGTACTTAATCAGGTTACAAACTCCTTACATAAGACAAACATCAAACTTACCTAAAATGTATGTCAGGGTGTAAACAGATATGATAAATAGACTTCAAGGGCTGGAGATATGGCTTAGTGGTTAAGGCACCTGCCTTGCAAGCCTAAGAATGCCGGTTCCAATCTCCAGGCCAAACGTTTAGCCAGATACAAAGTGCTGCAAGTGCACAATTCCGTACTTGCCCACAAGAGGGCACACACCTGGAGTTGGTTCACAGCAGGCGAGAGGCTGCTGGTGTGTCCATTCCCCTTCCCCCCCTCCCCCCGTGTGTGTCTCTCAAAAAAAAAAAAAAAAAAGACATCAAGTAAATGATCTCTTCTACCTCTCACCCTCTCTTTAATATCAACAAAGGGTAGGATCCCTACATGTAAGGCAATCAAACCAGAGATGACCTTTAAAACAATAATAACAACCCTTTAGTTCCAAACATTCACGAACCAGTGGGGGGATCCATGTCCCAGGCTGCCGCAGAGTACAGAAGGAAAAGTGGTCCAAGGAACACCCCCCACCACCACCACATAGGGCATCTAAGCCTCCAAGACTGGAGTAAAGGCAGAAATCCTCACACTTGTGCTTATCATGACCAGTGGCAAACCATAATGTAAGGCACATGTAAGGGGACTGGGAGAAAGGTCTGGAGCAACCAGAGTTTGGAAGCTGGCCTTGTGGGTGAGCACGGATATCCTGTCTTGACCCTTCCTTGCTCCAGAAGGCATATAGACTGCACTATGTGTCCCCTTTTGATTGGGGAGTAAACAGGAAAACGTTTCAGCCAAGCATGCCAGTGCTCATATTTGGTCCCAGCACTCAGGGAGGCTGAAATAGAAGGATGGTCATGAGTTTGAGGCCACTCTGAATTCCAGGTCAGCTTAGGCTAAACAGAGACCTTACCTCTAGAGAAAAACTAATTTCATCTTCCTAATCCAGCTGGAGGGATGCCCCCCTCCAACAAGAAGATTCGAGTCAGTATGGAGCATGTCCTGACCATAGATTCTTCTTTCACTTTCCTCCACTTCGCTTCAGATGGAACAGTTGGCTTCCAGGATACCCCAAAAGTTTCTGATATTCTGTCTCCTTAAAAACTGGCCTCATTTAGGTAATACAGGGAGAACAGGAATTATTCATTACCTCTCTCCAGAGACTTAAGGAGACAATGAGAACATACTAATGTAACTTCAGAGACCATGGAGAAGGAAATTCTTCTTAAAGATAAATTCTTAATTCAGCTACCTTATTTTCTAACTCAAAGGATCTTCTTACTATTCTAGTAGGAAGTGGGAAAAGTAGTATTTCCTAATTTAGAGAGAAGGAAACTTGGCCACAAATACTTATATTTGTCTGTTACTGAAACTACTCATGAACAGCAGGACACTTGAGTCCCAATACCTTATAAAATCTATGCCAATCTGAGGTACTGTATATTCAGCACTTAGCGAGAGACTATGGCCAGTGCTGTGTGTATCTTTCACTCCTCACATAGCATCATTTGGAAGTATTAGTACTTTATTCTCTCTCTCTCTCTTTTTTTTTTTGGTGTGTGTATCTGTGGGGGTGTTCACACATGTGTGCAGTTTGTTTGTATGTATGTGGGTACATGTTTGATTACAAGGGTATATATGCACACATGTATGTGTGTATATGGAAACCAGAAATCAGCACCAGGTGTCTTCCTCAGTTGTTCTCCACCTTATATTTTTCAACAGGGTCTTGCACTGAACTCAGAGACTGATTGAGTTGGGCAAGATGTCCATCAAGCCCTGGGGATCCTTCTGGTTCTACTTACCCAACACCTAAGATTATAGGCACAAACCACCAAGCCCAAATTTTATGTAGGTGTTGGGGATCTGAACTCCAGTCTCCTTGCTTATACAGCAAGTGCTCCACCCACTAACTGATTTCCTCAAACCAGGAAATAGAATTCTTATTTGAAAGATGAAGAAGTAGGCATTACATACAAATACTGCTAGAAAGCACAGAAGCCAGAAAGTAAATCTGTCTTCCTAATTCTTTAACTTTTGACATAAGCATCTTATAGTTCAGGCTTCTAAATATCCAGGGGGCATCATGAGTACATGGTTGTACTGGTCTTTTGAATTGGTGTTTCTGACTCTGCTTGAGGGACATGTTTTATCTCCTTAGAGTCTTACAAATACTATTAAGGAAAAAAAAAAAGAATGAGCTGTAAATTTCTAGCAATTAGTAGGAGGTGGCAATACTACATGAGAGGAGAAAACCAAGACAAGAAGAACCAGTGTGGAAAATGAGATCAATTGATGGACAATTTCTGGTTAATTTCTGGTGGGTGTTTTTGTTCTGTTCATCACTAAAGATAAAATGGCACACATATTATTATATGAATAGATAGAAGACTGATGTGTTCCAAATTATAGTACTCAATTTGACATTACCATCTTCTCCTCACATGCTAAAAGATTCATTTGAGAGCAAAGATATATCAAAGCTGAATAAAGACACTGTGTATCACCATGAAACCTGTCAGAATACCCATCTCACAGAAAGTTCTTTAAACTAACCCATGTAATTCTGAATTAATATCTTCATTGAGTAATTTTCTTATTTATACATCTCTTGTATTGTATTAATTAAGTTAATAAACTCAAAACCAGGTAAAGTCTATTGTTATTCCATACGTAGTGTATTGTTTTTGTTCATTGTTTCTTTTTTTCACTTTTTTTTTAAATGAAGAACATACTTAGTATGGATACATCATGCGTTGGTATCATCTTTTACCATGTCCTTGTCCTCATTTTGCAGGGGTCTCTCCTCAGTGGAGTTGCTGCTATTCTCCATGGGGTTGTGAATTGTGGGGGCAGCAGTCGGTTATTGGTGGGAGGCAATTCCTCTGGGCATGACATCCCAACATGTGGCTCTTACAATCTTTCCGTCTCCTCTTTCTCAAAATTCCCAGAGCTTTACTGGGTGTGTTTTAAGTCTACTTAAGTGATGGGTTTTTAGGAGCCTCTGGAGATGATTGTCAGGCTCACCATGGAAGCTGGACTCTTGCTTATCTCCCCAGTTCCTCTGTGGTTTCACCTGGGCCTTGACTGATATATGGGGGGAGGGGTTATATCTTTGAGTTTCACGACCTTCTTAAAAAGAAAAACAAATTCTCCAAAAGATAGTGAAGTCCGCATAGGTTAAATTGGATAAGTGTTACTAATTTAGGGAGATTTTGATGGAGGTAACCCCCCTTTTAGGCAAAGATTAGTGGGAGCTTGACATTGGAGAGCATTCTCTTTGTCTCCATAGGATTCAGACCTGGTTCTCAGTTCCAGATAAGGTCTCCTTTCCACTGAACAGATCTCTTAATCAGTCAGAAAGCTATTTGTTACCCACCAAGGCTGTGTGCCACCATTACACTGGCGTGTACATCTTTTCAGGCTGGTTGCTTCTGAGTAGCTCAGAACCCTGCTTGCTCACACCCTCATTGGCCACTTTCCCACAGTAGTTCATGTAGCTCTTTCTGGAACTAGAAAGGCTATTTGGGGATTGGCTTTCTTCTAGACTCTAGTAGGGTCTGTTCATGTTCTGTGTCAGCAGTATATGGTATCTTCAGCAATCGGATCTTACCTTTTACCTCGGGTAAGTAATCAAGTGCTTTGACAGAAGCCTGGCTTGTTTGGGGATGGAAATCAATATGGAGATTCAGAAAAAAAATGAATATAGAATTACCAACCGACCCAGTTATTACTTTACTGGGTATTTACCCTAAATGCTCCATGCTTCACTATAGAAATATTTGCTCAACTATGTTTATAGCTGCTCAATTCATAATAGCTAAGAACTGGAATCAACCCAGATGCCCACCATTGGATGAATGGATAATGAAGTTGTGGTACATTGACACAAGGGAATTCTGCTCAACAGTAAGAAAAAAAAATGATACAATGGAATTTGTAGGAAAATTGATGGACTTAGAAGAGATCATACTCAGTGAACACGGGCAATCACAGAAAGACAAACACCACTATTCTCACTGATTTGTGGTTCCTAACCTGGATCATATTGAGTTGCTAGCATACTGGATGGGCAAGTAGGGGCCCAGACAATAGGGCTGGAAAGTTATGGGGGAGGGGAAGGGAAGGGGAGGGGAAAATAAACACAAAACTAAACCTCAAATGAGCTGGTGCCATAGAAAGCATTCTTCTTCAAGGTATAATAAATTAGATAACCCTCAACAGGAGTATAGGAGGAGCAACCAAGGTGAAGGGCCCTGGAGAGGGTGGAATGAAGCCTAACTTTAGAAAAAAAAAAATTGGTTCTGACCTGTAACTCTCAGTACCAGATATAGGTGCTACCCACATTGAACTGTTGATCAGAGAGACCTATGTGGTCCCCAAACAAGACAGACTTCACTGATTCATTTTCTATGCTTGATTCCAGATCAAGGAAAGGCATTCACAAGGGTGTGCTTCATAAAGCACCCTTCCTTTCATGGGTAGATGTAGGAAAGTTGTCAGTCTCCTCACAGACCATACAAAGAGCCTGGTTTCACAAAAGACAGATAGTCTCACCAAACTGTTAACTTGGTGTAAAAGTTTTAGTGTTTGTATAATTCTGATGTAAAATCTTGAATCAGACACCATTGTTCCTTTACAGAGCAAAGATGACTTTATCATTACCAGCATAATAGATTTAACTTGAGAAAGTAGTAACAAAACTCATCTGAAATTACAGCTCTTAGCATATTGTGCAAAGACTAATTATAAAACCAGAAAATCAAATATAGATAATAAAAATTATAAGTACCTCTGTGGTGTTACAAATATGCAGAGATATATTAGCATTTGCTATCTTATCTATGCTAGAACATTCTACAGCGAACTATTTTTAAAATCAGCTTTATTGATGTATGATCTACATATGACAAAGTACACCATTGTGTCTATCACTGTAAATATATGTTTCTCATTTCCTCATCATGACAATGAAGGTTTAGAATGCTTCTATCACCCCAAAATATTTCCCAGTAAATCTTCTCCACTCAAAACTAGGCAGCCACCATGGTTTCTATCATTACACATCAGTGCTTCATCTAAAATGAATTATACAGCATGAAGTCTATGCCTTATAACATTATCTGAGCATAATGGTTTTCATAGCTACAGTGTTACAAATATTACAGTTTCTTTTATATTGTTGCATACTTTTCATTTGTATGGATGTACCACATCACCTGTTTGACACTTTGCTTCTAGTTATAGACTAAAGTTGCTCTACCAGGTCTTTGTGAGGACCTTGTTTATACTTTTGTTTAGGTCAACTTATAAACTGAGAGTTCTGGTTTATATGATATGTATATGTTTAACTTTATGATAAGTAATACAAATGCTTTCCAATGCTCTACACAGTACCACCAGATAGGAGGTATATATATTCCTGTTCACCACTATTTGGCATTTCCTTAATTTCCATTGCAGTTGGTGTGAAATTATGCCTTCTATGGTTTTAGCTTTTTGTTTATATGATAACATATGAGATGTATCAGTTCTTTGGGACTACTCAATGGTCTGATATATTAGATAGAGAATACACCAATACTTCAAGAGGAAAAGAGATCATAGTAGTTAGAAGATATAAGATTAGACAACTGGATGATAGATGATACATGATTAGATAGGTATGTAGATGAGATAGCATAAGATAGATAGATAGATAGATAGATAGATAGATAGATAGATAGATAGATGAGATAGATCTATGATAGATGATAGATGAAAGAGATATGAGTTTCTGCCAGCCCATGAGTATTAATTTTCTTTGTGGTATTTTTTAGAGATTTTATTTTTATTTTATTTATTTATTTATTAGAGATGAGAGAGGGAAAGAGAGAGAGGGAGAGGGAGAATGGGCACACCAGGGCCTCTAGCCACTGCAAAAATCTCCAGACTCTGTGAATCTGGCTTACGTGGGACCTGGAGATCAAACCATGGTCCTTAGGCTTTGCAGGCAGGTGCCTTAACCACTAAGCCATATCTCCAGCCCTTTTCTAGATAATTTTTGAAGTGTAGAAGACTTTCAATGATGCAGCTAAATGTATCATTTTTAAAGTTTATTCATTTAATTATTTTATGAGAAAGAGAGAGAGAATGAGGGCATCAGGACCTCTAGCCACTACAAACTAACTCCAGCCACATGTGCTACTTTGTGCATCTGGCTTTACATCGTTACTGGGAATTGGACCTTGGTCCTTCAGCTTTGCAAGCAAGTGCCTTAATCACTGAGCTTTCTTTCCAGCCCTCAAAAAATTTGTTTGGTTTTTCAAGGTAAGGTCTCATTCTAGCCCATGCTGACCTGGAATTCATTATGCAGTCTCAGGGTGGCCTTGAATTCACAACAATCCTTCTTCCTCTGCTTCCCAAGTGCTGAACTAAAAGATGTGTACTGCCACATCCAGTTAAATAAACTCATTTTGTTTGTTTGCTTTTCTTTTCTTTTCTTTTTTTTTTTCTTTGACATAAGTTCTCACTCCAGCCCCAACTGACCTGGAATTCAGTATGTAGTCTCAGAGTGGCCTCGAACTCATAGTGATCCTTTTACCTCTCTCTGCCTCCCACATGCTAGGATTAAAGGTATGCACTACCACACCATCACAATTTTTAAAAACATTCTTTTTTTCTTTTTAAAAATATATTTATTGATTTATTTATTAGAAAGAGAGAGAATGGGCATGCTAGGGCCTTCAGCCACTGCAGATGAACTCCAGATGCCTGACTTATGTGAGTATTTAGCATTGAATCTGGGTCCTTAGGCTTCATAGGCAAGCAAGTTAATTGCTAAGCTATCTCTTCAACCCTCAAATTTTTATTATTTGTTCTTTGGTACCTTAAGACATCTTTGTTATTTCAAAGATTACACAATTTTAAAAAACATTTTATCAAGAACTTTAACACATGAACATGTTACAAATTGCTTATATTCTCATAAGGTTATATTCCTATGTCCCCTGTCCCAGCTCCCATTCCATTGAGGACCCTAGTCAGTGAGGTTACTGGTAAGTACTGCAGAGTAATGAATGTACCAGTCAGTCTCTGGTGGGGGCAAAGAGAGATAATTCCTCAGCATACACCTTTCCACCTGGGGCTCTTACATTCTTTTTACCTTCTCTTCCACGATGTTCCCTGAGATTTTTTTCAAGTGTGTCACATATTTTTCTCTATACTTACTAATTTTACATTTAAATTTCGCCCATTTTGAGATAATTTTTGAGTGTACCTGAGTTAAATAATACATTTCTTTTTTAATACAGATATTCAGATTTCAGATTCAGATATTTAGGTTTCTTGCAATGTTTGTTAAAGTGACTAGCCTGTTTGTTGTGAAATAATTTGACATTTTCATTAAAAATAATTTGATGGGCTGAAGAGATTGATCAGTAGTTAAGGCTCTTGCCTGCAATGCCTAACTATCCAAGATTTGTTTCCCAGTACCCACATAAATCCAGATGCAGATGCATCTGGAGTCCATTTACAGTGGCTGAAGTCCCTGGTGAGCCCATTGTCCCTGTCTGTCTCTAGTCCATCTCTCTCTTTGTTTAAAAATAAATTTAAAAAATTTAAAGTAATTTGAACAAGTATACATGGGCTTATTTTAAGAATCCCTATACCTGTTCAATTGGACTTACTGTCTATTCTTCTATCAGTACCAAACTGTGTTTGTGTAGCAGACAGCTTCAGGTTTGCCGAAATGAACTTCCAGACCAGGCACAGTTATGGAGGAAGGGATTTACTGAAACTTACAGAGCCAGGGGAAGTTTCATAATTGCAGAAGAGGTTGGACTGCTCTCACAAGGCCAAACAAGAGAGAGAGAGAGGAGCCACAAGCTGAAAGCCACACAGCACAGCACACCTCAGGAACTCCAGCTAGGTGCACTTTGTGTATCTTTAGATTGAAATCCTAAATCCACCACCATACCTTAAGATCCACCCAGAGATATTGCCTCCAGCAAGGTGGCTGCAGATGAAAACTACAAACTAATAAAACACTGAATATATGGGGAGCCATCTATTCAATCTACTACATTTTGCCTCTGTCCCCCAATATATTTTAAATCATCACACATTGTAAATTGTACTCAGTCCAATTTTAAAGGTCCCCACAGTCTTGACAAACTTAAGATAGTTCTAAAGTCCCAAGTCTCATCTGAGAATTAAGATAATCTCTTAGCTGTGAGTCCTGTAAAATCAAACAAGTTATATACTTTCAACATATAATGACACAGTGTAAACATTTTCAACTGGTATAAGGCATAGCAAAGAGAGACTAGAACAATGCAAACTCAATCACCATCAAGCAATCATCAAACTTTTGCAGTTCAAGTTCAATATACTCAGAGACTGATGGTCTCCAGATGTTTTAATTTTGTCCCTACAGCTGGGCAGAGTAAAACTTCCATCCCAGGCCAAAAGTGCATTCCATGGTAGCCCTTTCACAGTCCTGGTATATCCAAAAAGTTTTTAAGTCTCCATGTAAACCATGGTTCATCTTCCAAAGGTTCTCTCCAGCCTATGAGGGCATCATGCCCTGTCTCATGCCACATCTCAGCAGCAGTGCCTGGAACCATGTGCAATTCATGACCATTCCATCTATTTTTTTTTATGTTTCCAAAATTAATACCAGGTGTGCAGGACATAGTCATATTTTTACTTCAGGGACAAAATAAGTCATAACCTTGAAAAGAGGGTTCCTTTTCCAGTCAATTCTTTTCAAAAGAGCTTGTATTTTAATCATAGTCATTCTTTGGGCATCTTTCATATTATTTTAATGTAAAGCAGTTGGGCCATATTCCTTAAGATTGCTAATGTGTTAACAATAGCAGCTTCAGTAACCTAAAACCAGTCTCAGTGTCTGTAATTTTAACTTGTTTGAGGTTTCCCAACTTAAAAATCTTAAATCTCTCAGTCCGGTGTGTTTAGCCAAGCACATCAATCCATTACAAATTTAACTGTGATCAAACTGCCTGGGCCTGGGCAGCAGGACTCAGCCAACCCTTATGTTAGTATCCCAGTTCCAACAGAGTCCTCTGTGATCTATCCTTTCCCTTAGAAAGTTCATAAGTCAAGCCTCAAAGTTCCATACTGTCAGTATTTAGCATTCTCAAATTCTTATCAGAATAGTCCATAAAACTTGTCTTACCATTCCAAAAGGCATCTTCACTTGTAAGCACTGAGTCCATGCCTGTTCCTTCAAAACAAAGGTTCCAAAAGACCAAAATCTACATGGTCAGGTTCATCTCACCCCACTCCGGGTAACAACTTCTGTAGCAGACAGCTTCTGGTTCAGTGAGATGAACTTCCAGACCAGGCACAGTTATGGAGGAAGGGATTAATTGAAGCTTACAGATCCAGGGGAAGTTCCAAAATAGCAGAAAAGATTGGTCTACTCTCACAGGGCCAAACAAGACAGAGAGAAAATCCACAAGCTAAAAGCCACACAGCACAGCACACCTCAGGAACTCCAGCTAGACACACTTTGCATATCTTTAGATTAAATTCTTAAACCTACCACCACACCTTAAAATCCACCCAGAGACATTGCCTCCAGCAAGGTGGCTGCAGATGCAAACTACAAACTAATAAAACATTGAATATATTGGAGGCCATCTATTCAAACTACCACAGTTTGTACATAAGGCTGATCAGGGACTGTAACATTAAACTCCTTTCATGACATCCAAACTTGACAAAGCTAGGTTCCTTGACAACCCAGGGGGATTATTTATTTATTGTTTTATTAGTCATGTATATAATATATATAGAGCTTTGATGGTACCATTGGTAGCCTTCTCCCTGTCCTCCCCCCATGGGTAATGTGGATCTTTATAACTAACATCAATTTCTATTTGGATAAAAAGAAGCCTATTGTCATTTTGATTTACATTGTGTTGAGTCTATAAATGAATTTGAATAATATAGATTCTTACAACTTATGAACATGGTATACTTGCTCATTTACTAGGTCTTTATTTTCTTTTGAAAACTATATTTTAGTGTTCAGATTTTACCCATAGTTTAAAATAGACTTTATTGTTAAAGCATTCTAGGTTCAGTACAGAGATTTCTTATACAGCCCTAGCCCCATAAACTCATAGGATCATCCATATGTCAGTGTTCCCTGCCATAGTGAACTGTGTGTTGCAGTTAATGAACCATTATTTAAATTTTTAATTTAATTTAATTTAAATTTGAATTTAGAATTTAAAGTTAAATATAAAGTTAATGACATACCATTATAACCCAAAGTCCATAGCATAAATGAAGATTCTTTCTAGATGTTGCATTCTATGGGTTTGGGCTAATTTGTGATGAAGTATATGAAACACTAGAGTACTATACAGAAGACTTTCACTAATCAATGGCCCGTTTGTCCATCTGTTCATCTCTTCCTGCCTCCTTCCTCCTGCCAATCACTGATCTAGTTGTTGCTTTTCCAAAATGTCATGTATTAGGAATTGCATGATACGTAGCCTTTATAGTATGAATTTTCTTATAAAATAATATGCTTGATAACTCATTTCCTTTTTGCACTGAAAAGTAACTATTGTTTCAACATAGGAACCAGCCATCACATATTTATTAATTTTCCTACCCATGGATATCTCAGTTGTTCCAAGTGTGGACAATTAGTAATTAAGGTGCTTTAAATATTTGTGCCAACTTTTTGTCTGTAGATACAAACACTAAGAAGTGTCCTGGTATCTTCTAGCTCATTTACAGTTTTATGTTTTACCTCTATGTGTATGATTTATTTCAAGTAATTTTTTTTCATTGAGAATGGAAGCTCTAGATTAGATTTTTTTTTTTTTTTTTTTTTTTTTTTTTTTTTCCAAGGTAGGGTCTCACTCTAGCTCAGGCTGACCTGGAATTCACTATGTAGTCTTAGGGTGGCCTTGAACTCTCAGTAATCCTTCTACCTCTGCCTCCTGAGTGCTGGGATTAAAGGCGTGTGCCACCATGCCCAGCTGACTAGATTAGTTTTTAAAAAAAAAAAGATTGATTTGTTTGTTTATTTATTTATTTATTTATTTATTTATTTATTTATTTATTGGAGACAGAGAGAGGGAGAGAGAGAGAAAGAGAGAGAGAGTGAGAATGGGAATGCCAGGGCTTCTAGCCACTGTAAACAAACTCCAGACACATGTGCCACCATGTGCATCTGGCTAACGTGGGACCTGGAGAATCGAGTAGGAATCCTTAGGTTTAACAGGCATGTGCCTTAACCACTAAGCCATCTCTCCAGTGCTTCATTAGTTTTTGACAGTACATGAATCTATTTCTGAATTATTTTTTTTCTATTCCATTTATCAGCTTGTTTACACTGTGTTGAGTACTATGTAGTTTTATACTTAGGTAGTTTTAATTCTTCAACTTTGTTTTTTCCTTCCATGTTGAGTCACAACTATTCTTTTACTGTTTGCACATATTTGTGTATGTATGTATATATGTTTGTATGTATGTATGTGGGCACATGTGTGTGCATGTGGAGTCAGAGGTTGACGTCAGATATTATTATTATTATTATTATTGTTGTTGTTGTTGTTGTTGTTGTTTTCCAAGGTAGGGTTTCACTCTAGCTCAGGCTGACCTGGAATTCACTATGTAGTCTCAGGGTGGCTTCAAACTCATGGCAATCCTCCTACCTCTGTCTCCCAAGTGCTGGAATTGAAGGCATGCACCAGCACGCCTGGCTAGATATTATTTTCAATACAGGTCCACTTTGTTTACTGAGGCAGGCTCTCTCACTTGAATCCAGAGCTCACTAATATGCCTAGACTAGTTAGCCAGTTAGCCCCAGGGCCTACTGTCTCCACCTCCTGTGCTATGTGATTTCAGGTAGGCCACAAAATCTACCCAGCTTTTATTTGACTGTCCATGGTCCAAATCAGTCTTCATGTTAATCAGTAAATGGGTTATCTATGGCACATCTCTCCAACTGCTTGCATGGCGATTCCACATCTTTCTATCTGTATATAAACATTAGACTTCATTTATCATTATCTTACAGCATGACCTGGGATTTTGACGGGAATTACGTACATCTACAGGTCAAGTAGTTAATAATGCCACATTGAAAATATTGTCTTCCTATGAAGAGACATGAAATAGCTCTCCATTTTTTATCTCTTCCTTTTTCTTGTTCATTTTTATAATTATCTTATGTAGATAATATACATATTCAATTACATTTATAAATAAGTATTTCCTTTTAGGATATTTATATAAAAGATATGTTTTAAATTTAAGTTCTACCTCTTCCTTCATGAGATACAGCAATAGGCTTGTGTGCATTAACTTTATATTCCAAAACCTTGTTAAAATAGCTTATTACTTCCATGAGTTTCATTTCTGTTAAGTACAGAATTTTCTACACAGCCATTCATGCCACATTTGTGAATAAGAACATTGCTACTTATTCTTTGCCAGATTGTACACCTTTTGTTTCCTTTACTTGCCTTATTGTATCATTTAGACTTCTAGTATGTGTCCTAAATTTTGTGTTCAAAATCCATGGTGAGAGGGAACATCTATTTCTTGATTCTACTCTTAGTGGGATATTTTTTAAAATTTGTTTGTTTGTTCATTTATTTGAGAGAGAGAAAAATGGGCATGCCCGGTCCTCTAGCCACTGTAAACAAACTCCAAATGAATGCTCCCCCTTGTGAATCTGGTTCATGTGTGTTCTGGAAAATCAAACCAGGATCCTTTGGCTCTGCAGGCAAATGCCTTAACTGCTAAGCCATCCCTCCAGCCCCTTAGTGGGGTATTTTTAATTCTTCAGTATTAAGTAACATTCTAGCTATAGGTTTTATGTATATATTCTTTATAAAGTTGACATATTTTACACACATTTTATTAAACATACCTTAAGTACTTTAAGTAATGATACTATTATCAATGATTTGTGATTTAAATTTAAATGTTACATATACATAAATGTAACTATTTTTATATTAACCTTAAATCCTATAGCTGTATTAACCTGTCTCACTGGTCCTGGTATTAATTATTTGGACTCCTTAAGAGTTTCTACATTTATAAATAATCCACTAAGAAGATTTCTACATAATAATCATGTCTTCCATTTCTTTTTCTTACTTTATTGATTGGCTGAGGTCATTACTATGATGTCAAGAAGAAAGTGATTATTCTCATCTTTGGTAGAATGATTTCAGTGTTTCAGTGAATATGATCAGAGATATAGATATTTTAAAGATATATTTTATTGAGTTGAAGAATTCAGTCTTTTTACTTATTTGATTCTTTCAAAAGTAAATGGTTATAATATTCTGAAGGTGCTTTTCTGCATTATTAAGATAGTCAAAGACTTTTTTCTTTATTTTGTTGATAAAATAAATTATTGTGATTTATTTCCAATTGTTAAGACTGCCTTGTGTCACTGGGGTGTATGCATAATCCATTTTCAAATTATTAACATTGATAACCTAAACTTTTGTTAAACATTTTAACTTATTTGCTATTTTAACACATGAGCCTAATATAATGTACTCATAATGCTCTCTATACACCTTCTTTTATCCCATATCACCCATCCCTTTCTATCAAATTCCTTCTTTCTGACTTTCATTTGATGCCTATGATAGTTACTTAGTTGCACTTTTTGTTTCTCAAAGTTTTTCATTTAAGTGCAAATTTGGTAATAAAGCTATCTTATCCTAGAATTTCTTTGTAAGAAGATGTGTGTGTCTGTTTGTGAGTGTTTAGTGTGCATGTTTGTATGTGGACCTACATGTGTGTGGGTGTGCATGCATGTATGTATGTGCACATGTGGATGCCAAATGTTGACATTACATGTTTTCCTCAACTTTCATCACTTTACAATTTTTTAGATTTTTTAATGTATAATGTTTTTATTAGTTATGTAGATAGTGTGTATACAGCCATACTGGTACCATCATTAGCCTCCTCCCTGTCCTCCCCACTCGGAAGGGACTCTCCTCATTGGGGAATGTGGGTCGTGCATTGTGGGGGTACCCAGCCATAAGTTATGGGGAAGGGTCAATGTCTATGCGGATAATGTCCCAACATGTGGCTCTAACAATCTTTCTGCCCTAATATTTTATTTTTTATTTTTATTTTACTTTTGAAACAGGGTTTCTTTCTGAATCTAGAGCTCATGATCTGCTAGACCTGATAGCTAACAAATCCCAAGTCTCCCCTGTCTCTGCCTCCCCAGCACTGGGATTACAGGCATGCTATCATGTCTGGTTATACATAAGGACCCAAGCTTAGTTCCTCAGATTTGTGAGGCAAGGACTTTATTGACTGACACATTTCCCTTGGACTTAATTACAAATCAAAGTTGTAATACATATATAGGGATATATGCAATTTCAGTTTCTTGTTTGTCAATTTGATAATTTTTTAAAAATAGTTTGTCTATATTACAGCTGTTAGCAAATTTATTGCCACAAAATCAATCATAACATTCTTTTATAATTCCAGTAACTATAGTGTCATATTATCCATTACTTATGTCAGTGTTCTAGGTTTCCTCTTACTCTTTCATTTTTCTGGCTAAAAGTTTAGCAAGTTTTAAAACTATTTATCAAGATTTTGAAAATCTCACTTTTGCTTTTAAATTTTATTTTATTATCATCTTTTAAAATTTTTTGCTGGTGCTGGGATTGAAACCAGAGGCTTCATACACATTATTCCCATGTCCTTAAACTGAACTATGCCTGAGCTACAGTTTTGTTTCAGTTGCTATTTGATATTGTTTTTATGTTTATTTCATTGGTTTTTGCTTTTATTTATCTTATTTTATTTCTTAATGCTTTCCTTATTTCCTTTTCTCCTCTGCTTTATTTGAGTTTGATCTGTTATCTTAAATTTATATTTTCAATATGGAAGCACATAGAATTGGCTTTAAAAGTTTATTATATCATTTATTCTTTTCATTTATTTTTGAGACAGTGTCT
This sequence comes from Orientallactaga sibirica, assembly GCA_036365145.1. Lineage (NCBI taxonomy): Eukaryota > Metazoa > Chordata > Mammalia > Rodentia > Dipodidae > Orientallactaga > Orientallactaga sibirica. Next base: position 15,876,438 of record JAEOAD010000008.1, read on the forward strand.
TGCTATGTGGCAGAGGCTAGCTTAGTACTTGCTAGGTAGAACTTGCTGGACTTGAACTCATGTCATTTCCCCTGCCTCATCCTCCTAAATGCTCAATTATAGGTGTGTGCCATCATGCATGGATAGTCTTCTTTATAAAGCTATTAAAGATAGACTTTTACTATAATGGTACCATTGCCTGCATCCCACAAATTTGTGCTATATACTTTAAAAACTTTACTTAGTTAAAAATATTTTCTAATTTCTTTAAAAAATATTTTATCTATTTATTTATTTATTTAAGAGAGAGTGATAGAGAGAGGGGGTAGATAGGTAGAGAAAATAGACATGCCAGGGCCTCCAGCCACTGCAAACAAACTCTAGATGTATGCACCATCTTGTGCATATGACTTACACTACAGGGGAACCAAACCTGAGTCCTTTGCCTTTGCAGGTAAGCACCTTAACTGCTAAGCCATATCTCAAGCCCAATATTTTCTAATTTCTATTAGTTAATTTTGTCCCCTATCATATCTAGAAGTGATATTCATTGTGTAATTTTCTAGTGGTTTATCCTGATGGTTTTGCTGTCAGTTATTTCATTGTGGATGGACAAGTGTATGGAACAATGCAGGTCTGGCCCTAGCCAGACTGCATGGCAAAAGAAACCAGGAAGTGGCTTCTGTGAACATGGCGTCCTGCGCAGGCCTGACGTGACAACAGCTACAGTCCCTTGCTGGAGAGAAACCTGCTACTAGATGATCTGTCCGGAGACAGGCTGTCATTGGTCACAAAAAGGGGACCACCCCATACAATGATTGGCCAACCAAGCCCCTTTTAAAACCCCCCACACTTTTTTGAATAAACGAGTTTGTTGCAGCTCATCCTCTGCCTGCTTTCACCCAACTCCCAGAGTCTGTGTAGTGATTCCGCTCTTCTCACCCCCAACTCAGCAGACACCCTGCCATCCCTCCTGGGCTGGCCCTGGGGGGGGGGGAACAGACAAGATATGATTTTTTCATGTCAGACTTCTTAAATGTATCACCTTACTTGAGTTCAAAGTAAATCTGCATTGAGAGAATGTATATTTTTATTTTGTTAGGTGAATGTTTTCCAAATCTCGTTTAGATCCAGGATGCCTCATTCAAGTAGTTCTTTGTTGCTAGTGCTGACTTGCTATGTGCATGTAGTATGAATTACCAAGAGAAACATTTATCCTTAGCTGTAATTGTATATTTGTCTTTTCCATTTTCATATTCAGTGGTATAAACTTTTATTTCACATATCCTGAAGCTCTGATGTTGGATGAATATCCATTTAGGATAATTTCTTTCTGATTGTTTGACCAATATAATTTTGATCTCTTTTATCACTAGAAATATCACTAAATCTGGGGCTGGAGAGATGGACGAGGGGTTAAGGCATTTGCCTGCAAAGCCTTAAGGACACAAGTTTGGCTCTACAGATGTACAACGTGACACTGAAGTGCCAAGACCCCCAAGTGAAGGTTAGGGTCCTCGGGAGTCACCCAGTGAACCAAGAAAGCCGAGACACTCGAATGCAAAAACAGGAGGATTCTTTATTTTCAAGCCTAGGCAGGGACTCAATCCACACAGACTGATGCAACGGGAGTGAGAGAGAGCCTCGACCCTCAGAGGGAAGGGGTTTATAAAGGGAAAGAAACACAGTGGCTACATCATGTTGCAAGTGCTATTTATCTTAGGTCTGCAGTTTGTTTACAGGACTTATCTTTTGCAAGAGGCCAGAGGCCCCCGCGGTTGTTTATTTCTGGAATGTCCTTGAAGTAGATACTTTCCTGTCCTTGAAGTAGATACTTCCCAGAAACCGGACAAGGGAGGGTTATAGTTGAGCAACAAAGCACGGGTTACAGAAGCGAAGGTCAGCGCATTAGTCAGCTAGTTCCTTATCTAAGCTGGACCCGGGATTTTTACTCAAAATGTCTGTCTGTTCTAAAATGGCAGTACTGTTGTCTGGCTATTGAATGAGTTTACAAGAAGCCAGAGCCAGATGTAGCATGTTATTTCTTTTGGTCTCTCAACACAAGTGCACAAGTTTGCACATACACACAAGGTGGACCATGTGTTTGAAGTTGGATTGCAGTAGCTGGAGGGCCCAGCTAGCACGCCATTTCTCTCTCACACATGTATGCACACTCTCACTCTCTTTCTCTTGTAAAAACATTACAAAACAGAAATATCACTAAATCTGAAATCTTGTCATCTGATCTTAATATAGACACTCTTCTCTTTCTTATTACCACTGTTTCCATGGCTTACAAACTTTCAAATATCAGTTTTTAAACTTTTGTGTGGCAATATCTAGAATTAAGTTTTTGTAGAGATATTTTTTTACCACTGATAGCCTTAGCCTATTTATTTTTAATGTTTTTACATAATTAAAGCCTTCCCATATTTTACTTCAAATCTATATTTTTGACTTTATATATTAATTAATTTTACATAGTTGTGACCAAAATATCTAACATAAACATCTTAATGAATTATAGATTTATTTTTGCTCACAGTCTCAAAACTTGGCCCCATGTACTATGGCAGGGTGAATGTGAAGGCTCTTCAACTTGTGATTGAGCCAAGAAGCAGAAAAAATGTCAAGAAAGGTCCAGTGGCAAGATACTGCCTAGGAACTACCCTCAACAACCTTCCAGATAGGCTCCATCTTCTAAATGTCCCGCAGCAGCACCAAAGTACCAAAAATACTAAAAGAACTAAAACTATGTGAGCCCATGGGGGACTTTTGCATACTTAACTACATACATGCTATCTTCTGTACTTGAATACTTTCAGCTACCTATTGCTCACCCAGTTTCTCTTTTCTTCTCTTCCTTACCACTTGCTTGGTAACTATTATCCTTTCAGAATGTAAACCTGTTTTATCATAGAGACCCTCACATTCTACCCAGATAATTCAGCTACCTTATAATAAAGCACCCTGTTTTATTCTTTTTTTTTTTTATTTCATTTTTGGTTTTCTGAGGTAGGGTCTTACTCTAGTCCAGGTTGACCTGAAATTCACTTTATAGTCTCAAGCTGGCCTCGGACTCACAGCAATTCTCCTACCTCAGCCTTCCAAGTGCTGGGATTATAGGTGTGCACACCTGCACCTGGTTTATTTTATTATTTTATATTAAATTGTTATTGTAAAGCTACACCCATATATTTATACACTTGTCCATTTCACTTATCTCTTCATAACCTGACTAGAAGCTTGATGAAGATTTAGATGTATGTCTATGCTTTTAATTTTCATATGATCCATGCACAGGACCTGGTCAAGGAATGAGAGTAAGGCAAGTAAGCATATGCAAAGCATGACTAGAAATATACAAGTTGAGTAATCATGTGACATAATACATTATGTGGTTTAGTTACTTTTTCATTGCTGTTGATAGAAGTTAGCTAGGCAGCCAAGATAACAGAACCCCAAAAGTAAATGTTTTTTTTTTATTCCTTGACTAAAAGCAGGAAATTTCACTAAGCTTGCAGAAACCTGGATGTTTCACCCTCCAGAAAAGCTTTTCTAGATTAAGCTTGAGACCTTTCTAGAGTACAGAAACTGCGTTCCTTACCTAAGGTAAGGAGAAGCTTTGAAATCTGGTTTTTAATAACCTGCAGAGTTGGTCTTCCTCATGTAGCCACTTCCCATGGGAAAAAAAAAAAAACAAACAGATCTGAGTCCCAAGGTGGGCTTCTCAAACCCCTCTTCCCTTCCTGAGCAAGATCTCCACCTTGTTTCCCTCTCTTGTGTTCTAGGTTTAGGTCTCCTTTTCTTTCCCCTCCTAAAGTTTAAAGCTATAATCAAATATTTCTGAACCTTATCCTCTGGTTCATGGACTTCATTCTTCTAATTCATAGGACAAGGATCCAGGAACACCCCAAATTATTGGTGCATTAGCATACAAGGAACTCAAAATTCCTATATTACTGTGACCAAATATCTAAACAGAAGCATCTTAAGAGAGGACAAGTTTATTTCAGCTTAAGATGCATAGTTAAAAGTCCATCAAAGAGTAACTTACAGGTAAGGTAGCAGAGTAGGAGCTGTGCCAAAGCAAGCAAGGGGGGAAATAAGCAGAAAAACAACAAAATACACTCTTCTACAGAAAAGTGAAGGCATATAAGAAATTCTCAACCACAGCAGAGAAGTAAGAGAGATCCAGAGCTTCTACAGACCACAGAAGAGGGCAGAAGCAGCTCCCCCAGTGGTGTGGGAACACGTGGTCAGCAAGCTCTGCCTGAGCAGCAGGAGAAGCCAGGTGGAGAATTTCCACTCACACCAACCTCCTTCCAAAGGCAAGAAAACTGAAGGGGAAGACAGCAGCGACCAGCAGAGAGGCCAGTGATGAAGAGGATCACAGGGACCAGCCATGAAGCTCTGGTACAACTTCAGGCCACCCTTCCAGCCTCCCTTTCCCCAGTTGCCAGCACCAGAAATCACTGGAGACCTGGGGAAGGGAAGTCAGCTACACAGCACCCAGCAACAGTGATAAGAGTAGCCACCCACAGACCCAGCCAGCCTACCTGAGCCCACAGCACAGGAAAGAGGGGCCCAAGTGGGCACACAGCATAGCTGAGACCAAAGCCATCCAAGAAAGTAACAAGGTTTACACCAGGTCCGTAACTGCCAAAAATATCCTGGTATATAGGTCTGCATTTGGAAGTGCTAATTGCACCTTTCATGTCAAGGCAAAATATATGTTAAATCTGATGGATGGTCCAATTTGCCATTCTTAAATAAACTATATTTCAGCATTGTGATTTGTTACTCCCCGATTTATAGTGCCTTTGTCTCTTCCTCTGTCATTCATGGGGGCAGTGTCTCACTCTGCCACAGGTTGACCTGGAACCCTTTACCAACCAGAAATCGCAGCCTCCTAGTTGACAGAATTAAGGGTGTGGGGTAACAGAGTTCCTTAGTGACTTTGACTTTGTTAGATGATCTTTTTGTTTTAATGCCCACTCTTATTAATACTCCATGCTGGTTGTGATTGAGTGTGCATATTATTCAGTTAAATTTTAGAATTTGCCAGCATTTTGCTCCACCAAGTCTACTAGAATACTCACATAGCAGGCAAACAAAACACCTAGGGTTACTTTTGCTGTTATCTGAGGGTCACTTATGAGCCAGACCTGGCACCTTAAGCTCCTACCTGGAAGATATATAATTTCAGATTTATACACCTAAGAATACTACAGATAATTAGGAAACCCAAGCATCAACTTAACCCATGTGAAAAAAAAAACTCTACAATATAATACAAGAAACACAAAAAATCAAGATCATATAATTCCACTGACAAATATAAACTCATCAAAATGACCTTCAGTGGGACTGATTTAGATGAAATGACTGAGAATGATTTTACTATAATGATTCGAAGAAATCAAAGGTATCAAAGAAGACACAGAAAACCAATTTAATAAAATAAGGAAGTCAATACAAGACATGAGTATGGAGATAGAAATACTGAAGAAAAATCAATCAGAAATACTAGCAATAGTACACACATGCACACATAGAACGATGAAAATATATCCTTATCTCTCTCCATGCACAAGAATCAAGAACAAATGGATCAAGAACCTCAATATCAGACCTGAAACTCTGAAACTGCTACATGAAAAAGTAGAGGAAACCCTTCAAGATATTGGCATAGGCAATGACTTTCTGAATATAACCCCAGTTGCTCAGGAAATAAAACCACTAATCAACCACTAGGACATGATAAAATTACAAAGCTTTTGTACAGCAAAGGACACTGTGAATAGAGCAAAGAGACAACCTACAGAATGGGAGAAAATCTTTTCCAGCCACACATCTGACAAATATCTAGGATGTACAAAGAACTCAGAAAACTAGAATAAGAAGTCAAACAACCCAATTAAAAATAGAAGAAGAAAAGCGTTCTCAAAAGAAAATGACAGGCCTGGAGAGATGGCTTAACAGTTAAGTGCTTGCCTATGAAGCCTAAGGACCCCAGTTTGAGACTCCATTCACCAGGACCCACATAAGCCAGATGCACAAGGTGGCACATGTGTCTGGAGTTTGTTTACAGTGGCTGGAGGCCCCGGCATGCCCATTCTCTATCTATCTGACTCTTTCTCTATGTGTCTGTAACTCTCAAATAAATAAAATAAAATTTTAAAAAGGATTATGGCATATAAACATCTAAAAAATGTTCTAAATCCTTATCCACAAGGGAAATGAAAACTAAAATTAATTTGAAATTTCATCTCACTCCTGACAGAATTGCTCATCAAGGATACAAATGGCTATAAATGGTGGAAAGGAGACAGAACATGAGGAACCCTTCTACATTTTTTGGAGAATGTAATCTGGTATAGCCATTGTGGGAATCAGTGTGGATGTTCTTGAGATAGTTAAAATGAGATTTACCATATGACCCATCTATAGCACTCTTAGGCATGTATCCTAAGGACTCTTCTTACTATCTTAGAGATACTTGCACAACCATGTTTATTGCTGCTCTATTAACAGTACCTAGGAAATAGAACCAGCCTAGATGTCCTTGAACTGATGAATGATAATGAAGATGTGGCACATTTATACAATGAAGTTCTATTCAGTGGTAAGGAAATATGAAATTATGAAATTTGCAGGGAAATGGATGGATCTGCAAAGGAGGTAACCCAGGCCCAGAAAGCCAAATGTCACATGTTCTTTCTCATATGTGGATCCTAGCTACAAATGTTCAGACTTGTGTGTGAGTTTGAGTAAAAATACATAGCAGAGGCCAGTAAGGGAGGGAGGACTCAAGGGGATGGTATTGTATATATATAAATAGATGAACAGATTACTTAGGGTTTAATGGCCTAAGCAAGGTCAGGGAAGAGATTGGGTAAAAGAACAGTGGAGGAAGGATTAATCAAAATTCATGATAGTGTTAATAAGCCATATGACAACTTACTTTTTGGATAATGGCACACCCAGAAGCCATAGACTGTTTCTAGAAAAATTTCAGTGCCAGGGATGGGATACCTTCCAGTAAGTTGTTGGTCAGGGAGGCCCCAATGACCCCCAAACAGTACAGGATATTGCCAAGGCTCTTGGTTTCCCACCAAGAATAGATGATAAGCCCCTATTGCTGAAGACCCCACATGCCTGGGCTGCAAGGTCACTGAGAACCAAATTGGGATTGAGCTGAAAACCTCTTCCCTGTATACCAGATGGCAGAAAGCTGGAAAAAGCTGAACTGCATGCAGCCCTATGGGAGACAAATTCATCAGCAGTGAAAACAGTGAACACTGCAAGCCTCCAGTTTGGCCAGACAAGCCAAATGACCTAACAGGTGCAATAATGGCAAATCTGTTATGGGTGAAACCAACTGCTCTCTAATTGAACTGGAGGCTCACTTTATGGGAAGGAATACATGCCTGGTACTGAAATCTTAATCAAAAGCCTATGGTGGGGGAGGTCATGAGTCTTAAGGTATAACTCTTTTCTGGCTAAATGTGTATATTATTCTCATCAAACTGCCCTGTAAGCACTTTACGTAATATTTATACCCATATATTAATGCTACTCTCACTTTTGCTAAGATAAGTTTCTTTTTTCAGATGGTGGTGACCACTGGAATGACCCCAAAATCACCATAGTGTTGAGATGAAGTAACAGAGGAGTGTTCAGGACTGAAACCTCTCTATCACATCTTCCAAATCTCAGGGTCCACTGTGGAAGAGGTGGCATAAAGAATGTAAGAGCTGAAAGAAGAGTAGGACTGCTTACAATGCAACTGTCTAGACAGAAATTGGCCTTGATACCCATGATCTTACAGTGCCTAGCACTATCTTCACAAGACTCTCATGATAGGAGAAAAAGACAATGACATCAAAATAATAAAATAGAGACTAATGGAGAGTGGAAGGGGATATGATGGAGAGTGGAGTTGTGAATAGGCAGAAAAAATCACAGGGCCAAGGAGGAGCCAACCATTACCACAGCACACAGGCAAAAACTGTAAAAAGGTGCACATGTATGTAGGCACATTTGCATATCTTTACAATGTATGTATGACCAGGCCCCAGTGATAGCATATTGTATGCAAACTATAAAATAATAAAACACTGTCAACAAAAAAATGTCCATCATAGCAGTGAAGGCATGACATTGGGAACATGAGAGAGCTGGTTACATTGTATCCACAATCACAAAACAGACAGCAATGCATGTTCCTGCTCAGCTGGTTTTCTTCTTTTTATCCAATCTGGAACCCCGTTTCATGGAATGGTGTCACTCACATTTAGGGTGGGTATTCCTACCTCATTCATGTAATATAGAAAATCCCACCAGATATTTCCACAGATTTATTTCTATGGTGATTCTAAATCCAGTCAAGTAGAAGAGTCAGATCTACTATCACCTTTCATTCCTGTTCCATTATTCTCTAGGATGGATGATAGGAGACATTACATTTTCCATTATCTTTGACACTTTGACCATAAACAGAATAGGTGACATTTGTGTTTGCTGTTTCCTGGATCTTCATTTACATCACTATTTTCTCCTAAATCATATTTTACTCTTGTTACGTTAAATACATTGCCTCTCAGAAGTGCATTTCCGCTCCCTCAATATTTGCTTCTTACTAAAGTATTCTGGAGGAATCCTCACATTAATGTAATTGATAATTAACAAGGTAAGGTATTATGCTGATAACCTTCCAGCATAGGGTTAATGTGTCCATAAAAATAATGAATCTAGAACACTGATGGGAGTCTTTATACTTTTGCTCATTTTTGAGATCTCTTTGAATGAGTAGCCATAGGTTACATAACAGCTATAAATTTTAATGACTTAGTTTAATAAAATTTTACTATCAGGCACATAATAATCTAGTAGGCTATTGTGAATTTTAGCATGTCTTCTGTCTGGCTTTCTTCCAAGGAGAAATGCCTTCTCTGCTATGGCTTTGCTCTCACATATATCTTCCTTCTTTGGGTGCTAAGAATCGGGCACATTCATTCTGTAAGTGGGGAGAGGCAATGTAGAGAGAGAATGGAAGCTCACATTAGAATATTATATAAGCCAATTCTGTAAACGCCATGAATTAGATCCCATTGATAGGGAGGCTTGGAAATGTACTCTAATTGTGTTCAGGGAGAAAATGTACATAACTTGGTGAACAAATATCAAGACTCTGCCACCTTTTTCACCTTAGAGGTCATAAGTGTAACCTCAAATCCCTGACACTTCATGAAGAATCTCCCATTTGTTCAGGTCTTGATTCTTATACTTCTCCTGGCCCAGCTTCAAAAGAGTCTAATTTTAAAATATGTATCTCTACAACTATCAGCACTTAAACAGTTATTTATTTTATTTCTGTATGAGAAAGGGTACTTAGCATTTAAAATATAATTTAAAATACTCTTTGAAACACATTTCACTATTCCTGTTTACTTGTATTCTGCATATACTGGAACCTTCAGACAGCATTTTCAGAGAAGTGCGCAAAGAAAAACATCCTGATCTAGAGCTATTTTCTTATACACTTTGGCTTGTTATGAAATAAAATAATTTTACCTACATAGTACCCATTTCATGATTTAGAAGCAAGATAATGGCTAGAGGGATGGGTCCGCAGCTAAGAGTACTTCCTATGTAAGCATGTGGGGCCTGAGAAAGCCTGAGATACCACTCAAATTTGAATCTCCAGGACATACATAAGTAGCTAGAGAAACCTACAAAGAACAGTAACACCAGTTCCATAGGGGAACAGCGATCCCAAAATTGCCAGAGTTTATGACATAATTAAAGGAAAGGCATTTTCCAGGATTCCCTAGACCTCCAGCTCAAGAGAGGACAGGTGGTATGGAAATGGAGCAAGACACCTAACATTCTCACTCACCTCCCACAAGCAAGTCCATCCCCACTGCAAGTAAATGGACATGAGTAACTAAACATGCATACACAATACACACCACATTCCCCCACACACATGCAAGCAAAAAAATATAGAAGGAAGATAAAATAGTGGTAAAATACTTAGCTCTTCGTGCTACCATAAAATAGTTCTCTCCCTATTTGCAGTGAAAAAATAGTAGTTACAGTAAAAGTGTAGGCAGATTCAGTGATGTCAGAAATTAAAAAGTCAAAACACAGAGTTTGAGAACTCCTTTTTTGTTGTTGTTTTATTTATTTTTGGAGAGAGACAGAGAGAGGCAGACAGAGAGGGAGAGCGAGAGGGAGAGAGATGGGCACGCCAGCAGTCTCTCAGCTGCTGTGAACGAAATCCAGATACTTGCGCCCCCTTGTGGGAAAGTACAGCATTGCGCCCTTGCGTCACTTTGCATCTGGCTAAACGTGGGACCTGGAGATTGGAACCGCTGGAGATTGGAACCAGCGTTCTTAGGCAGGCAGGCGCCTTAACCGCTAAGCCATCTCTCCAGCCTGAGTTTGAAAACTCTTGTAGCTAGATTATCAATTTAGTTTGAGTCTACAAAGAACCACACTTTACCTAACAGTAGGTCTTTATTTATGAGTAGATCCTCACCAAAATCAAGACCTGCCAGAACAAAAAGCTCTAGAAATAACTGTAAATTGATAAATGTCACCTTGTGGATTTGGCCTGTTATATCTTTACTATAATTATTTATTTTTGGTTAGACTCATCCAATTTTTGTTTTACCAACCTGTCACTTTTAGTTTAAGAGTTAAAATTGAAAAAATTCTGTGTCAGGCAAACCAATGAATTTTAATTCCTAAAGAATAAAATTATTGCTGAACTAGTATTAGCTCAAAATACTTTAAAACTCTGATTCCCATTTGATATCCATAGAGGTATTTTTCTTTTTGCCTGAAAAACGTGCTGATTTATCACTCTAAAATTTGTGAATCAAAGTCATGTCTAAGTTGGAGATTACATTGATTTAGCTACAAATTACTAAAAATGCAAGTATCAGACTTCTGATTCTGTTTCTGTCTTCAAATCATAAGCACACATTCTCTCTCATAAAGCAGGTTTCTATGATGATTCAAGTTCTCATCTTCAGAAACCATACTTGAGGACTACGCAGATGGCTCAGTGGTTAAAGGCACTTGTTTGTTTGCAATACCTGTCGGTCTGAGTTCTATTCCCAGTACCCAAGTAAAGCCAGATGCACAAAGTGGCTCATACATCTGGAATTTGTTTGCAGCATAGTCTCTGCCTCTGTTTCTTTCTCCATCCCCTCTCTCATTAAAAAAGTACAAAATTGTTTAAAAAACAAACCATACTAGATTCACTAGCTTTTTGTACAGAAGTAACACTAGGCATAATTCAATGCTTTGTTTTACCTAATAAAAGAATTATTTTAGAATCCTTTCAATAAGTACTCTGAATCTAATATTGTGTTATATCATATTTTATTCACTGGATGCTACAATGAATTATACCCGTCAATAGCTCCCAGCTTGCTGTTTACATTTGTATAAAGAATAATTATTTTATCTATGACCTTGAACAATACCTAAAAATAGTAGATTTTTATAAATGCTTGCTAAATTAATGAATTTAATCCTGTTCTGATTTTATTAAACAAAGTAGAGAGGTGCATCATTTGAAAAATTACATACCATAAAGTATCTTCCCTTTCCTTTTACTCAGCATCCCACAGCTGCCTAACTCTTAAATTCTGCAACAAAATATCATGCTGTGAATCCTAGTATCAGGAACATGTGGCACAGTGTGTGTTTAATAATGCACATTTAGAGAATGATTGAATGAACAAATGAGGGATAATAAAAAGCAATATAACAAATAATCTAAATTTTTAGGTATAGCTTAGATATTAAATCAGCATTTGGAAAGGGAAGGATTATTGTTATATAAATTCAATTGTATATATTTGACAGAAAGTTTGAAAAAACATTGATGGAAAGGTATTTAACCAATTTCATGAGGTAGTTTTACTTTTGAAAATAACATAGACCATTATTTGGATCTCAAATTTGGGGGGATAGTTAAGAAAAAATTATGCTGATAACACAAAATTTAATATTTTATTGTGTAACATGTTATACTGTTATAAACATATGTATGATAAGCTTATCTTTCCAAATATATTGAGAATTTTTATTAAAAATAAAGACCACTTCTTGAGTGCATTCTTTATTTCAAACACTTTGTATATAATATCATCAAATAACCTCTTATTGCACACCAAAATCTTTCTTTGAAAAGTTCCTTCAGGTAGTGGTTTACATATATATTGTATTTATATATATCATATATAAATTTATGTTATAATTTATGTGCAATAATATTTGTAAGTAATATGTTAATTTAAGTCCTTCTGACACTATAAATTATGTCAGGACATAAATGCATTTTATCTATCATACTGCATAGCCAACATTTGGTACACAATCAACAATCAGTCATATGTTAGTTCAAACATATTTACTGATGAGTGTATAAATGAGTACTACTTGGAAGATGGTTATATATGACTCCACTTACAAAAAATGCCTTAAGCATAGAGAATGCAGGAAGCTTATCCAAAGTTAAAGAAGTTGGAGCCAAGATCTGAACTCATGACTTTTCTTTCTAATTCTATGTTTTAGTATCTAGTTCTTGAAGGTTAGGATGGTTGTTTTCTTCATTTATGTTTGGAAAGTAAATTGCATAATGTGTATTATTGGTTTATATTAGAGACTTAGATAAATATTTATTGAATAATATTTCAAATAAATAAGCAAAGTTAAGACATATTGTTTTCATTTTTATCTGTTCTTTGACAATTTCATGAATACATATTGTAACATGGTCAGAGATACAGTCGTTACCCTCCCTTACTCCACCACTCCCACTGAACCCCTCTTATGATATTCTAGTTTATATACCATTGAGGAGGCTTATTTCCACTCACCCAACAAACATTGACTACCAGTAGTACTCAGGGCAGGGTGGGCTACATTCTTTATGACACTTTTGGTTGAGAAAGCAGCATTCCTATATTACTTAGCTTTGGATTTTTAACTTAAACAGTGTCAAGAGAGGACACAATGTCCAAAGCAGCAAACAAAACAAAGCACAATACAGGAAAATAAAATTGAAAAAAATCTCAACCTCAATCAATAAAATAAATTTAGGAAAAAAATTAAAGAGTTAAAATTCAAATATGAAAACTAAAATTAACAACTATAAATAATAATATAATAATTTTATGCTTTAAGATAAAAGCCAGCTTAAAATTGAGGGAATAATAACATTTATAATTTTTGAGTCACTCATAATGCATTAAAAGGCAAATTAATATTAATAAAACAGTCAAAATTATATCCCAGGCAAATATCAGTTAAAAATATTGGGAAGTAATGCTATATGAGAGATAATAATTTAAGCACAAAGGTTGTATTATTTGCTACAATGTAAATGTCCCTATAAACATTATCATAAAGAAATTCTTAGCCACAAAAATAAATGATTTATGGTTTCATTTATATAAAGTGTCTGGAGTAGCCAAGTACAAGAAACAAAATAGAAGTTATGAAGGACTGGGTAAAGGAAAATACAAGGAGTTGTCTATTTAAAGATCTGCGAGATAGGTTAATGAAAAGTTGTGCAAATGACTACTGTTACTGCAGACTGACTCCCTGTTTGTATTCACATAGAAATGAAGAGGTGAAATGTGGTTCCCCAATGTGATGCTGCTGGGGAGACAACTGCAGCCTGTAGTTGGGTTCAGGGGAGGCCATGAAGGTGAATACCCATCAAGAAATCAGGGAACTAATTCTCCTTCTCTCTCTCTCTCAATCTCTCTCTCTGATAAATGAATAAATAATAAATAAATAAATAATTTTTTTAAAAAGGGGGGCTTGAGAGATGGCTTAGAATATACGACACTTGCCTGAAAAGCCAAAGAATCATGGATTGATTCCCCAGGACTCACAGAAGCCAGATGCACATGGTGGCGCATGTGTCTAGAGTTCGTTTGCAGTGACTGGAGCCCTGGCGTGCCCATTTTTTTTTTTTTTTTTTTAAAGGGGGCTTGAGAGATGGCTCTCTCTCTTTCTGTGTCTCTCTTTCTGCAGTGACTGGAGCCCTGGCGTGCCCATTCTCTCTCTCTTTCTGTGTCTCTCTTTCTCTCGTTTTCTTCTCTCTCTCTCTCTCTCTCTCTCTAATAAATAAATAAATAAAAATAAAATATAAAAAAGAAATCAGGAAATTAGTGTTTTCTAAAATAGGAAGCACTCTTAAAATGTTTTAAATTGTTATCAACAGTACACAGAGGAGCTGGGTGTGGTGGTGCGTGCTTTTAAACCCAGCACTCAGGAGGCAGAGGTAGGAGGATCACTATGAATTCTAGGCCACCCTGTGACTACAGAGTGAATTCCAGGTCAGCCAGAGCCAGAGTGAGACCCTACCTTGCAAAACCAAAAAAAAAAAAAGAAGAAGAAGAAAGAAAGAAAGAAAGAAAGAAAGAAGGGAGGGAGGAGGGAGGGAGGGGGAGGGAGGGAGGGAGGGAGGGAGGAGGGAGGAAGGAAGGGAGGAAGGGAGGAAGGAGAAAGAAAGAAAGAAAGAAAGAAAGAAAGAAAGAAAGAAAGAAAAAGAAGAAAGAAAGAAGTACATAGAAGGCTGGAGGGATTGCTAAATGGTTAAGACATTTGCCTGCAAAGCCAAAGCACCCAGGTTCAATTCCCTAGGACCCAAGTTAGCCAGATACACAAGTTGGTACATGTGTCTGGAGTTCATTTGCAGTGTATGGAGGCCCTGGCGCACCCATTCTCTCTCTTCCGCTGCCAAATAAATAAAAATAATTTTTTTAAAAAGGTACATAGAGATGACGTTTTATAATAACTATTAAGAGGACTAATGCGTAAAATTTCAGTTCATGTAAATGATAATTTTTGAATTTTTATTTTTATTTTTATTTATTTATTTGACAGAGAAAGAGAGAGAGAAAGAAGCAGAGACAGAGGGGGCAAATAAAGAGAGGCAGATAGAGCATGGGTGTACCAGGGCCTCCAATCCACTGCAAACAAACTCCAGATGTATGCACTACCTTGTGCATCTGGCTTATGTGGGTTCTGGGGAATTGAACCTGGGTCCTTTGACTTTGCAGGCAAGGGCCTTAACTGCTAAGCAATCTATCCAGACTGATAGGTGATCATTTTTAAGCCAGGAATGATTGTACAATATGGCTGGGGAGACTGAGGGAGGAGGAGCAGTTGAGCCTTTGAGTTTGGGACCAGTCTGGGCAATAAAATGAGATACAGCCCTGATATAAAAAGAATAGATAGACTGGAGGGTTAGAGCCTCTCGTCGGCCCATTCTGTCTGTCTGTCCATCTGCCTCATTAACTCTCTCTCCCCTTCTCAAATATATAAAAATAAAATATTTTAAATAAAATAGCATAATCAATGGATAAATCCATGTTCATAGTAACAATTGCAATGTATAACGAGTTTTAATTCCTTATACATCAAACAGACAGAAAATAAATATGAATACAGAAAAGTTTTAACAAGTTTGATATAGTGTTGGGTACTCCAAATTATAGACTATACATTCTGCTCACATACATTTATAACAGTTCAAAAAATTAATTGCATGCATATTAGGACATAAGGTGAGCCTCAAACATCATAAGTGCTGCCCTGTGTAAAGAAAGCAAATTGAGACATGATTGGAAAGGAGAAAAACTGCCAAGGTTTCAAATACAAGCAGTTGAGCATGTTATGAGGATGTATAACAGGTTGGCATAACACTCGATTCATATGCAAAAGCCAATTGCAATTTTATAGAACAGCAACAAGGAAAAAATATAACTTTTTAAAATACCCTTTGAAATATCAATAAAAACTCTAGTGTCCCAGGGGAAATCCAATAAAAGTCATGTAAGACAAATTAATATTTTAAAACTTTACCCAAATAATTTAAGCAGGATCTAAATTAGTGTAGTGATATTTTACATGCTGATAGAATCAAGGTTAAAGCAATATCAAATGTTCTCAAGTTGATCTATAGCTTTATTGCTCTGCCAGTGAAAATTCAGATTTTATACATGAAGTTTTTAAATCAGAGTCTAACATTTGCATAGAAAACTATCAAGATATGCTAAGACATTCACGAGAGAGACTAGGAAAGAATGCTTTGTTCTGACAGATATTAAGAATTGTAATAAATCCCTAAGAACTAAATAGGTGATGTGGCTCATAGATGCTGATTGACCATTAGAATAGAAGCCAAGTTCTGTCATAGCAGAACCTGAAAAAGACAAGGGCCATAGCAGAGATGGGGAAAGTCCTTACTTTTATTACATTTCAATGAACTATCAGTGGCTTAAGGATTTCTTGGGGGTTTTGCATATGTGTGTATGTTGTACTGTGATGCACATATATGTGTCCATGCTATGCCTAAGGTGCCTGTATGAATTAGGACACACTTGTCTGTGGTGGCTGGAGGAAAACATTGAGTGTCTCTCTCCGTTGCTCTTTCATCTGTTCTTACTTGAGCCAAGTCATTCCTTTCTTTTTTTTCAGAAGCCCCCTCTATGGAACTGGGATTATAGTCATTTGTAGCCACACCCAGCTATTTTTGTTGGTCCTGGGGATCAAAGATGTGGTTTCTCTGGACTTCTCAGGTCCTCATGCTTACACAGGAAATTCTCTTAACTGCTGTGGCTTAAGTATTTCTATATATATGAAATTCTAAACTAAACTTTTTGAAGAAAATATGAGATATTACACTAAATCTAGGGTAGGACAGACTCTGAAATACTGTGTTAAATCACTAGACAAAAATTGAGTGACAAGATTAATGTAATAACTTCTGTGCCCCCAAAGAAAATCACAAGTTCTAGAGAAAAAAAATATAGAGTAAGTAACATAAGATTTTTATTTTGAATATAAAAAAACACCAAAAGCTCTTATAAGTCAATAACCCAATTATGTCAAAAACTAGGCAGAGATATGAACAGGAGTTTCACTCAAGAAACATTGTGCCAAGAAAAATTTTGGAAAGAAGCACTATCATTTATTTTTTAAATAATTTTTATTTATTTGACAGAGAGAAAGAAAGAGAGAGGGATAAAGACAGTATGGATGCTCCAAGGCTTCAGACCACTACTAACCAACTCCAGATGCATGCTCCACTTTGTATTTCTGGCTTTACCTGGGTACTGGAGAATTGAACCAAGGCCACAAACTTTGTGAGCACTTTAACCACTGAGCCATCTCTCCAGTCCCATCGGTCTCATCATTTATAAGGGAAATGTAAAACTGAATGGAATGAGATAAAGTTTATGCAGTTCAAAACCGTGTATTTTGCTTAACAGTTCAACTATGCCTTTAAGTATACTTGATGCTCGTAACATGAGCTGTGGAAAGATAAGCCAAGAATTAGAGAAACTACGTAAATCAACTCTTAAGTCTCTGAGAGCTAAGTCACCCTCACGAGTGCACACACCTATTAGCGGCCTAGTTTCTAGGTGACTCTGTCCCTGCCTACTCATCCTCTCCTGCCATTTTACTTTGAATGAAAATAATGGGCTTGTAACTCTGTAAAACATTTCACCACTCTCAAAATGTCTTCTCTACCACGTCATCTGTTTTGATTCTCACATTCACCCTTGAATTTCTTTAGCATATTTCTTCCATCTCAGAATAATCAGACAGCATAATTTAAACCAAACATAGAATTAACTATCAACCTTTATGATCTTTCCACTAAAAATGTGTAGCTAATCAAATCAAAAGTAACCATAAAATAATTGTGTTTTTGTTTCACCAATTCCACAGTTACGTGCATTGATTTGTGGAAGAAATAAGTGAAAATAATTATTTTCAAAACTGGTTGAGTTTATTTTTGGAAAAAAGAATTTTAATGAATGAAAGAGTGAATGGATGGGTATAGGTCCAAGCAGTTGCTCTTGCATCTGTTTTGTGAAATAGAAAAGAACTTGTTCCTATAACCAGAAATCCATTTCCACCACATGACCAAAAGACATTCCAGCTTTCCAGTTGTTTTTTAAATGCTTAATAAGCATTATTCAGTGGATAAAGGCATAGCACTGATCAGTATGACTTATTTTCAACCTCACTCTTAGACATCATCTCTCTCATCTAATCTCCACATGATCTTGCCAGTGGCTACTCTGGTTATGGGCAAGCTGCATCTCACATCCCATTAAACCCACCTGCTCACACTTGGCAGGGTTTGGCCTGAGTTGTGGCTCATTAGAGGCTCTGGCAGAGAGCAAAGGTGGGTGAAGGAGCAATGAAACCAGCGCCTGGAAAGTGAAACTCGGGTTGAGGTTTTACACGCGATTTTATTTGGTGAGTGGCTGCACTGCTTTTCATTATAGCAGATAACAGGTTGCTGGCAGCATATTTAAAAGATATGGAACTTTTAAGGGGCTGAAAATGAAATTAAAGCTTGATGAAATAAATTCTAATCTGTGCCTCACGTTCATATGTGTGCCAGGAAATGAGCATGCTGGTGTTTTAATTGTAACCGGGCTGTTCCCTGAAAGGCAGCAACACTAGCCTCTTTGCTCCACACAGAGAAGCTAGGAAACAATGCTATTAAGAATTTATATGCCATCTTATGCTCCACTTTTTTCATAAGGTTACGTCAGTTCTACAGGCATTTTCTGCCCCATTTACCAAACAGGGCTCCAGTCAATGAAGTTTTGCATTATATGCCCCCAGGGACAAAAATAATGCAAGAGTTTTACTGTCCATGTTAATGCCATTTAATACATTACTCAAGCACATACTTAGGACCAACATTTTTGGTTATACAGCTCAGATTTAAGTGGCTTCCACACTGGCTTCTTAACTGGCAAATTCTCAACAATGTATGTCTTCCTAAACTCCGTGTTGGGGGGAGATGGAGGGTCATGGAAGGAAGTCTGACAAGCTGCAAATGCTGAGTGTTATGTGGAATGTTCTTCACTTTTGTTTTTATTTAATTTACGTGTGTGTGTGTGTGTGTGTGTGTGTGTGTCACATTTGTGTGCATGTACATGTGTGCACCAGGGCTTCTTGTGTCTGCAAACAAATGTCAGAAACATTCTCTATTTTCCATCTTCCTTTAGGTAGGCCCTATGGAATCAAACCCCAGGCTGGTAGAATTTGTAAGCAAGTGACTTTAACCACTGATCCATCTCTCCAGCCACACATAATGTTCTTTATTTGTTATGTTTTAACTCCATTGTCTAAAAGCAAAAGGATAAAGACATGTTGAGATCACCATTGTTTCATAAGATGTTGTGTTTAAAATTTTGCTTATACTGGAATTTGTCCTCATCTACCTCTTGGGAGACTAACGTCTTTGAAAAATGGTTGAACATTCTAAAAATATGAGTCAAAAAATTTGAGTTTGAAGTTTGAAGTGAATAGTGAGGTAGAACAGCATTCCATCATTTTTTTTTTTTTTTTGAGGACTTGGATTTCATTCCACTCCTTTTGAGTAGGAGAAAACAGATCTGTCTTTTCTCTGTTTGGATAAGGAGGAGCGAGGGCTTAAGGAAGAGAAACATTTTTAGTACCAGCTGTTCCCTAACTCAAGCCCGGCATGAATTTATTCTTTCCTGAGCTGGAGATGTTAGAGCAAAACTCTCAAGAGAGTGAAAAATAGAAAGTGAATCAATAAGGCTAATTTTATTATGCTTACACATTTATAGAGAAGAAAGAAGAAGGCAAGATCTCAATTAGCTCAGTTGATACAAGAAGTAATGACAAGAACATAGGTATCTAACGAGATTTTCTCTAAGGGGAGACCCTTCAAGACATTCCTATAAGATAAATCTCACTGGCCAATTCTTTTTAAGTCTCTCCAACATACTGTAGCAACATCATCATCTATGAGAATGAAATAATACAATCTCAATACTAAGCAATTAGGTTTCTTATATATACTTAATAAATGTGGTTTTAATATCTAGGCTTAGTATAGTTTTACTGTCATGGTCTTAGAATGAAAAGTTAATATTAAGACAATACTTAGGAATTCTCAATTAATATGACTGTCTCAAAGTTTAATCCACATACATATTGCTGAGTAAATTTTCAGAGTTGGTTTGAGATATATGTGCATAGGCTCAGGACAATTTTAAATATTTAAGTAGAAAAGTTTGAGTAAAATGCAAATGAACAGTATGTCAAATGGAATTTAAAAATAATATCTCTGTATAGCCATGTATTTTATTTGTTTTGGCCATTGGCAAAATGACTACTTAAAACTAATATATCAGACCACCAGACAAGCTAAAATTCAATTTTCTCTTTTTCACCCATTCTTTTATGACAAAATATTTACTAGACAAACTCACTTCTTTTTCACTGTCATAAAATGCTTTCTTCATCAAACTTTCCCATTCATTTGTATGGCACAAAATTTTGGACTGCACAACCAAAATTTTTATTTTGTTTCTATGCTGTGATCAAGAAGTCTTTATCATTATAGAATTTATAATATTGTTTGGATCTCTCATCCTTTCAAAACATCCTAATCTCTGCCATATGAATGATAATGAATATTTGGAATCTGTTCACTTTCTACACTTATGTTCTTTCTTTTGATTTTGAGGCAAGATTTCACAAAATTCACCCTGCCTCACACTTATGTAGCCCAGGATGGCCCTGAACTCCTGATCCTCCATCTTCCATCTTCTAAAATCTAGGCTTACTAGACTGAGCACCACTACGCTCTGCTTAAGTGTGTATAGATGCACATGCACATATGTGTGCACACATGCACACAGCTATGTGTGTGCTTGAACTTTTTTAATTATAATTTTTTGATTGTACTTTTTAATTCTCTTACAGACTAGTAGGTTTCCTTATGGCTTTTTCATCCAAGATTAGTTGTTGACTCTCCCCTTCTCTCCATTTCCCTATCCTCCCATCCTTGCTTAAACTTCCCCCCCATTAGTCACCCTCACCTAGACATGAAATTCTTATAGGCATTATATAAAAAGAGATATTGTACAAAGCTAGTGTCTTAATGAGAGATCAAAGTTGGACTCTATACTACTCTTGTTTCCTCCATCTAGCCTGTGTGTGTTAAGCCAGTGGAACCAGCAGATGGCCCACAAGAGAGCAGAGAAAATTGTTTGAGGAAGGATTCCTTGGTTACAGCCTCACTTCCCAAGTGACTAACTCATCTGGGCTGGAGAAATAGAGCCTGAAATGTTGGGATTGAAGTGAGAGGAAATCAGCCCGACGGCCTGGGCTTGGCATTGTAACAGTGCACAACCTTCTGTTGTTCCTGGAACCACTCAAGCTTATAATGAATGGAGTACCAGTGATTGGAAACGGTCGCCCTAGATGATATTTCCGCAAGTTGTTTTCCTTCTACAACTTGGTAATGGATTTTGCTAACTTCAACAGTATGGTTGAAGTGTCTCTTGATTTTATTTGCTATTGTCCCCTCTGAATCCAGCCATGTCCAGTTATCATGTCATTTTTTTTTCAACACTGAAAATAGACTACTCTCAAAAGTCTTACATGTTTTCCTTGGAGGGTTACATGACCCTTAGCAAACAAACAAACTGAAGAGCCATGCTGCCTTTTCTGAAGAAATTGAGAATTTTTTTTTGCTGTTATTTCTTTTGAATGAGTTAAGTTTCTAAATCTGCAGCTTAGGTTCAGTGAATTCTGCAGAGGTCAGAAGAGAGTAAAGAATGTTTGACAGGCTTTGGGCATGAGGAAAATGGAACCATGTGAGGTTGATCTGTTATGGTGTAGCAATATCTAGATGGTTAGGTGAAGGGTAAGACAGAAAGGTCCAATTTGTGAATGGAAAGTCATAAATCTCTGAGACTCTCATATCAGAGCCCCTAGCTCTTTATAAAGACCATCTCTGCTAACTGGAAGAAAAGCTCCAAAAACCTATGAGGTTTAGTCTTCACGTCCTTGTGGTGAGGTAAAAATTAAAGCATAGCTTGTGCTGGCTACTCATCTAAGCACATTATCTACAATGTTCTATTTAAATTTAACAAAATTTCTATGAGGTATGCAGCAAAATACTATAATTGTATTTTTAAAAGTGAGGACACCAAGGGAATAGATACTTGGTCAAAGGTAATAGTTAATAAAGGTAGAGTTAAAGCTGGGTAGTTTGGCCCTAATGCCCATACTTTTGATGACTGTGATATAACGAAGACATTTGACATATTGCTAAGTATAGAATGATCATTTAGTAACAGGAGATTTCAACATGCACTTATAATATGGATTATTTATATATTTAAATAGATATTATCATATATATTTTCAAGGTTCATTTTTGGATCTCTGTGCAAGAATCAACAATCTTATATTGACTAAAAAATTAAGAAGCTTAATTCGTGGATCATCATTGATAGCTATAAGTGACCAAACTGATTTAGGAAGACTGATTCACCTCTAAATACTGAACATCAAAGTAAAGTAATGATTGAATATAGTGATATTAAGAGACTGTATAGAGTTATCACAGATATTGAGTTGGGATCTTTTCACTTCCCATTTGTTCTTGAGGATATGATTTTTCTCTCTTAGAAAGAAGAGAAAATAAAGTTATTTTAATTTTCACTATTATTCTCTCATTTCATTGTGTTATAAATTGGTCTAGCATTATGCTTCTTTTCTCTTTGATGCTGCACATCAATATTGTATTTCAGATAGTCAGTCTTTCAGAGTTTGAGGTTCTGTGCTATGGGTGCTATATGAGCACGGTTCTGACTGTTATGCATGCATAGATTCCCTTTCTCCATCTCCATAAACATAAACTTTCCATGAACAAGAAGATGGCTACAGTCTATCTTGACAACAGAGCTTCAGAATTAACCACAGGTCCTTCTACATGCCTCAAATTAACGCCACCCTATTTACCCATTCCTCAGATATGTGAAGATATAATCATAATGAGTAAACCTTAATATAAAATTTAAAATAGCTAGCCTTTTTTCCAGAATTCAATCCAATTGAATATTTGTCTTCACATTAAAGTAATCTATGACTATCAGCAACATCCCCGACCTTGGTCAACTCTCTCCTGTACATGAGCGTTCATATTTTCAAACTTGCCTTGTTTACCCAGTCTTTATAACTCTGACTCTCCTTTATCAGTGACACATCTGAGACATGTCCTCCTTATCAATGGACTTTATTCATCTACTTCCAAAGTTATGTTTCCAAAATAGAAGTTATCCTATGATGATTCTCTATAGCTTATATCAAATACAATTTTTAGTAAAACTTCAGTTGCATAAATATATATGATTTTAATTCATTATTAAGAATATAGTGAGTTAGGGGCTTGAGAGATGGCTTAGCAGTTAAGGCATTTGCCTGCAAAGCCAAAAGATCCCAGTTTGACTCTCCACAACCCATGTAAGCCAGATGCACAAGGGGACGCATGCATCTGGCGTTCATCTGCAGTGGCTGGAGGCCCTGGCGTGCCTATTTTCTCTCTCTCTCTCTCTCTCTCTCTCTGCCTCTTTCTCTCTCTCAAATAAATAAATATTTTTTTTTTTGGTTTTTCGAGGTAGGGTCTCACTCTAGTTCAGGCTGACCTGGAATTCACTATGTAGTCTCAGGGTGGCCTCGAACTCATGGCGATCCTCCTACCTCTGCCTCTGAGTGCTGGGATTAAAGGCATGCGCCACCACGCCTGGCAAATAAAATATTTTTTTAAAAGAATATAGTGAGACACATATAACACAAGGTAACTGAACTGCAAAGCATTTATATATTATAAAGTTCTACCATTGTTACTCAGTTTGCATTGTAGATTTTAAAGTTGGTTTATAAATGAGCTATACAGTTGTCATTTGATTAGTTTCTTAGGCTACCTTGTTTTCAGGGAGATTCATTTTATTTTTATTTTCATGTAATTCTGTTAGCTGGTTTTGAGTCCCACTGCAATATTTTGGAGAGCATTAAAACACATCAAGGCTTTGGAGATAGTTCAGTCAAGAAAGTGTTTGCCTTGCAAGCTTGTGGACCTGAGTTTGATCACTAGAATCTATGGAAAGATAAAGAGAGAGGGTGGGAAGGAAGGAGAGAAGGAAGAAGGAGGGATATAAGGAAGGAAAGAAGAAAGGAAGGGAAGGAGAGAGGGAGGGAGGGAGGAAAGAAGAAAGGGAGGGAGGGAGGGAGGGAGGGAGGAAGGAAGGAAGGAAGGAAGGAAGGAAGGAAGGAAGGAAGGAAGGAAGGAAGGAAGGAAGGGTAGAAAGAAGAAAAAGAAAGAATGAAATCTAGGCATGGTTGGCACAGATTCTAGTCCCAGCAAGAATGAGGTGGAGACCAGGCCAATAGGGGGTTTTAGGCCCATGAGTTACCGTGTGTCAATAAGCAGGGCGTCAGTGACTGGGACGCAACACCCCAGGCTGGCCTCTGGCCTTTGCAATACATGCACATACACATACATACAGAATAACTATACAATGCTTTGTTATTAAATTTTTAAGTCACTGCTTTTCTTTTCCCTCAGAATTACCTAAATTCAAAAGTCTGATTTCCTTTTGCTCTCCTGTATCTAAATCATAATCAATGATGCTATGCATGAAGTATTTTTGTAACTGGGCTTACTAAAGTGTTCAATAAACTAACCAATGAGCAAGGTAACAAATCAACAACTGAAGATGAGTAATTCCCCTAACTGGAGGCAGCCTCTGGACATGGGAACTCAGTGCTCTTGACATTCTTGAACTCGCATGTGAAAGCCAAATCCATACGGTGAATAAACCAAGTTTAGAAACCAAAGCCTGACATTCTGCAAATCCAGCATACTGGGAAAAGCTATTGTTTTTGATTGAAGAAATGAAATTTAAGTTGATTACTCAAACAGACTGACATTCATCTGCATCAACATGATAAATCTACACTAGCCCAAGGCCTAATATCACGTTCATTGGCAAATAGTTTCAGTGTGAAATTAATAAGTTGTTTTCCTTTCTTCAACATGGGCAATAGGCACTTTTTGGTTTTACTTACACATTATCTATTCCAGCTTATACATATTTACATTTTTCAATGTAATAATAACACTGCGGCACCGATACATTTTTTCCATGTGAGATAATTGCATAAATTAAGTTAGTCCAATACTTACACCTAGCCTGAGTTCAAAACAATTTTTAATGTTTTGATTATAAGCAAGTAAATGAGCATATGTCCAATTACATTTTGGGTGCAATAGCTTTAGCCACCACATTTTGGCATTATATTTTATTAGCTAAAAGTTCACATATGGTTTCCATGTCTCCAAGCTGTCTTTAAGGATACAAGAGTTGTATAACTGTGTTGTTTTCTTTCCCCCTCTCTCCCCAGTCCCTCCCAATGACTTGCATATGCTCCCTCATAGAAGTACCTCTCTTAGTTTTAAAGGGTGCATGTGAAAATCTGAAAATTTGCTGATGCTTTGAAGAAACGATGAAAGACCTGCTTTCTACCCTCAAGTTGTTACTGAACACCAAAATGTCCCCTGTCGCAGGGCAAGTATTTGTGTACACATAAATAAGGCCTACAATGGTGGTGTTTGGCAGATATTTTACTCTGGGCTGGTAGCATTCTCACATTGCTATAACCCCTTCTCTCCTCAGGACCCTCCTCAGTAGCTAAAGGCTGAAGGAAGGAGGAAGCTAAGTGAATATTTCAGGTGAAAATGTCTAAAACGCTGCTCTGCAGTGAAGGATGGGGGAGGAGAAAGAACACATTCATATCCCGTTGATTGTGGCACACACTGAACTTCTGTGGTTCCAGAAACTGTGGGACCTGAATAGTGTGGCCAAAGACAACGTAGAGACAAGACAGCTTTTCTGAACAACTATTTGCAACTAGTGACTTGTGGCTTTTTGTTCTAGCACTTTAAGAGCCTTAGATGAACCAAAACTCTGTTTCATTTACCTTGCCTATATGTTAGGAATGATATATACAGTTTGCCATTTGTAAATAGAATACATTAGTGATTTGCAGAGATTTCTGAAGCATCCCTCAGGTAGACTTCAAGTCCAGTACACATTTAGCTGTCAAAGAAGGCAATGGCATCCTGAACTAGTCAATCCTGTCCACTGCTGAGCTGTGTAAGTGCTTAGTGTCAACAAGTGCATGTTATTGCAATGCACTGACTCCTGCATCTCACAACTATAATAAAAAGACTCACTTTATCTTTTTGGAAAGTCATTTTTGCAACACATTACCAATAAAAATTTAGGAGATTCAAATTTATAGTTGAGCCCTATATAATAATCTCTTTTCAATCTGACAATCTGATGAAGAGATTATATTTGCAGTGTCTGGAAGCTAAGATTAATAATGTCTAGCCAGGAAGATACACACACTAAACAATATTGTGCCTAATGACTTAACTGCCCATGTCATATAGTCAGAGGCCTAGAAAAACTATGATGAGGGTAAACTGTGTTTGATATGTCATGGTCCTGGGTTGGAGGAATGGCTTAGTGGTTAAGGCAACTGCCTGCAAAGCCAAAGGACCCAGGTACAATTCCCCAGATGCACAAGGTGGCACATTACATAGAGTACATTTGCAGCAGCTAGAGGCCCTGGTGCTTGCTTTCTCCCTCTCTTTCCCTCCCTCCCCTCCCTCCATCCCTCCTCTCCCTCCTTCCATCCCTTCTTCCCTCCTTCCATCCTTCTTTCTCTCTCTCCCTCTCAAATAAATAAATTAAATTAAAATATTTTAAAAATGTCATTGTCCTTACTTCAGATCTCTCTGATAGTGCACTACTTTTGGACTGCCCATCTTTCTATTTGTATTGCTTTTACTATTGTTTAGGGATAATACACAGGAAGGATGCTTCTTGTAATAGTGTTGAAGACAGGAAAATCAAGTTTTGAGATACTACTTTGCTTCTTAAATGCTCCACATGTGTGTTCTAGTAAAATATCAGTAGTTTCATCCTTTTGATAAAATCTGTAGTTTGCCCTAAGCCACATAACTCATGAGTGACCAACTGAATTTTACCTCAACTCCTTAATAGAACATTAAGGAAGAGTAATATCAAAATTCAACATTTCCCTTGGTTCTACAGTGAGTTCAAGACCATCATAGGCTACATGAGACCCTGTCTCGAAAAATATGTAAAAATTCAAATATATATGTGTGTGTGTATATGTGTGTGTGTGTGTGTTTCCCTTTATTTTTATATTATCATATTTTTAAACTTTGTTTTCTTTTGCTTTTTAATGATTTTTTAATCCATACAGAGTATTTTGGCATATATGTGCCATATATATATGAGATATATATCACATTGAAAGGCATTATCCTATCAACATTTGAGCACTTGATTCAGAAAGTATGCTTCATTAGTCATATTGAAAATTTTCCTTGGAATGCATTTTTAAAAAGATATAATGTTTAATTACAATATAATTTGATGAAGCTTAAAGGTTATGAAATTATACAACAAAAGTACACTTTTAGTCTCACAACTCTTGGTTCTCCTCCTAAGACCACAGATGTCTCACTTCCCACCACCATCTTGTGAGCACAGACACCAGCACTGGACATGCCCATCTGCCCTTCCTTAGACATGCTCTGACTGTCTCCTCTTCTTTGTAATGGAAGATAATTCATTCTGGGAAGAGCAAAAATGTATTCAGATGAATGATGTCAGTTCAAGGTAATTTGCCATTTGGTCAGATGCTCAGTGTGTTTCAGAACATTGAGAAAACAAGCAGGAGTAGACTGTTGGGGTTTCAAGAATGCTGTTTATAAAAGTGCAGGAGGTGCAGTTCCTCTCTTTTTGCCTGAAATACCAACATGGTGTTGGAACTGGAACATCTGTCTTATAATAATAGGTGTCAAACTACCAAATGAGAATTAATGACAGTAAAAAGCTTGGATCCTGGCTGACATAATGATACCAGTCAGTCAGTATCACCCCACTGTCTTAAGGTTAAAATATAAAATTTCTAAGTTAAGTTTCATCCTTTTCAAAGCAACATAATGTTCCATTTCATGGATATACTTTGTTTCTGTAAACCATTAATGTGCATTTGAGTTGTTTCAATGATGCCATTAAACATAACTATGATGAATATACAAGTAAATGTCATTCTATGCACATCCTCACAGTGGCTTTCTGGAAGCAGAAGTTGGTGAAAAGGTGCATAGGTTTAAAATGTTTAATGGCTGCTGTGTTGCTTATCATTTCTGATATCAATTCACAAATGAGCCAATTTCTTCATGTCCTTATGAATGTATACCAGACTCATATTTTGTTTGCTAAACTGAATGGCAACAAGTCTTATCTCAATACAGTTTCATTAAATTTCTTTAATCATACATAAATTTGAAAATTACTCATTCCCCATCAAGCGATTTACTTTCCTCTATAATTTTGTGATCCTTTGTTCCAACTTCATGGCATTGTTATATGTAATTATTCAAAAAATCAAAATATTATTAAAATTAAGCTAAGTGTTGTGGTGCATGCTTGTAATTGCAGAACCTGAAAGATGGAAACAGAAGGATCAAAATTCAACATTGCCCTTGGTTTTACAGTGAATTCAAGACCAGCCTATGTGACCTGAGACCCTGTTGCAAAAAATATGTAAAAATCCCAAAAGGTACACACATATGTAATATATATATATATATATATATATATATATATATATATATATATATGTATATGTATATTGTTTCCCTTTAATTTTTGGGGTTTTTTTTGTTGTTTTGTTTTGTTTTTTGGTTTTCCAAGATAGGGTCTCACTCTGGCCCAGGCTGACCTGGAATTCACTATGTATTCTCAGGGTGGCCTTGAACTCATAGCAATCCTCCTACCTCTGCCACCCGAGTGCTGGGATTAAAGACATGAGCCACCATGCCTGACTTTCCCTTTATTTTTATATCAGCAGATTATAAGCTTTATTTTCTTTTACTTTGTAATGTTTTTTAATCCATGCAGACCGCTTTGGCATATATGCAATTAAATTTAGTTTTTTTTAGTGCCTTCTAATCTATATTTTAGTTGCAAAACTTTTCACACTTCGATAACAAAACCGTGTTGCTATGACTTGAATCACTTGACCCACTTTGGGATTGATGTTGGCACAGCGTGTGAGGTAGGGAGTCAACTTTATCTTCTACCAGATGTTTCCTCAGTTGTGCCAGTGTATCTGTGGAATAAATCATCCTTCCATTTAAAATGCATCTTTATCATAGACACCGTGTCTGAGTACATTTGAGTCTATTTATGGCCATTTCCATCTATTGCATTAATCAATTGCCTAGCCCCTTGCCAGTTCCCATTTTAATTATTGTAGTATTATAATGTAGCTTCACCTTGAGCTGCTCCATCCTCAACACATTCATCTTCCAGCATCATCCTTATTCCACTTGCTAATTCACTTTTCCACATGAATTTTAGAGACATGTCTGCTTCAAAATATGTCCTCTTGAAAATCTAAATACTTTGGCTAATTAAGGAAAAAGATACTTTTTAAAGATGATGCCTATTGTAAAACATTATGTGAGTTCATTTAAATTTTTTTCTTTGCTAATGTTTCAGATTTTCTTCTAGTAGGTTTTATGCATTGTCTATTAATTTATTCTTTTATAGTCCTTTCTACATGTGATTTCTAATACAACAAGCATTATCCATTTCGCCTCTTAACATGCCTTTGCACATAAACACACACACACACACACACACACACACACACACATGTTAGCATGCTAACATTTTCCCCCAACAAATTTACTAAATGCATTAATTGCTTATGATGATTCTTATTTCATTTTCTTGAGCTTTCTAACTAAACAGATGAATTATTAGCAAACAATAATCATAAATTTAAGCTATTCTTTCATTTTTGTCTAATTGCAGTTGGTACAGAGTTCAAATTCAAGGGATGGAAAGATGGCTCATCTAACCTGTGAGATGCAATATGGTGAAGGAAAGACACCAGGGTCTTTTGCTACTGTAAACAAATGCCAGATGCATATGCAATTTTGTGTCTGGTTTTAAGTGGATTCTGGCAACTTGAATAGTAGCTAGCATGCTTTGCAATTAAGCACCTTTAAAATACTGAGCTATCTCCCCAGGCCAGCTTTTGGGAAATTCTGTCTCTACCTCTCTTCTCACCATAGGTGCAGATAGAAGACCTCCACAGCTTCTGGGTTACAATGTAATCGGGGATCTGAACCCGGGTACTTGTTAGAGTTGTACAGTGAGTACTTCACCCACTCAGCCATATCTCCAGCCCTCAATAACTTTTATAATTTAGTGAACTTTAGATCTCATTGTCAAATGTTGACATGTTCTGCACTATTTGTCACATATCATGTTTGATTTTCAGAAGGGAGAGACAAAAATACATGAAAGAAGCCATCCTATAAGAAGAATAAAACATATGAAATAATAAAATGAGATCAAAGATTATAAAGTCAATTTACTGTGATGAATAGCTTACCTATTTGAAATGCTGATCTCAAAACTAATTTCACAGCAAATTCTTTGCTTATAAAAAGAAAGAAAGAAAGAAACATGTCATGGCTAATAATTGCTGAAAAACTGTGGAGACTGGCACTTCCAAATGCCTGGCAGATTATTAAGCCAATTTTTATTGAGTCCACTCTAGCTGTTGGAGGTTCTGTGATTCCCAACTGTTTCACATCAGCGAATGAAAACAAGGAGGGCCAAGCCAAGACCACATTGGTGACTGCCAGCCCCTTTATATGCCAAACATGAAAGCAACAAGTCCAGATGCTTTGATCCTCGCATATTTGGACTCAGCCCAAACTTAAAGAAAAAAAGCCCAACTTGTGTTAGGACAACATACATTATAACTAGAAATCAATCAATAGCACTGTGACCTTCAAACTCAGTAAATGTTTGGAGTTGGTTTCAGAGCATGTAATCTAAATTGGGGATTGGAACTTGGAACCAGTCCTAAGCTAACAGGCAAAAAAATGTATATTTTTTAAATGTAGAGATTAAAGGAAGCAACATATGAAGTTTTAATTTATGTGTATGTATGCATGTACAAGTACATATATAATCATAAAGAATGTACTCTAATTTAAAAGACTTGAAATGGTATGGAAAAGAAACCCACTACCACAATGAAAACTTCTTTTCCTGCATATAATTAAGAGAGAAAACTGGATTGTGGCAGAAAAGTATATTGGAAGGAAATTATGAGCTTTCTCCCAATTTAGAGTAAGAGAATAATGAGATAATAAAAGAGGTGAGTCACTTGGTTGCTAGGACACTATCCTGACTTGTAGCAGCACTCAGTGGATGCCAACTTATGAAACAACTGGCCAGGGCCTTGGCAGGACTATGAGCCTAACACAGGTATGCTGGAGAACTGGCAATGGCAGCGCTTAGCTAAGGAGCGGGTGGCCAAGCTGATGTGGGCACAAGTAAAGTCGCTGCCCTAACTCTCATATTCTAATCTCTGTCTGTGATCAGGGGAGTTACTTTGAAAATAATCTTCTGAAACGAAAAAAAAAAAAAGAATCAGATTTTATTTTTAAAAAAACTTAGAAGTTTGAGATTCTGGTACCAGAAGTAATTGAAGATAATTTTATATAATCATTTTATTTGTTTTTAAATTTTGAAATAGTGATTTGACTGCATTGTCACATAATTTCTGTCTAGACAACATTGTATTCAAACGAGCCTTTTTTTTTTTTTTTTGTATTGTAAGGTTTTGGAATCATTCCTGGCACCAAACAGGCTAGTCTACACAAAAGCAAATTTATAGTAATGCTGATTAAACTTCAAGAAACTATCATTAAAATTTCTCCATTTTTTTCTTGATTTTGTTTTGAGACACACTGTTGTCAGAATAGTAAATAAGTGGTGATGATAATATTTAGTAATCTCCTCTGACATGTTAGAAAGACAAAGATAGTCTAACATTGTCAACCCCCACCCTGCACCCCAAGAACTGGAGAAGTCAATTGATGGAAAATCTGGTCTCAGCCTGCAAAACAAAATGCTCTTCCCTGCAACATGAGCTGACCAAAGTTGTCTCACAGGATCTCCAAGAAAGGTGGGTCTCAGAAGGCGATTGTCATGCTTTCATTGTGCTGTGTTATTCTGATGTGTTTGTGTGTCTAAAAGTGTGACAGGGCACAAGGCAGGCTCTTGGTGTATTTAGATAAGAGCAAGGTAAGGCATATGATCAGAAACTAGCCTGCCTACAAAACAGCCCTTTACCCAAATGCTGAGGATAACTTGATTCAGAATTCATAACTTTGACTTGACAGCCTGGGATCTGTGTTCTGTAATATTTCTTAGGTTGATACATGTTCACTTCTTTGTACATGTATTCTATAATCACAGAGGGATTCTTTTACTCTGAGGCACAAGTTTGTCAGGTTTATTTCTAAAGATACACATGGAGAGTAAACAGAAGCCTGCATCTATTCATGCATTAAAAATTGCTTTTGGTTGAGCCCTTGAGACTTGTGAGAGTCTGAGTTAAAGGCTGACGTGTATTTTCTGTTCCTCAGGCATGTTGTCCATGCCTTTTGGAGACAGGATCTAGGGCTCCCAAATTGGGCTAGGCTGGCTGGCCAGCAAGCCCAGGGATCTGCTTGTGTCAGTCTTCTAAAAACTGGGATTATAGGCATGTGGCACCACTCTCTGCAATATTTGTGGGTAGTGGGCATTGAACTCAGGTCATCATGCTGGCAGTGCAAGTACTTTATCCACTGAGCAATCTCTAGACCCTGAAAAGGATTTTCAAAAGTAGAAAATAGTAGTAGAAAAGTCAAGGTCTTTGGAGTAAGAAATTTTAACTTAATCCTAGCCTCTTCACTTACTAAGAATGTAACAAATCGCTTATTCTCACTACAATCCAGCTTCACCATTTGGGGGGCTTTTGTTTTGTATTTTGTTGTATGGGGGATTGATCTCAGGACACTGTGTGCTGAGGCATGCACTCAACCTCTGAGTTGAATTTCTTCCCTCATTGTTTTTGAATTGGAATGAGAATACTATTATGCCAAACTACTGCAATCATTGAGAACTGAGAGGGAAATGGGAACAGCTGACAACTCTGAATCCTGAAAAGTTCCATCACAGATATTAAGAGGAGAGAATGCTTTATTACTAAGGACTTTTCCATCCATTTCTGGAGGCATGATATCTTTACATCAAATGCTTTGGGTACTACTTACAAGAAGTTTTACTGTCATAGAAATTAATTCACAAAGGATATTAAGCAGATCAATGGCAAACAGAGGCTTCAAGAATGGGTGAGATTTCAATAGGCCAAAACACATAGGGGTTCTGTGTAATAATATGAAAGAAGAAATATAAAATATAAAATACTCACATGAAAACATTGTTTATTGTAAGAGTTTGCCTAAAACAATTTTAGATAAAGTAAGAACCAAAATACAGATTTTTGCTTCTTTCTAATATTTTATAAATAATTTTAAAAGCTAATGCAACTCTGCCCTGCCAGAATACAAGTAAAAGATGTATGTCTAAAAGTAGAGAATATGGGAGATGTGAACAGGAAATTTCTGTTCCAACTTCTCTAGTCCTAGCTGGCCAAGTAGGGAAATGACAACCAAGGCAAAATATGGTGATATATTTCTGAAACATTTCTTGGCTTCAATTTGGGCTTGGAATAACCTTAGAGGGTATTTTGGATGGTGTATCTGGACTACTTTGGTTGGCACCTATGTTGTTGTTCTGATGTAAGGTGAGCCATTCTGTCTTGTCAGAATGAGGCAAATCTAGGTATCAGGCATATTTCCAGGAGCACAGGAGGGTTTGAAAGACAGTCAGAAGTAGAGGAGAATGCTTGAATTTTGTACTCCACACCAACTCTGGAGTCCATACATGTTACCATAGGCATCTCAGGCCTTGGATCTACACACCAAGGAAAAATCTGAAGATGGGATCATGTGTTACGTCCTATGACTATTTTGGCCATAAACTTCTCAAACAGGTTAATTCAAGCAAATAGAAGGGATAAAGGCAAGAAAGACCCAGATGTAAAAATGTAAGACTAAAAATACAGCCTCAACATGAACCCTATCAAGAGATCTGTAAAGACCTGTTGTCTCCACTATTTCCTCACTCTCTTTCAGTTCCTTAGATTTCTGTGGCAAAGGCCTTTATCTTCTTTTCCTTCTGGTTCTCTTTTACTTTCTTTCATACTTTCTTCTTTGTAAGAAATTCTATGAATATAATATCCGAGTTCATATGCCATACCCAGAACATGTGAAACCCTTGCAGATAGATCCAAATTGAACACATATTGGACCACAAACAGTATCTTAGCCATTTCAAAGACTGAATTCATTTAAAATACATCACTGTCCACAACAGCACAAAGCTAAATATCAATAATAAAAATGATTCCAAGTCCTCAAATATTTGAAAACTAAAAACATACTCATATATAACTCATGGGTAAAAGAAAAAATCACAAAGAAAATTAAGAATTAATTTAACAATTATAAGACTATAACAATCAAAACAATGAAATACATCAACTAAAGTCATTCTTAAAGAATATACCAATTATGTGTGTGTGCGTTAGAAATGAAGGTTGAAAATTATCCAAATATCAACCTCAAAAAGTTAATAAAAGTGAACAATGAAACCTAAAGAAAATGGAAATCATATAGACATGATAGTACGAATTAATGAAATAGAAAACAAATGTACAATACAGAAATTCAGCAAAAGCAGACATTATTAACTAGACACCACTAAAAAATATAAAAAGAGAGAAAAAAGAGGGGAGCTTTAATTAGCATTGTCATAAATTAAAATGGTAATGATGACATAAGAACCTTGTAATGATGCAAAGGAAAATAAAATATTATCATCTATTTCATGACACTAATAGGCAATAAACAGGCAAATACACAGGAAAAGCCTTTGAACACTAGGGACTTGGATAAGTGTCTCTTAAAGTCCCATGGACCCTTCTCTTCCTCACTGTCATTTCCAATCATTGAGATTCTTGCCAAACCTTACTATAGATACTAGGTCCCAAACCCTCAAGGACAATTGACAACCCCCAAATTGTCTCAGGTAAAATGCTGAGAATAGAGAGCTAACAGTGTCCCTAATTAATTGTTAGTTTAATATTAACATACCCTAAGGAATATATTTTTGAATCCATGTTTTATGTGTATCCAACAGAATCTTCTAAGGATCTTTAATACTTCAGTTGACACACAGATACCAGTAGGAAAGCCCTTACCAGCTACTGCACAATTTTTGCTACAATATTATTTATGAAGACATTTTAGAGGGTAAAACACAATAAAGTAAGTGAATTTTACTTTGAATGATTTGATGAATGGAAGAACTGAGGAAAGAGGGAGTTAAGGGTCATTCACTCTCTGAGATAGGTAAGCTGTTAATCATCCCAGCATTCAGCAGTTCCATAGTCTGGGAGAATGCACAGCAAGTGGAAATGCCACAGCCTTGCTGAGGGTGAGCCTGTATGTGTCCTCAAAGGAAAAAGGGGGAAGGTCTTGTGTCCAACCACAGGTCCTCTTGTTGCCTTGCCATCTCTTTCTTCAACTTTTTCCCTGGTTTCTCTATTTCTCTCCCATCTCTGTAGAAAAGATTTATTTCTTATTTCCATCTTCATACTGTCTCCAACACAATGTTTTCTACATCCTTCCTAGAGTGCCAAACTTACAGACAATTCCATGAAATCTCTAAACTTGGATCCTCTATTAAAGTCAAGACATGAACAGAACCATCATCACACATTCTCTTTATCATAATGTCCAGGGTCTATAATGTGTGACACAAACATTCTACCCTTCACCCCCATTATGACAGCATCCATTGTCCTTAATTAAAACTTCCCCACTGTGCAATTGGAGTCCCAGTATCTTGTAGAAATGTCACATGTCATGGCCTTCAAGTGGTCTCTGATGCTTTGATTCACATTCACACATTTTGTTCCCAAAGATGCCCTTTCTTCCTCACTCAATCTTTCACTGTTAACCTCAAGTTCTAACTAATTTGCATTTTTATCTGAAAAACATTTCTATATCAATTAGCTTCACTATGCTATAGATTCACAATGACTTGCTCCTTTTCTAAGTCAGTATTCTCATCTCACAGATATTTCTTATCATGAAGTTAATTTGATTTTCCACTGGGTTAGGGTGATAAGCACTACCTTTAGTCTGCCCTGTTTCTTCACCTCTTAGTGTACACTTTGTATAGTATCACGGATGAACTTTTGAGCTTTAACACATTCTCTCTTGCACACCCTAATCCTTTACTTGTCATTTCAGACTGAGTAGACAGCAGGATTCTTTGGAATATCAAGCCAAGTCTTTAGCACCACACAGACATTATTATCCTATTGTATTAGGATGTCTAATATATGGTTTCACAAAAAGATGGTATCTTTGACACTAAATTTATGATGTGAAAGTTGAAATAATATAGGGAAGTGTATTTGTTGCCTTGAAGTATATTTTAAGTCAACTTTGAATAACAGCAGCCTGTGTATATTTAATAATCCTGACTAAATATGGCATTGAAAATGTTTTTGAGAAAAATACATTCCCACCAATTTCTGTCTTTTGTGTGTAGGGTTTAAGGGCAAAAGGCAACTGCCACAAAATTATAGTCAAAGGGAACGTCGAACACAAAACAGTGCTAGAAGCTTCCATCAGCTGTTGTGCAAAATTGCTTGGGCCCACGATTGATAAGATGTGTTTAGGGAAACAATGAGTGGCTTCCATGGATAATTTTATCCACATGGTTATGCATGGAAACAAGAACAGATTAGGAAAATTTAGGATATACATGTAGAAATTTCAAGTGATGAAACCTGAGTTATTCAACCAAGTTATTCAACAGCAACAACAAAAAACTCCTAATTCACTGAGAATTTTTGATTCATGTATAAATCCAATAGTTAAAAATATAAGCTAAACAAATTAACATAGTTTTTTATGATCCAGATACTATGTCATTTGATCATAGCCTGATCTTGTTTTGGAATATATTTAGGTGGAAAATGGTTTCACTAGGTCAGTAAGTAAACAATAAACAGATATCACTTTCATTTCAAGTCTTAAGTGTTTGTTTGTTTTATGCTATTTTAGAATTCTTACTTATGTTTTATGAGTAGTATTGCTGGTGCTAAGGGTCAAATCTAGGGCTTCTCTCGTGCTAAGAAGTATATCCTCTACTACTCATTTTTAACCTCATCCCCTAGCAATTGATTTCACAAGATAGGTTGTGTTCGTATATCACATTCTGCACTGCTTTCTTAGAAAAGTAATGAACCATGTAACAAAGAGAATCAAAACACAGGAAATACCATCTTTTGTGAAAGTGAAGTCACTGCTAACTTGAGAAGAGAGAAAACAGGCATTAACCTGAATTCATACGGGAAAAAATGAAAGCTGTGTTGTTTATAAGCCTCTTTTTACAAGAATATTTAGCAGATGGCTAGGATAGGAAGCAAAATGTGATCATTCCCTTGAATGAACTGCACACACTTAGGAGGTAGCAGCAATGTCAGACCATGTTCAAGTGAAAGAAAGAATACAGTGTTTTTCCTTCCAGTGTTCAGTTTTCCTATGAAGAAGGACTTATCAAGCAATCAGTGACTGAGTCTGCTCAGACATTAGGTGCTCATGTTGCTATATTTATCCAGGATCTAAAACGTTCTTTTGTTTGCTGTTTTAACAAGGTGGGTTTAAGGCTACCAGGTCAATCCCATTGGGCATCAAGAGACAAATTTACTTAAATTACCCCAGAAGTTTTAGGTTTCATTTTTGTTTTGCTTTTGTATTTTTTTGAGGTAGTATCTCACTGTAACCCAAGCTTACCTGGAACTCACTATTTGGCCTAAGCTGACTTGAATTCACTTCAATCTTCCTACCTCAACCTCCTAAGTGCTGGGACTAAAACATGAGCCACTGTGCCCAGCTTCATTTTAAATTCGGAATTTTAATTTGATGGTAATTCTGCATTATTAATAAATTTAGCTTTATTTGGGGAAATAAAATAACCTTTATATTAGTAAAAATAATTCTGATTAAAAAGCATACACTCCAGTCTAAAGAAGTAAAGACATGATTCTTGTCAACATAAACTTGACACTATTGCTTTATAATGGGATGGACTTTTCTTCTTTTATAAGGTTACCCTTAAAAAGGTCATCGAAGCCAGTTACATACCACAGCTCATCCAACATGAATGTTTTGATTGAATACATATATATATATATATAATTTATTTATTTATTTGAGAGAAAAAGAGGCAGAGAGAAAGATAAGAAAGAAAGAAAGAAAGAAAGAAAGAAAGAAAGAAAGAAAGAAAGAAAGAAAGAAAGAAGGAAAGAAAGGAGAAAGCCAGGACCTCCAGCCACTGAAAATGCACTCCAGATGCATGTGCCACCTTATGCATATGGCTTACATGGGGCCTGGGGAATAGAACATGGATCTTTTGGTTTTGCAGGCAAATGCTTAACTGCAAAGCCAACTCTACAGCCTGAATAATATATTTTTTAAATTTATTTATTTATTTATTTATTTATTTATTTATTTATTTATTTGCAAGGAGAGAGAGAGAGAGATTATGCCAGGGCCTCCAGCCACTGCAAACAAACTCCAAATTCACATGGTACTTTGTGTATCAGCTTTACACTGTTACTGGAGAATCAATTCTAGGTTGTCAAGCTTTGCAGGCAAGTGCCTTAACCACTGAGCAATTTCCGTAGTTCTGAATAAATATATTTAACAGAAGCAATGTGTATCAGGGATTATCTGGTAGTATCCCTTCTTGTTTAATTTTTTTTCCATTACTGACAATGTGTGATGTATCTGAAATAGTAGTTGATACCTTCAACTAATTTTTTTCTTTTTTTGCATGCAGCTTCATTCACTCATCACTAAAAGCTAATAAAGCACTGAGTGTTTGTGGAGCAAATGCTATGTGCTCAGTTTTCTGTTGCTTTAAATGAGATGATGAAGAATGCACCACTAGCCTTAAAGAGGTCACAATTCATGGAAAGAAAACCAGCACACACAGAGAGGTACCTTTGACTAGATCAAATTCAATCAAACACTTAGGGTTTTCCTGCTGTTATGCTCTTTCATGTACTCTTCTGCTGCACTGTGTTTTCTATATGTATACATGCGTGCATGTGTATATGCATGCTCATGTGGGTATGGGTGCATGTGTCCGTGTAGGTAACTGTGTACATGTATGTGCATGTGTGTGGAGATGGATGGCAGTGATCTTCCTCAATCCTATGTTTTGTTTTGCTTAGAGAAAGTTTCTCATTGAACCAAGGACTCATCAATTTTGCTAAACTAGATAGCCAGCAAGACCCAGAGATTGATATCGTCTTTGCCTTCTCAGCTCTGGGATTCAGGTCATTTTATATGGGGGCTAGGGATCTGAACTCCACATTTGCTTGACAGCACTTTATCCACTAAACCCTCTACACAGCCCCTGGCTGCACCTTTTCTTGTAGAACTTTATACTATTTATTTTCTACCTGGCTTTTCAATTTTTCCCATGAAAATCTTTGGCCAATAGAACCAAATCTGATTTTTTTTTCTAGCCCAATAAATACCCACCCATTCATGGATGACTTGTTGAAGAAATGGATATATTCTGGCTAATAAAGGATGAATTACATATTTGTCTTTCCACCCATTCAGGTGAATTTATACACACTAGCTAATATAACTTAGACAGAAAGAAAAAGCTTCATGCAAATTGAATACCAGGAATAATGCAACAGAATTTAGTGTATAAACAAAGACGTTTTTGGACCCAAGTGTGATATGTCAAGAGCAGACAGGCTATTAGCCACAGTGATGGAAGGGAGGATAGAACCATCAAATTGATACCAAATACAGAGCCTAACAAAGGAAGCAATGAATTCTGTATCTTTCTAATTTGCAAGTTCCATAGAAAATTTGCATGATGTTTTGTGCTTATCTGCAATAGTGCCTAGGTGCGGGTTTTGTAGGTGAATCAGCATTACTGGAAAGAACATTGCTACACTCAAAATTCCTACCTGTATAAGTCACTTATTATCTCTGACCCTCATTTTCTTCAACCACACAATATGGTGGTGCTATTGAACTTTTGGTATCCTGTGAAAGAGGACACAGAATAGGTACTTACTGCTGTTGCGAGGGGGGTATAATTAGAGTGACTGGACCCCTGGAAATAAGAAAGTGAATACTTCCTAGAAATCAAAGATGATCTGGTTTTTTATCTCTTGCCTAGTTCCCTAGACCTGTTTTTCCACAAACAACCAGGACCCCTCCTGGAAGGGAGATCTTTCATAGGTAAACATTGTGGTTAATCAAGTTTAGCCTGTGGAATTTGCTGCCAGGGCTACCCTCTTCCTGAGACAGCCCCTAGCCCTAACCAACCAGCAGTCCGTCTGGTTCACCTGAGCCAGGAGACAACCCATCACTACAAGGTTATAAATACCTTTGCAAGGGGATGGCAGGCTCTCTGACCACTCGGGTACTTGCAGCTGGGAGTAAGTTTTTCCCTTGGTGGGGAGGTCCCCCAGCCCTTACTCTCCACATGGAGTTTTTTATCCCTTTCAGCTCCTCACATGACACGCGCTCCTTGAACTTTCTTTTCTCTCTTTTCTTTCCACTGTTTTTCTAGGCCCTTCACATGGTATCTCTAGCCACATGGGTGCCTTTCCTTGCCTCTGTACTTCCCTTAATAAATACATTAATTTAATAATTATCCTTCTCAGCCATTTTATTCGATTCATTGATTAAAATTAAAAACAAACTTAGGGTTTAGCATTCAAGGACTCCCCTGGGAGCCTAACACCTAACAATCATACACAGTATCTGACACACATTAGTTAACTGCCTCAAGATTAAGCATCAGTGAGTATTTGGTGTTTTTCTAAAGAGAGGAATTAGATGTCATTGGGATAGAGGAAGAAGAGAAAGAGGAAAGAAAAGACACAAAAAGCAAACAGCATAGGACATTGATCAAGGTCAAGGTAGTCTACAAGGAACTCAGCATGCTCTCAGCTTGCTCTGAGAGGTTCCAGGAGACTAGGCTGAAAAGATGAGCCTCTAAAATAAAGGAGTCAGCAGCTCATGCTCGTGGTAATATAAAGCACCCCACAAAATGAACCAGTTCTATCTTTCATATGAACAGTTCTTACTACTCTGCATAGCTATAAGGTATAAGGAACAATGACTGTAATTGCTGTTAAAATTTCATGCTTCTAGCAATCATTTGGCAGAATTACTTATGAAAAAAATGATGACTTAAGCACTGGCCTAATCTATTGGAACCATCCAAGTAAGAAAAGCACTAGACAAAGTGCAGCTACTAACATCCCATATCTGTAAGATCGACCATTCATTGCTGGCCCTTCCTGTCTTCTTTTAGAGTTCCTCATACTCAAAGATTAAAAAGCCAAGAGCTCATAGAAGGAAGTCTTTCTGATTTCTCAGAATATGAAACATAAAATAAAGTAAAATCTACCATGTTAAGACACATTTGGTTGAAGAAAACCCAGGTTAAGTACACTTGTACTTGATAATTATACTCAAGTATCTATTGACATGTGTTCATGAATTTAAATGGGAAAAGTGCATGGCACTCAAGCCAGCTTCCACCCAAAGTGCTTTTCATTCCTGACAGGAGCCATTTAGACCAGAGAGGATTTTATGCATGGTTTCATGGTAAACATCACCTTCCTCAGAATTCCCCTCAACACAATTCTTTAAGAATCCAACTGCAAATGAATTGGAATTGAACTATAAGTTAAAGCCTGTTCAGTTTAGAAATTTATCAGCCTTAAGACAGGTACCTGGAACAGATGCTATGTAAAATTCATGCCCTGTTCAATACATCTATGGACCTCTCAGTTCCAATAATCTAATTAGTAGAACAAGGTTGTGATTATGTAAGGGGAGACTCACATATCAAAGCATTGAGTAAATCAAGATTAAGGTAATTTATGTCTGTGGTTGCATGGATAACTCCATCTTGGTGTCCTTTCAGTCTTCCTAGTTCTTCATGCATGTGTGTTTATGTAAAATTTCTACATGTTTAATAGTTTACCTATTTATATTTTACCTATTTCATGTTTTCTTCTATGGTTTTATTTCATAATTATTTAAGTTCATAATTGCTTTTTCACAGTTTCTGTTATAATTGTTGAGAGTTTTTGAACCAACTCATAATTCAGACTTTTAATCACTCCTCTTGGCATTACTAATCAGTCTGAAATATGATGATACTAAAATCCCTTTTAACCCCCTGGCATGTTGAATGATGATGCTTTAACAGACAGAGCTCTGCTCAGTGCACTGCCTTGTCTCCAACAGTTGGAGAAGAAATGTTTAAATATCAAACAGATTTCAAGGTGGTTTATGATATTCCTAGACCATATATTTAAAGAAGATAGACCCTATTTTTCTTATTTCCTTCCTTTCTTCTAATGTCATCCTTTAAAGATGTTTGGACCTCATTTCACAACAAGAACTCAAAGCTGTAGTTTTTTCTTTCTTTTTTGCTCTCAAACTCAATTTTTTTTTCTGTTTTGTGTAATAGTTCTCTCTGATGTCAAGTTTAAGCAAACAATAAACAGAGAAGGTCCAAGTCCATTAATCACTTGATTCTATACAGAGTACATTCATAAGCCTAAGAATATATCTCTACCTACATTGAAGGGCCATCAGTAATTAATAAATCTTACCTCATTCACAGCGCAAAACTAAAATTCATTTCAGAGAATTCATGGCATACATTTATGGGAAGTATTAAATAATGATAAAAAACATTTTGGAGGCAAGAATGAATGCATAACATTTTTGATGGTTAATGGACAGGTTAGAACCAAGTGTTAAAGTTTTGTAAGAAGAAGTACAGATAGCTCCAAGTTTTAAAATCAATCAATCACCAAAAGGATATTACCACTACAAAAAAAAAAAAGTGACACCTCTTACTGTTACTGATGTATCTTTATGGTTTTAATTTACATTAGGGAGAGGGACCTTGCTAAATTTTCTCCAATTGCTCTTAAAATTAAACCCTCCAGAGACCATTCCTTAACAACTCTTTAGGGTCATTCCAAAACAAGGCTGTTATGGAGATTAATACTCTTTGATTCTGAGCCAAAAGCATGGTTTTCAGATGTTACAATTACCTGTTCAGCTTCTCAGGGCAATTATTTGAAAGGAGTGAATGCTCTGGCTACAGTTGCCTCTGTGGGAGCCACAGTAATTGCCATTCATCAGGGCAGCAACCTGCTGAGGGCATCAATTCATAAACTCTGAGCCATCAATAAGCTGGAACCTGGGCCCCTAGTGCCAACATTCTTCACACAATGAAATATTATTACTGGCAATTAGGTAAACAATGAACCAACCAGGAAATGGAAGAGAAGTTGCCAATGACTACATTAGTACTTCATCCACAGATGTCTTAATTCTTTTCCTGTAAGAGAAACACCTTGAGAATAACTGTATGTCACCCGGAACCAACTAGTTCAAAAAGTTTCA
This sequence comes from Orientallactaga sibirica, assembly GCA_036365145.1. Lineage (NCBI taxonomy): Eukaryota > Metazoa > Chordata > Mammalia > Rodentia > Dipodidae > Orientallactaga > Orientallactaga sibirica. Next base: position 15,919,900 of record JAEOAD010000008.1, read on the forward strand.
CAGACCAGACATGAAGGAAAAAGGAAATATTGACACCTGGGTTTGGCGCTCAATCAGGAAATGTGGTGAGCAGTATAATAAGCCTTCCTATACTAAACATACATGGGCATCATGGAACATCTTTATAGATAGCTGGTTTGGAATGAAATGGATGGAGAAGCGTGCCATGCTATTGATTCAGCAAAGCTACTTCCCCAGCTATTTTGAGCTATTCAACAATGTGCAGGGAATTTTTGTTCAGGTAAGCCAACAATTTGTGCCATACGTGAGTTTTAAAAACTTAATATATATATCATGAAATTTGATCACCATATTAGTGAAAAAATAAGATTATTTTGTAAATTTGTATTTATTTATTTGCAAGCAGAGAAAGAGTATGGGTTCATCAGGGCCTCTTGGCACTGGAAACAAACTCCAGATATATATCCCACTTGGTATATCTGGCTTCATGTGGGTACTGGAGAATTGAACTTGTGCTTAACCTGCTGGCTTTGCAAGCAAGTGCCTTTAACCACTTGAGCTATTGCCCTATTCTGTATGGTGTTGTTTAAATGTAGGGAGGGGTTAGAGCATCCAAGATGTCACATGTTCTTCAGGTCACTGAGGTTCTTTCCATTGGGGCTTTGCCTGCTCTGCTCTGTGTCCTGTTTTTGTCAGCCTCTCCCTTCTGGGGTGCTCCCACAGTTAACTGTAGATTTTAAGGTCAGCATTGGGACGTAGGCAGTCTTAATAAACTAATCTCAGCCACTCATCTGGAATACACCAATTAAAGAAACAAGTAATAGTGAAAAGGAGAGAAAGACTTTTTCAATATGACCATATTAAAAAGGACAAGTAGGTGGACCATAAGTCCATCTTCAGGACACTAACATACCCATTAGGTTTAGATAGAGGGCAAGAGGTATATATAAACAAGTAGTCTTTGTCAGGTGAGTAGTAGGAAGTAGGCAGTTATAGAGTGACTAGACCCCTGAAAGTAAAAAGACAGAAAAGTCTGCACTCACTGGAAATCAAATAGGATCTGACTTTTCATCTCTTGCCGAGACCTGTTTTTCCACAAACAATATGGAGCCCTACTGGAAGGGAGGTCGTTCATAGGATTTATACATTGTGGTTTGTCAAGCTCAGGCCCCAGAACTTGTTCTCAGGGCTAGCCTTTTCATGAAACCAGCTGTCCCTCTGGTTCACCTGAGCCAGAAGACAGGGCCCACCACTATAAGGTTATAAATACCTTTGCAAGGGGAGGGCACACTCTCTGAGCTGACTGACCACTGGCGAACTTCCAGGTACTGGTGAGTTTCTCCTCTGCTGGGCCTTACCAGCCCAGGCCCAGTGGGGCCAACAGAGGAGAAAGCCCCCTAGCCCTTACCCTCCACATGGGCTCTTTATCCCCCTCCAGCTCTCCACAGGACAGGAGCTCCTTAAATTTTCTTTTTTTCTTTTCAGTTTTGCCACAGTTTTCCCAGACCCTCCATGTGGGATCTCTAGCCACATGGCTTTCCTTGGCTCTGTACTTCCCTCAATAAATAGAATAATTTAATAACTATCCTTCTCGGTCATTTTTTATTCAATTCTTTGATTAAAACTAGAAACAAACCTAGAGTTTGGACTTCAAGCACTTTCCTGGACCGTAAGAACCCCATTTCAGGACTATCATCTCACCCATCATCCACACAGCATTCTCTAGACTTCAGTCTGTCCTGCAAGGAGGGCTAGTTAAATGTCAGAGTTGTCTTCCTGGAAGGCCAGTTCCTCCTCTGGCTGGCATCAGGATTCATCCTTTCCCTTCCCCCAGAATGCAATTACTGGGAATGTTCCCATTTCTTGGGATTTGAACAATCTATTTTCAAAAGGTGGGACACAATGGTCTCTAGTGTATTTTCTTTCCTGCCAGGAAGTTTCCATCTTAGTCTATTTCCATCTTACCCAAAACCTATTGCTAAAGCATTGAGACCAAGTCTTGGTGGTATTCCTCTCACAGATTTCTAACTCCAGAGAAAACAAAAGCAACAACCAGGAAGTGGGGCAGGGCTTGAAGTAGGTCTTGCCCCAGATACCTCAGCTAAAGACCATGGAATGAAACCCAAGGCAGCAGCAGCAGCCTCAGACAAATACAGAGACAGGGCTGTAAAGCATATTTAAACCTGAAAACACAATTGTCAAGCCACATGACTAGTGAGTGGATACATGATGGATGTGTGGGATGCTTTTGGAAGTGAAAAAGAAAGTAAGTCCAAATCAGATAATTTTAGTCCTTTGTCTGGGTAACTTGGAATTGATGAGTCCCTCATATCCATTTGTATTGTTTATACGCAAATAAATAACACTGCTGAAAGCTGTTTGATGGGATGAGTACACTGCCACAACAAAACAAAACAAAAATTCCATGGGAGCAGAAGTGGGTAATGATAAGGAAATTTTAAGAGAGCACTAGAGAAATAATGTGGAGTAGGGTGAGTTCATAAGGTACTGCAATGTACCTTAGGTCTGGAAATACTTTTGTCTTGTAAATCATATATATATATATATATATATATATATATATATATATATATATAATGACTCATAAGTTTATTAAACTCAACTCATATATATAACAAGTTTAGGAACAATTAAATATAGTCCTGAAAGAAAGGAGGAAGTGGAAGCCTAGTGGTCAGAGTCTAGCTGGAAAACAAGAAGTCTTTGTTTATGTGTGTGTGTGTTCATCACTGTAAGTCCCATTTGTGTTCTTGGGCATCTGGGAAGAACAGCAAATGACTTTTCTTCTCACCCCTCATTGAAAACAAAGCAAAAGTACAACTACTGACATATAATTTTTTTTTGGTTTGTTTTTCAAGGTAGGGTCTCACTCTAGCTCAGGCTGACCTGTAATTCACTATGTAGTCTCAGGGCAGCCTCGAACTCAAGGTGATCCTCCTACCTCTGCCTCCAGAGTTCTGGGATTAAAGGCATGCACCACCACGCCCAGCTTGACATTTAAGTTTTATATGCTTTGTAACACTTATTTTGCAAGCACTTCTTTTATTGTTGTAAGCTTGCATGTTTCTCTTATTTATCCGGTTTTCAGCTTACAATTTATATGGTGAGATATATATGTATAATTGCATGTCTTTTAAAATTATGTCAGAGAGATATTTAAAAATTCCAAGTCAGAACAAACCCTAACACAAGCTATAAAGCTGTTCTATATTACCTTTGTTTAGAAAAGGAACCTGGACTACCCATTAAGTCAAACCGAGGATCCCTTGACACCGGTGCTTAAAAGATATTCAATAAACAGAAATACTTCCAGGCTTGCTCCTGCACTTACAGATATGAATAATTCTTTGACTTATGAGAAGAAATAAATATTTTAAAATAACTATCAAATAAAATACCAGGTTCAGGAATGGCTTGCTATAGTCCGTGCCTAAAATTAGGCAAGTAAACAAATTATGACAAGAATTATTTTAGAATTTGAATAACCACATTGGGATTAATAAAAATTTGCACAAGAAGATGAATAAGAAGATGGAATCTCACCTTTTAATCTAATCATTAATATCTTACATTCACTCTTGATTATAGTATATAGCCTAGAAGTGAAATGCACAATTTAAAATTTTCTTTGTTCATATGCAACTCTTGTTGTTGTATGTATATGAAATGTAACCTGATCAATAATTTTCCTTCCTGGTCTTCATAAAACTCTAAATGGGAGCTGGGGAGATGGTTCATTGTGAAAAGTGCTTGCCAGGACAGCGTTAGTACCTAAATTCAGCTCCCCAGATATCATGTAGAGCCTGATATGCTATCATGTGTCTGTGATCCTAGCATGCCTATGGGAGATGGGAGGAGGAGACAGGGAGCTCATGACACTCACCGTGGCAAACAACAAAAGAACAAAATAAAGAGAGGACTGACGCCCAAGGTTGTCCTCTGACTTCCACACATGCATCATGATACACACATGCCCACACTCACTTACACACAGAGAGAGAGAAGGGACAGATTTAAAAATCCTGAATGGCAGATGCTTAAGAGACAGTACGATAGTAAGTTACATTTGAGTTTAAGTTGTTTTGTTTATTCAGGAGTTCCTGGGGCACTTAATATCACTAGAGTAAAATTTGGAACGACTCACAGTTGTTTTATATTATTGTCTGTTGTTCTGAAGGCCACTTTGACTGAAGTACATGGTAAAGATTTGGTATGTAGCAATAATAGCATATGGCATGAGGTATTTAACACAACTCTTGAGAGCTAATAGCAATCTTTAATCCAAGATACAATAGACCAATGGGCATAACAATTGATAAAATATGAGTTTTTTTTCCCACTGAACTAATAAAAGTGTGTGTATATGTGTGCGTGTGCATGCATGCATGTGTGTGTTCATCTAGTGATACATGCTGAAGACTTCTAGGTTCAGAAGCACAGATTGTGTATTGTGTTTTTAAATAAACCTGTTAATAGTTATTCTAATTGTTACACATTCTTTATGTAAAGAGAAGTGTTTTGAAATATATTCCTGACTCAGTAAGATAATGTTCAGCTCTAACCTATTGTCTTATCATCAGGAACACTGTGGTGACTATATGTCACAAGGTTGGTAAGCAAAATTAACTACTGACAAAGCATTTACAATATTATGAGAACAAATAACAATCCTCTACAGAAACTTGAAAGGCAGTACAAGTAATGTCTAAGTGAGTCAAGCCATTAGTAATTGAAAAATAGATATTAAAATAAATGTTGAATATCCCAGGAAAACCCTGTTTTTTTTTTTTTATCAAACTCAAAACCAGAGACTTTAGTAACTATCAGCAAATTTATTATAGACACAAATTTAATTTTATTGTAATAAAGACATAAATATTTTTTCTTTGTTAGGCAAACAGGGTAACAGAGTCTCATTATAAAGTCAAGGTTGGCCTCAAACTAGCAATCCTCCTGGCACAGCTTCCTGATTTCTAAGATAATAGGAACAGAACTTCATGCATGATTTTATAAATATGATTTCTCTCTGTCCTCTCCCCTCTCTCTCTCTCTCTCTCTCTAGACAATTTAGTGCCTTACATTTATTAAGGTTGGTGTTAGCAACTTCAGAAAAATTTAATTGAGTGATTTGGCAATTCATAGTCCATGAATTTAATTATACTGTGTGAATTTAATTATACTGTATTCACTATGTATTGAGGACTTTGTGGCCTGTGATAACTTATTTGATATGGTATGCTCTTTCGGTTTCTCAAAATATAATCACCAGCTGCCAGACTCTTTCAACCCATCTATGTGAACAAGGGTAAATGAATAAAAGAAGCAAGTTGCTACCTTGTGACCAAGAGGATCAGGCCAAGGAACTCCATACTCCATATCAGTCAGAAAAGACTATTAAACAAACCAGACCTACAACAGCATTGTGAGCAAATTAGTCAACTCAACAATGCCGTACTTCTGAACTTCTAACATAAGACAAACAATTTTGCATTCATTATTACTTTAGCTAGCTTAAGTTTACATTTTAGGTTACCTTAAAAAATAAATGTATATTTTCATTAATACCAAAATAATACTCGGGCAAAAGGAAATAAAGAAGCATCAGAGATTATTCAAATTGTAGTTTCTCATGGAACAAGCCAAGTTATTGATAGTTTTAACCAAGTTATTCAAATGTGGATGTTAGGATAAATAGAAATGGTGAAAAAAAATCAAAGCTATTAAACAATGAAAACTGTCTCCTAATATAATCACAAACAGAAATCCTAGGTTCCCATGCTGTTGCAATTGTACAGCCTTGGGCTTCTTCTACAATAGTTGAGGTTTACTGAGCTGTATTGTATGAGTCAAGTAATTTGCTGTCTCCAAAGCTAAGAATGTGATTTCTTTGTGTCACCAACAATTGAACCTGCCACTTAGGTTTGTTTATTTCTACATGACCACCTCAGAACAAAGAGATCATCATTTTAGCCCATTTAAAATGTTAACAGTCACTCAGTGATTGGCCAAGCTCACCAGAGAAGATTTTTCTTTACATCGTCATTTATCTCATCCAGTTAATGGGTAATTCCTTCTGCTTTTATAATTTCTAAGCTAATTACAACCATACTATTTCCTTTAAGGATAACCCTTTGTGGTTGACTGGTGACATGTACAATATTCAGTTTCTGACTTTGTTCTCTGTTCTCCAATAAAGTATTTAAGTAAGTGTGTTGTTTAAAAGGTACTTAGTGCTAAGTGATATATCTCTATCACCAACTCAAAGACTCAGGGAATATTGAGCAAGGGGAACAGAAAGAATGTAAGAGCCAGAAGATGGGAGGAACACTTAGGAAATCTGTCTTCTGGACATGTAATGGCTGTTGTATTCACAATCTCACAGCAACCGTCATTACCTGTATAAGGCCTGCACAATATTGGGCCCATTAACATTCATTCATAGATGATGGAGTGCAAAAAAAAAAAAAACTTTAAAGTAAAAAGAGTGACTAGTATGAAAGAAAAAAGGGTTCAGTGGAAGGGAGATGGGGAAGGGACGGACAAAAGAAGATAATAAGTGAGGATTTTGATCAAAATACATTTTATATGTATAAAATTTTCATTGACAAGTGCAATAAAAATGGGAAGAGATGGTTTAGCAGTTAGGGGTACTTCCTGTGTAAATAAGGAGAGCTTAAGAGGATGTGAAAGTGCCTGACCTTGAATCTCCAGGTCCCACATAAAGAGGTGGGTATGGCCGTGTGTGGTTGTAACCCCAGTCCCACAAAGGGAGCAAAGAGACCACAGAACCGTCTTGGCTTGCAAAACACAGCAAGCTCCAGGGTTATCAGAAGAAGATCCTAGCTCTGATAGAAGGGGAACAAGAATACTGGAATGGGACACCCAGCTCTGACCACTGCAGGAGAATGCCCTCTCCCACCATAGGCATGCACACGGGGTGCCACAGGGGCACAGAGATGTGTACACCACACACACCACATTATACACACACATACACACAATCAAGCAAAAAAAGAAAAAATAGGGTATTATGGAACCAGGCACACTGGATTGGAAACTTAGATGTTGTTTACAAGGTGTCAGGCAAGTACCATGGGCCGTAACTACTCTCTGTGCATGAATAACTGCATTTGCAATATGCACAATCTACCTCACTGGCTTGTCAGGGGGACTCCATGAGTACACATACAAAACTGTTAGAATGAGACCCACACAATAATAATGCACAACAATGTTCTTCACTCACTCCTTCCTACAGTCAACAAATAACTCTGACATTCACATATGGGCATGGGTACTATCCAGGGTCTGAGGAGAATATAAAGACAAAACCCCATTTCTTTCTTCAAGAAGTTAAGTATTGAGCTGGGCATGGTGGTGCACGCCTTTAATCCCAGCACTTGGGATGCAGAGGTAGGAGGATTGCCATGAGTTCGAGGCCATCGTGAGACTACGTAGAGAATTCCAGGTCAGCCTGGGCTAGAGTGAAACCCTACCTCAATAAATAAATAAATAAATAAATAAATAAATAAATAAATAAATAAATAAATAGGGTCGGGCGTGGTGGCTCACACCTTTAATCCCAGCACTCTGGAGGCAGAGTTAGGAGCATCACTGTGAGTTCAAGGCCACCCTGAGACTACATCATGAATTCCAGGTCAGCCTGGGCTACAGTGAGACCCTACCTCGAAAAACTGAAGAAATAAATAAATAAAAATAAAAAGTTAAGTATCTAGCCTCAGAAATTTCACACGCAAAAGTATCTACATTGTCAGATAGTATCGATGGGGAGGATGAGGAGCAAAGCAGCTTTTCTCCTGGCAGGTAGTTAGCTATTGATTGGCCCACAGAAATATAAATGTTGCCTACACGATCTGGAAGAATTAGAATTCACATCTGACACAGTGTCATCTAAGACGGCTACAGGCAACAACCTCTGAACTCCGATTCAGCAATAACAGCTTCCTGTTTCTTCCTCAGTTTCATGGGATTAGATTCCTGGCTGAGCCATTCCTGAGTCAGTGTTCCTCTTGGGCCCACCAGCCAATCAGGTTTCTCCCACACACCTGAGCCTGGTGATGAAGCTCTTTCCAATTGGATGTTTACTGCACATAAATGGGCGTGAAACATGTGTGTGGCCTTTCTGGGGTCTCTTAGCCTATATGATGGGGGTTTCTCAGTCTTACCTCTTCCTTCCCAGTCAGGCTGGAAAGAGGGAGAATTTCTTTTGGCTTGGGTATTTTTCTATTTTGCTTTCCCTTTTAATTCTTTTTAAAATACATTTTACAAGATATCCTCCTCTGAGTCTGTGTTCTCAATCCTTTGTTACCATAAACAAGAACCCAAGACTTGAGAGTTGTTGCTGTAGAAGTTCTAATCCCATAGAGCTTTCTCCACATAATATTCAGATCATAATGAGCATAATGAGTGAAGCATAAGACTTAAGTTCAATCCCCAGTACCAATGTAAAATCTGCTGATTGTGGTAACATATTCTGGAATCACAGCAGTAGAGATGGAAGAAGCAGATTGGCTACACAATCTAGCCTGACTGGTGAGCTCCAGGCCAATGAATGATGCTAGTTCAAAGGATTTAGATGGCATTCCTCGGAATTATACCTGTGTTCTTCTCTCTGGCCTTCACTCATGTGCACACACAGAGACATAAGCACTTCCACACACATATGCACCCACACACATATGAACATTTATACACACACACAATGTACACCAAACACACACACACAAGCACACACACACACACACACACACACACACATCATCATCATCATCATCTAAATATACTATGTATGGAACATGAAAGGCTATATCAATGCAAGTATTTTTTTTCCTATGCTTTTATAATCTTCAGTGATTTAGTGTTTCCCTGTTGCTATGAAAAATTCTTTTGTATTGGTTTGCTTACCTGTGGCCTGTGTTCATACTAACCCATATGGCCAAGCACACAATGTGAGGGCACTAAAGAGAGTGCCAAAATAAAGCATGGTGTGAACTTCATCCAGATCACTCACTGAATATACATGGCTGTATCATTCTTTGTGAATCACTGTGTAACATAATAATTTTTAATAAATCTATTATATCACATATCATGATCTATCTGATCTCTGAGTGAAGTATAGCTAATAAAATATTACTGATTTCAGAGAGCTTGCTGATTAAAATATAACTTCTGCTGACAGTGCATTTCTTCAGAAAATGGAAAATCATACAAACAAAATTCAAAAGTTCTGTCAGAGCAGTTGTTGAAAGATTTCTTCCATCTACTCCCTTTCAAAACTGCTGGATGCCTAATGTGGAAAGGTCAACATCCATCTTGCTGCCACCTGGAGAAATTCTAAAAGGAAGAAAAGAAGCAAAAGACATGAAGATACAGGGAAGAAACTGCCAGCACTCTCTTAACTCAGTTGGGTATACTGAATTTTCCCTTCCCAGTTCATGGACCTGTATATTCTTCTTGTTTAACACCAGATTTAGATAGGCATGCTGACACACATTCAGAACAAGGGTTATTGTTATTTAGCCTGCTATTATTACTGGATCTTGTGTTTATGAATCTTTCTAAAGCAAAGATTGTTTTTTTTATTTATTTATTTCTTTATTTATAGCACATTATAGTCCTTTATTCCCTCTCCCTATTCCTTTTTCCTTGGGGCCCTCCTTAGCGGGGTTAGGGGATTCATTGTGGGGTCATGAAGGTCTCAATCTCAATGGAAGAGTGGGGGGAACCTTGCCTCAGGATATTCCCACCCACTCTGTGGCTGTTATAATCTTTAGGCCCTCTCTTCCACAATGTTCCCTGAGCCATGGCAGGTCTGTTTGGAGTATGCTTTAATGTTGAGTTCCCTGTAGCCTTTGGATTTCTATAAAGCAGAGTTTTATTATTTGAATAGTTATGGAAGTGAAAATATCATCATTACCATCCACTCCATCCTCAACCCCCAACAGTGTCATTCACATTGGGTTTTACAGTTTACAAAGAATTTCCACCCCAGAACCCACATAGGCCAGGTACCCAAGGTGGCACATGCATCTGGAGTTCGTTTGCAATGGCTGGAGGCCCTGGCATGTCCAGTCTGTCTCTCTCTTTTAAATAAATAAAAACTTAGAAAACAAGCAGGGCATGGTGGCTCATGCCTTTAATCCCAGCACTTGGGAGTCAGAAGTAGGAGGATCACCGTGTGTTCGAGGCCACCCTGATACTACTTAGTGAATTCCAGGTCAGCCTGGGCTAGAGTGAAACCTTACCTCGAAAAACAAAACAAAACAAAATTAGAAAAGATTTACATCTTTTAAGTAACTTTTCTAGTTTAAATCATACACTAGATGAGATATGTTTCTAAAACTTAGGCATTCCATCATGAAAATAAGTGTATTGACTGTAACCAAAGATAGAACAGACCTACATTTACACCCACATCTTAAACAACTAAAAAAAATTTACATATATGTGTGTGTGTGCTCATGTGTGTGTGACTGGAAATTGCAATATGTATACAAATAACATCCAAAGGAAAATTTTATGATTGTGTGTGTATGCATATACATGCACACATACAGATACATATATCTCACAGTTTTGAGACACTGAAGAATGTGTAACACAGCACTGTGATCTCTGAGAGGAAGGAACAAACAAGGTGAAATGTACAATTGAATTTCACTGGCTTAATGCCTAGAGGCTATTTCCAGGCTGTAAATCAGAAAGAAAGCAACTCAAAAAGTGCTTTCTAGCTGCGGGAAGATAGAAAAACGTCCAGGGAGAACAACACAGCCAGAGCACGGTGGACTACCAGCAAAGAAAGAAAGTTATGAAAGAGCTAAAGGAGGCTATGCAGGAGCTATAGGAAGCTATACACAAGGTTTGAAACTCTTGCATGTTGAATGAATGTTAAGTGGTACATGGTGTCAGATGCTTACATCAATCTATACTCCTACAAGCTATAGTAGAAAGACCTTAACTTATGATGAAATGGTAGTATCTACAGGGAGTGTTGGTGATTGTCTTTAATCCCAGCACTTGGGAGACAGAGGTAGGATGATATCTGTGAGTTCGAGGCTAGCCTTGGACCATGGAGTAAGAGATCAGCATGGGCTAGTCTTAGACTCTACCTGGAAATTAAAAAAAGAAAAAGGTAGAATCTCTCTGAGATTATTCGTAGGTAGTGTGTAGGCTACATTATCCTTATGCCAAAGTAACATCTTCTTCCAATATAAAAATGTTTAAAAGTAAGTCTCATAAATAATCAATTGGTTTCCAAGTAATATAACTGTATAACAAAGCAAATCTTAAGACTATTTAAAGCCAGGCTTTGAATTATCTTATTTTAGAAAATTCATACTATGTAACATTCCATTAAAAATTACTAAGCATGGTTTAAAGAACCAGGAAAATGTCACTAGAGAGGGAGGAGGAAAACCTAGCAGACTAAAAAGTTCCAGATATGACAGAGATGAGGTAAATATTAACAATGTCAAGAGTACAGGACATAGCAGTGCTTCATATGTTGAACAAACTAGGCAATAGACCAATGGGGAAAAATTGAAAAAGAAAAAAAACTGGAACCTGTAATAAGGACAAACACAGTGAGCAGGAGTTAAGTGTACTGGAACATGTAAGCAGGTCAGGCACAGTGAGCCATGGTTAGGTGTACTGAATCCTGTAAGGAGGACAGACCAAGTGAGCAAGAGACAGGTATATTGGAACCTATAAGGAGGATAGACACAGTGAGCAGGAGTTAGGTGTACTAGAATGTATAAGGACAGACAGAGTAAGCAGGTTTCAGGTGTACTGGAACCAGTAAGGAGGACAGACACAGTGAGCAGGAGTTAGGTCTTCTGGACCTTGTAAGGAGGACAGACATAGTAAGCAGGAATTAGGTGTACAGGAACATGTAATGAAGACAGAAACAGTAAGCATCAGTTAGGTGTACTGGAACCTGTAAAGAGGACAAACCCAGTGAACAGAAATCAGGTGTACTGGAACCTGTAAGGAGGACAGACACAGAGAGCAGGAGATAGGTGTATTGGAACCTGTCATGAGGACTGAGCAGGAGATAGGTGTACTGGACCTGTAAGGAGGACAAAGTGAGCAAGAGTTGGGATACTGGAACCTCAAAGGAGGCTGGACACAGTGAGCAGGAGTGAAGAGGACTGGAACCTGTAAGGAGGATGGACACAGGGAGCAGGAGTTAGGTGTACCAGAACGTGTAAACAGGACAGACACAATGACCAGGAGTGAGGGGTACTTGAATGTATAAGGAGGACAGACACAGTGAGCAGGAAATAGGTGTACTTTAACCTGTAAACAGGACAGACACAGTGAGCAGGAGTTAGATGTGCTGGAGACATCCTGTCAAGATGGTATCTGTCTAAACATGCCCCACCTAGTGGGAAAGGAAAGGCAAGACCTTTAGGGTTCATTAGGGTGCGGAGGAGCAAAGTAGGGAATCCACTGATTCTTACACTGTCAGGGAGCCCACCAGTCCTCCAATCCCCTCAAACAGCTGTCCTAGCCGCAGTCCCAGGCACAGGTTCCTACTGCACAGGCTAAGTAGACCCAGGCCAGCAAGATAGCATTCCCCCACCCGAGGCTCCATCATGGAGTTCCACATGTGAGCTCTGTCCCCCACACCACCTCAGCCCCACCCTCTGTGCAGGGAACCGCCACAAAACTGGATAATATGGAGGAAATGGATGAAATCCTGGGCACATACCACCTACCAAAGCTAAACTCAGAGCATATTAATCTCCTAAACAAGCATATCACACCCATCGAGATTGGAAAGGTAATCAAACATCTCCCCAAAAAGAAGAGTACAGGACCAGATGGCTTATCAGCTGAATTCTATCAAACCTCCATGGAAGAACTGAAACCAATTTTTCTCAAATTGTGCCACACAATTGGAGAACAAGGAAAGATCTCCAACTCCTTCTATGAAGCTTGTATCACCCTAATACCAAAACCAGGCAGAGATGCCACAAGAAAACTGCAAGCATATTTCCCTGGTGAACTTAGACACAAAGATTCTGAACAAAATCCTTGCAAACCAAATTCAACAACACATCAAAAGCATTATCCACCCGGATCAAGTAGGCTTCATACCAGGAACACAGGGTTGGTTCAACATACAGAAATCCTTCAATGTAATAAACAACATAAATAACCTTAAACACAAGAAGACATGATCATTTTGATAGATGCAGAAAAGGCCTTTGATGAAATACATCACTTCATAATCAAAACATTGCAGAGAATAGGCATGGATGGTTTATATCTCAACATAATAAAGGCTATATATGAAGCTCCTAAAGCTCAAATAATAGTTAATGGGAGAGACGGGAGGAATTCCCATTGAGATCAGGAACAAGACAGGGGTGTCCACTCTCTCCTCTGCTCTTCAACATAGTGCTGGAAGTCCTACCTCAAGCAATAAGAAAGGAGAAAGAAATAAAAAGGATACAAATTGGAATGGAAGAATTTAAGTTAGCCCTTTGCACAGATGACATGATTCTATATACATAAGTGTCCTGAGAATCTCCACCTCAAAACTCTTAAAGGTGATTAATTTCCTTCAGCAAAGTAGCAGGATCCAAAATGAATGCACAAAAATAAGTAGCCTTTCTATATACAAAAGGCAAAGATACAGAGAAAGAAATAAGCAACATCACCCCATTTTCCATAATAAAATAAAATAAAATAAAATAAAATAAAATAAAATAAAATACCTTGGAATAACATTAACCAAGGAAGTAAAAGACCTATGCAATGAAAACATAGAAACACTCAAGAAATAAATTGAGGAAGACTTGAGAAAATGGGAAGACCTCCCATGCTCCTGGATAGGTAGGATTAACATTGTGAAAATGTCAATCTTACCAAAAGCAATTTGCAGATTTAATGCAATACCAGTAAAAATCCCAACTTCATTCTCCACAGAGATAGAAAAAATGATCTCAAAATTTATATGGAATGGCAGAAGGCCTCATATATTCCAGCATATCCTCAGCAAAAGAAACACATCTGGAGGGATCACCACACCTGATCTAAAGCTATACTACAAATATAGTAATAAAAACAACATGATGCTGGCATAAAAACAGGAATATGGAACAGAATTGAGGACCTGGACTTTGGGTCAAGTAACTACAGCTACTTGATATTTGACAAAGGCCCTAACAATGTAGACTGACAAAAAAAGATAGCATCTTCAACAAATGGTGCTGGACAAACAGGACAACCATATGTAGGAAAATGAAACTTGATCCACACATCTCACCATGCACAAAAATCAAGTCCAAATGGATCAAAGTCATCAATATAAGACCAGAAGAAAAAATAGGAGGAACTTTCCATGATATAGGAGTGGGAAATGACTTCCTGAACAAGACCCCAGTAGCTCAGGAAATTAAACAATCACTAAAGCATTGGGATCTCATGAAGCTGAAAAGTTTTTTCACAGACAAATATACAATAAGCAGAGCCAACAGATTACCCACAGAATGGGAGAACATTTTTGCCAGATATATAACTGACAGAGACCTAATTTCTAGAATCTATAAAGAACTCAAAAACCTAAACAATAAAAAGTCAAACAACCCACTCACAAAATGGGCCAGAGAACTGTACAGGGAGTTCTCAGAGGAAGAAATAGACATGGCAAACACACACTTAAGAAAATGTTCAACATCCCTAATCAACAGGGCAATGCAAATTAAAATAAATATGATATTCCACCTTATCCCAGGAGGAAAAGCTAACATCAATATATCTAATAAAAATAAGTGCTAGTGAGGTTGTGGAGAAATAGGAACCCTCATTCACTGTTGGTGGGAATGTAAGATGGTACAACCACTATTGAAATCAATATGGAGACTCCTAAAAAGGATGACTATAGTTACCAACAGATCCAGTTATTCCCTTACTGGGCATTTACCCTAAAAGCTCCAAGCCTCAAGAAAGATTTGCTCAACCATGTTTATAGCTGCTCAATTCATAATAGCTAAGAGCTGGAATCAACCTAGCTGTCCGTCATTAGACAAATGGATAACCAAGATGTGTTATATGTATACTATGGAATTCTATGCAGCAGTAAAGAAAAAGTGACACAATGAAATTTGAAGAAATATGGTCAAACTTGGAAGAGATCATTCTCTGTGAACTCACCCAATCACAGAAAGATAATCATCTCATGGTTTCACTCATCTGTGGCTCCTAATCTGCATCTGCATGAGATGCTGACATACCTGATAAGCATCTTGAGGACAGAACAATAGGGAGGGTGGGATGGGAGGGGAGGGTAAGGGTAGGGAGAACACAAAATGGGACCCAAATGGAAATGGTACCATAAAATCCTATATCCTGAAAGACAGACTAAAAGGTTGAACCTTCATCAGGTCCTTAGAGATAACACCTGAATCACAGGAACTTGGAGAGGGTATGATGAAGACTAACCTTAATCTTCTCCTGTTTCTCTCTATGTCTCTTTTCCCTATTCTTTCTCTTCTCTCTCTTTTATATTACCTATCTTTTTCTTCCTTCTTTTTCCTTGGCACTGGCCTGTAACTCCCAGACCAGCATGTGGTTAACTTCCACAATGAGCTGTTGATCAGAGAGACCTACAAGGGTTCCCAAAAGGAGACATATTTCTGTCAGAGTACTTGATGACCCACAAAAGGTTAATGGTAATACCCTACTGCTGAAGACACCATGCTATTGGTATGTAACATGGAGTGAACTGGCTGGTCCCAGAAGGGGCTACATGAGCAACTGGGGGAAAATGACCAACCTCTGTGCAAGCAACTCATGGTCTAAGCTATTCAGCCACAAACAACCTGATGTTATGCTCACAGAAGTGCAATAGCAGCACACAGCCCTGGTAGGTAACCAACTGCTCTTGATTTGTCTAACAGATCCACACAAAGGAATGAAAATCGTAGCTAGAACTGGGAAACAAGTCAGAACCATATCCAAAAATCAAGCCCACCCTCCACCTCCCACTAATTGTGGTCTACAGGAGGGCCTACAGCTATACAATTATTTCTAAAATAATAATGGTTATGCCATTTATCCAGTGCTGACTTCTCTCTCTGTGTTGGAGAGTTTGCTTCTCTTTTTCAGATGGATGCCAAACCTGAGGAAAGGATCCGCATATTGCACCTCACCAGGGTCCCAGCTGAAACCATAGAGTAATGGGGGAAATGAGCAAGAGTGCTGCTTTCTTGGTGAACCTGATACCAACACAAGGGTGAAGGAGAGAGACACAGAGAATACTCAATTCCTACTAAACCAGACATCCAGAGACACAGAGACTCCCAAGACTTCAACCTGAAGTAGACCTAAAACGAGCCCAATATGGCTCATGGAAATTCATGGAAGAAGGGGCGGGAAGACTGTTAGAGCCACAGGTTTGGTCATAATGCACAGAGACATTGCCTCTTCCACATAACTGATGGCTACCCACAATGCACAACTCACATTCCCCAACGAGGAGGGTCCCTTTGGAGTACAGAAGACAGGGGGAGGCTAACGATGGTACCATAAATGTATTCAAATCATATGCATAACTAATAAAAAATGGATTAATTTAGCCGGGCGTGGTGGTGCACGCCTTTAATCCCAGCACTCGGGAGGCAGAGGTAGGAGGATCGCCATGAGTTTGAGGCCATCCTGAGACTACAGAGTTAATTCCAGGTCAGCCTGGGCCGGAGTGAGACCCTACCGAAAAAAAAAAAAAAAAAAAAAAAAAAATGGATTAATTTTAAAAAGATGTACTGGAAACTGAGAGGAAGTCAAACACAGTGAGCAAGAGTTAGGTGTACTGGAACCTGTAAGGAGGACAGACACAGTGAACAGGAGAGAGGTGTACTGAAACCTGTAAGGAGGGCAGACAAAGTGAGCAGGAGTTAGATGTTCTGGAATCTGTAATGAGGACAGACACGGTGCGCAGGAGATAGGTGAACTGGAAACTGTAATGAGGACAGACACAGTGCGCAGGAGGTGGGTGTAGTGGAAACTGTAATGAGGACAGATATGGTGCAGGAGATGGGTGTACTGGAAACTGTAATAAGGACAGACACAGTGCAGGAGATGGGTGTACTGGAAACTGTAATGAGGACAGACACGGTGTGCAGGAGATGGGTGTACTGGAAACTATAATGAGGACAGACACGGTGTGCAGGAGATGGGTGTACTGGAAACTATAATGAGGACAGACACGGTGCGCAGGAGGTGGGTGAAGCGGAAATTGTAAAGAGGACAGACACCGTGCACAGGAGATGGGTGTACTGGAAACTGTAATGAGGACAGACACGGTGCGCAGGAGATGGGTGTACTGGAAACTGTGATGAGAACAGATACAGTGCAGGAGATGGATGTACTGGAAGCTTTAATGAGGACAGACACGGTGTGCGGGAGGTGGGTGTAGCGGAAATTGTAATGAGGACAGACACGGTGCGCAGGAGATGGGTGTACTGGAAACTGTAATGAGGACAGATACAGTGAACAGCTGTTCAGTGTACTGCAACCTGTAAGGAGGACAGACACAGTGAGCAGGAATTAGGTATACTGGAACCTGTAATAAGGACAGAAACAATGAGCAGGTATTTGGTGTTCTTGAACCTGTAATGAGAACAGAAACAATGAGCAGGTGATAGGTGTTCTAGAACCTGTAAGGAAGACAGACACAATGTGCAGGATTTAGGTGTACTGGGACCTCAGAGGAGGGCATACACAGTGATCAGGAGTTAGGTGTTCTGGAACATGTAATGGGAATAAACACAATGAGCAGGATTTAAGTGTACTAGAACTTGAAAGGAGGACAAACACAGTGAGCAGGAGATGGGTGTTCTGGGTCCTGTAATGAGGACAGATACAGTGAATAGGAGTTAGGAGTACTAAAACCAGTAAGGAAGACAGACACAGTAAGCAGGAGATGGGTGTACTAGAAGCTGTAAGGAGGATAGATACAGTGATCAGTAGATATGTGTACTGGAAACTGTAATAAGGATAGACACAGTGAGCAGGAATTATGTGGACTGAAAACTCTAAGGAGGAATGAAACAGTGAGTAGGAGATAGGTGCATTGGAACCTGGACGGAGGACAGACACAGTGAACAGGAGTTAGGTCTTCTTGAACCTGTAAGGAGTCCATATTGAATGAGTATGAGATATGTGTACTGGAACCTGTATGGAGGACAGACACAATGAGCAGGAGATGAGTGTAATGGAAGCTGGAAGGAGGACAGATATAGTGAGCAGGAATTAGGTATACTAGAAGCTGTAAGGAGGACAGACAAAGTGAACAGGTGTTAGATGTACTCAAACCTGTAAGAAGGACAAACACAGTGAGCCAGAGCTAGGTATACTGGAACCTGTGATGAGGATAGAAACAATGATCCAGTGTTTGGTGTTCTAGAAACTGAAAGGAGGACAGGCACAGTAAACAGGAGTTGGGTGTACTGGAACCTGTAATGAGGACAGAAACAATAAGCAGGAATTAAGTGTTCTAGAACCCGAAAGGAGAACAAAAACAATCAGCAGGATTTAGGTGTACTGGAACCTGTAATCAGAATACACAGTGAGCAGGAGATAAGTGTACTCAAACCTGTAATTAGGACAGACACAGAGAGCAGGAGTTAGTTTTAGTGGAACCTAAAAGGAGGACAGACACTCCTAAAAGGAGTTAGGTTACTGAAACCTATAATGGGGACAGACACAGAGAGCAGGAGTTAGTTGTACTGGAACCTTTAAGGAGGACAACACAAACAACATGGGTCAGGCGGAATTGAACCTGCAAGGAGGAAAGGAACAGTGAGCAGGAGATGGGTGAAAAGGAACCTGTAACAAGGACACAGACACAGCAAGCAGGTGTTAGGTGTACCGGAACCTGAAAGGAGGACAGACTCAGTTAGCAGGGGTTAGGAGTACTGGGACCTTCAAGGAAGACAGACATAATGAGGAAGAATTAGGTGTACTTTAACCTGTAAGAGAATGGACACAGTGAGCAGGAGTTAGGTGTCCTGGAACTTGTAATGAGGACAGAAACAATGAGCATGTGTTAGGGTTCTAGAACCTTTAAGGAGGACATACACTGTGAGCCAATGTTAGGTGTACTGAAACCTGTAATGGGGAGAAACCCAGTGAGCATATTTTAGTGTATTGGCTCTGTACTGAGTTCAGAAACAATGAGCAGATGTTTGGTGTTCTAGAACCTGTATTGAGGACACACAGGGAGCAGGAGGTAAGTTTACTGGAACGTGTAATTAGGATAGACAACGTAGGCAGCAGTTAGGTTTTGTGGAACCTGTAAGGGGGACAGACACAGTGAGCTGGAGTTAGATGCACTGGAACCTGTAAGAAGGAGAGACACCGTGAGCAGCAGTTATGTGTACTGGAACCTGTATTAGGAC
The DNA here is from genome assembly GCA_036365145.1 of Orientallactaga sibirica. NCBI lineage: Eukaryota > Metazoa > Chordata > Mammalia > Rodentia > Dipodidae > Orientallactaga > Orientallactaga sibirica. The sequence continues at coordinate 15,939,312 of JAEOAD010000008.1, forward strand.
AGAAACAAAGAAGAAGTATTAGGTGTTCTAGAACCTTTATGGAGGACAGAAGCAGTGAGCAGGCTGCACTTGTACTTGAACCTGTAAGCAGGAAACACAGTTAGCAGGAGATCTGTGTACTGGAAAGTGTAAGGAGGACAGACACAGTAAGCAGGAGTTAGGTGTACTTTAACCTGTAAGGAGAACAGACATAGTAAGCAGGAGTTAGGTTTACTGGAACCTGTAATGGGGATAGACACATTGGACAGGACTTAGGTGTTCTGGAAACTGTATGGAGGACAAACAAAATGAGCAGGAGATTGGTGTAATGGAACCTGTAATGGGTCAGACAAAGATAGTAGGTGTTAGGTGTACTAGAACCTGTATTGAGGATAGAAAAAAATGAGCAGGTGTTTGGCGTTCTAGATCATGTAAGGAGGACAGACATAGTGAGCAGGAGTTAGGTGTCCTGGAACCTGTATTGAGGACACACAGTGAGCAGGAGATAAGTGTATTGGAATTTGTAATTAGGGCAGACACTGTGAGCAGGAGTTAGGTTTAGTGGAACCTCTAAGGAGGGCCGACACGGTGAGCAGGAGATAGGTGTACTGGAATCTGTAATTAGGGCAGACACTGTGAGCAGGAGTTAGGTTTAGTGGAACCTGTAAAGAGGACAGACCCAGTGAGCTGTGTTAGGTGTGCTGGAAACTGAGTGGAGGACAGAATTATTGAGCAGGAGTTAGGTGTACTGGAACCTGTAAGGAGGATGGACACAGTGAGCAGGAGTTAGGTGTACTTGAAGCTGTAATGAGGACAGACACAGTGAGCAGGGGTTAGGTTTTCTGGAACATGGAAGGAGGGCAGACACTGTGAGTAGGAGTTAAGTGTACTAGAATCTGTAAGGTATACAGACATAGTGAGCAGGTGTTAGGTGTACTGGAACCTTTAAGGAGGATGGACACAGTGAGCAGGAGTTAGGTGTTCTGGAACTTGTAAGGACAACAGACACAAGGAGCAGTAGATCAGTGTACTGGAACCTGTAAGGAGGACAGACACAGTGAACACAATTTTGGTATACTTGAACCTGTAAGGAGGTCAGGCACAGTGAGCAGGAGATGGCTGTACTGGAACGTGTAATGAGGACAGAAACAATGAGCAGGTGTTAGGTATTCTAAACCTGTGAGGAGGACAGACACATTGAGCAGGATTTACCTGTACTGGAACCTGTAAGTAGGACACACAGTGAGCTGAGTTAGGTGTATTAGAACCTGTAATGGGGGCAGACACAGTGAGCAGGTCTTTGGTGTACTGGAACCTGTAAAGGAGGGCAGACACCGTGAGCAGGAATTAGGTGTACTGGAACTTATAAGGATGACAGACACAGTGAGCAGGACATAGGTGTAATACCTAAGTCTTCCCATCCATTTTCCATGACTACCCCTTTTTAAAAATTTTTTATTAGTTATGTATATAGTGTGTATACAGCTATGATAGTACCATCATTAGCCTTCTCACTGTCCTCCCCCCATGGGTATTGTGGGTCTTGCATTGTGGTGATAGCCATCAGTTATGGGGGGTGAGGCAAATGTCTCTGTGCCTAATGATCCAACTTATGGCTCTAACAATCTTTCTGACTTCCACAAATTTCCCTGAGCCATGTTGGGTTCATTTTAGAACTATTTCCTTGACAAGGTCTTGTGAGTCTCTGTGTCTCTGGATATCTCATTTGGTAGGAGTTGAGTGTTCTCTGTGTCTATCTCCTTCATCCTTGTGCTGATACCAGGTTCACCAAGAAAGCAGCACTCTTGCTCATTTCCCCTATAACTCTATGGCTTCAGCTGGTGCCCTGGTGAGGTGCATTGAGCTGATTCTCTCCTCAGGTTCTGCAAAGAGAAGCAAATTCTCCAATAGAGAGTGAGGTCAGTGCGTGATACATGGATAACCATTATTGTTTTAGAGAGAATTTATTAGGTGTAGGCCCTCTTGTATCCCACTATTGGTGGAAGCTTGATATTGGAGAGTGGGCTCATTTCTGGATATGATTCTGACTTGTTTCCCCATTCCACTGAGTGGATCCATTAGCCAAACCAAGAGCAATTGGTCACCCACCATGGCTGTGTGCCACTATTGCACTTGTGTAAGCATCACATCAGGTTGATTGTTGCTGAGTAGCTTAGACCATGAGTTGCTTAGACAGATGTTAGTCATTTTCCCCCAGTCACTCATGTAACACCTTCTGGTGCTAGACAAGCTAACTGTCTGAGGACTGACTCTATTCCAGATTCCATCCAGGTCACTCCATGTTTTGTCCCAACAGCATATGGTGTCTTTGGCAGTAGGGTCTTACCATTAACCTTTGGCGGGTCATTAAGTACTCTGCCAGAAATCTGTCTTCTTTTGGGAAACCTTGTAGGTCTCACTGATCAACATTTCATTGTGGATGTTAACCACATGCTGGTACTAGGAGGTACAGGTCAGTGCCAAGGGAAAAGAAGGAAGAAAAATATAGGTAATATGAAAGAGAAAGAGAAAGAAGATGGAGTGAGAGAGAGAGAGCGGAGAAGATTGAGGTTAGTCTTCTCGTGCTAACCTCTCCAGGCCCCTGTGATTCAGATGTTCTCTCTAAGCACCTGATGAAGGTTTGACCTTTTAGTACGTCTTTCAAGATATAGGATTTTATGGTACCATTTCCATTTGGGTCCAGTTTTTTGCCCCCCCCTTACCCTCCCCTCTTGCCCCACCATCCCTATTGTCCAGTCTTCAATATGTTTATTAGGTGTGTCAGCATCGCAGACAAATTCCGGGTAGGAACCACAAATGAGTGAGACCATGCGACGCTTATCTTTATGTGTTTGGGTGAATTCGATGAGAATGATCTGTTCCAATTTTGACCATTTTTCTTCAAATTTCATTGTGTCATTTTTCCTTGCAGCTATGCAGAATTCCATTGTGTAGATATAACACACGTTAGTTATCCATTTGTCTAATGATGGATATCTGGGTTGATTTAAGTTCTTAGCTATTATGAATTGAGCAGCTATGCCCTTTTTCTTAAACAATTACTGTGAGCAGGAAAGAGTGGCATTCTTACTAGTCAGTTCTTCCTTAGTATCCTTGATGCCCCAGGCCAGATCCTACCACTTCAAATAATAAAAATGATGATAATAATGATGATAATATAAATATAGTGTGTGCAAAATTTAAAATAAATATTTTGGCTGCAAATAAGATGATGATGATAATAAAAAATAAATATGGCATGTAAAATTTAAAATAATCTGATTGGTAACATATTAGTCATTGCACAAGAAAAGTGACAATAAAAACTATTAAAATTATATTAGAAACTATCAGCCCATAACAGTTAAACTATTCAAATTGCAACTCCTTAAGTAATATTGAGGGTGGCTAATGAGATTGTTCAGTCACAAATGTCTTAACCTTGCAAGCAAGAGGATCTGAGTTCAATCCTCAGAGGACATGTTAAAAAAAAAAAACAAAGTCAGATAGAGTAGCATGTACTTATAATCCTGTAATTGGAGAGGTAGATTCCTGGGGCTCATTGTCCAAACATCTAGTCCACTTAGGATGTTATAGACCAGTAAGATACCCTCTCTCAAAATTAGACGGACAGTATCTGAAGAATAACACTTGAGGTGCTCCTCTGTCTTCCACAGGCATGCAGACCTCAACCATATGAACATGTATACAACTGTACACACACACAAAATATAGAAACATATGAACATGGCTGGAGAGATTGCTTAGCAGTTAAGGCGCTTGCCTGCAAAGCTAAAGGATCCAGGTTTGATTCTCCAGGATGCACATAAGCAAGGTGCACAAGGGGACACATGCATCTGGAGTTCATTTGCAGTGGCTGAAGGCCCTGGCGGACCCATTCTCTCTGTCTGCCTTTTCTCTGTCTCCCTCTCAAATAAATTTAAAAAATGAACAAAATGGCATTGAGTGGTATCATATGTATGTCATTTGATGTAAAGAGGAGTGAGAGAAAAGGATAAATGATTGCTACTTTTCCTCACAAATTTGATCCAAGTCATTTGTTCTCCAATACAATAAGCATAAACATACTCAAGAAAAAATATGGATAAAAATGTACCACATTTAAAATTTGAATTAAAAAATCATCAAAATGTTGAAAGAAAAAATACGTTATTGGACAAATCTAGGGATTAAAGCCATCTTTTTGTCAGAAACTATGCAAGCCAAATGACATTAAAGTTAATAGATCTATCTAGTCTTAATGGAAGAAGAGGAAGGAAGGAAGGATGAAAAGAAGTGTGGCAAGAAGGAAGACAGGAAGGAGGAGAAGAGCAAGGAAGTAAAGAAAGGAGTCAATATTTTATCTAGTTAATATTTTTCAAACAAGGTAATATACATATCATTGGGGAAACAATATACTCAGATTGCATTTTATAAGCAATACTCAACTATTCTATCTACATAAACAACTCTTAAGTGTTATGAAATTATAAGGAGAACCATGTGAGATAGCTGTGGCTATAGACATTAATGCTAATCATTTGTTCACAGTATATTGGATACTGAGAAGACCCTCGGTGTGTTACCTGCAAACTGGAGATCTAGGAAAACTTGTGATGACTTCCAGCCTGAACATGTGAGAACCAGGAGGACTGATGGAATACATTCCAGTTTAGGTACTACTAGAGAAGACCAATGGTCCAGCTTCAGGTTGACCATTCAGAGAGAATAAAGTATCACTTATGCCTGCTTTTATTATTCACTTCAGAACTTTGATGGATTAAATGAATCATACCTACACTGAGACAGGCAATATGCTCTGCTCTTTCTACCACTTTTCACCCAGAAACATCCTCACAGACCTCTTTAAAGTAATGCTTACCCAGGCAAGTTGATACATAGATTAGCTATAGCAAATGAAAAGACAGCAATACTTTAAAAGTAATAGTATGAGGGCTGGACAGATAGCTTAGTGGGTAATGTGTTTGACTGCAAAGCCTAAGGAATCATGTTCAACACTCCAGATTCCATGTAAGCCAGACACACAAGGTGATGCAAACATGCAAGGTCGCACATATACACAAAGTAGAGTATAAGTCTGGAGTTTAATTGCAGTGGCTGGGGACCCTGGCATGCCAATTCTTCCTCTCTTCCTCCATCCCTTCTTCTCTGTTTCTTTCCTCCCCCTCTTAAAGATATGAGAAATATAAGAAGTCATATACCAAAAAACCTCCAATAAAAATCAATATTTGACATACAAATATCAAAGCAGAATTCAGAATAAGACTCCTGGAAATATCCAGCAACTTTTCCTAAATGCAAAGGATCAATCCATCAAAAGGACTTTTAAAAAATCCAGAAAACATGTTTCCCTACAGAGGTATAACAAATTATGAATGAAAATAATTGTAAAGATATGAAAGACACTGTGGAAGTTTGAATGTTTGTCTCCCACAGACTCAGGTGTTTTATTAAAATTGAGTTTGCAACTTCAGCAGACTCCTCTATGAAGAGGGAGGTGGGGGGAGGGGTCACTGGGGTGGATCTGAGTTACAGCCCTAACATATGCAAAGAGGTTTCTGAGCTCTGGCTGCACTTGTTTGTGGTGCTGGCTATTTGGTGGTGTCTCTGAGCTTGGATTTATGAATGGGAGAGTGCTTCTGCCAGTTGAAGGAATGTCTTCTTGGATCTGTAAGCTTGAAAGAAATATCTTCCTTCTATAAACTGTGTCTGGTTTGGATGTTCATCCCAGCAATGTGGAGCTGTCTACAACAATGCTGTAGCAGTATTTATAGTGATTGTCATAATTTTTTCTACTTTAATATATTTTTCATAATTTAAATTTTCTTTTTACTTATTTTCTGGTTAGGATAAACAATGCATAACTACATTTTTATACATTCACACATACAAATACTTCAATGAACCTATTCATTTATCAATCAGCAAGTGTAGACATATGAGATGCAAATGCTGCTTTAATAAAATTTGATCCTGTGAAGAGAATGAACTTTATTCAATACTTATATGTTTAAATACTAAAGGCAGTAGTAATGTCAAATCCATCTATAAGACTGAAACATAGCATATAGCATAGCAACATAGCAAAATATTCCAGGCTGCATGGCAAGGGGTATGCACAATGCAATGCCCAGGTACACTGGGATCATAGATGCATGCTTTGTTTTTTGGGTGCTGAGAATGGAACCTGTTCCAACAGGCTTTACTTGTATGTGTTTTTAACTACTGAGGTATCTCCCCAGCCACAATTTTTCTACCTTAACATATGTATAATTGCACATATTTTGGAAATTTTCAGTAATACTACATTGTGATTTTATTATATAATATTTCTTTAACTCACTTTCTTATGGTTATATTGAAATCATTCATGTACTATAATTTATCATAATTCTCTTGCTGATATTGTTGTGGCAGCATAAATAATGGTATAAAGAACAGAAATGAGCATAAATATCTTTTAATCTAAGTGTTTTCTTAGAATACATTCTTGCAAGGCTGTGGTTTCAAATGTGTGAACATTTTAAGATTCTTCTACTATATGAGCTATATATATTCTTTAGAAAAGATGGGTTAGTTTATATTTCTCAGAATAGTTTGTGACTGATCTCAGTTCCCACCTCTTTTGTCAATACTGAATAGTATCTTTTTTCCTATTTGTTGCCAATATTATCTGATAAAATTTTATTCATATATAAATATTTATTTCTTTCATCCTTTGTCATGTTACTATTTTATTATAATATTCACAACTTATATGGAGTTGTTCATTATTGTTTTATAAATTTTCCTTATTTGAATATCTTAGTTTACAATGTTCTTTATAAATGAGTTATTTCTCAATTACTTCTGCTAATGTACTATTCTTATTTATTTTGATATATTGTTAGAATAGTTTTCCAGTGTTTCACTTTTATTGACTTCTTATTTGTTTTTTTGAGACAGGGTGTTACTGTGATAGCACAGGCTAGCATTGAACTCAGTCTTCCTGCCTCTGACCCCTGAGTGCTGATAGTAGAAATACATGGGCCACCATATCTCATTAAGTTATTATACGAGCTTCACATCATCAAGAAAATATAAAATGTCTAAGAAAATATCATGCTATGTCAAAAAGAATAAATCCCATTGCTAATTTTTAAGGGAAAAATTTTCATACACAGCTCCATAACTTCAGAACTGTCACATGGCTCAGATTCTCATAGAAGTCACATAATCTGACCTGTGAAAGTTTAGAATTTCATTTGGATTAGAGTTGACAATGTGGATATACAATGATGTCATCAGAATATTTGGGTATTAGTCACTGTCATCTGTACTTAAATATTACATTCTGTAGCTCAAATGACTGAATTTGAGGGACAATCCCTTGGTTTAGGTTATAGTTGAAAATAAGAAAAATAAGTACTCAGCATAGATCAAGTGTGTAACCACGCACCAATCAAACATATGCACGAGAAACCACCCTTCTTGAATCTCTGAAAGACAACCTGTATATTAGAGCCATGAACAGAAAAAGACATTGTAAGCTAGGAAGGCACTGCAGCTAGTATCCATGACACTTGGCATCCAACTGGACTAAACAAAAGTGTACTTGCAATGTACATTTCAGAGACTGCTCTATGAAAGCACGCGCAAGTTTTAAACACAAAATTTGAGTGCTTTATGGAATAAACAATTTGCTTGATGAACTTGCTTGAGATAGTCCATTGTTGAACGCTTTGGATGAAGTATTCATTCCAGTCAAAGCTTTTCCATCCTTATGTCTATCATAGCATCATCAGAACATTGAATTGTGAACCAGTAATTAAAGGTAGAAAATCAAAGTACTTTCAATTGTGACTGAGATCCTTAGGAAAAACTGAGTCCATGATAAAGCAAAATTTCGCTGAGATCTCAAAAAAAATTCCAAGACCTGTTTTCATCTACGGACTTAGTCATTCTGAAGTCCATGTGCTAAAGTGAAAATGTATAATATCTTCCCCTTCTACTGAGGTAGAAGCCAAAGCTCAGTGAGAAAAAACACATGGAAATGTATGTTAATCATTAGAGAAGGCTTAAAATTGCATGTTCCAGTGACATGGCTCCTTCCGTGCCATTCTCCACTGGAGTGTTTTTATATAAAAATCCAACCAACTTCCACTACAGGAGACTTTATTCCAAAGGCAAATTGTCAAATACAAAATGTAAGACCTAAGAGGCTGGTTGCAGCCTGATTAACAAAAATGCTGGGCGAATAAACTGCATTGTTGTCGGCTGCAGCTCATTTTCAGAAATATATCGCTCAGCACCAAAGTGGACGGTCCAATCAGTTCCTCTGCAAAAATAGCAAGGCTTTGTACAAAGGAATGAAAATCTAGAGATGAAGTTGTGACTAGAAAATTTCAACCACATGGTTGTATTTTTAGATCTGTCAAAGATTGACCTCCATTTGTAGTTTTTCTAGCAACAGTTTAATATAAAATCAGCCTATTTGTAGTACTTTATATATCATGGAGTTATGCTAAAGATTATCCATTATTCCTAGAAAGGTCAAATAGTCATTTTTTTCATTGCAATGATTACCTTTTTTTTTTTTTAGCAATGTAAATTGTAGATCACTGGATGGGCATCTATTGTATAGTATGTTTGATGGAAATCTTGGTGGAAATTTATGGAGGATGGAATGTACTATTTTGTTACCTTCAAAATATCTGAAGGGTAAAGGAGATGGTAAACAGATGGGAAAATTCTCACTGCTGGAATACAAACAGGAAAATTACTTTTTCTTTCTCTCTTTTTTTTTATCAGTATATGGGAAAATCTTGAGTGTGGAATAAGAATGGTGACTTCATATTTTAAACAGATACAAGCTGGTTGTTTTCACAGGCATATCATTATTGTTGCATGGATAAGTAAGTATATATGTGTACCAACTCGTGTATACATGAGTATGTTTAAGTAGCATGGTAAGTAAGGGGGAAAAGCTTGAGTAAAACCTCCACACTAATTCACACTTTGGCTAAACCAATTATTAGTAATTCATTTAACAATCATATTACCATGCAATATTCAAATGTCAAACACATATCTCATTTTCAACAAGGACTATTACATCATGGCTTGTCAAGTGCCCTGACATATGACTAGGCCTAGCTCTGATTAGATAAGGGACCTCATGCTGGTGTTAGCAAATCCAACCCCAGGGATTGATTCCCAAGCTCAGGGAAATGACAAAGATATTATTGATGATGGTGCCAAAGCTAACAGGTTTCACATGTCCATCATGAACACGTGGTGAGAGCCCCAACAGTGACATAGCTCAGAACCATTTGTTCAAGTGCCCTAGAATCATCTGTGAAGAAAAGGGAGAAGTTCTGTAAAATTTAAACATTCACCAGTATGGAAGTTTGCTCAGCATGTTGCAGGTTTTTGTTTCATTGCACTGACTGGATTCATATGGATAAATATCTCTCTTAGTATAGGAGTTTGTCTCATGAGAAAGGCCATAGAACACAGACATTAGCATCCAACATTAGGGCTTGTGTGTTAGCTCTGAGCCACTCCAGCTGTCTGTCTTCAATGGTCTTAATCTCTCTGAACATCAGTTGTAAACAACTATGATGTTGGTGAAAATAAAATTCAATCATGTATCCAAAACACTTGGAGATTAAAAAACAATCTCTTCTTATTTCAGTCAGCCTTTCCTCAACTCTACAAACTACGTTGAGTCTGCTTCATAATCTTTATCTATATCAGGCACAGAGCCAAGGAAGGGAAAGTAGCTTGCACAAGGTCACATGGCTTATAAGTGTGAAAGAGATTAGAGCTGGGGTCTCCTGATAGAAAATCAGTATTCTGCAAGTGTCTATAAAGGAAAAGAAACCCTGTAAATTAGACTATAATTAAGGTATAGCTATACTCACAGAGGCAAAGTAAAATGGTGAATTGGCCCAATTACCTCAATGCTTCAAGCTCAAAAATACCAAAAACACTTTTATGTAGTATGGCTGAATATTTCAAGCCAACTTTCTGAATAATTGCACCAATTATTCATATCATTTTGAATATATGTATAAATCTAGTCTTTTTGCGGGGCAGGGGATGAGGGTAGCCCTGAATCATGTCTCCAATTTTCCAACACAAATAGAGAGTATCATTTTTCATTTTCCCCTTCTAATTTGTTTCAAAATTCGGTGGCTTTTTTTCATATTAAATTGAAGTTTGTGGATAAAGGGGAAAATCTTTACTGAAATATGGTACTTCCAACTGTAATTTTGGTTTGAATTAGCCTGCTTACAAGTACAACTTCATGTAACAGTGACAAGACATGACTTTCTTTGTGGGTGAATACTGGGGAAGGGCAGTTGGAAACATTTTTTTTAAATCCTTTCAGCATTTACTATATATACAGAATCAAATTCTGATCCTAGATTAAATGTTTCACTTCTGCTGAAAGGGGGTTTATTCAAATCAGTCCAAGACAATTCCCATATCAGGAGAGGGTTAAATTACAGAAACTTGAAACTAAAACAAAAGAAAACAAAAAGAAAACTCTTTTTCTCTGTTCTCCACACATCATATACTTATTTCAAGTTAGAATTAAATTCTTCTGATTATATAACTTTGAGTATAGGATAGGAATGTAACATAATACCCGTATTTCAAAAGACAGCCCCATTTAAAAAACAAACAAAACTTATTTTAACTCTAGAAATGTACATCAATTAAAATAGATTAGGTATAGTTAAAATTTAGTGTCTGCACTAACAAAATCTGCCAGCCCACTGTCATTCATGCTTTATAATAAATACAGTGCTAGGCGGAGGGTGGGAATAATATAACCGTGGATTGACAAGTCCATTGTGGTTTGAACAGGGACTACACAGAAAGTGCTCGAGCCAGTGTCTTTGTTCACTGTGAAGGCCAAGCTGCAGAAGGGCCCCTGGAGATGAGGAAGGAAGAGACTCAGACACAATTAGGACTCATTTGAAAGGCTATGCTCAGTAATGTGTTGTGGGGGTGAGCTCTCCAGCATTAGTGTGCATACTTTCTCTTCTGGGTGCAAATACATTCTTGTCTCCTCCTCTAGTCAACTTCCTGCCTTTTGCTTTCCAATCTATCCAGACTGAAAAGGTATGAAAGGTCCCCTCAAGCCAGACAATAAGGCTGTACACAAAAGCAAGTAAGATTGCTTCTGTCTTGGTTTGATAGGTCTATCTTTGGGGGTTTTTTGAGCTGGTTTAGGGGAGTTGCTACACTCCTACCCTGCGGACCTCTTCAGTGTGTGATGAAGGAGTACAGAACTTTTGAATCAGAAACTGATGGGATAAGAAACATTGAAAGATTTCCTTTACTGTAAATGAAAGAAAGTATATAAATAGCAAAGAGAGAAAGGGAGTGGTTACAGCTTATTTCTCAATTTGAAGGGGATAAACTTTCATTATTAAATTTCCCTTGATCTAAATCTAGAAAGGACACATTTTGAACCAAATATTTGGAAGAAAAAGAAAGGACAAGACCCTTTGCCAAATTGCAATTATTAAAATTTTAATTTTAATAGCCATCTTTTCCATAATATTGGATTCAAAATTCTACTTCTAGGAAACTTTTTCAAGTCAATAATCATACATGTGCATGAAGATTTTTTAAGGTTACACTATGAGTTTGAATGAAAATAAAAGTGAATGCTTGATTAAATATATCATTGAATATGTATAAATACAATGGCATAAAATACAACCACTAAATTTAGTTTATACATCCTTTTTAGATTCCTACAATAGGTTATATCCATGTTAGCATCAGCATACAATAATATCTGCTTTCATTGTCCTTACATTCTAACACAAAGACAACAAAAATAGAAATATATGTGGCTGGAGAGATAGCTCAGAGGTAAAAGGCACTTACTCCACAAACTTGCTGACCCAAATTAGATCCTCAGTACCCACAGAAAGCCAAAGCCTGACATCAGGCAAAGTGGTGCATAAATCTATAATCCAATGCAACTATGGCGAATGGAAAGCGGAGTCAGTGGAAACCAGAAACTAGACTGAAAGCAACAACACAGACCCTATCTCCAAGTCGGTGGAAGGAGAGGACTAACACCTTGAGGTTGTCCTCTGCCTACACACACACACACACACACACACACACACACACAAATAAAATAACAAGAAAATAGAAATCTTTATTTGTATTTAGATGTGTGGCTGTAGTTGAGATATATTAACTGGAAAAAATTATTAAAAATATCCAAAACAAGTATTGTATCTGTTAGTTATTACTGCACAGCAAATCTGTCCCAATCAACAATCACTTGTGACAACTTATGTATCACTGTAAGTCTGTGGTTAGATGGGATCGCTCTGCTGTATGTTCCAAATGCTTCTCATCTTATAACAGCATGATAACCAGAGCCTGTTCCTCCCATGGTGATGTCAAAGGTACCTGAGGCAGCAGAAACAGGTGAAACCTCTTTAGGTCTAGGCTTGCAATTATTCATTGAAAAACAGAAACCTACAAGACATCTACTCACCAACATTATTTGTAACAATGGTAAGATTGTATGTGCCACAGTTTATTATATTTTTTTTTGATAGATTTGATAACACTGTACTGCTTTTATGATTAAATCTCAATAAAAATTTACTTTAAATATTTTACCAAAGTGAATATTCACACATTTCCTATCTTTTCAAAAAATATTTTTATTTATTTGAGAGAGAGAGACAGGGAGGAAGAGCCAGGTAGAGAGAGAGAATGGGCATTCAAGGGCCTTCAGCCATTGCAAACGAACTCCAGGTGCACGCGTCACCTTGTGCATCTGGCTCACGTGGGTCCTGGGAAATCAAACCTGGGTCCTTTGGCTTGAAGGCAAGTGCCTTCACCAGTAAGCCATCACACCAGCCCTGTTTTCTATCTTATGTTCCTGATTCACATTCATTCAGATTAAAGGGAGACCAGCTAGGGAAAGAAGCTTCATTATTTTAGGTTTTGTATATGCCAACAGTCAAATTTATCCACAAGTCTCTTTACCTGCCTTTGAATACAATAATGCTGGTAATAACTCAAAGTGATAGTGAATGATAAGACTGACACCATCCCATTCATTTGTTTACTTTTCCCCTTAAAAACTACATGCTCCAAATAAAGAATCCAAATTAGTTTACATTGATAATCATCTTTGTAAATTTACTTTTATGTAGATATGCTCAACTGACTGTTTTGGTGTGTAAACCAAGGAGGTAACACCTCAGGTTTTGCCTGTACCTTTCAGATGGATGGTCTTTCATCTTTGTGGTACATAAAAGAATGCTGAGTACCCATCGTTGTTTTTCCCTTATAAAAATCAAATGTTCTTCCCCTTATTTTCATTTTCTTAAAAAAATGCACAGGGAGCTGTCCCCTCCCTTGCTAGGTGCCATGAATAGACTGAGCGGTCCGTATTTCAATGAATCATTCTCCCAATTAGGAGAAAATATTAAAGACAAGTAACTTGAGAAGGAAACTCACATTTCTATAGCACTTTGCAGCAGATGTATCCTATTTACTTCTTTATTTTATTGCTTAATGACTGGATCTGAAGTAATTGCACCATTTGACAGATATTTATTTGTAAAATGTGATTCATTCAGTCAGACACTTTGAAAATGATTTTCATGCCAAGTGTTAAGATTGTGTAGGCTGAGTAGCTGTTTCACAAGACACAAACATGCATGCAAATTCCATGCATCAAGCACATCGGCTTTCAGCTCTTTTTATTATAGAAATATTCCAGTCGACAAGGAGTTCTAGTGAGCAGACAGCAGGGACTGCTCGACTTTAATCAACCGCAATCACTGGCACCATTCAGAATTAATTTCCTAACCATGAATCACCTGCAGACAGTGAATCACGTTTTAGAGAATGTCGCCAAGCACAACAAACCGTCGTGCCCTGCACAACTCCCGAGACAAGGCCATGGAAACACATTTGACTAGCAGAGCTGAAATAGTGAGTAAGAAAAGAATACTGCAGAACAGTGGAACAAAACTATCAAATAGTGCCTGGTAACTTTCAACTCACAAAGACAAAAGTATCAAAGTTCAACCAGGACTCTTTCTGAAATGGTCTGATCATTGGTTGGTCTGATCTTCAATTCTAGCTAGTCACCAAAAAAAGGGATGTTTTATAAATAATTTTGGCAATGGTAATCTATACAACACAGAACAGATATTTCAGCCTCTTTTGTGTGTGTGTGGGGGGGGGACATGTGTGATTGTGTGTGCATGTGTGTGTGAGCGCATATGTGTGTGTAGGCAAGATGATAAGCTCCAGTGTTATCTGAGAGGGGGGTACAGTTAGGGTGACTGGACCCCTAAAGATAAAAAGGGCAGGACTATTTGCACTTGCTAGAAATCAAAGATGATCTGACTTTTTATCTCTTCTCTAGTTCCCTAGACCTGTTTTTCCACAAACAACTGGGACCCCTCTTGGGAGGGAGGTCTTTCATAGAATTTAAACATTGTGGTTGGTCAAGTTCAGCCCCTGGAACTTGGTGTCATGGCTAACCTCTTCCTGAGACAGCCCCTAGCCCTCACCAACCAGCTGGCCCTCTGGTTCACCTGAGCCTGAAGACAGCCCATCACCCTAAGGTCATAAATACCTTTGTAAGGGGAGGACAGGCTTTCTCTCTCTCTCTCTCTCTGTCTCTCTTCACTTGGGAACTTCCAGCTGTGGATGAGTTTTTACCTCTGCTGGGCCTGGGCTGGCTTGGCTTAGGCCCTAGCCCAGGCCCAGCAGAGAAAGTCCACTAGCCCTTACTCTCTGCATGGGTTCTTTATCATTATATATATATATGTAATTTCCTTCTCAGTCTTTGTGAATCTAGAGTTTGGGGTGCAAGGACTTTTCTGAACCCTTAACACCCCATTACATATCCTCAGGTATGCTATCCACCTCTTTCTGAGGCAGGGTCACTCACTGGCCTGGAACTCACCAACTAGGCTAGACTAGATGGCCAATGAGCTCCAGGGATCTACCCATATTTGCAGTACCGGGCTTCCAAGCATGCCACATGCCACCACACCCAGCATCTTATGTGGCTACTGGGTATCAAACTCAGGTCCTTATACTTGCAAAGCCAGTTTGTTATCCACTGACCTAGCTCCTCAGCTCCTCTACCTACTTTTTTTTTTTTTCTTGGTGGCACATGCCTTTAATTCCAGCCTCTACCTACTTTTAAATACAGTCTTAGAAAAATTTTCCTTAGTTTTTACTCGGATGCTGTCCCCAGACATAAAAGGATGGAAAGACTTAAAAAATAGATAATTAAAATTAAGAAGCATTTTTAAAATTTATTTTTATTAGATATGGACATATTTAGTATGTAAACAACACATGTTGGTACCATCCTTTCCCTCCTCCCTGCCCCTTTTCTGAAGAGGCCTTCCTTGATGGGGATGTAGGTCAACCCCATGGGGATTGTGGGTCATGCATTTTGGGGGCAGCAGTTAGTTATGGGGGAGAAGCAATGTCTCTGTGTAAAATGTCCCGACTTTTGGTTCTAACAATCTTTCCACCTCCTCTTCCACAAAATTCTCAGCCATGTTGGGTGCATTTTAAGTCTACTTCTCTGGTGGCACTTAGGAGCCTCTGGATCTCTGCTTTGGTAGGTGTCGAGTGTCCTCAGTGTCTATCTCCTTCACCCTTGTGCTGATGTCAGATTCTTAATTAAACAACCAAGACATAATGACACTGAAATTATCGGTGGAATTGTTTTAATTTTCTATTTCTTCTTTTAGACATAACACACAGAAACCAATTAAATGTATATGATAAGTAATTTTTGGCTGGCAACTTGGCAACATTTAGAATTACCATGGAAACTAATCTGGTCTTGATTGTGAAGGATTTTCTGGATTAGGGCAGTTGAGGTAGGAGGGCCCATCTTAACTCTGAGCAGCACCATTCCATGGGCTGGTTACAGGATTTAGGAAAATAAAAAGCTGGCTGAGCATTCAGCAGTCCTTGCTCTTTGCTTCCTCACTGTGAGCTCGTATCACCTCCTCTGCTTCAAGTTCCTGCCACCATGCCTCCAGTATCAGGATGAGAAGTGAGCTGAAGCTGTAGGCTGAAGTGAAACTTTCCTAACTTGTACTGATTTTTTTTTTTTTGGTTAGGTGTTTTGCCCCAGCAACTAGCAGCTGGAAAAATACCCTTTATTAATGTTTATTAATACCATGACAAACCTGGGATAACTTTTAGTTTTAAGGCATGAAGAAAAATATTGAACATTATATACAGTATTATTAAAATAAAAAATGATCACTTTCTATGTCAAATTTTAATGAAATAAAATTCAAACAACACTATCAAATAAACAGTATAAAAACTGTGAAAAGTAAAAGGCCTTGCCAACACAAGATATTTGATATAAACTACTCCGAATCATGTGTTGACTGACAGAGAATAAAGAGGAAGCAGAGAATACACACAGAGAAAGAATAGTAAATAATAATAATTTGTGGCTGTATTATTGGAGCATTATCAGAAATTCAAACTGCCCTGAATTGTTTCTCCCTATTGCTTGATCATTGCTCTTATCAAATTTGCCCTTACAGATTCACCTACTGTTGGCAAGTACAGAAATCTAAGAAGTAAGATTCATGACAGATAGTACAGAATAAAATAACTTTCGGGACAAACAATCAATATTCCATTTAGACCATGAAAACAGCTAAACCAGGCTATAAAGCATCCAATGCCATCTACCTGTTAGGCAGGTAATCTGACCACATTAATCATTTGCATTACTGAGTGAGACGCATTGGACTTCATACTCTAACCTCTACCCCAATTGGTTAGACCTTCTGAGTGTGCTGCCTTTCAATCTCCCGATGCTTTGCTCTCATCAAGGATTGCCCAGGTGTCTGCATTTACATTTAGCCTCTCTTGCACAGGTTTTATTATCATGCTGAATATGTAGAAAGATCTGTGTTCAACCAAAACAAACTCTCTATTCTGAGCACACTGGCTCTTTGTGCATTGAGTCAAATTTCTTGTTCTCTGCCCTTTAGATTCCAGAAACAGGTTGGGAATGCAGTACCTTAGATTTTACCTGAAATCACTGCAGCTTGTAAGTTGTCAGTTCAGACTCTATAATAATTCGACCCCAACTTCTTATTCCATATTGATCAACTATTTCCAGTAATTTAATGTCATTTGATTAGCAACCTGAAGTAATAAGTATTGAGAGCCCTTTGGGAACCTGTCCTTGTTCTCAACGTTGGGTTTCCTATAGTAAACCAGGCAGTCAAAAATACCTGCTTTCATTATGCTTATACTCATATTCTTGGTCCTTCATACTTCTGGTCAATTCTCCTGTATCTTTCTTACTTAAGTCCAATCTGCTTTCAATATCCTAAATTCCTTAGTCACCATTCTATCATGGTCTAAAATAACTCAGTGAGCCTCCCAGTCAACATGTTCTCCTCAGTAAGTGAACATAATTTGGAAGAACTCTCATTAACCGCACAAGTATATTCTATAATCAATTCATAGCTTAACAATGTTGGCGTGCAAAGCAAACAGTTTTAAATGGATCTAGAAATTAATTGTATAATGCATGTTGTGACCGACAAATGCAAGTGATTATTGTTGATACAGAACACCTGCAAGTGTTCTTCTTTTATTACTCAAGGCTCAGAAATTTAGGCAAATAGAAAAGGTTGGATCAAATAACTATGTATTTTGCCTCAGAGTTAAACATTTTGGGGGAACTCACTTAAACTCCCATTCAGCAACTCTAGTTAAAGAAAATTAGTTATAACCTCTCTGGACTACCTGGTTAGCAGCTCTAGTTCAGGTTATTAAGTGATCAATGAAAAATAATGGGACTTGGGGGTGCTTATTCCACATCTTTAGGCTTGGTTTTCCCATCTGTGAAATATGCCTACTAAAGCTAATTCAATACAGTTGTAGTCATTGAATGTGACAACATGACAATATGTGTAAAATTTCTACCACACTGTGTAGTCCTCATAAGCACTCAGTAGATGCCAGTAATCAGTGGTTGATGTCACTTCTGTAACTCTGCCTCACCAACCTCCCTGTAAATGTTCTCTCCATGTCCTGCTTCTTTGTTGGCTCAACTCTCTGCATCTCTTCTCTATACCTGTTCTCTCTGAGTACTAACTCCCCTAGACTATCTCTCATTTTCATATATGACCTATAGGTGTGATTTGATATGACTAATAACAGGGACACTTTTTCTCCCTAAAACTCTCTTATGTGAGCTTAAATGAAGACTCAGAACCCTAGACTTTTTCCTAGATTTCAGAATGTGCTTTCTGACTTCTTTGGCAAAATTCAGAAGTAAATTTTCAGTGTTCCTCTAGCAGGACCTCAAAGACAAATGTCCTTTTTCTCATTCTACATGCCTTTTTCATATACCAAATATAGTCTCATAGGATTACTATCTAACACTTTAAGATAAAAACTAAGCTAACCTAAAAATGAAGCTACTGGGACTGAAAGATTGCTCAGCAGCTAAGGGGCATGCCTGCAAAGCTCAACGACTTGAATTGGAGTCCCCAGTATCTATGTAAGCTAGATGTGCATGTATCTGGAGTTTGTTTGCAGTGACTGGGACCCTGGAATGCCAATACACACTCTCTCTCTCTCTCTCATCTCTCATCTCTCTGCCTGCAAATAAATAAATAAAATACAAAAAATGGAGCTGCTGCACTAGGAAGATGGCTCTGCAGTTAAAAGTGCTTGCTTACAAAGCCTGCCAGTCTGGCTTTAATTCTCAAATCATCCACATAAGTCAGATTTTTTTTAAAAAAGAAAAGAAAAGATGTCCCTGACTTTTGGTTTGCAGTAGTGAATGCCCTGGTTACTCCCCCCCTGCCCCCCACACACAACCACACATGAAAATAAATATTAAAAAAAAAAAAGTTTAAAATGGAGTGGCTTGAAAATCGAGGCTTACTTCCCTCTTGCCAATGAGTTGAGGTCCATGTGGTCCAGAGTGTCAGGGCAGCTTGTCTGTTTCTCTTGCATCACTGTCCCAACTGCATCTCCAGAGTCATGGACTGAAGCTGAGGTGCTCTTACGTTCAGGTTTCGAGGGAGGGAAAATGAAACCAGAAGTTCAAAAGTAGGAACTATTCTTTAAACAAACGGCCTGGAAATTGTATGCTTTCCATACACTCATGGTCCACTTTGGATAACATGGCCAAATGACCACATGGCTCTACTTGGAAGGCTGAGAAATGTGCACTTTATTTGGGCATATCCCAAGAAAGAAGAGGAAGATAAATTTAAGGGGCAAGTAGCAATCTTTTACACATCTTCTGATGAAGCCATAGCTACAGATTCTTGATGTATAGTCCAGACAGTATTTTACTTTTGTTTTTTTTCTTTTCTTTCTTTCTTTCTTTCTTTCTTTCTTTCTTTCTTTCTTTTTTTTTTTTTTTTTTTTTTGTTTTAGCTCTGGACTCATATATCTGTTGACTGGGCCCTTCCATGTCAATCTCCCTCTTACATCTTATATCCAGTGTTCCAAAAAAAATTAGTCGTGTTTTTGGGAACCTATATTCATTGCGTATTTTGTAATAAGCTTCACAGGCCATTTTCATGAAAGCATATAATGTACTTTGGCTATGTTCATCTCATGTCTCTGATGCTCCCTTCCCTCTCGTAGTTCCTCCTGTTCATCCCCTAGACAGTTTTGCTTCTATTATCATGCCACACATATATTCATGATGTTATTTATATGCAAGAAATCTACAATCCTTAAATAAGAGAAGACATGCAATAATCGTCATTCTGAGTTTGATGTAATTCACTTAATATGAAAATCTCCAGTGACAGTCATTTGATATAAGGAACACAATTTATATCTCCATTATGTCTGAATAAAACTTAACTGCGTGTGACACTAATATATACATATATATATATATTATATATATATCCCATTTTCTTTATTCATGGCACTGTTGATAAACATCTAGGTTGCTCTGAATAGTGCATCAATAAAAATGCGAAAGAATCTCTGTGACATGTTGAATTAAAGTCCTTTAGGTAAATACCTAGGAGTGGTTACAGCTTGATCATTAGATAGTTTGAATTTTAGTTTTTGAAGGAATATCCATACAGATTTCCATAGTGGATATACTAATTTAAATTCATACCAGAACTTTATAAGGGTTCCATTTTCTCTGAATCCTCATTAATATGTATTATTATTTGATATTACATTATCCCCATACTCCATTTCAACCCAAACAGATCTCATTCTCTGGTTTCTTAGCACAGTGATATAAAGCCCATTGGGCACACCAAAACAGGAAGTTCCTCATCTTTCACTCTTCTGTCTCCATCTATCTTTACTTCCTAATGTCAAACTGTCACAAATGCCTCTTGTTATTCTATTCCATTTCAATCTCAAATCCTCATGTCTCTGGTGTTCTACTACCTTGATTATGTCTTCAGACTCCATTATTAAAACTCTTCCTTGTTCCCTGATTCTCAATCCTCAGTTTGGACAAGAAGAATTCATAAAGGACAGGAGATTCAGTTATCTAAATCCAGTTAGTATTACCAGTAGTAAGAGATATCTCAAAACTTATTTTAGCCTCTTCACCCCAAGTTGAAACACTAAGAGCCTTTACTATTGAATAACTTCAGTGATGGAAGCTGTACTCAGTGTTGTGAAGCCTATGTTATTTTTGTAAAGCAGAAATCTAATATCACTGCACCTCCACAATATGTAACTTTCAGTGACTTCCCATTGCCTTAAGGATAAGTCCAATTTTTTTCTAATTTTTTAAACTTTCATTATTACTGTTTCTTTTTAAATTTGTCTTTTGATATTTTCATACATATATGTGGTGGCTTGAATATAAGTGTATGTCCCCCCACAGACGCAAGTATTTTTGATTAAACTTCCTACTTAGTCTTCAGCAAGAGGAGCCCTGCTGGAGCACATGTGTCACTCAGGGAAGATCTGCAGTCAAACTTTACTAGATGTGCATAGAGCCAGTTTGAGTGCTGGCTGTTCATTTTTGACTCTTTGTATGATAAAGTGATCCAGCTGCTTCCCCCAAAATAGAATTTCTCCCCTGGCATCTGTAAGCCTGAAATAAACTCTTTCCTCCCATTAGCTGCTTCTGGTCCAGTGTTTTTTTCCATCCATCAATGCAAATGTAACTACCACAATATATGTTGCATTTGGATCATAGCACCCCACGCTACCCTTATTTATTTCCCCCAGTTCCACTGTATCCTTTCTTTCCACCACTTACCAGATGTTTTGCCAAGGGGAAGAAATGACTTTTCCTCCCTCAGTAACTATTAACTGTCTAACTCTTGATGTAGGGGGTGTGGCTTCATAAGCCCCTCCCCTATCTATGAGAGAATGTTGAATGGCCCCATTTGTGCAGGTCATATGCATGGATCACAGCACCTGTAAGTTCATAAGTGCAATGGCCTTGTCCTGTTCAGACAAGAGTACCAGGGCACTTCTCCATATCCTGCAGCTCTTAAATTCTATCTGTCTCCTTCCTGGCAATGCTCTGTGAGCCCTGAAGGGAATAATATATATGTTCTATGTCAAGCTAAACATCCATCAGTAACTTACTTTAGCATTTTAACCAGTTATGAGTCTCTGTATTATCTACCTGCCATTGCCTAAAACTGAAAATTTTCTGATCAGGCCTGAAATCAAAATATGTGTGTGGGTATAATGATAAATTTTAGAAAGAAGTTTTACCACACATGCATTTAGCAAAGCATTGATAATAGGTTCTCCTTTAGGACCTATGGTTTCTCCAGTCATGGGCTTTCGACTGGGTTTTCAGTACCACGCATGAATTCCCTCCTGTAAGGCAAGGCTCAAATGCAGCCAAAGAGTAGTTGGTTACCTCCATGGCCTTTGTGCCACAATAGTCAATTTCTTAACATGCCTCAGAAAGTCACATATTCTGATTCTTCTTATTCTTATCACTCCTCACTCCCAAATTTTGACCCTAAGCAGAAATCATTTATCCTCACCCTATACATTTTTCATTTCTCTCTCATTTTGAGTATTATGCACATTGTATTCTATTTAACTAAAACTTTCTTAAACTCAGACCTTTTAAAAACTTTTCAAAAAATGTTTTATTTATTTGTTTGAGAAAGAGAGAGAGAGAGGCACATAGAAAGAGAGAATGGGTGTGTCAGGGCCTCCAGCCACTGCAAGCAAACTCCAGGTGCATGCACCACCTTGTGCATCTGGCTTACATGGGTACTGGGCAAACAAACAAGGATCCTTAGGCTTTGCAGGCAAGCACTTTAGCCACTAAGACATCTGTCCAGTACAAACTCAGACATTTTCCTGCCTGATTCATAATCAAGCCTCAATGAGCAGCTGTGTTATTATGTTTCTCATACAGTCATGCGACCCTCACTTAGCAATGGGATTAGATGCCTTTTGCATGCTGTCTTGTTAAAACCTATTAGAACGTGGCCTGTATTAACACTTAAAATCTTTGTTTTATTTGAACTTTTATTAGTTATTTCTTCATTAAAGATGCAAACTCTGATGTTAGAGACTATTTTGTTGTGTGCAATACCTTAAGAATAAGGACAGATTTTAGACTCTACTAAATGCTCAATATATATTAATTAATAGTCAACTGCTTGAATGTTTGGGAGTGAGCACAAAAGATCACAAGTTATAGCTGTATATTTTTTGATATGATTATAACTAAGAAAACACATCAATTTTACTTACTAGATCATGTTTTTATTCAGGAAAATAATTAAAGAACATTTTTGAGGGCAATAAGCTAACGTGTATGATGTCAAGACATATGTGGAAATGACCATGCCTGCTTCCTCCTGATGGCACTCCCTTGTTTTAGTCTTCTTGCACAGTGCAAGAGCTCTTGCCTTAGTCCCACAGTCTGCCTCCTTGAGGCTTAATGGTAGAAGTTATGAGAAGATTGTAAGCAGAAAGACATTAACCTGCCAGTTGTTCCTATTCTTTATTCTATGTCAAACCTGTCTCTTGAGTTCTTGTCTTTGGAAATAGTATTCAGTCACAATAGGAAGTGATTGTATAGATGGCACTGGCCATCCCAGGTAGTAAATTAATGCTCATTAGTTATTTCTACTGTAGCAGATCTAATTATTTTCTTACCATTTGCCATCCTGATGTGCTTGCTTGAGTGATCAAGTTGAGAAACATTCCAGCATGGAGGTATATACTAGTAGCCTCAGCTACTTAGGAGCCTGGGAGAACATTGCAACCCTTGAGCTTATGTGTTTGAGACCAGCCTGGGCAGCATAGAAAGATCCTGCTTCAAAAAATGAATTAGTTGAAGAATGAAAACATGTTTTAAAATAAATGATACAGAGTACAACAGAACTGACAAAGGCAATAGGATGTACATGTAATGTTTTGCCTGGTATGTGGTCTTAAAAGTAGAAGTGTGGTTTTCTTCAAGCAAATATGTGCACTTATACATAAAATTGGGACTCACTGATATGAAAGATATCCCAGAGGACAGGAAAGGGAGGAAAGACTCTAGTGTAAGAGAATCCTTAGAGATGAACAAGTCAGGGTATGGCCAGTAGAGTAACTACATGCAGTCACCCTTATGAAGGTCATTGGGTCACACGAGCTGGCTTTAACTCCTCCAGAGCTTTCCAGCAGATATAAGTTCCAGTAAATTTATGTTACCTACAAACAGGGATGTGGACACCATGAGCCTAAGTGGGTGTGGTCCTGGATCTTTTTTAAAGGGCAATTAGGGGTGTGAATGTCCAAGACTGTACAAATATCAGTAATGTGTTAGTCCTTTTAAATTTTATTGCTAAAATTGATCACACTATGATATTTCAAACATAATATTTAGTGTTACATTCAACTGTGTTTCAATTATGTCACAGGAGCCAGCTTTTCTCTTTAAGTTTCCAAGTTTTGATGAATACAATGAAAAATGTATGCCTACAGAAAGAATGTCCCATTAAAAAGTGAATTTGAGGGGCTGGAGAGAAGGCTCAGTGGTTAAATGTGCTTGCTTGCAAAGACTGCTATTGAGTTCGATTCCCCAGCCACCCAAATAAGTCTGACAGGCATTCATTTATAGTAGTAAGAGACATTTATGTACTCAAAAAGTTACTTTACATGTTGCCAGACCCTAAAAAGCAGCTATTCCAAGGGACCCTACCAACACATGTGTGCCCATTCAAAGCCATCATAAATCCAGTCCTCCTTTAGGCTGCTTCGATCAGCAACTGCACACAAACTTATATTTGACCTTAACCTATTCTCGTGCCTGACCCAACTAGCTATTCCCCTGAATTTGGGCTGTAGCATTCTGGAAGTTGGTCAGGGACATCTGTTGATATTACAGGATGTAGAAATGTATGGAATGACTCCTTTAGTGATCTGATAGGGAACATTTTCAATTGTTTGTATGTTTCACATTAAAAGGGTCAAGTTTTCAGATTCAAACGTAGACGTGTACTCTTTTTCCCCTCATTTTGGTTCACTGGCTGCATTATTATTCTTGATTGTTTTATTTAAAAGTTAAATGCTTCTATATGCTACTTTAATAAGTTTGGTATGTCAAAAGAAACATTTCAGAGGACATGGTATGATGTCCAAAAGAGCCACAGATCACATTGGTTCTGAATATTTTAAAGATTAAGATTTACTCTGGATGAATAAAAATGTGTGGACTATTGCAGATATCAAACAGCTCTCTTGCATCTTCCTCTGGTTCTCTCTCAAATGATGTGTGAAGCTGTTAATATTGTAGACTATTAACCCCCAGCGAATCATAAGCTGTCCTAAATATCATGTTTTTACCACCCTGAAGGTTTAACTACGACTGCATTTAATTGGCACTGTTGGACAATTCATTGGGGGTGCTGTAGGGTGACTGTTCAGGAAATGCCTGGCTGCCATGGTGCTGTGGGGCTTATTCCTCTAAAGTCTCTCACAAGATTGCTTGTTGAAATGATTTGTACTGCAATGTTGATGGCATGTCCAGTTCAATCAATCAATCAGTAAGCGTGTTATGTGAAAGGCTTGTTTTGTAATGACTACAGAGTTGGTACCCTTCTTTATTGGCCAGGGTGCTTCTGGAATAGTGTGAATGGTGATCTGCAAACAAAGGTATCAGGAAGATCCTTGGCTGACTACAGTGGTTGTATCCTATTGCTCCTGGCTCTCTCATTTATTTTTGCTTTGGATTTTTGAGATAGAGTCTCATTGTGTAGCCCAGGCTACCCCTGAACTCAAAATTCTCCTTCTGAAGCCCACTGAGTGCTGGAATAACAGGCAAGTGCTACCATGCCCAGGGACTTTCTCTGCTTTTCAGCCTCATTTGTTCTTTCAATAAGTTTTACATTAATACTAGCATTTGCATGGAATTGCATAGTTAATAATGTGTTTTTATTCTTACCTCAACTAAAATGCTCATAAGGAGGGATTTGGCCTTTATAGAGCGGAAAGAACTGGATGGTTAGGACCTATGCAAAGTCATACATAATGAAGAATGATTTTTCCCAGCACCACGTTTCCCTGTGGTACAAATAAATCATTAGAATAAATAATTGGGTTTGGAAATAGGATAGATAATGAAAATAGATAGGATAGATAATGAAAGAAATTAATATTTTTAATGTTTGGTTCATTCTAAAGCAGAAATAAAAAGCCTGGTTTATTTCGGAATGCTTTTCACATCTACATGGAGTGATCACTCAAAATTTAGAGTTTTCCTCATTTTCCCTAACCTCACAGGAATCCTTTGGCCCAAGACTATCTTGGGCCTGATTCAAAGGGCATTTCTGACTCATACTTTTCAAAGCCAGTGTATATTCTAAGGCAAGGTCCACTTCTCTTTATCTTCCTGACTCTTTACTTCACTCCAGTATGTCTGATGTCCCTGTGATTCCACTCAGTTCATGATTGACCTTCAGTTACTAAAACCTCTCTTTGTCTTTCTCGCTTTGTCTTTGAAATCTCAGGAAACACAGCAACATAATGTACTACTGCAAAATAATGTTACAAGTGTTGATCCAAACTACCTTGTTTATGTCTTTGATTATCTCCCCAAACTCATGACTTAGAACCTTGACCCTGGAAGTGATAGAATTGGAACCCAAGAAGCCAGTAGAAACTTAAGGAGTGGTGTCTAATGGGTGTTATAGGGTCATGTCATTTGAGGTAATCATGGAACACTTATCTCTTCTCAGCTCCCTGACATTCTCCATACCAGCCATGAGGTGAGCAGCTTTATTCTACCATACACTTCCTGCCATGATGTGCTACCTTACCTCTGGCCCAATGGCAACAAGGTCAGTTGATCATGGATTGAAACCTCCAAAATTAAAAGCCCAAATCAACCTTTTCTCTTGTCATGTTGTTTATCTCACATACTTGTTACAGCATCAGAAATCTAACACCCTTGGTTCATGAGTCATGTGGACTCGAGCAAGGCAATTACAATCCTTGTACTTTGTCTGTCTCATTTGTGATGTAAGGATAGCAGCAGTGTCTGTTTCATTGTAAAATTGGAGGAGTCAATGAATTAATATAAGCAAGGATCTGAGAAAATGTCTGACACATACTAAATGCTACAGTTGTTACTAATTTTTTTCCTTAATCCCAATTATTCACAGTATGTGTGGTCCCCTTGTGAACTTGACTATCAAGTACATTCAAATACATCACAGATTCTTCCTTTGGATTCTCAACTATCATATCAAACTGCCCCTTTCTTAATATCTCTACTTGTATGTTTCATGTACATCTTAAACTCAATCTTTCCCCCAAGCTGGTTACCTCGGGTATTCGTCACAGCAAGTGTAACTAACATTCAATGGGTTATTGAAGAGAGAGCACCAAGAATTATTCAAACTACTTTCAACACATTCAGCCCTGATATTAAAGTCCTGATGATTCAACATCTCATATTAATAATATTCTTCAAACCCAATAATGTGACCATATCTTTTGCTTTGACTTTTGCAAATAGCTTTCAAAGGAATTGCTTCTCATCATTCTGACCTTTTTCATTCCGGTTTCCATGCATCAAACAGAATGATATTTTCAAACATGAGGAAAACCAATAATTACCTGCTTAGAGAACCTGATGGCTATATTTCACTCATAATTAGGATTAGCCTACTCCTTGACTGACCTCATACAATCTATAGACCTCAACTTTCAGACAGATAGTGCTCTCTCTTGCTTTCCTACTGAAATTACTGCCCATCTTTTCATCCCTTTGAAAATGGCTTGCTTCTTCTCAGGGCAGAATCTTCACACATGTTCTGCTCCACTTGGCCCCACTGGATGCTACTCTTTGTGGCATCTTGGCTATGACATCACATCCTCAGGAAAGTCTCATCTGACCTTCATGACCAAGTAAGCTCTTTGTATCCCTCTTCTTCGTGTCATTTAACATTATTATAGTTCATTCATGCCATTCTTTGGTTATATCTTTTTCTTTATAATCTGCAAACATTGTAAGCCTATGCCTTTACAGGTGAGAGTTAAAAGTGTATGACAAGTACCTGGTATATAGATGCTAGTGTATATTATTGTTTGAGGGAATTTAACTCTGATCAGAGCATAATACCTGGAAGAGCACCAAACTCATCCTAAAAGAAAGTTAACTGTATAACACATACAAGATTGTTACAGCAGAGTGACCATGCACTGTGATTAAATCCTGGAATGTCTCAGTAGACATTTATGTCACATAAATGGTGGTCAAACAAATTGAGAATATCATAGTTTGCATGGGCTGATACATCTGGGAGAATAAAGCACTTTGTCACATTCTGTCTTATTAAAGTTTCTGAGATTGAAATTCCTAAATTCTCTCCACTTACAGACAGGAATCTATGACATGCATGTGATGGAATGATCTTTACAAGCTATGCCTCATTTGTACCCTAATGTAGAGCCAGTATTTTAATTCTTTTCTTCCTAAAATGAGACTTTTACATTATGATTATTAAACAGATCCTACCAGGTAGTCCTAAAACCACAATAAGGAACAAGCTAGGAATGGCATTATTTTATCTTCAGAATAGCCAGAAATAATTCAATTTTCAGTCTTTTCATGACTTTACAGACAAAGATCGATGTGGTTTGTTTTATCAGAGGAAGAGAGAGAGACAGAAAGGTTAAAGAGAGCAAAGGAAAGAAGAAAGGAAACGGGAGAAGGAAATACAAATAGCACAAATTATTTTGTGGCATTGATGTTCAAATGTCAAATATAGCACATACATTGCACAAAATGGATGACTATGTATGGAAAATAATTTTCCTGTTAATATAATAGCATTTTGTTTAAATTTAAAAAAAAAAAAAAAAAAAACCCTCTGGACAGTTCATTTGAATGGCCACAAGAGAGCAGTAAGAAATTAAAGCTTCAGAGTATGACTCACAGTCACAGGGATGTGTGTGCTTTTCCCTATCAGAATAATTTGAAAGACAAATTGATCTGTACTTATTCTTAGACTGAGCACTATAGCTCAGAAGTTCTTTCCTCTTCTTTGTAAGCTACTTAGTTAAGAAGGGCAACCTTGATAGTATCAGTAAATTACCAGAAAAGAACCTCAAATGGGACTTTTAGGCAACTCAAATTCAAATATGAAAATGGAAAAAATTTTTCATCCAGAGCAAAGGGGCATCTTGAGAGGTTATGTGGCCCATTCCTGTGGAATATGGAAGCCAGCCAAAAAGGTACGTAAGACACTTGCAAGGTCCCATGGAAGATGATTCTGGCATCTGTCTAGAACATGACCAACAATCCAAAAAATTAACTATTGGAAAATTTTTAAATGTCTAATTCTACTTTTCTTGTTATTATTTACTGTGTAATGTGAAATAAAATGATGCTTTGGATCTTTTCCAAAACTTCCTCACTAATTCTTTATGTCCCATCCTTTTGTTGTCACCTCTTGTTCATACTAACTTTGGCACTTTTGACTTACAATCTTGGATGTCATGAATTTTAACTAAAATGACCCCAATGTGGCTCAGGGAAACTCACGGAAGAGCGGGCGGAAAGATTGTTAGAGTCACAAGTTGGGGCATTATGCACAGAGACTGGGGCCTACCCCCCAGAACTCTTGACTAACCTCACAATGCACGACCCACATTCCCCATTGATGAGGGTCCCTTTGAAAGTGGGAGGACAGGGAGGAGGACAATGGAACCAATACTATGAATGTAAAATCAGAATAATATAAATTTAAAAAAAGGAAAACTTAAAAAAGTAATAATAAAATAAAATATAACAAAAAGCAAAAGAGGGAGAAAAAGTAGGTGGGAAAAAGAAGGGGTTCCCAGAATGGGGAAGGGAATAAGAGCAGGTAATAGCAGGTGAATATAATCAAAATGCATTATATACATGTACATAATTTTTTAAATAAATGTTCTATAAATAAAAAAAGTGAATTTGAAAATCATGAACTGGTAAAATGACTAGCAGTAACTTTATATATGAAATGATCCTATGAGTCAGTCCCCAAAAGATGAGGAGTCACTAGAAAACTAACCTAATAACTAATAGTTTGCTGAAAGTAGAATCATCATATTCAGTATACATAAGAATTGTTATAAACAGGAAACAACTAAAGGTAAATTATATTGTAATCAAAGTGACTAGAGAAGTGTAGATTTAAAGGGCCATAATACCCAGTGTTAACAGAACAAAAAAGTAACACAGAAGCATGTGAATAATGGAGCATACATGGGAACAACTTTCCAAAAATTAGTTTGGAAACACGAAAAACTAAAAATGTGCACTTCCCTTAACCTAATAATTTTCTGGCTAGGAATGGAAGTTATAGAAACAATCAGATAAATTTAACATATATAGATTTTAATGGTAAAAAAGAAATGGAGAAATAAAACTTGCCCTCAAAGAGGAAAGTTGATAAAATAAATTAAGGTATAATAATACATGTGTTTTTTTTTTTTTTTTTAGGAAAGCCATTGAAATTTATATATATGCATGATTCCACTTGGGGGAAAATGTGAATGACTGCATAGAAAAATACCAAAAAGAAAAAAAAGTCAAAGTAACCATTATGTCTGGGTATCAGCTTTATAGTTGATATTTTTGTCTTTTTTAGAACTTCTGTAGAAGCTGCTTGTTTTTCGTTTGTTTTGTTTATTTGGTTTATTGTTTGCTTTGGTTTTTAAGCAATAAACATCTTACTTCCAATTTTAGTAAAGCACAAAAAAGTTTACACTTTTTTTTAAATGCTCAGATAATCTTACAGGTTATTTTGAAACATTTATGAGAAGTTTGAAGTTTAATCTCCACATATCAAATAGCAAGGGTAACATATTAATAAAATGCAATATTTAACATTTATGTGTTTAATAACAGGAAAGAACAATATATTTAAAAGATGCTTCCAGGGTAGCTACAGTTTGTATCTGCAGGAAACTAATACATCCAGAAAAAAATGAACTTTTATATCCATTCAAATAGACTTTCATACTTCATAATGTGAATGGTTTTGCTTCTAAAGAGAAACAAAACTCTTCCTCACCCTTTCACTGTGGAAAAAGCCAGTGACCTGGCCACTAACCCACTTCAGTTTTTTTCTAACTCTACTACATGACTATACTAACTGATTTTCAATCCCACATTTAACCTGTAACTAATGTAATGAAACATATTTCAAAAATGCCTTTGCTTAATATGTTTTTGTGTAGCTGGGGACAATTTACTTAAAGATAAAAGCCATGATATAAGAAAGTGCTGATCACTAAAAAATTGGAAAAGAATACATTTTTTTAGTATTCCATGTTAGCAAAAATTTATTTTTACAGTTTGAATGGCCACAGATTTCTTAAATTATCAGCTACTACATATTTGCTATGTTTTTAGAATTATACTAGACTTCAGACCAATACAAGATATATATGATTATCTGCAATTTATGGTAATAAACTGTGCATTTCCCTAAGCCTAGTAAAAACCATGAATTTTATGGCTGAAACTGAGAATATATCTCATGCACTCTATAGCTCTTAATTTCTTTTCCTTATTAGATCTTTTCCTCAATTACTAAAACATAGAGGTCTTTTGCCTTTTATACTTCTAAACAGGAATAAAAAATGCCAATGAGATTTTCTTCCTGTTCATGATTCTGGGAAATGAGAGTTGGGTAGTGGTGGGTATGAGGCAAAGACCAGTAGACCAGGCCAGAGTCCTCTCCCCTGCTACCACTGATGGTCGAAATCACCTTGAGGTCATTGCCCACTGTATGCACTCTTGAGTTTCTAGTTTCTGGAACTGAAGCTGGCATTCTTGATACCTTTCTTAGTCAGTTGCAACTATACTCCTTTTAAGAATGTGTTTTATCTTTCTCAGAAAAAAGAATGGTGTCGTAGTGACATGAGACCAGTAAAGGAAGTAAATGCCACTGCTTTACCCATCACAACTGAAAAATGAATCTTTGGCAGTCTATTAAATTTTATTTGATAACCATAGTGTTTAAATGTTCTCACTGTGTATATAGGACTCACAGAATGCCTTGGAAAAAGTACATCATGGCTCTAGTTGTGCAGTAGAGAGACGGCATTGCTATAAGGGATGAGTAAATGCACTAGTCCTTCCCGGTCTTCCTTCGGGCAAACTCCCAGGAATCAATTCTTCTTGCCCTGGTCTTTGCAAGTCTCTGGACCTCCAATGATTTCCTCATTCTTAGCACAATTTTCCCCCATCTTTTTTCTTTCCTACTTCCTTACTCCACGTCTTTTCACTCTTTATACTTTCTGTGTGAGTGTATTTTTCAACAATGTGACAAATAATAGGTACTACATAAAGAAAATTGAAGATGTGCAAAAGGAGCAAACACATTCAAACAACCGGAAGATGGCAAGGTAAAGATACGGGAGGGGAGAGATGGGGATGAGAAGCAGGAGGCGAGTCTCTCTTGGGACAAGTCACCTGACGTGAACTCTATCTTGAAAAGGGGTTTTAAGAATACGTCCTTGGGCTGGGGAGATGGCTTAGCGGTTAAGGTGCTTGCCTGCAAAGCCAAAGGACCCAAGTTTGATTCCCCAGGACCCACGTAAGCCAGATGCACAAGGTTTTGCATGTGTCTAGAGTTTGTTTACAGTGGCTGGTGGCTCTGGAATGCCCATTCTTTATCTATCTATCTATCTATCTATCTATCTATCTATCTATCTATCATCTATCTATCTATCTCTATATCTCTCTACCTTTCTCTCTCTCTCTCTAAATAATAAATAAAATATTAAAAAAAGAATACTTCCTTAAAGAAATTCTATATAAGTGGTTATCATAATGCATAATCTTTGAAAGCTGTTTCCATAAAAACTTCAAGGGGTTAGGGACATGGCTTAAGCATGAGGGACTGGGAGAGCCTGAGTTTATTTCCTCCAGAGCTCAAGTAAACATATTGTGGTGGCCATACATGCCTGTAACTGAAATCTATTGCAGGGAGAGGAACCCAAGAATCACTGGGATGCACTAACCAACTCACAGAGGCTCCTGGCAGAGGAAAAGACCCCATCTTAAAGAACTATGCAGAAGAATGATAGGAAAGGGCACCCAGAGTCCTCTGGCCTTTGTACCTCCTCACACAACACAAGTGAAATAACACATAAACACACATGCACACACACACACACACACACACACATACACACGCACAGAGGCAAAAGACAAACCTTCACATATAATTTTTTCTCAGCTTAATCACCTTTCACAGTTCAGCAGTCATGGAAACAAGTGCCATGTTATCACTGATTCTTTTATTTTTATATTAAGAAATGTGACTTTTAAGAATAATTGATAAATTATATAATAATTATGAGACTGTTCAACATATTGTACATTAGCAAGTACTATAATGGAAAATACAAGGTTTAAATTTTGGCAACACTGACTAAGCAACTAACATGTTTTAGGTTCTCTTTCGAGGCACTAATAGAAACTGAATAAATATAGGACTCTGGGGATGGAGAGATGACTTAGTGGTTAAAGCACTTGCCTGCAAAGCCAAAGGACCCAGGTTTAATTCCCCAGGATACACATAAGCCAGATGCATAAGAGAGTGCATGCATCTGGAGTTCATTTGCAGTGGCTAGAGGCCCTGGCATGCCCATTCTCTTTCTCTCTCTGTCCCCCTTCCTATTACTCTCTCTTTCTCTCAAATAAAAAAAAATAAAAAATATTTTAAAATAAATATTTAGGACTCTGATGACAGTTAAGGCAATAATCTGGGGAGATGGCTCAGTCAGTAAAGTTCTAGTTGTGCCAGCATGGGGACCTGAAATTCAGGTGCCAGAGCCCATATAAAAGTCATATGTACCCAGCCAGGCGTGGTGGCACACGCCTTTAATCCCAGCACTCGGGAGGCAGAGGTAGGAGGATCGCCATGAGTTCAAGGCCACCCTTTCAGTGCAGTGGCCCAAGAAGAGTTCTCTTGATAGAACTTCTCATAATAGAACAGCTAAGATTCAAAAGATCAATGAGAAATGGTTAATGCAGTGGAGCAAGATATGAGTGATTCAAAAATGGATTAGGCTGGGCATGGTGGTACACATCTTTAATCCCAGCACTTGGAATGCAGAGGTAGGAGGATCTCTGTGAGTTCAATGCCACCCTGAGACTACGTAGTGAATTCCAGGTTAGCCTGAGCTAGAGTGAGACCCAACCTCAAAAAAACAAAAAAACATAGTTAATATTCCAGGTCAGCCTGGGCCAGAGTGAGACCCTACCTCGAAAACCCAAAAAAAAAAAAAAAAAAAAAAAAAAAAAGTCATATGTACCCAGCCAGGCGTGGTGGTGCACGCCTTTAATCTCAGCACTTGGGAGGCAGAGGTAGGAGGATCGCTGTGAGTTCAAGGCCACCCTGAGAATACAGAGTGAACTCCAGGTCAGCCTGGGCTAGAGTGAGACCCTACCTTGAAACACCAAAAAAATAAAAAAAATTAAAAATAAAAAATAAAATAAAAGTCATAGGTGCACAATTATAATCCCATTCATTGGCAAGGCAAAGACAGGAGACTCCCTGGAGCTTGCTGGCTAAGTAATCTAGCTGCATCAGGGAGCTCTTGGCCCAGTGAAAAACCTTGACTCAAACAATAAGGTAGATAATGATTGAGGAAGACACCTAATATCATCCTCTAGCCTCCACAAAATTACAAGTGTACACACACACACACAGAGAGAGAGAGAGAGAGAGAGAGAGAGTAAAAACAAAAACAAAAGGAAGAAGAAGGTAAATATGGAAAGAAGTGAATGAGAGTTAATGGGCCCTTGGTACTAGAGTAAGACTCTGGAAGCATTCACGGGTGGAATATACAAGGAAGTATTTGGTTGGAAAACATTAGATGTACAATAATTTAGTTTCTCTTCCACCTACTGGATGCAAGCTATGGCCTACCATTAGCAAAAAAAAGAAGTATTTTTGCAGGACACACATATTCTTGTACAGAAAGAAAAATAAAATCACAAGTAAACTGACAAGCCAATTCAATCATATCAGATTAGCAAGTTCTACAATGGAAACCATAGAGTAAATTAATGGAGAAACCCGAAGAGATTTGTTTCAGTGCAGTGGCCCAAGAAGAGTTCTCTTGATAGAACTTCTCATAATAGAACAGCTAAGATTCAAAAGATCAATGAGAAATGGTTAATGCAGTGGAGCAAGATATGAGTGATTCAAAAATGGATTAGGCTGGGCATGGTGGTACACATCTTTAATCCCAGCACTTGGAATGCAGAGGTAGGAGGATCTCTGTGAGTTCAATGCCACCCTGAGACTACGTAGTGAATTCCAGGTTAGCCTGAGCTAGAGTGAGACCCTACCTCAAAAAAACAAAAAACAACAACAAAAAAAAAGGATAGAAGGATTAACAAACTCACAACTTTGAGACAGGAACATGATGATGTTAATATGCATAGAAGACATTATTAAACAGGAAGAGGGGTGAGGATTAAGGTCAGACAAATGGGCCCAGCCCAGACCACAGCAGGCTTTTGCTGTTGCAGAAATGCACTTGAATGACCATCACAATACATGGAGAAACCATTGTCAGGTTCTCGCAGAGGGACCACATTTTGTCACCTACTGTACTCATTTGAAAAAAAAAAAGAGTGTTGTCTGCAGATAAAGAACAATGGGGTTGGAGCTGGGAAGATGGCTCAGTGGTTGAAAGCATTTGGTTATGATGCCTGCAGGCTCAGGTTCAGTGTTCAAGTCATCCATATATGAGCTGGACACAAATAAAAAGGCAGCACAAGCATTTGGTATTTGTTTATAGCAGCAAGAGGCCCTGATGTGCCCATATACACATGTGGAGTTAAATAAGTAAAAAACTAAGAAAAGAATTGTGAGAGAAAAATGAAAGGAGGCAGAAGGCAGAGGAGTCAGGAAACTATAACCTAAGTTGGGTGAGAAAAGATGATGCTATGGACAAAGCTTGTCTCACAATAGTGGATAAGATTGGAGCTTTCTGTGCTATGTCTAGAAGTCTTCCACAGTGTGCCCTAAAAGATTGCCTAGCAATTTAAAGCACAAAAGAGATAAACCACAATTCAACAGAAGAAAAATACTTTCATTCTTATTTCTTTTTTTAAGATGTTACATTTATTTATTTATTTATTTATTTATTTATTTATTTATTTATTTGAGACAGAGAGAGGGAGAGGGAGAGAAAGAGAAAAAGAGAGAGAAAGCGTGAGAATGGGCACACCAGGGCCTCTAGCCACTGCAAACGAACTCCAGATGCATGTGCCACCATGTGCATCTGGCCAATGTAGGACCTGGAGAATTGAACCAGGGTCCTTAGGCTTCACAGGTATATGCCTTAATTGCTAAGCCATGTCTCCAGCCTTCATTCTTCTTTCTTTCTTTCTTCTTTCTTTCTTTCTTTCTTTCTTTCTTTCTTTCTTTCTTTCTTTCTTTTAATTTATTTGAGAGAGAGATACAGAGAAAGTCAGGTAGAGAAAGAGAGAGAGAGAATGGGCGCGCCAAGGCCTCCAGCCAGTGCAAACCAACTCCAGATGTATGTACCCCCTTGTGCATCTGGTTTATGTGGATCCTGGGGAGTTGAACCTGGGTCCTTTGGCTTTGCAGGCAAGCACCTTAACTACTAAGCTATCTCTCCAGCCCCCTTCATTCTTAATTCTATGTGTCATGATTCTTCTCCAACTTAGGAAATTCATAGCTGACATGTGAAGGACACTTACTTCATTTTCCCCTCACCTCAACCCTGAATTTCCTCAACCACTGCAAATAAAGAGGAAGGAGGTAACTTTACTAGGTTGTTCTTGTTAACAAGTGAAATGAGAGGGAGAAGTGCTTACAGAACACAGGTACTATGCATGGGTTTCAATAATGCTGTAATCAGAACCACATTGCTTTAGAACAGGAAGTCTGGGCTTCTCAGAACTGTGAAGTGGAGATTTACCAACTGACCTAATCATGCAAAGAAAATGTCAAACTACAATAACAGATTTTTGAACTGTTGTCTGCCTGAAGAGTGGAGGTTGAAGTCCTTGCCCAGCACTGATCACGAAGCACACAATTACTTTCTTTAAATGTGCCAGATATTGTTAAAAATACAAAGAAGCTTGTTCATAAACACTAGGCTGCATACAGATCCAAAAGCACATGTTTATTTGTGTGGTCAACTGCCTGCATATTTTAAGAATCATGTAAATAATAAAATTAAATGACTTTATGTGGTATGGGTAAAACTGATGGCCCCATAATCACAGACATTTGTGGGCTGTTGTATCTGTGCATATGCTATTTATGAGAAATAGCTAACTGTGCTCATGAGAGAGAATTCATGGAACATACTTGAAAATATACATGTTTGTCCTTTTTGAAAGTTTTCTCGGCTCTTGCTTTGTTTTCTAATTATAACTAGAAAATAAACTTTTTATTAAAAATAAGTGATGGCAATGAATATTTTGTAGTAATGCTTACCAGGGAAAAACAAGACAGCAATTTAACATCAATCAGGCTTGGAGTGGAAAATGTTTGTAACCATTAAATATAATTACAATATTATGTGGATGATTTCTCTACATCTCCCTATGGAGTGAAAAATGTACTTCAAAGATGGAGACAATAGTATTTCTTCATTTGGGGCCCTACCAGAAAGAAAGTAAACTGAAGAAAAAAATTACTTCAATCTCTCTGAATAAAGTATCCAATCATAAGTAGTTTTTGGAATATATATTGGCTTTCTTAAAATTGCTCTAAAATTTACTCTTGGCCAATAGATGGTTCTTTAAATTGAATAAAGTCCTTACTCTCTGTTGATAGTGACCTGCAACCTAAATTCAAATACTGCTCATGTCAGATAGCAGTGCTCAGGCTAAAGTTATCACCAATTATCAACCAATATTTTCAAAGTAGTGAAACAAGATCAACATTCTTTGTGTTTTTCTCCTTTGGCAGAAGTAAGTTAACCCCTACCCAACTGGGGGCTTATTCTTTGGCTGATTTCTGACTTTTAAAGCCATTTAAATCTAATTTTGTATATTTATTTTTCTAGAGTCTAGCTTGAAATAGGTTGAGATTGACATACGAATAACTCAGTCTTTTTTTTTTTTTTTTTTTAATTTTCTGCAAAGTACAACTTGCCATGGGTTAAACTTTGTACTCATCTGGGATGATAGACTTTTCACTTCTTTGGCCAATGGTGGGCTTCTTCAGCTGACCACAAGTTTATGTGAGAACCTGGATGAGATGTCACAAGAAAATTCAGCATGTATGCTACAGGAATTAAGATAGTCTAAGGGGAAGGAACATGCAAAACAGTTCTTCATTCATGTTACATTTTCTCCTTCAGTTAGAGACACCAGTAGTGCTGAGTAGCAGAGAGCCTAGAAAGGGTACAAAGATGAAGGGGATGGAAGGTATCCATGTGTTCCAGACACACAAACAACATCTATAGCAATTCAATAACAGAACTGACAAAGAGATCTGAAGTGCTCAGAGAAGTCAAGATCTAAACCACACCCCTCAACTCACAAGGTTTCTGCTGCTAAGTCCATGGTTCATAAGGGATATGATCCATGAACCACAATTGTTGGGGTGGGTGGGGAATGGTTTGGCAATGCTTTAAATTATAATTTTATGGAAGAGTTGATTTGTGGAGGTCATAACCCAGGTGAAATGTTTAGTTTTGATTTGAATCAACTGCATGAAGTTTCTTTTAGGGAATTGAGCTAATACCATATAAAAATGGGAAACAGCACCTTTGATTAGTATGAGAAAAAAAAGAAAGAAAATCACAATTTTGGAAGTACATTTTAAAAGTTGGTTCTAACTTGAATGTTGCATGAATAATCATATGTCCAAGTTAAAACGAGGCTAATTTAAGGTTTAATTCTATTAGAAATTTTTACCACTTAAAATATTATAATCCATGCTACCATTCAATAATAAAAATTATTTTAACCTTCCCAATACCTAAAAACCAGCCTGAAAAATGACTCTACATAGTCTCATTGTTTCAGTAGCATTAATATATACACTGCTAATAAGAGAAATTGGTTTAAATATTTGAAAATTGTCATTGAGTTGTGTGAGATAAGAAGCTAGTGACTATATATGGACTAGAGAGATTGCTCAGTGGTTAAGGCACTTGTCTGAAATGCCTGAGGGCTCAGGTTCAATTTCCCATTCCGATGTAAAGTCAGATGCACAAAGTGGTACATGCATCTGCAGTTTGTTTGTAGTGTGTTCCAGATGCATCCATTCTCTCGCTCTCCTATCTCCCTCTCTTACTCTCTCTCTCTCTCTCTCGATCTCTCCCTCCCCCCTTGCAAATGAATATTTTTTTTAAAGTATGTGCTAGTTTTTTTCCAATTAATTAGAAGATTAATATCACCATGATTCAAATAACTTTCTATGAATAACCTTAAGAGCTTAATGTAAAAGTTATTTTTAAGGATATATTATTTAAACTATGATATTGCTGAGTTATTTTTATTAAACACATTTGATGCTATATTATTCATTATTTTCCTCAAATGAAAGTAATTTAGATTTTTAATGCCCAAATCCAATGCTAAATACACTTATAAGTAATGATTTTAATATAAGTCCAAGGAGGAAGAAGAGAGTCCTTGCCAAGAAAGAATAACTGTCATAAACCTAATGAGGTAAGTTGAAGAAATGAGCTTTTGAAGAACATTTTTTTCTATGAGAATGTTTTACCCACACAGGTTTGACACTTTCTTTATCCATTTCTTCATTCATTTGTCTTAGAGTTGGTGAATAAAAAATAATTTGCTTCTGACTCATTATTAACTCTAGCATTAGAGCTTACCTGGACACTAATAAATATTGTATTCATTGTCAAGCATCTTCAATGATTCTTTTCCTAATCTTACTTTATGACAAAGGGCATTTGGGAAATAAACAAAAGGAAGGATGAGAAATTATAGCAAAGGTATTGTACTTTCTTTGTGAATGAGGGTTTCTGTAGGCTAAGATTCAAGATTTTGATTTATTTATAAAATCACAAAATTATCACCTTAAACATTTGTCATTTGTGGTGAAATATTGAAAATCTTTTCTCTAGTCTAAATGCCATAAATTAGTACAACTAGAATTTTAAAGACATAAAAGTAAATGGAATCATACATTCGATTTTTTATTCTAAATAGAACAGTGTTTCTTCATATTGAATTATATATAAGTGTGTGTGTGTGTGTGTGTGTGTGTGTGTAGTGTCTGCAAGAATTAGAAATGTTCTTTATATTTGCAATGTAAGCATACAAATGTCTCATTGTAAATGTACACAATGGTGAGAGCTAACCTGAAATAATATGACTGTTGTTTCAGTAACACTTCTTTGAAAACTATTTTCCAGCAACTGCTTCTGAATGTAGTTATGAAACCTTATTTCCATGTACCTCTATGAAGCATTTAGAATTGCTTACTTCATGACTACTCTTCTATTCGTCTCCACACTAGTTTGAAAGTCTTGTCCTGGGGAAGAAAAGAAAAGCACAAGGATGCCCCACCTAGTCACATAAACAGAGTTCTTAGTAAATACTTCAACTCTCCACATGGACTATAGTGCTCTACAAGAGGACCTAGGTTTCAGTTTATTTCCTTGTTTTCCCCTATGCTGAGGATTGAAACAACCAGTACCATGCACACGAGAAGCATGCTCTCTGCCAGTGAGCTATATGCCCTCCCAGCCTTCATTAGGATTTTATTAATATAAGTCATTGTAAATTAGAAACAATTTAAGGATTAATTTCATAGTATATGGATTATATCTAAAAATAATAAAACAATGTCTCCAGTTTTTATCTAGTAAAAGTGATCAGGTTTAATTCAGATCTTCAAAAGTTCCTCACATGGTTCTCAACTAGATAAGTTTTATTCTCACATCTTAAAAATATCCAAACATCTAGTTTAGAAATATATTCTTTTGTCTTAAATATTTAATTTTTTATTTATTTAGTTGAGATAGAGAGAAAAAGAGGAAGAGAATATGGGCCTGCCAGGGCTCCCTGCCACTGCAAATGAACTCCAGATGCATGCACTACCTTGTGCATCAGTCTTACATGGGTCCTGGGGAATTGAATGGAGGTCCTTTGGCTTTGCAGGCAAGCACCTTAACCACTAAGCCATCTCTCCAGCCCTATAAATATATTCTTTATTCATAAGTGATAGTCCAACTCTTTGGCAGAAGAGGGATGTTAAAAAAATTAGTGACTCCAAAGCAAAAGTGAAATATTTAGAACAATTATCAAATATTTTCAATAATCATGCCCTCACACAAAGTCTGCATTTATATCAGCTCCTTCAGTATCAGAGGGAGGCAATGATGCTGGGGTAGATCAGCACAAAGGAAGCAGGAGCAGGAGGCATGTTGAAACCCAGCTTGCCTCTCTTTCTCTCTCTCTTTCTCTCTCTCGTTTTGAGAGAAAGTCTCACTCGAGACCAGGCTGACCTGAAACTCACTCTGTAACTCTAGGCTGGCCTCAAACACACAGTGATCCTCCCACTGCTTCCTCTTTTTAATCTTCTCATTCCCTCTTTCTTTTCTGATTTCTTGCTCTCTTTCTCCCCACAGTTTTACATCCCATAGAAGTTTTGATCTTATCACCATGAGGCCTCTAGCCAGGTTTCTCTGTGTGGCTTGAATTTCCATATTCTACAGACACAGCCTCTTTTTCAAATTAGGATCTGGCAATAGTCACTTGTGAGGTTCAAGTGCAGATGCCAATATACAAGGTGTTATGATGGAATTTTATAGTGTCTAGTGGAAAAACTTGTAAGAGGAATTCTTTCTCCATCATGTTCTTTCATTGAAAGGATCAGTTTTAAATACTACACTCGGGTTTATGGAAGAATCATCAAACACAAAGTCTTGGTTCCTTAAGGCAAAGACACATTTTTGTAATTTACTTCTATTCCAAATGTTAGATAATTTTACTGTGCTTGAAAGAGTTAAGCTGGGAGTGGTGACGCACACTTTTAATCCCAGCACTCTGGAGGCATTGGTTGGAGGATCGCCATGAGTTTGAGGCCACCCTGAGAAGACAGAGTGAATTCTAGGTCAGCCTGGGCTAGAGTGAGACCCTAGAGTGAGACCCTATCCCCCCCCCAAAAAAAGAGTTAAATGTTTTCCTTCTAATTTCTCTTACATTCTCCAACAAATGTTCTTTATAAAATTGTAAACAAATCTGACAGAATACATAAAATAATTGTCTAAGAGCATAGCTTCAAGTAATTATTTTGAAAAAGGATTTCAGTAAACTGTAAGCTTAGAGCTTGAAAAATTCTTCACAAGAAAAAAGATTTTTAGGACTTTATCCTATAATTCAGCAATGGAAAAGATGTTTTCATTACATTTTAAGAATAAAACAGTTCTCACAAAGACACAAGATATTAATATGTAATATTAGAAAGAATTTGGGGCAATGTTAAAATATAATAAATTTTGCTTTTTATTGTCATTAACTTAAATTTAAATTGCATTTAAATTTTCATGGGTTAATGAATTTTAAATAATTCTATATGATATTTTGCAAATACATTTTCTGTAAGTATGAGTTTTAAAAATCATTTTCACATTGTTTTTATCTCCATAGGTTGATATCATCTATAGTAGTCAAGTAATCTAAAATGTAGATTTGTCAAACTGAAAAAAAAACAGGTACTTTAGCATTAAATTGTTAAGTTAAAAATTACTCATGATTTTTATTTCAATTGTAGAATGTAAAAATATAATATTCTCAGGGAAATAAGAGTGGAAGGTTTCCTTGGTATGTATTCTCTTCTTGTTCTATCAAACATGTATAAACAGGAAGCATACAATTTATTTTTCTAAACTAGCTTAAACCTTCATTCTAAGGTTGGCACACATTTTGTATTCTTTTAGTTTTACCTAGTTGTTTGTTGGGTTGGTTGGTTGATTTTTGGACAGGATAGGGTGGTAACTTCCTATAATTTTTATCGATTTTAAAGATAAACTTCTTCCTAAAAGGTCATACTGGCAAATGATAAAAATTAAGAATCTGGGCTGGAGAAATGGCTTAGTGGTTAAGGCACTTGCCTATGAAGCCTAAGGACCCATGTTCCACTCTCCAGGTGCCAAGTAAGCCAGCGTGCAAGGTCCTACATGAACACAAGGGCATCTGGAGTTCAATTGCTGGGGCTGGAGGCTCTCTCTCTCTCTCTCTCTCTCTCTCTCACACACACACACACACACACACACACACACACATACTCACTCACTCTCACATTAAAAGAAAAGGCAATCTGTTAGGCTTGCCTTAAAAAAAATCAAGAATCATAGACACAGGGCTGGAGAGATGGCTCAATGGTTAAAGCACTGGCCTGCAAAGCCTAACAACTCAGAGTTGATTCTCCAGTAGCCATGTAAAGCCAGATGTGCAAGGTGGTGAATCCATCTGGACTTCCTTTGCAGTGGCTGGAGGCCCTAGTGCACCATTCTTTCTCTATTTGCCTCTCTCTCTCTCTCTCTTAAATAAATAATAGTGTTTAAAAGAATCATAGACACATGTATAGCAGAAAAATGTTAAATGCTATATGATTTTTGAGATAAAATTCTGCTTATTTTCCCCAGATGTCTTTGCAAATGAGATGGTCTACTTCTTGAACAACATGTACCTCCCAATAAAGATTGCATATTATTAAATAAGCAGTAGATATTCAATATTCTCAATTATTTCTAAATTAGGAGCAACTACAGTTTAATGCAAAATAATAGTTCACTTATTTAATTTAATATTTTAAAGGTGATAATGTTCTTTTGGTTAAATAATTGCTTAAGTAAAAATATATGATTTGTGATTAATATGTTGTGCTTTTGTTTTTATAATAGAAAAACATGGTCATGAGTATAGGTATGTATTTATAGAGCATTTTATTGTTAGGTTATGCATTTAGAGCTTAGGAACACTTGAGAACAATAATCAGTGGTAGGTAATGGTATTGTTGGTGGAGTCCTTGCTATTGAATTTTCAAGATGTTGTAAAATGTGATTATGAGTGCTGCACCTCTGGACACTTTTTCCCATCATTGTGTTGTATCAATCGCTGACTTCCACCATTTCTCTGGGTATTAAATAGAAACATTGGTTCCCACTGCCTTGATTGGAGGGTTTATAATACATGACAGAATGGGTAACTCTGCTGAGATAAGCACTGTGATCTTATGAAAGCTAACTGTAGCCCGCAGCTCCAGAAACTGTCTCATAGACAGACCTGGAAAGGTGCACAACGAAGCCTTCCTTTCAGCTCATATTTTCACAAAGCACTTCTCTTCCCTGTCACACCTGGCACAGACATACAGTAAAGAGACGCTGAATGCTTTCTTGTAAGTGCAGTTGTGCAGCTTTTGTACTGGCAGAAGTCACCTTTCTTAGATGCCAAAACTAATGACTTCCTGTACAGAGCGCTTAGGGCATGTGAACAGTTTGGCAGTGTGCTCCAGGATCTGTTTGCAACTGGCAGGGCTCAGCAAGGCTCAAAATTGAGCTCTGCATGAAGAAAGGGTGTCTATGTCAGACTCTGCTGCTAGAGTCATCTATAGCTAATGTTAAAAAAAAAAAAGTTCAATTTTGCATCTCCATTTCCCACCCATGTAAAAAGAAAATGGAATTTAACAATCAGTTGTTAACTTTCCTCTTTAAAATGTATGGGGATCAGATATTAATCCCTCATCTCATCTGATATATTGAGAGTGGTAAACCAGTTCTTGGCCAATAGAGCTTTATCTAATCACTGGAAATTTATATGCTTTTGCCACATTCTTATCCTCTCTGCTCACGGGCTGCCATCCATGGCCAGATGAACAGAATCTGTATGTTCACTTTTCTCCATTTCCTGATTTAATCCTAAGAAGAAATCTGTCTCAAAGCTGACTAGAAAATGCCTTCTCAGTAAGAACTACTATCTAAAAATCCAAATTTTTTCATGATGTTTCCACCTTGCCTTTACAGGTCTTCCTTATACTAATCTCTCTTTCAGGAATTGGAGAGGGATCTTACTGGATAAAGTGCTTGTCATACAAGCATGAGGACCTGAGTTCAGATTTACAGTGTCCTTGTGAAATGTCAGGTATGGTGGTATGCACCTATAATCCCAGAGCTGGGGAGGTGAAGACAGGCTATCCCTAGGGATTGCTGGCTAATGACAAGGACACCCAATGCCAACGTCAACCTCTGGCCTCCACATGTACATGCACACATGGGCATACACACACACGCACACACGCACACACACACACACATGAAGACACACATACCTATGCAAAA
Organism: Orientallactaga sibirica; assembly: GCA_036365145.1. NCBI lineage: Eukaryota > Metazoa > Chordata > Mammalia > Rodentia > Dipodidae > Orientallactaga > Orientallactaga sibirica. Next base: position 15,984,120 of record JAEOAD010000008.1, read on the forward strand.
AAAATCTCACTGTAAGTCTAGCCAACCCACCTAGTCTTCTCCTTGATTTAGAAAATCAGCCTTCACTCTTCCTCTATTCACTATTAGCTGTTCAGCTCAGTAGTCCTACTCTTTCCTAACCATATACACTTGTGAACATTTCATGGTAATAAAGAGTTAACATCTTCTAGGTAAACCACTGGAAAATTCATAGTCTAAGCCAGGGGTAATTTAGTATCCTTACCTGCCTTACAGTATATTGTCATTTCTCCAGATGAAAGCATTATAACTTAAAGAATATAGTTTGTTATTTTTCAAACAAATCATTTATGCCAAATATAAAAGCCCATGCTCAAGAATTTTCTGAAAAGGATTTTAGCTATACAAACTTACAATGGAAAGGAGTTAGCTTTATGTGACTTTGAGTTTGTCAAGTCATATCTACAGTGTCATGTTTATTTTGGAGCCCCTTATTTTAGGAGGATTGTCCAATTTTAAAAGAGATGATTCTTGATTGTGACAGAATTGTTGAGAGGTCTGAAAATTTAACATTATTAGGAATAATTAAGAATGTGCTACATGGAGTAGACAACATCTGGAAAGAGATACCCTGTTGTGCTTTAAGGTTATCAATACAGTAGAAGAATTTGAATTATTCAGCATGATTTTCTGAAGCAATAGCACATAATCCACAGAAAATTGTGACTCAGTATATAGAATAAAGCAGTACTCCTGAGTCACAAATGTGATAATCTTCTTCAAAAGAGTATCTGAGACAGATATCAAAGGATTGTGATGAATAAGACTTCACTCTAGCATAAATGGGGGAGGAAAAGAAAGGCTTTATTTAGTGGCCAAAGAATGGAGTAGAGGGAGCTTAGCTCACAAATCATCTTTGCCTATAGTGTTATGTTTAAGGTGTATAATCATAAAACAAAGAAGCCAGGCATGGTGGCACATGCCTTTAATCCCAGCACTAGGAGGCAGAAGAGGCAAACCTAGGAGGATCCCCTGTGAGTTTGAGGCCAGCTGAGACTACATAGTGAAATAGTGAAATCCAGGTCAGCCAGGACTAGTGCAAGACCTTACAGTCAGTGCAGTCTGACTTGATAAGAACCAAAGTCCTGTCTAGCATCTTGTCTTCCTCTCTTTTCTTCAAGGAACAACAGAACATTTCTCTCCCCCGCCCCTATTTCTCTTAATATTTCTATATTCTTTTGTCTGAAGAATTCAGCATCCCTTGGGATTTTGTATGCCTGTGCCTCCATAATTTCAACTTGCATGTGGCTCTGGTTTACAATTTCTGTTTGTCTGATCATTAATGGCAGTCCAAGACAGAGAGGGTAATAATGTAGCCCCCAAAAAAAAACATAAATTTCTAGTGATTAGGAAAAATCTCAATTTGCCAGGAAATGGTCTACCACCCTCAATATGTCAGATGAAGTAAGGTTTTTAATATCTGATAATCATCTGTCTATGTATTTCCTTAATATTCTAAGACTCATTAATATTTCTAGGCTATGTCTTTTTTTATTTTTACTTTTATCAGTTATCAACTTCACTATATGAACAAATCATATGCTGGTTGAATTCCCTTTGGGTTACCACTTATATCTCCTCTTCCCCACTCCCATCCCACTGAGGGACCTCCTCAGTGAAGTTATTGGTATTCACCATGGGGTCATGCATATATCAGTCAGTCTCTGGAAAGGAGACAATACTTCACCTGCCCACCCTGTAGCTCTTACAATTCTTCCTCTCCCTCTTCAGCAATGTTCACTGAGCCTAGGCTACTTTGAAGTCTTGTAGTTCAAATTTTCCCAATAGGATCTCATCTAGTCACATGTCTGCTTCAATTGGCTATGCCAAACAGGTTGGGTCTACTGGATACCAGTATGGTAAGACTTTTCAGCCAAATACTGGGATATGAGCTGGATTGTTTTTTTTAAAGGGATACAGTTACCAAGCATCTCGATAATGTAAGTATTGGCTCTTTCTCGTGAACATGGACAAGGACAGAAAAATTATCCATTAGCCATTTGTGAGGCAGTGCCTTGGAATGATTACCTACAGAATCTTTCAAACTTTTAGATTTCTTATGAATTTCAGCAAGGTAACAGATGAGGATGGAACATATTCTGTGATGACACAACTAAACTACTGTTCACCCAGCTAAGTACTTCGTGTCTTAGTATATTTGCCCACAATTTTCACTGTTGTTTTAGCCAGAAATCCAGAGGTGATTCTCGACTGCCTTTCCATTCAGTTTCCAAATCCAGTAAGTCATTCAGTAATTGTTGACAACTCCATCTCTTAAACAACCCCCATTGTACAGGCATCCTCCTCTCCTCTGATCTTAGAGTCAGCCCACCTCACCATTGATTCTCCTATGAAGTATTTTGAATGGTGCCTAAGTTGTGTTGTCAAGGTCCTTCTAATATCATTCTACATCCTGAGGCTAACACAAGTTGTCCAATGAATTGTGGCCATGTCACATTTGCTTTAAAATAAGACTTAATAGTTAATAAGGTTAAAATCAAAACCATACATCTTGAGTCTTGCTAATTTTGCTGGCCATATCATCCTTGCTCTAAAAGTCCTTGCTATGCAGTTGACTTTCAAACCAAAATATGTCAACTTTTCTATGTACTGGAAACTTTTGAACTTATTGTTTCCTTTATTAGGGACAATTTCTTCTACTACCCTTCAACTGGATAACTCTAATTCACCTTTGACAGAAAATTAAGTTTTATTTTCTCAAAGAGCTCACCCTCTTGAATATTTGCTTCCAGGAATACTATTATTATCTTCTGCAGCATTCTCACCAGTTGACTGCATTAGTTCAATGTCAATCTTTTCCATCATGCCTGTCTACACACGTTTTTTTTTTCTTCAAAGAATTAAAAATTGTTGTTTTTCTGCTTGCATGCATTTAACATTCATTCCTTCATACAAAGATTTAGTTATATCAAACATAACTCACAATATTTTGTGGGTTTCCTTTCCTATGAAGAAAAAAGCTAAAGTTTTAAAACTGTTTTATTGACTTTATAAGTTGTCAGAAGGTGTCATATTTTCTTTAATCATGCTTTGAGACTTTGGGCAGTGTGGTGTTTCAACATCTCTAAAACTACAAGTAAATTAAAGTTACATATCTTCAGAATGCCTGGCTTTTTATTTGTTTGCCATTAATTCATTCTCTCCACAAAAATTTATGGAGATTCATTTTATGTCAGACAGGATCTTTGTGTCAAACAAACAGGATTTTATGTCAAAGAGAATTCTTTGGAAAAGATAGAAATTGATAAAGATAGAGCTTCTAGAGTTAAGTAAAGATGATTCAGAGATGATAGCGTAAGAAAGAGACAAAACGTATGCTGAGTCACCAAATCAGATTAGTCAAAAGAATCTAGATGCCAATTGTTAGGGAAAAAATGAGTCTATCCATATCCCTTTCAGTCCCTTTAACTTTAATTCTAAGGGATTTTATGTTGGTGCAAAGCAGAACAATAGACTCTGTAAGAGCAAAGTTCACAGTATAATAGGTACACCAAAATGGATATCAATGCAGAAGGAAATAGGGCCACTTAGGAAACAAAACATTGCCTTTTGTCTTAAGATTAAAGCTAAATTTAACTCAGAGAAGATACAAAGAAGTCTGTGGCTTCTTGGGTATGTTCAATCAGAACTCACAAAGATCTGTAATAAAACTTTATCTATTAAATATCTGATAATGCTAAAAAGTTATATGTAATTAAATTACTTACTAATTTTGTAAATATTCATGGGCTCTATGTTGTACATTAAGATAAATGATGGAATAAAACAAACCCTTACTTTACAAAAAGTGCAGTACAATGTGGAAGATATAAATATAGCAAGAAAATACATGCATGTCTATTATAATGTGAAATGATGACAATTGTTAGGAAAAGTATTTACTGTGTTGCAAGATAGAGTATCAGAAGGTGATGCTTAGGATGGAGTAGACATGCAGCCTATCCTAAATGCAAAAGTGACATCTTTGTGGTCAGAGAAGAGTCTGGGAAGTTAGACTCAGTTTAGATCACAAAGATGCTGTAGCTTCGATAAGAGTAATCACAGATAGTAAGAAGTAGTGAATTTCTAGAAATGTATGTGTGTGTATGTATGTATATATAGATATTAGATGATAGATAGATGATAGATGATAGATAGATAGATAGATAGATAGATAGATAGATAGATAGATATATGATAGATAAATGGATGGAAGAATTAATCAACATGGGAGAAATATATGGTTGGGTAGAGAGACATCATCTATCTACCAACATAATCACTATTAGATGGGGTATATAAAGTTCTAGCTCCATTGCCTTGATTCAGAAACAGCTCTAAAGAGGCATTCAAGTTACATATCTCCTCTTGTATTAGCTGCAGTTATTGAAAGTACACAAAAGCTCAATTATCTTTATGCTTAATGTCACTTCCTATGTCCCTCCTATGGACAACTTCAGTTTTGTCACCACTTCTCAGCACTAGCAATGGACCAAGGACATAGACTCAAAATAGAATTTTGGAGCTAGATCACTGATGGTCAGTTGGTAATAAAGACTACATTAAGCAGAATCCCTGTGGTCACTTGCTTATGGTAGTGCTACAGTTGTTCAAGTTTTCACTGTTAACAAACTTGGATGGGATGCCATGGTAGTGATGAATGCTAGTACTCAGCTCACTTTCTCATGTATATTGAGTCCAAGTCCATAGCTCCTGGGTGCCCGTAGTTAAAGTTAAGCTAAAATCTTTACTTATCCTAATCCCTCTGAGATGATCTCAGAGTTTTGTTTCCAATGTGATTCTAAATCTTGTCAAGTTAACAATCAGAGATTAACTCTCACAAACATATTACAAGACTTTAGCTCCTATAGCCAGAAGGGAAGCAAAAACTGTAGATCAGGTCCATGGGATCTTAAAAATGAAACATAGCTTCAAACCAGATTCAATGTTCAACAATTGCAAACATTACACACCAGGGCAGAGCTCCAGATATGAAGTAGTGGATGCTTCCAGCTGGGTTGAGGACAGCAGGATCAATGCATTAAGACATCTTGAACAATTCTCCTGAACTTTGAACCTATATAAGTAACCCAAGCCAATACTGTTCTCTGTCTAAAACTGATAGTTAAATCCCCTACTTTGTACAACAACATGCTCCCTTAATGCTCCCAGTGTCTCCTCCCTAATTAGATCTTCTAAGCAAGTAACTGGAATTGAGTCTCAACATATCCCAGTCAGGAAAGGGCTAGGGTTTACTAAGGAGGGAAATGGTCTATTTTGCATGTATATAACAAAGTCTAACCAACATAATTAAATGAATGCTACACATTTTTGCAAGACTTGAGATTGAGCTTATTGGGTCAGAGGGGCTGAAACATGACATTGAAATGGAATAGTTTACCAATATGAAAGCCCTCTATAATTACACAGGATTTAATTCTCCAGCCAAAGATCCAGAAAGAAAGAGTTTATATACTTCTAAGATAACTTTGTGTGTTAGAAGTTCTGATTCATAATTGGTGAAGTACATTTACCATAGTATTCTGTAAGGCCATGAAAAAGAAATTTTTAAGAAGTTAAGAGAAATGAGTATGCTACCATGCATAATACTTTTCTGAGGGAAGGTCAAAGGATCTTTTCTCAAGGTGATAAGGAATGTGCACATCAGAAGAAAGCCAGCATTACTGAAGAGCTCAGGGGTAGATATGCTTTGCAAGCTAAGACACAATGCAGAAAATGCTTGTGGAGAATTTTACTAGCATTAATGAGAGCTTCAAGCTAACATAACAAAAACAAGGTAGAAAAAATTAGTGTAATACACATGTTTTAGGGGTGACATCTGAGACCATATATAATAGTTATTAAAATGTTTGTCTTTTATACTTTGCAAGTGTATCATAGATGCTGGCCTGAAAACTAAGTAAGGAATAGGCATATTATTGGACTATTACAAAATCAACCAAGTAAGATCTTCAATTATAGCTGCAAAACCATGAATGGTACTTGTGCTGGAACATGTTAATAATGATAGGTTACATATTATATATATTATATATATAGGTTTATATATTATTTTGTAATCTTATCAGAAAATGAAGATCTGCCAGATGTGGTGGCTTATGCTTATAATCAAAGTACTATGAAGGCTGAAATAGGAAGATCATCATGAGTTCAAGGCCAGCCTGGGCTAGAGCAAGACCCTGCTTTATAAAGAAAAGTAAGGCTAGAGATTGCTTAGTGGTTAAGGCACTTACCTGAGAAGCCTAAGGACCCAGGTTTGATTCCCCAGTACCCACATAAGCCAGATGCACAAGGTGATACACGCAGATACATGCATCTGGAGTTTGTTTGCAGTGGCTAGAGGCCCTGAGGTGCCCATTCTCTCTCTCTCTCTCTCAAATGAATGAATAAAAATATTTTTATTAAAAAAGTCAGATCAGAGATAGTTCTAATTTATTTGAGATTGACAAGAATACATATATATATATATACATAATTGTCCTGGGGTCTTTGTTAATGTTTACTCCCTGTCATAATACAGTTCAAAATTCCTGGACCATACAAATGTCTAAGAAATTATATTTGGTGTACTATTTGATGTTGTCATTGTAGTTGAGTGAATGATCAAATGATAAGGGTGCTGAAGATCTTAGTAAGACACATATATTTTTTTTTTTTTTTAATTAAGAACATACTTTGTATGAATGAAACATGTGTTGGTACCATCTTTTCCCTCCTCCCTACCCCCATTCCACAGGGGGCCCTCCTCAATGGAGTTGCTGGTATTCCCCATGGGGTTGTCAATTATGTTTGGTGGGAGCAGCAGTCGGTTATTGGGAGGAGGCAGTGCCACTGGCTATGATGTCCCAACCTGTGACTCGTACAATCTTTCTGCCCCCTCGTCTATAAAATTTCCTGACCTTTTGTGGGTGAGTTTGAAGTCTACTTCAGTGCTGCGCTTTTAAGAGCCTCGGGATTTCTGCTTTGGTAGGTGTTGAATATCCTCACCACCTGCCTCCTTCACCCTGGTGCTGATTGTCAGACTCACCATAGAAGTAGCATTCTTGCTCATCTCCCAGTTCCTCTGTGGTTCCATTTGGGCCTTGGCTGAAATGCGAGGGGTATATCCTTAGTTCTCATTACCTCCTGAAAAAAGACATGTAGATTTTTCCAATGGAGAGTGAAGTCAGCATAGGTTAAATACGATAAGCATAATTAACTTAGGGATATTTTGACAGATGTATTCCCTCTTTTAGCCAAAGAGTAATGGGAGCTTGTCATTGGAGAGCATAATCTTTGTTCCATAGGATTCTGACCTGGTTCCTAGTTCCAGATATAGGTTCCTTTCCACTGATTGGATCTCTTAGTCAATCAAAAGCCATTGGTTACCCACCAAGGCTGTGTGCCACCCTTGCACTGGCTCATCCGTAGGACAAACCCTGCTTGATCAAGGTGGATAATGCTTTTGATGTGTTGCTGAATTTGGTTTGTGAAGATTTTGTTCAGCATCATTGCATCTAAGTTCATCAGAAGCTAGGCCCTTAGTTTTCTTTTCTTGTGTCGCTGTCTGATTTTGGTATTAGGGTGCTGCTAGCTTCATAAAAGGAGTTGGGGAGAATTCCCTGTTCTCCAATTATGTGAAACAGTGTGAGAAAAAACTGATTTCAGTTCTACAATGAAGGTTGATAGGATTTGGCTGAGAAGCCATCTGGTCCTGAATTCTTCTTTTTGGGGAGATTTTTTATTATCTTTGCAGTCTCCATGGATGTGGTAGGTTTTTTAGGAGATTAATTTGCTCTGAGCTTAGTTTAGTTTTTGTAGGTAGTATGTGTCTAGAAATTCATTCATTTATTCCATACTATTCAATTTTGTGGAGTAGAAGTATTAGAAGTATGTCCTGATGATTCTTCCGATTTCAGTGATGTCTCTTTTGACCTCTTCCTTTTTATTTCTGATATTGTAAATTTGAGACTTCTCTTTTAGTGTGTTTGATCAAATTGTCCAAGGGTTTATCAATCATGTTTATTTTTTCAAATAACCAGCTCTTCATTTTATCACTTTGATTGTTTTCTTAGTTTCCAATTTAATAATTTCTCTTCTGATCTTGATTTTTTTTTTCATCTGAAACTCTCAGGGTTAGATTGTTCTATTTTTTCCATTGCCTTGAGGTGGATGGTTAAGTTATTAATTTAAGATCTCTCCACCTTTATTATGAAGGCATTTAGCACAGTGAATTTTTCCCTTCGGATTGCCTTCATTGTGTCCCATAAGTTTTGGTGACTATGTTTTCATTATCATTCAATTCTAGAAATTTTACAATTTTCTTTTATTTCTTACAAAACCCATTCATTGTTTAAAATGTGTTGTTCAGTCTCCAGGAGCTGTTGGAATTCCTTGTATGTCTCTTATTGTTAATGTCTACTTCTAAAGCATTGTGATCTGATATGATGCAGGAAATTACGTCAGTTTTTCTGAACTTATGGAGTCATGCTTTATGGTCTAATATATGATGGTTATTTTGGACAAGGTTCCATGGGCTGCCGAGTAGAATTGGGGTGAAATATTCTGTAGATGTTTGTTAGGTCTATGGTGTTATTGAACTCTATTATTTTCCTGTTGATTTTCTGCTTGGATCATCTGTCTATTGATGATAGTGAAATATTGAAGTCTCCATCTATGATGGTGTTGGTGTTTATTTCTTTTTTTTTTTTTTTTTTTTTTTGTCAAGTAAGTTTTGTTTTACAAACTGTGGTGCACCTGTGTTTGGTGCATATAAATTGGTGATTGTGATGTCCTCATTTTGGATCATTCCTTTGATGAGTAAGGCCTTCTTTGTACTTTTTTATACTTTTGATTTGAAGTCTATTTTGTCAGATGTTAATATAGCAACACCTACTTATTTCTTATTTCCATTTGCTTGTAATATCATTTTCAAACCTTTCACCCTTAGTGGTGAGATCAGTTTCATGGAGGCAGCAGATAGAAGCATCCATTTTTCTGATCCACCCTGTTAACTTGTGTCTTTTCATGAGTAAGTTAAGACCATTAGCATTTAGGGTTATGACTATGAGGTCTGAATTAATCTCTGTCATGATGAGATGCTTTATGGGGCTTTGTGCTCTCTAGGGACTTATACTTTTTTGAACCTGCTTTAGTTTTGGTTATTGTGATCTTGTTCTTGCAGGATCTTGAGATTGGTTGACTCTTCTGTGTGCAGTATTCCCTGAAGTATTTTCTAGAGGGTTGGCTTTGTGTTCATATCATCATAGAGCTGACTGTTATCATGGAAATTTTTCCTCTCACCATAACATGTGGGATACTTTCACTGGGTACCAGTAGTTTGGGTTGGAAGACAATTTTTTTAGACTTTGAAGTGCTCCATTCCAGGCCCCTCTGGCTTTCAGACTTTCCATTGAGAAATCTGAGGTAATTCTGATGGAATTGCCTTTGTATGTAGTGAGTTGATTCTCTCTTGCTGCTTTTATCACTCTCTCTCTTTGTTTTCATTGTTTTGAATTTAACTATGATGTGTCTTGGAGAGTTTCTTCTTTGGTTCTGTCTGCTTGGTCTCCTGTGAGCATCTTATATCCAAATGGTCTTCTCTTTTACAGGATTGGAAATTTTTTCTTCAATAATTTTGTTGACTATATTCTCTATGCCTCAGGCCTAGATTTCTTCCTCTTCAGGTATACCCATGATCCAGAAGTTTGGTCATTTTTGGGTATCGAACAGTTCCCTCATATGATTTTTTTTGAACTTAGCAAAGTTTTTGAACTCTCTATCAATTTCTTCTATCTTGTCTTTCAGCTCAGAGATTCTGTCCTCCATATGAGTGGATCTGTTAGTGATGGCTTCTAGAGAGGTTTTTAAAGGCTCTATTTGATTTTTGTTTTGGATTGTGATTTTTCTGCATTATTTCCCATCTTTTTTTTGATGTATTATTTCATGTCAAAGTCTGATTTTTTTTGATGTTTCCTGCAATTCATTCTTGCATTTTAATCATTTTTAGCTTAATCAGCTGGTTATTGATATCCTCTATTTGTTGACTCATCTTTAATTCATTTATCTCTCTTTTGAAGCTTCTCTGTTTTATTTTTTCAGTTAAGTTAAACCTAGTAACAAAAGCTGTGTGCTCTAAGAGATGATTCTGATGAATTTCGTTTATGTAATTGTTAGTTTTTTGATGATTTTGCTTCCAGTTCAGCTTGGTCAGGGTCACATAGCTTGTTGTGTTTTTATTTTGGGATTCATTTCTGTTGTTTTCTCTGTTTTCATTGGAAGCTTCCATTGTGGGTCTAGGCATCCTTGGTGGATATCTCTCAGTTTTCTGACTTATATTGTGTGTTTTTTTTTTTTCTTTACATTGAGGGCTATCCATTTGGGGATAAATGTCTTATTTTATTGAGAACAAAGCACGTATTCGTTCTTGTAGGATCTTCACTGAGTGTTGTGTTGTAAATTTGAACCAGATTGTAGTAGCATGGGTTATAACTGCAGATGTGCTGATGTGAAGGTTGCAGGTGCAACAAGTGCACCTGGGGAACAAGGAAGTGGGGAACTAGGAGCTCAGGCCTACTCACTCCACTTGAACTTACTATTCAGTACAGGGTAACAGGGAGTTGAGAAACCAGGAGTAGGGAAACTGGGGAGGCAGGGGCAAAAGGTGAGCTCCTACATTGGCCCGTGTACCCTCTGGGTGATGGGAATAGGGAGCTGGGGACCCAGGGGCAGGTTAATCAGGGAACTGGAGCAAAAGCATGCATGCAGGGCCCAGGCCACCCTATGCCAGCAACAGGAGTACCGGGGTCAGGAAACTGGAAGGTGGGAAAGTAACTAGGAGCTCTCCCTACTCACTCCACAGGCCCACCCTCCAGTGCAGGGGATTCTGGAGTTCAGGACCCCCGGGTCAGTCAGTCAGGAAGCCGCAAACAAAAGGGCCACTTCTGCATATGAAGGATCCAGGCTGCCCCAAGCCAGCAGCATAAGGCTAAGGAAATGGGAGATGGGAAACAAACCTCAGGCAACCTTCTATGCAGGGAAATGGGGAGTTGAGACCCAGTGGCCAGTCAATCAGGAATCCAGCGCAAAAGGGCATAAGACACATACGTTCTTGAGATTTAGATTTACTCCTAGTAAAGATTCAGAAATCTGGACTGGGGAGACAGCTCAGTGAATAAAGTGACTGCTGTGCAATCATGGTGACAAGAGTTCAGATCAGTAGTAACCACGTAAATTCCAGAAAGGTGTAGTGGCCCATTTGTAATCCCACTGCTTAAGAGGTGAAGTCAGGGAATCCAAGGGCAAGAAGACTAGCTGGAGTAATAGATTCTGCAAATACTGGGTTCATATGAGAGCACGTCCTTCAGTAAATAAAGAGGAGAGTAATCTATGAAGACACTGGACTTCAACCTCAGGCCTGACACATACCCATATAGATGCTGAGCCTATACATATGTAATAATCACACCGACAAACACACCACACACATAAGTATGCAAAACTTCAGAAACATACCATATAACTGAAAATCTTTAGGGTCTAGTAATCTGGAAAATGCAAGAGCTTCTATTCTAAATAAAGGACCAATGTAACATTGCACACCTCCCACACTAGTAAGAAGGAAGCAAAGCAGAGAGTATGTTCCACAGAGAACAGACACTACTGTAGAAGAGGACCAAATATCAAGTGAAATAGATGGAAAGTCCTCATGGAATATCACAGCATGGATCACTCACATTCTAGAAAAATGTCAGGCAATTTGCAAATGAGAAATATAAATATCATATGCACTAGCTCCTGGCTTGCTAGTAGGCCATGGTGTACACAAAGATGACAATCATGACATGTCTGAGGATGATATAGCCAGAACTGCCCATTATAAACATGAATGTTTCAGACTCAAAAGATCATAAATTTGGATAAGTCCAAAAGCAATTCATCATAAGGTGGAAGACATACCTTTTGGGATTATAAGCAGATCAAGAAGTTAAACACTACATAAGAGATGGATGAGACATCCCATGCTAAAATGCTCTCTAAGCTAATAGCTGTGATCACATGGTGAGAGAAAGCAACTCCATAGTGGGCAGGAAGGTGCTGAGTTATGTTCATGGGGAGGTCTGCTTTAACTGTCCATGCACAGTTATAACCACAAGATAGCCACACCCATAGGTACCAATGAAAGATATCAGTGGAAGAAAATTCTCCTAGTAAAAATAGATTTGGGGGCTGGAGAGATGGCATAATAGTTAAGGCACTTGCCTGTGAAGCTTAAGGACCCAGGTTCAATTCACCAGTACCCATGTAAGCCAGATATACAAGGTGGCACATGTGTCTTCAGTTTGTTTGCAGTGGCTAGAGGCCTTGGTGCACCCATTTTCTCTACCTGCCTCTTTCTCTATCTCTCTGTCTCTCCAATAAATAAATAAATGAAATATTTAACAAAGAATAAAACCACTGTTGTTTAAAAAAAATAGCTTTTGGTAGTGGTGTGATTTAAATGTGAAATGTCCCCCACAGGCTTGTTTATTTGAATACCTGGTCCTTAGCTAGTGGTGCTAATCTGGGATACTGAGGAACCTTTAAGATGTTGACCTGACTGGTAAAGGTGGGTCACTGAAGGTGGTCCTTTGAAGCTTAGAGACCAGGCAAGCTTCTAAGCCCAAACACTGCATGCTGATTCAGCCAGCATGTGAGGAGCTCTGCAGCATGTTCCTTCTACCAGGAAGCAGTTACACCTAGCCTTGACCACCTCGACTGGCTGAAACTCTGTGAAAATATAGGCAAAAATGTACCTTTACTTCCTTGTTTAGTCAGGTACTTTGTCACGATGATGACAAAAATAAATAACACAGGCAATGAAATAGCGATGCTTGTCTGCATGTTACCCCTTAGCATGAAAAAGATGGACAGGGTAAATAATCTTCATAATTACTTGATAATTTACTCTAGAAACTAAAGGAGAAAGGTTCAAATGTTAGATTCAAGGAGATTTAAGCAAGAGGAATTTTGGGGTCCATCACTGGTCATAAAGATCATTATGCCACATAATGTCCCTCATAAAACAGTATTTGCCACTAAAAATTGTTCAAAAACATAAAGGAAAAAGAAAGACTAAAAAGATTCATTTAGATACAGAGAATAGAAGGATGGGTTTCAGGTACTAAGGGGTAGAGAAAATGTAGGAATATTTAATCTTTCAGTTGTAACACAAGTAAATCCTGAGCTTCTAGTTCACAACATGATGTATCCAGTTAAGGTGCTCTACTCTAAATTTGCTGAGACTAGATTGTAAATGTCCTTGAGACTGCATACCATAAGGAGGATTGTGATATCCATTTCACAATATATGCACATATATAATAATTACATTGGAAACAAATTTCTACAATTTTATTGCCACCTATACCTCAATAAATCTGAAAGTAAAGGAACAAAAGACTTGATCATTTATGTGGCCAGAATGTTCATTGGCAGCACCAGTTCACTCAAAACACATAGATGAGTAAAATCTCCTGATGAGAGACATGAAGTATCTGTATGAGGCCAAATCTTAAGCTCATCTTCTCTGAAGTCTAATTCCACTGTCAAATGCCCAACTTGCTGCCAGTAGAGATCAACATTGAATTGATGGAGAATAATTGTGGGTGTAAGTTGATAATCAGGGCCCTTCTCCCTTAAAAGAGGCAGCAGTATGCCTTGAGTGCAGTCAACATGTATTCATATAAACCTCTATTAACACCATGAGGTGAAATGTGCAGACTGTAATCACCAACATGGAATTCCTCTTACCCTCACACTGAGCCAATGGATACACTATAACAGAAAAAATACATAGCAGATGCATAGCTATGGAATCCATTAGTCTTTGACACATCTCAGCTGGCCTGGGAAGATTATAAAACAGCCTGCAGATAAGATATAAGTAAGATGTGCTCAATAATTCATGATGCAGTACATAGACTATATTAAACCCCATGGTATGATGCTGCCTTCAATACATGGAATTCCAAAGTCCTAGATTCAATGAATAGGAAGAAAAGAGTTCTCCTACTATCACTCTACTAACTGGAAGGAATCAGTGCTATCCACCCTTGAGGGATTGAGGACATATTCAGATTAGAGTGCTATGGAAGACTGAAGCAGATGTCACCCACAAACTCCTATGTTTGAATGCTTGGTCCCCAGTTGATGGCAATTTGGGAGGAGCCTTGCTAGTGAAGAGGTGCTATTGGGGACAGGCTTAGGGGTTGTGTAGCCAGCACCCCCTTTTCTAGAGTTTGGCTCACACACCTGCTGCCATTTTCCACCTGCTGTGGCACAGGTGATATCCAGTCTCTGTTCATGCCATGGTTTTTCCTCCCATCATGAAGCTTCCCTTTGAGACTATGAGTCAAGTTAAAAACTTTCCTTCCCTCAGCTGCTTTTGGTAGGGTACTTTGTGCCAGCAATGGGAATGTAGCTACAACAGCGAATTGGGACCAGTATTACAGTGAGACTGTTGCTGCAAGAAACTTGACTGTGTGGCTTTGGGACTTTGGGAACTAATTTGTGGGAGTAAAGTGGAAGGATTTTAAATGTTGATGTAAGAGATGTCTTGTCATGCTCTGAGAATAGCTTAATATACTATTCTGGCCAGAGTTCAAGATGTAATTGCAGAAAGATCTGTGGAACGTGAGACTTCGCTTACAAGGGGAAGAAAGAGCTTTGTCCAGACTGACCTTGAAACAAGAAGTTTGTGTGAGAGACTTAGTTCAATCTGTCTATGTCATGAGAACTTCAACTGGTTGAATTTAGAAGTAGACTAGTATGAACAGAAGGATATAGCACAGAAAGAAATCAAAGTTGAGGCTGAAGACTCCAGCTGCTTTAGCTGAAATTATTTGAGAGATCACCAACATTGAAATTGGGCCAACTGTTCTGCAGCAGGACAGCAGAAAGAATGCCAAATCTTTTGACAGTAGGGCCTGAATGTTGAAGAAGTATCCTGCTCTTCAAAGTAGGCTTTATTCCCCCATTAGAGTAACAAATTTGTCAGCCTACCCAGTACTATGGAATTACAACAAATTCAGAAAAAAATGCAGTCACTGGATTTGCAGCTTTGCGTTTTGGCAGTGGCCACTGAGCAATGTGAGGCAGGGTTCTTGGAGTCCCTCATGGAGGCCTAATGGAACCATGAGGATGAACCATGAGGCTGCAGTGGAGACCCCAGGATTTTTTGAGATGGTAAGACTATAGAATGGCTATACTTACTTGCTATAGATACCAGCTTGGGATGGCATTTTCTCCAGTATATGGGAAGCCCAGCTGGAGGGACAGAATTTAAAACTCAGAAACCTCATCAGTGGCTACAGATTTCAGACTTCAAACTACAGTGTTTGATGTTTAATCTGTTTGCTTTAGTTTTTACATTGGTTCAATCTTTCCTTGGAGTGTCATCTTTTGCAGTGTGAATGTTTACTCTGTGCCATTATGTGTTTTTGGTTTTACAAGCTCACAGTTAAGAGACCTTGGACTATGGGGATATTTAAATACTGTTGGAATTGATTTAAAAAAAAAAAAACTTATGGGGACTTTTAAAGTTGGACTAAATGCATTGTTTTTACAACATGGATGGTCATGAGCTTATGAGGGCAGGGGCAGAATGTGATGATTGGTATCAGATGTCCCCCACAAACTCATATGTTCTGAATGCTTGGTCCCAAGCTGATGAAAATTTAGGAGGTGGAGCCTTGCTGGAGGAGGTGTTATGGGGGGGGGTGGTTTGTGAGTGTTACAGCCAACTCCCTCTTGCTAGAGTTTGGCTTACTTTGCTGTTGCTGTTTTCCACCTATAGTGCAGAGGTTAGGTCCAGTCTCTGCTCATGCCATGTTTTCATGAAGCTTTCCCTCGAGACTATAGGCCAAAACAAAAATCTTTCCTCCCATCAACTGCTTTTTGTCAGGGTGCTTTATCTCAGCAATGAGAAGGTAAATATAACAAGTGCATTCATTAGCAGGATGGTACATTTCAAACTAGTTGCCTCCTGATCACTTTGGGCTTCTTAAATCAAGAGACCAACAACAAAGAAAGAAATCACCCTACCAGCAGTGGATCATTAGTCTTGATGAGCAAGAACAAAGAGAGTTGTTATAACACATTGAGAAAGGGGATTTCCAGCTTCTCTTGTTGGTTTTGAAAATATATGAATACGTAAGGCATCCATAGATTGAGAAGGCATGGTAGCCCCCAAGTTAGATTTCTAAGGAATAAGAATTGTAGACATCTAACCTAGCAAACATGCCAACTAAGCACTTGAAGATTATATAATAGAGATGGAATAAGAAGAATGACAGTTTCAGCCATAGTAGATGTAGATCATCCCATTAATGTTCTTTGCAGTTTAACTGGAAAAAGATGGCCATCAGAACAGTGAAGGAGCTGTTCCTAGGAAATAAATCCAAGTAACACTACGATAGGTCTCCTTAATACTAATAATTAAGTCCTTCAGCTACTAGATAGCTTTTGAGCTCAAAAGATGCCTCTAGCTCAGAGCTAGCCTGTATCTTGTGACTGACAGATATTGGGGTATAAAGGATTTGCCCCTTTCCCATTTTATAGAATGAGTCTAAAGACTGTATCTTCTCCAGACTTCTGAAATATGCTTCAGGGTACTGCTGTGATTGTATCACATGTCCTTAACTCTCACAAGTGTTTTTTTTTTTTTTTTTTTTTTTTTTTTTTTTTGAGAGAGAGAGAGAGAGAGAGGGAGAGAACGGGTGTGCCAGCGGTTTCTCGGCCACTATGAACGAACTCCAGATGTGTGCACCCCCTTGTAGGCAAGTGTGGCATTGCACCCTTGCATCATTTTGCGTCTGGCTACACATGGGACCTGGAACTAGCATTCTTAGGCTTGGCAGGCAGGCGCCTTAACCGCCAAGCCATCTCTCCAGCCCACAAGTGTTAATGTTAAGAGCATTCCCCAATAAGCTTTGTGCACATGAGCTTCCATTTCAAAATGTCTTTTTCTTGAATCCCAATCTATACCAGTAGGATTAGACATTATCTTATTAGGCACTTAGCATATATTGATTTCATTCTATTATGCCCCAAAATAAACTCTAAGGTTAACACTATAATTAATTAATTAATTGAATGAGGCTGAAACTAAGAAAAATTCAATTCCTTAATATCATATAGTCTATAGTAGAGTCCAAATGTGAGATAGACTTGTCAAGCCTGTGATATATGCATGGCCAAGTATTGTTACCAGAAGCTAAGATTATGATAGATAGATGATTGTAGATAAGGTAGATAGATGATACATAGATGATGATAGATGATAGATAGATAGATAGATAGATAGATAGATAGATAGATAGATAGATGATAGATGGCACTGGCACTGGTTTTCTATGAAGGTAGCAAAGGAATTACGACTAAATATTCATGGCATGAGGATGGGGAAGGGGAACTGAAGAAGGCAGAACAGTTCAAGTTGGGATTAGTCATGAATGGCACAGCACACATGCATTCACCCATAAAATGAACTGAACCAATACCAAAAAAATTCTATTATTCTCTTACACACACACACACACACACGCACGCACACACACACATACACACACTAGACACATAGACACATATGGCTTCTTGACTAGGCAAAAGCTAATGGGAAAACTACCTTTACCATCTTAATTCTGTAATGTCTTCACCACATATGAGGAATGGCAAGAGATGGAGGGAAATGTGTATGGCAATATCACAAAAAGAAATCTAAAACCCACTTCCCTAGGGCTTCTGGGGTGAAGGTGCCAGTCCTGGAATGCCGCACTCCTACCCTCCTGTGTTTATTCAGCCCTGGGGCTGAGGGTTGCCTTGGAGTTGTAACCTTTATAAGGGGTCTGCTTAATGACAGAATTTTTCAGCTGCATACCTCACCCCAATTAGAAAAAGGCTGTTTGGATTCTAATTGGCCTTGACACAAGTCTGCTTAAAGAGATTCCCCAAGAATTATAGAGCTACTTTCAGAGTTTGACTTGGCTAGGAATAGGAAATGTAACACGGTTTTTCGAATTTTCTGCACTTACCATGAAACGACCAAGCCACAGGTATCAAATGTGCTTTGTTTTGGTGTTATAATCACATTACAAATTGAACATTTCCACATGTGCAAGTTGGCAAATCTAAAAATGAATGATTATGAAGATTATAATTATATAGATCAGGTATATATGGACCTACATATTTTTACTCACACAAAAGTGTATTTTCTTGGGTCCCTAGGCATCCATGTATAGTGTTTATAGGATGTAAAACCATCATCTCATATATAAGCCAAAAGTGGATATTTTTAAACAGTTACTGCCAGGCCAGGTGATAAGTCGACATAATGTTTGGAAGGTGTAAATACCAGGAACGGATAGAGATTCCTAAGCTAACCCTGAGGAAATGACTAATAATAATAGGTTGAAATCAAGAAGAATACAATTTGGACTGAATATCAAGAAGAGAAAAAATAAACTTCCTGGCTACAATAACTGTTAGGCTATGAAATAATTCCTGCAGGAAGGGGAATTCTCTTCCTTACCCAGAACTTTGGAAATGAGGCATGCATTCTTGGAGACCCTTACAACAGGCAATTTTGCTTGGAACGTGGAAGGAGATCTTTTTCTGTTTCTATTTCCTATGACTTGATATTAAGAAAAAGTCTCACAAAATAATCCTGTAATTACCCACCAAATGTTCCCCGAACTGTCTTTGAGTGCATTCCTGCACTCACCTCGTCACAGTAGCAATAAGAGTCCCAATTCCACCCAGCCAAGGCAACTCCGCAGTCACAGATTGTAACAACCAAACTCCAAACTCAGCTGGGTCCTGAAGGCCCTTTAGTGGCCTCACGTATCTCTAAGCACCTCTCCCTGCTGCTGCAAGGGAGATTGTTTTAAGAAATGCAAAACAGTGCATTAGACAGTCTTCTCATTTGCCTCCACCCTAACTCCTTTCCAGAGAGGTGGTTTCCTAGTTCACGCAGGCAGTGAAAACCTGAAGTATAAGCATTGTTAAACTCCTCTTCCAAAAATTGGTTCATCACTTTTCCTTTTCCCTGTGAAGCTGGAAACCCTCTTCCTGTACCTGTTGGGGTAGGGGGACAGTAAAGGGCTTTTACAACCCCCTAGCTTGTAAACATGCTCTTCTGTCTATTTTAGGAAGCGTTACTCCAGTCATCTCTGTAGAGGGCACCACACAGTGCTGGTGAGCATGTCCCAGACACCCAATGTGGTCTAGAGCAGACACTGACAAAAAAACAAGTATGGGGATGGACCGTGGATCTGCAGCCCTGTTGATCACATGCATTATGTGTATAGAGCTCACGGCATGAAGATTACAGGGGTGGAAAGAAAAAAAGGCAGCACTTGTGGGGAATGCAGAGGACTGTCTGTCTCTGTGTTATCATATTCTAGAGTAGAACACCAAAAAACTCATGAATTTGAATTTGAACTTCAAACCTAGACTTTAGGTGTTTATAAATATATCTCTAATAAAAGCTGTTCCCTGGAAGCACACATATTGGAAACTTCAGTCCTCTCCTCTTCAACACTGCTAGGAGGTAGGGCCTAGTGAGAAGTGGTTAATCCATGAAGGCCCTTCCCACAAGAATGGGATCATACCATTATCTCTAGAATAAGTTTCTTATTAAAGGACAACATTGTCCTCTTCTCCTATCTTTAGTTCTCTTTATCCTTCAGCCATGGCATGATGTACCAAGAAGGTCTTCACCAGACCTGGTCCTTCCATCTTCGACTTCTTCATGTCCAGAATTATGAGAAATGAATTTCAGCCCCTCTAATTTACTTGGCATACGGTATTCTGTGAGACTAGGGAAAAAGTCAGAGGATAAACCTTTTACCTTTAAATTCATTTTCCTTATTGCTCAAGAGAGAAATTATTAAAACATATTTAAACTAAGTGTCTGTCATATTGTGGGGTGAGATTCATTAGTAGTTATGACATCATTGTAGCAAATTAGGAACAGTATTATTTAATAAAATGAAATATGAGGTCAGAGAGGTGGTTCAGTGGGTAAAGTGTTTGCCATACAAGCCTGAAGACCTGAGTTGGATCCCAAGAATCTCCATAAAACGCCAGGCCTAGTAGCACACATTTGTTACTACAGTACTGGACACGCAAAGAAAGGGAATTCCAGAGACTCCCTGGAGTGATCTCTAGGTTCAACAGAGAACTAAGGTGGAGAATCACTGAGGAAGACTCTGAATGCAGACATTTGGCCTCTAATCACATATGTACTTATGCACACCCTCACTCACACGTGTGCACCCACACATGTACAGCCATGCATGCATGCACACCATACACAAACCTATAGAAGAGAACAGATTTCAAAATGAGTTACACATAAGTGCCGCTTAGTGGAACTCTTGATCCACTTTAACCTTGTAAATATGCCCACACTCATATGTACAGACATCTTGATTTACACTATTTCCTTTGACTGACATCTAATAATTATTACATTTTACTATGGACGGACACTGTTTGGGAATCATGAACTAATTGTTCTTTCTTGTCTTGGCTACTCCAGAACCCTATGCTCATATGAGCTTTCTAGATTTGAAATCTGAATCTAAATGTTCTGCTATTATTATATTCCTTGGTTTCTCCCTTGCCTACCTATAGGATAAATGCAAACTTTTCTCATAATTTAAGGATGTGTGGTCAACGCCATCTCCTGCTTCATCTTCTGCTCCCTCTATAAATGCATGTGGCTCTCTCTCCCAACCACCATTCCCTACACCTAGAATTCCTTCTTATGTCCTGAGATCTTCCTCAACTGCTTTTTTTTTTTTTTTTATCCACTCTGCCTCATTAAACCATAGCATTCTTTATAGTCCATCTTATGGGTGTCTTTAAGCACCCTATGACATATTTCTATACAATTTTGTTTTTATTGTCAAGTAGTCTCATGATAATCAACAAAGGCTTCATATTTTCCTATATAGTGGAAATAATACATAAAGCCCTCCAGAACCCACACACATTAACTTTTATGTATTTCCTTTCAAATGTATATGCTGACTTTTATAAAATTTTAATAACAGTTTATATATCACTCTTTTCAAATTTTTTACTTTAAAATAGTATCACAAAATTTTTCCATGTTATCTCATTGTTTTATAGCACAACATTATAAATTTCTTTAAAATATACTACTGAAATATGCTTTTTTAAAACCAGGAACATACTATGAACAGGATTGTGACTTGAAAGTTAAATCTGTTAATGGTTTGAAGGGATAGTGACAGTGTGAACAAGCTATAGCCAGCAAAATCAGGCAGAATTTTATTCTAGCAAAGAGGACAGAGGTAATGAGTAGAATCATGGGCATCAGGAAAGGAGGAGAATAAAGCAATGGGCAGTTCAAGAGAATTTTATGAGGGAAACTGGCGGATCTCAGTAAAATATACCATGAAGTAGATGAAGCACAGGCCAGTTCTTTATTAGATAATGCTGAGAACCAAAATACAGAGGAAATTTCATGGAAGGTGAAGAAAGCAGTGAATCGAATATGTGGCCTAATGCAGCCATGTAGGGGAGTCTTTAACGTGTGGACAGAAGTTGAATGATTCAGCTTCATTCCTATGAAAGCAAAGTACAGGGAATATAGAAAATGCATTTATCAACCATCAAGGCAGAGGAAAAAGCTTAGATATGATTAAGACTCCGAGGTTTAGAAAACAACAATTAATAAAATTAAATTCAGTAATCAGATATGAATGTTTACAAAACATAGTTATTATGAAGAATTTTGAACATTTAACTTGAATTGTCTGGTTGTTTTGTTATTTTATGTTTTAAATTTTCTGGACCTACAATGTAAAAATAAGGAGAAAGGAGTATGAAGAGGTTGTGTAGGAAAGTTAAATTTTTATTTTTCTGAACAAGACTTGGAAGATAGTCACTAAAATTGAAACAATGACTTATAGAAATTATAGAATTATAATTATAGATTTATAGAAATATAAGAATACTGTTTAGAAAAAAAGTGAGTACCCATAGGTTTTAAATTATAAGCATATTAAATTGGAAAAGGGGAACAAGGTTGGAAACCAATAGACTTTGAATATGTAACAGGGTGTAAAATATACTTCTAAAATATGATAACTAAATAACAAGAAGATAAAAGATAGAAGCCTATGACAACATATTTAAGGTACAGTTAGATAAGGGCACAAAGCAGAAGTGCCAGTTCAATGGGTTGCTGTAAAAATGAATGCACCCATATAACCATCACCAAGATCAGAAAACACAACATAATTAGTGTTCAAAATTTAATTTCTCTGCATCATTGCTCTTTCTCTCCTACCCAAATTAGCACTATCCTTACTACTTTTACATATTATTTTTAAATATTTTTAGAAGTTGTATAACACATTCTTTATGTATCCTTTGCATTTGAGTTCATTCAATGAAAATTTCTTTCTGAAATTCTGCCATTTCATTGCATGTTACTATAGCCATTAATTTGTAATGCTTAATGGCATTTCCTATATATAGATACTTGTTATATTTGTTTTTCTTATTAACTTCTAAGGTTATATTTCTGCTTCTAACATTACAGGATGCTTGGATTTTTATAGTTCAAAAATGTTAATAATATTGATATAAATATTTTTGCATATGAATTATTGCATATCTATGCACACAATTGTATTATAGCTGAATTGTGTGGCAAAACACATTGTATTTCAGAAGATGATGGTTAAAACATTTGCCAAACTAGTTGTATCAATTCAGATTCTTATCAGGATTGCTTGACAGATATCATCCCTCTCTTATAACATTTTGCTAGAGTTAGTATTTTTTTAATTTATTACTTTCAGTGTATGTGAAAGGGTTACCTTATTGTGACATTATTACTGTGGGATTTATTGACTACTAATAAACTTAAAAGTACAGATATGCTCTGTTGTGAATTATTGGTTTAGGCTGATTGTTTACTTTTCCACTGAGATTGTCCGACTTTTCCTGTTGATTAGCAACATGTATTCTGAACACAAACTAGCCCACAAGTTATCTTTTTGGTAGAACATTTTTCAACCAGTTTAAGAAAAGAATTTCTACACTAAAGTCATAAAGATTATGTTATCACAAATTTTTGTTTCTTGGCTTTTGCTTTTAAGTGTAAAGTTCACCTGGAATTGATTTTATGTTCTAAATTAATTTGTGTGTCCAGTGAGTCTAAATTGAAAACAAGAAGTCAACAGGACTTTGTGAACTATATGGTTATAAGATTCCACTTTAAAAAATGACCATGTGATAATGGCAAGGCAATTCTGTTTATAATAAAGAAGATTGACCTATAAATTGACCCGTAATTTAGTTGTGTAAGCTATGTATTGAAAAGTTTCTTTTTACTGTGTGTGTGTGTGTGTGTGTGTGCGTGCGCACGTAAGCAGCATTCAAATCACTGCTGAAAAGATCAGTTGTTATTAAATGATGTTGGGGAAAATAAACAGAATCTCCATGTCATAATTTACAGTGAAACAAAATTTAGATGGAACAAAATATAATAAAAATGATGAATGTGCAGAACTTTGATCTATGTATCAGCAAGCCTAAAAAGACTTATGAATTTAAATACAGAAATAAATAATTTCTTCAATAGGGAAAACAAAACCTTGCAAAGGAGAAGCTAATATTACCATCAACATCACAAATAAAAGTTGATTTGTTAAAGTGAAATATGTC
The DNA here is from genome assembly GCA_036365145.1 of Orientallactaga sibirica. Lineage (NCBI taxonomy): Eukaryota > Metazoa > Chordata > Mammalia > Rodentia > Dipodidae > Orientallactaga > Orientallactaga sibirica. Next base: position 16,007,889 of record JAEOAD010000008.1, read on the forward strand.
TTATTAACAAAGCTGATCACCCAGTATTAAAACATGCAAAGGAGGGCTAGAGAGATGGCTTGGCAGGTAAGGCACTTTCCTGCAAAGCCAAAGAACCCAGGTTTGATTCCTCAGAACCCACATAAGCCAGATGCAGAAAGTGGCTCAGGTATCTGAAGTTTGTTTGCAGAGGCTAAAGGCCATAGCATACCCATTCATTCTCATTCTCTCTCTTTCTCTCTCTCTCCCCCTCTTTCTCCAAAAAAAATAAAATATTTTTTAAAACATGCAAAGGACAAAGGGTAGAAGAAGAAAGCCAGATATATTTTATTCATACCATTTATGGTCTTTACATGCATTAAAAGATTCACAGAACCTCATAATAAAATAAATGATTCATACCATGTTATCATATCTAGGACTAGCAAAGATATAAAAAGAAAATGAGATTATCTGGTGAGGAAATAAGCACTATGATGTTTATGGTGGTAACACAAATTGGTAACAACTTCTTAATCATGAACTTAGTCATCCTGTAATTGTGTGACTTCTTGCCATGAAGGTCATAAAATTGTTCCAAACACCAAAATACTGAAAATATCCCCAAATGTCCATAACAGAAGGAAGGTGGAGAGAAGGACATAAGGAATGGGAGTATTATTTGAATTCATATGCAGTAATTTCCAAGATAGTCTGAAAAAATAAAGGAGTTGATGGTATACTACCACTTTTAAAAGACATAAGAGAAATGATATGCAAGTTTTCTAGGTAAATAGACAGGAATCTTCAAACATGATTCACCCTTTTGAAGGAAATACCTGTTCCTGAGATATAATGGAGAAAAGAAAGTGTGTTGTTTTAACGTGGTCCTTATGAAATTTTATGCTGGAGAGATATTACCTACTTAAAAGATAAATGAAATAACAATAAAAAAATTTTAAAGGTTTTAGATTTATATGATTTATATGATTTATATGATTTAGTGAACATGGAGTGTATAACACATTCTTCATATTCATCTAAATCTATATGGCAGTTATTAACTATCCCCATTTCAGTTACAGAAATTGAACTCAAAGAGATAAAATGACTTCTCTATCATCCTAGATTAGTTAATATCAGGACTATAGTCTTTGTGCCTGGGTGTGTCTGACTCAAACTATGTACTTTTTGCCCTATACTTCCTCTTGATATGACATGTTTTGCTGAAATGATGTTGTAGCCCATGGGCCAAATCTTAATCCAGCTATCATTTCCCTCACCCCTCTGTGTTCCCTCTCTACCTCCTTATATTCACACACACTCATGTACGTAAATGACTTTGTTTGGAAATCAGCCACCTACTCTGAAGTGACCCAGAACCCTGTACAGTTCCATAGAAAATTGAACAAAACTAACAAACAGTTTTCATATCCAAGACATATGTGAGTAATTGTCCAAAGTGAAGTGGCATCCATCCTATTCCGCATAGCTGGAATGCACTTGCAAGCCTCAGCCCTTGCATTTCTCCTCAAGGTGTTTAGTTTACATGGGCAAAATTCTAAGCACATAGATGTATAGTGTGCTGTCTTCATGACCAAATTCCCCTATTCAAAAGAGAACAAGCAGGACACACATGATATAGGAAAGTATAACTGCTGGATTATCACTAGAAATATGAGAAAGAATAGCTTGTTGACAGGATAATGTAATAACTGGGTGCACAGCCTAACACAGCTCAGAGGGTCTGAGTAGATTTATTTGTTTGTTTATTGTAAGGCATTTAGGATTAAACATAGGGCTTCACGCATGCTAGAAAAGTGCTTTACCACTGAACTATCACCCATTTTGAAATTGTTTTTATGTTGCAACAAGATATCTCTAAATTGACAAGAATGACTTTGAAATCTCTTTGTAGCCCTGGCAGTCCTTAAACTTTCTGTCCTTCTGCATAACTGGAATTATTGGTATACACCACCAGGCTCAGCCCCAATCTTTTCATTAACCTGTGTAACCTTGTGTAAGTTTTCTGAACTTTTTACTTTATTTCTTGTATCAGTGGGAATGGGAATACTATCTCACCAAAAGTATTTTCGTAAGGGTTACGAAGAAAATTAAGCCTGGCATAGTGACACATCCCTATAACCCAGAATTTGGTGGTGGCAGGAGATCCAAAAATTTAAGGCCAGAATATGATACATGGAGAGACTCTTTCTCAGAAATCTAAGGGTTTGGGAAATAGGTCAGTGATAGAGCCCTTGCCTAACATGCAGAAGGCCTTGAGTTCAATCCCCAGCACATAAGGAAAATAATACACAGTGTGTAAATGGTAAGGATTTAATAAATGATCATTATTATTTTGGTAATATTTTAGCATATTTCAGGCCAAATAAATAATTCTTATGGGTTGTCCCCATGAAATATAACAAATGGAACACTTTTCCTCTTGCAGAACTTGTTTCCTGAGTATCTGGTCTCTCTGGGTCAATTCTTTCACTACCTACTTCTGAAGTCTGAGGATCTTTACCATTTTCCATTTTCTCTTTGCCCGATACACTCTCCACCCAGACCTTTCATGTAGGACATTTTTTACAACATTCAAGTCTTCACATGAATGTTCCCAACTCAGAAAGGCTTGATCTAACCTAAATATCATCTTTGATTCCTATTATCCTAGTGCCTAAAACAGTGTAGAATAAATGTTTGTCTTCACAATATCATCATATAATGTTGCATAACAATGACTCACTAAAGTTTTTTTGTTTGTTTCTTTTTGTTTTTGTTTTTCGTGGTAAAGTCTCACTCTAGCCCAGGCTGATCTGGAATTCTCTATATTCAAGTGAATTCCTCAAATTCATGGCGATCCTCCTACCTCTGCCTCCAGAGTGCTGGGATTAAAGACATGTGCCACCACGCCCAGCTAAAAAGTCTTATTACATGCTGGAAATTATCTTCTACCTATATTTCTCTCTGACCATCATAGAGACAATATTTTTCCATCACTTTCCTGAAATAAAGAACCAAGTTCAAAATTATTCATTACTTTTTTTCTCAGTGTATAGACGAAAGGAACTTGTTCTTGTTTTAATTGTTGCTAAATTTATTATCAGATGCAAAAATAAAGTTTCCAATCAGAGCTAATATTTCTTGAACCTCATTCTAACATTTCCTAATATTCCTATTTTTTCAATAAAAAATAAATACAGTAATAGCCAACAGTATTAAATCCTTTATTAATTAAGATAGAGTAGTTCTTGTGGTGAGAAAAAAATACCCAGAAACCAAAGTAATACATGTACAGCTTCAAGGACTGAAACTTTATTTCTTACTCCCAGTACATGTCCTATGGGAGTTGGTGATCAAAATGGAAGCAATATGCACCACTGTCTGTGAGGGACCTGTGCTAGTGGCATTCAATCATCTTCCATAATCTGAATCCTGTGGTTTACCAGCTCCTGTAGACTGAAAAACATGCTATTAAATAATTAATCGGTCATGGAAGAAATCAAAAAGGAAACTATAAAATTTCTAGAACTGAATGACAATGAAAACACAATATACCAAAACTTTTGGGACACAATGAAGGCAGTCCTAAGGGGAAAATTCATAGTACTAAATGCCTTCATAACAGAGAGATCACCAATCAATAACCTATACCTAAAGGCAAGAACTATCCAACCCTAAGAGTTCCAGACGGAAAGAAATAATTAAGCTCAGAGCAGAAATTAATTAATTGGAAACTGAAAAATAAAACAAGAAAATTGTCAAAAATCAAAATGAAGAGCTGGTTCTTTGAAAAAATAAACAAGATTGATAAACCCCTGATCAATTTGATCAAACAGAAAAAGAGGAATCTCAAATTAATAAAATTAGAAATGAAAAGTGAGCTCTTGATCAGAAACATCTATGAGGTCCCCAAAACAAGACAGGCTTTTCTATCAAAGCACTTGATTACCTGCCTGAGGTAAAAGGTAAGACCTTATTGTTGAAGACACCACATGCGGCTAACACAGAACATAGAGATTTGGCTGGAATCTGGAAGGAAGCCATTTCCTAGATAGTCTGTCCATATAGTGCTGGAAAGTGCTACATGAGCTGTGGGGTGAAAGTAGCCAACAACACTGTATTCAAGCAGGGGACACTGTTATACGAAAGCAACCAGACTGACAAGACACACACCTGTGCAAAGGTGGCACACAGCCTAGGTGAGTAACCAATGGCTTTGTGGGGAGGGCAAGCTACTAGACTGCCCCCCCTTTTGTGAGAGAGAAAGACAGAGAGAAATAGAAACAGGCAGAGAGAGAGAGAGAGACAGAGAGAATAAGCACACCAGGGCCTTTCAACCACTATAAACAAACTCCAGATATGTATGCCCCTTTGTAGTGCATGTGCATCATTGCATACATCAGCTAGGGCCCAGGTAAAACCATAGAGGAATTGGCAAGATGAGCAAAAGTACTGCTTCCATTGCAAGCCAGACAACCTGTGCCAGAGTGATAGAGACAGACATAGGATACTCACCACATACCAAGGCAGAAATCCAGAAGCTGCTGAGAGCTCAACACTAAAGTAGACTTAAAACTCACCACAGCTCAGGGAATTTTTTGAAACAGGGAACAAAAAGATTGTAAGAGCCACAGGGTGGGAAGGAATATCCAGAGGCTACATCTCCAACAAAGGCTGATTGCTGTACTTATAGCTCATTACCCCTAACTCCAGGGCAAATACCAGTAATCCCAATAATGAGGGGCATTAGTGGAAAGGGTAGAGAGGAGGAAAATGATCGTACCACCACACAATGTGTCCATACAAATTCTACTTAATAAAAACAGTGAAGTAAAATGCATGACAATTTAAAAAAGTAAAGGGAAGTGAATAAAGAGAATTTGCACTATTTGACCCGCAGTTCTATATAATAATTCTCCCTACATGCTATAAGATAAACTCATCCCATAGATTTTCCCAACAAGACTATGTACTTGCCAACATGCCCAGGAATTACAAACATGGACCACAATAACCTGGCAATAATCTAATAGCTTAGTTATTCATTGTCCACACATCCATGACTAGGTGATATTTATGGTATTTGGCTCTCAAATATGTCTTAAAAGAAAAAATATTTAGAAAAGAACAAGACTTAAGACACAGAAGTAGTATGTAAAAATATATATATTAGATGCTAGTGATGTACTGATACAGAAAATTTGTGGCGATGCCTATAAAATTAAAATGTCACTATTCCTGAAGAGATTACATAGCTAGTTTATGTCAAAAATAAAAACACCAAAATTTGTTAACAATACCTGATTATATCTCTTTCCTTCCCACTGTGCTTATATGAATTAAAGAAATTTGCTTATTTCACTTGTTCTAATTATTCTCTTTTTTTGTACTTTTGAGTGGCATTTTAGGCAAAACTAAAATGAATGGGCAAGTACTTTTTACTTAAAATTATTTTTAAAATTGTGGGATTCATATAAAATAGATAGGAAATGGACTCTTAAGTAAATGAAAGAAAATGAAAGAAATTTTACTAATTTACCCATTTAAATGTTATTAGACACTAAATTAACAAGATAATGGAATTGCTTTTTTATAAACACCATGTTTCTTTTTCTGTAAAGAAATTCAAAGGGACTTTTTTTTTAGGTGGTGTCTTTCTGTGTTGCCCAAGAGGGCCTTGAACTCCTGATCTCACTCGATCCTCCTAAACTTTGTTAGAGGCTGGGATTATAAGGTGCACCTCTTTACTCAGTCCAAAACATGTTTCCAAGTAAGATTTTTTTTTTGAGTTTTTTGTTTGTTTGTTTGTTTTCTTTAAAGAAGTTGATAAAGCTACTCAGATTTTGGAGTTAGATCATCAGAGTAGATCCACCCACAAACTATCTTCAAAGATCTTCCAACTATTCTTGATTACTGTCTATTTATTCCATCTTATTAAAGGCTAGAGTTCTTACTTTCATCTTTAGTGAGTTAATTTTTATGAAAGGACAAAACAATGGAAACTAAAAATCTGAAATCTTCTCTCCTTATGATAAGGTCTCCAAACCTGGACAAACAAAACTCCCCAGACTATTGCCAACACCATCTGCTGCTTCATACACCCAGCCTTGCTCATCCAGAAAATGACTCAACTTATATGTCTTTTTACCATCTTGGTTTTCTTCAGATAAGACTTTCTTCTCCAGCTATCGTAGAGAAAGGGCTGAATCTGCTGACTCTCAATAATCCTAACTGAATCACTTACCATCACCCCTCCTAGAAGAATACAATACAATACCATGACACCTTCAGTCAGGATGATTCCAGTGATGAGAGTAAAATTGTTTTCAACAAGATTCATGTCTCCAATGGGCCCCATGCTAGCCTCATAAAGTTAACTTCTTTGGACAAAAGCTGATTCTCTCTTGTTCTTTTTCTTGTCTATGTAAGTGAGAGAGAATAATGGAGAAAAGGCATTAAAAGATTTGACTTCTAAGATGACAAAATATTGAGCTCGGATTTTTTTACACAATATTCTCCTGATTACCACTCCCAGCTCAATACTATTTGGTGTAAAAAGCTTCATTTCTTGAGTTTAGTTAGAACTTCAAATAGAATTGATACAAATCACTAAGTTAAATAAATATTGCATTCTACTCTGATAATGCAAACAATAAACTTATTAAACTTACTTATTAACTTATTAAAGACAAGTTTTCTTTTAGTTAGTAATCCATGTAAACAGGATAAAAAAGGGTCTAGTACATGTGGCATAATCAAAAGGCACTTTTAGAGAAATTCTAACCCATTAACTCACTGACAAGTATTTGGCCTGAGTTCCCTCCTGGGATATCAGGATTTCTTTCTGCTTGCTGACACATTCTGAACTCTACTGCAGTCACACGGAAAATAGGAACTTGGGCTGAGACTCCATATGAGCTATGTAATCTTGGACATTGAGAAAAGCTGCCATTCCTCATTCTAGACCTCACTGGATCTGTGTTGTGAGTGGAATAGACCCCTCCAACCCTCAGCAATAAGGACTAGAGTGCACCAATTTACACTTTCACACAAGATTTCTAATTCTCTGTGTTGTTTACCTAATTTGAAAAAAAAATCTCTGTGTTTTGTAATACTGTTTTTTTTCTTTTTGTAAAACAAACAACAGAGCATGGCAGTGCACACCTGTAACCCCACCCACTTGGGAGGCTGAAGCAGAAGGAGGAGTTTGAGCTACATGGGTCAGTCATGGCCTGCCTAGGCAACTTGGTAAGGATTCATCTCAAAATTTAAAAAAAAAAAAAAAAAAAAAAAAAAAAGGGTTTGGATATGTCTCAGTGGTAGAATGCTTGTCTAGAGAACACACAAAGCCCTAAATTCAATCTCTAATGCACATGCGTGCACACACACACACACACACACACACACACACACACACACACACACACACAGGAGAGAGACACGGGGGGGGGGGAGAAAGAGGAGGGAGGGAGGAAGAGAGTCAATGCCTTTTTTGTTTTCAGATAATGCAAAAAAAATTAGATAAATTAAATGGTAGATATCTGAAAATAAGATTAAAAATATATCTAGAATGTGATGTGAACTCTTGAATTTTTTGAGAGCTTTCAAAAATCATATCAGAAAAACTTCAATACATCTATCTACCTTATATCATGGTGATTTTGCTTAGAGGCAGTATATTATGCACTTGTATATTGACAAAGATTAGATTTTAAATGTTCTTAATATAAACTACATGATATAATTAATTATTAGTGTTAGGCAGTGTCCTTAATGTATGTTCATGTAAAAACTGTCATTAAGATTAAATGTGCATTACATAATATGACACCTTTATCATATTAACTAACTAACCATTTTAGGTGTGCAGTTCAGTAGTGAGAAGTACACTGATACTGTGTGCAGCATTCCCATACCCATTAGATAACTCCTCCTGACTCTCTTCCCCCTAGCCTCTGGCAGCCACCACTTTCTGTCTCTAGGACCCTCATATAAATGGCATCTTACAGCATTTCCTTTTGGAGGATGGGTTTGTTTCACTTACCAAAGCCTTCTCAAGGATTATCTGTGTTCAGAATGTCTTCCTGCTTTTAAAAATTATATATTATTTATTTATTTTTATTTATTTGAAAGAGAGAAGGAGAGAGAGAGTAAGAGTGTGTGTGTGTGTACCAGGGCTTTCAGCCACTGCAAATGAACTCCAGACACATATGCCACCTTATGCATCTGGCTTATGTGGGTCCTAGGAATTGAACCTGGGTCCTTTGCAGGAAGGCACCTTAACTGCTAAGCCATCCCTAGAGTTACAGAATGTCTTTCTTCTTGAGACTGAATGCTATCGTATTGCATTTGTATGCTACATTTCGTTTAGCCATTCCTCTATAACAGGTACTGGGTTGTGTCTATCTTTTGACTACTGTTAATAATTTTACTGCTATGAGTATATATCTCCCAGACTTCCTGTTTCCAATTGCCTTCAGCATATACTCAGGGATTTGCCATGCTGTTTTCAGTACTGATTGGACCATTTTACATTCCCATTTCCATGCTTTTTGACAGCAATTATTATTTTGTGTTTTAATAGCAGCCATCCTACATCCTAATGGGTATAATTTTTTTATTTTTTTAGTATATGTTGTCCTAAGAGCAGCCCTCTTAGACTCACAAATAGTTTTGCAAGAACAATGAACAATTAAATGTTAACCCATGTCTCTTGAGGAAGAATCTTCTGACTGCCTACCTCTAGTCCAAGGCTCCTGGACCCAATCCACTGGCTCTTTCCTGTTGTATTCTTTCCTCTCCATTCCCTATTCCTTTAAACCTGGAGAGACTGAGTAAGCACATTTCTTCATTTCCCTTGCTTTTACATTTGCTTTTTCTTGTTAATCTGCTAGTATTTCAGAAATGCTTAAATCATTCCACATTTATGCATTGAAAATGTAAGTTTTGAGCAAATCATTTTCAAAAGAATATGGAGGAAAGTCAAGTCGTCTCAGAAATTGCAGAAAAGATGCCTAAGGTCTTTCTTGAGGAAGATCACTATTTTTAAAAAATACTGGTATTGTTGGTTCTGACTTGAGATAGCATGAATTTTTAAAAACCCGGGAACCAGTTCTTGGCATTTACTTTTCAAATTCCTGACAGCCAAGATTCAGCCGCCTCTATGTCTCCTGGGCACATCTGCTTCTCAGAAGCCTCACTTTCTATGGGGTACATTTTCTTAGTTTGGGGAGATTTCCTTTTGGCTTTTCTTCAGCCTATACCTGAACCAGTAGGTCTGGGACATTAGTCCTACCACCAAACACCCAGCCTATTTCAGCTGGATTACTTTCAACAAGGTTCTTAAACTGACCTCCTGTTCCTCACCTGTGAAACAGGAATACTGTTGCCTGACTGTACCACAATGGTGATGATAACTGAGCAGTGGCTGTATACATTTTCAGCATATTGACACAAATGATTAAAAAAGAACTAATTACATTTATTCTGTGCATAAATAAAAGTAGATGGTAAATATCTGAAAATAAAATTAAGAATACATCTAGAATATGTTGTGAACTTTTCTTCAATCTTTTGAGAGCTTTCAAAAATCATATTGGAGGGGCTGGAGAGATGGTTCAACATTTAAGGCACTTGCCTTAATGCCTTAATGACCTGGTTTTGATTCCCCAGTATCCACATAAAGCCAGATACACAAAGTGGTGCATACATCTACATTTCATTTGCAGTGGCTACAGGCCCTGGTATGCCCATATGCACTTTCTCCCTCCTTCCCTCCCTCCCTCTCTCTCTCCTGCTCTCCAGTCTGTCTCTATCTACTTGCAAATAAATGAACAAAGTTAAAAATATATTTAAAAATAAGTAAAAATCCCAACTGCTCCATAATTGGAATGAAGGCCCTCTCTATGGGAGGGAATACATACCTGGTACTGAAAAACCTAAGCAAAAGTCTATGGTAGGGGAGGTCATGAGCCTTGGGGTTATAAAGCCTGTGCTTATCTGGTTAAATGTATATATTATTCCCACCAAGCTGCCCTGAAAGCACTACGCTTAACGTTCATATTCATATATTAATGCTACTCTCACTTCTAGTTAAAAAATCTTCTCTTTTCAGATGGCGATGACCACTGGGATGACCCAAAAGGCAACACAGTGCTGAGAAGAAGGGATGGAGGAGTGCCCAGCACTGAAACACCTCTGTCACACCCTCCAAGGCTCAGGGACCATTGCGGAAAAGGGGGCGGATAGAATGGAAGAGACAAAGGAAGGGTACGACTCCTTACAATGCAACTGCCCAGACAGAAATTGGCCTTGATATCCATGACCTTGCAGTGCCTAGCAATACCTTTGCAAGACCCTCATAATAGAAGAAAAAGAAGATGACATCAAATTAAAAGAGAGACTAATGGAGAAAGAAAGGGGATATGATGGAGATTGGGGTTCTAAAGGCGAATGGAGGAAGAGGAGGGAAATATGTGTTTTGTGTATGTAAGTATAGAAGTTGTCAATTAAAAAAAAGAAAAAATAAGTAAAAATCAAACTGGAAAAACTTCAATACATCTAATATATATCATAGTGATTATATTTAGTACCAGAATATTATGCACTTATAAATTGATATTAGATTTTGAATGTATGTTCTTACCATAATCTACATGATATAGTTGGTTATAATTAGTTTTAGGCAAGCCTTAATGTATGATCATATAAAATGTCATATACCAGAAGTATATACAATTTTTGTCAAAGAAAAACAATGAGATTAGATGTCTCGTGTTTTCTAAGCCTGATGTTTCTTTATGTTAAGCCTGTATATTTTCTCAAGAAGCATTTCTAGGACTGGAGATGCAGCTCAGCAGATCAGCAAGTACTTCTCATGTAGCAGCCTTGGATTCAATCCTTATCACATAAGACAAACCAGAAAAACATGAGTGCAAGAAACATTCCTAACTTTTGTAGTAAACTTTCCTCTGCATGATTGCTTAGTCTACAATCGATCTCTGTTGTATTATAAAACTTCCTCTTAGTATATCATTTGCATGTGTATGCATAGACACATATACGTGCATTCATGTACGCAGGCACACATATTCTAGTCTTTTAGCTCTTTCCAAGTACATTATAAAAATGCCTTGCATTTTCAAAATCGTTACCTTCATTTATTGCTTCATTGTTTTTACAGTGCTGGAGATAAAATACTGTGCTTTGTTTATACTAGGCGAACTGAACTTCACTCTACCATTGAGATATACCTCCAGTTAGCTTATTTTGATTTTCCCATGCAAAATCGCCCAGTGCAGTAGCAGGAGATGCAGTCTTATTATCCTGGTTTCACAGATGAGAAGTTGGAAGGTATGTGACTTTCCCAAGGCATTAAAGCCAATAAATACTAGAGCCAGAACTCAAACCCAGGTTGTGGCTTTCTAAGTTTCAGACTTTCCCTAGCCTATCTGCCTCCCCCTCCATGAACCCACTGCATGTGGTATACTGCTGGCAAAATGAGTGGAAACAAAGATGGAATCTTAAAAAATCTTTTTGGAATTTGAAAGAATAAGCATTAGCAAACAACTCAAAGAACATCATGAGAACCTAAAAAGAAGTCAGCAGCATTCCAACTGACTTCAAAATTTGTAGGTATGTTAGTAAAAATATATTCCACATCTCTTTCAAATACAAGACTCTAATTTCTTTCCCTTACTTATGGATTAGTATTAATCAGTATTAGTAGAAGCAAAAATAAGAGCTGATGAAGTAGCTCATTGAAATCTTAATTACTAGATTGGGTAAGGCTCTGGATTTGATCCCAGCACTGCAACAACAAAAACCCACACCAATTGAAGAAGAAGAAGAAGAAGAAGAAGAAGAAGAAGAAGGAGGAGGAGGAGGAGGAGGAGGAGGAGGAGGAGGAGGAGGAGGAGGGGGAAGAGCAGGAGAGGAGGAAGGAGGAGGAGGAGGAGGAGGAGGAGGAGGAGGAGGAGGAGAGGAGGAGGAGGAGGAGGAGGAGGAGGAGGAGGAGGAGGAGGAGAGGAGAAGGAGAAGGAGAAGGAGAAGGAGAAGGAGAAGGAGAAGGAGAAGGAGAAGGAGAAGGAGAAGGAGAAGGAGAAGGAGAAGGAAGAGGAGGAAGAGGAGGAGGAGGAGGAGAAGAAGAAGAAGGAGAAGGAGAAGGAGAAGGAGAAGAAGGTGACAAAACTAAAACAAGAAAGCTTTTGTGACAAATATTGAGGAAAATTCAGGAGAAAAATGTGAAGCTGCTCTCTATCCTAACTAAAATGGGTGCTATGGGCATAGAGAGGTACCAGGACTGGGAAATGAGTCATAGATGCCTTGCCTTAATTACACATGGAGGAAATTCAAAACAGGGAGTGCAACTCATTGCAGGCCAAAGATCATCACTTCTGTCATCTCCAAACTACACCACATGCTTACATTCCAGGTATCTGGTTAGGGCATCAAGGTCCCAAATACCATATCTTTAAATCATTTGGATCCCAGAAGGGAAACTAAAATGGCATGAGAAGGGAAAACATCACACAGGGGACCCATCATTTTTGTAAGTCTTTATTTTTTTTAAGTTGCTCCTCCCATAGTAATGCACTGAAAGGCATAACAGTTTATATTGTACAAAGCATTTGAAGAAAGTACCTCAACTTGCTGATTATTTCAAAATGAGATTACAAACAAAAAGGAAACGAATCTGGTTCCTCAATAAAAGGCAAAATAACTGAATACAGTCTGTTATTTACTTCTCTCTTTTTAACATAAGGTTGGGAACACTTCATTTTACAAATGGGATTAACATGAACATAACATCGCACAAGCTTGCAAACGACCAGCATAAAATATGGGGTACAGTTTTTAATCAGAAGAATCATGCTTTCATGAAAGAAATTATAATCGTTTATACAACTGAATCAATTTCAGTATTACAAAAACTAAGTTGCATCTATTCATATTTAGTTCATTAAAAAGGAAAACAAAACAACAACAACAAAAAAGGAATGTTAAGAAAAAGCCAAACACCATTTGGCACTCCCATACACAGGTCGAGTCACCTTGGTCCTTAAAATTCAGAAAGGGATGTGCCTCAGACGTAAAAAAGTGGCTGACTAGAACAGTGCTATTTTAATCAACAAACAATAGTTTGCCAACAAATAAATACATGATACACACAACGCACACAAAAAAATTTTAAAACATTAAAAAACAGTAACATGATTGTCTAAAATTAAGATGTTATTATGAGGATTTGGCAAACATTTTATTAGTGGTACAGCGGTACTGGTAATCAATAGTTACTTCACTGACGTAACCTCTGTGACTGTGAACATCCATAGTTTACAATATACACAGACCCTTTCCCTAGTTGTCATCAATGCACTTTAGAAGGCAAAAGTTAAGGGGGAACAAGTACTCCTGCTAACCACTTTCTATAAGAATTGTGCATTTCCTCCAACTACTTCCATCTTCAAAGGGTTAAATTACATAAAACATTAACAAAGAAAAAAATTATGTCTGTAATTCAAAAAGCAACTGTTCCCAATCGTGTCAGGTGATCTTGTACAAATGAGAATCCGGTTTCTATGGAGTGTTCATCCGTATCAATGCTTCCATCTCAACTGCCCCTCTCACCCACCCAGCACCCTTGGGCAGGGTGAATTGGAAGATGCCTTCCCCCAGTGAGGTTTTTTCATTTTCATTGAATCGTTTTGGTCAAATTGATCCTCCAGAAGTCAGCAGCTGTCCTTGCTGTGCAAAACAAAACATCGAGAATAAATAGCTTCTTTCTTTCTTTCTTTCTTTCTTTCTTTCTTTCTTTCTTTCTTTCTTTCTTTCCTTTCTTTAATCATTCAGTTTAAGGTCACCAGACTTTAAATGAGTGACCCTTCAGGTTTATAAGGCATTCTGCTCAGCAGTCTTGTAAATAGTTCTATATGAAAGAGCCATGCTACGGTCGGACTTGGTCCCACTTCGGTCAACCTGGGTGATGTCATACATGACTTATGGACTGGATGGCACTGGACTCCGCTGTAGCCCTTGCCATACTGTGCCACACATTGGAAGAACTGTGGGATGTAGAATGGAGTGACTCCTTGTCGGACAGTGACAACATCATAGCATATGCCTAGAGTAAAAAGGAGAAACTCTGTAAATGGCATTGGAAGAAGAAAAAAAGCAATTAGAAGAAAATTGTTGGTGTATGTTGGGAAGAGATGGCAGCCTGAATAGAAGCATCCTTATGGGTGTTCATGGGATGGGGGGAACACTTTTTTTTTAGTTAAAACAACATGTATTTCTTATTGGTTTTCAATGTCTAGAGGCTACAAATATGACATAACTCACAAAATAAAAATTAATTACCCAACCTGAGATATCCATAGTGAATCCTCCCCCAGGAAGCCACAAGTAAATATACCCATCTCGCATATTTCCAACTCACCAAAAAGAGTACTGTATGCGTATGACTAAAACTGCAAATACCCAAGGGTTCGTAAAGACCTTTTGTGAGAGAGCTTCCGCTAAGTGGAGGAAACAGTCTGCCTCCAACACTTTGAAATTAAGAGCCTCAAAAGTGAGATGGCTTCCCTAAAATCTCCCACTAGATAGAACTATGATTGGTATCTCTGAATCCAGCAATCTGTCTTCAGTTTCCCTTAGCACTTGAAACATCCACTGCAGACTCAACAACCCTGAGAGTGAGAGGGATCATATCAGTTCCACCGAAAGCTAAAACAAAGCGTGTGAGCCACCAACATCCTTAAGCAACACGTGCTCAGAGTCCTGCCCAGCAGAAAGTGTGCCAAGGTGCTCTGTAAGAAGGGTTCATTCTTCCCTGTGCTTGTGCCAGATGCTAAGTTACTGCTCTGAGATTGCACCGCCACCACCACCACTACCCCCACCCCGACTGCCAAGCAAAATATTCAAATGAAATGTTTGGTCTTGACTTGTGAGTGAACTTTTCACTGTTGATTTGCTATTGTTGGTCTCATCCATTGCTAAACTTGCTTGTCAAAATGCTGGTGAAGTGGAATCATTAAAGTCCTGCCAAAGACATTCCAGTGTCTGTAAACAAAGACAAATGCCTCTGTTGTTGGACAGAATTTCATCTCTGGGAGTCATGCTGAGACATGCAGCCAGCCTGTGGTTTCTTCCCTCACCATGGCATTTGGTTAGAGAATCTGTCCTTACAGGCTGATTTTGATTTGCTAGGTCATTGCTCTAAATGTACACACATCACTTTGATATATGCAATTTGCCTTCTGGATCTGAATAAAAATCTCAGGATCCATTTAGCAAACAATCTAAGCATGAACTCCACCTGCAGGCACTGTTCTAAGTCTCAGGGAGTCAAAGACAAGTAATACAGAGTCCCAATGCTTTGTCATCACCTTGTGTAGGTCACTTTACCTCCTGGGTTTTACTTTCCTCATATGCAAAGATGGGAATAGCAATAAATAATAATAGTACTTGCATCCAATTGAGGACAAATCAGACACTAACATGAAGAGCTCAGCTCAGGTGCCTCATGCAAATAATACTTACTGTGAAATTAATTTTTTTGTAAAATTGTGGATTTTTTTCCTAAGAATCTATGGCAAAATCAAGTCACCAATATACTGGCCAATGGTTTTTGGATTCAATCGCTTTAAAAATCATACAGCAATTTTATAAATGTTTTGAAGAAAATATCTGAAATTTCAGATTCTGGAAAATGGCAAGGAAAAAATATGTGCCTTTTGGTAATCACAAAGTAACTAATGCAGAAAATTTAGGGCTAGCATGTATTTGACAGCAAACAAACCACAGACTGAATGAATGAGTGAGGAAATGAATGAAGAGTAGTAGTATGATAAAGGCATTTGGCGCAAAGGCCTCCCCACACATATTATATAATCAAGCAACAAGAAAAAAGGATCTAGGTACAAAATGTCAGCATTTCTTGTGATCCTGTTAGCCTGGCTAGGCAGGACTTTATCTCACAACTCTGGTGTTTAGATATACCTCTATTATCTCTACTTCCTTGGGCCCTTTTACTTTCTTTCACAACAGTTTTTAGGTACTGTGTATTAAAATGAAAAGTATTTGGGGTGAAATAACTAAAATAAAAGTTAAAAATTAAGAAAACATGTATACCCAGGTATCTCTGGTTAGCCAGGAGAGAATAGATCAAGACATATGATAACAGGAAATTTTGTATTTTTTAATTAGCTGAATGAACAACTTCATTTCATATAGATGTCAAAAAGAAAGTACTAACTTCTTAATGAAAGAATTGATGCTCTTAATTAGCATTTACAAATCTTTAATTGTGGTAGCTCTATTTCTATAGTGCTAATGGAATACTATAGAGTCTGACAAAGTTAGTTATTATTCATCATCAGACAATAAGCATTGGTAAGTTTTATTTCCAGGTCTGTCATAATGAAGGAACAGATTTTGTTTCATTTCTAACCTTCAGATTATTTTTAAATTCTGTAATTTAATGAATTATTAATGAGCAATACATAAAAGTTCACTAGATATAGTAAAGGAAAAACAAGTTTTAAAATCGTAATTTATTTAATTTTTATATTTAATTATGGTTATAAAAATTAAAAATACAAACTATTAGAAATTAATTCTTCTTATAAAGGCTTACAGACTATCTATACTGATCTCTATATTGAAATAAAGAAACTCCAAATAAAGTAAGGGAACCTCAATGCAAGGGAAGTTAGGTCACAGTCATTTCTGTGCATGCATTAAATATAGATGTGTTGATTAACTTTTGTGATTGGTCATGAACAGAATAAAGGCAGGGCATCATGTGAAGCATTTAAACCTGTTTGGCTTCTAGAAGACTGCAAAGTGACAACATCTGCTCTTGTTCATCAAAGAAATGAATGAATGTCTGAATGCAAAATATTGCCATGATGCTATACTGAAGGAAAAAATGTACCTGTGATTTGGACTTTCTGTGTAACGGCTGTTTAACCTCCTCTGGCACATGGGAAGAGCTAAAAGAAGTCAGCTCAGCTTCACAATATTGATTATCTTCCATTTTCCTCATTTTGAGGCTATCTGTGAAGTGCCTTATATGATCTAGGGCAGAGAGTCCAGATTTATAGTCTTCCTCTTTATACCTAAAATGAACCAATAGGAAAGCACAGAGATGTTTCTTTTCTTTTCAATTCGTCTCATAGAATCATTTTCATTTGAAACTCAACAGCTGTCATACTTCTTATTCTAATTTCTATGCAAAGTAGCACACAACAAGTGTTAGGCCCTTTATAGTATTTATGAATGTCCTATCTTAAAACATGTCCCTTTTAATAATGCTAATAACTTAAGTAAAGCATGTATTTGAGAAAGAGTCAGCAACGTGTGGGCAGAGAATCCACATATTTATACTTGCATTTAAGTTAAGTTAGTTGGGAAAATATGCAGTCAGCACACCTTATTCTCACAAAAATACAATGTTCCCATCATTTCACTATTTGGTTGACATTTTTCCATTTAAAATCCATCATCTATAAAATTTAACTGACAAACATTTGACTGATGATCACATTAGATTATTGAGTGCATTAGATCATGCTGAAATCTCGATTTTCCTTTGAGCTTTATAAATAGAATTAAAATTTAAATGAGGTACACTTGGATAATATTTACTTATTCTTCCTGCTCCAAGCCACCAGGGTTACACCGATACTGTATATGTTTTCTTGATTATTATGTTACTGACCACCTCATTTTCCTGTATATAAAACTGATGTATTGCATATGAATTTCTCATATGATATATTACTCACAAATTCTTCATCATCTGAACAATTGTTCTGATAGGAGAGCAGAGCTAGAGGGCTGGCCACCGCTTGTGGGTCTGCTGTACCTTAGCTTGCAAAATCACAAGGTGCTCACCTCATGGGGGATGTCTTGCAACTCATCTCCAGGGCACTGACTTCTTCATAGTCATCATCAGGGATTCCTTCATCCAAATTACATGTAACTGGCTCCTTTCTGGGTTTTCCAGGCATATCACTGTCTTCATCTTCTTCGTCTAACAAGACCTCATCTTCTACTTCTTCATCATCCAGTAAATCTGAATTTTGGCTGGTCACCAATGTCTTTTCATCCTTAAAGTGGCTGCCATTCATCCTTTCAAAAGCATTTTTTTAAAAGGTTAAATTATTGGTTTAAAATTTTAAACATGTGATTAGTTTTCTTATCTTCTCCCTAACAATAGTTTAGATATTCCAAACCCACAACCTGAATTTGTATTGTTTATGCCTTATAGCAACTTGGGAAAATAACTTTGCAAAGGAGCAAACAAAGGAAAAGATAATTGGATGATTATTCAGATTGTAAATGGAACCTCTGGTAGAACTGGAAAAACAAGCTGACTCTGATTTCTTATCATGACTGATAAACAATATTGTTACATATAATATAAAAGTACACAAATGGTTTCTCTTTATTGTGCACCTAATTATCATTTAAGTACCCACCATTTAAAATAATTGATTTCTGGAAAACTATTATTCATGAGCAATGCTGAAAATAGCTGTACTATGGACACCTAAAGCAAATCGAAGGCTTCAAAGACTGTGTGAGAGCAACTGCAAAGGAACATTTGTTATTTACTATTTCTATGTGATATTTGTAGCATTCTCCACTTAGACAATCTATCCAAGCTTGGAAGTGATTGACAGCTCACCTATTTTTACTATCTCTCTAAATGATCCTTAATAGTCTGAGGGTGTAGAAATTACTTGTTT
The DNA here is from genome assembly GCA_036365145.1 of Orientallactaga sibirica. NCBI lineage: Eukaryota > Metazoa > Chordata > Mammalia > Rodentia > Dipodidae > Orientallactaga > Orientallactaga sibirica. Next base: position 16,026,608 of record JAEOAD010000008.1, read on the forward strand.
CCCAGGAAAACCCCAATAATGGAAATGTACATCTAATTATGTAAAGGAGGAATATTTCATCTTAAAAAGTCATTTGTAATATTTCTGTTTGTGTTTACAAGGACTGTGATATGTGATCCAAAGGCAATTATAAAAGAAGCGATTAGCAGCAGTCCTAATTGAATCCATGTCAAGGCATTTATGAATACAGAAATCTCTCAGGCTTTCAAATTAACCTCAAAATACATGTAATTTGGATTTAAGTTTTGTTATAAGATTTAAAAGTTTAATTATACTGTAAACTAATTATAAATGTTTTAAACAAGGGAATATTTTCTTCAGCTTTCCTTTTGTTAAAAATCAGAAAAGCTTCCAAAGTTTAAAAAGTTTGTTAATTTGTTAGCAGTTGAATAATCATAGACATTTGGGTATCTTAATTCCTGCCCCAGTCAGAATCTACGCATCTTGCCTTTCTCCTCTATCTATTTACTAATTCAGAAAGTCACAGAAACTTAAATTATTGTTGCCACCATGTGTACTTCCACATGAAATGAAACTATATTTTAGACTCTGTAACATCAGGTATTAGTCATCCATCCCCAGCACTTTCCTATTAAAACACTTAAATTTCCCAAAATAAAATTAATTCATGAACAAAATATTACATATGACAGTTGCACATAGAAATAAATCCACCTGATCAGAAAAATAACACCATTATTGACTATATTATAGAACTAATCTCTAAATATCTCTTATCCATGATTGGTATAAACATATTTTTTCACAGATACAAGTTATTAGTTTCCAGCTACACTGCCAACTTTCTAGCTAGACTGGATCAAAATTATCATTTTCAAATGTGAAAGAATCAGTAGAAGAACAAGAGTGCATAGATGTAAAACAAAAGAAACATAATGAAGAAAACCTACTTATTAATTATGCTTTAAAATGTAGAAATTTATAGGGGATAAATTATTCATCAAATGTAGCCTGAAAGGAATGGGGAGGGGGAGAGAATAAGATGACTCGACTTTCTTCTGTGTTTAGACATGTTAAAGCCAGATGTTGCAGCTACAGAGATGCACAAATCTCTAATTAAGAGCTATAAAATTTGGAAAGATGTCTCAGAACTGAAATGCTGTCTTTTATTCAGTATTTCATACCTGTATCATGTAAATATTATCAAAATATAATGTGTGCATTGTGTTCCTTATTTGCTCATTTTGTACTTCTGAGGAACTACTTCACCTTTCTCCCACGTGTGTGTGTGCACACACATACACACACACACACACACACACACGTGTGCACACACACATACATACCCATAAAGCAGCAAACAAAGGGAAAGAGATGTGAGCTGTGCAATGGTGTTCTTTGTATTAGATTTCTTAGATGGCTAAAGGATTTTATCTCCCATTTTTCTTAGATGCACTTATGCAAAAATGAAGAACAAGCTTAACTATGTTTTTTTTAATTTTTTTTTATTATTTTCTGTGAGAGAGACACAGAGAGAGACAGACAGAGAGAGAGAGGAAGACAGATAGAGAATGGGTGCGCCACCAGTCTCTCAGTTGCTGTAAACAAAATCCAGATGTGTGCGCCCCCTTGTGAGCAAGTGCAGCATTGTGCCCTTGCGTCACTTTGCATCTGGCTAAATGTGGGACCTGGAGATTGGAACCGGGTTCTTAGGCTTAGCAGGCAGGCACCTTAACTGCTAAGCCATCTCTCCAGCCCTGGTTTTTTTATATAACACTTGAAGCATGCTTTCATAGAGAATGTAAAATAATTTTTTGTGACTATTAGAAACATCAGAAATAGAACAAATTAATTGTGTAAAACTTTTTAAATTAAAATTAATGGAATTTTCATGAACTAATTTTTTTCATAGGCTTGATGGTGAGGACACCAGGTCATTAAAAACAAGAAAAGTCATGTCCACTGAGACAAGCTCAATATTCCATTTGTGGAACAGCCACAATCTGTGGCTGGGAACGTAGTTCAGTTGATAAAGTGCTTGCCTAGCATGTTTAAATTCTTGGGTCTGAACTCCTGTACACACAAAACTGGGCATGATAAGGCACAGTTGTAATTCCAGCACTGGGGAGGTAGAGGCAGGAGAATGAGTAGTTCAGTCATCCTTCCTACATAGCAGGTTCAGTGCCAGTCTGGGTTATTTGAGACTGTGTCTCAAAAAATTAAAAACACACAATGAAAAACAATCTTAGCATCTACTTTCACATAAAGAGACAACACTATATTTTAAAAAAACACTCTCAAAAGTTTCTATGTAAAACATAATTGAGTGACACTCTATGGGTCTTTCCTATATGAATACATAAGAATATGTAAATATAGAGAGACAGACAAAGAGAAGCAGTTTGAAAGAAATAGTCATTGATTATATATTAACACAACCATGTAATATAATAGTAATTACTAATGACAGCCAGTGATTCTCTAGAAACCCTAGGATGTGTCATGTGTCACTCCTTTGCTGATAAAGTGGCTGACAATTTCTCACAAGGCCATTGTCAGAATTAAAAAATGCATGTAAAATATCCTATATCTTTTGAATATGTACTGATTAAATACACACCATTGGTGTTGGGAGAAACAGTAGTGCCTATTAGTGAAGGCAACAAATGTATTTATAAAAACATTTGTTTTTGATATTCCAGAGTTTAAAAAAAAAAAAAGAAAGATAAAGAACTAAGCTATACCTGTCCTCCATGTTCCTGGGAGATTGGCTGCCATGGTTGCTATTTCCAATGAAATTTCGAATTTCTGTGAAGTAAGCATCTTCCTTGTCATCCAGAATTGCACCTGTACTTTCTAGCTCAGAATGAGGAGATGACGTTGCTGTACCTGAATGAAAAAAGAAAGCCTTTATGACAAAGATAATCACTCATCCGGCACCTTGTTTAGAACCTCGCTCCTGGGGAATTTGGGCAAGGCTGTTTTTTAAGACTTGCCCTTTTTGAATATTACTACTAGTAGCTTTCAGACATCTGTATTTCCCTAACTCACAATGCTCATGCCCATTTAAATCCCCAAGGAGTATTCAGAACTGTTAAAACCATTATAGTTTCTCAAAGATGCCACCTCGCTTACTAAACTTACCTTATTCTCCTTGGACAAGGGAACATGTTTATTTATGTAATAAGGACAGAGTGAGAGAAAAATTATATATGTGTATGTGTCCACATAATATACATATATATATGCATAAGAAACTCAATCCTGGTTGCAGTCAATACATATTTATTGTAATTGTGCTAAGGTGTCTTACAAAATAAATATTGAAAACCCACTGATGGCATTGCATCCTTATCAATTGTGCTAATTCATAAATTGACTAAACCAGCCAAAAGGCTGGTCCTGTATTAAGAGAATGATATTGAATCTGCCTGTTAGAGAATAACCTTCAACTTCCTCATGAAATTTTTAGAATCACAATACCTGGGTCAGAGGACAACCTAAAGAACTGGCACTATTGTAAAGACTTTATTTGTGGCCAAGCATTAAAATCAACATTGGCGTCATGTTTCCCACATATCTTTGCCTACACATATCTATAATCTAATAGTTCATCATAATTGTCCATATGACAGAAAACAAGAGGTTAAAATTTTCTCTTACCTTAAAGAATAAATAATGTATGTTAAAAGATGAGCATTCAACTTTGATAAGTTCTTTTTTTTCAATGCTGAAGATTTAACCCAGGGCATGAGGTATGCTAGGTCCATCATGAACAACACCCCAGGCCTAAACCAGTTGTATTTTTAGCTTCTTTTTTTATGAAATAACTTTGACTAAAAACTTACAATAATTTCTACAAGGTGATAAATAGAATGTATGGTCAGTTTTGCATGTTGGGATAGACTTCTGGGCCTAAAATATAATACTTTAAAACCACGATCATTAGATGTTTGGCTTGTCATTCACAGTATTCTTTATAGTAGAGGAAGAAGTAACAATATAATTTCTTCAAGGAAAAATGAATAGTCTGTACAAATCCATTTATTTTCTTCTCTAACTCTATACTCAGTTCACATCTTCCTAATTCATTTCTTTGACTCTAAAAACAAATTTCCCAGCTTAGCTCTATATGAATACACCAGCAAATAAATCCTGGTTACTTATTGGATATCTACTTTTAAGAAGTTAAAGGCTGCTAACTGTCTACTGGCAGATTTGTGTGAAGAAGAGGCTAATTTTTTGCCAGTTCCTTTGAACCTAACTTGGTACCAGAATTTATTACCAAAAGAGAACATCTCTAGCATTTGCTGCTGTGAGCACGTCTATCCCTGACCTTCAAAAGAAGTTACCATGGAGATGTTCTCTGTGCAGAATGCCTTCTGCAAAAACAACCATAGTTCCTAGTTTAATCTTCAGAAATTCTGCCATGAGTATGAGAAACCGTCTGTATTAGATAGAGTTTTCCTATAATTTAGGAAACTTTGATTCACCTGTCTCCTCTGAGCTTAGATCATGTGTATAGTTGCTTGAGATTGCTTGTTCAGTGAGATAAGTTGAGCAAGATGGAAATAAAACCTAAGCCCACAGTGTTTTAAATTCATTAATGATCATGTCATCCACATGTCCTAAAAGCTCAAAGGAAACTTGTTGTGAACTTCCTCAGTAAAATATGACATTGGGATCAAAGTGGAATCAAAGAAAATCATAATCATATTTCAAACAGTACAAAAGTCATCATTTCCTCATAACACAATTGATTACCCACCAGACATGTTTCCATTCTCATGTTTCTTTAGGTGTCTGTCTAAATTGGTTTGTTGACCAAAGCACCTGTCACACAAGTGACACTTAAACGGCTTCTCCTTATTGTGGATGTTGCGAACATGTCGCTGCAAGTTAGAGGATATGCTAAATGATCTGTCACAGTATTTGCATCTGAAAAATAAATACAGAAAAGATATTTGTGAGAAAATTAAAATAAATCAAATGTCTAAAATTTCATCCATAAAAAAACATTTTTAAGAAAAGCACATGGAAAAATCTATTCACACACTAAATATTTTAATTTCAATAGACACTAAATTTTTCTTGGGGAGGGGTTCAAGGTAGGGTCTCATTCTAGCCAAGGATAACCTGGAATTCATGATGTAGTCTCAGTCTGGCCTCAAACTCATAGTAATCCTCCTACCTCTGCTTCCTAAGTGCTGGGATTAAAGGCGTGCGCTGCCTCGCCCAGCAACACTGATTATGAAAAAACCTAAAATATTAGTGGTTTCTTGTATTTCTGATTTTTGAAGATAAGGTTCAACATTTTAAGTCAATAAATCTCACAAAATTCAGGGCATTAAGAAAGAGTAGGATTTTTTTCATAGACTGCTTAATACAATGCAGTTGAATACTTTCAAAATAAGCATTGAAGAATCTGGTGAATTTCTTAACCAAATTCACCTTCTCTGTTACTCATCCCAAGCAAACTTCCATAATTTTCCTCAAAGTGCCAATGCACACCCCAAACTCAAACCCTATATAATGTGAAAAGTGTAGTTGATACCTAAGATAGTGAGATTTCCTGGCCTGTGGTGATTAGGCCTCCATTAAAGTTTAAACTGTTACAAAAGCAAGCAACAGTACACTAAATTCTCCTCTTGGATGAAAGCAGAGGTCTTCATCAAACCTCCTTTTCCTCTGTTTCCCTTAATTTTCCACTTCTATTTTTATTCAAATGTCAGTGGCAACCATGAAAAAGGTCAAATTCCTTGGAAATCACTTATTATTAGTTGTCTGTTTCTGCCCTTTGAGATTAAAAAAAATCATAAATTATTTTTAAATTTTGCTTTTTTAAAACTAAAATGTAAAACTTGGAGACCCAGCCCCATCTTTGTTCTTGGTGAGGAGAGAAAAGGATTTTATAACTGATGGGATTACTCTCCACTGAGATTAAAGGTAGACTCCATCAGCTCTTTGTGAAATTTCTTGTGTGAAAATTGCTTGAAAAAATAAAAAAGGATGAAATAACTTTCAAGATGAAAAATTTCTAACTTTGTGGCCAGAAAATTCTCAAGTCATTCTTCCATATGTGAAGGGCCCTTGTCCTCCCACTTCTAAATATAGCCTCAAGTTCAAGTGCTCTCCATCCAAAGTCACCCCATTCCATTGAGGTGCTTCAGTTTCTATGCCTGACCTCATATGATGCCAGAAGTCTCATCTAAAATTCCTGTTCAGTGGGAAAAAATAAATCTGTTGAATTAGTTATTTTGGCATAGTATCAATAAGCAAACATAAGGAATTCTCTTTTAAAAAAACTGTACTGGTGTTACATGATTTCTCAACTTTTGTTTTCTGACTTATAATAAGATCTAAGTGAATCCTACACTGATAACAATTGTATTTGTTTTTCCTCTGCTTAGAAAACAATGTGCATGGAGTCTTGGCTTTCTGTAGTAACTTTATTTTCATGGCAAAGCAGACTAGGATTTAGTGTACTCTTATTGTACTAAGCAAAACAGCCTAGATACACTAAAGAAAATTTACTCTCTCATCAAAGAATGTACAAAAATATTTTACTCATAACATTTGATACATGAACCATGAGGGGGAATAATTTTGTCTATAGACAAAAGGGCTCTTTCCAAAGCTAGCAAATACATCAGATCTAAATAAAATAAATGGAAAAGGATGTTCTAATTATTGAAGCTGATAACTCTCTGCCGCTAATTCCTAGGCCAGAAGGGTGGGCACTCTAAATTTTAAAAATTATTCCATTCTACTCCAATCAATTGGTAAGTGGTTAAAAGACAGCTCAGAACAGTACTGTTTCAAAAAATTCTCAAAATGTACAAATGTGCCAATCATGAGCCTTCCTAGTGACTGCATGTAGGTACAGGAGACAAAGAAGATGTGAAATGGCATGAAATAAAAACCGTGAAGTGAGGACTCTAGGATTGGATTTTAATTCTGTCTGTATTACTAATAGAATTTACAGAAAACAGAATTTATACATTGGATTTTTTTTTCTGGTATTGTGAAATAATAGGCCTGGACCAATTATTGTTTAAGATCTCCTGCTATGCCAGATTCTGGTTTGTGTATCTTTAAACACACGTAGACTAATAGCACCATTTATAAAGTATAAAAGTGATACATTCAAGTACAAAGAAGGAATGAAATGAGCATGATGTATCAGTTGTATACTGGAACCCACAGCCATAACATTATTATTGTAAAAAGTTTTCTTTCTATTCAAGCAAAACTCCTAGAAGATGGAATATTTCCCTAAGAGGAAATTATCTAAAGCTTCCCATCATTCTATCTCTTGGAATTCTATTATATCAGCTGCATTCCATCATGTATAAAGTGACATTTATGACTAGTAATTTGCAAAATATGTAGGAAATTGAGGAATTTAAGAAAACAGTGACTTTCTGAATTGAAATCCCTCTATTTTTCACCTAAACTTTCAATTATCTTCAAATGAGCACTGGTCTACCCATGTTCTCATTCTTGTGTGTAAAAAAATAAATAAATAAAAATAAAAAGCAATGAAACCAGATAAGTAATTTATTTATTTTAAGGACATAAGTATGTATTCAGATCAAAATAATTTTACCCATATGCACTGCACAAGAATGTCAAAGGAGAATGAAACTATGATATTACTTCAGATAAAAGCTATTCACTCTTGGAAAAATGCTTTTAGTAATGAATATTGTATTTGAAACTGGATAGGGTTATGTTGCTTATTTCCATGCAAGAAATGACATTAAAATTAGATGTGTCCTAGGTTTCATTTGACTAATTTTGACATTTAACAGAGTGAGCTAGAAGGTACTTTATTTAGGAAATTATTGATAGAATTGGTCCATTTCCTATAATATAGTCTATTTTATCTGTTTTAGCTCAAGACCATAGTGCTTTCCTTCTCCTGAGGTTTAAGTTTTCTTGTTTTTATTTCCTTAAACCTCCTGCTGAGAATCAGTGGACACTGACTTAATTGTACTAGGAAAACAAAGTATACTAGGATTGTTAATTCCTAGCAGAGATTCAAGGCTTGGATAGGGGAAACTGTATTGCTATGATTTTGGTGAGTTAAAAGAGTAGTTATATTGAGAAAAGTGAGCACTAAAATAACACAAGAATTAAAAATGCTAAAACCTTTGAAATGCTTATTCTCTAATAGACTTTGTCTTAGAACATTTAAACAAAGAGGTGGAAAGCCTCACTTGAAGAAATTATGATACTTTTAATTTTCATTCTAGCAATTAGTTCAATCTTCCATGACTCAAAATTAAACACATATATCTTCAGGCAAGCACAAAATAGCTTCTTATAACATCATAGTTAAATCTATGTGGTTTACTTTATAATATTTAGAAAGATATTTTTAAAACAAAAACGTATTATCAAACCTGTAAGGCTGCTCTCCTGTGTGGGTTCTCAAGTGCCGTGTTAGGTTCGCAGACCTTGGAAAAATCTTGCCACAGTATCTGTTGTGAGAAGATGTTTATATGAGAAAGTCAGCACAGTCGGCTTTATTTCACTCTAGCCACATAGCAGCCAGATGCTTACTCTTGACTTAATTAGTCTTGCATGGAACTCATATGTCTTTGGTATTCAAAGTTTGCAACAAAGCCATTCTTAAGATATAAATAACTCTGCAAATAAAGCTTATGCTACAAGATCAGACTGAATTTGTTCATGCATAAGTGATCAGCTTATGAAAATGGACTTCAGTCTGGATGACCATCATTCTCCTCTTTACTGAATTCATATCTTTACACTCACAAAACGGACCCAGACAAAGGGTTTTAAAAAAAAAGCAATGTCTATGATTCTGGGTTAATATAAAATCATTTCAAATGTATTAAATCATTTTAAATGGCAGACAAAGTGACAACTCCCAATACAGTGAGTGGTACCAGAGCCAACAAGACTATACAACTTCATTCATCTCAGAAAACTTTTCTGGAAAGAGACAATTTGTTCAAAAAGCAGATAAATTGATATGCCTGAGTCAGGTAGTACAAATTTCTGAAGACAACTCAGAAATTATAATTTAATTTAAAGATCACAATTTTAAAAAACCTACAAAACCACAAATATAAAACAAGCTTTACTCTCTACTGATGAGTATTAAGAAATCTATTAGCTAGTTTTCTTCACTTATGGACCTGATTTATACTTCATGGATGGCTTTATTCAAATTCAACACCATGACAATTAATGAATGTACACTGGGGGCAGTAGTGTTTTTACCTTTGGGTAAAAATAATTTACTGTGAGAGAAAATTCATAAACATCAAAGTGAGACAAGTATATAGCATTTGGACTGTTTCCATCCTCATTTATCACAACCAAATGCTCTATGTTAAAATTTCTTGTTTAATAATTTTAAAAAAAAACACTCTTTTTCTATCTTCCTAAATAAAGAGTGCTTTGAAGTATGTTATCATGGCGGCGATTAGTCATCCGATTGAGAACAATTTCTAAAATAAACAACAGGGTCTTTTGAAATCAGAGGGGGAGATTTGGGGAAAGTCAGCATAATTATCTTTGCTTTTACCTGCAGGTGTAGCGCTCTTTCCCTTTCCGCAGCAAGTTCTCTGGGAGGGCATTGGGAGGCGCTCTGAAGTTGAACATCGAGGGCACTGACTGGAGAAGTTCACTCGCCTCAGGTTTCAGAGCACTGAAACTTTCTAGCTTTTCTGCCATGTTTTCAATAGCTGACATCTGAAAGGCATACACATGAGACCATGAAGGCACTGACATCTTTTGCTCTACAATAATCTCTGGCAAACCAAAACATGAATAACAAGAAAGCATCAAATCATCTACATGCAATTGGTTTGAAAAGATTGTAGGATTTCAATATTAAACAAACAATGAGATAATGGATTTGGGAAATGAACATAGGTGAACTTCTTCCTTAAGACATTGGGTAGACTATTTTATTTTATTTTATTTATTTTATTTTATTTTATTTTATTTTTTTTTTTTGGTTTTTCGAGGTAGGGTCTCACTCTGGTCCAGGCTGACCTGGAATTAACTATGTAGTCTCAGGGTAGCCTCGAACTCACGGCGATCCTCCTACCTCTGCCTCCCGAGTGCTGGGATTAAAGGCGTGCGCCACCACGCCCGGCTGACTATTTTATAATAATATGATTGATCAATGAAATACTCAAAAGTGATGACAAAGCCAAATCAATATTTGATTTAATTGACATTATGTTATGGATAAGCAATGGTAAGCTAGACATTTTAGGAAAAGGTAATAAAGAACCTGAGATCTATATTGTCCTATAGAAAACTCATAGTAAGAATGAACATCAAGTGTTCCAAATGTACAATGTAGGCAAAATGTATATAATCTAAACAGAAAAAATACTAACTATATAAGAAGGATATTGTTTAAGGCTACATAAAATTAGTGTCTGGACAGTCCCAGATTTTAGTGGGACCATGTAAAAGAATTTTAATGAAATGTTAATTTGTCCTGAGGAAAGATTGAGTTTAAATAATAGTTCATTGTTAAAATAACTTCATGTACATATTATTATGTGTATATTATAAAACAAGGGAGAGGTTCACATACTCATAGATAAAATTATCTTGCCTAATTGTAACACTTTCATTCATTTTATTTATGAGTTTCTGTCCCCTGACACACATATGTGTAAAGATGACATTTACTTTTAAACTTAACTGATCCTTTATGTCTATGGTTAGAGGGACTACCTTTTCTGCAGTCTTCCCAAAATGTTTCATTTTCTCAGTACTCACATTTATGTTCTTTACCTACAATTTTTTAAGTGGAACCACTCTGTCTATCCTGTTAAATGAATTCACTCATTCTGCATTTAGTTCTTGGGTTACTATATCACTAACACCTAGCAGGCTCTATATACCTCCTATACATTTCTCAAAGAGCTAAGGCAGTAGACACCAAGGATCTAGATGATAACAATGGCAAATTCAAACAACTGGTCAACCCCAGAGATCAATCTTTTGCTGATGAGACATCAAAACGAGATGGAACTGCAAGGTCAAGTTAAAAATAAAATTCAATATTTCTAACTCAAAAGATTACATATATTCCATAGCTTGATGAAATATCATTAACTGACTCAACTAAAGCAAAAAATCTTAGCAGAATGGCTCAAACACGATTATCTTCTCACAAAGGGAATATTGTGTGCTTGATTCTTCAAATGACTATTCATGTTCTAGTTAGCTCTCTTTCTTTTCTCTTTATCCTGAAACCTGCCCTCTCATTTCATGCCCAGACTCCTAATGCTAGCTACAAATTGCAATGTACAGGGTAGCATTGCCAATTTTCCAAATGTCTTTCATCAAACACAGTGCAAAAAAATTCTCAGAGGAAAGTCAAGATACATTTACTTGTCAGACAACAAATGTGAATGCATTGGGAGGCAGTAAGGGCTCTAAGCTCAAGGGTTTGATTCATAATCACTCAGCTGCTAAAACATTCTCCACAGATGCAAGTGGACAGCACATTTGTCACTATGAAGGATTTTGACACATACTGATCACAGGGCAAAGATATGGAATGACGATGCTGCAGAGGGAGGTAGGAGGAAATTCTGCAGAATATAGCCATTATCCCCTTCTGGCCACAGAATTAACATGTTTACATTATTTATTAAAAATCAATCCATAAATGGTTTGTGATACTATTTTATTTGCATTTATTCTTTCTAATTGTCATTTGCAAAAAAAATCATTTTAATAATCTATCCACCAGGAATAAATTGTCTGAGTGAAAAATGACCTCTAGTCTTCAAGCTGATTAGCAATAATAAGAAAGGGGAAAGGTTATGATAATCTCACACATTTATAAAACAGAATATTACATATAGGGTGATGATTATAAATGTTTTATTTATGTACATTTAGTATTTGTATAATACTTCATTATATAGCAATTTCAAATGATTTGACTGTCCAACCTGCACATGCCGTCAGTTGTCTGCAGCAGTTACCTTATAGAAACACTTTCTTTTACATGTAAAATAGCCTCATGACTCATGACTCATGACTATTATTATTCTCTCAGCTTTCATCTCTAGTGCACATAAACTACAAGTCCTTCAAGTTATTTGAGATCAATTGGCTGTTGAGCAATGTGTCTTGCTTTAGTAACTGCTAATAGCAAGCTCCTTTTGAAGAAAGTTATCTGTGATTATTTTCCTTCAAACGGTTTCTATTTGGGAAGTCAATGAAGAAATGAGAAAGTATATTATGGACTCTAGGGCTACATAATGGTGTCCTTAAACAATGAAGGAAAACAAGGGAGATTATCACGGGCCTCAACTTGGTTGGTGGAGTCAAATGAAAAAAAAAAAAGGATAACAATAGAATAGAGTATAAGGGAAAAGAAGAAAACAAGATGGGAAGTGAGAAGAGAATAGCTATAAATACTACACACACACACACACACACACACACACACACACACACACACACACTTTCTGCCCTGTTAGCAACCACTAAAGAAACATGTTTTTATTGCATACTTTTCTTTTTCCTAAGATTTTTCTCTTGTAGCACTTGACCTCAGTTGGAAAGAATAAATGCACCTCTTAGAAAAAATTAGAAGACTGGCGGGATGGCTTAGCGTTATAAGGTGCTTGCCTGCAAAACCTGAGGACCCACTTTCTATTTCCTAGTATCACATAAGCCAGATGCAAAAGGTGGCACTTGTGTCTAGAGTTTGTTTGCTGTGGCTAGAAGCCCTGATACACCTATTCTCTCTCTATCTGCCTCTATCTCTCTCTTTCTCTCTCTCTCAAATAAATAAATAAATAAAAGTAACATAAACATTTGCCAGTGAGGTATTGGGTTGCCAATATAGAAGTCAAAGCCTCAATTTTTTAATTCTTTTTTTAAATATTTTAATTTTATTTGTTAGAGAAAGAGGAAGAGAGAGAGAGAGAGCCCGGGTCTCCAGCCACTGCAAACAAACTCCAGATGCAAGCGCCACCTTATGCATTTGGCTTACATGGATACTGAGGAGTCAAACCTGGGTCCTTAGGCCTTGCAGGCAAGCACCTTAACTACAAATCCATCTCTCAAGCCCTCAACTTTCTCTTTCTACCTAGTCTGGCTCATACTATGTCTTGCCAGAAATTACACACATTTTTGTGGAAGTAATGCATTTTGCTATTTATTTTAAAGTGTGACTTGGTATTTTTAAAAATCAAGAGAAACTTGAATAAAAGAGAATCTAAGTATATATTGTTTGTGAAAAATCCAATAGGAAAAGCAGTATGTAATACAATAAATAGGAATCTGCTGAGAATGGGGGAAATAAATGGGAGAAATCATTCATCACGTATTTTAGTAATATATTGCCATGCAGCCCATTAATGTCTTAGGGTAATCTAAAATCAGTAAATAACCCTTTTTTTTTTTCCTATGGAACAGTAACTTTTATCTACACATATGTAATAGTTGCTGATGATATCTGTGGCCAGATGTCTGGAAGAGGAAGTTGTTTTACCCCCTTACAGTCCCCAAGAGGCTATTAACTTTATACTGACGCAAACTAATATTCAGACACAATTCCCTAGCTTATACAAATATATATATGTAGCTATGTCTCTAGTTCAATAAAGTTAGTATTTTTGAAAACATTTTGCAGGCAATATCTCATCAACTCAGACCTAAGCACTTAGTTTAACATTTGTTATCTGGAAGCTAATTATTGATGAAATGAAAAAGTTTCTCATTAAAACTTAAAATAACCTGATTATATGAAATGATCTGTCCAAGTGCACTATGAATTATGTGCACTAATGATTCACAATTAGATTACACATGGCTTTATCATAAAATAACTAGCTATTCATAAATAACTTATGGTGGGAAAGTTTGTGAATTTGATAGTTTTCTATATTTATTCACTTGATAAGCTTGAGAAATCTCAAAATCCTGGTTATTTGAGGGAGCAGCCTATCTCTTCAATATTTGTCACAAAGATCTGTCTTATACTACTACAAATTACGACCTGGAAATACTGACTTAGTGGAAGTGAGGTGTTTCCCAATATTGTGCTGATAGTTAGAAATGAGAATCTAACTTAGAATCTACACTGGTTTTGTAAGTTGGTACAACACTAGGTCATGTGTATAGAGGTTTAACACCACGACTTTCAAGCAGCTGATGACATAACTGCTTGAGACCTGGGACAGAGGGCCAAGGGAGAATCCTGGAGATGTAAGCCAGGATAATTAAAGCAACACTCTACCAATTCCATAACTAACAGCTTAGTTTATGTAATACTGCACTTTGTTCTCTCTCCCCATACCTTCCATAAATAATTTAACATTTTAAATAAATAGACCTATTCCTTAAAGTTATATTCATAATCAGAAAAAAATCACAATTAATGGCATATTCCACAATAAATAAGATGGAAGAAGTACAAGTAAATAAAAGCAAACATCAGCTAAGGAAAATAGGTAGGTGTTAATGTGTTCCAACTAATTTTATATATAACTATATTAGGGCATTAAAAGGATACCTGATTCAGGCATGGTGGCACACGCCTTTAATCCCTGCACTTTTGGGAGGCAGAGGTAGAAAGATCACTGTGATTTGGAGAACACCCTGAGACTACATAGTGAATTCCAGGTCAGCCTTGGCTAGAGTGAGACCCTAACTGAAAATATAGAAAATTTAAAAAAATAAAAGGACACCTAAACTACACCCCAAGATTTTCCTTAATCCTAAGAAACAGGTATAATTTTGAGTGAATAAGTAAATATATATACATTTTGAGAAACATTGTTATTTCTATTCACCAATTTTTGTTTGAAGGTGAATATAAACATACAGGAATCTTCACATCCTAAGGTCTTTCTGAATAAAAGACAACAAATATATTCTCTAGTATCATTAACTGAAACTGGCTATATCTGGCAGTTATAACTGAAAGTGAAAGGAAGTGATCCTCAATGCTACTTAGCTATGGAATCTAAACATTTCATCTTATGGCTGTCTCCAGACTGGCAAGACCAATTTCTATCTTGGGAAATATGGATGAGAACTCCAAAGTCAGCCTGGTTCCACACTTAAGCTCGGGTATTATCTTACACATGGCTCTATCAATATCATGTTGAATAATTATTTCCTAATAATGGTTGTTTCCATGTAATAATTGATTTTAAAGCATCTTTTAGCAACATGCTCCCAGGTATCCATAAAGATGCTCATATCAAACTATGATTCTGTGGAATGGGTCAGATTTAGCAAACAAAATCATTCCATCAACCATTTATAGCTCACTACATATCCAATTATATCAAAATTAGTATGCCACTTGAAAATGCAGGGAAATTATCAGCTGACTTCAAACATTTAGTGAAAAGGGGCTCAGAATTCTTTAAGTCTGTTCAGCAATTTAGAAAGTAAATTGTTTTATTTTTAATGCTCTATTACTTTAGTCAAAAACATAAGTAAGAAACTTACCCAAGTTCTCTGATCAGGCAGTTGGAACTGGGAGCAAAATTGAAACAAAAAACAGAAAATTACTTCTGGGTTGGTTTCTTTATTGCAACCTATCCTTTGAGATATTAACATTTATACTAATAGTAATTTTTGCTCATTGTGTAACTATACCTTGAGTCAAAGCCTTGGAAATGAAAATTAAATATTTTATAGCACTGTTGAGTTTCCTCTATTACCTAAAATAAGTTTTGTAATCAAGATTATATGATTTTGCTTATGAAAGAAAACTAATTGCTACTACTCCTGAACCATAGCAAAGCGGATGCTTCCTTTTGTATGTACTATAACACACTGTATGATATCCCTAGATGTTGTTTTAATATGTAAATACTAGAAAATTTCTCTATAATGTTAGTAATAAAGGAAACATAACATATATTAAAATATTTACATAACAAAAATTGTTTATAGAAATTCACTGCTTAACAATAGGGAAATCAGACCATCTTTAGTCAGAACCCAAGGATCTCAATGAAGAGAATTAAAAAGTCATGGTTTATGATAATTTATGGTAGTCTTCACTGGAGAAAACTTCAGAAGGTTAAAAGCTTTTCCATAAACATAAAGACTGTCCCCTTAGCAATAATATTTTGCTGGGGATATATATCATGCTTCTATATGTTTGATTGTCTTCAATAAGGAAAACTTATAACAACAGACAACAGACTTGTTGAAAGCAAAACAGAATATAAATGGTAAAGACTTGTGTGGTTTTCACATCAATACATAATTGACAACTTGGAAAACATGTCCCTAGTTCCTTGGATCATCATGACAGGATAATCAGGCTAGATAAGTAGAAAAGTACCATAAGTGAATGAGAAAAGACAGAAACACAAGTAAAAGAATCTTTGTTGCAGCTTAAAGGAAGTCAAACCCTTGAACAAATCATGAACAATGACCAAAAATAATATTGAAAGAATAAGAAAATAAAATCAAAGAATTATAGCCATTTTATAATGGTATAAGAGCCAAATCATTTCATAAATGCTCAAATGAGCTATCAATGTGAAAGTAGAGTCCCAATAGAAATAAATGAAATGGGATGCTCTATGGGGTTCACACAGTTATGGGTTCCCTCTAATTTATCTCTTTATGTATGGCTATCCTCTTTTTTTGCAAGATTGTAATTTAAACTAAAGCACCACAGTTTATTTTCAACTGTGTTTCCAAGGGGAATCTTTGTGGTGCTTGTGTCCCCCTTATAACAAGCTAACTTATTCATAAGAGCAAACTGAAATGCTAAATAGTCTTCTCGTGGCCCAACAGAACAAGCATACCTATAAACTGAATTAAGGAGAGGCTTAGACCCTAAGGATTTATCTCTTAATTTTGATATACATGTCCACTTATCTTCTAAGAACTTTGGATAGGATTTTTAAAATATATGTCATTATTCCACAAAGCAGTATAATGGCTTAATTATCTATCAGTAAAACCCAAATATTTATTGGCATGTTCACTTATCATTGACTAGGGATGAAGCACTGGGGAAGAGTGTGCTGGTAGAATACAAAGATGCATAAAAATTGCAACATTAGGCATGTCCATAGCATACCACTAGAAAACACTAGCATATCTGTTCCTGTTTGCTCTTGGGGTGATTTGAGAGGTGACCTCCTCTTTAATAGTATGATACCCTGAGAAATACATGGAGCAGGTGTCATTCCACTGTGAAGAGAAAGATGCAACATGCTCTCCAACAAAATGTGTATTTGCTTCAATGTACTTTAAATGGAAAACAAAGCAATGAATGGTCTTCTCCCAACACTCATTTGCCCATAGAATCATGGCCCAGTCCTTCTGTGTTGACTCCCGATGTAGTGAGATCATAACAAGGAAGGACATGATAAACATCTTTCCAAGTACCCCAAATCCATGACACAGCCATGGAAAAGAGATGAGGGGATGACAGAAGGAGGACAATGGGACACCTCTGCACCCACCAATAAGAGTTCTCTTCATTAGGCACTTCTGAGGTAGGGTACAGTGCTTAAAATGTATGTACACCCTGTACATATAGTTACAGCTACCCTATAAGGCCAAAGGGGTTCTGATTAAGCCCCAGGGAAACCTCAGACACATGAACGTGGTTGCTTAAAGCCTGGGCGTTTTCAGTAGTAGTGAGTAGTACAGCATCTTGTGACACAGCTAGTTCTAGTGCCAAATCCTAGGCTTTTGTTGTTGTTGTTGGTTTCAAGGTGCACCTTAAGGATACAGGGGAAATGAACGAGTGCTAGGAAAAATGTCCACTCTAACTTTGGGACCTTAGAAGGACAGACTGTCTGAAAGGACAGCCTGGCTTGAAGATGATGAAAATTGGAGGAAGAGCTGAGCCTCTTTGGAATGTACCCAGCCCTCTGCACCACTGCCCACTGAAATTGTCATAATGGCTCTAAACACAAGGACACAGTTCTACAGCAATGGGTCATTAGATCCTTCCTTCTTCCCTCCCCAAAGACTCCCCGGACACCAATACCCAGCATCAACATGCTCACAGTGAGCCCAGCAATGACTTTGAGTCCCACTCCAGAAGGACAGGAATACCCATTCAGGTTGGTGGGTATTTTCGGTCCTGTTCTGCTAACACATAGTAACAGAAAAGCCATACAACACCCTTGACATTCTAGGTGGGAAGGAAACATGCAGCCACTTTGCTCTCTGAAGAAAAGATCACCTCTATGATCCAAGCACTGAGCACACACCTCTCCTTTTGTCATCCTTCCCTAACTTGGAGAATATTAAAATATTCTGTGTTCTCTCATTCTATCTGATTAAATGCATATAAATGCTGTATTTATAATACTGCCAGGAACAGGTGAAATTATTGGTAGACAAACCTGCCCATCTTATGAACCAGTAAATTAACTCTGTTTAGCCAGAAATCTCTGACATTTTAGAGTGGACAGGTACTTTGCATTCAATTTTACAGTTAAGAAAGATAGATAAAGCCAGATAGAACTGCTCAGACACAGAACCCAAGTCCTGTTTATTCCTAGTCTATCATGAACCACAGCACTCAATTTTACAGTGGTTAATTACTAGATTTTTTTAAAACATTTTTTAATTTTTTTTATTTTTGCAGAGAGGGAGAGGAAGACAGATAGAAGAATGGGCACGCCGGCAGCCTCTCAGCTGCTGTGAACGAACTCCAGATGTGTGCACCCCCTTGTGGCAAGTGCAGCATTGTGCCCTTGCGTTACTTTGCATCTGGTTAAACGTGGGACCTGGAGATTGGAACCGGGTTCTTAGGCTTAGCAGGCAGGCACCTTAACTGCTAAGCCATCTCTCCAGCCCAAATTACTAGATTTTTAAGGAAGCTATTCTGAGACTACATGTTGAATCCAGGTCAGCCTGGACTACAGCATGACCCTACCTCAAAAATAAACATAAAAATAATTTCAAAATTATAAATAAGTGTATATGTTATATCCTGATAATGTACATTTATCGATCACTTAAATGATCTCAATACAGAAGTACTTTTTTCTGCAATATCTGAAACAAAATGCATATGGTATTCAGGTTTATTAGCCCAGGAAACCTTTCAAGTGTTACTTAGGTCAGTCTAAATATAAATATTTACTGATATTTATGTTTTAGAACTTGGTTCTTTTCCATGAAGTAAATGTGCAAATGATATCATTTCATAGATTTCTGTCTCATGTTAATATCAGAATGATTCTAAAAATTTTTATAACTAATATATTCTCTGTGTGGATGAGAGTGAGAATTTTTAAACACATTTGTCTAGCTAACACAGAAGTTTGTATTTTTGTTCTCGTTCTTTTGTTCAGGAATGTAGAGATGAACAAGAAAAATAGGTAACAGGGATGAAAAGAATCATAGCCTAAGATGAATTAAGTAACCCATAAATTGCATGACTTTTCACTGATTTTTTTAGAGGACTATCATTGTGGTTTGAACATAGAACAAATTCATTTACTAAACTCTAAAGTTCCAAGTTTTGATGATTTAAACAAAAAGAGAATAAAAAGGAAATGTCAATTAAAAAGCAGATTCAAGATATTTATATATTGGTCCTTTCAATATAATTCTCCAGATGTACATTGATATGTAAATCAGTTTTTAAAAAAGAAATAATCAAATGGGCGATAACATAGACATGAACCAATTAGCACAGTTCAGTATTTTCCTTGGAATGGGAAACTGTATATATTTTGATAAATGGCATGACTCCATTCAGCAAATAGCTTTGTGTATTGTGGTGAATTCTTGTGCAATTACAGAATTATGCTGGAATGCCCAGTGGTCTCTAGATAAATTCCTTCACCCTCTATGGTAACAACTTGTCAGGTGGACTCATTTCCTGTTTTTATCTAAGCACTAAAAGAACAAGAATGACCTTCATTTGGGACGAGTCACTGTGATCCATATCTTAGCATCAGCAAACTTTAAACACAACAGACAACTTCAATATTTATTTCCTCAAATGAGTTCTACTTACTCCAACATGCACTTTGGCTCAATAAAGAGATAATGACAGATAAAAATTTAACACCCAAACTCTGTTATTTTTAAACATATATTCATGATTTTTTCTTGAAAGAGCTCAGCTTTAATACTGCTAGAATTTCCTGTGTTCTTCCCCAGCCACGTCATAGGAAATCCTAGTGTTCTTAGGACGGCTTTTATTTCATTGCACCTGCTTTTCAGGATCAACAAGTTAGTTTACAAGTTTGAAACCTCACATTCAAAATACTTACTTGTGGGTGAAATAAGAATCCTGGAGAAGGTCTCAAGTATTTTTCTTTTAAAGCTTCAAGTGGGTCAGTGAGTTTTCTTTTCTCTACTCTGAAAGGTTAAAATTAGAGTTTGGAAGTAAGTCAGTCTCATGCACCAATCACTGCACAATCACTGATATGTACCACAATAGAGCCAGTGGAATTGCTAATGTGAAAACATCCGCTCAATTCTTCAGGTACATCTAGGTGCTCTAAAATAAAAGTCTTGTTTATAATGAAAAAACCTACCTGCTGCTGACTAGTAACAGGAAATAGGAAGAGTGAAGAGACACTCAATTTGAGGCATTTGTCACAGATTTAATACCTTTCCATTTCAAATGCAGGCAAGAATGTTTGGCGACAATGAGATTATGAGAAGTGGGCTATTTTTGAAAATTAAAGCCATCTTACAAAAAACCATGTTACTCAAAAATTTATTCCATTTCTTTTAAATCTTCCCCTATATAACAAAGTTTCCTAGTTAGCTAGCCACTTTTTCCAGTATATTGAACACATATAATATTCAGGTCTATAAATGATTTTTTTTTTTTTTTAGTTTTTTCAAGGTAGGGTCTCACTCCAGCTCAGGCTGACCTGGAACTCTATAGTTTCAGGGTGGGCTCGAACTCATGGTGATCCTTCTACCTCTGCCTCTGCCAAGGGCTGGGATTGAATGCGTGCACCACCATGCCCAACATTAATTTTTTATTATGTATTTGTGTGTGTGTGTGTGTGTGTGTGTGTGTGTGTGTGTGTGTAAGAGAGAGAGAGAGAAAGAGGTGGAGAGAGAATAGACACAACAGGCTCTCTTACCACTTTAAGCAAACTCTACATGCATGTGCCACTTTGTGTATCTGGCTTTACATAGGTACTAGGAAAACAAACCCATGCATTCAGGCTTTGTAAGCAAGTGCCCTTAACCATCAAGCCATCTCTCAGCCCCAAATGCAATTTCTTTCTTATTCTTTGCCTCTCTCTATCTCTTTCTCTCCTCCTGTGTTTACATAAATAGCATGTGATAGGCAGAGGGTGAAAAGAAGATGAGCTTGTGGGCTTTAGTAATACTTGCCATGCTATTTTCAGGTAAACAAATAGGGAAATGATATGAGATGAAATCACTTCATTTACTAGCTATTGGCAATTTTATCTTAAAATTATTGGAACAGGTGCACTTAGAAATAGAACTGAAAGTTGGACATGAGATTTAGACCTGTGATCTTAGCACCTGAGAAGTAGAAGAAGGAGGAAGCAGGGTTCAAGGCCATTCTCAGTGAGAACTTATCTCAAAAACACAACAACAAACAAAAAGGAAAATTAAAACAAATAGCTACCAGTTCTAGAACTATCACACATGCTTTGTTTTGTAACTAGCATTTCACTTGGCATAGGTGATTATAGTCCATTTTCAGGGTTTACAAAGCCTTAGACCTGAGAAGGCTGATTTCAGCCCTGGCCTGACACTACAATTGAGGTTTTGGTATTCCATGGATTTGATAAAATGGAAGGTCTAGGGCCATGAGACTGAGACCCTAAAGGGAAGACTGGGAAGACACTATTCTGAAGAGAGCTGTGGGTGATGGACACTAACTCTTTGAATGTTTAGAATTTGAGTAATGTTTCATTGTAG
This sequence comes from Orientallactaga sibirica, assembly GCA_036365145.1. Taxonomy (NCBI): domain Eukaryota; kingdom Metazoa; phylum Chordata; class Mammalia; order Rodentia; family Dipodidae; genus Orientallactaga; species Orientallactaga sibirica. The sequence goes on from JAEOAD010000008.1 coordinate 16,048,469, forward strand.
TGATTTTAAACAATTTAAATTTCTACCCTCTCACACCCTCAGATTCCTGCAGCAATATGGCAGTGAAGGAAGGCACTAAGGTACTTTTCTATTGTCTTTTATTTTTCAAGACATGGTTTTGCTAGGTACCCGGAGCTGCCCTCAAACTTGTAACCTTCCTGCCTCTACCTCCTCAGCATAAGGATTACAGGGATTACAAGCCGACACCACCATGTCCGCGGTGTTGTTCTCTTTAATTGGATCTGTCTTGTCGACATGCTGGCAATCCACGGTAATCACGGTAGATGGTATAGGTAGAAGAAGAGTGAAATAGATTTCAGCTCTACAACGTATTAAGTAAGTCATAGTCAGTCTGTCAGATTTACTGAATTAAAGAATAGTCCCCAATGCCTTCTTAGACCTGAGAAGGCTGACATTTCAGCCCAGGCCTGATAGCACAATTGAGGTCTTAGTAGTCCATGGATTTCAGACAAAAGAGAAAATACTCTCATCTTTTCAGTAAAAAATGTCCACATATCTTGATAATGTTCAAACTTTCAATTAGAAAGTAAATTGAAGATATTTGTAATATGTGAAAGATGAAATAATCTTAGCCATTGCTACTCATACCTTTAAAGAAAACTAGTACTTAAATACTAAATCACTTTGAATAGTCCAGTGAATATTTCAGGATACTAACTAAAAAGCCTTTTTTGTTTGTTTGTTTTTGCTTTTGCTTTTGTTTTTGTTTTTGCTTTTGTTTTTGTTTTTTCAAGGTAGAGTCTTGCTCTAGCCCAGGCTGACCTGGAATTCTGTAGTCTCAGGATGGCCTTGAATTCATGGCAATCCACCTACCTCTGCCTCCCAAGTGCCGGGACTAAAGATGTGGGCCATGGGCTGGAGAGATAGCTCAGTGGTTAAGGCGCCTGCCTCCTAAGTCTAAGAATGCTGGTTCCAATCTCCAGCGGTTCCAATCTCCAGGTCCCACGTTTAGCCAGATGCAAAGTGACGCAAGGGCACAATGCTGCACTTGACCACAAGGGGGCGCATGCATTTGGATTGCGTTCTCAGCAGCTGAGAGGCTGCTGGCACTCCCATCTCTGTCTGTCTTCCTCTCCCTCTCTCTCTGTCTCTCTCTCTCTCTGTCTCTCTCCAAAAAAAAAAAAAAAAGATACGCACCACCACGCCTGGCTAAAAAGCCTTCTATTTAACATATGTCTTCTTCCCAAGAATTTTTGCATATAACAAAAGAAACTGGGTGAGGACGCATTCAAATAGAGACATACTTTTGAGCAATCCACTTATATTATATACAAAAATTTTTGTGGCAATATTTCATTTACTTGGGGCTTCTATGAGATTTATTTAGAAACAGAATGTGAGTAGTATATACTAAGGATGTGTTGGTGGGTTAAAAAGGAGACTTTTGCTGTTCTATGAGCTGTGTTATTCTAAATAACCTGGTTCATTTGCATGCCCACACAGATCTGCACTAATCCCCAGGGGCCTCATTCTTCTGCCACTTGACAATTTGCTTTAAATATGACTTTCCCATATTTTCCACTCTCAAAAAAAAATGTTTAAAAGTAAATTTATTGTAGAGAGGAAAAAAATTCTGTGGGCCCAATCCAAATCCCTAACTTCAGGGCATCCAAAAATAAGTCCAAACCTAATGAGTCAACTTCTGAATTAAAAAAAAAAAAAAAGAATTCATTAGATCAAACAAATTCATCCTCTGTTTTATAATAATAAAAAAGCAATAGACTGTAGCTAGGGAGATGGCTCTGTCAGTAAAGTGTTAGCCATGGGAGCATGAGGAGCTGAGGTCAGGTGCCCCAAAGCTGAGCATGGTGGAACTTCCTATAATGCCAAGCATGGGGAGGCAAAGACAGGAGAATCCCTGGGGCTCGGTGCTTAGTTTGTCTGGCTGAATCTGTGTCCTTCTTGTTCATTGAGAGAGTCTGTCTCAAAAAACTAAGGTAGAAGGGCTAGAGAGATGGCTCAGCAGTTTAAGGTACTTGCTTGTGCAGCCTGGGTTCAATTCCCTAGTACCCATGCAAAGCCAAATGCACAAAGTGGCACAGGCATCTGGAGTTCATTTGTAGTGTCAGGAGGCCCTGGTGTGCTTATACTCACTTTCTCTCTGTGTCTGCTTTTCTCTCTCTCTCTCTCTCTCTCTCTCTCAAATAAGTAAATAAATATAAATATTTTTAAAAATTATAACATGGATAGCTACTGAGAAAAGCACCTCATTATGACCTTTGTCCGGTATGCACACATGCATGTGCATGCATGTACACGCGCACACACACACACACACCAAGCATATATACACAGCCAAAAAGGAAAAGATTTATAATGTAAAATCTACCTTTCATATGGGTGTTCCACTTGCCATCACTGTCCATCCACCCTTACCTGTAAATGGGGTCCATGAAGAAGGGAGTGGGTCTCGCATGCTGCAAGGAACCCTCTGAAGAGGATCTTGATTCCATGTGGCTTCCTTTCTTTTCCCCAAATACATGGTTTTTACGAGGCTCAGTCAGCTTTGTTCCACTGGCTCTACTCCTACTGCCCATACTTAGATCGAGGGGCTGATCTTGGCTTGTGGCAGGTGTCGCCGGAGGCTTGGAGGGGACTGGAGTCAAAGGCTTCTCATCTTTTCGCTTAGTGGTGAGATCAAAGGGGGACTCAGAGCTTCCTTTCTGCAGTTTCTTTACTTCGCTGGGTGATTGGGGTTCCATTTTCAAAGGTAACGATCTCAAGTCTCTATCAGGAAATGGGTACATTGATTGAGAGAATGCTGGAAAAAATGGGAGGGGAAACATGGAAGGGTAAGGTAAAGCTCCAACTTTTTTGTCTTGCAGCCCCACCAGTCCTGTTGAACCAAAGTATTTTTCAGCAATAGAAGCAATAGCCTTTATAGAATCATTCACAGCTCCTGACACGGCAGTCTGCTCCTCTAAAGATGGTGAGAAAATGGAATGATTGCTGTATTCTTTCTTATTATTTATTGAAGCCAGATTCTGAAGAGGGCTTACTTTGTCTTTGAACATTTTACCATTTTCTTTACATTTCTCTTTATCACTTTCAATGTCACTTTCCAGATCAGAGCCCGAGGTTGTTTCCAGGTCACTGCCACTTGGTGTACTGACATCATCAAGGTCACTACTCTCTGACTGGTCACTGATTTTCTCGAGGGGCCTCTCTTCAGAGGACCTCTCGGGCAGCAGCTCCACTGGCTTATTGTCCCCTACAGGTGGGTGTTTAGATAGTGCCTTCAAAATATCCTGTGTAGCTGGCAGTATCTGAGGATGTGGCATGAGGGGACTTTGACTTTTGTTTGACTGTTCAGTACTTGATAGTCCTTTAACAGGAGAACTAGCAGGTATCAAAGGAGGCCTGTGGTACAAGCCCGAAGGAAACAGACCAGGGAAGCTAAAAGAAAATCCAGGAGCTGTTGGAAAGGTAAGACCAGCAGGATGCCTATTGGTGCCAAAATAGTCAGCCAGGCCCGGGTTGGCATGACTCATATTAACCATGGACGTTTTATCCATAGCTGGGGTTCCAGGAAGTGAAATGCCTTGGCCAAAAAATCCACCTGCCGCAAAATGGTTCTTGCCCTCACAAAACCTCCTGTGTTTATTTAAGGAAGACGTAGTGCTGAACATTTGTCCACAGTCTTTGCACTTGATTTGGGTTCTGCAATCAGCATGCATGCGCTTATGACGACAAAGGTTTGAAAACTGAGTATAGGATTTATGGCAGACCTCACCTGTGTGCAAACAACAAAAAAGAATCTCAGGCTTTATGGAAATTGCTTCTGAATTTAGCAAGTATCACATTTGGTTTACCCAGACTGATTTCAATTAGGAAGCCAGGAATAGAACTTGGAGCCACCAATCTGGATGGTCCCAAACACAGAAAATCCCATTTCACTAGATTCCAAAGCAAGGCATCCAACCTGACAAATGTCTTGAGACAGCACAAATATTTAACACACATATAAATATTCTTTCATCCCCTTTACACAGTATTTTGCATAAGATTTATGTATCTAAATATTTATGGAAAGTTACATTGCAAAAAGCTTTGTTTTCCCACCCGGTTGCTAACACTAGTAGAGTCTGAATATTTAAATCTCGAGGTATAACGAGCATAAGAAGAATAAGACCACTTAGATAATTATGTATTGGAGGCAAAATAAGATAGCCTTTCCCTTGACCACAAACTTCACCTTAATTACCTCTCCCCATGGGGAAAAGGCCTGTGCCTGGACTCCCATTATTTCATTAGTATTATATCATACACTCTCATCATTCACACATCAAAGCCCCACAACAATGCACATTGTGTATTCTGAGACTTTTTTAACAATCATTTTCATGATTTGAGAAAGACTGACATAATTTACAATGGCTCTATTTTAAGCCTGCAAAGGAAACTAAATTGAATGTAGCCCATCCTGCATTGCTGGTTCCCATGAGCGATGATCACGTCCTCTGACTTCCCCTCACACCAGTGGTTGCGCTAACCTTCCTGCATTTATGAAACCCGCATCCTTGGGAAACGTGTCCACTTGTTGTTGTATCTTCCTTGGTTATCTCAGGGCTTGACTTCTGGGTGCTATGGCCAAGTATGGTGAGCAGGGGAGAGCACTGGGAAAGCTCTCGTCCAAAAGGAACATAGCAGTGGGTGTGGTTGTGCCCTGTCCCCTTTCACCAAGAATTTGACAATAAAGTATAATGTCTCCTTCTCACACATGTGCCAATATATCTAAGTATGTTTTAAGACTTTGTGACCTTTAAGAACTCCCCTTTTAAATAAGACTTCCACTCATTTTGCAAACCAGCAGGATTATATCAGTTTCCTCAGCATGATATCTTTAGTTAACTTTGGTGGGAATGAGTTACATTATGTGTGAGCTTACTGTTCATGTTTAATATATGCAGAAATATGATGATATATCTTGTTTTAATTATTGAAATAACTTGATTTTAAGAAATTAAATTGACAAAAATGTAACATTTATTGCTGTCATATGATTGCTGCCTTTACATGCAGAATGAATTATTCAGATATGTCAATGCAATACTACTTTTTTTTTTTTTTTTTTTTTTTTTCTTTTTCAGGTAGGGTGTTGCTCTAGCCCAGGCTGACTTGTAATTCATTATGCAGTCTCAGGACGGCCTTGAACTCACAGCAATCCCCCTACCTCTGCCTCCCATGTGCTGGGATTAAAGGTGTGCACCACCACGCCCAGCCAACAGTAACTTTTTAAAACTCACGCAAAGGAGTTTTTACAGACCTTCCGTCAAGCAAAACTCATCTATAACTTTATTCCCCCCAGGCACCTACACAAAAACAGGAAGTAGTAAGTGATTGTGTTTCTCTTTTCCTCTTACTGATAAAAGCTAAATTGTATTGCTACACATATCTATGTGCTTGTTAATATTAAAGGAACTTTAATTAGGAGAAGACTCACAGCACTGGGGAGACTACACTTGCATTTTAATGAAAAGAGGCAAGTGATTTCGTTTCAAATGATCTTATCATAATAAACTAGCCAGAATCTATTTTAAAGTATTTACCCAGACTCGATAAATATGCAGACCATTTACATTGCTTGAATCAGCAAATAAAAATCACACAATGGAAGGGGCAGAAAGATTAGACTTTAGTCAGGTTGTTATGTTAATTCAATGATTACCAATGCCAAAAAATACTCAATAAAATAGTACTGGAATTCTAAAAATGCACTCATTTAGAAAGCATCTCTCCTCTGAGCATAAAAAGCATTGAGAAAAAAGGTCGATAGGTATTCAGTCAAGGTGTAAGTATAGGAAAATGTCACAACATTTTGGCAGTAAAATGTTGCTCTCTACTCTTCTTTCTTACAGCAGGGTGGCTTTAAGAAAATCCAGAGCTTCTCCGTGCTGAAGAAACAAGGGTTGTACCTGACTTGCCTGGCTGGACCCTTTGTTACATGGATGAACAGAGTCTATGATCTCATGAACACTGACTCTGGGATATTTCCTTATGCAAAGGCTTGGTTTCAGCACTTGAAGGTTTTACCTGAGATATCATCATGTTAGACGAAGCTTCCAGGTATACTGGTTCAATTGATGTTGAACTCTATGCTCTACTGTAATTTTCTCAGTAATAAGGAATTAGCCAGCAGTTAACATTGCATTTTTCTACTTAATAAACAAATTAAGAGGTATTTTGAATAAATTCAGTCTATTAGAGCATGTGGTTTCTATTTGGGAAGGCTGGAGGTTCCTATAAAGGCAGTGAGTAATTACCTTAGCATTGGTGATTCTGGGCTCAAGCTTGGCGGCAAACTGTAACAAGAGACAGTTGCCATAAACACACCAGTGGGGGCAAATCATGGTGTGTGGCCTTTTGGTGCGAAACAGATATCAGACCTAGGTGGACCTCTTCCACCCCAGTCTCCACACCAACCCCTGATCCTTAAACTCTTTTGTTCTGAAATTACACGGCTATTATTCATAATTACTCCATGGTCCTCTGTCAGATTTTATGTTTGAAGAATGCCATCTGCTATTTAAATTTACCAATAATTGCTGAAAATGCATTCAGAGGGAATAGTCTGTGCAGTCTGAATGGAAAGAGACAACCTATGGCATTTTAAAGTTAAACATTTGACTTCCACAAAATTAACCATACAGGTCCTGGGTCTTGAGTGATAGAAGTCTTTATTTCCAGTTATTTATTTTAAAAATAGAGAAAGCATTCAATAGGTAATCAGAGTTCCTTGTGATTTATTCCATGTTTTTCTCACCAAACACGGTAAAAACTAGGATCTTATGCATGTAGAGCTCCCAAAGATGATTTCAAAGCATTGTGGGCTAGAGTCACAAATGCTTTTTTGAGACAAGAAGTATAAAATTCCTATTGAATACTTTATTTCCCATGATTTTCAACACAGCTTCCTCAAGGGAGACTGGAGCACCCTTTTTGTTTATCTCTAAGTCATCTTCACTCCACCCAGGGAACAGCACATCTGAGCAAAACAGGACCCTGGTGGTGTAAGCTAGAAAAGGAAAGATAAGTTCTCTTGGTGCTGGAAGGACAATAAAAGGCTTTGTTAAGGCAAAGAATGGGACCGTTAGTCTCTGGCATCTCCTCACTGGCACTAAAAATTCGATGTTTCTCCAGCAGGTCCTGTAGTGGTGCCTCCTTTACCTACTGCAAACCATCAGTCGTTGTTAGAAAAACCGTTTCTCATGGGGTTCTCAAGTCAGAGGTGCTGCCAGGTGCTAGGCATGCTCCCAACAATTCTACCCAAAGCTGGATCCAAAGTCAGTTTAGAAGTGTGTAGTGTAGCGCAGCTCAATATGTCCCTGTACTTACAGACCCAGCCAAGCAAGGGAACAAAAGAAGCCCAGAGTTGTTGCCGAGATGGACTAAGAACAAACGATTTTCCTTGTGAAATATTTCAGCACAACTCAGAGAACAGACACGGGCAGATGAACAGAAAATGAGAGCTGAGCTTTACTTTGCTTGAAATGTGTTACTAAAGTGGTCTGTCCAGGGATGTGCCAAGTAGGTGGTCAGACTGGATGTCCCCTGAAAGCACGCTGCCTGTAAATTTGCTTTAGTGCAGTGGGTAAGAACAGCAGCATGTCCAGCATCAAAGCAAAAATATCCTGCTTTTCAAGTGGCAGAGAACTACCAATGTTCAGGGTGAAGCAAGCCTGAGAAGATGAAAGGGCATTTTATTCCCCTCTCCACACTTAAACTCAAACCCATGCACACAGCATCATAAGCCTACTTGCCAGGTGGGGTTCTTCCAGCTCTTTGTGATCCAGAACAAGTTTTTAATCACTTCATCTTGGTTAGTGATATCTGCTATTTGCTGTTTTACAAAGCCATGAACATTTACAGTGTGAGACGAATCTGGTTGTCTCGATTAAATCCTACAACCTGGGGAGGCTTTCCTTTCATTATTTAACAACTTCTCTTTTCTTTACCTGTTATTGATTTCATCTAAAAGAAAATACCCAAGGGATTATAGAGAAAATACCATGGATCTGGTTATAATAGGTTTTCTTGTAATAGGAAATAACCTTACTGGCTTAGACCATTAAATAGCTATGAAGGTGACTTCCCTTGCCCTGGCGGCCCTTTATGGCTCTGCTTCTGAGCATAGAGGACTTTGGAGGAGAGACAGATGCAGGAGGGAGGGCTGGAGTGTTCAAACTTACAGATAAAGGGCTTCACACTGCTGTGGATGTGCTTGTGTTGTTTGAGGCCTGACGAAGTGGCAAACGTTTTGCCACACTCCGGGCAAGCGTGGGCCCGAGCACCAACATGTTGAGACCGAATGTGTCGCTGAAGGTTGCTAGGGTCCGTGAAAACCTGCTAGGAAATGAGTACTGATTAATCCAGAAACTTCACTAGAGGACACAACAAAGAAGACCAAGCATGGCTCAAGGAAGAATTTTGTCTGATTGTCTTGCTTTATTTTTGTTTCCCAAAAGACCAAAGGAAAGTCCTATTTCTAAAGTATAATGATCGTCTCTCAGACTGGCACCATGAAGTATTTGGTTCCTTATCTTTAACATGGGTTATACACCAGAATCAGTTATAGAACCAGTTACATAATGACTGGATAATAAGGCCAATATCAAGGCCTTTGTGGTATATTCCTTATGGTGACTTGGAGTTAAATAATAAAATGCTGGTCACACTACTATTACAGCTAGGATGCTATTTCCACTCTTTAAATAAAGAAACATTATGTATAAAACTTGGAAGATTTTAACTAAAATACCTCCAAATCTATTTAAAGAGTCCCCCTAAAAGGTTAATTTCTAACATAGTCTTACAGTACTTTGCCAACAAGCTAGAACTATTCCTTTGGACATTGTACTGAGGGGAAAAAAATGAATATGCCAGTAACACATCCAGGAATAAAATCTCCCTAAAGATAATTTCAAATGTCACAATTTCCACTGGCAAGAAAAAAGCTATTCAAATGCTATGGAAAGTTTCTGGACCAGAAAGCAACTTTAAAGATACCAGGACATCTCTAAGTTAATCAGAAGACATGAAAATCAAAAGTCCTGAATTACCATTACTGTAGCTCACAGCTGTGGTCTAAGCAAGGTACTTTTCATTACACCCATGTGTTCTTCATCTCTGGCTACTAAGAAAGAGGCCCCATGCTTTTCAATGAGAACCAAGTTGTGATTTACAGACAGGACTTAGGTGCAAATATAGGAGTCTCCATTCTTTCTGAATAGGCATTCAGAAACTTTATGTGACTTCCTCACAAATTTCTATTAAAAGAAATCAGTAATGTGCATTGGATACAATTTTCACTCCCCACAAAGCTATAAAACAACCCCACACTGGCAAGTCCAGAGTGGAACCAGGAATTTCCCAACGATGTCTAACATCTAGTTCTGGAATTCACCATTAAGCATTACTTCCTCTCTTGCAAAAATAAAAGGATACTAAGTGGTTTTGTATACTCTATTAATGCCTTTTAGCATACACCACTCAGTCCACTCTTCTTAAGATATTTATAGTTTCCCTTCTCAAGGCTTGTTTTCCTAATCGTAGCAAGTGATGGATTAAGAAAGAGCAGGATGACAGAGAGAGGCAAGTAGCCTACAAATTCACTGTACCTTGGCACAGTTCTCACATTCATAGTGCTTTCCACTGTCATGTGACATCTGGTGGCGAATTAAATTGGACTTCCAGTTAAATGCCTTGGGACACTGATCACACTTGTATTCCCTCTCCTCGGTATGTGATAACATGTGTTTCTCCAAGCTGTTAAGAGGACAATTGATTTAGTAAGACATCGTGACAAGGAACATTCATGTTATTTTATTACAAATATAACTGGCAATGAAAGAATTAAGAAGGGTTCAGATGAGAAGAATGAAAAGGATAAATGGATTTCTGTTAAATAAAGTACACTTATAATTTCTCGGCTATGTTTCTCATCAGTTCAAAGATTAGACTTGTTTGAAAATAAATCTGATGCAGCTATTGAGGATTATCTACTAATTTAGGAATGTGGTAACAGTTATTTTCCCATTCTGGATTCACTACACATGTCAAAAACAAAGTGTTTTTCTAATATCTGCATCATTCAAATGCAAACATAGTATTGAAATGTTTATAAAATACTTAAGAACATAAAGCAAGTTGTCTAATATATGTAACCTCTAGATGCAAAAGTATTGTATTTTTAATTACACTTATGTCTTCATATTTATATTTCCCATGTTACTACATGGGAACGAGAACCACAAGCTAACTATTCAACAAGAAACATCCTAATATGACCCTTGGATGCATGGGTTGATAGATGCACAGAAGTATGTGCATAGATAGGTAATTAAATGATGGATAAAATAAGTAGGTAAAAATAAGTAGTTGATATTTATAGTTTGTAGAATACATATAGATGATTGAAAGATCATTAGATACAAACATACACATACTGATGAAAGATAGATGATTAATAGATAAATATAAATAAACATAGATGATAGATGGATAGATGATAGATAGATAGATAGATAGATAGATAGATAGATAGATAGATAGATAGACAGACAGACATCATAATGGATTACTATGGTAGGCAAAAGATACATGCAACATTTTGGTACTATAAATATACCTCCTTAGCACACTAATGTACTACTCTCAATTATAGCAACAAGAACTCCTTAGAGAAAGAGCCCATTCCCAATCTTATAAAATATACAAGGTAAGTTAGGAACATTTTGTAATTGGAAAAAAATCAAGAAAGTTGTAGATGATATCAAAAGAATTAAGGTGCCAGTTTGAAGAGAAGGTCATTGACCAAAGATGGACCAAGATCAGCATCAGTAAGAGACAGTACATTTACCAATAATACATTCAAAACACACAAACATAATCTCACCAGTGATTCTTAGGGAATGCTGGCAAACCAAATTGTTATACTTAAAACTGGCAAAAAACATCATGCATATATCATGCTTTACCTATGTGAACTCTACTTTATGGTGACCAAGTAGACAAAAATATTTATATCCTCTGATCAATTGATGAGTCTAGGAAATAATGACAGGTCCCTGAGGTAAACAAATAACACCATCTATGGAGTATTTCTGTTAGTCCATTTACCCTAAGTCCTAACTGATGCTGAGAATGTAACCATGAACTCACAGGACAAACAGTGAATGAAGAAAGATATTAAACACCACTGATAAAATATAAACCACTAAAGAATATAGACTGGAAAAATGTACTGAGAAAAATGAGATGGAGAAAGCAAAAAAGAAGGAGTGAGATTAACTAACTACAGGAACACAGTTGAAACAGTAATAAGTCTTCCAAGCAATTATTATGTATTGACCTTATTTTGGTATTAATTCTAAAAATTATGACTTAACTGGCAGATTTTGAACTGACTGAATATATGAAAAAGGATTTGTTATTTTTCAAGTGTACTATTTAAATGTTTTAAAATCTTTATCTTCCACAGATGCATACTAATCAACTTAGAAATAAAATGATATAACCTCCAGCATTTGTTTAAAATAATCCAAAACAGACCTTGTGTGATAATGACAGAATTGTACAAGTGTTTGTTTTAACTGTCCTCTTTCACTTATGTGCATTAGAAGTACTACAAAATAAACATTTTTCAAAAGCATATTCATGTGCTTTACTTCACACATCATTCCCTGCAAGATTAATACTCTACATTTGAGTCTCAATTTTGAGCTTCATACACTAAGAATACGCTATTCCGTGGCAAGATTGGGGATGACCTGCCCACTCATGTCTTGGTAAGTTAAAAATCTTTCACGCACTGATTTTCTTCTTCAGCTCCCTCTCCTTCCAGCTCTATTCATATTGGCACATGAACTTATTTTTGTGCCTCATGAGTCATTTGACTTGGAAATGCTATTCTCTTTGACCACAAGTGCTGAAATCTTTGTTAACACAAGGTACCAGGAAGGAACAGGTATGCAGGGTCATAAGAAAGGCTCTATCTTTATCTTCAATATGCAATCATCTGTTTGTTAACGAAGTCAGGATCATTATAAGAGTTAAGAAAGATATCAGTAAGCACAGTAACATTGAACAAGTTGAGGGCATCTTTAAAAATCACAGCAGAGGTGCACTTCCTACTATCTCCCACAGAGGCAAGCCTGCTCCAATATATATTCCAATATACTGCATGGAGAATTATGACCCATGGAATCTAGTGGCAGAATATTGGGCTACATGCTGTGATTTATTCCCTATCCTAACTCCAAGGACATGCCCTTGTTTTAAGAAACTATTATGAGTACCAGACCTTTGGAGTGTAGGGCGAGAGGCAAAGCAAGGGGAATGGTTCCTTCTTTGCTTCCCCCAAGCTAGCATGAAATCCATGTTGTTCCACGGCATTATCAATGGTCAGCTAATCAGTGATAAAAAGGAGAGGGAAAGACAAGTTCTTGTAAAAAGCAAATGTGCATTGTTACATAAACATAGAAGCAATCCAATCACTAAATAGATGTCTCCACTTTTCACAGAGCTTAATACTAACTCAGCCTTCTAAGTTCTTCTCAACATTCTGTATCAAACTTTGTTTCTTTCTTACTCTCTCTCTCTCTTTTCCTTCTTTGAATTTTCTTTTTTTTTTTCATGATTTTAGAAAGGAGATATAGAACAGAAGAATGAATCATGCCAGAAAAGAAATCGTCATATGTTGAAAAAATAACCAATAGCCTGGCATAAAGAGGGAAATATCCAGAGGATGCACATTAGGCATGGGGCTACAGTATATAAATCACAATCAAAACACTACCAGGAAGAATGACACCCATGTATATAGTGACAAGTTTCATGGATCTAGCTGAGCTACCACAAGCTGTTTAGAGAATTCATTCACTCTTTCCCACTAAGTGTCTGACTGGCTCCACTAAATTGATGCTAGCTTTCAGCATGAAGTGAAGTAGACTGGGTCTGTCTTCCAGCATGAGTAAATTCAAAGCTTTTCCTCCTAAGGAGAGTTGCTGTGCACTTTTCAAAGAAAGTAACAATTACATTTTTCTATAATTTTAGTCTGCCAAGTTTTGCTCAAAAATGCTGCCGATAATTTTTATAATAAAATTGAAGGAAATAGATTTAATTTCTGGCTCCAGAGATACTGATTTTCCATGTAGATTCTCTACTCAATGATACTTGCTACTTCATTTGGGGGGGGGGGCATGATTCTATTTAAGGGACATGCTATAACTTTTTATTAGAATTCACATTTCACCAAATATATATAACAGATTTATATTAAGTAACAGAGATGAATTTAAAGTGTGCTAGGAAAGCCCTCTTATTTCCAAAAATGCTTTTTTCTCTCTAATAACTAAGACTTGAATTTTCAAAGCTACAGATGCATTCATTTGACTCGATTTCCTCAAGGACAGAGACATAGTCAATGCCTCTTAGTCATCCATGCTTTAAACTGAATGACTGCCATATGGAATCTTGTCCTAAAGGGGACATAACCAATGTAGACCAGTAAATGGAGATAAAAAAAAAAAAGGGAGAAAAAGGAGCTATGAAGTGGTGAGCTGACTACATGTTGAGTAAAGTATCAACTATGAGCCACTCACACTCTTGAGTAAGGCCATTTGATGTGCTACCATTCTCTTTGAAACACAATGACGTTGTGTTCACTTGAAGGTCTAGTTAAACATTCCAAGGAACATTTCCAGGTCTAAAATCAAAGTAACCAATTCAATTCTTAAAACTGAGTATGGACAAAAAGAAAAAGCCATTAGGTAAAAACAAACACAAAACCGATTAGCTTTTCTGATCTGAAAGTAGCATTTAGCATAATTACCAACATTATTTTCAAAGGGCATGCTCCAGGAATGTTGTTTTCCTCAATATAAACTTTAACATGTTCCTGAATTAAATTTAAATGCATATATAAAATAAACAACTATAGAAATACACTTTTTTAAAATAAATATTAAAGAATTATTTTATGTAGATTATCAGAAACTCCTGTCTTTTCTAAAACAACAGTAAGAAATTGAACATCTTATTCTTTCATGTATATGCAATTTAGACACAGTGCAAATTAAATTCATAAGTTACAATATTCTATAATGATTATCTGTAAAGTATTAGATTTAGCCCTCTTAAAAATCTTTATGTATTTCTAGCTACAGCTTTACTATCTCTTGGAATATGGCTACTTGAATTTTTAACCTATTACTCTGTCAGTTTTTTTTTTTAAGTCACCCTTCTCTGTTGAACTAAGTATTCAGTCTCAATTACGCCATTTAAATAATAATGTCTATAGGTTTGGGATATAGTTCAATGGTGGAGCGCCTTCTTTTAGCATGTGTAAGGCCCCAACTTCAATATTTAGCACAATAAGTTTTAAATAGGAAGAAAGAAAGAAAGAAAGAAAGAAAGAAAGAAAGAAAGAAAGAAAGAAAGAAGTAATGAATGAATGATTACTTTCTGTTTGACAACAAACTAATTCAGCCTTCATTGAAAAGATTTAAAGATTTTATGAATGGGAATTTTCAAGGAATAAATGACTTCCAAACTTTCCAGTAGCAAGTCTGGCCACTTTCAAATGTCCAAAGTACCAGCGTTTCAAAACTCAGCATAACATTTTACTGTGGAACAAATACACAAGTCTGGTGGTATAGAATGTCACTGCTAACCTTTGTAGATCAGGGAAGACTCGATCACATTCCTTACACTCCTGGTTCCCATGTATCTCTCGGAGATCACTCTCGCTCTCCAGGTTTTGAGGAAAGTCCTCCTCCACCATGGAGAAGGCTGAGTGAGGTGTGCTGCATGGAAACTTCTGGTGATCTGCTAGTTCAGCCTGGGATTCAAAGAGCTGGTCACAGTCCTCGCAGCGGTATTGCCGTTCTTCTGTAAACAAAGTTCAGAGGTTATAAACAATGGAAGGTCTAGATTTGCCATCACAAAGCAGCCATCTCATCTTATTGAGCTACATACAACACCATCAAACACCTTTGATGGTCAGTTCCATCTTGGAAATTTTAATGTGGTATAGGAATAATTAGAAATAAAATATGAAAAGGATCCCAGAGGGGACCAGGAGGAATGACATAAGTAAGTACTATGGCTACAGTATCACCTCCTGATCAGAACTCAATGGTGGACACTTGTAGGTTCCAAGGATATCATAAGTAGTAACTAATGTTTAAAAATATCATCTGTTTTCTCAAATCAATGTGTGGGTTATTTTTTCAAACCCAAGTATGAAAAATTATAGACCTGATTTATTTTTAATCCCAATTTTCAGATGAAAGTACTGAGGCTCAGAGAAATCAAGTAATTGGTTAGGGAATGGAGAGACAAGTGGTTGTATCAAGATCTTAACCCATCTTTACCCTACTCATCCTGTGACCAGTGCCAAGTTACTTGAAAGAGACAGGGTACACAAAGGCCCTATGTGAGCCACAATTAATCCTGTCACCATCAGTAAACCATCATCACTTACACTGGATCACAGAATGCTTCTCCACCCCTCAAGTCTACTTTATTTTGCTCTAGGACCACTTATCTAGCTTTGTTAAATAGCAAACATGAATTTGCATTTTCAGTCAACAAGGTAAATGGATGGTAGAGGTGGCAAACACAAATAATGAGGTTCTAAAGAAGCAGGCGTGGCTGGGATTGTTTCTACTCTTTGTGTTCAAAAGCTGCGGGCCCACTCCCAACGCCACACTTGCACACCTCACACAGATATGATCACAGAAGAATTTTATCTCCGTTCATGATCACGTAAAACACCCAGAGCAAACATTACGCACATTCACAATTTTGTAGACCTACATTCAGGGACTATGCAACGCATCAATTACCAATTGATTAAATGTTTGCAAGTATTTTAGTCTTTTTCCAAATGTCAGACACTTATCTAGGGAAATAAACTCAAAGGGGTACATATATTAATAAAGAACTATGGCATATTTCATGACAGATGCATGCACAAGGCTTAAGACGAGCGTGCCTTAATCCAGCTAATTTGGGGAAAGTGGTTCAAAGAGGGCTTAGAATGAGTAAAATGGAAAAAAGTGAGACACTCCAGACAGTGGAAATAACGTGTGTAAAGGGTAAAGACACAAGTGAGCACGGCACACTCACAGAAGGATAAAACTATGGGAAAAGTATGACAGATTTCCAGGGCACATGAGAAGAAGGAGTGGGAAATAAAGTGAGCATGGACTTTGTGGGTCCTCGTTAAGAAGGGAACAGAAAATCACTGAAATTGGGACTCGGGATTTTAGGGGTTGCAGTGTGCCAAGCCCCATGGAGAGACCCAACTGAAGATAATGGTTTAGCTTAAACCACACCAAGTCACAAGGGTGGATGGAGGACAAAGGTAAAGGAATAGTATACAGACTCAAATGTTTTTGACTTTGGATGTAGAGAGTTAAGGAGAAAGGAGAAGCTCTAAAATAAATCACCTCGGCTTTGGAGATAGGAAATTCCGTGATAATTAGATAAAAGAGATGATTCCTAAGGTTTGGACCATTACCCACATATTCACTATCTGTGTCCAAACACAGAAAGAACTTTTGTACCCCAAAATACATGGAAAATACATAGACAGCAGAGACATTGGCTCTGAAGGCTCATTCAACCACTTACTAGCCGGGTGGCATTATTAGCCAATTTCCTCAATCTTGGCCTCAGTTTTTCTAACCGTAAAATGTATTTGGTTCCTTTCTCACTGGTTTTATCAATGTGTAAAATATTA
This sequence comes from Orientallactaga sibirica, assembly GCA_036365145.1. Taxonomy (NCBI): domain Eukaryota; kingdom Metazoa; phylum Chordata; class Mammalia; order Rodentia; family Dipodidae; genus Orientallactaga; species Orientallactaga sibirica. Next base: position 16,065,237 of record JAEOAD010000008.1, read on the forward strand.
CATGAGACAATATATGAAAAGAACAGTGTATCTAGTATCTAGAAGATAATGCATAGCTGTGTTTTAATGTCTCTTTCCTAAAAGCCCAAAATATGAATCAATAGTTAACATTAGATGTATTACTAATAATATGGTGTATGTGTGAACATTGGCATGATACACTTAAAGCAACAAGCAACTTATATGTCAAGAATGTCTTATGAGAAGGTGATTTATGAATTGCAACATTATAAATGAATATTCACTTCTATTTAAGCTTTTGGGAATAGCAAAATAATCATTTATATTCTATAAACCACCTGCCTGAAACATTCAGTTTGCACACTGATAGATGGGTGCTGTAATGGGCCTTCAGAAGAAGCCCAGATTGCATGGTTTAAACCATTAAGCACCCTGCATTGTCTAAACATCCTTTCCAAGTGGACCAGACCACTAAGCTGACTGGAAATCCTGTTTCTAAAGTCATTTGCACATTAGAGTTTCCAGGAGGAAAATGAAGACCAAAAGGGACACAAAATGCCACTGTTATATTCTTCAAAGTGGAAGCTTAAGGAAAATTTGATTGAGTAAAAACAAACAAACAAACAGCCAGCTAATAGTGGTATCTTCTTTCATAGAGATAGAAGAAAAAGTTGAGGACCTTCTCTGGAATGCTAGAGTCTGACCTCTCTGATAGAGCAGGTGGTTCTTCACAGAGGTCCTCCCAACTAAAAAAATGCCCTAAAGCCACCACCACATTAATGTTGAACCAAATCATATTATATTAGGAAAGAAAAAAATAGGAAAGACAAACAAAAACTGTTCATCTCAAGGACACACATGAACAAGAGCTCAGTTTTTCCTTAAGCTGGCTTGAACACACATCACTACTAATTATATTTTTTATTTGACTTAAAAATACCATATAGCAAATAAAAATTCCACTGGCTCTAAAATTTCCTCATCTATACATGTGTTCTAATTCTTCTCTTTTCCCCCTTGCATGGAGTCATGACGTTTAGGATTTTGTTCACTTTTGAAAAACTTTTCCCAAGGCTGGCTCAGTGGTTAAGGCACTTGCCTGAAATGCCTAACACTCCATGTTCAATTCCCCAGGCTCCACATAGAGCCAGATACATAAAGTACATGAATCTGGAGTTTGTTTTCAGTGTCTAGAGGCCCTGGTGCACCCATATTCACACATTTATCCCCCCCTTGCAAATAAATAAATAAAATAAAAAAATAAGAAAAAACTTTCGCCAGTAATAGGAAAATAAATGGAAGAGACAGATGCTGTATTTATGAAATCTCACAGCCAAGCTCTTTGGAATGACTGTGAAGCAGTGGGAGAATTTGCACAGAGGGGAAAGCATGACAAGAACCCAAGGCAATGCTTCTACTCACATCCTCACAATCTCTTTCACTGGCACTGCAAGGAGCAGTGCTGCTGATTGGGGTGTCTCCATAAGAGCAGCCACGTGGTGACCCAAGAAAACAGCCACTCCCAGAGAATGGCTTGTGAGAAATGACACTGTAGGGCTATGGAGATACAAGAACCCCAGAAGACAAAAGCTCACCTAGTACACACAGTGGTGAACAAGGAAAGATCCTGCCTCAAACAATGTGGAAGGCAGGACAGGCGTTCAAAATTGTCCTCAGACCTCCACATACATGACATGGCATACATGCGCAACGTGCATGTACACATACACACACACGTGCACATACACATGATTATAGTGTATAAACAAGAAAGCTAATAAAGAAATGCCAGCCATGAAGCACGCTTTGGATATGTGTTGGGCTCCAGAGAGGGTGACAAGGCAGGGCGAGGCTGAGCAGCACTGACCGTGGATGTCTGGCGCCATGGTCTCATGAGGGTAGTCTTCAGTCTTCATCAAAAGCAGGAGCTCCTCTCCCGGTGCAATGTCTGTGACTACTCTATAGAATATCTTCAAAGGTCCAAACATGGGGGTGGGAAAGACAGAAGGAAGTATTAACAAAGGGCAGGATATACATTAAGACATATGTGTACTTTCCCATCTCTTAATACACATATTCTCTTTTATTTCAATTTTTTATCAAAGGACATGGTGATTTCTGATTTGGGCACTAAAAAGAGACTCCCCTTGTACAAAATGGAAAGCTATAACTCTCAAGCCAGTTCATAAAACTTTTCCAAATCCTACTTATTTCACAAGTCAGCTTTTCATAATGTGACGTTTGCTGTGCCACCTATGGTCTGGGTAATGTTTAACAAAGAATGTTCCCTTCTCTGAATTCCTCAAAGCACCTAGCAAGACACTCCCATGCAGAGCTGAATCATGTCTGACATTACCCAGCAGCAGCTGAGCTAACTCTAAGCTGTCCTAAGATCAAGTCAGGGGAAGGACCTGCTTCCCTACCACATATTCCAAAGGGAATGCATTGGAGGGCCGTGGAAAGATCTCTAGAGAACAACAGCATAGGAGAGTATTTGGGTTTTGAAATACTGAGTCTCTCTTTCACCAATCAGAAGAGCATGCCCAGAGCCAGGTTCTGCCCTCCTGCATAAGCTTCTGAGCATGATGCCAACAGCGGGCATCAGACCTCACATTCACTCTGTGATCAGCCTCGCGTGGGGGAAGTGTTGATGTTTCCCTTTTGCTAGCAAAGTGCTAATGACAAGAAGGATTTAATCAATCTGCTACTAACTGACTGAAAAGCAGCAGGGTAAGGGTGGGAAGAACTCTGAGCAAAACACCAAGAGTCACCTGCTTTTCCCAAGCAGCCCAGTGACTTAGAGGAGCTGTCACTCAATGTATATGTCCAGGTTAAAGGCTTTTTATTTTTTTTTTCATTTATAAAGACATTTAAGCAGGAAAATCTCTGAGATTTAATTCATTTTTACCATACAATGTTGGTCATCTGTCATTTGATTCTAAGATTATGTATTAAATTACAATTCCTGACCAGATGGGGGTTTTATAAAAAGGACGAAGTTGTACCTTAATTAACGAAATGAAACTAGTTACATTCTACCACAAAGTTTGTGTGAAAAATGCCAATATTCTCTGAAAAGTTGCCCTTGTCTTGTGTCTTTATATCTCTCATAACATCACCAATGCAAGTCTGCCTCCCTCTCGTTCTCTCCCTCCCATCTCTGTGTCTGTCATCACAATCCTCTTATTAAGTTAACCATAAACAGGATTTCAGCCTTAGTGACTCAAAAAAAAAAAAAAAAAAAAAAAGCAGATTCAAACACCTGAGCACATGCATGGGTACACACACACACACACACACACACACAAACACCTAGAACTACTTAAAAAATAATGGTTGAGGAGATGGCTCAGTGGATAAAGGCACTTACTTAACAAGCCTGCTGTCCAGAGACCAGTTTGCAATCTCAATGTGCAAATGAGAGATGGAGTCAAGAGGATTCCAAAACTAGTGACCCAAGTAGTCTTGCTTCCCCGTAGCAAACAGAGACCCTGTCTCTAAGAAGGTGGAAGGGAAGGACCAACACTCTCACAAGGGCAAAGAGATTGTGTGCCCATGCACAGATATACATACATCATATATGCACATGCATGTACACAAATAAAAATAAAATAACAAAAAAGAAAAAATCATATAACACAAATGCAACCGAGAAATAAAAACATCACTTTAGAGGTTACTACTGGGATTTTTTTTGTTCATGGGCTTGTTTCTGTGCTTGTGATGGGCTGCAAACTTGCTATGTAACTGTAAATCAGCATATTTTGCAGGACCACTTGATAATTTCATACTGAGAACAGCTGAGTAAAGTGTTTTATAAGATAAACAGAGATGTTCATATATTAGTTGTATGGATCTGTTTATTTTTTAAAAGTCCAAGGACACGAAATGTGAGTCCGTGCCTCTTTATTCCAGTAGGTGGCTCTGAAGTCCAATTGTTTATTTTCTCTATAAAAAAAAAAGACCAGAGAACAAAACTGTACTAAATTTGAAAAAAAAAAATTGCCTTACTGAGGAATATTTTCTGCTTAGTTTCTTTGTAGTCAAAATGAATTAGTATGGTTTTTCATTCAATGGAAGCTTACCCACCTTTCTAGAAATTCCTTTATAGAAGATAATATCAAAAATAAAGTATACGATGTTATGATAAAACCTGAGATTCTTGTATCTGTTCAAAGATAGAATACAGACTAGCAGGGAAACTGGTCCTCATGATGTACTGTTTGCATTTAAAACACACACACACACACACACACACACACACACACACCAGTAAATTTGTAGTTTTTACCTAGAATCAAGCATTCACATTCTCTCTTCTTTAGAGATGTACTCAGAAATAGTTCTGCCCAAAACCTTACCAGATAGAAATTACAATAATGCCTGGGTTTACTCCTCCCCCTAAAGCTTCTAGTTAAATATTTATACATGCTCTGCTTTATTCTTCATTCTGTTTCCCCTTAACAATAGACTTCTCTCAACACTTTGAATCATCTCTTTTTTTTTCTGGCATCCCTTACAGGTTTAACTTATTAGTTTCCTTTTCAACAACATGTTGACATTTGAATTGTGACATATTAGGACTTTTTGGTGGATTCTCGGAAATAGTGAAGTTAAAAAGACAATACTCTACAAGACAATAAAACTGTGTGATTGTCTCTGTGTCTACTTACATGCCAGGCCATTTTAAGAAAGTATTATGATATCAGTCTTTCATTGCAGCCTACTATTAATCATGTCTCTTTTAATTCCATTTTAGATTTACTCAATTCAATATGAACAGTTCAAGGGACAAAAAAGAAAATGATGGATACAGTGAAACTATATATTATAAAGACAATTCTCTTTGCAGGAACATAGATCACTACTGTAATTTCCCTTTAAGTGTCCAGATTGTCATGTGAAGAATATTGAGTGCATAAAAAATAAAAGACATGGAAGAGTGTTGATGTTGGCTTTATTTACTGGAGGTAAAAGGTGACATTCCAGGCCATGAAAGACAAGGCAAGGCAAGGCAAGGCATAGTGAATTTGAACTTCAGGGTGTTCTTTTCAATTTTAAGTGAATTTTTATGGTGATCGTGAAACTGAGGTATAAAAAGAACTGGCAATCACCAAACATAATGAAGGCAGATTCTCGGCATGCTTCCTCATATAGCAATAAGAATGTGCCTTGAAATCCTACTTTCTATACCCTTCCATATCCAGTCCTTTTCTCAAGGTGTTTCTACCCTGGTGATTTTCACTGTCTCTCATTCTTTTTGACCTTAGGAAAAGTAAAGTCAAATTACATTTCCTTTCTCTAATTATAATAGTCACATAGTACAATTTAAATACTTCAACCCAGAGCTGTCTGTATAAAAACACAGTTTGCTTTATGACAATATTAGAAATACATTATCAAGGATTTGAGATAGAAGAAAAGCAATTTAACCCAAAGCAAAATGATCTATTTTTCTTTTACTTAGAAACAATTACATTAGAAAAATCATGGTATGTAATCCTGGAGGAATGACATTTTTCACAAAATAGAGAATCTCTACTTTTGTGTTATTGCAGAGATATTATAGCAAATAGAAAATGCAAATACAGCATGCAGCAGAACTTATATGTGAGGACTCACTGATCTGCATACATATCTGTATGCAAATGTCTGCAAAATCAGTGTATTCCCAAAGTCCCAGCTATATGGCAGTCCTATAAATTGTTTGTTGTCTGAGTTCTATACCAGAAGATACTACTTTTCTGTTTTATGAGTTGGGAGAAAAAAATGGAAGGAAGTCAGTTACTCTGCTAAGTTCTATAAAATAGTTAACAGATCTCTTTTCCTATCAGAGTTTTATGGAAAAAAAAGTTATCTGGATCAAAAATAACAATGTCCTGGATCTGAAATTTTGTGATAAATTCAGCACAAGTGTGCATATAAAAAAAAAGTCTAAAAAAAAATCTCAAGCACTGAGCAAAAATTTCAACAAATACCATGGGTCTTAGCATTTTGCTTTCTTAGAATTTTTTTTATAGAAAGAACAGCACCCAGTTACTCCCAGTGCAATATGAAAGAGCAGAACATGGGTCCTAACAGTGCAAGTCAGCAAGGAACTATGTAAATTCTATTTTAAAATATTTATAATAAATATCTAAAACTATGTTACTCATCCAGGATTTTATATTTGGTAGCTCATACTAAAATTCAAAAGCACAACAAGTTATAAACATGCCCATCTTTCCATACACTTGGAACTTTTAAAAGTCAAAACAGCCAGGCATGGTGGCACACACCTTTAATCCCAGCACTCGGGAGGCAGAGGTAGGAGGATTTCCGTGAGTTTGAGGCCACCCTGAGACTACATAGTGAACTCCAGGTGAGCCTGGGCTATAGAGTGAGACCCTACCTCGAAAAACAAACAAACAAAAAAAATAGTCTTTTCATTTTATCACATAAATAATTTTAAAAGTATCCTCATATACTTGTTTTCAGAAATGATATTTCTATCTTTTTAAGCATAGTTATTATACCTGCACCTCCAGATTATTTAATTTATAAAGATAAGTATCTATAGTTAATGTTTTAATAACAGATTCTTTCAATACTTATTAATTTAAACCAGCAAGATTTCCAAATTTTTAAAAAAATTAATCATTTTAGGTAGTTGAAAAGCAATAGCAGAAAATTCAAAATTGTTCACTTTTAGTATTAGTGAAATTTGTATCTTAAGACATAAATGTAAGATTACACATGTAGGAGTCCGGTGTGGTAGCACATGCCTTTAATCCCAGCACTTGGGAGGCAGAGGAATGAGGATTGTTATAAGTTCAAGGCCACCAAGAGACTACATAGTGAATTACAGGTCAGTCTGAACTACAATGAGACCCTACCTCAAAAAAAAAATTACATGTATAAATAATAATTAAATACTATAAGTATAATTATTACACTCAATTCATTTTAATCAAACCCTGAAATCAGTTCTGAATGCAGTGGATGTCCATTCAGCTAATACAGGGCCAAATGAAGGATGAAAGGTAGTGGTTATGTGAACTTGATTTAGCCACTTTTAGGCTTCCAAAAAGTACATTTCATGCACTGTAAAATACAAATATACATGTGTTTTGGCATATTATATATTTTACTTATGACACGTAAAGGTGACAAAGTTCACATTTTGAGGAAGCTTAAAAATTTGCATAAACTATAAGCAACCTCACTGCACATATAAATTATATGTAACGTGAAATGAATGCTTAGTGGCATATGATTAACTCTAACTGTATATCATGTAAGTTATATTTAATTATATATTATGATATAAAAATCTTATGTAATTAAAATTGAAATTAGTTGTAATTAATCATTTATCATTAAATGTCTATATCCTTTAGTTTTTCACATCCAAGAAGGCATCACTACAGAGGGTTTGAATAGACAGAAGTATTCAGATAAAAGTCAACTCTCCTGGGCTGGAGAAAAGGCTTTACAGTTAATGAGTTTTCCTGCAAAGCTAAAGGACCTAGGTTTGATTCCCCAGGACACATGTAAACCAAGATGCAAGATGAACAAGGTGGCACATGCATCTGGAATTCGTCTGCAGTGGCTGGAAGCCCTGGCTTGCCCATACTCTCTCTCTCTCTCTCTCTCTCTCTCTCTCTCTCTCTCTCTGCTTCTCTCTCAAATAAATAAATAAAAATAAAAATTTAAAAAACAACAAAAAAGTTAACACTCCTGTAAGACTCTCAGACTAATTACATTTTCGATTATCAAGGCCTCTGTCCAACCAAATCCACAAACAAACTGATGACGTTTCCATTTACATTGACAGAGGGTAATACTATGGGTACTTGTTTGTTAGCATATAGAATAGAAAATTCTAGAATATGTCAGAACAGCCTTGTTGTCTGGTTTGTTAGACTTGCATTGATTTAGAATATTAAGTTTGTACTACTGAGATAGAAGGTAAAATCCAATGTACAAGGAAGGAAACTTAAAGAAAGAAAACACATCATTTACTTTTTAAAAGTTAAAAGGTGAACAAGGGCTCATTGTTATGAATCTCCATTTATTTTTTCCTGGCCAAAAAAAAAAGAGTTTTATTTATGCTTAATAGACTGTATTTGGCATGTCTAAAAATGACACAAGTGTGAATTATGAGTGACCTTCAACCTAACCAGGAAGTTGTCTTAATTGAAATAATAGCAAAATGCACTCCCTGCAGAATCTATACTGAGAGACAACTTTTTCAGTGTTGTCACTTTGAAGCTAACAGCTGATATCTTCCTCCTCCAAGTCCCAACATTTTGCCTGAATACTCTCTTTTTCTATAGCTCTCTTCCATGGACTCAGAAAACCAGCATAAGCTAAGTGACACTAATCAAGTTTGGAAGACAGATTGGAGCAGATAAGTGACAGTTCATATGTTTGAACAGAGTCTACATCTGAAGTGGATGCATGTGCTACAGAGACAGCATGTGTCCTTAGACACACATATGCACATGTAACAGTCCCAGGAAACATAGTTGGGGCTCCTCACCTACCCCTAGACATGTGGAAACTCCGATTCAGGAGTGCAGCAAAGGTGTAAAGTTGGTAGTAAGGCTCTACAGAAAGGACCCCACTATACATCTGAAGCCACTTAAGTAAGAAAGAACATTTAGTTTAAGTAAGAAAAAGAATTTTCAGCAGAAAAGACAGAGGAACAGGAAATAAATTTGTCCAACAAAATGTTAGCTTTATCATAACCAAGCTTTAACAAAACAAAATAACCTTAGTTACTCCAGAGTAGGTATTATCAATTTATCCTTAGAGTCACAGCTTAAAATCAAATCAAAACTAAACAAAACAAAAAAATGTTGAGAGGCTGAAGATCTAACCCCGTGTGACAATTTATGCTCTGAGTTCAATTTGTGAAGCCCTGGGTATTTGTTAAGTCCTTAGTTTAATTCCAAGCACCACAGAAAATTGAGGGAAAAAAAATGGTACTACTTTGCTATTTCTTTTTCCTAAATGAAAAACATATAAACCACATGATGAAATTATTGAAGAACTTTTTTCTCTCTACATTCTTAAGTCTTTGTTAATAATATGAAGAAAAAATAAGTGTATTTTAGTAAATGAATGAAAACACAACTGGCCTTTGGTTCTAGCTTGTACAAAAAGGCACATGGTCAAGACTCACATATTAGCACTGTACCAGATCCTATAACGAAGCCTAGCCTGGAAGCCTTAAATAACCCCTTAAATAACCTCTGTGGTTCTTTCTATAGGGCCCACCAGGAAAATCCATCTGCCTCTTGTCCTTAAGATGGTCATTTTCTTTGATTCTATAACAACTCTCAATTATTTTGAATGGTTGACGAACATTTAACAGAAGTCCCATCATTACTATAAAGGAAGCTAAAGATCATCTTTGAGTCGATGACCTTGGACATCAAGATCTCCTTGAAGACTTGTGAAGCATTCTGATTACTACCTTTTTGGCTTTATACCAGAAATAGCAGGAATCTTCTGAGCACATGATGCTTTCAGATCTCATTGGGTAAGAGGTGATGTGTTCAAGTTAAACACTAATTACAGGGGGGTGGGGGGGGACAAAACCAATTTGCCACTTCACGTTACCTTCTTTTTCAACTTGTATCATCCATAAATCTTAATAAAAATCTGTGGATGAGTTATATCATCATATGTCCTCAGTAGATTACACAGGGGAAGAAGGTGGTAGTGTTTGCTTTTTTCATGTAAATATCAAATTGCAAATTATGTCTGAGACAGTTTCATCTTTGGGTGAAGGAACTAACTTATCAGCCAGACAATATCCTCCCAAGTCAGCTTGGGCACTGTTCACAAGGCCAGCCTCCGGGTATTGCCAGCTGGCATTCATCTTAAAACAGCAGAGCATAACTTTGGTATAAAAGTAGAACTTGACTTAAAAGCAAAGAAAATGCCCAAAGCCAATAATAACTTTAACATCAAAAGAAGTCATACAAAATGCAGACAAAATCTTTGTAAAGGAAGAGAAATTAGCAAATTACCTGACAGTGGAGGCAAACATTTTTAAGAGGGAGGAAGAGGTTAACAAATCACATTTTTGGTAGAGATAGAGAGGATTTACCTTGTTTATTTGTTTGTCTGTCTGTTTGTTTTTTCATAATAGGTATTAATTAAATGATGCAGCAAAGTGTATCAGTAAAAAGCAAAAGAAAATAAGTTAATAATTGAGCCCATAATAAGCTCCCAATAATAATAACACTGCAAGTGTCACTCAGGCTGATAGCATCATCACTCACGTGGACCTACGGAGAGTGAAAGCGGGTGTGCCAAATCAGCCATGAGAGTCCTGGAAGCAGTTAAAAGTTTATAAGGTAAAGCACAAATGAGAACAATGCCTGTTCCAACTGAAAACACTGTAGAGTCTTGCTGCCACTCATTAACCACCAGGGAGCTGGCAAAATGCATCCCTTCAGTGAATTCCAACTTTGTATTCTCTATAGGGAACACATTCTTCTCCATCTCATTTCTTCAAACTATACATCAGGCATTAGGCAATCTCTTATTGACACATTTCCTTTTATTCAGAGGAACAGTAGAGTTCTCTGATTCTACTCACTAAATACCAGTTGTCAAGGGCCTGTTTAAAAATGAAAGGACTTATCACCTTGTGTAAATGGCAAGATTAATAATGTCTTGGGTTTCTGAGAACTTTACTCCATGTGATGACCATGTTAGGGCAAGCTGGGAGTTTCAATACAATTGTCTTCTTCCCTATGATGCAGATCACTTACACACATATACTAAAGGATTATCCTGAAGCACACACCCAAATCATTCTAGTAACCATGATTGGAAAGATGGGCTTGGTTTCAGACTAAAAGGTCAACTTACATGATTCTCCTTAATGACCTTCCTGAATAAAATCAATAAGGTTTTGCTATAAAGCAATATCAGAATAAAACTGTGGTATGTAGAGGACTATTCCACCATAAGTACACAAAACTTGGGAATATATTCAAAGGTGAGGGCCAGCACTGTTTCAGGATAAAAATGGCCTGCAGGTAGCCTGGCTTCCTATTTAGATAAAATGTATAGCCATGTAGACTTAAAGAGGAGGTTCTCAAAGGATACAGAGAGAAGCAAGAGCAGAGTGAGGTCACTGAGCAAAATCAAAGTAAGAGATCTATAAGACCTCAAGGGAAAAATATTATATTATTCACAGTCTTAAAAAAAATAGCATGTCATTTAATTTGGACTATTTGACTTTAAATATATGAGTGCTTCCAGATGCAAATGAAACCTTGGAATAAGTGATAAACTACTTTCATGCATCCTCTATATGTATGGTTCCCTTGAGGATCCAGCTTAGGATAGCTTCCCTTATCCAATTTTGTGCTTTTGCTCCTGTCCTACCCTACCTCTCAGCACCAGTTTTTGCTCTTGCCACCAATCAAAGATAATTTCAGATGGATAATATGTGAAACTATTTAAGCCCTGGGTCAGTAAAAATGTCCAGCTAAATACTGTAACACAGCAGTATTGCTACCTAGCATTGTAAAGAAACTTCAAGGAATATGGTAAGAATAATTAGCACACCAAGGATCAGAAAGCTCAGGTGTTTTGAAAGGATCTGGTATTTTATGGCCTGAGAGTGACTGTGGCCTGAGTTCTAGTGTCTTTGGTGTGGCCTTCTTTCATAAAGATAAATTATTACAGTTCATTCCGCACTTTGGGGGGAATACAACATCGATCAGAATCTGCAACTGCTTAGAAGTTATGGCTCAACAACAATGCCAATGCTTTCAGAATGTCTATCTCCAAAAGCATCACCACAGTCATTTTGAAAACATGAAATGAAAGAGACATCTAAAATCATAAGACTTGAGCCTTTCTAGGCAGCGGTGTCAAGAAAGAAAGCTGCCCTTTCAAAACTCATTCTGGACTATTCTGAAAAAAATATGTGAAATAATGTACCACACACACACACACACACACACACACACACACACACTATTAGAAAGTTTAGCCCAAGGAAAATCACCTCAAATAAAGTACTTACAAAAAGGTATGAAGAAAATGTTAATTGAATGGTCATTGTTTCTATTTACACAATAATATCACATTATTTATTATTTATTACCATTATGTAAAGCCTACAATTTGCCCCAAACAAGTTAAGTTTATTGGGGATGCATATTTTGACCATCCTATTAGTCTCAAACAATTTTATCATATTAGCATGTATATGGATTCTTATTTATAGATATTTTCTATAACCTCACATCATTAAAAAACAAATTTAAATATCTTAACATTTAACTTCAGTGTTACAATTTTTAAAATTTGTGAAAATAAACGATAAGGCACACATTATTGATTTGCTCTGGGATCCTCCTTTTCCTTTGTTAACTGACATAAGCATGACATAAACATGACTAGACTGTTGTTGAAAGATTCACCTGAAATTCTTCCATTTAAAAGCCCAGGTAATGTGCCTGTCATTATTAAATATCTTATAGTGTCTTGAACTCCCTCCATGAATCAGAGCACAGAGAAATATTTTCACAATTTCTCATAAAATGCTTTGCCTTTGTGCCACACAGGTAAGTTGATGTCATCCGTGTTTAATAATTACCCTTAACCCATGGCTTCTCCCAATGTCTGGATATTAACTAATATTTCACAGGATGGGAGTGTTCGTTATGTGGTGAGATGTGCTTATTCACCACTTGGCAGCTCTGATTCCTCATGGAAAAGAGATCTCAAACACAGACCTACAGAATCTCTTTACTCAGCTCTTTTATCATTGTACCTACTCCACCATTCACATTTCAAAGCTGCCTAAAATTGCTTGTCTCAATAGGGATTTTGGGAAATGCACACAAGTTTATAAATGATCATGCTTATAATATAAGGACAAGCTATTTGGGTGCCTGTTCTCCTTTGTCTTGTCAACTGGGCTAAGTGTAACTGTATACATATGTACCTGTCACACACATGTGACTTTTACCTCTGACTTTTCTCTCTTGTTTATGAGTGAAATTACTTGACCATACAATATCAATTCCACAATTGTGTTACTTGATATGCACTCTGTTACCATCTTAGATTTCTGCCAGCATAGAAGTTTAAAGCACTTAAAGAAATAGTATCTTCTAAAACTAGCCTTATATGTCATTCCTATTTTCCCCAGATCTTCAGTTCAAATATGCAAAAATGCTATTAATTCAGTTTAAAAATGATCATATTATCTTTTGGGAGGAATGCATTTTATAATATATGCATTAAAAATAAAAAGTAGAATTAAAATGTTCACTGTATTCAGTGAACTGTTCATATTTAGGAATTGTAAGAGTTTCCTTTTTAATGTAATCAAGTTTTGCAGGGACAAGAGCATATATATTATAAAACATTAGATATAAATATTAAGTGAAACAATAGCAATAAGTGGACTTGCATTGGGAACAAGTCACATTCTTAAATCATCTTTTCACTGATCCACAACAGTTTTAGATGACTAATAAAATCATTCCCATTGTCAGTACATAGGGATAGAAAATAGTTATTGTAATAATATAATTTCATCATTAAATAAGATTTTGAGGTCCTCCATTTTCTCTTTTAGAAAACATAGCAGTTTTCACTTATTCACTTATAACACCTAACCTTTTTCAATATTTATAACTACTGGGTACTCAAGAAGTGTTTACTGCTGGTAGTGACATTGGCTCTAAGACAGTCCTGGGATATTTTCTGCTCATAATCAATAGCTAATTTCATAATATTTTTCTTTGTCAATAAGGCCTCTGTTTTCTTGTAGCAATGGGAAAGCCCAATTGATTGGTTTGTTATTTTTGAAAAATGTTGAAGATTTAAAAACAATTCCCATTTAAACCTAATTTTACAATTTACTGCCTTGTATATAGTTTAGCCAGTAAAAATTATCTGGTAGCTGGTAAAATGCCAAAGAATAATCTCATAATGATGATTGAGAGTCATAGGCCATATGATGCTAGCTGTATTTAACGGCTTTCAATTGGAACCGTCTAATTTAAACTTTTCTTTTTCTTGGTAATGATTTCATAGTACATTTGCCAAGCAACCATTTCAACATAGTCTTGGAAACATATATGATTTAAGTAACCATTGGTTGAAAAGAAATGATTATAACAGAAGTAATTTTAATCCAATGATGTTTATGAAACAAAAATTAACAGGATGTACTTCTTGTAATTTTAGGTATTGTCAAACTAAACTATAAGATTCATAATCTAATTTTATTAAGTGTGAAATGTGTTTCATGTTATTGTCATGAGCTTTATTTCATAGAGACTGTTCTTAAAGTCAATCTCACTGCTTGGTCCTCTATATTAGCACTAAACAATCCCAAGTAGTGATAATTTTAAACTGTTACATATGTACAAGAAAAGAGTGCTTGATTAAGAGTAAAAATTCTCATTTTAATTAGAAAAATCTATCTGAAATGCATTATCAGGTAAGTCTGCACCAATAACATGCATACCAACATATATCCCTACTATTTCAAATAAAACCATGTAACACTTCAAATATATCACTTGAAATTTTTTCATAAAATCAATGTGTTTTTTATTAGCTTAGTACTTCTTGTGGCTATATCTCCTAGGATGGAAAAGAAAAATGTAAACAGTAGGCAACAAACAATTACTTAGTTTTTAAGTCATTTAGTCACACTAAGAGAACTGGAGCATATATGCAGGATACTAGAGCAAGTTAATAAGCTACCCAAACAAAATATCACTGAAAGAAAGTAGTGCTGACAATGACTTTGTTCTGCACCTTATATTTGTGTATTACCTTTCACCATATCAACAAACAGGCCACAAGGGTCTACTGTAACCCACTGTTATTTTTGTTCTTCAAACTTCACTGATACTTTACTGTTCACAAAGAAAGACAAAAAATCTTTACAACATACCTGATCATTTATCTGGCATGCAACGAGGTTGTGCTGATCATAACAGCCAGCGAACCTAATGTACTTGAGCCAACTTCCTACATCTGATTGACTGGCATCTATGCAGAATTTCACGTTGCAGAACTCATCTAATATCTGCAAGGAGGAAGATGAGAACAATAAATTGCCATGTAGGTCCATTCAGGAAGGTGGCTAATTGCTTGAAAACATTTCATTGAAATGTATATGCTTCCTTTGATTCTCACAAGGAAAAAAAAGTCAGACACCATGCATATTTTAAAAAGGAGAAATAATAATGTGTTGGTGGAGATGACAATGTACTGCTTGTTTTAAAAGGAATAAAGCATTTGTAACTCATTACAAAAACTGATTTAATTGGTTTCAAAACAAGCTTGTTTCTTTCCTACTCATGAATGAATGCAACAACCCTACTTGATCCAATGTATTTTTACAAAAGTAATAAATATAGAATCGCATCTACTAATATAACATTTCTAAGCTAAACATTCAATATTTAGTTTTGGATAACTGAACGGTCAATATTTTATCTTTGGATAGCCTCCTCAAGTAGACATGTATTTTCTTTTGCACTTTAATTCAATTAAAAACTTTTAGCCCAAATATGATTAAATTCCTTTTTCCTAGTTTGCTTTTCCTCATGAGAAAAATGAACCATTCTCTTAGCTGGAGATACGATTTAACTCATAGATGCCTCTGACCAAAATGAAGAAAAACATAAAAATTTTGAATAGATACTAACACACATGCAAAGTATGAGAAGCTACAGTTTCGGGTAACTAAGTCATGTCAAGGCATGTTTGCACATTGTGTCTAGTAAGCAAAAATAATAAAACTGGCTTGTGAGCAAGTACGAGAAAACTTAAGAATGTTATATTTCCAACATCATATGTGGCTCTATGTACTGTTATTTTTTAGTAGGTTTTGCAGTGACCTATACCGAACATTAATAATACTCAGGACACTTTTGAAACTGAGATTGAAGTGAGGCACTTCTGATTTTAAGGGTTGCATCCTCAAACCAAGCTTTTCTGATTCACAAGCATCAGGAATGTCCTCAGCACCAGTGGTAAGATCTGCAGGCTGGTGACCTAATGCTGGGGGACTACAGAGGCTGCTAATGTGATGTCAATGGTTCATGCAAACTTGGAGGAAGTTTCCTATCAGAGACTAAACAAGAGTTTAGAAAGAAAATGAATGAGTTAAATAAGCTTCAAAGAACACTTCTGTGCCTCTACTTGCATAGAAGTTAACCCTCAACTCTAGGATATATAGACCAAAAGCAATTTTGCATAGAACTCAGGTAATCATCCAATTACAGATTCAAGTCATTAACTCACCATAAACTTCAGGGCTGCAGTCAAGAGCACTCTGAACAAGCCCTTGACCATGGGCCATTGAAGGGCAGTGCGTTGTCCCAGAGTTTAAAACAGGAAAATGGAAACAGAAGATAGAGGCGGGAGATAATCATTACTAATCTCTCTCTCTCTCTCTCTCTCTCTCTCTCTCTCTCTCTCTCTCTCTCTCTCAAATCAGTTTCCTTTCAAGAATACCCCTCCACTCCAACAATACACTTACATACTCTTTTTATCAAGAGAGACAAATTTTAACAATTTTTTTGCTTGTACAATTACAAACTTTAAGATGTTCCTTCAACTTTGGAGACTGAAGAACTCAAATGGCTACTTGAGATGTCTCCCTTGCTTAAAGGAGAAAGGAATAACACCTATTTTAAAATAATGAGTGGAAAACGGGGTTGTTGGCTTTTTTGTTAGCTTATTTGGATTTATTCGGTTTTTTGGTGGCTAATTGTTGTTTGTTTCCTTGACTAGTAAAAATGAGAGAGAGAAGGGGAGAGGGAGGGAGGTCTACTGACACCCCAGAGAAATATTTGCTCAAGGACATAGGGGGAAGCCACTGAAATGTTCCAGTTCATAATTGCAGAAAGACATGGAAAAGTTGTTAATTTCAAAGTCAGGAGGCAGCTATCCCTTTAACTTTTCAAGCACTCCCTTTTGCAGAGGTCCGGAGCTCAGGATTACATACAGTGCACATAAAAGTCTAGGTGTAATTTTATTTCGTGTTAACATCCTTGCCATTGCCACTGTCAACAGCAAAGTTTTTTTTAAGAGTCATTTCCAAAGAATGTCTTTTTTGCATAATCTGTTACATGATTATTCAAAGGTTTCACCAATATATTAACTTCCTTAGTCAGTATTCTTGTCCCAAGACAAAAGCTTAACTTTATCCAGAACTACCCACCACCACCACAGTGAAATTCACTTTTGATTTGCTGGAAGAATTGCATTTGTCTCCCAAATGTCTAGGAAATCTGGAATAAAATAAAGTAAGAGAACATCATCTGTCACCCATCTAATGCAGGCAGGCTCCTGTATTTTTTAAGGCTGTCAAGCTCTAAAGATAGCTTTAAAAAATAAATAATTCCTTTCGGTGGACTTTAGAGAAAGGCCCTTTCAAAAAGTCAACAGCAGGAGGGGGGGGGTGTGTGGAGATCCCACCGTCCTAGCCAAAGGGTCCGAAAGTGACTTTTGTCGGAGCAGCCCCGAGCTGCTGGCCAGCAGGGATGTGACTTGGCAACAAGGTGGAACTCTGCCGAAAGCCGCTCCAAAGTCGCGTGGCCGGTGCCAGGAATTCAGATCTTGGCAACCCCACCTTCTGTGTCCCCGAAACCGACCGACAGACCCAGAGAGGGAGGGGAAGGAGGAGAGGGGAGCTGGGGAAAGAGGCCGAGCAAGCGGCGGGGCGAGCAGCCAGAGACCGGGCGAAGCGCCCGCTCGCCGGCCCCGAGCGCCCTAGCGCTCCGCTCGGCGGGACGGGCCGGGACGGAGCCCGCAGGAGCCCGGAGGAGCCTCCGCGCGCGCCGCCCAGCCTCCCGGGCGCACCGGCTGCACGCTGGAGGCTGTCCCGACTGACACACGCGCCCATCCGCAAGACTTGTTTTTTTTTTTTCTTTTCTTTCCTTTTTTTTTTTTTTTTTTAAGTGAGTTCTCTTACCTTACGTTTTCTATGGCCTCAACTCAGCAATTTGAAAAAAAAAAAAAAAAAAAGAAGAAGAAGAAGACGCAATCACAGAATTAAAATAAGCAAAATAAAATGACCAGCAGTCCCCGGTCAGCATTCGTGTAACGAAAAGTCCTTTCAAACGATCCCCAGCGACATTTCCAAATACTTAAAAAAATAAAATAAATTAAATTTTTTTTTAAAGCCCCGAGTGTCGATTTCCAAATGGGTGTCTGATAACTTTGTCCTTGTCTGGGATCTGGTCGCCGGGACCACGCGTTTCGGGTATATTGTCCGCCAGTGGTGTGTTTTAAGACCAGAAACGCCGTCCTCCGCCGGGGGCCCCTTCCTAAAGCAGCCCGCAGCCGCCTCTCCGCCGCTCCATCACCTCCCTCTTTTCTCACTTTCTCTTGCTCTTATCAGCCCGAGGTGTAATGAAAGTTATCTGAAACCCACTAAACTTCGTCCACTTCTTCCCAGGGGGGAAGACCCGCGGGAGGAGGAGAGCTGGCGAAGGTGGGGGCCTGGGGGGGCGAGGGCAGCTCGGGGCCCCCTCCGGTCCTCGCCGCGCCGCCGCCGCCGTCCCGGGTCCCAGACCCTCACCCGAGCGTCCCCCCGCGCAGCTCCAAGCTCCGCCGCCGGGTTTCTATTTCATGAACTGTCTCTTTAAAGAGGATCTGCTCGGCCATCCAGAAAGAACCCGGGGCGAGGGAGAAAGGCAGCTATCTCCCGCCGCCCGGAGAGATCGGAAGCCAGACGGGCTCTTCTTTCAGTAAATTTTTAAAGTGACAGCAGCCTCCTCTGGCGGGAGAGGTCACAAAAAGGTCGCCAAGACCCAAGTCCTATAGGGACAGACTGATTATGGATGCACCATCCCCCCCTAAACATGTAGATTTCTCCGGATAAACAACCAATGGGGAGATTTCGCCAGGCAGGATTTCTTTTCCCCAAGGGAATCTCCTTGGTTTCTATGTCCGGAGAGCACAAATGTGTGTGTGTGTGTGTGTGTGTGTGTGTGTGTGTGTGTGAGAGAGAGAGAGAGAGAGAGGGGGGTGGGGAATGGGAGAAGTGTTTTTAGGGGACTTGGGCGGCGGAGGATGACACTAGAATAACAGGCTTCTACTACTAAACGTAATTAGTTCAAAAAGTCTCAAAGCAGCTTCAAGAGTGAACAGTTGGCACACATTTCCAATTTTCTGCTATGCCTCCTTTTAAAAAGATTAATTTGAATTGATATTTGTGCTCAAATTAATTCCTTCCATTTTATAGTGAGGTCAGCAGAAAAGTGTGCTGCATTGTAAGTTGTTATTTTCTGAGAACAAATTTTAAAATAGGAAACATTATTTACAAATAACCTTCCCAAACAGGGTATTATTTAGGGAGTTTGAGGACCGTCGGGTAAGTTTTTACCACTTTCTTGCATATATTGAATAAAACACCATGAACACACAGAAGTAGACCTGAGGAATTCTTAAACTTGTAATATCATGAATACTGCTTTTAATGAGTTTCACTATGTTTGCTGACGTTATAATGTCCGTTTGGACAATTGACATCAATACAATGTAGAAACGATATTGGAAGGAAGGATGTAGAGATCGAATGATAAAATAAAAGAATCTACATGTTTACTTGTAGCCAAACTTGGATGATTTATACCCATCGATTAAATGAAAATAAATGCTTTTCATCAGAAAACTCCATTCATTAAAGCAAACGAACAAAAGCCAACTTCTTCCAAACTCAACAATGGAAAGTTAGGCAAAGTGCCCCAGTCTGGGGCGCTTGCAGACCAGACGTGGAACCCACAAGATCGGGCCCAGAGTGTCCTGAGGTTAAACTTTATCTGCAGAGGGACAAACAAGTGCCACCACTTGTTTGTTTTCTCCAAGTACAAGTAAATGGGAAAATCTAGAACATCTATCTTCACCCCCCAAAATGCTGATTGAAAATCAAAAATAGTAAGGAAAGGGAGGTTATTTGGGAGAGAGAAAAATGGCCAGAGGTGGTGACTAATTCGTTTCGGTGGTCTGTTATCTCTGACATTGAACTGTTATTTCAGATAATGGCCATTGTTTGAGGGAAAATCGCGCAGCAGTGGTAGGCAAGTCAGGAAAAATCCTTTGTAAATAACGTAAAGCCCGGTCAAGATATTCCCATAGAGTTCTGCGCTTGAGAACATTTAAGGACCCTAGCTTTGCAGCATTGATTTCCTGCCCTTCCTCAACTTGCCCATTGTCGGAGCTTTTTTTTTTTTTTCTTTTAAGCCATAAATTGGACCAGCTCGAGCTATGAGCTGTTCTATTTTCTTCCTGTCAGGATGAGAGATTTGTTTTATGATGCATTGTGTATTAAATACAAGTAATCTGGGGAACCGATCGCTTCAGACACTGGGGCCTGATCAGAGCGTCTGAGAGAGCTTGCAAACCCCAACTCTCCTGGACCCCCCACCCACTCCGTCCTGGCCCTGCAGCCCCCACAGGCTGGCGCTTCCCAGAGCTGCTTTGAAAAGAAAGAAAGGAGGTGGGGAGACAAAGGTCGTGGGGAATCAGTGGTGGGTTCTGGCTAAATTTGGATCCTGTAGAAAGGGCCTCCGACTTTTGGTTTGTTGTTGTTTTTTTTTTTTTTTTTTTTTAAATATTGGGTTCTGGCGTGGGAGGCGGGGTGATTGGCCATGCCTGGATCATTGCAGGTACGGGGAAAGGACGGTAGGTGGCGCTGTGTCCCGAAATAAAGCGCGGCTCCCACATCTCCAGCCTCCCCAGCCCACAGCCCAGTCTCGCCTTCCTTCCACCCCACCGCAGCGCCCGGCAGTACCCAGTCTCTAGCCCACGGACACCACCCGAACCGAATGTCTTCCTACCTATGATATCCTCTGCTCCAAATACAGTCAAGAGCCTAACACTTCCTCCCTCATACTTGCAAGCTCTCCCTAGAGACATGGAGGCTCTATTTCATTATTATTATTGTTATTTATTCGTTTATTAATACTATTGCTACCATCATTATCAGTCCTTCACTGGATAAACTGGAAGAAAGCCTATCCTAAGAACGTGGGCAAAGGGAAATAACAACACTAAATTAATCACCATCTCCTCCTGTCTTTTTGTCTCTCTCTCCCTCCTTCCCTCCATCCCTCTCCCTCTTATCCTTTTCTCTTCCTCTCCTTTTCCTCTTCCCTCCTTTCTCCTACCTCTCCCCCCTCCCTCCCTTGGTTATGTGATAACTTCGTGTAAAAGCAGAATCATTAAATACACGGCTTTGGTCACATCTGGATATTTAAAGAAAGAGTCTCAACCCCACAGTGAGGAGAGGGACTACCCTCCCCGGCCTCTTCAAGTGACCCTTCAGGAGGAGAACTGCCCAGCTTTCCCACCAGACAGAAGCAGACCAGGCTAGCAGAGACAACAAAGTTTTGCAAGGAGGGGTGATACTTTTTCTTTTTCTTCCCCCCCCCCCCCTGCTAGCCTGCCTTCCATCAGGAGGTTTCTAAGACAATAAGTAAATATAAGGAGCCAAACACTGCCAACAACTCCCTTTATTCCTTAGGATTTCTAGAGAAATCTGTTTACAGTAGTTCCCAGGTACACATCAGGCCACTGCAAAGGCTGCTGCCCTCTCAGCAGTAACAGACAACATGCGTGTTCTGCAGGGTTCAGCACTGCCCTTGAAATGGGCTATTAAAAATAATGGCTTTACTATAATCTCAAACCAGATTTCATTTGCAAGCATGTATCAGGACAGAGGATCTAAATATTAAGGGAAGAGAATGGGAGAAAAAACAGAAAGTGAAAAAAAATAGCATGATTCATCAGAAATGTTTAAGAAAGACTCTCATTTTTAAAATATTTTAGAAGGACTTACACTTCTTTATCACTCTTAATTGTTACTTACTGGAAAAAATGCATGGGAAGCTCTGAGATTTGGGGTGGATAGCTTTTCTGGGAGTAGTAAAGATCCCCTATGGGCTGATGGCAGGGCTGGGGTGGGAGAGGTTAATGTGTTTTCTTCCTGGTTGGAAAAGGGCATAAACCCTCCTCAGGCTCTTTCCTTTCTCTCCAGGCTGTGGGGACTGCAGAATCTTTAAAATGCCCAAAGATTCCCAATAAGGCCACTGCCTCTGCCTTCATTGTGTAACTGTTTATTTAAAATAAGTCAATATATTAGCTAAAGCAGTAAGAAGTTAGTGCTGTAGCATTCAAGTGATTCCCACAGGACTGTAAACTGATGCCTCTTTTAAGCCTTAAACTTCATGGTCGTCCCAGAAGTAAAAGTTCTGCTAATGGAGACCCTATGGGCTTGGTACATTCCAGCACATCATTAAAGGAAAGAAAAGCAGTCCGGCAAAAGCCAGATGAAATGACTGCACTGTCCACTTTTAATGGGCTTCCTGTGGACAAACAGCACTGTAACACTCTGCAGAGGACAATCTTTAAAAACAAGACAACTTGCTGGCAGTTTTCAATACCATAAAGTTAATAAACTATGTTCCCGCTCACTCTGACATTATGTTTTGAGTTTATAGAGGAAGGCACTTTATAACCTCAGCCTGAGGAGAGTTCCCTTAATTCTGCAGCTTTGGGTTTCTTGAGGTAGCTAAAACACTAACTGAACTCCAAGGCTGACATTTTTCTCTTAACACTGGTGGGATTTTTTTTTCTCTCTTTTCAAGAATGTCCAAGTGCCTTTGCACAATTCTCAAGTGCAGTTTCATTCACACGAGTCCTATGAAATCCTGTTTTGTACAGTTCTTGTCAAGAAGCATGAAATAATCTGAGAAATTGACATTTTCCTGAACAATAACTGCTTGCTAATTAAATTAGCTTCTTGTATAGATATTGATGTGTGTTTAAAAAGAAAATCAATGTTTCCTTTGCCATGTCAGAAAAGGATGTGGTCAAACCTTACCTACCTCAAGTGAGACACAGATCAGAAAAAATGTGTGTATGCCTTTAGGAATCAGGAGACTTCCTACTGATTCCTATATAAATATCTCTCCCAATTTGCCTTCCCACTTCTACTCCTCCAAATTCTCCACCACCCACAATTTCTTCTAAATCTTTTTTTAACTTACTGACAAAGACTTGAATGAAATACAATACCAAGGCACAAAAACTAGATCAGCTAGCCATGCTATCAAAGGTAACAACATTCCATTTAATTTAAATTATTTATATTTTCCAGTCAAGGAAGTGTTTCACAAGCTTAAACTTGAAGTTGGACCTTATGGTGCTGGCCAGGCAGCATGTAAGACTGTCCAGCAAACACATGAGGCTGAGAATACAAAGGCTCTAAGTGTCCAGAGCACCCCAGTACCACTGTTCTGGAGAGAGATATGTAGTCATTCTTGACAGACTCTGCTTTTCTTTCTCCCAGTTAAAAGTTTTTTCTCTTAAATCTATGGAGGGGGTGATGTTAAAAAAAAAAAAAAGAGGAAATTAAAGGTAAAAAATGTAAATAAAAAATTTCCCTTGGTCTGGAAATGGGCCCAAATGAAAGCATGTTAATGTCCACCTCGGTAATTCGGTTCTCCAGGAGAAGACAGAAGCCCTGCTGCTGTGCCCTGCACTTCATAAATCACACCTTTATGTGGACAAGGTCAGGGCACCTAACAGCTCAGACATGGGCCTTTGCAGTGGCTCGAGGACTCAGGCATGTTTACTCTCCCGCTCTGCTCTCCGAGGAGTCGTCCAGCACGCTTCTAATTACTTCTGATTATTTTCATTTGCCGGGGTCAGTCTGGCTTGCCAGGCCTGCTGGAGGGTTGATTTCCTACAAATCTTGATGTCTTTGTAGGACAGCACTGCGAGTGTCGGGAGTTATCACCCCCAGTATTATCCCTACAACATGGAATCCTTCCCTACAGATACTGTGATGCCAAAGTGTCCCCGTGAACCATTACCTACTTCCCTTCCCATTAATTAACTACACAGGAAGAATCCCTGTGTGATCCGTTTTCAAAAAAACACGGAAGATTTTAACACTTGAGTATGTTACAGCAAATCTGGCCAAAAGGGAAGCAATTTTTTTTCTGCTTCGATTTTTACATATATTTAATAATGACTAGTAGCTCTTTGGAAACTTAAGATGAAATACTTTACTGAAACAACAGTTCAAATGAATAAATTACTATACTCAAAGATTTATTTCCCAAACTATAGCAAATGCTGCCATATTTAAAATACTTTTTGTTGGATTATTCTGATGGATTTCCATCCTGAGTTATTATACTGAGTGGTTAAAGTATAACAACAACAAAAAATTTATAACGAGTTTAGATGAAAGCATTATGATCAAGAAACACCTTAATAAAATATAATAAACTTTTAGCAGAGGGAAAAAAGACAAAACACTATTATTTTTCTCTTCGTTATCCTCTTATACAGAGGTGTTTGATGCTCTGAGGTATATGCGCTGAATAATACATTCAGGAAAAAAAGTGATGAACCAAACTAAGAAATAAATATAAAACACAACAGTGTCCTTGTTAAGACAATTGATTTTTCTATATCACTGAAGAAAAATTTCACTATCCTCTATTGATTTCATAGAAAATAAATTGAATTATGATTACCATCCATCTGGTAATTTGGTAATTATGATTACCAGAACTTTCATTCTAACTTTAGGTCAGAATGAAAGTAGTAAAATTTTTGGAACTAACCTCCATTCTGTAAGGATTTGATTTTTCATTATTTTATTCCCTTTAATTAATTCGGCTTTTCAAGACAGTGTTTAGCACAGTATGCAGTAACTCCAGGGTCAGCTTCTTCCCTGGGGCTTTAGAAATTCCACTCAAAAGTGCTTTAAGACCTGTAATCTTGTGAGGAAAGTGAGTTGGAAGGACTTGCCTCTCCTCCTGTCTGCACTCCTCCCTGGGTGCTTTTGGGTAAGTCACTTAACCTTTGAGTTGGTTTCCATGAAAATTTCATAATATCAGTATAATATGAGTGCTGGGAAAATAAATTGGGTAAAGTGAGTGTGAATTGCTCTAAGTTCATGGGAACAGGTCAAAACATTATAAGTTTCACAGTGTTTGTATTTGTATAACAGGCTCAAGTAAACTTACATATATGCACAATGAGGGAGAAAGTTTGGCCCATAGATTATAGTATAAGTAATTTTTATTCCCCTTCTTTCATTCCAATGTCAGTTTCCCTAATCCTTACCCTGACCTTGGAAGAGAAGAATTTAAAGAAAAATATTTTTTTCTCTCATGCTGTGCTAACTCGGAAGATGTCTGTCTATGTCTGGCTTACAAATGAGCTCCTTCTGTCCCACCTACTGTGTTCTCTGCCAATCAGCACTAGGGAGTGTTATCACATGAGCAGAGCCATCACAGAACTCTAAAGTAGAGTGTGTATACACACACACACTGACTTCAGGTCAACATTTGTTACCAAGATCAGACAACACATTCACAACGTACAGTATCCTCTGGGAGACTTGAAGTATCATGAGGGCGAGAATTGGTTCTAACTTGCCCCTTATGGCCCAGGTCTAGGCTTAAACAAGCACAGAACAGATGTTTGCTGTAACATGTGTTCCAGGTGCTTCCTTGGTTTTCATTTTCATCTAGTTTGAATGGCTACCTGGATGTCTGGTACCCTTAGTCTGAATTCCTTCAATGGTCTCCCAGCAGGTCTTCACCACTCTCTCTTGATTAGTTTCCACTTCCCACCATCAATCTTCCAAACAGTCATCTATTACTCCACCTCCAAAATCTTGCAGGGCTTTGTAGATTAAACTCATTACACTGTTTGAGAATCGGATGAGACGATGTGTATGTTATAGAATAATGCACGGAGAATAGCACAAGGTCAATACAAAATAGTTGTTAATGTTGATATCACCAACACGATTATCATTAGTGTTGCTCAGCCTATAATTCACTTTACCTGGTCTGCTACAGATGAAAGTGTATCTGTCTTTCAAAGCCACCTTCTTATTTTTATTTCGTTTACAACTACTGATTCTGATGAACCAGGTTTGGTCTTTTCCTCCTTGACCACAAATAATCTGTGCTTGTCTCCTAGTGTATAGCCAGTCTTGCCTTACCGTACACATATCACTTAATGGAGTTGTCCTCCATTAGGAGCCATAATTTGAACCTGAAGAAATGGCTTAATTGGTAAAAATGTCTTGTCATGAAAGCATGAGGACCCAGGTTTGGATCCTAAGCATTCCGTAAATGCTGGTTTACTGAAGAGCACTTGTCAACTCAGCACTGGGGAGGCAAGGACAGGGGATCCTTGAGTTTACTTGCTAGCTGCCTGGCTGAATTCATGGTTCAATAAGAAACCCTGTCTTGAAAAATAAGATGGAGAGCTGTAGAGATGGCTTCGCCGTTAAAGGCGCTTCCTTGCAAAGCCTGCCACACCGG
This sequence comes from Orientallactaga sibirica, assembly GCA_036365145.1. Lineage (NCBI taxonomy): Eukaryota > Metazoa > Chordata > Mammalia > Rodentia > Dipodidae > Orientallactaga > Orientallactaga sibirica. Next base: position 16,091,558 of record JAEOAD010000008.1, read on the forward strand.
GGTTAGATTCTTTAGTACCCACGTAAAGCCAGATACACAGTAATCGCACATATGAATGGAGTTTGTTTGTAACAGTGGCAAGAGGCCCTGGAGTACCCATACTCTCTCCCTCTCTTTCAAAGTTTTAAAAACACTTATAATAAAACAACTAATAAAACTAAGGTGGACTTTATTTAAGGAGACACCTAACGTCAATGCCTGGCCCACACATATGTGTAGTCACATGCATACACACAACACATACATACACACAACACACAGAGCAGAGCTGCCATGATTGTCAAGAATGGATTGACTAACATGGATATCTTCAGTAGCACCTTTTCATAATAAGCTAAACGATGTTTGCACTTCTGTGTAAGAGTAAAGTAGTTATAGTTAATGACCGCAGAGATGCGAAGCTGTGAGGCTTATTACCTAATGTAATCTGGCTATATAATACTGTGCTCCTGTGCGAGACAGTAGATGTGCTGGTAATTTTTCCTCAGCGCTTTAGAAATTGTTGCTTCCCTAGAGTAGCACTATGATGCCTCCTGGCCACCTCCACCCTTATAACCTGCTTGGACCCTGGCTCTTTGCCCTGGACCTGGACCCAGATGTTCAGCCTCAGCTAGGTTTCTCTCTGCCCCTTTCCTCCAATGGGTTATCACTGACTGTTGATCTGCTCAACTATTTCTATGGACCTCTTTCTGCCCCATACCCTGCTTCCTATGACATGGTCCTAGTCAAGGCCCTTGTCATTATAGGCCTGAATTTTTGTGGCATTTTTACACCAACATTAGTCTTCCTGAAATAACAAGGCTGTAACAATGCTTTGCTTTGCCCAAAACAAAAGGTACAAAGTGCAAACAAAACAAGGAAAAATCACCCTGGAAAATCCTCCAATAGATCTCAATTTGCTAGAAAATAAAGCCGAACCCAAAATGCAATCTGCTCTGTAATTAGATGTCAAATTAATCTCCCCAGACCCTTTTACTGTTTTACCCTCTATACAAATCTTTAGCTGTGGATGGCAACTATGGATATGAGAGGATATTCTTGATCCTTTAACTGGGTTCTTCCAGTTTCTTCTCTTCTCACAGCCATACCATTCTGGAGCTGAACAAATAGATGAAGGAGGTGATGTAATCACCCTATTTATCAGACTCATGCAGCATCCTCCAGGATTTCTAGCGCAACATCCTTACAGTACTCATTATTAAAACCCATTCCCTAGTCAGCCATCACAATTAAGGCCATTGATCCTTAATAACTATCCAGTATACTTGCAACCTATTTGATGGCCAGTAACATCCTTCACACAAGCATTTTCTGATTGGTGAATTATTAACAGGTATTCCCAGCTAATAACTGGTGTTCTGTGTCAGCTAAGATAACAAGTGCCCCTTCTTGGAGGTTCACAATAAACACCATGTGGCAAATGCACTAAGTTTAAAATTATGATTTTTTTAGTAAAAAAAAAAAAGTCTTATTTGTCTTTATTACATATTGTCAACACCATTTAAATATACAAAAAACCCTCATTTTCCTTCCACGGGAACACTTCCAATGGCAGGATTTTGGGGAACAAAGCATCATATTATTTTGTATATATTTAAACAAAGCACAAATGTTTCCCATATACATTTTTCTGTCAGCTGACTGTTGCAGTTCTTGGTCAAAACTATCCATATAAATAGGCAGACATAAATCAAGACAAAAAAGGAAAAGAAAACAAGCTTCAGCTTTCATTCAACTAGAAACATTTGGAGGGTCTATCATGTTCACAGAGAATGTATGTTATCAGTCAATTCTGGCCAATTTGCCTATAAACTATTATAATTGTATTTGAGTACACAGTATGAGAGTCTTCCAAAGGAATGTGTACAATCTCATTTCAAAATCAACTAGCTCCCTTCTATCCTTTTCCATTGAAAGGCTTTTTCAAGCAGATTTTACTATGAGAGTATTTACATGTGATGTTTTATGTTATTTGGGTTGGTCTTGATATAATTTGGCATTATCTAGATATACAGTTCCCCAGGAGAAAGAAAAGAGGCAAGACAAAATCCATCTAAGGATGACTGAGTTAAAACACTTAAGAATTTGCTTTTTCTCTCTTGTGTTTTTGATACTAGATTCTGTGTTGAGCCTGCTTATGGCTGTTTAGCTACTAAACTAAGTGGACATTAAATCAGATGGCATATAAAATTGCAGGAATTTGATCCTTAGATAAACCACAAACCTCGATGAACTAGCATGGTTCCAGATGAATTAACTCATCATGCTGAGGGGCAGAACATTTCACGGGAGCAACCACACAATTTTCCCCACACAGAGCACTAATGGCTATGATTAACTTATGATCTACAGAAAGTACTTACTTCTAACTGCAGACATGTATACTAAAGTCACAGGCCAGAGATAATGAGGCTATTCCACCCAAGAATTTCCACCCAACTAGATATGGTGGTGCATGCCTATAATTTAACACTTCAGAGGTGGAGGTAACAATACCAAAAGCTCAAGGCTGGTTATGTAGCAAGTTCCGGGAGAGCATGGGCCACATGAAATCCTGTCTCAAGAAATGAGGAACAGGAAAGGAGAGAAGTCAAGACAAAGGCAGAGAGATAGAAAGACAGAGAGCCAGAATTACTGGTCTGATCTAAAACAGAAGGTGCCTTTTACCTCTGTTAGGGAGTTAAGAAATGACATATATTAAGTTCGTAACAATGATTTAATGAAGCTTTTCTTTTGGCTGTATGTTGAGAATCCTAAAATTTCATCTTATCACATCAATTACTATAGCCATTATCCTCTAAAGAAAATAAAAACTACATAGTTAGAAATATATGGCTTATAATCTATTTAATAGGCAACAGACACATCTTATGAAATGTCAAACCACTCCAACAGTGTTTAAAATACTAATAAAATCCCAATATCATTGTAAAATTTCAGACATGGATTTCAGTTGTTGCCTTGAAAGTTTCTTTCTGTAAATTTTCTCACAAAAATTCTTCAGCTTCAAATAAAATATTAACATAGCTTGGACACAAACTCCAGAACTGAGCACTGGTCAACCTGGGGAGTCAAAGAAAGGTACGTGTGATCTGTGTGTAGTTCATGGTTAGGAAAAAAAATCCAAGTTTGCAATGCCTTACAATTTGAAATGGGAATGTAAGAAGGAATGTGAATGGACTTGCTTTTAAAGTGAAGAACCTATGTCATAATACACTTATAATTTCTCTTCTGTATAATGTAGACTCTCCATAATTAATAGACTATGAAACCCAGTCATGACATAGAGTACATAAAATTATGAGCCTAGAATGGCAAAACTCAAATAGCTACAAATTAAAATTTTTTTAAATATTTTATTATTATTTATTTATTTGACAGTGAAAGAGGGAGAGAAAATGGGTGCACCAGGGCCTCCAGCCACTGCAAACCAACTCCAGACGAGTGCGTCCCCTTGTGGATCTGGCTAACGTGGGTCCTGGGGAATCAAACCTGAGTACTTTGGCTTTGCAGGCAAATGCCTTAATCATTAAGCCATCCCTGCAGCCCCAAATTTAAATTTTTATACACACACACACTTTTGAGTAAAATTGCATTGTTTTGTACTCAGTTTTATATCCCTGCTAACTACGTTCATTCTACAATAGCTATAAAGGTCCATAAGTTCTCAAAAATTGTTTATGAGGGCTAGAGAGATGGCTTAGTGGTTAAGACGTTTACCTGAAAAGCCAAAGGATCCCAGTTCAACTCCCCAGGACCCAAATAAGCCAGATGCACAAGGTGGCACATGCATCTGGAGTTCATTTGCAGAGGCTGGAGGCCCTGGTGTGCCCAGGCCCACCCCCTCACCCCGTATGCTTCTTTCTATCTCACTCACTCTGTCAAATAAATAAGTAAATAAAATTTTAAAAACTGTTCATGATCCAAATTCCAATGATTCCCTAGTACTTCAGCCATGTAACTTTCTTTTTTCTTTTTTAGAAAAAGGGACTACTATCTCTGCAAGAATATCCATTGAAATATTTATAATTTCATAAACTTATGTCCTTGATAATGAATAATGAAATATTTCAAGAAAGTCACTGAAAGCCTTCATGTAATGTTTTGTTAAAAACAAAAAAAAAAAAAAAAAAACAGTGGACTGGGCCAGAGTGAGACCCTACCTCAAAAAACAAAAACAAAAACAAACCAAAAAAAAGTGGAGAGACAATAACTATTATTAACTACTACAAATTACAAATGGAGGGAAAGAAGAGAGAGAAGTAAACTTCAGAAAAGAGTTGAGATGGAGACATGCTCTGTTCCTCAGAAGAAATCAGTTGTTCAAATGACTTTTGCATTTGGAATATCTTGTTGCACCCTCTGAATGCAAAAATACCACTTCCTCTGGGCTCCCATGAAGCCATGATGATGCTTTCTAAAATGAGTTCAAGAGGGGAGCCAGGAAAACTTCACCTACATGTAGTTTCCCATTAATTGACCACTGTAGAACCTAAGCTCTCAAATAGATGTGAATTATCTGAATTTTGCTTACATTTTGTGAAAAAAAAAATCAATAATAGTGATAAAATAAGTCAAATGATATTCGTATAAGAGAATATGTTCAGATTAGAGAGATGGATTAGCAGTTAAGATGTTTGCCAATAAAGCAAATGGACCCAGGTTTGATTTCCCAGTACCCATGTAAAGCCAGATGCACAAAGTGATGCATTCATTTATAGTGGCAGGACGCCCTGTCATAACCATACTCACACTCTCTCTCTGTCTGCCTCTCTCTCTCTCTCTCTCTCTCTCTCTCTCTCTGTACCTCTATTTCAATAAATATATAAAATATTTTTAAAATAAATAAATTTAAGCATACGCATTGAGAGAGAGAGAGAAAAGGAGAAAAGCTTTAATAAACAACAGTTGTATATATGTAAGGGTAGAACAAACTTCTCAAGAAAAACAGTTGCCACATATTTTTTTCTTTGCCTGTAGTTCTTGTGGAGGGTAAACTAGGTCATTCCTATTCTTCTCTGCTTCCAATAATATTTTTTTGGAGAGAGACACAGAGAGACAGAGAGAGAGGGAGAGGAAGACAGATAGAGATGGGGGTGCCAGCAGCCTCTCAGCTGCTGTGAACGAAATCCAGATGTGTGTGTCCCCTTGTGGTCAAGTGCAGCATTGCGCCCTTGCGTCACTTTGCATCTGGCTAAACGTGGAACCTGGAGATTGGAACCACTGGAGATTGGAACCTGCGTTCTTAGGCTTAGGAGGCAGGTGCCTTAACCACTAAGCCATCTCTCCAGCCCCCAATAATATTTTCTATGATCCAAGCTGTACTAGTGGTTCATGGGTGTCTGTCAAACCATCCATACCTAGATACAGTGGGGGTGTCTGTTTCCACAGGCTTCCTACATCCTGAGGTCTGTAACGGGGAAAGAAATGAGCTGAATGGGATAGGCTGTTGTGTGAGGTAATACTTTCTTCTTGCAGCTCTGAAGATTCCAGCTGCTTTTCTGTGAGGATAAAGCTGAACCATCAGCCCCATGCCCAGTTCTTGCTTCCTGCCTTGGAGCCAGCCTAAGCTGCTTCTACTTAGGCTGCTCCAACTTCTTGTTCCTTCCTTGGATCTCTGAAATTCTAGTAATGCCACCCATATCACAGAAGGTTATGAGAATTAAATGACTGGGATATGTGCATACCATGTTTAGTACAAGGGCCTGTCGATAGAAGCCTCCTAAGGGAGAACTACATACTTGTACAAGACACTAAAACCATACAGTCTGGAGAAGTGGCTGTATGTAAACCACAGCTTCACTAGGTGCCAGACAAGGGACATGTGCAATGAGGAATCACATGGTTTCCCTCTGTATACTGAAAATAGTAAAACCGGCCGAAAAGCGTGTCTCATGGGGCTGCTGAGTGGATTAAATAAAAGAATCTATGCATAGAGCTTACATCCATGCCTAGCACATGAGTACCTAATAGACATGTTATTATTAAACACAATTCTGCCACCATAGAATAGTGATCTTCCTTACAAATGCTCTCTGGTATTGCTTGTTTCTTGTAACTAGACATTCTTATATCAAATGAGAAACAGTTTTCTTCCTAATTTATTTGCTGCTCACAAAGGCAATATTTTGTTTATGAGAAAAGAAAATAGAAACATATGAAGCTGGGGACAGATAATCAAATAAGAGATAGAATGTAAATCCAACGAATGCAAAGATCTCACCAGTATGAGGAAGAACATGTTCTAAGAAAGAAAGATTTGTAAACATGTGAAAGAAACACACACACACACAGAGGAATCTTCACAACTTTACTGGCAGTTATCCATGCTTCTGAAAAATAAACCTCTTGGCTGGGGACGGTGCTTCAGTGGATAAAGTACAAATCCCAAGCATACAGGTAAAGATACTGAGTATGGCAGCACATACACCTGAAATCCTAATCCTGGGGAGGCACTGTCAAGTGGGCTTATGGCTAGTAAACTAGGCTAGCTATGCTAGCCAACTCAATGAGCTGCCAGTTCACTGGAGACCCTGCATAAAAAAACAAGGTAGAGAATGACTGAGGAAGACTGTCAATATTGTCCTCTAGCCTCTACATGCATGTGTCCACACATGTGCACCCACCACACATACAAACATGAAAACGTGTACATATACTACATACACACGCAAAAAAAAAAAAAAACAGATAGGGCTGGAGAGATGGCTTAGCAGTTAAGGTGCTTGCCTACAAAGCCAAAGAATCCAGGTTTGATTCCCCAGGACCCAAGTAAGCCAAGATATACAAGGTGGTGCATACATCTGGAGTTCATTTATTGAGGCTGGAAGCCCTGGTGCACACATCTCTCTCTCTCTCTCTCTCTCTCTCTCTCTCTCTCTCTCATTCTCTCTCTCCTTCTTTGTCTCAAAATAAATAAATAAAAATAGATAAATAAGATTTCAACAAAAATTAAATTTAATCTCTATCTGGCCAATATTTGAGGTAAGCTTACTAAAATATACAGTTTTTCAGAATATAAGAGAGAACAGAGGACAAATATTTATGAAAAAAGACTATGCACAGCAGAATAAGTTGTATAAATCCAGAGGACCTCAGACGAGGGGGTTAAGTCATGTGTGTAAACTTGTTCTGCTGGCTGGGACATGATCATCATGTTACCATAAGGTAATGTGATGAACTCACCATGTAAGCCAGTCTAGTTCACTTTCTTCCAAAGGTATTTATTGGACTCTTTTGTCTTCACAAATTGTCACCAAGTATATGCTTTAAACTCCTGCCTTCAAGGAACTAAAAAATGCAGTGGAAAAATCCACCATGCTGGTCATTGGTAATAAACTGTATCTTCTAGTCAACTGACAGTCATAAAGGAAGAATTGTGGTGAGTCATTACTGCTACTGTGGAGAACAGTGCTAGCACAGGCTGGCTGCAGTGAAGGCACTAGAGCTGTAGCATCCTAATGCACAGCAAAGGAGGTAAAGTCCTACTTGTATGTCTGGTCTTCACATTGCCATCTAAAAGGTATGACCTAGACAAAGCAAAGCCCCTGAGACAATGGTTCAAATTTAAGAGGATAGGAAAAGGGAAAAACAAAGCAAAACCAAAAAAAAAAAAAAAAAAGGCACTTTTTTTTCTGTTACAAAAATATTTACTGGCCACAGATTTGTGATAGACTGTTCATTAATTCTTTCTATATTTTAAGTGCCATGTTGATGTTAACATAAAAAATAAACAAATTCAATACACATATGTGATGATTTTAACATATATATATATATATATATATTCTAAAATTTGACACCATACCCCTTCAAAAAGGGAATTGGGGATAAGGATATGGATAAGTGAGTGATTTGCAAACATGAGGTTCTGATTCCAATCTCCAACACCATGTAAAAAGCCAGTTATGGTCACTTATGTCTGCATCTCTCAGACTGAGGTTGGAAAAGAATGGAGGATCACTGGTCAGCCATTCTGACTGAAAACTGAGACTCCAGATTTGTAGAGAGACTCTGTCTCAAGAAAATAAGGTAGAAGACAATAAGGACACCCAGTGTCTTCCTCTGCGCATGTATGCGTGTGAGTACCACACACACACACACACACACACACACACACACACACACAGAGAGAATTAAAATCTAATTCTTTTCACTCTCAAACTGGCCTAGGCTTAGGAAATGGCTTCTAAATAACAGAATATGGAGAAAAGACGCTTTGTAAATTGTGAAGCTATGTAATGGAAAAAATACCCTTTTGATTCTTTTCTTCCTTAATCCTCCCCGCTATCTGCCATGTCCTATGAACGAACATGTGGCCTGTTGGGGAGCGCATACAGACAACAATTAAGATCCTTTACCTGCCAGAAAAAAAAAAAAAAAAAAAAAAAAAAAAAAAACCTGCCAACAATGTGGGTAGTAGTCTTGGAAAACACATCCTGCATACCCAGTTAAATCTTGTATAATGACATTTGTCATGTGAACTGACACCCAATGAGACCCTGGATCACAATAAGCCAGCTAGCTAAGTTGCTCCTGAATTGCTGAATCATAACAAGTCAGGAGAGTCAGTGTTATTTTTTACAGCCACAAAATTTTAGGATATTTTGTTATACCACTATAGACAGCAAACACACCTGCCAAACCTCTTTGTTACATGCACATAATTCAGCAACTGAGTTCAAGGAATCCAGGTCCGTGAAGGAGATTCCCTTAATCACAACTGGCTGTGGCTCCAAAATAGGGTTCAGACAGCCATCCAACAAATACCTCTCTAGTTCCTTCTACTCATATGCTGTCACTCAAAAGACTCACTAGGGGATCCCAGGAGCCATAAGGTAGCAGTGAATAAGATTTTGTAAGGCCAAAGTAGAAAAAGATTTGTCATACCAGTTGGGATTTAGGCTAGATTGGGAGAAGGGGTGTTGAAACCATTAACAGCAGCAATCTTATGTTTCAGAGTGGTAACGTTAGGAGATTTGCTGAGACTTCATGAGCTCAGAACTGATTTAGGGCTTGTACCAAATCATAGTTGGGTATGTTTGCAAATAGACCTATTTTTTGTGCATAAACTAGGTAAGATACTGGTCTTTGAATACACTAGTGCCCTGTTATGTTTTTACTAACTATCCTCAAATCCAGCCCAGAGCTAGAAAAAGCAGCATAACCATCCCAGTACCAAATACATTAGTGAAAATAACGTGGGCAACCGCTGTTTTCTCCCTTTCCCCCTCCCCCAGAAGAGTAGGACCTTGGACCTTGTTCCTTGCTTGCAATAATATAGAGTGACCATTAATCACCATTTCCAAGGTCCCCAAAAACATTGACACAATTGTGTGACTACCAACCAAATCTATGACAAGAGATTCTTATGCATCATTTCACCTAATTAGTCACTAATAGTCTATATGGTGATTATCATCTTTTTGTTACAAATGACCATACTGAATGAAAGCAATGATAATAAGATTGAGTAAATAAATATCCCCAAATCATTTTGGTTTTACAAAAATAGAGTTATGGTGCAAGCCTTTAATCCCAGCACTCATGAGGCAGAGGTAGGAGGTTTGCAGTGAGTTCAAGACCATACATACATAGTGAATTCCAGGTCAGTTTGGGCTAGAGTGAAATGGTACCTCAAAAGAAATAGTTATAGTAGAACATACTTTCTGGTTTTGAAAGTTACAATGATATTTTTCAGGCATAGAAGTTCAAAGGTCCTAATGTTTGTACTTTTTCCTAATCTGTTCAAATGTACATACATCCAAAAGTATACACATGTACCCATATAAAATATTACATGGGTCTGTGGGCTTTGGAATAATCCTGGGATATTTGCCCAACACCCACACCACTTTTTCCACCTCACCTCCTTGTCTCAACTTACAGGTTAAAAATGACCAAACTGAGCATGCTGCTGAATAGGTTTAGAAAACAGAGGACAAACAGAATTAACGTAATTGTTAATGTCACCTACTTCCTCATTGATCCATGAAAGAAATCAAAAATAAGCCTGCCAAATTTTCATTTTCAGAACTTCACTGGCAACAGCAGGCAAGTGTATGGGAGTAGAGCAAGTGGACATGGAGTGACCAGAAATTAGAGGTGATGGTGCAGTGGTAAAATAATATTGATTGTTATTCTAATTATACAGTCATTTATTAAGTGCCCAGCCTATGTCAAACACTTACCACATATGCTTTCATTTAACAATTTACTAAAAAGCTCTAAGGTGCTTATTATCTTTCTTTTATAGATGACAAAAACACAACCTGTTGATTGAGAACAGTGTGTGAAGCACATTAGTCACTGAGCCATCTCCCCAGCCTCATATATTTGTTTTGTTTTGTTTTTAAGAAAGAGTCTCATAGTAGCCTAGGTTGGCCTTGAACTTGCTTATATAGCCAAGACTGATCTTGAACTCTTGATCCTCCTCCAGGTATGTGCTACATCCCTGGATCTGCTCAATATTATTATATACTATTTCCTTTTTTCCCCTTCCTCCAAGGCTTTACTACTTCTGGAATAGTAGCTGAGAGGCTGGTGTGCTAAGAAGATATAAATGGTATCATCTGCCTAGGAATCGAGCCACCCACAGACTACAAAGGCCCTTAGGACCCCTTACTTCAGTTTAATAATATATATTAAATTAATAAAGGAAGCACCACTACTGGGTGTTTGCAAGACCAAAATGGACACCTGGGATATGTGGGGAGTCTATGCTGCGTTGTAGTAATTAAATGCAGGCCAGTGAAACACACTGGCTTTGCCAAGGCTCAATCATAATCAAAATGAGAACTAATTTGTACCTGGTCTTGGTTTGTGGAATTACAGCATTTTTAATTACTCTCTCATTGATTAAAATATATTTTAATTGCAGTCTTTAAAAAAAAAAAGCACATGCAAAAAGAAATTTAGTACTCAAGACAAGGAAGAAAAGTCTTCATTTTACAAGGTATTCCTAAATTACCTGAAAATCAAAACATCTTATCCTCATATTACATTTTCTGTAAATACATATTACATACATATAATGTAGTTACATATTACACTTTCTGCTAAAGCACATAAATAAAAGAAGGCAAAACATTTTCATTTTAATGCCCCAGCTTTACAAGTACATGTTTAAATACAGGTGATAATAAACACAATGAGATTTGATGTTGACATTAGATCATTGCACCTAAGGATGACTTAAAGCCCAGGCAAGGTCACTGAGGGATGTTGGTAGAGGTTTCTTACTAAATTCAGCAAGTCTTTACTTACTCTCTGCTCTCTTATCTGTTCATTGACACTAGTTTAAAACGTCCTCACTCAGTTATCATCAAAGCCCATGTTCCTAGCAAAGTTTCATGACAAAAGTTTTGTCTACATGATAGTCAATATGGGTTTTGACATGAAATATATTAGGTTATAAAAAATATCTCTTAAAACAAGATTCAGTTTCCCTGTTTGGGGACATATTTTAAAACTACTTATAGTTTTGAAAGATTTGGAAAAGAATTCATATAGACAAATGTGGAAAATCACTCTAAGAATTTGGTCCTTAAATAATTGTGAGAACTAAACTGGTTATGGCATTGTTCAATGAATATTTCCACACTATTGCTATACTTAAGTGTCTGTTCCCTCTAGTGAGAATAAACATGAAAGTTCACTAAGAACAATGGTGTTGTAACTGATGAATTTCAGAAACAAAAGGAGGTATGGTATAACCAAATGCTGCAACCATACGATAGTCTGATCATCTACAGAATATGAGAACTTTGCAATTAGTCTACATTTTTTCAACACCAGAGGAAAATATGTAGTTGTAGATATCATGTTTAAAGAACCTAAAGAGCCTAAGGTTGCCATGTTAAATACAAGAGATCTAAAGATCTGCTATTACACATCCATTACCTTTAGTGAGCTATCCCACCAGCTTTTTTGAAGTGCTGTATACTTGATCTTGCAAGGCGAAACACTTTATGTACCATACAAAATTTGAGGCATAATGTTTAATGTTCACAAGACAAGTTAACAAAACTGTATGCGGGTGACTTTTTTATTTCCCTGTTTTATGTCCTACAAGTACTTTTAAGGAAAAATAAACAAGAAAGTAGGAGAATAAAATGTGGTTTTTCCTTCCACCTTTTCATTCTCTTTCCTAAATTAAATTATAACTCCTGATTTGCACCCAAGGAAGGAATCATGTTAAAATATGCTGGATTTAAAAAAAAAATGTTTAGATAACAGCTTTCAAAACACAGCTAAGTAAAATGTGTTTTGAGATGGAAAACATTTGGTCTTTTCTACAGCTTTCAACAGCTGAAGTGAAGGGATTTTTAATGTTCCTAAACAGCTGGGCCCTAGATGCGTATCTTGAAATCTACTCTCATTGAAGGATCCCATCTCCCTGGCTGTAGGGAGAAGTTCCTTTTAAATTCCTGCCCTTGATGCCTATTCATCTTAGTAGTTCCTCATTATTTTCAGAGGTAATGCCTTACAGCATTGGTTGCCAAAAGAGCATAGTCTTCAACAAAACATGAAGTTTTTCTTCCCCAAAATGCTAATGGTTTTCTTTTTATTGGTGTAGAAAATAACAGGTTAAGAATACTGACTTTAAGCTGGGCGTGGTGGTGCACCCCTTTAATCCCAGCACTCGGGAGGCAGAGGTAGGAGGATCGCCTTGAGTTCAAGGCCACCCTGAGACTACGTAGTTAATTCCAGGTCAACCTGGGCCAGAGTGAGACCCTACCTCAAAAAACAAAAAAAAAAAAAAAAAATACTGACTTCAACTCACAATAGGAAAGTAGGGGAAGGGAGATAGCACTGCTTACTTTCAATGCCTCTTCTAGACATCTCTGAAGGGAGAGAGAACATTCCAGGACGTTATCTGAATTGTGTAAACTTTTATCACTCTCAGTATCACTCAAAATGCTCCCATGAAGTTTTGCAGAACAACTTGATGTATCACAATAACTTTACATTCCTTCCCTGGAAAAGAGCTGTACGTAAATACATCAATAGGGGCTGCAGAGATGGCTTAGTGGTTAAGGAGCTTGCCTGCAAAGCCAAATGATCCCAGTTCAACTCCCCAGGACCCACGTAAGCCAGATGCACAAGGGGGCACATGTATCTGGAGTTTGTTTGCAGTGGCTGGAAGCCCTGGCATACCCATTCTCCCTCTCTCTCTCTCTCTCTCCCTGCCTATTTCTGTATCTCTCTCTCAAATAAATAAATAAAAATAAAATATTAAAAATAAATACATCAATACATCAGTGCTTATTTATGTACAAACATGACAATGAAGAGAGTAGGTGGAAGTCACATGTAATATCAAGTCAATGTGGAAAAGATATTTTAAATTGTATACCTGATACAAATGTACTGAGTTAAATTGCATTTTAAATTGAACAGACTTGCTGTTTATAGCCTAGAGCAAAAGCAATAGTTTAGATTATATGCAATGAATATGCAAATCACATGAATAAATATTTGCCCAAATGTAATAAATTATGTCAACTGTTTTGCAAATTATGTAAACTGTTTTGTCTGTTCTTTTTTTAAAAATAATATTTTATTTATTTGAGAGCGAGAGAGAGAGAAGCAGAAAGAGAGAGAATGGGCATGCCAGGGCCTCCAGCCACTGCAAAGGAACTCCAGATGCATGTGCCACCTTGTACATCTCTTTTACATGGGTACTGGTGAATCAAACCTGGGTCCTTAGGTTTCCTAGGTAAATGTCTTAATTGCTAAGCCATCACTCCAGCCCTATTGTCTATTTTGTAAAAAATATTTTTATTTATTTAAACTGGAGAGAGAAAGGAAGGGTAGAAAGAGAAAATAGATGAGAATGGGCACATCAGGGCCTCTTGCTGCTGCCCAGGAACTTCAGACACACGTGCCACTTTGTGCAACTGGCTTTATGGGAATTAGGGAACAGAACCCAGGCCAATAGGTTTAACAAACAAACACCACCTTTTACTGCTGTGCCATGTCCTCAGACCACTGTTTTGTTTTGTTTTGTTTTTCTGTTTTTGGATTTTCAAGGTAGAGTCTCGCTCCACCTCAGGCTGACCTGAAATTCACTAGTCTCGGGGTGGCCTCAAACTCATGACAATCCTCATGTCTCTGCCTCCCAGTGCTGGGATTAAAGGCATGTGCCACCACACCCGGCTTTTTTTTTTATTTGTTATTTATTTTTTGTTTCAAAGGTAATTTGACTGTTTTACTTATTGTTTCTAATATAGAGGTTCAAGTGAAAAAAAAAATGTATCCCTCTGTGTATTTACTTCTGTCCTTTCTGAACCTAATGATCCTTTCCACTGTGAGCCATAGGGTCCCTCTGTCTTTTTCTGTGTGGCTCGCAATTGACAAATGCTAAGGAGGGGCAGTGAGTAGAATAGGGCATTATTCCAACACTGCCAATGATGTGCATGACCGGCCAGGAAACTCATGGTCCCACATGACGATAGAAAAGACTGTGGCATTTGCTATCTCCAGCACAGCCCTAAATAATAAATAGCTCCTATAATGATGACTCAGATAATTGATGATAATTTAATTTTTTCACAACTTCTGTATGATTATTTTTCAATATGATTTTTAATCTATCTTCCAACTCTTCCTTCAAAACCATGTCAACCTATTCTTAGCTAATTCAAAATTTACTTTATACTCATGTGAGTTATATATAGGTAGACATGGAATTCTAAATGTAAGAAAATTGAGTCTGTGTTGTACATGTATACACATATGTACACACATGTACATTTATGGCTTTAAAGTTGTATTTAATGAAACATATTAGAATATACACTTGCAAATTACTTTTGAGACCTTGTCCTTCCAAGTCCCTTACTTCAATTAATAGTTTATTAATTTTTATTTATTAGAGAAAGAGACAGACAGACAGAGAGAATGGGCACACTAGGGCCTCTAGCCACTGCAAATGAACTCCAGACACATGTGCCACTATATACATCTGACTTACATGCGTTCTGGGGAATCGAACCTAGGTTCTCAGGCTTGGCAGGCAAGCACCTCAACTTCTAAGCCATCTCTCCAGTTCAATTAACAGATTTGCTATTTACCCGGTTACTGGTTCTGATTCTCTAAAAGACTTTATCTTGCAAATAGTTCTCAAAGTACACAAAAAAGCAAGAAAGAACAGCAGCTTCTTGAGTGAAAACGAGGTGATATGACATGGTTTGAAAACAACTACAACTCTATTTTTAAGTAATTTGACTATTTTTTGGAAGAAGCTTCTATACCACTTTTAGATTTCCCATATTAGTTGTTGTAATGAATTGCTGTTTTGGTTCTAGAGATAACACAGTTTTCACCTTCAATATCATGTTTTGTTTCTATTCTCTCTTCAAGTTAATCTCCTTGGGTCTATAGTGAATCACAGTATCTTTTAATTTGGTTCTTATTAACAATACTATTTTATTTGTATTTAGATATGCCAAGTTAAATAAGTTTAGAAGTAAAATCTGTAAAATTTCAGCTTCCAGATTAAAATTCTATTATATTAGATTTTTAACTGCATTAGAATTAGTTATGGACAAACCCCAAAAAGCTCTAATTTTTTTATATCAACCTCTGCTTATGTGATGCCTAAATCTTTGCTTTTCCATTTCAAAACTGTGTTAGTCCACTTCCTTTAATTCTTGGTGCTTCAGTCTTCTAGGGGGAATATTATAAACTTTAGTTCATTGTTTATCATTGAGGAGACACTTTTCAATAGAAGCAGAAAAGTGACAAGTCATATAGAAAAGTTGGAATACTGGGGAAAATGTACATTCCCATATAAAGTTAAATTATTTAGCATATATAAATATTCATAGGGAATGAAATAAAAAGTAAAATATTTATGATTTAGAATATGTTATTACAGATAAGGTGATCTATTGTACTATTATAGATAAAATATGTACAGAAAATTCATTATGGATAAAAATTTATAGATAAAATACAATGGACTCTTATAGTCTATAAATGTAATAGATTACTATAAATAAAATTTATATTATTAACAGACTAACAACCATATAGGCAAAAATAACAAAGTTGTATTTGTTTAGAATTGGATTTTTATATTAAAAAGTTATAGATAGGTCTCCTTCAAGTATTACATATACATGGAGAAAATAAATGTAACAGTGAACTTTAGCTTAGGTAAAGTGTTCAAAAAGGAATTTATTTTCTGTTTTATCATTTTCTCTGTGTGTGGTATACATGTGTGTATGCATGTTCACATATATGTGGACACACATGTGTGCAGGTATGGATGTACATGTGTGGAAGGTGCAGAAATGATGCCAGGTGTTTTCCTCTGTCTATCTGTATCTTATTTACTGAGACAGGGTCTCTCACTTGAGCTCAGAACTTGTGGATTTGGTTAGTCTAGCTAGGCAGCTTAACCCAGGGATGCCCTGTATTGCCCACCAGGCATTTACCTGTCTGCTGAGGATCCAAACTGAGGTCCTTATGCTTGCATGACAAGCACTTTACCAACTGAGCCATCTCCCAGCCCCATCTCTTATCATTTAATGTAAGGAAAAACATCATCCATCATTTTAGCAGAAACATAATAATTAGTGTCTTTCCTGGTTCACATGGCAATTTTTTCCTAAGCAGAAAAAAGGCTTGTGACTATGATATGAAGATAAGTATCTGCATTTATCAAAATAAGTAAATTACATTAATTTTGACTTAATCTATATGCTATAAAGTTATTTATAAATGGAAATGGTGACTTTGATTCCAAATATGTTCGACTATATTCTTTGCAAGCATTGTAGAACTCAAATACATATTTTCCATCATATTACTAAGTGTTTGCTCTAACTTCAGAGTGTTAATACAAAATAAAAATATTGACATTTTTCACACTTAATAACAACAGAAAGGAAACCTAAAGTACCATTCAGCATTTGGTACATCTTGTACTTAAAAAATTTCCAGATAGAATTCCAATATGTAAAATCACGTGCCCCAGATAGTGAGATATCTTTAGTTTCCCGGAATTATTCTAAGTTCTGCTTTACCAGCTTATCAGGAGTTTATCTTACAGACAAGGAGGGCAGCAGAATACTTTGTTCTGTCCATTGCTATATGAGGACAGGTTTTCTTTTTTTCATGGGAATGAAGCAAATGTCAGCCAGACAAAATACAAAGGCCAAGATGGTATCAGGCCCAATGAAGTCATATTTTAGGAAAATTATATTTAGCCATTTATGTAGTTTATACTGGAAATGAAATCCCCAGACTATTTCAAATGCTTTTTCATACACATGCCTAATGCTACAAGCTCTCTCCTCTGCTTCAACCACTCTATTTTTACCTCTGTTGATTTAGATGTCTAATTTAATCATTGAAATTGTCTGTCACATGTCAGAACTTAATAGCCATCCACAAGACTCTCCATTCTCTCAGAAGGAACCCTCAAATTATATTGTTTCCAAGTGTACTTAATTGTAGCGAGTCAGATGAAGACATAACTCAATGTATGCACATTTTTGTGGGTGACAAAAAAATGTATACTTGGCTGGTAATGTTTTTCCTTTCAGCAGAAAATTGCTAAAAGAATGGCTATTTCTCTACTTAAGACCATGAGCCAAATTGTCTAATTCTGGGCAATATTCCACAAAGATTCACAGAGAATCTCTATAGTAATTAACATAGAATGGGAGAAGAGATGTCCTTCAAATAAAAGCAGCAGCTGAGGATCTGTCATTTTCATATTACTTAAGAAGGCTACCCTGTTGAACTTGGTAGATAAATAGGAAAAAAAAAACCTATATTAGCACAATTTTTATAAACTTGTTGGTGCTATTGAGGTTCTACCCATAATATACTTTTCCACCACAGTGTTCACTGCTGACTCTCAAATTCTATATCTTGAATACTAAATTATAAAACCAGTAAGCAGTGTATCATTGACCACTTGCCTAACATGCGCAAGGCTTTATATTTGATTTCCATCACTACAACATACACACACACACCAGAAGAAACTTCCATATCCATATGACATAACTCCAAAATGGGTACTATGCTTCCATGAAATTAGTGAAAAGATTTCAAATGTAGTCCAGCAATTCCTTTTTGTTTTTATGGCAGGATACACTTACAAATACTTGAAAGAATACAATTGTCTTATCTAAGTACATGCATGCACAATTTAATTTTATACATGCTAGTTTTTCTACTAGAAAATACTATTTTACAAAGAAGAAATTTTAGCAAAGCTTTTAAGGAAAAAATATATAAATTAAATGACATTTTCCTGTTCCATTAGTTAGACATGCTTGCTGATTATATAAGAATAAATTAAATTGCATTAGCTATCATGAGGAAACCTATTATTAACCAGCCATACTTCAAGATAGCTTCTCTTGGTTTCATTCATCTTGAATTCCATATTACTCTTCATTTTTCTTGGATGCAGGAACCTTTTCATTTTTATGCTCTTTTAATGAGTGTATACCACATGCATGATAAAATAAAAGTTTGAAATATTGTTTTATTATAATTTTAAAGTTCTTTCACATTTTTTATTTCCAGAAGTTGAATTTTGAAGAACAGTAGTTATCACAGGCTGGGGAGAATGGTGGGGATGAAGAGGAGGGAATAGTTGACTAATGGATCAATGGTTGATGACTATCAGATGAGCAAGACAGACTGGTATGCCATTTTACAATAGAGAAACAATAAATAATAATACAAAATTTTAGAAGCTAAAGCAAATTAATTTAAATGTCTTCATCTTAAATATATGATAAATGCTTTAACTTGATTTAAACAATATACAGTGTATACACATATCAAAATATTATATGGTACCCCATTAATACATACAAGTTTAAGTTTTTTATATCAGGTACAATCAATTTTTAAAAACTTCTTAACATTTACATCACAATCATTGCACCCATTTATATTAAAATATATATTGCACTCTTAAAAAGGGTAACAAAAAATAGGATGAAAATGTATAATAACAAAGATTAGAAGCAAACCCTCAACTATGGTAAAATGGCAAGGGCATTACCAGAAGCACAGGATCTAGCCTGGAAGAATACTCAAGTAAGCTATTAATACAGAGATGAAGGGGTGGGATAAGGAAGGACTTTTGGCTTTAGTTTTCTCAGGGGAAGAAAGAGAACTGATTCTAGCAAGATACAAAGTTCCCAAGAGAGGAAACATAAATACTAAAGAAAGACCAGGTCATTCCAGAATGGGCAATAGGCAATTAAACCAAAATTCATTGAGGTCCATCCACAGTGGGGCTAAGACAGAGAAAACTCATGTTAAATCTATACAAACCAAACACCACTGACAAAGAATTGAGAAATGAGAAGAAAAGGAGGAATTGTCTTTTGGTTTTGAATATTAATTTTTTACTAAAGGTTATATGAAAAATTGCAATGTTTGCACATGGTTTGAACTAACATAGAAATGTAATTCATGTTTAAAACCAGAGTTGGTAAATCTTTTGTGCAAAAAAAAAAAAAATACAGTCATGCCACTTCCAATATTATGGATTCAAATTTTTTTTAAAGCAAAGTAGCTGATCTTTATTTTTGTTTATTTTTATTTATTTATTAGCAACAGACAGAGAAAGAGGGAGAGAGAGAGAGAGAATGGGTACACCAAGGCCTCCAGCCACTGCAAACGAATTCCAGATGCATGTGCCACCCTGTGCATCTGGCTTACGTGGGTCCTGGGGAAATGAGCCTTGAACCGGGGTTCTTAGGCTTCATAGGCAAGCTCTTAACCGCTAAGCCATCTCTCCAGCTCTGGATTCAAATTTTTATCTTGTAGACTATTATCTATTTTAGCAGGATACTGTTTTGAAAAGGTACACAAATCCAGACAAATAAGTATTCCATTTCTTTCTTTCCATTATATTATGATGTGTTTTTACTTTATTTGTTCCTGTAGGAAACTAGATATAATTAAAGCCTGCATATCTAATGATTATCCCCAAATTAAACTCAATATCTGAGAAAAAATGAATTACAGCTGAAAGTTTCTTTCTGTGGATATGGAATTTGGGACAGAAGAAATCACATTGAAATGATAGTTAATAATTTCATTATTGCAACTCTATAAAATTTGGGATTTTGACTAGTCATGATTACAAGGAAGATAATAAGCCTGAAGAACGCATGTGAAGGTTTTATGTCTACAGGCTAAGCTAAAGAGTCTATACTATCCAACTTTTTTGATTTCCAGGCATGGTAACATGAAGGCCTAGTAGGTCAGAAGGTCGCGAACACAGTCTTGTGTTGGGCAATTCTTCAGCACTAGCCTTGCCAAGTCCCTGAACTTCAGTGTGCACTGGCTTCTGTGATTGGAAAAGGAGGGCAATCTAAGATCTCAGTGGTTACTTAACTTGTGAATATCAAGTGACATGGCTGGCATCTGAAGACACTGTAAACTCTACATCTTTTAATTACAAGGAATTGTTGCAGTTATTATATTTACATGGAAAATGTACTTTTAAATAGTGTATTGTAAGGACACACTATTTTTTTTCATTTGGCCCTGTTCATAGCATACCTATAAGCTCCCTCAGTTAAATGTATTCAAACTAAATCCATATAGAAACTGCCCTACTTGATGCTTTCAAGGACTTGCTCCTTCTTGAAATGGTTTTCTCCACTGTCTTTCAAGACCCACCCTCTCCTGGTTTACCTTCTACTTCTCTGGGTTCTCTTTCACAACAGTTCAACTGAAGTCATTCTCTCCAATGGTGGCATAAAGGCTGGGTGTCTTCCAGGGATTTGTCCTCAGCCTCTGCTTCCATTAACATGCCCGCTGGGTTCTATCCCAACCACTCCCAAAGCTATAATCTTCTCTCCCTCCCTATGCTGATAGCTCACTGACAATACCTCCAACCACAAGCTTGCCTCTGAACTCCAAACTGGTTTATCCAGTTGTCCCAGAGGCATCTAGGTTCAGCTTGGCCAACTCTGAAAACATGTCCTGTTCACTTGCTTTCTCTGGCTCTTACTGTCGTAGCCTTGGTGCCTCTCTTCAGCTCCATGCCCAGCACATCCTAAAGCCTTGTCAATTGCACTTCCCGAATAACTTTCATACCAGTTGCTTCTTACTTTTGCTTGTCCTCTCTTAAATAAATTAGCACACCTAAATTTTCACATACAGGACAATTTAGATTTGATCCATTCTGGCTCCTGGGTCCTATCAGATACTCAGTGGACATAGAACTCCATTTTAAACTAATGGGCAATAGTCATGCCACCAAGCATTTCTTTCTGGCACTGTTGATGATTTACTAGTATAGCTGACATGGATGTATGTATGGCATTGAACTGTAAAACTTTCCTTCCTAATTACTTTGAACTACGGCAATGGTAGATATAATTACAAAGGACATGATGTAAGGAATATCAAGAGTGAAAATATCTTCATAAAAATGGAAAGTGAGCTGGGTTTGGTGACGCACGCTTTTAATCCCAGCACTTGGAGGCAGAGGTAGGAGGACTGCCATGAGTTCAAGGCCAACCTGAGACTAGAGAGTGAATTCCAAGTCATCTTGGCTAGAGTGACACTCTACCTTGAAAAACCAAAAAAAAAGAAAATTAATTGAGATTCAGTTATTAATTCACTAGTAAATCAGCATTCAGTTATGAAAAATTTTTTAACAGGTAAATTTCATCCATATATTGTCAATGCAAGGGTTTTATTGTTAAACAATAATTTCTTATACCTTCTTGAGAAAGGCAATAAAGCTGAGACTGCAGAATCATGTCCAGCTGAAGCTATATTTGGAGAAAGCAATTTATCAGCATGAGACAAGGGTCAGCCCTTTCTTGTCTTTCATTCTTAACCTGACAAAGAGTGTTAAAAATTAAATAGAAGAATATGCTTTTTCCCAAGAATTTGTGTCAACATTCTGTACATTACAGAAATGACTGCTGCTCATCATTACATGCAACATAAAGTATAACTTAGTCACAAAAAACGGGCATGAACACAATTTCATAGTCTCAGAATTTTAAAAACAATCTTTTTCTGATAACTGTTGGTGGTCTCTCATGTCAGCTGTGCTCCCTTAGTGATTTACATGTTCTAGAATAGACTGGTCACTAGAGCCTGAACTTGGATGACATGTTCCAATTCTAGGTTTGTTGTTTTCCAAACTCTGTGACCATCAGAGCCCTTCCAAGCCTCTTTCCTCCTCTATAACAAAGATTCTTAGATTTCTTCCTCTCATAAACATGTATGGCTAATTCATAAAGAAATGAATTTTAGGTCTGTGGAGTTTGTTCAGTGATTAAAGGCACTTATTTGCAAAGGCTGACGGCCCAGGTTCTATTCACTAGCCACCCACATAAAGCCGCACACAAACTGGTGAATGCGTCTGGAGTTAATTTGCAATAGCAAGAAACTCTGGTGTACGTGTATGTGTGCATGCACAAACACATACACACACACAAATAAGTAAAAATTTAAAAAGAAATTCATTTTAGAATAATTTTTGGAATATATAAAATTTTACTGTTTATTAAAGACAAAAGCATATTTGTATATTAATGAGATGGAAGTGCTTATTTTACATAAAGAATTACATTACAGTTGAAAATTTTATATTGCAGGATGTAGAGCCTCCTTAATGCTTTTCAAAGTTAACAAATATTTTATGACCACCAATGCTGAGAATGTTACTTTGCATAAAGACAGTACAAAATTGACAGAAATGTGTTTAGGGCAATTTCAGAAAGTGTTGGAAATTTTGTCTTAATCCTAAACCAAGATTTATTTAGTGATTTTTTTATGAAAATGAAGTTAAAGATGCAAACAGCAATTTTTAAAATCAAACTTTCTGACACAATACTGCTCAAAGATTCACTAATTAGATACTTACATGCTGAGGAATGGCATCAGGTATCTAGTCTTTGCTTTCCATGATTAAACTATTCTGATTTATAAGAACAGAAAACATTGATTCTACAGTTAAAACATTATATTCTATTGCATATAGTAGTCGCACATCTGAGCTAGTGTTTCAGAAAGGCTTTGCCACTGTTGCTCCACATGAGAGCCTGTATCATGCGTGCAAAGCATCGATGTTGTGTGTGCGGTGAAGTTGCTGGGTGTGACACGAGTCAGAGCCACCTAAACCACATTGGATTCATTATGTGTTTGGTTTTGAATTAAGTTTTGGTTCTTTCACATTCAGAAACTTTTACTGTTGCCAATTATTAATGTTTTTTTTGCAACCATCACATTCAGTTTTGTAATCCCACATAGGGTCACAAGCCACAGCTGGGATCTACAACATAGAAATAATACCAAAAAATCATCAATTATATATAATGTGACAGGATGTTCTGATAGCTTTGCATGTATGGTCTCTAGTATTCTTTTTTACATCTCACAGTTGAGAAAACAAAGGTCCTTGTAGCAGAGTCTAGAACTAGTGGTTTGTTTCTACTGTTCTAGGCTCATGTTCTTTCACCTGTTTCTCTGTATTTATCTTAGAAGATTTATAAAAAGGTGAGAAACTTAAAAAGGAGCAAAATATTGGAAATGTAAGGTACTCAGCAATGAATCCCATTATTCCTTCAAGGTATTCTTTGCCACTTGCACACCCATCCCTTACTGAGTCATTGGCTCCATATAATCTTTGCCTACAGAGGTTAAATATCACCACATGAGTGAAGGTGACTGACAATGACTTGAAAAGAACCTTGAAAGCTGAAAAATCACATTGGGTTTTCATGAAATGTTAAGCCTACTTTCCCTGTATAAGGTATTACATTTCTTTAGTAAATATCCAAACACCTCTAACCAAAAAAATGATCACAAGCAAGGAGGTCAGCTTCAGGAAAACATGTTTAACAGAAGACACAAACAAGAGACTGAGGAAGCCATCTACAAGATCAAAGAAATAGTGAATTGCCAGAGCCATTATTTTCACAATTCTGGATCCCTAAAGAGTATATAAATTTGAGGAGGATGCAAGTCATATCTATTTCATCCTCTGACATAGCTTTTAACAAACATGATCAATGTTCATTAAATATCTAAGAGTGAAGGAATGAATGAATGAATGAGCCAGTGACCAAGTGTATAGAATTGAGAAATACTAAGATAAGAGAAAAGGATGAGATATGGTTGGTTGAATAATTTTCAGGAGCCAAATGATAGAGGGCCTTGTTGGTAAGAGTGTGATATTTGAACTTGATCATAAATGCAGTAGAAAACCACTGGAACATTCTGACAGAGGAATGCAATATCATCAGTTTCAGGGTTTTAAAAGATTATTCTTGACTCTGATGATGTATAAAATCCAAATTAGAGCAAAGCGTCACAATTAAGAAGTACTTTAGTCCCTCAAAATCCTACCATATTTCAGTGGGTTTCATTGGTATAGGCTAAAATCTCAGAGTACGGTGAGAAGAGCAGCATGTAAACAGAAAGTTCTGCCCATGTATTTGGTGAAATCAGGGGTATTTGCTTGGCAAGGTAGGATTCACCAGTCTCACTAATCCTGAGAGCAACAGTGGTCCTTGTGAGGTCCCCTCATTCTTGGACAGTTCAGTAAGTGTTTCAAACATAAATTACTATATATATATAATATTTGTAATATATATAATACTGGTCTCTACTATTATACAGGCTTAAATTACAGGCTGTTATACATCCAAGAATATGTAATACTAGGTAGATAATGTTTTGCTCATAACTTTTGAGATTACAGTTGTTCTTGGAAACATCACAGATTGTGTCTCTTTTGTGAGGTTTCTAACTTCGACTAACACAGCACTTCTCACTGTTCAAACGTGTCACAGGACATTTGGATTAGTCCCTATAAATCATAAAAGTATAGTTTGAATCATGAAAAGTTCAGTTTGGCATCTACTATGCCCACATTATTTATGTAGAAAAGTAATAAAACATAAATGTGTTTCTAAATATTGAGAAAAACAAAAGAGTGATTAAAATCTCCTTGGCATCCATTTGAAAGAGGGAAAAAAGGAATCTGAATCCACTTTCAGAAAAGTATCTAAAGTAATTTGTAGGTTTTATTTTCAGTATTTATAGCTATCTTGTGTCACCCATGACTTTCTTTGCAATTTATATTTAAACAAATTTTCTAGGCCACATTAGGCCTTTGGTCTATGACATAAACCTGGAGATATTAATGCAAAAGCCATTGTGCTAAGAGCTAAGAAACCTTACACTTCCACTCTCCATGCTAGTGTGTGTTAAAAGAGATTTTAGTAATGGTGAAGCAGGTCAATGGGGAATGATTAAGCACAAGTCATCTGAGATTTTCTGTGATGTGTGGAATGACAGTTTCCACCCCAGCTGCAGCAGAATGTTTGCCTAAGAATAAAGAGTGTGGTTGACCCTGCTACAGTTCAGAAGAAAGGCAGTGAAACAGCTCCTTGACCTCTGAAACAATAGGTGGGGCTCACTTGACTCATAAAATCAACAGAGAGTCAACAATTAAACAAGTTTGTAACAATAGGACCATCTCAATATGGTGCCACTGAAAGTGTTTAAAAGAACAGAATTGCTTCACAGTAAACTGAAAAGTATCTATGCCTGGCACCTTTACCAAATAATAAAGACACAAACTGGCAACTGTGATAAACAAGGTCTTCAGAAATAGCCTGCTTCTGGTGGGACAGGTAGACATTTTCTGCAGTGGTGCAGCCACTGGTAAGTTACACATGCTGTGGTAAACAATTCTCATCCATGTTCACCGGGTCACAGTTCCACAGTCTCAATCTCTCTCTCTCTTTCTCTTTCACTCAGGCACACACACAAAATTAAAGCCAGAAAAGTGGAAGACAGATGAGTTGAGAATAAGAAGAGGTTCAGTGGGAGAAGGAGGGAAAAAGAAAGTAATGGGAGGGAATTTATGATCCAAACACTTCATAGTCATGTATAAAACTTGTCAATAAATAAAACTTAAAACTTCCTCCAAAAGTTCTTCCAATTGAACAACTTGAAAAGAAAGAAAATATTTTCAAACAAAAGAGGATGTGTTATATTTCCTTTGGTACAGCAGCTGGTCTCTCTTCAACCTTCAACAGTGGTCACCAAGCCCCAATCTAATCAGTATTATGGTGGCTCTTGCATCCACCTTCCATTCCATGACACCCTCTCTGCCCCACTCTTTCAGCATAGTGTAAGCTAAATTGAAGTAGTTCTTTGTTAAACTGACTTGCTGTCAATGTAGTCACACTAATCTATAATTAAGACAAGGAAGGGAGAAAGAAAATATATGAACCAGTTTGTTGTTTTATCTTAGGTTATCTTAAGAATTGTGTTCATTTCAGTAGTTTTTTTTCCATTGTCTGGTATTTACAATATGGTCACAAAATAAAGAGCAATTATTTACCTCTCTTTTCTATCTACAGTATTATAAACCTCAAGTCCAAGCTTATTTCCACCTGGGGAAGTATGTGCAGAGTCATTTACAAGGCCTTTATATGCTGCACCTTGCCAAGGGAGTTTAAACTTCCAATCTGTTCTGCTTAGAAATAGTTGGCATTAAATGAACAGATTTTACTAATTCAACGTCAACATTAAAATTAGTATATGTAAGCTGGGCATGGTGGCTCACGCCTTTAATCCCAGCACTTGGGAGGCAGAGGTAGGAGGATCGCTGAGAGTTCGAGGCCACCCTGAGACTACATAGTGAATTCCAGGTTGGCCTGAGCCACAGTGAAACCCTACCTCGAAAAAAAAAAAAAAAAAAAAAAAAAAAAAAAAAAAAAGTATATGTACACAAACACATTTATGCATACATACCATGTGTGATATACAAGTCTGTTCACATATGTGTGATCATTTTAATGTATTAGGCATTTCAGTACTCATCGGCTAATATAAGGTCTAATTTATAATATGTCCAAAGAAGAATAATTTCCTACTTCTTATCATGTTTTCTGTTAAGATATCCTTTCCTTGATCGCCTCCTCAGGCTTCTTATGGTGATGGATACTTGAGTTGTAAGGGACAAAGATGACATGATTTTACTTTTTCTTTATAAGTACTGGAATTTCCTCATTTTCTCTTTTGCATTCATCTTGGCCAACAGACACATCTTAAGAAAGAAAGTCATTTCTAGGACCATCTCTAGACATGCACCCTTACCGTGTGTGTGTGTGTGTGTGTGTGTGTGTGTGTGTGTGTGTGTGTAGGTCAACTTGTATAGCAAAAGTTCTGAATCTAAGAGATTTTAAAATCTATTGCAATAAATAAATGAATAGTTGTCACAATATTAACATTTTTAAGTAGATTCCATGACATAAAAGAGGCAGAAAACTTCAAATTATTTAGTAAGTAGTGCTAAAATGGCAGTACTTAGGACAAGAAAGGTGGATCAGTGGTTAAAGGCATATGTTTGCAAAGCATGATGGTCTGGTTTTCACTCCCTAGTATCCATATAAAGCCAGATGCCTAAGGTGGCACATGCATCTGGAGTTTGTTTGCAGTGACAAGAGGCCCTGGCACACCACTCTCTCTCTCTCTCTTTCTTTTTTTTTTTTTTTTTTTTTTTTGGTTTTTCAGGGTAGGGTCTCACTCTAGTCCAGGCTGACCTGGAATTCACTATGTAGTCTCTCAGGGTGGCCTTGAACTCATGGTGATCCTCCTACCACTGCCTCCCGAGTGCTGGGATTAAAGGCATGTACCACCACGCCCGGCTGGTCTCTCTCTTTCTATCTTTATCTTTCTCTGCTTGCAAATAAATAAATAAAATGTTACAAAAATGGTAATACTTATAATAATAGTTGTGATAGTAGCACAGCATGTCCTTACTATATGTGAGGTATTGTACTATTTTTTTAACTTTATTTTATTTATTTGAGAGAGAGAGAGAGAGTGGGCACATTAGGCCCTTCAGCCACTGCAAACAAACTCCAGCCACCTTATGCATCTGGCTAATGTGGGTACTGGGGAATCAAACCTGGGTCCTTTGGCTTTACAGGCAAGTACCTTAACCACTAAACCAACTCTCTAGCCATTGTACTAATTTGTATAAAATTGTTCATGTAATCACCATAACTAACTGATAAGTATATACTAATTATTATTATTTCTTTTTTTGTATTCAAGGGAATGAAAACTAGAAATACATAGTAATTTGGACAGTCACTCTGGCTAGGTAAGGTAAGTATTCTGGCTCCAGATTAGAATCCTGACTACTTAACCTCACTGTTTTCCTGGAGATAACAGTAGGTCTTACTTGGAACTATGCTTGCTCAGGAGGCTACCAGGGACACGTGGTTATTTGAATATAAATAGTGATTAAAGTGCACTAGCTCAATCACACTAGCCACTTGTGGCCACCGAGCTTTACCTACACAGCAGACACAGAATAGTTCTGCCTTTGCAGAAAGCCCAATTGGTCAGCACTGAGTAGAAACTTCAGCAATGTTTTCCAGGGAGCAGGTCATCCTTTAGCTCTATATAATAATATATGCAGTGAAAATTGTTAGAATTTTGTTTTAAATCTATGAAAAACAATTACAGATTCCAGCTGTGGCTTCAAGTTTAATTCATCTGTATTTACTTCCTTTCTTTAGGATATAAGTTTGTGACTAAGGTAAGGAATTCAAAAAGCATACCAGATACTTTGTCTCAGAATGGGCCTGGTGGCAATGTGACACTGGGGTCCTGCATAGATAGTTAGACCTACACATTTTATGTTAACAAGCCAGCGTGCTGAAGTAATTGGCATTTTCAGGAAAGGCTGGATTAGACTCAGATCCACTTAGGTTCAAGTCCCAGTTGGAGCTTTCTGCTTCTATGACTGTGGAGCCACAGTCTTCTTCTCATCTGTA
Organism: Orientallactaga sibirica; assembly: GCA_036365145.1. Taxonomy (NCBI): domain Eukaryota; kingdom Metazoa; phylum Chordata; class Mammalia; order Rodentia; family Dipodidae; genus Orientallactaga; species Orientallactaga sibirica. The sequence continues at coordinate 16,120,384 of JAEOAD010000008.1, forward strand.
TGATGGGACTCCAGATTCTCCTTTGTAACTTATTATGAGAATTAAATACTAAAACACATGTAGAGTATCCACTCAGAGGAGACCCATGGTGGATCATGTACAAAATCTGGAAATGAGAAATACAAAACAAAACTAAACCACAAAATGAAGAGGGGAAGGAGGATGAGTCACTTGGCAGATGCTCAAGATACTTGAACCACATCTAAACATTCACTGGGCTGAGATGCTTAAAAGAATTGCCTTGGAAAGTCATTGGATAAAAGGCATTTGGCAGGATGCAATACAACAAAGCTCCCAAGGCTAACAGCTATTATTAAATGCCCACAGACTTTAACAACTGTGCTTAGCACTTTAAATCCCACTTTTATTTTTCAAAGGACCACACTCCTCTTCACAGTGTTCATTTCACAAAAGCAAGCAGATTTTCAGACTTTCCTCCCAGATATTCTAAGTTGATAAATTTGAGGTTAAGTTCAGAAATCTGTGCTTTGAAACAGTATCCCCATTCTGGATACATGTGTACCATCACCATGGATCACAGTTTGAAAAGTACTAGAGCCAAGATACTTCAAACAGCAAAGTGAGCTGTGTGCCTATATCTGCAGGGAGCCCTCTACCAACTTCAGTTCTCTGAGACCCAGCCAAGAACTCATGAGTGTGGGAACTGTCTATAACTCAGGAGCGCTAAAGGAAGCTCACTCACTAATATTTACACACTCTTCTGAATGCAAAGTCAGTTAATGTCAATTTACTTAGATTTAGGACCTGAACCCAACAACATAGACTATCTAGTCTTCAGGACTTGTGTTTTTTGGAAAGTTCATTCCCCATGACAATAGAATCAAAGAGGTGTGCATTATATTATCTAGAGAATTTTCCTCTTCCAAATTTTCTGATTTAATTAGGAAAGAAGATGTTACTTGAACACATATGAATATTAATTTTTAGACAAAAAATGCTTGGATAAGTGAATTTCTTGAGGATTAAAGGACATGATGTCAAATTCTGGAATCATATGGAGCTGAACCCTTCATTGAGCCCACAAAGTCTTAAGCACCAGGCTTTGTGCAAATGAATGAACCTGTCTGAGCCTCCCTGCTGTCTGCTATAATGTGAGGTACTGAGAGTACTTCTAAAACAGTGCTTAGCTCACTCACTCTCATAAGTGTTATCTCACAAAGTAACACTTTTTCTTGGTGCATGGTAATGAGGACAAGTTGTCACTGTTGCCATCATTAATCCAGACATAGGATAGGAGCTTAATTCATAATGCAAGTCAATGGGAAAATCAATCCAATGCAATAGGTAGGATTTTTTTGTTTTGTTTTGTTTTGGTTTGGTTTTTCAAGGTAAGGTCTCACTCTAGCCCAGGCTGGCCTGGAATTCACTCTGTATTCTCAGGGTGGCCTCGAACTCACAGCAATCCTCCTACCTCTGTCTCCCGAGTGCTGGGATTAAAGGCATGTACCACCACGCCCGGTTTATAGGTAGAATTTTTGAAGAAAGTGAACACATGTAAGCTTTCCACTTTTGTCCTCTGAAAAAAATATCCTTTTTGGAGATCAATTGGAGATCAATCTCGCAATTAATCTGTAGTAGATTCAATGTAACACATACTTTACGAAAACAAAAATCACCTTTAGGCCCTGAATTCCATGACTCTGCTTCCCCATCCAATCTGCACTTGACTTTCTTCAGACAAAGATCAATTATGGATACCTCACTCTGTTGCTAGGAAACTGTTGTTTGGTGTTGCCACTGTAGCCATGGCATCAGCAAGAGGAAGAAGAGCCAGAGTGCAGGACTTCTTTCATCACAGAGGCTGGACGCCCTTTATCACCAGGTAAACATAACTGATATACCAAGGATGATATAAGAAGTTTAAGACTATATGACTTCATGCAGGCAATTATATTGGTTTTCAGGGACTGTTACAAGAGTAAAATTTTCATTTAAATTCAAGAAACTTCCCAGACAAAGAAAAGAAACAGAGAACAAATGTGGCTCTGGGCTTCAAAGGAGACAAACAAAATAAACAGAAACGTTGTGTGGTGAATGGGCGCTGTGCTTTCAGAACTCTGAGTGAGTGATGATTAGGATGAGGGACCGAGAGAGGGGAGTGATAGAAGAGACAACTTAATACTAAATTATCAAGGACTATTGTGGTAGTTTGAATAGGTGGCCCCCAGTATATTCAGTGTTTTATTAGTTTGTAGTTTGTATCTACAGCCACCTTGTTGGAGGCAGTGTCTCTGGGTGGCTCTTAATGTGTGGTAGTAGGTTTAGGATTTCAATCTAAAGATATGCAAAGTGTGCCTAGCTGGAGTTCCTGAAGTGTGCTGTGTGGCTTTTGGCTTTTCTCTCTGTGCTTGGCCCTGTAAGGCAGGCCAGCTTCTTCTGCCATTATAGAACTTCCTCTGGATCTATAATTTTCAATAAATCCCTTCCTCCCTAACTGTGCCTGGTCTGGAAGTTCATCTCAGCGAACCTGAAGCTGTCTGCTACAGCTATGTATACCAGACTTCAGAGTTTTGATTTCTAATATTCAAATGGTTTTAGTAGCAAAATAGTTTTTTTCCTCCCAAGTAAAATTTCATATAAGTCCAGAAACATAAAAATAAATAAATAAATAAATAAATAAATAAATAAATAAATAAATAAATGATGTTATTCAAGGAAAAGGTGAAGAGGCAGGAGGTTAATTGACTGGCTTTCCTCTCCATAGTTGCTACTCCCTAAACTGTTCTATTGAGTACTAGAACTTACTGAAAAGAACAGAATTAAAAACTACTTCTGTGAACAATAGGGAACCATAGTAGGATTGTAAAAAATAAACATTTATTTCATGTTTGATATCTCGACAGGGTGTTCTTGAATGAAAGGGAGAACATTGAAAGCAACCTTACATGCAGTCCTGAGAATAAGTGATGAATTCATTCACTTAAGAAAGACATCTTGAATCTTTGATAGAACCTGGCAGAAATGAGAAAAATCCTTGATAGTATAAGACATTAAATCTGGCAAATTGTTGAAAAGGAGTCCAAAAAGTCAAAATCACTTCTAAGTTTTATCTTGAAAAATTAGGGAGCTGATGAAATTACTAACTTTGATGAGTTATCAAATAAGAAAGAAATGAATTTCACTTCACTTAAAGTAGGACAAGACACTCAGGTAGAGAAGGTCAGTAAGATGACAGACTTAAGGACACAGAGTTAAAGATTATAAATTAAGAATCCTTACTAGATAAGTAGAAGGTGTCTTTAGGAGACATGACTCGGGGCATGAAGAAGTACAAGGCAAAATAAAGGCTGAGATCTGCATGCTGGAAATTCTACAGGTGAGAAAAAGAAGAAAAGAGAACCTAGAGGAGTAAGTAGGATAGAAGTTACTGGTGATAGAGAAGATAGATTACCTAAAAGAAGAGGTTCCTGGCAACCACAAAGTAGATAGGGGGCTAAACAACAGACAGTGGATATCTCTTCTGGAGACTATTTTTTAAGTGAGGTTGGCAACACAAAGATTGCAATAAGAGAAACACTGAATACAAACTGGGGAGATAAAGACACATAGTCAATAATGCTCGTGTACTAAGGTTGTGTGATTCACAGTACTTGTCCTAAGAAATATTCTGCAACCCTGTCTTCTCACAGTCATCCACAATGACCTCTTCCTCCTCTAAAGTCCAAGGAAAATGTATGACCTTCCTGTTTTATTGGGATTTAGCATTCTATAATTCATTACCCTAGATTATGCTATTACAATGAACAAGTATTATTTTGCAGAATTCATAGTTCCTAATGGTATTTTATAAGCTTCTAATCTAACTTTAAAGAACTCAACATGGTCTCTTCTGTCAGTAGTTTCCCTACCCTCCATCCATTGGTAGCTATCAACTCTGGACTGCACCATACTTTCTCTTGTTTCTGAGCTGGTATTTGAACATTCTTTTCTGCTTCTTTCTAATTCCCCTTTCTTGAAATATAATTGAATCATCCTTCAGGTGAAAGTTTCTACTCCCTGAAAGAAATTTGTGTTCTCTCTAGATTGGTTGTGTATGCACCTCTCAGTCATGGTCTCTTTCTAATATCCTGTACCACACCTCTAATGTACCAGAATTTTATCAGTTCACTTAACTGAATCCCTTAGTAGTCCTTCTGAGAGAAGAGAAGGTGTCTGACTTAGTTATGGCTTTTCCCCAATACCTAGCATAAATGAATAGTAAATAATTCACAGTATGAACTCAAATACTTGAAAGAGAAAGGGGGTATATGGAACAGAAAGAAAGGAAGATAAAAGAAAGAAAGAAAGAAAGAAAGAAAGAAAGAAAGAAAGAAAGAAAGAAAGAAGGGAGGGAGGGAGGGAGGGAGGGAGGGACTTATTTAATATAATTTGGTGCTCTGGTCTCAATCTCAGAATTAACAAGTGAGTGGTCTTGCTTGTTGAATCTATAAATCTAACACACCATACTCTATTTCTTCTAGGATAAGTTTCCTTTTAAAATTGGATAAAATGATAAATCTAGCACTTACTTTAATGGTTTGTCTTCCTGAATAGAGTCAGTGCCTAGCTATCTTCTGTGGCTATCCATAACCTTTGTGTGTAAATAAAATAATAGTAACTGCTGAGAATGTCTCTTTATAACATGACCACATGAGAAATCTGCATGAGCTTATACTTAACTAAGTGACTTGACTATGACACTTAATGTTACTGGACTCAGTTTCTCAAGCTACAGAAGAAAACGGTGATGGAAGATTCAGAGGAAAGAATCAGTGACTTATAAGCCACCATTGGCTTACATAGATGAGTCAGTTTTCACCTAAGACTTTATTTACAAAGTAGCTATTTTATTTTATTTTTATTTATTTATTTGACAGACAGAGAGAGAAAGAGGCAGGAAGAGAAGAGAATGGGCACATCAGGGCCTCCAGACACTGCAAACGAACTCCAGATGCATGCACCACCTTGTGTATCTAGCTTATGTTGGCCCTGGGGAATGGAGCCTGGAACCTGGGTCCTTAGGCTTCACAGGCAAGTGCTTAACCCATCTCTCCAGCCCCAAAATAGCTACTTTGATTGAAGGCCATTGCTGGCAGAAAGTACCTGACCAAAAACAGCTGATGGGAAAAAAGAGTTCATGTTGGTTTATAGACTTGATGGGAAACTCCATGATGGCAGGAGAAAGGATGGCATGAGTAGAGGCTGGACATCACCTCCTGGCCAAAATCAAGTGGACAGCAGTGTTTCAAAGAAAAGGGGAAGCTGACTATAACATCCATATTCTCACCCCCAGCACATACTATTTCCAGTAGGCTCCAATTGCCAAATTGACACTAGTTCAGCATCAAGCATTCAAAACACATGAGTTTATGGGGAGAAACCTGACTCAAACCACCACATTATGCCTCTGGCCCCCATAAACTCTCAATTATCCTGATATAAAATGCAATGCATTAAGTCCAATTTTAAAAATCCCTATAGTTTTTAATCAATACCAATACTGTTCAAACACACTTATAGTCCAAGGTCACGTAAATGTTAGCTATAAAATCAAAAAAGACACAAGGACACAGAATAAACTTTCATACCACAGTAGATGTCAGTGGTGTAGCAAAGAAGGAATAAACCAATAAAAGATTTTAAACAAAAAGGCAAACATAATTCTTTAGCTCCAAGTCTGATAAATCTAACCACTGATAAGTCTCTAGAGTTTCTAATTCTGCCCTTCCAGCGCAGATGCTCATAGCCCTGGAAAAACTGCATCCAGTGCTAGTAACTGTCCTTGGCAGTTATTCCACAGTCCTGGCATTTCCACTGGTTATCCACGGCATCCCACAGGTCATCCTCAGGGCTCCACTGGGTCGCCACTCAAGGACTTCCAACAACCTTGCCTCACATTACCCATGGCCATTTCCAAAACACAAAACCATGTTGCAAATCCAAATGACCCTCACTTTCCTGCATTTGTCATACTCCATAGCACTGGGTGGGTTACAAAATTTGTTAAGCCATGGAGGAATAAAGCCAACTTGAAAGAGCAGGACACTCCTTTAACATTCAGGTCCCTTACTTTCAAAGGAGTCCACAGTTTTCCTGCTGGTCCCAACTCAATGGTTGGAATTTCTCAAACATTTGCAGTTGAACCTAGCTATTGTCTTTAGCCTGAAGCTTTCATTTCTTTCTGGGTCATATATCAGTCTGCTCACAACAGTCCATTTCTATGCAACACCACCCTGCACAAATTCTATGGACATGGACAGGCAGAACAAAGCAGGCCTCTCACACAAACTGCTTCTAGACCAGTCCCAACAAAGTTCTTTCTTCCCCTCATAAGCTAAACCTCACAGTCCATAGTTCTTATTGAATTCAGGTCTTTCAACTCTGACCAGAATGATCCATGAAACTCTGCCATCAGCCCTATAAGGCATCTCTTACACTAGGGTTTCAAATCCTTGCACAGTCCTCCCACAAATCACACAGTTCCAAAGGGATCACATAATCAGGTTTCTAACAGCTGATGAGAATAAAGGATTTATTTTGGCTTATAGACTTGAGGGGAAATTCCTTGATGGCAGAGGAAATTTTGGTATGAGCAGAGTCTAGACATCACCTCCCGGCCAATTTTAGGAATACAACAGCACAAGAATATGTGGGAAACACTGGCAAGAGGAAGCTGGCTATAACATCCATAAGCCCGCCCTCAATAATACACCTCCCCCAGCAAGGCTCCAATTCCCAAATTGCTACCTGTTAGGGATCAAGCATTCAATACCCATGAGTTTATGAGGGACATCTAACTCAAACCATCATAAAGGACATCAGCCTACTTGACAAATTAATCACTGCAAGTACCCTGAAGATCAATGTGTGATTATGTGGACAGTTTAGCAAAAACAAATTTAAACTTGTTCCCAAGCATTAGTAATTTATTTACTGCTATGTCTTAAAAAGTCTGAAGGTACAATGACATTCATTTGGGTCCAGCACACATTATGATGACTTTCATAGCCTTAATCACAACTGTTACCCACAAAATCAGTGCTGAAGTTTCCAAAACACTGGGTGCTTTCTTGACCTTCAAAGAAGTGACAGATTTTTTAAGTCACTTCCTGGCTATGACAAACCTTCCAACTTATAGAATTTCAATTTAACCAACCTCATTGAAACAAATGACTCTTATACCCTACTGTTTCTCATCTTTATGAAAGAGCTAAGTTTCACTTAGCAGAACATTCATCAATGAGTAAGAAAATGTACACAAATACAAATAAGAATGGAAAAGCCAACACCTTACAGGATTTTTTTTTTTTTTTTTTGCCTTATGTAAGCTAAATTTTCTTCCATTGGAAACAGAACTACTTGTGCAGGCAGTTAAGTGCTACCAGCTGGCAAGGTAGTTTTAGAAACAGAACCCTGAAAAGAAGGATAGAGAGGGGAAAATAAAGACGTGGGGGTGGAATGGGACTATATTGAACCAATTCCCTGGATAATATAGAAGAGAGAGAAAGCAACTTCAGATCATAAACAGTAAGCAGAATTTCCATTCGACTGGCCTACAATAAATTTATTTTTCCTACAAAATGAAATAAAATAAGAGAAAAAACATACCTGCTTTGTGTTAAAGGAAGGCATGTATGAACCTAATACAGGAAGAAGTTGTTTAAGACTACACATCCTTCAGAAAATATTACCTCCATAATAGTGCCAGGGTCCCTGTTAACTTGGGTTATCAGCTACATAAATTAGACACACACTGGGGCCGTCTAACATGTACACCAGTTACAGTGACCATATAATGTGTACCTGATCCTTTTGTCCTCCTTTCTACTTGATAATTTATTTATAAGGACCGGATACAAATATTATAATTATCATGTTATCCATAGTATGCCAGTAGAAAAAAATCCTCTGAAATGAAGGCATCCACTTGGGCTGTGGCAATAAAACTAGCAATCTCAAAATAAGAATTGGAAAAGAGTTACACATTCGTTGTTATAAGGTCTGTAGTTCTCTGTTTCCTTTAATCAAATCCTTCACCATGCCAAGCATATAGCAATTACTTTACTTAACATTAATTTAAATCCTATACAGATAGAGAAAAAAACAGTGAAATAGAATGGGAAAAAAAGAATAAACAAAAGGAAAGGATGTGCAGGTGATGAGAAGGATGGAAACAATAGAGACATGAGTGACAAAGATGGTCCCTGAAAAGGAAAGTATACAAGATTAAAGAAAACCCAGTGAATGTACACACAGTTTGGGTTCTGTGCAGTGTTCTACACTGCAGTATAATCTGAGAGTATTATAGATCTTTGTCATGGTACGTAAAAAAAAACTAAAGTGTTGTCGGTATGGCATAAGATGGCAGTAGTATTCCTTTCAGAAGTGAGTCTGCATAGCTCTTAAAGGAGCTATGAATGCATGCATGCTCAGCCTTGTAGACTGTGATGCTGGGTCTCTGCTGATGAGACAGCAAACTCTGTGCTGTTATGAACTCAGCATCTTCCCTAAGAGAAGCTTCCCAATTTCCTTTTCCAGCCCTCTGTGTACTAATTCCCAAAGGCATCTAATATTCCCATATATGATGCTTTTAGATCATGATATCCATACTGTGCCAATTGAAAAATATATACTCTGAAGTGAAGAGAGCCACCTTAGACTGTGGTAATAAAACTGAGGCTTAATGAATCCATTCTCTTGCTAAGTATGGAATTTTGGAACCAAAATACTGTGAGTTGAAACATCAGTGCAGGTTCTCAAATCAGTATGTTACAAATGTATTGATGAAGTCAAGACTCTGCCCATATTTCCAAAACTAATGGTACTTCATCTTAAAAGCCCACTCTGCTATGTCACATTCATATTTGCATCATGTAATGTGAATGTATTAGCCTCAAATTGTTTAGTAATAAATCATCATCAAAGAAATGGTTTTTTTAATTTTTAGTATTCATGACTTGCATGATCCTAGAACAACATATATTTAGTGCCACAGAGCAATGAATCTGTAACTGTGAGAGAAATAGCTTTATAGATCATTAAGACCTATGTTGCCTTAACAGTTAATCACATTTTCACTAATAATATGGTATAAGTCCTTTACCTAAAGAGTGAAAAATGACTCATGTGCTTCTACTAAAAGTCCTCTACTTGACCTTTTCCAGGGCAGAGGGAAGCCCAGTGTAACCCCCGCTTTTCCAGCAGCACTATCAATATGCTCTTTCAGCCAACAGACAGAGCTTTCAGTTAAATCTCTGCAAGTCCCCACACTAGAGAAAAAATCCCTCCAGGCTCTGCTGTAACTTTGAACCCAGGGTCGCATAGTGACATCACAATGAGCCCTGCATCTTCTGTAGAACACCTCAGATAGCTGGCTCAACAAAGACAAATATTATGGCAGCAAAAAATAAATCTGCCATTTTTAACCTTTTCAGGGAAAGTAATCCACTTATTGGCTTTAGTTAAAGCGTCTTACCTTTCTTCCCCTTTCTGTTGTATCTGTGAGTAATTTCCCCAGTCACATTGTTTATAGGAAGTGGAGTTATTCGTAATCATGCCTTAAGAGTATGTATACAAACTGGACATCCTAAAAGACCACTATGTATTAAATTCTTGATTGTTTGACATAAATTCTCTCTCTCTCTTTCAGTCCGACAGGAATCTTCTCATTTATTTACGAAGAGGTTAAGACCTTCCCCTTGTTTCTAACTATGTTTCTAAGTGCTAACATATATTAAGTAAATGTAGAACCTCTTCTGCATAGGAAACAAATTAAGTTGGTTAAACATGGAGAAAGACTAAATGTAATTCATCTCTTGTCATGTTTATGGGATCTGAACTCATCTCATATGAATGTTCCAATTTGGCTGTTGAAGCAGATGGGTTGCTTATGATAAACCATAACCACAGGCACAGAGTGTGATAATATAAATCATAAAGAAGATAAATAACAAAATTCTTTTAAAATAACTCCAGTTAAATATTTAGACAGCCAATTTTTAAGCTTACTTGCACACAAAAATAGTACTCACATATCTAGGAAAAGAAAGAATGGGACTCCATCATAATATAAATACAGCCTAAATTTAAACACTGAAGACTCAAGATATTTTAAAAATCTGAGTGAATTTTTAGAGTAGCAAACAATAAAACAGAGGGCCTTTCTTTGCATAGTCATAAAAGAGAAGGTATTTGGAAATATCACTGTTATTCATTACAAATCCCATTTCATAATTCCAGAATGAAGTAACAGCTATTCTACAAGTGAAAGAAACTCAATATTCTATTCCTGTTCACCACCTTATTACCCCAATCCTAAATCAATGGTTATCAATTTGTGACCTCACACTGCTTGGAATTCATGGTATCATTACATTTATGTCTGAGCGCCTCAAAAAACCTCCTGGCCAACTATTCTGATGGCTCTACTGTCAAGGGAAGTAAAGTTCAGAGAAGTGATCATGTTCAAGGTCATGTGCTTGTTTATGATACAGCCTAAGTGTAAATGCTCTTTTGGACTCTTAAATTGGTGCTAATTCTTAACCACTGTACCCCAGCCAGTGTTTAAAGAAAAGTAAATATTTTAATGAAGAGAAATTTTGAGAAGATATTCTAATCTATAAAATCATCATCCAAGGTCCTTAGCCGATATTTTTAAGATAGCCAGAAATAAAGTGATAAGGGGAAAACCAGTGCAAACTTCCATCTTGACAGTGGGGAAAATGCCCCACGGCAGTCATATCATACATTCCTATATATCCTTCCTTACTGGAGGGACACATTTATTCTCAGATGTTCCAGCATTATAGGGTGGCATTTGGTGCACTGTTATACCATCAGCAGAAATGTTTGATACAGTTTCCAAATGCTGACCCAGATTTGTATAGCTGTGTTCCCTCCGTAGTAGATGAATTTCAAAGTTTTGCATTGTTCAAATCTCCCCTCCTTCTCTTCCACTTGTTCATTTTCTATTGTTTACTAAGCTCCCTTCTACTATGCTCTATGCTGCCAAACCACAGACAGAGTGGCCATGAGCCTAAGTTGCAGAGAGCTTCCCCTCTCCTGATGGATTCCCAAAGCAACAGCACTGTGGAGAATCAGAGCTCAGAGGAGTGGCTGCCTAAATAGGTGGAGGTGCCAGGAAAAGGACTAACAGGGTCCATGTAACACTTTCCAGACTAAGCAAGTCTCAGCTCTGAAATGCAGAAGAATAGAAACCTATGAGTTAAAGTGGATGAAAGTAGTACAAGCTGGAGAGGGATGGAAAACAGCATGTTGGTGTAGGGTTTCTTTTATTTTGTTGAGAGGAGTAAGAGAGGAAAGAGAGAGGAGGATGAACAAAGAAAGAAAATAAAGGAAGAGAGAGAAATATCTTTCTCATATGGCAAATAAAGAAGAAACAGGAAAAGATATCAGACTGGTAGAACTGTGTAGATCTGGTGGACTGCTTGGAAAAAGTAGAAGGGAATGTGTACTGAAGGTCATTGAACATAAAATAGGGCAAGGAGAATAAGTCTGCAAGGGTCATTTCAGAGGTATCCACTAGCATTTATCTGTCAGGTTCTAGAATAAAAAGGTTGACTTAGTGGACTGTTCAGGAGGCTAAATATGAGCTATCCTGGGCACAAATCAAGATCACATCCTGTGATCCCCAACAGTTCCTTGTAGGCCTAGAAAGAAGTTCCAGAGTCTCATGTTCACTCAAGTCTCTGAACACATGTTCTGGGGGTTATTTGCTGGCTTGCTTATTTATTTCTGGTTGGAGACTTTTACTTAGAAAAACAAAATATAATATCAGATCCCAGACCTTGTAATCTAGTAAAACATGTTGCAGAATCCAAGGCAATGATGTTGACCACAATCATTCAGATATACACTAAAAATTAGATATAACTTCTATTTGAAATAAAGGTGTACACTATTCTTCCTCTCAGAGAAAATTTCCCTATTTTCAAAAACTTCAAATAATTTAAAATGAAATTTTAATGGCTTTCACCTATACTGTGACTAAAATCATGACCAGCTACATGTTATATTATCCTATAATTACTCCAGTTGAAAAGTTATATGACAATGCTTCTCTTTGTTTTTAAATCGTCAACTACCTAAACATCATTTGTCATATTCACTTTGTATCATGAAAGATTAATCAATGGAATATAAACTGAGAACTCACTAAAAAGAATGATGTCTATAGGGTGACAAAATAATCTACTCCATTTGAAAGTGTACTCATACTTCCACAGATTTTAAAAATATCAGTTTGGGGCTGGCAAGATGGCTCAGCAGTTAAAGGCATTTGCTTGCAAAGCCCAATACATGCAACATATGCATCTGGAGTTTACAGCAGCAGGAGGCCCTGGCACACCCATTCTTTCTCTTTCTCTTTCTCTCCCTCTCTCTTTCTCCCTTTCTCTATCTCTCTTTATCTCTCTCAAATAAATAAACTTTTAAAAAAATATATCAGTTTTTCAGTTGTTGAATCATGCTGAAAGACCTACCTTGAATTAAAGTTTCCTATACTGTTATTCTAACTTGGAAAGCAGAGACATCATTACTAAAATGATGCTATGAAAATCCAAGAGTATTCATAGGATAATTCTATTTTCATCTCTAATTTTCAAGAGAAAATAATTGTCTTTTTTGCAGTTGCAGAATGTGTGTAGCATCACCAGTATTTTAGTTTCTGGAGACACTGTTAAATGGGAAGAGTAGATACAAGGGTAGAACTGAGGAGTTCGGTTCTCTTGGTTATGTTTTTAAATGATCCCTTTCTTTGCTCTTTGTATTGTCACTATGAAGCTAAAAAACTCTTTTCAATCACAAAATATTTTACATAATAAAGAATTATTAGTCTAGCCGGGTGTGGAGGCTCAGGCCTTTAATTCTAACACTCGGGAGGCAGATGTAGGAGGGTGGCCACGAGTTCGAGGCCACCCTGAGACGACAGAGTGAATTTCAGCCTGAGCTAGAGTTAAACCCTACCTTGAAAAAAACAAAAAGAATTATTAGTCTCAAGAATTTCTACAACTATACCAAAGGTCTTTAATGTTTTTATATAAAATATACTAGAAAAAAATAAATGAAACCCTAGCATTTTAATATTTCACAGGAAAATATTTGAAAAATTTAATAGTAAATATTTAATATAATCATCATAGATGAGAAGCTAAAGCTTATCAAGAGTTTCAGAATGTTAATTGCTTACTTCCAAAAGACTTGAGAAATCAAAATTCACTGATATAGTGTAGACTCAAAAACAAATTAACATTGTGTATATTTGTAAATAAAAACAATTCAGCCATGGTTCTGCTTTCTCCTCCCCAGTACCCACATAAAGCCAGATGCACAAAGCAGCTCATGAATCTGCAGTTCATTTGCAGGCAGCTGGAGACCCTGGCATGGCCATTCTCTCTGTATGTCTCTCCTTGCTCTCTTTCTCTGTCTCTCTCTATCTCTCCCTTGAAAATGAATAAAATATTTTTAAATTACCTATTCTATTTCCAGTCCCTGCATTAACTAATATTCTACATAATATTTTTCTTTACACTCTGAAATTATATAACTATTGTATAACTATTCATAAATGCTTTTCAATGATAAGAATTTAGCTTTAAATAAATCAATTATTATACATTTCAACATATATAAACATGATTTAGAAGACACACAAAGTTTTTATGATAATCAACTAAGCAACTAATAACCGAAGTTATTAAAATTCAAATCTTAAAAAGCACTTCTTGGGCTAGAGTGAAACCCTACCTCAAAACAAACAAACAAAAAGCATGTCTTTGTAAAATGTCAGTAAGTAACAGCAATGAGAATGATTATATGAGCACATATGCAGTGTTTTCTTTCTTGACAAGGTTCAGGAAATATTGCCAGTTTTGCTAGGAAGCCATATTGTGATTTCCCATGCTAACACCGTAATGAGACTATGGACAGTAGTGTGTTATTCCTGAAATTACCAGAAGTCAGGTGCTTAACAGCACCACAAACATTACACTACCTACCAACTGCAGTCGTTCAACCTCAGGATTAAATAAACCAAAGCCAAAGTAATAGATTGAATGTGTTCAAATACCTTTGACCATTAATGTCTCAGGTGAGGACAAGTAGATGCAAACACTGTGCCACCATTCAGGAGAAGCAATATGCTGTCAGCTGTGACTCAGAAAGACAGTGTGCACACACGTCAGGTACTACGATATCATGGGAATGTTTGGAATTTGATCTATGTTCCATCTCACCCACATACAGCCATGTCATTACTATAAGTTATAGAATTCTAACATCTATATTTAATAAGTTATTTATATAAATCCATTTTTACCATGAAATCAGTTAACATTTGAAATAACTTGTATAAACTTTATAAAATGCATATGCCTGTTGTATTGAATCCCTAACCATACTTCCCCACTGTCACCACTCACTGGAACCAAACGAGGTCTTGACTGTACTGGTGAAAGCAAGCCTACAGTCCTGAGATCAAAACTCGACCAAGTCAAGACTGATGCCTGGTAGTGTATTTCCTTGCAGAGCCAGTGGCTGTCACCTTGAGAGCACAAGTCTTACCTCTGTGAAATGTAGGGTATGGTTAGAGCAAAACCCTGACACAGAAGTTGTGTTTGTACTTCATTAGACCATTCTTAGAATTAACTGACTTTACAGAAACTTAAGAAAAAGTATTCCATTTCATCATGAGGAAAGATGTGGGTCCAGAAATGGTACAGCTATGAGATGGATAGTGTTTTCACTGACTCACAATCATTTCTCATCAGGCTGTGAGATAACTTTTATTAATGCCAATTAATTCCTTGCTCGGGCCTGTGTGACTTTGTAACCTTCTACTTAGAAGAAATCAATTGCATGAGCCCAGCTGAGAAAGAACCGCCATAATAGATGCCTTTGCTTTTCTCTGATAGCCCTTAAGGTGGTCTGAGGTGAGAGCTAAAGATGCATTGTAGCCTGAGGGATGATTGAATGAAAAAAAATGGGGGATGGGAGCAGGACCTACTTGGATAGACCAATTTCCCACCACTGTGAACCAGACCAATTGATTGATGAATCCTCGCTCTGACAAGAGGCAGCCTTCAGATTTCATCACATAAATACTCATTCAACTCAAATTCTGCTTGACAAGCCTCAGACAGCTTTGTTCTGTCAGAGATATCATTGGGACGAAAAAGCACCATTAATCATCCTTAATTAACTTTACCATAGTCTGCTGAAACCAATATGCTGTCTGGCTAAACCTCTAACTTAGCCAGGACTGTATAGTTATCAAACAGAAGGGAATTTTTGAAGTTCCCTCTTTCTACTGCTATTAACTATAGCAATCCAGTAGGAGTGGAGTTCTCAGAAAGTCATACCCATTGATTACGCAATATAGCTTATCAGCGAGCACATGCAGTCTTCTCTAGAGGAAACATAATTTTAAATATGGCCAACTTGCATGATCTTACAATTTATATCTGTATCTCACTCAATACTCCGAAGTTCTAATACTTCCTTCCCACTTCTCAGGTGTCATATGTCCCAATGTCTATGTAGAAAGAAAGAAAAGGAACTAATAGACAATAGCAATAAAACCTTAGTTTGAAATAGAGATTTTTGAAACCCAAAGTCATTTGTGAAAAAACACACAGATACATACACCTCAGATTATAACATATGTGACAATTTTTATAAAGCTTCTACATGAAACACATTGTTATTTTGAGCTTTGCTTAGTACCTGTGCTAACCCCTTGTCTCTTTTTAAAAGTATCTATTGGGAAGGAAATCTGGATAAAAGGCCCATAATTCAGAGGTTGGTGAATAGCTTGATGCGTAAAGTGCTTGACAAGCAAGCATGAAGACCTGTGTTTGGATATCCAGGACTCATGTAAAAATGCCAGCCTGGTGATATGCACTGGTAATCCGCAGGCTGGGAAAGATGAGACGGGATCCCCAGGACTCACTGGCAAGCTTATCTAGCTGAATCAGTGAATTCCTGGTTAGGTGAGAGACCCTGTTCCCCCCCAAAACAAAATTAAGGTAGACAGTGATTGTAGAAGACACCTGACATTGGTCTCTAGCCTTCACACTCATGCACGCATGTACCCACACACATGCATACATGCACGCATACACACTGTATACATACATAAAAATGGGCCATAATTCAGTGATAGCAAGGATAAAACCAAAAACAAGTGTTGTTCCCACTTCTAATAAGAATAAATTATAGCATGTGAACTGTCAGAAATGATGAGCATGTCCAGTGTCCCCAATATCCAATGGCGTCTGCTCATCCACAGGCCTCCAAACAGGTTTTCTATCTGCAGTGAATCTTAGCCACTCTTTTGTAGATCAGTACTCCAATGACAATGTTGGTGCTCCCCCACCCAGCCAATCCATTTTAGGATTTTGAGAAATTTAAATCTACATTATACAATTCTCTATTTAAATAGTAATTCTGTGAATTATCTGGGCTTTCATCATGAGGTAGATGGGTTAGCTATTTTTATGTGGGCAAACTAAGAAGATAATTTAGGTTTTTGAACTGATGAGCTATATAAACACTAAGGTTTAAGGACTTCGGAAAATGACTAAATGTTTTGTAAAGCTTCTAATTTGTCATTGACACAACAGAGTTTGTTATTTGTCCCCTCCCCAAAGTGAACTAAACTATCATATTCTGATATACCTTTGAACTGTCATTGATATTTTGTAAATATTTCTTGAATATGGTTTGCTATTTGGAGAAAGACAAGTTTGGTGGCAAAATACACTTTGGTGGTTCCTGTTTGTTAAAACAAATACCAAAACATGGTTCAATGCAAAATGACATGGGGAACATGCTCTCATAGATACCATGAAACATTTTCTTGGCCAACATTAAACTAGGTTTTTTAAAATATAGGTAAATGCTAAAAATGAAAGTTGAATTTTGAAATATATAAACTACTTATGCCTCATAACAAGAAAAAAATCAGCTCCATAACAATGTAGGTCCTCATAATTATAACAGTTCAATATCTTAAATTCACTTACTATGCAATTAAGTTTTACTATGATGAAAAAAATACATGTCTTAACTAAAATCTTTATATGTTCACTTGAAATTGCTCTTCCCTCCATAGGTAAGAAAAAAGGCCAAGTGAAAACAGCTGGAAGATATTCTCTTCTTGTATATTTGTATTTTAAATTCTAGTTAATATTACATCATTTTTGTCTCTTCTTTTAAATATTTCTTTCTCTTACATTGATGCCATGGACATTTTTTCCTTCTTATATCTTACTCTTTCCTTTCTATCTTGTTTCTCTCTCTCCCTCTTTCTTCTCTCTCCCTACCTCACTTTTTTCCCCTCTCTCTCTCTCTTCTCTTTGTTTTTGTAATCTGCTTCCTACTCACTCTTCCTATGAAAATTTTCCAGTGCAAGTCCCTATTGGCTATACACTGGTTAGTAAGAACATCATACCACTCATAACAGGCCTGAGCAGTGGAGAAGACAAACACTAAACACAGAATACTAATATAGTGTAATAAAAGACACAAAGAGCCGGGTGTGGTGTCACACGCCTTTAATCCCAGCACTTGGGAGGCAGAGGTAGGAGGATCGCCATAAATTTGAGGCCAGCCTGAGAATACAGAGTGAATTCCAAGTAAGCCTGGGCCAGAGTGAGACCCTACCTCGAAAAACAAAAACAAACAAACAAAAAAAAAAAAAAAAAAAAAAAAGGAAACAGTAGATATTTATTTAAAATGCTACAGTAACATGGAATGGAGCCCTGATTATATCTACAGAAAAGTTGAAAAGATACTTCCTGTGATGTAACACTTAACCAAGAGATCCATTAGATATAAGAATTTTCTAAGTAAGATAATGGTATAAGGACTTGGATATAGGAAGGCACAGGTGGGAATTATGAAATCACTAATTTGCAGAATATTTATTGATAGAATCCTGTGTGCCTGGATTTCATATACCTGCCATGTTAGCTGTACTGGCTATTCATTAACTGATTGAAAACTGTTATTTAGAACACAGGGAGCACACTTGTTAAACACTATATGTATCTGAACTAGGAACTAATTTTGTAAATAGTGAAGATAAAATGGAGACATTCTAGAAGGATAGTACTCATCAGAAGCCTGCTTTGGGGATGCTTCTGTTCTTTCCATTCTGTCTCTACCTAGCTAGAACTGAGCACATTTCTGGTACTGGGGACCCTAGTCATTTGCAATATATGATGATTGGTAGAGGGGAAAATGATAGGAGGAAAGGAAAAGAAAAAAAAAGCTTTCATTCTTCTTTCTGGTACTAAATTAATATGATTAAATCTGGGGTTTGTTCCATAAACACCATGGACTTGGCATATATAATACATAACTACCACTGTTCTTACATCAATCCCAAAGGAATCATGTCAAGCTGGTATTTGATTAGTGGTCATTTCATAAAGCATATACTAACTATGTGCATGCTTTCAAAGTTATCTGGTGAAGTACAAAAACACATGCGCTAAAATATCTGAGTGAAACTTGTTGATATTATCCATTCATAGAAAATACAATCTAATACATGAAAATTGTTTACGTTATTTAAGATTTTTAATATCACGTTACATTGAAATGTTCTATTTGTAGTATTGAAATGGAGCTAAGTAGAGTCACACAGATGGAGTGGGTGGAACTGTGAATGTCCTTCCTCATTTCAAAGGTCAAAACTAGCATTCATTATGTTTAACTAATGTCTTTTTTAACCACATGCAAACTTAAATCAGTTTGGGTCTGACTGATTCAAAGCTATTCCTTGGTTCCCTGCTCTGCTACAGTAATTGACTGGGTCAGACTTTGTAAAGGTCAAAAGAATGGACTCTGTTCATGTTATTTCAGCTAATAACAGTTCTCAAATAAAAATTTAAAAGAACTGATGTTTCAAAGTCACATTTCCCCTCCACAATCATATGTAATTTCAAGTTATATAATAGCTGTATCCAAACTCACTTTTTTATTTAATTACATTATAGGAACAGAAGACACAGTGGGGGGGGGTATCTAAAAAAATCAAAAGAGAATTAAGAAAACCATGGGAAACTTGGCATTTAACAGAGTTATGATGAATGCAATCCGATGTGGGCATTCTAAAGGAAAAAATTTAGGTAGACATAATGCCAAGCAAGACAGAAAATGAAAACTATCTTAGGTGAAATTACAAGATGTACACACAGCACAGCAGTGTCATGTCTTTTGGCAATTAAGTCTGACAGGACTTGAAGGATCAGCCTGCAGATTAAAACTGTTGCTGTGCAGAAGGTCTTCCCTACACAACATAGGGCCATTTGCTCAGGTCCAAGTTTCTTGTTGAAAATAATGTTTCATGCAAGCATTACTCTACCCTGCTTCACAGGAAAGGTCTCCCACTCAACACGTGACAGGCTTTTTACAGACCATGGTTGAAGTTGTGCACAGACTCTCCCTTCTTCTTCCCCAGAGCCTTTCCTGACTAATCATTGATCACAGGGTGAGTTTTTTTTTTTCCTGTCAACAATCCCTTATCTAACCTTGTAACTCCCCCAAGATGTCTCACCCACATCAATCTGCAATATATATTTACTCCCTTGGCCTGTAGATAATGAAATCTTGATTGAATATGTACATCTGTTCAAAGTATATTTAGTTGTATGTCCATCTTTCAAGTGTGTTCTACAATAGTTTTATCTCCCACACCTTAAATGACAGAGAACATATTTACTTAATGAGCTTTGCTGTGCCTAGCACATCATCAAGTGTTGATAATATGCAATACGTGCATTTCCATGTAACAGATTCAACTGTCTGTCATGATAGACAGGATGTGTGTATCAGCAGGATAAAATGCAGGAAGAAAAATCTCTACAATGAATATTAGTTCCTAATTGAATAATTACTAAATTCAGTTTCAATATCATGGTAATAGAGCCAAAATAAAATACAAATGGGGACTTGTACGACTAGCCATATTATTAGGGTGTCTGAATTAAATAGTTTCTTTTTCTAAAGTAAATGGGTAATTAGAAACCCACCATACTCTTAAAGAAAAGCCATTGAGATGGGCCTTTTAAAAAGGAGATGTCCATTCAAGGTTTGTATAAAGTTTAGAGATATTTTCAAGGCTTGGTTGGTTGTACATTTCCATTATAAATATTTTATGGTGGATTATTCACCCATCATTTGGTCTATAAATCATACTGGCTATATTTAAACCTGGATGAGGTCCACTTTTTCCTGTATCAAAAAGCCAGACTGGCTAAATAATTTTACATTTCCAATCATGCTTATAGAAACATAAAATTTATGTATGGGATGAGAGAGACATTTCATAGATAATTTTTCTGGCCTTAATACCAAGCACATTCATATTTTTCTCCTAAATTTGAAACCAAATGTTTGCTTTACTAATATTTTTCCTGCCTACTGGATTTTTCTTTCCTTCTTCTATGTGGTCACTCACAGCCTGGCCTTTGTGTATTCTCCCAAGA
Organism: Orientallactaga sibirica; assembly: GCA_036365145.1. NCBI lineage: Eukaryota > Metazoa > Chordata > Mammalia > Rodentia > Dipodidae > Orientallactaga > Orientallactaga sibirica. The sequence continues at coordinate 16,140,897 of JAEOAD010000008.1, forward strand.
AAGGATTGTTTATTTATGTTAGCAGTCCTTTCTGAGGCTCCCCATAGACTATGTTTCCAATGGCATGTGGAGTTACTAAGCTTTTATTGTTGACAAGTGGTAGGTGGGATCCAAGCTTTTGTGGTTAAATTGTTTATTGATAATTACCTGTTAATTACCTTGCTGCCTGACTCCTGTAATTTACTATAATCATTACTTTCCTTTTTCTTGAAAACACTGAGCACAAAAAAAAAAATAAAAAGTGAAGACAAAAACGTATACTTCCTTAACACCTTTTCTTTTCTTTTTTTTTTTTTTAAAAAAAAGGATAGCTGTTAATTGAAACCAATTAGAATCAGAACATTTTCTCATTGTAAATATTTATATTAGGAAAAACAAACCAGTTTTATTGTTATAATTATAAATATGCCTAGTAACTGACATATAAGTAGTGATCATAATTTGGGGTGGCAATCACCAAATTAGCTGTCACATATTCTTAAGATATTAGTGTTTTATTTTACTATAGAAATTTTCCCTTCATCAACTAAGCCAGAAAGCCTGTGCTAAACTAAAAACTTGAAATAAAATAGACTAAATTCCATATTATATGCTAAAATTTTACTCCAATAGCCTATTCTTATTCCAATGTTGTATAAGTTCCCTAAATTCCCAAAGGACGTGCATGGAGGACTGTATACTAAAGACACTTGTCTGTCAAGGGTCTAATCAGGATTAGACCTTAGGTAGGTATATTTCAATGATTTGTAACTGGACAAATGACCATCTTAGCTTTCACAGTTCTCAAGAAATTGCACCTAACTTTGGCTCCACAAAGCTCTTTCAATCCTAAGAACATCTGGTAAAATATCTCACCGTTGGTGAAATTTTGAGTTAACAATTAAGTCCAACTTGTAGGAATCAAAATGAGCTCTTCCAAGTAAGTAGATGGATTTATTAGGTGCATATTATTGAAACGTATTATACAAGGAGCTTCAAAGAATGATCCAATACAACACTAAAATAGCAAATCAAAAACTCTGTAGATAAGCACAGCCCTTAGCGACCAACCTCCTCTTTTTTCATACCTTTAGATTTAAGTAGGCATTCTTATGTATTTTTGAGTAAGGTCAAGAGGAAGTTTGTTGGGCTCACTATTGAAAATGGAATTTAAGGGCTGGAGAGATGGCTTAGCGCTTGCCTGCAAAGCCAAAGGACCTTGGTTCAATTCCTCAGTACACATGTAAGCCAGATGCACAAGGTGGTGAATGCATCTGGAGTTTGTTTGTAGAGGCTGGAAGCCCTAGCGTGCCCATTCTCTCTCTCTCTCTCTCTCTCTCTCTCTGCCTCTTTCACTCTCTCAAATAAATAAATAAAAATAAAATATTTGAGAAAATGGAATTTCAGAAGTGTTGCTACCTCAGCTTTTCCTCAAAAAGCAGCATAGAAAGCCAGGCATGGTGGCGCACGCCTTTAATCCCAGCACTCAGGAGGCAGAGGTAGGAGGATCGCCAAGAGTTCGAAGCCACCCTGAGACTACATAGTGAATTCCAGGTCAGCCTGAGCCAGAGTGAGACCCTACCTCGAAAAACAAAAAAAAAAAAAAAAAAAAAAAAAAAGTTGCATTGAGATGATGATGAGACTCTTTGGGGTGCCTTATGCCAATCGATGTAGACAGCATCCTTCATGGAATTCCAGACGCTAAATGCAGTTCTTCTAAAAACATGTCATTTTAAAGCCACAGTGGAGAGAACATAGCATTTAGAGTTCCACTAACTGGAATGGAGTCTAGGATTGACACTTTCTACATGAATAAACGCTTAATCTCTTTGAACTTCTTTTTATCATTTAAAAATTTGAGATTAAAAAAATTATTGATCTAATTCATTTGTTGACATTTTCTAATGTAAATGATGTAATGATATAACAATACATATGAACTCATTTTTATAACTGGAAAGCTCTGTGTGATTACAATAATCAGCATTAATCCTAAAAATAATAAGCACCTTTTAAAATAAAGATTAAAAGAGCTTTGCTCGACATTGAGGATAAACAGAAGGTCAAAGCTATTTAAATATCTAAGTAAGAGTGTCAGTGCACACACATTATAGCATTTCAACAAATATTTTTCCTAGGGGAAGATTAAAGTCAGGAGAGGAAATGGAACGGCTTCAGTTGCTGTCATTGCATTCTTAGTATTTTACTTGGGAGAATGAACCTTGTCAAATGGAAAGACTGAAATGAATACATTTCTCAGCTGCTTAGCAGATATGTTTTCCAATATAAGCCAAACATTTCAACCAACCTCATTTCCATGTGAATATTTGCACTCCTGGATAGATGATGGGAACGTTAAGGGAAATGGGTTGATCTTGGCCATGGAATTATATGGCTTAGGTGTAAATTTATTCTTAATCTTCAACCATTATGTTTTAACATTCCTAGCTGAAATTTGGTTGAGCTATTGAATTGTTCAAAGGCCAATTTATGCCACAGCCCAAGAACCCCTACTGGGAGAAGCTTGAAATCCAAACCACAACCAAGTCCATCTATAGGGTTTTTCTCCATGAAGGTTACCACAGCATACTTAACATTGTTACAGACAAATTGCTACCATTACTGAGCCCAACAATTGTGTTTTGTGCTTTTGAATAGTTTGAGTAACTCTTTAGAAGCTCTACAGCTGGAAAGGAACTGCATACTGCATGTTGGTGGAACTACATTTATAGACTGGTGTCCTGTGCTCATGGCTTCCTGATCCAAACAATACCCCCACTGCCAGCTGTGCATCAGTCACACAGAGCTGGTCTGAGCCTGCACATCAGCCAAACTCTCCAAAGCTGGCCCACAACTCCCAATAGTTCTCTTCATTGTTTTGTATAATTAGAAGCAGAGTCATTTATACACTCCTGCTTTCGCTGCAAACAAATTTACAAGGCAACTGTCTCTTTCAATCTATAGTAGACCTAATGTAAACAGTAATGAGAAAGAGCATTCAGATTTATTACGTGGGTTCCTTAAAGATCAATATTTAAGAGGAATACATATTGCGCTAATTTAAACACGAAACATATCACAAAGCTATTTAAAGGAGAAATTTACAATGGCTAAAGACATTTTTATACTCTATTTCTATTTCCTGGGAATACCTTTTATCCAAGAGGAAATAAAAAAAGAGTTATAAGTTCAATGTTAATTAGCCTCATTTATAAACTTTCATCTAAACCTGTAACCTCAACAGAGAATATATTAAGCTAGTAAATGGAGAATTAATATCCCATTGAGAGAGACTCAAACAAGAAAATAAAGTTGACCCCACCCTATGCTATACAAGGCTTACAATTCAGGACAGATAACAGCATCGGATTCTGAAAAACCAAGCCACAACCTGCTGATCCCAAAGCAGTTATTTCACTTTTACTCTGCAGTTCCTGGACTCTGGAAGTTTAAATCATTCCCTCTCTTTATTTAGACCTCATCTTGGAGCTTTAAAATAGTATCCCGTTGACAAGAATCTGAGGTCCTTCAGACCTAATATCACGTCAAGCTGCCGGGCTGAGACCTTACATGCCAAGTCTCAGCCTACAATGAATTTTTATAAGTGAGTTATAAACCCCTCAAAAACAGGGCATATAATGGAAACGCTGACAGACTCTTAACTATCGAGTTTCTACTAGGTTCCTGTTTAATATACGGTATTTCTTCCCCTTGAAGATATTAATTTACCTTTTGAAATGTTCATTGCTAAGATTAAGCGTAGGTTTTTGAAATGTGTTCATAGGCAATTTATGCATGAGCAGAAACGCACTCTTCTCCAGATGTACAGAATACTAATTTGAAAATGATTTATAGGCCACACTATGCTGTACATTCCATTCCCTTCTGAAAAGTTAAGACAAGGTTTTCCTCTGACATAACACTAGGATCCTCTATAGATTGTAAATACAATGCATTAGCTGCAGTGGCTTAAATTCTTGAGACCTCAACTCAAAGATGTGTGTCAGACAGGCTAAGCTGCCAGGACCAAAGACATAATAGGAGGGTTCAGGAAGGCAGAACAGAGCATCAGCTCACATTCAAACAGATTCTTCCCTTCTGAAGGGAGTTTACGTTCTGTACAAATTGCATCTCTTGTAATATTAGAATACAAGAACTCAAAGAATTTTAGAAATCATATAGCCTAGATATGGTTGTTCCCCACTATCTGTGGGAGATTGGTTCTAGAACCTTCTATAGATATCAAAGTATTAAGATATTCACATTTCTTATTTAAAAATAGCATAGTATCTAATAATATCTAAATAGCTGTTATGTTTAGAAACTTGTGACAAGAAAAATATTTGCATAAATATGTAATACAGATTTCATATTTTTGATATCCATTTGGTTGAATCCATGAATGTACAACCACTAGATATGGAGGGCTGACTATATTGCAAAATAGATGGCAATGGGCTAAATTCAACCTCACGAAGTGAATAAAGCATAAAAACATAGCTTTAGATATCAACAGGAATAGCTGGAACAATTTGCCCCAACAGAGGAACTTCCATTTCTCTTAGAAAATGAGAAGAGATTTGGGGCAGTAAATCAATGAGAGACCACTTGCCCAGTATGAACAAGGCCCTGGATTCAATTGTTAGCACTACACACACACACACACACACACACACACACACACACACACACACACACGACATACAGACAAATTCAAAAATGGAAAAATCTAGCAACATTTAGCTTGCATTTTTCTACAGAAGTAACTGGACAAGGCAAAGGAGGAGTCGTTCGGCTTTTTGCTTTGTTCCACTTTTATTAAAGTTTTTTTTTTTTTTTTTTTTTTTTTGAGAGAGTGAGAGAGAGACAGAGAGAATGGATGTGCCAGGGCCTCCAGCCACTGAAAATGAACTCCAGACGCATGCACCCCCTTGTGCATCTGGCTGACGTGAGTCCTGGGGAATTGAACCAGGGTCCTTTGGTTTTGCAGGCAAATGCCTTAATCGCTAAGCCATCCCTCCAGCTCCCACTTTTCTTCTCTCACATCTTCATGTCACCCTCCTGTCTCCTTATGCATTGATATTTGCATATCCTACCCAGAGAATATGTTGCTCAGATATTGGACAGTTAGAAATGCAAGCTTGTACCCCATAGGGCTGGGGAGAATCCAGGGTAAATCTTGCGCACTTCCTCCACTCTATCAGCATATTTTTCTCCAAGACACTGCTCTAATTCCTTTGAGAGGAACAAAAGGATCCTAATGAAAAACAAATTGAAATTTCTTTCTGAAAATTAGTAAATATGATATGAAAGTATAAGAAAAACTTCTATTATCCCCCTTTTATATTATTATGGTCTTTTTTGAGGGGGGTTGTTTAAAGGTAGGGTCTCACTATAGCCCAGGCTGACCTGACACTTACTCTGTAGTCCCAGGCTGGCCTCTAACTCACAGTAATTCTCCTATCTCAGCCTCTTGAGTGCTGGGGTTAAAGGCATGTGCCACCATGCCAGGCTATTATGGTATTTTTTAATTTTTTGTTTATTTTTATTTATTTATTTGAGCGAGACAGACAAAGAGAGAGGGGGACATATCAGGTCCTCCAGCCCTTGCAAATGAACTCCAAATGCATGCACCACCTTGTGCATCTGACTTACTCTTACTAGGGTACTGGGGAATTGAGCGTTGAACTGGGATCCTTATGCTTCACAAGCAAGCACTTAATCGCTAAGCCATCTCTCCAACCCATTATGGTATTTTTAATACTTGGGAATATATTGGCATCTAAAACACAGGTTCCCTATCTTTGATTTCATTTAAGAAAAACCTCTCAAAACCCTAAAAAGTTATGAAACCTGGACCCCACCCCAGGCTTATGAAATTAGAATTTCTGAGTGGGAGATGCAGCCATGATTTGTGAAAGAACAAGTCTATAGATGACTCTAGTGAATGTATAGAGTTAACAATAATAACTGGTGGTTTATAATATGTCAATGGTAATTTTAAAATATAGTTTGGCTTATAAAATTAAATGCATATTTAAATAAATGTTTACCATAAAATCATCTTCAAGGCAATTTACAGCTATTTCTAGAGAAACAAAATGATGATATAGGGAAAAGAAATGACTTGAGTTATTTCTTTCCTAAACAAAGGAGTTAGAAGATTATCCATAGCTAATCACTGTGTGATGATGTGCTTTCATGCTGAGGAAGAAGGGCCTTCCTAAAATAGCTGACAAGTAAACAGTGAGGACATAAATGATTGGCCAGGCAGGTGGGAAGGTACAACATCTCTGAAGGATGACACAAGATGGATAAGCACTGCAGGTTAAGAATAGTTCTCAGGGTTTCCTGGAAAGGAATTCCATATCCTCAGGAAGAAGAAACTATCTCAGAATATCCCATCTGGTTCACAGAGGGCGGAAGTCACATTTACAGTAAGAGCTGACATTACCCAAAGAATCAGCTATAATTAAAACCCAGTAAAGTCACAAAAGTAGCAATCACTGATATAAGGAACTATTATTTAAAAGCATATATATTATATGGAAAGGGCATTAAAAATATTTTTAGACAACCTTTTCTTTACAACAAAGTTTCCCAGATATAAAATCCTAATTTTCTTAAACAAACATACCCCCCAAATTACATAAATTCATATGCGCACAAGTAAATGAGCATTGTATTTATTTGATAGGTAGGTACATAGATGTACATAAGAAGGTACGTAGGTAGGTAATTGATTGATAAGTAATAGAAATATAAACTGACAGAAATACAGATAGATGTTAGATTGCTTTACTTCTGGGAAGTTTTCTAATGTAGATACTGGTGACTTTTCACAACATTCTCACACTTATGAACATTACAAAAGATTCAGGCACTAATTCATGTCTTCTGTTAGGTTCTATCACACAGAATTTTTACTGTATATCAGCAGCCAGTTAAAAATTTAGGGGCAACTCTTATACCACAGCTATCATCTCATCAAGCTAAAAAGGTGCAAGGAAATAGAAATGCACAGGTTTTCAGATCTCAGATGTGAGCCTTCATAGCAAGCCAGGCACTGAGTAGAAACCTTACCTATGTTAAGCATTATAATTTAATGAAAAGAAAATTATGACTTTATGTTTTCACAGATAAGGAAAACTCAATGAGAATAAGGACTCTGCCTGAGTACCTGTGTATAGCAAGTCTAGGACTGAGATCTAGTCCTATTGCAAAGGCCTTGACCTTTCTATTATAACCTAGTCTTTTAGGTCTTTACCAAAGGATTGGGTACAGCTACTGAAATTTTCAGTGCAGCCCATATGAAATACCCTTACTACAATTATACACTTTTTAAGCAAGAGCTCATAAGAGCCTCTGTTTATGATTCAATAAGTCCATTGCTAGGCAAGGAAATATACAGTGTAATTTAGATAATAAATAACATCAGTATAATAGTATTATTATAGATATCACAAATTAGTGATGGTAACCATCAAAACATATGCAGATAGATAGATGATAGAGATGTGTAGATATTTTATTTAAATTTTCTAATATATTAATGTATCAAAAGATCCAAATAAATGTGAAGAGCATAAAGATATTATTGATGATTTCATAAAAATAATGTACACAATATAATTTATTTATATATGTGAATAATATTTTGGTGGACATGAAACAGTAAAACTGGAGTTCTCAAAGTCAACAAAAGGGTGGGAAATTGTAAATGTAATAGAAAAGTGCCTTTGAGCTAAGGAAGCAAATCAGGAGAAAATGATCCTCTAGCCCGGGATGACCTAGAATTCACTCTGTAGTCTCAGGATGGCCTCGAACTCACGGTGATCCTCCTACCCCTGCCTCCCCAGTGCTGGGATTAAAGGTGTGCACCACCACACCCAGTTCTCTGTTCACTTTAAATGAGTATGTCAGCAACTTCAGATGAATGCTTGTGGACAGGTCGCTAGCACCTCTCTAGAGACATAGAGCAGTTCCATCTCCCCCAGAGCTCCTTCACATCTTCTCAATTTCCCCTTCCCCACACTCCACTCTGCAATTGCTAATCAATATGGATTAGTTTTCCTAATTAATAGGGACCATTCTCATCCTAGAACTTCAGATCAGTGGAATGAGAGAGTGTGTGCTTTTGTGCCCAGTTTCTTTAAGCTGACCCATGGTCTAAGAGTTTATCCACTGAATATCATCTGTGAGTAGCCCATTCATTCCTGCTCCCTTTCTGAGCAGTGTTCCGGTTTACGAAAATGCCAGGCCTGGTTATTCATTGATTTTATTTTGTTTTGTTTTGTTTGTTTGTTTTTCGAGGCAGGGTCTGACTCTGGCCCAGGCTGACCTGGAATTCACTCTGTATTCACAGGGTGGCCTTGAACTCATGGCCATCCTCCTACCCCTGCCTCCCAAGTGCTGGGATTAAAGGCACACACCACCATGCCTTGAATTTTTTTTTTTTTTTTTTTTTTTTTGGTTTTGCAAGGTAGGGTCTCACTCTGGTCCAGGCTGACCTGGAATTAACTATGTAGTCTCAAGGTGGCCTTGAACTCTCAGTGATCCTCCTACCCCTGCCTCCCAAGTGCTGGGATTAAAAGCGTGCGCCACCATGCCCGGCCTTACTCATTGAATTTTTAATGGATATGTGGGTACTTTCAGTTTTCTGATATGCTTAACATATTCTACAGATGTTTGGGTGACCATTTTTGTTTTTGTTTTTCTTCAGTAGCAAAGAGTGAATAACTACGCTATACAGTAAGAAGCTGCTAAAGTGTTTGCCAAAATGATAGCAAAACCTCACACTTTTGTCAATGAAGAATAAGAAGGATAATCTCTCTCTTGAGGACCTACAAAAAGCATCTTGGAGACAGTATCATTGAAAGGTCAGGATGACACCTGACAACACATGATTAAAACCTATGCAGCTACAGATCAACCATCCCAATTATGCCAGAGCAATGCCCTTGATGCCTCAATATCCAAGCTGACTTTCTCGTGGACTTGCATGGCATCACACTCTTGACTGTCCTCCTCCTTCAGGTTCCCATCCTATCCCCACTTGAGTTGTTCCTCCTCTAGATATTATAGCTCTAAGCAATCTTTCTTTCTCTGTTTTCCTTCTTAAGGTGCTACATCTAGTTCAGGGATCATCAATGACACTTATATTCATATCTTTAGTCTTGACTTTATTTGTTGAGTTTTAGGTACTGCCAGGACATCTACACTTGAAGTTTGATAATTATCTTAAATTTAATGTCCTCATTATGCATCCCTTAAAGTCCCTTTCTTCCTATCTACTCGTAACCAACAGTCTCTTTTCTTAGTCGCGTTCCTCCTGTCATCCTCTTTCCAAGCCAAACACTTAAGGATGGTTCTTGAGCCTATTTTTTCCATCCTCACAAAGATGCAATTAGAGTTTTTTGTCTCGAATATACATAGAAAGTATCCACCATCCTCCCTCCATACTTCCAGCAGACTCCTTGCTCTGAGTGTCATTTATCACACAGTATTAATGGCATTACGGTTTGAACCACTGATGCTCCCCATTGTACTCAGGTAGTATTTATACAACATAAACCAGATGATCACATCCTCCCATTACAGTGCTTCTGTGATAGTGTCCTTCCACTGTAGCCACAGTAAAATTTCAAATTAAGTAAAATACATGAACTCACTGTACCATGTCACTACTGCAGTCCACGTCTGCAGTGCAGGGATTGCAGCTATCTACACCGTCAATGAATAAAAGCAACAAGGGGGTCAGTAATGCGCACTAAACCACTTGTAAGGGGCCAGGCTGAACAAGTCACAACTTAAAACTGCCTTTCAAATAAAAGTAGCATGGAAGCCGGGCGTGGTGGCTCACGCCTTTAATCCCAGCACTTGGGAGGCAGAGGTAGGAGGCCAACCTGAGACTACATAGGGGGTTCCAGGTCAGCCTGAGCTAGAGTGAGACCCTACCTCAAAAAAACAACAAAAAAAAAAATAAACAATAAAAGTACTATGGAGGTATTACAACACAGGCCTCCACTTTGTGACCACCATACCAACACTTCTAGCCTCCACATATCCCAGTCATCCTCCTGTTCTTCTCCCCCATTGCCTGTTATGCTCTGGGCTTCTTTAATGTTCCCCAACTATGACAAGTTCCTTGCCTCAGGGCCTTTGTACCTGTTACTGCCTCTGCTTGGAATGCTCTCCTTGCTGAATTTCATATGATCCGTTCCTTCGATCTCTCAGGATTCAATGAAATGTCCACTTTTCAGAGTGCTTTACCTCTCTTCTTTCCATCTCTTCATCCCAGTTTTGGCAGTCCTCACCCCACGTCCCAGATAAGGTCACACCACCCTGTTTGCTTCCTTTTTATCCATTTCCCGCTATTTAGAATTTGCTTACTTATAAACAGAACATCAGTTTTCACTACAGAAATGGGATTCCTATGAGGATATCAACATTGATCCCATTTATACTTGACCTGCAGGTTTTAGGCCCATTGTAATTGCTAAATGAAATATCTTTTGAATAATGAGCCATTATAATAGAAAAAGCAAGAAATTTGCCTGTGAAAAGTAAAGTAAAGTGAGGGGTTTATTTCAAATGTAAATATTCTGGAAGAGAAGTGTAGTCAGGAAATTAGAGAGGTTAGTAAAATTCTTCCCTGCATGGCTTTAAATTTTTTTTCCTTATCTTTTCTTTTAAAAGAAACATTTATCTCGTGTGAAATGATCTTTTTGCTTCATTTTATTCATTTTCATTTTTAGCCTGTTGTGAGAGTTATGTCAGCTGGTAACTGAAATCATTCAAAACAGAGTAGCATAAACCGGTTTCAAAAATCATCAGAGAAAAAAAAATATGATGTTTGGGGAGGGACGGTTTTAGGTAATTCTTTTTAAACTGCCCCAACTTGATGAATTTTTTTTTTTTACTAATGATACCAAATTTTTGCCCAGAGAAAGGATTTTATTTGAAAATGGGTTCCAAGACTGCACCAGAAGTCTCCGTTTATTTTACCAACCAGGACCCCAACTTAAGAAGTAAATATTTCTTGCTTCCACAGCCGAAAAGTTATATATTTTCTGAAATAATTCTTGTGATGGAGGAAGAAAAGTGACTTGCCCTTATTTATCTTGTTGAGGAGTACATGGATTCTAATTCTATTGTCCTTGAAGTGACTAGGAACAAAGAATTGGGAAAACACTTGTCTGAGTCATCTGGGGCAGCTCATGCTGAGGGATTTCTGCATATCTACAACTACTCTTTCAATTGCTAAAACATTTTGGTCAAAAAAAACTATGTGATGGTGCATTTGGGAGGCCCCAGGGATAGGAAGATACCTGTGAGTTCAAGGCCATCCTGAGATAAGACTACATAGTGAATTCCAAGTCAGCCTGAGCTAGTGAGATGCTAACTTGAAAAACAAAAACAAATAAACAAAAAAAGACAATGTGTCATTATAAAAGTGAACATTTAAAACAGGACTCAGCTTGGTATTCTAGCAATAAAGACCTAACCTGCACAGGGCAAATGCCCAATACAAATTTGTCTTGTTTAATTTAATTACACAATCATGTCTTTAATATACATAATATAAAAGAAACATTTTTGGAGGGTTTGTGGGGTTTTTTTTGTTATTGTTGTTTGTTTGTTTGTTTTAAGGTAGGGTCTCAGTCTAGCCCAGGCTGACCTGGAATTCACTCTGTAGTCTCAGGATGGCCTCGAACACATGGCGATCCTCCTACATCTGCTTCCTGAGTGCTGGAATGAAAGGCATGCACAGCCACGCCTGGCATTTTTCTTTTTCATTGAAGCAAGGTCTCATTGTAGCCCAGCCTTGCCTCAAACTCATGTTAATCCTTCTAACTCAGCTTCCCCAAGTGCTATAATTAGAGACATGAGATACCATGTCTGGTTTAACATTTTGTTTTCACCCACAAAACAAAAAAAGGAATGGAATGAATCATAAACCACATTTCTTCTTAAATTTTAAAAAATAAAACAAACTCAGTTTTTATTCATTTATAATTTCAGAAGCTCTTGGTTAGATATCAATAGGGAAAATGTTTGTTGTCTGGTTTTTTTGCCCTCGTATTTTAAGCTTGTATCCTAATAAATCCTATAGGGTAAGTAGTTCAAAACAAATTGTAGCAATAGTGTAGTTGATTATTCTAAAAACATTTATCTTTTTATAGATTTTTACACTTGATCTTAGCCAAAAGGCTGAGAAAAATATTTTATAGATTTTTAGTAAATGTATTTTCCTTAATTAGAGTAACTGAAACAATTATCATTTTATAGGGTAGCAGAACTTTCCACAATTAGAATACATATCTGAAAGTTTACAGGGGAAAATATTCCTTTTATGTGCATAATTTATTTGTTGACTATATATATACATATATATATATGATATATTTTGCTCATAATCACCTCCCATGACATTTTGTCCCTGTCCTCTCCACTGAACCTCTTCTTCCCAATTGGTCCCATTCTACTTTTCCTTCTTTCTTCCTTCCTTTCTTTCTTTCTTTCTTTCTTTCTTTCTTTCTTTCTTTTCTTTTCTTTTTTTTTTTGTTTTTTTGAGGTAGGGTTTCGTTCTAACCCAGGCTGACCTGGAATTCACTATGTATTCTCAGGGTGGCCTCGAACTCACCGTGATCCTCCTACCTCTGCCTCCCCAATGCTGGGATTAAAGGCGTACACCACCACACCTGGCTCCCATTCTATTTTGATGTTTTTAAAAATATCCTATGTGAACATATGTTAAATGTCTATGTGGAATATTCCTTCTAAAGAAACAGAGCAAGATAAGGATGGAGAAAATGTGCAGGCTTTTCTCACAGCACGTTAAAAACACAATGGTAGTCTTTAGACTATCAGTATCGATTAATAAAAGTAGCCACACTTGTTTAAGTTTACATTATATTCCAGTCCAATCATTTCTTGCACAATATTCCTCAGATCCCGCTCTTAACATGAAAGAAGTCTTATAACGTAATTCCAGGAGACACATTCTATTCTTTTTCCTCCTCCTCCTCTTTCCTTTTTTTTTTTTTTTCAAAAAGCAGACTTTCTTCTAAAGAAGCAATTTTCATGGTGTGTAAAAACGACCTTGGACAAAAACATGGAACACAAAGATTAATCACTTCTGGTGAATTTAAACATGAATCCGTGGAAATCCTCCTTTTCTGAAATCCTCCATTTCTTTCAAAACACTGTGGTAATGAATTGCTGTGAGTTTTTGCCGTAACCTATGTCCTTACTCACTGGGAACAATTGTTATCTGGCACCTATTCAGGACGGTTACATACACTTGTTGAAACAGGAGCGAGCCCAGTTCCTTCCTAAAAGTTGTTTAGTAAAGTTATGCTCATTGACAGTTTTCCTTTTACTCTCACTGTTAAAATTCTTCATTAAACTTGCTTGAAAATGGAATGGGATTCCTTTCCTGATGTGGCAAACTTTACCCTATCCCCTCCCCAGGGCCGTTTGAGTGTAACAGAACAATGGATTTCTTTGCCCCCTAGAGTAAGAGCCCTGTGACTAATGCACTTTCTCTCCTACAGAAGGCCTAATATTGTTAATTTACAAAATCAATTCAAGGGAAACCACTTTGAAGGCAAACGAGGGTCATGCACACAGATCACTCTAGAAATTATGTGCTAGGGTCCTCGGCTGGCATTCTGCCTCGGCTGGCATTTACCAGTTTTCACTCTTCCAGGCAATTTGGCTCTTGATTTCAAACAAATGCATCCTGAAGGCCTAATGCCAGGAATAGTTTGATATGATTTATGCTCCATATTTTCTCACAACCCAGAAAATTTCAGACCTAAAAGACATATTTTTTCATTATTTAGCATTTGCTGCGAGTTGTATGTGAGCCAAAGTTATTTTAGTGTCAACCTTAATTTTTCTGTTCCTGTGAGTAGAGTCAACTCAGAAGTGTTTCCACCTCTTGTTTGTTGCACAATGAGAAAGTTTGCTGGCCTCTGTCCCTGATTCCAAGTCTTACCTGCCAAATGGAAGGATGGTGAAAATGCCCACTTGGGATGCTGGCAAGGTGATCACCATCTATACTACTATGTTTTCACGTGATTTAGTATGTTAACCAAACTTATAGCAATCATCCTTGACTTATACATGGCTTATAGGATAGAAATACACTGTCATTCTCAGGTGTTAAGGTGCAGGCACAGAAGCATAAAAGCAATAGTTGTGTCATTCCCACATCTCTGGAATGTCATCTGCTCACTGGCCACGAGGTTACCAGGTCGTGAGACCCTGTGGCTTCTCTCTAGATTCTTACATCTATATTCTTGCTACTTCAAAAGCACAAGGTAAAAATGTACTATCCATTTAACCTGTTTTTTAAAAATGTTTATTATAAAGCAGGGCGTGGTGACGCACGCCTTTAATCCCAGCACTCCAGAGGCAGAGGTAGGAGGATCACTGTGAGTTCAAGGCCACCCTGAGACTACACAGTTACTTCCAGGTTAGCCTGAGCCAGAGTGACACCCTACCTCGAAAAACCAAAAAATTAAAAATAAAAAATAAAATAAAAATGTATAATTTATAAAGATAAAATATGGTTAATTTTATATGTCTCAGCCTAGCACATTCATACAATATGGAGTTTTAAAATAGTACTCATGAAAAATGCTTTTTAATACTGGAGAAAGTTTGACTGAAATTTCATGGTACATTGCTAAATAAGAAAAAGAGTTTATAAAACTATGTTAATTATTAAATTATGAAAATATAATTTTAATTTTGTAGGAGATATATCCACATGTCAGTAAGACTAACATATTTAAAATATATTAACATGTATTTTATTGTGGGCCTATAAAATGCATTGATCTGCATGAAAATATACATTAAATAAATTGTCCCACAATTTAAATCCTAAAAAATAAATTTCTGCCACTAGGTAGTTTAGTCTCTATCAGTTATACAAATGCATAGGTATTTTGCCATGTAGAAAAATTGATTTAACATCACATTTTCAAAAGTTTGACCTTGCTGGGCATGGTGGTACACACCTTTAATCCCTGGTGGAGGTAGGAGGATCATTATGAGTTCAAAGCCAGTCTGAGAATACATAGTGAATTCCAGGTCAGCCTGAGCTATAGTGAGACCCTACCTCGAAAAGAAAGAAAGAAAGAAAGAAAGAAAGAAAGAAAGAAAGAAAGAAAGAAAGAAAGAAAGGAAGGAAGGAAGAAAGAGAGGGAAAGTTGATCTTGACTTTCTTCAAGATAAGACAATAGAGAATGTGCAATACATATATACAGAACCACACACTTATGACAAAACAATGTGTATCTACTTAACCCTCTATTCACTTCTATTTGACTTCCAGAAGCTTCTTTCTTTCTTTCTTTCTTTCTTTCTTTCTTTCTTTCTTTCTTTCTTTCTTTCTTTCTTTCTTTTTTTGCTTGTTTTTCAAGGTAGGGTCTCACTTCTAGCCCAGGCTGACCTGGAATTCACTTTTAGTCTCAGGGTTGCCTCGAACTCACAGCGATCCTCCCACCTCTGCCTCCCAAGTGCTGGGATTAGAGGCATGCGCCACCACACCCAGCCATAAATTTCTCACTTCTTATTTACATGAGTGAGCTACAGATAGATTTGGGCTTACTTCTTGAAGACTTATTTTAGCTTTTTTATAAAACTTTTTTGACAGTGCAAGAAAACACACATGGAGATGGAAGATTCTGAGGCAACATTACATATTGGGTGTGACATAAAGTAGAAGATTGTCCTTAAAGACAGTTCCGCTGGCGGGGAATCCCAGCACTCCAGGAGGCGGAGGTAGAAGGATTACTGTGACCTTGAGGCCACCCTGAGACTCCATAGTGAATTCCACGTCAGCCAGAGCTAGAGTGAGACCCTACCTTGAAAAAAAAAAAGTACTGCTGGGATCCAAATGGATAACGAAATGAGCAAAATCTTCAGTATCTCCATAAAGTGACCACAACTAACATAATCATGCCAAAACTTAAATAAATATTTAAAATAAATACATTTTCTATGATCTAAAATTTATAAACAATACCAATATAGGTTAATTTATCTTACCCACAAACATGATAGGCATTTATAGCATGGTCAAGGTACTGACAACAATTTCATTATATATCATAAATTCTTCGTCCTTCTAATTCAATATTATTCTTTTGATGACTTTATAGTGAAAATAAAGCTCCTAACTAATAATTTGAGCACTTTGAATCAAGCTGAAATTTTAGTAATATTGCTCATAAACTGAGCAACCATACATATTATACAGTGTGCACCGTTGGAAGCCAGAGAAGAATATGCCATATCCCCTCCATTGCTTATCTGCCTGTTTTCCTTGAGATAAAGCCATTGATTCGGGAGCTTGCAGTTTTTGCAGAGCCCCAGTAATTCTCTGACCGTTGAGCCCCTTTGGGACTGGGGTTACAGACCTGGTGTGTGCCCCATGCCCAGCTGCTTACATGTGTGTTAGGGAACTGGATTCAAGTGATCTCAGACCCCTTCATGCCCTCGTGTTTGTGTAAGAGGTACACTTAACCATGGAAACATACATACATCCTCTCTCCAGCCCTGTATTTTTATTTCAGAGAAAAGTGAAGTCTTACTGTGTGTTCTTACAATAAATTATGGTTTAAATTAAAACTATGAGCTGGGCGTGGTGGCGCACGCCTTTAATCCCAGCACTCCGGAGGCAGAGGTAGGAGGATCGCTGTGAGTTTGAGGCCACCCTGAGAATACAGAGTGAATTCCAGGTCAGCCTGGAACAGAGTAAAACCCTACCTCGAAAAACCAAAAAAGAAAAAAAAAAATTAAATTAAAACTATGTATTAGGAAAAGTCACAGAAAAATTAATTTAAACAAAACTGTATGATAATTTGTGAAACTCTGGAAAAAAGTGATCCTTGTAAGATGAAGTCCTCAGTAGGGATGACAAGGCAAGACAGCTATGGAATTTACAATAGGACTTTGTAATCTTTAGAGGAAGGAGGTCACACAAATCAGGTGTGCACACCAAAACCCCTAGTGACTTCCCAATGCCATGGAAAGTTCCCACAGGCCCATGATCCCAGCAAAGCCACAACTTGGGTGGGAAATTTATAAGCAAAAACAGGAAGTGATGCCAGGGATCACAAAAGGACATTTCCCTTTTGAATGAAATCTGAATTTTAAAGCCCTGGGAGTGCTATGCATCCACAGTGAGGCAGGGGGAGGCAGAGTCTCTCGCAGATAAAGCCCATAACCTGTCGTCCTCAAAGCGTGGGTAATACCATGTCCAAGGAAACAAACGTATTTTCTTGTGCTTAAATATGATATAGATACCTTCCACACATGGAGCTGCACATTGAAGCTCCCTTCTCTTGACTTATTCCAAGCTCCTTGGTATGCGCTACCTGTCAGTCCAACATACTGGAAACCTGGTCTGGTTGAGGCCTTATTGTATAATTATAAAATTGGTGCATTATCCTCTCTTTGCTATAAATTCAAATACTGAAGTGTCACAAAATCTGAAGTTCATGGTATTTACTTAGCTTGCTTTACCTCCAATGGAATATCAACCTATCTCAGGTCTTCAAAATAAACCTTGCGCAATCACCACCCCAGGTTAAGAGGGGAATTTGTAGTTAACTTTTGCCTTGATGAAAGAACTGTGCTTCAAATGTAATTAAAAAATAAAATTTGTTTGCTTCTTTTTTCAAAACTCACCTTTTCTTGGAAGTTTTCACCTAGAATTACTACCTATTCCTCCTATCTGCTTATATATTTATTCCTTTTTATTGCATTTTTGTTTTCTTCCTAACCTCATTTCAATATGCTGAGCTACATATTGTTCTTATTTATTTTCTACTCTCTCCAGAAGAAGATCAAGTACAAGAGGGCAGAAAAAATTCTATTTAATTGACTAAAATAGTGTCTGGCCCATGGCTGGGGCTTAAAAAAAAAACTATTTGCTATGAATGAATCAGTCAAGAAAGTTAAAAAGGGAAATTATGGAAAGATACAATATGGAATAATTTTAATGATGTACAGTCTATGGCCAGGCTCTTTGTATTCACAATCCATTTCTGCCTTCATTAGTTGCAAAACCCATTGAAATTGATATACTTATACTCTTCCAATTTTTGATTTGTAAAATAAGGAAATACTACATCTATGTCATAGTGTAGAGAGCATTAATTAAAATAACCCTTGTACAGAGTTTAGTGCTACTTCTGAAACTGTGTATAGTAAAAGACAACTAACATTGCTATTACCATCATCATTACCATAAACATATTCTTATAATTTTTGAAGGTAGTATAGTGACTTTAAATCACTTAAGTATATAATATTTTGAAGTAATTTCACAAATTATTCCAGTTTCTTTTTACATACTTTGCTTGGCTACACAAACAATGACCTCATCACCCCAGGAGAATTGCTTCCTCCCTCTCAAGTTTTGTTGTGCGAGTGTGTAAGTTCCATGACCACTCTGGTCTGTTTGTTGACTTTGGGTAGGTTGGGCTTCTGGTTTTCTGTTCTACCTACTTGAAGACTCAGCTTTGTGGGCTATAAAGAAATGTTTCAGAGAGGGCAGCAGCAGCCCCTGAAAGTCACTCTGGTCTGCTTTTGAATGAGTCAGATACCTTTGACTGTTACAGTTTATAAACTTTAACTGACTTGCCCTTTAAGGGAAGAGCAGACAGAAGCAGTGATATAGGAATCATCACTCACATTTCGTGCTTTTATTAATTCATTACCCATGCAGGCATTTCATTCATCCCCTTATCCATTGTTATGTTCTACATTTTAACGTTAGACAAAAAAAGTCCATCACCGAGAGCTTGGTCTCATAAATGCAACACCAGTGACCAGCAAATTAGTGCCCAGGATGAAGTCTAGTCCATTATTGATTTCTGCCAACCCCTTAGCCTTATCTTATAGTTTCTGGAAGTTGTGCTGTCCCTGTTTAAATTGGGATGGGTTAAAACTTCATTTCCTGAGACCATCTGCCACGTTGTAAGTGTTCAGTGGCCACGTGGGGCTACAAGCAACACAACTGGACATCACAGAGAACATTCCCTCATCACTGAAGGTCCTATGAGGTAGCTCCATGCACCACAAACTATTGATGAATATACAAGTAAGGGAAAAGTTTTTGTAGTGTATCATTATGTGATATAAGCCAGCTTAATAGAGCAAACTTAACTGAAAAAGCAAGCAATGATCATTAGCAGTGACTCTGAATTAGTTTAAAGGTAGCTATGGTCTTGAAATTAATTCCAAACACTGGCTGTCCTCAGTGCCTTGTTACAGTGTCTTACTCCTGCCATTAGACAACAGTGAACCCCACATATGGTGCCCTGACTGGTCACATGATTCTTTAATATCCACACGATGGCACTAAAATGGCCTATTAGATTTACAGTGTCATTAACCTTCCAAAATAAAATGAGAGACTGCTCTCTGGCAGGGGGAAAAAAAAAGTGTGACTGCTGTTGGGTTTTGGGTAACCAGTCTGTGAGGAAATGCTGACAGGGGTCAGTGTGACATCATCTTTCATTCGGCCCCAAAGCTGTCAGGCCCTCCCCAGATGTCTGAGACGCAGATATAAATTTTCATTATCCAGCAGCAAAGGGCCAGAGGTACACCAAATGAATTTTTTACCAATCAAATTATAGCTCATTGCCAGATTAAGTGTAAACACTAATTTTGTGAAGTTTTCTTCTGGTCATTTATCTCCAACTCCATAAAGTAACCTTGCTGAAGCTGAAAAGATTTCTAAATCAAATTATAGTTTTTATAATCTTGTTGTGGACACTACAAAATTGAATAAAAAGAAATTCCATTAATAATGAACTGTGCCTTCTTCTCTAGAACAATTAGATTTTTTTTAAATTTTTTTAAAGAAAATGCAAAGCCAGGATAAAGAGGAAAGAATCAAAGAAGACATGACTTCACCGCTCTGGGCATCAGTTTCTCCATCTATACAATGGTGAGGTAGATATGGCAATCAATAAATCTGTGTTATAAAAATCATTTATAAATAATCTATGCCTCTATATTGGCAAATTTAATGTCCGTAATCCTATGTGTTTTATGTGATTTGAGGGGGTAAAAGTAACTATGAATTAAAAAATCAGATAGGGTTGTATCAATTCAATTCATTGCTTAAAAACTAGAACTCATTTTTCTGTAGAAATAATATAACAATGGTATATATTGTTATAGTTATACTTCAATGCTGCCATGTGATACACTGTATGTTAACAGTATTCAATTATGGATAATAGCAGTGCTATAGTTTCCAACCAGTTGATTCAACAATTTACACAGGAAAAAAAGTACATACTTTACTCTGGGTGTCCGGAACTCTATGTCTTCTGATTCAGACTTTGAGGCCCCTATATCTTTATTTCACAGTGACTCTCATGGCCTAAAATAGAAACTGTAGCAGGTTCTCAGCCTGGCCACTAACAGAAAACATAGATGAGTTGTCAGGCGTTGCAGGTAAGGGTTTTTGGGAAGATACTGAAGATACTTGGGAATGTCTACCATGTTTAAGACCCAGAAATTCTTCTCAACAAAAGAAAAGGCAGTGGCTCTAGACTTTTTTTTTCTGAGCTTCAGGAAGCAATATTTTACCATTATACCCTAGAATCCTTTCTATGTCCCAATCAGACTCTTTTTAAAGTACATATTTTATTGAAAAAGACAAAACCACTAAGGTGCAAGGAACATGGACAGGCTCTATTTCAGAGAAAATCTAAGGCTCAGCCCTGACTGGGGACTTTTCATCTCAGATTCGGTCTGATTTTTATCTTAAGGAGATGGTGAAAGCTTATCTGAAAGGGTACCAAGGAAAATAATCTGAGAGGAGATGGAGACTGACTGTCAGTTCATGCAAGGATCAACTCCATTCTTCCTTCTGTCTGCTCCTACCATCAGGACAGTTCTCTAAAGCTGTGTTCCATACTCACAAGAGGTGTTTATGGAAAAACAAAACTGGATAGTGGGAGAGCATGTGAGTACAAGGTGAGTGGGTGGAAACTCAACACAGTAGCAAGGAGTCAGGTCCAACTTCTGTGGCCATCCAAGGATGAAAATCCAAGTGACTTTTTTCTGTGGCCAAATGGCATGAGGGAGATGGGGTTCTGATGTTCTCAAAACCGACACCCAATAAATCTCACAGGTCATGCCATCCATTGGTAGAAAGGCACAGCTCTAATCTGAGTCAATTTTTTTAAGTAGAAAAATCCTATGCCTCATTCTATCCCAGTATACTTCATAGTAATAAATAAATAATTAAATAAATATAAATAAATAGATAAAAATAAAGACAAGACCAAGGGATAAACTAAGTCTTACAAACACCAAAATAGTCTATTGTTTATTTTGTGTCTTAATTTTAGAATAGTTGGGCAAGCATTAAAATACGTGAAGTTTGCTGTCATCCACGAACTTGTTTAAGGCAAGTGGGTCTGTAGACAATTAAGAAACCTTCCAAAACCCCATGTGCGGCAGGCGCATCCAGCACTTCCCAACACTGCACCAATCTGTTTGAGCAGAACATACATAGAGGGCACAAATTAGATTTCCCTTAAAACCACAAGATTAAACAATAAGGGGAATGTTCTTGGCAAAATGCACATATATGTTTTCCATCCACCAAGATTAGAAAGAATAAAAAGTCCATGTAGTCTATTGAATTAATTGGTCAGGTTTTCTCTTCTTTAAATGTGAATTTAACATAAAAGAGTATGGTTTTCAGGTAAATTCAAACAGATATTCATGAGCCCATTGAAATTACTGATTTAGAAGGCTCTGAAGTGATTTTTAAAGAGAAATACTATCACTGCATCAATTGCGAATTTTATTGTAGTATGCATTCAATTATATGATACTGAGAATATAGAAATTAACTAGGCATGCTGATTCATACTTGTAATCCCAGAACTTGGGAAGTAGAAGATCAAAAGTTCAGGTCATCCTTGGCTACATAGTCTGGGGCCAGCCTAGACTGCATGAGACCTTGTCCCATGTAATATATATAAAATAGGAATACGGAAAATATACCCTAAATATAAATGGAAAGAAGTTTATATACAATACTACCTATTTATATATTTATATACAATACTACTCTAGATACATATGCGAGATATTACATATGAATACATACATGTATGTATATGATATATATATATATGTGTGTATATATATATATATATAAATTTTAAAATATCCAAAATATAATTGTAAACCAACTTCAATTTCATGCACATTATCCCCTAGAATAAGTTATGAACTGATGTTGCTTAAGTAGGAATTTTGCTCCCTGCTAATATAGACATACACACCTGCACTAAGCCCTCTCCAAATCAAGGGGTATAGCTTGAGTCGAGGTTGCTCAGAGGAGTCAGGGTAACTGCTTCCATTGTTTGAAACACCTAAGAGACAGAACTCTGTCTTTTCAAGGTTGCAGAGCAGTCTTAGCTGGATCTTCTTCCAAACACTTCTTAGCACCCAATAACACATATCTCAGGTGGCCACATTCTACTTTCTGGCCTTGAAAATGGAATTAAAATACTACAGGGATAATCCTTAGAACTGTTCTTGCATTTCTGGCAAGGAAAACAATAGCCTACAAATAGATGGCTTCCAAAAAATCTGTAAAGTAGAAAAAGGGAAATTATCAAAATAATAATAATAAACTATTGGTGCTGAAATGTGACTCTTCATAGTCTGTTTTCACCTATTCAACAACTCAACAATCAATTTCTGAGCACACACTGCACCTATAGATGGCCAAGTGTCTTTCTCATCTCCCTGCCTCTGCTCCATACTTCTTTTTAAATCCTGCTAAAGGAAATAAAGTGAATAACTATTATGAGCAACCATGAACCCATTAAACGTAAGCTTGAGACTGGCTCTTACTGCTCATTACCACTATTATATGCAGAGAAAAATATAAAGGGAGGCTGAGGAGATGGCTCAGCAGTTAAAGGCACATGCTTGAAAAGCCTGCTTGCCCAGGTTCTATTCCCCAGTACCCACATCAAGCCAGAGACAAAACAGGGCCCGTGTATCTGGAGTTTGCAGTGAAAAGAGGCCATGGAACATCCATTTTCAGTTTCTCCTCTCTCTCTCTCTCTCTTTCTCTCTCTCTCTTTCTCGCCCCCCCAAATGTAAAAAAGAATAAAAAGTAAAGCACAGCCCAAGTTTCCATAAAAACTATTAAACTATTGTCACTCAGAGTACAAATACTGTAAAGATCCTATAAAGTTGGCTAGAAAGATGGCTTAGCAGTTAAGGCTCTTGCCTGCAAAGCCTAAGGACCCATGTTCGACTCTCCAGATCTCAAGCAAGCAGGATGCACAAAGGTGAGGCAAGCACAAGGTCACACATGCCCACTAGGTGGCGCAAGTAGCTGGAGTTATATTGCAGTGGCTGAGGCCCTGGCATACCAATTCTCTCTCTCTCTCTCTCTCTCTCTCTCTCTCTAAACAAAAATAAAAAGTAATTTAAAAAATTGAAAATAAATTTTAAAAGATTCTATAGAGTTGAATGAGGGAATTTGGAAGGTGTGCCTATGAATTATTCCATCTACTTAAATTTCATTAAGTACATCATTTCATATAACTTAAAATACACATTTTCTGTAACTTCTCATTGTCTCTCTGTCTGGAACTAATAATATTTATCAAACATCTACTATGGATAAGGAGGTCACTGTTTTCTCTTCATTTATTTTTATGTGGGAAAATAAAGGGGACATGAAATTTATGTAATTTAGCCAAAGTTATATTAAAAATATGGGTTATAACAGACACAGCTACATTTATTTTCTCTTTGGATGTCCATGTAAACTGTGAATGTTTTCTCTGTGTTCAAGAGATTATAAATCAATGGTCACTATGGAAAGAAGTTCTCCGGGGTTCACATTGAGAGATCTTAATGTGCTTTTCAAGTGCAAGGAATTTGACTGACTTGTATCTTGGAATCGTACTGAGAGCACTTCTATTTCCTCCCTTTAATCAAAGTTTTGCTTTGTTGTATATATGGCAATAGGTGGGGGAAATCCAGAAGTGGCTGGAGTTGACGCAATATGTTTAGAGGTTATGAAGAGAAACGGTCCCCATTTAAGGGGGCTCCAACCTCTTTGTCTTCAGTTTGCCCACAGTGGAATCTGAGGAAAGTCACTTTCCTCACTGAAAGGAATATTTGGCTCTTTAGTCAAACTGACAATTGTATCTTATAAAATAGGCAACCATGATGGATTTCTGGGAGGAGGATAACAATCCATAAATTGCACTAATAATAATAACAGTTTACCAAAAGGGGAAAAAATTTACTTAGTAGTTTTAAAAACTATTTGTTCTTAGTGAACAAACGAATAAAGTTAAATTTTTTTTCTAGAAAATAGCAAAAGCGAATTCTCTTTGCCATATTTTGGTTATAAGATATACTCAGTGGTCAGGACGTGTAACTGAATCTGAATTCAATAGTTATTAATTTTTAAATTTTGTGTCCTATTGTTACGTGAACTTGTCTAGGGAGACCAACAGATCTCTACACACTTAGGAAAGGACACCAACAAGAGAACTAAGTAGCCATTCCACGCCTCTACCTTGTGAAGAGCAAGTTAAATTAGTATTACTTACAGGGAATGGGTGAAGGCCATCTACAGGAGCCTGGACATCTTAGGAGAGACTGCACCACTGAAGAAAACGTCAATCTTGTGTACTGCCTGTATATCCTGAGGGATGGAGCCTCATAGGCCCCGCCCCTCTAGCAACTGTTAACTGCCTGTATATCCCCAGGGAGGGGTGAGTCCCCATGAGCCCCTCCCCCCAATGTTGGAACATTAGTGGGTCCAATCTTGTGAAGGTCTTGTGTGGATAATCACATCTGTTAGGAGCTCAGCAAGGGCAATGGTCTTGTCACGCTGGGAGGACAGTATTCTGCAATCATAATTTGGGTATAAAATCCTAGCTTAATACAATATCCTATTTTTCTTATAGTAAGAGTTTATTTACAAAATGTTTTCTGAGGCAAATGTTTCTGAAGAACTCTACAAGATTTCACTTCTCTGTCATTCCATGAGAGTATCAGTGTGATGATTAGGGTTTGGTTATGGTAAAAAAAAAAAAAAAAAAAAAGTTTATGACTAGACTCTGACTCAACCAGCTTCCACTCTGGGACATTTAGGCCAAAATGCTGCCCCTCGTGACCAGCAGGTTGGGTCCAACCTTTTTCCCAGCAACTGTACTAAGAGGGAAGACATGGGTGAAAGAAGTCATTACTTTAGATTCCAATTTGTTTAATTCATGGACTACAATGAAATACTTTCATTTTGAAAGCAAAACAAGTCTAGGAAAAAAAATGACAATTAAAAAAAAAAAGTGACTTTCAGGATATGCTTCCAGAAATGAAGTTAGCTTAGGGGAGGCAGGTGCAACACTGCCAAATTTAGGAACTTTGTCACTGTGAATGCAAGCCCAAAATAAAAGGTGGGCTTCATGCAGTGTTCCTGGTGGGAATAATTGCTTTCTCATCTTTCTCCCACAGCTCAAGAACAATGGAAACAAAGCATTCAAATGTCAAAAGAATAGACAATGCTGGGAACTCCAAGGAACCTTGTGGCTTGCCCTGGGCTTCCTTCACTACAGACAGAATTGACAATAGCTGACAGAGCTCAAAGCCATCTTATGACAACAGTCTTACAGCGATCCTGAGCAGATGCTGTGGTTTATACCCAGTTCCTCCTCTACTGTAGTCTGTACCACAAATCTACCACAGATTTGGCTAAACAGATGATTTTCTTAAATAGAATTATCTATGGTGGTTTTTGTCATATTTCAAGTGATACTGTAGCGGGAAGTCATGTGGTAATACCAGCTTACAACCTGTTTTCTCTAACCTCAGTGCAATCCCTTCCGCTACCGAATCTGACCACTTAAAGTCCCTCCTCACATGGGAGTGTGTTTTTATCAAGGCATCAAAAAGAACTGAACAGTAAGAAGACAGATAACTGTGTTTAAACACTACAATTTATGCAGAGAACAATTTTTCATGAGGCTTTAAAAAATAAGAGGTGATGTATTTTCATAAGACTATATAGTAGGCTTTTTCATGAGTAGTATATTAAAAATAAAAACAGCATAAAAATAGAAAAAGAAATTTATGAAGGAAATTCAGAGATGTGATTATGGCATCACACTAATGACATTACAATTAACCTCAAAGGCATTTCCATGCAAACTTCCCTTCCCAACATAAGTCATTCTGCCTAAGGAATAATCCTGTCATCCTGAAATACTGCGTACTTGGTGTGACTCTCAAAGTGTTTCTGCCTCTTCATTTTGTTTTTATTACCAAGTTGGACAGCATTAGACAGAGTTGTTCTGAGGTTAGAAGGATACAGTTGTCTGCAATTTTAAGAAAAGTTTAAGCTTTTTATGTCCATAACCCAAACACACCTTTTAAACCCCCAACTGGGCCACTCTTGGAGCTCA
Source organism: Orientallactaga sibirica (assembly GCA_036365145.1). NCBI lineage: Eukaryota > Metazoa > Chordata > Mammalia > Rodentia > Dipodidae > Orientallactaga > Orientallactaga sibirica. The sequence continues at coordinate 16,167,380 of JAEOAD010000008.1, forward strand.
CACTATACACTAATATTTTGGCTCACTGGATGTGATAACATTATGCACAGTGAAGATGTTATTCTATGCTTTTTTTTTTAATCATCAAAATACTTGATACAATGCACGGAGATTATATGGTCCAATCTTTTCACACTAACCTCTGTGAGTATTGTCTGCACTGATTTGAAAATCCAGGTTCTGGCTTTTCTAGTCAATGGTCCATTTAAAACCTTTCAGAGGGGTTCCATGAAAATCTGCTTGGCTGTTTACAGAAATACAAGACTTACCAACTGCTTCTGTGAGTTCTGAGACAATGTCTCAGGTCTACTGGGACTGGGGACATGTTTTGCAAGAGAGTACTGTCCTGGTCTGTGAGACAGCTAGTAACCACCCAAACAGACAAGGGTCGAGGTAGTCTACAGACATCAAAGAAGTCAATCACATCCCAACAAAGAAATCTTCACTCAAAGGCTTACAAGTTACACAAAACATGCTCCCTATTCAGTCATGGAACTTTCTTGTTGTCCTTCTGGTCCAAGGTCCAGGGGCTGGAGGGCCTAAGGATTCCCTATCAGGTCAGTCAGAGTCACCAAGGAAGTTAGCTGAGGGTCCTAACAGGTGACACTCTGGGATGACTGAACTGGACTGAGGCTATGGATTGCATTTTTCCTGTTTTCCTTGGCTTCCTGTCTCCTCCTGCCAGACATGAGTACAAGCGAGGTGTGACGTGTCTGAGTGGCATATTCCATGTGTTATCTGGTTAATTCTGGAGATACACTCCTGAGTATAATATTTTATGTATCACGGATCTCTTAAAACCTGTGTTATTTTCTAATCAGTGATATGGACTCTTTATCTCTTTAGCTAGGAATCTTTTCCACACCATAGTCTAATGCAGGTCAAAAATGTACAATAGGGAGTTGATTAAATACAATAAAATTATCTAAAAAAAAATGGGCTAGAGAGATGGCTTAGCAGTTTAGGCGCTTGCCTGTAAAGCCTAAGGACCAATTACCCACATGCACTAGGTGGCACATGTATCTGGAGTGTGTTTGCAGTGGCTAGAGACCCTGGCATGCCCATTCTCCTCTCTCTCTGTCTCTTTTCTCTCTCTCTCTCTCTCTCAAATAAATGCAATATATTTTTTTAAAACTATGCAAAAATATCCTAATAAAAGATGGAAAATGCCAAATGTCCTAATTTAATTACATTTTAAAATTTTTCTTACTCTAAAGCATTTTCTAGCAAACAAGAATGACCTTAGGGGGCTATTTACAGATATAAATGCAGAAATACTCATAATGGAATGTATCAGAAAAGTTGTAATTTCTTCAGGCAGCTAACTCTGCTCACCAGCCTCTACCTCCCACAGTTACTTTCTTCCACTTCTGGTCAGACCTTTGCAAATTAGGTCTACCATGCTGGTCTTGGGAATTTTCTCTTCAATATCCAAAGACAGATGTTCTGTCCTGCCAGTTCTCTTTATCATTATATATTTTGCTCTTGAAATGCACAGGTTAAGAAGCCTCCTTAATGTCATAATGAAGTAGTTCTAGTTCATAGAATAGGTATTCATGTTTTTAGGGACGCCATGTAGTTTTCCTGGGGGACGTTATACGTAAACCAGTCTTCCTAAAGGAAGTCCAGAGGAATTTCCAAGATATTAGTCAGTACATTACTACTTAATTGCTCAATTTTATTATTAATTCATTCGAAAGATGTTTAAGGAGTATATTTAATATCAGGCTACAAATGAAAGCTTCTACACTGAAGTTCATAGCATACATTAAGCACTATGTTCTTTGAGGATATTATAATTTTGCTGATAGGATCCACAGCAACAGGATTGACAGATTCAGCCCAAGTCCTCTGTTGAAAAGAAGAAAATAAGTATCTACCTAAGATAAGGTCTCACTCTAGCCCAGACTGATCTCTAATTCACTATGTAGTCTCGGGCTGGCCTTGAACTCAAAGCAGTCCTCCTAGCTCTTCCTCCTCAGTGCTGGGATTAAAGGCATGCACCACCACATCTGACATAATTTTATTTTCTATTTGATCAGTTTGAGGGCCAACTATTGGCTCACTTACACATGGAACCAACAGTTATGGCCACATACAGAATTGCTCTTTCTCCTATTTCATCTAACAGATGGGATACTTCATGATACCCGCCCCCACTATGATCATAAATTTGTTGTTACTAAAATAATAACATAATCCATTGCATTCACAACTTTCACCTTTCTCAAGTCACCATTCACATTTTGCTTTAAATACACTCTTTTTTTTTTTTTTTTTTTTTTTTTTTTTTTTTTGGTTTTTCGAGGTAGGGTCTCACTCTGGCTCAGGCTGACCTGGAATTAGTCTCAGGGTGGCCTCAAACTCTCGGCAATCCTCCTACCTCTGCCTCCCGAGTGTTGGGATTAAAGGCGTGTGCCACCACGCCCGGCTAAATACACTCTTTTATCTCCTTATACATTCCATTCTAAGAAGTATGTCTCCTTCAAAACATTGCTAGAATATTCTGGGTAGAAATGAAATCATCATTCTAAATGGAACTTTACCTATAATTGTGTTCTCTGCATCCTTCATAATTGCCTTCTGTTTTTTTTTTGTTGTGATATTAGCCAAATCAAAAACTCAAAATAAACATGTTTACTAGTGTATATATTCTGTTTATTTTTATCATTTATCCACTTATCATTTATTCTTTGAAACAATATTCATCGTGCATGCTCTTACCTCAGATGTCAACCTAGGTACCAGGAATGAAGAAGTAAACAGGACTCCAGAAGCCTTGCCTTTCAGGAGTTTATATTCTCTGAGTGCAAAGGAGGAGGGACAAGCCCTAGGAAGTACATAGATAATAAGCTACCTGTGGCTTACATGAGTGCCACAAGGGGGGGATGGAATGATGAGATCAGGGGGGCAAGAAGTTAGGAATTTAGACAGCTGCATCAACAAAGTCTATATCGAAGAAGTAACATTTGAGCTAGGATGTGAAAATAGGTTTGAACCTTCCACACAAAAAAGCCAGAGAGCAGCACCCCAAAAAGGAAAATTTTTGAGAGGCAGAAAGGAAGGGACCAAGGTCCTAAGGTAAGTGAAGACAGCTCAGGAAGTAGACTAAAACTCATGGCTGGAAAAGGAATTTGACCATTATTATTTAGAGCAAGTTGCCCACTGAAGTAGTATGCAAATATACTACATAATCTATATACTTGCTCCAGCTTATACAATCCCCAAATTTAGTGATAGGGATCTTTCAAGCTATTGGCTGTACATCATTTAGTTTCAATCATTTGAAACTGGAGGCTACCACTTTACGGGCATTCTTGCACAAATCTGAGCTTCTCTGTTCCACCAAGCCTGGTATTCGCTGCTCTCACCCCAATGCACATATATCAAAATGCTTGGCCAGTGCAGCTAGAGACCTTATGAGCTACCCAACCCTCCTGCCCCTCCCCCCTGTCATGTGAGAAGAAATTAAGTTTCTTGGTTCGGTGTTTTGTTTGTTTGTTTTGTTGTTGTTGTTGTTGTTTTCATTTTTCTCTTAAATTCACCTTTTTGAGGTATTCTGAACTACAGTGGGCTCTGCAAGAGCATGCCCCAAAATTGCCATTTTGAAGCCATTCTATAACAAACATGAAAAACAACTTGGACACAAGAATCATGTCCTTTTTTTTTGAAATTTCCCAGCTTCACTACTGTAGCTTATTATTTGTTGTTCTTCCAAGCATGATATAAGCAAACCACAACAAAGCTCTTGTTAGGAGCCAATTTAAGAGCTGTAAGGTTGATCTCTGAAACAAAGTAGGAAGGAAGCATCAAAGGGCTCATGTATTGCAACTGGCATATGAGCCACAGTGAGCTGTGAATTTGGAGAGTAACATCAGTTACTTTGACAGAAAGAAACACATTTACAGGAGGAAATGAGTATAAGGACCACATTTTACAGGGGGATCTATTAATCATTTGAAAAGAATAATCTCTCTCTCTCTCTCTCTCTGTCTGTCTGTCTGTGTAAACACAACTTTTAAGAGGTGGCATCATGTTCACTATGTTTGTGATATAGTATGAAAATGAGGATTTTTCAACTTCAAATTATTAAAAAAAAAAAAAAACTTTTTTAAAGCACACCATTGAAAACGTCTAAGAATATTTGACTCAGATCCCAAACTTCATGTTGCCAATTTTTTTCTCAACTTGAACTCTCGTATGTCCCCTGCCAAGCTGATTTTAACAACCTCTACCTTCCTAAGCAGCCTTTTCATGTAGATGAACTTGAAAATGGCATCTCAGCCTCTTGTCACCTCATGTTCTCTTCCAGACTATTCACCCAGGTCAGTTTCCTGGCAGGTCCTCAACAAGCAGTTGGGGGTTCTTCTTAGTCTGTGCTTGGAGTAATTATGCTCTGTAATTGTGGAGTCAGGGCCTGTCTCCCAAGCAAGATTAGAAATGCCAAGTCATTTCCTGTTTTCAAATCCAAAGGAAAGATACTGACGTCTGATACTGGTTTTCCTAGTTTCAGTTATGCTGAGGCACCCTGAAACTGCCTCCAAAGGGCTGTCTTGAGACAGAATGCTTGGGTACTAGGCATGGTGTTCAATGGGAAGTGGGAGCAGGGAACACCCCAGGGAACACTGAAAATGATTCTGGCTATCTCAACTGATAATTTTACATGTTATCTCACCCAAATCACTGTAAGTCAAGTCATAAAGTAGAGGAAAACTCATCTGGGGCTGTGTGCACTGCACATAGGATGCTTTGTAGAACTAGGAAGGCGCCTGCACAAAAGAGAGTGAAGGAATTTGGCACATGTTAGAGGGCAACAGCACCTTCTTTCTAATTGTACAGATCCTTGGATTTTACAGCACATTAAACTTTAAAAGGAAAGGTAGCAAAATTGAGCATCTGTTTCTTTCTCATATAAATTCAACTGCTAATAAATCCTACTCAGAGCTTCTCAGAGCCAGTTGTGGGCAGATAAGCAGTTCCATACACACAAGCTAATTGCAGCGCTCTCTGAACTTCACTCAACTGTCTTTTTATTTCTCTGCCAGTGAAACCAGCTTTTAGCAATTGGGTTTTGAGAAAAAGGACATTCCCCCCAAGAGTCATAGCCAAAATAAACAGGGTTAGGATGGAGAATAATACTAAAAATGATTCCTATTTATTCCATACCATGGTGCCGTCCATCATAGCGGGTACTCTAAATCTAAATTAATCACAGAGATATGATTTTCATGCTGGAAACTAAACTGTGCTGGTCTCCCAATTTCCTGACTTTGGAGGAGTCGAATATATGTAACTGATTATCAGATTATTATTATTATTATTATTATTATTATTATTATTCAAGACAGGGTCTCACTCTAGCCCAGGCTGACCTGGAATTCACTCTGTAGCCCCAGGATAGCCACATATTCACAGGGATCCTTCTAACTCAGCTTTCCAAGTGCAGAGATCAAAGGCATGCACCACCATACCTGGCAGATTATCAGATTTTAGAATAGATTTCCTTTTCATATTCACTTATTTCTTTGAAAGTGTCACAAAAATCTATAATTGTAGGGCTGAAGAGATGGCTTAATGGCTGAGACACTTGCCTGCAAAGCCTAAGGACCCAGGTTCGATTCTCTAGTACCCACTTAAAGCCAGATGCACAAGGTGGCACATGCATCTAGAGTTCATTTGCAGTGGCTGGAGGCCCTGGTGCAGCCATTCTCTCCTTCTCTCTCTCTCTCCCCCCTTCTTTCTAATAAAAAAGTAAAATATTTTAAAAATCTACAATGTAGTAGATAGGTTACATACAAACTACCTATAACATTTTATATTGACAGCTATCTATGTTTTAAATAGCAAAAGTTAGATGTGCCCTTTGAGTTTCCTACAGAAATATGTTTAGGGTATAATTTTGTTCAAAAAAGGAGACCAATTTTTGAAGTAGACACATAGGCCTTGATTTGAAAGGAATAGCACAAGGCCCGGAAAGGGGTGTCTCCATCCCCAGAGGTGTTCTGATACCACTTAGAAATATGCCAAAAGGCAAAGAGGTGGACTGGAGAGATGGCTTAGTGATTAAAGATGCTTGCTTGCAAAGCCTGATGATCATGGGTTTAATTCCCCCAGTTCCTACATAAAGCCAGATGCATCTGGAGGTCACCTGCAATGGCAGGAGCCCCTGATCTGTCCATTCTCTCATCTTCTCCTCTCTTCCTCCTATTCCTCCTCCTCCTTTTCTCTCAAATCAATTTTTTAAAAGATAAAGAGGCAATTGGCTCCTTTCTCTGCTACCTTCCTTGACTGGGAAACAAAAAAAAAACAATAACATAAAAACCAGCAGTTTAGATCCTGTTAAAAGTACAGCATTCTCTCTCTCTCTCTCTCTCTCTCTCTCTCTCTGTCTCTTTTTTCTCTCACATAAAATAAATAAATAAATAAATTAATTTATAATTTGGGGTCTGGAGAGATGGCTTAGCAGTTAAGGTGTTTGCCTACAAAGCCAAAGGACCCAGGTTCAATTCCCCAGTACCCACATAAAGCCAGATGCACAAGGTGGTACATGCATCTGAAGTTCGTTTCCAGTGGCTAGAGGCCCTGGCGCAACCATTCTCTCTCTCTCCTTCTCTCTCTCTCTGTTTCTTTCTCTCTCACACACAAATAATAAAATATTTTAAAGATTAAAGTTTATTCACTATTTAAATTAAGTACATTGAATTGATCTATCAACTTAATTAAGTATATCATAAAGGCCAAAAATGTGAAGAGAAAGAAGGAAGGCCAAAGATAAGGAAAATCTATAAAAGCAACTTAGGAGGGAAAAAAAGGACAAAGGGTGAAAGGGAAAGGAGGTATAAGTGAAGGAAAAGAGAAGAAAATGGAGAAAAGTTGTATATTGTAAAATGTACCAACCCATTAACAATCTTTTCATTGTCTGGGATCATGAGTTTAAGGGAGGTTTGTGTGCACTTCATTTATCTGCTATCAGTTAAAAAACAGTTAAAACAGTAGCCCAACTTCACTCCTCTTTGCCACTGGCTCTCATTCCTGATTGTATTTTACACATAACCTGCTCACCATATGTGTACATACTTTTGTGTTCTTTGCTACTAATTGCTTCTTTTCTGACAATACCATCTATATGTGTATAGTATATGACCATTTTTTATCACTCTAAACCTATTAATGCCCAGACTTATAGTTACCCCAGGAATTAAAATTAACCAGCTCTCTAAATATTGTTCATGGGTTGGAAAACTCCTGTATTTTAGAATCTCACTTCAGTTGTTTTTAATTGGTTTGCAATATTTCACCCTTCAGGGCTTGCCCTTAACTTTTCAAAGTATATATTAAAAAAATTTATGACAGAGATATGAAAGGCAAAAGTTAAGAAAAATAAACACTTCTTTTAGACAATGATAGCACTTATCCTATGATTTAAGGTAGATTTTATAGTTTGGCAGAGGCTAAGCTGTTAGTGTCTTCCAAACACTTCTATTACCATCTGTGAGGTTTTTACCTATAAACAAATGGCTCAGTCTACTATGATCTACCCGCAGAGAGCTCAGGGTTCTACATAAAGTGAAACTCATTGGTGAATTTCTCTTTTAAAGCTGGAGATCTCTAAAATACTAATTCATGTTTTGAGTTGTCATATAATATTGATGTTTATTTCTAGAATATGGAAAGAGACTTCCCTTAAATGCTTCACTTTTGAAGAATGGTCACTTTGTACCACTCATAAAACAAACCACTGACAAAAGACCCCTAGGCCCCAAAGAACCATTCACTGCTAATAACAAATACACACATGCACACATATGTACGCACACATCAACACACACCCTTCACAAGTATATTACTGGTGCTTACTATTCCTTAAAAAATAAAAAGTGAAATAAATAATATGAAATAAATAATTCTAAAAAATAAAAATAATATTTATGACACTTTGAAATTAATGTGATAAACACCACACCTTGAAATTAATGTGATAAACACGATAGATAAATGATGACATGTCTAAATTATAAATATGCATTGCCACATTTCTGTTACCAGGGTAGTGGGAAAATCTGTGTTGCTTAGAGAAAAAAAAACAAGTAATATAACAGTAATAATATATATCACTGGTGTAAAACAGAGATCATGGTATCTCCAGTCTGTTAGTTACCCTAAATTACCAATAATCGCTTTCTCTTCCTCATAGATCTTCTAATCAAATCATTTCGTTTTAATAAGTACTATTAAACTATTTGGAGCATCACATGACTATAACCCCAAAACTTGAAATCAGGCAGACGGATTGTGAGTTTGAAACTAATCTGGGCTTCAGAAGGAGAACCTATCTCAAATAAAAGTACTTTTTATTAATGTATAAATGTTGGGAATAATGGCAAAGAAGAACCTGTGTGTGTGTGTGTGTGTGTGTGTGTGTGTGTGTGTGTGTGTGTGTGTGTGTGTGTTTGAGGTAGGGTCTCGCTCTAGCCCAGGCTAACCTGGAATTCACAATGTAGTCTCAGGCTGGCCTCGGACTCATGGTGATCCTCCTACCTCTGCCTCCCAAATGCTGGGACTAAAGGCATGAAACTTCTTTATTCTCAAGTAAATGTTCTCATAGATTGTTGCAATAACAAAAAACATAACTTCACTTTCAATTTCTGTTAAGTAAATGAGTAAATAAAGAAAGGAATAATTAGAGAAGTAAGACTTTGTTGTTATATCAATCTGAAGTTTATAGGAAAGAAAATTCATTCTCAGACTGATTTGAAATAAGCTTTTTAACCCCACATGATTGGTCATGTGTATATTCCTACATTTAATAAAATCAAAATTTATTCAAATTTCTGAAATATGGTCTTCCACATATGTCATAGACATCTTTTTTGAAAAGTTTTTCTTTTCATAGTCATCTTTTAAAAAAGGATAAATAACTCTAAGCCTGTCAGGTGGCACACACCTTTAATCCCAGAACATGGCAGGCAGAAGTAGGATTGCCATGAGTTCAAAGCCAACCTGAGACTACATAGTGTATTCCAGGTCAGCCTGGGCTACAGTAAACCCTACCTGAAAAAAAAAAAAAAAAAAAAGATAACTCTGACTAATAATAAGTAATGGTTCAAAGTATTTTTCCTCTGCTCTCTTTCTCTGCTCATCTCTGTGAACAAGTAGCATATATTTTTGTAATAACTAGTGGCATATAATTATTAATCATGGATTCTTAGGTTAATAGCCTTTGACTTGGTGTGCATGAATATTGAGACACATTAGTGTGCTCAGATGTTCAACAAACACACCATTTGCTTTCATCTACATGGAGTCTTTCACTTGACATTTGACCTTTCATTTGGCACTGTCCTGTCCTTTCTTTGGTTTTGCAAATTTTAGCTTCTTTCTTGAACTCTCAACTGTGACCTTTCACTTGGCCTGAGCTCACATAAATTTTGAAATCTCATACACATAATTGAGAAACAAATAAAACATATGGATGAAGAACTTGTTGAATTAAATCTGAACAGAAAAATCAGGATCACATTTCAGTAAGCAATGTACTATCTACCAGGAAATATATAAATAGTAGAAAATGATTTTTAAGTTGACTATAATTTATCAAATCATTCTCAGATTCAATGGTAGCCCCATAGAATTATTTTTTTTTTCTGTTCTAAATGTGTTAAAAGTGTACAAAGTCAGCTTTTCTCTGTCATTATGGTCTATAAGGTTTACACCATTTCTCATCATGTCTCCTCAGAAGACTTATAGAATCAAGTAACTTTTGGCCAAGAAACAAAAGCAAAATTATCCCATTCCCAAATGGATTTATATGAACACTGGTAATAAAATCAAGTACAACTCCAAGAGACAACACTGGAGTAAACCAAGCTTGGCTATACGGCTTTGGACAGGAGGGAATGACTTCATGCTGGTCACCCATCAGTCCTACCACATGGAGCTGAAAATCTCTGCACTATAGAAAGTTGGACATGTTTGTGTGTGTGCATTTATTAGTTTATATATTTATCTATTTATTTACTTATCTTTTTGTGTGTTTGGATATACCAGTTGTACCAGGGCCTCTTGCCTCTGCAAATGAATTCCAGATGTATGCCCTACTTTTTGAGTTGAGTGAATGTGGATACTGGGGTATCAAACCCAGGCTGGCAGGCTTTGCTATCAAGTGCCTCTAACCCCTGAAACATGTTTTCAGCCCAGAGTTGTGAATGTTTAACTGGGATTCTGAATTGTTTTGTTTTGTTTTGTTTTGTTTTTCGAGGTAGGGTCTCACTCTAGCCCAGGCTGACCTGGAATTCACTCTGTATTCTCAGGGGGTCCTTGAACTCATGGTGATCCTTCTATCTCTGCTTTCTGAGTATGGGAATTAAAGGTGTACACCACCATGCCTGGCTTGAATTTTGTTTTTTACCTGATGAGTGAGTTGGTTTATAACCTGTTGGAAACATGTACTGAGTCTAATAAAAAATGGAATATCTTCAATGCAAATAAAACTGATGTTTATCATCTTACCATCAAAGGTAACAGTAAGAAATTTTGCTTAAACAGTTACTAGTGGATTTAATCCACAGAAATATTGTGTGGCTCAAGACAAAGTTTGCTACTTTAAATGTTCTCTTATCAACCTTAATCCTTTACTCTCCATAACGCTGCTTTATTTCTATTTATAGTACCACTCTCCATATATGTAACAACTTTTGTTTGTTGATGCACCCCCACTAGAATGGAAGCTTCATGAGGCCAAGGAATCAGTCTGCTATGCTGAGTCCTATCATCACAAACAACTTCTATGTAGCACTTCATGTTTGTTAAATGAACATCTACCCAAAATATAAAGTTCCTTCCCCAAGCATCACTGCACATACTTGAATATCAGACAAAAAGTTTAAAATAAATGGATCAGTTCATTTAAAGTTATAATCATAGTTCACTACTTTTAAAATGCCATGCTTCTTAAAATTTACCCTGACATTTTTTATTGACACTTAATTTCATTTTTATTAACCTTTACCATTAAGACATTTTCCTCCAAGACTGAAGACTTCCTAAAAAACTCTTAATTAATAAATGTTGGTAACTACTTTCAAATACTAAGTCTGGGATGAAGTTAAGAACTAAGCCATACCTCTTGCCAACTAGGATATAGTCATATTTTATTTAGTACATGTCTAGAGTCACTTGTTAGTAAAGTAGATTCACAGGGGTATGAAAAAGTTACTGAAAGATAAGAAAAAAATATCAGATTTTGCTACCTTAAAATTAGCCCAGCAATTTTACACTTAGGAATAGCTGAGTTAAAATTGTGATGTCCTTCAAATGAATCTACGAACACACAAATGGGGATTATACAACCAACAAACAGAACCATAATGCCCCATTGAACACACTAATTATTAAGTAAAAGAATTTGGAAATAATCTCTGCTAAAATATCTCCTGGACTTGGATATAAATGTTTGCATAAGACACAATGCTATCCATGAAAAATGAAAATGATTTCACAGGCAAGTTCCTCTTAAATAAGATCTTCTATAAAATTCAGCTAGGGAAATTTCAGTTTAAATATTTTAAAAGTAAGCTTTCAGTTTCAAAATGATGGTAAAATGACACCTAAGAATATCTACATATAGACATTTAACCCTAATTATAAACTTCCATGCTGAAACAAAATGATCTAGTCTATAAAATGTTAATAGTAATAAAGACCAAGAATGCCTTGCACTTACTTAAATCTTAACTCAGTACATCACATCTTCATCATAACAAATTTGTAGCAAGGGTCTACAAATAATAGACTATAATAGGTTAGTACTGTATATTTTTGAAATTTAACTTTTGTCTTTTGTGGGTTCAAGAATACTGAAAGAAGTGTTATATATAAGTTGCTATAAAAGCGAAATTTAAGCTAATCTCAAAACTAGTATTTTCTAACTTCCTCAAGTTCAGTTAAGTAAATGGTTCAAAGTTTGGCTAACATTTGAGGTTCTTTTCTTGTTTAATCCAAGGCAGTTCATTTTTCCTTAGATGTAATCAAAACAGTCAGACGTGGCACAAATCATTTAGTTGGAGAAGAATTATGTCTGTGGTTATTTAAATAATGTAATACCAATAATGGGAAATTTAAAAAATATTAGAGTATTTGAAATATGTAGGGAAATAAAAATGGCAGCACAACAATATAAAAGAAAATTAAGTACAAGAAGTATTTGTAGATACCACCAATATATTGTGTATACTAACAATATAATGTATAAAGAATAAAATCTGAATGAAAAGTTGCAAAGAGAAATAGACTGAAAAGTTTTCATGGAAGAAAAGCTATTGACTATTAAGTAACATGTGTTAATGTATTGTAATCAAGATTTTAACAGGAAGTTTCAGGAAAGTCAGATAAAAATAATATGGAAACTTAGAGATGTTTAATTTTTAATGTTCTATAATACTTTAGAAACATTACTATTTTGAGTCATATCCTTCACTAATCAATGTAATTCAAGAAATTGCATTTTTTTTCAAAAAAAAAAAAGAATAGAAGCTGCAGTTATATTTTTAAAATTATAAGGAAATTAGTAACAGAAGTAGTTGTGGATACTGTAAAAAGCAATATAGAAATTTTGAGGAGAAGTATAACAGAGTATTTAAATCTTTTGTATTGATATAACAAAGCCCAGCCTTAAAAATAAAAGCTAGGTTTTCTGGCTTTACTTATGTTTTAGGTAGAAGCTTTTTACTACAAGAATTCAACTGCTGAAGTTCATTTCCTGTCTTTAATTCTAAACGGGCAATTTGCTGATAATTTCCTGTCTACATTTTCATAAAGCAGAAAGAACACAAGTGGTTAAGCTTAATGTTTCAATAACCAAATAAACTTCAGCAAGCATGGTTTAGGAAATTAGACAACTATCTTGAAACTAGTTTTATGATTATAGAATGTCTAAATACTGTTTATCTCTCCCAAAGTTTGAAAATACTCTGAAGGCCTTAGCGATTGCTTCCTTGACCTCCAAACAAATAGAGTACCATTGCTTTGCCTCAGTGGGCCCAGAGCAATTAAAGTCAAAAGGGTATGAGTCCCCTGAACTCTACACTGCTCCAATACAGATGAGGAAGAAATGACTCCTAGTTTGTCAGTCTACACCCCCACTCCCGACTTCACATCTTTTTGCCTGTTAGAAATTTGCTTAACTTGAACATTTTATAGATAGGCCTTTGAATTCATGTTTACCAGCACTTGAGGTTGAAATTAAAATAGGGCATCACTAAAATGCACCCACCCGACATCTAAATTAAGTTGTCAATTAAAGATGAAGAATGGCTTGTTATGATTGCTTTAAAATGAGGCACCCTCTTTCTCCTGTTGAGGTGGCAAACATCATCCATCCGAAATCCATTACAGCCTCTGCAGAAGGGGAGCTTCAGAAGAGTATGCTGTTTCCAAGGCTTAGAAGATCACATGATTCATAAACCTGAACTGAAAAGCTTCAACAAATGCCAGTTGGTGCCACTACCCACCTCCAGATGCCAACAAGAAGTAGAAGAGAACACAAATGCCAATTACAAAGAGAGATTTTATTAGACAGATTTAAAGGGAACAGATGAGTCCAAATCCCCCGTTTTATTATCTACTGTACACTTACCTAATGCTTTCTCCTGTGAGAAAGGCTTAAACAGTAAGTACAAATGGCACAATGAAATTGTAAGGCTCTCCCTGCATGGACCTGGGTTATTTCAGCCACCAGCAATGTGAGTAGCTGCAGGTGTGGCACTAAATAAAGTAATATAAAGTGTCTAAATTGCAACAGTGGAAGTACTGTTTCAAGACCCTTGTCTGCTTTTTATTAATGGTCAGATTCCTTACTATCAGCAACCACGACTACCTCTACCCTGTTATTCAGCAACAATATTTTGATAGGCAAAGATCTATTAAGAATCACTGTTGATATTTTGCGACCATAGTCATTTTGGAGTCGAATAAGCATTCAATCTTCTCACAGAAGGGGAGAACGTAAACTTGTGATTCAGGAAAAGAGGAAACCAGGGTTACAAAGGTGGAGAGGCCAAGTAGAATGAAACAGACCCCCTCCATCAAGGAAAAACTTGGCAGCATAACTAGAAACAGACCAACCCTAAATCTTAAGGTTCATGAGCTCTTAGTAACATAATTAACTGAAATAAAACTAATATTCTCGTGTTAAGTTTCACCTTGACATACATCAGCAGCTGGAAGTAACCCCACGAAGGATAGAGAGCTAGAACAGGAAAGTTACATGTTTTGTTTACAGACTGTATCTTAATGTAAAAGGAACCACTCCTTAACACATGAAGAAAAATTCCTGAAGTGGAGAAAAACTGTCTACACAAAAGACAACTGCCAAGTTTACTTCCATCTACCCTTCTATCAAGAAGCATGACTTGCGGGAGGGGGGGCGGGGGGTGAGGAAAGTGTGTAGTTTACTTATTTGAAATTTCTTTAAAAAAAAATAAAAGAGAGAGAGAGAGAGTTCCAGATTTCCAAAACATTTTTTTTTTCTTAAGAAAGGAACCACTAATGCCCAGGAAAAAAAAAAAAAAAAGTTGAACAGGAAATGTTTGACCAATGTTGCATCACAAGATATCAAAAGAATTTGACTTTGGCTCCTTCAGTGAATCAAGTCAGGACATTCTAGATTTTTTTAATAGTCTCTGAGTGTCTACAAAACCCATTATGTATATATATATATATATATATGTATCCATTTTTTCAGTTTCCAATGCATGAAATAAAGCAAAAATCTTCTCTAAAGAAATAAATGTAGACTGTATTAGTGCAGAGAGACCAGATAAACAATGCTAGTGATCTGAGACTAGCATTCCGGACATTCCCTTTATCTGATGAGCTGCTGGCTAACTGAACAGTGTTTCAATGCCACCAGCTAACCAAAGCTCCCCATTGTGTCTAGACACTTCTTTTAGGGACTTTTTCTTTTTAATGCTGTTTCACACATTAGGAGATCATGCTTTCAGAAGTAAACAATGGTAGACTAAGTGCAGAGTCTTCTTGCTGTTCTTTTCTTAATTGATGTCCATTTGCACCTCAGCAGAAGAACTCCACAAATTCCAGACTCTCAGGAGGCTTCTTGTCCCAGGACTGCCTGCGGCATCAAGCCCACGGTTTCTTTTTGAACAAGCTCTCTTTTAACACTTAACACCAGGGATGATTTAACAGAGAGTGTCTCGAGTCTGTGAGCTACAGCCCCCTTAGACTCTACCCAAACAAAGCTACTAATGTGTGGTCAGTTTCTTGGCATCTCCACTGTGCGCTGATAACGCTGCTGCTTTGCTATTCTCCAAGGAGCCTGCTGCTGGAAGACTGCTCAGAACCTCATCCCTCGGTGCTCCTGGTGCGGGCGACCCTCCGACTGTACGGCGCCAACCACAACATGCTACCCACCGTGAGAGAGCAGGACGCGGGCTGCTCTAGTCAGGACTTATCGTCTATCATACTGATTGACGAAACCAAGAGTGAGCAGAAAAAATAAACACGAACAGAGGCTGCAGTGTATGGGCCAGTCAGCTGGGAGTTTTAGTATTTGGCCTTGGCGATTCTACTCTCCTGGTAGGTTATCTTTTCCTCATGCTATCATTTATCATAACTTTGAGGGTCAGGGAGGGAAACAAACCTTTTTTTTTTTTTTTTTTTTTTTTTCTATTGGTTGCATTCATTAGACTGCTGGCTTTCTCCTCCTCCTCCTCCTCTTCCTTCTCCTCCTCCTCCTTCTGCTACTCCTCCTCCCTCCTCCTCCTTCTCATCCTCCTCCTTCTTTTTTTCCACCCCACCCCTCTTAGCACTTTTCCCTTTGCCCCCATCATAATCCCATCTCTTCAGATATTCCCTACAGAATGATGAAATGAAATCTAAGTGCAGTTCTTCCCGCCTTTACTCCTGTTCCTCATAGATCATTGCAAGTAATTAACCTTTGTTAGTCCATCAAATCTAGAATGCAAACCTACATGTTAATTTACTTAAGTCAGGCCCAATCATAAATCTGCTTCTATAGCAGCTGAACTCACTGAAGATACTGGATCTTGTTCACTTCTTTGGACCACTAACATCTTCTTTTTAAATAATGGCACTTGACTTTTTCAGGCACAAAACCATGTTTTGTATTGGTCTTGACAGCCACTATAAAGTACTCCCCAAGTGTCAGTAACAAACATGATTTGTATGTGGCTTGCACTCTTCCAGTATTCTAATAGCTTTCTCATTCCAGCCCAGAATCATGGAACTCCGGCAGCTGCTTAAAGCTGATACAAGCATTTCTTCTCTCAGCAGGCTATTCTTGCATAACCATTTATTTTGCAGAGTTTTAAAGTGCCTGAAGGATTTAATTATGTACATAGACAACCCTTATAAACTCTATTCTAGGGTTTTTATTGACTTTTGTGCTGGGCAGCTCTTAGGCATTTCAATTAAGTGTTTTTATAAGAAAAACTACAATATTGTAAAAAAATTCTTTATAGATACTTCCAAACAGATTTAGTCCCCCATCTGATTGAATAAACTATTAAATTGAGCACAAAAAAATGCAGGTTAATTTAAGGTTTAGCTTTTCTATTTTGGAAAAACAGGGTTGAATACCACACAGGTTTGGTTTGTTAAAATGGACCTGGCAATATGACATAGGCAGAGAGAGGAGGACAAGATTACTTTGAAACATACTTGAAATACCATAGGGCTACCTGTTACTTGGGAGTTTAGTCAAACTTGCTAAGGCAGAAACCTAAATGGGGAATTTTACATGTTCCACTTAACAAGTGCAGAATAATAAATTACCAAATTCAATTGGAGCACCCGCCTGACAGACCTACCCCTCAAAAGTCTCCGGGAGACCCCAAAGCCGTCTTTGTCTGCCTTCTTCAATTGCAGGGCTCAAGTATTTACAAGGCTTCTGCAAACCTGCTTCATTATGATGTGGGATATTTCAGTCCCAGCAGGTGGCCAACAGGAGAGCAGGCCTGGCTGTGAAATATGTAATACTTTTTTTTTTTCATATACTTTAACCAGAAATGTGCCCCTCCACAACTCTCCTAACTGTTCTAATTTCCCTTTCTCCTCTTAATCTCCTCAGCAAGTCATGAGCTTGCATTAAAATCTCCCTAAAACATTTCACCCACAGGCAATGTAATTCTGCAACAAGCAACCAACATTTCACAGCTCCGGAGTAATAGATTAATTTGAACCTAATGTTGCTGTCGTTTACTGCTCCAAATGTTCGGGTGTAGACATAGCCCTGAGGCATGGGGCTGTGGCACGCACAACTTTGCGAGCCGGAGCTCCAGTTGGCTTAACATCTGTGCCTCACATTTGCCATGTGCCTCATTATCCTGCACCCCACTGTGCCTACCTGTCCCCCTCCCCAGCCTCTCAGCCACAGGCGATCTAAATGTTTTTCCCCCTCCAGCCAAGAATCTTTGTTCTCCTTCTCACTTACTAAATTTTTGTGAGACCTCTGCACCCAAACCATGGGGATTCCGTCCATGTGAAGAGCCCAAGCCCTTTAAATTCTTAATTCTCCATTAGGAAGAGGAAAATTACAGCATTAAGTTTCTGACATGCCACTGCATAAATTGTGCCATTCGCAGAACCTACTAGAGTCTGTGACTAAACTCAGAGGCGTGTAATAAAGCATGGCGTTGTTGGTTTTGACTTTAATGAGTTTGGTCGGTTTCAATTATCTGTAAGCAAAGAAAGAGCAACTTCCAGATCCAAATTTAAGAGAACCCCCCCTCCACAAAAATGAGATCCAGTCATAGAAAGACAAGATTGTCACTTCAAAAATTAAAACTGTCTCTTGAACTACTTAAGGAGTTTGCATTTCAAAGCTCACCGTAAAACACACACACACACACACACACACACACACAGATAAGAAACTATATATTCTCACAAAAAATAAATTTAGAAAACCCAAGGCTTAAAAATATTTGTAGTTACCAGGCCAAACACTTGCTTAAATTTTAATCCTACTTAAGCAATAAAAGTATCACATGACTCCTTCACTGGTTTTCCATTGGAAGTGTTTGGGTAACAATTTAATAAGAGACAGAGTAAAGATTTAGTCACATCAAAATAATTTGAATATGCAAAACAAATATTTTTAACATTGCAAAATATAGACATTACTAGTAATGACATTAGCCATAATAAATAGGCTGCAAAAGAGCACAATAAGTTATTAAAATTAGGAATGACACCATCCTTGCTATGAGATACAAGGCAAAATTCTCACAGAAGTTAGTTTCTTAGAGGACAATGCTACGAATAAGTAAATTTATAAACCTTATCTATATATTCTTCTGGACAAGTGGTGTTTAGTATTCCACACATAAGCAAGGTGGCTTAGTGTTCTTCAATTAATTTACTAGTGTGATAGGGAAAGATTTTTCTGTAGATGATAGGAAATTAGTTTAGAATGATCTCTTTCAAAGAGCTAATAATTTAAAACTTGATCAGATTCAAATAATTCCTACAATCCATCACTCAGATCTTAATCCCTAGAGGAGAAAAAGTTGTACTCTTGAGAGAGATTTTTTTCTCATGTCCTCCCCAAGTAAAAATACACTCTACTTCAGAAATTGGATTGGATTTCCATATTTCCCACATAATCCCCAATATCTGCGCAGTACAGAGCATTGAGTCTCTCATACATTTCATTATATGCTTGAATTCATTTACCCTATATGGAATTTGTTACCTTTACAATAAAAAAGTCGCTATTCATTATTGAGAGTGGACAGATGGAACATGTTCAATGTAAGACATCAATGAGAAGAGAGGGGAAAACTTATAATCCATGTGGCACAGCCTCCTCCATCTGGTAGTTCCCCGCTTGTCTGCCAAGACTTTTTTTCCAAATAAAAGTGAACGTTTCTCTTTGGAGTAAATGGAACATTCTCAGATATTGACCCTGATTCTGATTTATACATAATAAGCAAGCATGCAATTAAACTATGATATTTTCCAAAGGTAATCCCTATCATAAGGAAAGGTTTGGAAACTCATTGAAGAAAAAAATAATGAGAACTGCTTTTTTTTTCTCTAAAAAACATCTTCATATAAGCACAATAGTTTTGGATTTGCTAGATAATGAAGGCAATTAAAAAAACATTGTAAGCTCCACCTATTTAGAAGTGGACCATAAAGCAGTGGCAATCTGAAGCAGAAGGAAGGTCGATGTTCACCCATCCTCTCTGATGATGATCCAGCAGAAGACATCTTCTGCCCTAAGAAGTCTTGACGAACAGCTACAAACCAGGGTAACTTTGTTAAAACACAGAACATATGACTTCCACTCTTTGAAGCAAGTTAAGTACTATCATACTTCTTGAGTTCATTTAAAAAAAATCTTCTTGTGTATTTCCACCTCCACTCATGTATTTGCTCCTATTTCTGTTGTCCTTCACTTTACATATCTCATTATAAGAAAAACAATGAACCAGCTATTTTGCTTATTAGTGTGATAGCTCCAGACTCTACAAGTGAAATTAGGGGCAACACATCCATTTCTCTAACAGTGGCCTATCATAAAAAGAGATGCTCGTAGGAAATATCGCTAATACTGTAGCTAATTCTTTCATTCAGAGATTGGCAAAATAATTCAATGAAGTGTTAAATATTTTAAATTCATTTCTAAGGAAAATTTCTGAAATCATGGCAATTTAGTCAGTATGCATTTATTATACACTTTGTCGTTTTGATACTGAAGATTTATTAAAATTTAGAACTCTAACAGATAAATTGAAGTAGACATTATGAATGTTCCCACACAAAAACTACTTTCTTCCAAATTACTTTGGTTAAAAAAAAAAAAAAACAAAACATGGTGGAGGTTTGGGTTGTAGCTTGGTTGATAAAATACTTGCCTAACATGTAGAAAACCCTGGGATCAGTCTCCACCACTACATAAACTGGGTGTGGCACATGCCTGTAACACCGCTCTTGGAAAGTGGAGGCAGGGAGACTCGGGATTCAAGGTCTTTTTTGGCTATATACCAGATTGAAGGCCAGCTTGGGATAGATGAAACTGCCCTTCAAAAAAAAAAAAAAAAAAATCTGCCGGGCATGGTGGCTCACGCCTTTAATCCCAGCACTCGGGAGGCAGAGGTAGGAGAATCGCCGAGAGTTCGAGGCGACCCTGAGACTACATAGTTAATTCCAGGTCAGCCTGGACCAGAGTGAGACCCTACCTCGCAAAACCAAAAAAAAAAAAAAAAATCTAAAGTCGTGGAATTAAGTTAAACTAGAACCTGGGTCTATATGATACAAACCAAGTGACTTTTGCCCAATTGAATACTAGTTTCACAGTTTCCCAATTCTCTAAGAATAAGAATGAGAATTATCATTTATCATAATACTTAAGTCATGGGATCCTTCTGAAGATGAAATAAAACAATCTATTAAAAGTTGAAGATTAGCTGGGCGTGATGGCACATGCCTTTAATCCCAGCACTAGGGAGGCAGATGCAGGGGGAGCGTCATGAGTTCGAGGCCAGCCTGAGACTACATAGTTAATTCCAGGTCAGCCTGGGCCAGAGTGAGACCCTACATTGAAAAACCAAAAAAAAAAAAAAAAAAAAAAAAATTGAAGATTAAATATTTGACACCACTTTTTTTTTTTTTTTTAAGAATAAGCATTTGGAAATCTTAACAATGTTAAACTATATACTAGTATTAGAATAATCTAGGGAAATCATTCCAAACCAGTTAATTTGAATCATGGTGATAACTGTAATTTGTAGCCTGAATTGAGAAAGTCTGATGAGGATGTAGAAAATTCAGGAATTTGGTGACCCCAATTTTTTGGCTACTCCATTGGGTACTATCAAATCCAAATTTAGTTTGGTTATTTGCACACAGTAGATGCTTAATGATAAAGCAAAAGAAAACGCTGTTTAATCTTCCCCTCAGTTTGTACAGCACAGATTTTTTTTTTTTAATGAGAGAGTCAGAAAGAGGCTGCTGGCGAACAGCCTCTCAGCTGCTGTGAACGAACTCCAGACGTGTGCACCCCCTTGTGGGCAAGTGCAGCATTGCACCCTTGTGTCACTTTGGATCTGGCTACAAGTGGGACCTGGAGAATCAAATGGGCGTTCTTAGGCTTAGCAGGCAGGCTCCTTAACCACTAAGCTATCTGTCCAGCCCCTGTACTGCACAAATTCTTAGTATAGCTTTCAAATAATGAGTTTCTAGACATAATTCAGGGAGCACACTTCACATCTTATCCGACCAACAACTCCTTATTCATCTCTTCTTTGAGGGCTTGCAAGTTGAATCATGTTTTCCTATAATACATATGCTAACACCTT
Source organism: Orientallactaga sibirica (assembly GCA_036365145.1). Lineage (NCBI taxonomy): Eukaryota > Metazoa > Chordata > Mammalia > Rodentia > Dipodidae > Orientallactaga > Orientallactaga sibirica. The sequence goes on from JAEOAD010000008.1 coordinate 16,188,721, forward strand.
CATCTTCAAAACCTCAGGATGGGAATTTATCTAGAGATAAAACATTTTATTTATTTATTTATTTGAGACAGAGGGAAGAGAGAGAGAGAGAGAGAGAGGAGGGAGGGAGGGAGAATGGGTGTGCCAGGGCCTGTAGCCACTGCAAACGAACTCCAGATGCATGCACTACTATGTGCATCTGGCTTACGTGGGTCCTGGAGAATCGAACCTGGATCCTTGGGCTTTGCAGGCATGTGCCTTAACCTAAGCCATCTCTCCAGCCCTGGAAATGGGACATTTTAAAAAGTGATTTTTTTAAAGCCACAAAGATGGACATCAATCCAATTGGCTAATGTCCTAAATCATAAGAGATAATTTGGACATACAATGAAATGCCAGTGGCATGCAGACCCAGAGCAAAGACCACGTGAGAAGGATATACTAGGAAGCAAGTGATCTGTAAGCCGAGGAGAGAAGACTGGGAAGAAACTCAGCCTGCAAACACCTCCATCTCGGACTTCTAAGCTTCAGAACAATAAAGAAATAAGTTTCTATTGCTTACGCCACCAAAGCTGTGATAGTTTAATATTAAGGTAGACCCACCAAACCAATGAAAGTACAAACATTTCCACACTCCCTGGCCCATGCAAAGCAGAATTCTAGGTTTCCTTCTCTCCCAAATGCCCTATTCTCATTCATTTATATGTCTGATAGTCCACAAAACTGAGAACCTTAGGTTGAGGTATAACCAAAGTCCCATTTGGTACTTATCTACTGTCTGCTTATATTTGGCAGAATTGTTTGTATAATTATCTTTATATTGAGAATTTTAATACATGGGCATACTGTATTTTGATTATGTTACCCTCCTATCGCCCTCTTTTGTCATTCACCCCTCCCCATCCTTATTCCACTGAGGCTCGTCCTCTTTCAAAGTAGTCCCAGTTTGATACCTCATCTTTTTGTCCTCTTCTGCCCTCTATGTCAAAATGTCGATGCGCTCAATAATGTGCAGGTTTTGTAGGGCAATGACCTCCACTGTGAGATCAACACCTGTCAGTCCTTGATCAGAAGACAGTGGCCCAAAGTACTTCTTCCCACCTTGTAGCTTTTACGTTCCCCACCCACCCTCCAGCCCTTCTGCAATGTTCACTGAGCCTTGGAGCTCATGATAGAGATGTCTCATGTTACATGGATTTGTCAACAGCTCTTATATTCTGCACTTTACTGAGGTTTTTAGCCTTAGTTTCTCAGGGAGTGTATGAATGAATAAAATACCATTAACAACTAGTTGGCTACTAAATCAATGAATAATAGCAATCACTTCTCAAAAATGGAAGAAAACTACCACAACACAAAACAGTTTCTGACTGTTTATCATCCTTGTGCTCAACATCTAGTACCGTGACCTAGTGCCATTAATAAGGAAAGCACACAGCCAGAAATCTGTATAGATGGTCTTGAGTAGATAGCTCAGTTGGGAAAGTGCTTGCTAAGCAAGCATGAGGACCTGAGTTCAGATCTCAAGCACCCACATAAAAGTCAGGCAGGGAGCACACACCTGTTTTCCTAGGAATAGGAAGGTGGAGACAGTAGGATTTCCAGGGCTGGCTGGCCAGGCAGTCTAGCTAAATCAGTAAGTTTCACATTCAGTGAGACAGACCATGTCTCAAAAACAACACATGGAAAGATACTGAGGAAGATACCTAATGTAGACCTGTGGCTTACAAATATGCACGCACACACATGGGCACCTACATACATACATATGTGCATGCACACATGCATACCCACCACGTTGCACATACAACAGGAAATAGAAATCACAGAAAACAACAGAATAATATGAAACTCTGATTTCTGCACTGTTACGAACAATTCAATAAATAAAACTTAAAAATATTGTTTGCCTAAGGTGTATAAATCTTCCTTGGCCCCCTGCCCAAGGCAGAGGTATAGTAGCTTTGACAGACCCACCTGCCTCCTATCTACTTTGAAGAGTATAAAAGTGTTGCTGAGAAAAACCTGATAAGGCAAAAAGCTTTGAAAAACTTTGATCCTTAAAAAAAACATTTTAAAATAGTTATTTGGTAAGAAAATGTGATCAAATCTGGATTGTATTGATATGAAATTATGGCATTGTTGGGATATAAAATAGCATCTGGTCACACTGTTTAAAGCCAAACGGAGCCCCAGAAAGCCTTCTAGCATTATGAGCATATCAGAGTTTTATCATTCATTCATGGCACCAAAAGCCATGAGTGGCAGTTCTCAGAAGTTACTGGTAATCAAAGGACATGGAATTAGAATGAGCCAACCAATTTAAATCTCATATTGTCCCTCCCATAATCGAATGGAGGGAGGGGCAAAGCTCAGTTCAGAATTTGTTAAGATACAAGAGAACATTGTCAGCAACTACCTCATTGTTACTGACACATAGGATGTGCAGATGCAAGTAGAAACTTGCAAAGAATTTCCCACAACACCAATCTGATGGAGCTTTTCTCAAACTTGCAGGAGCCTGGAGGATTTGGAAGGGAAGTGGGGGCAGGCGACCTGAAGCCCACTCCCTTGGGTCAGTGCATGCTGGGAGGGAAATGAGCTACAGAGCAGACAATTTTCAGCATCACTGGCTTTACTTTCTTTACCAGGCCTCACGAAAACATACTGACAAAACAAAGGACACAAAATTAATGACCCATGCGTTCTGTCAATTGACTCTTAGTAGCAGTGGCCAGTTCACCTTAATTTTTTTTGTTCACATTGAACATGTAGCCCAAGGCATTGGTTAAGGTTCACTTAAGAATTTTTCAAAGGCATCACTTGGTTTTCATTAATTTGTTAACTGTAACTTCTCCTTTCTACTAAGGAATCCATATACCAATTACTGACTTTTATGCAAAAAATTTAAAAGGCATATGTTTAACCCACCAGCCTTGTTTTAATGTGTTTTTCCCTCTCGAGTAATCACTTCTCATTCATGAATAGCAAAGAAAATGATATCCATCGCATTTCTGTACCATTTAAGATATATTTAAACCTTGATTTTCTCAGAAATCCAAGTGTTAATGCTCAGCTACTATAGAAGAATAAGTAATAATATAGCTTATTATTTCTGTGAATAATTATTTAATAATTATTCTTCTGGTATTTTACCATAACTTCTGAGGAAATTCAATTTTAATATGGGGGAAATGTGACCAACTCAATAAAACTTAATAAGTGACCAGAAATATGAATTTTTAAAAAGGTATAAATAAAACTATGTGTTTACAAATCTCTCCAAAGAATATACCATCTTTATGATGAGAATTTCTTGCACTGAAATTTTGCTTCCTAGTTCACAGAGGACATTTTGAAAATAGAGTACATTTTTCCATTTGCTCCATAGCCACCAAGAAGTTTTGCCTCTATAAATATTCCTTTTGGTAAATTAGCTAAAACACAGAACAGTTTTCAGAAAGTGCTTCACTAAAGAATACTGAGACACCAGCACAGGGTCTAGATTATCTTTATCAAATTCAAAACAAGAATAGAATACGAAGCAATAGCTGCTTTCCAGTCTGAAAAGAAGCTAGCAGTTTTAACATTTCTATTCATACAAAAACAAGTACCATGACAGTTCTAAGTGTGAGGGAGTCTGCCATGATGACATTTGGTAGTTTTAAACAAAGGAAATGGGTGGCATAAAGCACACATACCATTCCTTTCTAAATGCTTCTGAGACAGTTATAAAATATGATGGTGATGTTTGGTTGGTATAACTTCATGTTAGTTGGATCTGTCAGCACTTCTATTATAAACCCTTGATTTTCAAGGTTTTATAATTCAACTGTGAAACATTGCTTGAGAAAGAAAGCTAGCAAAGTAGATTTAGCCAGGGAGCTTATCAAATTGAACAAATCTTTGTTTAGCTATCTCTCAGCTCTGTGACTCAAGGTCTACTCCCAGTCAGACATGCCAAGCTTCCAGTGACTTCAGTGCCAGGGAGAGCTTTTTCCTCTGGTTTTAAATTTACTCCACAAGAGCTTTTCTCATTCCTGTTTCAGAAGCCTCCAGGACCTAGCTCATATCCGGTGTAACCCAGTGGGAGGGAAGCCACATCATATGTAACCCTGGGGGACACGTGAATGGAGTCCTAGCCAAGCGAGGCCAGCATGAAATGTGCAATATCACAGAGAGACTTTTGCACATGTACATAATTGAAATGCAGACACATTTAACTGTAGCTTGGGAAGGGAAGCCCCGCCGATCCTTCTGTGTTCACCTGCCCAGTGTAAGGATTACAAACATTTGGGAAAATAAGTTACGATTGTATAAATATTTAGTTTATCGATAAACTTATTTTTGTGTGTGTGCATGTGTGTTTATGTGTATGTTTTATGTGGGCACATATATGTTCATGTGCATGTGGAGGCATTCCTCACATCTGATTTTTTCTCTTTGAGACAGTGCTTTCATTGGTCTGTAACTCACCAATTAGGCTACACTGGCTGACTAGAAAGCCCCAGGGACCCACCTGTCTCTGCCTCCCTAGTGCTGGCATTCCAAGCACACACCATCAAGCCTGACATTTTTACGTGGGTTCTGGTGATTGAACACAGTTTCCCACGATTGCAAGCCACTTTGCCAACAGAGCTATCTCCCAAATTTCTAATGTATTTAAGTGTAGCACCCATTGAATTAACAATAAAATCATATTGCAGGCCAATTTCTTTTCTTTTTTGGGGGGGGGTTCATATTTCGGTTTTTCAAAATAGGGTCTCACTCTAGCCCAGGCTGACCTGGAATTTACTATGAAGTCTCAGGGTGGCCTCGAACTCATGGTAATCCTCCTACCTTTGCCTCCCGAATGCTAGGATTAAAGGCATGTGCCACCACGCCCGGCCCAATTTCTTCATTAGTCAAAACTCTACATTTGGAAATTTTATCACAACAAACCTGTGAACAAAATATGAACCTATAAATTCATTCTTCAGATTAGCTGGTATTTGTCTTTAGATGTCACAGAGAAAATTTAGGTGCCATCATTTGCTTTATAAAGGCAAAGTCTTCTCAAAAGGCTTCTATAGTCAGAAGGCAAGTAGATGGCTAAAGCCAGGTATGGTTTAAGCTTGTTCAATTTGTATTCTACTCTCAAACTTTGAATTTGGCAAAACCAAAATCATATCTTGCCAAAATTTTTCCTCTTAATTTTAAAATTAAAATGCCCTTGTGCATTTTCAGTGAAATTTAATCCATATGTTTCTTATTCTTTTACACTTAACTCATCAAATATTTTTATGTAAGAGCCATATGACATTCAAAAGCCTCAGTTCTTTAAAAAAAAAAAAAAAAAACTAGAATTTGAGCTCTTAAGAAAAAACTAAACCAGAGGATCTTATCCTCCTTCAAAATAGGAAGCGTATTTCGGCCAAGCATAAATGAATGTGAGCATGAACTTAATATGTTAATCTGAAGCCAAATGTGTGAATTTGATTAGAAATTGTAACTTCACAGAAGTGATCACTCTCTTTCAGTGTTGTTGGAACGTGGCTACACTTAGACAGTGACAGACATAATTTAATCTAATACAGTGAACATTTCTACTATTAAACAATAAAAAGAGAAAAAGAATGTTTCCTCACATTTAACAAAAGTAATTCTTGGGGCTGGTGACATAGCTCACCAGTTAAGGTGCATGCCTGCAAAGCCTGATGACCTGGGTTTGATTGTCCCGTACCCATGTAAAGCCAGATGCACAAAGTAGCATATGCATCTGTAGTTCTTTTGCAGTGGCTAGAGTCCTGGCATGCTCATTGTCTCTGTCTCTCCCTCTCTCTCTCTGCTTGCAAATAAATAAATAAGTTTAAATAAAAGGAATTCTCAGCATGTCCATTAGTAAAATAACTCAACTTTAATTTACTTCTTCCTAATATATTAGGCTCATTTTCTAAAATTTGTTGATAATATAAATCAATAAAATCATATTAATTACCAAGATCTTATACCTACATTTTCCTGTGGTAAGATGCTATGTAGCTATTTATATATTGTATGCTTATTAATAATTTTAATTTCTCATACGATATATGTCTATATTCTTCATGCAATTTTAAATTTATGTATCTGAAGAATGCTCTTGGAAAAAACAAAAATGCAAAAATGTTAATTCTTATAATAAATTAACAAATTTAATGCTAACATATAAAACCATTATAAACATACTTAGAAAAAGAATCCTAACAAAAGGATAATTAAATGGCTTTTCCTAACTACTTTCTACACCAATTGTGTCTAACAAAGTTAAATCTAGGTGGGTACTGATGTCATTCCTACTGAATTAAACTGCATTAGTTCTAATGGCATGAATGATAACTTGTATTGTAATTATCTAAAAACAGGAATGGCAAAATCCCTATCAAGTGAGAATTACTTTTAAAATCCATTTCTATAAGTTATTAATACAAGTCATATAATAACATTCTTAAACACTTTCAAAACATTTTTTATTCTTTTATTTATTTGAGAGAGGTGAGAGAAAGAGGGGCAAAGAGAATGAGGGCACACCAAGGCCTCTAGCCACTGCAAACAAACTCCAGATGCATGTGTCACCTTGTGGATCTGGCTTTACATGGGTGCTGGGGAAATCAAACTCCGGTCCTTAGGCTTTGCGGGGAAGTGCCTTAATGGCTAAGCCATCTCTCCAGCCCAACGTTTTGAATCAACTGAAATTCTCCAATAAATGTTCATGGTCATAAGTGCACAACTCAGTGGAGGTTAGCAAAAACAAATTGTTTTAGAGGAGAGATGAAAATCATGTGATTAACATCTGTTAACCAAAAGGTGTAGTTGGGAAAGAGAATGAAGGCTAAAATGTGTTGGGTGTGGAATCCTTTGAGCATGTTTAATGCCTTTCATGAGTGTCATCTGATGAGTATATGTAAGGAATTTGATCCCCAAACCAAGAGACTCTTCTCATTCCCTTGATTTCTCAAGCCAAAAGGTATCCCAAGTCTCTTCTACTCAACTCAGGAGACACTCATCATTCATTTTTACAAATGTTCATGTGCACAATCCTGTGAAGAGTAACTGACATCTGGAAGTTTACATTCTAGTGGGTCCACTGTCTTAAGGACTCTGACTCAGGGCAAAAGAGCCACTATTGTGCATTTCATTACATTAAGAAAGTGCAGTGAGGGCTGAAGAGATGGCTCAGTCAACAAAATGCTTGCTGTGCAAGCACGAGGACCTGAGTTCACCCGCACAGACTTGCAGACCTGGAAGCCCAGCACTAAAGAGGGTTCCCTGGGGCTTGGTGACTCACTAGTCTAGTGGAATTGCTAAGTTGCAGGTTCAGTGAGAGACACTGTCTCAACACAAATAAATTTATATTCATACTGCTTAAAAATAAGGTGGAGAGTTACTGAAGAAGTCACTTCACATTGACCTCTGACCTCCAAATTCATGTTCCCACTTGTGCATTCACATATGCACATGTGTAGCCATGCATATGTACACACATACATATGCAAAGCAAAAAATGTACTGAATAAGAATTCCTGATTTTTTTCATGTGAAATAATTGACAATGTTTTCATCAAATTCTGTTCTTGATAAAATGGTAATGCTGGTTTTAGGTAATACCTGCCATAACATATGGGGGGGGACTTCTCTCAGTTATTATAAAGAAAACTATGAAAAAATTAAAACATTCCAGAAGACCTAGAACGTTTTAAGGCAATAAAAAAGTTGGAGATGGACAGAACAGAGTTAATCAATAGTACAAATAGAAAGTAAAACAAAAAAAGAGAGAGAGAGAGAGATCTAAAAGTGATACTGGAATTCATCTGGTCCAGCAGGAGCAGAAACAAGATCCAGAACTATTCTCTCCTCATAATACTTGGCTTGCATTGCTGCTAGCAGACAATGGAGCCAGGCCACAGTTTCCAGAATTTCGCCAGGTTCAGAAGACTACCAGAGGAAATGATCTGGGAGCACTGGAGCCAATCTCATATTCCTAATAAACTAACTCCTTTGTCTTGGATGACTTACCCATAGTCATCCATAGTCCTTTTTCTTCACATTGTGATGACTTTTGCAATTGACAGAGAAGTACATTGCTCAAGTGGGAAGAAAACAGAAAGTTAATAGTCATGAAGAATCCATAACACACACTTAAGTGCAATAGCTCATTTAAATAATACTATCTTGGAAAGTAAGTTGTATCCATTTCATAAATTAGGAGCCTGTGCAATCTCTCCTAATAATATAACATCCCCATGCTTATTAAAATGCAGAGAAAATAGGCTAGAGAGATGGTTCAATGGTTAAGGCACTTGCTTGCAAAGCCTAAAGACCCAGGTTCAATTCCCAGTACCCATGTAAAGGTAAATGCACAAGGTGGCACATGCATATGGAGTTCATTTGCAGTGGCCGGAGGCCCCTGGCATACCTATTCTCTCTCTTTCTCTCCTTCTTTCTCTCACTCTCATAAATAAATAAATAAATAATCAGAGGCAATATTTGGAGACTGGTTTTTCTCTGTGCTGTACTGTCTTTCCTGAACACTAGGTATAAGCTACCTCTCATAGTGGTAACCATAGATGAATATAGATTCTTGGACAAAACAAAAAATGTGGGTCATGATTCCTCTCATAGATCAACCCCTTTCTTCTGTTTCCTCCCAAGGTAAATAAGTTAGAAATCACTAAATATTTTAATGTCCTTAGAATGAAGATGTCATCTAGAAGCTCAAAATAATCTGGTCTTAATTCTCTATGACAGCACATATTTTTATTAGTCAAGTTCATTACAGTTATATACTTTTTGCATCCAAATCCTGTACTGTTATGACAACCATCTTAAAGTATTAACTTCTGATAAATTCCCACTTTCAGAAGACATACAGCTGGCAGAGCTACTGCAACAGCCAGTATGGTGTCCCATAATTTCCATATCTGCTTTAGCTTCTCAATCACAGCCCAGGCACTAATTATTAATATTTTTCTAAAGAAATGTTATCATTTTGTTTCTTTGAAGTGCATCTTACATGCATACCCCAAAATAGATTTCATCTGTGAGTGTTTTTAATGAAAAGATAAAACAGTACACTAACTCTTTGCTTTCTCAATGAATTGATATTATGAAAAAAAATAGATGATCTCAAAAAATAATTCAAAGATATTTTAACTTATTTGAAATATGCACTCTCTGCCTTTTTTAGAGTTCTGTCAGAAATGTCTTCAAAAATACTTAGCCTCATCTAGTTTCAAATCAAACCAATATAAATAATGGGTAGAATTACTAACCTGCAGGGAATGTCATCCTAAATTTCCTGGTGCTGACTGTGTAACCATAAGCATGACTGGTATATTTACTGGACGCAGTATATACTGTATAATGTTCCCCCCAAACTCATGTAACTAATGCAACACGATAGCCACCAGGGTGCTACTGTGACGTAAAAGATATGTTACAATTTTTATCCAATTCAAACAAGAAAAAAGAAGACAGAAAGAGAGAGAGAGAGAAAGAAAGAAAAAGAAAGAAAAAAGCAGACAACTATAATGGCCCTGCCCTCTAAATAAATACATTGCCTGTTCTACTGAACTTAAAATTCAAGGCTATATACAAGTCATCTTAAAATAAAAGTCATTCTGTGGCATATACTTTCTAGCACCAAGATTTGGCCAATTACATCTAACAATCACTGAGATTCAGTGCTAGGAAGTCCATGCCTTTCACTCCAAAAAGGTTACATAAAAATTAGCACACCCTTGACTGGGATTTCTAGTTGGCAAAAGATAGAACTAGTCCAAGAGATGGTGTTTCTCCCAGGAAGATGTGTTGGCATCTAATTGTCTAGAAATCCAGCAGATCTGTTCAGTCATCAGCAGAAAAAGATTCAGCACAGGGAAGCCATGCTGCATCTGGCCAGAAAGGAGTACGTAGCTACTCCCGCCTTCTCAAACCCGCTCGCCATAATTACAGTGATGTGCAAAGTGGAGCCAAGAGCTGTGATTTTTTCCAAGATCCCAGTCCTTACAGAGCAGGCTCTGAGCAATCTCCTAACTTCTCAGAGACCAGGATACTGATTCTCAAAGTAAGTCCGAGTGTAGCAAAACAGGCTGAGCAACCAGGAACAGTATAAAGGCCTGCTGCTAGAGACAGCCAGTATGACGCTCATGGAGGAAAGAAAATGACTCATACATGGTCCAAAAATGGGAATTCAACTATATTTTAATGTTACAGTTAGTTTTAAAAATGGAATTAAAATGATATCCATGTTAAATAAAACAGAATGGGCAAAGCCAGAGAAATATAAATAGCTTGGTGCAAAGGTACCTGGCCTTTAGCTAATGTTATAATATACATTATAAACACTGAAGAGAATCAAAAGCATTTTAAGAAATTGGTCATCCCTTTCCACTTTGTGAGTAATACTTGGGAATGGGATAAAAAAATAATAATGGCCTCAAGGGACAATTTAAGAATGAGGTAATTTGCATGTTTCTTCCAGAAAACATTAACTGTATCCTTCTCCTCTGCCAGGATAATTTTGAATTTCTGGCATCAAAACTGAAATTCTCTGCAAACGTTGATCAATCTCCTGTTGCCACTCAATATTTATGTTGGTATAACTGTTTATTCTATGCAGTACTAGAAGGGAACTAGTCAGCTACTTAATTTTCATATTTTTATCCAAGGCTTCATTGAAGAAATTCTGTATAGACCAATTCTTGTACACTTTTAGATTCTAGTTCTCCCAACACTGGGGCCACAGCAACTCAGCTATGGAGGGTGAGGGTGATGACTTCTCTTGAGAAAACTTGAATGATTAAATTTATCCCCTCTTGGCTTTCCATGTTTCTTTCCTTCAATCATACATTATTTTGCTCTCTCTCAACTATCAAGTAAAACTGGAACATTGTGTCTAAATGTGTCTACTTCCTTCAGAAATGTAACCTAGAGATTACACAATGATATAAGCCTGTCTTGATAAGGTTTTCCAAAGTCAGTCTAGGACATATTGAACACAAAGGTAATCATCATATGTCTGGCCATCCTATGCAAGCAGAAAACAGATTTTATGTGCTGGAAGACAAATTTAGGATGCTCTTGAAGGACCTTCAGAATTTATTTATTTATAATAACCCTGTTCTTAACATTTGGAAACTGAAGCCCACAGGAGGTAAAGCGAGTTATTTAGTTCATTGGTGACTTCTTTTTATTCATTATAAAAAATTAGGGCTGCACATTGTGATCAGATAGAGTACCACAAATTATTTTAGTTTTCCTATATTTAAAAAAATTAGTGCTGGAGAGATTGCTCAGCAGTTAAGGCTTTTGTCTGCAAAGCCTAATGACTGGGGTTTAGTTCCCCAGTATCCATGTAAAGCCAAATGAGCGGAGTAGCCAATGCATCTGGAGGTCATTTGCAGCTGCTAGAGGCCCTAGTGTGCCCATCTCTCCGCCCACCCCCCATCTCTCTTCTCTCTGACTCACTCTGCTTGCAAATAAATACATAAATAAAGTATTAAAGATGTAAAAGGTGCACACTTGAGTACCTCTAGTCCTTCTAAATTCGGACTCAAATGCTGTGTTGTACCATGGACCAACCTTTATCTTCTAACTCCTTTGTCAAGGTCCTTTTGGCTCCCTTCTCTGATGTCTGTGCCTAAGAGGGCTCTTGTTCTTGTCAGTGTTCAGGTTCTTGCTGTCCTTGTGTTGCTGGGTGGCAGCTCACATTTCAAACAATACTTCAGGAATCATGTCTTGCTTTCTAACAACACTGAATACACTCTTGCCTGATTTCTGAGAGTGGAGATTTTGATCAAGCTAACAATGTTGTGCAGAACCACTGAATCAAAATGATGTCTCAGAGAGTTTTCAGACCTCCACTGCTCTAATGAACTTTGACACCATCAAGTCATGTGAGAGCTTTTAAGATTAATAAGTTCAACTTATTAATGCAAGGTGTATCACATTAAAAATGCCTTTATACTCCTCCATTCCATGTCTAGGGTTGTTTAACCTTTAAACCAGTACACTGCCTATGTCTATTACGGATGAGACTGAGGTCACACACTGAACACTGCTATATGAAATCTATGGATTTTCACCAAATCTTCAGACTGTCTACTCCACCTTGAAAATCTGGAACTCTAAAGTTAAAATGCTGAGCTACAGTAGCTGACACTGCCCTTTAACAATGACTTCCGTAGTGAGTTCTGTCCTATTTAACAAAGTAGTCAAAACAGCAGAGACAGAGGCCAAGACAAAAGGGAAAGCAGCTGATCCTTTCTCTTTTAATTTGCATGTTTGTCTTTCTCATTTTTTTTTTCTTTAACTGCTGATTTTTTCTTGTATGAAAACTACATGGGCAGTCCTGGTAGCCATGACTTTACAACTTCTGTGGTTCAGTCCCTTCCTATGTGATATGCAATAGTGATGTTGGTTCAATCATCAGTGCAAGTGCAGAGGCAGTGCAGGACATGTTGACTAAAAACAGTCAATGTAGAAGAATGCATTTGCTAAGATCGAGCTAATGTATTTCATGAGCCTATACCCTCTGGATTCTGAATGTGAGGCTGGATCCCCAACTTCACAGCTCACTAGTTGTATGATGTTGGTTAAGTTATTTAATGTCTTTATATTTCAGTTTCTCCCTAAAATATGGATTCTTATGAGATATTAATGAGGTAACACATATAAAGTGCCTACAATAGTGACCTGTTACAAGGCAACCACTTAAGTGTTGTCTGTTATGTCTGAAAATAGGTATAAAGTGGGAAAATATTAATCTCTAATTATAATAGTTTATTAGTTGGCATTAATCAGTTTATGTCACGTTGTTTTTTAAATAACATTGGACTTCCTGAATTTGGTCCACTAAAAGCTCCAGTTAGATGTAGTGGTGATAGTGGTGTATGCCTATAATCCCAGCTCTGAAGAGGCTGAGATAGGAGAAAGGAGGAAGATCATGAGTTGGAGGCCAGCCTGGGCTAGACAGTGACACCATGTCTCAAATAAATAAAGCAAAACACACAACAACAACAAAGACAACAATGACTCCTTCCCCCAGAATTTAGAAATGATCACCTTAAAGAGTGATGAAACATAAATGTGATAACTGTCATTCACACATTGCAGCCATTGCAAAATTGGCTCAGCTTATTCCATTACATTCTTAAAATTTGCCTTCAAAAATAATGCATGCCCAGTGATCAGAGTTCTAGAGAACCCACAGTAAAACTAACAAATAAAACTCATTTGCTATGTTATGTTCATTTTCATTTAAAAGACATCAGTAGGCTTTGTGCTTGCATTAGAAATAAAACTTAATCTCTGGCAGGCGTTTCTCATTTTCCAGTGATTCTCTAGGGAGCCTACATTGGCATGCGGGCAGTGGTTTTTTTTTTTTTTTTTTTTTTTTTTTTTTGGCTCTGCACTGTGGTTGCAAATGGTGTCATTGTTCTTGGTTAAAACTGCAAGAAGTCAGCCGATCTTTCTCCGTTTTTGGCTTCACGCTGAAGTGGCCTTCATGACAGAGAGCTACATGAGTTTATCATTCTCCAGTCACTGCCCGTATTTCAAAATGATCAAAGTCTCAGAAAATAGCTACACATTGAGCTTTCTTTTGCCTTTTTTTTCAGTTTCTGCAGTTGTCAAGAAAGATAATATTTGTTGGAACAAAATCAAGATTTTTTTTCTATTTGTTGGTCAATATAGAGACCCCTGAGAAAAATGAGAGGGTCAATATTTATGCCTCAATTTCCTTGCACAAGAAATAGATTTAGTTGTTACTTGTCAATGAAGTTTCATCACTGAAAACTTAAAAGTTATATTTTAGAACAGCTGTTTATGGATGAGTAATGAAAAGATGACATTTCTTATGTGTTAGAATTCAGTGTGCAGGTTGAAGGTTGGGTTTCATGATTCTAAAGACATGACAGAAACAGTGCAAAATAGTACATGGCACTAGACTCCTTTTTTCTAGGTAGTTTATTTATCCCCTTTACAATTTTTTTTTTTGCCTAACAAATATGCATTTCAAGTTGTTTCTTCATAAATATTGAAAGAGTTAAAACTTCTGATATGTTATTTCCTAAAAGCAAAACAATCATATTTTACATTATTTTAAAAGACAGAGATAAGCTATGAAGAAAGTATGTTTCTATCTTTTACTAGTAAATCTAAATCATGTTTCTTTGCTTTTATTAAATAATTAATTTATACATAGAACAATTTGTTGATTGATTAATTCTCTAGTATATCAAGTTACTCGTATGAGATATTGACAATCATCTGGTAAAAACTACAGAAGGCTTTGTCATAAGTGAATGTCACAGACTAGAAAAAAAGACAAGGATGGCACAGTGTGCCTAGGTCTAACCATTTTCCTGGCGGTGACCACTTCTGTGATTTTTATCTTCACACACATTCACATGTAAACAAAAGTATGGAAGAGCACATTTATTTACTGAAGACTCACTCTACATGCCATCGTAAATTATATAGACAACATTTTATAACCAATTATACCTAGTATCTAAAAGGAAAAAAATACATGTAGCAGCCTGACTTTTGTTGCAAGTTAGGTCTTTTTAACACCAAATATTTATTAAATGTCTGCTTTGCACCCTGCCCTGATCTTGGAGCTCAGAATAAATCAATGGGCAGAGCAAAGGAAAGATGCTACTCCCAAGAATTTTGTATTCTAACTTCTTACCACAACACCCCATGTCTTACACTCTTGCCACTTCTGAGCAAACACTGCTTCTAAGTAAAGGCATTTTATTAATAACAATATTCCTTAATTTTATATCATACTGGTATTTTTCAGCATTTGATCATCACACCAGGAGAATAGGTCTTTGTGCTAAAATGCCCTAGCTGGAAAATTCACACCTCAGTGGAAAACGCAGTTAAAATGCTTCCTCTAGGTCCCCTTGACTCATCATGAAATTCATTTTACACTACACACGATGCTTCTCAGATATCAAGTAAAGATTGTCTCCAGTGTTCCCATATCATATCAGTTCCTACATGAGGTACCCTTGTTTCCCAGCACTACTGACCTAAGCTATAGTTGAGTGGCTGAATTTGACAAATGAGATATAAGCAAGGGTGATGCTCAGTTATAAAGACGGGGGAGGTCGCCTTCAGAACAGGTGATTCTTTATCACTTTTCCTCTTCAAGGATGAATACAGCAGCTTCATGTTACAGTGGTTGGAATCACAAGACAGTTTGAATCCTCAAGCCCATTTCTGGAGATCCTCTCCCCATCCACCCACCAGTGCTACACACTGAGCAAGACAGAGCTTCTCTGTTAAGTATGAGATTTGTCTGTTAAGACAGCTACCATTGGCTACCCAGGCTAATGTGGTGGCAGAAAAAAAAAGTTTGTTTTCTTTTTTGCTATATAGAGGCACATGATACATACAAGGCATGGAGTTACACTGAAGATATAACAGGATGCTGCCAGCTCTGCCAGTCAGCTCTGAAGCAACTGTGGAGCACTCTTGAGACCCCAGGCCACCCACCAGCCTCCCTGATGATTCATTCCTCCTTCCCCTTCTTGACCCCAAGCAAGAAACTCATTATTTGCTCTGAGTTTACAATGCCTACTTCTTACATCTTCCTTGGGATGAAAGATACTTAATCCTCCCAATGAAAACTGAGAGAGCATAATATACTGAGAGAGATAGTTTATTTCCAAGTATTTTTTACACATGAACACAATTGTTGAAAGAATTCTAGATCCCAATTAATGTCATGAGTAAATATCGAGTCCAATTATGCTTCATGCCTTAAAGGTAAGAAGAGACTGTAATTTTGAAAGTTTGTAGTACTAGGGGCCAACCCCTGCTCCTGCCAGCCCACAGCAAGTCAGTTCACAACTACTGCTCCAGCAGCTGGCAGAGAAGGGGTTTATTCCCAGGGACTCCTGCCAGGAGCCCAGCTGGGGACTGTGCACAGGACTAACTAATGCTTTGAGGAGTTAAACTACTCAGGAGCTGAGGCTGTCAGGATCTCTACCAGCTAGAATCTTCTTAAGAAATAGCAAAATAGAAAAAGAAAGTTAGAGAAAGTTAGGCTGCCAATAGTGACTATAAAGAAATCAACCTCTGTTGGGTGGAAGACTTTTTTTTTTTTTTTTTTTAACATGGTCCTGGGCACATGGTAAACAGTGGCACCCTCAAGCTGTTCACTCTAAATCACTTCTCCATCATTGAGTAATTACTCGGGCTGATTCTGGGCACACGGGTCATGTTGTAGCTAATGTATAGGACCCTCTTCATTGACTCAATGCTGATAAGACCTGGCAGGTCAGCATGATGGAATCCAGACCACAGACCATGCAGACAGAGACGGGCTCCAAAGAGACTGTGACATACAAATCAAATAGTCACAGTTTCCTAACGCTACAATAGGATGTGCAAGAATATTTGGTAATGTACTCCTGTGACATTCTACTATTATAAATACTAACATTATACTCTCTAACTTGTAGTTCTAAAACAACCTGTAGTTTTGAAATGCAGTTTTCAAAATGTTGAGTAAGGGTTTAGAATTTAACCCTGAAGTGATCATGGAAAGACATAGGTTGACAAATCTCGTGACGAGGCTCTTTTTATATTAGAGATTTGGAGAAAAAGAATGTGTACACTCAGAGATCTGGAAGCATCTAGGTCTTGAGCCAGCCCTGAGAGGAATGGAACTTAGGATGAGAATTGGACAGTGACGTAATAACACATATGAAGTGTAATGCTTAACGAAGAATTTAATGCAAGAAAATAGGCTCTACTTTTATGCATAACAGGTGACATCAAGAGGCTAACTTTCTACAAAGCTTTCCCTCCACCAAGTCCTACCTGCTCATCCTGCAGGATAGCTGTGGCTTCTAAGAGGGTTTGGGTCAGTACCTCTGAGCTTAGAACTCATTCCTTGAAGTGGCAAGTTAAATATGAGTGCTGCTCTCACTGCTAGTATGAGAAGCTCTTTCAGGGAGATGATGGTACACACTGTGGAGACTCAGAATTCATCAAAGCAGAAAATCTGAGGTTGCTGGGAGCTCAGCACCAAAGGAGACATAACATGCCCTCCAAGGCTCAGGGAACATTGCAGAAGAGGGGAGGAGGTGAAATGAATATAAGTCACAGGATGGACAGGTGAATTCCAAGATATCCCCCACTCCCATAATGACTGACTGGTGGTTCATTCATGACCCCGCAGTGAATATGATAACCCCACTGAGGAGGATCCTCAGTGAGATGGGAGTGGGGGGAGGGAACATAAGTGTATGACCCAATGGGTATATGTTCAATTTGTAATATTTTTACATACTATAGTTCTCAATAAAAGAAAAAACAGTCATTCCTAGCTTAGAGACAGAATGGTATTTAAAGGATTTCTAAATGTCAGAGTGTTATGGCATTATTATCTTGGAATCTGCGTAATATCTTCAGATATCGCCATTCTGTACACTGTCAAAAACAAAATCTAGCCCCCAGAGAGTGTCAGCTATGGAGTAACAGATTAAGAGGAGTTTTTACTTTGAGAAAGTTTTTACTCTAATCATCTTTTGTTTAAATCACCATAAGTAAAAAGATTAACAGAAACCACCTTGGTAAAAGATAAATTTGCCACCAGATAGCACCATAAATCTCATGCCCAATGAGAGACTGATAAATAAATCCTCCTCAGGGTGTGTCACTTACAAATGCACCCCTTGGTAGGCTATACTTGAGTAGTAGGGCCTGAGTAATCATGTCATTGATGGTAAAGTTTTAAATTACTTAACATGGTTTGCAAATTTCAGGCCTCTGAAAGCTATGTATCCATTAACCATGCAAGACAAGTTAAGAAAACTCTTTGTTGTTTACTTATAAATATCCCAGTGATTCTTGTTATTATTTAAGAGGCGTACCTAGATGCTGTCACATGAGTACCCACTGCCAGGTTCACAACAAGCCAATGGAAATAACAGAATCAGTGTCTCACTGAACACGAAAGCCAACACAGAATTCATAGGCAAATGCCTCCAAGTTTTCCTCCTAGTATTTACTCACATGAAGCAACCAGCACTTATGGTCCATATGGCTTTATTTTTGTATTGGCAATCTGAATAAAATATTATTAAAGAAAAAAAAATGCATCATGCTTTCAATCACTGAATGTAATTTCTTAATATTAAATATAACAGTGTATAGTTACAAAACTGTCCACTTAATACCATTTTCTCACCTTGCCAACGGACCCAGTTTTATTCAGGATATTCTAGAGAAACAGCAAAAAAGAAGGGAAGGGAAGGGAAGGGAAGGGAAGGGAAGGGAAGGGAAGGGAAGGGAAGGGAAGGGAAGGAAGACTATGTTTCACTGCTTTCCTCACAGCAAGCCCAGTCATGATCTATTAGATGTAGCAATCCTCGCTGGGTGAAGACTTCCAGAAAAGCACTTCAAAATGACCAATTGACAGTTATAACCATGCTCGCTGTTGTTGACTTTTTTCTTATGTTAAACGTGTGCAGGATAGCACATCTTGAGAGCCTGTGGTGGAAGATCATGCCTATTGATAACACAGCAGAAAGCCAAAAGGATTCTGGGCTCCTGAGAACATCATGGAGCTGCTATCCCAGCAAATAGCTGCTCTAGCTTCCTTTAAGCTACTGTTTAGGCAGTGTCTCAGTTACCCACATAGAGAACACTGCTGGTGCAAAGCTTGTTTTCAGGTTCTTGCCTTTCCATGACCTGTGCAAACTAATAAACTCACTTTATGCCCCATGAGCTCACTTCTCTTCTCTAAGTACTAAGTAAGATAGACTGAATGCTCTGAAAAATTTTATTTCACTACTTGTGATTTTAACTGTCCACCATATTTTTAATATCAGTAAATTCCCATATTACAAAAAGGAAGAGTTGCTTTGGGATGACATGTTTAAAACAAAAGGAAAATGGGACAAACAGTTACAAATCCTTGAACTCACCAGCCAGCAAATGAAAGCCTAAATAATTTCAGTTAAAGAAAGCAATAATTTAATAAATGCTGTCACTAAAAGAAAATGTTATTTAGGCCCGGTGACATACACGCACAATCCAGTAATCAGGAGGCTGAGTTTGAGGTATACTGAGGTGAAGGCCAGCCTGGGCGCTTAGAGAGACCCATAAGTAATAAATGGAGAGAGAAAGAAAGAAAGGATAAAGGAAAGGAAGGAGGGAATGTTTCAGCCGAACTCTCAGGTAAATGGAAGCAGTAAACAGCTTCCCTTGCCTGCTCTAGCTGCATTTGGGGATGAGAACTACGGGACTAAGAGGACTGGAAGTAGTATGGGAGAGATTAACCCAACTCAGACTTGGTCTCTC
Organism: Orientallactaga sibirica; assembly: GCA_036365145.1. NCBI lineage: Eukaryota > Metazoa > Chordata > Mammalia > Rodentia > Dipodidae > Orientallactaga > Orientallactaga sibirica. Next base: position 16,208,047 of record JAEOAD010000008.1, read on the forward strand.
AGTGCCTATGACAGAACATTAGCCTATTTTGGACAGCCCTGGGTCAGAGTTAAGCTCAAAGTTGTTAAAGCAATGTCACATTTGGCTGAAAAGTTTCCCTCCACTCCTTCTCCACATTTTCCATCCCTTTCTAGCTTCTTCTAAGATATCATGGGGAGGGAGGGAATCACCAGAAGAACATTCCACTCACATACTCCATCTTTACAGAACACAATTTATTCTGCAAGGGTCCATATATCATCTGCAGTGATTGTCACCTACTGTGTGCATGCTGTTTGTAACATGAACGAGGACACCTGTAATCTTCATGTTCTCATTGGAGAGAGTTATTACATCCAACTGTAAGTCATTGGTTTCATTCCACAAGATGTCCACTGATGAGCAGGTTTAAGGCGCAATGCCAATAAATGCCTCCAAATCACACAGATTTTTTTTTTTCAGTCTGCACTCTGGCAGAGAAAAATAATAAAGAAATGAAGAAAATTGTAAAAATATAATTTAAATTATATATATATACATATACATATATATACATATATATGTGTATATATATATATATGTATATATGAACTCCACAATGATAACCAATTAATTACTATGCTATTCACAAGAAACAAGAAAATTATAGTCTATACAAAATGTCCACGCTTCTGTCTAGCAGCTACCATCCAAAGAGTCTTCACCTTACATGCCCTTTACAAAGTTGAAACAAAATCATCTGGGATGGAAAAATCTTTGATAGGCCTTTCAAACCAACCTTGTGAAAACAGATATATGTCCCAAGCTTATGGCAACAAACGGTGTTATTATCTCTCTTCCTCTAATATTTAACCAATCTAAACACTCAGGGGAAAAATGTTATCTGAAATTCAACCACTTTATAGACATTCACTTGGTCTTCCTTTGACAATTCAACTGGCTTTTCTCACAAGTATCTCGAATACTTGTTTGGAAAGCTTTTCTCGAGTGACCAGGCAAACAGGAGGAGAACTGTTCTTTAGCAATCTGTCCCTATAAGCCTCCAGTGATGCTATCTTCTTGTACTTCACTTAATGAAAAGATAAATATGATCTGCGCTGTGCCCAGCTGTGTTTTTCTTGTGCTAAGGAATTCACAAAAGGAAAATTTTAAATCACACATTTATCAGTGAACAAGCTTGCTAAAGCAAATAGATTTCAGTCTCCTGAGTTTGCTTCAATAAAAGATTAAACGTTAATAGTGCAACTTACCACACTCAACAGATTTATGAATAATCAAAGTTTGGAGGGAGGCCAGGCCATTTAAGAACATTACCTACCAAACAGATGCCAATAGGGTATAGACATCTTCCCTGTAGCTAAGCAGCCATATTTTCTACCACACAGTTCAATATTGACTGAATAATTGGCCTTTACAAAACATGTATTAAAATGCACCATTTACCACACACTTGATGCTTGCTTAAGAATTTCAAGTTGGTAGAGAAAAGGGAGGGGCATACCTGTGGGGCTTTTCTGCCTGGATTTAATTGGTGAACAGCAGTGCATGGGGCCTGCAAGAGTCAGAGCAGGTCTCTGAATTGCCAAAGAGTTCGTTAAGATATAAAGGAATAAGCACTGTTTCCTACTCAATTCCCGAGTAGTATTTTTGCACCTGTGAACAGTTTTATTCTTAGCACACACAGGGTGAGTGACTTTTTTATGTTTACTTTCATGTTCCAGTGCTATTCCAAGGTGGCCAGGCTTCCATTATGCTACTGCCTTCCTTGTCTCCATGAACACGTTGAGGCATGGAGAGTATGTTCAACGCTCTCTCTCCCCAAGGGACCATGTTAGTTAATGATTACTTGGGAGCTGGAGTCACAATGCAAGTTTCTAAGTCTTATTTCTCTATCCTGTATCCTTGAATGCAGCCTTAAAACAGGAAAGGTATCAATGGACTGCTTACTTTTAATAGAAGTCACCAATTAAAAATCTCTTGCCTAGGACCTGGAGAAATGGCTCAGTAGTTAAGGCACTTGCCTACAAAGCCAAATGATCCAGGTTCGATTCCCCAGTGCCCACATAAAGCCAGATACACATGCATGTGGAGTTCATTTGCAGTGGCTGGAGGCCCTGGTGTGCCCATTCTCTCTGTCTGTTTCTCCTCTCTCTAGTTCTGTTTGCAAATAAATAAATAAATATTAAAAATCTATTGGCTAGCAAATTCTGAATACATGTAGACAAAGTTCTCTTGAGAACATGTTGACTTAGTTACAATGAATTCAAAACGTTTTCTTGGGGAAACTTGAGAATGAAAACTTTCCCTTTATTTTATAGGTTCATCATGGCAAAAATAAATAAATAAATAAAATACAACTGTATTGCAGTAAGCCTTTGGCCAACTTAGAATATGCCTCTTATGTTTTTTGGCATCCTGATCAATAGCAATTTGGGTCATGATATCTATCATAGGAATTCTTAATCTAATCTCAATGCCAAGAACAGATATCATTTGCCCCTGGTACCAAGTATATCCCAAGTAGTTTCTCACATACGATGCCTCTGGCACCTAAAACTAATTATTCTAGTTCATTGGTGTTCTCTTAGCCATGTGATCACCTTAGATTTCTTGAGTTAAGCCTGAACTTTAAAAAGTAAGCAGTGTTTTATTATGACAGAGCTTGTTAGTAAACGGATTCAAAAGTTCTTGTCTCAATCTTGCCTTAAAAACAGCTTCATATAAATACACACACCTATAATATTCACATGCATATGGCCCAAAGATTAGATGCTGGGTGCAATTCCTTTACATGGTTATTTTGAAAATAATCATGCCATCACTTGTAAAAAAAAAAAAAACATTAAAATGAACAGAGTCAGAAAGACACAATGACCAGGCCTAATGCTGGGAATCAGAATCTGGTTAATAACTGACCAACTTTTTAAAGACTGGTTGGTGTCTAGTTAGTGGGCTACATTGAATTTGTGAAAACTACATTAGAAGGCAGATATAAACTCTCAAGAGCAAAACAACCTCCAAATCCATGAGCAAAGTGCTTACCATTTTTCATTTCTAAAGGCTAGCACACAGCCATTTCAAGATTCCAGATGAGATATGCAAATTATATATGGATAATTTACATAAGGTATCTTATTTGCATATATAGCCACATTTTAAAGTTTTATATATTAAATAAATTTCTGATAAATGTTAAACTTAGTTCAGGTAAGCATATTCATAAGTTAGAGGTTTTGAAAACTGGCAGAAATTTTGTGATATGTATAAAAACATTAAAGTGTATATACTCTTTATCTTAGTTCTACTTCTCAATTTTTAAATGTATATGAGGGCCAAGTTAAAGCTATATTCATCAATTTATTTGTTGTGATGTTGCATTACATAGTTCAAACAATGAAGGTCAAGAAAATTATTAAACCTGGAAGAACTAACAACACTTATCATCACAACAACCATGAAAATCAAGCTCATACTTATGATAACGTACTAAGCAAAAATAAAACATTAAAACTGCAAAAAAAAAAACTTAGAAGAACAATAGGAAACAAGGTGGTGAACTTCTTCCTCATACTCCTGTTTTACTTGAGAAGTGATGATACAAAGTTGAGTCCTTCACCACATGCAACCACCCACTTTATATAGATAGTACCAGAAACTAATCTATTTTCCTTAAAGGTGGTCTATTTTGTAGTATAGCTATCTACCAGTACTCCTGGATTGCAGTTGATTTCCTGGGCACAGATCAAACTTATGCAATCCATGTCTGGAAATAACATCTGCCCTTCCTGAGAGCCACTCCCTGCACATCAAAGGACTGTTCCAGCAGAGCACACAAAGGGTGTGTAGCCCCGAGCCCTAAGAAAAGCCACCTCTTCACACTATGAAGCCAAATTGTTCTGATAGGGGACACAGTCTCATCCCTAGGCATCTTTCTGCTGAAGCATAAATAACTCAAGGTTAAAATAATCAACCAGCCACTAAATGACTGAGCCAAACAATTGCTTATTCAGAAAGCCAGGGAAGGAAAAGGCAGCCTTAGCATGCCAATGTTAAAACAACAACCAAAAAAAACGACTTTCCAAGTTTATAATTTTTTAATGTCTGTGTTTTAAAACCAGATATTTATTGCTCTTTTAAAATGTCTCAGGGTAACATTTTTAGTTCTGCAACAGTGCTGCTAACATTCCAAGACCAGCTATCGTGCAACTGCCCATAAAAAAATTAACACTACCAAGGCCATTTTTCCTGTGCTTAAGCTCATTCCAATGAAAACCACCCTATAGGCATAAACCTGATATTGCTGTTCACCACACATTAACTCAGAGTTCCTCGGGGTGTGACGCCCAGGTGACTCCTGCCATGCAGATTTCTAACAATCTGGCTGCAAACCTGCATGATTGAACACCCCACTCATGGCAGGGTACCACCATTGATCTTCTCTTATTTTACCCAATCTGCACTTAGTCTTGGAAGATTAACCCTTTGGCAGTATGAATTCACATTGCTAAACACAAAAGGAGTCCCTCCTGAGGCTTGGGAAAGTGCATTAGTTTTCCAAATAGGACCCAGGGACTTCTGGGAGTCTGACATGATTCATGGGAGGCAAAGAGAAGACATGGCTGAGATGGGAGTTAGGGCAGAGGCTCTGGAAAGAATAGATTCACAGAGTCCTAGAGCTAAAGAAAACCTTACCAATCCCCTCTCAGGCTTTCAACACAGCTAGTTAGTGGCAAGATCAGAGCCTTGTTTTGCTTCCACTGCTTCAGAATATTTTGAGGTGAATGAAACGGGAGCAGAATGAACATGAGTAAAAAAGAAGATACTATGTTATCAGAGATTTAAGAGCAAACGAGGACAAAATCTTGTGTGCAAGGATCGTCACTGAAACACATTCTGAGAAGGTCCTGGCATAAATTTCAAATTATGTCAGGATGTTAAGGAGACTGTCTGAAGCTGAGGTGGATGGCGACTTCACCATGAGAGTGTTAAAAAGAAAGAAAGCAAATCATTTACACACCTGGCCGGCCTCTACGACCTTCCAAAAGTCAGTGACTGCACATTTACTTCAACCTACACTTGTGAGCAACTTCTCTTTGTCTGTCAATGTAATTCCCAACACCCCATCTCTCACACTTTTCAAATAGAAAGAAAAGGGTCAGAGGGTGGGCACCGGGTGCAGGAGGTCAACCCGACCTCACCACATCTGGTGAGGAAAGAAAGAAGGGGAGGCTCAGAGGAACTGGGAAAAGAGCTTGACTGAGGGTGAGAGGACAGCAGGCAGGGTGCAGAGAAACACTCCCAGAACCTGTGCTTGTGAAATCCTTGCCTCCCCTAAACACAGGATGTGAAAACAAGGTAGTCAGCTGCCTAAGAGGAAAATCAAATTTCTATGCATACATTCAAGAGGAAGAAGAATTATGTGCATGAATAAGTTGTCATCACCTTATCCACATGAACAGTTAGAAATTTATTAAAACACATTTTCTACAATATTCCTTAGTCACAAATAAGTTCTTACAATTCAGATCATCTGCCAAAGAGCAAGGAATCCTAACTCCTCTCCATGATTTTGTGTATCTGCCCCACCTGCACCCTCCAAATCACGGATCATACAGGGGAACGATTTCTAAATGTGAGAATCGCATACTGTTGTAGGAGCACTCAAGTAAATTACCTTTGTCTCAGTCGCTGGCGTTGTCATCACAAAGGATGAAAAGCATCATGCTCCTATGTGGAAATCAGCAAGCTGCTTCCGTGGAACATGACCATGAAGAGAAACAGAGCGCAACCACCACTATCCATGCTGCAACTAGTCAATAATTATCTAAGTGATATCAGTTGTGTGTTCTGTGCATCATGACTGGCCTCTAAGTAAAGAGGAGCAAAGGGCTTGGGAAGCCCGCGGTCTCTCTATACGAGTATTATCTCAGGCGGCTTGTGTGAAGAGTGGGGTGTATGCAGTGTGTAATCTGCATGGTTAACTGCTTTACCATTCAACCCACTTCTGGGGAATCATTGCTCATCCTAATCACATTCGAAGGCCTCATGGGCAGCAGGAAGTTCCTACTCATTGCCAATTTGCTTCTTGGGAACTATGGAGGAAGATGGCTTTGTCACCACATGCTGTCATGCCGCATGAAGGGCACTAAGTGAGGCCATTCCCGATGGTTAACAGGCATGAAGGACTGTGTCACACCTCTGCAAAGCTCTTTAAAGATGAGTAAGGATTAGTGCCACTCAAAAGAAATCTGCTTGATTTGTAAGAAAGGAAGCATACAAATTCACTAAATGTCACCTGTGAAAGTCTAAGTAAAGTCAGTCATAGGAACTCCAAAGATATTCTGTGAATTTTATAACATGTTTTGTGAATTAAAAATGTTTGCTTATTTCACAAGACTATAGTGTCCATAATCAACTTTAAAATGAATGCTGACTTATCAAGTATGCTAAGAAAAGGGCCTATTTGTATCACAGAACCTTTATTCTTGCTTTGTCTCAATTCTTACTTGGAGAAACATCTGGCAGAAAAAATAGGCAAGATCATGTTTACATTAAGTAGGAAAATTTATATGGAAGTCCTTCCTTGAATTTGAAAATTTCGAAAAATCACAGATAGGCATATTGTGTGTGTGTGTGCGTGTGTGTGTGTGTGTGTGTGTGTGTATACTCCTGGGATATTCACAGCATGACATCCTTATATCCCAAAACCTATTGAAATAGTGTGACTAGCTTGGAGTACTGATATTGAATAAGAATATTTTTTTTACACTGAAAAGCCAAAACTGCAATCTGACCTCAGAAAAGGTTTCTAGAGCAATGAACACCCTTCCACAGAAAACGGAAACTGTGTGCTCTCTATCCCCCACAGGATTAAATATTTAAATAAATTTTATCACTGAAATTTACTCAGGATTAAAATGGTTATCAAGGTGTTGTCATTGGGACTGTTATTGGAAGGTCTCTTGTCTTGTGTGCAATGTAGGTGGTATCTTGAGAGCACGAAGGCTTGATAATGTCCCAAGGTCATTTTCTGTACTGGAACACTGTTATCCTGGTAAATACCTCAGCTTTCCATGATACACAAATGCCAATTTGAAACACACTGTTTGATTTCACCCTCTTCCTTCTTTCCTTTTTCACTGCACCTGTTTGATAACGTGTATGTCCTTGTGATCATGCATATAGGGTGGGTCATATGATAGGACTCTAATAGCTACCCAGAACAAAGCTTAAAGAGACTCCACAGTGTGAACTATAGGTTAAATTGATTTGAAATGTTGGATGCAATATCAGTATTCAAAAGCATACCTGATTATAATTCATGATTATAGCAAATTAAGTGAATAAGTATTTGCATAAATAGTTATCAAATTTCAACACAATGTAAACTATAATTTTGGAGTCCTTGTTAATAATGAAAAATTCTTCTTATAAATGTGGATGATGTTCTTTTTTAAAACTATAGAACACCGGGCTATTTAATTTGTGGAGCCTTTATTGTTGAACTAAAATCCAGCTATGTCAGAATGAAAGTCACTTAAATAGACATAGCACTCAATAAAGCATGGTTTTTCCTGCGATAGTCACATGGCCAGGGTTTTATGGCAGATGTTATTTTTAAAGTGAATGGGAAGGACAGATATGGTGGCATAGGCCTTATAAACCCAGCATTCAGGAAGCTGAGGCCAGAGAATAGTGAGTTCAAGGCCAGTCTGTACTAAAAAGCAAGACCCTGCCTCCCCCCTCCAAAAGTAGGACTGGAGAGATGGCTTAGCAGTTGAGGTTTTTGCCTGAAAAGCCGAAGGATCCAGGTTCAGTTCCCCAGTACCCATGTAGACCAGATGCACAAGGGGGATCATGAGTCTGGAGTTTGCAATGGCTAGAGGCCCTGGTGTGCCCATTTTTTTCTCCCTCCTTCCCTTCCTTCTTCCCTTTCTGCCTTCTTCTTCCTTACCTCCCTCTTTCCCTCCCTCTCTCTTAAATAAATAAAGTAAAAATATTTTTTTAAAGTGAGGGGGAGAAAGTTCAAAATGCTTATGTTCTGTGGGACATCTAACGCTGTATTTTATTCTTAAAAATTAATTTAATGACAGAAGTGATAAAGAAATGCATTTTGTTGAAAAGTGTTCTGCAGAGGCGAGGAGCCTTCAGCCCCACCAGCTATACCACAGCCTGTGCTCCCTCTTCTCTTCAGAGGCAACCCCTGGCACTTGAGGATGCTTCCTAGACCAATTTGTGCCTCTGCAATCCCTGCACACTAAAAATAATTTAAATAAAAGCTATAATCCTATATTAAATAAAGTGAAATTTCTAAAGTGCTTAGGAAATGTATGGCATGGAGTGCAAGCTATGTAAATTATTCACTCTCACCATAAAGACAGAGGCATCATTTTCTTCTGTGCTGTAGTCATTGGTGAGTTGCCCATACTCCTGTAAATAACCACCCACCTGTGCTCATGCAAGCAACCCTAAGTTGATTCTCTGAGTGACAAAAAGAACTGAAAGTAATAAGGAGGATTAGTTGGGAAAGATGGATTTAGCATGAGGTGTGAGGGGGATAAGGGATGGTAATGAGGGTGAATATGATCAAATTATATTTTTACATGTATAAAATTGCCAAAACAGAATAAAAACAAAGTTACCCCAAAACAAAAGACATGTGCTTCCAAAAGGTACACACACTATATGCTAACCTACGTTACACCTACACACTCCCCCCCATACATGATGGTGTCTCATATATTCCAGGAGTTCCAGGATACCTGTCATGTCATGAGGCTTCCTCTGTCTGAGACTATGAAGCCAACATAGTAGAGTAAGAAGGGAATCAAACAGGTGCGTTATACCTGTCCATTCGTGTTTCTCTGGCCATAAGATTAGCTCATTTTGTTATTGACTCCAGAGCATATGGGCGGGTCAAACACACACCCTCCCCAAGAAGAAGCAGAAGGGAACACTTCCTTGTTGGAGAAAGATGGAATCTTCAAAGAGGAGAGACAAGCAGAATGGAAGGAGTGTACTCTTCTCTGCTTCATCAGAGTCTAACTCTTCTGTTTCCACGTGGAAGCCCTTGTCAGATAAATCTTAACTTAGTGCAAAAACAAAGGGAAGGAATTGTGCTCCACTGAACAGAGGTTTCTGAAAAGAGACCCAAAGAGATAGATTTTACACCAGCTCCAGCAGCATCTCCCAGATGAGAACAAAGAAAGTCCCTTAACCTCCCTGTTCCGGATGTTCTGGACATAAAGTCTTTTATTATTTCTGCATTGCCTAATGGGAACCTCTCTTCACAAGCATGCATGTCTTTAACAAATGAAGCTTCCTTTGAAGACAGGCAAGAGATCAGATTAAGCTTTTCAATATATATTACTTCTGTTTCCTCCTAGTTCACTGTTCTCAGAATGGCTAATTCTCCAAGGGCTCCCAGATGTGAACTCTGTTCCAACCACTAAATAAGATTCCAGCAAGGGAACTCACACCACAAAACATTCTTCGTGACTCCCAACTAGGGTCTCTCCCAAAGAGATGCCTCTATACCATCTGCTCTAACAAAATTTAAATCCACTCCATCAATCATGTTAGTCTCAGAGTTCCCTTTCCTAACCCTGAAGAAATCTTAATTGTGCTCGGAGTAGAAAGTATTTCTGAAGCGGACTAACAATTTCTCTGTGTGGAGAAATATGGAGGAAGCACCACCTACAAAACAGCACCAAGTCCTGTTCCTGAGATAATGCAAATTCACAGGAAGCATTAATTCACTGAAGATGGTCCAAATAATAATATGAAAGCATCTCATTTGTACATGATGTGTTTCACCAGACTGTGTACCAATTTATATACAAATGGTCCTTATGTCTGCCCTCATTTAAAGAGTCATGTTAGCCTTAAGACTCCTGACATTCCCTAACCTTTCATGAGAATTTTGTGCACACCTTGCAGCAAGTTCCAGGATCTCTAGTAATTTAGTTAGTTTGTGTATTGGGAAAGTCTAGTTCCTTGAGTCAGAATCCAATCTTAAATGCCTAAATGCCTTTAACTGGGATCACACTCATTTTTAGCACTTGAATATAAAATTTAAACCACAATGTGTCAAATGAATACAGTAGAAACTTAGCAGCTTCCACATTTCTTTTAGGGATGCTAACATAAAAGTCAGCATGGAAAATGAAAGCATTTGGAATGATCTCAGAATATGACCCTGTAAGCATGGAAGGTTTTGTCAAGGTCATCCATTTAACAACCAGATTATCCATATTAATTCCCTAATGCTTTGATAACAATGTACTAGAATTCAGACAACAGAAGAAGAAAAAGAAGCTGGGTGGTCGGATGGAGCTGCCTCAATGCAGCGCTGGCCAGCACCATCCAGGGGGAGCAATGAAGGCTCCTGATGCATGACGAACTTGCTCTCCTTCTGGTCAGTCCCCTCCCTTTTCTCTGCTTTAGCATTTATTTGACCTTGAAGACACAAGCCAAATACTGCGAGCTATCCAATTCTTTCCAGAGGTGTTGAGACACTTTTAAAAATAAAATAAAACAATGCTCTGAAGACACCAGCATTTGAACTATGAATTATGCGGCGCTGAGCAGTGAAATTCCAATGCCACAGTGAACAGCCAGCAGTGGAGGGTCTCTGGTACCCTATCCTGGGCAGGTTGGTTATGCCTGGTGAAGTTCTTTCTGAACTAAAGGCTAAGGACAATGTCACCCTCATCGTAGACAGAATTTTCAGTTAGATAAAGAAGTGATCAGTTCAGAACTTTCTTAGTTCTAACTGTGGGTCTAGCACAGTCTCAACTTTCCATTTCTAAGCATCCCCATCAAATTGGACAGAGTTTTTCTGCCCTACATTGAAATCACTACTGGAATAACCAGAATTTCAGCAGTTAAGAATTGGGTGAGTAAGACCCCAGACCACAAAACCTCAGGCTTTCTCTTGGTTTGCTTTCATTCAGAATCTGATGTCATGTTCATCAATGCCTACTCTGATGACAGAATGGCAGAATTAACTGAATCAGCACCTCTTAGCCCATACTTCCCTGATCTCCTGACTCAATCCAAGAAAATCACAATGAATTATTGGTATGTAGCTGGCTAATGGAAAGATGTGTTGCAAATGAAAAGTTGATTGCAATGGCTGGAGGTCCTGGCATGCCAATTCTCTCTCTCTTGCTCTGTCTCATAAAAAAAGCCAGTCTGTTAGGCTTGCCTCAAAAAAAAAAGAAAAAAAAAGAAAAAAGAAAGAAAAAAAAGAAAAGAAAAGAAAAAAAAAATAAAAGAAACAAACAAAAGAAAGAAAAGAAAACTAGAAGAGAGGAGAAAAACTGGCTAAATGAATGGCATGGTAGAAGCATGGAAAAGAAAATTTGAGGGGCAGAAAAGAGAGAAAAAGAAAAGGAAAATCACTTGATTCCCATTAGTAAAAAGAGCAGAGACTTTCTATTCATCATGAAGATGAAAGATATTTTACATATTTGCTATGTGTATTTTGTATTTGTGGGTGTGAAAGTGTAACTACATATCCATACACTTTTGTTTTATTCTAAAATGAATGTTTCTTTAATCTTGCCCAGAATCCATGTATCTTATAGTGAGCACTAAGGTTGCCCAGTGACTTGCTACTTGGTTTCTCTTCCTAACAGGAAACAGGGGGAATGATAACAGTCCATCAGAACAATCTCACTCCTCTTATAATTGAGTTTCTCTTGATTCCAAAAATGGCCAAAGCTGTATGATTTTGTTTACTAGTGTTTTATTGCTATGATGCAGGGCTGGTGTGTGTGTGTGTGTGTGTGTGTGTGAATATGCCTTTGCAGTGCTCCATATGCTGGCCTGTGGTGGAGGTCCCTTGCCTGCAGAGGCCCAAGTGAACAGTCAGATGAACTGCTCCACTGCTTTTCCCTGGTTATGTTTTGAAGCAGGTGGCAAGGCTCCTGAGCTTCCCAGGTATCTGTGGCACTGGGGTTACAGGTACACCTGACCATACCCAGCTATTTCACCCAGGATCTTGAGATTTGAGCTCAGCCAGTCTCAGGCCCCTTCAAGCCTTTATGCTTGTGAGAAAACACACTGAACCACTGAGCTATCTCTTCAGCCCCAGGGAAAGATATTTTAAAGCACCATTCTTTAATGTTCTTCCAGAGATCTCTAAAGTACATAAGATACCACAGGTAGACATTGCAGAAAAGAGGACTGGAGAGATGGCTTAGCAGTTAAGGCGCCTGCCTACTGAGCCCAAGAACACCAGTTCCAATCCCCAGGTCCCACGTTTAGCCAGATGCAGAGTGATGCAAGGGCACAATGCCGCACTTGACTACAAGGGGGTGCACACATCTGGAGTTCGTTCACAGCAGCTGCCTTTCCCTCTCTCTCTGTCTCTCTCTGTGTCTCTCCTCCGCCCCCAAAAAAGGAGAAAAAAGGAATTGCAGAAAAGAGACAAGAGAGAAAGACAAATGGAACAGCTAGCATTATTAGTCCCAAGTCACCCAAATGATAACTCATAACCCAAATGAGAACTGGCAGAAAGGGAAAGGAGATTGGAACACGTCATGGGATGAGAAAGAATCCAGAGTTACAGTCAAGTCTCCCTCTTCTGCTCAACATGTCATTGACCAAAATATTGGTTAGACCTGGAGAGATGGCTTAGAGGTTAAGGCGCTTGCCAGTGATGCCTAAGGACCCATGTTTGACTCTCCAGGTCTCATATAAGACAGATGCACAGTGATGCAAGGTCAAGCATGCACACAAGGGGGCATCCATGTCTGGAGTTCGATTGCAGTGGCTGGAGGCCCTGTCATAACCATTGTTGTTAGCAGTGCAAGATCTGCATAATATTTGGCATACCAACAAGTTGTCATGGATGATGGGAGAGGGAAAAAATATAGAAGATGAACTCAAAGGGAAAAAGGTGGGGTTTCAGTGAAGCGGGAAGGGAGAAGGAATACAGAAGGGTGGTGGGAGGGAATTATGTAAATTTTACCAGTTTTTTTATTTAAAAAAATCTAGAGAAAATATAACATTTCCATACAAGAGTCTTTTAAAAAACATTCCTTCTAACACACTGCCATGAGTTAATAAGAGTGAGTGCATTAAAACAGACTATTTTCAGTTAGCAGTTAAGAAGGAAAGAGGGAGAACCACTTGTTGGTGGTTTTTTTTTTTCATCCTCTGAATTTATATTTATTATGGGCCTAAATGTGTGAGACACTGCCACTCACAATAAAGGGCCAGACAAGATGGGCAGACTCCCTGTGCAAGTGGCAAATGTAATGTACAGCATTAGTTCTTGAATGCTTGTTAACACACACACACACACACACACACACACACACACACAGCAATAAAAAGTATTGAGCATGCATCCCATTGATAATGGTTAGTGCTCATTCTCAACTTTGAATGGATTTTGAATCACCTAGGAGAAACAACTCTAGGAACATCTGTGGGGATGTTTCCAGGGAGGTTTAACTAAGGAGGGAAGATCTCCTCTGACTGTGAGTGGCACCATCCTATGGGCTGTGGTCCCAGACTGAATAATAAGGTAAAAAGAGAAAGCAATCTGAACCCTACCATTCATCTTTTCTCTCTCTCTCTCTCTCTCTCTCTCTCTCTCTCTCTCTCTTTCCTTCCTGACTAGACACAATGTGACTAGTCAACTCATGTTCCCACTAACATGCCTTTCCCACTCTTAAATCATGAGCTGAAAATAAGTCACCAGATATTTTTTTCACCGCAATGAGAAAAGTAATCAATAGGCCAAATTAGGTTTATCTTTATAAATTGTTTAGTATGCTACTATACTAATACATATGTAAAATATTATATAACATGTGACCATAGGTATGGAGATATAGGCTGGAGAGATGGCTTAGTGGTTAAGGTGCTTGCCTGCAAAGCCTAAGAACCCAGATTCAATTCTCCAGGACCCACATAAGCCAGATGCACAAGGTGGTGCATGTGTCTGGAGTTTGTTTGCAATAGCTAGAGGCCCTAGCACACCCATTTTCTCTCTCTCTAATAAATAAATAAATAAATATATTTTTAAAAGGTGACATAAATATAGTAGAAAAGGGTCTTATCATATTTTTGTCCCTCCATGGACCATCTTCTACAATGCCTTTTATGTGAGCACAAACGTGGACAATCTCTCTGTTAGAGCAATTTCTATGAGAGAAATTTTTCCATGGTGTGGATTACGTTATCTCAGAATATATTAATCCTTTGATCACTTTCAGATTTTGAACAAGATACATCATGTGTTATTCGAGTTCAGAAACTTCAGTTTCCCTTTGTAATTACTGAGAACATACATACATTTAGAACAGAGTAGATATACAACAAATGATTGTAGAATTGAGGACAAAAGGTAAAAAAGGAAGAGCAAATTGAGGTTAAATATTTTTTACATGTGTACACCTATGTGCATATGTATGTGGTGAGTATACGTGTGTGTGCATGTGGAAGATAGAGGTTGACACTGGCCGTCTTTCTCAGTCATTCTCCACTTCCTTCTCTGAAACAGGGTCTCTTACTGAGCCTAAAACTCACTCACATGCACAGACTATCATCCCATAAAGAGCAGAGTTTCTCCTGTCTACCTCCCCAGCACCAGGATTACAGGCAAGCATGTTGTTCCGTCATGCCTAGCATTTTACTCGAGTGCTGGGGAACTCCTTGCACCACTAATCCATCTCCCCCAGCTCCAGAGTATATCTATTTAAAAAATTTTAATTTAATTAATTTATTTGAGAAATCGAGAGAATGAAGCAGATAGAGAGAGACAGAATGGGCACACCAGGGCCTCTAGCCACTGGCTTTATATGGGTACTGGAGAATTGAACCTGAGTCCTTTGACTTTGCAGGCAAGGGCCTTAACCTCTAAGCCACCTCTCCAGCCCATAATTGTTTTTCAAAAGATCATTTATGCAATAAGAAATAGTTTGCATGCCAGTTAAAACTGATAGTCACAGGCTGGAGAGATGGCTTAGTGGTTAAGGCTTTGCCTGGGAAGCCAAAGGATCCTGGTTTGATTCTCCAGGACCCACGTAAGCCAGATGCCTGAAGGGCACATGCATCTGGAGTTCGTTTGCAGTGGCTAGAGGTCCTGGCATGCCCATTCTCTCTTTGTCTGCCTCTCTTCTCTCTCTCTGTCTCTGCTTGCAAATAAACAATTGAAAAAAAATCTTTAAAAAATGATAGTCACCTCAATTATTGAAATAATAATAATGGTAATAAAAACAAAGTGAAAATTCATATGAAAATGAATTTCCCTCCAGTTTCATAGGTCTCACTTCCAGTACTTCTGGGTATAATTTGATTGGGACCCTTCTCTTTTTTTAGAAGGACAGTAACCCAATTTTATACTAAATGTCAAATTATATTAAAAATTCATTTACATGTAACTTCCTTAAAATTGTTTACTTTGCCTACAATTCATGGAAAAGGAAATGGTGATACACAGAGTTCCATAGTTACCTGGCCTTAAAGCTGACCCCTGTCACCAATGTCTTTGTTCAAAATGCACTATATTTTCTTTCTGGCAAATGACTTCTACTGATAGTTGTTAATACTAATATTTGTGTCATGTTATCAAAAATATTTCCCAAGACTCATAGTTGCAGCATTATCAATAGTAGATTTATCTGTTACATCAAAGTTTGGGTATAATAAACTTATCACAACTTCCACTATTCTTACTGTCAGCTTGCACAAAAGGCGCTTTGTGAAGGGTGTCCCAATCGGACACAGTTCCTTCAGGTGCACAGACCAATCGCTGTTGCCAGGCTCCACACCCAGCCTCTGTTGTGTTCAGAGCACCCCAATTAGAACCCCACCCCAGGACAGCCTTGCACACTCAGAACTAGGCAGTAAGGGAAAGTAAAGTCCTGGTTACCACGAGGGACTGAGTCTTGATATGCAGTGCTCCTAAATGCTTCAATCTGACATGCAACCACCATTCAAGAGCCTCAAGGTCACATTCTGGCAGCTTCCTTCTTGGTCTTCGGAATCCTGAATGTTTAGACTAGATCCCTGCTCACTCTCAGTAGGGCTGTGCTCTAGCTTGAAAGGTCTATTTTTACCTCAGCCTAACCCTCTGGGTCTCCAAAGTTCCAAGTTGGTGGAGGAGAAAGATTTTTCTCAGGGACATTCCCACCCTCAACAAATATTTAAGCCTATCTCACAATCTGAAATTACATGAGGGACTTTAAACCCCAAGGAGTGTCTGTGACATCAATGCTGACATCCATTTTCTCAAAGTATGAGTGTTTACACCCCCCCACACACATACATGTATCTACAACTGTGCAGATACATACCCATATTTGTGCTTGGCGTGTGCTGTTATCAACGACAGTTCTTACTGTTTTCTCTTTACAAATAAGATCGCAGAGCTGATGGCACTTATGAAAACTCCTGTTGAAGCTGGAAGTGATGGCATGTGCCTGCAATCCTAGCACTTTAGAGGCTGCAACAAGGTATTTCAAGTTTGAGGCCAGCCTAGGCTACACAGTGAATAATAAGAAGAATAAATAATATAATAAATAATAATAGGATAGGGAGATGGCTCAGTAAGTAAAGCATTTGCCATGTACATGCGAGGTTTGGGATCCCCAGCACTCATGCAAATGCCAGGCAGACATGGTAGCCTGCCTGTAATCCCAGTACTCTGGAAGTGTAGAGAGGGGATTCCTGGAGCAAGCCAGCTAGAATAAGCAAATTGCGGAGCTCTAGATTCACATGAAAGTCCCTGTCTCAGTCAACAAGGTGAGATGAATTAAGAAAAACAACCAAGGTTAGCTTCTGGCCCCCACACATAACATGCATAAACACACTCACACCACATACGCATGTACACACAAAACTAAAAAGAAGAAAAGTTTTATTACACAATCATATCTTTTTTGATATTTGTGTTACTGTGAACATCACTGGAATTCATGTGTGTCTGGGAAACCAAGTCTTTCACCTCCTCACCAATGTAGGCAGTGACTCCACCCAACCAGAAGCAGGAAAGAGCCTAACCCATAATGTGGCCCCCAGAGTGAAAGGAGTCTGTTCCCCAGTAGTGCAGCTTTCATCACCAGGACAAATCTGACCCTTCCCTCCGATGCGTGGAAAAGGTGAAAAAGGCTTCCCTCTTTGGCCTTTTCCATACCAAGTATTGGAATTCGTATTCCTTTCCACCTAAAACCCCAGAGACTTCTGGGCCATTATAGAAAGTGTTTGTAAAGGCCTTCAGTGGCACAGTGGACAGACAGAGCAGACATGGGCTGAACAATAACAACCGAGCTGCAGACATGGAGCAGGCCCTGCTTCCGTGGCATTCTGACAAGTGCCTTTTCAACACATGAACACTATTTCTCACAGCAGTCATCCTGCGGTCCTTATTAAACTTTCCATGCCTCACAGACCCCACCGCAACCTTCCACCCACCCTTAAGAACGTTCTCTGTTCCCAAGCCCAAACACATTCTCTCAGGAGCTCAAACAGCCAGGTCAGCTGAATTTGCAAGCACTAACAAGTGGATGTCCCAAACTTCCTTTATATGTGGTTTCTTGTATGACTTCAACACAGCCTAGGACTGAAGTAGACAGAACCAGTTCAGGGGAAAGGTGAAACACGCTAAGGAAACCTCCACTCAAATGGTATTGTTTAAAAAAAAAAAATTCTGATTAGTTAAGATAAGATGTACTCTCATTTCCCCCATAGTTTTATCTTTACAGATAGGCACGCAGTGCGTAACAAAGTCTTAGCTGAGTGTTTTGGGGGTTGGTTGTTATTTTCAAAAGGCATGTTCATGGGCTGTGGATTTTCCTTGGGGGAACACATTCCAATTTCTTAATGGGGTGTAATCAGTAACACGTTTGCTTCGGGCCTTATAATGATGATGCTGTTAACTACATTCACCAAAAATCCTTTTAAACAGCTGTTTTCAACCAACTTTCACTGTAAATGTACTTTGGTGTGTTTAATGTACTTGGCAAAGATTTGAGAAAGCCCTTGCCTACTGTTTTATTTGTTTCCATTTATGAAAACATGCATTCGCTATGAAAATCAGATGTGTTTGTAAAGTTATCAAGAAACCCATAAGAAAAGAATCTGCTGTCCTTGCCATGGGCAGCAATTTCTGAGCCACCTCCAGTGAGATCTGCTGAGGAGAACCTTCCACGTGTTGGTCTAAATGTAGGAGGATTGGCGGCTCTTCAGGAGGCAGAAAGAGGAGCATAGTTCTAGAACTACATGTCTTGAGGTTAAAAACACGAAAGAAGCCGGGCGTGGTGTCACACGCATTTAATCCCAGAGCAATCCCAGACCCTACCTGGAAAAACCAACAAAACAAAACAAACAAATAAGAAAGACCAGACCGAGTATGACCAGCAAAGGGTTCCCACCCAATAGCAGATTCGTGGATAACTTATGCCTAACATCATCACCTGAGCCCTGAGTCTGTCATTTTTCCTGGCTCCACTCTTTTGTTGTTGTTGCTATTTATTTTGCTTGTGTATGTGCTATGATGGTGTGTTGTGTTTGGTGTGATGTGTGTATGTATATATAGTGTATGCACGTATGTGTTTGCAGATGCATGCCTCCTGTGCCTGCACATGCAGAGGCCAGAACAGGACATCAGCTCTTCTCCTCTTCTACTTTACTGTCTCCAGACAGTCACTGACCCCAGAGCTTCCATTTTCAGCTAGACTGACTAATGAGTGAGCCCCAGCAATTCTTCATTTCAGCTCCTCCCAGAATTGGGGTTACAGGTGTGTGTTGCCACTCCCAGCCTTGTACATGGATGGTGGGAACTGAACTCAGGCCATCTCAAAGGCTCTCTCAGGCCCTCCTGCTTACATGACAAGCACACTTACCCACTGAGCCATGTCCCAGGTCCCAGAGCTCCACTGGGCTCTTCCAAGGACAGAGCATCTTCCTTCTTTCTAACGTCATGTAGCCAGGAGAAAGGCAGCCGGCAAACATGGGTGGTAAGGCTGGTCTTTGTTTTGTCTTCCTCAGCTCTCATGGCTTGTTGAAAGGGAAGCAGGCCCAAATAAAACTACCAACTGCCACATTTTGTCAAACTGTGAAAGCTGGGAAAACTTCCTGCGCAATTTTTTTAACCCTTTACTTTCCAAGGGGACAGGATTGTGGGTATTTTATCAGACGATTAGTTTCTGTTGTGACATGATTGAAAACCAAGCAAACAGACCCATGTAAGACACCTGTCTACCACTGGGTGGGTGCCGTGGATGGGGCGACTGCTGTGCTCACAGAGCCCTGGGAAGGACACAGGTGTTGTTCTTCCTCGCCTCCACTCTGCCTCCCTTATTCTCACCTCACTGTTCAATGCTGAAATCATTCCTTCATCTGCAACCACAGAGAAGGCTGACACCTGCACAGTCAGAGGCCTGGTGACTTGTTCACTGTGCCTCATCCAAGAGTCCTAAGCAATTCTTCTACTTTCCTGTACACAGTGTGACAGGGACTGCCAAACTCTCAGCTCAGCAGCTGGAGTCCTATTTCCCAGGCACAGAGAGAACAGAAAACCTCACATTTCTATTTCATCTGACCCTTTCACGCTCCCTGTCATGCTTTGCTGCTTTTACAAGTCACCATTTTACTGTTGCAACGACGATTACAGGGACTGTCACAGGTGAGGCCTCCAGCAAATACGCATGGAGGGGCCTGGAAAGAAGGCCATGGGCTTATCTGCTCCCTATCTCACCAATTCTTACCACAAGACTTACCAGTGACAGCTACCTTGTCCTGAGGCAACCTCTCAGTAATAAGACACACAACAAATAATGGTGGGTTTTTTTTCCTTTGCTGGAAAAAATATATACTCAGGTAATTAAATTGTTAACATGATGGATGGTCTTATTTTATATTTGAATTCAAAGTGACTTTATGTATCATTCAACTAAAATGGCTTGATGTTACAAAAAATAACAAAGATATATGTGTGTGTATGTATATTTACATACATATACAAGCATACATATACCTTCAGAGAAATGGCAATATACATTTTGTTCATTTATTTTAGAAACAAACGTAGGTAGATTTCACTGTGCTAGGTTACATTATTTAACTGAAATGAATAGTTTTGACATGTAAATCTCATATTCATTTTTTTGTCCTAGTTTTCTTATACCAAAAGATGAAATTATAGAAAATTTACCTATAGATATGCTTTGGCTTATGTAGAAACAGTTAAGAACATAGACATATTGTTCAGAAGATTCCAGAAGCATGACCCTAGAGTCTGAGTTTAAAATGTTAATGGGCATGCATTCTGCCCATGTTGAATCCCAAATGGCAATATGTTTTGTGCCCAGGGCATGATTCTGACTGAATCAATAAACCACCCTAAGTCTGATAAAAGTTTTACAAAATATCCAAGACATTTAGAATAATTGTTAACATCTGCTCATTATGATTCAACAGTGTAAGCAGGTTTAGAAGCCAGGTAAATATATTTATTCATCAGCAGGCAGCATGTCACAGCTACCTCAGTGGTGACATAAAACAGGAAGACATTAGAACTTGCTGTAGTCTTGAATACAAAAGAACCATTGTAGAAAAAAAGGGAAAATTCCACTTTCTCCATATTTCGGGAGAAAGAAAGACTAGGGGAGGGAAGGGGAGTAGAGGGGAAGAGAAAAAAAGAGGAGGGGAGGAAAGGAGAAAGAAAGAGGAAATTTGGGTTAAAAAGAAAAAAGTTCAATAAATTACTTTGGACTGAAAGCCTGGGGAATATGCAGGAAAAAAAAAAGAAATAAAGGACAATATGTAAATCTTAGACAAGGATTCTGAGGACAGTCATCATTGCTAAAACATGAAGATCACAAACACAACTTAGTTTTTATCTCTTCATTAATTTTGTAACCTAAGGAAGTTTTTTCTACATTAGAAGGTTAAAAACAATCTCTGGTCAAAAATGCACACTGGAGAAAAGACAGCATTTTCAACAAATGGTGCTGGAGAAAGTGGATAATGCCATGTGAAAAAATGAAGCTAGACCTCTTCCATCACCCTGCATGAAAATCAACTCCAAAATGAATGAAGGATTTCAATATAAGACCTGAAATTCTAAAATGAGTAGAAGAAAACAATAGGAAAAAAACCACTAAGATATTGTATAGGGAAAGCTTTCTGAATAAAACCCCCAAAGCCAAGAGAATTAGACAAAGACTCAACCACTGAGATCTCATGAAATGAAAAAGCTATTGTACAGACAAGCAAATTATCAACAAAGTCAATAGACAACCTACAGAAGGGGGAAAAAATCTTCACCAGCTATACATGTTACAGAGGTTTACTATCTAGACTATACAAAGAAATAAAAAACTGAGCAAAAAAAAAAAAATGGGGCAGGGAACTAAGTGGACTCTCGTCCCAATCAGGATGGCTATCATCATAAAATCAAATGACAATGAATGGTAATGGGAGTGTGAGTGTGGGGGAAGAGGAAATCTCCTTGACTTCTGGCAGGAGTGCCGACTTGTACAGCTGCTATGAAAATCAGTATGGAGGCTCCTCAAAAATAAAAAATATACATCTACTATTTGACCCAGCTATATCACTCCTGGGCATATACCCTTAAAGATACTACACTTTAAAGATACCTGCTCAGCCATATTTGTTCTTGCTGTATTAACAATAGCTAGGAAATGGAATCAGCCTAAATGCCTATGGGAAATGAAGATGTGGTTACATATACACAAAGGACTTGGTAATGTTGCAAGTTAGCGTTCACATTGCTGGGACAAGCATCCAACCAGAAGCAGCATATAGGAGGAAGGGTTTGTTTCAGGCTTACAGATTCCAGGGGAACACCATCAATGGTGGAAGAAGCTGGCTCCCTTCCATAGATCAACAGCAGAGAGACACCATCAAACAACGAGAAAACCCCCACACCAGCAAGCGTGAAGCACCAGTGCTCCAACTGCTCTCCACACCCTTAAGGCTGGACTTAACATCTGCCCCCAGTGATACACCTTTTCCCCAGTAGGGCTCCACCCACTGGAGACTGAAGATTCAAGCCTGAGTCTATGCAACCACACATTTAAACCACTACTGGTAAGGAAAAATGAAATAATGAAATTTGCAGGAAAACGGATGGACTTGGGAGGCTACTCAAGCTAAGAAAGACAAATGCTGCATGTTCTTTCCATAAGCAGGTCCTAACATGAAACTTCTTGATTTGTTTATTAGTTATAACATCAGTAGTATTGGCAAAGAACTAGAATGGAGCTAGGAGAGAGGGGAAACAGGGAGAGATGAGAGGAGGAGATAGTTGATAAGCAAGTAGAGGGACAGAATACAAAGTTTGAAAGTGTCTTGTGCAGACCGTCTGAGCCAAAGTATCCTGGAGGGTTGGAGAAAGCTTTACCCTAAAACCAGAGGCTGTTACTGGTAAATCCCAGCGCAAAAATTGGGTTCCCTTCTCATTGAACTATTGGTCAGGGAGGTCCGTGAGTCCTCAAAACAATGCAGGCCATTTCCAAAGCATTCTGTTACCCGTTAGATCTAAATGGAAAGACCCTTTTGCTAAAACCAACATAGGCTGTGGTCACAGGATCACAGATCATGCTGTCATTGAGAAGGAAGCCAGCTCTCTGCTGACTAGCCCTCATAGTTCTGAAAAGTGCTATGTGAGCTGCTGGGGGATAATGGTCACCAGCAGTGTAAACAAGCAAAGGATCCTGCAAACTATAAAATCAACCAGTCAGGCAAGATGTACACACCTGTACAATAGTGTCACACAACCTAGGAGGGTAATCAACTGTCTGATTGGCTATGAGGCCTACTCAGTGGGAGGGAATTCCACATGGTACTGAGAAGCAAGTCAGAAGCCTATGGCTTGGAAGGTCATAGACTCTAGAGAGAAGCTCCCTCCATTCTTTGGCTAAAAGGAGGAGGTATGCCCATCAAAATGTCTTCTAATTGTATATGCTTATTCCCTTTGATCCATGATGCTCTCACTCTTGGTTAGGGAATCTGCTTTTTACAGATGGCAGCAAATACAGGGGAGAGCCAAGATCCATCGGTATGTTGAGAAAAGAAAGCATAGTGCCTACCATGAGAGCAGTCATATCTGCCAGAGCCCAGGAAACATTAAGGAGAAAGAGGAAAATTAAACACAAGTGCTTGGATGCCGAAGAGACTCAAAATACATCAAAGCAGAAAATCAGAGGCTGCGGAGAGCTCAACACTAAAAGAGCCCTATTATATGCCCTCCAAGACTCAGGGAACATGTGGAAGAGGGGGCAGAAAGATTGTAAGACCCACAGGGCAGAAAGGAGTATCCTGAGGTACTGTCCCCTGACAGAGACTGACTGGTGCATACATGAGTCCACAATGAATATGGATAACACCACTGAGGAGGGCCCTCAAGGAAATGGGGACTGGGGAGAGGGAACATAAGAGTATGTGTCATAAACTCAACGGGAATATCACCACTATGCAATATGTTCATATAGTCAGGTTCACTTAGAAAAAAACAGATTCTTTGAAAATGACATTGTAAAAGTTCTAATGAACTTAATTGTTTGAGTATACCCACCAGCTAATGCAGCTAACTCATCCTGAACCACATCAAGCAGCAGAATCATATTTTAATAGTAGCAAGACAACATTAAAACACATTCACACATATTGGGAATACTATGTGGCAGAGGAAGCCTTTTGATTGGTTTTATATAGTATTTTAGTTGCCTCTTGGTGCAGCTTACTCTGTGTGTGGGGAAGAGGGGGTGTTTTCCAAGTGCCCTTCCAGTCTAAATGACCTCTAGTGATGCTAATAGATCTCAAGTTACGTGTTCCTTGAGTATTTGATGCTGAGCTGTTTATTAACTTTCAACTACCTCTGTTTTATCCTCAGTCATGATTGTGTAAAACAGATTCAATAAAGCTGCCTCAAGGTTAACTCTTTTAAGCCACTCACATCAGACCTTGGGAACTTTGTGAACTTTCACTCTGAAGGGTAAGAAGATCCCAGAATACTGGGTGATGGAAGAAGAAAGTCACAGGTGAACATTATTACCTTTCGCTTAAGTGCAGGTGTAAAACTTTACTAGCATGTGTGTGAACAGTGAATGCCATATGGTAGGCATATAATGAAAGCTGGTTGAGTTGAAGATCTAGAACAATAGTATGTATCCATATCTAGTACACAACACATTCTAAAAGGATGGTTATAAACACTGGGTTTCTCTCAGAGGACCACAAGATTATCAAGGTAAAAAAGACAAAATTAAGCGAGCAATGCTATCTAGCTAATTAAAGCTGTAAAAGAAGCCAGAGTCTCTTCGTGGATTGTTCTGTTCACTAACCTGTAATTATTTTGTCAACTGCATTAACTTCATTGCACTCTAATAGAGTATGCTTCAAGGGAGACAGCCAGTGTTGGGATGGTTATTTATTTTTATGTCCTAATTAATCAGTACTGACACCAAACCACATCCTTCCTCCTTGCTCATTATTTAAATGACCCATTTATATGGGTGAACCACTTTGCTTTGTGAATTTCATTATCACATTAACATGCTTTCAAAACAAAACAAAAAAAGGTTGTTTCTGCTTCAGCAAGTACTTTCAAACAACACCTCCTAGAGCTATCTCTGGCAGCCCAGGCAAGCTTCATGTCTCACTAGGAGTACATACCAGCCAGTGGACTGTTGACTAAAATCTAATGCCAACCACTTGGTGGGAAGACAACGTGAATCCCAGAAGAATTTCGTTGTTCTGGGGAGAGATCGGGAAAGGACTTCGCTTAGGAAATAGAAGCAGGAATTCTAACTTTTTATACAAGGTTGGGAAATGACACAGTCCTTTTCAGACCTGTTGGGGACAAATCTCAGTCAGTAAAATGCTTGCCTCACAAGAATGAGGACCTGAGTTTGATCTCCAGAATCCACATTAATATGCCAGGTGTGGAGGCATGCTCATATAATTCCAGCACTGCAGAGGCAGAGACAGGCAGATCTCTGAAGCTACTTGGTGAGTTCCAGGCCAAAGAGAGGTCCTATTGAAAAAAAGATAGATGGACAGGGCGTGGTGGCGCACGCCTTTAATCCCAGCACTTGGGAGGCAGAGGTAGGGAGGATTGCCGAGAGTTCAAGGCCACCCTGAGACTACATAGTGAATTCCAGGTCAGCCTGAGCTAGAGTGAGACCCTGCCTCGAAACAAAAAAAAAAAAAAAAAGATAGATGGCATGAAACAAAATTCAAAGCAACAGTATGAGCCCAACTCTGGGATTGACTCCCTTCTAATGAAGGCACTGGGATCTGTATAACATACTTCATGTGCTTTATTAAAAGCCACACTGCTAACCACATGTTGACCCTGATGGGATCCCTAGCCAGTAGGGGTGGGCAGCATTGAGAAGTCTTTTCCTCATGAGGTATCCCTTCTTAAGAAGTAAACATGTTATATTTTATGTTCAAGTATTAACACAGTCCTTTTGAATTATGGGACACATTCAACTGGTGGGGACCATTAGCTAAACAGAAAAATAATGCAAAAGGAGGAGACTTGTATGTGTAAAGATGTCATATAATGGAATCATTTTGAAGAGTCAACAACATTTATCACGATTTATTGGTCATCCTCCTATTGTATGGGATCTCACAATTGCAAATATTTAATGGATTGCCCAGCAATTTTAAGTTAACACTTAAATGTACATAGGAAGAAGTTATTCTGTGGAGAGCATTAAAGTACAAATACAAGATGCATTAAAAGTTAAGATTGAGAGCCAAGCATGGTGGCGCACACCTTTAATCTCAGGACTCGGGAGGCAGAGTAGGAGGATCACCATGAGTTCAAGGTCACCCTGAGAATACAGAGTGAATTCCAAGTCAGCCTGGACTACAGTGAAACCCTACTCAGAAAAACAAAAAAGTTATGATTGGATTTACTGAACTAGGCATTTGACCCAGCGAGGAAACACCTATGTCATGCACAGACCTTTTAAAATGATGTGCCTCACGTATTGTGGATGCAGATGAAGAAATATGAATTTTAAAACTGTTAGTGGCTTCAACAAACACACTGAAATGCTAATAAGGAATATAACAATTTGAAATTGGAATGGAACAATATTTCTAGATTTTTAAGCATTACACATGACCTTTGAAAATAGACAAAAAATATTTTTCTAAGTTTCTGATTCGGCAAAAATCAGTTATCTGGGCTGGAGAGATGGCTAAGTGGTTAAAAGTATTTGCTTACAAAGCTTGATGGCTTGAGTTTGATTTCCTAGTATGTAAAGCCAGATGCACAAAGTGGCACATGTAACCAGTTTGTTTACAGTGAGAATAGGCCCTGGCATGCCCCCCTCCTTGCAAATAAATAAATACATATTTCTTTCTTAAAATCAGTTATCACTCTGTGTTGTATGAAGCTCCAAATCCTTGGATATGGTGCTGGTTTTCATTTTTCATCTTGATGAAAAATGTGCAATTTGTACAATGTAGCAAAATAAACAAATGTCAGACTTCGATGGCTCAGTTTCATTTTACATTTAGTAGTGATCTTGTTTTTTCAGTAGTGACGCTTACCTCCATGTCCCATGGACCCATCTATGTTGAATCACACTTATTAAAAGGAAATCTTCCAGTCCACTATACATAAATCCTGCATCCTCCAGGTGAAGCTCATTTCATATTATTTAAACTTCTATGAACAGTAGTCCAACATCCTCCCTTTTATGGGGAAAATCCATTATTCAAAAATGGTCAATAAATCACTTTATCCTTCATTTCCCCCACTTGAGTTGGCCCAGTACCCCAGAGCATTGTCCCAAATGCTTGTCTTCTAACTCACTATCAAGGCATAGCTGAGTTCCCTGGAGAATTAGTCTTATATTATGACTAATTATACTGTTATATATTATATAAGGATAGAATGATTATTAATTTTAAATAGTTAATATAATTTCCTTAAAATTTGGCTTATGCTTTCCTGAGTTCCTTAGAAAATTCTCAGATTTCTCCTCAACTCCCTCAGCCTGCTTCAGAATGTTCCCTCCTGTTGGTGGAGAGAGATCAGTTTCTGTTTGGGAGAAGTGGGTAAGTGTCTGGTATGGAACACATTAAGAACAGTGAAGTCCGTTTTCTCATAAGCTAAGCCAAGATTTCTAAAACTAAAAGGCAAGTTAATTAACCCATTTGATAGAGTCATCATTACAGCTTCCATTATTAAAAGCGGGCTCTATGTCAAACCACAAATGTCCCAAGTCTTTGAAATGCTTTTCTAAGCAGTGCGCATACACAAATTTGCTTTGTTGTGTTATGGGTGCAAATGACCAATGTGCATGCTACACACCAGGTATTAGATTCTATGTCTAAGTTAAGAGAATTAATTCAAAGACTTTGAAGCCCAATCTGAAGAATTGAGCACGTGTCTAATGCCAGAAAGAAATACATCCTTTGGGCTAGGATGCAAATGTTGATATTTGTTTCAACAGATTTGCATTGTTTTTTTTTTTTTCAAATATATGTTCTAACTTGTGTGTAAGAGACATGACCCTTATACTGGACCACAAATACTTGAATAACTGGCTGGGCACTTGTCTCTTAAAAGAATGGACTGATAAGGCTGGAGAGATGGCTTAGTGGTTAAGGCACTTGCCTGCAAAGCCTAAGGATCCCGGTTCGATTTTCCAGGTCCCACGTAATCCAGATGCACATGGTGGTGAGTGTGTCTGGAGTTCATTTGCAGTGGCTAGAGGCCCTGGTGTGCCCATTCTCACTCTCTCTCTCTCTCTCTCTCTCTCTCTCTCCCTCTCTCTGACTCTAATAAATAAATAAATAAAATAAAAACATATTAAAAAAAAGAAGAATGAATGCACTGATACAGGATGAGTCAGCATCTATTTACTGTGACTGAGCAAAAGTTTGCTGGTAACCTCTCTTCCTGAATGAAACTCATTATTAGATTCATGGAGATCTTGGCTCTTGTTTATTTTCTGAGAGAGTTACAAGAATCCTACTGGGAGTGTTTTTATGCATGATAACCATAGAAGAAGCAAGTAATTCCCAGTGTCTGTCTCAGATCCAAAAACCACTAAGGAGAAACTCACTGATGATGGCTCACATGGGCCACCTTGGGGGCCACAAAGGCCGAGACACACATAGAGAGAGTAAGGGAGGGAGGGAGAGTTGGGATGGTAGAAGAGGGGACATCTGGTAGTCTACCTGATGACCATTTTTATCATCAGAGTTCTGCAAATTAAGCCAATAAGATGTTAAAGATCTGAATGGGGGCTTGCAAGAATGTTTGCAGGCTCCCAGGGAATGGAAACAGATCTGGATCAAATTACATTCAATTCAGAGGCATGTGGAGTATTCTAATGATTTCCATTACCCCTGTGGTCATCTTGGGTGGTGGAGCTCATTAAGGTTCAATCACAGAAATTAGGAATCAGAGGATGTCAGACCTGAGAAAGGGCCTTGCTTGGGCCACCAAATCTCAACAAGGTGAAGGGACTTGGCCAAGACCTCAGCTCTGGGCCGATCATCAAATAACCACCCCCATGACTAGCAAAAGGGGGCTGGCATTTGTCTTTGAAATCCTAATTCCAGGAGAAATCATCTAAAACAAATCAACCAAATGCACAAAATTAGAGAGAGAAAAACAACTGCCTCATGTGAGACACCATTGTCAATTCCTGGAAGTCCCGAGTGGGCTTATACCTCACCCCGGCATTCACAGTCTTAAGAGTCTTCTCCTTAATTCTCACTACATTCAACCCAACCTCTGGCCAGGCAGGGTTGTGGGCCTGCCTCTTGGACATGAGCACTCTTGTCCTATTCACTGTAGCTTCACACCGCCAGCCGGCTGCTTCTCTCATACAACAGGTTTATTCCTTCCATGGATTCTTTATCTCACTTATCCTGGAAGTTTTTCTCTGAAGCTATCTCCATAGTTCATTGTGTTATTCTCTACTAATCTCTCTCCAATATCCCTTCTTGGGGGCTTCACCTGACTCCCCTTAAACACTAGCCCTTGTGACTGCTAGAGCAGTCATCCTTACAGAGCATGATGAATTTTCTTGGTCTGGTGTTCACTGTTTCCTCACCTACTTGTAAGCTCCATGAGGTTTGTCTAGACTGCAGCATAGTGCCTGAAACATAGTTTGCCCTTAGCGCATAGTGGTGGAAGACATGAGTTGCTATTGCTATGTCCTAACAGCTGTTCAGCAATGTCTAATCAAAGATCACAGGCGATGGTTATTGAGGTAACCCAGGTCAACCTGTGTGGAGACCTCAGCCCAGAGGCTTAGGACTACTGACATTTCCTGTCACTTTGTTCATGGTTGAACTTCCCCTCTTCCCATACACGGTCAATACTTTCAACTGAAAACTCAGGCTAAATCTGGACTTAAAATGCCCAGGTCATTTTTATTGGCTGATCATTAACTATTACTTGGAAGTTTTATTTGGTTGGTTTTCCCATTTAACCTTCTGAGGTCTCAGTTGTCATGTTGTAGAATCATTGGATTTCTATACCTAGCTACTTCTCCAGTCCAAGGTAGCAATGGGTTCTGTGTTTAAGGACATGTTGTCAAAACAAACAAGCAAAAAACAACCAAAAAAACCCTCCTTTTAGAAAAAGAGTTTCTCAGAGTGCTTAAATTTCTATATGCAGGTGTTTCTGGGGCAAAGGAAGCCAAAGATGGGGCAGGGTGAAGGAAAATCATTGTTTTTAACCTTGAACATGTATAGCCTGGAGAAACCATGCCATGGACACGATAAACCAGTTTGTAACATCTGTCCTGTGGATTGTCTTCCCTGGGAACAGAAAGCAGACAGCCCAAAGCTGCACACTGTGTAAGATGCTGCCAGCAAAGTATGATCCCACCCACAGCTTTGGGAACCGTGATGTCAACAAGCATCACTGACTCTCAGCATTACTTTGCCCTCTTAGGTCCCTTTTCCAGAGGCTCCTGCAAGTCCATACTGTAGCCAGAGAGGGAGAGAGCTTAATTTGTCTCCGCAGTCTTGACTTGGGGCTCTACTCTTGGCTATGTTTTCTTTCACGGTCTACACTGAATAAACCCCCA
The DNA here is from genome assembly GCA_036365145.1 of Orientallactaga sibirica. Classification (NCBI taxonomy): domain Eukaryota; kingdom Metazoa; phylum Chordata; class Mammalia; order Rodentia; family Dipodidae; genus Orientallactaga; species Orientallactaga sibirica. The sequence goes on from JAEOAD010000008.1 coordinate 16,238,091, forward strand.
CAAGTATCTTCATTGACCTCCACAAGGCTCTGGGAAAAATCTTCCCATTCTCCCTTACTGCACTAGAAGACAGTCTTTTTTATTATTGCTTAGGGATTTTTGTGTTTTGTTTTTAATTGCAAAAGTTGTTCATATCTCCACAGCACATTGTAATTGAGAGGGGAATTTTTAAACTGTATTTTGAAATTGTTCAAAGACTACCAAAAGATAAAAGTGGATGTACACATCGGGCTTTGAAACTCTTGCCCCCCTTTCAGCATCATAACTTGGTTGACTCATCTATTCGACATGTTAAGTGTCTAAGACATCATTTAGAGAAATATTTTAGTGGTTTTATTCAACCAAAATTAAAAGGAAAAATTTACAATAATCCATGACTCAAGGGATTTGCCACCACCTGGTGGCAGCATACCCAAATGTCAATGTACCTAAATTTATAAAAGGGTTGAATTGAATCTGGTGTTCAAAATTTATAAAACAGCATAAGAAATGTTTGAGAGGATTATGCACCATGGGGGAAAAATACACTGAAAATTACAAAGTCACTTTCTGCGTGTATATAGCATTTAAAATTTAAGGGTTCATGTGAATTAGAATGTTTTATTACACAGATCTCCATTTCTATAATGCTTTAAAACCAACAATGTAGTAATGTAAGGTAAACCAGTGGATTCTCTCATTGTTTTCATGTGTGAACATCGGTGTACTTTTACCCTCAAATGCCTGGGGAAACTTCACTTCTTCTTCCTCTTGGAGTTGGTATGAAAGCTGAGTTCCTAGTGTCTGTGCTGCCCTCCAGCTCCACCAAAACGAAACAAAGCCAGAGCAAAGACGTCTTTTCACAGACCTTTACAGGTGACTGCACAAAGAGAATAGAAAGTAAGCGTTCTGACCGCAAACACATTCACGGAGGAGTGGAGGAAGAAAGTGGGATTTTCCTCCTTCTCAGGCTGTTCCACTGTCACATGACAGTAATAGATTACATGGGTTTTGTCCATTGTAACCACACCATCCTCGCCCTGGCCTGGTTGGACAGGGCACTGTTCAGTAAAACACCTCTATCACTCAGGACTAGGTTCCAGTAAGTGAATCACCTGGAGAATGAAAAGGGAAATGAAACCTGAGAAGATCCTTCTGGTCTCTGGGGAGGCCCTTCCCCAGCAGCAGGCGCTGCCCCAGCACCTCCTCAGGCCACGTGACTCATGAACCATGGCTTCCCTGCTCTCAGCAAGCTCTTGCTCTAGGTTTTCAGGCAGAGCAGGAGAGAACCAGCGGGACACGGAGGAGATCCAGTGAGCAGGAAAGAGGGAGAAAAATCAAGAAAACGTCTAGGCAGACGGAAGGTTCCTCAACAGCTGCAATAAATCATGGTTTTCTGAAGAAGCCATGATTACTTTAGCGAGCGTGTGTCGGCAAGAGTACATCCAGGCAAGTGTGTTTTGTGACTGCAGGGCATTCTGGGAAAACAATAACTTTCCATGTTGGCAGTCAGCAATTGAAATCATACCTGCTTCCCCTAAATTTCACTCAAATATTGTTGACCAACTTTTCTTACACTAGTTACAAACCAAGACATTACAAAACATGACTTGATTTATAGAGAAATGTTGGGATGAGAACAGACATGGAGACATGGTTTCCAGCACCAGAGTGAGCCTGTCAATAGTTCACCATCCATGGGGTGGATCATGAAACTCCAGACCTCTCAGACTAGCTAATGGAAGCTAACAGTTTCTGGGATAGAAGGAGCCAGGTTCGTCCGTGTGTAGCCAATGACAAGTTGCCTATGCCACAGTAAATAACCTTCCATCCATGATCATACAAGCACCCCTAATTGAACTCAGTGGGCTGAAAAAAAAAAGGGATGAAATTAAGATGGGAATTACTGGGGAAGAAAGATGTTAATGGGAGTGGGAGAGTATATGTGAGGGTAATTCTGGGAAATAAGTTAAAAATACTTTATATACATTTTTGAAAATGTCAAAAATAGAAAATATAAATAAAAAATTTAAAAAGTAAATCAACAAAGGGGCTGATAAGAGTGTTTGTTAGTTAAGCATGAGAATCTGTATTTGATCCCCAGCACCTACAATAAAAGCTGGTCATGATCTCATAGAACTTTTACTGTAGCACTGAGGGGGACCGAGACAGGGGGATCACTGAGGCACAGGGCACACCCAGCTGCACACACATGCACATACACCACATGTGCCCATATACACAAAGTCAACCTGACATTATGGAAATTAAGTGTGTTGCCTGCCATGAACATGACAACTGTCTTATGATGCTTCTCCCTCTAGCAACACATGAAACTAAGTTCATTTTGACCACTGTAAAGTATCACCATTAATTCTCCCAGCATGCTATGGGTACATCATAGCAAAATATTATCTGCTTTACTATCTATACTGTAGATCACAGCTTCTGAAACTGTCTATTGCAACCTCCACAAGTGTGGAAGCATCACAGAAATGTTGGCAACAGTAAAAGGCTTATAAATTCATAGTGGCCAAACATTAATTCCAACGAAAACATGAAATGAATCCCATGTGTTTTGGGCAGTATTCACAGGACCCCACTGCAGCCATGGTTCTGAACACATAACATGTTCATTTACTCTGCACATGCCATCACATCATGTAAAGCCAATGAACGCTGCCTGGAACACCTTGGTTCAGATTGGATACTATTGTATGTGATGAATTGCAATGTTTTTCCTATACAAACAAAGTGTTCTGGTCTTACAGAACCATAACGGTTTGATGATAAAAAATGAAGAAGTAATATTTCCTACTATCATTTATCAGCATACAAGGATCAGATGAGTAAACTGTGAGTTGTGTTGTGTGAGGACATTTGATTTTAGAAATTGTTGTTTGAGCTGATGACTTGAGTTTTATTAAAAACACACTGAATGAATTTTGACTTTGGATTAAGACTAAATTTCCAACAACTTTTGAAATGACCCTAAACATCCTTCTGCCATATTTATGCAAATTGATGCACTGATGATTATAAAATTACATTACTGATCAACTCTGAACAACACTGAAGATGATCTATGTCCTGTGGTATCAAATATTCAACCTAGATTTAATTCTTTATCTGAAAATCAATAAACACATCCATCTCAATAGTGTGCAAATTTGCGTTTGTCTTTAATGAGTGGGAAATTATATGTATACTAAAAAATTGTTTTAAAATAAAATCCTTAAGGATTAATTAGCAGTAAACGTTAGATTTGTACACAAAAAATTTCACAAGAAATACTCAAATAGAAAAGGGGTTGAATGTAAAAAAAAGTTTTTAAGAATCCCTGCTGCAGAATAACCAGGTCAGTCACTATATTTTCCCTTTAGGATATATTTACCTTTAGGATATGTTTGCTTAAAGTTAGGGTTAGAGTTCAGAAACAAACAGTTTGCACAGAGGATACAAATGAACTAAAAATGCTACAGTAATATCAAAGTCAACATGGGAGAAAGGAGACACACTACCAGCCACTCACCTCCTTGCTTGGGTTATTATATAACAGGGGACACGATGGCCCTGACTTAGCTCTTGGGCCATTACTGCCTATCTAGAGATCACTTTTGATACTCCCAGCCAAAGGAATACCAAACAGTAGTCATTTATCTGACAAAAGACCTTGTGTGTTTCTTATTCTATCAATGATTAAACAAGTAATATTTTCTTATGTTATTGCTTTGACACTCATTAACACTCACGTCAGAGGAAATCTTTGCAATTAAAAATCTTATCCACCATATCAAGTTGTTTTGCTCTGGTTTATTATAACTGATTTCTTTTTTAAACAGAAGCAATGGCACTGGGGTAGGTCCAAAGCTCTTCCCAAAGTCAGCTGTATCTCTTGTTTGATTCAAATGCCATTGATACTCACACTTTAAAAGTCATCAGCTTTGGACGTGTCAGTGTTAACTTTCAGAACAATCTGGACTGACTAGCCCAGGAGGAAGAAATGCCTCAGAAGAATAAAGTCAGATAACAAGACTGCTGTGTTGTCACAGGACTTCTTCCTGGTGACGATGCATAGATTCTCAGGAGTGTTTCAGTTTTAAAAACCCTGTTCAGAAACCCCTCAAATGCCTGAAAAAAGTTATGCATAAGTTCTTTATGACTAGAAACCACATACAGAAACAGTGAGGAAGCATTCAAGCTGACGAAGTAGGAGCTTTGTCTACCACAGGGTCACTTATTCACTGCCAGACCACTCCTATTGTGGGAACATCACCCATAAAAACTGATTGTACATCACCCAGAGCAATCTCATCTCTGGGCATTGAGAGAAATAAAACTGAACAAACACATCTCTTTTTAATAAAGAGCAATTTAGAGGGTGGGAGAAGAACAAATTTCCTTCTTGGAAAATTCTGTGTTGTAAAAGTCTTTTATTTAAGGAGTGGATTATCTCCCATCTACTTTCTGGAGAGTAAAATGGGATGGAAATAGACAGCAAAACACTTCTCTACAATACATCATTTAAAATGTAAAACATATAGAATATTTCTCTTTATCCATCTACACTGCCTTTTCAGTATTTAGCTTAATTTAATTATGTCATTATTTAATTAAAATCAAGGGATGAATATGGTCTGAAGGTCCAGTCATGATTTAAAAATACTCTGAATGGAAAATGTCACATAGACACTTCACTTTTCTAAGAATCCACATCAGTCACAAGAAGATGTGGGGCATGGAATTATCTGCGTTGATTTCTTCATTCAACATCAGTAAAACACAACTTACATATAGAACTGCTGTACTAAGAGGGAAACACTACACTTCACTTTGTTTTACCTAAGGATGACCAAATCCAAGGTTTCGGGAAGTAAGCTATAACGAGGTTTGAATGTCCTCTGGGCCTTGCCTTAGCATTGTTCATTTTCGGTAAATGAAAGCAATTCAGGCTTTGCAAAGGGATTTCTAACGATTACAGAGGAAACTTTAACCCTAAATACCACCATGGATAGAAGATTCTGGGAAATACTCATCTGGTGGAAATCTTTAAAGAGAAATCATGGCCATTTTGGGAATGTTTAAGAAGAAAAGTTTCAAAGAAGAATGTGAGAAAGGAAAATTGCTAGTGGTTGATATTTAATCTATAGATCTTTCCAAGCATTCCTAGTCCTCCCTCAGAGCTACTTCATTGAGCCTTCCCTCTTATTATCATTACTCGAGGATTAAGAACCAAGATCCCATACTCTGGATTGCTGTTTACTGCAGACAAACGGGTCATGCTTCAAAACGCAGCACTCCCCACAAGACTACAAACCCACCACATAAACTTTAGCAGAGAGGCAGGGGGTACATCTCTCTACTGCTGAGCATGCCCCCTTTCACTCCTGTGCTCACAGGGCTGCAGTGACAACTGCTTCCTTACCTGACTCCACTATGGATAACAACACTCTTGTGCTAAAGCTCAGAGAAGAGTTGGCCTTGGGTTTAAGAGTGGATCACCAGGTTTGGCTTTGAGGTATCACTGTGCTCTATGCAAGTAGCCTGATCTTGGACCTATCACTTGAGATCTTTCAAAATAACATACACCTAATCAGATTAAGACCTTATGTCCAGCTCTCATGAAACCAAGACTCTGAGACCAACATGTCTACAACATACTGAAACAATACCACCATCCCAGACACACCAGCAGACTGCTCAGCCACAACAGCAGTCTGAAGAACCATAGTTTCATTCAAAACCTGTATTTATTAGTGCCCACTCCTTGGGCCCTGATGCTATTTAGTCTTCTAGTCTGTATATACAAAAAGAATCAAATGTAAACATAAATCAAATCATATAACGCTTCTCTTCAAAATAGGTTGAAGCACTCTTTGTATGAACGTAGATATGTCTTTGAAATGTCCCCACACTATTGGTCCAGAATTCCTTCCATATCAGTTCATCTTTCTTCCCACTTGCCCAACAGTCCTGGGTGCCCCTTAGAAGACAGGAAACGATTAAGGGACCCATTGCTGGTTCTCTGCCTGAGAGGTGGGACCTAACAGTAGCACACTCTGACAATATTTTTCAACATTTTTTTCAGGAGCATTTCTGATTTATATCTGTTCAAGATCACTATTTCTTGGCCCTCAGTCTACTGCCATGAAGTCATAACCTTTGTTCAAGAGCAGCCCAGCCCATTGTCACAATTACCAACTTAACTGTTATCAAATAGAGTGAGAGTCACCGAAGACTAGCTTTCTTTTCTCATCAGAAAATGGACTGTATATGTTTATGAAATAATTGAAATAAGGTAAAAATAATTGTAATAAGGTAAAAGAAGGTCTAGAATGTTAGAACAAGGAGCACTTAGGCGATAACCTTATAAGTAATTCAGCTAACTTACTTGTAAAAAGATCTTGCAACACCTGTTAAATACCTATAGTTATACTCTCTCATAACTTTTGAGTTAGTCTAGTTGAGTTAAAACAGCTCTACTACACAGGGGAGATGGCTCAATGGGAACAATGCTTGCCACACAAAGCATGAGGACCCGAGTTTAGATCCCAATACCAATGTAAAATGCCCGGAACAGTGGTATGCATCTGGTATAATCCTAGTGCTGGAGAAGCAGAGATCAGGAATCCCTAGGGTTCACAAGCTACATTGTCTAGCCAATTCAGGGAGCTAGAGATTCTGTCAAAGAAAACAGTGGGGAGTAACAGAACAAAACCCCCTTTCTAATGATTGCTTCTGTTCTCCACATGCATACATGTGCACTCAAACACATGAGCATGCATACACACCACATGCATATGTAAAAAATAGTTCTATTGTTCAAATAGTCTATTCTCCCATACAGAATGACACTTGGACTTTTCCTTCTGCACCTGCTGTGCAATAATGAATAAGTCTAACCATGCTGTTAAATGTCAGCCCTGTAAATACCTTAAGTGAGTGCCCCTGAGCCTTCTGAATCTTTCCATCTCAACAAAACCCTCCCTCAGTTCTTCAGTTCATTGACACAATCACCTCACCTCTTGTTCTCTTTGTGCCCTTTGGAAGTTCTCTAGTTATGAATATCTCTCTTAAAACAACACCTCCCCAGTGAAGTCAATAACCCAAACAGGCTGTAACCAGAGCAGGATACAGCAGAGCTAACCATTGCCCCATTAAATCAGGTCACTGAACTTCTATACAGGAGCCTGGGGTTCTATTCGCTTTTATAGCCACTCTAACACCTTGTTGGGTTGTATTATGATTTGTCAAGGCCTCACTCAGTAAATGGCTCTAAACTCAGACATGAACTTTTTCTTGTTTCTTGTGCTGTCCCAAGCAAATGAATTAACTTAAAGCAATCTTTCTTAGCAACATTTCTTTCTAACTGTTCTATGAGTTCAATACTCAACACTGAGGTTGTTTAACACCTTGTCACAATGACAAACGTGGAATTAATTAAGAATCACTGTGATTCCATCAGATAATAACATGTCCCATCGCTGTTCATACAGTCATGATTATTCCTTGAAGCTTCACAAGGTTTGACTAGATCACATAAAACCTGAACTGATTTTTTTTTCCTCTACCAATCAAAACATTTTCTTCTCCCTCTTAAAATTGACAGAGTGATTACAGGAATACAGAGCTCTGTAGAGAAGGAAAATGCATGCTTCATATCATATGAAGCAAGATGCTACCCAATCCACTCTAGGAAAAATGGGTGGAAATATGCCTTTTATTTCTTTCTATCATAATACAGAAAATAAGCACAAGCAGTGTTGATAGCCTATGGCTTTTCACTTAGAATCAACAATAGTGGCACGTCCTATGATTTTACTTTTTCAACACCCTCCCCAAACAAAGCAATGAAATGTAAGATGCTGTGAATGAGGCTCTGAAATTTAAGGAGGCAGAATAATGGTTTGCAGGTGTGAACATTATTCATATTTTCAACTAAATTAAATTCTTCTCCATTCCTTTATAAAAATCAATATAATATAATTGCCATGAGGTAAGATGCTTCTGGTATTAAAAAGATACACTAGTTTTGATGACAGTTTCACTCATGCTAATCAAATAGAGTATGTTTATAGGATTTATATTAAGAATAATACCAAGATAAAATTTATGAACTAATCCTTCATCGATAGCCCAAAAATACTGTGAAATTTATAAAACCCCAAACACAAGATCCTTTTATATCCATTTACTTTGAGAACAAGTTAATAAAATGGGGGTAACCCAAAGGGTGGCACTTAAAATCAACACAACAGGGGTACAGCTTGTAAAAAAAAAAAAACCTGATAATGTTTAGATGTTGGTTATGCTGAGATGTTAGACAATGTTGTGTGTGTGTGTGTGTGTGTGTGTGTGTGTGTGAATGCATGCACATCTAAATATCAGGTAAGAATGTAAAACGTTCTTGTTGAGATTGGAATATGAAATGAGTTGCTTTTCCTTGCATTTTTAAAGATAACTAAGGCCAGGCAGTGTGAAGTTCTCTAGCAAAACTTGCTGGACTTGAAATGAGTGATCCGCATTTGTGCCTTCAAGACAAGTAAGAGAAGAGGAAGAAACAAACTCATGTACAAAGTCCTATGTGCAACATGAGCACAATAGGAGATAATAGAGGGAGCCAGCGATTCAAGGCAGAATCCCCACACACTTCCAAGGAAGACCTAGGGACCAACAAAGACCAGTGAATACGCTACTGCTGTGAAAAGGTCGGTTGTTTCAAGGACCCTGTCATTTTGTCTGAGTTTATATTTTTGTTGTTTTTGCTAAACTGAAGAATTAAGAAATCTAGTAAATTCAAATAATACTATAGCTACTTGGTCATTATTTGTCAAAAGAATGAACAGAATTTCATCGAAAAGGACAAATATTTTGAGCCAAAAATGATAAAGAGGAAAATGTAATATTTTAGAATTAGCTAGAATTCTACTGAACTAGCCTAACTTTTTTGTATTTAAGCAGAATCAGACATGAACATAATGAAGGGCTCATATTCAGATTATTTTAATTTCTTTAAGACTAATTTGAAGAAAGGCAGTGCTTGCCTAAGTACACATGCATATTATTCCTTTTAAGGCACTGATCATCCCCCAAAAAGGTCACCTGAAAAACAATACTGAATCATGTATGTCACCAATCATTTGATAAATAATATTCAGATAAGAACAAGGGTGGTGAAGGAAGGTTCAACAGAAAGCTAAATGAAGTATGTACATGAAAGGATGCATTGAAGGTTAGGCAGAAGAACTCTCTAGACTTCCAGTCAAAACCCTGTAAAGAAACAAAGAATTCCATATGCTCAACAAATTCTGAGCCAAAACATCATCAAAAGCCTAGCTTCCCTCTCCTCTTCCCAGAAACCAGAAAGTCCCCTTCCTATTCTCTCCTCTCCATCAGTGTCACACACAGAGATAATTTTCCAGCAATCCGCTCATAGAATTCATGGTTATCCATCCTCAAACCAGTAGGAATATATGTTACCCACCACTATTTAGGCACTTATTCAGCATGTGTTTATTCAATGTCAACTGCATGGCCTGATCTAGAGGTTAATAAGACAACAGATATGAAAGACATTGCAAAGGTCATTCAAACCATTCAAGAGTTTGCAAATTCTGGGACCTGAGTAGAAGGGAAGGGCAGGTAGCATAAATGTGTGAAGAGTTGGTGTGAGACAGTAAGGAGTGCTGAGATAGGCCTGCAAGTAACACACACACACACACACACACACACACACACACACACATAAACACTCTCCTACCTTATCCTACTCATGACATTCAAGCACATGTTTTTTCTTCTTCTGCTTGTAATAGTCAGGAGAAACCTAGAGGTTGTGATTCTGGAATTGCCCAGCTTCTATCCTTTCTTCAAAAATCAGGGTCAAATCTTGTTCCCAACATCCTAAATACAATGAATTGGAAGCTTTATGCCCTGCCCTCTCTGCCATTTTCCCTTATTGTACCCACCCAACCACTCAATGATTAGATTTGTTTGATTTTTTTTTTTTTGTTCGTTTCCCCACTTCACCACCTGCCACTCTCCTCTGGCCTATATTGGCTAAGTTTCAACTAAAGAGTTCCTTTTCCGGAAGAAAAGATGAGCTTTTAAACAATGAGATCAAACATTGTGGGCTATCATCCACAGAGAATCAGAATGATGCCTGGGAACTGTTCAAGAAAGGCAGTTGTTTTCAGAAAACAAAAATGTTCAGTCCAAGTGATGGCAAAACAATGAAGCTCTTCTCATGTTTGTCTGTGGAGGAGAGTCCATCACCTCCCATTGATGAAAGATAGGGACTGAAGGAATTTTTCAGTCCTCCTTCCCATAAAAAATATCAGTTGAATTAAATAATCCATATAGGTTTTGGTTCAGCTAATATTTGTAATGGTCAATCAGTTGGGTATTTAGTGACAGCCTCAGTATTTTAAAATAATTTTCTGTACAATATTTTTGTTGTTGTTGTTTTTTCGAGGTAGGGTCTCGCTCTAGCCCAGGCTAACCTGGAATTCACTACGTAGTCTCAGGGTAGTCTCAAACTCACAGCAATCCTTCTACCTCTGCCTCCTGAGTCGTGGGATTATAGGCGTGCGCCACCATGCCCAGCTATGCAATATTTTTTTAAGATTTATTTTTATTTATTTATTTATTTATTTATTTATTTATTTATTTATTTATTTATTAGAGACAGAGAGGGAGAGAAAGAATGAGCATGCCAGGGCCTCTAGCCACTGCAAACAAATTCCAGATGCATATGCCACCATATGTATCTGGCTTATGTGGGACCTGGAGAATCGAACCTGGGTCCTTAGGTTTCACAGGCATGCACCTTAACTGCTAAGAAATCTCTGCAGCCCTCTATAAGATATTTTTATATATTTCTCTGTTTCACTTGAGTCATTGTGATCTGATTTAATATTAGTGTTCATTTACCTTGCCTTAAAAAATAAACATTTTTATTCATTTATTCACAAGCAGAGAAAGATAGAGAAATAGAAGAAAAAAAAGAGAGAGAGAGAGAGACAGACAGACAGAGAGAATGGGTATACCAGGGCCTCCAGGAGCTGCAGACAAACTTCAGATGCATATGACACCTTGTGCATCTAGCTATACATGAGTGCTAGGGAATTGAATCAGGTTATTAGGCTTTACAGGCAGGTGCCTTAACTGCTGAGCCATCTCTCCAGCCTACCCTGCCTTTTGTTCAATAGGAATAATTCAGTCAAATGAAGACCCTAAAATAATTACGTATCCTCAGCTCTTGTTCTTCCAATGGATAAGGATATGGATAAGGCAAAGAAATATACAAAGTGTGAATTGAATATAAGGAACTTAGTGGGAATCAGTGATGATGAAGCACACTATCTTTGTGCTTAGACCACATGTACAATTAGCATATGCACAACACAGAAGTCCTCCCTTAGATTCTAAATATAAGTATTACTCAGCTCCACAGAGACACCTGAAGAAATTCTAACAAACTGTTTCCCATCACCCATCAACCTCCTAAACTTCCAATCACCTGGAAAACATTTTCTTACATAGTGTGAAGTATAAAACATTTTAAAAATCCTCAATTATTTAGCTATATTTTGCTCCTATTCCTTAATTGCTTTGTATATTCTTCTATTTTCTATTAAATTCTCTTAAATAAATTCTCTTAAAATGGCATGCCAGTTATTTTCGATACATAAGTATCTGCAGAGCAAAATTCTCTCTCAAAACTTGTTGACAGTCTTTCTTTGATGCCAGGCACTGCATTAAGGTTCCTGGTTTATAGTAGATGTGCAATAAACATTTATTACAATGTGATCTTGAAGGGGCTGAAGATTTCTTTACTCCATCATCAATAAATCTATATTACTGTGAAAGGAAAGACATTTCCAATCAGAATAAATGAAGTTTCATACACTAGGTACTGATAGGTCTCAATAAGTATTAATAGAATTAGTGAAGCTCTTTTGAAAATTAAACACCTTGAAAACTGCCTTTTTACATGTTTATTTATTGTGGTGGTTATAGTGTACTGAGAAAGAGCTACTTAATTCATAATATAATCATCTTCAGTGCAGTTAATTAATTCCAGATTTTATTATATTGCCTGAACCCCCTTAATGCTTTAATCTCATTGTATAAAGAAAGAGGTGGTAAAGGTAGGTTCAGCAAGTCATCATGGAAAGTAAGGGGAATTATAACTTTCTTCTCAATTACAAAGCAAGGTCAGACAAATGGTTACCTAATTGTGGAGGCTGAAAAACCGACACACACACACACACACACACACACACACACACCAAACAATACAAGAGAGAGAGGGAGAGAAGTCACACCAGATATCTGAGATATCTGAGTTCCAGAGAGGGACAAAAAAGAAGGAAGGGAAGGAGGAAGGAATGAAGGGTGGGGAGGTAAGGTGGAAGAAGAGAAAGAAAGAAAGAAAGAAAGAAAGAAAGAAAGAAAGAAAGAAAGAAAGAAGAGAGAAAGAAAGAAAGAAAGAAAGAAGAGAGAAAGAGAGAAAGGAAGAAAGGAAGAAAGAGAGAAAGAGAGAGAGAAGAAAGAAAGAAAGAAAGAAAGAAAGAAGAAAGAAAGAAAGAGAGAGAGAGAGAAAGAAAGAAAAAGTGAGAGAAAAAAGAAAGAAGAAAGAAAGAAAGAAAGAAAAAAGAAAGAAAGAAAGAAAAAGAAAGAAAGAAAGAAAGGGAAAGCGAGAGGAAAAAGAAGAAAGAGAGAAAAAGAAAGAAAGAAAGAAAGAAAGAAAGAAAGAAAGAAAGAAAGAAAGAAAGAAAGAAAGAAAGGGAAAGCGAGAGGAAAAAGAAGAAAGAGAGAAAAAGAAAGAAAGAGAGAAAAAGAAAGAAAGAAAGAAAGAAAGAAAGAAAGAAAGAAAGAAGGAAAGCGAGAAACAAGAAAGAAAGAGAAAAAAGACAGCAAACCTCAAGAACAGCAGGCCAGAGGGTAACTTTCCAGTAACCAGGGCTTCCAAGATCATGGTGAATTTAGGCAAGATATCAACCTGTCTCACAATGGACACGTTGACTGTCAGCGCCAGGGCCCCGCCCACTGGAAATCACAGTTGCTGAAATACACGATTAGTGTTGTGTTTCATGCTCACTTTCATGCCACACCTTTCAGTGGAGGTCATCTTTCCAGTCGTTAAATAATCTAAGAGTAATATGTACACAGAAGAGTTTGTTCCTTATCTTTTCCATGTCACACCTGGTACTTTCCATGGACTCTTTGTTCTTGTTTTAACAAAGTTGTGTAAAGGCCTTGCTTTTTCCTTCCCAAAGACTTACTAGAACTCAGCATTTTAACCCTGTAATAACCACAGTTGAGATTTCACTCTAGCCAGCCATCATTCAGTTGTTAACAAAAATAATATAACTTCAAACAATATGTTACACTTAAAGATTTTCTTATACATATGTTCAGTTAAATTGTTAATCCTTATTTCCTTCAAGTGAATTAATTAATTCAGTGTTGGTTGGTAACCTAATTCTAATTTAATTCTCTGATTTCAATCCCCACCAGTGCAGAAGGAAGAGAGGGTGAAACACTGAGAGAAACTAGATGACTTATCTGAAAGAGACTAGAAATGTACAAACTGAGAGTAGAACTGGAGTCTCCTGGATTCCTATCCTTATCATGACACACAGTGGGTGTTTGTTGTTGTTGTGTTGTGTTGTGTTGTGTTGTGTTGTGTTTGGGGGAAGAATTTGTCTGGTTTTGGATGTAGCTCATTTCTCCTGCTACCCCAGCTGCCTTTATCCTTCTTTCTCTGCCTCCTGAGGCTCTGTCCCTGGCCTGCTTTTACCTTTCACTCTCCAATAGGCCTTTTCCTCTATAAAAGATGCAAATGTCACATGTAAGCTAATGATGCCCAAAGTCTGATCTCTAACCCAGATCTCTTCCTAGGTACAAACTCACATATGCACCTGCTCACTTGATAGCACCTCTTTAGGACTGCATAGCCGTCTCAAATTTACCATTTACAAACAAGATTTCTGACTTGTCCTTCTCAAACAGGTTTCTCTCTCCTGATATTCCATATCATGGGAGGCAGCTGTACTAGTCAAACCATTCCCTTTGCTTATTTCCTTCCTTTATCCCTAATATCTTATCCTTAATCCCAAGACCATCTTTCTCACTCTCTCTCAAATAACCAATAAATACCACCCAGTGTAATATGGTACCCCCAACTATATCACCACTTCCAGAAAATATACAACCATCTTTCACTTCCAATCTTGCCCCATCTAATCTATCCTCCATGTGATGACAAAAACATCTTTTAAAAAACAGAAATAGGGGGCCAGGCCTTCATCCCTGCACTCAGGAGGCAGAGGTAGGAGGATCACCATGAGTTTGAGGCCACCCTGAGACTACATAGTGAATTCCAGATCAGCCTGAGCTAGAGAGTGAGACCCTACCTAGAAAAACCAGAAAAAAAAAAAAAAGAAATAGGGGACTGCGAAAATGGCATAGTGGTTAAGGCGTTTGCTTGTGAAGCCTAAGGACCTGGGTTCAATTCCCCGGGACCCACATAAGCCAGATGCACAAGGGGCTGCATGTGTCTGGAGTTCGTTTGCAGTAGCTGGAGGCCCTGGCATGCCCATTCACTCTTTCCCTCTGCCTCTTCCTCTCTCTCTCTCTCTCTCAAATAAATAAATAAATAAAATATCTTTTAAAAAAAACAGAAATAGGGCTGGAGAGATTGCTTAGTAGTTAAGGTGACTCCTATGAAGCCTAAGGACCCATATTCTACTCTCCAAGTCCTACATAACCCAGATGCATAAGGTCGCACATGTGTCCAAGGTGGCACACACATCTAGAGTTCAATTACAGGGGCTGGAAGTCTTGGCATACTCTCTCTCTCTCTCTCTCTCTCTCTCTCTCTCTCTCTTACTATCTCATAAAAAAAAAAGAAAAAACAATTACACTGGACTACACATTCTTACGTAAAACTGCATATAGATGCTCATTAGCATTCAAAAAATTTGAAACTATTGATAATGGATTCAAGTGTTCCAAAATAAATAGTTCAAAAAGATGGAGTGGAAAACCTTTCTCCTACTTCCATTTTTCCAGCTACCCCTTCTCTTCCCATGCACACAGGGTACCACTGCTCATTTCTCACACCCTGTGGTCATATAAACTAGATATGAACAGCTCAACATGGATGAGCCAGCAGAATCAGGCTCTGCCTCTTGCCCACTCTCATCTCTGCTCATACTCAGCAGGATGCCCTCCTCTACATTACTTCCATGAATTAAACAAGTTCTTTCTCCCCTCAAGTATTACACAAATACGTACTTCAGCCACCACTTCCCCCACTTTCTTCTAAATTCTCCTAGTGTCTCTTTAAATGTCATTTGACTGCAAGGTGAATTTCCCTCCAATGCTGATGTGACAAAATTTTCACACATCATAATCATATGTCAAATGATTCAATTGTTCACTGTCTATCTTTCTAGATGATTGATTAACTCCAGAAAGGCAAGAGCAGTATTTATGTCACTGATCTTTAGCTGGGACACTGAGTGTCATAGAAGGGGCTCTCCATATATGGGACTTAACAAATATTAAATAAATTGAACCAAGTAATACATTCTATCTGTTTAAACAGGACTTTAATCAGATATTTTCTGTATTTATATTTACAGATACAGTGAAATACATAATATAGATGGAAAGTTCAAAGAAACATTCTCTCTCCCAAAGAGTGAGAAGATAGGGTTCTTTAAAAAAATTCTATATGTTAAAGAATGTCATGGTTTTGTGCACAAAGCCTGCTCCAGGCTTAACAAATAGTCTAACTGCTCTTCAAAAATAAAGGGCAAATAAGAATTTTATATTTCCCATGACATCTTACAATGATATATTTACAAATCTAAAGGTACTACATATAACTTCATGCATTATAACTAAATCTCTTTGTCATTTGTCACTTAAGAATTTCTTTTACTTATTTTCATAAACATGTTCTTTTACTTATTCTCATGTATGTGTTATTACTTTTAATCTAAAATCCATTTAAGTCAATAAAATTTTAGGAAAAAACACTTTAGGAATAAATACTTTCCAGTTTGAATAAAGTGTTTATTTTGCCTTTCCTCTTAAGAGGGAAGGTGTCTCATGCCTTGCCCTGAGTGAACTTGTTATGATGAACTTGGAAATGCTTCCCCCTAAAAGACACGTCTTCCTTCTCATCCTGTGTAACTGTACATCGAGGGATACTTCCAGACATTTCCCTTTCAGATCTCAAAAGGAAGTATTAATCAAACAAGAGATGGGAAAATATGACATTCCACCACCAAGGTTCAAGTCAAGGAGCCAAGTTTTGGTTGATCAGAGGGTGCAGGTGACTATCCATCAGCTAACCCACCAAAACACACATTAAAATGTCTGGAATAATCAGGACAGCAGCCAAAAACAATATCTTTCACTGACACTTCTAAAGGAATTCCCCTGAAATAAACATGTAAGACCTAAAACAAAATGATGTAAAAGAAATCTGCCTAACAGTGTCCCTAGAGACATATATGAGTTTAAAGCATAAAAATCTTACAGCAATCTTGAAAATCAATGCACGTGTGTGTAGATAGATAGACAGACAGACAGACAGACAGATAGATAGATAGATAGATATTGCAAGAGAGAGAATTTCATCCATTTATATAACATATTTTGATCATAATCACTTCATTTACCCTCTCATGTTATCTCTTATCCTCTTCCCACTCCATCATATCTCCTTCTTTTTCTCAATTGTTCCCCTTCTACTTTCATGTATTTTCTTCTTGTTTGTTTCAGTGACCCAATTAGTTTAATTTGGGTTTTTCATGTATATTTTAAGCTAACAATTACCAGAGAACATAATAAACTTCAAAAGATATTAAATATTTTTCACAATGAGGTGAACTACTGGTATAGCATCTCTCACTTCTTCCCAATCTTCTCTTCCAAGAATTAGATTCATCTTAGACATCAGTGATGATTACACACAAAGGGATACAAGAAGCTATGGTTGCAGATCAATGATGAAATATGTCTACACTTTACTTAGATCCCTCTGACTTTTCATTATAAAGCGTGGAGCTGGCTTATTTCTCCATTGGCCTCAAGACTTGAACTAGGCTCATATAATCACTGATACCACAATTTGAGGCAAATCTCATTGGAATGTCATGATGGAAAAGAGGACTGGATACAAGGAAACTCCAGGAGAATGCCACAACCTTTTCTTCTTTTGTCCATCTGTCCGTGCTACTCCCTGGTGCATGCTTTTTGTCGGGCTCCCTTTGTGGCTTGCTTGGACATGCTTCTTCCATTCGCTTGGTCTCATGGGCTGAGGCTCCTGGGGCCTGAGACTCTTCCACCTACCTCCAGCCCTGTGGTCTGTCTGGTTCTTTAACTTCCCAGCTTGCATCCAGTCTCCTAGACTGAGCAACAGTTGGGTCCTAAGACTCTTCTGCCTATATCCAGACTCATGAACTGAGCAGCTGCCCGATTCTTCAACTTTATGATGTGGACAGTGGTGACTAGACTGCTCAGCCTGTATCTTGTTAGCAAATCCAATAAACCCTCCTTTTGACATATTCATTTTATTAGCTTTCTTCCTCTAAAGAGCCCTGACTAATACACTAGGATATTTTCAGCTTCATGTGTCTCAACCTAATAGTTTTTATAGCAAATCAGGTCATCAAATCAATAATTCAAATAACCATAGACATTATTGAAAGTCCCTTTAACTCTGTAAAGTGATGTCCTAAGAGAATTGCCTAACAAAGGTTTTTGGTGTTTATTTGGGATTGAGTAGGAGTCTGTCATTATTTGGAAAACTGCACTAATAATTATTCAGTCCTTCCTTGTACATTTGTTTCATAACTTTCTGTAATTAGTTAAATAAGTTATCTGCAACCAACTTACTATTACTTATACTGTACACACATACATGCACACACACACACACACACACACACACACACACACACACACACCATGATGACTTTTCTGCTTTATAACCTCAACTCCCTCTTTTTTCCACTAACATATAGTGTATTCTGTATTTTCCTAGGATTTTACACTGCTGTCAGGATTGCTTAGGTTTCTATCTATGACTCACAGCTTCTCTCTCAGGATTCTTGCATGCAGCAGTAGTCATAGCAAATTTACCAACTGAATGATGAATTCAATTATAAATGTAGACTTCTCATTGTAAAATTACAAAAATATCCAAAGATGAAATCTAGAAATAACAGACAGTACAGTCTTGCCAACCACACTATGCACTACTATTTTTCATATGATGTGATGATGGGGTAGCTATATCATGCTTTAATGTTATTTTTTTACAATGATGATGAAAAGGATAAAGATCATAGTTTGTGAGTTAGTTTAGATCATCAGACAGATTTGTGCATGGGATAATGAGAGCATTTAGTTATGTCACTTTGTACAAGTAAATTCCAGCTTTGCCTTAAGAAAGGAAAATATTTGGGCTGGAGAGATGGCTTAGTCATTAAGGCACTTGCCTGCAAAGCCAAAGGATGCAGGTTCTACTCCCCAGGACCCACTTAAGCCAGATGCACAAGGGGGCACGTGTATCTGGAATTCATTTGCAGTGGCTGGAGGCCCTAGTGTGCCCATTCTCTCTTCTCTTTACCTGCCTTTTTCTGTATCTCTGTCTCTCTCTCTCTCTCTCTCTCTCAAATAAATAAATAAAATATGTTTAAAAAAAGAAAGGAAAATATTTGTCAGGAAAATGAATAAGGTTTGCACTGTGATACAATAAGAGAAAAGCTTGGTGATCTTACACAAAGACCATGGACAGTTCACGACAGCCACCCACAATAAATCTTTCTTTAAATAGAGCTTTCCTTCAAAATAAACAGCTGAAAATATTGTAATTTTGAAGAACTGCTTTAAATTTTGAATATTATACCTATCTAAGAAAAGTCAAAAACACTTCTCCAAATGATTAGCTTGTAGTGCACGTATCAATTGCTTCACAGTGCAAAAAATGTCAAATGGCACTGGAAACAATGCCATGCTTTCCTGTACCGCACAAGCATATTTCTTCTTTAGACACAGTTTACATAATACAGGAAATGGCTTCATCTGCTTCCTGGTCTTTGTGATCAAATCTAAACCCTTAAAGGAAAAAGTGTTTTTGTGTTTTAGTTTTTTTTTTTTTTTGGTACTTTTGTTTTTCACATGTTATATTTCCCTAAGTTGAAACTGGTAACTGCATTCATATGGAGACCATGCCCTCCAAGAAATGCTTTACTAAAAGGAAAACTCATGACCTTTTCTGTGAGTTCTACAGATGGCTAAAAATAAAAAAGAAAAAGAAAAGAAAATATATCTGCGATTCAGAAAATAATTTCATAGTTTATGATGAAATGTTCACTTTAAAAAAATTAACTCAGAGACCACAACAGCAAATCTTTATAGTAGCTGAAACCGTGGCTGATTAGAGAGAAAAGCAAGTGGTAAGAGATGAGGTCAGAGGGGAACTGGGGCCAAACCATGTGGGGCCTTGTGAGGAGGGTAGGAACTTTGCATTTTACTGTAAGTTGGAAAACCATTACAAAGATTTGGACCAACTTGTGTTTTTAATCAGTCACCTTGGGTGGCTGCAATGTGAGGAGCAGATTGTGGCATTATAAAGGGGAAACCAGGAGGCCAGTCAGTTATAAGCTGCCTTCTTTGGGATCAGGACAATGGAGGTGCCCAGAGCAGATGGATTCTAACAGTAATCTAAATAAATAAACTGATGTGATTGGATGGCTAATAGATTTAGGTGTGTGAGAATGAGAAAAGGCAAGGTTGATTTCAAGATTTTTTTTGACCTGAGAACCTTATGGGATAAGGGAAACTGTAGAAGGAGCAAGTTTGGGGGGCAAGGAAAAGAAAGGTTAACTTGTTGAGATTTTAATATGGAAGGATCTATTATTGAATACAGAAGGACAAGATAGAGTTATTAGTTGAAAGCTGGATCTCCAATGGTGGAGACAAAGGTCTGGGACAAGGAAAGAAATGTCAATAGTCAAAAGTTACAGGGCTGGCACTTGGAGTTGTGGTATTATAATAGATCACCTTATGGGTATGCACAGAGATGACAAGAGAATATTGTCATTTCATACAGAGTCAACAGGTTCAGAGTGACTTGCCAAGATACAGAGTGAGGAGGGTTGCAGATCTTCACACTGAGATGCACCCGTGCTTTTCCTTACATCCTCTCTGTCTACATTGCTTTTGTAATCAAAATATGCAGAGCAGGGTGGATTCTGAGCCAGCTGACAAGGCTTCCTACATCTTCCATCTTCTCCAGGACAAGTCCAGAAAAAAGCAAAGAAAGGCAGCGCAGCCACCAGGATGAGTCCCATAGCCCTGACCCCAAGGACCTGAACGTGAAGCAGATGGGATCAGACACTCATCCAAGTCTCACAATGTCCCATTTCAGTCTTTTGACACCTCATTTGGACATATCTGTTTATTCTTTTAAATATGTACTTGTGTTCAGAAGTTGAGAATCAAAGTCCACAGACCAAAATCTTCTCTAAAAATGTTTTGGCTACCTCCTTAGATGGAAAAAGAAGCAAGAATAAGAAAATTTGGAATAGTTATCAAAAAGCTAAGAGTCTTATGTTACTTAGCATGGTACACCCTTGTACAGTTTCTGCAGATGTACATATAAGAAGTAACAAGTTTACGTCCATATTCTATCAAATGTCATTCTAGGTCTTAGCAATCCTTGCTATTTGATCTCAATGTATTGTCACTGAGCCAAAATAGGGCCTTGAACTTCACAACACAGCACTCCAGGTAGCCATTAGCAATAGGTGAGAATAGGAGTTGAAGTCAGTTTTTAGTTTCTGGTAGACATGTCATTATTAGACACCATACAAAGATATTTCCTCATTACTTAAAATAACTGCCTCACATAGGTAGTTAGCAACAAAGGAACCTAATGAAGACTAAAGTTATTTGTTCTTTGGGAAAGAACTCTTTTTTTCCCAACATATTCAATAAGAATTGGTACTTTCTTAATGAAAGTTACAATTTTAGAAACTAATTAAGAAATCTTTTGCTTAAATTGAGAAACGCTGATAGTTCTGTAATTCAAAATAAATTTTAAACCCTGGCCAGAAAATAGAAAACCATTTGACAGGGTCTGGGCTAAAAGCCATGGATAGCATCCACCATTTAGTATTGTATAATTTACAAACTTCTGCAAACTTCTGTTCTTTCAACAATTACTCAGAATGGGGTTTCTAAGTAAATGTCCAACTCAGAAACAATACAGAACTCAACCATCAACCACAGCTTTTTATTTTTATTTTATTTTTTTAAAGATTTTATTTTTATTTACTTGTTTATTTATTTATTAGAGACACAGAGAGGGAAAGAGAGAGAGGGAGAGGGAGAATGGGCGCACTAGAGCCTCTAGCCATTGCAAACAAACTCCAGATGGGTGTGCCCCCTTGTGCATCTAGCTTACGTGGAACCTGGAGAATCTAACTGGGATCCTTAGGCTTCACAGGCATGCGCTTTAACCACTAATCCATCTCTCCAACCCAACCACAGCTTTTTAAAAGGTGGTGGCTCTACATGAGAAGACAATATCTATTAAATGTCTGTCCAAACACCCAGATACTGAACAATCTTACTATTAAAAAGCAAACATAAGATTCTTGGATGCTTCAGTATACACACACAATAGAGAGAGAGAGGAAAGTCCAATGTATCTATGAGTTGAGTGCATTTAGGTTTGAGGCAGTCACCTCAGAAAAGTTTGATAGCTTTATTTTCTGTCTATTACTCTGTAGAATATGTAAGACATAGAAATGTCACACAGGCAGGAAGTGCCCTGTACATTCGCATGAAAATTTCCCACTGATGAGCAATACAATCAAGTCTTCAGTACTACATGTTTCACTAGGTTGAGAAAAATCCTGTAAGTCATTCCTCACTTGCATGTTATCTTAGAAAACTCATGACATTGAAAATCATTATTTAGTATATTAAAATTTTTAAAAGCATGAGCCCATGAAAATGAACTTAACTTCTTCTAAGGAGAGGGAGCCTTACAAAATGAATGATTAAATAATTCTCTTTGTTACTACAGTCCTCACAGTGACACAGCCCAGAGGTGAGTTTGTATGCAAACAACAATACTATGTAGTTAAGCTTGTTAGGAGGGTTTTAGTTGCTCATGGAAGCTTCCTGCCAATTCTTGCATTGAAATTAAACAGTACATTGAATGATAATACTCAACAGATAGTACCTGACAAACAAATACTGAACTTTTTTTTTTTTAATTACATGTTTTCAGAACGATAAACAGCTTTAGATATGCTTGGAGAAGGCCCCCTGTTAACATGACAATCATTCTATGACATTCCAATTAAAGTTAATATCCTTGAAAAAATTCCTTTTGTCAACCGGTGGTCTCCAGCTTGAGACTTCACTGAAAGGTTTTTACCAGAAAAGGATATGAAAACATCAGCCACTGATCCAGAAGTTCTCAACAGCCCCAAGCTGCAAGGACATTCATAATTGTCTCCATCCTTCTTTCCTCTCTCCAGAGAATAATTACTTCAAGAAACAAAATCCTGGTTTATTTTACTGAAATCCAGAAACTCACCACTTATACAGCAATAGCCACTTCCTTTATCCCTGGTTTAAATATCTGCAACTGTCACCACTCCTGGGTACATGCCACAAGACGGCATCTGACCTTTGGTGGGCCTAATTTCCAGAATTGACGTATTTTTGTGACTATCAGCTGCACAGACTTTAGTACCTATGATGAATAAGTCATATGGGAAGAGGTGTCAGCATTTGTTCAGGAAGATGATAGGATAGCACCGTGGAGAAATAATGGGATCCATTTGGAAATTAGAATCTTTGCTCCATAGTTTACTAGCTGGGAGAGAGTGAGACAGTTATTCAGTGCACTCATTGCCTGCTCATTATGTAAAATGGAGAAATGACACCTACACCCAAGTATCACAAGTGTGATGACTATCACAGTTTAACAGGACAAGAGTTTGGAAATATTTCAAAAGTATAACATCTTATTGAGGCTGGGAAGGAGCCTTTGAATCCCCTAAGTATAACCTTTCTCATCATAGGTCACTGGATGACCTTGGCCAGAGCAGCTTCAAGAAAGTAGCAAAGACAAGATCATTGCTTAGAGGAATATTGGCTGGTTAAAAAATAAATAAAGCAGGGCTGCAGAGATGGTTTAGCAGTCAAGGCACTTCCCTGTGAGGCCAAAGAACCCATGTTCAATTCTCCAGTATCTACATAAACCAGATGCACAAGGTGGTGGGTGCATCTGGATGTGTCTGGAGTTCCCGTCTGCAATGGCTGAAGGTCCTGGCATGCCCATTCTCTCTCTCTCTCTCTCTCTCTCTCTCTCTGTCTACCTCTTTCTCTCTCTCAGAAATAAATACCAGTGAAAGAGGAGCTAGGATATACTTTTGAAAGCTGTAGCTGTGGAGGCACATAAAGACAGATAGGGAATCAGGTAGGGAGTGAAAAGTGTAATCTGTTGGTATCTTTTGGATAGAAGTTTGAGCATTTGTAAAACTCTTCAAAGGTCAAGGTCAGATATAAGTAAGAGGACCATGTAATTTTATTACCCAAGTCAAACATTCTTGAGAGTGAAAATTATTCATAATTATCCCAGGACTCTAGGGGTAAAGTAGGACTACCCCCAGGCCATTTAGAAAGAAGGAAGGGAGATGTCGAAGACATGCAAAAGGAAAGACAGAGCTAAGGTGAGACAGTAGTCATCATTCCATCCCTATGTGAGAGAACCAGATCTGAAGCCAATTACAATTCTGATCTCAGAAAGTCAAGCCTTAGTACACTGGATATCACAGTGGTCGAGGGGGAATGGAAGTAAATGTCTGTCTATTAGTAGAAGAATGTGTGACATGCACTTTTGAGAAACAATCCTAGAACTCTGCCAGACTCTAGCATCCTTTTGTCTGGGCAAGAAGTGTGAAAATCATGATCAGAATTCTAAGTCTGTGTGTTTGATGTCCTTCTATTCTACATTCAGACTCACTTTCTGTTGTTCCTCTTGATGTCATCTAGTTTTGGTTTCATCTTGCTATGACTGGAAAGCACAGGGCAAAAAAATAAAAAATAAAAAATGGTTAAGATATGAGGTATTCCAAGCAAGTGATAGAGAAATAGCCGGTCTTCTGTGGAAATACATTACTTTCTGGATCTGTGCAAGATGATATGTATCATGTACTTAATTAGTTTTTTTCTATTTTTTTAAATATATACAACCGACAAGGAGCTTGATGCAAACAATGAGACTTGGAGAGAGGGGATTATATAACTTAACAGAAATGGGACCATAGTTAGAAGGTTACCATGATAGAATTTGACACTGGATCTGTACTTCAAAGTTGGTATGCTACCTTTTTTTTTTTAAATTTTTTATTTTTAGAGAGAGACACAGAGAGAGACAGACAGAGAGGGAGAGGGAGACAGCTAGAGAATGGGCGTGCTAGCAGTCTCTCAGCTGCTATGAACGAAATCCAGATGTGTGCGCCCCCTTGTGGTCAAGTTCGGCATTGTACCCTTGCGTCACTTTGCATCTGGCTAAACGTGGGACCTGGAGATTGGAACCGCTGGAGATTGGAACCAGCGTTCTTAGGCTTAAGAGGCAGGCGCCTTAACCGTTAAGCCATCTCTCCAGCCCGGTATGCTACCTTTTAATCTAGAACTATGCCGAGGTAAGAAGGAAGCCATCCTAATGCAATTCTACCAACATTTATACCTGCGGCTGTGGAAGGACCTATATGCTATGGTTCTAATTATTAAAGTAAACAAATCGTAAGCTGCTAAAGGAAAAGTAAACCAAAAATGGCTGAATGGAGTATGAGGAATTCTTCCAGAGTGCAAAGGGTTGAAATCTTACTCATCTAGAACAATGTGATCAGAAACTGTGTCACAGAGGAGTAAACAGCTAAGCAAAACCTGGAAGCATGGTGCCATGGTTTTTAAGGTCGAATGTATATCCTGTGGTTTAGTGGGGTAGAATGGTTATAGAAGGCTTTGGAAGATACTTCAGGAAGGAAGGGGCAAACATGGGCAAGAATTACAGAGATGACAAGATATAGTGATCTATAGGCAGGTGTGCAAAGACACAATACAGCACACATTAGTGTCACCAGAACCTGAAGTGCAGAACCACAGGACAGCATGGTGGAGGAAATATCATTGAGAAGAAAAGACCAAATTCATTGCTAATAGTTGCTACCTTGATTAAATTAAATATCTGAGAAGTAATGAAGATTTTTGTTTTCTGATTGCCAAGGCTATGGTTCCAAAGCTGGGAACACTGAGGGCAGTATAATCTCTCCACATATCATTAGCATTATTGACATGTTCTTACAAAGCAATATTACCTTCTCCACTAGTGTTCCACCCACTCAATGAGCCTGTGTGTGTTCATGCATATATGTGTGCACACATGTGCTAGGGATTGAACCCAAGACCTTGGACATGCTAAGCACATGTTCTAACATTGAGCTACACAGCCATCTCAACATAATCTTTTTTAAAGATGTTTTTATTTAGTTAGTTAGTTATTTGTGGACAGAGAATGAGGGAGAGAGAGAGAGAATAAATATGGGCCCACCAGGACCTCCTGTAGCTACAAATGAACTCCAGAAGCATGAGACACTTTGTGCATATGGCCTTAAATGGGCACTAGGGCATTAAACCCAGGCCAGCAAGCTTTGCAAGCTAGGGCCTTTAAAGGCTGAACCATCTTCCTAACCCAACATAGTCGTTTTTAAGCTACAACAAGACACTTTATTTCTACCAGAGTGACATAACACTTTGATTTAGCATGAAGTTTAGCCATGTCTGTTCTATGTTTTCTCTGAGCTGGTGCTGGGAGTATTTCCAGCTCTACTATGGTATTTTCTTCTCCACTACTGAGATATGATGAAACTTGCTAATAGAAGGAATGTAGATTACACCTACCAGACCAAAATGGGGCTTGGTTTAAAGTCCAGTATTATTTTACACATTCATGAGGATAATCAAGAGCCATGTCTGTGAACACTGCTGGAACCCCATATCCACAGCCCGCCCCCCCCCCACTTCCCCAGAAGCTCATTCATTTTTCACAAGCTCTAGCTGTAAGGAACTTCTTCATTAAAAATCACTTCAAGCTCTTTCCCCAACTGACCACAAACAAGTTAATAATGTTCCCTCTGTGAGAACTATAAGAGTTTATGATTAATTCTTTCTATAAGAATGTTTCATTATCTTAGAAAAAAATTCTTAAAAACAGAAAATGCTGATGAATGGCTACAAAAAGTAAATGATACTGACTCATTCGTCAAGAAGCTAATATAAGGAATAGCATGTGTCAGGGGGAGAATGGTTCTCCAAGGAGAACACAAGTATTGTTAGGTCCTAGTGTAACTTGTTATGCCCAAGTACATTCAAAGCCATCATGTATATTCATTCACACATGTGCTTTACAACTATAGCTAAGATAACAAGTGCTACTTTCCCTGGGAACCACGTAGATCCCAGAATTAAGAAGCAATAGGGGATCAGGACCAACAGTTAGTGAATAGCCACTACCTTTTTACCCCTCCTTCCTCAAGCATTGTGTGCTTTTGTTATAAAGGGATTCCTTAGTGGTTCCATTTGAAAATAAAATATAAAGTCATTACAAGCTTATCAGTAAGTGGTGGATTTCTTGGGGCAATGTCACTGGATCTGTCTTTCTTTATCCTAGGAACTCCTGGACACTTGGAAGGCCTATGAATTTAGAGGAAGACAGAGACAAATAGACTGACCAACAAAAACTTATATAAAAACAAAGCATAAACTGGGAAGATAACTCAGTCACCAAAGTGCTTGTCCTGGAAAGCCTGAGGAACTGAGTTTGAGCCTCAGAACCCACATAAAATACCAATTGTGGTATTAGATGCCAATAAACCCAGCACTGGGGAGGCAGAGACAGGCAGATTCCCTAGGGTTGACTGGCTAGCCAGTCTTGCCTAATCAGTGAGTTCCAAGCCAATAACATACCCTGTCTCAAAGGAGTTGGACAGTACCCAATGAGTGACACCCCAGGTTGTCTCTGTTCTCCACATACAGGCACACGTGCATAACCATGTTTGTGTATAACCACACAAAAAGGTGTCAGAATCTCAATGCAAAATCTAAAACATTAATTTGTGAAAGGGCTGGTATATTTCAGTAGGGAACATGTAGCTGCCTAACACATATGACCAGAGTCTCCTGTGCCCAAGAGTCCACCAAAGGGCCTGAGCATGGGCTTCTGCAGACTCCTTCCAAACAATACATCCTTGTTTCATGGCCTCCCAGCTGTGACGGGCATGACAAAAATGGACATTGTTTTTATACTCTCTGTGCTACTTTGACACTGACAGCAGCATGGTTATTCGCCAAATAATCAGAGTGTGCTGGCATTTTTATAAATAAAGTGCTTGGTTGTGACAGTAATCTGTGCAAAGAGGACTTGGAGGATGGACAAAAAAATGTCTTCTTTCCCATGACTAGGAAACAGGCCTCTTTGGCTGTTTTTCAACATAGTGAAATTTCTTTTGACCCAAAGGCAGCCAGGAGGACAGCTATGACATCAGCCCAGCCAGAGCCATGCACGCACTGAAAGGACACGGGGAGGTGTTTCTTTCCTCCATGGTTTGCAGGAATGCGTTCATGGAGTTCCCTGAGTCATACAAGGAAGATTTTATTTCATGGGGTAGAGGCACGGGGGTGGAGAGGAAGGAGTGCGGGAACCAAAGCTCAGCGAGCTCCTACGGTGTCCTCTGCTCACATAGCTTGCTTTGTTCCAGCTTCACAATAACCCAAGGAGGTGTGCATTATTGTTCCCAGTGTAATGATGAAAGCATGTGCACTGTGGGGGGAGGGCGGTAACAAAAGTTGATCTCACAGCATTTAACCCCCAGAAAGATTGAAAAGTACAGCAACAGATAAAGAACAAGGAAGGAAGGGGTCTACACATCTCTCCTGGAAGAAAATCATCTTTGAGGTTGGGGGATGTTCAAATACCTACTTACTGCTATACATTTATATGTATAAAACCCGTCAGAAATATTTTTTTTGAGGTAGGGTCTTACTGTAGCTCAGGCTGACCTGGAATTCACTATGTAGTCTCAGGGTGGCCTTGAACTCATGGCCATCCTCTTTCCTCTGCCTCCCAAGTGCTGGGATTAAAGGCGTGAGCCACCACGCCCGGCTCCATCAGAAATATTTTACAAGAGTTAAGTGTATTTTTTTGTAGATGTACTGTATGTATGCATGTTCATATGTGTGTGGGTGTGCATGTGTAGTTGAAAAATGCATGTGTGTGCCTGGGGAGGCCACGAGCTGACATCAGATGTCTTCCTCCATCTCTCTCCAGCATATTTATTGAGAAAGGATCTCTCACTTGCACCAAGAACTCACTAATTTGGCTAGTCGAGCTAGCCAGCTTTCCCTGGGGATTGGTTGTCTCCACCTTTCCGCGGCTGGATTGCATCTGAGTCACTGTATCAGCATTTATGTGGCACTCAAGATCCAAACTTAGGTCCTCACGCTTGCACAGCAAGTGCTTCACCAACTGAGCCATCTCTCCAGCACCCCCAGAGTACTGTTACAGATACGGTCTCTCCCAGTTTTAATTAGTAAACTCTCTGAGTAAAAAGTACATTTAGTTATTATTTGGCAAATGAGAAACTGACCTTCAGAGAGTTGAGACCAAGGGCAAAAGCCCCAGATAGCAAGAAGGGGCTGCAATGCAGGTTTACATGATCCCTGCTCAGATGCGGCACCTTCCACATCACTGACTCTCTCCTCATGATAGCAAACCAGAACCAAGACTTCTATACAAATAATACAGGAAAAGGGGCTGTCATGCTATCAATACAGTGTGCCAGGAAGAAATTGTTCAGACAACTAGAAGATTCAACTGTAGGGACTTTTTACTAAGGGTATTTCCATAGTCGCTCTCTACCACTCCCCTTCTTTCTTTGACAACTCCCTCATCCCAGCAAAATCAAGTCACACTTGGTAGAGATCAAAGTGGCCTTACAGACTATCAGTCCTACAGCAATAGCTTTTCAGACACTGCATATAGCTTGAACTTTCCAGGTAACAGAGCACTGAATCCAGAATGATTTGTACATCTGAGTGGCCCTTATTTCTCTTCTAGAATTGGCCAAGAAAGTCAGCCACTCTTTTTAGCTTCCCTTTAATAAAGGAAGTAACATAACTGCATGTTATTTATGATGGGATCTGGGGGTGAGTGTTGCCACATATGAGATATAGCTCATGTAAACTATCAAAAGATAAAGATCCCTAAAATTGTGTTGATATTTCCAAGCATAGACAACAAAGAACCAGAACCAAAACTACAGCTTTGCAAATGTGAAACATGGAAATCAACAACACTCAATGCTTGCCTCTGTCCTAGGCATGAGAATTGACAGTATAAAGACTGGCCACAGTGGCTAGAAAGCCAGCAGAAGGTAGCTGCAGCATGGCACAGAAAGGATCATGGGCACAGCGTATGCCAACAGCACTATAGGGGAACAGAGAAAGAAGAGGGAATTGTCTGTTTGGAAAAGCACTTCTGGGGGCCTTATTGTGAAACACTTAACACTTAAACTGGCCTTAGAAGGATGAGTAAGATCTTTCTGAGGATCTGGGAAGGGAAGGAGAAGAAGAATCATATGGGCAAAAAAATGAACAAACGAAGCTCCTAGAGACAAAACATTAGGAAAGAAATAATGGATGCTCTCGTGGCAGCATACTCAGAGAAACAAAAGATTATACTATCAGAACCTTTATAGTGTGTGATTATGAAAAAGTATATTAATTTCAGATGTAAAAACATTTTTCTTGTGTACAAGTAAATACTGTAATTGAAGTGACAGGGCAGACATGTAGAATTTATTATCTGAAGGAAAATCTAATCAATAGGTATTTCATTTTGAAAAGTTAATGAAATATTATGGAGAGAGTGGCCTTTTAAGCTTTGATTTTTGGATTCTGAGAAACAGCTTAATTTCCAGTGACAAGGTCAGTACTAGTTGAACAGTCTCCTTTTGCTCACATCTTAATTCTTGAATTATTTATTAAAACCAGGCTTCTATAATTAGAGTGAACTTAAACATTTGTTGTAGACCAGCAAGTTAAAAATCATGTTACCTTTGTTATTTCTATCATTTTTAGAGGGATGTTAAAACACTAATGACATCAGCATGTTTAGGTGTGTAATAAAATCCTCTCTTTTCAGTTCATGCTAGTTAATATGCAGTGCAATAAGTACAAGTGTAGTTAATACTTTTACCACCAAAGGAGGGCAGAGGGTTCGAGTCACTGCAAAGGACAATGTGGTTATATTTTATCTCTTGCTAATTAGCCAAATTAGATGAGTTCTGGAAGATTATTTGTAAGCAACGGTTTGCCAAGCCTACTTTCAATAAGCATCTTTTATGCTCCCAATAGCCTGAGACTCAACTCTTAGATGACAAAAATAAATCTTTTGGTCCATCCATCATGGTTAAAGCAAGCCACTTCCAAGGTCAACAATAGGGTCAGATATAGAAAGCATACTGAAGAGCAACATATGCAAAAATCACAGGCGTCAGCTCATCTGAAGCAACGCTTGCTAGTCCTTAAAAAACAAAGATCATTTATTTATGGTAATATGCAGACATGGCTTGATTTGGGGATATTAAGAAAACTATATCTTTTTGTTAAATGAATGACATCTCATAGAAAAAAACAATAGTGTAAAAATATTCACTCATTTTGACAAGATCTAGGTCAGTGAGTAAACTACGTATCTTAGGTGATGCATGTAATACAGCAGACATTACACACAGATTCTGTCATTACTAAGGCAGCCCCTCTTTCAAAAGG
Source organism: Orientallactaga sibirica (assembly GCA_036365145.1). Classification (NCBI taxonomy): domain Eukaryota; kingdom Metazoa; phylum Chordata; class Mammalia; order Rodentia; family Dipodidae; genus Orientallactaga; species Orientallactaga sibirica. The sequence continues at coordinate 16,269,018 of JAEOAD010000008.1, forward strand.
CTGTCTTTGTTAAATAACTGTGTCCTCATAACTGCCTTTGAGAAGCAGACAGATGCTGATCCTATAACACTCCACACCTTCTTTGAAGCCCTTAAAGACCTCACTTCAAAAACATGTCCTATTTTAATTATATCATCCTGGTACATGAGAGATAAGGTGATTTCTCTTCTTCCTGGATCAAAAGGAGCAGTGGGATTAGACAGAAACAGCACATCAACAATCACTGTGGCTGTCTCAAGATCACAACATTTGAACATTTTACGTCCATGCTACTCCCCTCCTTTCAGTGTCTATGAGGAAGTTTCTGCACTTTGTTTGACCCGGCTGAACTTTATCACACTGCCTTCTCACCACTCCTGCTGAAGCAAGCCACTAAATCTTACCAACTATCTCTTTGTTGTCTCTTGTGTGTGCCCAGCCCCTCCTTCCAATCTTACCAAGCCAGTTAGGTTGCACTTTTCACCTCCTCTGTTGACATAAAATGAAGTAACTGCAGGTATTTGAATATTGACTGCACATTTTGTCAACATCTCAAATTTTATAAGTCGACTAGATTGTGTTTCAAGGCAGAGCCCTGCAGTGTCTGAGCTCATCCTACCTGCTAGAGAACAAAATGAAAAGACTCAGAAGTCTAAGAGCAAGTTTGTTTAGTCTTGTCATCATAGGCATGAATAAAATTATTCAGCATGCTGTAAGTGTTTTAAAACATTCTATTGTGGGAAAGGAAGCTATTAGTTTGTTAAAATATACTTAAATTTGATAGGTGTTTAACTGAAAGTAAAGTGTGTTGGTATGAAAATGTTTAGAGTGCTGAATGCAGCATGAATTCAACATGGTGAAGAAAGCAGATGTGGCAGTTATGAAGCGGTACCCTCCTGTTAAAAGAAAATGGTGGGACTATAATGTCTGACCCCCAAGTTCAATCATGGTGGAAAACAGGGCCATTCTCCTGTTCCCCAGCCATAAGAGCGAACCATTAAACCAAATGCCTAGAGCCATAGTCACCTGAGTTTTAAAAATATTTCCTGGGGGCTGGAAACGACTTAGTAGTTAAGGCACTTGCCTGTGAAGACTAAGGACTCATGTTTGACTCTCCAGGTCCCACGTAAGCCAGAAGCACAAAGTGGTGTTAGCACACAAGCTCGTACATGCACACAAGAGGGCACATGTGCCTGGAGTTGGATTGCAATGCCTGGGGGCCCTGGTGTGTCAATTCTCTCCCTCCTTTCTCTCTCTCTCTCTCACACACACACACACACACACACACACACACACACACACACACACACTATTGCGCATAAAAAAGGCCAATCTGTTGGGCTTGCCTCAAAAAATATTTCCTAGAATGTATAGCTAACCCTATTAATATAAAGTACTGGGCTAATGGTCATTCATGTATAAGAACCCAAATTTAGATCAATGTTCTTTATTGTTTGAAACAGTGTAGAAGCTACCCATAAACACTGTTATTTCTTTAACTATCATACTGACATTTACATAGAAACATCCCCATTTGATGACACTACTCATCCAGATAAAGAAATGTTCCTTGACATCAGTAAGGATATACATTGATGAAGACACACATAGGTTCTCTGTTTAAAATGTACAATCACTTAATTTTATTTAAATTTGTACAATCTTAATGCTTTTCAAATTGGATATCCAAGGGCTAGGGAGATAGTTTAATTGGTAAAGTATTTACCTCCCAAGCATAAGGACATGAGTTTGCTCTCATGTAGCAATGTCAGGCATGATGGCAGGTGCCTACAATCCCAGTACTGGGAGAGACAGAAGACTCCTTAGGGTAAATTGGCCAGCCTGTCTACCCTAATTGGTCACATTCAGGTCCCTATCTTGAAGGAGGTGGACAGTGTCCCTGAGAAATAACACCCAAAGCTGCCCCATGGCCTCCAGACCCATGTGCATGTACACACAAACACATAAACACACATACACACATATACACATATAGAAATTATTGGTCTTTATTTTGTGAATAAATACAGTGTTACTTTCTGATGATTCCAAAAATGAAACTTAAAGTCAACCTGCTAGCCACCCCAGAAAATAGACTACACTCAATTGCTATGTTAGAACAAGATTAGAATTTTCTTATAGCTTTTCTAGTTTGGAAGCTGTTTTAGTGTGTTGAATGAGGTGAACAGGTCCAGACGTGACAAGAAGGAAAACTATATAGACTACATATGCATACCAGGTAAACCCTAGAATAGCAAACAAAGTGTCTGCCTACACAAATATGTAGTGTCTGGGGCCAGAGAACAGACCAAAGAGCAGATGTTCTGAGGAGCAACAAGGTTAAAGAGATTTCTGTTGCTGCCTTCAGGAGCACTGTAGGGAGATGAGAGACTTCATCAATCCCTCCTGATTATTAGCAGGGCCCAAGTAGGCAGCATCTTTAATGCTTCAAGCTCAGCCAGAGTCAAAATTTCTTCCTAATGAAAAAAACCCAAATACCTGTGTAGCTTATTTTCTACCCTTGACCAAAGCTTCGATGGGACATCACAGCTTCAAAAGATCCAAGTCTGGTTACAAATGAAGGGTGCTGCCCTTCAGGAAACAATCATGAAAAGGAAGAAATGCTTATGCTGATAAATTTGGAATTCCTTTATACTAGAACTTTCCTTCTTGCCCTAATACCAAAACATAACCGGCAATAATCGTATACAAGTGGCAAGGTCTTCACTAGAATCTGGAGGCAGAATAGTGAAGATTAAAGACTCCCTCCTAACCCTCAGGCAACTTATAGCCAAGTGGGTATATAGTTGCTTATATTCCTAGCATTCTCTCAATGCTTTCTTATCCTTCCTGAACTGCAGGATTCAAAGGATCCCTCCATTTCTTACTTTCCTCCCCAAAGCTCAGAAATCTTCCTGTCAGTCTTCTAGTCATCCCTTGAGGAAGAATTCTAGTCAAATTCGATACAAATTTCAGCTTTCTATGATATGTACAGATATATAATTCTAAAGTTAGACTCATTTTAATATTTCTCAAGTTTTTAAATGTTTATTTTATTTTATTTATTTGCAAGCAGAGAGAGGTAGAAGAGAGACAAAGAGAATGGGCACATCAGGACCTCTAGCCACGGCAAATGAACTTCAGATGTATGCGCCACTTTGTGCATCTGGCTTATGTAGGTACTGGGGAATTGAACCTGGGTTCTTTGGCTTTGCAGACAAGCATCTTAACTGCTAAGCCATCTCTTCAGCCAATGTTTCTCAATTTTTAATAGTTTATTTTTTTAATTGTATTTATTTGAAAGAGATAAAGAGAGAGAAGAGGCAGATAGAGAGTGAATTGGCATCTAGAACCTCCAGCCTCTGCAAATGAACTCCAGATACATGTGCTACCTTGTGCATCTGACTTTACGTGGGTTCTGGGGAATGGAACCTGGGTTCTTTAGCTTTGAAGGCAAGTAACCTAACCACTAAGCAATCTCTCTAGCCTGTTTCTCAATTTTTCTCAATCTGATTGTGTAGCTAATATTTTCTTTGCTTGTTAAAAGCAAAAATGTGTGCAACTAAAAAAGATGACATGTCTCATATTGAAACTTTCATATTAAATTAAAGTCAGTCAATGAAATGTAAACAATGGTTATATTGGACTTCAGGAAAGAAACAAGGATGAGATATTTGTCCTTTCCTACTATGGATTTATTGTGAGCCTGAGAAATCTTTGGAAAAGGAAGTCACAAACCAAGATGAAGCAAAAACTCTCCATGAACTTGAGCCATTGATGGTATCACAGGATTAATGCAGCAGCCCAGGACCATGAACCTCCCCTGGGTAGACAACAAAGACTATCCATTTTGAAAATATGACCAATTGATGGCACAATATAGATGTGTTTAATGTCATTATGATATTTTCAATTACCAGTGCATAATTCAGTATACTATTCAAAACTTCCATAAACAGGATTTTAAAATAGTGCATTATCAATTACTGCACTTGTATCTATGACAGTTTGCCTTAGATTACTAATTCTATCTCCAATCTTACTAAGGAAGGTATAAAAATTATTCCTTAGGGATATTGCAATGGTAATTATAATTTTAAATCTATAAAATATGAGTATTTATGTTATAAATACTGTTTAGCCTTCATGGTAGACTTTAGATGGCATGCTATGTACGAGATGTAAAACAAAACCAAAAATACAAGAAAAAAGCCTCTAAAATGTTCTAAATAAAATTTGGAACCTACACAATGTCCAAGGGGCTATGTCAAAGTGTGTAAAATAGTCATACCTTAAAAGTTCCTAGAAACATGTAAGCAAACACCTATTGTCCATGTACAAGACCCAAATTGAAAGTGACCCCTTTCAAGGACATTAAGAGGATACCTTAATTAGGAAGCTACTGGAATTCATTGAATTTAGTCATTTAAGCGCTCTCCAGATCACAATGGGCCTCAAAATGGGCCAATTCTCATTTTTAACAAAGTTGGGTTTTGTAACCCATTCTGCCCAAATATCTCCTTATGAACAAGTGAAAGAACAAGGGGAGTTTCATTACAATATTTTTAAAAAGAAAAATTTAGATTAGTTTGAATTAGGATCCTACATGGAAACAGAAAAACAATGCTTCTTCTCACTCATCCTATTATCACTTTTTCATATGCTATATATCCAACAAAAAGCATCTAAAGACGAGTAAGAAAATATGTCTTTTAACCATAAAACTCAGTTGGGAGAGTAGATGAGTAAAACGTACACCCTACAAGGTGGTAAATGCCATAATAGAAGTATGCACAAAGGTTTATCTATGCCCAAACAAATAGAATGCAGCTATTGCTGGAATCAAGAAAAGTTCTTAAACAAAGATGGGCATGTGGGTTTTCAAAGCCTATCTGGGAGCTCATTGGATAGAGAAAACTAGAGGGCATTACAAAGGGAGAAAAGAATCTGCTTGGAGCTCACAATGTAGTGACAAATGACACCTTGCTCAAACCAGTGACTGAGTTCCACAGCAGAGCTCCTAGAAAGAACAGATCAATAAATATTGTGTAGAGTCCATGTAAATCTTAATAAATAGATGATAGCTTATATCCAGCATTCTTCCAGCATCTGATTCCATGGAAGTACATGGGCACCTGAAATGGTTGAGCAAAAATAAATTTTCTTTCATATTTTTAGAAAATGTCAGGATGTTTTTCAAGTTGATTGATATTCTTTAAAAGAATGAAGTGGGCTGGAGAGATGGCTTAGCAGTTAAAGTGCTTGCCTGCAAAGGCAAAGGACCTCGATTCAATTCCCCAGGACCCATGCAAGCCAGATGCACAAGGTGGAGCATGCATCTGGAGTTCCTTTGCAGTGGCTGGAAACCTTGGAGTCCCCATTCTTTCTCTCCCTCAGCCTCTTTCCCTCTCTCAAATAAATAAATAAAAATAATTTTAAAAAAAGAATAAAGTATTGACTAAGGGTATTTTCTAAGTGGTAGGTTGCTTGCTTGGCATGCAGAAAGCCCTGAATCCAATCCCAGCACTGCATAAACTAGGCATAGTGGCACATGCCTATAATCCCAGAACTTCGGAGGCAGAGGTAGAAGGATCAGAAGTTCAAGGTTATCCTCCACTACACAGTATTCTAGGCCAATCCAAGATACATAAAAACCCACAGAAAGGAAAAAAAGAAAGAGAGAGAAAAAGAAAGAAAGAGAAAGAGAAAGAGAGAGGGAGGGGAGAGGGAGGGAGATGAAAGAAGAAAGAAAGAAAGAAAGAAAGAAAGAAAGAAAGAAAGAAAGAAAGAAAGAAGAGAAGGAGCAGGATGGAGGGAAAGAAACAAGAAAGAAAGAAAGAAAGAAAGAAAGAAAGAAAGAAAGAAAGAAAGAAAGAAAGAAAGAAAGAGGGAAGAATAAAGGAAGAAAAGAAATTAAAAGAGAGAAAGGAAGGATGGATAGAAGGAAGAAAACAGAAATAATGAGAAACTAATAATATGCTACATTATAAATAATATTATGCTGAACTTGGATAATAAAGCTCTCAATAATTATTTTAAGTATATGTATATACTCTAAATGTATGTAAATAAATATACTTGTATAGCTACATACATAATTAATGGAGCTATAGCTTGCATGTTTGGTGTTCAATTACCTACATATTTTTATCGTTATAAATTATGGTAAGTATAGTTTAGATGATGATGTTATGATGTCACCACAAATATTACTGTTCATTCTTCTAATAGTACTATTACCTATAATAATCCCCACGTCACCATCTTTATCATTTTTCATGTTTTTTTATGATCTAAGTAACTGTAGGCACCTTTGTATCAATTAATTGTATGTCTCTACCACCAAGATACAGAACCATTTTGAAAATGTGGAAACTAAGACTTAGAAAACCAAACATTTGCTACACACAGTTAATAAAGAGGAAAGGCAATCTAAACAGATTGTGACTTAAAGCCCTCAGATATGCCATTTATTGACTGTGTGACTTTGGACTTGTCTGAACAAAGGTATCCTCACCTAACAATTGGGAACAAACAGTCTTCTAACTACCAAAGAAAGATGTTTGGAATATGGAAATATGTTTGAATAGTACTGCACATGAATATACTTGTAAAATACACAGTCACAAATGTATTATCATCTACTCCAAAATATTTATGTAATAAAAGCTAGAGAACAACATATCTACAAAAATAACTTGTAATAGTAAATGATGAGAGAAGGCAGAAATCACTTTCTGCTAGTGTTTCTTATAATTTCACAAGTGTTCCAACACACTGGAAGACCATAGATGTCTTAAGCACATCATTTATCTTAAGTCCCACTAAAAATTGATCTGAAAATACATAAGATGGACCATATAAATTGGCCCCACTATAAAAATTCAAAGAGCCTGCCAGATTCATCTCTTTTTTTATTTTAATCTTTTAAAAGCATGTTTAGATTATATTCATTTGATTTTAGTGCAGCTTTTCTCTAAAATAAATTGCCTATACATGCACACACTCACACATGTGGAATTCCTTTTCTGTAATCCTCAAAGAGGCTTTTGATTCTTCTTCTGATTCACCAGAAAAGAGTCAGTGAGCAAGTGAGATGCGTACTGGGATTTGGATGGCTCCGGAGTCACAGCATGCATTTACATAGAAACCAGATGGTTGTGGAAAACATTCCTCTTTTTATAAAAAGAAAAAAAAAACATGGATTATCAAGGTGTTTCTATACATTCTTATCCTCAAATGGATAAAAAAGTACAAATCAAAAAATAACTAAAGAGTGGTATCTAAAATGACCAGGCAGTTCATTGCAGTTTATCCACAAGTCCCACAGGGGCATCTGTTTAGAATGTAAGGTTGCCAGAATGTAGGACATCTTCCTGGAAGATCCAAGGCCTCTGTCAAGCAGGAAAAGGGGAGGGGAAGGAAGCGAGAAATCGTGGTGAAGAAAGCTGAGGGCCTTTCTTCGAAGGCTTATTTTTTCCCCTCCCTGAAACCACAGTTTATAAGATGAGATGTTTAAAGGACTTCACTTTTTAATCTTGCAATAATAATTCCCTGAAGCTTTGAACTGACAGGCAGACCATTGTAAATGAGCCAGAACAAGAGTCAGAGCCAGAATTTTTGTTGTGCCATGACAAAAAAATGTGTTATTAGTGCTCGGTGATTAATGAGCATGCAGGAGGAAGGGATGGAACAAGTATAAGATTGTCTGGGTATGTGCACAATTTACACAGTATTAGGGCAAAATACAACCAATTTCCCTATATACTCATATATATAGAGATGTACCCATTCCTTATGAGACATTTCATATAAAATTTTGTCAACATTTAGCATTTCAAGAAAGGTTTAAGCCAGGCATGGTGGTACATGTCTGTAACCCCAGCATTCAGAAATAAAGAGAAAGAATATCAAGTTTAAGTTAGCTTGGTTTGCACAGTAAAGACACTGTCTCAAAAAGATGGAGGAGTGTTAAAAATTTGTCAATAGGTGCTATTTAATTATGATATGATGTATATATGCAGTAAACCTTGCTAATTAATTAATACATTTACCAGTTATATATAATACACTCATATATCTTGTCTAATGTCTATCTAATGGTGAGTTAATTTCATTGGTAAAGCAAATTAAACAAATAAATTGTAACCAGTAAATTCAATCATAGAGAATAAATTTAGTTAAAACATGTCTCCTAAAGTTAAACAACTAGGGAAGAAAAAGAGCATGGCATTATAGGGAAAATCTTTTTTAATAAAAGAAAAAGTGTTCTGGAAAAATATGATGTTCTAATGAAATCATAGCCTTTTATTTTATGAAAATTAAATTAACATCATCCTCTGCCTTTATATCTGACCACCAAAGTGCTCAGAAGAAGCCTGCCCACAAATTATGCATGTCTACAAATCTAATGTCAACCATTCACAAGTTTCAGATGAGGCTTAGAGAAAGAAAGCTTAGAGAAAGTTTGGCAAATGGGGAGGGTATGAAGGAGCAAGAGACACAAAGAGGTAATCCATCAACTACCTCGAGTGAGCCTCGGCAATGCCACGAACAGCTGTGATATGCCCAGCCAATGAGGAAAAGAAAGGCAGCCATGATATTTTAGAAACTGAATGCAGTATGAGATAAATAAAAAGAGGGTGACATTGTGATCACACACAACAGACATTAGGACATACGGTCACTTCCACTGGCTGACACCTACCTCTTCCCTGACTTGATTTCTTGTTTCAGAGGATGGATTCCCAAAACAAACTTATTTAGCACTACCACCATTATTTCCAACAATGAAAAATAATTTGTGACTGAACACAAGGTAGATGCAAATTTTAATTTTATAACTTCTTATTATGATAATATAATTTTTGAAGTAATTATTGCAAGTAAAGAAACATCAAAATAAAAGTAAAATAAACAAATAAGCAAACAAATAATTTGATTTGTAATACTGGGGAAAATGCAGTCCCACACACCAGGTCTGATTCAGACTTCTTACTAATTTTCTTATCTTTTCTTTCCCCCCTGTCTTTCTTCTTTCATGTTCTTAAAACTTAATGGCAAATACAGTCAGTAACAATTCTCTTTGTGAAATATCTCTCCAGACCTCATTTCTGAGTACTTTTCTTTAACATTACCTTTCCCTTAAAGAAAAATGCTACTGGGCTAGAGAAATGGCTTAGAGGTTAAGGCACTTGCCTGTGAAGCCTAAGGACCCAGGTTTGATTCCCCAGTACCCAGGGAAGCACAAGGGGGCACATGCATCTGAACTTCATTTGCAGTAGCTAGAGGCCCTAGTGCACCCATCCCCCTGCCTCTTTTTCTTTCTAATAGATAAATAAAATAAAATAGATAAATAAAATAATAAATAAATAAAATAATAGATAAACAAAATAAAATAAAATAAATATACCCTTTAAAAATGGTTTCTGGAAAGGACTGTGCAAGTTTTCACTTTCTCATTGCATTTATTATGTAAAGAATTAGTGTATTGGTTTATTTAACCTGAGTATATCCAATCAAATTATATGACTAGTTTTGTACTCACTTGGATTGCTGTCCTCTACACATTAGTTAGCACTGCTCTGGAATAAAGTCTGTTTCTTGAAGGGAAACTGCATGTAAGAAGATGAGACAATTAAAGAATTTTATCTTGAGCTGGAGAGATGGCTTAGTGGTGAAAGCACTTGCCTGCAAAGCCAAAGGACCCACATAAGTCAGATGCACAAGGCGGCATATGCATCTGGAGTCTGTTTGCACTGGATGGATGCCCTGGTATGACCACTCTTTCTTCCTTCCCCCTCTTATTCTCTCCCCCCCCATCTTTTCCCCTCAAATAAATAAATAAATAAATAAAAATAAAATATTTTTTAAAAAAGAATTTTATCGACTGGCATATGCTTTTAATCCTAACACTCGAGAAGCAGAGGTAAGAGGATCACTAGTTCAAGGCCAATCTGAGACTACATAGTGAATTTCAGGTCAGCCTAGGCTAGAGTGAGAGCCTAACTAAAAAAATAAAAATAAAAATAAAAATAAAAAATATTCTCTTTAAAAGAGAATTTTATCTATTGTGTCAACAAAAGACAAAATCAGGTGGAACATCTGACACCATTAGGTCATTTCATCCATAAACATAGTTCTCAAAGTTAGAATCACCAGGATGCTACAAAAGCTGCCGTGTGGATTCTTATCTGATGCTCAGGGTAGAGAGGCTTCAGGGACGAAAGGCTTTAATCTCCTCAGGTGATGCCAGCTTGCAGCTGGAACTACAGATGCAGAGCTTAGTTGAGAGGGAGGACACCACTGGCTACTGAAAGGAAGGGTTGAGGCTGGAAGTAAGCTGATTCTGTATAAGAACAGTGGGAGGACATTTATATGTTTCAAGTCCCCAGTGATTTCCAAAACTTGTTGAATTAATCATGTGCAAAACTGGACATAATGGCCAATGGTTGCCATTTTACAATGGTAGTAAATAATTATTGTGTCCTCATAAGCTAATGATCCTCTAAAGATGGAGTCTAAGAAGAAAAGAAGTCACCTGAGGAAAAATATGGAGTTTGTCAGAGAAAGCAGTTGAACCCATGGTCAGAGCACATGTTTGGAATTTAGTTATGTCATTGTTAAGTTCAGTTAGATTCTCCTCAATAGAGGCGAGAGACAGCTCAAAGGGGAAATGGGGAGTAGGGGATAGGTTGAGTATTCTTCGCAGAAATACTTTGTACCAGAAGTGTTTCTGATTTAGTTTTTAGCATTTTGCAACCTTTGCATTTAGTGGTTAGATTTAGATTTAGTGGTTGGGTATTCTTAAGTTGGAAATCTGAAATCCAGAATACTGTCTATCCTACACATTCTAAGTGTTTCATATATTGGAGTTTATGGGATGGAGGGTTTTCAGATTAGAAACAATCAACCTATGGTATAAGTCTAAGGGTCCCAGTTCTACTGGGTAAATAGCAAAGGAATGACTCCCACTGCTTTATACAAAACATAGTCTGGGGCTGGAGAGATGGCTTAGCCTTTACAGCATTTGCCTACAAACCAAAGGACCCAGCTTCAACTCCCTGGGACCCAGGGAAGCCAGATGCACAAGGGGGTGTATGCGTCTGGAGTTTGTTAACAGTGGCTGGATGCCCTGAGCACCCATTCTCTATCTGCCTCTTTCTCTCTCCTTCTCTCTCTCTCTCAAATAAATAAAAATAAAAATATTTTAAAAACACAGTCTGCTCAGGCTTCAGTTGTTCCATATTCTAAGGGTCAAGTCATTCTATTCTTCACTATGTACGTCTAGTTCTGCTTACTGCTGAATTAACATGAAGGCCAAAGTTGGCTATGAAACAGATCTTCTCATACCTACCAAACAAACCACATGAGAACCAGAGATGAGAACCAGAGATCAGATCTTCTCAGTCAAACAGCCTGAGAACCAGATGGAAGGCTCAGATCTTCTCATCCTGTCAAACAGACCACATGAGAACCAGAGATGGAAGAGAGCCTCCAGTGGAAGCTCAGATCCATTTGTCAAGAGCTCACTGTTCAATACACAGAATTAGTAAAGATGGTGACGTCTACATACCCTGTGCCTCATATTCTCCAACTCATAACAGTCTTTCTCCATCTTTTTTCTTAAAGAGAAACACAAATCTGTCCCAGGTTTGACCCTCAGAGCCCCTATAGCAATGCCAAAGTTGAGGTGAGCTCTGCCTAGGCTTGAAGCTTAATAATGTGCATCTGTGAAAAGGGAAAATTTTGTTCTGCGGAGCAGAGAAGACCTATGAATATCCTCCAAATATCGTCTTTTTATCAATGTAACTATTTAAATGTACAATTGGGGTTCACACAGTAAAGCTACAGAATCCCACAATTATTATGCCATGAAATATGTGAATTATTTTAATTTTTCTTGTGATATATTTTCATTATTTATTTTTATTAATTCAAAATAATGGGAAATGTTTGAGAAAAGAAAGTTTAACAGCTAACTTTATTGATAATGCATCCTTGTATCTAATCAATCATTATAAGATTGTGTATCATATTTGTATGTATAATGAATTTATAAAAAAAGAATCAACTTCCATTTAAGTATGCTTTTGTAGACTAAGCCATTTATAAGAAAAAAATAACTTTGACTATGTATAATTTGTAACTTAATCACAGGACTTATACGAAATATATTTTAGAACTTTTACTTCTTGTTTTTCATTTGAGTTTGTGAGACTTCAGAATGGTTTTCCTGAATTCATCTCCAACAGTATTGCCCAATGATCTCTTCATATGAAGCAGTCATTGAAACCTACCTGGCTTCCTTACTCCTTTCACAGAAATGTTAAAATTGCACCAAAATCACATACTGTTCTATGTGAGTCACAGGAAGCCAACTTTTCAAAAAATATGACACAAAGTCTTGTAATAACATTTCCTGAGTAGAATCTAGGGAGCTTTCAGGGGGACCAAATGAAGTAATAGAGGTAGAGTCTCCTATAAAAAAGGAGAAATATTAATAAATAAAGTGTTTCTCTCTCATCAAATAAAAACTCACCACAAAAGACCATCTCATGACCTAGAGGGAAAGAATATAATATCTTAAAGCAATTCAATCAAAATATACAAACTTACTAAGGATGATGTTAAATCTGGAGAAGCTCAATATAGCTAATGTTTAAATTAAAATACATGCTAAATACACAGCAACTGATGGCCATTTATCTTATGCTTTTAAAAAGATTCTCCATTAAAACACTGTTTTTCTTCCTTAAAAGTTTTGTGATAGGTTTTTAGCCATTCCCGTTTATTGCAACACAGAAGAGAATGTCTGGGCAGGTGATTTACTTAAATAGATGGCTGCTAAATGAGAATGAACTTTGACTCATTTAAATTAACTCCAATATTTATTGTTACAAGCTTGACAATGCTCTTGGAAATGATTAAGCATGACCTCTGGAATAAGTGTGTTTAATAAAAAGGACTAAAAGGGAACACAACATTCTATGTAAGGGAACCACTTTTAATTGAAAAACAGGAGTTCGTGTAGTATGTTAGACATGCGGTATAATGGAATAAAACTTTATAGAAACCCTCCTTTAACTTTAAATAATTTTACCTAAAGAAACTCACTTTAAGACACTATGAAAATATTTAGAATGACTCTCTCAAAGACAACAAAGTAATTAAGTTTTGTTTGTAAACTTTAGTGAAACAGGCACTGATTCATTTCCATATGTGATTTATGCCCCCTAGACAATATTTGTCCTCTGTAGAATCATAGTTCAATTTAGATATTATTTTACTTAACCAATATATTAATTTATATACCTATGGTAGGATAAGAGAAGAAACAATAAATATTACTGTTAAAATTTAATCTATATACAATATACTCATTATTAAAGCAGAAAATTTGGTAAGATTTCCTTACCACTGGAGGATAGTTGTCCACTTGGACCTCTGAGTGGCTGTGATTCCCAGTACAGAGAGGGAATAGCTGATAATTCCAAAGCATAGGCTTGAGAAGCATTTTACTATCTTGATTAATTACTCAACTTTTTGTCAGTTTCAGGAACACATTTGCTGGGATTAATACCAATTTCCATCTTTTTATCATAATAAAAAATTAATTAATGTCTCTGGTACTAACCCGTAGGGGGTGGTATTGTTTTCTGGAAATTAGATTTGTAGTTGCTTAATATCTGTCTTAAAGGAGACCTTGTGAAAAAAAAGAAGAAGAAAAAGAAGTAGACCTTGTCATATAGCTAACCATGTACTACACTCTCCATCCACCAAATCCCTGTCTTTTAAACACTCCAGACTCTGAAGCTCTCATCCAATACTATGTAGTCAGAGGTGTCCATGATGTGCTGTGAAAATTTACTCCTTATAAGAGAACATTGTTAAAACTGGACACTGCCCCTTGCTTGACCTCCAGCCTTCTACACAAAAAGATGTGTCTGTGTGTCAAAGTGTATTTTTCACATGGTGACTAATGCTTAATATAATCTATACTCAGCCATTACAGGAAGATAAAGATAGTATCAGTAACGAACCCTGCATGACAGCTTATCTGCCCTTTGTGACTATTTTCAATATTGTTTACCAAAGGAAAACAGGCTTTCAAAAATCCATTCTCTTTATTAAGAATGCAAGAGACAGGCTGAGGAGATGGATTAGCAGTTAAGGTGCATGCCTGCAAAGCCAAAGGACCAAGGCTTGATTCTCTAGGACCCAAGTAAGCCAGATGCATAAGGTGGCCCATATGTCTGGAGTTCATCTGGATGCCTAGGTGCAACCATTCTCTCTGTATTTTTCTCTCTCTCTCTCTCTCAAATAAATAAATTAAAATACAATATAAAAAAGAATGCAAGAGAATTCATTCATACCATGTATTCACAAGACATATGTTTAAAACATAGCATTTATTTGGTAGTGATAGAATCAGAGAATGTTTGTGCTCAGTGGCTGGAATGCCTACATTGTGCTTCTACATTCAGTCAGATTTGGAGCCATCCAACAAACCATTCTCACTGCCTGCAGCCTGGTCTTCTCTGTATTCTGGCTCACCTCCCCTCAACTGAGACTCATTCTTCAGGAATCAGATGAGACTTCACTTTTTTTGAGACATTTCCTCAGATAGCTAATCAACAGAACTGGGTCCCATAGCACCTTCTTCTTACATAGGAGAATAATTAGCACCTCCCATTGTAAATGCATGTTCAGTTCTAGGTCTGCTTGTTCTAAACAGTCAGCTCTAAGAGCTGACCTGTAGCATGGAAGACGCTTGCTTGAGAAACCTAACAACCTGGGTTCGATTCCCCCATACCCATAAAGCCAGATGCACAAATTGGCACATGTATCTGGAGTTCATATTCATTAGCTGCAGGCCCTGGCATGCCAATTCTCTCTGTCTCTCTTCTCTCTGCTTTCAAATAAATAAAAAAAATTAAAAACTAATAATAATAATGGAGAGATGGCTTAGCAGTTAAGACACTTGCCTGTGAAGCCTAAGTACCTAGGTTCAATTCCCCAGAAACCACATAAGCCAGATGGACAAGGTGGCACATTCATCTGGAGTTCATATGCAGTGGCTAGAGGCCCTGGCGCACCCAAATACTGTCTCTCTCTCTCTCTCTCTGATAAATAAAAATAAAATATTAAAAACTAATAATAATAATACTTTCCATGAATGTTTAGGTGTGTTCATGTTTAGGAGTGTGTGTGCATGTGTATGTTGAGAAACAGAAGCTACAAGGAAGCAAAGCAAACAAGGAGAGATTGTGAAATGAATATCACCATTCTTTGAAAATTCTATGCTCCTCACGCTATGTTCCATTCTGCAATTATACCACCCATCACCTTGTAGAATTCCTGCCTCCTCCACTAGATTATAAACTCCTAGAATGAGAGATTGTGGAGTTTTGTTGTTGTTTTGTTTTGTTTTGACATTGTGTATAGTGTCTTAGAAGATGTAGAGGAGGGAGATGATTAAGAGAATTAGGGTAGGAAGTTATTTATGTTCAAAGTTAAACAATATCATAATATAGAAAGAAATGGGGGCAAGAACTCTATTTTATGGCAATCTTTGTAAAATGTAGATCATTAATTTGGTGTGATTTCATTAAAAGTGTATATAGAGTAGATTTGTAAATACTTAATAAACTGAAGTGAGATAGATGAGATAATACAGGTGATATAACACTTGAATAGAATATAGTATAGACACAATCTCCTTCCCTGATGTTGCTACTAACAGTGTGCTCTCTAAACCAACAACACAGCATCACCTTTGTGCTTATTAAAAATGCTTGATTTTGCCAGCATGGTGACGCATGCCTTTAATCCCAGCACTCGGGAGGCAGAGGTAGGAGGATCGCCAAGAGCTCAAGGCCACCCTGAGACTACATAGTGAATTAGTGAATTCCAGGTCAGCCTGAGCTAGAGTAAAACCCTACCTTGAAACACCAAAAAAAAAAAAAAAAAAAGCTTGATTTCAATCCAGGCATGGTGACACACACCTTTGATTCCAGCACTTGGAAGGCTGAAGTACAAGGCTGAAGAATCACTGTGAGTTTGAGGAACAAGATCATCAGCTGATTCTTTATGGCAACTAATATATAAGAAGCATTGTTATAGAGGAGCCATGGGAGGGGAAACAGGGTGACCTTAGTTCAGGGTCAATCAGATAAACTTTGATCCATTTGATAGGAATTCTTTTATGAAGAGAAATATAAGAATTGATTTGAGCTGTTTTGTTAGCCTTGGATCCATCTGTCTCAGCAGAGCCAAAGACCTGCAGTTCTGTTTGCTGTGGCATTTGAACCATTTGCATTAAAAATAACTAAAATTAGGGCCTGAGAAATGGCTTAGTCGGCAAAGTGTTTGCCATGCATGTATGAGGACCTGAGTTTGGAACCCCGCACCCACATAAAATCCTGGCCTAGGGGCACATGCCTGTAATCTCAGCACTGGGGAAGTAGAGACTGGAGGATCCCCAGGACCTGATGAATAGCTAGTTGAACTAATTCACTGAGCTTTTAGGTTCAGTGAGAGACCCTGCCTCAAAAATAAGATGGAGAGTAATTCAATATGACAAACACCCATCCTATGTCAACCCCTGGCATCCTCAGGCAAGCACATACACATGCAACCAGTACACAGACCTGCACCCCAACACATATGAACAAATCACACACACACACAAATTAAAAAATCTTAAAGTGTCAAATCTGGTCTTACATGGAGGGTTCATGTAAACAGTGATGGATATTAATTGCATCACATGTGATTTCACTAATTACATTTTATATTATTTTGTGTAAGCTCCATACATGATAAGGTAGGGAGAATCCCACAACCCTTTGACACTGCCTTCCAACAGGAAAGGAAGATGGAAAAGAGATTGTCCATACTGCATTTCAAGCCTGAGACATATGAAATGAATCTACTGTGTATTTGTAGCTGGAACACGTAAATATTGCTATTGAAATTTTAGATTCTTCATTTTCTGTTCCACATCCCTACATAGGTGCCCATTTTTCACATATTTAACAAGTAATACTTTTATCACCCTGATTTTGCTATTGATTGCTTCTTTAACAACAAAATGCATCACAAACAAAAATGAATGAAGCTGTCTGAGGAGAAAATTCCATAGTAGCTTTACTGTCAATGCCCATCATAAATAACCATGACATCATAGGAGCCTTATCTACGGGTTGCCGCAACTGATCGATGGCATCACTCTAGTAGTGTAAATAGCTTCTAATGTCCCATCTTCCACCTTCAAATAGGCTCTGATTATTTATGATGGCTGTTAGGTTACAAGTCTGAGCTGTGGTGTGGATTTATTTTCTACTTAGAGCTGCTGTGGATTTCAAGTTAGATAGGATTATTTTTTAGTTAAGATGATAAACCGAGATAGAACTGTCATGGAGACTGGTACACCATCATCTCATCTGGCTGCTGTCACTGATTGGCTATGAATTCACAATGCCAGAATGCTTTCTCTATTATCAGCATCAACCAAACAATATTAAATGATGGCAGTTAATCACTAGTTGTTACCACACAAAAAGAAGAAAAAAAAACAATGCACCAGCTACAGCTCTCTACACAATTAAAATATTTTTAACGTACATGTAGCCATTTGTTACTAAATTGGAATGAGGTACATCGTCGGCATTGTGTGTATTTTATGATAATGAAAGTGTTCCAGCTTCAAGGTGACAGCTCAAATGATTTACGGGGAAAGGAGGGAATCCATCAGCTCCTTGCAAGGTATTCTTCACAGTCATAAAAGAGCCTGACAGGTAACTTGGGCAAGGATAGATTTTTTTGCTGAGAAAAATAGATATGCACTATGTCTACATGAAACAGGCAGGTAAAACATTTTTAAGAATCTGTCAATTATCTAGATATTTTGGGGATATAATGACAAATACTAGTATCATTCTGAACATTACAAAGACAGAGTAAGTTTTCAAAAATGTTTAAAAGCCAGATCAGGGGAAAGATTAGGGTTTTTCATTTGTTTGGGGGTTTTAAAGCAACAAATAAACAAAGGAATACTCTAATTCTATTAAATACTCCTACTTTTAATGGCATTTTTTTTACCAGTTCATTACTAGAATTTTTCCTAGTTTGAATCATTCTTTTTACTGAGAAAATAGTGCTAATTATCTAAGTTCTCAAAAAACAAGTGGGCAGGTTTTCCCCAAGCAAAAAAGTATGTGGTCAATGTTCTGTACCTATGATCTGTATAGATTTTTCAGGATAATTTTAAAATAATTTCATAGTTTAAAATATTTAAGGTGTCATATTTTTAAATATTGATTTATTGACAAGCAGATAAAGATAGAGAGATAGAAGAGAGGCAGAGAGAATTGGTGCACCAGGGCCCCTAGTTCTAGCAAACAAACTGCAGATGCATGCACCACTTTGTGCATCTGGATTGGTGTGGGTACTGGGGAATCTAACTCAGGTTGTTAGGCTTTGCAGGTGCGTGCCTTAACCACTAAGCCATCTCTCCAGCCAAAACATGTCAGATTTAAATATTTATCTTATTATCTCTTATGATTTATTAATTAACCAGTCTTAACAATGATTTATTACTTCAACTTCTATTATGGAAAACTTTTTTATGAATTTAGAATTACAAAAGTTAACATGAATTCCATGTTTTGCAACACATTACAACAGGGAAAAATATAAACTTCATCATTGCAAAAAATAAAATAAAATAAATTTCTACTTGAAGATGAGCTAATTCTCTCATTGGGAAATCATTACTTCAGTAATCTATCATTCCATATTATTTATAAGACTTTTACCTAATCAATTATGCATTGTTTTAATACAATCATTTTTGAAGACTGCTTTATATTTTAAACTTTTAAGCAAGGAAAGGGCCTGGTTGATGCAAATGTCTTGATAGCATGTAACATAAAAATAAGTTTTCCCTAATAGTCACTGCCCTTAAATGAATAGTGTAATGTCATCTCACTATGGGCTATCTTCCTTCCCAATGGTATTCATTTAAGTATTTCTCCCTAATATGCCATGCACTGCTAACAGTCCCAAGAAAGCTGAAAACCGCAGTAGAGAGAGTGGGAATGCAGCCGCTGACAATAGCTGTTTTGTCACTTCCAGGCCCTGGTACTTACTCAGGAAGTGGGGATTCGTCCAGCCAGCTGATGCCAGGGGAGGATGATTTATGGCCTGGTGTCCTCTGTGGCAATTGGACCTTTTCCCACTGTCACTCACAACTTGCACAGACTGTGTCCTAAAGAAGAGGTTCCTCTCCGGTCTAAAGAGATTACAATGCTTGTCATAAAGTGTCTTTTAACAGAGGGAAACGGTATGAAAATGGGCAAAGAAAGGAAACAATCAGAAGAGGAGAGAAGATGGATGTTCTGTAACCTTTTCTCAGAGACCCATTTCTTCTACTTTTCCTCCTGTCTTTAGCAGGTTTTTGTTTTGGCTGATGACAATGCATAATGCCTGATAAATTGATTTTGTGAGTTCTTTTTCTTATATCTTGAGAAGACACTAACTGGTTGGGACTTCAGAGGGCTCTCAGAGGCAAGAGACAACAATTAGTTTGTTAAGATGTCAGAAAGTAGCTTCAGTTTTGCCAGAAGAAATCCTTGCTGACAGATCAGTGTAGATAATGACAATGTTAGCAGCTGTGTGAAAAGTGCAGCAGGCCACTAAGTATTCCAGGTCTGAGGAGGAGGAGGAATGGGAGGGGGAGGAGGAGGAGGAGGAGGAGGAGGAAGAGAAGGAGGGAGAGAAGACCATCACATGTTCAGCGCCTCAGCTCCCAGACTTGGAATTCCTCCTGACTCAAAAGGGAACATTGGACCAACAGGAAACTCTAGAGCTGCAGTCTACAGTGTTTCGTTAAATATCTTCTTTAACAGCTAAACAAAAGAATCTCTGAATTGCTGCGAATTTAAATTTAAATCAGTGTTGAACTTTATGAAACTGTTTTTAAAACCTTCTGTGAACCATACAATTCCAAATTTACTTTTCCATATGGCATCCAGCTCGACAGGACAAGTTGCTTTTAATAAATCTTTAAGAGACTAACTTGGCATTTATTAAAGAGATAAAATACTGTGGTCAGGTCATATTTAAATTGTTCAAGCATTTTGTAGTACCATCCTTAGAATTACTAAGTATTGTCATATTCAGATTTTCTAATGAAAACTTTTCCTCAAAAATAACCAAATGACAGATTCAAAGTGTTCCTTTTATAATGTAAAATAACTTTTTTTACTTGAAAATGTAAAATTAGTAATTTTTGAAAAAAAGTTAAAGATTTTATTTATTTATTTATTTGTTTATTTATTTATTTATTTAAGACAGGGAGAGGGAGGGAGAGCGAGAGAGAGATAGAATGGGTGCACCACGACCTCTCGCCAGTGCAAACGAACTCCAGACGCATGTGCTACCATGTGCATCTGACTTACATGGGACCTGGAGAATCGAACCAGGGTCCTTAGGCTTCACAGGCATATGCCTTAACTGCTAAGCCATCTCTCCAGCCCAATTTTTGAAAAATTTTTAAAAATTATAAAACCTCATTACATTTTGGTAGAAGTTGTAAACATTAGCATTTCTGCCTCTGATAAAAGGATCAGGGTCTGTAATGCACACAAAGACATTTGTGTTGATGTCGCTTTGTAATTATTTCTTTAAAGATACAAAACTTGGAATACCATATTGTATATGCTGTCTATATAATGTTAGTTATATAGTTAGTTAGTTTTATATAAAATAATCATTTTAGACACATACTACTGGCAGTTGTATTATAGCAAGCAATATTTTTAAGTGTTTACTCTTTAGAATACTTCGCAGATAGAGCTAAATATAAAACTTCTATGTATTTCAATGCAAGTTTACATTAGCCACTGAGTGTTTCCTACATTTCTGGCAAAGGATGATGAAGTGCCCAAACTCCACCAATGATGGGAGATAAACCGGGTAGTTTTAAAATAGCCTACAACCAAAAGTCCCAGTCATTATCCTGACAGTCAAGCCTGAAACTTGGGCTTTGGTGTGCCACCAAGTAACAAAGGACCTTGAGCTTCTGAACTTGACT
The DNA here is from genome assembly GCA_036365145.1 of Orientallactaga sibirica. NCBI lineage: Eukaryota > Metazoa > Chordata > Mammalia > Rodentia > Dipodidae > Orientallactaga > Orientallactaga sibirica. The sequence continues at coordinate 16,290,097 of JAEOAD010000008.1, forward strand.
TTCCTTATACAAATGATGAAGAGTTGCAATGAATGCTCTCCCCAAGGACCCTTTCAGACATAAAGTTATGCAGTCATTATCATTTGAAACTGAAATTAGACAACATCCACTCAACATAATCTAGGTTTAGCCAGAAAAAGACCTCTTTTAGTTATGTCTACATCCAATGGCACATTCTAGTATTTGAGGATAAATGATGCATCTTTGAGGACACTTGGCTACTTGATTTCTGGCCTGTAGTTTTCACCTGTATGTCAGGACAGATAGGGGAAGAACCACAGAAGTCAGAACACATGACACAAGTTGTGCCATTCATCTGATATACCTTAAAGACTAAGTGGGACTGACTAAAGGGGGAATATGGAATTACAGTGGGACTGAAAAATCTCTTCAGAGCGTGTCCTTGTATAACTGCTGTACACAGTCACAATACTAATATGGCTGTTGGAGAATAAGTGCATTTAACAGTTAATGCGAACTTCACAGAAATAAATTACATGGTCAAATTGTTCATTAAACGCATTCATCCAGTTGTAAGAGACCTGTATCATAGCATTAATTGCACTGTCATTTAAAGCTTTTAAAAGCAAATCAATCCAAATTATATCAACTTGACTTATACCTTCCCAGCAGTCATACTTTGGTATCACGTAACAAATATACAATAAAAGACAGCTTATGATATATTTGTACGATGCCTTGAAAGCTTTTCGCATTTGAGGCTAAGCTAGGCATATCAAGGAAAGAAAAAAAAAAGAAGGCATTGTGACTAGTAGGTTTGACCCAGGTTTTAACTAGTTTACTTTCTTAGCTGAACTGTGCATTTGACTCACTTTACATGCTTCATAAGGTTTATCATTAATAGTGCTGCAACAGATAAACCAGCACTTCCATCCCAGCAGCTCACAGAGTTTCCACTGGGTAGCCCAACCTCCTCAGCACAACAGGAGACTTTTAAAATTCAAGCACTCTAAAACTTAGCAGCACCCCTGAGAGCCACAAATTGAGAGAGATTAATTCAGTGCCCCTGCACCCCTCGTTACCAAGAAAGCTGAAGTAGGTCAAATACAAGTTAATCCCCTGAATTCCACTTTTGTACATGCACGTTAGGCCAGCCATTCCTGTGTACCAATGAATGTCTTTAAGCCTTGTGCACACAAAATTAATAAACAGTTTGCCCAACCTGCGCACAATGTGAGAGGAAATGGCTTGAAGTGTTTGTACATCACAACATCACATGACAAAGAAAGGAAGGAAACACAGGCACACGAGTGGCACCTCTGTGCTATCTAAAGCCAACCTAGGTGACAACAATGAAAACTAACTATCCAGAAGTACAAAATCAGTAACCTAAAGATGAAAATATCTTGTTTCATCTACCTGCTTTGAAATACATGTTTTTAAAAAGACCTGCAAATTAATCTTCCTTTGCCTCCCATTTGAACAGGCCAAAGCAGATTGCAAGTGTGGAGGACAAGGAAATTGTGTTAGCAGAGCAAGGTTACCATCACTCTGCAAGGCTACAGTGTTCTCCATTCTTTGGGGAGAAAAATAAACCAACAAGGCTTGCATGCAAGCATGAAGCTAGTAAAACCTGGACTCTGCTCATCTACAAGGCCTCATAACCACTTAATTGCCTCCCCTCTCTCAGACTATAGCTGGGTCAAACCACTCCTACCCTATTTTCATTAAGAATTGAATATTGTCAGAAGGGATGTTGTGGTTTCTTTGTAAAATTAAATGAACCATTATCTTGCATTTCATGGGCTCTTCTTTGTGAAAATGCTTTCACATTCTAACTTATTTCATATGATCCAAACCATAGCCAAAGTTAGCTTTCAAGTGATTCTATTACTCTGATAAACTATGCAGTAAGAAATGTTACTGTATGCCAGGAGTGGAGGTGCATTCCTTTAATCCCAGCACTCAGAAGGCAGAGGTAGGAGGATCGCCATGAGTTTGAGGCCACCCTGAGACTATAGAGTGAATGCCAAGTAAGCTTGGGCTAGAGCAAGACCCTACCTTGAAAACAAACAAACAAACAAAAAAAAAGAAATGTTTGTGTAATTTACAATATAAAAGTAATTAATGAAAATATCCAACTAGTAGCCAGAGGATCCAAATGAGTCTTGACTTTGTCACCAACTGGATATTGTGGCCAAAAAAATATGTAATTTTATGCTAACAAATCACATGGGGGATCTGTTCAATTCAATCACAGTTTGAGGACAAAAATTACATATATATGTATATATATATATATACACACATGGCATTTGACTACAGAAAAAACACATGATCCTAGTGTGACAATAAGAAAAATGGAACTAAAAACTCATTGAAGTATTACTTTTTTACCTATGGATTGCAAAAGATTATAGTGTAAGCATAAATCACGCTGGTATGTGAGGGGAAATACACTTCATGTGCTACTTTGGTGAGGATTACTTATCATTGCCAGACAACATTTTCAAAACTGAAAATAAAGCCGGGCATGGTGGCACACACCTTTAATCCCAGCACTCGGGAGGCAGAGGTAGGAGGATCACCTTGTGTTCAAGGTCACCCTGAGACTACATAGTGAATTCCAGGTCAGCCTGAGCTAGAGTGAGACCCTACCTCAAAAACCAAAAGAACAACAACAAAAAAAAAAAAAAAACCTGAAAATAATAACAACTACATCATCCTTAACCTCATGCATGAAGTTATTCACTTAGCATTGTTTGAAATGCAAAACAGAAATACCAATAAAAACAACCTAAGTCAGGTATGATGACACACCTGTTCAATCCCAGCACTCCAGAGACTGAGGTCAGAGGATCACTGTGAGTTCCAGGCCAGCCTGGGCTACAGAATGAGTTCCAGGTGGGCCTAGGCTAGAGTAGGATCCTGCTTCAAAAAAAAAAAAAAAAAAAATGTTGAATGAAAGAGGAACAGTAAAATTCTATTACAACTACTCAATCGAATATAATTACAACAAATACAGAGAGGTTCTCTGTATACTGAAGGGATCATCTGTAACAGAATGGTAAAAAGCAAGCTGCTTCAAAATTATGTACTTAGTATACAATACTGAAAGACAGAAGTAAAATATATGGATCTACTGCTACATGTATATTACATACCTAGAAATATAGACAATGGAAACAGTGGGCGAACCTCTAAACCAGAGGGATATACTGGATGTGGACAGATGTACTTACACACCGCATAAATCTTTTGAAAACTGAAGTAAACAGAGAAAACTCTCCAAAATATTACTACAAAAGAAAAGCAGATGCGTATGCAAATTGGAAAGAAAAAATTTATGTCCACAAACAATATATGTTAATGTACATGTGTGTGTGTGTGTGTGTGTGTGTGTGTGTGTGTGTACACATGTTTCCACATAATCTTTTTGGAATTATATGCAAGAAACTAAACAGAAAATTGAAGTGTCTACCACGAGAAAGGAGGTTTACTTATGCAGTGAGGTTTTGTTTTGTTTTGTTTTAGGGCTTGGTTTTTGCTCCCCATTTAGCTGAGAATGATCCTGAACTTCTGAGACTTCTGCTCTACTTTCCAGGTGCTGGAACTATAGGCATGGAGCACCACACACGCAGTTTGTGTGTGCTGAGGCCTCATGTGTGCTAGGTAAAATCTCTTGCCACTGAGCCACATTCCTGGAACTCTTGAGAGGTATGTGAATTTTACAGTGTGCCTGAGATTCTTTCATAATCATATCATCCACTAAGAAAAGACAAAAAACATAAAGGAGGTATAATTAAGCAAAAAAGTGTACTCATAAAGCAAATTATATACCCCCCAAATGGACTGAAGTGTCCCCTGAAGATGCTATTACTCCTACAACCCTACCTTCTCTTCTTAAATTCATGTGTAAATGTGCCTTCTTTTCAAAAAGAAAGTTTCCCTTTGAAATGCTTGTGGATGACGTGCTCTCCAGAGAGCATAAGAGCCACAGATCAGTGAATGAACTGTCCAGGGCACCACATAAACGCCCAGTAAATACATGTGGACTGACTGAAGGGCTCGCTTGCTAAGCATTCTGCAGAATATGTGCAATAGAGCCTACTGGAGCAGTTTGCCACACCATGATGACATGTGATTCCAACAGACTAGAGCTTAATTGAAAAAACATGGGGAGGACAGTGAGAAGAGTATGGTACCCAAGTCCTCTGAACACAGACAATCTTTTTCCTGCTCATGTACAAGGCATCTTTCTGGCAAGACACACCAAGGTTGAAAGAAAATTTTTCTAGCAACTTAAATAACCCTTCCACAGGCTTTGACCAACATTCCCTGAGAAAGCAGAGGTAGCTTCAGAAAGGATGAAGAAAAACGGGGAACCGGCGGGTTCTTTCTGTTTGCATGCATATGTGTAAAAGGACCAGATGAGGTGAGTGCACTGAGAAAAAATTATTTTTATACCCTGAAGAAAAAGAGGCTGTATCTTGGCATGGAGTGTGAAAAAACAGTCTTACTACTCTATAGTCACACCTCATAACATAATCCTGTAACACCTACTGACCCAGGATCTCCAAGAAAGGGATAGTGTTAATTCTATTGCACTTATGGGAAATTTGGAGAATACGTAGCCAAGATCCGCCAGCCCTAAAGTCCTTATTCATAGTTTTAACCCTGATATTTCCTTCCTGATTTGAGGATGATTAAAATATCCTTACATCTTTTCATGGGGACAAAATATAGCACAAAGCAGTGCTTTTAAGTTGAATGCTATTGTTTATTTCAGAGAAATATTTCACCTGAAGATTCTCTTGCAGTCATTGTAATGTAAAAATGAACATTTTAATCAAAAGATTAATGAAGTCCATATACTTATTGTCATAAGACCTTTTCTTGCAATCACATCAAAAATAAGCTTTCTTCTTTAAAACATCTTAGTCAAAGGGCTAGGGAGGTGGCTCAGTGGATGAGAACACTTGCTGTGCCAGCATGAGGACTTGAGAGTGCCTGATTTTCCCTGAGTTCAATTCCCCAGCACGCACATAAATAGCTGGGTATGACCACCCACATCTGCAACCCCAATCCTGTAGGAAGCAGAGAAAATCACTGGGGCTTTCTGAGTTCAGAGAGAGACTCTGTCTCAAGGAAACGCATGGATGTGGATAAAAGAAGACACCTAGTGTCCTCCTCTGTCCTCTGCATATGCACACATGGGTCTGTGCATCTGTACACACATGTCCACACACACACACACACACACACACACACACACACACACACACACACACACACGAGAGAGAGAGACCACCACCATACAAGCTACACAAGCCCATGCTAAAATAAATCTTTTAATCAAATAATTATGTAGAAAATAATCTCAAAATGACTGAGCCATCAGCACCATGCCTTTTGCTGTTTAGATCCCCCTCCTCCAGCTTATGTCATATTGAGAATGCTTTTATTTTTCAAATATTGAGCCATTTTACTGCCTGCTCAGTTAAGGCTTTGATTGACCATTAACCACTTCCCTAAATACTTCAGGAGATGGAGAAACAGAATTGCATGGTTTTGGGTTATTTTTTTTTTTTTACATTAATACAAAGTTATGTTTCCCTGTCACCCCTGCCTCTCACCCCTCCTGGCTCTCCCTGGTGAATGTGTTTTTCTCCCTCACTTTTTAGACGCATTTGGTAACAATCAGGCTTTTATTTTAAGGAGCCCTAAGATAAGGTATCTGTGAGCTCCACACTTGGAGTAATTGATCACATTTGTTTCCTGTTCGTAGGTTAGACCCCTTACTCCTGCTCTTCTTTAAAAAAAAAAAAAAAAAAAAAAAAAAAACTCGGCATGTTTTTCATTACCCTCTGCCTTGTTAGTCTAGTAGAAATTTTCTACTGTGGAGAGTGAAAACAGGACGATTCTATTACAAACCCCATCTTATCAGAGACAAGAGCCCCTCTCTTGCTTCAGACTGCTTCTGGCCACCTCACACTGTATGGGGGCCCTCACATGAGTATAGGTATGCATGCCTGGAACCAAGGGAGGTTCTGTGACATTCACTGGGTGCTCACAGGTTTAATTTTCACAGAAGTGTGCTGATTCACCGGGAGACTGCTTCCCTGGGATGACAACATTGTTATCAGATGACTCAAACAGCCCCACCTCATTTCATTTGGGAATGTTAGTTCAGGTTCAATACTGTCAGCTGCCAGTTCTGTAAAAGAAGACCTGGAGCGTTCCCATTTGTGCTTTCCAGATAAATTGTAATCAGTAGCATTTTATTGACACTGTCAGGTGGGGCTTAATTTCAGATGTTGTCTAAGGACTGAAAAATGCAGAAGTAGGAACAATCAAGTTTTCTTTTTTAGGTCCATGGGCCAATGAATATGAGACCAGTACTTGTCATTTTCCTATAAGGACTTCAATCACAATAATCAAGCTGAAAACTCTAGTTACTCATGTACAATGAAATAGAATACCTGCTTTATTTCCCTACTTAGACCTGAGCGAAGCACCAGGATAACTTATCTAGAATGGCTAAAGTTAATGCAGCTCTCTGTAATATTGTTTATTTATAAACTTTTTACAGATTCTTTAAAAATGATATGAAATTCAAGTCAGAAATTTCAGCAAATACTGATTTACCTTATGGTAGTCCTGGAGGGTTCAGGTTCAACCATCCTTACAGTTCCTGATTTTTGCTGGTCGGTGATTGGCAATTTGCTCCTCACCCCATGTTGGCTCATTTTTTTTTTTTCTAAATGCATCAGCAAAGGCAGCATGTTGTAACAAAACACAAAATAATCTACGATTCAGGAAGAATCTTGGAATCTGTTATGGGCTCTACTCACTAAGTAGTTGTACTTGGGCAAGTGACTGCCCCCCCCCCCGTCATTTGGAGTCCTCATTTGTACAATGAGGGGACTGAGATAGATGGTCCCCAAAGTGGCTTTGATTGTGTCCAATGTGCTGATAAGTAAACGAACTCAATCACACTGACAACAACTGAGCCTTCAAGATTGTGGAGGGCTTTATTAAATACCAGAGCCATTACCTCAGCGGCTACTAAGCACTTGAAAGGTGGCCAGTCAGAAGTGATATGTCTTGTAAGTGTACAATACACACCATATTTGAAAGGTACAAAATAAGATGGAAAATATTTCAGTAATAGTTCTATCTTGTCTTACAGTTATAAGTGATAGAGGTTTGGATATATTGGTTAAAAAAACTATATTATTAAAACTAATTAGGGGCTAGAGAGATGGCTTGATGGTTAAGGTGCTTGCCTTTGAAGCCTAAGGATCCAGGTTTGATTCCCCAGTACCTACGTCAGCTGGTTGTACATGATGCACATGCATCTGGAGTTCACTTGCAGAGGCTAGAGGCCCTGGCATGCCCATTCTCTCTGTCTATTGACCTTTCTCTCTCTCTGTCTCTCAAATAATAAATAAATAAAAATGAAATATTTAAAAAATTTTAAAGTTAACTACACCTGTTTCTTTATACTTTGCTCAAGTGCAGCTGTCTAAAATTTTTAGATTATTTATGTGGCTCATGTTATGGACTGTAAAGAAATAAGATGTCTCTGACTTTGTGTTAAACACAGATTAGATTACAGTGGCAATAATCTGAACTATTTTATTTATGGAAGGTTTATAACAATAAAAGATCAATCAATGGTTCTCTGGATAAATAAACCCAAGTCAAAATCAAATTTGAACCACCAAATACTTAGTAAAGAACATTAAGTATTAAAGAAGTTACATTACATAATAATACTGATAAGAAACATAATTTAAGTAGCTTCAAATAGTATTGTCCTCATAATTTCTTCATCTTATTACTCATTTTTGTTTCTGAATAGTGAAATTACGTGCTTGTTATTTCATTCATTATGATATTCAAAACATTTAGAAAACATTAGTGGAAATATTTTTACATAAATTATCTTTTATTACTTAATGTGAATAAATCTATCTTGAGAAACCCTTTAGTCTTGAACTTCTGATGGAATATAGTGTAAAACCAAATGTAACATAACCATATTGGTTTAAATTACTAAGGAAAAATAAGTTTCCATCTAAATAAAACGAATTGTACCACAATATGAAAGATATTTTAGTAAATAATTTTATCTCAAAAATGAAAAAAATCAGTTATAAAGCTGGTAACTGTTGTTTTCTTTTTCTAATCATATATATTCATATAGTTTCCTTTTAAGAATGTGATATCTTCTGATGATCTTTTTTTTTTCGAGTATTCACATCTTTAACTATCCCTAGAACCTGACACCTTTCAACCTATTGCAGGTAAAAGCTTTTGAAGACCCGCTGCTACTCTTGTCTTAATAAGGTCATTGACCTTTTGGGTTCAACTCTCATCTTCATTTCCTCTCCTATCATTAGTCTGAAATGGCATAAACTACCTCTCAATTTGCCTTATCCCCTCAAGGCCCCGCCTCTTTAGTCCAAATTCACCTAATTAGGAACTTAATTTCCTTTTTTTCCTGATGGATGAATTGATAACGGACAGATCCTATTCATCTCTGGAGTATAGAAAACTGCATTGATGACTTCTTGTTTAGGAATGATGTGTATGCTTTCTAGAATCTGTTGTACAAATGCTGATCTTTTCCACCAAGTATATTTTTCCCAAACACAGAATTAAACAGATGTGTTCTTTTAATTTCGATTTTTTAAGTAAAGCAGATAAAAAGAAATTGTTCGAATCTAATGCATTTCTACGTCTCTATTTCATTTTATATAATTATAGTTACTTTTGTACAGCAAGTTGCTTCTTTTCCTGTAAGGGGGTAAAAATTGAGCTCTACTAGAAAATTTCTGGAGTAAATTGAAAGAGATCTATCACAGGATGTTATATTAATAATTTCTGGAATCCAGTCATTTTAGCAATATTACACAATATGTTTCACCAGAACTTATGCACGTTGGCCGACTATCTTCCCCTAAGCCCTCAAATGTAAGTCACAAGTAAGGTCACTGTGTGTAATCAGCTAACTTTACTGTGACAGTATCTGCTTGCTTCTGTGGTCAGCTAACTGGAGTTTTCTAGTTGAACAACTTGAAGCACATGCATGAAAATATTCTCTATAATCTTTTCTTCTAAGGCATTGTGTGGCCTTAAAAATTGGTAGAAGAAAGGCCACGCTAACAGTTTTACCCCACCACTTGCCTCAACGTTTTAATGCCTAATTTCATGTTTTATCCAAACAAGAAATAAAATGATCACCAACATCATGACCAGGCTTGGACATGACAATGATAACAGAGAGTAAACATAAAGCTTGTTTCATTTTCTCTAATGGACATTTGAGCCCATACACAGTGCTTTGGTGATAGCAGACAAACCATTTCACCAATATTTTTCTTATAACACATAAGCCTACTCAGTGAACTGCATGGTGAGATGGCTGACTTAAACAGAGAAGGAAATTGCGTCACAGAAAAGGTCCCTCTCGGGACTGGGGAGATATATTTGAGTGGATAAAACTCTTGCCACTCAAGCCTGACTTAGCTGAGTTTGAATCCCCAGAACACACATCAAGCCACTGACGCTAGCAGGCAATCCCAGCATGCATGTGGTGAGAAGAGAGGTGGGGAAAGGAGAGACCCCAGAAGCTCCCAGGCCAGGTAGCCTAGTGTGCTCAGCAGTGAACTGACAAACCCTGACTCCAAACAAGACACAAGGTGAGAACCTACCATTGACTGAAGTTATCCTCTGACCTCAGTGCACACCCACACTCACATGCATGAATCCCCCACACCGACCCCCAAAATGTGCCCTTTCAAGTGTATGGATACTTGGGCTTTGCTTTGTAATGGGCCATGGGCCTGACTGACTGACTGAGGGCCCAAATTTTGTTATCTGGACAAAAACTGCTGGCATGACCTAAACCTCCTTCCTCCCCCAAAACAAGTGACATCATTAATTTTAATTTGTTCCCAAATGCTAGAATTTAATTTTATAAAAATACATATGTCTAAACAAATTGCTAAGACAGTGCTCTTTATCCTCCTCACTGAATATCCCTAACCATGTCCAAAGGATATATATATTTATGAGCTACCTAATGATAAAACTGCCTCAAACAGGTTATTTAGGAAGAAAGATATATAGGATAATGAGACAAGGAGTTAAAGCAAACTACATTAAAACAAAATTGAGTAAACCACCTCATCCATTTCAGAAAATAATCTTTAAATATTTCTGCATGAAATTATAATTGTTCATATCAGAAAATAAATCATTAATCATTAGTAATAATTGCACTGTAAACTTTATTTTAGTGAAAACTAAGGAACTCAAGTTGTGACTACCTTGGAGCTTTGTATAAGTTTCTGTATTTTCTCCCTGAATTCTTGATATTACTTCACACTGAGGAGAGGGCTTGGTGTAAATAGGGGCAGGGAAGGGTGGGGGAGAGGACAAAAGAGAGCAATAGGAGGGGAATATGATCTATAATATGTTCATGTATTAAAATCCTGAATTAATACATAAATAAAATTCAGAGCCTTTGGGGGACCACAGCAGTTTTACAAAATCAACCAAACCAGCCATGATATGTAGGAAACACTAGGTTAGAAAGGGAAAGAATAAAAAAACTAAAATCAACCAATGTGTTCTGACCAGGAGGATGCTGTCTCCTGCTCTTTAGATCTTTTTAAGGTTTGCATTCATAGAAATTAGTGTATTGTCCCTACACAAAACTTCACATGTAATATTACAGACTCTGAATGGACATGTTAAGCTAGTTTGAATTTATCATAATATGTCCAATTTTTTTAAATTATTCATTTCTCTCAAATTATTCTGTCAATAAGAAATATAGACATTCCCCTAATATACTGGATAAACCTTAAGTTTCCTAAGCAAACTACTGACTCAGCTCTTCCATAGCTAACCACTAGATTCACAGTGCTGAAATCTTTTATCGTTTCTTTTCTATTTTGTAATCCTACTTAAAGCTATTATATAAATGACCTGAGTTATAAATTCTTGTAGATTTCCCATTCAGACGGAATTAACCCCAATGTAAGCCAAAATAAAAATGACATATTATTAGGAACAAATAAAATGATTTTAGGGTATTTTTTAGTCCTAACACACACACACATACACACACACACACGCACACACACGCACACGCATGTGCTCAAATGCCAAGCCCAGTAAATGTTGGTATTCACAGCATGTTTTTGACCCTCATGCTGACAATAATTCCAGAAAGATTTGCTGCCCCCCACCCCAGACTTCTCAAGGGCACACTAACCCTCCCCACCAAAACTTGTGCCCAGCATTTATTTCCTCCTATTTCACCAACTGATCATTAGTTTCCTTCCAAAATTGTCAGGAATTCCTCAATGCCCATAAAGTTTAATTTACTGGTCCATAACATTCCCATATCAATGTATTAAGCAACTTCACAGAACATAAAAGATTGTCTTTTCTAAAATGGGCAGTCCCTGTTTCTCTTTTTTTAGTTTGGTTTATTCATATTCACATATGTTAACTCCTAGCCTAAACTTTAACTTGAATCTTGGAAATACAAAATAGCTTGTACCCTTAGGAGACGGATGCAAAATTCATGCTTGGTGTCTCATCATAGAAAATAGCACGTAAGTAACAAGCAAGGAATGTTGCTAGACCTCCGAATGGCAGACCAAGTGTAAGGACAACATGAAAACCCAGCTGTATATGTTTTCATGGGCATATGTTTGTTCAGTTTTCACTGCCTCCCCCCACCTTGCCGAGCTGGGACTTGAGCTTTAGGTCATTCTGCAAACAAGCCCCAGGAGACACACAATTACACTCCCCTGGAGACTGACCCCTTAGAGTGCCCACCTGTAGCCAAACACAGATAGCATCCCTGCGCAATGAATTAGCACTCTAAGCTGATTATGGCAGCTCTGCACAACTCTATTTTATTGACACAATGAAGAGAGGACAGAAAAGGGCCTGAAATGAGAAAATCATTTCCATGCTGACTGAATTAAAAGAACAAAAGAGCTCCTTGCAGTTGCGGCATTCAATTTGTCGGGGAAAAAAGGAAGCCACTTAATGGCTTACAATAGATCTGAGCAGACAGATGAAATTTAAAACTTCAGCATGAGTGTGATTAGTGGCCAAACATATTCTAAATCATTTCCTCCATATGCATAATTTCGTTTGATTGTTTAGCTCCCCGTTTTTTACAGAAAAACTTTTACAGAAACAAGATGGCTATCTTCAAAATATCTTCACATTTCATTCTTTCAAAATCACAGAACCATTTCTCATCATATGATGATGTACTCAGAGACAATCTTAGTTGAACAAAACAAGTGCAGCGGCTCATGTTTTCTTTTCACCGCTACTTTCCAAAAGTGAATGGACAAACAGTGGTTAATTTATACAAACTAGGATTGCAAAATAATCTTCCAGCAAACAATTTGTAATTCAAAATCAAATAGACCACATAAAACAGAAGTGCTTTGAATTGGTATAAGAGGCCGCCAGTTGCTACACCCTCACAGGCTGCAAAACTCAACCACTGTTGTGTTAAATTCACACGTCATCACTAATGTCATCTTTGCTTTAAAAGACAGTGTTACTATCACTGAAAAAGTTAAGACAGAGCTTTCCAAAATGATCCCTTTTATTTAAATGTGCTCCACTAATTACTCCTTTGCTTACCCTGACTTCTATATTCCTGAGTTAAATTGAATCTGAAATCAATGTCAAACAATGATCACTTTATAAGAAAGCCTAGTCTTTAGATATTAAAATCACATTGATGACTCTCTAGAAGTTCTTCCTTTTCTTTTTAAAAAATTTTCAGATTTTATAAAACAAATCTAAATTCATAAACAATATATGGAAAACAGAATTGATTGTCAGGAACTGATTGAATGCTATTTTTGAATGGAATTTTTTTCTCTTGCTACTGTTAATTTTTAGCTATTAAATAAAGTATAAAACCAAGAGATCTCTTTCTTTCTTAGTTATAACTCACATTTTCATTTTTCATGCCTAAACATTTATAAAAGGTTTTTTTGTTGTTGTTGAAAGTGGCTTTTCAGACTCTTAAACTCTCATTTGACTTCTAATTCAAATGAAGACAATTCACTTTCTCTTTTTAAAATACCCTTCACTAAAGCATTAAAGTAAAATGTAGATTGAACAAAAATGATAGAACACATAAAAAATTACAGTGAGATACATTGGGATTCACTATTTGGGATACATTATTACTAATTTCTTAAATCTAATTTCCCCAGGGAACAGTCAAAGCATTCTAAAGACGAGAAAAATACAAGATATCCCCCAAATAACTTCCATATTCTTGATTAAATGAGGCAAGAGGGCTCTGTGGTTGTTTTGTTTTATTTTGTTTTATACATAAAGAGAAGCTATAAAGCTTGTGGATATTTTAGCAAAATCAATGTAGTATAACTTTGTTGACAGCTTGTCACATTTCACTGACTGTCTGTCTGGGGTACCGCGATAACATCTGCATTCACTCAGTATGAGAGCTGAACATAAGACAAAAAAGTCAGGCCTTGCCATAGACGGCTCCATCAGTCTGTCAGTTCTGACATGACATCTGAATTTTTTGAATCACTAAACACTTTTGAGACTCTGGTACTTATTATCTTTCCTTAGTTTCCATACTCGCTCAGCAATGCTGAAAAATGTGAAATCTGCAAGCAAGGTAGTGGACGTCCAGGCTTTGTGTTGTCTAATCCGTAGGCCCTCATTCATGCTCACTGTTAATCTCTTAAGACATTATAAAACTGTTAGACAAAGAAATGTGAATACCTCTGCTTCTTTCAAGAATGGGAGGAAACCACGGAAAATCGGGATCATGCTAAGCCATTCTTTTCACTAAGAAAATGGTAACTTAAACCTGTTGCATCAAATTATCTATAAATCCCCATGCTAAGGCAAATGTTTTTGAAGAATGAACAAGAGTAATGTCACACAAGGAGAAAAATAACCTCAGAATTTTCAAAATCTGCCAAATTTGATGTCAAGTGAACACTGAATTTCTTAGTTTCTATTCTTTATGCATGACATGAGATTAGTAAGTTTTTGTAAAATCTCAGAAAAATAGTAAACAGTAATTTTTTTTTCTTTATTGGAATTACTAAGAACACTTATAGCCATGTAACAATAGCCTTAAAATAAAGCTAGCATTCATTAAAATTTCATGTCACATATTTTAACAAGAAACTTTGATTTCAAAACTAAAAAAATTTACAATACTTTTCTATAAAGTCCAAATGTTGAAGGGCCCTTGGAGCCAGAGAGAATGCTTACATGCAGCATGTAAAACAGCCAGTGAGGACATGAAGTATTTGTTCTCCAAGTAACCAAGAGAAAATATTAAATTAAGGGACAAATTTTCTCCTGGTGCCCAACACCTCCTCCCTTTTTCTTAAGCACATGCTTAACAGCTGTGAGTAATTTTAGATATAGACAAATGCCCCAAGTAAGTGACTCACCCCAGATGTGCTCCCCACCTGCATCCTCAAAATGACTAACTGTCCCTCAGATGGACAAACCCCTGTGAATATTTATTCTGGAGAAAAGTGACAAATATGTTAGGTAGACACTCAATTAATTTAACCAAAATATAGTAGGCATTTGATTAAGGAAAATGAAAGGTTTAAAAAAACTGGGGATAGGGGCAAAGAAAGAGAGGAAGGGAGAGGGAAGAAGGGAGGAAGGGAAAGCTGTCCTCGCTGTGTTCTCTGCGTGTTTCATGAGAGCATTCCCTAAACTGGCAATATCCACTGAGGAGTTCATAATTAAAAATAGGCAACAACAAGATAGAATTTTGGAACCATCCTCTGCCCTTCATCAGTGCTTTATATAAATCCAAATTGAAAAAACAATTTTCCATGTAAACAAAACCTCTTCAATCCAAGAATTGGGCCGATGCATTTACAGGACAAATCTATTGCCGAGACTTTGCAACCATTTTACACTCTCCTTCTTTTGGCATCTCCTCCCCTTGAAACTTTCTCAAGAGCTTTGAAGTAATGTCATTTGCATGGTGTTTAGTCTGTGCCTAAAATGGTAGCTGTTTATTATTTTTACATTTCGGCACTAACACAATGGTACTTCAGAATAAAGGGCAAGGTTGCTGACACATCTCAGGACCAAAGAACTTACATTAAATAGAGGTTTCCATTCTCCCTGCAAAGACCATCACTCAATTAAAAAAAAAAAAACTTATAGTAATTTTTATTACTATATAATTTTCTTCTAACATTATAGTTATATATCTGAGTTGCCCTGTTTTATATACAGTGTGAAGAGCCAGCATACATGACTTCAAGGAGTATGTGCCTTGTTGAGAACTACAGGGAAAAATAAAAATAAAAACCCTTCCTTTTACAGAATAGAGAACCAGGCTAGCAGAAGGATTTTGAGCTAGGACAAATAGACAAAAAGATAACCGTCTATCATCCATTTCTTTGTCTTTCCTTCCTAAACTCCAGAGGCCTTGTGGCAGAAAGGCAGGAGTTAAAGTCTTGTGTAATGTGAAGAGGTCCTATTGAATTCATAAGTGAGTAAATAGAGATAAAGTATTCCATCATAATATAATGAGCCTATAAAAGTTATAACAAGTATGAAGCTGAAAATGGCTTTCAACATGATCCCAAGCAAATCTGCATGGATGGATAGTCTGTACAGGGCAGAGAATGATGTAAGTACCACCTGCTTTTTACATATTTTAACCTCTACCAGCTTTTCTAATGAATTCTAACATCCCACTGTGACAATTAGTGCTTTTTTTTTCATCTACTTTTCTCAAGTGAAACTAGCTAATCCTATAGCACAGCCCACCTGCATTAATTCTTGTCTATCAGATTTTGGTTTTTTATTGTTGTTGTTGTTGTTGTTGAAAAGAGAACATATTTACCTACATGCATCACACGCACATTACAATTTTGTCTTTTTTAATTAATTAATTTTTTTTGGAGAGAGACACAGAGAGAGACACAGAGAAAGACAGAGAGAGGGAGAGGAAGACAAGAGATGGGCGCGCCAGCAGTGTCTCAGCTGCTGTGAACGAAATCCAGATGTGTGCGCCCCCTTGTGGTCAAGTGCGGCATTGCGCCCTTGCGTCACTTTGCATCTGGCTAAACGGGGGACCTGGAGGTTGGAACAGCTGGAGATTGGAACCAGCGTTCTTAGGCTTAGGAGGCAGGCACCTTAACCCCTAAGCCATCTCTCCAGCCCCAATTTTGTCTTTTTTACTTAAAAGTGCTAACATTTTTAAGTATCACTGGACCTGATATAAACAACTTAACATTAAGCTTACCATGTGACATCATATGTCTCATCATAAGGCCCTTCATAATGTTTCTAACAAATCAGTGGTCATGGGTCCTATCAGAGCTCTGTGACTTGAATTCACAATTTAATCAGCAACTTTCATTATTTTTCAAACTATTTCATCTATGCTCAAATTCAACTATTCTTCAACCTTTATTGTGACTTATATTCTCCTAGAATGAACATATCAAATGAGCATTTCCATGCCTTGGAAGGTACATGGAAAGAGAAAATCTGTTTTTAACATTATATTCACGCCTGTCTTTCTCAAGATTGATGCTTTCATGAGTTGAAGAAAAGTCCTCATTCCTTATTAAACATTCAAATTAAGTGTTCTGATATCTACACCATTCTCAGCGGAGGGCCCAATGTAAGAGATATCTTAAGATATAGCAGTTTGTATCAGTAAAAAAAAAAAAATTATAGCACATGGCAGTTTTGTAATATTTCAGTCTGGCAGATGTTACAGATGTTGACAAACATTCATCCAGAATTTTCATGTTTAGGGGCACTGAAGACTGGAAATAATCACACACCCCAGGAAGCAGGGAATTCTTCGTAAGGAACCCTCCCTTCTCACTCTTCCTCTGGGAAATTTCTACCCTCAACCAGGGAAACTCAAGCCTTAACTACATAATTACATGTCTACCTCTTCTAACACTCTGCAAGTCAGGGAGTGTTGTCACAGTTTGCATTATACATATTAAATTTCTTAGTGGAGAGAAAAAAGAATACAACTTTTGGTAGTTGTTGCATTCAAAATGTCCAAGGGTAATGATAAGAAGCAAAGTTTAACAGGTTGAAAGTCATCATGAATCTCCTTTAGAATTTGAATATGTTAATTCCCAAATGCCTGTCAGCAAAGCCCACTGACCCACCTTATAGTACAATATAGAAGTAAAATTAGGAGTGAACAAATGACCATGTGCAGTGAGATTAGGAATGTGTTATCACTATCCAACATTCTTCTGCATACTTCTTTAACAACTTATTTAGTTGTGATACCATTCGCAGTGGCTCTGACTCATTCTCACATAACAAACCACTGAGCAGGGTCCAGTTTAAGAAGCAAATTCCAAGGATGGACAGGGTTATTATTTTTGCTTGTAAAAAAAAAGTCTTGTGTAGAAGCAGAATATTAAAGATTAGACACTGATGGCTTACAAAACCACTCCCTGCCATGAGATGTATTAGTTCTCAGGTTATTCAGAAAGATACAACAGTCCTTCCAGTAGAAGAGCAAAAACAAGACAAAAGCATTCATAATGTTCCCCAGTGTGGGGACCAAATCACACTCCTCTCAATCCCATGCCTCACTGGCTGAACCCTCAGAAGCCAGTTTTCAGAACACAGGAGTGTTGAAAGTTACAAGAAAAGCAGTCAAAGAATCAGGGAAGTGGGAAGCCTTCCAGAGAAGCTTCTGGAAGCATACATTAAAAGAGTCATGGCTGGGGGGACTTTCCCCAGCTGAACTCTTACCTCTCTCACCCACCCCATCCTGCTACAACATAGATTTATTAGACACAAATTATGACCTCCTATCCTCCTCCTCCTCTGCTAGGGAGACTGAAGTCTTCACGGATGGGTGCTTGTGAACCTTCACCACTGGCCTTAGTATGTTGGGTCTCAATAAAGACACTTCTAAATATGATTTAGAAAGAAGATAATATTTAATTCTTGGTTATGGTGGCTCTGCCAATCCAAAAGGTTGAATTTTTTTCAATCCTTTCTTCACAAGAATGCAAGAGACACCCCAACCTTGGAAGGATGGTGGCAATGGTAATGATGAGCATGAGTTTTCTGTGCAGGACTTTGGGTAGACCAGACCAAGCCCTGCTCCAAGTCCCACAAAATTCCACATTATCATCTATGATCATCATCATATTGGCATTCACCAAAACTCCATGATGTAGGCATTGTTTTACTACTCCCTTTGGCTACGTTGTTAGACACTGATTTAAGATCATAAAGCCAGTTAAGGGTAGAGAACACAAACGAAGGAACCAGTTGTCTTTAGCCCTCTATCTTCTATTGCCCTTTTTTTTTTTTTTTTTGGAAAGAACGTGTTATATTTTCAAGGAACAAATGTCAGTTTGAATATTGCATTAGTAAACAATGTAATATTAGGGCTGAACCTGGAATACCCCAGGAATAGGATGAAATTCATATTGTTTCATTTCAAAGATGGCTAGAATAGCATCTGCTCTCTAACAAACTTATTTCTTCTCAAAACAACGATTTGGTTTTAAGCTGCCTTCTCCACTAAAAGATTAAATCCAAAGAGAGATGCACATACCAAAGATACTTTAATTTCAGGCTTAGAAACCATAATTAGTCAAGAGATAAGTATACAAGATAATATACATAATTATACAAGAGAAATTGTAAAACAAGGATGTATTTTCTATTTAATTTAAAGTGAATGTGTACCCTTCCCTTTCCAAGATACAAAGACAAAACCTTGGCCCCGCTGTAATAAATAAATGACATGTACCATTATCCTTTTAAGTGCATAAGAAGACTGTGCCACAAAAAGACTCAACACTAGAGCTAGAAGTGACCTCGGTGAGACTTCAGAGGAGAAAGTCAAGTGACTTTTCCAAGGTCCCGCAGTTGACTTGGGGGCAAAAACTCCAGGTTCCTGGCATCCAGCCCGGTGTTCGTTCCACTGTGTCACACAAGTGCCCTGAAACACAAACCACCAGACACACGGCAAAGAAACGAGCAAGGGAGCTATCCCACATGAATGGCTAGATTGTTGAGGAAGGGGGCTGGGGGCTCAAGAGCAAAGGCCCAAAGGATAATATGGTTTTACAGAAATCTATTTGCAAGTAGCCATGGCGGTTACCCATGTGGCCGCCTGAAAGAAAGAACAACTGACTGACAGCATGAACAAAGGCCCGGACAGTCTCACAAAGGGCTACACCAGAGTCACAGTGCTCCATGAGTATCACTCGTACACTTCATCACGTAAGACCAAGAATAACAGCGAGGAAAAGCCCACCAGACACAAGGGCCTCTTTCTTTTGGGGGCCTTCCTTCTCCATCCACACTTTACCTGATGGAATGTTATACCTTCTGCTTCTATTTCAGTGGGATCCTTTTGACATTTCCACATCCAAGTAGCACATTTCATAACTATTTAGTATTCCTGCTTTTTGCAAATTAATGTGCTGCATATGCTGATGACATATTTTTTTAAGTTAATGAAATCAGATGAAAATGGCTTAGATTAAAATTCTCCCATGTATTCATTATATTGGATGCCACCTACTGTTCATCCATGAGATATCGTGGAACATGCATCAATAACACCTCATATTAATATTCTCTGAGGTAGAAAGACTCCATTAGCCATTTTTCCCCTCCCCTGTCCTTTACTTCCAACTGCATTTAGCTTGAGAACTCTCTGACAAATGACCATTATTCTCTGGGCTAGTAAAAAATTTCCAAACTTTAGGGGAAGCATAGTTGGTCTAATGCCCAAGAGAATAGGGTTGTTGAATTAAATGATAAATATATGCATTTAAGGTCATTAGAGACTTTATCTCCTGTGAAGGCTATATTTGTCAGATTGGTATAATTTCTCTCAACTGAGTACTTAACTCCACAGGCCAACGTTATTACGATTATTCCTTCCCCTTTAAGTGGGAGACTCAGGCAAAGAACACGTGTGCTCTCTCTGTTGCTGCTTCTTGAGCGATCAAGGCACACCTTTGTTTCATTTAGTACGCAATTTTCACCTCTGACCCAAGAAATGAGTCCTGGGCTTCCTGAACTTTATTGCCTGTTAATAGACTGCTGGCTCTCTTTTCAGCAGTAATAGAAATGGTGGAGAGACATTTCATTTAAGAGGCTGGCAGACTGCAGCCTGAAAGACAATATCAGAATTAAAAGTCAGCCTGGCTGAGAAACAATATAAAGATCACAGCGACGTGAAAGAGGAAGCTTTCTGTACTCCATCTCAGACTGGACACCCGGTGGTGTGTAAGGAGGGGCGGCCGCCAGGCTCTAATCATTTTCCCACTGAACAATGGCAGACGCCCTGCCTGGTGCTAAGTGACTGATAGACTAATTCATCTCCAGCTTCCACCTATCTACATATTTGGTTTCTCCTCATTAAACTGGAGACATCAGTGACAAACTTATGAAGTGGTAGTCCTTGGCTTCATAAAACACACGCAGATGCTCACCAGAGGCTCCTTCCTGCCTACTTTTTGGTGGCACATGTTTATAATTTTGTCTGTATTTCATTTGCTCTTAAGTACATCTGTTCAATTAAAATGGAAATGTGTGACATGGCCTGGACTCAGCAAGTTTGGAGCTTGTTAATGAAATGTTCTAAGGTTCCTGCCTTAGCTCTTTATTTGCCAAAGGATTTCATGCCACAGAGTTCCAAGGACTGAAAAGTACAAATAAAAATACCCTTTCAAACACATACAAAGAAGTTGACTGTTTTGTTAATAGTTAAGAAAGGACATTATTACTGCATAAGGGCATTATTTACATGAAAAGACATTATTAAAAATGATTTGTTGCCTTGTGTTTGGAAACTTACAGGAAAAGTCTGATAATATATTAAACTTGTTTATTACAGCTTCATATAATTTTGAATAATACTACTTTTTCCTTTGACAAGTGCAATAAACTCTACTGGTATAGGCATAGGTTGATTACCACGAGTCAACTGTGTTGCTTAAAGAAACATGCCCAAACAATCAGCTTTTGACGGCGGCATCTCTAGTTATTTACGCTCGCCATCATGGTAATAACTCACCATTTCTATATTAATAAGGCAGAGAAATTTATTATGATGGTATTGAAAAGTTATTAAGTACTGCATCCCCAGTGACAAAGTACCACGGCACTGTCACTATCCAAAAGCAGTTGCCCATTCATCACCCGCCTTTCCAGATGGTTCCTGCATCTTTATCGCTCCCAGGTTGGTGACATCACCTGTTCACCCACTCAAAATTGATGATGAAAGCAAACAGATCTATCTTACTTACATTTACCAAATCAATTTAATTTTTACAGGCCATGGCTTAGTGACATATTGACTGTTTTCCTTAATGGCATCTACCGTATTTAATGCAAGGATGTCATCTTTGATTCCTGGCTTGCATAATGTGTCATTTCATAATAAATTTTTTCTAACATATTTACTTAATGGAAAGAATTATGATTGCTTGTCATTTCTCTTATTATACACAATGATAATTCTTTTTCCCTTTGAGTATCTCTTTTTGAGCTATTTTTATTCCCTCCTTGGCTCAGAAGGGAAACAGTGACTTGGAGATAAAGGAACTCTGAGTAAATACTAAATGTATGACCGGCCATTCTCAGTCCTGGAGCGTGGTGTTAAAGTTTTATTTCTTCTATTTTTGACAACTACGCAAGAACTACATGGTCAAGAACTAGCGTGATTAAAATAATGTTAGCAGCAGCAGAAGATGAACACATGAAATATCACTGTGAAAAATATCGGCTGTAAAACTGACTTTAATGAGCCATACGATGTTTAATCATTATTATGGCCAGTTTTCTAAAGCTAGGGCCTCTAGATCAAATGCATATAAAAATAAATATTGGCCCTGTAAAAGATCAGGTAAGAAAGCTAGTCCCTTGTCTCTGATCCTCACATGTAATAGCCCTGTGATCCAAGTGTGATTTGTGGTGGTTCTCATATGCTGCCTTGCAAGCAGATGCTTCTCTAACTTGTCACCAGGACCCTGTGGTACATTTGTGTCACTTAAGAATAGTAATTCAACTTACTTTGGGAGACGGAAAACAAAAGATTTCAAGCTTTTTTTTTTTTTTTTTTTTTTTTTTTTTAACTTGACATCCATGCTATGTGGGTATGTTCTGGAGTAATATCCCTAACTGGCCTCTCACCAGTACCCATACATAGAGAGGTGTGGGACCTAAAGGGCAAATCACATGTGGCCTCCCTGTCCTACACACAACAATATAGGCTACTAAACATGTATGCAAATGAAAATAACATCAAATAAACACCAAGTTCAACTCTAAAGAGAAAAATTGGAGAAGTATGACATGAAAAGGTAGTGACAAAGAAAAGATAAGTAATCTAAAGAGGGCCTGTCTATTTTGTCAGCTATTATGAGCTGGTCACAAAAAGCTATAGTACAGGTATAAGCTTAATGAGGCCAGACAGGGAAAGGTGCATTAAGCTCAGCCTTCATACAGTGGTATTGAAGGCAACTTACTCTAAGCCACCGTGAAATCCAGACAAGGTCTGAAATTATTTCTAGGGTTTACCTTAGATTCTGCTAAACTAGTGGGAGTTTTAGGATATGACTTTCTAGGGAGATGCAGGAAAATGAGAGCTCTACCCAGGACCATGCACCATCTGTGTTCCTCCGATTTAGTCTCAATCACAGAGAAGAAAGGTGTCAGCAAGAGAATTCGAGGATGATTTATATCCCTTTGGAAGTCAAGTTCAAGGTTCCTATATCCTTTTTATTCTAATGACACCAGTTCAAGTTGAGCAGCAGGGACTCCAACAGGAGGTCACCTGCTATCACCTGTAGATTAGACTCACATGGTCACATCACATCACATTCACATGCTTCATGCTTCCCTGAGATGACTTTATCCTAACTCATTGGCTGGGCAGAGTTTTTCCTTTGGGTGAGGTTTGCAGGAAAACAGGGATTCCTATGGGTGGTGGTGTGAGACCAACAAGAATCACCCTCTTTTCAAGGCAGCTGGTTTCTGTGTCTGGTGGAGATTCTATGCTGACATCACACATGTTGATTTACTACCACAGTAACTTAAACAATGGAAAAAGGAAAAACAAACCATGCACACCTGTGACTGCCAACCTGCTAAAGTTTCAGTGTCATGCCACACCTGGGAATCCCACTGACAGAGAAAAACAGCACTGGCAGCAACTTGAGAGGGAACCCAAGGGTGCCTACCACCCATCATGCATTGGGCCATGAACTGACTGGCTGAGTCATGGGAAATACGTGCATACATATAGCCTGTGTGTCAGCAAAACCTAAATATAAGTAAGGCAGGATTTAAGGTTTCTGAGTAGAGCTATCTTGTCTAAATTTCATCTTCTCTTCACCTTAGCTTCAAGGAAGGACGGTACTATGAAAAAGGACATACTCGGTAAATTCATCAACATGATTAAAAATGTTTGCATGCGTATGTGTATATTGTGTGGGAGAATAGAAGTTTATATCTTCACATGTGTGTGACTGTACATGTACATGTGTGCATAGAGGTCAGAAATCAATGTCAGGTGTCTTCTTCAATCACTTCTACACCTTATTCTTTGAGACAGGATCTCTCACTGCACCTGAAACTCACTGATTTGGTCAGACTAGCTAGCCAGCAAGGCCCAGTACTGAAGTTGAGAGGTGATGCTTCCTCTGTGTAACCCACATAAAGCTTAGTACCTTGCTTTGGCAGATTGTCAGTCTCCTAACTGCCATATGTGTTAGACATTCTGAGAGTTGCTGTTGGTTTTAGTATTTCAGGATAGCACACAGATTGTATATTTTGTGTATATATGGATGAGTTTGTCACAGCATATGTGTAAAGGTCAGAGGACAACATCCAAGAGTCAGTCCTCACCTCCCACACAGTTTGAGACAGGGTCTCTCTTAAATGCCACTTGCTGGCTCCCAAGATTCTGGAGTCTTCTGACTCCATCTCTGTGGTAGTTTGAATGTATGGCCCCATAGACTCTGGCATTTTTGATTAATCTTACAATGTGAGCCCCTAGCAGGCAGATCCCTGCTACAGGGAGCATGTTACTGGGGGCCCATCTTGGAGTCCAGCCCTATTTGGAGTATGGAAAGCAGTTGGAACTCTGGAAGCTTGTGCTTGTTGGTGTTGGTTTTACTTTCTGCAGTTGCTCCTCTCTGCACGGATCTATGGAAGTAAGAAGCTTTTTCCACCATTGATGAAGTTTCCCCTGGATTTTGTAAGCCTGAAAATAACCTCTTACTGCCATAAGCTGTGTCTGGTTGGAGGTTTGTCCCAGCAACGAGGAGATGACTGTGACAACCTCCCATTGCCATAGGTGCACTGGGATTATAAGCTCATGTGTTACTTACATTCAGCTTTAGTAAGGTCAGGAAAATGGAACTCTAGTTATCAGACCTGTATAGCAAATGCTTATTTGTAGCCACCGAGTCATTCCCCTCACTCTAGATTGATTGTCTGGTGTGATATCTTGGACACCATTGCACAACACAAAATCAAACCTGCAGATATGAGAACTGTTTATTTTTAAATGACATCTTAATTGTAATATTGCATTTCAGTATGACAATGCTAGAACGTAATGTGTTTTCAAAGCATAGCATTGAAATTATTTAATTTCTGACTCCAGTATAATATCTTTCCACTATTCCTTCCCATTTATGTAACACAACATAAGAGAAATTTATAATACACATGTGTCATTATTGTTCTGCATATGACTGTAGGTATGACTGAGAGGAAAAGAAGAAAAGCCAAATTCATACTGGAATTTTTGTGCATGTGTCTGTGCATGAGGTATGCATGCATATGACTATGTGTGTTCACATGCATATGAGTGCATGTGTGTGCACACATGCATATGGGGGCCAGAGCCTGACATTGATTATCTTCCTCAATCACTCTCCACCTTATTTGAGAGGCTGTGTTCCTCACTGACCCCAAGCTCACTATGTAAGGCTATATAAGGTGACCAGAAAGCCCCAGGGATCCACCTGTCTCATCATCCCTGGCATTGGGATTACATGCATTTGACACAGTACCCCCGGCATTTTATGTGGATGCTGGAGATCGGAACTCAGTTTCTTGTGCTTGTATGGCTTTTGCTACTGAGACATCACTCCAGCCCCCTATACCTGGAATTTTTAATTCATCACAATAATTTGGAATAGTTCTGGACATGACAGAGGACTTGGCAAACTGGCACACAGTAGGTGCATCACCAACTGACATACATATGCTTATAGACTTTTGTGATGGACAGCAAAAATGATAAGCAAATATGTTAGATGACAACATTTCACAGAAACCAAACTTTACACTGTTTTTCCAATGAATTACCTCAGACTGTTTAAATAACTCAAATCATTCTTTGGCTTAAAAAGAACTTTATGAATCTCTCCTGAATTCTTGTTTTCATTGCTAATCAGGAAATAGCCAGGGCTTCCTGTTCAAATAAAGCCAATAGTCACATAATTAGACCACGCTAGAGATACCTGAACTTCTAGGAACCAAGAGGCAGGAGGAAGAGGAATCATGTATCAGTGTCAGTCTTATATACAATAATTGGCCGCTGCCTAATGCCATGATCCCATGCTAAATCTGTAGATTTAGCAAGTCGTCGTTTGTGTTGTCAGCATGTGTGCTCCCCTACTTGCTCTGCACTAAGCTCTTATTGCCCAGTGCTGAATCTTATCCAATGCCTGTTAGAAAGTGATACACATTATAAATCAGCAAGCCTTGTCACACCCTAATATTATTTTAGAAGTTCCCTTTGGAGCTGGGGAAATGGTTCAGTGGGTAAGAGCACTTGCTACACGAGCGTAAGGACCTGAATTTGATCTCCAGCACCCACTTAAAAGGACTGTGTTTACCTGTAATCTCAGTGCTGCGTGGGATGGACAAAGGAGGCTCATTGGTCAGCCAATCTAATAAAAGAAATTATGAGCTCCATGTTCAGTAAGAGATGCTGTCTCAGGGGTGATAAGGCAGAGGAGAACATGCGAATTTTTCCACTGGCCTCCTCACACATGCACATGAGGTGTGTGCTTCTGAACACACATGTGCTTACACCACACATGCACACATGCAAAGAAAGTTCCTCTTTATTAGGGCTTGAGAGATTGCTCAGTGGTTAAGGTGCTTGTCTGCAAAGTCTAACAACCTGGGTTAGATTTCCCAGTACCCACATAAAACAAGATTCACAAAGTAGCACATGCATCTAGAGCTCATTTTCAGTGGCTGAAGGCCCTGGTGCATTCTCTCTCACTTTCTCTTTCTCTCTTTCTCTCTCTCTCTCTCCTTGAAAATAAATAAATTAAAAGATAATTTAAAAGTTTTTCTTTATTAAATAAATACTAGTTTGAGAGAAAAATGGTGCTTCTGATATCTACATCTTATGATAGCTTATTTTACCTAACCATATATTTTAGCCATGAATCATATTTGTAAAAAATCCTGTTTCTCAAAAATACAAACTTAGAGGATTCCCAAGGTATCTTATGTGGAAAATATATTGAACTTAAAAAAAAATGGCCTAAAGGCCGAAGATGTAGCTCAGTTTCACCCTGGGCAAGGGGCTGGATTCAGTCCCTGGCAATAGGTGTTATCTCCAAACCAAAAGGAGAGCCAAAAACAAAGATCACATTAGCCAGGATTTTGGTCTTTAGTCTTTCATCTCCAGACCTGTGGAAAAACAAATTTCTGTTGTGCAAGCCACCCAGCCTATTATAGCCTGAGCTGACTAATAGTCTGCTGATTTAGAAAACAACATGGGACTGGGGAGATGACTTAGTGGATAAAGAGGTTGCCATGCAAACATGAGGATATTAGTATGGATCCCCAATACTCCTATAAAAGCTGGAGATGATGGTGTATGCCTGTAATCCCAGGACCAGAGAGGTGGAGACAAGAGAATCTCCAGGCTTGAAGGCAAATTACTCTAGCAGAATCAGTGAGCTCCAGGCTCATGAAATACTCTGTTTCAAAAGTATTAATGTGGAGAGCAATTGAGAAAAACACCCAATACTGACCGGTGGCCTCTATAGGCATGCAAACATACGTACATGCACAACCACATACCCATGTATGTACTCACACATATGAACATACATGCACACTGAAAACACAAACATATGCCAAAAGCAAAGAAAGAAAAATAGAAAGAGAGGGAGGGGAAAAGAAAGTAGGGAAAGGAAGGAAGGAAGGAAGGAAGGAAGGAAGGAAGGAAGGAGGGAACAAAGAAAGGAAAAGAAAGAAAGAGGAAAGAGAAAATAGCACCACAGAGATTTGCACTGTGGGAGATCTGTCCCAAGAGCACTAGAACAGAACAATTTTAAAGTTTTCAAAGAAATCTTTCTCTATGAGGTACTCTAAGCAAACATGTGGATAATGCACAATGTTAAAAGTTCTTCAGTGAACGGCATCCCCAGTGTTACTGGAACAAAATTTAAGCAACACTAAATTCTGATTAGGAAGGTTACAGATGGTGTCATGGAAGAGGCTTGAACAAAAAACCTCTACAGATGAGGAGGAAAAGTGACTCCTAGGTAGGGAGAACAGTGCATGCGTGAACAATGAGGGGATCTGAGATAAGACAGGAACCATAAATTCCTCATGGGTTAATGTGGAAGCAAGTCCAGTCAAGAGATATGTTTTTGTGTTGAACAACTACGTAGATGGTAATGCCATCTACTGAAACAAATGCCCCAGAAGAGAAGCTGAGTAGAGAACAGAGAACAAAGGCAGTGCTTAAGACAGTACAAAGTTGCTCAGTTACAACAGGCCAAGTTTCTGTAGTAGAAACATTGAACATGGGGTCTGGTGCATAGCAGGCACTCTATAATTGCTTGCCAAACATGGATTTTCTCATTCAAGTTTGAATTTGAAGATGCTTTAAAAGTTTTTTTTTTTCTCCTTCAGTTCATTACTTTAAAAATGAAGTCATATCAAAAAGAAAGGTCACAGTAGTTAGATCACAATTACCAATTGGCAGTGTAACCAGATAAGAAGGGAATGAGCCACAGTTAAAGGCATTACATACATGATGCTTTGTGAAAGTGTCTTTGTTCATTGCAAATGGATTTTGTAAGATTTAAGAAGAAAAAAAAAAAAAAACTGGAGTCGGGAACTCAACTTCCTCCACAGGTAAGATTTACCAAAATAACAAACAGACTTTTCAATGGTTTTGTTCATTACACGTCCACAGAAGACAACTCACTCTCAAATATGAAGGTGAATATTAAAATGACAGAGAGCACTGCCGAATCAGCCATCAACTGAATCCGTGAAAGACACAAAGGGAATGCCTGACCTTCAGCCAAAAAGTCATGAGCTGTTTTACAAAGGCATCTTGAATTCCAAGCAATAAAAAGCAGCTCAGTTTTGACATAATGAAAGAAATCGTTTTATATCGCTTAAGGTAAATATTTGCTCATGTATATATTGAAGACATTTTGCTCCAAGGAGAAACATATAATTATTTTTAAATTTCCTCTAAATGCATAATTCTCCCCAGGCTCATCCCCCAATCCACAGGCATTACATTTAAAGAGGCACAGTCCCGCACTTACCCACCCTGTAATTGCAAACTGATCCCATGATTATGCCTCGGTTTATTCCTAACTTTCTGCATAATCTTGACCAGAGCTACACTTGTTGTCTAACTCTGGAGCTTTTGTAATAAAAGTTTAATGAGTTACTTATTATTATAATGTTTACAGCCATTATTTTAAGGTGAACAATAATGACGCAAAGTTCATACGCATTTGGTTGTAAATGTATTCAACTCACATATCAGCAATGCTACAGTGATTTTAAAAAAATCTCTTATCAATACACATGTCTAAAAGCAATTTCACTGAAGTGCAGCTTTACTGAGGCTGTAGCCAGGAACAGAACCAAGGAAGGCATTCTCACTTGCAATCATGCTAAATCCAGACCTCAATCTTCAGCATTTCAGAACTTGAAAAAGAATTGTTTATATTGTGGAATTTTGAACAGAGTTTACATGTAAACCCGCATAAAGCAAGAGGACAAAAAGTTGAAATTACATCCTGAAGGCATTTCATATTTATTTCTATTGAAAAACTAATCAGATATTCTATTAATGATCATAAATATTAAGAGGACATACCAAAATAAATCTAGTTTATCTGATTTCTGTCTCAGTGAAATACTATGAAACCGAAGGTCCATCACATCTCCCAAAACACTTTCTAGCTATGTAGAAGTTGCCTACAAGTTTTCAGCTGCAATTGTATTTTTTAGAAATTATGATGTTATAGTTTAAGCACAGAAAATTTCAAATTACAAAAAAAAGCCAAATATGGTGATGCACACCTATACACACAGCACTCAGGAGGATGAGGCAGGAGGATTGAGAGTTCCAGGCCAGCTTGGTCTAATATAAACCGTCTTCTTTCTCTCTTTCTCTCTCTCAAAAAAAAATCAATAAAATAAATAAAACTAAAAACAAATTGTATATGTATATAGATCATATATATACATATATTAGTGCATCTATACAAAAGTTATAAACTTAAAAGAATAGTGTGATACTTGTCTTTATTGAAATAAAATTAATTTAGATATTATAATCAAGTACTTGTAATTGTTAAATATTGCCAGATGGATTTTATGAAAAGTATGGCTGAGACCAGTGGCTAATTTTTACACTCATTTTGTGCTTTCATTTTAATGAATGTACTATTTATTAGCTAAATATAATTATGTTTGCTTGCCAATGTCACATGCTATTTAAGATCGCTGGATACAAAGTTTAAAAACAGTATAGCTACAACCGTATTTTCTTGATTATTCTTTGACCATTCTTAGGCAAGTTGAGCTCTTTTTTATTATGCTATATCATTAAACAACATATTATTTCTTTTTTAAACAAGAATTGAGATTGTAAAAGAGTTCATTCTTGAAGATCTATTTGAAGACACTGCAACAAATGAAACATACTTGTGATGAAAACTTCCCTAATTAATCACTTCTTTACAGGTCTGAATATCTATGTATGTCAAAATTCTTACCTCCCATCCATAACTGGGGTCTTTCAGGTCTGACCTCTGTTCTCCCACATAAGGTCCAAACTTTTCACCTATTTCAATCTTCCTTTTCGTCCATATTCCTAGTCCTGCTCCAGGCATATTTGACTCTCGAAGCTCAAATTCGGCAGGAATGGGGATGTCATCAGGGATGTAGATGGGGGCTTTGTAAGGAGAGCCCTCTTTGGGAGTGAATGCTTCACTGGATGCAGCTGGAGAGCATGGCTCTTGAATATTGAGGGATGGAGTGCTGGCTTCCCCATCTGCATCTGGCATTTCCTCCAAAGGTATATCAGGGTAGTTGCTGTATGCACACTCATTACCTGGGAATAAATAAGAACATCATAAATTCCTTCCGATACACAGAGACACAATTCCACAGATGTAGTCACCTTATTAAGTTGTTTCTCTTTGCAAACTACAGAAGATCATTGTTTAAGTGTGACTTGGGCTGGGGAGATGGCTCACTTGGTAAACTGCTTTGTGCACAATCATGAGGAACTCAGTTTGGATCTCCAGGACCCACATAAAAGCAGTGTGTAGTGGTGTGCAGCTGTATTCCCAGTACTGACTGAAGAGGTAGAGACAGAAAGATCCTGGGGGCTTTGTAGCTAGTCTATCCAAATTAGTAATCTCCAGGTTCAATGAGAGAACTTCTCCCAAAATAAGATGAACAAATGTTGACCACTTGTTGGGGTCCCTCCTAGGGCCAGCCCAGGAGTGACGGCAGGGTCTCTACTGAGTAGGGGGTGAGAGGCGCAGAGTCATGACACAGACTCAGGGAGTTGGGTGGAAGCAGCAGAGGGCAAGCAGCCGCAAACTCGTTTATTCAAGGAAGTGTAGAGGGTTTCAAGGAGGTTGGCTGGCCAATCATTGTATGGGGTGGTCCCCTTTTTGTGATCAATAACAGCCTGTCTCCAGACAGATCATCTTGTAGCAGGTTTCTTATGAGCATGGGACTGTAGCTGTTGTCTCGCCAGGCCTGCACAGGACACCATGTTCACAGAAGCCACTTCCTGGTTTCTTCTAACATGCGGTCTGACTAGGGCCAAACCTCCATTGTACCATACATATCCTCTATTTTTTTTTTTGTTTGTTTTGTTTTGTTTTGTTTTTCGAGGTAGGGCCTCATTCTGGTCCAGGCTGACCTGGAATTAGCTATGTAGTCTCAGGGTGGCCTTGAACTCCTGGCAATCCTCCTACCTCTGCCTCCTGAGTTCTGGGATTAAAGGCGTGCGCCACCACGCCTGACTTCCTTTTTGTTTTTATTATTGGCAACCCTGGAAGGTATGGTTCTTTGCCAAGCCATTGTTGAACCTAGGCCCCAAGGGATCATCACATGCGACGGTGCCTGTCTTAGGTTGTCCCATCTCATGGAGTCTTACCCGTCATTGACTATCCACTGTCCTACTGAGAAAACCCAAGGGGCTAGGGCCAGTCCTGCATTGTGTCATACAACCACTGACCTCCACAAACATACATACACACATGTGCCTATGCACCCACATACACACATGCACCTACATAAATATGAACATGCACATACCACCGACACATACATACACAAAATGTGTTTAATTAAAACCTCTATCATTCACAGGTTAAATAGATCATGGCTTCTATTTTATCTATGGTGAATTCATCAATCAAATGTGCTAATTCTCAGCTGTCAATACTTTTCCATGTGCCAGCTCAACCCATTATCCATCTCGGAAGTCATTCGCAGCTTCATTATTAGTCTAAATAAAATAAAGATAAAGTAGGTACATGTGTAACTACAACCCTCAAACATCCCAGATTTGGCACTTACAGCATTATATATCTTATTACAATGTTGAATCCAGGGCTGGAAAGATGGCTTAGCAGTTAAGGCAGCTGCCTGCAAAGCCAGAGGACCTCGGTTCTATTCCCCAGGACCCACGTAAGCCAGATGCAAATGGTGGCATATGCATCTGGAGTTAGTTCATTTGCTGGAGTCTCTGGCATGCCCATTCTCTCTCTCTCTCTTAAATAAATAAATAAATAAAATATAATGTTGAATCCATCAATGGTATTTTGGAATAATGCAGATCACAAAGGATTTCAAAGACTACCATGTGAAACACCACTTGCATGCAGGATTATTTGTCGGAATATTAATTTCTTTGTCTTTCCTCAATATTTCTTTTGTTATTTCAAATACACCACCAAGTCCTGGCTATTTCCTCATCTCAGTAACTTACACTCAACAGAAAGCCAAAGCTATGCAAAACTAGTGAATTACTCTGGACATTTATAAAGGCCAAAATCATTTTTTTTAATTAGATGGATTTCCCAGAGGTCAAAAGAAAGTCAGGATGCCTTGTTTCACCAAAAAGAGAAAAAAAAGTCCTCTAGACTAGGAAGTGAGAGAGATCAGAAGGCTTTGACATGGAAAAGTATCCCAGAGAGGTGGTGAGACACTGGAGGGGACAGCAAAACAGAGTAAGAAAGAGTCTGGGCATTATATACAGAGGATCCAAGGATCTAAAGCAGCCCAGCACCATACTGGAAGTTCATGACTGTGCCATGTGAGTCCTCAAGATCTTCATGAAATGTATTTGGAGAACTTGGGTGTGTGGGGTTGGTGAGAAGAGAAAGACTAACACCTGGACTTGAACTTCCCAATTTCTTTAAGCAAATAATTATATGTTCTTTGTCCACTGGATTATGAGCTGAAAGACATACCTGATTCATGTGACTCACAAAACTTCAAGACAAATACTAAGAAAACTGGGTAAAAAGAATAAGGATCCAGATTCCAGTCATAACCATGCAAAGGTAAAATGGATTGTCTCCAGTACCCATTGCGGGCTTCCAATGTAGCTTTGTGGGGATGACATGGAGGTGTTTCAGCCTCGGGTTAGTCACTACGTGAATACACACAAATAACCTTAAAGATCCCACCAAACACTTTTCTAGGAATTATTAAACTCGGCCAAGACAATTTACTGGGATACAAGTTAGAAGACATGAGTCCTATCCCTAATTATTTCCTCGATTTATTATAGAAATTATCTAAACACTCGTGAACAACTTTCCATCAAGCACTGACCCCTGCCTCTGAAAGTTTTATGCAGTACACAGTGGTAGCAAAATGCAAGACTATCTTCTGCTGGGGGGAGTCGTGGATGCTAATTTAAACATTGAAATAGTGCCATCTAAACCTCATGGGCTCTCAACATACAAGTTCATTACCATTCAAGGTCAGCACATCCAAAATCATAAACATTATGATTTTCTCTCAAATCATTTATTTTGCCTGTTTCCCCTATTTCATTAATAATTATATCTTTCCCTAATTATCCATGTTTGGGGATTCAAAATAACATGAAAAATTGACTTCCTTCATCTTACAGTCTATTTGTTCACTAAACGTGGTCCATTCTTCTTGCAATATCATTACCTTCATGTTATTCTTTCATCCACATTTTCGCATCTGAATTTTCGAATGGTCTTCTTCATGGGTCTCCAGACCACCTGCCTCTTTCCAATGTCCCTCAACACTGAGTCTATACAATTTGTCTTCCTGCCATGCCTTTTTTTCCTTTCCATCAGGTTCTGATAATTCCCAGTATCCTGAGGTGAAGTGCAAACTTTTTGCTTGGTGAAATCTCTCATTTTGAAGTCCCTTCTCTGACTCTTAGTACTAATCAAGAGTGCCAGAGCCACAATCTGATTTTAGTATCCTAAACTCAGTGAGCAGCTATTCCTGTCTGGCTCTTCCAATCTGAACTCCCCTGATCCACTTATCTTCTAACTGCCCTTTCAAGTTCCAACTCGTTCCTTCACCATTTCAGTTAACACAAGGATGGCCTTTCCTTTAATTGTTACATGATTTCACATTTTGGTTTGGCAATCAAATGGCATGCATTGCTGCTTAGAGTTTAATAGGTAGGGTTGTTAATATTCCTAACTAGGAAATAGACCCTTGGAAAGTTAGGTGTTAGAATTCTCACTTCTTAGGAATTTGCCAAGTGACCTGCACGTGGGTGTTTAATGAATACTTGTTAAATAGATAATTAACCTTGCATACAATTGTATTTAACTATTATGCCAAATCAATGTTCTCCTACCAAATATAGAAATCTATTTTGATACTAAAAACTACCTTTAAAACACAAAAGTAGAGCAGAACACATTAAAAACTTTTTGCTCATTCCTAAAATCAAAAGAAACTACTTAATAATGTCTCAGAGAAATACATTTCAGAGTACAAAAATAACACTTGAAAAAGCTTCTCTAATTTTATTCTTCAAGATTTTTGTGCTTGAACCTAATATTCAAATGTTCATTGCCAGTCTTGGAAGAATAAAAACCATCTCTAAAGTCAGACATGGTAGCAAAGTCCTGTAGTTCCAGCTTTTTGGGAGTCTGAGACAGGAACATTCCTTGAGTTCAGGAGTTTGAGACCTGCCTGGGCAATGTAATGACACCCTGTCTCAGAAAGAAAATTAATAATAATAATTGTATAATTAAAATTAAAATAAAAAATATTTCTCTGGAATTGTAATATTCAACTGCCACAAATGTAAAGTTACATGATAAATTCTTAAGGAGATTTTATTGTTGCCCACTGTATTTTATTTTTATTGAGAAATGCTACAAATTGGATAACATAACATAATTTATAAACTTGTGCATTCAAGAAACAGAAAATATAAAAGTGCTCAAATAAACACAAAAATATTCTTTCAGGAATTGTCTATACAAAGTCAATTAAGTTTCTTTTTATTTCTTCAAAGAGTTAAATCATTCATACTATCAGGTTCAAGAAAGTGATCTCAAATTTTATAAAAGGATAAAGACAAATACATCCATGCCCTCCTACAGGAATAGCAAATCCACAAACTCTCCAGTGCATAATCTAAACGAGAGCATTTAGACTCCAATTCCAGAGAGGCAAAATATATGTGCCCCCTGCCTGCCACATAGAAGTATTTGAATTTAACTCTAGAATGCAATTCTGCTTTCAATGACAAAAACATATTAATTAAGCCTAAAAAACAAATTATATAGGTTAAGCAAAGCCAGGAGATATTCCCAGTCCTATTCACCCACATATAGGCATTCATGTGTAGGCAGGCCCTGGCAATTTGTCTTCAAGCCACCATGCAACTAGTATCATCTGAATTAAATTTTAAAAAGGGCTGTGATGACAAAAATGAAAATGTAAAACTGCTGACTTTTACCTATCAAAACATGCAATCACATTTCATGGTAATCTAGCTTTATGAAATTTTCAGGAGAAAATGCAGTTTATCACAACATGTTGAATATTTGCATAAGCCAAAATAAACTAATGCTTCTCCATGTGCATTACTCAAGAAACTATCCAAAAGGGTGCTAAAACATTTCATCTAAATGATAAACAGCCTCCATTATCATATCTCCATTAAAGCTCTATTATTGGAAGAAAATTGGGAGATCTATTCCCTTGGCTATAGCTATAGTTATAATTAAAGCATTTCTCAAATAGCATCCTGATAGACTGGGCACATTTACAATAGGTAAGTATCAGGTAGACATGCTATATACATCAGTGGTCCCATAAAGATAAATAACCCTTGTAACTACTTGGAACCGAGCTGCCTGCTACTTAGAATTTGCTCCATGCATCCTCGAGGCGTGTCATTCACTGAGTGAGGATAGAAAGACAAGCTTATTGTTGGATTTGAAGCAAATGGTTTGGGAAATGCCATTGGCAATCAATCTCTTCAATTTTTCTTTTAAATTAGGGAGGAAGTTTCTTTGGGGCAGGGCTCACTATAACCCAGGCTAACCTGGAACTTACTCCATATCCCAAATTGGCCTCAAACGTACAGCAATCCTCCTACCTCAGCCTCTGGAGTGCTAGTATTAGAAGCATGAGCCACCACGCCCGGCTTAATTCAAATTTTTTAAGTATTCTAATATCCCTGGAGACCAAGCAGCAGCCCACACTTCAATTAGATTATATTTATTTCCATGACTGTTGGAATAACTAATACAGGCTTCCCCTTGAGAGGAGTTTCATTTTGAAAGCATCAGAATATGCAAAGGGAAAATCCCAAAAAGAAACACCAATACTGACTCCCATTGCTTCATCTGTATTTTTTTTTTTTTCATTTCACACTCGCTGGAACATAGTGAGAAAATGAGGAGAAAATAATTTTCCAGGGCTGGAGAGATGGCTTAGCAGTTAAGGTGTTTGCCTGCAAAGTCAAAGGACCCAGGTCCAATTCCCCAAGACCCACATGAGCCAGATGCACAAGGTAGTGTATGCGTCCAGAGTTCATTTGCAGCGGCTGGAGGCCTTGGCATGCTCATTCTCTCCATGTGTGCCTCTCTCTTTCAAAAATAAATAAATAAGTATTTTTTTAAATATTAAAAAAATAATTTTCTTTTGCAAATGAAGAACCTCATAGTAAAAGATACTAAACAGGATATTCACAGTTAGCTGAGACAAATCCACTGTTCAAACCCAGGCTTCCCTTTTACTCTTAGACCATTTTTTCTTTAAAATTTTTATTTATTTATTAATTTTATTTGAAAGAGAGAGAGAGAGGGAAAGAATGGGCATGCCAGGGCCTTTAGCCACTGCAAATGAACTCTGGACACATGTGCCACCTTGTGTATCTGGCTTACGTGGGTCCTGGGGAATCAAACCTGGGTCCTTTGGCTTTGCAGGCTAGTTCTTTAACCACTAAGCCATGCCTCCAGCCCCACATTTTCTTTAAAGATATGTTCAAAGTTTGGATCATCGAAGTATGGTCATTTTTGTGAATAAGTTGCTGATCAGCTTTCTTACTTGGTACTTCATTGTGAGAAAATGAAATATACATAGATTTTCTTTTTGTTCTTTTTTTCTTTCTTTTTTTTCAATATTTCTTAACTTGCATGTAACTGCCACATAGTATTCCACCATAGGAAACTATAATAAGTGAACTATTGCTGTAGTATTTGTGTTGCTTTTAATTTTTTGATATTCCAAATATCACTGAAGTAAGCATTCTCAAAAACCAGTTTTAGTGGCTCATGCCTACAATCTCAACACTTGGGAGACTGAGGTAGAAAGGTCGCTGTGAGCCTAGGCTATACAGTGAGTTCCAGGCCAGTATGGGCTAGAGTGAGACCCTGCCTCAAAAAAAAAAAAAAAAGCATCTAATATATATTCATTCATTTTTATTTCCTTAGATGAGCTTTCTATTGAAGTGATAAAATCTAGTACTGGCAGATTACTTCTTCAAAAGCACCTGCAAATTATACTGACACAGGCCATTATCTTCTCCATCTTTATCAACAGGGAAATTTATATATCAAATGTTGCTTTAATGCATATAGCAGTGATTAATAAGAATAAATATTTAGTCACTCCTACTTTTTCTTTTGCTAATTCTTCATTGTTTTGTCCACTTTTAATTAGGCAACATTTACTAATGATACACAAATTAGCCTTTTGATGAAGGTTTTATTCATTTTCTCTGTTTTCTCTGTAAATAATGTCTCACTTCAAATCTTAATGGTTTTTAATTTTAGCTTTTGTGGAAATGAGTCAACTTTTCCTTTGTAATTTTTACATTTTTCTTAGAAAGTCCTTCCCCATTCTGAGATGGCAGTAAAGATTCTCTTGTATTTTCTTTGAGTTTTGTAGCTGTTTTCCTACCAACCTTGGATTACCAGTGATTTACTGCTGAGTGAAAAGCAGAGAAAAATGATTTCATTTATTTGAGCTCCCGTGAATGGCAGACTAGAAAAAAAAAATGCCATTCACTCATAATTCTTTGGTTCTTATTTGCAAGGCTGGCCTAAAATGCCTTCTCTTTCTGTGGTTTTTATATAACTCATCATTTGTTTCTTTTGGCTTCTCTGCTTAGTTTAGCTGCAAATCTGGGCAGATGCCATTCAAAATCCTGCATTGCACCATTAATAGCAGTTCACACCCATTATGGCACTTATCACTCAGTATCATCGTTAGCACTAATAACATAAATAATTTTCCTTTCTACCTTCCACATTGATCGAAACTATTTGGCAACTGAATAGTGGCATACTAGTATCGATATTTAAAGCACATAGATGTAGTTTAGCTATAAAGTGCAGTCATTAAACAAATCAGATTCAACTGCACATGTGCATGTAATATACTCATCTATTCGTAGTGCGTATCTGCATGTGTGTGCACACACGTGTGTGGTGTTTAACAGCTCCCTAATCTTAAAAATCGGCTGAGACAGAAACATGATTTGAGATCCCAGGCAGACTGGTTGAGATCATAACTACATACATAAAACAACTGCCAAGAGGAACCCAACTAGGGAATTGAACAGATTAGGTAACTCAGAAATTTAGACATTTCCCCCCATTATGTTCCTCGGTGCAGTTTTGTAATAAAAACACGAGCAAACTTCAAAGGAAGTTCTGTGGTAAAGGTTAATTGCTACTAAAGGAGAGGGTGGGCCCAAGCGCCAGTACTTTGTGCCCAGTTCGAAAGCAGACAGGAAGGATTACACGTGGCTGAGTGCAGAGGATGTGTGCCCTGCTTCAGGAGAGGAGGCTCAGCCAAACCTCAGAGCCCTGCCAGGGACCTCCTGG
This sequence comes from Orientallactaga sibirica, assembly GCA_036365145.1. NCBI lineage: Eukaryota > Metazoa > Chordata > Mammalia > Rodentia > Dipodidae > Orientallactaga > Orientallactaga sibirica. The sequence continues at coordinate 16,328,796 of JAEOAD010000008.1, forward strand.
GGGGACATGAGTGCATGAGCACTAGTCTATAAGCCTATGCCTGCTTCCCAGAGAGCAGGGAAGAGAAGGGAAGACATCAATTTCCTTCCAAACTTAACACCGGATATGCTCTTCTTCCCTCCTTAGATAATTCCAGAGACGTGAAAGAGATGTGTCTGTGAGAAAGCAGAGGACTTCTGGGGGCCAGTTCTCCACCAGCAACACATGCTGATTTGGGGGGAAAGGGTGGAGCCCAAGTAATGCCAGATGCACAAACAGAACAAAGAAGGAGGCTATGAACTGACCAGCAAAGTATTCTGTGAGAATGGGCCCAAGACACTGAAATTTAAGATCTCAATGAAATGAAGAAAGTAATAAAAGTCAGAAAAATGAATTTCCAGACCACTGTCATAAGCTGTGAAGGACTGCACAAGGGTCCACAGGCACAGGCTCAGAAAACAGAAATACCTAATAGAATGAGAAGCTTCTGGTAGATACAGTCCTCAACAAGCCCTGTCTCGAAGGAGCATTTAGGTACTGGACTCCATTGGTAGAATCCATGGTTCTTGGCTCTTGTGAAGTAGCCTATCAACATGGCTTGGCCGGTGGAATTTTATTAATGGTCCTTGAAGCTTCCTTGCACTTTAGTATTTGCTACTTCCTTGTGCTACGCTTGCTGATCCATCTCTTCCTTTAAACCTCTCCCTGCCAACCCACAGAGCTTCCTAAAAATAATAAAAAAAAATTCATTTATGTGCTATCAGAATGGAGTAAGCAGGGAAAGATCCCAGAGGAATATCATATCAGTTGAAAATAAAGGACTAAAACAATGAACAAATATTTATTTTTCTCATAGTATCATGACATACCTCTTACCTGTCCTGTGGCTTTTAAATCTGGTTAAAAGTTTTTTCCACTGCCCCACTGCACAGACATTTCACTGAACAAGTATGGTTTCAGAATTAAGCTGGTAGATCCTAAACTATTATGAAATGGGCTTGGCCACTCCCAGCAATTTCTCTTCAGAAATGTTGCTAAGTTTTTTTTTTTTTTTTTCAAATGAGTATGGAAAGAAATTGCTAGAAAATTCATAGTTGAGGTATAAATTAGAGTCTTTTGGCATCTAGTTACAGAATTCAAGACAACCAAAATAGAGACATTAAAGTTCTGTGAGCGCATGGAAAACATGACCTGGTTAATATTTGGCTTTTTCTGTTGGTAAGTAATTATGATCCCAATTCACAGGAGAGAGGCCAGGTAGAAACGACATCACACGGCAGGTAGCATTCCTTTTACATAGCAATCAAGCACTCAGACTTTTCCTAGCAATACAAATTTTTAAGACATTTTTGGCAACCTCTGACCTGATGGCTTTCTTTTTGTAAACTTTTTACATCCCCAAAGTGATTTTCCTTCAGATTCATTTAGAGTAAAGGAGAAATGTCCTGTATTTACATCACAGCAGACTGGGAGGTTACTCCTCAGGCATTTGAAATGAGCCCAGTACAGCCTTTCAGTATTCTCGCCATATCTACAGTAATTATTTGCCAGCATATCTAAAAGAAGGCAGGCATTTCCTGTTGCACACAAATGGGACACTCTTATCTAAATTACTGTTTAAACAGGTATTTAAGAAAAGACTATCAGACGCAGGAATTTACTGATGACGGAACACATTAGTTTAGGGCTGGACACATTAGTTGAGGACTATCCATTGTCAAGAGAGGAAGTGTCTCAGCATGAGGAAGGTATAGAGAATATTTTACAACTCCCATATGGGTCAAGATGAAGGATCATAAACCATGCTACTTTTTCTTGGGAACACAGTTGTGGCAAGCCATTGCCTGGTGGTCTGTTCTGGCAATGCCTCTGAACTCTGGAGTCACCCTGAGACGCAAAGCTTGAGCTCCGTAGCTCTTTGGATACCCTCTTTCCAATGCATAAAATAAGCATGTTGGACGAGTTCATGTCCAGGTCCATAGCACTCAAGCAATTCTAGGTCAACATAATGGTCAATGCTTGGCACACCAAAAACTTATAAAATGTATTTCCTGGAAAGACACTGAGAATTGGTTGGGTCTCCCACAACATGGAACCTAGGAGAGTCTATGACCTGGCTCCCTAGCCTTGCTCTAACCAGTGAAACTGGAATTTATTCCCAGTAGAGGCTTATAAAACTGGGCAGTTATTCTCACATTAAGTACACTGCCCTCTGGTGAGGGACTGTGGTTTCTGTGTGGGAGGAATGTGTGGTTTACTACCTCTCATTTGTTTATGCTGTTGATGGTGGTTTCGGAAGAAAGCGACACCCCGTCGCATGCTACTACTGAGTGACCTGATTTGCTTCCTTTTTTAAAAAGTGTTTAAAGGTGGCCAAGACATGAGGGAGCATTAATGTGCCACTGCTAATCGAGGGGCAACTGGGATCTCTTTGGCCACAACTCTCCTTCATTCAGCTCTGCATGTGAACAGACAGCCCCAGCTTGTTGATGGGAATTACCTATGTGTGGCTTGGTGGCTTTTGGCAGAGGTCCTTCTGGCCTCCCAAAGAAAGACCAAAACTCAGGAGCTACAGGCTAAAGGAAAGAAGTGGAGGAGTGCATTCTCTAGCAAAGAAACTGAATCGCAACATATTAGGAGCAAAAAATTCAAAACTGCCTTTCCAAAAAAAAAAAAAAATCAAAAAAAGAGGAAGAAGAAGAACTTGAGATCTACTTGTTACCATATGTAAGAAAAGATAGATGTGCCAGAAACCAGAAATAAAGGGCATGCGTGTCAGCTCAGACATTCTCAGAGCAGACTTGAAGACCTCCCTACTGCTACAAAGCAGAAGAGCTTTCTTAGAGCCAAGAGTCCTGCATTAAAAAAAAAAAAAAAGAAAAAGAAAGAAAGAAAATAATTATGCATGTCTGGCAGAAGAGGGAGTCGTGGCAATAGCTTGCTGATAAAAAGGAATGTGAACAACCAATTAAACTCTAATGTGGCCATACTCTTAGTTTGATAAAAAGCAGAGAGTGCTCAAAAGAACGAGGTTTTATTAGAGCCTCAACAACTAGAGTTGTTTTATTTCTGCTGATTTTGAAAATGAAAAATGGTCCTTGTTATCACAGGTTTGTTAACTCAGAGCAACAATGACTTGCGGTTGTTCAGCAGTGGTTCAGGAAATTCTTCTTGATTTGTCTAATTTCAGCAGGGACTCTGCTACATTACAAATATAGTGTCCTCAGTGTAAAATTAGTTTAGGTTTTGCCAAGGAGTGCAATGTTCCATTCCACTCTATATACTCCAAAATGCCTAGGTTGAGTTTCCCAATATCATATCACATGAAACAAAATCATTGAAAACCATGGAGATAGAGAGACTATCATTAAAAACCATAAAGGCAAGTTAATTTTAATCTTAGAAACTAGTATACACTTTAACAAAACTGTTTTCAGAAAAATATGAACCGATGTGTTATGTATATGGGTATATGCACACCAATAGTCCTTGTGTTCTGAGAGAGGGTAATTTCAACATCGTTAAGTGGTAACACAAGCTAGGTATTTAAGGGAATGATATAATATGACAACTTCATAGACTACCAAACTGTGTATGGTCTCTGGAAATTGTTATTATCAACATGTACAATGACTAGTAGCATTCAGTGGTCTGTACAGTATCCTTCATGTCTAGTTGAGTCACACAGTCTAAGACACTTGATCGGCACCAGGCTCTGCCTCCTAATGACAACTGACTTCTTTAAAAAGGCATTCAGACCCTCTTCTATATAAATTACTATAGTTTGCAGCAAGAGAGGATTATAAATGTTTGCTGGCAAAAAAACCTAAATTTATTTACAAACTGGGTCTAATTTATTTATGACTCCAGCACAATCGGCTTTTGTCTAAATATTTATGCTATCTGCACTTCTGCCTCACTAAAGTCTACCACAATCATAAACACGATTGAAAAATTATTTGCAGTTAGCAGGATTTAAACTACCCATTATATCACAAGCTAGTGCCAGTAAACTTTTGCACTGGTTGATAAAGTTTCCTCCATGGACTAAATATACACTTGACTTTCAAAATCTTTGCTGGGCTCTATGCTGTGCAAAGTGAAGGATTATCCAGATGTCCCAGACATTACCAGTTTTGTGCAAATGCTCCAAGCGCATGTTCCACTTGAAATTTTGTGGGTAGAATACAAAGGAACCAAGATTTAAATCTTTTTCTAGTATCAAAAGGGGAAATAGATGATTAAATGTTGAGATCATAGCCGTTGACAAAAATGCTACCACTTGGCCTCACTCATTTATCCATTTCAAAGTATTTATTAAGTACTATATGGTGACTAAAGCTCTGCACAATTGCCAAAGATAGACACAGAGTTGAATAAGATAAAATTTCTACTCTCAAGTGGCTTAGTTGAGTAGCACAGGCAGAGATAGTAGAAGGTGTATGGCAATGCAATAAAAGAAAAAAAAAAATCTAAGAGGAGGTTTGGAACAATGATGGGTGTTAAAAATATTGCATGTAAGTGACTCTACAGTTGGGTATGCCAGTCCTGTAGAATCTCTAACTTTAGACTGACAAAAACCATATGCAATTGCCCTTTGTATGTACAAGTTCCATATCCAGAAAGTCAGCCAGCAGCAGATGGAAAAAAATCATTAAAAAGTGTCTCTGTTGGGCTGGAGAGATGGCTTAGCAGTTAAGGCGCCTGCCTGCTAAGCCTAAGAACGCCGGTTCCAATCTCCAGGTCCCACATTTAGCCAGATGCAAAGTGACGCAAGGGTGCAATGTTGCACTTGCCCACAAGGGGGCGCACGCATCTGGAGTTCGTTTGCAGTGGCTGAGAGGCTGCCGGCGCACCCATTCTCTCTCTGTCTTCCTCTCCCTCTCTCTCTATCTCTCTCCCAAAAAAAACAGTGTCTCTATAGAACACACACTATTTTTTCTTTTCATTGTTCCCAAGCAATGCCTTACAACCATTTTATAAGCATTGACATCATAGTGGGTATGTCCTCCAGGAATCTACAGATGACTAAGGCACACAAGAGGACATGTTGAGGTTAAATAGATGAAGGAACTACTATGTTATAGAACAGAGAAGTGTCTGTAGATTTTTTTTTTTTTTTTTCCTTGGTTTTGTAGGTAGGGTCTCACTCTGGTCCAGGCTGACCTGGAATTCTCTAGTCTCATCTCCAACAGACCTCTGCCTCCCAGTGCTGGGAGGGATACTGCTGTGTCTGTAGATTTTTGTCCTTGAGAGTTTCTGTTATTTTACTTATTTCTTTTTGTGTGTGTGTGTGTGTGTGTGTGTGTGTGTGTGTGTGGCCATGCCCATGTCATGGTGTATTTGTGGAAGTCAGAAGACCTTAGGATGTTAGCCCTCACAATCTGCTTTGTTTGAGATAGGGTCTGTCTAATTGTTTGCCACTGCAAATGCCAGATTAGCTGGCCTGCGAGCTTCAAGTCTCTCCTATTTCTACCTCCCATTGCTGTAGGCATGTTTGGTATGAAAGACACGCGTACCACTGTGTCAGGTTTTATGTGGGTTTTGGGGGATCTGAACTCCTGTCGCCAGACTTGCACAGCAAGCATTTTAAACCACTGAGCCATCTGCCCAGCTCTAAATTTTTTCAAAGAATAAATCTCTTGTGGCCAGGGAAATGGTTTAGTCAATAAAGCACTTGCCAGCACAAGCACAAGGACCTAAATTTGAACTCCCAGCACCCACATAAAATGCCCAGGAGCATGGCATCCTGCCTGTAATCCTAGCACTCAGGAGGCATAGACAGGGGCTCGCCAGGGCAAGCTGGCTAGCTAGACTAGCTGAATCAAGGAGCTCTGGGTTCAAGAGAGAAATCCTGTCTTACTTAAAAAAGTTGGAGAGTGATCCAGTCATCAATCTTTGGCCTCAACACACACACACACACACACACACACACACACACACACACACACACACATGCACATGTGCCCATACACATATGAACATACATGCACACAAATCACATATGCACATGCAAAAAAAAGAATAAAATTTTTACTTTGATTATTTGCAATTTTTGTTTGCACATATTTATACCACCTAGTTCTTCACAGTGATGTGAAGGACAAAATAAAAATAATTCACACTTGCTACTGCTTTTAAATAACCCATAAAATGATAGCACCAACAGGTTCCCAAACAGCATGCTCACATTTCCATTACAAAATATGCCAAGTATGGTAGCTCACACTAATAACCCCAGCACTCTGGAGGCCGAGGTAGGAAGATCACAGTGATTTTGTGGTGAGCCTGGGCCACATAGTGACTTCCAGGTCAGCCTGGGTTACAGTGAGATCCTGCCAAAAAAAAAAAAAAAAACATCAAGAGAAAACTGCATGAAGAAATGAATGGTTTCTGAGTCATAACTAACAAAAACACATTTCTACTTGATAATACTTCACTGAAAAATAGACCACAAGTTCTACTATGAATCAGTTGGGACTATTGAAATATCAGTGAAATACCCATCAGCCTATAATGACCCCACACCACAGCATTCATCTTCCAGCTAGATTTGGAAGTTACTCCAAACAGACTAGACATGATTCTGTTTGACCTCAGAACAGTGATGTACCCAGAGGGAAGACTGGCCAGATAGGAGTGGGCCCAGCAGTGGCATCAACCTAGAGCAAGCAGGGTCAGATAATTGTGGTCATATTGCTTTCTAGAACTCCACTATTCAGCAGATGATGGATTTCCACCCAAATAGTCTCCACCTATGACTGCAAGAGTCAAAGTAACTTAGGCAAAACTCAAAGAAGAAAAATAAAATGAAGTTGAATGCTGGATTTATGTAGTGTGGGATGCAAAGATCTGTTAAAGATTTAGTCTGATAATTTCACCTTAACAAACTGCTTATTTTAATAGGTTATAGTTGTGATAATTATGATAAATCTGGCACCATATTGCTTAAACCTCAAGACGATTAATTAAAATAACTATTTTTAAGCCACACACAGTAGCACACACTGTTCTTACAATAGGGAGGCTAAAGAAGAATGATCCTTTGAGTTTAAGAGTTCAAGACCAGGCTGGGCTGCATTAGTGAGACCATATCTCAAGAATACATAAATAAACACAAATAAAAATGTCCATTTTTCATAGCTTTGTAAACTCTCTGAGCTAAATCAATCAGAAAATAAGCAGTTTACTCATGTAAGCATCTGAGACACTACAAAATCAAAATCATTAAGGATGAGCCCATGTAAACCTAGGTCAACTAAAAGTGTTCATTAAAAATGTAAATGTTCAGCCAGGCGTGGTGGCACACACCTTTAATCCCAGCACTCGGGAGGCAGAGGTAGGCGGATCACCATGAGTTTGAGGCCACCCTGAGACTTCATAGTGAATTCCAGGTCAGCCTGAGCTAGAGTGAGACCCTACCTCGAAAAATAAATATAAATAAATAAATAAATAGGAAATGTTCTAATTCTATTAAAAGTACAAGATGTTAAGAAAACATGCTAGAAGCAAGGTATCCAAAGTGTGTAGACTTCTACAATGTATGCTTCATGCTTTTGATTCATTTGTTGTTTTTCTTGCTGTTATATTGTCTACTTCCTTCAATGTTTTATACTTGGCACCACTATTAAGGCTTAGCAACTATGATCCAACATTATGCCACAACACGTTAAGCATTTGATCAACAAAACCTATACATGCAAACCTCCATGGGGCATCCCAAAAAGGAATAAAGAGAAATTGCTGATTGGGAAGGAGTCACAACTTTGTTGGTCAGATAAGACAAATGTCCAGGAAGAATTCACTTACATAAATCTGCACTGAATAGAGCCAAGCAAATGGAACAGAAAAGAGGACGTGTAATGTTCCACCCTAAAGGTGATATTCCTTTTTCGTTAGTACAAAACTGAAGCAGAAGGTGGCTAAGTAGTCTACTTGGGATGGAGACAAATAATCAAGAAGATTGTGAAACAAAGGGTTGTAGACTGTGGCCGAGCCTTGGAGAGGTAATGACTTTTAATTGGATTGAGTTTATCATATTTGCAGAGGTACAGCAGACCCAGAAGAAAGGATTAGAGTGATTTCCACTTTCTATTATTTGGCATAATGAGAAAACAGAGGGTGGTCCACATCCATGGTACATATTATGAACCATAGGAGATGCTTAATATGTCAGGTTTTGGTAGTGCTGAAGTCTCTTATATAATTTGTTCATTTATTTGGACATAGTTAAGTCAAAATTAGTCACCTGGAACAAAGGCCATAGGTCATTAATTTGCATAGTACAAAGGATTTATGAATTTTTAAATTAATCCTTCTGAATCTCTACACCATTTCAAACAGAGGGGCACATCTGCATTTTTATTCAAAGTTCAGATAGCTTAAAGGGTCAAATGAAAATGCTGGGCTGAAGAAAAACCAGCTGAGCAGACGTTCTTTCTTTGAGATGGAAAAAGAATGCACTATAAATTCTTCAGAGAAATGGCATTATATACATCAAAATATATGCACATGAGAAAATCCAAAAGATGAACTTGGTACTATTGTACCAAAAACACTTGTGAAGATATTTGGTGAGTCTTAAAAAGATCAATATTCGGTGTACACCAAATTCAAGAGAGCTGAAAAGGGAGAATTAGTACAGCACACATCCACTAGGCCTCCAGGAAACCAGAGGGGATGGGGCAGAGTATCCATGCCTGACTCATTGCAGAATGCCTGGGCCTAGCAATGCTTTTAGCTTATGTTAATAATTCCACATTATTTTATTGATTCTGAAATACTAGCCAAAACAAGTTAATTCTATTGAAAGTAGTGATGGGTTTCTCCTTTCTCTTCTCCAAATTAGTAAGTTCTAGCATAAATGTTCACAAAGCATTATGAAACTTGTGTCACAAATCCATTTAAAGGTATGATAAAAATGACCCTACTAAAGAAAGTGATAGTTTACCTCAAATCTACATGTAATTAATGTAGACAATGCACATAAACATACTCCAAATATTCAAAATGCTAACAAATGGACTTAACCAAATGAATTTGCACCATAATCTCTTCATAATGACACAACTTCTTCAAGTATATTTATTATAAAATAAATAATAAAAATAGTATATAAAATTAACAATAAACAATAAGAATATATAAAATATTAAAAAACCAAAAATTCCCTTACATAAGATAACCCATATTTCCACATTCATTATATTTTTGCAAGATTTTTAAATCAGTCCTTTAAAAAGGAGTCAATATCAAATACTGCCAACTAAAGTTTACTCTGCCAATATTTATTACAGCACCTGCTAAGAACCAACCAAATGGGGCAGAGGAGGGAAACTGTAATTTTCATGGGAAAAGGGACTTTGCCTTCCTCGCTGATGCCTCTTCCATGTCAAGAAAGGAGTCTGGTACATAGTATGTGCTCAATAAACATTTGTTAAGAAAGGACAGGAATGAGCACAAGGAGTTCATTGACTGAAATTGCTATCACCAAAGTGAGGCTGTACGTCACAATTTCACACGCTTGCTTGTTTTAATTACATATTTAAAAAATATATAAACTCTTGGTCAGGCATAGTAGTGCACACCTTTAATCCCAGCCATGAGATAGCCATGAGTTTGAGGCCACTCTGAGACTACATAGTGAGTTCCAGGTCAGCCTGGGCTAGAGCAAGACCCTACCTCAAAAAAAACAAACCAACGACAATGAAAAAAAAGATCTTGAGGCTAAGGAAATAGCTCCGTGGGTAAAGTGCTTGCTGTGCAAGCATGAAGACCTGAATTTGTGCCCCAATGTACCAGCTCTTGGTTCAAGGTGAGACCCTGTGTCAATAAATAAGGTCAAGAGAGATTTAAGAAGCCACCTGACATCAACATCTGGCCTCCACACACACATACACTCACATGCATGCACACCTGTTCACATACACACATGCATGCACAACACACAAACAGACCCACAAGCATGCATATACACCCCCCACACACAATCTAGTTGAACTTTTAAAAAATTGTCTCTATGCATGCGTGTGGTATGCATGTCTGTATACATGTCCATGTATGTATGGGTGGACATGCATGTGTAGATGCAAGTATACATGTGTGCACTTGCATGAGTGTCATCCTCAGGAATGCTGCACACCTTCCTTCAAACAGGTTCTTTCATTGGCCTGAAGTTCACCAACTGGGCTACACTGTTTATTCAGTGCCTTCCAGGGACCTGCCTGTCTCTTGTCTCTGCAGCACTGGGATTACAGTCACACACCACCACACCCAGCATTTACATGGGTTCTGGGGGCCCAACTCAGATCCTTATGCTTATGAGGCAAGTACTTTACCAAATGAGTCATCCCCACCCCCTAGTCAATCATTTTTATCCTCATTACATAATAAAATAATATCTTTTGGATCTACTTGGTAAAAAAATCATTAACAAAAGTTATTTACATCTATTTCCTTTTTATCTGTTTTAATGTGGTGACTAGCATTTTTTAATTAAAATGTGGCTCATATGTCTAATTTTATACACGACACTGGTTTTTAAAAATACTTCTTGCACCAAGGTGTAACAAGAATCAGAATATATCATGCATTTTATAAACTCTAGGAGAAAATTCATATACCCAAAAGTCATTCTCATTATTACTGTAGAAGTCTCTCTTGTCTTTTTAAAGTCTTGAGTGACAAATCTTAAAGGTCAGTGCTATTCAGATCTATCTGTATTCCGATAACAAAAGGTGATGAAATGGTTCATGAACAATTCATTCTCCACCACTCCCTGTCAATAAATCTCTCCATAGACACTTATTGAAATGAAATATAAAGAAAGATCAATGTTGTTATTGACATGGTGCAGAAAGATGAGGTAATACGAGAACACTGCTGAGCCAAAGTTTGCGTGATGATGTCAGAAACAGACTGGACTAAAGGTTTAAATTTGAAAATGGCATTATTGGCCAAGGAACAATGAGGAATACTTGGTGGCAAAAAATAAAAATCTCTTCCATGAATCCAGCTCACTGTGCATGGTGGGGAGGAATCTATTCATTTATCTCTCTCTCTATCCTGTGGAAAGCATAATTCAATTCCTCCCACAAGCATCTCATTCTGTCACTCCAAAATCAGCATTGCCTTGAAACACCTGGCAGATAAAAGAATGTGAAGAACTTCCTCACAAAACCATTGGCTGTGGTCAACTCCAAAATGCTCCACAGGTCTGGACTGATGGATAAAGATGAAGACACTCCTGTATATACATCACACAGCCATGATAGTACCCTCAAGAGCTTTAACTTCAATAAGAACAATGCTAAGAACACCTCGCCCACTATTCCCTCAAAGCTCTATTATGTGCAAGTGAAGAGTAGGTAGTGGTCCTCTGAAAATAAAAACGTTGAATTGTCTGAAGTCGGTCTGTACTCTTACAAGGTCAAGCCTCCAGACACTTTATGAATATTGGTTGATGCATTTACTGACCGTAAGGCAACCAGTTGCTAACTTAACATTCCAACCATTGTTCCAAGCCTCCTATCATTTGCTGCCAGGCTGTTGACTTTGGAGTGGCTGTGTAATCCTAACGAATAGCTAGCAAAGAATGATCAATCAACACTGTGAAAGCTTCTGGGGCATCCCAATACCTTGGAGCTTCTCTGACAGAGAGTATTCTCGGGACTATGTGACATTTACATCGTGGGAGGACCTAAATACATGTGGGAACACAGCAGGCTATTGTCCCTGTTTTCTATTTATGTTTAAATAAAGTCTTTTGTTTATAACAAATCCTTACTTGCCCTGATTAGTCTGTCCCAAACAAGTCATTCAAGTTCTATGTACATTAGCATTAATGTTTTCTCTATGCTTTAAAGATTACAGTTCATGTACACATCTAGTGGTACACAAATAATAATAAAAATAGAAAAAAAATCTTATATTCATTTTAAAATCCTGGATAATGGCATTGAAGATAACATCATGCTACTTGTTTGTAGATAAGTATATGCCACAAAACATGTATAGTTCCCCTAACAAGGCTTTACCTTGTTAAGACTGACTTTTTTTTTTTTTTTACAAAGATGCAATGTGGTCAACTGCTTTCCATGGATCTAAAGTCTTTCTAAATAGCCATCATCTATCTTCCCATCCTACATTTTTAACTTAGTCACAAGAAGGTAGCGCATGTCCACGAATCTCTTGTGGAACTTGAGATTTTTCCGTGTTATTTTCAGTTAACTTTCTCATCTAGAATGCCCTTCATTCATTCTCCATTCCACTGCTCCCCAGTGGGGGCCTTCTATGGTGCTGAGAGCTAGGGATGAAGCAGGAAGCAAGACCAGTAGTGTCCCCGCTCTCCTGACTCTTACTGCCTGGTGTGTAGAAGGAGCAAACAAACCAACATATGGATAGCGTACAGGACAAAGTCTTAGAAGCCCAGAAAAACATTAAAACAGGGTGAAATGTGGGGTTTAGTGACACCTTTAGACATGGCAAATCTCACCTTACCCAGTGTGTAAGATTTAAACACTTGGTCCCTTTTTGACGCACTGTGTCTGCTAAGGGTTCACATTCACAATGCCCAACACATCCCCAGCTCAAATAAGACCCTTCCTTCCCTCATGGGTCACAGAGCTCATAAATCGTTCCCCAGAACATACCTTGTATCAGGTGCTCTGGAACCATTACAGTGGGCTTTTTTCATGCCTATCTTTTTGTTTTCAGCTACCAAGGGCAAGGTCTGTCTCATTTACCTTCAAATCTTCCTTCCAAAGCTGTAAAACCAGTAGATGTTCATCTTCAAGTGGAACCAAGAAATTCCACATTCGAAAGCTGTACTCTGTACCTCACTGTGGTGGTTCGTTTCAGGTGTCCCCAATAAGCTTAGGTGTTCTGAATGCTAGGTTCCCAGCTGATGGAGATTTGGGAATTAATACCTCTTGGAGGCAGTGTATTGCAGGGGGTGGGTTTATGGGTGTTATAGCCAGTTTCCCCTGGTGAGTGTTTGGCACACTCTCCTGTTGCTATTGTCCACCTTGTGTTGGCCAGGGGGTGATGCTCACCTTCTGCTCATGCCATCATTTTCCCTCCCATCGTGGAGCTTCCCCCTCTAGTCTGTAAGCCAAAATAAACCTTTTTTTTTTTTTTTCCCACAAGCTGCTCTTGGTCAGGTGATTTCTGCCAGCAATGTGAACCTGACTGCAACACTCACCTATCTCTGAATATAAAACATATTTCAAAGGAAGCCATTGTTTTCAACAGTCATTGCCACTACTGGGGGTGATCCTTTCTAGGAGGTTTGTGGAGGGCTGGCCATTCATAAGACTTGCCCAGCAAGTGAGTGACTATGAAACTCTCTTCTTGAGAAGGTAAAGTATACAAACAATGATCTCTTCCGTCACATTTCGTGAAAAAAAAGGGAATTATTGAGCTGTCCATTTAAAAATGTCTTCCCAAGTTGAGGATCCCAGAGTTGAAAAGTACAAAAAAGGGATGTTTTTGTTTAAGACACAGTCTTGAGGTGAACACTTACAACAATCAATCACAGAGTAAATGGATAATAGTTTTTATTATTTTTAATTAATTAATTCAGTTATTTAGTTTTTGGGTTTTCAAGGTAGGGTCTTGCTGGAGCCCAGGCTGACCTGAAATTCACTATGTAGTCTAAGGCTGGCCTCGAACTCACAGAGATCCTTCTACCTCGCCCTTTCTAGGTCTGGGGTTAAAGGCATGCACCACAATGCCAGGCCAAGTTTCGTTTATAAAAACAAATATCTCGCTTCTTTATCCTCTACGTAAAGATTGTGCTCAGTGGAGTCATACTTTAAGGGCCACCTATGAAAAGAGGATAAGTAAATTGCTCTGATCAGTGAATGAAGAGGACAAACAATGAGATACCCTTTTCTGAAGAATGAAAATATTCTTACTTAATTAGGATCAGATTCTGAAAATCCAATTTAACAAAAGAAGCCTCCGGCCCCCTACCCAACAAAGGAATGTCTTCATGTTTAAAATGTAGTAGGATAAATACCCCACACTCTACTTCAAATACCAAGAACAAGGTAGGTATTTTTTTCCTGCTGCTATAATTTGACATCCATTTTAATGATGCTTGCTTTATTGCTTGTCAGAAATGTGAAATGGCCTGTCGATTTTATGGAGTTTCTCCTACCTTTTGGATGGTTATATTACATTTTGAAATAAGTGTATAGCACCCCCTCCTTTTCTTTTCTTTTTTTTTTTTTAGCCTAAATGGTGCATGTGTGGGTCTGGTACTTGGCTGCCAGTGGAATGAAGTCATAATTTCAGGGGTCCAGGAGAATAGATCAAAATCATGCCAACAGTTTCATGGATAGATATATGCTGCTAAATGGATGTTTACCTAGAAAAGTCATCATCTGGCATGCAACACGGCGGGTGCTCCTATGCAGCTAACTCATGTATACTAAACAAATTTGGCCTGGCTGCCGTGAGAGCGGCCCTGTGGAAATTCTCAACATACATTTGTTTGATTGAGCCGTCATTCCCAGTTGATCTGCTGATGATCTGTGTCACTTTGTTTAAATGTCCTGGTGTGGTTTTTTATATATATACAGTGAAAAGGCAGTATGTTTCCGTGATGGATTAAATAGAGGTGAAATTTGAGAATGACTCCTGTTTTCGATTCCTGTGTTCTCAGACAGGTGGGTCTGGAATGATCAAGAATGTCACATTCAAACACAGGGGAAAATACGGGGCCCTTTTGATTTAAAACACATTACCGTAAAGATATATTTGCTACTGTGTTCTCCTGGTACAAGAAGTCATTTAGGATTCCCTGTCTAAACAAACCCCATATGGGTTAATTCTCAACATCTCTTTTAAGCCTCCAAAATCAGAGACACAAAACTCACTGCTGGGAAATCCAGTGTGAGAGAAGTAGGCAAAGGCCCATGGCTGATGTTTAGATTCAGAAACCAAATGCAAGGTCAGGCTAGAACTGAGGCTCCAGATCTCAAATATCCAAGTAATGGTTCAGATGGAAACCCAACACCACGGGGCCATACCATGTCTGAGGCACTAATCAAGCGACTGCCTGTTTGCTCCGCGGTTAAAGCACTTCCTGCAGCTAATCTTCCTAGATAGGCTCTCAGCTTTAATAACCTATGGGGTCTGCTGTTAAGTGCTGAGATCTGGGCACCATCAGCACTGATGTCTCCATTCTGCCAAACCCCAGACAGCACGTGATACACACATACTCCTTCAGCCCTCATGGGTGTGGTAGACCAGGATCTGTCTTAAACTCAGTTTTCCTACCCACCCCCAAATATATCCTTGGCCAACCTATTATCATCTTCACCGCCTCCTCTACAACTGATTAATTTACCCATCTCCAAGATGTCTGACCATTAATCACTTGTTCTTTTCAATACGACTTGAAAATCTACAGGCCATCCAGCCAAAGTGACAGGCCCTACTCCCGCCCCAGAGAACCACGCCATAGTAGAGAAGGAAAGCATGCAGCCGTCAACACAGAACAAGACATAAGCAGGTGCAAGAGAGAGAAGGAGCACAATTCTAAAGATTAGAACATGAAGGGGAAAAAAAAGGTAGTGAAACCTAAGAAAGACAATGTGAATTGAAGAGTACACATGGTTGCAAAGGAGATTTCCAGAGAGAAGAAAGGGGAAGACCATGCCAGGCAAAAGAAAGAGTACATAGCCGGGCGTAGTGGCGCACATCTTTAATCCCAGCACTCGGGAGGCAGAGGTAGGAGAATTGCCATGAGTTCAAGGCCACCCTGAGACTCCATAGTGAATTCCAGGTCAGCCTGAGCTACAGTGAGACCCTACCTCAAATTTGAAAAAAAAGGAAAAGGAAAGAAAAAGAAAGAAAGAAAGAAAGAAAGAAAGAGAGAAAGAAAGAGAGAGAGAAAGAAAGAAAGAGTACACTTAAAAGTACAGAAACACGAAATAGTTTAGCAGGTATGTGTCTAACCAGTCTCATTACTGCCTGATATCTAGTGAGACTTAGAGTAGAAAATTTACCAGTAATCAGTAAAGAAAGTGACTCCACGGGATCAGGACACAGATGGGTGGGGGGAATCTGGTCACATATGAAAGATTAGTGGCAAGTGAACACTTCAGTAGGATCCCTGTGTGTTTGGGAGTCTACAATAGAGCCTTTATCTTGCTTGAAGAAACCAGGAGGATCAAAAGATCACCCAATGGACAGGAAAAAAATGTCCTTCTTGCATGTTCAAGTAGCAGAGACATCAGGTAAGATAAAAGACAGCTTCACTAAGTCAGGCATACCTACCACATCTCATCCCTTCCAATTAGTTGCTTTGCTTCTCAATGCTGAGCCCCTATGTTCCTATACTTTAAATGATGCCGTGGAGTTTGGCAATACCTGCTCAGATACCTCTTCACTTAGTGCTTGGGCAACACACCCTCTTTCTTCCTCCAAGCTGCTTAAAGTGAGATCCCTAGAGAAAGACTCCAAATTACAATGGATATGCATATTTTTTGAGAATATATGAAACAAACTTTAGTATGTAACCTTGTCCAGATCTTTGAGAAAAAAATATACTTTCATGCATGTAATTTATTAAGATAATTTTAACAACTTAAGTGAATATACAAAAAATATTGCAAAATCAACACTTAACAGAATTCCCAGTCCCCAGAGAATATGAAAGTGCCCCAACCCCCAGCCTACTTATCCCTCATTTCATGTGTTTCCTTCGCCAAAGTTTATCATTACTTACTTGTAGAATTGGGGGAGAGTGGAGAAAAGGAAAGAGAATATGAATTTGGTGTTCTGTATTGCTGCTCAGCATCCTCTATGGTGATGTCATTTAAGTTCAGCAGGGCAGGGGTGTTGTTGCAATGGGTGCAATAGATACCAATTAAAGTAGCACCACAGTGTGTACATATACGCTTCTGGCATCCTTGTTCACATGTCATATTTTCTCATATTCACACAAAGGAAATCCTGTCTAGGCATTCTGTTTTGGGTTTTTATTTTAGGAAATATAAACATAAAATGCACGAACTACAAAGCATTTATTTTATGGACTTTTTTGCACCATAAAAAGAATTACAATAAATCCCTTCTTGGGGCAAGCATGTGTTTATCACTTTCCAGACACCAAAATAAAGCAAACACAATAAGACAGAATAGAATAAAAATAAGATGACAAGGGCTTTATATTAGTTTACATAAGCCTGAGTGATTAAAACACACAATAAATAAAAAGCTCCTTTTCATTTTGGCTTTTAAATTTTAGCAAATCTATCAACCCCCTAAAACATAAAAAAGAACTTTTAGTGCATTTTCTTAAGAGATAAATGTCATATAGTTTGAATATACAAGTTGTGAAAACATGTGCACACAGTGATGTTTGCTGCTGTCCCTCGTTTCCAGAGAAAAATCAAAGTGGATGATGTGAATAAAAATTTACATATTTGGCTGCCAGATTTCTTCGCCTGGGAACTGAGAGACCAAACAGTCATTGCTGAGCAACCATATCTTACACAGAACTGCGGCCACTCGCTCCAAGGTCAAGCTGAAGTAAGTGCTTTTCTATACAGCTAGACCCTATTTTCTCAGTTCAAGAATTTTGAAATATTAAAAAATACTAGCAAAGAAGTACATTATTTTCTAAGTTAAAGAAAAAGTATGAGGAAAATTTGCTAGCAATGTCAGAAGTATATAAGGAGGGATTTATTCATTACCTCTATACAAAAGACACACACACACACACACACACACACAGCACCCAAGTCTTGCCTTATTGGAGTGACAAAGGCCAGTCTTTTTCACAATGCAAAGAAGGAAAACCAAACAGCAAATAATCCATAACACCAAGAGTAAAAAAGAACAAAAATCATGAAAGCCTCCCAACAAACAGAAATAAGCTCAAAATGAATTAGAAATAAACTGTAAACAAGCACAAAACATGGATTAAGCTGAGAGCATCCAAAGCAAACAATCAAAAAAAAAAAAAAATCCCTCTTTCCAAGAACAGTATAGTTATTTCCTGTTCCTAGACTGTTGCCTGTGAGGACGGCTAGAGGAGGAAACATACCCCTCCGTGCAGGCTAATCCCCTGGTTAGCTCCCCCTCTGGCCCTTGGGCTGCCAGGCTTCCTGGAGCCTTGCCCTGCCACTTTATGCAGAGAAGGGCTCTGGCCACCCCGCCGGCCTGGTATTTGGCTCCCCAATCACCCAGTGCACAAGTATGATGGATGATGATGGATCGCAGCCTCACTAAAGCCGTGTGAATTTCCCAAGGACTCTGATTGTTCTAATCAAGCCCCCAGAAGAAGCCCAGGCCTTGACAAAAGCCCCCAAGGAAACCTCCCAGGCCCCTTGTCTGCTTGACACAGACCCCACTAAATAAAGCAACGGACTGATACGGCTCTTCTCTTGAACACAAGCATCCCGGCCTTCATACTCATGGTGATATCATTTAGTCTTGGGTGAATTTCTAATGAACACCCAGAGTTATATCACCATGCAATGGCTACCCAGGCTTCTCCCAGGGGAAGATAACAGTTTATGAATATCTGCGGGTCACAGCCTGCCAGATGATGTGGTCAGATTTTTAAAAATCTGATTTCTAGTCTCTCTGTCTCTCTCTCCATCTCTCACTCACTCACTCTCTTTCCCTCCCTATCTCCATCTCTCTCACATACACATAATGTTTCTTAAACCACAAAGAATCTCCTAGACATGACAGTGTAGGGTGAAGGCACTATTTCAGAATTTGTTCATAACATATAAACAGTGTCATAACTAGAACTAGGCATTCATAATAAATCTTATATGCTGTAATAATGGAAGCTATATAAAAATATAGTACTATTTAATTTGAATGAGTTGGAACTCTCTGACTTATTTAGTTGTTTTTTTTTTTTTTTTTTTTTTTTTTTGTTGCTGTTGTCATGAAAGTTTATAGCTTGTTTAGTGGAAAGAAACTCATTCAGGGTTTTGTAGAACAAGAGTTCAGAAGCTGCTACTTAACATTTGACAAAGGCCCTAACAATGTAGACTGAAAAAAGACAACATCTTCAACAAATGGTGCTGGACAAACTGGATAACCATATACAGGAAAATGAAACTAAATCCATATATCTCTCCATGCGCAAAAATAAAGTCCAAATGGATCCAATATAAGACTGGAAATTCTGCTACTACTGGAAGAAAAAAATTGGAGGAACTTTCCATGATAAAGAAGTGGGGAAAGACTTCCTGAACAAAACCCCAGGGGCTCAGGAAATTAAAAAATCACTCAACCATTGGGATCTCATGAAGCTGAAAAGTTTTTTTCATAGACAAACAGACAATAAGCAGAGCCAATAGATTACCCACAGAATGGGAGAAAATTTTGGCCAGCTATACAATGGACAGAGGCCTAATTTCTAGAATCTACAAAGAACTCAAAAACCTAAACAATAAAAAATTAAACATCCCACTCACAAAATGGGGCAGAGAACTGAACAGGGAGTTCTCAGAGGAAGAAATACAAAAGGCAAACACACACTTAAGAAAATGTTCAACATCCCTAACTATCAGGGAAATGCAAATTAAAACAGCTATGAGATTCTACCAGTAAGGATGGCAAACGTTAAAAAAATCTAAGGGAAACAAATGCTGGAGAGGTTGTGGAGAAATAGGAACCCACATTTACCGTTGGTGGGAATGCAAGATGGTACAACCACTATGGAAAGCAATATGGACACTCCTAAAAGAGCTGACTATAGAGTTACCAACAGACCCAGTTATTCCCTTACTGGGCAATACCCTAAAAGCTCCATGCCTCAGTTCAGAAAGATTTGCTCAACCATGTTTATAGCTGCTCAATTCATAATAGCTAAGAACTGGAATCAACATAGATGTCCAACATTAGACAAATGGATAACTAAGATGTGGTAGATCTACACAATGGGATTCTACCAGCAGTAAGAAAAAAAAAATGACGCAATGAAATTTGAAGAAAAATGGTCGAACTTAGAACAGATCATTCTCAGTGAACTCACCCAATCACAGAAAGACAATCATTGCATGGTCTCACTTATCTGTGGCTACTAATCTAGATCTACCTGAAATGCTGACAAACCAAATAGGCATCTCGAGCTGGACAATAGGGAAAGTTGGGAGGGAGGGAAGGGTAAAGGTGGGGGGAACACAAAACTGAACCCAAATGTAAGTGGTACCATAAAATTCTATATCCTAAAGACAGACAAAAAGGTTGAATCTTTATCAAGTCCTTAGAGGGAACACCTGAATCAAAGGGCCCTGTAAAGGGTATGATGAAGACTAACCTTAATCTTCTGTTTTTCTCTCTCTCTCTTCTCTCTTTCTCTTTTATGTTACCTAACTTTTTCTTCCTTCTTTTCCTTTGGTGCTGGCCTGTAACTCCCAGTATCAGCATGCAGTTAACATCCACAATGAACTGTTGATCAGAGAGACCCACAAGGTCTCCCATAAGAAGATAGACGTCTATCAGAGCACTTGATGATCCACCAAAGATTAATGGTAAGACCCTACTGCCAAAGACACCATATGCTGTTGATACAGATCACAGAGAGACCTGGCTGGAATCTGGAAGAAAGTCAGTCCCCAGACAGTTAGCTTGTCTAGTGCAGGAAGGTGCTACATGGACAATGGGGGGAAATGGCAACATCTGTCCAAGCAACCTGTGGTCTAAGCTACTCAATAGCGAACAACCTGACATGATGCTCACCCAAGTGCAATAGTGGCACACCACCACGGTGGGTTACCAACTGTTCTTGAACTGGCTAATGGGTCCGCTCAGTGGAACGGAACCCATAGCTGGAAATGGGAAACAAGTCAGAATCATATCCAAAAAATGAACTCACTCTCCAATATCAAGCTCCCACCAATCTTGGGCTACAAGAGGGCCTCCATCTATTAAATTCTCTCTAAACTAATACTGGTTACACCATTTATCTAGTGCTGACTTCACTCTCTGTTGGAGAATCTGCTTCTCTTTTTTAGATGGATGCAGAGCATGGGGAGAGAATCAGCCCATCGCATCCCACAAGGGCCCCAGCTGAAACTATAGAGTAAGTGGGGAAATGAGCAAGAGTGCTGCTTTCGTGGTGAACCTGATGTTAGCACAAAGGTGAAGGAGATAGGCACAAAGAACACTCAACTCCTACCAAACCAGAGATCCAGAGACACAGAGGATCCCAAGACCTCATCACTGAAGTAGACCTAAAACAAACCCAACATGGCTCAGGGGAATTCACGGAAGAGGGGGCGGAAAGATTGTTAGAGCTACAAGTTGGGACACTATGCACAGAGACATTGCCTCTTCCCCATAACCGATTGATACCCCCACTATGAACTATCCACAATACACATGGAGATAACTGACATGTGTACCAACATGTGCTGTTTACACACTGAGTAGGTACATAACTAATAAAGAAAAACAACCTCAAAATAAAAAAGAGTTCAGAAGCTGCTATTGGCCTCTTGGAATGTTTCAGATCAATACAAGTAGAAGGGATAGTACCAAAGAAGTCAATAAAGCTACCCAAACTAGCCATGTCAAAAAGACCATTATGTACATGCAGCAAAGAATGCATCCATTTGGTCCTCTATACTACCTGCTATCATCCACTTTCCAATATTTGAATACCCAACTTTCCCCTTACCCGAAAGCCCCAGTTACTACTTGAATTCTTTGAAATACCTCAGTTGTACAAATATATATATTTTTAAAAACTTAGTGATACATCTCAAGAGTGACTCCAAACTTTCTGCATCAGAGTGGCACGTGGAAATGAATCTAGCTGAACATAGGTAAGCATAAGAGGTAAATTATGTTTATTAAAAAACCTGGTAGTGGGCTGGAGAGATGGCCTAGCAGTTAAGGCACCTGCCTGTGAAGTCTAAGAATACTTGTTCAAATCTCCAGGTCCCACATTTAGCCAGACACAAAAGTGATGCAGGCGCGCAATATCACACATGTGCACAAGGGGATGCTAGCATCTAGAATTTGTTCACAGTGGCTGAGAGGCTCTGGCGTGCCCATTCTCTGCCTCTTCCTCTCTCTGTGTGTGTATGTCTTTCTCTCTCCATCTCTTTGTCTCTCTCTCAAAAAAAAAAAAAAAAAAAAAAAAAAGAACTGGTAGTGCCTGGGAGATGGCTTAGTGGATAAAGGGTTTGCCATGGGCATGTGAGAACCTGAGTTTGGATCCCCAGCACCAACATATATGCTGAGCAAGTAAGGTGTCTCACTTGTAACCTCTGGGCTTGGGAGGCATAGACAGGGGGCCACAAAGCAAGCTGGCTAGCTAGACTAGACAAAGTGGCAAGCTCCGGGATTGAGCAGGAGACTCAGTGATCAAGGATGACATCCATTATCAACCTATGGCCTCCACATGCACACATACGCCCTATCACAAAGGAATATATTTTTAAAAAGAATTTAAAATGTAGACTAACCTTTTCAAATAATTGTGATGGGCATATGAAGAAGGGTAAGGATTATGGGTTAGCCTGGGAAGACTGTTGGAGCCATGGTGTGGCACTCTACCCATACTTCTACACTCTCACACTCATTCACCTCTTACTTGTACTTCACACATACCCTCAGACATCTTCTGATGAGCCATGAATCTTTAAAGATGATTGTGCAATATTTCCTCCTGACAAACAACTCTTAGACTACGTGCACATAGTCTTTATTTTCTATCCAGAAAGGTGGATAAGTAAGAACAATCCATCAAGCTCTGGCAAAGCAGATCTTTTCCTGGCACTATCTCTAATTAACTGGGAAATCCTGAACAAGTTTTGTCATCTCTCTGGGAATCTATTTCTTCTTCTGTAAAATTACTGAATACAGAGAGCCCCCAGGGTCCTTCCAGCTCACGTTCTAAGAGTCTATCAATCTCAGAGTGATTGTCGATGTAAATTACTATCAAAAGCCACTAGCATGTGGCTCACTTTGTATCATCAGCAGCATAGCACCATGTGTATGTAAACCCATGAAAACCTGTTGAAAGCTGGGTGTGGTGGTGCACGCCTTTAATCCCACCTTTTGGGAGAAGAGGTAGGAGGATCACCATGAGTTCAAGGTCACCCTGAGACTCCATAGTGAATTCCAGGTCAGCCTGGGCTAGAGTTAGACCCTACCTCAAAAAACCAAAAAAAAAAAAAAAAAAAAAAGAAAGAAAGTAAAAGAAAAGAAAAGAAAGAACAAAAGCTGTTGAAGATAGGCAAAGGCAACCCTTTAGTTCTTTTAGTCATGTTGTCTTGGATAGGGTCAATTAGATGATGGAAAGCATTGAGTTTTAACTTTTACAGAATATCTACTATGTGCCAAACTGACACCACACTATGCATGTTACATCATTATCATATTTAATCTTCCCCTAAAACCTATGGTAAGATACGCAATAGTCCCATTTCACAGGTTAGAAAGAAAAGACAAAGAAAAACCTCTAACACTCAGAACTTATGTGTCTCCCTGGGTCCAGGCATAATGCTCCTGTAACATTCTATCTATCTATATGCAAATATACACATAAATATACACATATATGTCATATATGTGGTGCATGTTTAAGTACGTGAGTGCAAGCATGCCAAGGTGAATACGAGTAAGTCAGAGACAACCTCAGGTATCGGTTCTCACCTTCACCTTGCATGAGGAAGCATCTTTCTTTGTTCATCAATGCATTCTCCAGGCCGGCTAGTGAGCTGCAGGGAAATCGCCTGTCTCTGCCTCCCATCTCTCTGGGATTACAGACGCTGTTGCTATATTTAATTCTTCAGCCTCCTTCACAGACTCCATTTCTTAATAGTCAGCCAGAAAGTTAGGACACTAATATGAAATTGAAGTTTGATCCACCCATTCATAGGTTTCAGAAATTGACTATGTTTGGGAGAAATTCCAAGCCCCACTAGAGTTGTTAAAAATCAAAGAGCAAGATATAGTGTGATTCCCATTGCTTCTGTCAGAGTCTATGAATTGCCAAGATTCTGCATATCTTCAGAGAACAGAATCTGTCTTCCAAAACCATACAATATAGCCCACTACAAAGAAAAATCCTTCAAAATCTTTGCTATTGAACTAGGACCAGAAATAAGAGGAAAACCTCTGAGAACAGTATAAAAATGACAGATATAAGAGGGGGCCAAGCACACCCTGAAGTGGGAGACATTTTGCTGACAGATGAGCACCTTTGAACTCTAACCCAATAAAAGAATTAGCACTCTCAATATATAATCAGTACAGCAAGCAAAATATGTCAACACATGATAGGCAAGCTAATCAATCGACATGTGAAGTGGAAACAGCCAGACTAAACAGCAATCCAGAGCCACTGAGCAAGACAGCCCTTCCTCTTGCTCATTTTCCTCATACCATGGGCACTGGAAATTACCCTGCAATCAGAGAAAGCCCCTAATAAGTAAAGCAGCAGAGCAACGACTGAATCCTCACTATGAAATGACTCTAGATTCCCCCAGACCGAGGGCCTGAATGCTTTGCTACATCTTAGATGTGTTCATAAGGGTCTTTCTCCAGGCAGATAATAGATACTTCAAAAAAGATGAAACTCAGACCTATCTGTTATTCTCCCTTCCCTCGAAGACTTCATAAAGAATGATAAAGGAAAGAAAGAAAGAAAGAAAGAAAGAAAGAAAGAAAGAAAGAAAGAAAGAAAGAAAGAAAGAAAGAGGAAGGAAGGAAGGAAGGAAGGAAGGAAGGAAGGAAGGAAGGAAGGAAGGAAGGAAGGAAGGAAGGAAGAGAGAGAGAGAGAGAAGGAAGGAAGGAAGGAAAGAAAGAAAGAAAGAAAGAAAGAAAGAAAGAAAGAAAGAAAGAAAGAAAAGAAAAGGGCAGGAACTACAAACCTAAACAGAACTAGCTTTTCGTTTCTGTTGAATGTGTGCCCACCACTGACCTCAGGCAAATTACTTAGCTAGGCTGAGTCTCAGATTTGTATCTACCTGTTAAAACAGGATAATAAAACTTTTTAAAAGGGATGTGTTATTTGCATGTGACATGTCATACAGTAAAGTTCATAATTAATAAAAAAAATAAATAAATATGTGCT
This sequence comes from Orientallactaga sibirica, assembly GCA_036365145.1. Taxonomy (NCBI): domain Eukaryota; kingdom Metazoa; phylum Chordata; class Mammalia; order Rodentia; family Dipodidae; genus Orientallactaga; species Orientallactaga sibirica. Next base: position 16,353,844 of record JAEOAD010000008.1, read on the forward strand.
TAAAAAGGAAATCACATGGTAAAATGTCTTCAGCACCATCAAAAGTAGAGAAAGTCATGTATAAAGGCTGAGTGTTGTTAATCCACACCCCCTTGTCTTTAGCATGGTACTTTCACCACCACAAACACTTGGTACTTGCGATGGCCACATATAGCAAATAATAAACTCGTAAGTCTAACATCATGGCATGGTTTCAATGTGTCTCAGAAGTGGTAAGATGGCCTAGGTTTGAATGCTCTATTTAACCATATACCACCCATGTGACAGTGACTCACCTACACTGTCTGGGTCATAGTCAACCCCTTTGTAAAACTAGACAGATGTTATCTCACCTGAAACTGAAGCCACGAAGGGTCACTCAGTTCCTTTCAGCTTCAAACCAATAACTGCAAATTGTCTCACATACTAACTAGACAAAGTTTTGTATCCTAAATCTACATCCCTTCAAGAATGCAGGAATGGTGGGGGGGGGGTCTGTGGAGATGGCTCGGTGGTAAAAGACACTTGCTTGCAAAGCCTGATGGCTTGGATTCAGTTCCCCAGTACCCACATGCAGTACCCACATGCCAGATGCACAAAGTGTTGTATGCATCTGGAGTTCATTTATAGTGGTAAGAGGCTCTGACATGCCCATTTTCCATCTCTCTCTCTCCCTCCCTCCAAATAAAAAATGAAATATTTTTTTTAAAAAAATGCAGGAATCAGGCTGGAGAGATAGCTTAGTGGTTAAGACGCCTGCCTCCTAAGCCTAAGAACGCTGGTTCCAATCTCCAGCGGTTCCAATCTCCAGGTCCCACGTTTAGCCAGATACAAAGTGATGCAAGGGCACAATGCTGCACTTGCCCACAAGGGGGCACACACATCTGGATTTCGTTCTCAGCAGCTGAGAGACTGCTGGCGCACCCATTCTCTATCTGTCTCCCTCTACCCTCTCTCTCTGTCTCTGTGTCTCTCTCTAAAAATAAAAAATAAAAAACTATTTTAAAATGCAGGAATGATTTTTTTGTTGTTGATTTAGTTTGAGTTTTCCACTTTCCTATAGCATCATTAGAATTCTTGGATACTAGTAAGTGTTCAGGATTTTCTTTCTTTTTTTTTTTCTTAAGATTTTATATTTATTTATTTATTTGAGACAGAGTGAGGGAAAGAGAGAGGGGGAGAGTGACAATGGGCATGCCAGGGCCTCTAGCCACTGCAAACGAACTCCAGACATGTGCACCCCCTTGTGCATCTGGCTTACGTGGGACCTGGAGAATCAAACCAAGGTCCTTAGGCTTCGCAGACATGTGCCTTAACCACTAAGCTATCTCTCCAGCCCTTTTTTTTTTTTTGAGGTAGGGTCTCACTCCAGCTCAGGCTGACCTGGAATTCACTATGTAGTCTCAGTGTAGCCTAGAACTCATGGCGATCCTCTACCTCTGCCTCCTGAGTGCTGGGATTAAAGGTGTGTGCCACCACGCCTGGCACCAACAGCCATCATCCCTGGGTGGGCTCGAACCACCAACCTTTCAGTTAACAGCCGAATGTGCTAATTGATTGCACCACAGAGACGCAACAAGGATTTGCATCATGTAACTGAAATGGTTGTTTGAAAAAGGAAAATCCCTAACATATGATATTCTAAAGGGAACTCCAAAATAAGTTCTGAAACAAGTACAAAATCACACACACACACACACACACACACACACACACACACACATCCAAAGCTACATTGAGCAAAAAACAGATAGCAAGAAACATTTTGCCATATAAATTCAAAATATATTACAAAGGTACACCCCCCCAAAAAAATTATGAGGTTGGAGGAATGGCTTAGCAGTTAAAGTGCTTACCTACAAAGCCAAAGGACCCAGGTTTGATTCTCCAAGACCCACATAAGCCAGATGCACAAGGTGGTTCTGGAGTTCGTTTGCAGTGGCTGGAGGCTCTGGTGAGCTTATTCTCTTTCTCTATCTGTCTCTGCCTCTTTCTCTCTCTCAAATAAAATAAATAAAATTATACATACATATATATATACCGAGATTTTATCTGCTTTAAACTAGGTAACTTCTGTGGGATGGAGTTTCTTATTTTTAACTAAGTAACTATTTTAAGTGGTTTTGCTTTCCAAACAGGTGCATTACGAGAATGACTTTTCATGCAGCTACACATTTCTTAACGCTTGCCATTGTTCTTTCCTCCCTTTAGCAATGCTTAAACAAGTTTCTTCACTGACCATGGCAAATGCCACTTGAATTAGCTAACACTTTTCTTTTGCATTCATCCCATTGTAACTAGGCTGATGATTATAATTTTAACTGCTTAGAGGAAAATGACATAAAATTAGAGAAGTAGGACTACTGTGATGACTCCTAAACAGCTGCTTGGCTTTTGTCTCTCCTTTCTGAAATGTGACTATAGTTAAATTAAAATATTCACGTTTTCTCATTCACTAATAACCAGCTACAAAAATGATACCTGAAGCCAAATTTGCCTGAAAATTCATAAACCAAAGAGCTTTCAACAGCAACAGTAATTTCTCACATTTATTTTCCATATACCTAAAGACACTTCACTCTTTCATCCATATGTTAAACACATTCCAAAATGGCTTAGCACACACATCACAAAGAGAAGAGCTATCAGAATCAAAGGTTGAACTTGAATCGTATTTGTGCACATTGTTTCCTAATATCTTTGGAGAATTTGAAAAAGAAATAACTGGGCTTTTGTTTGTTGTTGTTAGTTTATAAAATGTCAAACACGTGTAGCCCATCAGCTATACCTTCCAAACCTTTTTGTTGGAATCCCATTGGAATGGCCTTTGGAAGCTTAGGGGATGGGTTCTCACTTACTGTGTCATTCACACATTGATGCTTGCATGTAAGGAGGTGCAATGAAGAAGCCCAGGGCAATGTTTTAGCATTGGCCCCCAGAAATTGAGAACTCATGGTTTTTGTAAAAATAAAGCATGAAGAATAAAAAAGAAGGACAATGCGGGTAAATGATGGATGCATTTGAATTGTTTTCTCCATACTTAAATACTTACGTGAGTGCTGAAAACAAAACTCAGTCAATAATGTGTTTGCCTCACAAACATGAGGACCTCAGCTCAGTCCCCAGAACCCGTGCAAAATGTCAGGTTTGGTGGCATGTACCTGTAATCCCAGCTCTGAGGAAGCAGAGATGTGTGGATCCTGTGGCTAGCTGGCCAGCCATCCCAGTGTAATTGGTGAATTCCAGGCCAATGGAATTATCTCAAAAAAGGAGTATGGCATTCCTGAGGATGACATAAACATTGTCTTCTTTCTTCCATACACACACACACAATCACACACGTTGTACTTGCACCCATATCTACACATGCACCTATACACATATGAACATGTATATACAAACACACCACACACTTGCCAAAAAAAAAATTAAATGCAACTCAATACACTGTACAGGAGTAAAAGTATTACATCAGAAACTAGATTTAATGAGTCACAACCATCATTCCCTCTCAAATCTTGGTTTCTCTTTTTATTTACTTTCATTATACTTGCATGTTTAGAATTCTTTAAATGTTTACAATGGACTCAAAAATAAAGATACAATTCAACTGTCCAGACAGAAATTGGCCTTGATATCCATGACCTTGCAGTCCCTAGCAATACCTTCACAAGACCCTCATAATAGAAGAAAAAGATGATGACATCAAATTAAAAGAGAGACTAATGGAGAGAGGGACGGGATATGATGGAGATTGGAGTTCTAAAGAGGAATGGGGGGAGGCGAGGGAAATATCATGCATTTTTTCTATGTAAGTATAGAAGTTGTCAATAAAAAATAATTAAAAAATAAAGATTTCAGGACAAAGTGATCGACATTGTTACTATTGTTATCTCAGTTGTCTATTAAAAACTAAGATGGTTTGTCATCCATAGATTTATACTTAGATAAAATCAGTGAGAGAAATGAACTGTAAGCACGGTCCCAGCCCATTGTCCTCTACTGAGCTCAGCAGTCTTGCCTGTACACACACACATATGATTAGAGATGTGTATATTCATGGAGATAGGCAAGAAGTTCAATCTGGTAAACTTTCATTTCCATCTTCTAAAGAACCACATGAAAAAGCATCTTATTTCTTCAGGATAAAACCATTAAGCTACATACCAATATCTGAAGACTTTAGTAGGAGCAACTGGGGCATTCCTATTTTCATTTTCATTTCCCAATAGACAGGAGTGGCACAAGAAAAAGAAATTTTGACAAAGTTCTTTTCTCTCTAAACATTAAGAAAAGAATGGTCATAAAACTAAAAAGAAATACATTGCTCTCCACAGAATCCAGGTCCCAACCTAATTACAAGCAGGAATGTTTGTAAGTGACTTTCTTAAACTCTCAGACAATCCATGGTATAGAAGAATCCATCTGTAAGAAACATGATTTTATCATGAGTTCAGCTTGAAGTATTTTCATGAATTTCCCTCTTGATTCTATGGAAACATTGCAGAAGAGTTATTTGCTTGGTGTCTTGATGCTTGCACCATGACTGGGACCTACTGTCCTAACTATGTATTGTCACTGCAGATGGCATATCTGCTACAAGAACAATGTCCTCTCAAAGTACCGAGAAGTCACAAGGCCAGATGTGGCAGCCACACCATCCAAAAATATTTATCTTAAAGAAATTACATAGGTTATTTTCAGTGGAGCCGCCTCACTTTTGAAAACCCATGCTAAAGGAAGAGAGGGACCCATGATTCTCACTTTTCTTCCATGACACTACTTTGGCAAAATCATGGGCACATAAGAATAATGCCAGACAAATGCTCCAACAGCTGGGGTCTGTAGGCTTCCCAGCAGGTTTCTTCCCCTGCAGCTTACAAGAAAAATAAACATCTTCCAAAGAAAATGAAGGTCAATGCCAAAATGTCTCATTGGTTCCCAGTTAAAAAAAATCCTTTTCAATTGTGATAATGTCGGAATTCACAAGGAAGTCAAATAGGAAAAGTCTGAGTGTGAAGAAGATTAGGAATATTGTGATTTCAACAATGTGATTGTGGTGGTCTAATTCAGGTGTTCCTCATAAACTTAGGTGTCCTGAATGTTAGGTTCCCAGCTGGTGACAATTTGGGAATTGAAGCTTCCTGGAAGCAGTGTATTGTTGGGGGTGGACTTATGGGTATTATAGCCAGTTTCCCCTTGCCATTGTTTGGTACACTCTTCTGTTGTGGTTGTCTACCTGATGTTGGCCAGGATGTGATGTCCACCCTCTGCTCATGCCATCATTTTCCCCTGCCATCATGGAGCTTCCCCTCGAGCCTGTAAACCAAAATAAACCTTTTTCCCCATAAGCTGCTTTTGGTCAGGTGATTTCTGCCAGCAGTGCGAATCTGACTGCAACAGTATAGCTGGTACCGAGGAGTGGGATTGCTGCTAGACACTTGACTGTGTGGCTTTAGCCTTTTAGCTGATTTTCAAGAGGAACGTGGAAGGATTTGAAATCTTGGCCCAAGAGATGCCGTATAGTGCTGTAAGTAAAGCTTGATGGACTATTCCGGTCAGAGTTGAAAGACCTGAATGCAGTAAGAACTATGGACTGTGAGGTTTGGCTTGTAAGGATGAGGAAGAGTTTTTCCAGGTCTAGGCTAGAAGCAGTTTGTGTGAGAGGCTTGCTGTCATACCTGTGTCCTGAGAACTTGTGCAGGGTTGCTTTGCGTAGAAACAGACTGGTGTGTGTAGACGGATATGGCACAGAAAAAAATGATATATTTGGGCTGAAATTTCTGCCCGTTCATCTGCAATTGTATGAGATATTTCAACCACTGAATTGGGACAGCTGGAGGAGTATCCTGTCCTTCAAAGTTTTTTTTTTTTTTTAGTTTTTTGAGGTAGGGTCTCATTCTGGCCCCAGGCTGACCTGGAATAAACTATGTAGTCTCAGGGTGACCTTGAACTCAAGGTGATTCTCCTACCTCTGACTCCCGAGTGCTGGGATTAAAGGCGTGTGCCACCACGCCCGGCTCAAAGTGTGTTTTATTCCCCCCTGGATTAACAAATTGGCACCACACCTGGTATTGTGGTGAAATAAGAAATGCAGGAAAGAAAGGGTCTTTGAATTTGCAACATGGTCTTGTGTTTTGGAAATGGCCATGGGCAGTGTGAAGCAGGTTTGATGAATGCCTGCATGGAGATGTGATATAACAGTAAGGATGAACTGTGGGCTGCAGTAAAGACCCAGTGGAGATGCCGGGACCACGAGATGGCAGCTAAGGAGAGCTGCTGGCCCAGATGAAGTTTTCCAGGACTGTGAGTAGCCTAGCTGGAGGGGCGGAATCAGAACTCCAGAGACTTGTTGCTGGTTGGAATTATCAGACTTAGAGATTTGTCACTGGCTAGAATTGTTGGGACCGGGAGCTACAGAGTTTGATGTTTGCCCTGGTTGTTTTCAATCTTGTATTGGTTGAAAATTTCTTTGCTTATGCCCAATGCCATCTTGTGCAGTGCGAGTGTTTATTCTATGCCATTATGGGTTTTGGGGGGATTTTTGGGTATCATGGCTCAATTAAAAGATCTCGGACTAGCCTGATGTGGTGGCGCACACCTTTAATCCCAGCACTCGGGAGGCAAAGGTAGGAGGATCGCCATGAATTTGAGGCCAACCTGAGACTACAGAGTGAATTCCAGGTCTGCCTGAGCTAGAGTGAGACCCTACCTCAAAAACCCCAAAAAATAAAAATAAATAAATAATTAAAATAAAAAGATCTCAGACTATGGGAATGTTGGAATATCATTGGGATTGATAAAAGTTACAGGGACCTTTTAAAGTTGGACTGAATGCACTGCATTTTATTTCATGTATGGTTATTAGTTTACAGGGGCCAGGGGCAGAATATGGTGGTTTGATTTAGGTGTCCCCCCATAAATTCAGGTGTTCTGAATGCTAGGTTCCCAGCTGATGGAGATTTAGGAATAAATGCCTCCTGGAGGCAGTGTATTGTTGGGGGTGGGCTTATGGGTATTATAGCCAGTTTCCCCTTGCCAGTGTTTGGCACACTCTCCTGTTCCTGTTGTCCACCTGATATTGGCCAGGAGGTGATGTCCACCCTCAGCTCTTGCCATCATTTTCCTCTGCCATCATGGAGCTTCCCCTCAAGTCTGGAAGCCAAAATAAACATTTTTCCCCCATAAGCTGCTCTTGGTCACGTGATTTCTGCCAGCAATGTGAACCTGACTGCAACAATGATGTAACTGAAATAGTGGGAATGCCACTCATCTTCATGCAACTGCCAACCAAACTCTGGATTTTCAAATGGTTGGAATGACCTCTCCATATGGGTCAGAGATACTGTCTTTAAAAACTTTCAGCTGCTTGTATCAGTGACTACTGAATCCTAGTACCCAAAATACTATCTGCTTCTAAGCACTTGTCTTTGTATTTTATTTGTGGTCACAAAACAGCAGTGGCTTTAACAACTTCTATACTTTATTTGAATTGTTTAAGAAAAAAATAAAAGCAGGTTCTCTTTGAAAAATACAGCTACAATGAAGTACTAGGACCAATAACAGTCACAAGACAGGAAAAATTAGTGACAACATTAGGAAAGGTTGGTTCTGAGCTCAGAGGCAGGGGACATGCCAAAGTGGATGGTTTCCAGAGAGCAGGCCAGAGATCTCAAGGAAGCTGGAGATGACCAGCAGTGCTTGCTCATCCAGCAGGATGGAGATGCTATTAGGGCCACTTGCCTCAGGATTCTCCAAGACAGGTGAGAAGAGGAAATGGCAGAAGAACTGGGGAAACTATAGGCATGCATCTGTGGTAATTTGAATAGATGACCCCCAATATATTCAGTGTTTTATTAGTTTGTTGTTTGCATCTGCAGCCACCTGGCTAGAGGCAGTGTCATTGGCCTATCTTAAGGTGTGGTGGTGGGTTTAGGATTTCAATCTAAAGATATGCAAAGTGTGCCTAGTTGGAGTTCCTGAGGTGTGCTGTGCTGTGAGGCTTTTGGCTGGTGGCTTCTCCTTGTATTTGGTCCTGTGAAAGCAGGCTAGCTTCTTCTGCCATTATGGAACTTCCCCTGGATCTGTAAGCTATAATAAATACCTTCCTCCATAACTGTGCCTGGTCTGGAAGTTCATCTCAGTGAACCTAAAGCTGTTACAGCATTGGTGAGGAAAAGAAAAAATGTGTCTAACAACTAATTTGGGGCTAAGGAGATGGTTCAGCACTGTGCAAGCATCAGTACTGGAGTCCAGGTCATAAATACTGAGTGAACATGGTGTGAATTTGTAATCCCAGCTCTCCTAGCACTCAGGAAGTGGAGGGAGGAAATCTCTAAAACAAGTTGGCTGGCTAGGCTAGACAAACAGGGGAGATCTGGCTTCCAGTCAGAGACTGCCTTAATAAAGTTGAAAGTAATCAAGAGAGACACCAAGTTATGTACATACACATACATATACACATGTGTACACACACTTATGAACATATGAGGCCACATTCATATGAGCACTCATACACACATGCATACCCACCACACACCAAAAAGACATTTAATTTGTGTGTGACCATTTACCATTTCTGATATTGAAATCAAGCCAGGCACTTGTAAGGACCTAGCTAACTACTTATAGGCTATTTTATCAGTGAAGAGTTGCTATTTTATTATGAGAGTGAAAAGGTACAATGGAATGGATTATACTACCTGTTCTCAGGATATTTCTATGATATCATTATCTGAGGGCAAGTATCAAGATGAAGCCTCAGCCTATGAACTAACTAGAAGGGTCAGCATAGTTTTTAAGAACCCACAGAATCACAGCAAGGCTGATTAGCACCCTACCTATCAACCCATGAAATTTGCAAAAAGACTCATCTTGGTAAGTATGCCTCCTTTCTCCTTAGGGTGCATGAGAATAGCCTTATCTCTTTCAGTCACAACATATCCTTAAGGAAATAAAAGCTTAATCCTCCTCTCATTTCGAATATTCAAAATGATGGAGCCAAATCATTCATCAAATTATGTTTCTCTCCCAATCGGCTACTACTGGGCAAGGGCAGCAGTGCCCTAGGCAGTCAGAATGATGTCCTAGACAGAGCATGGGTCTGACAAGCTGGGGCCCTGGGATCTTTCTCACAGCCCTAAAGCAAGCCACCAGGGCTACATGTTTAGTCTCCCACAGAAAGTTGACCTGGATGTTATCTGAGATACCTATGGATCTGAAATTGAACTTATGGGGATACCTGAAAATGAAGAGACAGAAGAAAGGCTTCTTTCTGGTTCAGCAATTAAGCAAATAAGAAGCTGTGTTTACTCCTAAGTGCTAATGCAAGACTAGGGCAGGGTGGTTCCCCCCAGGAAGCAATTATAGGTAGTGAAAAGAAAAAACAAAGCCTCAGTCCTTTGATTCAACTATGAATCATTTTCAAGGAATAATCTTGCTGAAGAATTCCATTTTCAGTAACAATTTTTATCAAAAAAAGGAAGAATTTGCAACCAAGCACATAGTTCTTAAGACCCTAACATTTTAGCATAGGTTGCTAAACTGGAAGAGAATGGCACTTTGAACTAAAATAGGTATATATAGTTGAACCCTGACAATAAAAACAAAAATGATTTCTTAAATGTTCCACTGAACACAACTTTAAGGAGAATACATTTTCTCCTGCAAAGGATACTAACATTCCATAAAATAATGTAATAGGCAGATTGGGTAATAGTGACAGGATGCAATATTTTTCTTGTAACTGCATATCTTAAAATATTTTATATATTTCACACACACACACACACACACACACACACACACACAGAGAGAGAGAGAGAGAGTAAGTGAGAGAGAGAAGCAGATAGAAGAGAGAGAGAGAGAAATGGGCAACATCAGGGCCTCTAGCCACTGCTAACAAACTTCAGATGCATGCACCACTTTGTCCATTTGGCTTACATTGATACTGGGGAATCAAACCTGGGACATTAGGCTCTGGAGGCAAGTGCCTTCACCACTGAGCAATCTTTCCAGCCCCTGTAATTCCATCTCTTATGTAGTCACTGCAGTCATGATAAACTTAAGTCCTGGTGAAATGAGGTTCCGAAAACTTACAGAGAAGAGGGACATAGTCTAACACAAAGTGTCCTTTTTTCTATCACAACCATGAAACATCCTTTGATGTCTAGTTCCTTGAAGACTAAAACTGTGTTCTGATGGGTTTTAAATGTTGTCGCTTACAATGAAAGCTTCTCCTAAGATGTATTATCTTCTTTGCTCACTTTTGTGAGCATAATCATGCCATGCTAGAATTTAGGTGGCTCTATCGAGAAACGTGTAGTTGTTTGTCATGCAAGAAGTTCCAGATTGTAGAGCTGTTCAAAGTGGCTTTTCTGTTCTGGAGAGATGTTTTAGTGGTTAAGGCGCTTACTTGCAAAGCCAAAGGACCCAGGCTCGAATTCCCAGCACCCACATAAGACAGATGTACAAGGTGGCACATGTGTCTAGAGTTCATTTGCAGTGGCTGAAGGCCCTAGCATGCTCATTCGCTCTCTCTCTTTCTAATAAAATAAAATAATATTTTTTTAAAAAACAAATAAAAGTGGCTTTTCTGTTTTCTCAACTCCATCCCAGGTCCATTGCTCGTCTCCTCTGGTAGCTAACCCGTGGTCAGAGGTCAATGTTCCAATTCCAAAAAAGCCTAGTTGTTGTCATCTCTCTAGTTTATGTAGTAAACAGTATCAGAGTCCTCTCCTCCTCAATACTACCTTTCTTCTTGCTCTCCTTGCATCCCTGCTGTTCTTCCTGATGTTTCACTTGCTCCACTTGTTTGCATGGCCCAGGCTAGTCAGCAAGAATACGCCTTTCTTATGGTTGGTAACCCAATCACTGATGGCATTTTAATTCAATACTGACATTTCTCTTCCTTGTGTTTATAATTCCTCACTGACATCTTACAATAGTATTTAATTTAATAAAAGTCCAAATTGTCTTTATATATGAAATAAATAAATCAGCCAAGTTTACTCCAAAAACATTCCCAAAGTGAAAAAAAAATGCAAATAGAAAAGTAAGTTTTTTTTTTTTCTATTTTTATCTTTTTGGCTTAAAACCCCAAAGCCTTTACTTACAGTATGGTCACACTCATTTGAATGGAAAAAAATTTATGTCAGCAATAGACTCAAAAAAAGAGAATTGCCAGGTTGGAGAGATGGCTTTGCAGTTAAGGCACGTGCCTGAAAAGACTAAGGATGCAGGTTCAATTCCCTAGTATGCATGAAAGCCAGATGCACAAGGTGGCACATGCATCAGGAGTTCATTTGCAGTGTGGTTAGAGGCCCTGGCATGCCCATTCTCTCTCTCTCTGTCTCTCTCTCTCTCTCTCCCTCTCTCTTTCTGTGCTTCTTTCTCCCTCCCTCTCTCTCAAATAAATAAATTAATTAAATAATTTATTTAAAAAGATAATTCTCATTTTAAAGGTCTAAAACACTAAAATTTCGACAACAAAAAGAAACCCAGTAGCCTTAAAACTTAAATTTGATTTTTTGGCAGAAATTCCCCCACAAGATTCACCTTCTACTTCAACAGAATGCAGTAAATAAACCCTGTACCATATGAATGACATGATAGTATACATAGTGTAGTCAGCATACCTTATTTCTCCTTTCTTGCCCCTCACAAGCATGCACACTTTGGCAAGTTGCTTTACCTCTGTGAATCTCTGTATTTTTACGTACAAAGGAAAATGTTGCCAATTTTGTGGAGCATGAATGTAAGAGGCTTGGCCCAGTTCAGGGAAGGTACATGAGAAATTATAACTAACTTCATTATCACTGTCAACATGCTCTGGTAAACGGAGGAAAGAACAGAACTGGGATCATGTGTGCTTCCAAAAGCACCTCTCAGACTGGGATGTGCTTAGAAATGACAGGTTACACTGTAAGTTGCGATTCAATAAATGTGGGCAGGACCTGAGCGTCTACCTTTTGCCTTGAGATCTTGAGGACTCAAGCTCCTGGTGTGTGGGGTTTATGCTGAAAGCTCACCGCGGATCACCATGCTGCCATTGACTCATAAAAGGTGAGATCACTTTTTTTATTTGTTTGTTTGATTTTTTGTTTTTTTCAAGGTAGGGTCTCTCTAAAGCCCAGGCTGACATGGAATTCACTCTGTAGTCTGAGGGTGGCCTCAAACTCACAGCGATCCTCCTACCTCTGCCTCAGGAGTGCTGGATTTAAAGGCGTGCTCCACCACGCCCAGCTTAAGGTGAGATATCTTAAAGGAAGACTCCACACAGGAAAAGGAAAGCAGGGAGAGTCACCTTCCAAAGGCCAAATAACCTCTTGGGCTTGCAGAAAAGGAAGGGTTTGCCCAAAGTTCTTTCCTGTTAAGACATTTCATGTTTCCCTAGAGCCATCTTTTCTCCACTTCAAACTCTCTGTTCATCTGCAAAGGAGAAATTGTATACAATCCCCACAGATATTCAACAGCAGTGAACAGAGAAGTTTCTCCCTAATTTGGAAGAACTACCAAAGAGAGAGAGAGAGAGAAAAGAGAGAGAGAGAGAAAGATTGATGGATGGGGATTCTTTCTAAAGATCTTTGGCAGTAAGAATTGTTGAGACTGGTTCTCCTAAGAGGCTTCTTTAGTGAGAGACAAGGAGTGTCACCAGATATAACTCACTCTGTGTCAGATGAAGGGAGATGGAAGAGCTCATGACTTGTCTAAGTTCCCTAGCATAATCCGAGCAAAGAAAAAGACTTCGTTCCTCCTGAGCCCCATACAAGCCATCTCTTCTTCTGACATGGTGTCTTTATTACGTGTAACAATCAAATCATCATTAGTTATCAAAGAAGTTATTCAATCTTGAGCCAAAAATCAAAACAAGATATACGTAAGTGGAAGGCCGGTGTTCCCTGATGTAAGCAGATGATATTTACTCAGTTTCCAATGGTCCCAGTGATTTAGCCTAAGATGCAAACAAGCCAGGAAATGTACCCAGCTCCATCTGCCAGGATTTATAGTCAAATACTTAAAGCTTCCCTTAAGCCCATGACATTTCATCATCTTCCCAACAGCCCTGTATTTATTCCAATTGAAATAAAGAAAAAACTCACTGTTCTGGGAGACCACCTCCTGTAGGACTGACTGGCTCATGAGCTGTTCTTTAGTCTGATCTTGAAAACTAAGACAAGCATCTTCAAGACTGTTGAGGTTTCGTCAAATTCCTACTGTGCAAAGACCATGGTGCTCTGGTTTAAAAACTGAAAACCAGTGGCACAGCTAAACCTTCCATGTGATTTTATGGTAGTAAAACTTCAGGACACCTTTCAAGCTCTTTCTGATCTAACTAGCGGTACATTTCTCTAAGTCTACCACAACTTCCGGAACAAGTTGGCGGTCAATCTCCAGTTAGTCTAAAAAAGTCACGGCTCATGACCCCTCTGATCAGAGACCTCGAAGGCACGATTGTGCAAACCCTCCGTCGTCACCCTGGTGTGAAAGAAGACGGTTGTTCTGAAGGGTACACAATGTGAAACATGACTGGCAAGTTTTCTCCATAAACAGAACAAATCTCTTCCCTCACAGAGCTGCCTTTATTTGAGCAAGACATTTGCAAGGCTTAGAGTCTCCTTGAATCTATTAGAAAGCCTTCCCTGAGTGAGGAAACAGACATTGTAAATGAACCATGACTCAGAAACCCCCTTGTACCAGAAAATATCCTACAGATTCCACAGGCATTTTATGTTCTGTTTTCCTGACATACTAGTTCTATCTGATTCATTTACTTTTTGTTTAATGCTTTAACCAGTTTCTGTAGATTATTACAGTCAAACAAGTGATTTCTTTCAGGGTTACTTGTGGTTTTTTTTTTTTTTTTTTTTCCTCCTTCTGACTTTAGAAAAGTTTCAGATTCAGTTGAAGGCCAGGCTCTGTTCTATAGTGCAGGAACATGAGTGTGGTACAGTCAGCTTGACGACAATAAGAAAAGCCAGACCCAGATGTCTCAAGCTAAACAGAGGAAAAGAAAGAAAATTAAAATTTAGTGTTCATTTGCAGACACTCCCCACTTGCATGCACTCCAGATAACCAGTTGGAATCAATGAAAGTTTATAAGCTTACGGAATAAAAATCTAATTCTCCTGTCTCTGAGGAACTGGCAGCACTTTCAATTTTTTATGTGTTATACAGATGACTTCAATGATCAGAATTACTTGACAATTAAGAGAGAAGACATGCACATGTCTATGTTTTTTCCAGTAGAAAACAGAACTGTGATTAAGAAACTTAAATTGTCCACACCCAGATTCTGCATTTAATGTATACTTAGTCCCTAAAATTCTGTCCAGATATGACCCAAAGTTGTTATATGAATAAAAAAATTAACAAGATTGTGATCTTTAATTCAGAAATGCCATTTCTAGAAATGAGACTATACAAATGCATTTAATAAAAACCTCAGGTAACATTTGCTGAACATTTGATATGAATCAGGCACTGTATCAAGACCTTGTATCCAGGGTCTTAGAATAGGGCTTCTAATCTATGGACATACCCATCCTGAACATGTTTGATCTCATCTGATCTTGGAAACTAAGCAAGATTTAGTATAATCCAAAGATATACTAATTTGATATTTACGTTGTGAGGGAGGACAGTAGAAAAATATTGTCTCTGCTTTCTTTAATCAAACCATTATGGTTTCATAAGAGCAGTAAACATTATATTTTTAGTAAAAACAATGCAATTTGTAACATACAATACTCTTAAACTGGAGCTGACACAATGAGGTGCTTCAGGCTGTGGTCACTGGTGTGACACAGGGTGACTATACGCACAGTGGAATGTGCACATGTTGGTGCTATGTTCAGAACCAAGGCTGCAGTGAGGTTACATGATGCCACATAAGTCAGCACTGCCACAGACACCTCAGATTCATTATGTGTTTGATTTTGAATGAATTTTTTGGTCACTGTGAACTCAAAACTTTCACTGTTGCCATTTTTTATTTTTTATGATTCCTCACATTTAGTTATATGATCCAGTATGGGTTTGGGGCTCATTGTACGTGATGCTATGTCTTAAAAGTAACTGTTTGAGGTAGGTCCTAGCTTATCTATTCATGCCATAGCTAAGGAAATTGGGATTAAGAAACAGTACAGGGCTGGAGAGATGGCTTAGCGGTTAAGGCGCCTGCCTCCTAAGCCTAAGAACACTGGTTTCAATCTCCAGGTCCCACGTTTAGCCAGATGCAGTGATGCAAGGGTGCAATGCCACACTTGACCACAAGGGGGCACATGCAGCTGGATTTCTTTCACAGCAGCTGAGAGGCTGCTGGCGTGCCCATCTCTATCTGTCTTCCTCTCCCTTTCTCTCTCTCTCTGTGTGTCTCTCTCAAAAAAAAAAAAGAAAGAAAGAAAGAGTACATCACTTGTTCAAACACTAAATAATAGATGTTTAGCCACTTTGCTGTACTGCATCTAAATGTTAGAGCATTGTTGGTTATAAGGAAACGTCTGAGCAAACGTCCAACAGCAGAAGCAAATAAACCCAATGGAAGAATTCAGTGCAGCCACTTGTTGAAGGACAGGATTCTACACTGTGAGAATGTCTACAGCATGATGAGTGAAAACAGAACATGAGTTTTCAAAACAGATAGTACAGAGTAAAGCCCACATGATGACACAAGACCTATGCAGAGGGAGAGGATGAAAAGAGAAACATCCAAGTTTGAAGGTGGCTATCACTAAGGATAAGCCAATGAATGATGTTTCCCTTTTCTACATTTTGTATTTTATGAAGATTATACAATCAACATTGCAGACATGCTTCCAATAAAATTGTTGAAAAATAGCTAATAAAATGATAGTCAATACCTAGTAGCTAATTAAATGATAGTTCAATACCTAGTAAAATTTCCCCAGAATAGTTCTGCTCTGCTTGTATGAGTGCGCGCACGCGCGCACACACACACACACACACACACAATTTCATTGTCTGCTCCATTCAGCATTATGTAGATTTTTCTAAATGCCTATGAGAAAACTTCTTTTAAAGAGTTTAATAATCTTATAAAGACACCATTATCATTTCTTCATGATTCTTTCCAGTAAGAACATGCTCCATGGGGAGTACCTGGGCCATAACTAGGGATAAAAGTCGCTTAATGACCTTAGATACAGCTCCAACCAAAACTTATAGTACAACTTCAAGATGGCAGACACCCATCTTGAGCAAAACAGAAAAGCTTAAGCATATATAAATAAGTATTTTTGTGACATTGGAGGAAAAGTGAACACTGGGAAAAAGGGGCATATAGAGAAAGAACTTCTGACACTCAGACATGTCAGAGGGAGGCTGGTAAATAGCACTGCTGTGTTCATAACTGATGCCTGAAGCTTCCAAACATGGTGGAAATTAATGTTCGCCCTCCATCTTTCTTAGTTCAGTCAAGCTGAAAAGTGCTTTTCACCTTTTGAAAGCCATCTGATTTGAAGTCAATGAATAGTTTTCTGCACTAATAGCATGAAACATATGAGAAACAGTTTAGAGCAGTCACAAGTTTAGTAATTACTGAAGTTAAAGGGCTGGAAGAGTAATTACAGTTAATATGAGACTAATTGAGCTGTACTTGGAACAGAGAAGATAGTGCCATAGTCTCTCAAAATGTGAAGGTCTAAAATATTGATTCACTGATTGTTCAAGTGGTAATGGCAGACTAGACACAATTTAGCAATGCCTACCATGTGCCACATCCTGCATATATGTCAATTAAATCTTTGGGATCACCCTACTGGTCAGATATTAATCAACCCACAATTTACAGATGAAGCATATATCTAAACTCAGAGCCATATTCTTTCTATTACACTACATTTCTTCAATACATGTGCTGCAGAGAATATGTCAAAGTGTGTGGAGGGGATATAGTAGAAGTGGAAAAAGGAGGAGATTATGATTATGGTATATTATGTATATGTATGGATGTTAATAAAAACTTTAAAATGAACAAAAATGTGGATATTATACAACTAACAGTGTCATGCCATCAGTGTTGCAGATATATTTCCAATAATTGTTTTTAATTTCCTCTGCCATTTCAACTCATTTTCATAGTAAACTACGTTTGCTTGAAAGGTAACTAAAGTGGTAACTAAAGCAGAAAGTTATAAGCTGACCTGTGTCTCACATCAATAATATCCTTAACCCCTGTACCTTAGAATGTGACTGTCACGTGAGTCACGTTACTAAAGCAGGGCTTAATCCAATAGCATGGTACCCTTCATGAAATGAGCAGCTTCCAGTCCAGGCATGGTATCACATACCTGTAATCCCAGCACTTGGGAAACCCTGTCGAACACAGAAGAGGGGGGATAAGGAAATGACTTGACCAGTAAAAAGTTTGCTCTATAAGAATGAGGACCTGAGTTCAGGTTCACAGCTTCCACAAACAAGCCATGCATGGCAGTACATGCTTGCAATTCCAGTTCTGGGGAAATGGAGATGGGAAAATCTCTAGCAAATTAGTGAGCTCTAATTGCAATAAGAGACCCTGTCTCAAAAATAAAGTGGATAAAGACTGAGGGAGACTCCTGACATTGACCTCTGTGCTCTACACACATGTGTACATACATATGAATATATAGACACGCATGCATGCACACCCCACTTACTCATACACATGCAAAAAGCACACAGTTAAAAAGAAGGAATAGAAGGAAGGAGGGGGGAGAAGGAAAGAAGAAGAAGGAAGGAGGAGGAGGGAGGAGATGATTAGAATTCAGCTGATATGTACACAAAGGAAAGGCCATGTAAGGACGTCATAAGAGTCAGCTATTTGCAAGCCAGGGAGAGAGGCCCCAGAGGAAAGCAAGCCTCCTATGATCTCTATACTTATGACAAACAAATTTGTGTTCCAGCCATTTGGTCTATGAACCTTTGCTAATAAACTAATATGCAACTCTAGAAAATGTATAGGAGAAAAATATGTTGATAAAGTGATAGCAGATATATTGTACTTTTTATACCTGAAAAGTATTTTTATAGGGTGTCTTTACAAGTGAACCACTTACAGCTTGTAAGTACATTTTTTAGACCAACAAACTAAAAGAGGAAGAGATATTTCTTTTTATTATTATTTTTTTGAGAGAGAAAGAGGCAGAGAGAGAAAGAATGGAAAGAGTGAGAGAGAACGGGTGCACCAGGGCCTTTCAGACACTGGGAACAAACTCCAGATGTGTGCCCCCTTGTGTGCACGTGCAGCATTGCACACTTGCATCATTGTGTGCCTGGCTATGTGGGACCTGGAGTGTTTAACATGCATTCTTAGGCTTTGCAGGCAAGTGCCTTAACCACTAAGCCATCTCTCCAGCCTGGAAGAGAGAATTTTTTGGTGTGTGTGATGAAAGGCACTGGAATGAAAGACAGAAACACTGAGCTGGCATTCCCACTATGCCACCACCTGGAAGCGCCTACTCCAGAACTGGAAGAAATGAAGGTAACCTGAGAGGAACCCTGCCTTTAAGAGCCTCACAGTATAGAGAAAGAGCCAGATATATAGCAACTATAAAACAAAGCCAAAATGATAACCCTTTGGTATAAGCCATGAGTCAAAGGAACAGTAGGAAAGGTAGAAGTAATTTCAGAGATATCCAAAAGAACTATTTTACAATCAGTAAAATGAGACTGAAGTGAACTCTGAAGTTCCTGGAAAGTACAAAATTGTGTGGCTTTGAAACTTCTCTGCTGCAAAAGGACAAAGCAAACAAAGCAACACTCAGAATGAGAGTTCCAAACATTGAATCAGGGCTGAAGATACGGCTTAGCAGTAAAGACACTTGCCTGCAAAGCTTACCAACCAGAGTTCGATTCCTCATATGTCCTTATATGACACTATACCATGTACAATTAACATGGACTATGAAATTTTTAATTGTTAAGAAGGGGGTCTTGGGGGATTAGCTCAGTGGACAAAGTGCTTGTTGTGCAAGCCTGAGGACCTGAGTCCAGATCCCCAGAACCACCTAAAGCCCAATATGTTACACAAGTGTCTATAATCTTATAGTGAGATGGGAGCTGAGATAAGAGAATCCCCTGCAAGTTCACAGGCCAACTAGTCTGGTCAATGCAGTGGTAAACAATGTGAGACCCTGTCTCTCACAAGGTGAAGGGTGAGAACTGATACCCAAGGTTGGACTCTGATCTACACACACACAGTGTGGCATGTGTGTGCCTATCCTCATACACATGAACACATGCATATCCACACCAAGAGACAAAGCAAGGTGAATGGCCCAAACACACACTGGGCAGTGTGTTGTAAAGTATCCCACTCTCTCTCTTACAGCATTAAGTTCAAAGATAAAGCTTGACTTGTTGGCGATTTCAGAAAGACGCAGTTGTAAACAGCAAAAGTAAACTTTGAAAACTAAAAAGAAATGAATTTAGAGAAGTCAGAAGCTGAAAGTCAACCATGCCTTCCCCAACACAATCCTACCTTGAACAGTAAGTCCATCCCATTCATAGAACTAGCTAAAAGTAATTTGTTTTTTAATAAATCCTCATTTCCAATATTCTGGATGCCTCTGGCAGGGAATGTTATATAGCTTTAAAATGTGACCCTTCATCAGGACCATTTTAAGACCTGTGCCTGTCCTAGCTACTAAATTTTGGAAGCTGTACCCTATATTATATCAAAAATTAAAATACACCCACATTTCATATTTAATAGGCTGCAAACACAGCTGAACTACAGTTGGCTGGCAGATACAGCACTATTTGGATAAACATTTATTATTTTTGACTTTACCATTTTCATTAATATTGGGAGACCAGTAATTCTTTTCAAATCTCATATATTTACTGTAAGCCCTTGAAAAATCAGTATCTGTCAGAAAGGACCAGTAGCAGGAGCAGAAAATGGTCTTATCTTTCATAATTGACTAATTAGTTACTTTGTACAATTGCATTGGATTTTGAATAAAGGGGGGGAAAGTCTTCCCTCCCTGCTTGCTAGTAATCTGTGTGCACAAGTCTCTTTTCCCACCTGCTCTGTTTGCCTAAGACTGGTCATTTGTTACCTGCTAGTTCCAATTGATTTCCTTGCCTGGCTTCCTTGAGCCACGAGTGCAAAGAACAGACTGTACGATTTATACCAGCCATCCAGTACCAATCATTAGATAACAAGACCCTTTACTGAAAGCATTTAGAGTAAAACAATACTTTAAGTTTACCTTTGCTTTCATTTCCTTCTTTATTACGCTAGGTTCAAAGCGAGGCCAAAAAATGGTATCCCAAGGCCTATTTAGACATCCCAGCAAAGAATGCCCAGTCATTCTAGATAAATCCCTCGGCTCCAGTAGAATTTTATACATTTTCAAATACCAGTTTCCAGTAACATTTTTGGGCTTGGTTTTTTCCCTTGTCTGTTTCAGTCAGTGTCATTACATATAAGAGGAAAATGAGTCACGTTAAATTGTGCTCTAGCAAATGTCTTATAAAGACATATCTAAGCTATCCTGTTTGCTAATAAAAGGATAATATTTGTCATCCGAAAGAAACAAGGTTGGACTATGCCAAAGGGCTTACAGCAGAATGAGGCAAACCCAAAGGCATTAGCCAGGGGGGAATCTGAACTTGTGGCTTTTCTCCAAGTGGGAGGGGTAGGAAGGGAGTAACTGGGACTTGTCAGGTTTGGAAACTGGGATGGTGGCAGAGAGGCTGGGAACTTCCTGTGGTTACTAAGAGGCTGCAACATCTTGCATGGATGTCCTGACAAGGACATTCTAAACTGATTACTGTCCATTGTTGTCTATAGGACATGACAATGGCTTCCAGAATTATAGTGTTCTAAGATCCACACGGAAGATCCTAAGGTCTCTTAAACTCCTGCCAATCAAATGGTACCACATTTAAACACACACACACACACACACACACACACACACAGAAAATATTTCCAAAGCTGTGTCCAAGTTGATTCTTCTAATTTGTAATTCCCAGCTTTCCTGATTTTCTCATCTGATGAGACTCAAACTCTCACAAAATAATTTCAGTATTTACCATGGCAAATACTATTATTAAGTAGACATAAATCCCAAAGCTAAATACATATGATTTGGATATTTTTCATATTATCCTATGTCCATGTTCTCTGTTCTGAGTATGGAGTAGTGTCTATACATGAATGGATCCTAGGGCCATGCAGATCCCATCACATTACCATCTATAAGGTCTAAGGCAATGGAGGATAGGAGAGAGGGAGGGTAGACAGGCAGGTTTCACAGAAAGAAGGCAGTTCTGCCATGCAGAAACTTCGAGAATCTAGATAATCTGGTTCTTTGAGGAAGTCAACAATTTTAATTTTGGGTGAAATTTTCAATTGTATTTTTAGACATTGTCTTAATGTAACCTATTTTACGTTTGCAGAATTAATGTAGACAAGAGTAGGGGATATATTTTAGAATGTGGTATAGATTTTCTTTGCTTCTGCCACTTTGGCTGAAGAAAAGTAATTATTATACCATTGTTATTTCTTTGTTTATTTTATTTAGCCTTAGCTGATCTCAAAGACTTTCTTAAGAATAGTCCACAACAAGAAGTGTAGAAAGGAGGAAAAGACTTATGAAACACAGCACATGTCAAAGTCACACACATACATACACGTCCTTCTTTTAAAATTATAGAAAACCTTTAAAGTATGAAAGTTCGCCATATGGATAAATTGTGTTAGGTGATGCATTCATTTTGCCCATTTTCCCCACTATTGAGTTTTAAAATGTGTGCACAGTAAGGTGACCCTTCTATCAAAGACTACAAACAGTGATTAGAGATATGCAACACCTTTTTAAAGAAACACATACATTCTCACAAGCACAGTTAAAGAGGAAGGGGTAAAGGATACACCAGGTTGTTCTGTTTTGTGCCAAGATTCTGTTCCAGCTGCAACTAAATAGTGATTCTTGGGGCTTACTTACATAAAGAGCCGTGTAAATTCTAACTGTTTGCTATGTGATTAGAACTTCTCTAGACAAAAAAAAAAAAAAAGCTCCTATTTGATTTCCTTGCTGCCTGCACTTGCCCAAACACTTTACCCACCAAGTATGTACTGAAGCTGTGTAAACTTGGGATTTCTCTTTTGGAATCTAGGGTAAGATATAAAAGTTTATTGAATCAATGAAGCCCAATTGCAGAAAATTCCTTTTAAGAGAATTAAAAAGAAAGAAACTTAGCTGTCTATATATTGCAATCAATGTTATCATTTCCCCAGTAGCACTGACAGAAATAGTTTCTGACCGTTGTATAAGAATTGTCTTGGATATTTATAAAAAATACAAATGTATAAGCCTTGTCCCCATAGGTCTACAGTGACTATGGGGTGAGACATAGCAAGGACTCAAGGACCACATTTGAAGAAACACAAATCTATACACATAAGAAGCTATTATCTAATTCTTTTGGAGAAAAATGGATTCATTCTTAATAACGAAGATAGTAGGAAGGACCTCTTCAATTAAAACTGTTCTCTATTATCAAAACTTAACAGATAAATAAGTTTGTTCCTTATATTTTAAAAATTCAGTTTACTTAGTTGTCATATATCCTTTAATGCTTTTGAAATTTATTTAATTTTAAGGTTATGCAAATCAATTCTGAGACAATTTTAAAAACATACAGTCAACGGGGGTGGGGAATACATACACAGAAGCAAGCAGATATGAAGGCATAATTCAGGTAGGTATTTTTTTTTTAATTTGTCCTTGGTATTGATGAGAAACAAATTAGCCACTATCCTTTGGGTGCCAACCAGAAACAATAGTGACAAGTGGAGTTTTTCCCCCCTTAATAATATGTTCCTTTGTAGATAAGCACTGTGGCAAGGTAAAATTACGTCTTTTAAAAATTTCCTGTTCTCTTGTTCTATGATGTAAATGATAAGGGAAAGAATGGCAGCTGCTTCAGAAATAACCATATTTTGGTTATTAGAATAAAGAATCATGGGATATCAGAATGAAACAGAAAGACTATCGCCTCAGTTTTCTGTAGCAAGTTTCCATACCAAGCAAGGCCTTGTAACACTGAACACTTATTGTCTTACAAAATGAACGAGCGTCTCAGGTAGATTTACTGTGGGAAAATCTTTAATGATGTGAGGCAAATTGTTAAGAGAGAAGACATTTTCATTTTTAAAGAATTCAATAAATACAACCATAGTCTGAGCAAATGTGCTTCTCTTGTTTTTGCTCTCAAAACTATTCAACCCACTTATTAATCTCCAGTCTGTTTCATCAATCTTTTATGATGTGTTACAAGGAGTTTTTCAAATTTAAACTTCATTACATCATTTTATAGTTAGAAACCCTGACCACTATAACTTCTGGACTTAACTAGACTATGAAGAGAAGAATGTGTTCATTAGTTGAGTACAGTGCTAGAAGCCTGTAGTTTAAGCAAGGTTAAAACAGATGAGATACCAAAGCTCACAATTTCAAATACGCCCCCAAACCTAAAAATATCAATTTAGAAAAATCACAATGCATTTACAGAATTAAATTAATCTGTCATCTTTTCCTCCCCGTGAATGTAGAAATGTGTAGCAATGGCTATCTTTTTTCCATATACAGGAAGGATAGGTGAGTGATTCTTAGCAGTAAGGAGTTATTTGTGTCTGGATCTCTTTTTGCTACCGCTTCCTTAACTAGCTCCTGGGTAGAATTCATTAATTTTTATTAACAGGGAAAACATTTGTTCCCGTGACAATATTTGCATTGCCTGAATGATTTTCACCTCTGCCACAAGGTGTACTATCGGCTCATATATCACCCGATTACTTGGAGAGCAGAAAGACCCTCAGTCATTAGTGAGTGAATTAAAGATGATCTTAAGAGCTATTAATCACAGTGACAAAAGCCTTAATGTTTCTGTGACCCTAGTGGAGCCTGGGGACTCAAAGGGAAGCAGAGGGAGAGAAAATGGAAACATATGTTTTCTCCAAAATAACCTACCTTAGGAGAACTGTCAAAGAGAGACTCACATCAAACTAAGAAATTCTGCCAGCAACTGGCCTCCGCATTACGTGTCTATCCATCTTCTGGTGAGCCTGTGTTTCCTTTTAAAACACACATTTTCTTGCTATGGACAATTAGGGAGCCCAAACCATTGTCTTTTGTCTCTTTAATTTCTTAATACACAAGTTTATTCAGGAGTTTTGTTTCTGTTAAACTGCATATCTTAAAATTGAAACAAGGAAGAAGGAAAATGCTCAACATACATTGCATTCAGCCAACCAGCCACATAAATCAGAGTAGAAACAAGCAGACAATAGCAGTAAAGCACCATTATAAACATTAACTCACGCAGATGCAGTATTCCAATAATGGAGCAAAACAGTAACATTATTAAGCACTACAGTAGGTGACAATGCTTAATCATTCCTCAATATATCTGGCTGTATTTGTGTGGATGTTTACAAGATTATAATGGCATCAACTCACTGTTAATAACATAGGCACTTGCTGGAATTTCAATTATCTTTTGCAATATGTTGACATAAGAAACAGATGACAACTAGCTATTTCTGAATATAGTAAAACAATCCATATCCCTTATCAGTATTTGTGTCTTTGTTTACATAGCTGAGGAACAAATATTGCATTGTGTTCATATTTTGCAGCTGGTTCTGCCTCTATGATTAAAAAAATAATAACAAATTCTGAATAAATGTATTTTATACATGCTAGCTTCTTTGATATGACTTGAAGTAACAAAAATATTGCAGAAATTATGGTTTTCCCTTTTAATATTGGTACAATATCACCATACACAAAAATTCCCTGTTAATTACTTTCAGTGCTGGTATAGTGACTAACACATAATTAAGATACATGTGTCAGACTTACTGAGTTGGATAAATAAACAACATTGAAAAATATATTACTGTGAATTAGAAATATAGAAATTTTAACATTTCCTTAGTCTCAATGAACTTTCATATTTTGATGAAAGAACCTAAATCAATTTAGTTGACACACTTTTTAAAAGTACATAAGAGTTTTTTATTCACGTATATTTATAAGAATAATTACCTTTATGGAACCACAGAAAAGATAAAGAAGAAATGGTCCAGTTATTTTTCTCTAATGAAAAAGATCTAGGCTCATGATGTTTGTTTGCAAAGCCTAACAGCCTGGGTTTGGTTCTCAGTACCCACGAATTGCCAATGAAGAAGTGGCGCAGGTATCTGGAGTTCATTTGCAGTGGCAGAAGCCCTGGTGCACCCTGTGTGTGTTTCCCTGTCTTCCCCTCTTTCTCTCTGTCTCTCTCAAATGAATAAATGTAATATTTAAAAAATCTAGCTGGACATGGTGGCATACGCCTTTAATCCCAGCACTTGGGAGGCAGAGGTAGGAGGATCACCGTGAGTTCAAGGCCACCCTGAGACAACACAGTGAATTCCAGGTCAGCCTGAACTAGAATGAGATACTACCACGAAAAAAAAAAAAAAAAAAAAAAAAAATCTAGCAATAATTTAGAAATGTAGTGGGGATATAATTCAGCAGTGGAAGCACTTAGCTAGCATGTTGAGGACAAGGCACTGGATTCAAACTCTAGGAAAAAAAATCCAATGTGTAAATAAAATCTTCTCAGGAACATGTTGCAGTTTTTTTTTCATTTTTTTATCCTTTTATATTTTATTTTATTTTATATTTTATTTTTATCCTTTATACAACTTTGTAAACAGAATTCATTATTTTCCCCATCTATCAGGTTGAGGAAACTTAAACTATGGTATGAAAATGACTTTCCCATTATTCCAAGTCCAGTTAACCCATTGATAATCCTGGGTCTTCTGGCTTCAAATTCATTTGCCTTGCTGTGAAACTGAGCTATGTGCCACATACTGTCAAATGCAAGAAAACAGGCTGATTATCCAGAGTCAACCTATGAAATTGAGACTCTGATAGTATCTATTTTCTATACATAAAGCCGTACTACTGGAGATCATGGTCTTTGTAATTATTAGTCACAGGATGAGGGAAATTTTAGGAAGTCACGTCATATCTTCTGCTAGAGAAATATTAGTCAACAAAATGTTCTGGGACACACTCTCCTTCCTCTGCAACCACACAGACTCAAATTACAGTTCCCTCCATTTAACAAAATCAAGCTTTCTGGAATGTGATTTTGGGGACAAAAACCTTCTTTATATACTTCCTTCTTCTCCTCTGTACTTCCCACCAAATAATGGTAAAGATACTCTTGAGTTAAAGGAAAAATGAAATGTATAGATTTACAAAACAAATCTCTTTTCATTTGACGTTCTTCCCTTTCCAGAGGCACTAATAAGGATCTGTTATAACCTCAGAACAGTTCCACACTCATGAGATGGGAACTTTTTCCCAAATCCAGTGAAAAGCAAAGTTTGAATTATTAGACCAGACTTCCCAAGACTTCAGTGGAGCCTGTGATGAACATAGATGGAGTGACAAGAAATGTGGTAATATGTCATCTCCCTGAAATGGCTCATTCACTGGCTCCATGAAGGGACACAGCACAACTAATTTCTGGCATTTAGTGAGCATATTCTATGAGGCAGACACTAGTTTTAGCTTTTTAACTGATATGAACTCATTTAATTCTCATAGTAGTGCATGAGGTAAATATACTATTATCCTATTTTACATATAGAGACAGGTAGAGATGGTAAATGAATTAATATGTGAAGGAAAAGTAATGACTTCTTAAACTCAGGTAATTTAGCTCCAGAGACCACAAGTTCCAAAACTATAATTGCATATCTATAGACATAGATACATGATAGATAGATAGAGGATAGGTATACAAATAGATAGATAGATGATAGATAGATAGATAGATAGATAGATAGATAGATAGATAGATAGATAGATAGATAGAGATTCCTTCTCATTATACACCCAGTAACAGCTAACCAAGAACAGGGCGACAACAATGGCTTTTGTTGCTATTTAGTTTTTGAAGATGTACTTATCTGATCTTAAGTCATGATATTCAAATTCTCAAGTCAAAAATTAACATTCAGGACTGGAGCCATGGCTCAGTCAGGTAAAGCAACTTCTGCACAAGCACGAGGACCTGAGTGCAGAGCTCCAGCATTCATATAAATGGTGGACACAGTTGTGTGAGCCTATCACCCCAGCACTGGAAGGGTGGAGATAGGGGATCTTCAAAGCAAGTCTAGATAGATTAACCAGCTAGACTACCCCAATCAGCAAGTTCTGGTTTCAACCGAGAGACTCTGTCTCAATAAATAAGATGGAGAGCAACAGAGACCCCCAATATCAACCTCTGGCTTCCACATGCATGAATATACACATGTGCATGTGAATCTACACACCTATATAAATACACATACACATGTGCATGAACCCCCCACCCCCCACACACATGCAAGAAAAAAAGGATAGGTTTGTAGCTATTTGGTTTTATTTATTTATTTGAGAAAGCAAGAGAGAGAAATAGAGGCAGAGAGAGAGAGTGAGAAAGAGAGAGAGAATGGGCATGCCAGGGCCTTCAGTCATTGCAAACAAACTCCAAACGCACGCGCCACCTTGTGCGTCTGACTTATGTGGGTCCTGGGGAACCAAATCTGGGGGCTTTAGCTTTTCAGGCAAGCACCTTAACTGCTAAGCCATCTCTCCAGACCTCACTATTTGTTTTCTTAAAAGTTGCATTTATCCAATCTTCAATCACAAATCTCCAAGTTTCTTTGAGAATTCACAGGTAAATAGTTTATTTCAAAGGTAGTCCCAGGAAGTGAGAGGGGTCAGAAGTCAACATAAGGGTGTGCCATTAATCGAATTACCAGCAGAGAGCTCTGGGAAGCTGTGACAGTATAGCTGAGGGAGTCAGCTAGGGGTTTTATCCACCAATTCCCATCAGTCATTTGCTGAGAGCTGATCCCAGGAGTCATAATACCTCACACATTTGACCTGCCACATGCTCAGGCCAGGCAGGCTTAGGCAAAACATTTGGAAGCCACCAAGGGACACACAGAAATAGCAAATGGACATGAATGGTGGGTTCATAGCTCACCATAAAGCTGGCCACAAGTAGCACATGAAGAAATGTCTCAGTTATTATCTGAGTTTCTTATACCAATATGCAAACTTTAATTAAAAAACCACATGAGCTTGACAAAATAATATTTTATTAATCCTCTGTCCATATTATTTACCAATTCAGTTTTAACCCAAAATTTATTATGATCGTGACTCTAGGTTGAGTGCTGGGGCAGAGATTAAAACATAAATTAAAAATATCTCAAACAAGTCATAAAACTTACTAACCATAAAAGCAAAGACTGATAAAACAGACTGAATTAAAATAAGACTGTCTGTTCATTTAGAGATAACATAAAGAAAGGAAAGAAAAGAGAAGCTACCAACTAGAAATAATATTTTAAAACATGCAATTAACCACGGATTAGTATCCAAAATATAAAAAGAATCTCTAATGTAAATACGACTAGTAAAAACCTCATAGAAAAATAGCCAAAACATAGACAAATATACATGCTTTCACTAAACAAGAAATATCAAAGGCCAGCATTTAAGTGAAAACAAAATCAGTCTCTTTAGTTAGAAGGAAAATACTAGTTAAACTTTGCTAGGGATTGGAATCCCCCAAAGGATCATGGGTTGAAAGTTGTCCCCAGTGTCCAATGGTGCAGTACAACGGGTGGTGACCAAGCCTGTTGAATGTGAGACCTGGTGGGAGGTTCACAGGTCCCTGAGGAATCACTACCCTTCTCTCTCCCCCTCTCTGACAGGTGTTTCTGCTGTTGCCAAAGCACCCACATCAGAGACTAGCCAACAGGGTCATCTGATCATATGTCTGATCTCCAAACTGTGAGCTAACTAAACCTTTTCTCTTGTTAAATTAATCTGAAGCCGACTAACACAAAGCCCTAATGAGATAGTATTTTACACCTTCTAGGATGTTACATAATGTAACACTAAAGTTATAAAAATCTGTGAAGAATGTAGAAGCTGTAAAGTTCATATAAATCACACTTTCTTTATTAATTCCTTTGAAAAATGAAGTTATATCATTTGCAGGAATGGATGCAGCTGAAGATCATCATATTAAATGGATTAAGCCAGTCACACAGAGAGAAATATTGTGTGTGTGCTTTTATTATGGTACCTGGATTTCATTTAGTCATATAAAACATGTAAGTATATATGAGATGAGAGCAGAAATGAAATTGTCTAGAAGAACAAATAGGAGAAAAAAAATTTTTAAAGGAGTGGAGGGCTGGAGAGATGGCTTAGCGGTAAGGAGCCTGCCTGCCAAGCCTAAGAATGTCCGTTCACTCTCGAGGTCCCACATTTAGCCAGACTAAAAAGTGACGCAATGGTGCAATGCCATGTTTTCCCACAAGGGGGCGCACACATCTGGAGTTCATTCACAATGGCTGAGAGAGGCTGCTGGCGTGCTCATTCTCTCTCTCTCTGCCTCTTCCTCTCTGTCTCTGTGTGTGTCTCTCTCTCCCAAATAGTAATTTTTTTTTAATTTAAAAAATTTAAAAAGCAGTGGAAAGGGATACAGGGAGGGACAAATATTCTCAAAATGTAGTATATACTTCTATGAAAATGTTTTAAAAATAAAATTAAAATTAAAAAGGCCTTAGAAGTTGCTGGTATGTGAGTGAGTTGGCAATTACTTTAATACTATTGCATCATCTGGTGGTATTTGATATAGCTACTTGTCATAGCTATTCTACACCTCAGCATATCTTTTAAGTAAATTCTTGTACATACATACTGGAAGACTAGATTGAGACCAATCTCTTCAACATTGCTTATATGAAAAAACTGCAAAGCCCAGGGTCCATTCACAAGAGAACGAATTAAGAAAACGGTAGTAGAGTCACAGAGTGGAAAACTAATAGTGAAAATGAACAACATGGATAAATCTTAAATCTTAAAAACAAAAAAATTGTACTTGTCTGCAATTATTTAAAATATTGTGCTGTGTATATTTAATATGTATTAATTTAATTGTTTCCTTGATATGTAATTTGTATATTTAAAAAATCAGGCACTGGTGAGATGGCTTAGTGGTTAAGGTGTTTGCCTGCAAAGCCAAAGGATCCCACTTCTGCTTTCCAGGACCCACATAAGCCAGATGCACAAGGGGGCGCATGCCTCTGGAGTTCATTTGCAGTGGCTGGAGGCCCTGGCATGCCCATTCTCTCTCTCTCTCTGCCTCTTTCTCTCTCTCAAATAAATAAATAAACTATATTTTTAAAAATCAAAAGTTTTTTTTTTAACTGAAAAACAAACAAAGCCAAACAACATATTGTTTGGAAATTCACAGACAAAGCATAAAACCATGTTTTCAAGCAGAAAGCAGAGGAGCCCTGAAAATAAAATTCAGAGGAGGGATTACCTCTAGGGTGAGCTAGGGGGAAAAGGAAAAGTGCATATAATGATATGTGATATTTGGTTCTATTGCCTTTTTCTAATAATTGTGTTCACTCCCTATCTATCTATCTATTTATTTATTTATTTATTTATTTATTTATTTATTTATTTATTTGAGAGAGAGAAAGAAGCAGTTAGAGAAAGAGAGAGAGAATGGGCATGCCAGGGCCTCCAGCCACTGCAAATGAACTCCAGATGTATGTGTCCTCTTGTGCATCTGGCTTACACGGGTCCTGGGGAACTGAATCGGAGTCCTTAGGCTTCATAGGCAAATGCCTTAACCACTAAACCATTTCCTCAGCCCCTGTATTGCCTTTCTTAATTCAGGTAGCGAGTTCATTGCTGGTACATATGTTGAATGTTGTATGTATTCCTTTGATGTATCAAGTATTGCACAATAAAAGAATAACCACTGGGGGCTGGAAAGATGGCTCAATGGTTAAGTGCTTGCTTGCAAAGCCTAAAGACCAGGGTTCAATTCGCCAGTACCCACACAGAGCCAGATACACTAGGTAGCACAAAGCTCTGGAGTTCATTTGCAGTGGCTAAAGGCCCTGGAGCACTCATTCTCTCTCTCTCTCTTCCCTCTCTCCCTGTTTCTCTCTCTCTCTCATAAACAAATATATAAATAAAATATTTTTTAAAAAGAATAACTATTTTGAAAATGATTCTTGTACTTACACAATTCACAAGCCGGATGCAAAGCCATTATGTCAAAATACAGACCAGGGTAACAGACACAATAGAGGTGGTGTGCGCCCACATGGGGAACAAAGAAGGTCTCACAGAGGAAATCTTGAGAGGTAAGACTTGCTACTCTCCACTTCAGAAAAGCTTTCCAGGCAGGGGAATGGAGTGAGAAGTGAGTGCAGAATGAAAGGAAGGTGGGAGCCTGCCGGCACTGAAGGTACTAGGGAGCCCAGAGTAGAAAGAAAGGATACCCCAAATCATTTGTTGTTGACAAAGTTTGGATTATCTTGTGTCAAAGTGTAATTCTCACACTTACTGAAGAACCACTTAGGACTGCTCATTATTTAGGAGAGGAACTACTTTCCCTCCTAAGGCAAGCGTCTATCTTCCCCTACAGAGAAGTGTTGTGGGAAGGGAACAATGAAAAGAAAAGCCATCTGCCCCTTTCTCTGCCTGTTAGACATCTCACCACAGTCCTGAGGGTCAAGCAGTCACTTCTGGTTGTAGAGATTTTTGCTGGTGGTCTCACCAGGGTGACATGCCAGGATCATTAAGAAAGTATCATCTCAGATGTGAGGACAACCAGGCTGCGACATCTGTCATTTGATGGCCAGGGTTGATTCAGCTGACCTGGCTGTGTAGGCAGGTGTCCCTATCCTCCCTTGACACTCCATCTGTGTCCCTCCCAAAGCTGTGCAAACTAGGTTGCTCTAAGAGAAAGACCTTCCCAGAATGATAAAGTCAAGGTATGGGAGTAGCTGTGTTCCCCTGCTAGAACCTCCAAACAAGCTCTCAAGAAAGTGTCATCTCATTAAAGCCACAAGAGCCAGCAATCCTCTTACTGCCTCAGGTGCACATGTGATTTCCCAAATAATTTCAGTAAAGGAGCAGACATCACACTGACAGGGGGAGTATGCATAACTGCCCAGAGTGGCCCACAAAGACTCATGTAACAGCAACCTGGCCTGATGTTGAGAGGACAGAGCCTCAGTTTTCCAGGAGAAACACACTCTGGGCACAGCCTTCCCTTCTGGAGTGTAATCAACATTGTCACTTCTGTACTGTATTACAAAGATTTTGTAGTCAATCCAAAATCATGCAACAGTAATAAAGTCTATTGCAGAACAATACTCTGAGTGCTTATGGTAGATAAAAATTTTAGTTTATCCTCACTTAAAAACTCTGAACCAGGGATGGAGAGATGGCTCAGCAGTTAAGGCACTTGCCTGCAAAGCCTAAAGACCTGAGTTTGACTCCCCAGTACCCACGTAAGCCAGATGCACCACATGGCACATGGGCCTGGAGTTCGTTTGCAGTGGCTAGAGGCCCTGGAGCACCCCTTCATTCTCATTTCTCTCTCTCTCTCTCTCTGCCTCTTTGTGCTTGCAAATTAAAAAAAAAAAATTCTCTGAACCAGGGCTGGAGAGATGGCTCAGTGAGCAGAATATTGCTAAGCAAATATAAGGACTTGAGTTTGGTGCTCCAGCATCCACATAAAACCAGAGTGATGCTGTGCATGTCTGCAAACCCAGCAGGGGCAGGAGGATCCCCATGGCTTGCTGGCTAGTCTCTCTAGTCTTTCTCTTGCCTGTTGAGAGACCTGTCTCTCAAATAAATAAATAAAAAATTAAAAAAAGAAAGAAAGAAGAAGGGAAAAGAGATGGAAAAGAAAGCAGAAGAAAAGAAAAGAAAAGAAAAGAAAAGAAAAGTGCTCCAGCATCCACAAAAAAGGAGAAAATGATTGGGAAGACATCCAACATCAAGCACTGAGGAGGCAGGGGCATGTACATATGCACATGGCTTGCTGGCACAGCCAATCTAGTCAAATACACATGAGCTCACCCACATGCAAAAGTTAAAAACCACTAAAAAAAAAAAAAAGAGAAAAGAGTTAAACGAAATGAAAAGAAAGGACCCCGGTTCAAGGAAAGATTCTCCAGGACCCAGGAAACCAGATGCAAAAGGGAAAAATGATTGGGAGTTCATCCAACATCAACCTCTGGCCACCCATTCACATGTACATATTTCTGTATCTATACCTACTCTCACATAAATAAATAAATAAATAATAAATAAATTAATGCAAATTTTAAAAACCACTAAACCAATACAAACCTACTATATTCACGAGTGTATACTAGTAAGGATATGCTTTTACCAAACCCAAGAATTCTACCCATCTTAACAAATCAGAAAGACTTATATAAGTCAAGCCAATGTTAATTTTATGTAGCTGGGATATTTCATGCTCAATAGCATATAACATCATGGTGTGATTTGCATGTGGGAATACTTTTTACTTTAAATTATTCTAGTGAATTTATCTGAAATTATATCAAATATATGGAAGGTTTTGGCACATAGGAATATTGCGAATAAAAGATGCTTTTAATATTTTTGGCTTATTACATTTCTTAAGAGTAACTTCCATATTCCATCAAAGTATGAATCTGAGCATTTTAATCTTCTCTCTTTGTTTTCTAGAGATCACCAAAGATATAAGGGGCAGTCAGTAACACGATATGGAAGCTCATAGGGAATAGGCAGTGAGGGGAGTAGTAAACTTCTAAGCCAAAAAAAGAAGCTTCCAAAATTTCATGTTGAGGATTTATATATGAAAGGATTTTAGAGACAGAGGTTTGGAAAAGAAGAAAATCCACAGAGTCAAACAAACAAAACAAATAGGAAACAAGAGCTTCCTAAAATGAGGCTATTCCAGGCAAAGGCACAGGAGTGCTCAGTGGTCTCTCTTCTGTTCCTGGACTCAGGGCACAGCCATGGCAAACCCACCACGGACGCTTTCACAGGTTTAATTTCCACTTTCAATTTCTGGACCTGCATTTAGAATAGGTCAAATATAATAGCAACCCCAAGGCCCTAGTACATCATTTTCCACTGCAGTTCCTTGAAACAGCTCTGTCTTCTTTGCCATGCTTCCACAGAGGCCAGTGCATACTCTTGCACTCATCAAGTGCTAAGAAAATGACTGCTGAAGTTAATGGAGAGAGAACTCAACCCACTAGTGTCCAAACAGCTAATTACATTATGTTCATGTCTTTTTAAAATTCATAACATTTGAAAGAATCTACCAGATTCTGAATCATTCTCCTTCTTATCTGCTCTGCAATTTTTTTTATGTCCTAAGGAAGAGAATAAATTGCAAAGAGAATTTCTCCCAGCTCTCTTTACTGTGAGCAAATTTTTTTGACTATTTTCACAACAGCCATCCTCAAAGACTTCACTCATGGGCTGGAATTGTAACTCAGTTGGTAGAGTGTGCCTAGAATGCACCCTGGTGGAACAAGCCTGTAGTCTCAGCACTTAGGAGATGGAAGCTGGAGTATCAGAATTTCAAGATCAGCCTTGGCTACATTGTGAGCCCAAGGCTGGAATGGGCTATATAAGACCTTGCTTCAGGGCTGGAGAGATGGCTTAGTGGTTAAGGCGCTTGCCTCCTAAGCCTAAGAATGCTTGTTCCAATCTCCAGGTCCCATGTTTAGCCAGATGCAAAGTGACGCAAGGTTGCAATGCTGCACTTGACCACAAGGGGGCATACACATCTGAATTTCACTCACAGAGGCTGAGAGGCTGCTGGCGTGCCCATCTCTATCTGTCTTCCTTTCCCTCTCTCTCTGTCTCTCTCAAAAAAAAAAAAAAAAAAAAAAAAAAAAAAAAACCTTCCACTCACATGCTCCATTCAAGGTCCTTTTATGACACACTCTGTCATCAAATATGTTTGAGTATCTACTGTGATATAAGGTGCCCTACACTAGTTTGTGTGGGGGGAAGAAAAGGAAAAGATGCATAGCCTAAATCTGTCTCCAAACTCGCATCATAATGTGAGCAATAGGTTTGCATAGTCGTGGTTGCTGTAATTCTCTTTACCACGTCATGAGCCAATCACAGTATTAAAACCCAGGGAAGCAACAACTCTAGAACATCTCTGTCGGCCCACAACCAGTGCAAATGCCTCCTGTTCTCATCATCCCGCTCCAACCCTTCTCTGCCTTTCCCAAGAGCCTCCATCCTACCCAGTCCAGTGGGTCTTCCTCTCAGTCCTCATCCTCCTGCACCTCCAGGCTCACCTTCTCTCTCTGCTCCCCAGAAAGGACAAAAACTTCTCCCTCTGACACTGCTTGAGCTGTGGCTTGGCCAGCAGGTTTTTCCAGCACTACTTCCAGAGTGAGGGTTTCAAATACCGGAAGAACTGCTCCAGCTGTTTTTAAAGACAGAAGGGAGCACTCCATCCTACATATTTAACCCTGATTTCTCTTACCATCTAGAATCCCCTACCCCACTCACAGACCCAGCAAATAGAGAATTCCTTACCTTCTCCAAATTTTCATCCCTAACTTCACCATCTTCCATGTTCTCCGTATCTTTGAAAGCACATTTGACTTTACAATTGCCCAGGCTCTAGAACTCAGGCTTCTCTCAAATCCTTTAACATTCCTGAACATCATTTTGATCTTGTCTCCATCCCTCTTGAATCCTGTAAGACTCAGTTCTCACATCAAAGAGGACAGCTTAAGGCCTTTGTCAGACACTTCACCTCACAGACGATCCTTCTTTTCCAGATTCCAAACAACACACATCCACCAAATGTGCATGACTGACCAAGGCTGTTCACTTACCCAAATAATGCTGCTTATGTAGCAGTTTCTGTTTTGTAGTGGTTATCACATTCGCCTCACAAATAATGCTGCTTGCTCTGACTTCAGGTCACAGAATTTATCAACATGCCCACCCTATTTCCAATAATTGATTAACCAAGTCATAGTTATAAGTGCTGCTCTTCATCTTCATTATCTTAAATCCTATACCACTCACTGTGTGGACCATATTGCTATCTCTATTTGTAGATGAGGAAATTAAGGTTGAAAGAGTTGCCCATGATCATAAGTCTGATGTCAGAACCTGTTTGACTGGCTTAAAATCCTATGTTCTCAGTTATTCCCCTGTGCTTCTGACCATGTCCCCACCAGGAAGGTGTGCTGAGGGTGCATGGAGCTTTGGGCATTCCCTGCACCTGCCCTGGTTTGCTAGGTGTAAAATTTAGTGATATTGAATTCTGGGGTGAGGATGAAGTTCATTGATAGAGTGATTGCCTAACATCTACAAGGACCTAGGTTTAGTTCCTAGAAGGAAAGGAAGGGGGAAAAGAAGAGAAGGGAAAAGAAAGTGATGGAAGTAAAAGAAAAAGAAAGAAGACAGGCAAAGAAGAGAGCAAAAAAGATACTGAATTCCCAGTAGATGTTTTTTTCTGTATAATTTTTGTCAAGCAACAAGCACCTAAAGCCAAAGAATTTCTCCTATTATAAAAAGGTCCTTGAGGCTGGAGGGATTGCTTAGTGGTTAAAGCACTTCCCTGCAGAGCCTAACAACCATAGTTCAAATCTCCAGTACCCACATAAAGCCAGATGCACAAAGTGGTACATGCCTCTGGAGTCCATCTGCAGCAACTGTAGGCCCTGACATGCACATTCTTTCTGTCTGTTCTCTCTCTCTCTCTCTCTCTTTCTCTGCTTGCAAATAAATAAAGAAATAAAATATTTAATTTTCTTTATTTTAAAAGTTCCTTATTTTTGAAAAGACTAGTTTCAGCTCTCTTATTTTACCTGGAATCTAGGATACAGAGGCCTCCTCACCACCGTGATCTAGATGAACTTGCCTTGAACCACACAGTTTCAGGGCCTGTGGATGTTCTGCATTCCTCAAAGAAATGTCTACCCGCTCCCCAGAGGGTCAGAACCCTGCTCTTTCTAACTCAGGCTCTAGAGTTCTCCTGGTCCACTCTACCCTCCCTCTTTTGCCTCCTACAGAATGCATCCTTTCATTCATCTACCAGAAAGCTGCCAATCAAATGAGGCATTTCAGAAATTGTAGTTCAGTAGGAAATAGAATAAGTGAATGATGTGTGGCTAGGGTATTCTGAAGATGGAGTTCATATCAAAGAGTACAGGTTGCCCACAGTCTCCCAGTGAGAACTTTCCTGACTTCAAATTTGAGATGTTCAAAGGAAAGTTGAACATCTTTCTTGTTGGATCTCTGTTTATTTAACACCCCTGTAAAGTTCTTAGTGTGTTCCAAGATCCATGTTCAATTCAGGAATTAAAAATAGAAAGGACTACATAACTGTCTTCAAAGAATCCTCAGTTGGAAGCTGAGCATATAGACTTATGGAGACAGCACACATGATGATTAACTATTGCACACCAAGAGCTCAAGAAACAACCAGGAAGTAGGAAGTACCTCAGTCTCAAAAGATGGGAAGGCTAAACATCCAAGCTAAAATGTGAAATATACTTGGTTGTCATTTTATTTACCTATTTACTTATATAGTTATATGTGTGGTATGTATGTGTGTAAGGGTGCTCATGTATGTGTAGGAGCATGTGTTCATGTTCATGTGGAGGCCAGAGGCCAACAGTGGGTGTCTTGTTTAGTTGTTCTCCGCCATGATTTTTGAGACAGGGCCTCTTGCTGAATCTAGAGCCCACTGACTCATCTAGACCAGCTAGCCAGCAAGCCCTAGAGATCCTCATGTCTCCACTCCCCACAATGGGATTACAGATGAGTGCTGCCATGCTTGGCCTTTACACAGATGCTAGGTATCGGAACACAGGTCCTCATGCTTACGTATCAAGCACTCTACCCACTGAGCCATCTCTCAAGTCCCTGACATGCACTTTAAGTGAGGATGTGGCCAAGCAAACACAGCTGAGTAAGAATGCATATTCTATGCCAGGTGGTGAGGCTTGTTTCCACAAGTTCAAGGGCAGTCTGAGTGAGTTCTAGGTCAGGGCAGCCTAGGATACACTGAGACAGTGCATCCAAATAAAATTTAAAAAGAAAAGAATATTCTAGGAACAGGAAAAAAATAAATGTGTCTCCTATATTAAAAAACCAGTAAGTAGTTCTGTTATAAGAGGAGGTTAGCCATAAAAGAGGAGGCAAGATATGAAGCTGAAATGGCATATCTGAGGCATATTATGGAAAGTCATGTGTGATGCTAAATGTTTGGGCAACTAGAAGACATGATATGATGGATCTTTCATTTGGAAGAGTGGCAAAGTACTATGGATAAGAGCTACCAGAGGGGGAAAATCACCAGGTATCAAATTAAAAAGGTGGGCATTGATGACATGATTATTAGGTCACCACTGGAACCTGATCACAGTAGACTGCAGGAATTGTCTTCTGTTTCATTAAATCTCATGCTAGCATCTTGACTGAATATACCAAGCAACTGGTATCTTTGAAACATATCTTTGAAAATGTAACCTGCATTATGAGCATTGAGAATGCTCAGGTGCCTGACCAGAATGAAAAAAACTCAGACTTGATATTTATAGACCATTCAACACATGCTACTTTCCATACATTATCTCATTTCCTCCACCATCTACAAAACCCCTTTACGATAGTATTTTCACCATTTTACATGAGAAAAATGATGCTCAGTATAACTCATGGAAAAATTTGTCCAACTCGAACTACTGTCAGCATTTGGATTTCTTCATTATCTGTAAATCATCCATAAATTCTGGGCATCATGAAAACAGAGGTCACTGGAAAGCTACATGTTTCTTGCTCAAATATTTTAGAATAAGGTTCATAAGAATGAGGCAAGAATATGGCTTGAAAAGAGGGTTTGGGGCTGGAGAGATGGCTTAGCAATCAAGGCACTTGCCTATAAAGCTAAAGGACCCAGGTTCAATTCCCCAGGACCCACATAAGCCAGATGCACAAGGTTGTGCGTGTGTCTTGAGTTCATTTGCAGCAGCTGGAGGCCCTGGCATGCCTATCCTCTCTCTCTCAAATAAATTTAAAAAAAAAAAAAAAAAAAGAAAGAAAGAAAGAAAAGAGGAGTTTGGATCTTGGTTTCAATTTTTTTACTACATATGGCAGCAAACCATAGTGACTCAGATATTGTCATAACACATTGCATAATTCCAATGAGGCATGCACAGCCCAGCAACTCCTGGTTATTTCCCATCCAGCAATAAATCAAAAATATCAACTGTTTGGTGGGCTACAGAGGGTGGAAAAATTCATTTAACTCTTAAATACCATTAAATATTGAAGAGAAATATCAGGAGATAATGTCACTTTCCATAACACATTCAGTTCCAGGTACACGGAGGTCTGAACATCAATATCTCCACATAGTGGTACATTTCTGACCCTGAACTTTTATTTGCATTGACGTCTCCTTCAGCCCATCTAGCAGAAGCCTGTCTGTCAACAGCCAGAGGGAGCATCAGACATGCAGACTTAAAAGTTTTTAAAGCAAAGGCAAATGCAGCTCGCCCAGGAAAGGTCTTTTCTTTCTTTAAGGTGAGAGATGGAGCACAAATGAAGCATACCATGGTAAATAGGAACTGTGCTCGCTTGCAGTCATGCACTATAGCCATTAAGCCTTAAGGTCTTAAGGTACCAAGCAATGCATATGATAAATTTCTCAAAAACATCCCAGCCATAACATAGTTCTTGCTGATTGCTCATTTACCCATAATGCATGCTGTCATAGCAAAGCCTGACAAATGACAGAGAAAGCTCAGGTTATTTTTTACACTGACTGCCAAGCCCCTCACCTCAGATTATTCATTTATTAGGGCAATCACTGAGGTCTGGGTACTTAATATTGTTTTCACCAAATATGAAAATGATCTACTTGCCTATTCTTTAGTCCCTCCTAGGGCAAGCCATTTATCATCAGCTCAGGATAAATGACTGCTTCATTATAGCTATAATTTATGAGGTGTTAGAAGTAAAGAGCCACGCCTAGAGACTTAAAGCTTTAATATGGATTAAAATAAGATAATCAATCAAGCTAATACAAATTTTCTCTCAGCATTATTTCTTGTTTTGAAATAGCTTAATAATTTGGGAGGGAGGGTGTTTTAAGCCATTTTTGAATATCTAATTATCTGACAACATGCATGTGGGTTTAAGTCAGTATGTAAATAAACATAGGGTGTGATGATAGCAGACAGAACAGAAATAAAACACAGCCACCAGCGATAATAGACAAAAATTCTTGCTTTCCTTAGATAAATTGAAGACCAAGGAGTTTGCAGAGCAGGTAGAAACTGGAGTAGTTGAGTCTCTCCAATTTTCTCAGTTCTCTGTAAGAATACTGGGGAAAGATCACCATGGCTTTATTTTTCCCTATTCTCTCCACAACAAAGAACTTACTCTAGGGAGAAAAGTTATGTCTCAATAACATTTCAACAATTTTGCTTTCTTTTATGTCTAAGGCAGGGTTTCACAACTCATAATTTGAACAAGAGCAGCTTCTTGCTATGTCTAGGGAATAAAGAATATTTCCCACTAAAACAACATTACGCTCTTAAATTTTTTTCCAGTTTGTATCTTGATTTGATAGTTACCAG
The DNA here is from genome assembly GCA_036365145.1 of Orientallactaga sibirica. Lineage (NCBI taxonomy): Eukaryota > Metazoa > Chordata > Mammalia > Rodentia > Dipodidae > Orientallactaga > Orientallactaga sibirica. The sequence continues at coordinate 16,394,363 of JAEOAD010000008.1, forward strand.
GTAATGCCAGGACAAATATGATGCCTAAATAATGTGTCATGTTGAAAGCACTAGCATAAAGCTATTTAACCACTTGTATAAAAAAGCTAGAAGATCAAGATAAGTTCACAATAGAATGCTTCAAACACTTCCTGCCAGAAAGAAAATCACCACATTAATTAGCATCTAAGCAATCAAAAGCCAAAAACACTAAGGTGTTAAATTAAGCCTTCCAAAACTTTTCTGCCATTTTCCTAAAGCTGTGTTCCTTGCAGGTAAGACAAATGGGCCCCTGCCTCCTGGAGGCAAATCTTGAAGGATCCTTCCAGCAAGGCCTGGTGACTGGAAACTACTCAGCCTTGAAATTAACATCCCTTGGAGAAACCTTTTCCTCCCCCTCCAGACAACAGCAGCTTACAATCTTCAGGACAAAACGGAAGAGAGAGAGCATACAGTTGAAGTCATGCTGTGCTCTCTTATAGAAGCTGCAATTTTTACTTTTGTGCGGGAAACACAGATCCTGAAAAAAACGATGCCTTTGAGTGGCCTGGATGCACACTTTCCTACAGAGTTAACCTCAAGGGAGGAAAGACGGGAACCTTCTTCACAGGGCTCTGTGTTGGGAGCTGGTATTACATAGCAAACCCAGGCTACGAGGGGGGAAGAGTTCTTTCTCACAAACTCATAATGGGGACTGAATGTTAAAGCCATAGAACTGTAATACAAAGTATGGCAACCTATGATATAAAATATTTCCACATAGAAACTGTTTTCCATTCAATAGTATTTCTAACAATAAAGGCCTCTGGAATATCATTCAGGCTGGTTTAAGTTAAATTCCAATATAGATCTCTGTTAGCTAAAGCACTTTTTTTAATCCAGGCATCCTCCTCCACCCTACATATAATTCAATGACAGCACTTCAACAGGGATAAAACAATTGAACCATGTCAGTTCTTTTAGACATATATGTCTCTGAGCTTTCTATGACCTAGATGTTTGGTATTTGGACAGAAAATCAACCTCTCCTCTCTTTCCAACTTAAAAGGTATTCCTATTTTTTCTTTCCTCAACCAAGTGTACTGACGTAGAGTTATTTCAGCAAGCAAGGCTGAGGCAGGAGGACTGTCTCAAATAAAAAAACAAAAACTAAACAAATTTGCCTTATATATCCACAAATGGAACTTCACTAAGAAAAATGGATAGGGGGCTGGAGAGATTGGTCAGCAGTTAAGGTGCCTATAAAGCCTAATGACCTGAGTTCGATTCCCCAGTACCTATGCAAAGCCAGATACACAAAGTGGCACATATATATGGAGTTCATTTGCAGCAGTTAGAGACCCTGGTGCACCCTTTCTCTCCCCTCCCCCTCTCTTTCCCTCGCTCCAGGGCACGGTGGCCCATGCCTTTAATCCCAGCAATCAGGAAGCAGAGGCAGAAGGATAACTGTGAGTTTGAGGCCAGCCTGAGAGTACATACTGAATTCCAGGTCAGCCTGGACTAGAGTGAGACCCTACCTTGAAAAACCACAAAAACATGAATATGGAAACACACTCCAAATACTATAGCCATTTTAGCTGTGAATAAGCTTCCAGTGTTTACAGAGAAATGAGAAAACAGGTGCAAAACACTAGTTTGACTGTTGTTATCTTGGTTCTGTTTGTCCATTGCTGGTTCGTTTGTCGAACACTACAGCTATCTCCAGGTCCTCTCCCACCTATGCTGTGAACTAGGGCAAATTTCCAGGACTTTACCATCTATTTCTGTCAGATTTGCAATAGTGAGTGAAAACATTCTCAATGAACACTGTTATCGTCAATTATATTTCATGTGTGTGTATGCAGTGGGGGCATGTATTTGGAGGCCAGAAAATAAGCTCTGATTGCACTTTTTATCCACCTTTGGGAGACACGAGCTCTTACTGGCCTCTAATTCTCTGAGACTGGCTAGTCAGCAAACCCCAGAGATCCTCCTGTCTCTACCTCCCCAAGGACAGGTTTATAACCTGTGCCATCATATCAGGGTTTATCTTTTACATGGGTTCTGGGGATCGAACCCAAGCCCTCGTGCTTGCATGGAAAGCATTTTACCACCTGAGTCTAACAGTTGGATCTCATATGCTAGACTTGAGATGTTTCAGTAGTTGGCATCATTGGTTAATATTGTAATTTTTAATTCTACATTAAGTACAGTTGGTAGAAAGTATTACTGAAATAATGAAATGTTGAAAAATACAAATAAGTAACAAAGCACATGAAAATATTTTTATGATAGATGTGAGGGGAGGAAACCATCACTGAGGCCAGAGAGATGGCTTAGCAGTTAAGGTGCTTGCCTGTGGAGCTTAAGGACCCATATTCAACTCTTCAGATCCCATGTTAGCCAGATGCACAAAGGTGAAGCCAATGCAAGGTTGCACATGCCCACTGGGTGGCGCAAGCATATGGAGTTCAATCACAATGGCAGAGGCCCTGGCATGCCAATTCTCTCTTCTCTCTCTCTCTCCACCTCTCTCTGTCTCTCTAAAAATATTATATCTGCAGGCAGGTTTAACCCAGACAGAGGCCGCCTTATGATAAGGCATAAGTGTCATCACTAACTGAACGCTTTGAAGCACAATGATGGAGAACCATTTGTTCCTTATATCTGCTTCTCTGCTTACATGATGAAATCTTGAAGTAACTCCTTGCCTCCATGTATTAAGTGTCTGGTAATGCTTTTGCGTATATGTGATCTCTCAGTGTGGCCCTTCCCAAGTAATATTCTTCCATCATAAAATCGTTGAATAGACCAAACCTTCCAATACAAACAGATCAATAGCAGAGCCACGTGCCACTTATATCTGGTAGACTGACAGAGGAAAGCTGCCTCCGAAGGCCAGTTGCTAGAGGGATAACTTGTCAGAGGGAACACAGACCCTCTCTTCATGTGTAGAAAAGAAAAAGATTCAATGATTTTAAAAACTTAAGTAGCATATGAGAAAGTCCTGGTAAGTGTGTTCCACAATCCCATGATGGATTGGCATTGCCATCATCATTATTTTTCTTTAGTCATTCACTCATCTGTGTTCCTGAGGGGATCAGAATGTAAAAGACACTCACATTTACTTGAACATGTTGGTTCTAATATAAATAGAAAACTTACCATATAATAGGAAACAGTGTTTGATACAAAAGAGAATTAGAGGCCAGTAAGAGCTCATGTCTCCAAAAGGTGGATAAGAAGTGGAATCAGAACTTATTTTCTGGCCTCCAAATACATCTGCCCCCACCACATACACACACACACACACACACACACACACACACACACACACACTTATATGTCCAGGCCCCCTGTCCTAGTAAACTCACAGTTTAAATCATACAAAATTCAGTTCTGTGCTGGCTTCAGAAGGAACAGGTTTCTCCCAAAATTTAGAAGTGACCACTGAGGGCTGGAGAAATGACTTAGCAATTAAGGCATTTGCCTATGAAGCCAAAGGACCCAGGTTTGATTCCCTAGGTCCCACATAAACCAGATGGACAAGGTGGCGCATATGTCTGGAGTTCATTTGCAGTGGCTGAAAGCTCTAGCATGCCCATTCTCTTTCTCTCTCTCTCTCCTCTCTCTCTCTCTCTCTCTCTCAAATGAATAAAGTAAATAAATAAGAAGTGACCACTGAAATCACACATTTTGCCACATATTTGTTGAATGAATGTGTGCAGAAATGAACACTTCATTTACCCAAGCCTGAACAACATACCTGCTTTCATGGTCTACTAAAAATCAGATTTGGACACTTTCATTTTCTAAAAGATTTAAAATATATATGTGTATATAATGATTGTTAATAATTTAACAGATGCATATTTTCCACAGTTTTCATTGTCCTAATCATTTTTGCATAGTTATATAGGCCCCTAGAATAAAATTCCTCAAATGCAAATAAATATATTTCACCAAGTAAAACCCTGACTGAAATGGAATGAGAAATAGTAACTTAGATGTAACTGCTAAGTTACCAATTAGCTTCTTAAAACAATTGAAAGTCACAGAGAGCCCTCAATACACAGAGGCGGTTAATTAATTAACATTAGATGTGATTAATAATGAGTCTCATTTAATAGCGAATATCTGCCTGCAATGGCTGCCTGACAGAACAAAAAGCCTTCAGAGAGCAAGCAACTATATTTATCCTGATTGTGTTTGGGATTTTAACATGTTCTGTGCAGGCTGACAAATGGCCTATTAATTATCTAATGTTGTCTGACAACAACAGCTTGATAAAGATGTATGTTTTTGAATAGCTGGATGGAAACTGCTGGAGAAGAGCCCCAGAGGGGCCTCGCTGTCCTAAAACTGGGCTCCAAGCCACAATGACAGGCAAGACAAAGCCCTATCTCCTGCCACAGCCTTCACAGATAAAATACGGCTTGGCATTAGGGACATTTTTTTTTTTCTTTCAGAAAACTGCTTCTGCAATATCTGATTAGGAAAAGGAGGAGTAGGTCTTTACTAAATTGGGGTTAAGGCATAATCAATATCATATAGAGAGTGCCTGGCCTATTCTGCATAAACATGGGCACTTCATATTATTAAGGAGTCTGTAACGCCGAGGAGGCATATGGCAGGACACTGCAGCTCTCCCTCTTCTTTTTATTTAGAAGTTTATCTTCCAACCTGTTTGACAGCTGCTCCTAAGTGGTTTCACAGTGCCAAATTATTTTTATGATTGTTTGATGTTTTATTCTCCCATTTCAGTTAATGAGAAAGGATCCCACAATGACCATAATTCAAGGCTGTCAGAACTAAAAAGCATGCTTGTGGCAAGAGAACCTGATGGTAAATAAGGCTAAAAGCAATGGATAATAAAAAAAAAAAAAAAAAAACTCTGTTATCAGAGTCACCTTTGCAATCAAAACTTGTTGAGGTCAGAGCCTTCTTTTCTTTGTGAGGCTTCTGGATATACCTGACCCGGTATGAGGTCCCTGTTCACCTGGCTCCATCACATATTTCCATTCTGCAGACAAATCTTCATCTCCTCAGAAAACCTCGTGAGGAATAATATTAACTAAGAAATGTTAGAAGGTCTTAAAGATATCGAGTGCTATATTCTAATTAAAGGGCTTGTGCGTCATTTACAGTGCCAAGCGAGTAATTTGTCATACACTGTGAGAGAGAAATTGTTCAACAAATAACCTTTACAAGAGCCTTGAGAACAGCTTTGTAATTGAAATCCCTAATGGTTTTGCTGGAAACTTTTATTAAGGTTTGAGGGTTTTTTTTTCTTCCCTTTTCCTCTCCTTTAAGAATTCAGAAGAACTTAACAGTTGTAATGCAGCAACTTTCAGGAAAGGAAGCCCTTTTTAATTATATTTATAAAGACCTTATGTACTAACAAGGCCATTTCTGCTAGTAAGCAAATGGTTTGTCACAGGGAAAGGGGATCCTGATGTGTGTTTGTGTGTATGTGTGTCTGCAGTTATTTTTGTTTTTGTTATTACGAATGAAGAAAGAATCTTTAAGAGGATTGTTACTACCTCAGTTCAGGATGATTTTATGATCTTACATAAGCTCACAGCCTTTATGGTAGTATAACAAACATCATCCTCAAAAATGTGATAATTTTTAAAAACCCTGAATCTCTATGAAAATGAGTCTGTATCATACACTGTTATTCAAAAAAAAATTTTAATGAAAAATTACTACTTTCCCAAACATATTTTTATCTTCTTTCTTCTTCTTACTCATTTAAAATACTGCCACTTCATAGGCAGAAAATAGCATGGCAAAAAACAACTGATTATAAATCCTGACATGTCTGATTCAGAAACAGTCCCCAATGAGTACTGAAGATTGACTGCTTTATACATTCTTAATGCTTGCCAGGAACCCCGGTTTTCCTCCCTCATAGAATCCTAAACTATTTCTCTCCTTTTACAGTCATCCAGGTATGTGGTATCATCATGGCTGAACAAGTTTGACTTGTTACATATTTCCCAGGATAAAATAAAAAAAAACCCAGGACATGACACATCTTCTTAATGTGAATGGAACAAATGATCAGAAAAAAAAAATTAGAGTTAAGTGTCATGATAAGGTTAGCCCCTGAAAACTCAAGGGAAAAGAAAACTGAATATCAGGAAATAATAGAGAAGGTTTGGAACTATTGTAAACAATTGTTGAAGATGCAGCTCTTAAAATAGTCTTGTATGACCTTGAATTCCCTGCTGCAACCAAATAAAGTTATACAAAGAAACTGCCCCTCCCAGTTGAGGGATATTCATATCCACACACTAAAACCATATCTCCTTATCTGTGCTGAGGCAGATCTGGGAAAACTGTCACAGTCGAGGGCTGGAAATCCCGCTCATGCAAGTAGAAAAACTACAATTCCAACAGTGGTTTCCATTAAAGGGATCTTTTTTTTTTTAAAATATTTTATTATTATTTATTTATTTGAGAGAGAGAGATACAGAAATAGGCAGGTAGAGAGAGAGAGAGTGAGAGAGAGAGAATTCCAACTGCAAATGTGGCATGCACCCTTGTGCATCCATGTGGGTCCTAAAGGGATCTTCAAAAAGCGTTTAACCGCTAAGCCATCTCTCCAGCCCCCATTAAAGGGATCTTAAAGGGAGTTAAAAGGTGAAGAGTAAAGACAAGGCTGAAGAGATGATGCAGTCCTTAAAGTGCTAGCAAGTATGAGAATCTGAATTTGGATGCCCAGAACCCATATAAATGCCAGACATGTTGGCAATTGCCTATAATCCTAGCACTTGAGAGGCTGAAACAAGTAGATTCTCAGGACTAGTTAGCTAACTAGAGAAGTCAAATTGGTGAGCTCTGGGTACAGTGAGAGACGTGGTCTCAAAAAGAAGGTGGAGCATAATTGAAGAAGACCCCCGTCAACCTGTGGCCTCCATGTGTACACACATGCATGCTCACACACACTCACACACATATGAGCATACATACACACAGGCATACCAAACACATATACAGCATAAGTAAGAAGGGAATTATAATTACTTATGACTGCTATCACTTTATCACCAACCAAAAACCATACGGATCTCTCTAAGAATGACTATCACAGTTCCTGAGCATTTTGCAGGTGGGTATGGTCACCACAAAAACTGAAAACATGTGCTGAAATTCCCTGAACAGTAAACAAATGAACAAACTCAGTTACAAGCCTCAGGAGACCCCAGGTAACATGCTGCACTCAGGACACAGCCCTATATACCCATCTTACGCATGAAACTCAGGAATACCCAGAGCTCTGAGGCACAAGCATCTTCCATACCACAACTACAGCTGGCCTGTTTTGTCTGCATGTCTGTTGCTGTTGTTGGCTTGCCCTGGCTATTGTTTGTGGAGATATTTTCTATATAAGTGTTTACAGAAGCCTTTGAATCTAGTCAAGGCCAAAGACTGAAAACTCTAGACAGGCAGCCTTTAACCCACAATCTTCTTTTGTTTCATGATCCATATGCTTTTTTCCCCTTTTAAACAAATTATTCTACTCGTCAACATCCAAAAGTGATACTATTTTACACTAATAAAAACGGAGGGGGGTGCATATTGAGGAGATGACTCTGTGGATAGATCATTTGCCACACAAGCATGAGAAGCTGAGTTCAGATCCCCAGCCTCCACATAAATGCTGGGTAGCCCTGGCCACCCATGGGTAATGCCCGCACTCCAGAGGCAGAGACAGGGAATTCTCCAGGCCAGCTAGTTAGCTAGACAAGCCTAATCGGTTTTCTCTGGGTTCAAGTGACAGACTCTCCCTCGGTAAATAAAGTGAAGTGTGACTGAAGAAGACATGGAACTCTCTTTCTCTCTCCCTCTTTTCCTCTCTCTCTGAAAACTGCTGGAATTCTAAAGCATTGGGATTCCCCTTTGATCCCTGAATGAATGTTCACCTCATCCACATTCTCACCTGACTCCTGTTGCTTTTAAGCAACATCCAAATTCTAATCCAAAAGCCCTCACCGCACCAATCCAAGTAGAAATCTGGAGAATTTCAATGAAAAGTGATCAACAACAAAAAGAAAATGCTTGCAACAGAAATGGGTTTAGATGCCAGGCCTCTTGGTTGTCAAACCAAGGCAATTCATCATTATATATTCACCAAGTCAATCATAGCCTTTTTTAAGGGGCATGGTACCTGATAGAGAAAGGGTGCATTTGTAAATGACTTTATAGTCATCGAAAAGCACCTGAAAAGTGAGTCATTCCACAAGAAAGGAAAACATGAAGTACCATGACCTTGGAGCATTCACACCCCCAGGAGCTGGTGAGAAAAGCAGAATTGCAGCACAGGAGCCAAGAGGGTCCCAGACCACTGAACTAGAGTATGTTTTTAATAAACCCCACCCCATGATTCAAATCCCTGCTGAGAACCACAGGGCTGCATGGCTCTCTTGAATCCTATGCACCACACACTGAACATTCATTCACCTAGAACTGTTACTAAACAGCTACTAAAGAAGAATTCTCCTCCCCCACCCCACAACCAATTGGAGAGAGGGTCCCGGAAAGTTCTCATTGGGTGAGCTTTTTCAGTGTGCAAAGCTAAGAGGCAAAAGCAGAAGAGACATTGGAAGTAGGCCAGAAGTTGGTGTGGGTAGGCATCTGGTGGAATGACAGTGAGGAAGGGACATCCTAAGGCTTGGGTGTCTTCTGTCCCAGCAGCCAAATGCCGGAACAGTGGGTACTCATTGCCCTCCAGTCTAATCCTGCCTCAGTCTGTTCTCCACAACCAGAAGCAATACAACTGATGGGGTCTGCCACATACATGCTTGAGAGTCCTTTCCAGGTCACACTCTGAACATCCCTTAGGAAAGGCTACTGGGGCCTGGAGAAATGGCTTAGAGGTTAAGGCACTTGCCTACAAAGGCAAAGGATGCAGGTTCGATTCCCCAGGACCCATGCAAACCTGATAGATGCACCAGGTGACACATGTGACTGGAGTTCATTTGCAGTGGCTGGAAGCCCTGGTGTGCCCATTCTCTATCTGCTTCCCCACCTTATATAAACAAATTTAAAAAATATTTTCTTAAAGCTGGGCATGGTGGCACATGCCTTTAATCCCAGCATCCAGGAGGCAGAAGTAGGAGAATCACCATGAGTTTGAGACCACTCTGAGACTAAGACTACATAGTGAATTCCAGGTCAGCCTGAGCTAGAGTGAGACCCTATCTTGGGGGAAAAAATTGAAAGAAAAAAAAAGAAAGGAAAGGAAAAGAAAAGAAGAGAAGAGAAGAGAAGAGAAGAGAAGAGAAAAGAAAAGAAAAGCCAAGCCTACTGGATGTTGAAATAACCAAGAAGGGTTTTTATTCTTTTTTTTTTTTTTTTTTTTAAGGCAAGCCCAACAGACTGGCCTTTTTTTTTTTTTTTAATGTGAGAGAGTGAGAGTGACAGCAAGAACAAGACAGAGAGAGAGAGAGAATTGGCATAGCAGGGCCTCCAGCCACCTTATGAGCATGTGAGACCTTGCACTTGCATCACTTTGTGTGTCTGGGTTATATGGGATCTGGAGAGTTGAACATGGGTCCTTAGGCTTCTCAGGCAAGCACCTTAATCACTAAGCCATCTCTCCAGCCCTTATTCTTTAATCTAAAAACTCCCAGGGTTGAATCATTAAATCACAGTTGCTTGATTGAGCTCTCCATGCAGAAGCTCAGCCAGACGATAAAGAACTCAATCCAGGCCATGAAGATAAAAATGTACAAGTAAATTAGTCCAGATATTACAGGAAGAAGAGAAGCCCTCTTCAATGTAAAGTGAAAAGGGCAACAAGAAGACAATAGTTTCTCTTCTCTAACTGTATTAGACCAATCATTATGTATGCATAGAGCAGAGTATACCTAAAAGAATAACAGTAGAGCCAAGCATGTGGTGCATGCCTTTAATCCCAGCACTCAGGAGGCAGAGGTAGGAGGACCACCATGAGTTCAAGGCCACCCTGAAACTACATAGTGAATTCCAGGTCAGCCTTGGCTAGAGTGAGACCCTACCTCAAGAAAAAAAAAAAAAAGGAAAAGAAAAAGAAAAAGAAAGAAGGGAGGGAGGGAGGAGGGAGGGAGGGAGGGAGGAAGGAAGGAAGGAAGGAAGGAAGGAAGGAAGGAAGGAAGGAAGGAAGGAAGGAAGGAAGGAAGGAAGGGAAAATAGTAGAAAAAGGAACCTTGGTGTTCTTTTCAGCTCCATCATTATGATTTGGCCATAAAAATGAGACTCTCCCCTTCAACAGAATCTCTGATGTCTGTGTTTGAATAATAGATGTTCCCAATCATGACTAAAAATGTCACCTCTGAAATATGAGGAGGACCACATACCTGGAATGCCATCAGCCTTCCAGGCACACAACTGCCTGTGGTTTGTTTCTCCTAATCTTCCCTGCCCACCCCCCCCCCAGAATAACAGCGAATGTCCCGTGTTGTTCAGCACAGAGCTGAGTGTGATGGACCCTAAGCGAGGCTTTCAGGTGATCCTGGTTCCAAGCAGGAGGGAAGAAAACAGATGACACCACAAGTTTAATGCTAATTGATTTATGACCTGCCTAAGCAAATCCCTGGCTGTGCAATGGCAGGCTCGGACTCAAAGCAAATGATTTACAAGATAATGTTTGACTCTGGAAAAGGGTAATCAGATCCAGATACAATGGATGATAGGATAATTGAGAAGAAATAAAAGAGGATAAATTGCCATGTGCTAATGAGTTTACAGGCCCTAATGGGAAGGACATCAGTTTTAACACCCAGGTTATGAGCTAGGAGCAAGGCTTTTTCTTTTTCCCTCCTGCCTGCAACTGCCTAAGATGTAGTGCTGAGACAAACCAAGATTAATGGTATCCCACTCATTTACTTAACCATTCTTTACCCCTCCGACAGCACCTTGTATTAAACACACAAGACTGTGCTGTTCTGTATTAAACATACAGAGTCTGGATGCTTATGTTTTAAAAATCAACTTTACTCCAAGCACTTCCTGCCAATAGATGCCACTTCCCCGGAACGTGCCCACATAGAAATGCTTTTGGCTCAACCATTTGAGCAGCAACTCTTCTGTCTCCCAGATCCCCGAGGGCCTTGGAGTCTGATGAGTTGAAGCCGTTATCTGCAAGCCTTTGGCCTCACGGAGAATATTCCAAGCCATTTAAGCAACCTGGGTGCACTCACATTTGGAAATGGTTGCCTGCGCAGCAATCATATCTCGCCCCATGATTCATTTTTATATCTCACTCACCCGCCATCCCACATCACCAGTGAGGACTGGTGACACTTTATTGGTATTTTTGATTACTGCTATAGCCATCTAAATTTTTCACAGGATGGGAGCCTCTGGTCCAAATGTAGCCGCACACTGGACTGAGGGTACGCAGGCTATGCAAAGACATAAAGGGGCAGCGGCAAGCAGGACAATGGGGGAGTAATGGAGGGCTGAGGCACTCCCTGGGAGATGGAGAACCTATTCCCCTGTAATGTTTCTACCAAATGAAGTTTAATATGATGAATCGTGGTGCGGCTCCAGCACGCCTGCGCCTCGTGAGGAACAGCTCAAGTGCAGCATTTAAACATGTCGGAATGATGGCTTGATTCCCTCACAGAAACCTACGGAGCCACAGCCAAAATGGCCATTTCTACCCCGTTGGGGAAGCAGGCGTCAGCATCTCCCATTTCCACATTGGCTTGGAAAATCCGAGTGCTCCTACCATGTTTACTGATGTAATCCCTCATTCGTAGGAGTTTACTCAGTGGCCTCGAGTTCCATCCTAAAACATAATGAAGTGATTGCTCCTCAGACTGTAATTATCTTCTTGACCCGATAGGTTGTGAAGTGAGAGTCGAGGGGCTGACTGATTTCAAGCTGAAACCTAGCCATTTCTGAGTGGAGCAGCGTCACTGTGACATCATAACAGTATTAGGTGCCCCCGCTGTAGGGTTGATTGCTGGGAACACCTGACTTGTTTCAGTTTCTGATAATAACTTATTCATTTAGAGGACCCAGTCAAATCATATTAAGCTGACACTTGACTAAGATACACTTTAATTAACATGGGAGCTGTGGGCTGGGGATGTAGTTCAGTTGTAGAGTGCTCTCTTAGCCCACAGAAGACCCTGAGTTCAATTCACAGCAACACATAAACATACATAGTGAATTCAAGGCCAGCCTGGGTTACCTGCACCCTATGCCACCTCCCAATAAAGGATGGTAACTGTCTACATAGGAGTGGATGTCTAATAAACTTAATCTTCTCCCACCTATTCCCCCAAGGCCTCCATTCCTTGATCTTAAACTTCTATTTTATTAAAACTTTTAAGAAGACTATATTCTCAGGTATATAAAAGGTGGCTCCTAGTTCAAGCCAGCCCCATTCTGGTCAAATGTGAATAGTTTCTGAATTAAATCTGAGACGCACTGCCCTATTAATTTGTGCAGAACCTTCATACTGTAACACCAAAGGTGGATGCAATAACACTTCCCCCAAACCTTTACGAATAGGTTTGTCCTGTGCATGGAAAGAAGGGCCCAAGCTCACAGGCAGACACTGAGTTTTAGGAGTCACTGTGCAGGTCCTGAAGGTCATATAAGGAGCAGAAAAGCTGGGAACTAATCATAGGATCTCTGACTCCCACGTCCCCTTTGGGAACACTAGACAATACTGACACCCTCCATGAACTGAATCCAAAAATTGTAAAAGATAAGTTGTTTCCTTATATTGTTCAAAGAGGAAAAAAAGAATAGCTTTCTCACGGAGAGCAAACAAATAGTGAATGGGCCCTCTCTTCACCCTATAGAACTCCATGTGAGAATTTTTTCTGATGTGAATTCTTAAAAAGTCCATTTGGATGGATGCCTAACTATGGAACATTTCAGAACAGACTTATTTTTCATTTAAACAATAGTATCGGGTCATAGAATTTGAGAGTTGGAAAAGATCTTGGTGATCACACCATCCAACACCCTCATTTTATAAAGTAAGAATCCAAAAGATTAGATGGCATGCACATGTTTACAGGTGCTTTATAACAGAAGCAATTAAATAAATTACAAGATGATCTATTTACATGAATATCCCAATTATTTGAGAAAAGCAGCACAAGAATGTGTTACCTAAAACACATTTATAACTTGACAGGGCAAGCCATGGTTTCTGTCTTCTCAAAGATTCAGACTGGATCTCACAGACAATGGATTCAGTTACATTGCAAGAAGTTGAGAAAGACTCACTGGAAGCCCAAGACCAGTCCATTGCGGATTGCCATTGTGGAGCTAGGTCTTGTCATTAGCTAAATAAGGAAATAGAAGAAACTATTACAGGGTCTGGTGAGCTGGCTCAATGGTCAAGTGTTTGCTACACTAGCATGAGTACCAGGGTTCAGATCCCCAGCACCCAGCACCCATATAAATACCAGGAAGGGGTGGATGCCTATCCCCATAATCCTAATGCTAAGAAGGCAAATACAAGAAGGGGAACCTCAGAGTGTGCTAACTATCCAAGCTGTTCAAATTGCCGAGTTCTGAGTTCAAGGGAAAGGCCTTGCCTGAGTAAAATAAAGTGGAGCGTGATTGAGGAAGCCTTCTGACATCAGCCTCAGGCAATCCACATGCACATGCATACACATGCACCCACACATATATGAACACACATGCACGTGCCAAAAGAAGAGAGAGAGAAACATTGCAATAGCAGAATGAGATGCGACAGGGATGGAGTAAGAAAAGGGTCAGCAACATGGTCTCAGGTATCAGCTGGCCAAGACCTTGTTGGAAAAGAGTCCTCATCCTCAGCTGGATGCCCTCCTCGTGTTCCTGTTCCTTCTCAGCCACTAAACCCACAGCCCTGAGAGCCAGTTCCTGGAGAAAACAACAGCTTTTTACTAAAACTTGCAGGCACATCCACTAAAGACCCTACCGCCCTTAGACTGGACACTCCAGAACTGCTCCATTCTGCTGGGGTGCAAACATACCTATCCCCAATCTCCTTATTTTCCTAGTTCATCTATTATCAACATTAGCCTGTAGAATTGAGTGGCTTCTGAATGCTTTAACCTGTGGTCCCATCTTAATCATCACCTGAGATACAAATGACAGCATGAATGGATGACCAAAGACGGGTTTTTACATTTCCACATCAAAAGAATATCCACAAACACAAGTTTTGGCATTGCCCAGAAGAAACTAACGTCTTTGGCTAGTTTGGGAGCAATACCAGGATTTTATAACTGCAGAGAACTGTGTGGATCTGTTTATCTAGAATCTTCATATTTCAAATGAGAGAATTTAGGTTTAACTATGCAGAGAATTAGCAAAGATCATGTAGCCAGTAAAACAGCCATAAAAGGCTTAAGCTTTTTCTAGCAGTTTCTAGCAGTTTGGGACCAGCTCACAGTGGCCTGAAAATACCATAGCAAAAACCAACAAGCTGTTGTTCTGTATTTTGAAAAGATTGGAAGTGAGTGCATATAAATTAATGGCAGCTGCCTGTGGGAACAGAATTACCAGTAGCTAAGAACATGTTGCTGATAAGGTCCTCCTTTAACTTAAAGGGAGGCAATCTTTAAGTTGTCCTGTGGGGAATCAATGGTGTCACCCAATTCCAAGCACCTTCCAGAGCTGTGGAAGTTGTGGCCACTCCAACGAGCTGGTGAACACCAGGCCTTTGACCCTATCTGTAGTCACACATAAGACTTTTTACTCTGTCTTTATTATAAAGCTGAACTTTTCCTTTCCAAATTCCTTGCCAGAACACATGAGTGGGCTCTCAATCTCCAGACCATGATGACCTGCCAAAAAGCAAATATCACACATCTCTGAGTGGATTTACCATGAACCTGAAAACCCAGTGAGATATATGTCTCACCCACAGCTAAATCCCCAGCCAGTGGAAGTGGCCATTGACACCACAAACAGCCCATCCCTTCAATCAACAGGTAACTGCTAACATGTCAGATTCCAGGCACTGTACAGAGACCATTTAATTCTTATAAAGCAGGAACACTGAACTGATGATGAGCAAATTGCACCCACACTGAATGATGGACTTAAGGTCAGACAGCCAGATGTTTTTACTTAGAGCCCTCTCATCCCTCTGGGCAGGACAGGAAATATAAGTACCAGCATTCTATACTAAGGATGCCCTGAGAGCAGGATGCCTCTCCATTAGTGTATCTATAGTGACATTGGCTACACATGAGAAATACTCCACATGTGTTTATTGAACACATAAAAGAGCAGAGACATCAGTTAACTTTACCATTTAGTTTGATCAAAATCTATTAAGACAAAAATTTACAGTGTTGATTTTACTATGCATAATACAAATGAAGGCCATCCTTAGAAATAGTCTTGAATAATGACTTGGAGGGTTTTTTTTTCTTTCAATAAAGTGGTATGAATTTTTTCTTTCAATAACAAAATAGCTTCAATAAATAATATCACGTGCTTATATAGCCAAGATTGCAAAAGCAAAGCACTTTAATTTGTATGCATATATACTAAATACAAATATAGTTCCACATTCTAGATTTTAACAAAAAAATATTTTGAAAATGTCTTTGTCCAGAACTTAGATTTAAAATTTATATATATGCATAGACGTATGTGTGGAGGTGGTTGGAGGAGTGGAGACAGCAAACTCGACCATCAGTAAAAGGCTCCAACTCAAAGAACAGGCTAAAGAGCAATGGAGTGGGACACCCAACATTCCACTGAAGGCAAGGGCCACAAGGGTACCTACATGTGCATACACCACACACACACACACACACACACACACACACACACACGGAAAGACGAAGGAGGGAGGGAGAGATTCTTCATAGGGAAGGACAGAAAGGGCATAAGGCAAGGGGATAAGAATGAATGAGAACAAAGTAAAATGAGAATGTCACCAAAAAAACCCATTATGTTATATGCTAACCTTAAAAGAATGAATTTTAAAAGCAGAAAATGTTTTCAAAACAAAATTTTAATGCCCAAATAATTTATGAAAGCTCAGTTAAAAAATTAAACTTTTAGGGCTGGAGAGATGGCTTATTGGTTAAGGAGCCTGCCTGCTAATCCTAAGAACCCGGTTCCAATCTCCAGGTCCCACATTTAGCCAGATGCAAAGTGACACAAGGGAGCAATGCCGCACTTGCCCACAAGGGGGCGCACGCATCTGGATTTCTTTCACAGCAGCTGAGAGACTGCTGGCGTGCCCATCTCTATCTGTCTCCCTCTCTGCCTCTCTCTGTCTCTCTCCAAAAATAAAAAAAAATATTAAACTTTTAAACAACAATGCTTAGATGTGAAATATAATTTTTATTTGACAAACCAGAAGTTGGGCTATAAGGAACTGATTTTCAAAGCTCAGTGTGGTAGGACAGAAAGTTTTTCTCTTGATGAAGTAAATGTTCATTCTTATCATTTGAATTAATGAAGCACTTGGGAAAACGTAATACAAAATAACTTATGAACAATGTGGGCACACACTGATATGTCTGTGAGCATGGCAAATAATGCAGACATGACATTTTACAATGTAATTTAAGTATAAGGAAATGTGCTGCTTTTCCCAGGCAGAGGGCATTAAAAAAGAAACCACCCCTGTGGGAAATGGAAGGATTAAACAGAGATTCCTATATAGCATCATTTGTCTTGCACAGATATTAGCCTAATGCTCACGTGAACACATAAAAACCCCATCTGGTCACCCCTAGACATAGTTTAATTTCAGATGGTTTGTTTTAAAGATTAATATATAATAGTTAAACTGGATATTTCTACTGAGAAAAAGCATACCAAAAGGAGTGTGGCATCTGGTTTTGCTAAAAGCATTAAATGATATTTAAGCAGGTGAGTGTCATCTATACTTAAAGGATGAAATGAACGAATAAGCTAAATTCTGCCTCCAGACAGATGGGCTTCTAACAGCATGAGAAGAAAATAAAAACACGAACGTGGGTGCAAATTCTGTGGTCATCCCAAATACACTTAAACTCCATGTGACCTAATTTAGTTGTATTGGAAATTCTCTGTAACTTACTCTACTTTTTTTTTTTTTTTTTTGCAAGGTAGGGTCTCACTCTGGTCCAGACTGACCTGGAATTAACTATGTAGTCTCAGGGTGGCCTCGAACTCTCGGCGATCCTCCTACCTCTGCCTCCCGAGTGCTGGGATTAAAGGTGCGCACCACCACGTCCGGCTCTACTTTGATAACAGAACTTTTATGCGTTCAGTTTGCTGTGTCTTCAGTTGTAATTGGGTTGGAGGTCATTGGGAGCATACAGCATGATAGTTTCCATGACAATTTGGGTCTTCAAAATTATATTTGTATAAAACACTATTTGAGTAGGAGAATTTGAAAGTTGTGATGTGAAAATGTTTCATTTGTCTGTTTTCTGCAAGTGATCTACAGATGGGCCCTCCTTAATCTGGGAAGTTTCTGAGGCACTTGCTGAGTGACTGTGGAGGAGCTGAGCCAGGAGAAAAGGGTCAGCCAGCCAGGGCAGCTTTGAGAGCAGGAGTACCATGGACAGTGAGGGTGGACATCCAACAGAGACAAATGAGATGGGTTATGTGTGCCATGATTCCCACCTGTGTGCTTGTTCTAACATTTCCCAACAGATCACTGACATGCTAGAATTTTTTTTCTTGAAACATTTTACAAAAGTTTTCTGTTGAAAATTAGAATGTGGAAATATATTTTCTTTTAGCATGTTTACTTAACTGTAAAGCAATCTTTACGATGGTAGCTTTTTAGAAGATGGGGTGGGATATCCATGCTAGACCAGTGCTCTGCCATCTGGGTTCTTTCGCCAGCCCTCCATGAGGAGTTCCAATGTTGTAGGTGTGCATTCTGCTTATCAAAAAGTACCTTGGGCATTCACTGACTATCTACAACTTTCATTTGCTCCTTTTTCTTTCTCTGGTTTTTTCATCCTTACAGGATTCAAACTAACAATTTCGAAGAGTATCACAAAGGGAAAACTAGGGACAATTTGCCAGGAAATAGATTATTGTGTTATTCACCTAAGTCTATTGGGCCTCCTGACTGTATGGGTCTCCTTAAGGGACATCTTTCGCTGGATAACAATTCCATGTAATAACACCCTTTGTTTCCAGGTATCTAATTTCAGGCCAGTGCTTTAATCATCAAATCTTTGTCTATGTTCAGAATAAAATATTCAAGTTTTCATTTTTCTAGGAAGAATCTAAAGCATTAAATATTAAAATTTATAAGTGCTTGCTGAGGTCTCTGGTTTTGTACTATGTTAGGCCCCAAAATATCAACACCAAATACATTTAGTATTAAATAGGTTGAAAAATGTGCAACACCAATGCTATATAGGAAGAATAAATCCTGGGTTATGACTATAGCCAAGTGTGACTACAGTTAACAATGTTGTATCATATACTTGAAACAGCTAGGAGCAAAGCTTTGGGGAGGATCTCACTGTGAAGATATGATGGAGACTCGAGCAGATGGAGGAGCTGACTTATCCTAATTTAATCATTACATAACATATACATGGATCAAAACTTAAAATGGAACCTTATAATTATGACACAAGTTTTCCTTCAAAACTCTTACAACATGTCTGGGGAGAAGGCTCAGTGTGTAGAAGTGTTTGCCTCACAAGCATGAAGATCTGAGTTCAGATCCCCAGCATTCATGGCACAGAAGCGTGCATCTATATAATCCCAGTGTTGGGGAGGTACAGACTACAGGGTCCCTGGGGCTTGTTGGTCAACTAATTTAGTCAGATCTAGCTAATGGTGAGCGCTAGGTTCAGGAAGATATAAGATCAAGAGCAATTGTGAAAGACACCTAATATCATCGTTTGGCCTCTACATGTGCATGCACACACTATATGTGCATCACATACACACATGTGTCCATAAATGCATGTATACACATGCACACAGACCACACACATATACACACACAAAGAACGAAACCTCTTGTAACAAATAATATTAAAATCAGAAGAAAGATGAAACATATCATTAAGGAATACCCCAATTTTTATGTATTTGTACTGGATTTAAGTTCTGTCTGCTGTTTCAAATTCTTCTATTCCTGAAGCAACCTGGGCTTTTACATCAGCTATGACTTCAATTAGCTGTGTGCCTATGGGCAAGCTATTTAACCTCTCTGTGCCTTAGTTTCATTTGCAGACCTGGGATAGTGATATCTATTTCCCTGTTTCATTATGAAGATTAAATGGCCCATTATGTGTAAAGTGTTCAAAATACTAGCTGGCACATAATAAACTGCCTGTAAGTGTTTATTACATAAATTAAATAAAGTCATACCTTAAAGACATTCATTGATTAGGTTCTATTTGGACAAAACCAGATAAATGGGAAACACTTCACTTATCTTAGATTATCATCAAAATGTGATCTCTCCCATTTTACACTGATTTTTTTCTCTGTGTGTTGACATCCATTTTAGCATAACGACATCATTTCATTTCACTTTGGCCCCAGCTGTTAACGGTGCTATTGAACACTCTGTTTGGATTAATTTACCTTTCACATTTTAATATGGATTGCTCACTATAGGAAAATCCTCATGATGTTCTAACCAATTTTATGTGTAGAAAATATAATCTTTGAGATAAGTGATTACTTCCAAAAATAGCCATAAAAACTACAAGTCCAATGACAACTCATGAGGTGTTTGCAATGTTTCATTGCCTTGCTCATTCACTGACTTGATTGTGATCTTCTGGCCTTCAGCTTGCAATATTCTCAATATAAGCTCTCTGCCTTCCTGGATCTTCATCTAGGTTAAGGTCTGAAAACCTACACTTAGACCCAGGATGTATTTATGAGATGAAATCATCTATCTGTACAAACTTATACTTTAAAATCTGTGAGTTGGGGGTGAGGAGATTGCTCAGTGGGTAGTATGCTTGCCACACAAGAGGACCTGAATTCAATAAACAGCACCCATATAAAAAACAATGTCATGCATGGTCACACTGCCTGTAACCCCAGTCCTGAGAGTGGCACAGACAGGGGAATTGCTGATCAGCTAGTGTAACTGAAAAACTATATGTATGTGCAGAGCACACATGTACACACACGTGCATATATTAGATATACAGATACCATACCACATATTCTATACACACACACACACACACCACCTTCCCCCCCCAAAAATTGTGGGCCTACTTAGTTTTATTTACTTATTTGTTTGTTTATTTAGAGGCAGGATCTCATGTACCCCAGGCTGCACTTAAACTCATAAAGGTAGCCCAGATTAACCTGAACTTCTGGTCTTTCTGCCTCAACCTCTCTTATAACTGTATCCACAATGCCTGGTTTAAGAGGTGCTGAGCTTCTTCCATACTAGGAAAATCCTCTACCAACAGAACTACAACCCTAACCTTATTTTGGCTTGTTAAAACTGCATATTGTTGTCAACCAAAGATGTGAAATATATAACATTGGCAGATGAGAAGTATAAAATCAGAGTATGATTAGAATCCCTAGCCATTCCTTTCTGTTGCTAGGTTAGTAACCCTCCACTCCCACAGGCAAGTTCCAAACCCAGACACTTGACACGCATATGCCAACTCGCATGAGAAGCCGGTCTTTCTCACAGCAGCCTTAGTGCGCACCTCTGACCCGGGCTGGGGTGCTCACATGTCGCCTATGATGATCACTCCCAGTGAAGGCTCTGAGCTGTGCTTGGCTGCATTTCCATCTGAGTGCCAACAGCAAGATAAATGAAAGACTGGTTCACTGGAGTACTGGTGGTTTGGGGGCTATTGATTTTTGGTCCATTCTCTTTAAAAGTGAGATCTAAAAAGTTGACAGAGGGTCATTAATTTCATCATATACTTGTCGTCTCATCCATAACCAATCCAGGGTCTGAGTGTGCTTGTCACTCCAGGTTTGCACTTTATTTGTTTAGGGTTTTCTTGGTGATTCCACTCTTTCTATTTTTTTTCTCCCTTTCACATTGGCCTCTTTAAATAAAGAAAAGAAACATGCTGGTGTCTGGCTCTTTCCTGAAATGGGTTTGAGGTGAGGACATTATAGATATAAATATACAAACAGAGACTTGCATGATAGGAAATAGTCCCCAAACAGGCCCTTTCAGCTGCTTTCTTTCTGTGGTTTGGAAAAAGAAAAACTCCATATAAAATTCATCAATCCTAATTATTCAATTAGTTGCCAATTGAGTAAGCACTTACGTAGGTGAACTAGTGAGCTTGTTTTAATAAAATATTAAAATCCAAGTTGCCAACATGCTTTTAAGACAAAGCTTGTGGTTCTTAACAAATGCTGCTGAAACATATAAAAATAACTGATGGTAATGACCACTGATAGAGTGAGTTCCTTTGGCTGTAAGTTCTGAAAAGGTCTACCAATCTTTCAAGAAGATATGAAAACCTCTTACGGGTGTGATTTTATTGTCGCTATGATGGTGTGTTTGTTTTGTTCTGTTCTGTTTTGTTTTTAACAGGGAAAGGAGAGTTTGGCAGCCTCCATAATTATTATTGAAATAACCATCAAATAAAATCTTTAAGCCTGGTTGCATATTCAATGAACTGTGTAAATCTGAAGTGCAAGAAACAATGGCACAGGGCAAAAGTGGGATGCAGAGAAAGAAACGGGCATTTTTGGATAATTGTACTACAGTCATCCCAGGCAGCTCTGTCCTGTCTGACTTTGGACATGGTTAATTCTACAGTATCTATTTTGAAACTCAGTGCAAGGCTGGAGTGAAGAAAGCAAAAGCAAATATGATTAAGTTCACAGGCCAAGGCAAGTAAATCCAGTATTAATAATATCACAACATGCCAGTAAATCTCTACTTTATAGGTGAAGAAATACATTTCTACTTTAAAGTGTGTTTTTATATACCCTTGAGTGCCCAACTAGTTAAACTACCAAGAGAGTTCTACATGATTTAGGAGTTAATCCTTCAAATGGCTAACAATTGAATGCCTCAGCTGTTTGTAGTTTCCTACCGCTGGCTAATTTCATTTTTGTTTCATATGTTCACTGGTAAGCTTTCATTGTTCGCTGACACTGAGGTTGTAAGTCTAGTTAATTTGGTTAAAATGAGACTGGAAACATTCACCGTTTTCCGCTGGCTATAAGACCTGGGAGAACTCTGAGAATACAGCTTTTCTCCAAAGAAACTCAATGGGGAAAAATATGAGGTGACCCAGCTCAGGGGTCATCTTAAGCCCCCTGGAGCGGAGGTGTAAATAAACATCCCTACGTGTGTTAAGACTTCTTCGATAGGAAAAGGTTCTATGTTTTGCATCATCATAGATGCTAGGGTGTCTTTGTTTGTTTGTTTGTTTTTTTGGTCAACTCACCTCTCTTCATTCATTTCATTTCATTTTCCCTCAAAGCTATTAAAGTTGCTTTGAAGGACAACTTTATGTGCATCTTTAAAAACTAAACACCCTGTTGATGATGAAGACGAGGAGGAGAAGGATCGTGATGATGGTGGTTGTGGTGATGGTGATAATGATGATGTAGTGATAGTGATAATGATGATGTAGTAATGCTGATGATGGTGACAATGATGGTGGTGATGGTAATGATAATGGTGATGGTGGTAATGATGATGGTGGTGATGATGATGATAGCAATGATGATGTTGAGGAGGCAAGGCAGATGGTGGTGGTGATGATAAGGATGGCAGTAGTGGTGATGGTGCTGATGACAGTAGTAATTATAATGAAGGCCACGATGATGATAGTTTTGCATCTACTTATCCCTCATGGCTGCAGAGAAATATATTCCCTAGGCACTTATCCTGTCCTCACTCACCTCCCTGGCCCCCTCCCATGCATCCTTTTGGCAACTCTAAGGCACAAAGCTCCTTCCCATGCACTGACTCCCCTCTCCTCCAGAGACCTCCTGTCCACTCCTTCATTTCTACACAAGCATCTCTTGTCCATGTCCTCTTTGCTAAGTCTTCATGCTAGAAATAGCCCACTATCTCCAAGGTCTCTCTGGTATACCACATATTTAATTCTGCATGGCACTCCTCAGGATAGAAATTAAACAATCATAAATAAATGTTGAATATCTATTTTGTAGAATGCAAGTTATGTATAGTCTAGGGCTATATCTGTCTTCTTCATTTCCCCCTGCTACAGGGCTAGCTCAAAATTATATATATTCAAAACCTCTAGCAAGAGAAGAGTTCCTGGTCTCACTTTCATCTCCATGCCCCCTAAGCAGCCTTCCACCAAGGAATCTGAATCTGAATTCTGACCTTCCAAATTCCATATTAATTGTAAACTCAGTTGAGCTTAGAAAACATTTTGAGCACTCTGATGAGCATTAGAATGTACTAGAGTTCTTATAGGACAAAATATGGCTCTATTTCGAAGAATTAATCTTCTCATAGAGGCAGTGGACCCAGGACAGGTCATTACAATTCTATCCAAGTTCTATAGGAGGAGGAACCACAGAATATTGTGGATCATAGAGAAGAGCACAGAACTCGGTCAGGCGCCTCCAGAATGACATTTCTGGACTAGCCTGTGACCAAGCTTATTCCCAAAGTCTGAGCAGTGTCCCCAAGTGAAGATGGAAGGGTACTCTCAGCAGAACAAGAAGCAAGTGATAAAGTTCTAAGAAGCACAGCTCAGGCCTGGGAAGATGCCTCAATGGGCAAAGTGCTTGCCACACAAGCAAGAGGATCTCAAGCCCTCATAACAAAGCAAAGCACAGTGGGGGACCCTTGCAATCCAATTCTGAGGAAACAAAAACAGGATGACTCCCAGGCTTTCTGGCTTAGCTTGTCTAGCTAAATTGGTGAGCTACAGGTTCAGTGAGATACTCGATCTCAAAAACTGATGAGAAAAATGAAATAAAGGACTTGTCTTGCTCTCAGTTGATAGAGCGCTTGCCTAGCATGCATGATGCTCTGGGGTATTAAATGGTGCTTTTCATTTTCTGTTTCATTTCTGCTACCCTCATTAGTAATACATAGCACAAAATTTTTTTAAAGACTTATCTGCACTTCACAAATTAACAACAAAAGAAGTATACATTCCTGCATAAGGAGAAAAAATGATTCAAACTTTACAAAAATAAATATTCTATACCCCACCCAAACAAAGTATTACCTCAGAGTAACCATAATATGTCAGTTAGAAAGCACATTGTGGAGCTGGAGGAATGGCTTAGCAGTTAAGGTGTTTGCCTGCAAAGCTAGAAGATCTAGGTAAGCCAGATGCACAAGGTGGCACATACATCTGGAGTTCATTTGCAGTGGCTGGAGGCACTGGCATGCCCATTCTCTCTCTTTCTCTCTCTCTCTCTCCCCTTTCTCTCCTCCCTCTTTCTCTCCCACAAATAAATAAATAAAAGTAAAAAAATAAAAAGACATTTAAACAAACACATTGGGTGTTGTAAAGATTGCTCAGCAGCTAAGGGACTTGCATGCGAAGTCTAACCACTAGAGTTTGATTCCCCAGGACCCACATAGAGCCAGATGAACAGGGTAGCACCTGCGTCTGGAATTTGATTGCAAATAAACAAAATATATATATTTTAAAATGCACATTTGGGGAGTTAAGCCTGAACACAACTCTACTAACGTGCCGATTGTTTGTGGATATTAACCAATTCCTGATTTTCAGCTACATATCTTTCCATGCTATGATATATTCGATATTATAAACAATTTTGAAATATAGTAGAGATGCACTTCCAAGACCTTTGGCCTCCACATGCATGCAAACACATGTGTGCCCACACAATTACATACATGCTTATAAAATACATACACGTGCAAAAAAAACAAAGCTAGGTGCTAATGGGAGGCTAAAAGGAGTCTTTATCTTAGGTAGTTTAGTATTTAAGCAGTTGCATAGGAACCTAATTTTAAAATGTTGTTTTATCAGCACAAATGAAAGTTACCTTTGTAACTAGCAAAATTATCTATAGATGCCTTAAAATCCAAATCACTTCTCTATCATATCTATTCAACATCAATTAAATGTAGGCATTTTCACTCAAGTTATTCTTACAATAACCTTTCTGAAAATCCAGCGATATGAAGGCCTGACCAATGTATGTGTAAATGTTCAAATCATGTTCTACCCAGAAGCCCTCCTCTTTCCCTCCTTCCCTCTTCCCCAGTTGCATTCAGAAACTCTGTGGCCACAGGGACACGCACATTTTTTGCCAAAAAGTCATTAATTTGGGGGTCAGAGAAACATGAAGTAAACAAAGTGTCTAATTTTTCACACTTAGAAGAATTTGCTCATTATGTTTTGACCTTTTTTTCTTGCTCTTAAAAGAGATTAACATAACTTACTTCCTCTAGGAATAAGGCTTCACAGACTGCCATGAGGATGTCACCAAATCAAGATTAATAAAATAGGGAATGTCCTCAGTACTCACTCACCCTAACACAGAAGTCATTTGCACATAAAAGTGGCTGACCTTTCCACAAAACTACAATGATATTAAAGTTTCAGGGAAGTCAAATCACCAATAAGTTGTAAACTGTCATCTTCCCCAAAAGGCACTTTGAATTACAAGCATGCTGGCACACACCTTTAATCCCAACACTCGGGAGGCAGAGGTAGGAGGATGACTATGAGTTCAAGACTACCCTAAGACTTCATAGTGAATTTCATGTCAGCCTAGACTAGAGTGAGACCATGCCTCAAAAAACTAAACCAAACCAAACCAAAACAAAACAAAAACCCTATCAGTAGCTAAGCATATGTGCTAATGATGTAAACATGTGACTACATTACTTATCAAATTCTGTTCTATAGAATTTGGAAGCTGGACTTGTTGAGAATTCTTCAAATTTGAAGTTGGGGTTTTGGTAAGGCGACAAATCACAAAAGCTTCATTACAGCTTCCTCTACACAGTCAAAAAAAAAAAAAAAAAAAAAAAAAAAACTTCCCAGAGGAAAACAATAATAAAAGTTGTGGGATACAATGAGCCCACACTGGAAGCATGGAGTCTAGTAAGCCCTTATTTCAACATTAGCGACAAGTACAAAGATTTGGATTTGGTTTTACAAGAGAAAGGCAGCCATTCCTGGTGACAGTGAAATTTCAATCAGTTCTCTAGAGGTCCTCTGACTGGTTGTGAATTTATTCCCTTAATATCCAGGTCCTCCCTGCTGAAGCTCACCATGGCAGAACAACCCAGCTGTCCAACCACAGTATCCATCAGGAAGGGGTGG
Source organism: Orientallactaga sibirica (assembly GCA_036365145.1). Lineage (NCBI taxonomy): Eukaryota > Metazoa > Chordata > Mammalia > Rodentia > Dipodidae > Orientallactaga > Orientallactaga sibirica. Next base: position 16,420,525 of record JAEOAD010000008.1, read on the forward strand.
GGGATCTGTGGGTACAGGGAGATAAAGCAGAAGGGATGGGCAGGAGGGAGGAAAAGCATTGTGTATCAGCTGGCCCCTCGTAGCTCCATGGCATGTGTCCTTTTCCTAGCCACATAACAATTCTGAGGCACTGTGAGTCATAGTATTGGATGTATAAGCCCAGGAAGTGAAAAGGGAAGAATCTCTTTACAGTACTAAAGGTCCTATTGCCAAAGTACAAACAGGCAGAAGCTAAATATCACATTTAGCTGTTTAGCTAGAAAATTACTAGAGGTGAAAGTGCCCATTGCAAAGATGTATGGATAAATTCAAACAGCTATAAATGTGCCCGGGTCATTTTTTAAATTACAATAAAACAAAATGATGTGGTTGCTTGTTTGCTTGCATTTGTTTCCACTCTGGCATCTCCATTGTTGCTCCTTCTTGCCTCTCTGAGTTTACCTGAGAGAGAGAGAGCAAGAAGCTCCCATTCCCACTGCAGAATCCCATTCTATCAGCTCATACCTCACAGGCTTCAGGCAGCATTTCTGACGTGTCCCAAGATAATTAAGAATGCTGGCAAGGCTAAGAAAAATTTCGCAAAAGCGTCATGAGCTCTTTGGATTCAGTGTCCAGGAACCCAAGACGAGCAAAGTACTAACCCAGAAAAGCAGTGAGCTCCCATTCTTGCCTTTACAAAGCTCTACAGTGCTCCTGCAGGAAGTGTCCAAGCCCTACAGTTTAGTCACTCTCTGTCATGTGCCTTCTGGCTCCTCATCACAATATCTGAAGGCACACTTTGACAATCATGTAGGCAAACATAGGACTTAAAGTCTTTCCTCTCTCTCTCTCTTCTTTTCCATTTCCCACTTACACAATTTACTCTTTAAACGTGTTCCTTACCTTTCCATTCCTGCCCTCTTATTTTAATGGTGTACTTGGGGGCGGGGGGCGAATAGAAGCTCATGTAGCCCATGCTGGCCTTGAACTTGTTTGTAGGGGAGAGGGCATGCTCATGCGTGTGCAAACGAATGCACCTTGTGCACACATGCAAAGGCCAGAGAAAGACACAGGTGTCTTCCTCTATTACTCTTCTGCCCCATTGCTTTGTGACAGAATCTCTCACTGAATCTGGAGCTCCCACTGAGCCCCAGCAATTCTCCTGTCTCCACCTCCTTCACCATTGGAGTTACAGGTATGCATGGCTATGTCCAGAATGGCTACTGGTGATCAAATTCATTTCCTCATGTTTGTGTAGTAAGTGCTCTTACCCACTGAGCCATCTCCCTTGCCTTGACCTTGAACTTCTGAGCATGCTCTCTCCAACTCCTAAGTGCTGGCATTGCAGTCATATGCCATCATGCCAGTTTAGGCAGTGCTGAGACTAGAACCCAAGGGTTTTGTGCATGTTAGGAAAACTGTCTACCAACCGAGCCACATGCCCAGCCCCCAAAGTTGCACTTTTAAGTTTGCACCTTCATTGTAGCAATCATGTTTTGCAGTCCCTATGTCAGGAACATTCAGTTGTTGTGGACATGGGCTACAAAAGAAAGTAGGTATAAGAAAATCCTGTTGTGACAGAATGTGCAGAGGTCATTTTTTGCTCATTTAAGAGATCAGTTCATGGGACAATGGTATTTCTAGAATTGTGTATGAAAATCATAGTAATAAGAATAACACAATAAATGTTCACATTGGTTATATTACATTGTTCAACTAATATGGAATCCTAATGCTTCCATTTTAAACCAACAAAACTATAATAGGAAATGTCATTAACAATGACTAAAGACTATTGTGGAGGGAAAAATATGCTGCATTTGCTGGCATACCAATCAAAATCTTTACTGAGCCCTTACATTGGGGTCTGTCTGGTATCCATCTATCTGCTTAGATATCTATCTACCTATACCCAAGTCAGATTCCAATCTCCTTGTCAAAGACTTTCAAATCACAGATGAAACACAGGAAAGGGGTCAGCTATCCAGTGGTGTGCA